>OX457079.1:8742716-11319819 GCA_949752815.1 Conops quadrifasciatus | reverse complement strand
CGGTGTAGGCAAAATATGTACCAAAAATATGTAGGTTTTAAATTTTGTTTAACAAATTTTATTAATAAAATTATTTAATAAAAAAAATTAGATAAAAAATATTAAATTTCGGTTTTCTCTAAAAGTAACAGTTTTTTCATAAAATGTTATTTTATATGAATAAAAGGTAATACGATTAGCTTTTAAACAAAATCAATAACATATAGGTATCTTGTAAAGTTTAGGAGATATAGGCCTGACATTTTCAACTTTCAAAGGGCTATAACTCAGAAGCTATATGAGAGCGACCAACATTGTTGTTGTTTTCGGAATTCCTGTAGAAAACAACAACAACAGCAAAAACTACAACAACAAAATCGAAGCGCGGTTCTTGTTCTAGGATTAAGTAATTTCAAGTACCTGTCCAGATAGAAGTTTGACAGAAATATAATACTTTATCGCGTTATTACATGAAAAGGGGGACTCAGGGGTATATATAAGTATAGGTTTTCGTAAACTAGACACTCCCAAGAATCGTTAAATATATTGTATATTTTGATCCCTTTTGACCCCTACAACTTTTTCCACTTTAAAAAAAAAATTAATTAGACGATTAAAAGAAACTGTTTTTATATATACATAATGAAAGAATAGGAACCTTTTAACTAACAAATAATATTAGTAAGGGTTAATAAATAATTACTGAAATCCATTTTTTATAAATTTCCTTTTATATCGGAATTCATGAATGTTTTAATAAGCACTAAAATCAATAAAATTTTTCCGTTTATTTATTGTCAAACTTTGTACATGTTTTCTATAACAATAATAAGTAGAACACATCCTTTATATATCTTAATATATACACTAATTAATTGTTTAACTAAAAATATATTTATTTTTTAAATGTAAAGACATTTTTTTCTTCCTCCCAATGTCCGATTTTCGACCGTGTCGCCCCAGTGTGCGACTGCTGTTTTGTGACTGCCGTATGAAAATCGCAATAAACAACAAAACTGTGGTGCTTTTACCCGACCGACATTTATTTTTACTGCTTGTTCGAAAATTTGCAGTTGCTGTTTTAATGTTGATGCATTTCTATCTCGTTCCCTTCGCTTAAACTCCAAAGGAACGAAAGAAACGCAAACAACTCTCCCTCTTTCCCTCCGCTCAAACTCCAAAGGAACGAAAGACAAGAATTTGCGCCACTCGTCACTTCGTCGATGGTGCTTTGTTTTCACCGGAATCTACTGAAAACTAATTAAGAAATTAAGAAGAAAAACTTCCTTGTGTCCCTCAGCTCAAACTCCAAAGGCATTCGTTTTTTAGATAAGTTTTAGCCGTCGTACTATTGCACTATGGGTTCGGAGACCTGGAAAGGTGGCCAAAAGTCCGATATAAGAGAATTTTGATTTGAACAGCACAATTACATAATAATATTAGGTTTTGAGGTCGCTGATTACAATTATTTATTTTTATTGGTTTAAGTCGTTCGTCTCATACTATGTCTTCTCAAATTTTAAAAGTAGTCTAAGTCATTTGTAGCCTTAAAAACAACATTTTCCTGCAAGCTACACAAAAAATTTCCCAATCACCAAAAAAGCTAATATCTCAGAAGTAAATATTGCCTCAAACATTTTGAGATATAGTATAAAAATATTTTTTTAATTAAAACAAGTAAAGGCGTTAACTTCGGCCTGGCCGAAGGTTATATACCCTACACCCGTATCTGTCGAAGTTACGATAAAAAGTAGGCGGGTGACGCCCACTTTCATTTAATTTACAGATAGTAAATTTTGATATATTAACTCATTTACAGCACCGCTTTTCTCAACAAACACCTCATTATATGGTATGGTATACCAGTGGGCGTGTCACGCCCATTTTCTGTGAGATAACTTTTTATTTTATTATTATTTTTTAGAATATTTTTAAGAGAATATTTGTGCCAAATCTCAAGACTATATCTCCATTCGTTCTTCTCTAATCGTGATTTTCGTCGCCAGTGGGCGGACCACGCCCATTTTTGGGAATGTCTTTAAGTTTGAGACCATGGATTCAGGAATGACATATAAGCTTTAAACTCGCTCTACAAGCTGAGAAATTGTGCTAAAAGCACGGGAAAATTCATACTTTCTATAAAAAGTAGGCGTGGCACTGGACCGATTTTCTCCATTTTCAATACCAAACAGCCTATGGTGACAAAGAATATTCGTACCAAATTCTATGGCGTTAGCTCTATTCGTTCTCCTGTAATCGTGATTTCTACAGACAGACAGACAGACAGACAGACAGACAGACAGACGGACGGACATGGCTAAATCGAATCAGGAGGTGATTCTGAGCCAGAATATATATATTTTTCTAAACCTGCCACGCCTCCTTTAATGCGTTACAAACGGAAGAACAAAGTGAATATACCCTCATCCCTTCGGGTGTAGGGTATAAAAATGCAAACCTTTGAACGCGAAAAGTGTGACCTAGACCATTTGCATAATTATTGGCACATATCTGAAAATGGGCAAGTTTGGAAAGGTTAGGCTTGTAGTCTATTCCATATTCTTTAAATTGGCGTATAACAAATACTTTTTTAAAGTGGAGTTTTCTGGAGTAACCAAACGGTACCAACCAACATTACTAAAATTTACGCAATTCACGAGTAAAGCACCTTATTTAGTAAATTAGTGTGTGTTTTTTTTAAACTTTTTTTAGCTTCTGATGAAGCTCCTATACCAATGTGTAAAACAATAAAAAATGTTTACTAAAATAATTTATAACACTGAAAACTAACTGCAACAATGTAAGCTTTCTAATAAATAATTAATCGCTATTCTTGTATTCGGATAGAACCCAACGGAGCAATAATAAATTACTATGCGTAAAAGTTATTTCATCTGTTCATTAATATGTCTAGATAATGATGGCATATAATTTTTTGTCCTATTTCGTATGTGACCTTTGGTCACTTTTCCAGGTCTCCGAACCCATAGTGCATTGCAGGCAACAGACCGCCGTATAAGCGTCTGAAACGCATTCCCAAATTAAGAAGAAAAAACTTCTCCGCCAAACTCAATGTGGAACCAGGAAATGCATAGGAATAGAAAAGTGATGAAGAGCAAAACTACGACCCAGCAAAACAAGAATAACCGAGTCGCACACACTATTGCATTATTTTCAAGAATCACTAACACGGTCTCACTATTTTTTGACAATGGTGGCTGAGTGGGAAAGAAATGCTAATATTAACGTGGCTGAAATGGATTTTTTCTCATTCTGCCATTACTAGTGCCAGAAAAGCAGCGCAGAAAAAAATCAACGTGAACAAGGAAAGTTGTGTTTGAAGTGTTATTTCCAAAAATTAACAAAAAAGATACAAACATTAAACAAAATATTTTTATTTTCAGCTTGTTAGATGTTCTGAAACATTTCCATTTGTTCTGAATATTTCCTGAAGAAATCCAACTACATGAAACCACACAGTTCCTGCTCTATTTTGGAATACAAATATAATTGGAATACAAAGTACATACTTCAACATTAAATGTAATTTAATTTTGTGATTTTACCATTTGTGATATCATATTAATTAATAATTTGATTTTTATTTAAACCATTTCTTTAATTTCTTTACAAACAACATTAATAAAAACATGATATTTACCATAACTTGCATTTTATTAGTTAAAAATTGGAAATGGTATTGCAACATGGTATTTTACCGGTTAATTAACTACCAGAGTGCGAATGGTGCGAAAGAGCGCACTATACGTTTAAGCATATGGATTTGTTGTATAGGAAAGAAAGGGATACACGATCACACGTACACAAAAGTTTCTGGTACTTTCTTCCCGATGCTCTTAAGAAAATAATAAAAACTTTAACCGAAACTTCGGGTAGCGCTACCAGGTAAATAACCGGTGAATTACCAGGTAGCAGTCTTGCAGGGGAATATACAGGTTTCAATGTACGCACCCATACAGTGCACATTCATGGTTTCGTCAAGTTCGTACTCTCTTTCCATGCATAGCTTGCATAAAAATGTGGGCTCTGAATCGCACTTTCCGTAACAAACAACGGAAAAAGAGTTGTTATTTGTTGTTGAATTACTTACCTATGTTCCGTGCCCCTGAAAAAAGAAAAGAAAGGATAAATTACCCAAATTTATTTTCTTGTTTATGAATCGTTGTCAGTCAGTGCTGTCAGATTTCACGCGGCTGTCAGAATCTGTGGAAAGGCGAACTCTTCCCAGTTTCCTTGTGGTTTTTCTTTTTACCTCGGCTTTCTGTGAGAACAGAAAGTTGTGTGGATGGGATGGAACCAAGGTGGAACATGGATCCAAATAGGTTGTGGAATAGGATGTAGTATGTGTGGATAAGGAAGTTTTAGGTTCCATAATAGGTTTCTCTATGCATGATTTGCAAGCTAGGGCAGTGACCGCCAAGTTGATTTGAAGGCAAGGGGTCATGAGGGGGTGGAGAAGGGTTGATACAGGTATCAACGATTAGTGTAGTTAAGAGTAAATAAGGATTCCGGTATCAAGAAAAGAATGTAGAAAAGGAAAAAAAAAAAAAAATTACCGGATGGTAACGGAGGCCTGAAAAAGAATATCGAACCGGGTAGTGAGGTTTGGCTCGAGAATTAAGCGAGGAGAAGATTTTTGATCGTGTACGCATTAAGACCGGAGGTCGCAGAATCGTATTAGAGAGGCGGCGATGAAAAATTTTTAATTTTGATTTTTTAATGCAAAAACTGGAGATTGGTGATTAATTGTTGTAGTCACAACGAGCGAGCAGTGAGCTGAATCTCCAACAGGAGCAGGATATCCTTGAAAGCGCAGCGCCGTAGGTTACCGGGTGGACCCTTATGATCCTGGATTGAGAACCAGTGATCTCAATTACGTGCTGGAACTGACCACGGTGGACTCCATTGTGATTCCAGGTCAGAAGCCCTGGTGATTAATTTGAATTTGAAGTTAATGGGAAGAGCGGTAAGTGCGGAAATTTATTCTGTGCATGGAAGAGTTTTAAGCACCAGAAAGGTTCTGGCCTAAGCTCGGGGCAATCCCGGCTCGTTGTCATTTGCCCTTTACCTCTGGTTATTACGATTACGCCAATTACGAGATCCTGTGGGATCAGCACACACTACTCACCTTAGAGTTTGGTGGGTGAGCAGAGTTCCGGTTTCACCTCCTGAGGACGTTTGGAATGTGTTCGTATATTTATTTAATATTCATGAACGTACACATATATTCATGTATTCTTTATATGTGTTTAATTTAAAGTTTTTTTCCAAGTCGAGTTAAGTTTCGTTCTCGAAAACCACGGGGTGAAAGCGAGCTTAGTCCGAATTTTGCAACGTGATTTTACCCCCTCAGAGAGCTCTTTTAGGTGGGAGGATATTTGTGTTTGCGGTCTCGTAATTCATGATTTTTGCCTCGTAAAGAATTTTCCCTTTTCTCCATGCCCTTCGTTTTTAGTTTTGCGTTCATTTTTTTGTTAATTTTGGTTTATATAAATTTATATTATTTTGATATGTTTAAATTTAACGCCCATTGGTGTGCATAGATTATTTGTTTCTTTTTGTAAAATGAGATAAGGGTTCAGCGCTGTGGAGAATTTAAAAATCTTTATCAATAAATTTGTTAAGTGTTAAGTACGTGTAATGGAGAATTAAATTTCTTTTATTTGGGGCGACGGCAGAGGTTACCGAGGAAGGAGGATGGTAAGAGGTTGGCGGTTTTGTGTTCTAGTGTTTTGTTTACAATTTTATTTTGTTTTTTTTTTTATTTGAAAATTTCATTGTTGCTCCCTTTCGCCCGGGCATCACGGGTTAGACCCATCCTGAGATGTTGAGCTAGTCGGATGACGGTCATGCCGGGACGAGTTAACAGGGTCACGTAACATCTTATTATTTTTAGTTAGTGTTTTTCTGTTGAAAAGTCCCAGAAAATACTACAAATTATTAAAAATAATACTACATGACGCCCTTTAAAGTTTTTAATTAATTTAATGCAATGTTCAATGATTATTTCAGTTTCTAAGAAGCGTACACAGCGATTCGTAACTATATTTGTGAGTATTGGCAACCCTTACAAGTAGAAGAATTTTTTTGGCATAATGCTACAAACAGCTGTTTTGATTGATCTCTATTCCATGCATTGCTTTGTCGTCGTACTGATGCATAAAATGAATGGCTTACATTTCGTTTAATTCTCTCTCGAAACTTAAAAGCTCTTCCTATGTGTTTTCTATAGGAATTTGACGTCACGGAATCGCACGATGTGTCGCGATTCGATAGACTCTCTTGGTTTTATACCCTACACCCGAAGGGATGAGGGTATATTCACTTTGTTCTTCCGTTTGTAACGCATTAAAGGAGGCGTGGCAGGTATAGAAAAGTATATATTTTATGGCTCAGAATCACCTCCTGAGTCGATTTAGCCATGTCCGTCCGTCTGTCTGTCTGTCTGTCTGTCTGTAGAAATCACGATTACGGGAGAATGAATATTCGTTGTACGAATATTCCTTGTCACCATAGGCTGTTTGGTATTGAAAATGGAGAAAATCTGTCCAGTGCCACGCCTACTTTTTATAGAAAATATGAATTTTCCCTTGCTTTTAGCTCAATTTCTCAGCTTGTAGAGCGAGTTTAAAGCTAAAATTTCATTCCCGAGTCCTTAATGTCAAACTTAAATACACTCCCAAAAATGGGCGTGGTACGCCCACTGGTGACAAAAATCACGGTAAGAGAAGAACAAATGGGGATATAGTCTTGAGATTTGCCAAGATTCTCGCATTCTCTTCTCTTCTCCTAAAATATTCTAAAAAATAATAATAAAATAAAAAGTTATCTCACATAAAATGGGCGTGACACGCCCACCGGTATACCATACCATATAATGAGGTGTTTGTTGAGAAAAACGGTGCTGTGAAAATGAGTTACTATATCAAAATTTACTATATGTAAATGAAATGAAAGTAGGCGTCACCCGCCTACTTTTTATCGTCACTTCGACAGATACGGGTGTAGGGTATGTGAGGTTCGGCCAGGCCGAAGTTAACGCTCTTACTTGTTACTATCTTTGTTTTTACTCACTCTCAGAAAAAAAATGGCCACCTCTTACAGTGCTGTACTATCTGTTCTTTCTAGGGAATAAAAATATATTGGAGAAGGACAAGATTTTTAAGGCAATTGGTAAGCGGCTGGTGGCGCCGAACAAATTGCAGAAGCAAGCACATGTTTCCAGGAATATGGAACGTAAACAAATTTTTAACAGCGTCACGCGATGTCTATTTAACCTTCGCTTTACCGAAGATTTTTTTTACGTCGTTTACCAATACCCACCCAGGTGACCCAGGTGTTTTCTTCATATAATATGGAAACGACAATGCCGAGAGCATTGTATTTAGGCATAAGTGCTCGATTGTGAAGGGGAAGGTGGGTAGGTTGGGGAGGGGGATTAGTGGGGGGAAGTGACTGGATGTATACTAAGGTGAGTTTTTATACCCTACACCCGAAGGGATGAGGATATATTCACTTCGTTTTTGCGTTTGTAACACATTAAAGGAGGCGTGGCAGGTATAGAAAAGTATATATATTCTGGCTCAGAATCACCTCCTGAGTCGATTTAGCCCTGTCTGTCCGTCCGTCTCTGTCCATCCGTCTGTCTGTCCGTCCGTGATTTCCGAAGGTCTTTGGAAATCACGATTACAGGAGAACGAATACAGGTATCGTCATGAAATATTGTTTGGTAACTATTATATGGTAAAGTATATAAGTGGGCGTGTCACGCTCATTTTTGAGAGTATATTTTAGTCTGAGATGGTTCGGAAATAAGATTTTAGCTGAAAATTCGGTCTACAAGCCAAGAAGTGGAGCTAAAAGCACGGATGAGTGCATATTTTCTATAAAAAGTAGGCGTGGCACTGGTCCAATTTTGTCCATTTTCAATACCAAACAGCGTAGGATAACAAAGAATATTCGTGCCAAATTTAATGACGATACCTCTATTCGTTCTCCTGTAATCGTGATTTCCACAGACGGACGGACGGACAGACAGACAGACAGACAGGCAGACAGACAGACAGACGGACATGGCTAAATCGATTCAGGAGGTGATTCTGAGCCAGAATATATATACTTTTCTATACCTGCCATGCCTCCTTTAATGCGTTACAAACGAAAGCACAAAGTAAATATACCCTCATCCCTTCGGGTGTAGGGTATAAACATGAACGACAGCGAAAAAAAAATTTTTTTATAAGTTTTCTAAAATAAAACATAAATTTGTTCAGAGAGTCGAAAGCGTTTACAGATTAGAAAAAAATTCGCAAAGTTATAAGCAACTAAAAATGAAAAAGGTCACCCGGGTGGGTATTGGTAAAGCGAAGGTTAAGGGCATCGCGCGACGAGAGAGAGATTCGCGCATCGCGGTATTCTGCGGTTACAATTATTGTAACCGCTGAATACCGTGATGCGCGATGCGTAAAACTCTCCCTATGTGTTTTCTATAGGAATTTGACGTCACAGAATCGCGCGATGTGTCGCGATTCGATAGATTTATTCTATCGCGCTGCTCTCTTGGTTTTTACCAGAGATAAGGAGATACGACACTCGATGACTCATCTCAAAAAATTTCGTTTGACGCGTATTTTTTATGCTCTGTTGAATTCACGTACACAATATGTGAAAGCTTGCCCTGTTGCTGTTTTTGCTTATTGCCAATTTCATAGCGAATCGTTGAAATGTGTATCGAGTATGTTGAACAAATTTTGTTCACCATTGTTTACAACAACATTGTGCAACAACAACCGCAAAAGTAGACATCACATACAATTTGTGAAATTAAAATCTTTTAGTTGAGCAGAAGAATTACAAATTTTCTTGTACGAAAGTGGATTACTGAAAGACTGTGAATAAAAATGTCTATCTGCCAAAAGCACCAAGTGTATCAAAGCAACAAGTGAAGCGGGTAATAAATATAATGCGAGAATTTGATGTTGAACATCCCGTAGCAAAATTGATGGTAATGGCCAGGCAGATGCAAGACGCTGAAGTGGGAGATGGCACCAATTTTGTGGTTATATTTCTGTGGCACAGTTAGAGGCTGCAGAAAAATTTCTATATCTTGGTTTACCCACATCGGATTTTTCATAGCATTGGATAAGTCAGAGATACTACCGAAACTGGTGTGTCATGAAATCAAAGACTTTCGCGACATTTCAAAAGTCAAATAATATGGACAAGAAGAATTCCTTACGAATTGATATTATGGCTGACTGCTTGACTTCCAAATTCGACTTGCCTCGTTTGACACGCGCTGTCAATGCTACTATATTACCCCGAATTACTGGGTTATTGCGATAAAGTGGGCATTGAGGAATTAGGTTTAGGAACAACAGTTGTTGTTTTCAGGTAATGGCTAGTAATAATAAAACATTATAGAGTTTTGAATTAATATACTTAATATTACTTTGCAGAAACGAAGACGTCGACTCACGCATTTCTACAATTGTCGTACGCGGCGCTGCCGATAATGTCATCGGTGACAGTGAACGAGCCATTGATGATAACGTTAATAATTTGAACGAACTTTTTCGTGATGGCCGCTAGGTCGTGATGCCACTGAAATTGAACTTGCCACCCATCTGGCGGAATACGCTGACACACTCCCCGGATTGGAGCAATATGCTGTGGGAAAATTCGCGGTTGCTTTGAAAGTATTTTCAAAGGCATTAGCAAAGAATATTTGAAGTTATTTTTAGGCCTATCCAAAAGAAAAGAAACGTTACTTTGCCTGCTTGCTAGTAAACAATTCCGATAAAATTAAAGTGTAGAATTTCACAAATAAAATCGATTTATATTAAGAAAAACTTGGCTTTCTTTATTTTTTATATTTATATGGCTTACTTTAGATATATAATTATCTGTACATACTTCAATCTGTAAAAATCGCTTGTTTTGGAACGGATCAAATAATGTGTTAAAAATAAAAGGAATCTGGCATAAGAACATTTAAGATTACAACAATATTTAATAAACTAATTTCTGGCTGCGCACCAAATTGGCCTGCAGACACGTTAGTTAGGCCCTCAAGAACACAGTTCAACATCTGCAAATGTAGCAAATTATTGTACCGTGTTTTGACAATTATCATTTTCACCACACATAAACAAGAGGTAAAATTTTTGCAGTCAATATAAGCGGGTGCGATGGAGTAGGATTTCCCCCAAATCTTTTATTTTCAAAAGTATAGAAAAAATATCTAATTTATATACAATATGGGGTCATTCAATTTGTTGTAGTAAAATACTTTTATTTACCAATTTTTTCTTATACAACAGAAGAGTCATATAAGAGATACATATATTTTTTATTTTTATTAGTCAAATAAACTGCGACTGCATAGGTTTCAGGTTTCTATTTACTATTTAATTCTTTTTTATTTGCAAGGAAATAAAACTAGGGAGAAAAGTTATTAACAATTATTTAAAACAACGAGAAAATTGACCACAGTTTTTGACGTTTTGAATTAGAAACACCCCCTAGAATCGATACCAATGCAAAAGACGCCGATGCAGGTTTCCTAGGAAATCTGCACTAAATTCCGACTAATTTTGGCCGATTTTGCGATTGTATCGAGAAAAATGCATGTGGTAGTAACGAGTGTCTCATCTCATAATCTCTGGTTTTTACTGTCTTTGTTTTTACTCACTCTCAGAAATAAAATGGCCACCTCTTACCGAAAAACCTGAGGATTTGTTGTTTCGCTGCTTTTACTCGTTGCTTTTGTATAGAAAATGTAAACTAGAACCATATGTTTTAGACTTTAAAATTTATTCAAATTTAAAAGTAAAAGTTTAATTTACAAAAAAATTTCCACAAATTTTTAAAATGCAAATAATATATGAATGCGGAATATAAAATGTTCAGCGCAACGGAGTGCTGTACTATCTGTTCTTTCTAGGGAACAAAAATATATTGGAGAAGGACAAGATTTGTAAGGCAATTGGTGAGCAGCTGGTGGCGGCGAACGAATTGCAGAAGCAAGCACATGTTTCCAGAAATATGGAACGTAAACAAATTTTTAACAGCGTCACGCGATGTCTATTCACGCGGTATTCTGCGGTTACAATAAGGGCATCGCGCGACGAGAGAGAGATTCGCGCATCGCGCATCGCGGTATTCTGCGGTTACAATTGGGCGTGAGCCATAATGGGCGAAACCCAATGCGGCATCGAAGCGGTTCAAAAAAACCCAAAAGAGCAAATTACGTGTATTTCTTATGAAAAAATTTAGTGGAGCTATTTTGCTTTCTCGCTCGAGAGGCACAAAAATCACGGCAGAGCTTTGGCAGAGCTTCAGGCAGAATACTAAAAAATATTCCGACTTCTCTCTCTGAACCAATTAAGCAATGTTGCTTTTTGCGTCAAATAAATAAAGAACGAAGCAGTGTTGCGTTTTTTGTCTTGAACTTATTTTTATTTGCAAAATCAATGTAAAATAAATATTGTTGTAAAAAATTGAAAGGTTAATATGTGCTTTTAACTAAGAATGTCTTTCTTTGCTTTTACTGTTATATAGAATTATAAAATAAATTAATTTGGTATAAGTAAACAATAGGTTCCCAGCTCCGATTTTTTTTTTTAATTTTTGGGGTATAACACTCATCGCCTCCAGTCCAAAGGTGATGAAAATTTTTCTCACTCTCGTGTAGTTTAGAAGTTATAGGCCTTGGATAGCCAAAAAAAAAGTGCTATATTTTCAAAATGAGTTGAGATATCAAAGTAAAATTAGCGCCGTTTAAAAGGATATTTCAGGGCAGTTCTTTTATCTAATAACAACTTTTTTGATTACTGCTACTATTATGGAGATAATTTAACTTTTTAAAAACATTTTTATTTCGTTTTACAAAATAATTTTTTTCTTCCTTAAATGACAATTAAGGTATAAAATAGAATCACAATTTTTATAGCCCATAATATTACCTTTCAAACGGTATATAATATGGTTAGATATCTTTCGTATTTTTGAGCAAATGTGATTCTATGACAAAAAAGCACGTTTTAGGGTTATAATAAAAATTCATTTAAAAAAAATAGGAGGTAGGCACCTATTCCTAACTTGTTCCAAAATCCTTTTTAATTTTAGTTCACAAAGCAGATCAAAGAGGATTTATAATTATTTAATAAAAAACTAATAAATTTCAGTTTAATGATTTAACGGATAACGGATAACTAGATATAAACTAGTATAAGCATGCTTTTTACTTGAAAGAATTGATATTTGTGAAGTTTTTATTTTAAATTTCTACTTTTCAACTTCTGCCTCACTCACGTCCTTATAATAATTTTTTGCCCGTTTTTCGCCACTATGCCACAAAAAATTAATTAAAATAACAACCGTGGTTCTCTGTTTTGAGTAAAAACAAAGAAACAGAGCTCTTGCAACAGTCGCTCTTATGAAGAGCGTAAATGAGGGTAACTTGGGTCGCGTCACGGATCCGGCCATTGGGTTTGCAGCTTAATTGTAACCGCAGAATACCGCGATACGCGAATCTCTCTCTCGTCGCGCAATGCCCTTAAATAGACATCGCGTGACGCTGTTAAAAATTTGTTTACGTTCCATATTTCTGGAAAAATGTCCTTGCTTCTGCAATTTGTTCGCCGCCACCAGCCGCTCACCAATTGCCTTACAAATCTTGTCCTTTTCCAATATATTTTTATTCCCTAGAAAAAACAGATAGTATAGCACTCCGTTGCGCTGAACATTTTATATTCCGCATTCATATTTTATTTGCATTTCAAAAATTTGTGGAAATTTTTTGTAAATTAAACTTTTACTTGTAAATTTGAATAAATTTTGAAGTCTAAAACATATGGTTCTAGTTTACATTTTCTATACAAAAGCAACGATTAAAAGCAGCGAAACAACAAATCCTCAGGTTTTTCGGTAAGAGGTGGCCATTTTATTTCTGAGAGTGAGTAAAAACAAAGACAGTAAAAACCAAGAGAGCAGCGCGATAGAATAGATCTATCGAATCGCGACACATCGCGCGATTCTGTGACGTCAAATTCCTATAGAAAACACATAGGGAGAGTTTTACGCATCGCGCATCGCGGTATTCTGCGGTTACAATAACTGCTGGTCGCTGATCTCAGTTATGCTCTAAACACAACAAGAACTGCAACTGCGAACTGCATTTTTTAACTGTCAAAATTTACATGGGCCTTATGGGAAACGAGAAAAAAGTTTTATTTCACCTTTGCAGTTTTGATTCTTGCAGTTCGCAGTCGAGCTAATTTTAATTTTGACAACTGCATTTTGCGTATTCCGTATTGTTGTAGTTGGTCTTGTTATTCTTCTTGTGTGTTTGTTGTTGCAGTTGCCGTTATGGTTGTGTTTCTCGGACAGAGCTTGACCGTATTTGCAGTTGCAGTTCGCAGTTGCAGTTCTTGTTGTGTTCAGGGCATTATAATGGGTAGAAAATTGTCGGAAAAACGACAAAGCCGAAGTCAGAATAGAAGCGTTTTTATTTCTATTCTGACTTTTTCGAAATTTACTCTCTCTCGTAAAATGTTGCCATAGTGGAATGATTTATTATTATTATTGGCTGCATTCAGGACAACAAGCTGTGTTGGCTTTTTCTTGTCAGAATAAATCATGTGCTCTGAATACGTTTGCTGAGTCTTTGCTGAAAAACAACAACAACACTTTATGCCAAATTCCACGTGGCCGCCACACGAGAAGCACACAAAACACTGAAAATGAGTGACAAAGAAGAAAGCTGTCAGCCCTTCTGACCTTTCTAACCCCCTCAGACAAAAAAACAGAAAAAGGCCAACACAGCTTGTTGTCCTGAAAAAAGCCAACACAGCTTTTTTTCTGTTTTTTTGTCTGAGGGGGTTAGAAAGGTCAGAAGGGCTGACAAAGCCGTCGCCATTTTTTCTAGCCAAAAATTTGTATGCTGTATCTGCTCAGAACTTTCTTCTCTGTCACTCATTTTTTTTTTTTGTTTTGTTTACTTCTCGTGTGGCGGCCACATTGAATTTGGCATAAAGTGTTGTTGTTGTTTAAATGTTGTTGTTTTTCAGCAAAGACTCAGCAAACGTATTCAGAGCACATGATTTATTCTGACAAGAAAAAGCCAACACAGCTTGTTGTCCTGAATGCAGCCATTATCAGCCAAAACACATTGCGGCAGCAACAGCAACTCTCTCTCGCTGCTCAGCAAAGTACATTAGAGCAGCGACAGCAAGTCGGCTATTTGTTTTTGTATTCTGTATCCCATTCTCTCGTCTTGAAAGAGAGCTTACTCTCCGTATATTTTTCAATACAATTTGTCGGATTTTCAGTGAAAATTGGCAACACTGAGTGAAAAAGAGAGTGGAAAAAAGAGAGTTTTGCTTGCTGCCGTAATAGAATCTATTTTTCAGGGCAGCGGCAGCACCCATAAGCCTCTATATAATTTGCTGTTGCTGCCGCTGCCGCAATGTGCTTTGGCTGTATATCTGACGCTGCGGTACAAATCGAAAGCCTCTCTCAGAGTTATATAATCTATTCTGAAAGAGTGTAAAACTGTAATCGAAACCAGAGATAACCAGTTATCTCTGATCGAAACTAAGCTTGAAGAGTATATCAGTTGTCGTTCAGCGGTGCACTTGTACGCGTTGAACTGTAGTCAAAACGCGTGCAAGTGCTTACATTATTTAAGTTAACAACGAATAAAAAAAAACTACGAATTAAAGAAAGTATCGCAAATACAGTGAAGTTCCGGTTTTATATTTTATTATATATAATATACACTCATCATATACTCATATGTATTTAAATAACATAAAAGAAGAACCGACGCGTTAACACAAAAGTGTTCTGTTACTTTGTTATATAATAGTTGCACAAATTAAGTAAAAGCTAAACACTTTTCAATAACAAGATCAACAAATTGATTACGGCATTAGCTGAATACGTCTCATCAAAATTGCTCAGAATTTTTTTTTAATCATAAAATGCTTCTAAATAAAGGTGAGCTTAATGAAATCAGAAGACGACATACATATTGCGGAAATCACGGATGCGATATTTCAAAGTGTCAACGCAGTGTTTTTTTTTTTGCGATTATCAGACGTACAAAACAAGGTTGCTCCAAATCGTTGCTCGTCATAGTAGTCTATCGACGACTAGTCTTGCTTATTATAGTTCACGACAATGAGCGGTAATTTTAAATCTTGTCTTTTGTGAATTAGTTTGTTCTTTTAGTTCATGTAGTTCAGTAGCTCCCAACTAGTTTTTCATTATCGTTCAATGGTTGTAACGGGAGACAGTCAAAATCCCGAATTACAAAATCCCGAAACGACAAAATCCCGAAAAATTACAAAATCCCGGGAACAGGTTTACCGTTTGAGCCATGCCCCAATTTTTGGCTTAAGTTTACCGTTTGAGCCATGCTCCAATTTTCTTGAATTTTTTGTTGTTGTTATTGTTTATGGAGCTGATTCTAATGAAGTAATCGGTTTTTGTCGCTCTCTTCTAGTTTACGAGTTATAGAAAAACCAGAAAAGTTATTTCGATTATATGGTACCGTTAGAAAGCCCTCTAAAAAACCTTCAATTTTTTAATATAACATTTTTCCGAAAAATGTATAGTTTTTATGCAAATCGAAATTTTTCATTTTTGGAACTTTTTTTTTACATTTAATAATTTTTTTCGTTTCAAAGTGTGTAATTAACCTATTAAATCTTTGGAATAACAATAAAGCTGAGACCGTAAGCTTTCTTTGAGTATTTTTTTCATTTTTATCAGTCAAGTATTTGAGGAGGAAATAGCTGTTAAAGGTCAGAAGAACGTAAGTAAAAACTACTTTTTCCATTATACTACTACAGTCTAAACCTACACTTTGTATTACTCGTCTAAAAATTAATCCAAAGATTTAATAGGTTAATTACACACTTTGAAACGAAAAAAATTATTAAATGTAAAAAAAAAGTTCCAAAAATGAAAAATTTCGATTTGCATAAAAACTATACAGTTTTCGGAAAAATGTTATATGAAAGAAATTGAAGGTTTTTTAGAGGGCTTTCTAACGGTTTCTTTCGGTATATAATCGAAATAACTTTTCTGGCTTATGAGTTATAGGCATATCAATTCCAAACTTTAGAGGGCTATAACTCGTAAACTAGAAGAGAGCGACAAAAACCGATTGCTTCATTAGAATCAGCTCCATAAACAACAACAACAACAAAAATGCAAGAAAATTGGGGCATGGCTCAAACGGTAAACTTAAGCCAAATCCCGAAACGACAAAATCCCGATGCGACAAAATCCCGAAACGACAAACCCGAAAAATTTTTAATACCGAAATGAGAAATCCCGAAAAGCACGAAATAAAATTTTAAATTAATGAAGAAATGACATTTAAGTCACAGTTTTTTTCAAAGCGGAGTACGCGCCTACTTGCCTTTTTATACAATGGCAGAAAAGCAAAGTTGTAATATCGAGAGAATTTTGCTGTCTGAAGGTTATAATCTACAATATGCAAAAAACTTCACATGACCGTGAGGACTCTGCTGATTGAGGGTTATGATCCCTGCCGCAGCCGAATGCTGCCAATACGCAGAAAAACCTGTATGCAAAAAACCTCACATTACCGAGAGGGCTCTGCTAAAAATTTTTTAATAATGTTTTTTTTAATTTTTTAATAATAATTTTAGAGAAGTAAAATAAGAGTAATTTTTTATTATTTTTTTTGGAATTGGAATTTTATACGCGTATATCTCCTAAAATATAAAAGATATCCGCATAATATAGGTACCGTTGTAAGGGTATCTATTTCTAATATCTTTCATTGGTATTTTTGGATGCAGGCCGCGTAGGAAGACCCTATATGAAATAACTTAACATTATCGAGAAAATTTTGTTGTCTGAAGGTTATGATCCCTGCCTCCTGAGTGGCTAAATTGAAGTTTGCTAGTGGTTTTAAAATGTTCAAGAAGATGGAGAATACCGAAAAACTAGTTTTGAAATTTCAGGATTTTGTCGTTTCGGGATTTTGTCATTTCGGGATTTTGTCGTTCGGGATTTTGTCTTTCGGGATTTCGTTACCAACCCGTTGTAACATATTGCGAACGGTTCTGTCGAACGACTGAATGATGCTGAGTAGGAATCAGAGATTATGAGATGAGACACTCGTTACTATCACATGCATTTTTCTCGATACAATCGCAAAATCGGCCAAAATTAGTCGGAATTTAGTGCAGATTTCCTAGGAAACCTGCATCGGCGTCTTTTGCAATGGTATCGATTCTAGGGGGTGTTTCTAATTCAAAACGTCAAAAACTGTGGTCAACTTTCTCGTGTTTTTAAATAATTGTTAATGACTTTTCTCCCTAGTTTTGTTTCCTTGCAAATAAAAAAGAATTAAATAGTAAATAGAAACTTGAAACTTATGTAGTCGCAGTTTATTTGACTAAAAATAATAATAAAAAATATACGTGTCTTTTATATGACTCTTCTGTTGTATAAGAAAAAATTGGTAAATAAAAGTGTTTCACTGCAACAAATTGAATGACCCCATAATGTATATAAATTAGATATTTTATCTATAAACTTTTGAAAATAAAAAATTTGGGGGACATCCTACTCCATCGCACCCGCTTATATTGACTGCAAAAATTTTACCTCTTTTGCTTATGTGTGGTGAAAATGATAATTGTCAAAACACGGTACAAAAATGTGCTACATTTGCAAAAGTTTGTCTGCAATCGTAAGTAAAAACATCATATTATAGCTTATGGTCTCTCTTTTGATATTCTTTCTTTTCTTCTAGATTGCGGCGCTTATTTGGATACCACATCGCCTCAACGTTATCATGTTTTTATCATCTTGTGCAAGTTGCCAAACAATGCGACCAAGTTTTGGAAGTCTTCTTTGAAGTAGATCATCCATCTTAAAGCCCAGTTTTCCAACTGTCCTCCGTCCGGCGAACAAAAGCAAAAAACTTTAACGTCTTCTGCATGATGTTACTAAGGATACAAATCTTGACTTTTACGCCAAAGTAATGTTTAAATTACCAGAAACATGTACTGCAGAAACGGCTTGTGTTTCTCGCGAAGATAGTATGAAATGTGTCGTCACTGCCTTGGCCGATCCAAAAAAATTTTTATTGAATCCATTGCTGGCATCGGAAAAATCCGATGTGGTTATACCCAGATATAGAAATTCTTCTGCAGCCTCTAACAGTGCCACAGAAATATAACCACAAAATTATTCCATCCCCCCACTTCAGCGTCTTGCATCTGGCTGGCCATTACCATCAATTTGGCTACGGGATGTTCAACATAAAATTCTCGCATTATATTTATTACCCGCTTCACTTGAAGCTTTGATACATTTGGTGCAGATAGACATTTTTATTCCCAGATTTGTAGTAATAAATTTTCGTGCTAGAAAATTTGTAATTCTTCTGCCCAACTAAAAGATTTTAATTTCACAAATTGTATGTGACGTCTACTTTTGCGGTTGTTGTTGCACAATGTTGTTGTAAACAATGGTGAACAAAATTTTTTCAACATACTCGATACACATTTCAACGATTTGCTATGAAATTGGAAATAAGCAAAAACAACAACAGGGCAAGCTTTCATATATTGTGTACGTGAATTCAACAGAGCATAAAAAATACGCGTCAAACGAAATTTTTTGAGATGAGTCATCGAGTGTCGTATCTCCTTATCTCTGGTAGGAATCTTAATTTATATTGGCTGCATTCAGGACAACAAGCTGTGTTGGCTTTTTCCTGTCAGAATAAATCATGTGCTCTGAATACGTTTGCCGAGTCTTTGCTGAAAAACAACAACATTTAAACAACAACAACACTTTATGCCAAATTCCACGTGGCCGCCACACGAGAAGTACACAAAACACTGAAAATGAGTGACAGAGAAGAAAGTTCTGAGCAGATCCAGCATACAAATTTTTGGCTAGAAAAAATGGCGACGGCTTTGTCAGCCCTTCTGACCTTTCTAACCACCTCAGACAAAAAAACAGAAAAAAGCCAACACAGCTTGTTGTCCTGAATGCAACCATTGTGATTATCGAATTGCATAGACGGAATAATACAGCTTTTAAAGCATTTTATCATTATTGGAAAGTAATAATTGAAAGAGCTTCGGCACTGAACTCCACAGCAGCGACTGGGGCCTAAATTTACCGTTTTGACACAGCTCTAATTTTGTTGTTATTTTTGTTGTTGTTGTTGTTTTCGGTTCAGACTCCAACAAACACAAAATTTTTTGTCGCTCCCTCCTGGGGGCGGGGCTGGAGCCCTTTGAAGTTTGAAATTTAAACACCGATATCTCCGAAACTACAAGAGATATGCTAACGATATTGGTACCGTTAAAAAGCTAATAAAAATACTGTTAATTCATGTTCAATAACATTTTATCGAAATACTTTCAGTTTTTCAAATAAACGCAATTTACTGTTTTTAGTACTTTTTTTCCCACAAAAAAATTTTTTCTAAGAAAAAACGTGTAATTAACCCACATAATTATCTAAAAATTAAGAAAGCAGACGCTAATACCTTACTGAGAAAATTTATTTCATAAAATTTGGTGCAGGATTTACGGAGAAAACTAATTTTTAAATTGAAAACAAACAACTTTCTGCAAATAGCTTATTACACCTTTTTTCAATAATACGACTCTGGTACACTATAACATGTGTTTGTAATGGTATTGGTGTTGTTAGCTTTGAACTGATGTTAACTGCGACGCTATTATAAGAGATTTTTCAATAAACTGAAAATTAAAAATTTTTCGCCTGCGGCGCTATTTATAAAAAATTTTAAATAAACTGAAAATGAAAAAGTTTTTATTCTTATTTCCATGGTAATACCATCAACCTGACAACTAAAATCAGAAAATATTATGTTTAAAGTAAATACTTGCAGACATAGTGTAAGGACAGTATAAAACTCGCCAATAAATTATTAGGAATTTACAATAACAACAATAGTAAAAGTAATGGTAGCACCCGCCATAGCTTAAACTTTTAAGACTCATCGTTGCATACTTGGTAAAGTCGTACTACTAAAAGTATGCATAGTAGTGAAATTTCAAAAGAGTACTTTATGCTTACGTTAAAAAATAAGTTTGCTCCGTAAATCCTGCACCAAATTTTATGAAATAAATTTTCTCAGTAAGGTATTAGCGTCTGTTTTCTTAATTTTTGGATAATTATGTGGGTTAATTACACATTTTTTTCCTGGAAAGAAATTTTTTGTGGAAAAAAAAAGTACTAAAAACAGTAAATTGCGTTTATTTCAAAAACTAAAAGTACTTCTATAAAATGTTATTTAACATGAATTAACAGTATTTTTATTTTTAACGGTACCAATATCGTTAGCATATCTCTTGTAGTTTCGGAGATATCGGTGTTTAAATTTCAAATTTCAAAGGGCTCCAGCCCCGCCCCCAGGAGGGAGCGACAAAAAATTTTGTATTTGTTGGGGTCTACAGCAAAAACAACAAAATTGGAGCTGCTTCAAAACGGTAAATATGTTCCGCGACTGGAACCATATATAAGAAGTCATACTAAATTGGATAAATTTGAAGATTTTATTTTAATTTTTAAATTTTTAGAAGTTTGTTCGTTTTTTAAGTGAATGATTCACCTGTGAATTATTGTTCAGAATATTTGGCCTTTTGAAAAAGGAGATTCTTGATTTTCACCAATTGAAATGTGATTCAAGTAACAAACTGATGCAAGCCGAAAGATCAAATACAGTATGAGTAAAGAACTATCGAACTAATAATACATAAATGAAAGAGAGAGCAAAAAGAACTAATGAACTTTAATGGCTCCGGCCCATAGAGTCCGTCAGACTTCAACTTTGACTTCGACTTCAACGTCAACGTATTGCTATGGCCCAATGAAAACTTCGACTTCATTCAATTTACTGTACTAATATGTAAACAAACTGCTGTCAAATTTGCTGACGCAGTCGAAAAGTTAAAGGTTCAGCAACTTTCGACTTCGACTTTAACTGCGGCGCTGCTTATGGGCCGATGTTCGTAAGAAAGCATACATTGAACTCGGTTTGACAGTTCAGAACTTCAAAGTCGAAGTCTGACGGACTCTATGGGCCGGAGCCATAAGAACTACTGAACTAGAAATAACGAACTAGGTAGTGTTGGGAACTATTGAATAAAAACTATCGAGTTATTCGATAGTCGCAAATTATTCATTTAATATGGACTATGGTTTTCATTATGGTTTAATATAATGGTTGAATTATTCGATAGTTTTTAGTAATTCACTATCGAATAATATAATGGTTGAATTATTCGATAGTTTTTAGTAATTCAGAAATTATTCAACGAGTAAGGCCTCGATATAGAAAACTTTTACAGCCGAAACGAAAATTTTTATGCTATTGAGGTGAATTCCAACCAAGTCAAAATTTTAAACGTTGAAAGTCAAAATCAAGGTTAATTGTTGTTTTAAAAAATGTAACCAATTAAATAATAGTTTTAATAACTACATATATATTACATTATTACTATATTGTACATAATTTAAACGTAGGACCTGCAAACTGTTGACCTGTTTTTCACGGTACCCGGCTGATTCATCGCAAGCAATTCATCGCGAGAAATTCATCGCAAGCAATTCATCGCAAGACAAATTCCTCGCAAAGCAATTCATCGAGCAGCAATTCATCGCAACAGCAATTCATCGCGCAGCAATTCATCGCAACAGCAATTCATCGCAACAGCAATTAATCGTATTCGCAACTAATCACAAGGAAATTTGGAGAAATGTTTGATAATTCTCCACAGAAAATTATTTAATTATCAAGTGAGCCACAAATTTCAAAAATTTGAAAAACTAATTTTTGCAGTTTCTTCAACAATTTTCTCAAATTATTTGGGATATAATTGCAACAATTGGATATTGGATACTTTAACAATAAAGTTTTGTGTTATTGCCATCTGAAACGTCATTCATTGCAACAACAATTTATCGCAAAAAAATTTATCGCGAGCCGAAGCAGAAAAATTTATTTTAAAAATCGTGCGATGTTAAAAATAAATTTTTGATGAATTTTGATGAATTGCTGTGCGATGAATTTGTCTTGCGATGAATTGCTACGCGATGAATTCCTGTACGATGAATTTGTCTTGCGATGAATTGCTTGTGATGAATTGCTCGCGATGAATTGCTTGCGATGAATCAGCCTAGAATCGTTTTTCACATATCAGTCTATTTAATCTATTAAACTGCTGTGTATGATTTATGTTTACTAGTTTTGTTGAAATTGAAACTAAATTTATTCAACGAATTGGCACAGCTAGAAACAAATTTTAGCTATTTTTCTTACCAGAGTAAAATTTTTTCACCCCTACCTACCCCGAGCTAAAAGCTATTAACGAGTGAATCGCTCGATAGTTTTTAGAAATACATAGATCGAATGAATGAATGAATGAGTGAAAAAAATCATTCGATAGTTAAAATCAGAGATAAGGAGATACGACACTTGATGACTCATCTCAAAAAATTTCGTTTGACGCGTATTTTTTATGCTCTGTTGAATTCACGTACACAATATGTGAAAGCTTGCCCTGTTGTTGTTTTTGCTTATTGCCAATTTCATAGCGAGTTGTTGAAATGTGTATCGCGTATGTTGAACAAATTTTGTTCACCATTGTTTACAACAACATTGTGCAACAACAACCGCAAAAGTAGACGTCACATACAATTTGTGAAATTAAATTTTCTTGTACGAAAGTTGATTACTGAAAATCTGTGAATAAAAATTTATATCTGCACCAAGTGTATCAAAGCAACAAGTGAAGCGGGTAATAAATATAATGCGAGAATTTGATGTTGAACATCCCGTAGCAAAATTGATGGTAATGGTCAGGCAGATGCAAGATGCTGAAGTGGGAGATGGCACCAATTTTGTGGTTATATTTCTGTGGCACTGTTAGAGGCTGCAGAAGAATTTCTATATCTGGGTATAACCACATCGGATTTTTCATAGCATTGGATAAGTCAGAGATACTACCGAAACTGGTGTGTCATGAAATCAAAGACTTCCGCGACATTTCAAAAGTCAAATAATATGGACAAGAAGAATTCCTTACGAATTGATATTATGGCTGACTGCTTGACTTCCAAATTCGACTTGCCTCGTTTGACACGCGCTGTCAATGCTACTATATTACCCCGAATTACTGGGTTATTGCGATAAAGTGGGCATTGAGGAATTAGGTTTAGGAACAACAGTTGTTGTTTTCAGGTAATGGCTAGTAATAATAAAACATTATAGAGTTTTGAATTAATATACTTAATATTACTTTGCAGAAACGAAGACGTCGACTCACGCATTTCTACAATTGTCGTACGCGGCGCTGCCGATAATGTCATCGGTGACAGTGAACGAGCCATTGATGATAACGTTAATAATTTGAACGAACTTTTTCGTGATGGCCGCTAGGTCGTGATGCCACTGAAATTGAACTTGCCACCCATCTGGCGGAATACGCTGACACACTCCCCGGATTGGAGCAATATGCTGTGGGAAAATTCGCGGTTGCTTTGAAAGTATTTTCAAAGGCATTAGCAAAGAATATTTGAAGTTATTTTTAGGCCTGTCCAAAAGAAAAGAAACGTTACTTTGCCTGCTTGCTAGTAAACAATTCCGATAAAATTAAAGTGTAGAATTTCACAAATAAAATCGATTTATATTAAGAAAAACTTGGCTTTCTTTATTTTTTATATTTATATGGCTTACTTTAGATATATAATTATCTGTACATACTTCAATCTGTAAAAATCGCTTGTTTTGGAACGGATCAAATAATGTGTTAAAAGGAAAAGGAATCTGGCGTAAGAACATTTAAGGTTACAACAATATTTAATAAACTAATTTCTGGCTGCGCACCAAATTTGGCTGCAGACACGTTAGTTAGGCCCTCATGAACACAGTTCAACATCTGCTTCACTGATTTGCAACTCCTTGGTAAGCGTTTTAAAAGACATCTCCGGATTACTGTTAGCCAACAGCATGAATGTCAGCAAACACAGTTTCTTCATGTTTTGCTCATGATTAAGGCCCTGGGACGTTACGAACTCCTTGTGATCCTCATAGAATTGTATATAGAATTGCAAATTATCCGGCACAAAAATCGAGTAGATCGTGTATTATGTCCCCTTCTAGGAAACACACTGGCTTAAATGCCAGCAATGGATTCAATAAAAATTTTTTGGGATCGGCCAAGGCAGTGACAACACATTTCATACCATCTTCGCGAGAAACACAAGCCGTTTCTGCAGTACATGTTTCTCATAATTTAAACATTACTTTGGCGTAAAGGACGAGATTTTTATCCTTAGTAACATCATGCAGAAGACGTTAAAGTTTTTGCTTTTGTTCGCCGGACGGAGGACAATTGGAAAACTGGGCTTTAAGATGATCTACTCTAAAAAAGACTTCCAAAACTTGGTCGCATTCTTTAGCAACTTGCACTAGATGATAAAACATGATATATAATTATAATCTAGAAGAAAATAAAGAATATCAAAAGAGAGACCATAAGACCATAACTCTTTGGTAAGCGTTTTAAAAGACATCTCCGGATTACTGTTAGCCAACAGCATGAATGTCAGCAAACACAGTTTCTTCATGTTTTGCTCATGATTAAGGCCCTGGGACGTTACGAACTCCTTGTGATCCTCATAGAATTGTATATAGAATTGCAAATTATCCGGCACAAAAATCGAGTAGATCGTGTATTATGTCCCCTTCTAGGAAACACACTGGCTTAAATGCCAGCAATGGATTCAATAAAAATTTTTTGGGATCGGCCAAGGCAGTGACAACACATTTCATACCATCTTCGCGAGAAACACAAGCCGTTTCTGCAGTACATGTTTCTCATAATTTAAACATTACTTTGGCGTAAAGGACGAGATTTTTATCCTTAGTAACATCATGCAGAAGACGTTAAAGTTTTTGCTTTTGTTCGCCGGACGGAGGACAATTGGAAAACTGGGCTTTAAGATGATCTACTCTAAAAAAGACTTCCAAAACTTGGTCGCATTCTTTGGCAACTTGCACTAGATGATAAAACATGATATATAATTATAATCTAGAAGAAAATAAAGAATATCAAAAGAGAGACCATAAGACCATAACTCCTTGGTAAGCGTTTTAAAAGACATCTCCGGATTACTGTTAGCCAACAGCATGAATGTCAGCAAACACAGTTTCTTCATGTTTTGCTCATGATTAAGGCCCTGGGACGTTACGAACTCCTTGTGATCCTCATAGAATTGTATATAGAATTGCAAATTATCCGGCACAAAAATCGAGTAGATCGTGTATTATGTCCCCTTCTAGGAAACACACTGGCTTAAATGCCAGCAATGGATTCAATAAAAATTTTTTGGGATCGGCCAAGGCAGTGACAACACATTTCATACCATCTTCGCGAGAAACACAAGCCGTTTCTGCAGTACATGTTTCTCATAATTTAAACATTACTTTGGCGTAAAGGACGAGATTTTTATCCTTAGTAACATCATGCAGAAGACGTTAAAGTTTTTGCTTTTGTTCGCCGGACGGAGGACAATTGGAAAACTGGGCTTAAAGATGATCTACTCTAAAAAAGACTTCCAAAACTTGGTCGCATTCTTTGGCAACTTGCACTAGATGATAAAACATGATATATAATTATAATCTAGAAGAAAATAAAGAATATCAAAAGAGAGACCATAAGCTATAATATGATATGTTTTTACTTACGATTGCAGTCAAACTTTTGCAAATGTAGCAAATTATTGTACCGTGTTTTGACAATTATCATTTTCACCACACATAAACAAAAGAGGTAAAATTTTTGCAGTCAATATAAGCGGGTGCGATGGAGTAGGATTTCCCCCAAATCTTTTATTTTCAAAAGTATAGAAAAAATATCTAATTTATATACAATATGGGGTCATTCAATTTGTTGTAGTAAAATACTTTTATTTACCAATTTTTTCTTATACAACAGAAGAGTCATATAAGAGATACATATATTTTTTATTATTATTAGTCAAATATACTGCGACTGCATAAGTTTCAAGTTTCTATTTACTATTTAATTCTTTTTTATGTGAATGAAAACAAAACTAGGGAGAAAAGTCATTAACAATTATTTAAAACAACGAGAAAATTGACCACAGTTTTTGACGTTTTGAATTAGAAACAGCCCCTAGAATCGATGCCATTGCAAAAGATGCCGATGCAGGTTTCCTAGGAAATCTGCACTAAATTCCGACTAATTTTGGCCGATTTTGCGATTGTATCGAGAAAAATGCATGTGGTAGTAACGAGTGCCTCATCTCATAATCTCTGGTTAAAATCATTCAGTAACTAACTATCGATAGTTGAAATCACTCGATAGTTCCCAACACTAGAACTAGGAATCATAGTTCACGGTAGGGATTAGTTCAATTGATCTAATAGCCTAAACACAGTCAGAACCGCAACTGCGAACTGCAACTGCAAATGCAGTCAAGCTCTGCCCGTAAAACACAACCATAACGGCAACTACAACAACAAACACAAGAAGAATAAGAGAACAACAACAATACGAAATACGCAAAATGCAGTTGTCAAAATTAGAATTATCTCGACTGCGAACTGCAAGAATCAACTGCAAAAGGGAAATAAAACGTTTTTCATAAGGCCCATGTAAATTTCGACAGTTAAAAAATGCAGTTAACAGTTGCAGTTCTGACTGTGTTTAAGGCATAATGCTTTGAACACAATTTGACGGACTAAAAAACTAAAAACATTTTTGTTCGGTTACCTTTTATCTTTATCGATACTCGTGAAAAAAGTATGACTGCAAAGCTAAGAACCTGGGCTTTCTCAATATGTATATAATTATATAAGTTAATTATACATTTTACAGAGAAAAAATTAATGAATAGAAAAAAATAGTAATAAAAATTGAAATTTTAAATTTTCTCTAAAATTACACGATTTTGGATTAAATTATTATTTTACATAAGAGATATTTTTAATACTTTCCCAATGGTACATATATCATCCATATATCTTTTACAGTTTAGGAGTTATAAACGTTAAATCTTCAAACTTTAAAGGGCTATAACTCCTAAACTATACGAGAGTGACAAAAAGTGTTGTTGTTGTTGGGATAGGCGCAAAAAACAAAAACAGCAACAACAACAACATTAGAGAGTTTGTGCTGTGCTCAATTTAAGCCAAAATTATAAATAATGGATGCAGTGCGATGCATAATTACAATTACTCCTATAGTATGTCTGGTATACGATTTGTACAAGCAAGGAGACGAAGATGGTGGGTTCGCCCAGTGAACATATGTATGTCGAGAAAAACTTGGGTTCTTCGAGACATGTACCATGTACCATTTTTTTATAACTCATTCTTTAAGTCATATAACTCCCTGTGTGGACGGACAAGCTTTATTAATTTTTTTTCTAGGGCCATTCTAAAATTATTATAGATATATTGAAGAATTATATTTATTTCATTTATAACAAAATACTTACATTCGGGAATTTGATGTAGAGCTGGGCGATACATCATATTTCGAGAATACATACGTATTCTGAGATTTACGAATTAGTGAATCGTCTCGAAATTGCATTGCAAACAACAACAAAGAGACGATTTTTATTGTTGTTTGCAATGCAATTTTGAGACGATTCATTAGTTCGTGAATCTCAGAATACGTATGTGTGACTTAGTCACAGATACATAAAAGTCACGAGTCACAGTTGCGACGATGATTGCTTCTAAACTGTGACACGCCGTCACAGTTTGCCTCTGGAGCAGATATTTCAGTCACAGTTCCGTTTTAACGAGTATTATCGGAACATATTTACTTTAGACAAGTGACTCCAATTTTTTTTTTTAATTTTTTGTTGTTAGTGCTCCTTTTCCTGACCCCAACAAGCAAAAAAAAAAAGTCGCTCTCCCTTGGGGGCGGGGCTAGAGCCCTTTGAAATTTAAAAAAAAAACCCTTAATATCTCTAAAACTGTAGAAGATATTTAGATGTTATTAGTACATCTAGATCGCGCGATTTTTCTTCAAAATTTTTAATTTTTAACTCATGAAAATCTAAAGAAATAGCGCCGTCTATTGTCACTTTGTTACTAACACCACCACAACCATTACGGCAAACATAATGCATAGTACCAGAGACGCATTGTAGTAAAAAGGTATAATAAGATAATTTCAGAAAGTAGTGTCTTATCAATTTAAAAACGAGTTTTCTTTATAAATATTGCACCGATTTTAACAAAATAAATTTCTTCAGAAAGCTTAAAATATATGTTATCCTATTTTTGGTATATTTCCTTGGGTTAATTACACATTTTTCTTTGGAAAAAATTATTTTATCAAAAAAATAGACGTGACATTTATCCAGGCTTCAGCATCCTGTGCATATTGCAGAAATCGTAGAGATACGAAATTGACAAATGTGGTCTCTATTGATTCGTAAGAATGCCTGGAAGACATGTAAATAGGTGGCAACACGCATAAATTATATTTATAGTTTTTATAGAGGAGAAACTGTGACCACTGTTAATAGAATGGCTTCAGCATCCTGTGCATATTGCAGAAATCGTAGAGATACGAAATTGACAAAAGTGGTCTCTATTGATTCGTAAGAATGCCTGGAAGACATGTAAATAGGTGGCAACACGCATAATTTATATTTGTAGTTTTAATAAAGAAGAAACTGTGACAACATTTTTGGTAAAACTGCAACTGCTCTAATGCGTTTTTGGGTTTTATTGCTATTTTATAAGACGCGTGCGTAAAATACAATTTATAATTATCTTTTTATAATAATATACACCCAACTCTTTTTTACACGGTAGATACCTCCTTTACAAAACCGCGCAAAAAAACATATACAAAAAATACATGCGACTTATTTTCCTCAACTTTAAAAAATTGTGGCAGATGAAAAAGTCTAAATATTCTCCCCCAAAAACCGTACAATGCAAAAAGGTAATAATGAAATCCATATTACATTTTTATAAAACAAAAACAATTTATTTTTATTACATAAAAAATTTAATAGTAAAAAATTATCATTGATATAAATTATACTGAAAAGTCACCATCGAATTAAAAAAAAATTAACGTTTAACCCCACGTTTAAAAAAGAACTTCTCATTCCTTCGGTAGGCGTAATTATTTTATCCAAACTACAAACTATGTACCTAAAATCCTGGCAAACACAGAATCAATAATTTCTCTCATTTTCATCATCATCATTGTGATCGTCATGATCATCATAATTTTTATCATCATTATCATCATCATCAGCATCATTACCATTATCATTATAACTATAATTATCATCATCATTTTCATCATAATTATTATAATTATTTTCATCATTATCATTAATCATTATAATAATCATCATTATCATTATAACCATAATCATTATCATCATAATTACCATCATTATCATTATAATCATTATCATCATCATTATCATAATATTACCATCATCATCATCATCATCATCGTCATCAGTTTAATATTATTATTAAACTCTTAATAATATTATTTTATTTTTTTATTCATATGTATTTGTTTGTAAATTAAATTTACATATTTTTCATTTTTCATTTCTTTTTTTCATTTATTTACAATTTATTTTCATTTCATATTTATATATTTCAAAAATAACGAGAAACTAGAAAAATGTTGACTGCATGTTATTACAGTGATTGGTTGTACAATTAAATAACATCGGTCAATAATTTCTGTTAAGTAAGAGCCCTCTATTGCTTGTTTCTGGTAACTCAAGACTATATTTCTGTTAAGTGTCTGTTAAATAAAGTTTTCTGTTAACTGTCTCTGTTAAACCTCTGTTGTTAACATATTCGCCGCTGTTATTAACAGAGCTCTGTTAACTCAGTTAACATGCCAATTCGCAGGATGCCAACTTCACAGGAGTCACAAAATCTAGAAAGTTCAAAAAGTGAAGGCAATATTGTTGAACCAAACAAACGTTCTCGTTTAATTGTACTGAGCAGCGATGACGAATAAAATTATTAAATTAAGCTTATTTTAAGTTAAGTTAAATGTATATTTTTGTTTTTTTTTTCCTATAAACATGAAATTACTTATATGAAATTAAAAAAAAATTTTTTTAATAGTTTTTAGAACATTACTCTCCTTTTTGTACTTGCTTCTAGTCTCATATAACACGGTTTCGCACAACACGGGACTTTGTAGGAACGTATCTACCGTGTTATAGGATGGATAGGAACCTGTAATTGGTTTTGGCGAAGGTGCCCTTTTTTTAAAGGGATTTGTAGAATTTTACATATAACTCAATTAATAGTCGTTCAAGGAAGTCATGTGTTGCACGCATCAGATATTTTTGAAGAAAAGTTTTAATAATTTAAAATTTATAATTACATCTTTAAAATTGAATTATACGAGTAATCTTAACTCTATTTCGTATTTAGGTATAGTCCTTCTCTTTATTGTGCTGGCAATGGATGTACCCGTAATGAATACACAATCAGTGCCACAACTGAATACATTCATGGCTTTACCCGAATTGACGAGTACACAAATAATTACACCTAATAATAGTACTAGAATCCCGCCGACAGTGTATAAATTGCCGGTACCGAATCTGTTACGGCAACGAGATATCCTTAAGAGAATATCGGAAGGATCAGAGAAATTCGCTCTTGATATGCTGGTGCATTTATCTGAGGCTGTGACACCGGTGCAAAGAGATTTTATAGTATCACCGTTTTCGATATGGTCGCTACTTTTGCCGCTTTCTGAAGCAGCTGCTGGCAAAACATTGGCCGAGATACGCTCTGTACTGCGGCTTCACGACGATCAGCGAACGTTGCGTGAGGCATATCGTACAGTTTTAAGTTACTTAAAGTACGCATTATTAACATAACATAACATACTTTTATGACGTTACATTTCAATTCGCACCCACATTCACAGATTGGATACACCCACTGTGAAAGTGGCCTCCATGCAGGCACTTTTCACGGACGGAAATCAACCAATCTATCACGATTTTCAGGCAATAGTTGAACGAGAATACGGTGCCGATATTTTTCCAATCGATTTTCATGATCCTGTAAAAGCAGCGGCTCTCATTAATGACGAAGTACGTAACGCTACTAGGAATCTGATACAATATGCCATCGCTCCACAAGATTTACAGGATGCGAAACTGTTGCTTTTGTCGTCGCTGTTTTTTAAAGGTCAATGGAAGGTAATATTGAAGGGATTAAAATAGGCCAAAGGCTCGTCGGAGCAAGCTTGTCTCCTTGTAGACCCACCGCGCTATAGGCTGGGAGACCTGAAACACTTGCCAAAAGTCACATACTAAATAGGACAAAAAATTATATGTCATCATTATCTAGACATATTAATGAACATATGAAAAAGCTTACGCGATGTAATTAATTATTGCTCCGTTGGCATCTTTTCGAATACGAGAATAGCGATTAATTATTCATTAGAAAGCTTACATTGTTGCAGTTAGTTATCAGTTTTATAAATTATTTTAGTAAGCATTTTTTATTATGTTTTACACATTGGTATAGGAGCTTCATCAGAAGCTAAAAAAAGCTTAAAAAAACACACTAATTTAATAAATAAGGTGCTTTACTCGTGAATTGCGTAATTTTTAGTAATGTTTGTTGGTACCGTTTAATTACTCCAGTAAACTCCACTTCAAAAAAGTATTTATTATACGCCAATCTAAACTATATGCAATATACTACAATCCTAGCCTGCCCAAACTTGCCCATTTTCAGATATGTGCCCATAATTATGAAAATGGTCTCACTTTTCGCGTTTAAAGGTTTGCATTTTATTAAATTAAAAAATATTTTTATACTATACCTCAAAATGTCTGAGGCAATATTTACTCCTGAGATATTAGCTTTTTTGATAAGTGTGAAATTTTTGTGTAGCTTGTAAGGAAATGTCCTTTTTTAAGGCTACAAATGACTGTCTAGTCATATTTATTTAAAAAGTGGTCTACACTTTTAAAATTTAAAAATTGAGAAGACGTAGTTTGAGACGAATGACTTAAACCAATAAAAATAGTTAATGTCATAATTGTAATCAGCGGTCTTAATACTAATATAGTATGTAATTGTGCTGTTTAAATAAAAACTTTTAATTCGGACTTTTGGCCACCTTTCCAGGTCTCCCAACCTATAGTGCACCGTTTTATTCCATATATTTGCGTAAATTCTGGCACCATTTACAGAATTATACTCTTCAGATTCACAGATATGTGTATGTGATAGTAATTTTTGTTACTTTTTATCCAAGAAGCCTTATTAAAGCCAAGCCTTATTAAAACCATAGAGAAAATCTGATTAAAATTTAAAGAGACAGTCATATTAAAATACAAATTCAATAAGAAAATCTTATTCAGCCTGGTTCTGCATTTCGATTCCGATCGGATTTGATTTCGATTACTTTTTTCTCGAAGGTGTTCTGTATTCCGATTCCGATATTCGAATCCGATGTTTGCGTATTTGTCGGAATTAAGGTGTTCTGCATTTCGATTTACATATCAGAATTTTCTGTCGGAAGTAATCCGACCAACTTTTTGTTGGTGAATTTGAATTTGATTGTACAAAATTTTAAATTTTTTTACACACGCGATTTTTGTGGGAAGAGTTAGCGGAGAAAGTCAATCAGCCTTGTTCTGTATTTCGATCCGGAATTGATTCTGAACGGAATTGAATTCCGATTTGTATTTGTAGAGGTTTTCTGCAATCCGATCAAATTTCACATTTTCGAAACGAAAACAATTCCGATTCGAACTAATTTTTTACCTGTCTCTTTTATGTTTAATAAACTGACATTTGAATTTTGAAAATAAAAAATCAGAATTGTGGCTCTTAAAGACAAAAATGAGTAGAATAGTTGTTGCTGCACTTATTTTGGAACTGCGAAGAATTAACGGAGAGCGTCTCAATCGCAGGATTCTGAGGGACCACAGCAATCCAATGGAAATATCCGACTCAGTGTAAGTAAAATGTTCAAATGTTTAGCCAACATTGCGTATTTCTAACTTTTTATAGATTTGTGGCTCAATATCGCCTTAATAAAGAAGCATTTAATGCCATATTAGGTAGAATAACTACTTATTTACAGCCATCATCCATTCTCCCAGTACTGCAACTGGCGGCAACTTTGCGGTTTCTGGCCGAAGGAGGATACCAACGTGCGGTGGGCAATGACATGAATGTAGCTCTAAGAGGAGCACCGTATCAAAAATTTTAAAAAGTACCCTCCGTCATATGGAACGCCTCCTTTGTCCAGAATGGATAAAATTAAATACCTCCCTCGAAAAAAAAAGAAACTCTAAGAGGTATTTTTACGAACGTTTTCGTATTCCCGGTGTGGTTGGGTGTATAGATGGTACCCATATTAAAATTAAAAAACCGCATGAAGACGAGTATTTATTTTATAACAGAAAGGGATTTTTCAGCATAAATATTATGATAGTAAGTATTGCTAAGTGACAACTGCTTTCCCAATCCCTCGATTTGAAAATTAAAATTTATTTTTAAGATTTGTGATTACCAGATGAGAATTCTAGCGGTCAACGCATGCCATCCTGTATCGAGTCACAACTCATTCGTGTGGACGCTAAGCCAGACAAGAAAGCATTTCTTAAAGAAATACCAAGAAGGCGATCGTAATTCTTGGCTATTAGGGGATGCCGGTTATGGAATAGAACCATTTCTTCTGACGCCATACAGAAGTCCAGAGCCAGCATCCGTGCAATATCGTTTTAATATGGCGCATTCTTCAGCACGTAATATCGTAGAGCGAACGATGGGAGTTTTGAAAAATCGTTTTTGCTGTTTATTAGGAAAGCTGCATTACAGCCCTTTGAAAAGCACCCAAATTGTTACCGTCTGCAGTGCTCTACACAACATATGTCGACACTACAGGGTGCAGGATGATGTGGATTATCTACCATCATTTGCACCCGATGATGATGACATTTCCTCATAGAATCACTCATCCCTGCTAGCAGAAGGTGAATCAATAAGAGATGGAATTGCCCGTCTGCTCTTATAAAGTTTTCAAATAAAATATAAACCTAAATACATACAATAAATAACAAACGTTTTATGTATGATAAGACACTGGCATTCTTTATTTTAATATTTGTAAAAACATGGGTAACATGAAACAATTAATTTTTCAATTCAATTTCAATAATTCAATAAAATACAAAAAGTTAACTCAAACTTAGCAAAAAAATCAATTAATTAAAAACCTTGAAACTTTACCAAAGGCGATAAGGTGACTGAAAAAAGCTGTCGCAGAACCGTAAAGAAGGGACTTCAACTGGGAGTAAAGTACCTTTTAAGCAATTCAAATTACTGCAGTCAGAAGAGACAGTGGCAAGAATTTCCGGAATATACAAAGCGGTCCAGGGAATACCAAAAGTAACAAGAGAACCAAAAAAACAATGGCAAAGCAACTGCAAAAGGCACAGGAAACAATGGCCAGAGTTTCTACAGAGACACCTGCTGCTTTTTTATAAGTTTTAGTTTTTGTTCCTCTATTTCCAACATTTTTAACTTAATAGGGTTTTTTTTGGCTAAGACTTTCCTCATTTCTGCGTGGTGGTGCTTAAGGTCTTCACGGACGCCTGCCATCGTGTCAGTCAGTTTTTCGAGGCTACGGTATACCCTCTTGATGCCACTTCCATTTTCCTTTGCTATCGCTGCCAGCAGTTCTACTTTTTCTAATAAATTTTCTTTTGTTTTGTTGTGGTTCTTCATGTAATTCCTTATAGAGGTCTGAAATATAAAATTAAAGCAATCAAACTAAGCAACTATCATGTTGTACACTTGCCGTCAGACTTTCTTCTCTCCTTCTCTTCTGTGGAGGTTCACTCGCGTTCAAGTTAGCAGTGGCGCTGGATGTGGACGCTAACTCCTCATATTCATATATCTCTCCATATGCCCTTTCTTCATCTGGCCCATATGATGTTGCTCCTGGTATTCCCTGGACCGCTTTGTATATTCCTGAAATTCTTGCCACTGTCTCTTCCGACTGCAGTAATTTAAATTGCTTAAAATATATCATTATATATAGAATATCATTCGTGGTGAAAATTGAATAAACAGAAGCGGCTACCTTTTTCCACTCGTGGATTTTTTTGATTGGTGGACCCACACTATTGAGTTCGTTTGCTAACTCATCCCATAATTGATCAATAAGCACCTTATCGGCTTTGGTGAAGCCTTGAGCCAACTGTGGGTGCTGTTCCATAAATGCAAGAAGCATTGAACTTTGCTCTGTATTTTTATGTTTTCCCCTGATTTTGTTTAATAAATTGTACTATATATGTATAAATCCAACAACTATAAATTTAGTACTCACATGTCCAAAGCGTTGTGATTAAAAACTGACGTAGTTTTGTGCAATTATGTATATTTGTTATAATTTATAAGAAATTTCAAATTTTATTTCAAATAAAAATTTAAAATTTTTATTCTAATTGTCAAATTCACAAACAAAAAGTTGGTCGGATTACTTCTGACAGAAAATTCCGATAAATCGAAATGCAGAACACCTCAATTCCGACAAGTACGCAAACATCGGATTCGAATTTTGGAATCGGAATACAGAACACCTTCGAGTAAAAACTGATCGAAATCAAATTCGATTCCGTGTGAATCGGAATGCAGAACAAGGCTGAATATTTTTAATCCACCAATGAAAAAAGTGCCTGTGGAAAAAGGTAGACTTGTTATTATTTAATTTTTAAAATTTTTAAAAATTACGAATGAAAATTTATATTAGACATGCTTGGAAATGCGAAATCAAAAAAAAACTATTTCTGGAAATTACAAAGCGCTTCAGGGAATACTAGGTGCAACAATAATTAATGCAACATTTCTACTCGCGCCTTATGAATGTATGCGAGAGCGAAAGCGCAAGTAGAAATATAATAATAAAATAATAATACCAAAGAATATGTATTGTATAGAAGGCGCATCTCATACAAATTTTCGAACGAAAAATTTTGTTCTGTGGGTCGTACCGGTACGACCCAAGTTTATAAACATTGTTTCTACACATTCTCTTATTTGCTCAACTTTGACTCAATTTCTTGTGTTCGTGTTATTAATGGAATTGCTATCGTATTTTTTCGTTTTTTGGCAAACGATGGTCGCAGTGAACTTGTAAGTGAAAAACCAGCAATCGTTTACGAAGCTTGGTAGTTTGTTGGTAGGCTTGTCGATAGAGTAGCTTACTAGCGAGTAGAAAGGCCAAAGTTCGAACCCGGGTGCGGGAATGTTTTTAAAAATGTAATTGTAATATTTATTTTTTTTAATTTAAGGCATCATTTTAAATTTTTTACATTTTTCTTGTTATTCTCGTCTCCATGCCAGGTGTTCTTTGCAACGATGTGTACAATAATTTGGAATACATGCCTTTGTATCATTTAGCGTCTGTGTGTCATCGTATGTCAGATGAGCTTTGTCAGAGAAGAATGCCTTTTTAGCAATAAGAAAAACGTAGCGCAACTGGGTTTTTTCTTATTGAAATATTAGGACAAAATTTCGGTATGTTCGGTGCGTTTTATCCGGTACAATGAATTAATATAATTTTTTGTTAAATGTAACCGAATTTAATCCTAGTTATTTATTTTTTTAAAAAATTAGTGGACATTTGGAATAACGATAAACTAATTCACGTTCATACATATAGAAAGAGTTAAAATTTAAGGAAGTAAGCTTTGGAATTTGGAATTTTTTGGAATTTAATTTTTCAAAATAATTTCATTTTAATAAATATGTACTACAAATATTTTAATACATATTTTAAAAATATTTTAATATACAATTATATAAAAATTTTAATATTCTCAATTTCTCATATCGCGTAACCTGAAGAATTACAAATTTGCAAAATTGAAAGTTCCAAAAATTTCTAGTTGAGGCCGCAAGCGCCGACAACCTTGCCTATGACCAACGCACGCCCAAAGCATACACAGACGTATAAATTTACCCAACACAAGCAGCAAACAACTCTTCGTTGTCAAAAACGACGAAACGAAAGGGCAAGAAATACACATGAAATGCATTCTACTCGGGCCATGAACGAAGAAATAAGTCGTTCAAATCGCCTTCTTTTTGCTTATCATGTGTTTTGTGTGTGTGTTGCACTAGAAGCACCATATAAATTGTTAATAAGCAATTGATAGGTGGAGTGAAAAGAAGAGAGAGGGGAAGCAATTCACGGCAAGAGTGGCAAGAGCTCGGGCCATGATACTCGGGCCCGAGCTCGGGTCATGATACTCGTCGAGTGTGTGCCTATACTCAAAGAATACATGTTGCTAATACCGCTTTGCCTACCGACCGACTGTATCTCTTGCGAAAAATTGAAAATTTTGAGTGATGCGCCTTCTATAATACCAATAATACAGAATGGTGTCTGATGACATCGAACTGGACTCAAACTGGACTCAAAAATAAAATTGAAATTTATGTATTTTTAATCGAAAAATATTTGTAGCGTTCGTTTGTTCTTATTGTAATTGGTGAAGGTACTTTTTTCAGAGCTTTTGACAATTTTGTGTAATCTACTCCAATTTGGTTTGGTAGTCTACCGTATTCGACATGTCCAAAATGTCGAAAACTCGAAAAATATTTCACATGACAACCCGGATCTTAATATGTACTCACAAAATTTCATTGTTAAAGCCTGAAAACTATGTAACTATAATAACGATTATTTGTTATTTGTTTGCAAAGTAGATTGTGTATATAAAGACAGAAAGTACTCACAACTGAGAAGCAAAGATCGTCCATTATAAACAACGCCAATGTAAAAGAATTAATACAAATTTTAGATCTTTAGTAAACCTAACAGCAAAAATATTACTATCAAAGTTCTGGCCAAACCGACGTTATTATATGTAAGAAGTATTTCTTATTAAAAGAAGTAAATAATAAGATATTTACTCTACTTATTCATACTTTCAGACTTGTTGATTTGAGTTGAGACATGAGTTTCTGACGGGAAAAATATGAATTTCTTATAAAATTTACGAGTTAATAAAATTAACTTTTTCTTTCATGACAATAAAATTTTGGCGCTATGAATTAACTCCCAATGAATTAACTCCCAAATCAAAAATGAATTAAGTCCCAAAATTCTTCCATACAAATTTGGGAGTTAAAATTTGGGAGTTAATTCATTTTTTTTGGGAGTTAATTCATTTTCATTGGGAGTTAATTCATAATCGAAAAAAGTTGGGACTTAATTCATATTTTCATTGGGAGTTAATTCATTTTTTTTTGGGAGTTAATTCATACTTGAAAAAAGTTGGGAGTTAATTCATATTTTCATTGGGAGTTAGTTCATATTTTTTTGGGAGTTAATTCATACTTGGAAAAAGTTGGGAGTTAATTCATATTTCCATTGGGAGTTAATTCATTTTTTTTTGGGAGTTAATTCATACTTGGAAAAAGTTGGGAGTTAATTCATATTTTCATTGGGAGTTAATTCATTTTTTTTTGGGAGTTAATTCATACTTGGAAAAAGTTGGGAGTTAATTCATATTTTCATTGGGAGTTAATTCATTTTTTTTTGGGAGTTAATTCATACTTGGAAAAAGTTGGGAGTTAATTCATATTTTCATTGGGAGTTAATTCATTTTTTTTGGAGCTAATTCATACTTGGAAAAAGTTGGGAGTTAATTCATATTTCCATTGGGAGTTAATTCATTTTTTTTTGGGAGTTAATTCATACTTGGAAAAAGTTGGGAGTTAATTCATATTTTCATTGGGAGTTAATTCATTTTTTTTTGGGAGTTAATTCATACTTGGAAAAAGTTGGGAGTTAATTCATATTTTCATTGGGAGTTAATTCATTTTTTTTTGGGAGTTAATTCATACTTGGAAAAAGTTGGGAGTTAATTCATACTTTCATTGGGAGTTATTTCATTTTTTTTGGAGTTTATCATAACCGTGATGATTTTTCTGATTTAGGGTTATGATATCTGAGGGTTCTGCTGATTGAAGGTTAAGATCCCTGCCGCGGCCGAAGGCCCCCACACGAAAAAGCCTGTATGCAAAAAACCTCACATGACCGTGAGGATTCTGCTGATTGAGGGTTATGATCCCTGCCGCGGCCGAAGGCCGCTACACGAAAAAGCCTGTATGCAAAAAACCTCACATGACCGTGGGGATTCTGCTGATTGAGGGTTATGATCCCTGCCGCGGCCGAAGGCCGCCACACGAAAAAGCCTGTATGCAAAAAACCTCGCATGACCGTGAGGATTCTGCTGATTGAGGGTTATGATCCCTGCCGCGGCCGAAGGCCGCCACACGATAAAGCCTGTATGCAAAAAACCTCACATGACCGTGAGGATTCTGCTGATTGAGGGTTATGATCCCTGCCGCGGCCGAAGGCCGCCACACGGAAAAGCCTGTATGCAAAAAACCTCACATGACCGTGAGGATTCTGCTGATTGAGGGTTATGATCCCTGCCGCGGCCGAAGGCCGCCACACGAAAAAGCCTGTATGCAAAAAACCTCACATGACCGTGAGGATTCTGCTGATTGAGGGTTATGATCCCTGCCGCGGCCGAAGGCCGCCACACGATAAAGCCTGTATGCAAAAAACCTCACATGACCGTGAGGATTCTGCTGATTGAGGGTTATGATCCCTGCCGCGGCCGAAGGCCGCCACACGGAAAAGCCTGTATGCAAAAAACCTCACATGACCGTGAGGATTCTGCTGATTGAGGGTTATGATCCCTGCCGCGGCCGAAGGCCGCCACACGAAAAAGCCTGTATGCAAAAAACCTCACATGACCGTGAGGATTCTGCTGATTGAGGGTTATGATCTCTGCCGCGGCCGAAGGCCGCCACGCGAAAAAGCCTGTATGCAAAAAACCTCACATGACCGTGAGGATTCTGCTGATTGAGGGTTATGATCCCTGCCGCGGCCGAAGGCTGCCACACGATAAAGCCTGTATGCAAAAAACCTCACATGACCGTGAGGATTCTGCTGATTGAGGGTTATGATCCCTGCCGCGGCCGAAGGCCGCCACACGGAAAAGCCTGTATGCAAAAAACCTCACATGACCGTGAGGATTCTGCTGATTGAGGGTTATGATCCCTGCCGCGGCCGAAGGCCGCCACACGAAAAAGCCTGTATGCAAAAAACCTCACATGACCGTGAGGATTCTGCTGATTGAGGGTTATGATCCCTGCCGCGGCCGAAGGCCGCCACACGATAAAGCCTGTATGCAAAAAACCTCACATGACCGTGAGGATTCTGCTGATTGAGGGTTATGATCCCTGCCGCGGCCGAAGGCCGCCACACGGAAAAGCCTGTATGCAAAAAACCTCACATGACCGTGAGGATTCTGCTGATTGAGGGTTATGATCCCTGCCGCGGCCGAAGGCCGCCACACGAAAAAGCCTGTATGCAAAAAACCTCACATGACCGTGAGGATTCTGCTGATTGAGGGTTATGATCCCTGCCGCGGCCGAATGCCGCAACACGGACAAGCCTGTATGCAAAAAACCTCACATGACCGTGAGGATTCTGCTGACTGAGGGTTATGATCCCTGCCGCGGCCGAAGGCCGCCACACGAAAAAGCCTGTATGCAAAAAACCTCAAATGGCCGTGAGGATTCTGCTAATTGAGGGTTATGATCCCTGCCGCGGTCGGGCATACAGCTTTTAACTCCCAATTTAATTTTTTTAAGTGGGAGCTTTATTGCATACAGGCTTTTTCGTGTGGCGGCCTTCGGCCGCGGCAGGGATCATAACCCTCAATCAGCAGAATCCTCACTGTCATGTGAGGTTTTTTGCATACAGGCTTTTCGTGTGGCGGCCTTCGGCCGCGGCAGGGATCATAACCCTCAATCAGCAAAATCCTTACGGTCATGTGAGTTTTTTTGCATACAGGCTTTTACGTGTGGCGGCCTTCGGCCGCGGCAGGGATCATAACCCTTAATCAGCAAAATTCTCACGGTCATGTGAGGTTTTTTGCATACAGGGTTTTCCGTGTGGCGGCCTTCGGCCGCGGCAAGGATTGCAACTCCCAGTAGACAAAACCCCGGCTTCGGTTGAAACAGCATTCTTTTTGGGAGTTATTTCATTTCCCTGGGAGTATATTATATTTCAAAAAAAGTTGGGTGTTAATTCATATTTTCATTGGGAGTTAATTCATATTTTTTTGGGAGTTAATTCATAATCGAAAAAAGTTGGGAGTTAATTCATATTTTCGTTGGGAGTTAATTCATATTTTTTTGGGAGTTAATTCATACTTGGAAAAAGTTGGGAGTTAATTCATATTTTCATTGGGAGTTAATTCATTTTTTTTTGGGAGTTAATTCTTACTTGGAAAAAGTTGGGAGTTAATTCATATTTTCATTGGGAGTTAATTCATATTTTTTTTGGGAGTTAATTCATACTTGGAAAAAGTTGGGAGTTAATTCATATTTTCATTGGGAGTTAATTCATTTTTTTTTGGGAGTTAATTCATACTTGGAAAAAGTTGGGAGTTAATTCATATTTTCATTGGGAGTTAATTCATTTTTTTTGGGAGTTAATTCATTTTTTTGGGAGTTAATTCATTGGGAGTTAATTCATTGGGAGTTAATTCATTTTTTGATTTGGGAGTTAATTCATTGGGAGTTAATTCATAGCGCCAAAATTTTCTTTATAAAATTAATAAGATCTCTATGAAAAAGCACATTAATTGTATAAATAAAATAAATGTTATAATCTTATTATTTTTATGTGGTACTATTTTTCTGTGTGTAGTCACCATTTAATGCGTCCATGACACGTAGTGAGCCCTTCCATGATGAGCAGGGCAAACAAATTGGTAATGTTGATATGATGATGCAAATTGGAAGTTTTAACTATACCGGCATGAATGAACTGGAAGGCCATGTTCTAGAACTACCTTATGGCAAAGAAGATCGTCTCTCCATGTTAATAATTTTGCCAAAGAGAGGTTTGCTATAATAAAAAAATTAATCCCTATTTAAAATTCTTCTGAAGATCCTTACTTTCCCCAAAGGTGTATCACTTACGAAAGTAGCACGAAACTTACAATCAATTGGTGTTTCTTCAGTGCTTGAGCGACTATCGACCGACTCTTTTGGCTATGAAGATGAAGAAGTTGAAGTATATTTACCGAAATTTACAATATCCTCTGACTTTACATTAAATCGATTACTAATGGAAGTAAGTATTTTGTAGATATTTAATTGTAATTGCAACACTCGACTTTGAATCGTTTTCTTAAAGATGGGTATAAAAGAAGTCTTTGATGTAAATGCAGATCTATCAAAAATGGCTGAAAACATTTACTTGCAACAAATGGTACAAAGTACTAAGATTATTGTCGATGAAGAGGGCACTACGGCAGCTAGTGTGACCATTGCTGTCCTAACGAATAAAGCAACGCCGCCGAAGTTCTATCTTAATCGTCCATTTATGTACTTAATCATCGAGAAACACACAGATACGATTCTATTCTATGGGCATGTAATGAATCCTAATAATATTAAAACTTAGTGTTTTTTTGCAGATAATTTAACCAAAACCAGTTTTTATTTTACTTTTTATTACATGAAATAAAATAGGATGAAATAGGTAAAAAATATAAAAGGAAAAGATTAATCATTTTAATACAAATTTTTAGTTTCAATGTTCAGCATCGCGTTTTTGTCCCTTAATTGTTTAGCTAAATATAATACAGATGTTTAGTTGCATTCCGTATTTGTTCCAGCTCTCGATAAGCATTATTTTTCCTAACAACAGACCGGCGCTAGTCTTCTTCCTATTTGTTTATTCGATGCATCGTGCCGAATAGTTGCATGCGCCGCACTTCACTTTCACAACTTTTTTTATGCTCCACTTAGTACATTGAAATGAGTTTAAAATTATGTTTTCACTACAATCTATGCTATTTACCACTTTTACACCCTATTCTGCAATGCTGTAAACAGAACAAAGGCGGCAATTTGTCGGCTGCATGAAATCACAGCTATGGTGGTCGCTAACAATGGACGTCTATTAGTTTGCCGCCAAATTTAAAACTTTATCGTGAAAAGAAATAGTAATACAAAATGGATAATGTAAAGCTCATTATACATTCAATTATAAAGTTAACATTAATTGAATGTATGGCACACAATATGTACAGGCTTAACTAAAGAATACGTGCCAAACGCCGATTGTGATCAAACTTTTTATACCGTTAGTATTTACCGTCAGGACCGGAAGTAGCCATATTTTTTCCGGCGGAAGTCAGCCATCTTGGATTCAGAAGCCTTTAAAGTTTAAATAAAAACACGTCATATCTCCGTAACCGAGCGGCCTATAGGAACATTTAAGGTACCGTTAGAAAGCTATTTATTTAGTCTTTCATTTATATTAAATACTTTTGTCGAATTCCTAAGATTTAATCAGTTATAATAAAATTTATAAAAAAAATTATTTTTGCTGCGAATCTTTAATTTTTTTCTCTTAAGCGAGTACATTAAGGTATAAAATAAATACTACTATTGAAAAGCCCGCTCTTCTGGCTTTAAAACGATATATAATATGTTTTACTTACTATATTGATTCACATCCCTACAGGCTTTAATATGAGTTGAAGTCGAAACATTTTTTGGCTGTGGCGCTATTTTAATAAGATTAAAAATTTTTAAGAAAAATCGGGCGATTTTTCTTAAACATTTTTCGCCTGCGGCGCCATTTTAGGGCGACCTTAATATTGTGGCTTCCTTTGATCGTCGAGTCAAATATATTTACACCGGAAATGCGAAAGGTCGAATATTAGTTTTTTAAATGTTGACACCTTAGAAATAGTGCCAAGCTTCCGTATTATTGTATGCACGTCAAGTGCTACATCGGTAAAAAGTATTGAATTTGCTCGCCGGGGAGAATAGGTATCATTGGCATAGTTTTACTGTCTAAGTAACTGCATTTATGCATTCGTCGGTAGTGCTTTTCTTATTAACACCTCCGATCGTGTTATCCGTGTTTACGATTCAAAGGAGATCATTGCTCTGGGCAAGGATGGTGAACCAGAACCAATACAAAAACTACAGGATCTTGTAAATAAGTAAAATATTTTAAATTCATTGTCTATAAGATGATAATTCTTGCGTTAATACATCCTCAATTCTTTCCTATATAGAACAACATGGAAGAAATGCTGCTTTTCTGGGGACGGTGAATACATTTGTGCTGGCAGCGCTCGCCAACATGCCTTATGCATTTGGGAAAAGTCCATAGGCAACTTAGTAAAAATTCTCCATGGCACCAAAGGCGAACTCTTACTCGATGTAGTGTGGCTTCCAGTTCGTCCCATTATAGCCAGTATAAGCTCGGGGCTAGTTTATATTTGGGCTCAAAATCAAGTTGAGAAGTGGTCAGCTTTTGCGCCCGATTTCAAAGAACTTGACGAAAATGTTGAGTATGAAGAACGAGAATCGGAATTCGATATAACCGACGAAGACAAATCGATTGATCTGAACGCCGAATCAAAACATGACGAAGAAACAGAAGTTGATGTATTAAAAATTGAACCGGTTGCTGCTTTTTGTTCATCGGACGAGGAAGCTGAAGACGAGAGTGCGCTTCAATTCTTGTCTATGGCACCAGTAGTAGAAGATCCAGAAGATGGCTGGGCTACGCAAGACACTACAGAAAATTCAAATATTTCTAAAGAAAATGAAACATTGGCGTTAACTTCATCAGTACAAAAGGATTATGAAGAAGAAGGGGCGGCTAAAAAACGAAAAATAAATAGTTATGATATCTATCTGCCAGATGCCCCCGTTGACGGTAAGCTATAAAGACTTTGTCTTTTACAAACTATTTCGTCAGTTCCTCTACGATCTAATGCCTTACTTTTCCCTTGATAGAAACACATCCGTTTATTTCGAGCAAAACAAACAAAGACAAACAACCCATCGGCAGTAAAAAAAATGCAGGACGACCAAAAAAATAACCGTGGCTCTAGAACACGGTTTTTTGTTTATCATTTATATTATTTTCGATTTAAGATACATATATCGACGTTAATATAATAAAAAGTTTAAAAACAACTGAACACAGTTTCCCTAATAAGTGATAAGGTCCTAAGTTATGACTTCTAACTGTGAACAGTTTTTTTATATTTTGTTTTTCGTATTGTAAAAATCTGGCAGATGTTTGAGTATGAACATCTGTTTGGTAATTATATTTGATATAGAAATTAGTAGATAACATCAAAGGTAAAATGTCGAAAATATGGGTGAGCGTTTCTTTTTTTTATTGTTCTGAATTGCAACGATGTAAATGCTTATTTTGTTGAATAATTTTTTTCCATTTTGACGTATTTGCTCGCTCTCCAAACTCAAATTTGGCTTTTTTTTCGAATTGTTTTTAACTTTGAATTTTTTTAACGGACTGACAGATTATGATTTTTCTAAAAACATAGCTCTGAGAATTATATGTGTACGAAAAACTGAATATGTGCAAAATAACAAAAAATTTTCTATGACTCTCATAATAAGTTATAAGTTATGAGATTTTATGATTAATGAGGGTAAGTCTGAATTGCCTAAACGGATTTTTATTATACAATCATTATCTGGAAGGATGAAGGAGGAAGAAGAAGAAAAATAATTTCAATTAATTACATTTTAAATGCTTAAAAAATTTGATGTGGAGGAATGATATGAATGTTAGTGTGTTGTTGTTGTTTTTCTGTTTTTTTTTTGTTTTCTTGCTTAGGTTGTAAAAAAAACTAAAGATTTTTAAATAAATTCAATAGGAATTATTTCCTTTCCAATTTATTTTTTTTAATTCTTTAGAAACTCTTGAAATTAATAAAATTTCAAGCAAATTTTTTAAGTTAAAATAATAAGCAACAACAAAAGAGCAATAGTTACCAACGCTTAACAATCGCAATTAAAATTAGCAACAGCAGCTCAAACTCAGAAGCTACAGCCGTTATTGCGGTTTTTTACTTAAGAATGGCAAGCATAGATATTTCTTCCTTTTTTTCTTTCTACTTATTCTCTAAATTGGTAATTTTAAGCTTTAGCTTTAGAATAGTTGTTGGTTGAAAGAATGAAAAAATTCAAAAAAAAAAACAAAAAAAGAGAAAATAAAATAGAGAACAAGATATACAATACTGGCTTCAGGCGGTGGCGAGCAAGAAGATTTCAACAAGCTGCTATAAAATGGCAACAAGCTGCTCTCGCTCAAGGCAACAGAAGTAGAGGGGCGCCGAATGGCGTTGCCGGCAGTTGTGGTTATGATGAATGTCGAGGCGATGATTAGCAGAGTTGTCAGAGCTTGTCCCATGGATGGAGAAGGAGTAAAGTGCAAAGAGGGATATTATGCAATATGATGCTCTTTGCGGACACGACCCAGTCGGACTTTTTCCGAGTACTTACAAAAGTGTTCAGTGAATTCATAGCATATTTTGTGTCACTTACGTAACCTGAAGATGACAATGAACATTTGAGAAATGTTGCTCTAATATACAAACGCTATACACATTGTGTGTTCATAGTAAGCGATTGATACCTCTAACACACTTTGTAAGTGGCATTTGTTTATTAGATTTTTATAAAAACTTCCCAACTTACGCCTAACACACTTTGTGTATTTATTTGTAAGCGATTAATACCTTTAACACACTTTGTGTGTTCATTTGTAAGTGGTATAATTGAAACACTACACAATATTTCAATAACTTTTAAATATAGTTGTTTTGAATCTAAAATAGAAAATTATAGAAAACTCATTGATTGAAAATATCGTATACAGATCAGGTCGGATCACGGATTTTTCCCTGCTTCTGCTGCTCGCGTTGCCGTACATGTGTATGGATATGTTTGTGATGTCCTAGAGTGACTCTGGCGGCATCATTTCGTTATGATGCAGCATCATGTCCTTATGCAACATTGGGTTTTTTTTGTTTTGTAATATTGTTTTTGTTTTTATAATTTTAAAATCTGTAAGAACTGGAAAATTCTAGTCACAACATACTTTTTCACCGCTTACCATATGCCCACTTTGTAGTAAGAGGATCTCACTACTTACCACGTACCTACTTTGTACTGAAGGGTTCTCACCGCTTACTATGTGCCCACTTTGTAGTGAAGGGACCTCACCGCTTACTACACGGCCATTCACTTGAAAAAGTAAGCGAGGGTTGTATATGGGTTTCCTAGTACTCAGTTCTACGCCAAAAGGCTTTCTTCACTGCTTACGTAAGTAACACTGTCGCGCACTCAGTACTTAATTCCCGCTTCTTTGTAAGCGAGAAATGGATACACAATATAAAAATCCCATAACTTACTTCTGATATACTTTGTAGTGAAGAGATCTCACTGCTTACTAGGCGGCCATTTCTATGGAAATGTAAGTTACAGCCAAAACACATTGCGGCAGCGGCAGCAACAGCAAACAGAAATTATATAGAGGCTTATGGGTGCTGCCGCTGCCCTGAAAAATAGATTCTATTACGGCAGCAAGCAAAACTCTCTTTTTTCCACTCTCTTTTTCACTCAGTGTTGCCAATTTTCACTGAAAATCCGACAAATTGTATTGAAAAATATACGGAGAGTAAGCTCTCTTTCAAGACGAGAGAATGGGATACAGAATACAAAAACAAATAGCCGACTTGCTGTCGCTGCTCTAATGTACTTTGCTGAGCAGCGAGAGAGAGTTGCTGTTGCTGCCGCTGCCGCAATGTGTTTTGGCTGTTAGGTTTGTGGAGAAAGTTCCGAGTACTCCGTGCTACTTTGTAGGTATGCTTTCATTGCTTATGTAAGTAACACAAGTCCGACTGGGGAGCTTGCAGTTAATATCAGCCGCATGCTGAGATTATCTAGATTAAGCGTGTAATTTCGACTCAAATTTTACTTTGAAAGCTGTTTGAGTGTCCCGGCCCGGACTCATGCAGTGAACTACAAACGGTAGAGGCTTCCTGACTGGAAGTTAAAAGTAATTTATACAATTAGTCCTCCCATTGAGAACAGAGAAAAAGATAGAATTATTTGTAATAGACTCCGATCCTTTGTGGAAGTCACAAAGCACCCAAAGGCTGCAATTCATACACATGAAATGGCATCAAAACAGTCTCTTGACTTGCTGAAATACAGCAACTATTCAGGTTTAAAAAATGAAATGAAAAATTTCGTCCCATTCTAAAGTAAATTGTCCAGTATGTACATATTTTTAATTGGATTATCATCCTTTACTTTCCGTAATAGGTACTGATTTATTGTTCGTCTCCCTTTCTCTTTGCCTTTCTTTTCGTTCTTCCATTCTCTCGTACAGCTATTCACTTTTGACCAGCCGATGAAGATTATTAAATTATACAATCATTATCAATAACTGCTTTTAAAAGTGAGGATTCTTAAGTAAAAGTGTAGAAATCTGCGGACTATGATCCTTATAAAAGCAATAATTTTAATAGAAAATCTTAAGCTAAGAATAGAAAATTTCTGTGACTCCGACAGTGACTTTTTAATGATCTGTACTTATCTAGCCTAAGAAATCTTAAACAATATAGAGCTATGGCATGAAATTTGGCACGAATATTCTCGGTCATCATAGGCTGCTTGGTATTAAAAATGGAGAAAATTGGACCTGTGATATGCCTACTTTTTAGAGCAAAAATGAATTCAGCCGTGGTATATGGAAAAGTGAATTTGAAGCTGAAATTTCATTCCGGAGTCCACCCTAAGACTAATGCTGGGTTTACATTGCATGAATCAATTGATATGATGTATGAATTCTACTATAATTGCTAAAGTGAAAGAGAAATATTTGCAAACGAGACAGATATATTAGTTGCTATAACTCAAACTCAAACTTCATCGAAATCTTTTGATGTACGAGTTTTTGTTTTTTTTTAATTTCTTGATTCTTTGCGCTTTCAAGATTTTCTATTGAATCGCCTACTGAGCACCATAAACTTTTTGATCTAAAATTGGAATGGTTTTATTTAAAAAGTGAACACAATAATTTATTTATTTTAGACTCCATTCCCAACAAACATTTGAGTTTGAATTACATTTGAGTAGAGTTTGATATCAAACCTAAATCTTAATTGTCAAACGTTTGATTTCACTTTGACAATCAATTAAGAATGATAGCTTTCTCAACAAAAAGGGCACATTATTTCTCAATTTGAAATTTAAAGTTTTTCTCAACTTGAAATCAACCCTTTGAATTACATTTGACTAGAATTTGATATCAAATTACAATCTCAAATGACAAATATTTGATTTCAATTTCAGAATCATTTGAAAATGATAGCTTTCTCAACAAAAAGGGCACATTAATTCTCAATTTCTCATTTTCCTCAACTTGATATCAAGACTTAATTTCGAATGTATATCAAATGTGGAATTTTTATTATTGAAAAATAATAAAATTTAATTACAAATGAATTACAAATGGTAAGAAGAGTCTACGAGCATTATTCTATTTCCTTAAACAAAATCGCTAAAATTATATGAATTTTAATAACAATGTTTTTCATGCTAAGAACAACCGACTTTACTCAGCAGTAGGTTTCACTGGACACAGATTTTTTTTCTGACCAATTTTTTTCTCTGGTAGAGTAAAAGGGATTTGTTTATTCTGCTTTTCTTAGCCAGCTTTAAGCCGACCTAATGCCGTACGATTAATGTTTTACAAGCAAACATCTTTAACTGCTTCATTGACAGTTTGCACATATTCGTCCAGTTTCTCATCAGCTACTTGAATGTCAATGAATGTCAGTGTCAGGAATACGCATTGCCGACTGCACCCTCTGATATCTTCGAACCACGCAATTGATTAAGAAGTTTTTGTACAAGTTTAGAATTGTTCTCTTTGCGTGCAGTTTCCAAAATATGTTGGAACATAATGCGTGGAGATTTCTGAAGATACTTATTCCAAATGTATTTCGAAGACGCTTCGTCCCCGAGTAGAATGAAGTGCATCCAAAGCACATTCATAGGTCCCATAATACTATTTTTAGCGTATAGCTCAGCCAATTTCTCAACTAAAATTATTTGTAGTTTTAGAAGACCTTTCTTTCAGAAGACGCGTAAAATCTAAACTTACAATTCTTTGACATTTCTGGATGTTTATTCAGGAATCCGAAAACGCCGACCCGTGGAAATTGTTCTCCAAATTTTTGGATTTCCTCGGCAGACTTTGCATTTGCAATATCATCCATCGTGCAACATCTTCATGTATTCTTCGACTCTTCCTGACATTACGTAAGCGTGACAAAGGCGATTATTGAACGAAACCTGCTTTTTATGCTTGTCGAAGAGATGGTGGCCTATGTGCTCCATGGTTTTAATATCGCCCATAGCAAAAACTTTATTTAAATAAAATTTAAAGATCTGCTTTTTCGGGAATGACCTCGAGACAATATTTTGTCTATTTTTCACTTTTTCAAACTTAAAAACTTTTTTAACTACCTGACGAACAAATCAAACGTAACTCATTTCAAACTGAAAATTTGTATGAGACATGTATGTAAAGAATTTTTAAAAAATTCTCAAATCATTTTCACATCCTTTTTGAATTGACCTCAAATGTTCTTTTCTCAATATGAAATTGATTTGAGATAAATTTGATATTTACATTTGATATCAAATTAAAAATCATAAATTTTTCAAACATTTGATATAGTGTATGATATAGTCCAATTGGAGGACTGTATATACATATACATATATATATATATTCACATAAATATTCTATATCACGATATAGAATAAACCAAAAGAATTGTAAAACGTACTCGCGTGTATGTAAAGTATGATCTAAAAACGTCATTTTATCCGCAAAAGGGAAATGTTTCTTCTCTCCGCTGGAATCACTACGGGAACCAAAGTCCTTTCACTGGCTATAACGGTAGCGCAACGAACTCCACTTTTTTCCGGCAATTTTAATGTTTTCTTGGGTGATTGACACATCCCGCCTGAGTGGAACATGGGCGTTTATGAACTAAACAAAACACAACCATTCATACACTCATACATACAAAAGAACAGCTCACTGATTACCCATCCATCGTCCGTCTTCCCTTCCCCTTCCCCCCCGAATAAAAAAATTTAAAATTTCATTTTTTTTACCTAATCACAAATTTTAATGATGTTTTTTTATAATTATAATTAATATTAACATAAACGTATATATAAGTGTTTGCAAATTTTAGATATGAGTAATATAAATGTATAGGTGTACATATAAATGTAAATATATAAACACATTTATATAAATGTGTAAAAATTATAAATAAATGGTAAAAGAATTATATATGAAAATAAATGGAAATTGCAAAAGGAAGTAAATGTAAATATAAATCACGATAAGTATCAAATCTCAACAATTAAGACAGAAAAGAAGGAGATCAACAGTATTCCTACAACAGCCAAAAGACTCAACAAAAATATAAAACAAAACTAGGCCCTCTATCCAAGGCCGCCCCAAGACAATGAGGGAGCTCCCTAAAGGTCGATAGAAAATGACGAATCCATCAACACCTAAACTCACTGGACAATGGCCGTTCTAGGCTGTTTAGCTCTTACACTTCGACTATCTTAACAATAACCAATTTTAAAAATTGTTTCCAAAAAAAGAACATCATTTACAGCATAAAAAAAAAAACAATAAACAGAAAAATCACACAATGAAAAATATCTAAATTGGGGTAATTTAAAAATTATGTTTTAAATAAAAAAAAACAACACAACAGTTTAATTAAAACCGGAACATCAGGTATCGATTCTTTGAATAACTCCAAATCAGCTTGGCCAAAAACTTCTATTATTGGCCCTTAATATAGCTCTCAATAAAATCTAAGGGCGAGCTCAAACGCCAGGCACGAAAATTTAGCCTGGTCACCTCGAAAATTTTTTTTTAGGTAAGTTGTTATCTCTTTATGAACACAAGGCAAAAATGGTACTTAGCTGGTAACTTGATATTCCTTAATTTCCAGTGTACTGCGGTCTGCTCATTTCCCCTTTTATGATGGCCAGTGGCTCCTCCTCCTCCCGTATATAACCGTTAAAGAAGAAAAAGATGTCGGTCCAGTGTTGTTGAAAGCTCACGGAAAGAATCTTAATAAGCGCCGACAACCTTGCCAACACACGACCAAAGCAAACACAGACGTATAAATTTACCCAACACAAGCAGCAAACAACTGTTCTTTGTCAAAAGCGACGAAACGAAAGGGCAAGAAATTCACATGAAATGCATTCTACTCGGGCCATGAACGAAGAAATAAGTCGTTCAAATCGCCTTCTTTTTGCTTATCATGTGTTTTGTGTGTGTGTTGCACTAGAAGCACCATATAAATTGTTAATAAGCAATTGATAGGTGGAGTGAAAAGAAGAGAGAGGGGAAGCAATTCACGGCAAGAGTGGCAAGAGCTCGGGCCATGATACTCGGGCCCGAGCTCGGGTCATGATACTCGTCGAGTGTGTGCCTATACTCAAAGAATACATGTTGCTAATACCGCTTTGCCTACCGACCGACCGTATCTCTTGCGAAAAATTGAAAATTTTGAGTGATGCGCCTTCTATAATACCAATAATACAGAATGGTGTCTGATGACATCGAACTGGACTCAAACTGGACTCAAAAATAAAATTGAAATTTATGTATTTTTAATCGAAAAATATTTGTAGCGTTCGTTTGTTCTTATTGTAATTGGTGAAGGTACTTTTTTCAGAGCTTTTGACAATTTTGTGTAATCTACTCCAATTTGGTTTGGTAGTCTACCGTATTCGACATGTCCAAAATGTCGAAAACTCGAAAAATATTTCACATGACAACCCGGATCTTAATATGTACTCACAAAATTTCATTGTTAAAGCCTGAAAACTATGTAACTATAATAACGATTATTTGTTATTTGTTTGCAAAGTAGATTGTGTATATAAAGACAGAAAGTACTCACAACTGAGAAGCAAAGATCGTCCATTATAAACAACGCCAATGTAAAAGAATTAATACAAATTTTAGATCTTTAGTAAACCTAACAGCAAAAATATTACTATCAAAGTTCCGGCCAAACCGACGTTATTATATGTAAGAAGTATTTCTTATTAAAAGAAGTAAATAATAAGATATTTACTCTACTTATTCATACTTTCAGACTTGTTGATTTGAGTTGAGACATGAGTTTCTGACGGGAAAAATATGAATTTCTTATAAAATTTACGAGTTAATAAAATTAACTTTTTCTTTCATGACAATAAAATTTTGGCGCTATGAATTAACTCCCAATGAATTAACTCCCAAATCAAAAATGAATTAAGTCCCAAAATTCTTCCATACAAATTTGGGAGTTAAAATTTGGGAGTTAATTCATTTTTTTTGGGAGTTAATTCATTTTCATTGGGAGTTAATTCATAATCGAAAAAAGTTGGGACTTAATTCATATTTTCATTGGGAGTTAATTCATTTTTTTTTGGGAGTTAATTCATACTTGAAAAAAGTTGGGAGTTAATTCATATTTTCATTGGGAGTTAGTTCATATTTTTTTGGGAGTTAATTCATACTTGGAAAAAGTTGGGAGTTAATTCATATTTCCATTGGGAGTTAATTCATTTTTTTTTGGGAGTTAATTCATACTTGGAAAAAGTTGGGAGTTAATTCATATTTTCATTGGGAGTTAATTCATTTTTTTTTGGGAGTTAATTCATACTTGGAAAAAGTTGGGAGTTAATTCATATTTTCATTGGGAGTTAATTCATTTTTTTTTGGGAGTTAATTCATACTTGGAAAAAGTTGGGAGTTAATTCATATTTTCATTGGGAGTTAATTCATTTTTTTTGGAGCTAATTCATACTTGGAAAAAGTTGGGAGTTAATTCATATTTCCATTGGGAGTTAATTCATTTTTTTTTGGGAGTTAATTCATACTTGGAAAAAGTTGGGAGTTAATTCATATTTTCATTGGGAGTTAATTCATTTTTTTTTGGGAGTTAATTCATACTTGGAAAAAGTTGGGAGTTAATTCATATTTTCATTGGGAGTTAATTCATTTTTTTTTGGGAGTTAATTCATACTTGGAAAAAGTTGGGAGTTAATTCATACTTTCATTGGGAGTTATTTCATTTTTTTTGGAGTTTATCATAACCGTGATGATTTTTCTGATTTAGGGTTATGATATCTGAGGGTTCTGCTGATTGAAGGTTAAGATCCCTGCCGCGGCCGAAGGCCCCCACACGAAAAAGCCTGTATGCAAAAAACCTCACATGACCGTGAGGATTCTGCTGATTGAGGGTTATGATCCCTGCCGCGGCCGAAGGCCGCTACACGAAAAAGCCTGTATGCAAAAAACCTCACATGACCGTGGGGATTCTGCTGATTGAGGGTTATGATCCCTGCCGCGGCCGAAGGCCGCCACACGAAAAAGCCTGTATGCAAAAAACCTCACATGACCGTGAGGATTCTGCTGATTGAGGGTTATGATCCCTGCCGCGGCCGAAGGCCGCCACACGAAAAAGCCTGTATGCAAAAAAACTCACATGACCGTGAGGATTCTGCTGATTGAGGGTTATGATCCCTGCCGCGGCCGAAGGCCGCTACACGAAAAAGCCTGTATGCAAAAAACCTCACATGACCGTGGGGATTCTGCTGATTGAGGGTTATGATCCCTGCCGCGGCCGAAGGCCGCCACACGAAAAAGCCTGTATGCAAAAAACCTCACATGACCGTGAGGATTCTGCTGATTGAGGGTTATGATCCCTGCCGCGGCCGAAGGCCGCCACACGAAAAAACCTGTATGCAAAAAACCTCACATGACCGTGAGGATTCTGCTGATTGAGGGTTATGATCCCTGCCGCGGCCGAAGGCCGCTACACGAAAAAGCCTGTATGCAAAAAACCTCACATGACCGTGGGGATTCTGCTGATTGAGGGTTATGCTCCCTGCCGCGGCCGAAGGCCGCCACACGAAAAAGCCTGTATGCAAAAAACCTCACATGACCGTGAGGATTCTGCTGATTGAGGGTTATGATCCCTGCCGCGGCCGAAGGCCGCCACACGATAAAGTCTGTATGCAAAAAACCTCACATGACCGTGAGGATTCTGCTGATTGAGGGTTATGATCCCTGCCGCGGCCGAAGGCCGCCACACGAAAAAGCCTGTATGCAAAAAACCTCACATGACCGTGAGGATTCTGCTGATTGAGGGTTATGATCCCTGCCGCGGCCGAAGGCCGCCACACGAAAAAGCCTGTATGCAAAAAACCTCACATGACCGTGAGGATTCTGCTGATTGAGGGTTATGATCCCTGCCGCGGCCGAAGGCCGCCACACGAAAAAGCCTGTATGCAAAAAACCTCACATGACCGTGAGGATTCTGCTGATTGAGGGTTATGATCCTGCCGCGGCCGAAGGCCGCCACACGGAAAAGCCTGTATGCAAAAAACCTCACATGACCGTGAGGATTCTGCTGATTGAGGGTTATGATCCCTGCCGCGGCCGAAGGCCGCCACACGAAAAAGCCTGTATGCAAAAAACCTCACATGACCGTGAGGATTCTGCTGATTGAGGGTTATGATCCCTGCCGCGGCCGAAGGCCGCCACACGATAAAGCCTGTATGCAAAAAACCTCACATGACCGTGAGGATTCTGCTGATTGAGGGTTATGATCCCTGCCGCGGCCGAAGGCCGCCACACGGAAAAGCCTGTATGCAAAAAACCTCACATGACCGTGAGGATTCTGCTGATTGAGGGTTATGATCCCTGCCGCGGCCGAAGGCCGCCACACGAAAAAGCCTGTATGCAAAAAACCTCACATGACCGTGAGGATTCTGCTGATTGAGGGTTATGATCCCTGCCGCGGCCGAAGGCCGCCACACGAAAAAGCCTGTATGCAAAAAACCTCACATGACCGTGAGGATTCTGCTGATTGAGGGTTATGATCCCTGCCGCGGCCGAAGGCCGCCACACGATAAAGCCTGTATGCAAAAAACCTCACATGACCGTGAGGATTCTGCTGATTGAGGGTTATGATCCCTGCCGCGGCCGAAGGCCGCCACACGGAAAAGCCTGTATGCGAAAAACCTCACATGACCGTGAGGATTCTGCTGATTGAGGGTTATGATCCCTGCCGCGGCCGAAGGCCGCCACACGAAAAAGCCTGTATGCAAAGAACCTCACATGACCGTGAGGATTCTGCTGATTGAGGGTTATGATCCCTGCCGCGGCCGAAGGCCGCCACACGATAAAGTCTGTATGCAAAAAACCTCACATGACCGTGAGGATTCTGCTGATTGAGGGTTATGATCCCTGCCGCGGCCGAAGGCCGCCACACGGAAAAGCCTGTATGCAAAAAACCTCACATGACCGTGAGGATTCTGCTGATTGAGGGTTATGATCCCTGCCGCGGCCGAAGGCCGCCACACGAAAAAGCCTGTATGCAAAAAACCTCACATGACCGTGAGGATTCTGCTGATTGAGGGTTATGATCCCTGCCGCGGCCGAATGCCGCAACACGGACAAGCCTGTATGCAAAAAACCTCACATGACCGTGAGGATTCTGCTGACTGAGGGTTATGATCCCTGCCGCGGCCGAAGGCCGCCACACGAAAAAGCCTGTATGCAAAAAACCTCAAATGGCCGTAAGGATTTTGCTAATTGAGGGTTATGATCCCTGCCGCGGTCGGGCATACAGCTTTTAACTCCCAATTTAATTTTTTTAAGTGGGAGCTTTATTGCATACAGGCTTTTTCGTGTGGGGGCCTTCGGCCGCGGCAGGGATCTTAACCCTCAATCAGCAGAATCCTCACGGTCATGTGAGGTTTTTTGCATACAGGCTTTTCGTGTGGCGGCCTTCGGCCGCGGCAGGGATCATAACCCTCAATCAGCAAAATCCTTACGGTCATGTGAGTTTTTTTGCATACAGGCTTTTACGTGTGGCGGCCTTCGGCCGCGGCAGGGATCATAACCCTTAATCAGCAAAATTCTCACGGTCATGTGAGGTTTTTTGCATACAGGGTTTTCCGTGTGGCGGCCTTCGGCCGCGGCAGGGATCATAACCCTCAATCAGCAGAATCCTCACGGTCATGTGAGGTTTTTTGCATACAGGCTTTTTCGTGTGGCGGCCTTCGGCCGCGGCAGGGATCATAACCCTCAATCAGCAGAATCCCCACGGTCATGTGAGGTTTTTTGCATACAGGCTTTTTCGTGTAGCGGCCTTCGGCCGCGGCAGGGATCATAACCCTCAATCAGCAGAATCCTCACGGTCATGTGAGGTTTTTTGCATACAGGCTTTTTCGTGTGGCGGCCTTCGGCCGCGGCAGGGATCATAACCCTCAATCAGCAGAATCCTCACGGTCATGTGAGGTTTTTTGCATACAGGCTTTTCCGTGTGGCGGCCTTCGGCCGCGGCAGGGATCATAACCCTCAATCAGCAGAATCCTCACGGTCATGTGAGGTTTTTTGCATACAGGCTTTATCGTGTTGTTGAAAGCTCACGGAAAGAATCCCATTTTTTTTATAAAATTTTTCCGGGAAACGTACAAATCTCGGCCAGGACTTAAATTTTAAGTATCCTACGCCCGATGAATTCCGGCCTTCCACATCAACACAGAGAAAACTTTATCTCTTTAAATTCGAACAAATTAGCCACAAATTCTTTTCTGTGGTGCTTCGGCCATTTATCTTGACCGCATTAACTTAATCAAAATTTCAAAAATTTTAAATTCTTCGGCAAAAATATATCTGACCGTAGATCAAGCTAGCACAAAACAGAATCCTCGTTCCTCCTTTTCATTAATTCCTCCCAACCAACCACTTCCAATTCCAACTATTCCCCATACCCGAATTTTGCTAAACTACAATTGGTTCCAGTGAACGGTCGCCCGAAAAAATACATACATTCGGCCTTGAAGTTGTTTGTCTAGACCACGGCTCGGCAAACTGCGGTTCGCGAGCCGCATGCGGCTCAGTAGAATCATATTTGTGGCTCTTAAATAGTGCAAATTTTTAAACTAATTTTAAATGATGATCTAGAGACTTGAAGGCTGAAGCTAGAGACTGAACCAGAAATTTGAACCATAGATTAGAACTGGATGACAATGCAAAACCAAGCATAAAGTAACCACTCATGTCCACTTTCAGGCAAGGAATGTGGGCTCTTTTAAAATGTCGCTACAATTTTTGAAATGGATTTTGAACCAGCTTCCCGGTTAGCTGGGGACTTGAAATTGTAACCATAGCTAAGAAGTAGATAACAATGCAATATAAACCATAAGCGAACCACTTACGCCCACTTTGAGGCAATAAATGTAGACCTTTTCAAAATGTACGCTAAAAATTTTTAAATTAATTTTAAACCTGTGTAACGAACCCTTTGGGTCGGGTCTATAGCCGGGGTAGGCTCAGCGAGTGACCGGGGGTTAACGAAACAAAAATTTGTTTTGAGACGCCCTAAGTTCCGAAATAGTATTTATTTCCCTTTTTTAAATATAGTATTTATTTCCTTTTTCAATAAAGTATTTATTTCCTTTTCTCCAATTATCGTTTTCGAACCCAGTGGGCGGGCGAGAGAGAGCGATGCCGTCGTCCAATGGAATGCTCACGTTTAGCGTGCAATGCGTAAGCGTGGGTATAGCGAACGAGAATACGTGCGCTGCAAGCGGGCGCGCAGCAGCGTATACGTGACGAGCGTAAATATAACAAGCGTACGAATAATGAATACGCGCGGAACAGTTGGCTGGCGGCGAGCGTACGAGCGTGCGTGCGAGGTGCGCGAGCGTAGCGAGCGTATGCGTAGCGTATGCGCGAAAAATCGGCGCGTGTGCAGCGGGCGCGTATACGGTGAGTAGAAGCGTGTGCCCGTATGCGGCGGACGTGACGCGTAACAAGCGTAAGTGTGTGCGTACACCGTGGGCGTAAGCGCGGTGAGCGTGTGCGCGGCGGGTATGTGTGAAACGAGCGTACGAGTAATAAGTGCGCGCGCAATAGGTTGGTGTGCGTCGTGCGTACGCGTGATGAGGGCGAGCGTAATGGGCGCGCGTACAGTGAACGCATGCACAGTGGACGTACGCGAAGAAAGTGTGCGAACGGCGGACGTTCAAGTAGAAAGTGCGTATGCGGCGAGTAGGAGCGTGCACGTGTATACAGTGGGCGTGCGCACGGTGATCATACGTGTAGCGGGCGTAAATGTGTGCGCGTCGCGGGCGTAAGTGCGATGAGCGTGTGTGCGGCGGATACGCGCGTAATGTTCGAGTATGGAAAGGGGAAACGATTGCTTATCAAATTAGAGTGGAGAGACTAAGTACTACTCTGACGAGCCCAGACGTGCGACGCTAACTATCGTGTAGATTCCGACCCTGAGGCCGTGAAACTACGTAGTCACCGACCCTGAGGCCGAGAGACTATATAACTTACAAACACCGACCCTGAGGCCGAGAGCTTGCGTAATCACCGACCCTGAGGCCGAGAGACTATATAACTTACAAACACCGACCCTGAGGCCGAGAGCTTGCGTAATCACCGACCCTGAGGCCGAGAGATTGTATAACTTATTCTACGAGCTATGAAAGAAACGAGTTACTAGTCGAAATTAGCGTGGAGGGGAAAATTAACGAATGAATTACCGAGTTGGGAGTTAACCGATTGAGAAAAACGCGCGGTTGCCGACCCTGAGGCCGTGAGATCTACAAAACCGTCGACCCTGAGGCCGTGCGATTATTTGTTGTAGACCGAAGGACGCGACGGAAAAGAAAAGGGAAAAAGAAAACAAACGCGCGAATTTTCCGATCCTCAATAATGTTTCACAATCTTCGCTAGTCTTAGTTCTCTGCGATTTCGTATTAGTTCGTCGGTATGCAAGTCGATTTCGATTCGTCGCGTAGCAGCGCTTTTCTTAGTTCCGTCCGTACCCGACGTGTGCCCGTAGCCGACTGCGATTCGTTGCGTAACAGCGCGTTTCTTAGTGTTGTCCGTACTCGATGTGTGCCCGTAGCCGACTGCGATTCGTTGCGTAACAGCGCGTTTCTTAGTGTTGTCCGTACTCGATGTGTGCCCGTAGCCGACTGACTGCTCGTTCGCTTGTCATGCTTTCGACAACCCACCAACTCTTCTTCTTCTTGTTGGTGTGTTGTGTTTTCTTCATGGCGAGTCTCGCGTAGCGACTACGGTCATCTCTCTCTCTCACGTACACTTACTTAATCTACTCTTATAATATAGTGTGTATGCTTTACAATGGTAAGTAAGTCAATTTAGTTCGGTTTACATAACAAAGTAAGTACATGTGGGTAAGTGGTTTCAATAGAAATAATTCAATTCACAATGTAAAAAAAAAAATATAAACGCAAACTGTATTGATTGTTGTGTGCGCCAGAATTCGTAAAGAATTGTGGCCGTCACACTACCTCCCCTCTTTCGTTTTAATGAAGGTGGTAAGATAGGTTTCTTAGTGCAGTGAAGGCTAACGAAAATGGAAAGAACTTAACTTAAAATTAATTTACACAATTTTCATAGTTTAAATTCATTTGAGGTATTAAATTAATTATCATTCCTCCATGCACATGACGAGGCAAAAAAAAGGAAATGAAAAACTTAAATTATTTATACATTTTTTTGGTTGGCCAGAATCAAGTTCAAATTCATTTGTATTATGGACATCACGCTGCGTTCTCCTTTTCCATTCAATGGTGTAGACGGTAGGTTACGGCGCCGCCGCGCGTCATCTTTAGCGTATACGTTCTGCCGCTGATGACTCGTTTCTGATATCGGCGGCGGCCTGGCACGCGTTCATTCTTCAGTACTGCTATGGCTTGTTGCAACGCTGACTGATCTTCAGTGTGAAATAGCTTCGTGGGGTTTGTGATGGCAGCCGTCGAAAGTGATTGATGGTTCGCGCGGGTAATTGTGCGTAGGGTAGACCTTGTTACCAATAGCTCTTTGGGTTTGTTCGATTGTTCGTCGTCATCTTCTTGGAATTTTGAGCTCGAATGGAATATTTTCTTTCGTTTTATTGCGTTTTCTTTGTGCTTGCTAGTTCCTGGCGTGTGGTCTTCAACGAGTGGGTTTGGCCGTCGTGGTTTCTTTCCTCGAACTAATTGAGTGCGGCTATATCCCTTGGACACACCTGAATTTATTGAGAGGTCTGATTCGGCTAGGTCGTTCGAAGTGTTTAGTCGTCCTATTGCGTTTCGTGCGGACCCACACTCCTGGCGTTCGTCTGGTACAAATTTTCGAATCCTCTCTTCTTCTTTAGAGGGTTCTACTGTTCGGATCAATCCCACGCGCGGCCCCTCTTGAAATTGTGTTGGGGAACGGATATTAACAGTTAACCCTGCAAATTCGAGGACTGCTCCGATTCCAGAGAGGAAGTCTAGTCCCAGGACAAGGTCGTCGACGGCTTGTGGGAGGATAAGAATGGCCATGCGGTGAGTTTTATTTCCGACAGATACTCGGGCGTTCAGTGCTTTAACCACGCTTTGAGGTCGGCCATTTGCCATCTCGACTATTGTTTTGGCGGAAACTATGTTGGTTGAATTCTTCAGCTTTTGGGCGAGGCGATCGCTGATAAAGCTTCGATTTGCCCCAGTGTCAATGGTTGCGTGCATCAGACGGCCATCTAAGGATACTGTGGCTACAATGCGTTGGTTTTTGATTAATAATCCGTTTTCGTGGGTTTGAAGACTCCTGCTCGTCGCAATCGCGTTTCCTGATCGTCGATTCCCGTTCGGCTGGTACTTCCTGCAACATCCTATTGTGCGAATGTTTCGTCGACCACATATCCAGCAGTGGTACAGTACCGGGTTCCGGCAGTCGGCCTTTTGATGGCCTTCTTGGCCGCAACGTCTGCAGGCGGCGCTAACATTGACATTCGTTTCGACAACTTGTCTATGTATCACGTTGTGGACGTTGCTGGGCGTTTGGCTCGGTCTCGGTTCATCGTTGACAACTAGGCTCTCGAAATCTCCGGCCAGGTCGATAAGCTCTGAAAGGGTAGTAAACTCGTTGCGTTTGACGTAGAGCTGAATTTCTCGGTGACTGTTCCGGTACACCCTTTCTAATTGTTGACCAGGGCTCAAATCCGTATGACGCATGAGCCCCTGAAGTTCGATCACGTAGTCTCGAAATAGTTCGTTCGCTTGTTGGAATCTCTGGCGAACGTTGTCTTCAAGCTTCTCGAAGTATCTCGGAGGAAGGAAAAACTTCAAAAAGTCTTTTTTAAACTGACTCCACCTAGCCCAGCGGAGATTATTGCTCCGGTACCACTCTAGAGCTCTACCTTGAAGCAGCTCTGGCATCGCTCTGGGAAGCAGATTCGCATCGCACGCGTAGGATTCTACCAGTTCTTCGATCCTCTCGATGAATGGCAAGGGGTTAACTTCGCCATTATATTTCACTCCCCATTTACGTACTCGGTCTATCAATGGGACGATGTACGCCGCGGACGACTGTGAGTTCGGCACGAATTGGCCCTGTGGCGGTTGCGTATGGCCTTGTGGTATTACCCGGGGTGAATAACCCGTTGCAGCTTGTATGTTCTGCGTAGATTCTAGGGTTGTCTTCTTCATTTGCGGTGAGAATGCACTGGTCGGTGCCGAGGGTATATGAACTAGCAGGTGCTCGTGTTCTGGGATTTGTAGCTGGAGGGGTGATGTGGCAACTAGTGCTGCGCCTTCCGATCCTGGCGAGATACTCCTGCGATGTTTCCTCTCTAGATCTTCTAATCGACTTGCCGTAATTTCATCGTGGCTTTCGGTAGCGATAAAAGTAGTAAGGCGTTTCCGAAGTTCTTCCACCGTGCCTTCTGGGCTCAAACCGAATTCTGAGGCGTAACCCTGGAGATCTTCCTTTCGTAAGTAGTGGACCCACGATACCTTGACCATCGTGTACGTGTCTAATTGTAAGCGTTTCACGTAAAAATCAATTTTCTCTTTATGTCAGCAAACCGAAGAAACAAATTCTCCTGTATTTTCAACTTAGAGCGTCCCTGCTCGGGCGCCATGTAACGAACCCTTTGGGTCGGGTCTATAGCCGGGGTAGGCTCAGCGAGTGACCGGGGGTTAACGAAACAAAAATTTGTTTTGAGACGCCCTAAGTTCCGAAATAGTATTTATTTCCCTTTTTTAAATATAGTATTTATTTCCTTTTTCAATAAAGTATTTATTTCCTTTTCTCCAATTATCGTTTTCGAACCCAGTGGGCGGGCGAGAGAGAGCGATGCCGTCGTCCAATGGAATGCACACGTTTAGCGTGCAATGCGTAAGCGTGGGTATAGCGAACGAGAATACGTGCGCTGCAAGCGGGCGCGCAGCAGCGTATACGTGACGAGCGTAAATATAACAAGCGTACGAATAATGAATACGCGCGGAACAGTTGGCTGGCGGCGAGCGTACGAGCGTGCGTGCGAGGTGCGCGAGCGTAGCGAGCGTATGCGTAGCGTATGCGCGAAAAATCGGCGCGTGTGCAGCGGGCGCGTATACGGTGAGTAGAAGCGTGTGCCCGTATGCGGCGGACGTGACGCGTAACAAGCGTAAGTGTGTGCGTACACCGTGGGCGTAAGCGCGGTGAGCGTGTGCGCGGCGGGTATGTGTGAAACGAGCGTACGAGTAATAAGTGCGCGCGCAATAGGTTGGTGTGCGTCGTGCGTACGCGTGATGAGGGCGAGCGTAATGGGCGCGCGTACAGTGAACGCATGCACAGTGGACGTACGCGAAGAAAGTGTGCGAACGGCGGACGTTCAAGTAGAAAGTGCGTATGCGGCGAGTAGGAGCGTGCACGTGTATACAGTGGGCGTGCGCACGGTGATCATACGTGTAGCGGGCGTAAATGTGTGCGCGTCGCGGGCGTAAGTGCGATGAGCGTGTGTGCGGCGGATACGCGCGTAATGTTCGAGTATGGAAAGGGGAAACGATTGCTTATCAAATTAGAGTGGAGAGACTAAGTACTACTCTGACGAGCCCAGACGTGCGACGCTAACTATCGTGTAGATTCCGACCCTGAGGCCGTGAAACTACGTAGTCACCGACCCTGAGGCCGAGAGACTATATAACTTACAAACACCGACCCTGAGGCCGAGAGCTTGCGTAATCACCGACCCTGAGGCCGAGAGACTATATAACTTACAAACACCGACCCTGAGGCCGAGAGCTTGCGTAATCACCGACCCTGAGGCCGAGAGATTGTATAACTTATTCTACGAGCTATGAAAGAAACGAGTTACTAGTCGAAATTAGCGTGGAGGGGAAAATTAACGAATGAATTACCGAGTTGGGAGTTAACCGATTGAGAAAAACGCGCGGTTGCCGACCCTGAGGCCGTGAGATCTACAAAACCGTCGACCCTGAGGCCGTGCGATTATTTGTTGTAGACCGAAGGACGCGACGGAAAAGAAAAGGGAAAAAGAAAACAAACGCGCGAATTTTCCGATCCTCAATAATGTTTCACAATCTTCGCTAGTCTTAGTTCTCTGCGATTTCGTATTAGTTCGTCGGTATGCAAGTCGATTTCGATTCGTCGCGTAGCAGCGCTTTTCTTAGTTCCGTCCGTACCCGACGTGTGCCCGTAGCCGACTGCGATTCGTTGCGTAACAGCGCGTTTCTTAGTGTTGTCCGTACTCGATGTGTGCCCGTAGCCGACTGCGATTCGTTGCGTAACAGCGCGTTTCTTAGTGTTGTCCGTACTCGATGTGTGCCCGTAGCCGACTGACTGCTCGTTCGCTTGTCATGCTTTCGACAACCCACCAACTCTTCTTCTTCTTGTTGGTGTGTTGTGTTTTCTTCATGGCGAGTCTCGCGTAGCGACTACGGTCATCTCTCTCTCTCGCGTACACTTACTTAATCTACTCTTATAATATAGTGTGTATGCTTTACAATGGTAAGTAAGTCAATTTAGTTCGGTTTACATAACAAAGTAAGTACATGTGGGTAAGTGGTTTCAATAGAAATAATTCAATTCACAATGTAAAAAAAAAAATATAAACGCAAACTGTATTGATTGTTGTGTGCGCCAGAATTCGTAAAGAATTGTGGCCGTCACACCTGTTTCCCGGTAAACTGTAAACCCGAAATTCTAACTCAGAACTAGTATACAATGATATATTAAACATAAACTAACCACCCACGCCCAAGAAATGTTGAAAAAACTGCGAAGTGTCTTTTCAAATTTTGAGTCTCTCTGCAGTGTCTCTTGAGTGTCTCTGCAGTTTTTGTCAAACTTTTTAGTTCTTTGTAGAAACGTTTTATATCGTATAAAAGTTTTTTTTATTCGGTACCATGGTTTTTAATATTACCGATGTGTATGTAGGTACTTATACGTATTTGGCTCTTTAAAAAATAAATTACCACATCGGGGGGGAAAATGGCTCTTAACTTCAGAAAAGTTGCTGACCCTTGGTCTAGACCTACAAAAAAAAATGTATTTCGCGCCACCCAAAAATTTTACCATAAATGGGCATAATGTATACCACTTCATTTTTATTATATATAACTTCAAGAAATTAAACAAAAAGGCAATAATAAATAATCCATTTTCCCGCCTAAACCACCCACATAAATTAAATAACAAAATAATTTAATATATATCAAAAACTTTTTTTTTTCAACCTTTTTTTTACAGTCCACTATAAGGCGCTCATAATCTTCAGCCATACTTTCAATAATTAAACTCACTTCCTACCTGGCCTTTACCCTATATTCCCAAACTCATTCATAAACTTCATGTCCAATTCATAATTTCGCGAAGTGTTCTGGCACCACCGTTACCATAATTTTCCCCTCACAACCGCAAATCATGAGTAAAGAATACTACACCGTAACAGAACCAGAAATCATGATGGCCGACCACTAGTGAAGCAAGCATTCACAATAGTGCATTACTGACGAAAGACAATTGAGGAACACAGGTAAGTAAAGTAAACATTTTTCTCTAATTTCTTATTTTTTTCAGATTTGGATTATCATAAACTCAATCAGCAACTGACGGCGGAACAATCTGAAGCCACACGACAGGTAAAGGAGCAACCGCAACAATCCATTCAATTATTAAAGAATTATTTATCGTACAAAATAAATATAAGTAGACTAAAGACGATATCCTCGCACTTATTTCAAATTTTTTTAATAATTTCAATTAAAATGAAATTAAGCACTACTCTAATTTTATTTACCAATACTAAGATGCGACCAATCTTCCGAATTCATTGCTGACACAACAAAAAAACACGAAACGGTTTAAATAATTCCAGAGATACGACGTTCAGTGTTATTACAATTTCAATAAGTTTCAGTTACTTTTATGGAGAATTTATAGGACGTCATACGATTGATACAAAAAGTTAAGCTAGTGTATCTTTCTGTATCAGCTCCTATAACATTGATATGGAATTCATACAGAAATGTGTAACAATTTTATAGCAAATCGGTACTTTTCTCTCGCTTACTCCAATGTTCAAACACATTTGACTTCGAGTGGACTCTCATTCTTTATACAGCGTATCAACTGATTCATACAATGTAAACCCAGCATAAAATATGGTCTAAGATATGGGCGCGTCCATGGTCTAAGATATGGACGAGATAGGAAACTGCGTCAAAGCTTGAAAAACTTGCATATTACATATTCTTTGGTAGAGGCTTCCTGACTGGAAGTTAAAAGTAATTTATGCAATTAGTCCTCCCATTGAGAACAGAGAAAAAGATAGAATTATTTGTAATAGACTCCGATCCTTTGTGGAAGTCACAAAGCACCCAAAGGCTGCAATTCATACACATGAAATGGCATCAAAACAGTCTCTTGACTTGCTGAAATACAGCAACTATTCAGGTTTAAAAAATGAAATGAAAAATTTCGACCCATTCTAAAGTAGGTAGTTGCGCGTTTAAAATTGTCCAGTATGTACATATTTTTAACTGGATTATCATCCTTTACTTTCCGTAATAGGTACTGATTTAAAGTTCGTCTCCCTTTCTCTTTGCCTTTTTTTTCGTTCTCCCATTCTCTCGTACAGCTTCGTTCACTTCTGACCAGCCGATGAAGATTATTAGATTATTATACAATCATTATCAATAACTGCTTTTAAAAGTAAGGATTCTTAAGTAAAAGTGTAAAAATCTGCGGACATTGTGACTTAGACCATTTTCATAATTATGGGCACATATTTGAAAATGAGCAAGTTTGGGCAGGTTAGGATTGTAATATATTTCATATATGTACTTTAAATTGGCGTCTAATAAATACTTTTTTAAAGTAGAGTTTTCTGGAGTAATCAAACGGTACTAATTAACATTACTAAAAATTACGCAATTTACGAGTGAAGCACCTTATTTATTAAATTAGTGTGTGTTTTTTTAAACTTTTTGTAGCTTCGGATGAAGCTCTTATACCAATGTGTAAAACATAATAAAAAATGCTTACTTTTAGCCACTTTTCCAGGTCTCCCAGCCCATAGTGCGTTGGTGGCGGTACAAGGTGACACAGGTCAACACAATTTTCAAGCTGTAACCAGACTATATGTTTTGAAAAGTAAGAATTTCTCCTCTCTTTTACAGCTATTTTCTTTTTAGTATGCGAAAAGTAGGCTGATTTGAGGACAATGAATACCGTTTTCCATGACATCCTTTTAAACATCTTAATGTTGCCTGACAGTTCTAGAGCTTTAAGATTATTTTAAGGAGTTTTACAGTAACCAGCCAGCCTTTTTACAAAAACTAAGATAAAGCTTTGCTATTGATGGAATGTGTACTCACTCCTTTGATTTTGCTTCAACCTGCTGAAGATGCACGGGCCTCTTCAATATTTGAAGGTACGAAGATGTGCAAAATATATTATAGGAAAACCCGAAAACTGTGAAAAATTAACATGACCACAAATACCATTTTCCAAACCAAATGACATTAAAAACAGGGCACAAGTATGTTCAAATATATTTCTTAGTAATAAAATGCTTTTGAATAGTTTTATATTTCACAGATTATACGGTACTTCCTTTTAAAATATAATTCCTAAAAATATGTGCCCATTAGAATGCAAGCCAGTCTGCGTAGCAGGTACAGAAAAGTATATATATCTGGCTCAGAATCACCTCCTAAGTCGATTTAGCTCTGTCCGTCCGTCTGTGGAAATCACGATTACAGGAGAACGAATTACAGGAGACGAACGGAGGTATCGTCACTTGGTACGAATATTCTTTGTTATACTAGGCTGTTTGGTATTGCAAATGGGGAAAATCGGACCAGTGCCACGCCTACTTTTTATAGAAAATATGCACTCATCCGTGCTAATAGCTTAATTTCTTAGCTTGTAGACCGAATTTTCAGCTAAAATTTTATTTCCGAGTCCACCATCTTAGACTAAAATATATACTAAAAAATGGGCGTGACACGCCCACTTATACACTATACCATATAATGAGGTGTTTAGTACGAAAAACGGTGTTGTAGATGAGTTAATAGAAAAAAATTTACTCCCTGTAAATTTAAAAAAAGTAGGTGTCACCCGCCCACTTTTTATCACTTCGACAGATGCGGGTGTAGAGTATATGAGCTTCGGCCAGGCCGAAGATAACGCTCTTACTTGTTTTACTTAAGAATACGAGTACGTTAACAGAATCATATCAACCGACGGAAGCAAGTAATTTTTTTTAATTCTATAATGATAGTCACCAGTTGGCTTCTGAGAGGCAAAGTTGTATGGAATAACTTCATGAGGTGTTTGGTAGGAAAAGCGGTGTTGTAGATGAGTTAATAGAAAAAAATTTACTCCCTCTAAATTTAAAAAAAGTAGGTGTCACCCGCCCACTTTTTATCACTTCGACAGATGCGGGTGTAGGGTATATGAACTTCGGCCAGGCCGAAGATAACGCTCTTACTTGTTTCAAATTCCGATCGGCAAGTACGGTATTGACGCATAAGGGCATGCCGCAGAGATTCCCAGTTTGGAGTGCTGCTAGTTTTTAAATGCAGCCAATACCATTCTCTTGCCTGACCAGAGAGTAACAGATGGAAGTCCCGTATAATATCTGACCACGGACAGCCATACTGCAACTGAAGATGCTAAAAATAAAGTCTTCAACAGACAAGCCGTTGGCATTACCATTAAAATTAAGGTCCCATTTATTCAATTTCAAAGGATTTCTTGGCCACGAATTAAACTGTTGAGCCGCACCGTATTCACCCTCGATTTGGCCTGGGCGCTGACCACACAATCCTTGTGAGAAACCACTTCCCACAGAAAGACGCTCATTATTTGCCGCTGGTACCGGCGAAACAGAGTCAGAACGACCTCTTTGACCGCCCGCCAAACCCCAGGTACTCGACGATCTCAAATATTGATCTCTATTCGGACCATTAACCCTTTGCGAATCAGTGCCATAGATTCCACGCCCGTTTGGCCTCGATTCTGCAGCATTCTGCCTGCCACCACCTAAATTCCCTGTTCTTGCATGCGGACCTACGTGCCTCCCATTACTTTGCGCTCGATTTTGCGTTCTATTAAAATTATCTTTACTTCTGCTTTGATCAGAGAAATTCCTATTTTCGGGCAAGACGTAATTACCGGAGGCGTTAGCTTCGACACCTATTCGACGCACCATCGCATTCACTTCCTCCGTAACCTGCCTAAGACCAACTGTTAGCCCTTCCTGGATCTGCCTAGTGATGAATTCCTGCATGGAAGCTCTTACCCTATTCACCGCTCCATCTACCAACTCGGCTACTCCTTTCGAATCCTCCACGCTCGTAGCGGATTCTCTTTCAGGGACCATTGCCATCGCTGCCCCTACGCAAGATGCCGAACCTGCTCCTAGAGAAGACGGAAAGGAAAATCCCCCACCTCGCTCGACCCTGATCTTCGGGTTGGCACCAGTCGATTCTGGCCTAATGTTCTGCTCCACTCCTGAGGCAACATCTTGTCTTTCTGACCGTACATCGTGTCTGTTGGCATTGATGGTTTTCGACAGATCAATGAACGATACATCCTGGAATGCGTTGTTCTGATCCCTTGCCTCTTCCTCCATTATCGACCGGGAAATTTCCAAATTCTGTTTCGGCGTATTAAACTTAACCACTTTTTTCTGTGGTACCAATTTATTGTTATCTTCTAACGTGGAACCTCGTTTCCGACTACTACTTCGCGGCTTCTCCGCTGTTGACATAATCTAAAAAAAAAACTTTACACACATTGTTGCTACTGGTGTGACCGGCAACCTAACAACTCCCAGAAGTTTTAATTTTTAAAAATCTATAAAAAATATAAATATAAAAAAATAGTCCTAAATACTTTAATAAATCTTTGTAATACACCACAGTAAAATGTATAGCCAAATGTATCGGCTTCTAATAATCATCAACTAACACAAAAAAAAAAAAACTTATAAAATAAATAAAAATTTTCTCTTTCTAGATAATTAAGCTTCGTGTGGGAAAGGAAAGGACCAGACTGCGAATGATGGATAAACACATCACAATGAACTCACAACATTCACTCCCTCATTCACGCCATTCCATTCAAACCACAAACTCAAAACACAACGCACGGCGGTGATTCCTTCGGAATGGCTTCCAAAAATCGATGCAATCCAGTATATTGGCTTTTAACGCCAAACTAAGTCACCGATCTTCCTCACCATCCCGAATGAATCAATGTTATCAAATGACTCATGCCTTTTCTTTCACCTTAGGTATTTTCTTACGATCGTTGTGCCTCACCGCGCCCAACTGCCCCAGTGCAACTGAACTCTGGATTTGTTCTCCATCCTCTTCCAGGACACATGGGTCCAATAGACCCGGAGAAACACTCAACCGCAGCGCCAACTCTTCAAGGCATAAATCACTTTAACACCATACACATACATAATACACAATACATACATAATTAAGTACAATTAATTAAGTACAATTACATTTTTTTTTTGGTTCGCCGTTGTTTATCTGCGGCGCGTCCCGTGTAGTGCAATTAAAACTGAGCAACCATACCAACCCAAGTCGAATTTAAAACAACAGCGAATTTAAAAATAAAAAAAAACTTTTCCTAACTTCATACTATTTCATAAAAATTTTCTTTGTTTCGCAGTATCTCGTTCGGCCGGTACGTCTGACCACAGGATCCATCAATCCAACACCTGCCAGGACACCAAGGACGACGAGAATCCGCCAAACAATCCTACTCAAACAAATGAACACCATAGAACACATTAAGAAACCTATTTTCACTGCGGTTGTTCATCCGCAGTGTTTCCTTCACCTGGTGCAGTTAGAGCTGGCTTCTAATGCCACTATAAGTCACCAGGTTCAGGAAACCCTGCGGAGGAAAAACCGCAACGAAAACGCCTTTCTCTAGCCCGACGCCATAACGTTACGATGCCAAACTAAACTTACAAAAAAAAACAAAATATAAAAAAACTAAGTACAAAATAACTTAGCCCGCGGTTGTCTGTCAGCAGTGACTCCCCCCCTTGTGCTATTGAAATATGCGAATGCCAGTTCAAGCCACCAAGTTGGGAGACCCTACTAAGGAACAACCACGAATCCTAATTTCTTTCAGTTTGGGCGCCATACTGTTACATGACCAAACTATTGGGCCGACCGGTCATGGCCTCCTGAGCTAGCTCAGTTTAAAATTCTGTCAGAGAACGGTCCTCAACCCGCCATGACAGGTCATTGGTCATGAACAATAGCCCACATCTCGCCTGAGTGGAACATGGGCGTTTATGAACTAAACAAAACACAACCATTCATACACTAATACATGCAAAAGAACAGTTCACCGACACCCATCCATCGTGCGACTTCCCTTTCCCTACCCACTCGAATAAAAAAATTTAAAATTTCATTTTTTTTTACCTAATCACAAATTTTAATGATGTTTTTTTTATAATTATAATTAATATTAACATAAACGTATATATAAGTGTTTGCAAATTTTAGATATGTGTAATATAAATGTATAGGTGTATAAAAGTGTAAAAATTATAAATAAATGGTAAAAGATTTATATATAAAAATAAACGGAAATTGCAAAAGGAAGTAAATGTAAATATAAATCACGATAAGTATCAAATCTCAACAATTAAGACAGAAAAGAACGAGATCAACAGTATTCCTACAACAGCCAAAAGACTCAACAAAAATACAAAACAAAACTAGGCCCTCTATCCAAGGCCGCCCCAAGACAATGAGGGAGTTCCCTAAAGGTCGATAGAAAATGACGAATCCACCAATACCTAAACTCACTGGACAATGGCCGTTCTAGGCTGTTTAACTCTTACACTTCGACTATCTTAACAATAACCAATTTTAAAAATTGTTTCCAAAAAAAGAACATCATTTACAGCATAAAAAAAAAAACAATAAACAGAAAAATCACACAATGAAAAATATCTAAATTGGGGTAATTTAAAAATTATGTTTTAAATAAAAAAAAACAACACAACAGTTTAATTAAAACCGGAACATCAGGTATCGATTCCTTGAATAACTCCAAATCAGCTTGGCCAAAAACTTCTATTATTGGCCCTTAATATAGCTGTCAATAAAATCTAAGGGCGAGCTGAAACGCCAGGCGCGAAAATTTAGCCTAGTCACCTCGAACATTTTTGTAGGTAAGTTGCTCTCTTTATGAACACAAGGCAAAAATGGTACTTAGCTGGTAACTTGATATCCCTTAATTTCCAGTGCACTGCGGTCTGCTTATTTCCCCTTTTATGTTGGCCAGTGGCTCCTCCTCCTCCCGTATATAACCGGTCAAGAAGAAAAAGATGTCGGTCCAGTGTTGTTGAAAGCTCACGGAAAGAATCCCATTTTTTTTTATAAAATTTTTCCGGGAAACGTACAAATCTCGGCCAGGACTTAAATTTTAAGTATCCTACGCCCGATGAATTCCGGCCTTCCACATCAACACAGAGAAAACTTTATCTCTTTAAATTCGAACAAATTAGCCACAAATTCTTTTCTGTGGTGCTTCGGCCATTTATCTTGACCGCATTAACTTAATCAAAATTTCAAAAATTTTAAATTCTTCGGCAAAAATATATCTGACCGTAGATCAAGCTAGCACAAAACAGAATCCTCGTTCCTCCTTTTCATTAATTCCTCCCAACCAACCACTTCCAATTCCAACTATTCCCCATACCCGAATTTTGCTAAACTACAATTGGTTCCAGTGAACGGTCGCCCGAAAAAATACATACATTCGGCCTTGAAGTTGTTTGTCTAGACCACGGCTCGGCAAACTGCGGCTCGCGAGCCGCATGCGGCTCAGTAGAATCATATTTGTGGCTCTTAAATAGTGCAAATTTTTAAACTAATTTTAAATGATGATCTAGAGACTTGAAGGCTGAAGCTAGAGACTGAACCAGAAATTTGAACCATAGATTAGAACTGGATGACAATGCAAAACCAAGCATAAAGTAACCACTCATGTCCACTTTCAGGCAAGGAATGTGGGCTCTTTTAAAATGTCGCTACAATTTTTGAAATGGATTTTGAACCAGCTTCCCGGTTAGCTGGGGACTTGAAATTGTAACCATAGCTAAGAAGTAGATAACAATGCAATATAAACCATAAGCGAACCACTTACGCCCACTTTGAGGCAATAAATGTAGACCTTTTCAAAATGTACGCTAAAAATGTTTAAATTAATTTTAAACCTGTTTCCCGGTAAACTGTAAACCCGAAATTCTAACTCAGAACTAGTATACAATGATATATTAAACATAAACTAACCACCCACGCCCAAGAAATGTTGAAAAAACTGCGAAGTGTCTTTTCAAATTTTGAGTCTCTCTGCAGTGTCTCTTGAGTGTCTCTGCAGTTTTTGTCAAACTTTTTAGTTCTTTGTAGAAACGTTTTATATCGTATAAAAGTTTTTTTTATTCGGTACCATGGTTTTTAATATTACCGATGTGTATGTAGGTACTTATACGTATTTGGCTCTTTAAAAAATAAATTACCACATCGGGGGGGAAAATGGTTCTTAACTTCAGAAAAGTTGCTGACCCTTGGTCTAGACCTACAAAAAAAAATGTATTTCGCGCCACCCAAAAATTTTACCATAAATGGGCATAATGTATACCACTTCATTTTTATTATATATAACTTCAAGAAATTAAACAAAAAGGCAATAATAAATAATCCATTTTCCCGCCTAAACCACCCACATAAATTAAATAACAAAATAATTTAATATATATCAAAAACTTTTTTTTTTCAACCTTTTTTTTACAGTCCACTATAAGGCGCTCATAATCTTCAGCCATACTTTCAATAATTAAACTCACTTCCTACCTGGCCTTTACCCTATATTCCCAAACTCATTCATAAACTTCATGTCCAATTCATAATTTCGCGAAGTGTTCTGGCACCACCGTTACCATAATTTTCCCCTCACAACCGCAAATCATGAGTAAAGAATACTACACCGTAACAGAACCAGAAATCATGATGGCCGACCACTAGTGAAGCAAGCATTCACAATAGTGCATTACTGACGAAAGACAATTGAGGAACACAGGTAAGTAAAGTAAACATTTTTCTCCAATTTCTTATTTTTTTCAGATTTGGATTATCATAAACTCAATCAGCAACTGACGGCGGAACAATCTGAAGCCACACGACAGGTAAAGGAGCAACCGCAACAATCCATTCAATTATTAAAGAATTATTTATCGTACAAAATAAATATAAGTAGACTAAAGACGATATCCTCGCACTTATTTCAAATTTTTTTAATAATTTCAATTAAAATGAAATTAAGCACTACTCTAATTTTATTTACCAATACTAAGATGCGACCAATCTTCCGAATTCATTGCTGACACAACAAAAAAACACGAAACGGTTTAAATAATTCCAGAGATACGACGTTCAGTGTTATTACAATTTCAATAAGTTTCAGTTACTTTTATGGAGAATTTATAGGACGTCATACGATTGATACAAAAAGTTAAGCTAGTGTATCTTTCTGTATCAGCTCCTATAACATTGATATGGAATTCATACAGAAATGTGTAACAATTTTATAGCAAATCGGTACTTTTCTCTCGCTTACTCCAATGTTCAAACACATTTGACTTCGAGTGGACTCTCATTCTTTATACAGCGTATCAACTGATTCATACAATGTAAACCCAGCATAAAATATGGTCTAAGATATGGGCGCGTCCATGGTCTAAGATATGGACGAGATAGGAAACTGCGTCAAAGCTTGAAAAACTTGCAACCCCAAACTGCGATTTTACGTCACATCTTAAAGTAGTGATCGTGAAAAAGCCAAGAATTGATGACGTTTTAGCTCAGAAACCCAACATTACAAACCAAGCTTAATGCTGTCAAGTAGAGATGAGCGATATTTGAGTACCGGTGACTTTGTCACTGTTACTCTGAAATCACTGGTCACTGTAGCGACAGAATAATATTTTTGGAACAACTTAAGAATACGTGCCAAACGCCGATTTTTTTCGAAAATTTTTTACCGTTATATTTAACCGTAAGAACCGGAAGTAGCCATTTCTTTTCCGGCTAGGTCAGCCATCTTGGATCTAGAAGCCTTCAAAGTGTAACCACTTAAAGGTTGATATCTTAAAAACTAAAAGAGATATTATGACAAATAATATACCGTTAGAAAGATAATTTCATTTACCTTTATGTTAAATAGTTTTCGTATACGCAAAACGTATACATGAAGGTATCAATTTAAAAAGATATATAAAAAGGTTATTTTTTACCTTTTAAATGGTGTATACTATCTTATTATAAAATAAGAAAATTAATCTACAAAAATTTCGTAATCAGATTCGGGATCTTCATTTTCCTTCTCAGTTATGTTCGGGCAGAGGGGATTGTCGCGCCCTTTAAAAAATTCAGAAAACATATCTGCTTTTTCCATTTTAAATTTCCTTAAAAGGATAAATTTGTGCGATTTAAAACTTTAAACTTTTAGCAGGCGAAAAATTTTTGAGAAAAATCGCGCGATTTTTATCACGCGAAATTTAAAATGGAAAACGCAGATATGTTTTCTGAATTTTTTAAAGGGCGACCAGTCTTAGCGTGGACTCCGGAATGAAATTTCAGCTTCAAATTCACTTTTCCATATACCACGGCTGAATTCATATTTGCTATAAAAAGTATATCACAGGTCCGATTTTCTCCATTTTTAATACCAAGCAGCCTATGATGACCGAGAATATTCGTGCCAAATTTCATGCCGTAGCTCTATATTGTTTAAGATTTCTTAGGCTAGATAAATACAGATCATAAAAAAATCACAGTCGGAGTCACAGAAATTTTCTATTCTTAGCTTAAGATTTTCTATTAAAATTAATGATTTTATAAGGATCATAGTCGGCAGATTTCTACACTTTTACTTAAGAATCCTCACTTTTAAAAGCAGTTATTGATAATGATTGATTAATAATCTAATAATCTTCATCGGCTGGTCAGAAGTGAATAGCTGTACGAGAGAATGGGAGAACGAAAAGAAAGGCAAAGAGAAAGGGAGACGAACTTTAAATCAGTACCTATTACGGAAAGTAAAGGATGATAATCCAGTTAAAAATATGTACATACTGGACAATTTTAAACGCGCAACTACCTACTTTAGAATGGGTCGAAATTTTTTATTTCATTTTTTAAACCTGAATAGTTGCTGTATTTCAGCAAGTCAAGAGACTGTTTTGATGCCATTTCATGTGTATGAATTGCAGCCTTTGGGTGCTTTGTGACTTCCACAAAGGATCGGAGCCTATTACAAATAATTCTATCTTTTTCTCTGTTCTTAATGGGAGGACTAATTGCATAAATTACTTTTAACTTCCAGTCAGGAAGCCTCTACCGTTTGTAGTTCACTGCATGAGTCCGGGCCGGGACACTCAAACAGCTTTCAAAGTCAAATTTAAGTCGAAATTACACGCTTAATCTAGATAATCTCAGTATGCGGCTGATATTAACTGCAAGCTCGTGTCCGCAAAGAGCATAGTAAGAGCATCATATTGCATAATATCCCTCTTTGCACTTTACTCCTTCTCCATCCATGGGACAAGCTCTGACAACTCTGCTAATCATCGCCTCGACCTTCATCATAACCACAACTGCCGGCAACGCCATTCGGCGCCGCTCTACTTCTGTTGCCTTGAGCGAGAGCAGCTTGTTGCCATTTTATAGCAGCTTGTTGAAATCTTCTTGCTCGCCACCGCCTGAAGCCAGTATTGTATATCTTGTTCTCTATTTTATTTTCTCTTTTTTTGTTTTTTTTTTTTTTTTAATTTTTTTATTCTGTCAACCAACAACTATTCTAAAGCTAAAGCTTAAAATTACCAATTTAGAGAATAAGTAGAAAGAAAAAAAGGAAGAAATATCTATGCTTGCCATTCTCAAGTAAAAAACCGCAATAACGGCTGTAGCTTCTGAGTTTGAGCTGCGGTTGCTAATTTTAATTGCGTTTGTTAAGCGTTTGTAATTATTGTTCTTTTGTTGTTGCTTATTATTTTAACTTAAAAAATTTGCTTGAAATTTTATTAATTTCTAGTTTCTAAAGAATTAAAAAAAATAAATTGGAAAGGAAATAATTCCTATTGAATTTATTTAAAAATCTTTAGTTTTTTTTTACAACCTAAGCAAGAAAACAAAAAAAAAACAGAAAAAACAACAACAACAACACACTAACATTCATATCATTCCTCCACATCAAATTTTTTGAGCATTTAAAATTTAATTAATTGAAATTATTTTTCTTCTTCTTCCTCCTTCATCCTTCCAGATAATGATTGTATAATAAAAATCCGTTTAGGCAATTCAGACTTACCCTCATTAATCATAAAATCTCATAACTTATAACTTATTATGAGAGTCATAGAAAATTTTTTGTTATTTTGCACATATTCAGTTTTTAGTACACATATAATTCTCAGAGCTATGTTTTTAGAAAAATCATAATCTGTCAGTCCGTTAAAAAAATTCAAAGTTAAAAACAATTCGAAAAAAAGCCAAATTTGAGTTTGGAGAGCGAGCAAATACGTCAAAATGGAAAAAAATTATTCAACAAAATAAGCATTTACATCGTTGCAATTCAGAACAATAAAAAAAAGAAACGCTCACCCATATTTTCGACATTTTACCTTTGATGTTATCTACTAATTTCTATATCAAATATAATTACCAAACAGATGTTCATACTCAAACATCTGCCAGATTTTTACAATACGAAAAACAAAATATAAAAAAACTGTTCACAGTTAGAAGTCATAACTTAGGACCTTATCACTTATTAGGGAAACTGTGTTCAGTTGTTTTTAAACTTTTTATTATATTAACGTCGATATATGTATCTTAAATCGAAAATAATATAAATGATAAACAAAAAACCGTGTTCTAGAGCCACGGTTATTTTTTTGGTCGTCCTGCATTTTTTTTACTGCCGATGGGTTGTTTGTCTTTGTTTGTTTTGCTCGAAATAAACGGATGTGTTTCTATCAAAGGGAAAAGTAAGGCATTAGATCGTAGAGGAACTGACGAAATAGTTTGTAAAAGACAAAGTCTTTATAGCTTACCGTCAACGGGGGCATCTGGCAGATAGATATCATAACTATTTATTTTTCGTTTTTTAGCCGCCCCTTCTTCTTCATAATCTTTTTGTACTGATGAAGTTAACGCCAATGTTTCATTTTCTTTAGAAATATTTGAATTTTCTGTAGTGTCTTGCGTAGCCCAGCCATCTTCTGGATCTTCTACTTCTGGTGCCATAGGCAAGAATTGAAGCGCACTCTCGTCTTCAGCTTCCTCGTCCGATGAACAAAAAGCAGCAACCGGTTCAATTTTTAATACATCAACTTCTGTTTCTTCGTCATGTTTTGATTCGGCGTTCAGATCAATCGATTTGTCTTCGTCGGTTATATCGAATTCCGATTCTCGTTCTTCATACTCAACATTTTCGTCAAGTTCTTTGAAATCGGGCGCAAAAGCTGACCAATTCTCAACTTGATTTTGAGCCCAAATAGAAACTAGCCCCGAGCTTATACTGGCTATAATGGGACGAACTGGATGCCACACTACATCGAGTAAGAGTTCGCCTTTGGTGCCATGGAGAATTTTTACTAAGTTGCCTATGGACTTTTCCCAAATGTATAAGGCATGTTGGCGAGCGCTGCCAGCACAAATGTATTCACCGTCCCCAGAAAAGCAGCATTTCTTCCATGTTGTTCTATATAGCAAAGAATTGAGGATGTATTAACGCAAGAATTATCATCTTATAGACAATGAATTTAAAATATTTTACTTATTTACAAGATCCTGTAGTTTTTGTATTGGTTCTGGTTCACCATCCTTGCCCAGAGCAATGATCTCCTTTGAATCGTAAACACGGATAACACGATCGGAGGTGTTAATAAGAAAAGCACTACCGACGAATGCATAAATGCAGTTACTTACAGTAAAACTATGCCAATGATACCTACTCTCCCCGGCGAGCAAATTCAATACTTTTTACCGCTGTAGCACTTGACGTGCCTACAATAATACGGAAGCTTGCCACTATTTCTAAGGTGTCAACATTTAAAACTAATATTCGACCTTTCGCATTTCCGGTGTAAATATATTTGCCTCGACGATCAAAGGAAGCCACAATATTAAGGTCGCCCTAAAAGAACGCAATCACTTAATGCAAATATTAACTCAATCGTTTGGTGCTCACGTCCGAATCCAAAGGCAGGCATTTGTGTGTGTCTCCAATGATGACCAGCACAGCAGCATATCGCATAGGACAGACAAGAAATCTTCTTTCGTTACGTGGGTCAAATTGTACCTTCAAAATGGGCGAAGGGAATCGATATTTATGCTCACATTCTCCCGTAAGTACATCCCAAATGCATACATTATTATCCGTTGACGCCGAAAGCAACTACAAATGGTTTTTAAATTATTTTTATGATATGATTCGTCTTATTATTATTGTTTTCACCTTATGTCCATTCCTAGTCCAACTCAGACTGCAGACTGGATGCACGTGAGCTGATATAATCTTTGCTATTCCACGCGTTAAAAAATCCCAAACTACAATTCGCCCATCATTGCAACCAACTGCTAACAGCGTCCCGTACTTATTAAAAGCACATGTAACAGCTAAGGAAATGCAGTCGAGTGAACCATCAAACTCTTCGGGATAGTTTTGCCCAAAGGATTCTATATACGGAATGATCTTATTAGCGTAATAAACATAAAATTAATTTTGAAATGGATATATACGCACCTAATAATTCTAAGTTCATTTCATATGCTTGATACACCCGTACGTATATAAAATTTACATAATTAAAAAATATTAAACCATAATTGTACAAAACAGAGACACAAAATGGTGCAAAATATCAACAAAGACAACTATTCCCAATACGGCGCGACGTTAAAAAGCAGTGTTGATCTGAGATTACGGCCAGAGATAAGGAAATAGGAAACTTCGTTCCCGCGAAAAATATGTCAAAAGAGGACTGAATTTCTTCGTTAAATTTCCGTGGGACACACGTATAGCGTATGTGTTCTGGGCCCATATTTACCGTTTTGACACAGCTCCAATTTTGTTGTTATTTTTGTTGTTGTTGTTGTTTTTGCTGTAGACCCCAACAAATACAAAATTTTTTGTCGCTCCCTCCTGGGGGCGGGGCTGGAGCCCTTTGAAATTTGAAATTTAAACACCGATATCTCCGAAACTACAAGAGATATGCTAACGATATTGGTACCGTTAAAAAGCTAACAAAAACACTGTTAATTCATGTTAAATAACATTTTATAGAAGTACTTTTAGTTTTTGAAATAAACGCAATTTACTGTTTTTAGTACTTTTTTTTTCCACAAAAAAATTTTTTCCAGGAAAAAATGTGTAATTAACCCACATAATTATCCAAAAATTAAGAAAATAGACGTTAATACCTTACTGAGAAAATTTATTTCATAAAATTTGGTGCAGGATTTACATAAAAAACTTTATTTTTTAACGTAAGCATAAAGTACTCTTTTGAAATTTCACTACTATGCATACTTTTAGTAGTACGACTTTACCAAGTATGCAACGATGAGTCTTAAAAGTTTAAGCTATGGCGGGTGCTACCATTCATTACTTTTACTATTGTTGTTATTGTAAATTCCTAATAATTTATTGGCGAGTTTTATACTGTCCTTACACTATGTCTGCAAGCATTTACTTTAAACATAATGTTTCCTGATTTTAGTTGTCAGGTTGATGGTATTACCATGGAAATAAGAATAAAAAATTTTTCATTTTCAGATTATTTTAAATTTTTTATAAATAGCGCCGCAGGCGAAAAATTTTTAAGAAAAAATCGCGCGATTTTTTCTTAAAAATTTTTAATTTTCAGTTGAAAAATCTCTTATAATAGCGTCGCAGTTAACATCAGTTCAAAGCTAACAACACCAATACCATTACAAACACATGTTATAGTTTACCAGAGTCGTATTACTGAAAAAAGGTGTGATAAGCTATTTGCAGAAAGTAGTTTGTTTTCAATTTAAAAATTAGTTTTCTCCGTAAATCCTGCACCAAATTTTATGAAATAAATTTTCTCAGTAAGGTATTAGCGTCTGCTTTCTTAATTTTTAGATAATTATGTGGGTTAATTACACGTTTTTTCTTAGAAAAAATTGTTTTGTGGGAAAAAAAAGTACTAAAAACAGTAAATTGCGTTTATTTGAAAAACTAAAAGTATGTATTTCGATAAAATGTTATTTAACATGAATTAACAGTACTTTAATTAGCTTTCTAACGGTACCAATATCGTTAGCATATCTCTTGTAGTTTCGGAGATATCGGTGTTTAAATTTCAAACTTCAAAGGGCTCCAGCCCCGCCCCCAGGATGGAGCGACAAAAAATTTTGTGCTTGTTGGGGTCTGAACCGAAAACAACAACAACAACAAAAATAACAACAAAATTAGAGCTGTGTCAAAACGGTAAATTTAAGCCAAAAATATATTAGCTTGTGAAAATTGTTTAGCTATTTCACAAGGAAATTAGGGTTTTTAATGAATTTTAATTAAGTTAAATCTTAAGGCAGAACCAAGCAATGCATAGGAATCAGAGATAACGAGATAGAAAACTGCGTCAAGGCTCGAAAAACTTGCAACTCTGATCTGCGATATGACGTCTAATCGTAAAGTAGTGTTCGTGAAAAAGCCGAAAATTGAGCTCAGAAACTCAACATTACAGCCTTTTGAAGAGTGTCGTGGAAAGGGAACGGGGTTTTTTGTATAGGAAACTGAGAGTTACGTGCCCCTGTTGCGGGTGAGACGTTCGCGGCGGAGGGGTTACTACAAGAGAAACTCAACATTACAGACCCATATGAAGAGTAATCGGGACGGAGAGGGTTCAGCTTTAAGACCCCAATGACAATTCAGATTTTTAAGTCGAATCGTTTGTTTTGAGATAGCAACTTAGTTAATTTCTTAGCTAATTTAGCTAATTTAATTCATATAAGTAATGAATTCGAAGACATGCATTTTTATTTAATTATTTATGCCAATATTTAGTCTATTTAATATACATTTTACTTTTAAATAGTTTATTACTTAATTATAACCTATTTGGTAAAAGTATTTTAAGTTTAGAAGTAATTGCAAGTGCAGATTAACAACAAAAAATCTAATGTAAATTGTTTTATGCGCTCAAATCCGCCACTATTTTATACCAGAAACTGTATGATCTATTATATGAACAATTCAAGCAAAAGAAATCATTGTAAAATCAAATTGATTATCCAATTAAAATAAAAAAGCAGACATAAAATGGCGTTGGTATACCCCCAAATTTTTCGTTCACCTCGCCATTGAATTTGCCGATACTAGTGTTGCCCGTTTGTATAGAACGCATCTATTTTTGCGCCTCTTATGAATTCTGGTAGCAAAGCAGTGTTGTCGGTATGCTACAATATCAAATAAATTTGATTTTTTTCTTAATTAGCAAATATATTAGTGCATAAATGTGCTTGAACTGTTAACAAAACGTTTATTCTTGCTTCGCGGAGTACAAATTACTTCCTAGAATAGAAAATTATTGTGTTCTTTACACCGAGTACTACAAAAAGTACTTTTACCTTTTTCGTACTTTCTGAATTTCCTTTTGTTAACGTAAAATGTAACGCTGCTTTATAATATCATTGATTTTTTCACCACAATTGACGAAATGAATAAATTTTAGATGAAATCTTCTATTTTATTCATGGATATCGTATTTAACGATACAAATAATGTTAACTAAATGTACAGAATTCCGCCATTTGTTTGTTTAGGTGTATTCTTTATTTTCAGTAGTTATGAGTAACTTTCTTTCCTTTTATCTTTGCTGCAATAGCTAAACATTCTAGCTAAATTTCAAAAGTTCGATAACGAACATGGTTGTGAAGTTATAAATCTTCTGGACGCAAGATTGCATATGTGTTCCAAACAACCATGTTGGTATTGTATTTTATACTAAACAGCCTATTATGACCAAGTATATTCGTCCCAAATTTCACAGCTCTATTAGTTCTCCCTTAATCGCGATTTCTACAGACGGACGGACTGACAGACTTACAGGCAGACGCCTCCTTTAATGCGATACAACCGGAAGCACAAAGTGAATCTATCCCTCATCCTTTCGGGTGTAGGGTAAAAAAGAATTGCTTTTAAATAATATGAATTTAAGTTCTTTCATGTATTTATTTACTTATGCATACAACCACATTAAGTGTTTATCCGATACATAACATTTAAGTTATTAGATGAATAATTTTTCCTACAATATTATGTAGTAACATTTAAATATACAGTCTGAATTATAAAAATAATATGTTGCACATTTCATTGTTCTTTTGGTTTAAAGCTAAAGTAAATCCGGCGGATTTGTGCGTGAGTAAATCGAGCAACCGTGTGGCCAAGTACAGCAACGCCCTTACTAGAAAAAAATACAAAAACATCACATAAAACACTTAAATAATAATTTAATCGGAACAAATTTACATCTTCTTACCAGCCCCAATTTTTTTGTCGATTTTATGGTGTTTTTTTGCTTTGCTCCTGACCCCAACGAACATAAAAAAAATTGTCGCTCTCCCTTGGGGGCGGGGCTGGAGCCCTTTGAAATTAGAAATATAACCAGCGATATCTCCGAAACTATAAGAGAAATTCAGATTATATTGGTATCGTTAGAAAGCTAATATAAATATCATTAATTCATGTTAATATACATTTCATTGAAATGTTAACAGTTTTTGAAATAAACGCAATTTAAAATTTTTAATACTTTTCTTTTCCGTAAAAAAAAGAAAATCGCGCGATTTTTCTTAAAAATTTTTGTGTTTCAGTAAAGCGCCTCAGGTTACTCTCTATCAATTCAAAACAACACCATTACGCTACAGTGCATAGCACCAGAGTCGCATTCTTGAAAATGTGTATAAAGAATTAATTGCAGAAAGTAGTTCGTTGCCACTTTAAAAATCGCTTTTCTCCGTAAATAAAGCACCGATCGTAATGAAATAAATTTTCTAGGAAAAGCTTAAATTATCTACTTTCTTATTTTAAGTGTAATTGCATGCATTAATTACACATTTTATTTTAGATAAAAATTTTTTATTGAAAAAAATTGTACTAAAAATGTTTAATTGCGCTTATTTCAAAAACTGTTAACATTTCGATGAAATGTATCTTTACATGAATTAATGATATTTATATTAGCTTTCTAACGGTACCAATATAATCTGAATTTCTCTTATAGTTTCGGAGATATCGCTGGTTATATTTCTAATTTCAAAGGGCTCCAGCCCCGCCCCCAAGAGAGAGCGACAATTTTTTTTATGCTTGTTGGGGTCAGGAACGAAGCACAAACACAACAAAAAAACGACAAAAAAATTGGAGCTAGTAAGAAGATGTAAATATAAGCCTCCATTTCCATTCCACTTCCATTCAAATCGATTGACTGAGCCCCGAGCAATTGCATTAAGACCGTGGCTCCCGACGATAGTATCACATAGTGTTCATGATTGTGCGACAAGGTGGTGCCTTGATACGCTGGCATCGGATCCGATGCGGTTTCACTCAAAACATGACCTATCAACTCCGATTGGCCGGAGAAAAATACCAGAGGTCGCAACAAACTTCCCTGCACTGAAATTTCCATGCCTGCCGTTGCAGGCCAATCATCCTGCTCCAAAATGGCAAGCCGTTCATATACAGCCCCGGCAAGTGCTACCTGCGAGGTCCAGTGCATGATTTAACTTCGTTTAAATTCACTAAAAACGCTAATTTCTTTGCAAAAGAGCTGATAATTTTTCACATGCTAAACACTTTTTATCTGTTAAAATAATAAACAAAGAAAATGTCATATAAACGTGACGTCTTGTGGTGAACTACACATACACGACACATACACTATACGTGTTTCACTTAATTACCGAATTTCGTTTTTTTTGACATATACGATGGGTCTTGACGCAGTTTCCTATCTCGTTATCTCTGATGAAAACAACTGGTTTCTAGGTTTCGTCTACATTGACATATCCGATTGTCTGGCAATTGTATATTTTCAGCTTATGAAATACCTTGTCAGACAGGCAATATACAAAAAGCATTTAAAAAACCAACAACAAACGTAGTTATTGCCTGAAATTGTATTTGTGATTTCTTGAAATTGAATTGTCTTGAAATTGTATTTTTGAAATGCCTAAACTTCAAATTTAAGAAAAAAACAAAGCAGATTGAGCGAGAATTGTGTTGTGTGGCATTCTAAAATGACTACATTAAAGTGTTTTGTGTGATGTTTTTGTATTTTTGAAACATTAGACAAGTGACTCCAATTTTTTTTAAAATTTTTTGTTGTTAGTGCTCTCGGTCCTGACCCCAAAGAGCCAAAAAAAAGAAAGTCGCTTTCCCTTGGGGGCGGGGCTGGAGCCCTTTTAAATTTGAAAAAACCCTCAATATCTCTAAAACTGTAGATGATATTTAGACGATATTTAGACGATAGAAAGCTAATAAAAGTATCATTAATTTATTTCAAATAACGTTTTATCGAAATGTACACGATTTTGAAAATAAATGCAAGTTTTTGAAAATTTTTTTCTACGAAAAATATGTAATTTGAAATATGTAATATGTAATAAATCCATATGACCTATGGATTTATGCAAAAACTAAGAAAGTAGAGAGTAGAAGTGAAGCTTTCTGAGAAAATTTATTTCATTCAAATCGGTGTATGACTTACGGAGAAAATGAATTTTTAAACGTAAGTATAAACTACCAATTTAGAATTTTACTACTATGCATATTTTTAATAATGCGAACGTACTGAGTTTGCACCGTTGGGTCTTTTAAGGGTCTTTTAAGTGGCAGTTACTATTAATCGTGGTATTGTTTTTGTAAAGTGAAACAATATTCAATATGCCATTTGTTTATGTGGTGTATTAAGCATCCCAGTAGTTCATATCAGAGATAAGGAGATAGGAAACTGCTGAAATATGCTAAAATATGCAACTCTGACGTAAAGTAGTGTTTGTGAAAAACCTGAAAAATGCTTCTCAGAAACTCAACTATCAGACCCACGATGAAGAGTGTCAAGGAAAGGGAACGGGGTTTTTCATATAGGAAAGTCATTGTTCGTTCCGTTGTGTTTGGAGCCGCGTTCGCGGGGGAGGGGTTAATTGAAAATAGAAACTCAACTATCAGACCCCAGATGAAGAGTGATCGGGACGAAGAGGGTTCAGATTTCAGACCCCAATGACAATTCAGATTTTTAAGTCAAATCGTTTGTATTGAGATAGCAACTTCATTAATTATTTATATAAGTAATGAATTCGAAGACATCAATTTTTATTTATTTATTTATGCCAATATTTAGTTTATTTAATATCCATTTTACTTTTAAATAGTTTTTTACTTAATTAGAACCTATTTGGAAATAGTATTTTTAAGTTAAATATCATTGCAAGTGCAGATTAACATAAAAAAATCTAATGTAAATTGTTTTATACGCTCAAATCCGCCACTATTATATACCAGAAACTGTATGACCTATTTTTTTAACAATTCACGCAAAATAAAACATTATAAAATCAAATTGATTATCCAATTAAAATAAAAGTGCAGACATAAAATGACGTTGGTATACCCTCATATTTTCGTTCACCACGCCATTGAATTTGCCGATACTAGTGTTGCCTGTTTGTATAGAACGCACCTCTTTTTGCTCCTCTTATGAATTCTGGTACCAAAGCAGTGTTGCCGGTATGCTACAATATGAAATAAATTGAATGTTTTTCTTTATTACCAAATATATAAGTGCATAAATGTGCTTGAACTGTTAACAAAACGTTTATTCTATCTTCGCGGAGTACAAATTACTTCCTAGAATAGAAAATTATTGTGTTCTTTACACTGAGTACTACAAAAAGTATTTTTACCTTTTTCTTACTTTCTGAATTTTCTTTTGTTAACGTAAAATGTAACGCTGCTTTATAATATAATTGATTTTTTCACCACAATTGAAGAAATGAATAAATTTTAGATGAAATCTTCTATTTTATTTATGGATATTGTATTTAACGATACAAATAATGTTAATTACATGTACAGAATTCCGCCATTTGTTTGTTTAGAAGTATTCTTTAGTTTCAGTAGTTATGAGTAACTTTATTTCCTTTTATCTTTGCTGAAATAGCTAAACATCCTCGCAAAATTTCAAAAATTCGATAACGAACATGGTTGCGAAGTTATAAATCTCCAGGACGCAAGATTGCATATGTGTTCCAAACAACCATGTTGTATTGTATTTAATACCAAACAGCCTATTATGACAAAGTATATTCGTCCCAAATTTCATAGCTCTATTCGCTCTCCCTTAATCGTGATTTCTACAGACGGACGGACGGACATGGCCAAATCAACTTAGGAGGTGATTCTGAGCGAGAATATATATACTTTTCTATACCACGCCTCCTTTAATTCGTTGCAAACGAAAGCACAAATTGAATATAACCTCATCCCCTCGGGTATAAGAAGCATTCCTTTTAAATAATAAGAATTTAATGCCTTAAGAATTTAAGTCCTTCGACGTATTTATTTATTTATGCATGCAACCATTTAAGTTTTTATACGATACATAACATTTAATTTATTAGATGAATAATTTTGCTTATAATAATCTGCAATTATATTCCGGTTCGTATTCGGCTGTGCCATAAGGGCCGCGTGCACCTATGCCAGATACGCTAATACTACTGTTCTGCGGTCCGTGCAGAGGAGCCGCATTTGTTGGAGCATGTCCGTAGCTATAGCTATCATAAGCTTGTTGCTTGTAAGCAACGTGTTCGTCGTAACCTCGTCTGCAATGAAAGGAAGGAAAATTTACTTTCACAATAAAAATTCACATCTTTCGGTCTCTAAATTCAGTCGACTTGACATTTTTTATTAGCCAAAGAAGACAGAATATACATATATTTTGATCATAAAACATACCCGTACGTTTCGTCCATAGCACTTCTGGCCTTCTCTAGTATGGAAATAACTTTCTGTTTTGGCGAAAATAAGTTTTTGGAGTTTTTGGCAAAAGGGCTAAGCCAAAGTCCTAAAAATCCACAAAAAATTATGAAATTCAAAATTCCGCAAGCATGCCATTCACCCTACCTGTAGCCATGATGTGGTGGTAAGCTTTTACCAATTTGTGATGCGCCGTCGCCGCCACCATCACCACTTCCAGTAGTTGCAACTCCACATAATCACGCAACTTAGCCATCATGATTGGTTATGCTGGTATTGTCCATTAGCTCGCGCAGTTGCTCTTGACGAATGACATCATTGCTGTTCGGAATTAATAATTCCTAATACTTGCCGTGCCACTTGCACAGTCCAGTGCATGATTTAACTTCATTAAAAACCCTAATTTCTTTGCGAAATAGCAAAACAATTTTCGCAATCTAATAAATTTTTGTTCTCATAAAATGATAAACAAAGGAAATGTCAAATAAACGTGACGACATGCGGTGAACTTCACATACAGCACACATATACTATACATGTGTCCCCACGTAAAAATAAACGAAGAAATTCAGTCTTTGTTCGACATATTTTTTGGCGGGAACGAAGTTTCCTATCTCCTTATCTCTGGTTCATATATCGAAGACATCTTCGAAGACGCGTGCAAGACATAAGGCCGTCGTCGAGGACACCTGGAAGACAAGCCTATGTTCGTCTTCGAGGAAATTTTAATAGGAATGTCTCATTTGTCTTCGACGACAACAAGAGCGACAGTGTCATTAATATTGTCTTCGACGACAACAAGAGCAACAGTGTCCTCAATATTGTCTTTGACGACAATTAAGAAAAATGTCGCCAATGTTGTCTTCGATGGCAATTAACAAAAATGTCTCTGCAAAAAATAAAAAAAAATAGCCTAGAAACTACTATAGCACCACTAGAATCGTCCCTAGGACTTTATTTTGTGATATTTTGTGATTGGGGACAGCTTGCATTTCGTGTCCCTAAACATGTCGCCAATGAAAAATTTTGCCGACAAATAGGAATTTGTCTTGCAAAATGTCTTCGAGGACGATGTCTTCGACGAAGCTTTGAACTACTGGGATTATAACCCAGTAGTTCAAAGCTTATTACTGGGATTATAATCCAGTAGGTAAATAAAAAATAAATAAATTAATTAATTAAAAAAATTAATAAATAAAAATAAATTTTCGTTTGCAATGCAATTTCGAGACGATTCAATAGTTAATGACTCTTAGAATACCCCTGTAGATCATATAAGACTCAACGTTGCACACTTAGTAGAATCGCATTATTTAAAATATTCATAGTAGTAAAAGTAAAAAAAAGTAGTTTATACTTACCTTAAAAATTGCATTTTCACCATAAATACTGCACCGATTTGAACGAAATAAATTTTCTCAGAAAGCTCAAAATACATGTTATCTTATTTTGAGGATATTTGCTTGGGTTATTTACACATTTTTGTTCGTTAAAAATTATTTTATCTAAAAAAATAGTACTAAAAATCTTAAGTCACGTTTATTTATAAAACTATACATATTTCGATAAAAAGTTTTTTTTTACATGAATTAAGGATGTTTTCGATAGCTTTCTAATGGTACTAATATCATACTAATATATTACATAGTTTTGAAAATATAGACGATTTTATTTCAAATTTCAAGGGGTTCCAGCCCCAAGGGAGAGCGACATTTTTTTTTTAGCTTGTTGGAGTCAGGACAAGGAGCACTAGCACCCAAAAAATTAACAAGAAAATTGCAGCTACTTGATAACGGTAAATATGTTCCCCAAAATGTTCAAGTGTTTTCATTTAATAAAAAAAGTGAATAACTAGGATTAAATTCGGCTACTTTTATTAAAAATTATTTTAATTCATTGTACCGGATAAAGAGCAACGAACATACCGACATTTTTCTTTAATTTTCCAATAAGAAAAAACCCAGTCACGCCACGTTCTCCTTATTGCTAAAAAGGCATTCTCCTCTGTCATTTTCATCTATTGTCGACGTCTAGCGTCGTCAAATCAGAGAAATCTTTAACCATCGTTAATGACAAAAGAACACCTGACGTGGAGACGCGAGAAGAGAACAAAAATTCGGCATAAAATTTATATGAAATGCGCCTTTTATATCAAAAACTGCCAATTGCTATGAAGAAGAGAGTGCCATATCAAAATACTCAAAAATAAGTGAGAAATCGGTCCAGTACTGGACCGACCATAGAAAAGTTTCGTTGTTCAAGATTCGGTCTCTTGTTATTTCTTACTCTATGATTCAATTCAAAAACGCAGCTAAACTCTCTTTCTTTTACTATTCCTATTATACGAGTATTTGTGTTTTGATTGATTCAAGGTGCCAAATCACTTTCTTTTGACAAACCTGGTAAGTGTGATTGTCATTTAGTGCCTAGCTGTTTTTAAAACTACTTATGCAGCTCTCTAGTTCATACGTCGTCTTAAAACTAAAGGTTTAACTATAATGGCATTAAGCAAACTTAAGCTAATAGTAAAACTCAACGATAATGAAGCTTAATTTATGTTTACTTTAGTTTACATGTTGTCTTTTGTGTACGTTAATTCTATGAGACCAGTTTCGCTATCACTTTATGTTCCATAATGTTAACCAAATTTTAACGAAACTTCTCGTAATATATTATCAAAGAATATACAATATATAGAAGGCGCATCACTCAAAAATTCCAATTTTTAGAATCAGATGCGGTCGGTCGGCAGAAAGCGGGTGCAAGCAAAATGAGTGAAAAGAGCGTCACTGCTTTGAAAGTTTATTTTGCCTTTGCTTTGGTTTTCTCTGGTTTTCTCCGCTCTTTCTGCTTAGCATTGGCATCATGGCCTGAGCTCTTGCCATTCATGTGAATTGCTTCTCCTTTCTCTTCGTTTCCCTCACAGTAGCATTGCTTATTATCAAAGGATTTGAACGATTTATTTTTTCGTTCTTGGCCCGAGCCAAATGCATTTTATGTATATTTCTTTCCCTTTCATTTCGTCGCTTATGACGATATGCCGTTGTTTGCTGCTTGTGTTAGGTAATTTTATACGTCTATGCATGCTTTGGTTGTGTGGTGGCAAGGTTGTCGGCGCTGGCGGTCGCAACTAGAAATTTTTGATTATCTGTTCAAAAATTTCAATTGATAGAATAATTGAAAATTAAAATAATTATAAGAGTGTTGATAAAATAAAAATATTTGAAAGTTTTTTGAAAAATTATTAAATATTATTTATTTGCTTGTAAATAATATTTAATAATTTCTTGAATTTCATATTTTAAAAAAAAATTTAAATTTATTTATAACACTATATATTTATATAACAATACATATATCATTTGTTATGTTTGGACAATTTATATATCATTTTTTTATTGAATTAGAAGTTTATTGTTATCCCAAATGTTCAAAAGTCTTTTAATTTAATAAAAAAAGTGAACACCGAGGATTAAATTCAGGTACTTTTATCAAAAATTATTTCAATTTATTGTACCGGATAAAATTCATCGAACATACCGAGATTTTTCCTCAATTTTTCAATAAGAAAAAACGCAGATGCGCTACGTTCTTCTAATTGCTAAAAAGACATTCTCCTCTGTCGTTTTCATCTATTGTCGACGTCTGGCGTCGTCAACTCAGCCAACTCTAGAATAGCCACACAAAGCTCATCCTACACATACGAAACCCACAGACCAAAGTATATACAATATATAGAAGGCGCATCACTCAAAATTTTCAATTTTTCGCAACAGATGCGGTCGGTCGGTAGGCGGAGGGGTATTAGCAACATGTATTCTTTGAGTATAGGCACACACTCGACGAATATCATGACCCGAGCTCGGGACATGATGTTTCATGGCCCGAGCTCTTGCCACTCTTGCCAGCAAGTGAATTGCTTCCCCTCTCTCTTCTTTTCACTCTACAAACGCATTGCTTATTAACAATTTATATGGTGCTTCTATTGCAACATACACACAAAACACATGATAAGCAAAAAGAAGGCGATTTGAACGACTTATTTCTTCGTTCATGGCCCGAGTAGAATGCATTTCAAGTGAATTTCTTGCCCTTTCGTTTCGTCGCTTTTGACAACGAACAGTTGTTTGCTGCTTGTGTTGGGTAAATTTATACATACGTCTGCGTATGCTTTGGTCATGTGTTGGTCATAGGCAAGGTTGTCGGCGGCTGCGGCCGCAACTAGAAATTTTTGGAACTTTCAATTTTGCAAATTGAAAAGATATTTGAAGATTTTTGTATGTTACGCGATTTGAGAAATTAGGATTAAAAAAAATTGTAAAATTTTATAAGGATTAACGAGATCATATTTTACGAAAATATTTGTTACAAGCAGTAAATACTCGTATTTATTAATTTTTGGAATTTAATTTTACAAAGTAATTTTTTAATTCTTTTTAATAAATACTACAAATATTTTAATATTTTAAAAATATTTTAATATAAAATTATATTAAAATTTTAATATTTTTAAAATATTTGTAGTATGTATGTATTTATTAAAAAGAATTAAAAAATTATTTTGAAAAATTAAATTCCAAAAATTAATAAATACAAGTATTTATTGCTCATAATCTTTTAAATATTTTCCTAAAATATTATCTCGTTAATCCTTATTAAAAGCTTAAATATTAAAAATTTGTAAGCTTACTTTCTTAAATTTGAACTATTTCTGTATGTATAGACATGAATTAGTTTATCGTTATCCCAAATGTCCACTAATTTAAAAAAAAAATGAATAACTAGGATTAAATTCGGTTACGTTTAACAAAAAATTATATTAATTCATTGTACCGGATAAAATGCACTGAACATACCGACATTTTGTCCTAATATTTCAATAAGAAAAAACCCAGTTGCGCTACGTTCTTCTTATTGCTAAAAAGGCATTCTTCTCTGTCGTTTTTATTTATTTTCGACGTCGTCAACTCAGCGTCGTCAACTCTGAGAACTCAAGAATAGCCACGCAAAGCTTATTCTACATGCGATGACACACAGACGCTAAATGATACAAACACATGCATTCCAAATTATTGTACACATCGTTACCCAAAAAAAGAACACCTGGCATGGAGACAAGAATAACAAGAAAACTGTAAAAAATTAAAAATGCCTTAAATTGAAAAAATAAATATTACAAAGACATTTTTAAAAACATTCCCGCATCCAGGTTCGAACTCAGGCCTTTCTACTCGTCAGTAACCTACTCTATCCACTAGGCTACCAAGCCTTATAAACGATTGATGGTTTTTCAGTTAGAAGTTCACTGCGGCCATCGTTTGCCGAAAAACGAGAAAATACGATAGCAATGGAAAGTTAACATGACCACAAGAAATTGAGTAAAAATTGAGCGAAAAAGACAATGTGTAGAAACAATGTTTATAAACTTGGGTCGTACCGGTACGACCCAGAGAACAAAATTTTTCGTTCGAAAATTTGTATGAGATGCGCCTTCTATACAATACATATTCTTTGATTAAATCCTTTGAAAATAAGCAAAGATAGTGTGAGGGAAACGAAGAGAAAAGAGAAGCAATTCACATGAATGGCAAGAGCTCGGGCCATGATGCCAATGCTAAGCAGAAAGAGCGGAGAAAATCAGAAAAACCAAAGCAAAGGCAAAATAAACTTTCAAAGCAGTGACGCTCTTTTCACTCATTTTGCTTGCACCCGCTTTCTGCCGACCGACCGCATCTGATTCTAAAAATTGGAATTTTTTAGTGATGCGCCTTCTATATATTGTATATTCTTTGCTGTGACCTAAAGCAGACCTAAATAAAAACTGTAAAGCTTGAAAATTAAGGATCAACTATAATGAACGTAACCGCAATTAACAAAAAATTAAGAACGAACCGAATACACGCAAATCATATGGTACAAACTATAATATCAAAGAATATACAATGTATAGAAGGCGCATCTCATACAAATTTTCGGCCAAAAATTTTTGCTCTGGTGTACGTACTGGTACGTACACTTTTGAGTGTTTTTTGAGTTTCTCCTCATTCTCTCATTTGTTTAATAACTTTGTCTCTTTTGGTCTCAACCTCTCAACCAAATTGCAACTTTTCGTTTTCGTGTTCTCTTCTCGCGTCTTATTCACGACTCCATGCCAGGTGTTCTTTTTTGGCTAACGATGGGTTGAAGAATTTTGAATGCATGTGTTTGTGTCATTTAGCGTCTGTGCAAAGAATATGTATTGTATAGAAGGCGCATCTCATACAAATTTTCGAACGAATAATTTTGTTCTGTGGGTCGTACCGGTACGACCCAAGTTTATAAACATTGTTTCTACACATTGTCTTTTTCGCTCAATTTTTACTCAATTTCTTGTGGTCATGTTAACTTTCCATTGCTATCGTATTTTCTCGTTTTTCGGCAAACGATGGCCGCAGTGAACTTCTAACTGAAAAACCAGCAATCGTTTATAAGGCTTGGTAGCCTAGTGGATAGAGTAGGTTACTGACGAGTAGAAAGGCCTGAGTTCGAACCTGGATGCGGGAATGTTTTTAAAAATGTCTTTGTAATATTTATTTTTTCAATTTAAGGCATTTTTAATTTTTTACAGTTTTCTTGTTATTCTCGTCTCCATGCCAGGTGTTCTTTTTTTGGGTAACGATGTGTACAATAATTTGGAATGCATGTGTTTGTATCATTTAGCGTCTGTGTGTCATCGCATGTAGAATAAGCTTTGCGTGGCTATTCTTGAGTTCTCAGAGTTGACGACGCTGAGTTGACGACGTCGAAAATAAATAAAAACGACAGAGAAGAATGCCTTTTTAGCAATAAGAAGAACGTAGCGCAACTGGGTTTTTTCTTATTGAAATATTAGGACAAAATGTCGGTATGTTCAGTGCATTTTATCCGGTACAATGAATTAATATAATTTTTTGTTAAACGTAACCGAATTTAATCCTAGTTATTCATTTTTTTTTTAAATTAGTGGACATTTGGGATAACGATAAACTAATTCATGTCTATACATACAGAAATAGTTCAAATTTAAGAAAGTAAGCTTACAAATTTTTAATATTTAAGCTTTTAATAAGGATTAACGAGATAATATTTTAGGAAAATATTTAAAAGATTATGAGCAATAAATACTTGTATTTATTAATTTTTGGAATTTAATTTTTCAAAATAATTTTTTAATTCTTTTTAATAAATACATACATACTACAAATATTTTAAAAATATTAAAATTTTAATATAATTTTATATTAAAATATTTTTAAAATATTAAAATATTTGTAGTATTTATTAAAAAGAATTAAAAAATTACTTTGTAAAATTAAATTCCAAAAATTAATAAATACGAGTATTTACTGCTTGTAACAAATATTTTCGTAAAATATGATCTCGTTAATCCTTATAAAATTTTACCATTTTTTGTAATCCCAATTTCTCAAATCACGTAACATACAAAAATCTTCGAATATCTTTTCAATTTGCAAAATTGAAAGTTCCAAAAATTTCTAGTTGCGGGCGCAAGCGCCGACAACCTTGCCTATGACCAACACACGACCAAAACATACACAGACGTATAAATTTACCCAACACAAGCAGCAAACAACTGTTCGTTGTCAAAAGCGACGAAACGAAAGGGCAAGAAATTCACTTGAAATGCATTCTACTCGGGCCATGAACGAAGAAATAAGTCGTTCAAATCGCCTTCTTTTTGCTTATCATGTGTCTTGTGTGTATGTTGCACTAGAAGCACCATATAAATTGTTAATAAGCAAAGTGATTGTAGACTGAAAAGAAGAGAGAGGGGAAGCAATTCACTTGCTGGCAAGAGTGGCAAGAGCTTGGGCCATGAAACATCATGTCCCGAGCTCGGGTCATGATATTCGTTGAGTGTGTGCCTATACTCAAAGAATACATGTTGCTAATACCCCTTCGCCTACCGACCGACCGCATCTGTTGGGAAAAATTGAAAATTTTGAGTGATGCGCCTTCTATTGATTTAATCATAGAGTAAGAAATAACAAGAGGCCGAATCTTGAACAACGAAATTTTTCTATGGTCGGTCCAGTACTGGACCGATTTCTCACTCATTTTTGAGTACTTTGAGCTCTCACTCTCTTCTCCATAGCAATTGGCAGTTTTTGATATGGAAGACGACTCTCATATAAATTTTCAGCCGAAACATTTTTGTTCTCTTCTCGCGTCTCCATTCCAGGTGTTCTTTTTTGGCTAGCGATGGGTAGAAGAAGAACAATTTACAATGTATTTATTGTATATTCTTTGGGAGAAGACTTTTGAATGCATGTGTTTGTGTCATTTATCGGCTGTGTGTCATTTAGCGTGTGTGTGTATATAGGATAAGCGATGAGCTTTGTGTGGCTTTTCTTGATTTCTCTGATTTGACGACGCTAGACGTCGACAATATATGAAAACGACAGAGAAGAATGCCTTTTTAGCAATAAGGAGAATGTAGCGCAACTGAGATTTTTCTTATTCAAAAATTAAAGAAAAATGTCGGTATGTTCGGTGCTTTTTATCCGGTACAATGAATTAAAATAATTTTTAATAAAAATTGCCGAATTTAATCCTCGTTGTTAACTTTTTTTATTAAATGAAAACACTTTTTAACATTTTGGATAACAATAAACTTCTAATTTAATAAAAAAGGGATATATGCATATAAATAATATAACATAATAAATTATTTATGTAGTGTTATATAAATATATAACATAGTGTTATAAATGAATTAAAAATTATTTTATTTTATTATTTCACATTTATTATATGAAAAATTAAATATTTATTATTAAAAATTTATTATTTTTCATATAATAAATATGAATTAAAAAAAATTATTAAATATTATTCACAAGCAAATAAATAATATTTAATAATTTTTCAAAAAACTTTCAAATATTTTCATAAAATACTATCTCGTTAATCTTAAAAAAAATCTTATAATTGTTTTAATTTTCAATTTCTCACATCACACAAAAGCCATTTCAAGATTTCTGTAACATAAAGAAATCTTGAAATGGCTTTTAAATTTTTAGTTCTAAAAATTGTAAGCTGCGGCGCAAGCGCCGACAACCTTGCCAACACTCGACCAAAGCATACACAGACGCATAAAATTACCCAACACAAACCAAGAACTGTTTGTTAACAAAAGGAAGAGACGAAAGGGTAAGAAGTACGCATGAAATGCATTTGGCTCGGCGATGGCGAAGAAAGAAATCGTTCAAATCGCCTGCTTTCTGCTTATCATGTGTATTGTGTGTGTGCTGGCATTAGAATGTATTGGAATACGCAATGAAACGGAGGAAAGGGCAAGTAATTGAAATGAAATGCAAGTGTTTGGGCCGTGAACAAAGAGAGAGAAATCGTTCAAACTGCGTGCTCTCGCCTACCATGTTTATTTTTCCATCTATGCTTTTCTTCGTTTCTTCGTCCATACCGCCCGCATCATTGATGCCGTTTGAGTAACTTTGGCTGATTCGGCCTCTTGTTATTTCTTACTCTATGATTTAATCAAAGAATATACAATATATAGAAGGCGCATCACTCAAAAATTCCAATTTTTAGAATCAGATGCGGTCGGTCGGCAGAAAGCGGGTGCAAGCAAAATGAGTGAAAAGAGCGTCACTGCTTTGAAAGTTTATTTTGCCTTTGCTTTGGTTTTCTCTGGTTTTCTCCACTCTTTCTGCTTAGCATTGGCATCATGGCCCGAGCTCTTGCCATTCATGTGAATTGCTTCTCTTTTCTCTTCGTTTCCCTCACACTATCATTGCTTATTATCAAAGGATTTGAACGATTTCTTTTTTCGTTCTTGGCCCGAGCCAAATGCATTTTATGTACATATATTTCTTTCCCTTTCGTTTCGTCGCTTATGACGATATGCCGTTGTTTGCTGTTTGTGTTAGGTAATTTTATACGTCTATGTATGCTTTGGTTGTGTGGTGGCAAGGTTGTCGGCGCTTGCGGCCACAACTAGAAATTTTTGATTATCTGTTCAAAAATTTCAATTGATAGAATAATTGAAAATTAAAATAATTATGATTGTTGATAAAATGAAAAATTTAAAAGTTTTTTGAAAAATTATTAAATATTATTTATTTGCTTGTAAATAATATTTAATAATTTCTTGAATTTCATATTTTAAAAAAAAATTTAAATTTATTTATAACACTATATATTTATATAACAATACATATATCATTTGTTATGTTTGGACAATTTATATATCCTTTTTTTATTGAATTAGAAGTTTATTGTTATCCCAAATGTTCAAAAGTCTTTTAATTTAATAAAAAAAGTGAACACCGAGGATTAAATTCAGGTACTTTTATCAAAAATTATTTCAATTTATTGTACCGGATAAAATTCATCGAACATACCGAGATTTTTCCTCAATTTTTCAATAAGAAAAAACGCAGATGCGCTACGTTCTTCTAATTGCTAAAAAAACATTCTCCTCTGTCGTTTTCATCTATTGTCAACGTCTGGCGTCGTCAACTCAGCCAACTCTAGAATAGCCACACAAAGCTCATCCTACATATACGAAACCCACAGACGCAGGGAGTACTCATTCCTTTGGGAATTAAATTCCACCTCAATTCCAATTCCAAGGAATTAGGACTTTGGAATTAAGTACTTCTCAGGCAAAAGGAATGGAATTGAGTGAGCCTCAATTCCTTTTGAAAGGAATTGGACTTGAAATTGAGCAAAGAAACTCCTTTCAAATGGAATGGAATTGTAAGTCCCAATTCTTTGGGATTGGATTTGGAATTGAACATTTTAATTCCTTTTGAGGAATTTAGGGTGGAGGAATTGAAGGCCTTTGCTGGCGATTGAGACCATACTGTGTGTATGATAGAGTGTAAGTTGAAGTAGAAAGAGACATGTAGGCAGATTTTGGCAAAAAAACTTTTATTGTCACACTTGATAGGAAATATATAATATGTATGTGATATTAATACTAAATTAAATTGATTGGGCGGTGGGTGGAGATCCCTGAAGTGGTCACAAGGGTGTTTTTACCCAACATTTTTTTTATTATAGGAATTGATCGGAAACCTTACGAAACGTATTTCGGATAGGGTCAGAGGGGGTCGGGTGCCCCAAAGGTGTCAAAGTCGGGGATTTGAGCAAAACAAATTTTGTAACAATTGTTATATGACTTCATGGAAGGATTTCCCCAGCTCTGGTTCTGGCGAACGTTCTCGTTATACATATATGTATATACATATATATATATACAGGACTACTTAGATCCCATAATAGTTCAAAAACTATTTAATTGTCTTCGTGATTTTCAAACTGACAGTCGTTTATATCAGAGATAAGGAGATAGGAAACTTCGTTCCCGCCAAAAAATATGTCGAACAAAGACTAAATTTCTTCGTTTCTTTTTACGTGGGGACACACGTATAGTATATGTGTGCTGTATGTGAAGTTCACCGCATGTCGTCACGTTTATTTGACATTTCCTTTGTTTATCATTTTATAAGAACAAAAATTTATTAGATTGCGAAAATTGTTTAGCTATTTCGCAAAGAAATTAGGGTTTTTAATGAAGTTAAATTATGCACTGGACTGTGCAAGTGGCACGGCAAGTATTAGGAATTATTAATTCCGAACAGCAATGATGTCATTTGTCAAGAGCAACTGCGCGAGCTAATGGACAATACCAGCATAACCGATCATGATGGCTAAGTTGCGTGATTATGTGGAGTTGCAACTACTGGAAGTGGTGATTGTGGCGGCGACGGCGCATCACAAATTGGTAAAAGCTTACCACCACATCATGGTTACAGGTAGAGTGAATGGCATGCTTGCGGAATTTTGAATTTCATAATTTTTTGTGGATTTTTAGGACTTTGGCTTAGCCCTTCTGCCAAAAACTCCATACCGCCAAAACACTAAAGTTATGTCCATACTAGAGAAGGCCAGAAATGCTATGGACGAAACGTACGGGTATGTTTCATGATCAAAATATATGTATATTCTGTCTTCTTTGGCTAATAAAAAATGTCAAGTCGACTGAATTTAGAGACCGAAAGATGTGAATTTTTATTGTGAAAGTAAATTGTCCTTCCTTTCATTGCAGACGAGGTTACGACGAACACGTTGCTTACAAGCAACAAGCTTTTGATAGCTATAGCTACGGACATGCTCCAACAAAGGCGGCTCCTCTGCACGGACCGCAGAACAGTAGTATTAGCGTATCTGGCATAGGTGCACGCGGCCCTTATGGCACACCCGAATACGAACCGGAATATAATTGCAGATTATTATAAGCAAAATTATTCATCTTATAACTTAAATGTTATGTATCGCATAAAAACTTAAATGGTTGCATGCATAAATAAATAAATACGTCGAAGGACTTAAATTCTTAAGGCATTAAATTCTTATTATTTAAAAGGAATGCTTCTTATACCCGAAGGGATGAGGTTATATTCAATTTGTGCTTTCGTTTGCAACGCATTAAAGGAGGCGTGGTATAGAAAAGTATTTATATTCTGGCTCAGAATCACCTCCTAAGTAGATTTGGCCATGTCCGTCTGTAGAAATCACGATTAAAGGAGAACGAATAGAGCTATGAAATTTGGGACGAATATACTTTGTCATAATAGGCTGCTTGGTATTAAATATAATACCAACATGGTTGTTTGGAACACATATGCAATCTTGCGTCCAGAAGATTTATAACTTCACAACCATGTTCGTTATTGAACTTTTGAAATTTCGCTAGAATGTTTAGCTATTGCAGCAAAGATAAAAGGAAAGAAAGTTACTTATAACTACTGAAAATAAAGAATACTTCTAAACAAACAAATGGCGGAATTCTGTACATTTAGTTAACATTATTTGTATCGTTAAATACGATATCCATGAATAAAATAGAAGATTTCATCTAAAATTTATTCATTTGGTCAATTGTGGTGAAAAAATCAATGATATTATAAAGCAGCGTTACATTTTACGTTAACAAAAGGAAATTCAGAAAGTACGAAAAAGGTAAAAGTACTTTTTGTAGTACTCGGTGTAAAGAACACAATAATTTTCTATTCTAGGAAGTAATTTGTACTCCGCGAAGCAAGAATAAACGTTTTGTTAACAGTTCAAGCACATTTATGCACTAATATATTTGCTAATTAAGAAAAAAATCAAATTTATTTGATATTGTAGCATACCGACAACACTGCTTTGCTACCAGAATTCATAAGAGGCGCAAAAATAGATGCGTTCTATACAAACGGGCAACACTAGTATCGGCAAATTCGGCAAAAATTTAAGGGTATACCAACGCCATTTTATGTCTGCTTTTTTATTTTAATTGGATAATCAATTTGATTTTACAATGATTTCTTTTGCTTGAATTGTTCATATAATAGATCATACAGTTTCTGGTATAAAATAGTGGCGGATTTGAGCGCATAAAACAATTTACATTAGATTTTTTGTTGTTAATCTGCACTTGCAATTACTTTTAAACTTAAAATACTTTTACCAAATAGGTTATAATTAAGTAATAAACTATTTAAAAGTAAAATTTATATTAAATAGTCTAAATATTGGCATAAATAATTAAATAAAAATTCATGTCTTCGAATTCATTACTTATATGAATAATTAACTAATGTAGTCATTCTACAATCACAACCAACAATTGCGATTGTGTTGTCAGGCAATTCAACACAATTTATTGTCAGACAATTCAACTAATTCTATAAGCATATTGTCGGAAATTGCTTGAAAACGTAAGCTAAAGTCGAAAATGAAATAAAAAAATTAACAGCTGATAGTTGATTTCAAATAATTTCAAATTTCAAAAATACAATATTTATAATTCATAATTATGTAATAGGTTAGGTTAAGAGCTAGCTGGCACTACATGGACCTTGTGGTCCTTTGTGTTACTAGCCTATGTTTGGTTCAATAAGTCTTTACGAGGTTGCTAAGTCGTTATATCGTTTGTTAACCGCTACCTTCGCTTAGGTCAGACTGCTGCGCACGACCTTAGAGAAGCGCAGAAGGTCATCAAGTGGTGCCTCCGCTGCTTGCCTAAGGTCGTGACACCAGGAAAGGCCTAGGCATTTGGCTCGATTGTCAGCTAAGGCTGAACATTAACAGAGCAAATGTTCCACAGTTTCTCTTTCCCTAGGTTGTCTACACTTCTTGCAGGAATCGCTGGCAGCCTGTCCGAACCTATAGGCGTAAGCTGCGGTATAAAAGTGCCCGGTGACCATCCCCACAAGTAGTCTGCAATTAGCCCTAGTGAGTGACAGTATGTAATTCGTCCGTCTATCGTCGTAGTGGCTCCACATGATTTTTGAAGCTTTGCAGGTAGTGATTGACTTTCACCGTTTTTCCGCTTCTTTTATCATTTCAGAGTCACAATTGTGTTCAAGGTTTTATAGAGGCATAGGAGCCGTCACCATATACTCAGTTTGCAGTGTGGCTCCTATCTTTGCTAATTCGTCGGCCTTTTCATTCCCTATGATCCCCGTGTGTCCAGGAACCCAGTAAACATGTAGGCTTTTGTCTCTTATTAGCCGGTCAAGTGCAGTTTGGCTTTCCCAAACCATCGTTGAACAGATCTAGTCTGCGCAGAGAGCTTTAATGGCCCCCTGGCTATCGACATATAGATTTATTCTTGAGTTTGGTGTCGTGAGTGTGTCGGCCAAGATGGCTGCCATTTTTATGGCAAATATTTCGGCTTGAAAAATGCTGCAGTGGTCAGGCAGCCCTTCATTTAGCTTAGAGCCGTCAGTAAAAATATTAAAAGTTTTGCCTCTGAGGCTAATGCCCTTCAGCCATCCCTTTTCTTTAATGGTTACTATTGGCTTTATGTCAATGTTTAGTCTGAGTGTTTCGTAATCTATAGGTTGCGGGGGCCTATCTATTTCCATTAATTTGCAATGGCCATAAGAGAGATACCCCAGCTGCCCCATAGAATTTAGGGCGGCTTTTTTTTGCATGGTTTTTAATTCACAGTTCTACGGCTGGAAGGTAGAGCAAGACGTTTATTGAGGCAGATGGTGTGCTTCTCATGGCGCCGTGATGCAAATTCCAGCCAGCTTCTGAACCCGGTCTAGGTTATAATTATGTAATACAATATATAAATTTGTGGCCGGCAACTATTGTTGTCTGATAGCTTTCTTATCGCCCGTTAGATGTAGCTGTTCCCTTACCAATAATAAGACATGTCGACTCGATGTCTTGTTGCTGAAAAATTGTATGGCGATAAGATGGCAAGCATCGCCGGCTACTTATCTTCAGCATCACGGCCAAATTATTGCCGTGCCAATAAAAAAACGAATTGCCGGAGCTCGCCATATAAAATTCTTTACCAAATATTGCTTAAATGTTTGCAGGGTATGGATATATGTACATATAAACCAGGAATGCACCGCAAACATTTTTTGCTTTGTTGTTATAACCTACTCCCGAAGGGATGAGGGTATATTCACTTTGATCTTCTTTTTGTAACGCATTAAAGGAGGTGTGGCAGGTATAGAAAAGTGTATATATTCTGTCTCAGAATCCCCTCCTGATTCGATTTAGCCATGTCCGTCCGTCTGTCCGTCTGTGAAAATCACGATTACAGGAGAACGAAAAGAGGTATTGTCATATTTTTTGTTATCCTAGGCTGTTTGGTATTTCTCAGCTTGTAGAGTGAATTTTAAGCTAACATTTTTTTTCTGAGTCCACCATCTTAGAGTAAAATTTACTACCAAAAATGCGCGTAGTCCGCCCACTGGTATACCATAACATGTAATGAGATATTTGTTGATTAAACCGGTGTTGTAAACGAGGTAATTGACAAAATTTACCACCTGTAAACAAAATTAAAGTAGGTGTCACCCGCCCACTTTTTGTCATCATATCGACGGATGCGAAGCTTCTTTTCTCTTACTTATTTCAAAATTATTTTTGAATTCATTACAATTTATCTTTTATTGCAAATGCTTTATATTTCTATTACAGTTTTGTGTACAACTTTAGAATTTACCAAAACTGCTTCATGCAGCTTCTGGAAGAGGTAACTCCGTTGATGAAGAGATACTCGAAGACAACGCCTCATTTCCTTAATGAAGACAGAAAATTGGTCCACCGTTGTATGCTTTGTGCTAAAAGAAATAAATTAATATCAGAATTTACAATTGAATTATAGAAATGGTATATGTATGTATGTACATACCTTTTTCTTAACATTGTATCATATATTATTTTTATATTTTCAACAACTTTTCACAATTTTACAAAACAAACTTTATTTTTTCAAAATTCTATGAACACAACTGGTTTTTAGATATTTTTTTCATTGACATATTCGATTGTGTGGCAATTATTTTTTGAAGCTTATGGAATGCCTTGTCTGAAAGGCAATGCCCAAAAAGCATGTAAAAAAACAACAACTTTCGTCGTATACGTCTAGAAATTGTCTAGCTATTGTATTGCTTGAATTTTTTTTTGTGAAATGCCTAAACCTCAAAACTGCGAAAATAACAAAGCATATTGAGTGATAATTGTGTTGTCGGAGATTATAGAATGACTACATAAGTTGCTATCTCAAAACAAACGATTCGACTTAAAAATCTGAATTGTCATTGGGGTCTTAAAGCTGAACCCTCTCCGTCCCGATTACTCTTCATAAAGGTCTGTAATGTTGAGTTTCACTTGTAGTAACCCCTCCGCCGCGAACGTCTCACCCACAACAGGGGCACGTAACTTTCAGTTTCCTATACAAAAAACCCCGTTCCCTTTCCACGACACTCATCAAAAGGCTACAGCCACTCAGAAACTATGTTGAGTTTCTGAGCTCAATTTTCGGCTTTTTCACGAACACTACTTTACGATTAGACGCCAAATCGCAGATTTTTCAGTTTTCAAGGTGGTGCCTTGATACGCTGGCATCGGATCCGATGCGGTTTCACTCAAAACATGACCTCCGATTGGCCGGAGAAAAATACCAGAGGTCGCAACAAACTTCCCTGCACTGAAATTTCCATGCCTGCCGTTGCAGGCCAATCATCCTGCTCCAAAATGGCAAGCCGTTCATATACAGCCCCGGCAAGTGCTACCTGCGAGGTCCAGTGCATGATTTAACTTCGTTTAAATTCACTAAAAACGCTAATTTCTTTGCAAAAGAGCTGATAATTTTTCACATGCTAAACACTTTTTATCAGTTAAAATAATAAACAAAGAAAATGTCATATAAACGTGACGTCTTGTGGTGAACTACATATACACGACACATACACCAGAGATTATCCTCAGGTTTTTCGGTAAGAGGTGGCCATTTTATTTCTGAGAGTGAGTAAAAACAAAGACAGTAAAAACCAGAGATTATGAGATGAGACACTCGTTACTAATACATGCATTTTTCTCGATACAATCGCAAAATCGGCCAAAATTAGTCGGAATTTAGTGCAGATTTCCTAGGAAACCTGCATCGGCGTCTTTTGCATTGGTATCGATTCTAGGGGGTGTTTCTAATTCAAAACGTCAAAAACTGAGGTCAATTTTTTCGATGTTTTAAATAATTGTTAATGACTTTTCTCCCTAGTTTTGTTTCCTTGCAAATAAAAAAGAAATAAATAGTAAATAGAAACTTGAAACTTATGCAGTCGCAGTTTATTTGACTAATAATAATAATAAAAAATATATGTATCTCTTATATAACTCTTCTGTTGTATAAGAAAAAATTGGTAAATAAGAAAAATAAAAGTGTTTTTCTGCAACAAATTGAATGACCCCATAATGTTTATAAATTAGATATTTTTTCTATAAACTTTTGAAAATAAAAAAAATTGGGGGACATCCTACATAAGAATATAAGAAAAAATTGGTAAATAAGTGTTTTACTGCAACAAATTGAATGACCCCATAATGTATATAAATTAGATATTTTTTTTATAAACTTTTGAAAATAAAAAATTTGGGGGACATCCTACTCCATCGCACCCGCTTATATTGACTGCAAAAATTTTACCTTTTTTGTTTATGTGTGGTGAAAATGATAATTGTCAAAACACGGTACAAAAATTTGCTACATTTGCAAAAGTTTGTCTGCAATCGTAAGTAAAAACATATATTATAGCTTATGGTCTCTCTTTTGATATTCTTTATTTTCTTCTAGATTGCGGCGCTTATTCAATAATTTGGATACCACATCGCCTCAACGTTATCATGTTTTTAACATCTTGTGCAAGTTGCCAAACAATGCGACCAAGGTTTGGAAGTCTTCTTCGGAGTAGATCATTTTATAGCCCCGTTTTTCAATTGTCCTCCGTCCGGAGAACAAAAGCAAAAACTTTAAAGTCTTCTGCATGATGTTACTAAGAATACAAATCTTGACTTTTACGCCAAAGTAATGTTTAAATTACCAGAAACATGTACTGCAGAAACGGCTTGTATTTCTCGCGAAGATGGTATGAAATGTGTTGTCACTGCCTTGGCTGATTCCAAACAATTTTTATTGAATACATTGCTGGCATTTAAGCCAGTGTGTTTCCTAGAAGGGGACATAATACACGATCTAATCGATTTTTGTGTCGGATAAGTTGCCATCTTATATAGAATTCTATGAGGATCACAAGGAGTTCGTAATGTCCCAGGGCCTCAATCATGAGCAAACAATAAAGAAAATGCGTTTGCTGACATTCATGCTGTTGGCTGAGAGTAATCCGGAAATGTCTTTTGAAACGCTCACCAAGAAATTGCAAATCAGTGAAGCAGAGGTTGAGCCGTGTTCGTGAGGGACTAACTAACGTGTCTGCAGCCCAATTTGGCGCGCATTCAGAAATTAGTTTATTAAATATTGTTACAATCCTAAATTTTCTTAGCCAGATTCCATTTCCTTTTAACACGTTATATAATCCGTTCCGAAACAAGCGATTTTTACAGATTAAACTACAGATAATTTGTACATATATCTGAAGTAAAGTATATAAATATAAAAATAATAAAAGCCCAATTTTTCTTAATATAAATCGATTTTATTTGTAAAATTCTACACTTTAATCTTATCGGAATTGTTTACTGGCAGGCATAATAATGTTCCTTTTAGATAGGCCTAAAAATAACTTAAAATATTATCTGCTAATGCCTTGGAAAATACTTTCAAAGCAACCGCGAATTTTCGCACAGCATATTGCTCCACTCCGGGGAGTGTGTCAGCGTAGGCAGCCAGATGGGTTTCAAGCTCAATTTCAGTGGCCAAGCACCGGGTACATAGCGGCCATTTCGAGAAAGTCCGTAGAAATTACTAACGTCAGCATCAATGGATCGTTCAATGTCACCGATGAAATTATCGGTAGCGCCGCGTACGACGATTGTAGCAATACGTAAATCGACAAAGTTTTTCAACGTACTTGATACCCATTTCAACGATTCGCTATGAAATTGGCAATAAGCAAAAACAACAACAGGGCAAGCTTTCACATATTGTGTACGTGAATTCAACAGAGTATAAAAAATACGCGTCAAACGAAATTTTTTGAGATGAGTCATCGAGTGTCGTATCTCCTTATCTCTGACATACACTATACGTGTTTCACCTAATTACCGAATTTCGTTTTTTTTTGACATATACGATGGGTCTTGACGCAGTTTCCTATCTCGTTATCTCTGCCCCTCTCCCGCGAACGCGGCACCTAACACAACGGAACGAACAATGACTTTCCTATACGAAAAACCCCGTTTCCTTTCCTTGACACTCTTCATCAGAGATAACGAGATAGGAAACTGCGTCAAGACCCATCGTATATGTCAAAAAAAAACGAAATTCGGTATTTAGGTGAAACACGTATAGTGTATGTGTCGTGTATATGGAGTTCACCACAAGAAGTCACGTTTATATGACATTTCTTTTGTTTATTATTTTAACAGATGAAAAATGTTTAGCTTGTGAAAATTGTTTAGCTATTTCGTAAAGAAATTAGTGTTTTTAGTGAGTTTTAATGAAGTTAAATCATGCACTGGACCTCGGAAGTAGCACTTGCCGGGGCTGTATACGAACGGCTTGCCATTTTGGAGCAGGATGATTGGCCTGCAACGGCAGGCATGGACATTTCAGTGCAGGAAATTTTTTTTCGAGCTCTGGTATTTTTCTCCGGCCAATCGGAGTTGATGGGTCATGTTTTGAGTGGTACCGCATCGGATCCGATATCAGCATATCAAGGCACCACCTTGTCGCACAATCATGAACACTATGTGATACTATCGTCGGGAGCCACGGTCTTAATGCAATTGCTCGGGGCTCAGTCAGTCGATTTGAATGGAAGTGGAATGGAAATGGAAATGAACTTAGCATTTGGAATCGCAACGCAAATGCAGAAATTAAGAAAAGGTACTTTAATTAATGATTAAATTATTATTTAAGTGTTTTATGTGATGTTTTTGTATTTTTTTCTAGTACGGGCGTTGCTGTACTTGGCCACACGGTTGCTCGATTTACTCACGCACAAATCCGCCGGATTTACTTTAGCTTTAAATCAAAAGAACAATGAAATGTATTATATATATGTATTATATAATGTATATAATAATATGTAACATATTATTTTTATAATTCAGACTGTATATTTAAATGTTACTACATAATATTGTAGGAAAAATTATTCATCTAATAACTTAAATGTTATGTATCGGATAAACACTTAATGTGGTTGTATGCATAAATAAATAAATACATGAAAGAACTTAAATTCTTATTATTTAAAAGCAATTCTTTTTTACCCTACACCCGAAAGGATGAGGGATAGATTCACTTTGTGCTTCTGTTTGTATCGCATTAAAGGAGGCGTCTGCCTGTAAGTCTGTCAGTCCGTCCGTCTGTAGAAATCACGATTAAGGGAGAACTAATAGAGCTGTGAAATTTGGGACGAATATACTTGGTTGTTTGGTGTTAAATACAATACCAACATGGTTGTTTGGAACACATATGCAATCTTGCGTCCAGAAGATTTATAACTTCAAAACCATGTTCGTTATTGAACTTTTGAAATTTCGCTAGAATGTTTAGCTATTGCAGCAAAGATAAAAGGAAAGAAAGTTACTCATAACTACTGAAAATAAAGAATACACCTAAACAAACAAATGGCAGAATTCTGTACATTTAGTTAACATTATTTGTATCGTTAAATACGATATCCATGAATAAAATAGAAGATTTCATCTAAAATTTATTCATTTCGTCAATTGTGGTGAAAAAATCAATGATATTATAAAGCAGCGTTACATTTTACGTTAACAAAAGAAAATTCAGAAAGTACGAAAAAGGTAAAAGTACTTTTTGTAGTACTCTGTGTAAAGAACACAATAATTTTCTGTTCTAGGAAGTAATTTGTACTCCGCGAAGCAAGAATAAACGTTTTGTTAACAGTTCAAGCACATTTATGCACTAATGTATTTGCTTATTAAGAAAAAAATCAAATTTATTTGATATTGTAGCATACCGACAACACTGCTTCGGTACCAGAATTCATAAGAGGCGCAAAAATAGATGCGTTCTATACAAACGGGCAACACTAGTATCGGCAAATTCAATGGCGAGGTGAACGAAAAATTTGAGGGTATACCAACGCCATTTTATGTCTGCTTTTTTATTTTAATTAGATAATCAATTTGATTTTACAATAATTTCTTTTGCTTGAATTCTTCATAGAATAGGTCATACAGTTTCTTGTATAAAATAGTGGCGGATTTGAGCGTATAAAACAATTTACATTCGATTTTTTGTTGTTAGTCTGCACTTGCAATGATTTTTAACCTTCAAATACTTTTCCCAAATAGGTTCTAATTAAGTAATAAATTATTTAAAAGTAAAATGGATATTAAATAGACTAAATAATTGGCATAAATTAATAAATAAAAATTGATGTCTTCGAATTCATTATTTATGTGAATAATTAACTAAGTTGCTATCTCAAAACAAACGATTCGACTTAAAAATCTGAATTGTCATTGGGGTCTCAAAGCTGAACCCTCTCCGTCCCGATCTAGTAGTAGTAGATCTAGTAGGTTCTCTAGTAGTAACCCCTCCGCCGCGAACGTCTCACCCACAACAGGGGCACGCAACTTTCAGTTTCCTATACAAAAACCCCGTTCCCTTTCCTCGACACTCTTCATCAGGGGTCTGTAATGTTGAGTTTCTGAGCTCAATTTTCGGCTTTTTCACGTTATCTCTGCTCTTCATCATGGTCTGCTAGTTGAGTTTCTGAGAAGCATTTTTCAGTTTTTTCACAAACACTACTTTACGTCAGAGTTGCATATTTTAGCATATTTCAGCAGTTTCCTATCTCCTTATCTCTGGTTTATATTGGCACCCTTTTGGAATGCAACTGGAGTTAAGGACAAATTTTCAAAGAAGATGCTATATTGAAAATCGCATTTACGCTGGAAAACAATTACAAGATTGGAATCAGAGATAACGAGATAGGAAACTGCGTCAAGACCCATCGTAAATGTCAAAAAAAAACGAAATTCGGTAATTAGGTGAAACACGTATAGTGTATGTGTCGTGTATATGTAGTACACCACAAGACGTCACGTTTATATGACATTTTCTTTGTTTATTATTTTAACAGATAAAAAGTGTTTAGCATGTAAAAAATTATCAGCTATTTTGCAAAGAAATTAGCGTTTTTAGTAAATTTAAATGTAGTTAAATCATGCACTGGACCTCGCAAGTAGCACTTGCCGGGGCTGTATATGAACGGCTTGCCATTTTGGAGCAGGTGTTAGGTGACCCTCAAGACCGGACCTGACATGGCATTTGCCGCTAGCTCAGTCTCACAGCCGTGGTTCCCAACCCACCATGCCAGGCCCAGGGACACCAACAATAATCTGGCTACCGCACAGAACGGAAGCCAGATTTATTTTTCACAAAACATTAAATACAAAAAAAAAACACTCACTAGCCGATCCCCGCACCGCTCCGCAACTTCCACACTCCGCCATGCCCTCCCTTCACCCCATAATAAGCTTCTAACACATCTTTTTGTTAAGATCTACTATTATAAACTTTATTATAGGACTCAACATAGAGCCAATACAAAATATATCAATTTACAGAATGTCTTGCTAATTTTACGTTCCACTATACTCCCCAATGCCACTATATTTACAGAATATGTGAACACAAAACAAAAGAAAGAAAGATGAACGACCTCCTTATTAGAGTGGAATGCCTCAGCAGTAACTAAATGGTCGCAAAAATCATCAGAATCCGTGAATTCGCAAACAAAAAAAAACAACGCACTAATACCCAAATTTACTGGGCCCACCCCACCTAGAAGAGCTCTTCGGGACGGGTAGCGTAAATGTATCTCCACTGAACGCGAAGCAATAACCACTGCCTCAGCCTCCCACCCTTCACAATCAATACGTATGCCTTCACAAGAGACACTTCATTAACAGCTGTTAAAACAAAACAAATTCAAATAAACAGTGTAGGTATAAAATATCAATTAAGGCCGATACACATCGTGGCAATGGAATTAAGAATTAATAAAAATTTGCATGCGAGCACACGTATACGTATGTGTTTAAATTACAATTAGTAAATCACAAAGAGAGACTGAATAAAATATAATTTATACATCGTGACAGATGTTTGCGCCACGCGGAATACAATATGGGCCAAAAGACCTTCAACAGCCTGTGCACCGCGCCCAACAAGGGATGGCCAATCTTTACGTGCAGGTGTATATATACGTGGTCTTTGCCACAGGAACTGATTCACGCGCTAATTTCGCGGGACTGTCGCCAGATATCCAAAAAAAAAAACGAGCATAAATTATCAATGGCCACTTAGCTGTTACTCATCCAGATCGCGGGCCGCTCTGATGATGGATACTCCTTAGCCGCAGTTGCACCGCAATGGTCGTCGCTTTCGCCGTACTCGCAGATCAGTCAGACAACAACGTCCTATCCCCTTCCAGTTACCAGATTGAAAATTATCTCGTGACTCTACGTACAATGCAGCAGCCTTTAATTTCCAAGATCTTCCTCCTACGCGGAACCGGGATATATGGACTCGCCAACTTAAAAATTCTGCAGCAGGTTTCCTTGCTTCAAGGGCCAAACAATAATTTTTAATCAAAAACTGCACTTTCCTTTAATTTAAATAATTATTCGAAAATCAGACCAAGCGACACGACCTATGCTTGCGACAGCCTTCTTCTATCTCCTCATTTCAGTTCTGTCTTTTGCTTGTCGAAGTCGTGGCCCAAATCCCACCGTTCCCTATCCTGACCTTGGCACTTGACTCAATGTCGCCTTTGAGATACGGCATCTTTCCAACCTACAAAAAATAAAAAAAAAACTCTCAAATCGATATTTTAGCTTATTGCAAATTGCAATACCCAAACTTGTAATCTTTAAACACAGAGATCTGTTTTGCAGGGGCTACTTAGGACAGCAAGGCGTCGATGCGAAGCGAGTACGAAGCCAGCTAACACAAAAAAAACTAAAAAAAACATGGATACGATCAATAGCACTGAATTAAATCCCTCAAACACCGGTAACTCTATCTAAACTGCAGCCCCAGCGCTGGACTCATCCCAAACACCATCAGCTCTACAGCTATAAAACTCGCATTACAGTGCGGTTTGTCTCGACAATTACCATTTCGATTATTGCACAACGTCACCGTAAGACCTTAAACTTCGGGGAAGTTTCATACCAAGAAATCACTACGTAGACTTACTAAATCCTTCTTATTTTTAGATCAGCTGTCCTCCGTGCAATCAACGCACCATCGTATACCCCACTGAGTCCCCATAGAGCCGATAAGCCGACCGACGTCCAGGTCCTGCGCAATAAACTCACCAATTTTCATAGAACTCTAATCCGCCACCTTTTCTTCGCCACCAGCGCCCTCCTCACCGTTGCTGCTGGGTTATAACGTCCAAATTGGACTACGACCAGGTCACCGGACCGAATGAACAACGCTGACAACTACTGGTGGGAAAATCATTGCACACATCTACAAACTCGGCTAGTGCAGTTCTCTTTTGCCTTCGACTGTTCATCCGTAGCATCGTATAAATCCGATGCAATTGGGCCGACCGTATGTCACTCCAAGTCATCGGACTCGAACGATACCACGGAGGAAAAGCCGCAGTACCAACTACAGTTATTTATTTATTTATTTATTAAGATACAAACTAAGCATTCATTGCCTTATAGTTTACAAACAGGTAAAAAATTCATAACAAGAAAATATAAAAAATTTAGAAATTACACAAAAAGTTTAAAATTTTCCGTTTAACTAAACAAATAGAATCAGAAAAATTAATTACAGAATAAACATTATTAAAATTCAAACAGGCATTCCGAAAAGGTTCATGCTGTAGGTATGACGATCTGCAGAAGCTTAAATGAAGAGGCTCATATCGTCTCGACGTACGACGGGGCACATTAAGTTGGATGTTGCCTAGCAAATATGTGGAGTCCGTAACACCGGATAGACAACTTACTATGAAAACAGCATTAAGCATTATACGACGATTTAAAAGTGTTGGCAAGTTTATAAGTTTTAGTCGGGATTCATAAGACGGTAAGTTCACGGTTTCATCCCAATGAAGATTCCGAAGGCAAAAGAGCAAGAATTTCTTTTGAACCGATTCAATCAGCGAGATATAGCAGCTATAGTTTGGGCTCCAAACAGGTGAGGCATACTCCAAAATCGGTCTCACTAGAGAGGTGTACAGTAACTTAGTAATATAGGGGTAATTAAATTCCTTCGCCCATCGCTTTATAAATCCCAATGTACTATTCGCTCTACTAGTGACACCGCTGATATGACTATGGAAGCGTAATTTCTGATCTAGAACAACTCCCAGATCATTTATAGTCTCCACTACATTCAGATTCCAACGACCAATAGTGTAATTACGGAAGAAAGGCTTTAAACAGCGGGCAAATGTGATTTGTTTGCACTTTTTTAAATTTAGATTCATACAGTTAGTGTTGCACCATTCAATCAGTGAATCCAAATCACATTGAAGTAACAAGGCATCATTCTCCAAAACATAGGATAAGAATAGCTTCACATCATCAGCAAACATAAGCAACTTCGCCCATACAATGAGGGTTGACAGATCATTTATAAAAACCAGGAATAGCAGTGGTCCCAAATGACTACCTTGAGGAACTCCCGAAGGTACAGCAAACTCCTTAGATATTGTATTATTAAATACAACCATTTGAATGCGATTTCTGAGATACGACTGGATCCAACATACAAGAGATCGAGGAAAACCGAAAAGCTTCAGTTTCAAAATAAGAAGCTTATGATTTACTACATCGAAAGCTTTACTGAAATCAGTATAAATAACATCCGTCTGCTTAGAATGCTTAAAATTATTGATTGTTTCTGATACAAATTCCAACAGGTTTGTAGTAGTTGATTTTCCTACTCGAAAGCCATGCTGGACAGGCGAAATTGAAGAACATACAGAGCGAGAAATCTGATCAGTAATTATCTTCTCAAACAGCTTCGGAAGAGCACTGAGCTTTGCGATACCACGATAATTATTTATTAGATGTCTATTACCAGATTTCCAGACAAGGGAAATAACCGGTACGTAGTGAATAGTCGAATAATGCTGTAACGGGCAATGTTAGCTCAGCGGCACAGTGTTTAAGGATACACGATGGAATGCTGTCAGGTCCAGGATTATAAGAGCATTTAACATCTTTTAGGGCATTAAAAACAATAAATTCGTCGATGATAGGCCGGACTATAGTGCTCGAAGAAATGTTGTAGGGGTATGTATCCGAGCAATAACTCGACGAAGAATACGTTGATTTGAAATAGTCGGCGAAAAGATCACAAATAATCTCTGCATTGTTAGACTCCATATCATCAAGTTTCATAAAAGTTGGAAAAACCACACTCCTCCTTTTGGTATTTACAAAGTTCCAGAATGTTTTCGGATCGCCACGTATGTTGGATTTAACTTTGAGGATATAGTCTCTATACGCCTGCTTACATAACCAACGATATCTGCTTGTGATAGATAGATAATTTGATAGATTTATAGTTGAAGTCGTATTACACAACAGCTTATAGTATTTGGTTTTTAAGTTCCTTAAAGCACGCAACTCATTAGTAAACCATGTAGGGCTCGTACACGAACGCACCTTACGTAACGGAACAGATGCTTTAAAAGCCTCCAGTAAAACATTATTGAAAGAATGCAAAGCCAGATCCAAACTTGCAGACAAAGAATTATCCAAACGAAGAATTGAGTTCCAATCAATGGAACAAAAATTATTTTTCAAAGTTAAATAATTTGTATGTTTGAAGCAAAATTTCCTAGGCATTCGCGCCCGCTTCACCGGCTGGGACAATTTACAAGATTGAACTAAATCAATGTTCAAGGTGGGATGGTGCTTATCCTCAGGTAGTACAAGCGGCGCACATCGAGTCAGATCAAAAATATCCTTATCATCAGTGAAGATAAGATCTAGAAGGCGACCATATTGATTACGTACATAGTTAATTTGGAAAAGACCTCTGGAAAACACATCATCAAGGAAGGTAATGTTATTCTCACGCTCAAATGACGGCAAAAGAGTATCAGGATCATCAGCGCAGAATTCCCAGTTTACATAAGGCAAATTGAAGTCACCTAGAACAAACAATTTGTCACTCGGTAGCATAGTCTCCATCACACGTGCAATGCATCTGGCATGTGAGGCATAGATGTTCTCTCCAGAATTAGGTGGAACATATGAGCAACATATATAGACACAGAGGCCGACAAGTTTGACATAAACACAGCAGAACTCAATTTCCAAAGCCTCCTCCAGAAGAATTTCGCGAGAATAGTATTTAGAAGAAACAGCAATTAATACGCCTCCACCTCTTGTCAAATTAGTCAACAATCGGTTCCGATCCTTTCGGTACACCACATAGTTATTCGTAAAAATTTCGGAATTTAAAACATCAGGCCTCAGGCATGTTTCGGTGAACACGATAAAGTTATACTCATAATCCACACTTTTTAATAGAATATCAGACAATTTAGTATTAATTCCCCTGACATTTTGATAAAGAATGTCAGAGGAGAAGGCGGTTAGTTTTTTGCCGCCGTAACACGTCGTGATGGATCATCATTTATAGCCCGAAAACGGAAAGGGCGTAATTTTATATATGACTGCCAGAGAGATGAGTTGTTTAGAACATCGTTAAAACACTCGTCCACCCCAATCTTGAAACTTATCTTAGTCAATTTATTTACGTCAGCATCCTTTTTAATAAGCTTATAACATACGATGTGCTTCTTATCGATTCCAAAATTTTTGGATATATAAGCTAAAATATCCGATTCAGTAACATTTGGTTTAAAATACGATAAATGAAACCATTTTTTTCGAACGATTACTTCCAAATCAATGGCATCATTTTTCCCAATTAAAATATTATTCCTCTTTGGTTTCCTTCGCCCAATAGTTGTCCACTCAGGATTTATATCGAGGGCAGTCGGAGCAGCAATTGGATTAATAATTTGCACAGCATTTGGAGTATTAGAAGTTGAAACATTAATAGCACCTCCAACAGCAGAAGCGTATGTGGTTGGTTGAGAATCACTGACAATATCCAATTCATTCCCTTGATTGGGTGAAGAGAGAGTAAGAGGCGAAGAAATGTCAACATCAGCAACAACAACAGAAGGAGAAGCAAGATTTCGCGACTGCGAACGGGTACACCTCGCATTAGCACTAGCAACAGGTTTCTGATTTTCAGAAACTGGTTTTTGTTTCAGCTTTTCCTTCTTCATCCGATCATTGCAGTTGTTGTTCCCTACAACAAAAGATGAGAGCTCATCAAGCTTTACTTTAATTATATTTAGTTCACACGACAAGTTGTCTACTAATTTCTTCAAGTTAATATTTTTTTCACTGAGGCAAGTAGAACACAAATACTTTATATTTGCAGAGTTTATTAAGATATTAAATGCGGAATCATCACAACCAATACCCGCACTTTTATTATCGAAGAGTTTATTGCAGTTTTCACAAGAAATAAATGCCGACATATTAGCAAGAACTTACTTCGCTGATACGCTAAGCAGAACTGACCACGTTGGGCGCCATATTGTTAGGTGACCCTCAAGACCGGACCTGACATGGCATTCGCCGCTAGCTCAGTCTCACAGCCGTGGTTCCCAACCCACCATGCCAGGCCCAGGGACACCAACAATAATCTGGCTACCGCACAGAACGGAAGCCAGATTTATTTTTCACAAAACATTAAATACAAAAAAAAAACACTCACTAGCACCGCACCGCACTAGCACCCGCACCGCTCCGCAACTTCCACACTCCGCCATGCCCTCCCTTCACCCCATAATAAGCTTCTAACACATCTTTTTGTTAAGATCTACTATTATAAACTTCTTTTAGGACTCAACATAGAGCCAATACAAAATATATCAATTTACAGAATGTCTTGCTAATTTTACGTTCCACTATACTCCCCAATGCCACTATATTTACAGAATATGTGAACACAAAACAAAAGAAAGAAAGATGAACGACCTCCTTATTAGAGTCCCTGCAAGACTGCTACCTGGTAATTCACCGGTTATTTACCTGGTAGCGCTACCCGAAGTTTCGGTTAAAGTTTCTATTATTTTCTTAAGAGCATCGGGAAAAAAGTACCAGAAACTTTTGTTTACGTGTGATCGTGTATCCCTTTCTTTCCTATACAACAAATCCATATGCTTAAACGTATAGTGCGCTCTTTCGCACCATTCGCACTCTGGTAGCGCTACCAGTTAATTAACCGGTAAAATACCAGGTTGCGATACCGTTTCCAATTTTTAACTAATAAAATGCAAGTTATGGTAAATATCATGTTTTTATTAATGTTCTTTGTAAAGAAATTAAAGAAGTGGTTTAAATAAAAATGAAATTATTAATTAATATGATATCACAAATGGTAAAATCACAAAATTAAATTACATTTAATGTTGAAGTATGTACTTTGTATTCCAATCATATTTGTATTCCAAAATAGAGCAGGAACTGTGTGGTTTCATGTAGTTGGATTTCTTCAGGAAATCTTCAGAACAAATGGAAATGTTTCAGAACATCTAACAAGCTGAAAATAAAAATATTTTGTTTAATGTTTGTATCTTTTTTGTTAATTTTTGGAAATAACACTTCAAACACAACTTTCCTTGTTCACGTTGATTTTTTTCTGCGCTGCTTTTCTGGCACTAGTAATGGCAGAATGAGAAAAAATCAATTTTAGCCACGTTAATATTAGCATTTCTTTCCCACTCAGCCACCATTGTCAAAAAATAGTGAGACCGTGTTAGTGATTCTTGAAAATAATGCAATAGTGTGTGCGACTCGGTTATTCTTGTTTTGCTGGGGTGGAATGCCTCAGCAGTAACTAAATGGTCGGAAAAATCATCAGGTCCGGTCTTGAGGGTCACCTAACACAGGATGATTGGCCTGCAACGGCAGGCATGGAAATTTCAGTGCAGGGAAGTTTATTGCGACCTCTGGTATTTTTCTCCGGTCAATCGGAGTTGATAGGTCATGTTTTGAGTGAAACCGCATCGGATCCGATGCCTATCAAGGCACCACCTTGTGCGTATCAAGGCACCACCTTGTCGCACAATCATGAACACTATGTGATACTATCGTCAGGAGCCACGGTCTTAATGCAATTGCTCGGGGCTCAGTCAATCGATTTGAATGGAAGTGGAATGGAAATGAACTTAGCATTTGGAATCGCAACGCAAATGCAGAAATTAAGAAAAGGTACTTTAATTAATAATTAAATTATTATTTAAGTGTTTTATGTGATGTTTTTGTATTTTCTTCTAGTACGGGCGTTGCTGTACTTGGCCACACGGTTGCTCGATTTACTCACGCACAAATCCGCCGGATTTACTTTAGCTTTAAATCAAAAGAACAATGAAATGTGCAACATATTATTTTTATTTATATTTATATTCAGACTGTATATTTAAATGTTACTACATAATATTGTAGGAAAAATTATTCATCTAATAACTTAAATGTTATGTATCGGATAAACACTTAATGTGGTTGTATGCATAAGTAAATAAATACATGAAAGAACTTAAATTCTTATTATTTAAAAGCAATTCTTTTTTACCCTACACCCGAAAGGATGAGGGATAGATTCACTTTGTGTTTCCGTTTGTATCGCATTAAAGGAGGCGTCTGCCTGTAAGTCTGTCAGTCCGTCCGTCTGTAGAAATCACGATTAAGGGAGAACTAATAGAGCTGTGAAATTTGGGACGAATATACTTGGTCATAATAGGCTGTTTGGTATTAAATACAATACCAACATGGTTGTTTGGAACACATATGCAATCTTGCGTCCAGAAGATTTATAACTTCACAACCATGTTCGTTATTGAACTTTTAAAATTTCGCTAGAATGTTTAGCTGTTGCAGCAAAGATAAAAGGAAAGAAAGTTACTCATAACTACTGAAAATAAAGAATACACCTAAACAAACAAATGGCGGAATTCTGTACATTTAGTTAACATTATTTGTATCGTTAAATACGATATCCATAAATAAAATAGAAGATTTCATCTAAAATTTATTCATTTCGTCAATTGTGGTGAAAAAATCAATGATATTATAAAGCAGCGTTACATTTTACGTTAACAAAAGAAAATTCAGAGAGTACGAAAAAGGTAAAAGTACTTTTTGTAGTACTCAGTGTAAAGAACACAATAATTTTCTATTCTAGGAAGTAATTTGTACTCCGCGAAGCAAGAATAAACGTTTTGTTAACAGTTCAAGCACATTTATGCACTAATATATTTGCTAATTAAGAAAAAAATTTATGTGATATTGCAGCATACCGACAACACTGCTTTGGTACGAGAATTCATAAGAGGCGCAAAAATAGATGCGTTCAATACAAACGGGCAACACTAGTATCGGCAAATTCAATGGCGCGGTGAACGAAAAATTTGAGGGTATACCAACGTCATTTTATGTCTGCACTTTTATTTTAATTGGATAATCAATTTGATTTTATAATGTTTTATTTTGCGTGAATTGTTAAAAAAATAGGTCATACAGTTTCTGGTATATAATAGTGGCGGATTTGAGCGTATAAAACAATTTACATTAGATTTTTTTATGTTAATCTGCACTTGCAATGATATTTAACTTAAAAATACTATTTCCAAATAGGTTCTAATTAAGTAAAAAACTATTTAAAAGTAAAATGGATATTAAATAAACTAAATATTGGCATAAATAAATAAATAAAAATTGATGTCTTCGAATTCATTACTTATATAAATAATTAATGAAGTTGCTATCTCAATACAAACGATTTGACTTAAAAATCTGAATTGTCATTGGGGTCTGAAATCTGAACCCTCTTCGTCCCGATCACTCTTCATCTGGGGTCTGATAGTTGAGTTTCTATTTTCAATTAACCCCTCCCCCGCGAACGCGGCTCCAAACACAACGGAACGAACAATGACTTTCCTATATGAAAAACCCCGTTCCCTTTCCTTGACACTCTTCATCGTGGGTCTGATAGTTGAGTTTCTGAGAAGCATTTTTCAGGTTTTTCACAAACACTACTTTACGTCAGAGTTGCATATTTTAGCATATTTCAGCAGTTTCCTATCTCCTTATCTCTGATATGAACTACTGGGATGCTTAATACACCACATAAACAAATGGCATATTGAATATTGTTTCACTTTACAAAAACAATACCACGATTAATAGTAACTGCCACTTAAAAGACCCTTAAAAGACCCAACGGTGCAAACTCAGTACGTTCGCATTATTAAAAATATGCATAGTAGTAAAATTCTAAATTGGTAGTTTATACTTACGTTTAAAAATTCATTTTCTCCGTAAGTCATACACCGATTTGAATGAAATAAATTTTCTCAGAAAGCTTCACTTCTACTCTCTACTTTCTTAGTTTTTGCATAAATCCATAGGTCATATGGATTTATTACATATTACATATTTCAAATTACATATTTTTCGTAGAAAAAAATTTTCAAAAACTTGCATTTATTTTCAAAATCGTGTACATTTCGATAAAACGTTATTTGAAATAAATTAATGATACTTTTATTAGCTTTCTATCGTCTAAATATCGTCTAAATATCATCTACAGTTTTAGAGATATTGAGGGTTTTTTCAAATTTAAAAGGGCTCCAGCCCCGCCCCCAAGGGAAAGCGACTTTCTTTTTTTTGGCTCTTTGGGGTCAGGACCGAGAGCACTAACAACAAAAAATTTTAAAAAAAATTGGAGTCACTTGTCTAATGTTTCAAAAATACAAAAACATCACACAAAACACTTTAATGTAGTCATTTTAGAATGCCACACAACACAATTCTCGCTCAATCTGCTTTGTTTTTTTCTTAAATTTGAAGTTTAGGCATTTCAAAAATACAATTTCAAGACAATTCAATTTCAAGAAATCACAAATACAATTTCAGGCAATAACTACGTTTGTTGTTGGTTTTTTAAATGCTTTTTGTATATTGCCTGTCTGACAAGGTATTTCATAAGCTGAAAATATACAATTGCCAGACAATCGGATATGTCAATGTAGACGAAACCTAGAAACCAGTTGTTTTCATCAGAGATAACGAGATAGGAAACTGCGTCAAGACCCATCGTATATGTCAAAAAAAACGAAATTCGGTAATTAAGTGAAACACGTATAGTGTATGTGTCGTGTATGTGTAGTTCACCACAAGACGTCACGTTTATATGACATTTTCTTTGTTTATTATTTTAACAGATAAAAAGTGTTTAGCATGTGAAAAATTATCAGCTCTTTTGCAAAGAAATTAGCGTTTTTAGTGAATTTAAACGAAGTTAAATCATGCACTGGACCTCGCAGGTAGCACTTGCCGGGGCTGTATATGAACGGCTTGCCATTTTGGAGCAGGATGATTGGCCTGCAACGGCAGGCATGGAAATTTCAGTGCAGGGAAGTTTGTTGCGACCTCTGGTATTTTTCTCCGGCCAATCGGAGTTGATAGGTCATGTTTTGAGTGAAACCGCATCGGATCCGATGCCAGCGTATCAAGGCACCACCTTGTCGCACAATCATGAACACTATGTGATACTATCGTCGGGAGCCACGGTCTTAATGCAATTGCTCGGGGCTCAGTCAATCGATTTGAATGGAAGTGGAATGGAAATGGAGGCTTATATTTACATCTTCTTACTAGCTCCAATTTTTTTGTCGTTTTTTTGTTGTGTTTGTGCTTCGTTCCTGACCCCAACAAGCATAAAAAAAATTGTCGCTCTCTCTTGGGGGCGGGGCTGGAGCCCTTTGAAATTAGAAATATAACCAGCGATATCTCCGAAACTATAAGAGAAATTCAGATTATATTGGTACCGTTAGAAAGCTAATATAAATATCATTAATTCATGTAAAGATACATTTCATCGAAATGTTAACAGTTTTTGAAATAAGCGCAATTAAACATTTTTAGTACAATTTTTTTCAATAAAAAATTTTTATCTAAAATAAAATGTGTAATTAATGCATGCAATTACACTTAAAATAAGAAAGTAGATAATTTAAGCTTTTCCTAGAAAATTTATTTCATTACGATCGGTGCTTTATTTACGGAGAAAAGCGATTTTTAAAGTGGCAACGAACTACTTTCTGCAATTAATTCTTTATACACATTTTCAAGAATGCGACTCTGGTGCTATGCACTGTAGCGTAATGGTGTTGTTTTGAATTGATAGAGAGTAACCTGAGGCGCTTTACTGAAACACAAAAATTTTTAAGAAAAATCGCGCGATTTTCTTTTTTTTACGGAAAAGAAAAGTATTAAAAATTTTAAATTGCGTTTATTTCAAAAACTGTTAACATTTCAATGAAATGTATATTAACATGAATTAATGATATTTATATTAGCTTTCTAACGATACCAATATAATCTGAATTTCTCTTATAGTTTCGGAGATATCGCTGGTTATATTTCTAATTTCAAAGGGCTCCAGCCCCGCCCCCAAGGGAGAGCGACAATTTTTTTTATGTTCGTTGGGGTCAGGAGCAAAGCAAAAAAACACCATAAAATCGACAAAAAAATTGGGGCTGGTAAGAAGATGTAAATTTGTTCCGATTAAATTATTATTTAAGTGTTTTATGTGATGTTTTTGTATTTTTTTCTAGTAAGGGCGTTGCTGTACTTGGCCACACGGTTGCTCGATTTACTCACGCACAAATCCGCCGGATTTACTTTAGCTTTAAACCAAAAGAACAATGAAATGCGCAACATATTATTTTTATAATTCAGACTGTATATTTAAATGTTACTACATAATATTGTAGGAAAAATTATTCATCTAATAACTTAAATGTTATGTATCGGATAAACACTTAATGTGGTTGTATGCATAAGTAAATAAATACATGAAAGAACTTAAATTCATATTATTTAAAAGCAATTCTTTTTTACCCTACACCCGAAAGGATGAGGGATAGATTCACTTTGTGCTTCCGGTTGTATCGCATTAAAGGAGGCGTCTGCCTGTAAGTCTGTCAGTCCGTCCGTCTGTAGAAATCGCGATTAAGGGAGAACTAATAGAGCTGTGAAATTTGGGACGAATATACTTGGTCATAATAGGCTGTTTAGTATAAAATACAATACCAACATGGTTGTTTGGAACACATATGCAATCTTGCGTCCAGAAGATTTATAACTTCACAACCATGTTCGTTATCGAACTTTTGAAATTTAGCTAGAATGTTTAGCTATTGCAGCAAAGATAAAAGGAAAGAAAGTTACTCATAACTACTGAAAATAAAGAATACACCTAAACAAACAAATGGCGGAATTCTGTACATTTAGTTAACATTATTTGTATCGTTAAATACGATATCCATGAATAAAATAGAAGATTTCATCTAAAATTTATTCATTTCGTCAATTGTGGTGAAAAAATCAATGATATTATAAAGCAGCGTTACATTTTACGTTAACAAAAGGAAATTCAGAAAGTACGAAAAAGGTAAAAGTACTTTTTGTAGTACTCGGTGTAAAGAACACAATAATTTTCTATTCTAGGAAGTAATTTGTACTCCGCGAAGCAAGAATAAACGTTTTGTTAACAGTTCAAGCACATTTATGCACTAATATATTTGCTAATTAAGAAAAAAATCAAATTTATTTGATATTGTAGCATACCGACAACACTGCTTTGCTACCAGAATTCATAAGAGGCGCAAAAATAGATGCGTTCTATACAAACGGGCAACACTAGTATCGGCAAATTCAATGGCGAGGTGAACGAAAAATTTGGGGGTATACCAACGCCATTTTATGTCTGCTTTTTTATTTTAATTGGATAATCAATTTGATTTTACAATGATTTCTTTTGCTTGAATTGTTCATATAATAGATCATACAGTTTCTGGTATAAAATAGTGGCGGATTTGAGCGCATAAAACAATTTACATTAGATTTTTTGTTGTTAATCTGCACTTGCAATTACTTCTAAACTTAAAATACTTTTACAAAATAGGTTCTAATTAAGTAATAAACTATTTAAAAGTAAAATGGATATTAAATAGACTAAATATTGGCATAAAAAAATAAATAAAAATTGATGTCTTTGAATTCATTACTTATATGAAAAATTAACAAGTTGCTATCTCAATACAAACGATTTGACTTAAAAATCTGAATTGTCATTGGGGTCTCAAAGCTGAATACTCTCCGTCCCGATCACTCTTCATCTTGGTGGTCTGATAGTTGAGTTTCTATTTCCAATAACCCCTTCCCCGCGAAAGTAACACCCGCAACAAACAACGAACTATGACTTTCCTATACGAAACACCCGGTTCCCTTTCCTTAACGCTCTTCATCTTTGGGGTCTGATAGTTGAGTTTCTGAGAATCATTTTTCAGGTTTTTACAAACACTGCTTTACATCAGAGTTGCATTTTTTGGTTAATTTCAGCAGTTTCCTACAGAGATAAGGAGATAGGAAACTGCTGAAATATGCTAAAATATGCAACTCTGACGTAAAGTAGTGTATGTGACCAAACGCAAAGGAACGAACAATGACTTTCCTATACGAAAAACCCCGTTCCCTTTCCTTGACACTCTTCATCGGGTCTGATAGTTGAGTTTCTGAGAAGCATTTTTCAGGTTTTTACAAACACTGCTTTACATCAGAGTTGCATTTTTTGTTAATTTCAGCAGTTTCCTACAGAGATAAGGAGATAGGAAACTGCTGAAATATGCTAAAATATGCAACTCTGACGTAAAGTAGTGTATGTGAAAAACCTGAAAAATGCTTCTCAGAAAATCAACTATCAGACCCGATGAAGAGTGTCAAGGAAAGGGAACGGGGTTTTTCGTATAGGAAAGTCATTGTTCGTTCCTTTGCGTTTGGTGCCGCGTTCGCGGGGGAGGGGTTAATTGAAAATAGAAACTCAACTATCAGACCCTGGATGAAGAGTGATCGGGACGAAGAGGGTTCAGCTTTGAGACCCCAATGACAATTCAGATTTTTAAGTCAAATCGTTTGTATTGAGATAGCAACTTAATTAATTATTCATATAAGTAATGAATTCGAAGACATCAATTTTTATTTATTTATTTATGCCAATATTTAGTCTATTTAATATCCATTTTACTTTTAAATAGTTTTTTACTTAATTAGAACCTATTTGGGAATAGTATTTTTAAGTTAAATATCATTGCAAGTGCAGATTAACATAAAAAAATCTAATGTAAATTGTTTTATTCGCTCAAATCCGCCACTATTTTATACCAGAAACTGTGTGACCTATTTTTTTACCAATTCACTCAAAATAAAACATTATAAAATCAAATTGATTATCCAATTAAAATAAAAGAGCAGACCTAAAATGACGTTGGTATACCCTCATATTTTCGTTCACCTCGCCATTGAATTTGCCGATACTAGTGTTACCCGTTTGTATAGAACGCACCTATTTTTGCGCCTCTTATGAATTCTGGTACCAAAGCAGTGTTGCCGGTATGCTACAATATGAAATAAATTGAATGGTTTTCTTAATTACCAAATATATAAGTGCATAAATGTGCTTGAACTGTTAACAAAACGTTCATTCTTGTTTCACGGAGTACGAATTAGTTCCTAGAATAGAAAATTATAGTGTTCTTTACACCGAGTGCTGCAAAAAGTACTTTTACCTTTTTCGTACTTTCTGAATTTTCTTTTGTTAACGTAAAATGTAACGCTGCTTTATAATATCATTGGTTGCATTCAGAGCGGTCAAGCCTTGTTGGCTTTTTCTTGCCAGAATAAATCATGTGCTCTGAATACGTTTGCTAAAAAACAACAACATTTAAACAACAACAACACTTTATGCCAAATTCCACGTGGCCGCCACACGAGAAGGAAATAAAACAGATGCAGCATACAAATTTTTGGCTAGAAAAAATGGCGAATGCTTTGTCAGCCCTTCTGACCTTTCTACCCCCTCAGACAAAAATTAAGAAAAAGCCAACATGGCTTGACCGTTCTGAATGCAACCATTGATTTTTTCACCACAATTGAAGAAATGAATAAATTTTAGATAAAATCTTCTATTTTATTTATGGATATTGTATTTAACGATACAAATAATGTTAATTACATGTACAGAATTCCGCCATTTGTTTGTTTAGAAGCTTGTGAAAATTGTTTAGCTATTTCACAAGGAAATTAGGGTTTTTAATGAATTTTAATTAAGTTAAATCTTAAGGCAGAACCAAGCAATGCATAGGAATCAGAGATAACGAGATAGAAAACTGCGTCAAGGCTCGAAAAACTTGCAACTCTGATCTGCGATTTGACGTCTAATCGTAAAGTAGTGTTCGTGAAAAAGCCGAAAATTGAGCTCAGAAACTCAACATTACAGCCTTTTGATGAGTGCCGTGGAAAGGGAACGGGGTTTTTTGTATAGGAAACTGAGAGTTACGTGCCCCTGTTGTGGGTGAGACGTTCGCGGCGGAGGGGTTACTACAAGAGAAACTCAACATTACAGACCCTTATGAAGAGTAATCGGGACGGAGAGGGTTCAGCTTTAAGACCCCAATGACAATTCAGATTTTTAAGTCGAATCGTTTGTTTTGAGATAGCAACTTAGTTAATTGTTCATATAAGTAATGAATTCGAAGACATGCATTTTTATTTAATTATTTATGCCAATATTTAGTCTATTTAATATACATTTTACTTTTAAATAGTTTATTACTTAATTATAACCTATTTGGTAAAAGTATTTTAAGTTTAGAAGTAATTGCAAGTGCAGATTAACAACAAAAAATCTAATGTAAATTGTTTTATGCGCTCAAATCCGCCACTATTTTATACCAGAAACTGTATGATCTATTATATGAACAATTCAAGCAAAAGAAATCATTGTAAAATCAAATTGATTATCCAATTAAAATAAAAAAGCAGACATAAAATGGCGTTGGTATACCCCCAAATTTTTCGTTCACCTCGCCATTGAATTTGCCGATACTAGTGTTGCCCGTTTGTATAGAACGCATCTATTTTTGCGCCTCTTATGAATTCTGGTAGCAAAGCAGTGTTGTCGGTATGCTACAATATCAAATAAATTTGATTTTTTTCTTAATTAGCAAATATATTAGTGCATAAATGTGCTTGAACTGTTAACAAAACGTTTATTCTTGCTTCGCGGAGTACAAATTACTTCCTAGAATAGAAAATTATTGTGCTCTTTACACCGAGTACTACAAAAAGTACTTTTACCTTTTTCGTACTTTCTGAATTTCCTTTTGTTAACGTAAAATGTAACGCTGCTTTATAATATCATTGATTTTTTCACCACAATTGACGAAATGAATAAATTTTAGATGAAATCTTCTATTTTATTCATGGATATCGTATTTAACGATACAAATAATGTTAACTAAATGTACAGAATTCCGCCATTTGTTTGTTTAGGTGTATTCTTTATTTTCAGTAGTTATGAGTAATTTTATTTCCTTTTATCTTTGCTGCAATAGCTAAACATCCTAGAAAAATTTCAAAAGTTTGATAACGAACATGGTTGCGAAGTTATAATTTTCCAGGACGCAAGATTGCATATGTGTTCCAAATAACCATGTTGGTATTGTATTTAATACCAAGCAGCCTATTATGACAAAGTATATTCGTCCCAAATTTCATAGCTCTATTCGTTCTCCCTTAATCGTAATTTCTACAGACGGACATGGCCAAATCTACTTAGGAGGTGATTCTGAGCCAGAATATATATACTTTTCTATACCACGCCTCCTTTAATGCGTTGCAAACGAAAGCACAAATTGACTATAACCTCATCCCTTCGGGTATAAGAAGCATTCCTTTTAAATAATAAGAATTTAATGCCTTAAGAATTTAAGACCTTCGTTTAAGTCCTTTTAAGTCCTTTATTTATTTATGCATGCAACCATTTAAGTTTTTATACGATACATAACATTTAAGTTATTAGATGAATAATTTTGCTTATAATAATCTGCAATTATATTCCGGTTCGTATTCGGTTGTGCCATAAGGGCCGCGTGCACCTATGCCGGATACGCTAATACTACTGTTCTGCGGTCCGTGCAGAGGAGCCGCATTTGTTGGAGCATGTCCGTAGCTATAGCTATCATAAGCTTGTTGCTTGTAAGCAACGTGTTCGTCGTAACCTCGTCTGCAATGAAAGGAAGGAAAATTTACTTTCACAATAAAAATTCACATCTTTCGGTCTCTAAATTCAGTCGACTTGACATTTTTTATTAGCCAAAGAAGACAGAATATACATATATTTTGATCATAAAACATACCCGTACGTTTCGTCCATAGCACTTCTGGCCGTCTCTAGTATGGACATAACTTTCTGTTTTGGCGGTATGGAATTTTTGGCAAAAGGGCTAAGCTAAGCCAAAGTCCTAAAAATCCACAAAAAATTATGAAATTAAAAATTCCGCAAGCATGCCATTCACTCCACCTGTAGCCATGATGTGGTGGTAAGCTTTTACCAATTTGTGATGCGCCGTCGTCGCCACCATCAACACTTCCAGTAGTTGCAACTCCACATAATCATGCAACTTAGCCATCATGATCGGTTATGCTGGTATTGTCCATTAGCTCGCGCAGTTGCTCTTGACGAATGACATCATTGCTGTTCGGAATTAATAATTCCTAATACTTGCTGTGCCACTTGCACAGTCCAGTGCATGATTTAACTTCATTAAAAACCCTAATTTCTTTGCGAAATAGCTAAACAGTTTTCGCAATCTAATAAATTTTTGTTCTCATAAAATGATAAACAAAGGAAATGTCAAATAAACGTGACGACATGCGGTGAACTTCACATACAGCACACATATACTATACGTGTGTTCCCACGTAAAAAAAACCAACAAATTCAGTCTTTGTTCGACATATTTTTTGGCGGGAACGAAGTTTCCTATCTCCTTATCACTGCTTCGGCGTTAAGTGTAAACCACCCTAATCGTAGCTAAATACCGTAGCTATATTCACGGACATGCCCGATATTTCAAATTGAAATTCGCAGTGAGTAAACTTTCTCGTTTTTTATACGCTCAAATCCGCCACTATTTGATACCAGAAACTGTATGACCTATTCTATGAACAATTCAAGCAAAATAAAACATTGTAAAATCAAATTGATTATCCAATTAAAATAAAAGAGCAGACATAAAATTACGTTGGTATACCCTCATATTTTCGTTCACCTCGCTATTGAATTTGCCGATACTAGTGTTGCCCGTTTGTATAGAACGCATCTATTTTTGCGCCTTTTATGCCTGGTTTACACAGTGCGAGCTAGCGTACGAGCCAGCCTTCCGAGTAGCTGCACTGCAGTAACTCGCAACGTTTGGACGTAACTTACGAGTAACTCGCACGTGTGAGTTGGTTAGTAGCTCGCATCCGAGTTACTTCCACATTTTTTGTTTTCACTCGCCTGCTCGCCCGGCAGCAGCATCGTTTGGACGCGTTCGTCCAAATGAAACTCTACAGAGACCAAGAAAACCTGTGGAATTGTTTCGATAAAAACTTGTTGCGTGCTGCTTCATCGCTAGTTGTCAAATTGTCTGAAAGAGAAAGTTATGTTAATTATTTAAAAATACTTACTTGAGTTGGTCCTTTTGTCTTGAATCTGAAATGAAAGGAAAGAAAGAAATGAGATGAAGAATTAGCATTAGATTAGGGCTGATGTTGCCGAATTTATTGGTAGTTTGTGTAGTAGTGGCCGTCAAGGAAATTTCCTGTGTGATGTTTGGTTTCACTTCGTTTTCGTTTATGTATTGATCGAGACGTCGCCTGGAAATGAAATAAGGATTATTTATTATGTTTTTACTCACCTAGTTGTCTGTATCTAAAAGGAAATTAAAGATTTATTGGATTATAAAATAATATAAAGAGATAGATTTGCTTACCGTACTGCGTGTGCATGTTGTCTGAGCTGTCAGCTTTACTGGGAGCGGCCATCATGAAGTCTCTCGTTGTGTGTTTTGAGGTTGGATTTTGTAGGCGTTAATAGTAGCGTATTGTGGGGGGGAATTTGCGTAATTCCGGCGTTACCAGACAACAGTTGCGAAGTTAGGTCAAAAATATGGGAGGTGGATATGAATGAAAAATATTTCATAAATGAAGGCTTGCGAAAGGTGGGTAAGGAATAACATGCGAAAGTCAAAGTGAAGGAAAGTCGTGCTACTTTTTTATGTGCGCCTGACACAGGGGCGGTACAAGTTCATGTTGTGTGTACCAATAAAATTTTATGATATTTGTTGTTTTATGGTTTTTTTTTGTGAAATCAATATAAAATTTATATACGTGTTAGGAAATGGAAGAAATAACTAGATTTTTGTCGCGCCAAAATTGGATAAATAAGTACCGGTAGAGGAAAAATAAGAACTGGCTCTGAACCGGTGGGCTGGCGCGCTAAAATTCAGATGATCTTGGAATATTAAAGTAGACGGTCGTGTCGCACGATATACTAGTGGTGGTTGTTGTTGCAATTTTGCAAGTTTTAATTTATAAAGAAATAAATTTTTGTGAGAAAAAGTCGTGAGATAAGCAATTTGGTCCAGCCTGCGGTCCGAGACGGCGGTAACAGAATTTTGGGTAATTTAAACGCAAGCGCTTGGAGGCAATTTTTGGACTGCGACTTTTCTTTACATTTTCTTATATATATACTCTGGAATTGGCAATAAGGTATGAAATTTGAAGTTCTTATTTTGGAAAAATTATGGAGATAATGAATAGTGGGTATCTCTGCAGACCGGTGGACGACGGTCTGTGATTCCACCACAGGCGGCACGACACGGCTTTTTCTTTTGTACTCACTGGCCTGTGCAACGTCAGAGCTGAAGTGTTATACCAGCCATTTTTGCCTTTGATCGGCAGAGAAGTACGCCGGCCGAATAAGATAAGTTCCGCAGTTGATATCTACCGCGAGCGGTGCGGGCTAGAGACGAACTTATAAGGCCGATAATTGGTATTTAAAATTTAAAATTTTGGTGTTTAGAAGAAATCCAGCTCGAGATTTTTTTTATCAATCAAGTACAAGTTTAATCTTTTTGGAAGTGTATACGCATATATTTTATTATGATCGTTAATTTTAAAATTTTTTTTTTGTATTTTATTTGTATAAATTTTGTATGTGTTAATGTGGTAGTGAGTCTTTACATATTATTTATAAGATCTTTAACTTTATTTCTTTATACATATAGTCACGATTGATAGAATTTTAATTTTTATATTTTGCGTTGTGAGAGAGTAGAAGTCTAGAGCGGTGTTTGCATAGCTTTGTGTGTTATTCCCTCTTTCGTGTTGTGTTGTTTCCATCTGGTGGTAAGAGCTCTTCCATAGGTAGGGAACTGCGGCAGTTAAAAGTTTAAGCGAAAGAGTAATGAATTTATTAAAGTTTACTTACGGTTTATTTGATAATAATCACTGTTGGAGACTTCGGCTTTCGTAATTATCATTATTTTTTTTTTGGTCTTTCAGTTAGTTTAATTTCATAATCAATAGAATGATAATTAAATGTTAAAAATTTTATTTAAAAAAAAATATGTTGTGCTAAGTTAATTTATTTGGGAGAAGGAGAGGGGAGGTGTATGAAGGAGGCGGGATGAGGTTGAGTGGAGAATGAGTGTGTGCGTGTGTGTTTGTGTTATGTCTGGTCGGAAATGTTTGTTTGTTTGTTTTATTTTCGATTTTAGATGCTCGCGTTCAAAATCATCTGGAACGCGGGTTATTGTTTGGTGACGTAGATCCTGTCATGGCGGGTTGAGAACCACGCCCCTTTCTCGTTTTTTTTTTTTTTCTGAGCTAGTTGAGAAGGCCATGACAGGGCATATTGTCAAAAGCATATACGTAACCATAACAATATGGCGCCCAATGGAAAAATTATTCGCTTTGCAGTTTTTCCTCCGCAGGGTTTCCCAAACCTGGTGGCTTGGGTTGGCCATCAAAGCCAGAACCAATTGCACCGGGCGAAGGGAACACTGCGGATGAACAACTGCGGACGGAGGAATAGTGTGTTTTTTTTTGTTTTAGTTTATTTACTTAAAATTTTTCTTTTTTTTTTTGTGAGTTTAGTATGGCGCCATAACAATATGGCGCCCAGTATAAAGCAGTTGCGTCGCGGTTTTTCCTCCGCAGGGTTTCCCAAACTTGGTGACTTGGGTTGGTTGTAAAAGCCAAACCCAATAGCACCGGGTTGGGGGAACACTGCGGACGAACAACCGCAGACAGGGTACGAGTGTGGTTGTTTTTTTTTTTTATTTATTTACCAATTTTTCGTTTTATTTAGTCTAGTATGGCGCCATAATAATATGGCGCCCAGATGAAAAGTAATCGTGTCGTGGTTTTTCCTCCGCAGCGTTTCCCAAACCTGGTGGCTTGATGTGGATGTAAGAGACGAACTAAAGTGCACCAGGAGAAGGAAACACTGCGGATGAACAGTCGCAGGCAGAGTATTAGAATGTTTGTATTGTTTTTTTTTTATTGTTTAGCGTGCAGAAATTTAAGTTTAGATTAAAAGTGGTGGCTTTGAGGTTGGCCATCCGCAGGCTGTCCCAAATCGGGTGACTTGAACTGGCACATATTTGCCAAGTTTGATAGCACCAGAAGAAGGATGCTCTGCAGACAAACAACCGGAAGATAGTGTTAGTTTTTTTTTGGTTTTGTTGGAGTGCTCTCTGGTGTCTGGTGACGTATTGTGGCTTGTGTGTCAGCTCTGTTTGCACCAGGTTTCAGAGGCGCTTGGAATGAATGTCCGCAGTAGTTTTTTTTTTGTAAGGCTTCATGTTGTTCCTCGGCAGGGTATCCCGAATGTGATGGCGTGGAATGGCGTGTCGTGTCAAGTCCATTTGCTTCAATGAATGATACGCTGCAGACGAACGATTTCACAGCCTGTAAAATAAGGAATAATTTTGTTGAAAATGAAACTAAATTGGTGTGCGTGATTAAAAGTGTACTTGGATGTGTGAGTGAATGTATGTGTTTTAGCCGCAGCTCGCTTCTTCATGTAGTAACTCGCCTCTCCGATTCCCAAAAATAATTCTGTAAAGAAAAGAAGATATAGTAAAGTTCGAGAAAGGTATAGTAACGATATAGAATATATTGTGCTTGAGCTGTTTGTATATGCAAGTAAATTGTGTTTGTTCGTTTGGTAGTATTGATAAAAAAATTTGTTGTTGTTAAGATATTATGCCGGTTGCAGATAACACGCGAGCAGCACTAACGAAGAAGTCAGTAAAGTTTAATACGCCGCAGAAGGCCCTCTATAGTTTCCAGGGAAATATGGAGGCTAGCTCGCGACATGGGAGTTTAACGAATTTGTCATTTATTGATATGTCGAATTCTATTATTGCGAATAAGCCTAAATCACAGACAGGTAGCCGAATCAATACTTCCGAGTCACAGTTGAGACCCGTTGTACAGGGAGGAGGCTCCCACAATACAAATGTTGCGAGTGAAACGGCTAACTGTTCGAATTTGCCTGAAGTGTGCGTTACATCCCGGGGTGATGAAGCAGCAGGTTATGATCCTGGTGATGAAGCCACTATTCATATAGAGGGTGAAAGTATGTCTGAATTGGTGAACGGGGTTGCTGACAGAGTGCGTGATTCAATGCGAGGATTCATAGCCGAGAAAAATACAGGAGGGACTAGCAGTCGGCTTAAAGCAAATCACGGATAAGGTTAATGCGATGGTTCACCAGGGAGGTGCTGAAGTGAATGCACCCGGTAATAGGTACCCTTCGAGAGACAGGAATTTTTCCCATCAATCAAATAGATTTGTAGGTCCGTCTGCTTCGCGAAACAATACCGGAACTGAGCACAGAATTACTGCACATTCTAATACGGGCAATGTAGGGGTCAGCAGACATAACGCGAATAGGAGTGTTCCGAGAGGGGGTTCCGGACCAAATGGTGGTATGGATAGATACCAAGGTAGAGAAGCGGAAATCTGGGCTTTACCGATGATGAATTCGAATTTCCCAGTTCCGACAGCGAGTAATGAACGGATTTCGACTGGCAGTGGTACGGTTTAGGCGCCTAGAGGTCAACACCAAGACCAGTTTGGAGTTGCGAATGGTGCGCTGCCAGAGTTCGACTCAAGATCCAGAGCCGTGGTTAAATTGGATAAGTGGGGATTGAATTTTGATGGGAATATCAGTAATCTTTCCGTCGAAGAATTTGTTTTTAGAGTAGAACACCTTCAATCAGTATATGATTGCCCGTGGTCGTTCATTCTTAGGGACTTTCATACATTACTCTCAGGACAAGCGCGGGAATGGTACTGGCTTCACGTAAAAAGTGGTAGCTCGCAAGACTGGGCGTCTTTACGTCATGCGCTTATGAGACAGTACAGAACCAGTCGAACGGAGTTTGAAAAAATGCGCGAATTGGTAGAGCGCCGGCAGTTGTCGAACGAAACGATAGACGATTACTTTCATGCTATAGGGAAATTACGGTCCAGGTTGTGTTGTCCGATACCCGAATATGAGGTGATAAAAATAATAAAAAGAAACTTGAAAGAAAACCTTGCTAGGATAGTGTACCCGATACAGGCTTATTCGGTAGAGCAGCTTAGGGAGGAATGTCACGAGGCTGAGAAATGTTTTGTGAATAGAGAGCCGCGTCCTTTCCACCAAAGCCGAGTGGCGAGGCAAGTGTGTGAGATTGACGCCGGGAATTATGGTCAGGGTGTCGAGAGTCAGTGGATTGAGAGTTCTGAGGCTGTGCGATTATCTGAAGAGGCACAACATCCGCAGCAGGCGCGCAAGATGCCGCTTGTATGTTGGAACTGCCGCCAAGAAGGACATACATTCAAAAATTGTATGTCTTTGCACCGCAACGTATTTTGTTTTAAGTGCGGTCTGCCTGAGTATATCACTCCAAAGTGTCCGAAATGTGGTGAGGGAAACTTGCGGAAGAACGTGGCAAAGGCGGGTATGTCGCGCTCTCAACAGACTCCCGCAACTCAAAATTAAGTAAGGTTGACTGTAAGGCGTTAGGGAATCAGGAAAGATTGGATCTCCCGGCAAGATGTGGAAGTGGTGTCCAAGAGCATCCTGATGAGAATTTAAATGTCACTGCGAAACCTGAAAATATAGGAAAAATTAATATTTTAGAAAAGTTAAGAAATTTCAATGTTAAAGTCAGAAACTCAGTGAATACAAAACCGTTAGAAGAAAGAATCCATGAATATTACGAGGCGCGTTCGAGAATTTTTGGCGCTAGTTCGCTACATACTGTGTCGGTTTCCAGAAAAGTTAAAAAGGCGCGAGAACGCTACCATCATCGTAGGGCAGTTCGGCGAAATATTATAGCAGCGATAACTGCAGTAGAGAGAAATGATCCGAGGCCGTATGCAAACGTCCAAATTGAAGGAGCCAGCATACGCGGCCTTCTCGACTCTGGGGCTTCGGTTAGTATTCTCGGGAAGCGTTGTCGTGAGTTTGTTGATGAATGCGGATTAACGGTTGAGCCATATTTCTCTGAAGTGAAGACAGCCTCTGGTAGAAAGCATAGAATCGTAGGTAAAGTTGCAGTTGAGGTATCCTATAATAAAGAGAAAAAGTTAATAGAGTTATATTTGTGTCCATATCTGGATCAGGACCTTTATCTGGGAGTTGATTTTTGGCAAGCGTTTGGATTGGCCAAGGAGCTCTTTAGGAATTCTGAGCTGAGTTTAGACGAAGTGCCGCAGGCTTTGCAAAGTGATAATCCCAGTGTAGTTATGCACGAATTGACAGCGGATCAGCATACACGTTTGGCACAGGTGAAGAAAAAGTTTTACTCATTCGAAGAACGTGGACTAGGGCGGACTCCGTTAGAAAAACATAGAATTCAGTTGGTAGAGGGCACTGTCCCAGTTAAGGATCGACATTATCCAATATCACCCGCTGTACAGAAATTGGTTTATACGGAAATTGATAGAATGTTGGAGCTGAAAGTGATAGAGGAAAGCAACAGTCCGTGGAGTAATCGCACAACCTTGGTGCGGCAGCCTAACAAAAACAGATTTTGTTTGGATGCGCGTAAGTTGAAGGATCGGACTGTGAAGGACGCGTACCCTTTGCAAAACATTGATGGTATTTTAAGTCGGATCGACTACACTTATTATATAAGTAGTGTAGATCTGAAGTATGCCTTTTGGCAAATCGAACTCGAGGAGGAGTGCAAGGAGTATACTGCCTTCACAGTTCCCGGTCGTCCGTTGTATCAATTTTGCGTTATGCCTTTCGGCTTGTGCAATGCCGCCCAAAGGTTGTGCAGGTTAATGGATAAGGTGATACCTCAGCGTTTGAAGTCCAATGTTTTCGTGTATTTAGATGACCTTTTGGTGATTGCGGCTGATTTTGAGACCCATATGAAAGTCTTGGAAGAGGTAGCTGAGTGTTTAAAAACGGCGAATCTCACAATAGGTCTGGAAAAGTCGAAATTTTGCTTTAAAGAGCTGCGTTATTTGGGGTTTATAGTAGGCAATGGTTCGCTACGTACCGATCCAGATAAAGTAGCGGCGATTCACCGGATACCGATCCCTCGTTCGGCGAGGGAAGTACGTAGTTTTCTTGGTGCTGCCGGTTGGTATCGGCGTTTTATTCATAATTTTGCTGCATTATCTGCTCCGCTTAGCGATACGTTGAAAAAGTCCAGTAAGTTTACTATGACTCCGGAAGCAGTTGATGCTTTCCATCTATTAAAGCAGTCGTTGACTTCCGCGCCGGTGTTGAAACATGCTGACTTTACCAAAAGGTTTTTTATCCAGTGTGATGCGTCGCATATAGGCATAGGGGCGGTTCTGTTTCAGGTCGACGACAATGGTAATGAGAGTCCAGTTGCGTTTTTTTCGCAGAAGTTGAATGGACATCAGCGTAATTATTCCGTTACAGAGAAAGAATGCCTGGCGGCGGTGCTAGCAGTTAAAAGGTTCAGGCCGTATGTTGAGATGTTACCGTTTACGGTAATAACTGATCATGCGAGCCTGAAGTGGCTTATGTCCCTCAAGGATCTGAGTGGTAGGTTAGCACGGTGGTCTCTGCAGTTGCAGGCGTTCGATTTTGAGATCCAGCATCGTAAGGGCTCGGAAAATGTAGTGGCAGACACGCTGTCCCGTTCTGTGGAAGAAATTGAGTTAGTTGATGATAATATTTTGAGTATGGAGACTACTGAATTTCATTCGCCTGAGTATCTGGAGTTGGTTGATACAGTTAATAAAAATGCTGAGAGGTTGCCTGATTTAAAGACGGAGGATGGTATGGTCTTTAAAAGAGTAGCGTTTGATAGTCTCGTAGAAATTGAGTTGGGTTGCTGGAAGTTGTGGATTCCAGAGGCCCTGACTTCAACTATTATAGCCAAAGCCCATGAACTAAAAACCGCAGCGCACGGAGGAATCGCGAAAACGCTCGAAAGAGTACGCAGGTATTATTATTGGCCTGGAATGGTAGCACAGGTACGGCGGTTTGTGAATAATTGCGATATATGTAAGGAGACAAAGGCATCGAATGTGGTGTTGTGTCCTCAGATGGGAAATGAGGTAATCACGGAGCGACCATTCCAAAAGATCTATATTGATTTTTTGGGTAGATACCCAAGATCTCGTAAAGGCAATGCATACATTTTTATCGTTGTAGACCATTTTTCCAAATTTACGCTCTTGAAAGCCATGAAGGCAGCGACAGCTAGTAAGGTGGTGGAGTTTCTGGTGAGCGAAGTATTTTATAAGTTCGGTGTCCCGGAGGTTATCCATAGCGACAATGGCGTGCAGTTCAGTTCAAAGGAATTTGCTAAATTGATCAAGGAATTCAATGTAATACATCTGAAGACGGCATTTTATTCACCGCAATCGAATGCGGCTGAGAGAGTGAACCGATCTGTATTAGCCGCCATTAGAGCGTATTTGCAGGATGATCACCGTGACTGGGACTTATATTTGCCGGAAGTAGAGTGTGCACTTAGGAATTCTGTGCATTCAGCAACTGGAGTTACTCCATTTTTCGCGCTGTTTGGACAACACATGTTCACGAATGGTGCCGATTATAAGTTAGCACGAAAGTTAAAATCCTTAAATGAACATGAGTTGTTGGCACTTGGAAGAAACGATAAATTTGCGCTGTGGCGTGAAAGAATTAAAGATAAGTTACATGAGGCCTATGAAAGAAGTTCGAAGCAGTATAACCTGCATAAGCGACTGGTCAGGTTTACGCCAGGTCAGGAGGTTTTCAAGAGAAATTATATGCCGAGCGATTTTAAAAAGAATGTGAATGCAAAATTTCTTAGGAAATTTACAAAGTGTCGTATAGCAAAAGCAATTGGTAATAACATGTACGAGCTCGAGGATCTTACGGGCAAGAGCCTCGGCGTGTATCATGCGAAAGACATTAAGCAATAAATCTTGTGCAATAATTTATTTTTTTTTTGTGCAGTAATTCTGAATTAGAATAAATTCAACTACGTTTTTGGGGCAATAATGATAAAAATGTGCAATATTTACGCGTTTATGTTGTTGTTGTTTGATGTAGTTGATGTGTTGCTTGATGTCTGGTTGTCAGCTAATTCCAATTGCGTTTGTATGTGCGTTGTTCGGTATGTCCTTGTCTCAAGTAGTACCTGAATATAAGTTAGAACAAAGTAATTGCCTTAAAATAAAATCAAATTATTGTACTTCCCGTGGTGGTAACCTTCTTCCGAGTTTCTTTGTAACCGGCTAGCTCAGTTCTTAGCATGAGACGGGGTTGCGTGGGCGTGGCCTGCGTTGGGTCGCCGCTTAAAAAGTTCCTGAGTCCGGCGATTTGCATTCGCACACTGCCTTTGCTGCAGCCTGAGGGCTTTGCAAATGAAGTGTGTTGTTGCGTGCTGCTTCATCGCTAGTTGTCAAATTGTCTGAAAGAGAAAGTTATGTTAATTATTTAAAAATACTTACTTGAGTTGGTCCTTTTGTCTTGAATCTGAAATGAAAGGAAAGAAAGAAATGAGATGAAGAATTAGCATTAGATTAGGGCTGATGTTGCCGAATTTATTGGTAGTTTGTGTAGTAGTGGCCGTCAAGGAAATTTCCTGTGTGATGTTTGGTTTCACTTCGTTTTCGTTTATGTATTGATCGAGACGTCGCCTGGAAATGAAATAAGGATTATTTATTATGTTTTTACTCACCTAGTTGTCTGTATCTAAAAGGAAATTAAAGATTTATTGGATTATAAAATAATATAAAGAGATAGATTTGCTTACCGTACTGCGTGTGCATGTTGTCTGAGCTGTCAGCTTTACTGGGAGCGGCCATCATGAAGTCTCTCGTTGTGTGTTTTGAGGTTGGATTTTGTAGGCGTTAATAGTAGCGTATTGTGGGGGGGAATTTGCGTAATTCCGGCGTTACCAGACAACAGTTGCGAAGTTAGGTCAAAAATATGGGAGGTGGATATGAATGAAAAATATTTCATGAATGAAGGCTTGCGAAAGGTGGGTAAGGAATAACATGCGAAAGTCAAAGTGAAGGAAAGTCGTGCTACTTTTTTATGTGCGCCTGACACAGGGGCGGTACAAGTTCATGTTGTGTGTACCAATAAAATTTTATGATATTTGTTGTTTTATGGTTTTTTTTTGTGAAATCAATATAAAATTTATATACGTGTTAGGAAATGGAAGAAATAACTAGATTTTTGTCGCGCCAAAATTGGATAAATAAGTACCGGTAGAGGAAAAATAAGAACTGGCTCTGAACTGGTGGGCTGGCGCGCTAAAATTCAGATGATCTTGGAATATTAAAGTAGACGGTCGTGTCGCACGATATACTAGTGGTGGTTGTTGTTGCAATTTTGCAAGTTTTAATTTATAAAGAAATAAATTTTTGTGAGAAAAAGTCGTGAGATAAGCAATTTGGTCCAGCCTGCGGTCCGAGACGGCGGTAACAGAATTTTGGGTAATTTAAACGCAAGCGCTTGGAGGCAATTTTTGGACTGCGACTTTTCTTTACATTTTCTTATATATATACTCTGGAATTGGCAATAAGGTATGAAATTTGAAGTTCTTATTTTGGAAAAATTATGGAGATAATGAATAGTGGGTATCTCTGCAGACCGGTGGACGACGGTCTGTGATTCCACCACAGGCGGCACGACGCGGCTTTTTCTTTTGTACTCACTGGCCTGTGCAACGTCAGAGCTGAAGTGTTATACCAGCCATTTTTGCCTTTGATCGGCAGAGAAGTATGCCGGCCGAATAAGATAAGTTCCGCAGTTGATATCTACCGCGAGCGGTGCGGGCTAGAGACGAACTTATAAGGCCGATAATTGGTATTTAAAATTTAAAATTTTGGTGTTTAGAAGAAATCCAGCTCGAGATTTTTTTTATCAATCAAGTACAAGTTTAATCTTTTTGGAAGTGTATACGCATATATTTTATTATGATCGTTAATTTTAAAATTTTTTTTTTGTATTTTATTTGTATAAATTTTGTATGTGTTAATGTGGTAGTGAGTCTTTACATATTATTTATAAGATCTTTAACTTTATTTCTTTATACATATAGTCACGATTGATAGAATTTTAATTTTTATATTTTGCGTTGTGAGAGAGTAGAAGTCTAGAGCGGTGTTTGCATAGCTTTGTGTGTTATTCCCTCTTTCGTGTTGTGTTGTTTCCATCTGGTGGTAAGAGCTCTTCCATAGGTAGGGAACTGCGGCAGTTAAAAGTTTAAGCGAAAGAGTAATGAATTTATTAAAGTTTACTTACGGTTTATTTGATAATAATCACTGTTGGAGACTTCGGCTTTCGTAATTATCATTATTTTTTTTTTGGTCTTTCAGTTAGTTTAATTTCATATTCAATAGAATGATAATTAAATGTTAAAAATTTTATTTAAAAAAAAATATGTTGTGCTAAGTTAATTTATTTGGGAGAAGGAGAGGGGAGGTGTATGAAGGAGGCGGGATGAGGTTGAGTGGAGAATGAGTGTGTGCGTGTGTGTTTGTGTTATGTCTGGTCGGAAATGTTTGTTTGTTTGTTTTATTTTCGATTTTAGATGCTCGCGTTCAAAATCATCTGGAACGCGGGTTATTGTTTGGTGACGTAGATCCTGTCATGGCGGGTTGAGAACCACGCCCCTTTCTCGTTTTTTTTTTTTTCTGAGCTAGTTGAGAAGGCCATGACAGGGCATATTGTCAAAAGCATATACGTAACCATAACAAACTATCGAAATAGAGATATGAGAAAAGCATCTTTTTTTTTGATATTGGCTATGATTATAGATATTTTCCAATTCCTGACATAATATTGTTGTCATAGAGCGTATCACCGTTTTTTTTATTAAAACAAGTTCACTTGACATCGCGACTCGACTAGGACTGGATAGCAAAAATAGATGCGTGTCGTGTGGACAGCAAAGGCGAGCCAAGCTGCTGCCTAGGAATTTGACAAGCCTAGTAGCTGTCTACTGGCCAGGCAGCAGCTTGCACTGTGTAAACGAGCCATTATGAATTCTGGTACCAAAGCAGTGTTGCCGGTATGCTACAATATAAAATAAATTTTATGTTTCTCTTAATAAGCAAATATATAAGTACATAAATGTGCTTGAACTGTTAACAAAACGTTTATTGGCTTCACGGAGTACAAATTTCCTAGAATAGAAAATTATAGTGTTCTTTACACCGAGTGCTACAAAAAGTACTTTTACCTCTTTCGTACTTTCTGAATTTCCTTTTTTTAACGTAAAATGTAACGCTGCTTTATAATATCATTGATTTTTCACCACAATTGAAGAAATGAATAAATTTGAGATGAAATGTTCTATTTTATTTATGGATATCGTATTTAACGATACGAAACATTTTAACTAAATGTACAGAATTCCGCCATCAGTTTGTTTAGAAGTATTCTTTATTTTCAGTAGTTATGAGTAACTTTTTTCCTTTTATCTTTGCTGCAATAGCCTAAATATCCTAGCAAAATTTCTCAAAGTTCGATAACGGACATGGTTGTGAAGTTATAAATCTCCAAGATGCAAGATTGCATGTACAACAGCCAAACATGTTGGTATTGTATTTAGTACCAAACAGCCTATCATGACAAAGAATATTCGTCCCAAATTTCATAGCTCTATTCGTTCTCTCTTGATCGTGATTTCGGTTTGGTTTGGAGACAAACCGGTTTCGGCGACGTGCCATCTTCAGTGTCATCTTCAGTTTTTTCGTTCGCAGAACATAGATGGCACATCGCCGAAACCGGTTTGTCTTCAAACCAAAATTGACAAGGGATGACGGAAATTCGTTCCAACACTCATCATTATCCAACCCTGTCGGAAAGCTAAACGAATATCAAGAAGCAACATTTAAATGCTTATAATTGTAAAAATTGTGGAGTATTATTATTTTCTGTTACAGTTTGAATTATTAAAATAACATGTACCACATTTTATTGTCCTTTTGATTTAAAGCTTAAGTTAATCCGGCGGATTTGTGCGAGTATTTGGAACGTACCATTTTACTGTATGATTTCGTAGCCTTGAGAGTAAGGGATTTACTAGAATACCTAAAATGTAGAGAATAAAATAAAATATGTAAATAAATCAAAAGGCAAAGCAAATGATGAATGAATAAACTTACGAGAGTGTAATTTCCGAATGTTGCAATTGCATGCAGAGCTTCTATCGGAAATATTCTGTTAATAATTCCACAGACCTCCGTAATTTGGTGAATGCTAATAATAATCTGCAGTTATATTCCGGTTCGTATTCGGGTGTGTCATAAGGGCCGCCTGCACCTATGCCGAGACGCCAATACTACTGTTCTGCGGTCCGCATTTGTTGGCGCATGTCCGTAGCTCTAGCTATCATAAGCTTGTTGCTCGTACGCAACGTGTTCGTCGTAACCTCGTCTACAATAAAAAGAAGGAAAATTTACTTTTACAATAAAAATCCACATCTTTCGGTCTCTAAACTCAGTTGACATTTTTGATCAGCCGAAAAAGACAGAATATATGTATATTTCGATCATAAAACCTACCCGTACGTTTCGTCCATAGCACTTCTGGAGCCGGATTCTGAGATTCTCTAATGCTTAATCTCCATCGCCAAACAAATATAAACGAATTTTAGCGAAATTAAAATACAATTGCAACTCTCAGTAGTTGGAATTTTTAATTTTGCTTCACTAAACCTAAACATTATAGAGACTAAACGCAAACTTAACGAAAGCATGAGCGAGCCTCAATTCCTTTTGAAAGGAATTGGACTTGGAATTGAGCAAAGAAATTCCTTTCACATGGAATGGAATTATAAGTGTCAATTCTTTGGAATTGGATTTGGAATTGAAAATTTCAATTCCTTTTGAAGAATTAAGGTTGGAGGAATTGAAGTCCTTTGCTGACGATTGAGACCTTACTGTGTGTATGATAGAGTGTAAGTTTAAGTAGAAGAAGAAGATATTTAGGCCTCCGATCCTTCATACCAAATTCCCATTCCTTTTACACAGACATGGCCGCCTTTTCATTCATGATTTTGTAAAGCATAAATGTTATCTGATGTCGTTACGACTTCCTTTACAAAAATAAACTGGGTTTCATTGATTAGGACTGCTCGGAAACTGTCGGAATGGATGCCTAATGAATGCCTAAGAACGTAAGGTAGAAGTAATGAGCGATTGATGCCAGTTTAAAATTTGTCAGTAATAGCAACTGGCTACACTCGCCTTCTAACCTACGGAAATTGTAAGCATTCATCATTTTTTGCCTTACAAAATAAAGTATGTTGAATGCAAAGCTATTCGGCTTTTTCTCTATGCTTTTTCTCTATATCAACGAAACCTCAGTAACGCATTCCTTTACTCGCTTCTAAATGTAAGCTACATTTGAAGGTACACGGAATTTGCCTTACGTTTAGTAGCATGATTTTTCCACCTACAAAATAAGGAGGAAATCGTACACTATTTTGTAAGCACCTTACGAATATTCCCAATGGGTTGACATACAGCACACATATGCTATACGTGTTTAAGTTATACGCTAGTAACTTAAATTTAACGAGGAAATTCAGTTTTTTTTCGACATAAATTTTCGCGGGAACGAAGTTTCCTATCTTCTTATCTCTGATCTAGAGAGTTGCGAACTTTGTTAAAAAGTTTATTTATTTATTTATTTAAGACTTAAACTAAGCACATTCATTGCCTTATAGTTTACAAATAGGTAAATAATTCAAAAAATAAAAAGAATTTAAGAATTAGACAAAAAGTTTAAAATTTTACGCTTAACTCCAAACAGAATCAGAAAAATTCATTACAGAATAAACAGTATTAAAATTCAAACAAGCATTCCGAAGAGATTCATGCTGTAGATACGGCGAACCGCAAAAGCCTAAATGAAGAGGCTCATAACGTCTCGATGTACGACGAGGGACATTTAGTTGAATGTTGGCTAGCAAATATGAGGAATCCGTAACACCAGATAGACAGCTCACAATGAAAATAGCGTTGATTATAATTCGACGATTAACGAGTGATGGTAAGTTTATAAGTTTTAGTCGAGATTCATAAGACGGTAAGTTCACCGATTCATTCCAGAGGAGATTACGAAGGCAGAGAAGCAGGAATTTCTTTTGAACCGATTCTATCTGCGAGATGTAGCAGCTATAATTTGAGCTCCAGAAAGGCAAGGCATACTTCAGAATCGGTCTCACCAGAGAAGTGTACAGTAGCTTAGTAATATAGGGGTCACCAAATTCCTTAGCCCATCGCTTTATAAATCCCAAAGTACTATTCGCTCTGCTAGTAACGCCGTTTATATGACTATGGAAGCGTAATTTCCGATGCAGAACTACTCCTAGATCATTTACAGTCTCCACTACGTCCAGTTTCGAGCAACCAATAGTGTAATTCCGGAAAAAAGGATTCAAACGGCGGGCAAATGAAATTTGCTTACACTCCTTTAAATTTAGACCCATGCAGTTTATGCTACACAATTTAATTAGTGAATCTAACTCAGGCTGAAGTAACAAAGCATCACTGTCCAATAAATAGGATAAAAATATCTTCACATCATCAGCAAACATAAGCACCTTTCCACATACAATAACGGTTGGAAGGTCATTTATAAAAACGAGGAATAACAGCCGTCCCAAATGGCTCCCTTGAGGAAGTCCTGAAGGCACATCAAACTCTTTGGATACTATATTATTGAACACAACCATTTGAATGCGATTTCTGAGATACGACTGGATCCAACACACAAGAGATCCAGGAAATCCAAATAGCATCAGTTTCATAATAAGAAGCTCATGATTTACCACATCAAAAGCTTTACTGAAATCAGTATAAATAACATCCGTCTGCTTAGAATGCTTAAAATTTTTAATTGTTTCCGACACAAATTCAAACAGGTTTGTTGTAGTTGATTTCCCCAAACGAAAACCATGCTGAACAGGCGAAATTGAAAAACGAACAAAGCGAGTTATTTGGTCCGTAATAATCTTCTCAAACAGTTTCGGAAGGGCACTGAGCTTTGCAATACCACGATAATTATTTATAAGATGTCTGTTACCAGATTTATGCAGAGGAATAATATACGATGACTTTCAAGCACGAGGGAAGTAACCAGTACGAAGAGAGAGATTAAATAGTGCTATAATGGGCATCGCTAACTCAACAGCGCAGATTTTGAGAATATATGCTGAAATGTTGTCAGGACCAGGATTATTAGTGTGTTTAATGTCATTCGGAGCATTAAGAACAATCAATTCGTCGATGATAGGCTGAACAATAGAACCCGAGGAAACATTATAAGGGTATGTGTCCGAGCTATAATTCAAGGAAGAATACGTTGATTTAAAGTAGTCGGCGAAAGAGTCACATATAATTTCTGCAATGTCCGACTCCATATCATCAAGCTTCATAAAAGTTGGGAAAACCGCAGTCCTCTTTTTGGCATTTACAAAGTTCCAGAATTCTTTAGGATCACCTCGTATGTTAGATTTTACTTTAAAGATATATTTTTTATACGCTTGCTTACATGACAGCCGATATCTGCTCTTTATGGGTAAATAATTCGAAAGGTTTACATTCGAACGCGTATTACAGAACAACTTGTAGCATTTGGTTTTCATGTTCCTTAAAGCGCGCAGCTCGTTAGAAAACAAAGTAGGGCTCACACTGGGTCGAACCCTGCGCAAAGGAACCGATGATTCACGGGCCTCTAATAAAACATTATTGAAAGATTCCAGAGCCAAATCCAAACTTGCAGATGTAGAATTATCCAAGCGCAGAAAGAGCTCTAATTTATGTTACAAAGTTGATTCTTTTAAATTAAATAATTTGTATATTTGAAGCAAAGTTTCTTTGGCATTCCCATATGCATGACAGGCAGGGATATTTTACAAGACTGAACCAGTTCAATTTTCAAGGCGGGATGGTGCTTATCCTCAGGTAGTACATTATCATCAATGAAGATAAGGTCCAAAAGGCGGCCATTTTGATTCCGTACATAGTAAATTTGGAAAAGACCTCTAGAAAACACATCATCAAGGAAGCTGATATAATTCTCACGCTCAGTCAAAGGTAAAAGAGTATGCGGGTGATCAACGCAATATTCCCAGTTAATATAAGGCAAATTGAAACACCTCTACCACGTGTAAAAAGCCTCAGTCGTTTTGAGCACCACTTTATCAAGAAAAGACTTTTATAAAAGACTTTTAAAAATAAAAGTCTTTCATAACAGTTATCCAAACACTTACACTTTTCCACCGTTTAGGCGTGAGGAGAGATTTTTCAAACTTTTTAAATTACTTAAAATGGTTAAAAAGTTATAAAAAAACAACTACAACCCCTGAGACGCTGTGCAAGGGCGCTTTGGAAAGCCAGGATCTCAGTGCTTCACAGGCATTTTAAATAATATGTATGTTATTCCAAATTAGTTTTCTGGATCCATTCCAAGATCCATAACACCTAATTTTTTATAATTAAAAAATTGTTTAGACCATATTCCTTTTTTTTTTAAGTTATAGCATTGAAATGATGTCAGGAATTATCAGCTTTTCTTAATGAAATTATTCAATTTTCAGAAAATTAACAAGATTTTCTTCTTCATATACAATCAATTTTCGTATGTAAAACTCCGCTATAATGAATTTTCAGTAGACCTATCTGACCCTGAACATTATATCATCGTAATACTGGGTCACTGCTGTATTGAGTGAATACTTCGTTGTTGTATTTTGTGATTAATGGGTATATAGTACACTCTTACCTTGCTTTACGGCCTAGATGCGTTTCGGAAAAGTTGGCCATAAAGCGAAAAGCCGTATAACAAATTAATAATTTTTAAACAAAAGATCGGTGACAGTATAGCATTTTTTTGCCGTATAACGAAGTATTAGGGGCCGTAAATCGAAAAATTGCCGTAATTAGATATGGCCGTTATTGTGAAATGCTTTATAAAGAGCGGCCGTATAGCGAGGTATGAATGTACATCTTTTTTATGAGAATGAATGATTAAAAATTAATTTTGAAAATTTGTGTATTATTTTATTAAGCTGAAAACAGGAAAACAGGGAAGTGGGTATTTTTAATGTATTTATTTAATTTTATTGGTAGTATTGGCATTCCATAATAGGTTTAGATTTCATAAGGTCCCATGTTCCGTTCCTTCTGCCGAAAATTGCACATGGCGTGTGAAGTTAACTAAAGTCTTTTACATTTCCTAATGCACATTAATTGCTTTGCAAGTGCTAATTTTTTAAAAATTTTGTGAAGAACTAAACATTTTTAAAGACATAAGGAATGTAAGTAATGTTTGTGGAATGTCCGAGCTTTTCTAGGGAACTAATTGCTATGTTACGAAAGTGGCCATTGGCGTAGAGATACATGTGTTCCATATTTTTCTGTCTGTTCACATTTTGTCATGTAATTTCCCTTGCGCGTGAACAATACAGTGGAGAAGTGACAAATGCGAAGAAATGAGATGGATTATAGGCTTGAGTTATTTTTTGACGTTATAAAATACTCTAGCAATATGTTTTAGTAATTTAAGCCTTAATATACGTTTAAATAATTCTTCCTACGTAAAAATGGCTAAATTGTTACAAAATTCTATTGTAATGTAATTTCTTATTATTTTTAAAAGCAAGCTTATTTAATTACATATTTTGGAACATATTTACCGTTTCGACATAGCTTCAATATTGTTGAATTTTTTATTGTTGCTTTTGGTGTAGACCCCAACGAACACAAAATTTGTTGTCGCTCCCTTTTGGGAGCCCTTTGAAGTTTAAAATTTAAGCACCGATGTCTCCGAAACTACAAGAGATATATTGCTGATATTGGTACCGTTAAAAAAAAAGCTAGTATAAATACCTTTAATTCATGTTAAATAACATAATATCCAAATATTTTTTGTTTTTGAAATTTTGTTTTTAGTACTATTTTGTTTCAAAAATAAAATTTTTCCAAGAAAAAATGTGTAATTAACCCACATAATTATCAAAAAATTAAGAAAACAAATACTATTACCTTACTGGGAAAATTTATTTCATAAAATTCGGTGCAGGATTTACGGAGAAAACTAATTTTTTAAGGTATGTATAAAGTCCTCTTTTGAAAGTTTACTGCTATGAATATTTTTAGTATTACGGCTTTATGCAACGTTGAGTCTTAAAAGTTTAAGCCATGACGAGGCTCAGAAAAAATGGCTAATCAAGAAAATGTTTTATTTTAAGTTGAGTATGTGAGTTTTATTTCCATTTGCACTTTATTTTAAAGTTTGTAGCAATAGCGCTGCAGGCGAAACATCGCGCGATTTTTTCTTAAAAATTTTTAATTTTCAGTTTATTAAAAAATCCTTAGTAATAGTGTCACAGTTAACATAAATTCAAAGCTAACAACATCAATACCATTACAACAACATGCCATAGTGTACCAGAATCGCATTACTGAAAAAAGTTATAATAAGCTAATTGCAGAAAGTAGTTTGTTTTTACTTTATAAATGAGTTTTCTCATTTTAAATTTTATGGAATAAATTTTCTTAATAAGGTAATAGTATCTGCTTTCTTAATTTTTGGATAATTATGTGGGTTAATTACACATTTTTTCTTTGGAAAAATTTTTTTCTGGAAAAAAATCATACTAAAGAGTAAATTGTGTTTATTCCAAAAACTAAAAATATTTCGATTTTTAGTCGAACAAATTTTGGGTTTGTTGGGCCCTGGACCGAAAACAACAACAAAATTGGATCTGTGTCGAAACGGTAAACATAAGCCCATATTTTAAAAAAAATTTCTTAAGGCGATTTTTATTTTCAAAAATGTTTTTTAGAAAATTTTCATTAAATACTTTGTAATTGCTTATAAGCAATACAAATAGTAATTGGTAACAATTTAAAATTTTGTTTAAAACAGTTTTTTGTTTAACAGTCTTTTTTTTAATTTTTATATATGTACATATGGATGTATATGTTTTGTATTACGGATATTCCGCCTTGTAAAAAGATTTCAGTTTTAGTAGTGAAACCCTGAAAAGTCACTATTTCACATATTTCTTCTCACTTTGTCCTTGCTTCGTAGTTTGCCAGTCATCGATTGTCGTTTCGGCGCGTTGGACATAGGGTGCGGATTAGTGTTGTTGCTGTGTTGGTGTGTCAAAATCAAGGCAAATCTTAGAAATTATAATAGAAAATTGCCACGAGAGCGAGTTAAGTGGTACAGTTATAAACGTGGTGCGTAGTAAAATAAATATTGAAAACGAAGAACTTTTGTAAGAATAAATGTGAAAATTTTTTTGAAGCTGCTCAAGAAAAAGTATGGTAAATTGTAAAAACCCAACCTTGTTCCATATTCGCACGGATTCCTTTGAGTTCATTTAAATCTAGCCACGAGATTTTAATACAACCAACAAATGCAACACTGCTTGACAGCATTGTAAAATTGTTGTTATCTTTTTAACTTGTGACATTTTGCTTTTTGCTATTGTCAAAATTTTGAGGTTGAAATTTTTGAGTGAAAATTTGTGAAAAAGAAATTTTGAAACGAAAGAAAAAGAAAGAAATTTTGTGTGTGTGTATGAGAAAAAGAAATATGAGAAAAGAAATAATTCCAATAAGCACTCAATAAAAATTCTCTTCATTCTCCCTTTGTTATTGAAATATATCTTTCTGTTTGCAGTGTGTTCACAACGTAAAGGAGCCACAACAACAACAATAGAGCAGTGGAGCAAGGAGACACTGCAAAAAACTGCTGCAAACAACTAAGGAAATTTGGAAATCGCAGCTAAATAAATTGATTAATTAAACAAAATTTTTATACTCACACAAAAGCGCAATTAGACCGCAAACAAAATCCTTCAAACATGTCTGGCGAGGAAACGTCCGCGGATCGCAATGTTGAAATCTGGAAAATAAAGAAACTTATCAAAAGTCTGGAAATGGCACGCGGGTGAGTCAACTGCTTTGCTTATAAGTTTGTACCATCAGAACACCTTCCCTTAAGTAACACTAACATGGACGGGAAAAACTTAATTTACTGGTGATATTGAAGTGGGAAGTTCGCCATGCGTGGCATAATAAAGCGCCCTAATTTTAATAGTTCTGAATTTAGAAGCAGAATTCCTAGCAAAACAAAGAAGCTCCATGTTGAGTACTTCGTTACATTATTTTATTATTTTATCTACGTATGTACATGCAGGAAAATAAGGATAGATGGATAACTTCTTTCTTTTATTGCTTTCTTCAAATTTTTTGAATGTGAAGCAGACCTTTATTAAAAATTTGTTATTCAGAAGTAAAAAATTAATTCTTAATAACTTTCCATTTTTTTAAAATATTTTCTTTAATTAAAGTTTAAATTAGTATATTTTAAAATAAGAAAGTTGCAATTATCGTTAAGAAATTTCAATAACGACTCTTGTGATTATACGCACATACATATATTTTTCTATGTATAAAATTTCTAATGTTTAATAATTCGTTTTGGTTTATGATTAAGTTGTCTAAATTATATAAGAAGAGATTATCGAATTGTGCATACGCCAGCTATTCAATGAAGCTACGATATTTATATGGATTAATAAATCTGAGAGCCATAATAAAGAAACGACCCTTCGAGTATGGCCTTCCTCTCAGGGACGGGCATAAGGTGACCCTTGCATACAGAGGATTGTGCTTATTAAATTTCAGTAAGTAGCATCGTAGCAGATAAATGCGCTACGATGGCCTATGAAAAAAATGGCCTAGAAATTCTTTTTATCGTTACTAGAAGGCGAGATTAAGGCGTTATTGGTAAAGAATTTTAGCGCGTGGCCTCCAAATCAGCGAGGATACGCCCACAGTTAACTGTCCAGGAAACCTTCATCAGATTTTTCTTTCTATTACTGGCCCATGATATTCAAACTTATAGCCTGAACACAGTCATTTCGTCGACGATGAGCGATGATAGTTGTCAAACAAACAAAAAAAGAAGAACAAGACGTACTATGTGGCTAAGGAATTAGAACACGAGCGACTACCGACGTTGCTTTCGTCGACGAAACCAACGAAATTTTATTTTTTCTCTTTTCCCATAAGATCCAATGTAATTTTGACACTAGCGACGTCATTTGTAGTAAACGAAATTTGACTGTGTTCAGGCTATTAAGGTCCCAATTTTGAAGTTTTCAAATTAATTAATTATTTACTATTATTTATTAATTAAATAATATATTTCTGCCTAAAAAATGGGTCTTTTAGCGGTAATTGTTTCTGTCGTTTTATGGTGTTTTTTTTTTATGGCGTCCTAATGCATCTTTGTTAAAGGTTTTCAATTTTTGATTCGAATTTGTCCCACGGTATATCGACGGAATTCACTGAGTCATTTAACAAAAGCGTTGTTGGCGTCATTCGATTTTTCACGTGCACTTAGTATTTTTATTAAAGTGCATTAATATAACAACTTTATTGCAGATATTTTAGCATCATTAAAAACCTTAGATGAATACTATATGTATCCATATTGTTAAAATTAGGTACACTTTACACAACGAGGTTAAATATTAAGTAAGTTAAGTTAAGTAAGGTTGAGGTTATTCTAAGGTGGCAGCAAGTAGAGACGACAGAGATTTGAAATGTTTGTTTTCTCAGAAAGTATGAACGAATATACATATAGAAGTCAACCATGGCCGCCGACCTTGCCTTCGATTCAGAAGTACATACTTGCCTACAAACTCTATTTATTGTTGTTTGACAGTTATCCGCGTCGTTCTTTCTGTTTGTTCTGTAGTTTATAGTCGTGTATGCACGTTATTATGTACTTAAAAAACAAGTATTTTCTACTTTTATCAGGTTTAAGCTAAGCGTCTTTCTCTAATACTTTTGAGTAATTTTTATTAGCAGCAGCAGCGCTGTTTGCTCTTTCGTTTTGAACGTTGTTTGTTGACTTTTTATTGTGGATAACGTGGCTAATTCTGCATGATGTATGTTTTCTATGTATGTATATAAATGTACATACATACATGTATGGATATTCGTCAACGTTACTTTGTTGATACTATTTCATAATTCCTTAAATAAGCAGGATCTTTTGCAAAACAAAAATTCTTTTTAATGTTTGTATGCGTCTGTCGTATGCAATTTGTGTGAAACTACCTTTTACAATAAGCCATCTTTGGTTATTTAGTAGAGAGCTGCATGAGACGTCTCGAAGGCTTGTTCAAGACGTCTTGAAAGTTTTAGGGGTTGTCTGAAATGCTTCCATTGCTTTTAAATCAAGCCGTGACTTTTAGAAACGCTGCTAAAATATTACCACATATGTTTTCGATAGTCACGGCTTGATTCGAAATCAAATGGAAGTACTGCATCAACGCAAAAATGTTGCTATGTCAGTTTCGAATCTTTCGAGACGTCTCATGCAGACCTCTATTATTTATTATATAACTAGCTGTTACCCGCAACTTCGTTTGCTTGGAATAGTACTTGCTCTAACTTAGTTTGATTGAATGATATACATATGTACATACATATGTACACATCACAGTCGTTCGCTTGCATACATACTAGAGCTGTGCACAAGCCGTTTTAAAGACAACTAGGCACAAATCGGCACGACTGCTATTTTGTGACGGCCGTATGAAAATCGCAATAAACAACAAAAGTGTGGTGCCTTTACCCGACCGACATTAATTTTTATTACTTGTTCAAAAATTTGCAGTTGCTGTTTTAATGTTGATGCATTTCATGTTGAGGCACGCAATGCTTTTTTTTAACTTAATCCTAGGAGACGGCTGAACGTATGTATGGATTTAATATGTATGTGCATTTCGTGTGTGTATCCTCTGTTATATCTATTTAGCAATAAGTGGCATTAAAACTGCTGCGTCATTTTCGACTGACAATTTTGTTTTTGTTTCCAGCAGAGCCCAAGCAATAAAGGCTGTGAGTGCAAAGCTAAAATGTTTTATACATTTTTACTGCTAAAACGTTGTGTGTTTTAAAAGTAGTTTTAAAACGGCTTGTGCACAGCTCTAATACATACTCGTACATATGATATACACGATACGTTTTAATTAGGATAGGAGAGGCCCGTTATAAGGTTGCCTTGACAACTCGAGGGCCCAAGAGATACTTGTTGCTTGTTTATGTCTTATCACGATATAAATTCATTTATTATTGACATCTATTCTGTCCAGCACAATGTTTACTTCATTTAAAATTGAGATTGAATTCCCCTACAATCCTTCATATCCTATTTAGAGGTATACTTTTTATAAAATAGGTACCCTATGTCCCTCGTCAGGGTTCCAGCTATCTTCACACCAAATTTCACCAAAATCGGTGCAGCGACTTAGCCGTGAAAAGCTCTTTTATTTCGAAATATTTCTGGTTAGCGTTTTGAGTGCAATGCGAGTCTTATGGATAACATTTTTATGAAAATTGTATGAAGGTAATAAAGAAATTGTATACAGAAAATATAAAGAAATTTTTTTTTCATAAAGTCGACTTGCCCACTTTCAAAACAAACGACTAATTTATTGACAAAACTATTTAATTTGGCAATAAATTCATATACAATTATTCGCCATTAGGACAAATAGGTCGTGGTCTGCTAAAAAAATTCATCTCAAGGGACTAGAACCGGTTTGACATTTATTATTTGTGCTATTGGTACAAAAATCAGGAACTAAAGTACAAAACTCAGACTTCTTAAACTGATTTTACATACTCTTCTCTTCTCTTCTCTTCTCTTCTCTTTTCTTCTCTTCTCTTCTCTTCTCTTCTCTTCTCTTCTCTTCTCTTCTCTTCTCTTCTCTTCTCTTCTCTTCTAGAAATGGCACAAGCATGATTTCTTTAATTATTCCTCCTAAAGATCAAATATCGCGAGTTAGCAAAATGTTGGCAGATGAGTTTGGAACTGCGTCTAATATTAAGTCACGTGTCAATCGTCTGTCAGTGCTGGGTGCGATTACATCTGTGCAGCACAGACTTAAACTATACACCAAAGGTAACGAACTTTTCCGCCTCAAGAAATTTTTTTAATCTAATTTAAGAACATTAATAAATTCCATTTTCTGTTTTGCACCGCCCTTTACAGTGCCTCCAAATGGTTTGGTCATTTATTGCGGCACGATTGTCACAGAAGAGGGCAAGGAGAAAAAGGTCAACATTGACTTTGAGCCATTTAAACCGATTAATACATCGCTCTACTTGTGCGACAATAAGTTCCATACTGAAGCATTGACTGCTTTGCTGGCGGATGACAATAAATTCGGCTTTATTGTGATGGATGGTAATGGTGCACTTTTCGGCACACTTCAGGGCAATACGCGTGAGGTTCTGCATAAGTTCACCGTCGATCTGCCAAAGAAGCACGGACGGGGTGGTCAGTCAGCATTACGTTTCGCTCGTCTGCGCATGGAGAAACGTCACAATTATGTGCGCAAAGTAGCCGAAGTAGCCACGCAGTTGTTCATAACAAATGATAAGCCAAACATTGCTGGTCTAATATTGGCTGGTAGTGCTGATTTCAAAACCGAGCTGAGTCAATCCGATATGTTTGATCCTGTAAGTATGGACAATTTAGAGAATTAGAAAAGAATTACTTTTTTGTTTACCTAATTGCATTGTTGTTGTTGTTTATGTCCAGAGATTGCAAACAAAAATCATTAAATTGGTCGACGTTTCCTATGGCGGTGAAAACGGCTTTAATCAAGCGATAGAACTGGCTGCCGAATCGTTGCAAAATGTGAAATTTATACAAGAGAAAAAACTAATTGGTCGTTACTTTGATGAGATTTCGCAGGTGAGTGTCGTTGTTATCGTATTTCTAAATCAAACGTAGACGGTTTTATGAGTAATAAATTAAATTGCAATAAATTTCGTAGGACACAGGAAAATACTGTTTCGGCGTCGAAGATACGTTGCGCGCTTTAGAATTGGGATCTGTGGAGACTTTGATCTGTTGGGAAAATCTGGATATTCAACGTTACGTCCTTAAAAACCATGCGAACTCGACGTCGACTACAGTATTACACTTGACGCCAGAACAAGAAAAGGACAAGTCTCATTTCACAGACAAAGAGGTACTCCCAAATAGGTTTAAATGAGTAGATAAATGGATAAGGGTTATCCATTTCGATTTACGGAAAGTAAAGTCCTGCTATTAAGCGGCTGTCAAATGTCAATGTCATCCGAACTAGCAATTGTTTAGTTGAAGGTTTGCCATTTAACAATAGGGATCGTTTTACCATCGAACAACGCCTTAACTTTGTTAAAGTATTCTAAACGAATGGTAATTCTGCTGTGGCCGCATTTCGAGCTGTACGACAAAAATGGTCGTCGCTGGTCGTCGTAATCGTTCTATTGAGGGTACAATTTCAAACGTAGTAAAGAAACTCAAAGAAACGCTAACTTACGAGTAACTCGTACGTGCGAGTTGGTTAGTAGCTCGCATCCGAGTTACTTTAACATTTTTTTTATTCACTCGCCTGCTCGCCCGGCTGCAACGCGCACATGACTGCGGCTCGGCCGTCGCTCGCATCGTTTGGACGCGTTCGGCAGTAGCTCGTCAGTGCCAGCCGGACAGTTGTGCGTGGAACCCGTGTTTTTTTTTGTGTACTACGCCTTCGTACGATAATATTTCATAATAATATTATGATAATAATAATATAATATAATAATAATATTATAATAATAATAATATTATAATAATAAAAATATTATAATAATAATAATATTTCATTCATGAAACTCTACAGAGACCAAGAAAACCTGTGGAATTGTTTCGATAAAAACTATCGAAATAGAGATATGAGAAAAGCATCTTTTTTATATTGGCTATGGTTATAGATATTTTTCAATTCCTGACATAATATTGTTGTCATAGAGCGTATCAACGTTTTTTTTATTAAAACAAGTTCCCTCGAAATCGCGTCTCGACTAGGACTGGGCAGTAGCTAGGTGTCGTGTAGACACCAAAGGCGAGCCGAGCTGCTGCCTAGGAATTTGACAAGACTAGTAGCTAGTAACTTGCCAGGCAGCAGCTTGCACTGTGTAAACGAGCCTTAAGGCCTGTGCATCATCGCTTCGCAGGCTCGATCGAAAACACTGAGCCGTAGTGTTGAGGACGACCCAAATTTATTGATTCCACGGCGCGATGGGAAAACCATTTCCATTGGGCATTTGGGCTTGTGATACGGTACATTGTGGCCTGCACATGAAGGTATGGATCTAGACAATATGTGGTTCCAGCAGGATGGCGCCACACGACACGGCCGGGTTTGGCTTTACTGCGGGAGAAATTTCCAGGAAGCACTATTTTGCGATTTGGCGATGTTAATTGCCCACCAGGATCGTGCGATGTGACGGCTTTAGATTTCTTCTTGTGGGGCGAACCGCGACCGTATTTACGCGAACAATCCTTTAACTTTGAAGAATTTAAAGAATGACATATGTACGTCAGGTTATGGCCGAATTATTGCCCAACTTGTGTCAAAAAGTTGTCGAAAATTACCTCAGCAGGATTAAGGCCTGCAAAAGGTCTCGTGAAGGACATTTGAACGGTATTGTTTTTCACGCATAATGGCATAAAAATTCAGTCGATATCTAAATATTTAGAGTGCTGTTTTACTTCACTTTCCGAAAGAAAAAATGGATAACCCTATATAATGCAAATTAAATGGAAAGGGTAGTTTATTGGAAATCGTGTTTAAACTATGTACGACCGTTTTCTACTTCTTTTCTCATTTGAAAAAATGCAGAGTGGCGTTGAAATGGAACTCATCGAGTCTCAACCACTGCTCGAATGGTTAGCCAATAATTATAAAATGTTTGGTGCTACGCTTGAGATCATCACTGACAAATCTCAGGAAGGTAGTCAGTTTGTGCGCGGTTTTGGTGGGATTGGAGGTAAGTCGGAGCCTTCACTCCTCACTTTTTTAACCATGTATTTTTGCTGGATAAAGTATATAGAAGAAGAAAAAAGGGCACAATTGCGATTAAATGCGAATGTCAAAATTTCCTCAGTTTTCATTTTAGTTCGTTGTTTAGAAAACTAATACTGATTGAAGAAAGATACATTGATATATTTTTAATAAAAAAAGAAGACTTTTGTTATTATAATCGCAATTATTGCTTTCCAACTCGCTTGAAAATATGTATTTCCTAACAACTTGTTTGTATCTTTCTCTATTCCTTTTATTGCTGCCACTAATGTACTGTAAAACCAATTTCTTTATGCTTAATTGATATGTATGCTTATTCCGATCGTTAATCCTTAACAACTGCAAGGTATTTTACGCTATAAGGTAGATTTTCAATCACTGCAGGCTGATGAACCTCTTGAGGACGTTGATCTTGACGATTATTAAAGTGTAAACGAAAAAAAAATGCAAAAGCCGTACATCCCACGCACGCACACAATAAGTCCGTATTTTAATAAAACAAAACCAAAAAAATGAGAGCGCACTGCTTGACTTGTAAACGTAGAGAAAAATGCTGAAATGAAATAAAATTATTTTCTGTTAAAACTGTTTACATAAGAACAATAAAAATATTAGCGTGGCTCTAATTTAGAATGTTTAATTTTATCTATCGTGTCGTATATAAACAGAAAAACTGTTTGCAGAAAAACTTGAATTTAAAATTGAAATTTTTTAAGAACCTGGTTAAGTCAAGGCTAAAATTTTAAATAATTACAAAGTGCTAAATTTTATTTGCGTGGTCATCTTTATTTTCACCACCGTTACACCGTGCTACTCAAAAAATAATGGAGTATAAGAGAGCGGACCCTTACCCTGAGAGAGAGAGAGAGAGAGCTCATAATCAATGGTAACTTCACCCGCTTAGCATATACATATTTCTATCACTTCGAATATTTCTATATGGTATCTAAAGCCACCCAGACAGCATCTGTACCGACATCTGTGCCGTGTAGGGTGGTGTTTGTGCAGATGTCGAAGCAAACATGAAAATTAATTAGATATTTATTTTGCGATCTGTGCGTGTAGGGCAAATTTTGCCCAGATTTGTAAAACTTTTGAGCGGTGCGGACGTGCCGCAGATGAAATGAAAAAGGATTATTTATCTATCATTATTAGTTATCTATTAATTATTTATCTATTCTGGTTAGCATTTATAGATTCTAAGTTACAAGGAAAAAGTAACCTAATAGAGTAATTAACAGAGGGATTACGGCGTTTTAGTGGTAAAATTAAAAGTATTTTAATAGAGTATTTTAAGAACAGCCGGTCTGCACAGACATCTGTGTTGTGTATAGGCTGCTTAAGAGGGTGGGCTTGATATTGTCTCACCTTGCATCAAGCTGGAGTTTTATATAGTCCGTCTCCGTCCGTCCCCGATTGGCGAACAAGTAGAAAACATGCAAACATATCGGAGCTGTTTAAGAGGGTCCGTCGGTTTGCGTCCATCCAACGAGTAAAAGTAGAAATGATTTGAACTTTCTATCCGTCCTGCCCGTCTAATCTATTATAATCGTGCTTACACTATTACAATCTATTATAACCCAGCTAAGAAATGATCAGGGATGAAGCCGTAAAGTAATTTTTTGATGTAAAGAATTTTGAGATTATATATAATCGTAGTAATGATAAGCAGGTAACTATAAAAGATTTTAGCTTTAATTATAAAATAAAATTTCTATAGAATAATGATAACAGTTGTATCCCTAAGCTGGCGGACGGACTCTATGAAACTCGAAGAAAAATTTATTCCGTCGGCCTCCGTCAGATGTAAAAGATTTTCGACGGAGACGGACTTTTTGAAACTTGTGAAACTCATAATTTTGCTTTTTCTAAACGGATTGTTGTGAACTGCTTGCGCGTTTTGTTAATTATCAAAGACATATTAGAACGAATTTTACTGTTGTTTAGCTAAAGCCAAGCAGTCATAGGGCCGATTTCACAATGTCCGGTTAAGTGCTAATCGCGACTTTCAAACGTCAAAAACTCTTACAAATTGACGTTTAAAAGTCCCCCTTAGCACATAATCGGACATTGTGAAATTATCCCTTAATAATCTTAATACCATTCATTCATTGGCCAATTCAAAAAAAAGTCAGCATCAAATTTTAACATTATTACAGTAGAAACACAATTACTAACTTCCCGATGAGCTAGAGACTAGAAATTTTAATTATTGCTCACAACTATATGACAATGCAAAATTAACCATAAACTAACCACCAACGATGACTTAAATTGCGTGACCTTTGTTTTAATTTTAAACATAAACTAATTTTAAACAAATACTAAACATAAATTATATCCATAAATACGTATGTATATAATATTTTGTTTCTTTATTTTTTTCGAAATTTCTAGAAGGCTACAAGTGTATGTTCATTGCAGATGCGAAACATTTAAAAAATTATTGTGTCAGTAATCTCTTTCCCAAGTATACTTGTAAAAAGATTGTGTCAGTAATCATTGCGAATATGGAAATTATATTTTTTCCAAATGTGAAATGCACGTAAAAGCTGTGTTTTTATCACCTCGAAATTGTATTCATGTGAATTTTTTTTTTGCTCTGACTTGACTGACGGTTTCGCTGCTTAATGTGAACACTTCCACATAACGTATACAGGATAAGATAGTGTGGGTTGGCAGGTATACACATATACATATGGTTGGAGGACTCCAACAATACCAAATCTCTAGAAAAATCTATGGTTTTTTAAGCAGACGATTCAGGTAGCAAAATTATTTTAGGATATTTTGAACTACACCTTTTCCAATTGTAGTTTAGAAAGCGTCAAATGCATTTTAGAAATGGTCATTTTATTTCAGAAATCGTCAAATGTATTTCAGAAATCGTCATTTATATTTCAGAAATCGTCATTCGTATTTCAGAAATCGTCAGTTTTATTTCAGAAATGGTCATTTTTATTTCAGAAATAATCATTTTTATTTTAGAAACCGTCAAATGTATTTCAGAAATCGTCATTTGTATTTTAGAAACTATCAAATGTAGTTCAGAAACTATCAAATTTAGTTCAGAAACTATCAGATGTAGTTCGGAAAATTTGAATTGTATAGGCTGTTTGTTTTCCGTGGGCCTATTGATGAGCTAATTTTTAAAATTCCTGTGTCGGGATTTGACTGTCTCCCGTAAAACGTTATGAATTGCCACACGGCCTTAGATTTAAATTAGAGAAATAATTTCGGCTGAAGGTAGGTAATATATTTCAAAAATTGTGCTTTCAATTTATTGCAAAGTACATATATTAAATACATAGCGTGAATAAAATAAAGTGCAGGGAAACGAAAATAAACATAAACAAAAATAATAACTTCGGTTGATAACGTGCTTGCTAGTATGTACTAGAAAGCACACACTTTTACTATTTTTTACTAGAACTCGTGCGATAACTGAGAGAATTACGCAAGTGAGAACGAAAATCATTTCCCTTCGTACTATTTTTTAGTGGGAAAATTTCGACTACTAAAAATAGAACTGACATTATTTCATTTGTGAATAGAAAAACATTAAATTTTTTGTTTATTTTCAAATGTAAACTTCGCCATTATTCTATTTTTACTAGAAACTCGTTCGATAACTGTTGAAGTAAAATTATTTATGTTTACAAAATTTGAAGTTTTTACTATTATTTACTGGAAAAGAAACGAGCAGACCTAATTTATAGAAATAATATATTTATGGAGTTCCTATTTTGTTGGTATGTACAATAAAGGCTAGCATTTATGTTCATTCGAACTAGATCCGCGGGCCATGACTTGACTCTCGGCGGGCCGCATATGGACCGCGGGCCTCGTCTTGGCCACCCTTGACTTAGATCTTTCTTTACTCTTCAGTTGTATGTATTTGTTGGGTTTGAATTTTGGATTCAAATGAACGAACACATTTAAGAGAAATATCATTGATCATAATGTCTCTATGTAATTTTTAATCACGTTCAATGCGTTTACTCGTAAAAACTAATAAAATGCAGAGAAGAAAAATACATAAATACATTTTAAAATAATCAAATTAAATAGGTCTAGTACCAAAACACTAGTGTACCGTGTGCCATTTTGCTAAAGGACGTGGCAGGTCGGTATTTATATCGCATAATTTTATTTAATAACTTATAAAATTTCATTTCAAAATTAATCACGAAAGTCCAAATTATTTTTATGTTCGCTTAAGTTTAGTTTAAATTATGTATGTACATACATTAATTTACAAATATTTTGGTTTTCGAATAGCGAGTTAATTTGTAGCTGTAGATTTATCTTAAAACAGTTTTTCGTTTTTATTGAAAATTATATAAAATTGTTATTTACGTACTTAATTGTTAACTAATTACTTGTATTTCATTTGTAGGCATTTTGCGCTACAAGGTGGACTTCCAAAGCATGCAGCTGGATGAACTGGACAACGATTGCTTCGATTTAGATGACTACTAGATAATTCCTTCCTGTTTTTTTGTTTGTTTGCAAACATTTCCATCGATCCGTCGTTAATCTTGCGAATGTTTGCGAGAGTAATTTTTCTTCTGGCAAAGAAAGCAGCGAATAAAAGAAGAATCTATACCTCAAGTAATATGAATAAAAAACAACTGCAATTACGAAAGTTAACTTTCTTTAAGAAGAAGAAGAATGTTGCTAAAAACGCGCCGTATCATTACTTTTACAAAAAAAACTCCGTCGGAATCTGTTCACATGTATACATGCACACATAAACACGCATTCACATAAACGAATTCATCGACAACCGTGCAACAACAGTCAACAACAGCAACAAATCGACATATATATGTATATATAAAACAAGCTGAAAAACACTATTAAAATCAATACCACAAATATAAAAAAATAAATAAAATAACTTATGTAATTTAAATAAAGCAAGACAGCGAAATGTTTTTAATTGGAAGAAAAGACCGTTGTTAAAATATTGAAACATAATTTTAATAAAAATATAGAGAAAGAAAAGCATAAAAAGATAGAAAATTTATAAAAAGAAAAGAAAAAACTTAAATAAGTCATAAAAAACTAGGCATTATTAAAGAAAGAAAAACAACCCAAAAAATAAATCTAAAGGTTTTCCATGTAAGCTTTAGTCAAGAAATTTTAAAAAATATAATAAAAGAATACGAAAATTGTTAATGAAGTTCATTTTAATCTGAAAAATAATTATGGAGTATTAACTAACACCCTGTAATTATTAAATTAATTTTAAATGAAAGTTATTAGACTATCGTAAAGTTAGTAAGTACTTTTGGTTTCAATTGCTAATGAAGGGAAATGTTGAATACACATATGTATGTATGTATGTATATTCTGAACAGGCTCCGGGAAATAACGCCCAATAAATGAAATAAGGCCCAATGCGGGCCTTATTTCATTTTGCCAAATTGGGCGTTATTTCATAAAAAAATGAAATAAGGCCCACTTTGGGTCTTATTTCATTTTAAGAAATTTAAAAATTTTTCCGAAAAATGAAATAAAACCCAAAAAAAATGAAATAAGGCCCAATTTTGCGATAAATGCTGAAATGCGTTAGATACGAAGCAGCTGTTGGACTTATTGGACGGGTTAATATACAAATACTATTCAGCAAGGGGATGGTTTTTCTGGCTGAAGGTTTTAATCCCCGCCACGGCCGAAGGCAGGCATGCAGAAGGACACTTTGCCTGCGCAGAAGGACCCTGGATAGAAGAAGACATTTTTTAACAAGGAGATGGTTTTGTTGGCTGAGGGTTTTAATGAAAATGACACAACAGTTTTAATGCCACTTATTGCTAAATAGATATAAGAGAGGATGCACACACGAAATGCACATACGTTCAGCCGTCTCCTAGGATTTAGTTAGAAAAAAAGCATGACTCTCCCTTTTTTCGTTTCTTTTTTTTTTTTCGTTTTTCTCGCAAGTGTAGCAGAACACTATTTCATTGTGTTCAATCGTTGTGGCCCCGATGTAGACAAGTTACAATAAAAACAAAGAAAAGAACGATATATGGAATAATGAGTACGTATGCTATGGAGTTTGCGCGGAGGGAAGCAGGGAGAGTTTTCTTCTTAATTTCCTAATTACTTTTCAGACGCTTCTGGTGAAAACAAAGCACCATCGACGGAGTGGCGACCGGTTCAAATTCTTGCCATTCGTTCCTTTGGAGTTTGAGCAGAGGGAAAGAGAGTGAGTTGTTTGCGTTTATTTCATTCCTTTGGAGATTAAGCGGTAGGAACGAGATAGAAATGCATCCACATTAAAACAGCAACTGCAAATTTTTGAACAAGCAGCAAAAATTAATGTCGGTTGGGTAAAGGCATTACAGCATTGTTGTTTATTGCGATTTTCATACGGCAGTCACAAAACAGCAGTCGTGCCGATTTGTGCCTAGCTGTTTTCGAAACGGCTTGTGCACAGCTCTAATATATATATACATACTTTTCTATACCTGCCACGCCTCCTTTAATGCCGTAAAAACGGAAGCACTTATTCAATATACCCTCATTTCTTATACCATGTAGGGTATAATAAAAACTTTAAAAGACTTTCTATGTGTTTATAACTTTACTGGGCATTTGTGTCATTGCTGTGAAACAGTCATTTCGTTGATGATGAGCGATGATAGTTGTCAAACAAACAAAAAAAGAAGAACAAGACGTACTATGTAGCTAAGGAGTTAGAAATCGAGCGACCACCAACGGAATTTTACTTTTTTCTCGTTTCGCATAAGAGCCAATATAATTTTGACACTAGCGACGTCATTTGTAGTCAACGAAATCTGACTGTGTTTTAGAGTTGGGCTTAACAGTTCCGGAGAGAGAACGAACATGGAAGGATTCTTTTACTCTCCGGAACTAGTTCCGAGAAACGTCTCCGGAACTATTTATTTGACACTGTTTTTACTGTAAAGCAAAAGAGCTGACATCCCATCACAATCCCTTACTTTTTTTGATTTTGTAAAATTACTGGTTTTATACCTTATCAAACTATTTTTAGAAAATTTATACATTTCTAAAAAAATTTCTTTAAAATACTTAAAATTTGAAATTTTTGTATTTATAATTTATAGGTGATTATAAAAAATAACTGATTATAATAATTAACATTAAAAAATATGTCACTTATTCCCACTCATTCAATGGACATTGTATCATTTCGGACATGTTTTATTTACATTCATTCTGATATGCAAATAGTTAACATCTCCAGGAGCTATGCATTTTATTAACATCTCCGAGGAACTATTTCGTTAACATCTCTGAGGAACTGTTTAGCTTCGAGAACTGTTTCCGTTTATGAAATGTTTCCCTGTTGTGACATGTGCATCATCTTGTTGTTGTTTCTAAGCAAAAAATGAGCATCACAAAAGTTTTGCGTCTTTTTTTGCTTAGAAACAAAAACAAATGTTGCTCATGTAACCACGCCATAAGCAGCGATTTACTAATTGGTTGTCTCCTTCCCTCATTCAAATAAAACCGATTGTTAAAGAATGGGAAAAAGAGAAGACTTTACATTTGCTTGTTTTGAAATAGGAACTATTCGGACATGTTAAAATATTTCAATCGGAACGATTGGAAACATCTCCGAGTGCGAATACGTCTCCGGGAACTATACATATCCGGAACTACACAACTCTACTGTGTTTAGGCTATTATTCGGTATAGGTGCTGGAGGATAAGGATAATATTTTATATTAGGACAATAGTTGACAATGCCAAATAGACAATGCCAAAACTGTTCTCACTTAGAGCTGAGCGATATAGTGATTACTGTGGAATAGAGATGAGCGATATTTCAGTATGGGTGACTGTCACTGTTACTTTGAAGTCACTGGTCACTGTAGCGACAGAAAAATATTTTTACCAGTGGCAGTGACAGTGACTGCCTTCGTTCCAAAATATTCACACACAAATAATCGTTCCTGTCACTAACTTGTTACACGATATTCACACACAAATATTCGTTCCTGTCACTGACTTGTTTCACGATATTTACACACAAATATTTGTTGCTGTCACTGGATTGTTCCCGCGCCATGAATTCGCTTGCGTATTTTTTTCACGTACATATTGTACAACAATCTAGGTTTGCAATAATTTTTTATTAATTATCTATGCAGTTTAAAAACCTGCTATGATATGTGATTAGACACATATGAGACATTTTCATTTAATTGTATATATTAATTATTATTATTAATTATTTTTATTAATTAATACACCATTAATGGGAACAGATTCAGCACTCTTAAAATTTGTTATTGTTTTTGTAGTTGTTGCTGGCGCTGATCCCAACACTTTTGGTCGCTCTCGTCTGGTTTAGGAGTTTTAACCCTTTAAAGTTTGAAAATTTATTGTCTATATCTCCTATACAGTAAAAGGTATCTGCCTGATATGCATACCATTCTGATGATATTAAAAACATCTTTAATTTATGTAAAATAAAATAAGAGTTACATGAGTTATTTTTCATAGATATTGCAGGGCAGTATTGAGATTTGCTTGTCACTGAACACCCCTCATGCGACTTAAGCCTCAGTTTCATAGATTCCGTTTGCATCCAGAAAAAGAAAAAGGTTTTTCTTGACAATATTTGTTTAACATTCTTAATCTGCACGTTAATTTGATCTATTTACGTTTTACGTTGATCTATAAACTATTTATTCAATGCACGTTCTGCTTTATTTTCCAAATTTGTTTTTGTTATCAAGAACAAGAAAATGGCAATACAGAACGAGCGACAAACGAATCGTTCATAGATTAAAAATCTGCCCCTAAAACTCGCTAAAACTTCTGGCATCGTCGTTTACTTATATCAAAGTCACTGTGACTAAAAATCACTGGTTAAAATCACAGTGACCCGTTTGTCACTGTCACTGCTGTCACCGTTCCTGAAAAATCACTGGATCGCTCATCTCTACTGTGGAACAGTTCCAACCAGTGACAGTGAGAGCTCAGTAACAGATCCAAAAACCTGTGATTCGTGACATAAACTAACAGCCTAATTTCAGATAAACGAACGGAACGCTTATTCCACGGTATGTTTTGTTATATTTGCTCTTCTGCGTTTCGAATCAACCCAGCAAAACCAGAATAACCGAGTCGCACACACTGTTGCATTATTTTCACTAAACACCAACACGGTCTCACTATTTTTTGACAATGGTGGCTAAGTAGGAAAGAGATGCCGATGTTAATGTGGCTGAAGTGTATTTTTGCTCATTCTGCCATTACTAGCGCAAGAAAACACGCGCTCAAAAAAATCAACGTGAAAAAGGAAAGTTGCGTTTGTAAAAAGAAACGTAAAAAGAATACAAAAATTATACAAAAGATTTTTATTTTCAGCTCCTTAGATGTTCTGAAACGTTTCCTGAAAAAATCAAGCTACATGAAACATGTGCGCTACAGTTCCTGCTCTATTTTCCTTCGTGTCACCGGAACTCACGAAAATGTTTACGAAGCAATCATGTGCATCAACGTACCTTTGTAATTAATTAATACATAATTTCATTTTTATTTAAGCTATTTCTTTAATTTCTTTAAAAAGAAAAATAACAAAAACATGATATTTACTCATTTGAATTTTATTAAAAAATTGGCAATGGTATTGCAACCTGGTATTTTACCGGTTAATTAACTGGTAGCGCTAGAAGAGTGCGAATGGTGCGAAAGAGCGCACTATACATTTACGCATATTGATTTGATGTATGTGAAAGAAAGGGATACATGATCACACGTACACAAAAGTTTCTGGTACTTTTTTCCCGATGCTCTGAAGAAAATAATAGCAACTTTAACCGAAACTTCGGGTAGCGCTACCAGTTAAATAACCGGTGAATTACCAGGTAGCAGTCTTGCAGGGAAAATAACAAAGCAATACGTTTGTCAAACGTTCCGTTCACTAATCTGAAATAAGGCAATCTGAAATAAGTAAATAAATCAAAGTTTTAAAGAGTCTGTTATATTAAAAAAGAACTTCGTTTAGTATCAAATGCAACATTTTTTAAAAAAATTCTCTAATTTATACTTTTAAAAAATAGACAATGTTTTAAGAAGCATTCTGACAATTTTACATGAACTAATATTTAATAAAAACCTCTATATAAGATTTTTATAAATAAATAATTAGTATATCCTAACCGTATTTTAAATTTTAACGTTCTGCTCCAAGAATGAGCAGAATCTAAATATTTAAACACTTCAAAAATTAACTGTAACTGAAATATCTACTTCAGAGGCAAACTGTGACAACTCGTCACTGTTTAGTAGAAAATACTCGTTAGAACAGAACTGAGTACTGTTGAACTGTTAACAATCGTCGTTCGAACTGTATGTATCAGCCCTTTGGAATTTGAAACTTAAGCACCGATATCTCCGAAACTACAAGAGATATTTAGATGATATTGGTACTATTAAAAAGCTAATAGAAATACATTTATGTAGTCATTCTATAATCTCCGACAACACAATTATCACTCAATATGCTTTGTTATTTTCGCAGTTTTGAGGTTTAGGCATTTCACACAAAAAAATTCAAGCAATACAATAGCTAGACAATTTCTAGACGTATACGACGAAAGTTGTTGTTTTTTTACATGCTTTTTGGGCATTGCCTTTCAGACAAGGCATTCCATAAGCTTCAAAAAATAATTGCCACACAATCGAATATGTCAATGAAAAAAATATCTAAAAACCAGTTGTGTTCATACAATTTTGAAAAAATAAAGTTTGTTTTGTAAAATTGTGAAAAGTTGTTGAAAATATAAAAATAATATATGATACAATGTTAAGAAAAAGGTATGTACATACATACATACATATACCATTTTTATAATTCAATTGTAAATTCTGATATTAATTTATTTCTTATAGCACAAAGTATACAACGGTGGACAAATTTTCTGTCCTCATTAAGGAAATGAGGCGTTGTCTTCGAGTATCTCTTCATCAACGGAGCTACCTCTTCCAGAAGCTGCATGAAGCAGTTTTGGTCAATTCTAAAGTTGTACACAAAACTGTAATAGAAATATAAAGCATTTGCAATAAAAGATAAATTGTAATGAATTCAAAAATAATTTTGAAATAAGAGAAGAGAAGCTTCGCATCCGTCGAAATAATGAAAAAAAGTGGGCGGGTGACACCTACTTTAATTTTGTTTACAGGTGGTAAATTTTGTCAATTACCTCGTTTACAACACCGGTTTTATCAACAAATATCTCATTACATGTTATGGTATACCAGTGGGCGGACTACGCGCATTTTTGGTAGTATATTTTACTCTAAGATGGTGGACTCAGAAAAAGAATGATAGCTTAAAATTCACTCTACAAGCTGAGAAATACCAAACAGCCTAGGATAACAAAGAATATGACAATACCTCTTTCGTTCTCCTGTAATCGTGATTTTCACAGACGGACAGACGGACGGACATGGCTAAATCGAATCAGGAGGGGATTCTGAGCCAGAATATATACACTTTTCTATACCTGCCACACCTCCTTTAATGCGTTACAAAAAGAAGATCAAAGTGAATATACCCTCATCCCTTCGGGAGTAGGTTATAACAACAAAGCAAAAAATGTTTGCGGTGCATTCCTGGTTTATATGTATATCCATACCCTGCAAACATTTGAGCAATATTTGGTAAAGAATTTTATATGGCGAGCTCCGGCAATTCGCTTTTTTATTGGCACGGCAATAATTTGGCCGTGATGCTGAAGATAAGTAGCCGGCGATGCTTGCCATCTTATCGCCATACAATTTTTCAGCAACAAGACAGCGAGTCGACATGTCTTATTATTGGTAAGGGAACAGCTACATCTAACGGGCGATAAGAAAGCTATCAGACAACAATAGTTGCCGGCCACAAATTTATATATTGTATTACATAATTATAAACTAGACCGGGTTCAGAAGTTGGCTGGAATTTGCATCACGGCGCCATGAGAAGCACACCATCTGCCTCAATAAACGTCTTGCTCTACCTTCCACCCGTAGAACTGGTATCTAACAGCTGGGGTATCTATCTTATGGCCATTGCAAATTAATGGAAATAGATAGGCCCCCGCAACCTATAGATTACGTAACACTCAGACTAAACCTTGACATAAAGCCAATAGTAACCATTAAAGAAAAGGGATGGCTGAAGGGCATTAGCCTCAGAGGCAAAACTTTTAATATTTTTACTGACGGCTCTAAGCTAAAGGAAGGGCTGCCTGACCACTGCAGCATTTTTCAAGCCGAAATATTTGCCATCAAAATGGCAGCCATCTTGGCCGACACACTCACGACACCAAACTCAAGAATAAATCTATATGTCGATAGCCAGGGGGCCATTAAAGCTCTCTGCGCAGACTAGATCTGTTCAACGATGGTTTGGGAAAGCCAAACTGCACTTGACCGGCTAATAAGAGACAAAAGCCTACATGTTTACTGGGTTCCTGGACACACGGGGATCATAGGGAATGAAAAGGCCGACGAATTAGCAAAGATAGGATCCACACTGCAAACTGAGTATATGGTGACGGCTCCTATGCCTCTATAAAACCTTGAACACAATTGTGACTCTGAAATGATAAAAGCGGAAAAACGGTGAAAGTCAATCACTACCTGCAAAGCTTCAAAAATCATGTGGAGCCACTACGACGATAGACGGACGAATTACCTACTGTCACTCACTAGGGCTAATTGCAGACTACTTGTGGGGATGGTCACCGGGCACTTTTATACCGCAGCTTACGCCTATAGGATTGGACAGGCTGCCAGCGATTCCTGCAAGAAGTGTAGACAACCTAGGGAAAGAGAAACTGTGGAACATTTGCTCTGTCAATGTTCAGCCTTAGCTGACAATCGAGCCAAATGCCTAGGCCTTTACTGGTGTCACAACCTTAGGCAAGCAGCGGAGGCACTACTTGATGACCTTCTGCGCTTCTCTAAGGTCGTGCGTAGCAGTCTGACCTAAGCGAAGGTAGCGGTTAACAAACGATATAACGACTTAGCAACCTCGTAAAGACTTATTGAACCAAACATAGGCTATTAACACAAAGGACCACAAGGTCCATGTAGTGCCAGCTAGCTCTTAACCTAACCTATTACATAATTATGAATTATGAATTATAAATATTGTATTTTTTTGAAATTTGAAATTATTTGAAATCAACTATCAGCTGTTATTTTTTTTATTTCATTTTCGACTTTAGCTTACGTTTTCAAGCAATTTCCGACAATATGCTTATAGAATTAGTTGAATTGTCTGACAATAAATTGTGTTGAATTGCCTGACAACACAATCGCAATTGTTGGTTGTGATTGTAGAATGACTACATTAATTCATTTTATAACAATAACAATAACAATAACAATAACAATAACAATAACAATAACAATAACAATAACAATAACAATAACAATAACAATAACAATAACAATAACAATAACAATAACAATAACAATAACAATAACAATAACAATAACAATAACAATAACAATAACAATAACAATAACAATAACAATAACAATAACAATAACAATAACAATAACAATAACAATAACAATAACAATAACAATAACAATAACAATAACAATAACAATAACAATAACAATAACAATAACAATAACAATAACAATAACAATAACAATAACAATAACAATAACAATAACAATAACAATAACAATAACAATAACAATAACAATAACAATAACAATAACAATAACAATAACAATAACAATAACAATAACAATAACAATAACAATAACAATAACAATAACAATAACAATAACAATAACAATAACAATAACAATAACAATAACAATAACAATAACAATAACAATAACAATAACAATAACAATAACAATAACAATAACAATAACAATAACAATAACAATAACAATAACAATAACAATAACAATAACAATAACAATAACAATAACAATAACAATAACAATAACAATAACAATAACAATAACAATAACAATAACAATAACAATAACAATAACAATAACAATAACAATAACAATAACAATAACAATAACAATAACAATAACAATAACAATAACAATAACAATAACAATAACAATAACAATAACAATAACAATAACAATAACAATAACAATAACAATAACAATAACAATAACAATAACAATAACAATAACAATAACAATAACAATAACAATAACAATAACAATAACAATAACAATAACAATAACAATAACAATAACAATAACAATAACAATAACAATAACAATAACAATAACAATAACAATAACAATAACAATAACAATAACAATAACAATAACAATAACAATAACAATAACAATAACAATAACAATAACAATAACAATAACAATAACAATAACAATAACAATAACAATAACAATAACAATAACAATAACAATAACAATAACAATAACAATAACAATAACAATAACAATAACAATAACAATAACAATAACAATAACAATAACAATAACAATAACAATAACAATAACAATAACAATAACAATAACAATAACAATAACAATAACAATAACAATAACAATAACAATAACAATAACAATAACAATAACAATAACAATAACAATAACAATAACAATAACAATAACAATAACAATAACAATAACAATAACAATAACAATAACAATAACAATAACAATAACAATAACAATAACAATAACAATAACAATAACAATAACAATAACAATAACAATAACAATAACAATAACAATAACAATAACAATAACAATAACAATAACAATAACAATAACAATAACAATAACAATAACAATAACAATAACAATAACAATAACAATAACAATAACAATAACAATAACAATAACAATAACAATAACAATAACAATAACAATAACAATAACAATAACAATAACAATAACAATAACAATAACAATAACAATAACAATAACAATAACAATAACAATAACAATAACAATAACAATAACAATAACAATAACAATAACAATAACAATAACAATAACAATAACAATAACAATAACAATAACAATAACAATAACAATAACAATAACAATAACAATAACAATAACAATAACAATAACAATAACAATAACAATAACAATAACAATAACAATAACAATAACAATAACAATAACAATAACAATAACAATAACAATAACAATAACAATAACAATAACAATAACAATAACAATAACAATAACAATAACAATAACAATAACAATAACAATAACAATAACAATAACAATAACAATAACAATAACAATAACAATAACAATAACAATAACAATAACAATAACAATAACAATAACAATAACAATAACAATAACAATAACAATAACAATAACAATAACAATAACAATAACAATAACAATAACAATAACAATAACAATAACAATAACAATAACAATAACAATAACAATAACAATAACAATAACAATAACAATAACAATAACAATAACAATAACAATAACAATAACAATAACAATAACAATAACAATAACAATAACAATAACAATAACAATAACAATAACAATAACAATAACAATAACAATAACAATAACAATAACAATAACAATAACAATAACAATAACAATAACAATAACAATAACAATAACAATAACAATAACAATAACAATAACAATAACAATAACAATAACAATAACAATAACAATAACAATAACAATAACAATAACAATAACAATAACAATAACAATAACAATAACAATAACAATAACAATAACAATAACAATAACAATAACAATAACAATAACAATAACAATAACAATAACAATAACAATAACAATAACAATAACAATAACAATAACAATAACAATAACAATAACAATAACAATAACAATAACAATAACAATAACAATAACAATAACAATAACAATAACAATAACAATAACAATAACAATAACAATAACAATAACAATAACAATAACAATAACAATAACAATAACAATAACAATAACAATAACAATAACAATAACAATAACAATAACAATAACAATAACAATAACAATAACAATAACAATAACAATAACAATAACAATAACAATAACAATAACAATAACAATAACAATAACAATAACAATAACAATAACAATAACAATAACAATAACAATAACAATAACAATAACAATAACAATAACAATAACAATAACAATAACAATAACAATAACAATAACAATAACAATAACAATAACAATAACAATAACAATAACAATAACAATAACAATAACAATAACAATAACAATAACAATAACAATAACAATAACAATAACAATAACAATAACAATAACAATAACAATAACAATAACAATAACAATAACAATAACAATAACAATAACAATAACAATAACAATAACAATAACAATAACAATAACAATAACAATAACAATAACAATAACAATAACAATAACAATAACAATAACAATAACAATAACAATAACAATAACAATAACAATAACAATAACAATAACAATAACAATAACAATAACAATAACAATAACAATAACAATAACAATAACAATAACAATAACAATAACAATAACAATAACAATAACAATAACAATAACAATAACAATAACAATAACAATAACAATAACAATAACAATAACAATAACAATAACAATAACAATAACAATAACAATAACAATAACAATAACAATAACAATAACAATAACAATAACAATAACAATAACAATAACAATAACAATAACAATAACAATAACAATAACAATAACAATAACAATAACAATAACAATAACAATAACAATAACAATAACAATAACAATAACAATAACAATAACAATAACAATAACAATAACAATAACAATAACAATAACAATAACAATAACAATAACAATAACAATAACAATAACAATAACAATAACAATAACAATAACAATAACAATAACAATAACAATAACAATAACAATAACAATAACAATAACAATAACAATAACAATAACAATAACAATAACAATAACAATAACAATAACAATAACAATAACAATAACAATAACAATAACAATAACAATAACAATAACAATAACAATAACAATAACAATAACAATAACAATAACAATAACAATAACAATAACAATAACAATAACAATAACAATAACAATAACAATAACAATAACAATAACAATAACAATAACAATAACAATAACAATAACAATAACAATAACAATAACAATAACAATAACAATAACAATAACAATAACAATAACAATAACAATAACAATAACAATAACAATAACAATAACAATAACAATAACAATAACAATAACAATAACAATAACAATAACAATAACAATAACAATAACAATAACAATAACAATAACAATAACAATAACAATAACAATAACAATAACAATAACAATAACAATAACAATAACAATAACAATAACAATAACAATAACAATAACAATAACAATAACAATAACAATAACAATAACAATAACAATAACAATAACAATAACAATAACAATAACAATAACAATAACAATAACAATAACAATAACAATAACAATAACAATAACAATAACAATAACAATAACAATAACAATAACAATAACAATAACAATAACAATAACAATAACAATAACAATAACAATAACAATAACAATAACAATAACAATAACAATAACAATAACAATAACAATAACAATAACAATAACAATAACAATAACAATAACAATAACAATAACAATAACAATAACAATAACAATAACAATAACAATAACAATAACAATAACAATAACAATAACAATAACAATAACAATAACAATAACAATAACAATAACAATAACAATAACAATAACAATAACAATAACAATAACAATAACAATAACAATAACAATAACAATAACAATAACAATAACAATAACAATAACAATAACAATAACAATAACAATAACAATAACAATAACAATAACAATAACAATAACAATAACAATAACAATAACAATAACAATAACAATAACAATAACAATAACAATAACAATAACAATAACAATAACAATAACAATAACAATAACAATAACAATAACAATAACAATAACAATAACAATAACAATAACAATAACAATAACAATAACAATAACAATAACAATAACAATAACAATAACAATAACAATAACAATAACAATAACAATAACAATAACAATAACAATAACAATAACAATAACAATAACAATAACAATAACAATAACAATAACAATAACAATAACAATAACAATAACAATAACAATAACAATAACAATAACAATAACAATAACAATAACAATAACAATAACAATAACAATAACAATAACAATAACAATAACAATAACAATAACAATAACAATAACAATAACAATAACAATAACAATAACAATAACAATAACAATAACAATAACAATAACAATAACAATAACAATAACAATAACAATAACAATAACAATAACAATAACAATAACAATAACAATAACAATAACAATAACAATAACAATAACAATAACAATAACAATAACAATAACAATAACAATAACAATAACAATAACAATAACAATAACAATAACAATAACAATAACAATAACAATAACAATAACAATAACAATAACAATAACAATAACAATAACAATAACAATAACAATAACAATAACAATAACAATAACAATAACAATAACAATAACAATAACAATAACAATAACAATAACAATAACAATAACAATAACAATAACAATAACAATAACAATAACAATAACAATAACAATAACAATAACAATAACAATAACAATAACAATAACAATAACAATAACAATAACAATAACAATAACAATAACAATAACAATAACAATAACAATAACAATAACAATAACAATAACAATAACAATAACAATAACAATAACAATAACAATAACAATAACAATAACAATAACAATAACAATAACAATAACAATAACAATAACAATAACAATAACAATAACAATAACAATAACAATAACAATAACAATAACAATAACAATAACAATAACAATAACAATAACAATAACAATAACAATAACAATAACAATAACAATAACAATAACAATAACAATAACAATAACAATAACAATAACAATAACAATAACAATAACAATAACAATAACAATAACAATAACAATAACAATAACAATAACAATAACAATAACAATAACAATAACAATAACAATAACAATAACAATAACAATAACAATAACAATAACAATAACAATAACAATAACAATAACAATAACAATAACAATAACAATAACAATAACAATAACAATAACAATAACAATAACAATAACAATAACAATAACAATAACAATAACAATAACAATAACAATAACAATAACAATAACAATAACAATAACAATAACAATAACAATAACAATAACAATAACAATAACAATAACAATAACAATAACAATAACAATAACAATAACAATAACAATAACAATAACAATAACAATAACAATAACAATAACAATAACAATAACAATAACAATAACAATAACAATAACAATAACAATAACAATAACAATAACAATAACAATAACAATAACAATAACAATAACAATAACAATAACAATAACAATAACAATAACAATAACAATAACAATAACAATAACAATAACAATAACAATAACAATAACAATAACAATAACAATAACAATAACAATAACAATAACAATAACAATAACAATAACAATAACAATAACAATAACAATAACAATAACAATAACAATAACAATAACAATAACAATAACAATAACAATAACAATAACAATAACAATAACAATAACAATAACAATAACAATAACAATAACAATAACAATAACAATAACAATAACAATAACAATAACAATAACAATAACAATAACAATAACAATAACAATAACAATAACAATAACAATAACAATAACAATAACAATAACAATAACAATAACAATAACAATAACAATAACAATAACAATAACAATAACAATAACAATAACAATAACAATAACAATAACAATAACAATAACAATAACAATAACAATAACAATAACAATAACAATAACAATAACAATAACAATAACAATAACAATAACAATAACAATAACAATAACAATAACAATAACAATAACAATAACAATAACAATAACAATAACAATAACAATAACAATAACAATAACAATAACATTTTATCGAAATATTTAAATATTTTTAGTTTTTGAAATAAACGCAATTTACTCTTTTTAGTACTATTTTTTCCAGAAAAAATTTTTCCCAAAGAAAAAATGTGTAATTAACCCACATAATTATCAAAAAATTAAGAAAGCAGATACTATTACCTTACTGAAAAAATTTATAACATAAAATTCGGTGCAGGATTTACGTAAATAACTTATTTTTCAATGTGAGTATAAAATACCCTTTTGGAATTTCACTACTGGGCAGTACGACTTTACTAAGTACAGTGGAACCTCGCTTAACGAGCACCTCGCATAACGAGCAATATAAATTTTAAAAAATTATTCGCTTAACGAGCGATGTTTCGCATAATTGTCACCGCAGAATACCGCGATGCGCGATGCGTAAAACTCTCCCTATTAGCCTGAACACAGTCAAATTTCGTTGACTACAAATGACGTCGCTAGTGTCAAAATTACATTGGCTCTTATGGGAAACGAGAAAAAAATTAAATTTCGTTGCATTCGTCGACGAAAGCAACGTCGGTAGTCGCTCGTGTTCTAATTCCTTAGCCACATAGTACGTCTTGTTCTTCTTTTCTTGTTTGTTTGACAACTATCATCGCTCATCGTCGACGAAATGACTGTGTTCAGGCTATATCTGTTTTCTATAGGAATTTGACGTCACAGAATCGCGCGATGTGTCGCGATTCAATAGATCTATTCTATCGCGCTGCTCTCTTGGTTTTTACTGTCTTTGTTTTTACTCACTCTCAGAAAAAAAAAATGGCCACCTCTTACCGAAAAACCTGAGGATTTGTTGTTTCGCTGCTTTTACTCGTTGCTTTTGTATAGAAAATGTAGACTAGAACCATATGTTTTACATTTAAAAATTAATTCAAATTTACAAGTAAAAGTTAAATTTACAAAAAATGTCCACAAATTTTTAAAATGCAAATAAAATATGAATGCGGAATATAAAATGTTCAGCGCAACGGAGTGCTGTACTATCTGTTCTTTCTAGGGAATAAAAATATATTGAAGAAGGACAAGATTTGTAAGGCAATTGGTGAGCGGCTGGTGGCGGCGATTAAATTGCAGAAGCCAGCACATCCCAGCAAAACAAGAATAACCGAGTCGCACACACTATTGCATTATTTTCAAGAATCACTAACACGGTCTCACTATTTTTTGACAATGGTGGCTGAGTGGGAAAGAAATGCCAATATTAACGTGGCTGAAATGGATTTTTTCTCATTCTGCCATTACTAGTGCCAGAAAAGCAGCGCAGAAAAAAATCAACGTGAACAAGGAAAGTTGTGTTTGAAGTGTTATTTCCAAAAATTAACAAAAAAGATACAAACATTAAACAAAATATTTTTATTTTCAGCTTGTTAGATGTTCTGAAACATTTCCATTTGTTCTGAAGATTTCCTGAAGAAATCCAACTACATGAAACCACACAGTTCCTCCTCTATTTTGGAATACAAATATAATTGGAATACAAAGTACATACTTCAACATTAAATGTAATTTATTTTGTGATTTTACCATTTGTGATATCATATTAATTAATAATTTCATTTTTATTTAAACCATTTCTTTAATTTCTTTACAAACAACATTAATAAAAACATGATATTTACCATAACTTGCATTTTATTAGTTAAAAATTGGAAATGGTATCGCAACCTGGTATTTTACCGGTTAATTAACTGGTAGCGCTACCAGAGTGCGAATGGTGCGAAAGAGCGCACTATACGTTTAAGCATATGGATTTGTTGTATAGGAAAGAAAGGGATACACGATCACACGTACACAAAAGTTTCTGGTACTTTTTTCCCGATGCTCTTAAGAAAATAATAGAAACTTTAACCGAAACTTCGGGTAGCGCTACCAGGTAAATAACCGGTGAATTACCAGGTAGCAGTCTTGCAGGGATGTTTCCAGAAATATGGAATGCAAACAAATTTTTAACAGCGTCACGCGATGTCTATTTAAGGGCATCGCGCGACGAGAGAGAGATTCGCGCATCGCGGTATTCTGCGGTTACAATAACGAGTGACGTGGATAGGGGAATCCCCGAATTGTTACATCAGTCTGTTTATGTATCTTCTGTCAAAATAAGAGAAATGCTGAAAACATGGGAAAGTGTTGCTTCGGCATTGAGAAGCATCACCCTAATAAGACAGAGGCTATGCGCGCTACAAATTTATTCAATGATAATGCGGTGTCACATTGTTACCAAATTTTGAAGCGTCGGCAGCAACTAATGTCTCTAGAAAGCTTTCTAGTAAATAGAAGTTAGGTATGTTACTAAGAAAAGATGACGATGAACCATAATAAGCGATTAACAATTTATACATATGTATTTTTTTTAAATAAGTGTTACACATAACGTTTTTTTTACTACTTTTTTTAACATTTCAAATTTTGAGTCTTTTTTCTGTATAAAACGCATTATCGTATTTTACATCAATTTATATGGTAAAATTTGTTTCGCTTAACGAGTGTTTCGCATTACGAGTAAGACTCCGGAACGTTGAGTCTTAAAAGTTTAAGATATGACTGGTGTTCCTGTAAAAGAACATTGCTATTATTGTAAATTCCAAAGAATTTATTGGCGAGTTTAATACTTGGATTTATACTGTTTTTTATTTAAATTTTATTTCCATTTGCACTTTATTTTAAAGTTTGTAGAAATAGCGCCGCAGGCGAAGAATTTTTAAGAAAAAATCGAAATCGAAAAAATCAAAAATCGTTTATTGAAAAATCCTTAGTAAGAGCGTCGCAGGTAACATCAATTCAAAGCTAACAACATCAACAAGATTACAGCAACATGCCATAGTGTACCAGAGTCGCATTACTGAAAAAAGTTATAATGAGCTAATTGCAGAAAGTAGTTTGTTTCCAATTTAAAAATGATTTTTTTCCGTAAATCCTGCACCAAATTTTATGAAATAAATTTCTCATTTAGGTAATAGCATCATCTGCTTTCTTAATTTTTTGATAATTATGTGCGTTAATCTCACATTTTATCTTTGTAAAAAAATTTTTGCCTGGAAAAAAATATTACGAAGAAGAGTAAATTGTATTTATTTCAAAAACTAAAATTATTTTTATAAAATTTTATTTGAATTAACGGTATTTTGATTGGCTTTTTAACGGTACCAATATCATCTACATATCTCTTGTTTCAGAGAAATCGGTGTTTAAATCTCAAACTTCACAGGGCTCCAGCCTCGCCCCCAAGAGGGAGCGACAAAAAATTTTGTGTTTGTTGGTGTCTGGACCGGAAACAACAACAACAATAAAATTGGAGCTGTGTCGAAACGGTAAACATAAGCCAATGATAGCTCTATTAGCTTGAACACAGTCATTTCGTTGACGATGAGCGATGATAATTGTCGATGAGTGTTGGAACGAATTTCCGTCATCCATTGTCAATTTTGGTTTGGAGACAAACCGGTTTCGGCGATGTGCCATCTTCGCTCTGGTTAGTTCGTAGCAGGTAGCAGACTTTAGTTTTCTAATTGGTTAGCAGGTAGCAAACTTTGGGTTTTTCTAGTTGGCTTATTGGTACAGTCGTCCTGCCCCGGTAGAAAGAAAACGCAACAAATAACAATAAAAACCGACCTAACAATTAAAATGAAATAAAAAACGACTGTTCCAATAAACCAACTAGAAAAACCCAAAGTTTGCTACCTGTTAACCAATTAGAAAACTAAAGTCTCCTACCTGCTACAAACTAACCAGAAGGAATATACCTGCTCACGCATGACAAAATATAAAGACATGAACAAGTACGAAATGACCAGAACGAAAAAAGACACTGAAAATGGCACATCGCCGAAACCGGTTTGTCTCAAAACCAAAATTGACAAGGGATGACGGAAATCCGTTCCAACACTCATTATTATCCAACCCTGTCGGAAAGCTAAACGAATATCAAGAAATGAGAATTGTCATATGCGATCGAACAAAGACATATTTCCATAGCAAAACCGATAAGCGATGAGAGTTGTCAAAGTTCTCATCAATTTTTGTAAACAAACAAAAAAGAAGAACAAGACGAACTATTCGGCTATGGAAATAAAAACAGAGCGACCTCCGGTGATGCTTTTGTCGACGATGCTTTTTTTTTCTCGTTTCCCAAGAGCCCATGTAATTTTGAAATCAGCAGCGTCATTTGAAGTCAAGGAAATTTGAGTATGTTTAGCTATATAGCTGTCGTTTATAATCACTTTTTTCGATCGCTTTTAATCACTTCGTCTATTGAAAATCTCACAAAACGTCACAGTTCGCGGAATATCTCTCATCTCTAATCTTGTTTTTTGCCAACTATCAGCTGATAGGTATCATATTGGAGTCGGTCATAGTTCGGGTAAAAAACCAGATATAATTGCGTTTGTTAGATATTTATTTTCCTCTGTAGCAACTTGGTTTAGTAGTTTACTAGTTAACCGTTAATACAATACGTATTAGGTTTGGCTAAATTAAAATGGGACGCGCCGAAGTTGGGACACCCAAGTATTTGGCCAACAAGATGAAGGCAAAAGGCTTGCAAAAGCTACGTTGGTACTGCCAAATGTGTCAAAAGCAATGTCGTGACGAAAATGGATTCAAGTGTCATACAATGAGTGAATCCCATCAGCGCCAGCTGCTTATCTTTGCCGATTCACCTGGTAAATTTTTGCACAGCTTCTCCAAGGAGTTTTCTGATGGTTACATGGAATTACTGCGCAGACGTTTTGGCACCAAGCGGGTTAATGCCAACAAAGTCTATCAGGAATATATATCCGCTAAGGATCATGTGCACATGAACGCCACTCGGTGGTTAACACTTTCCGACTATGTGAAGTGGTTAGGTCGCACGGGGCAAGTGGTAGCTGACGAAACAGAGAAAGGCTGGTATGTGTCGTATATTGATCGGAGTCCAGAGGCACTAGAGGCTCAAAATCGTGCGGAGAAGAAAGTTAAAATGGATAAAGATGATGAAGAACGTATGCTTGAGTTTATAGAGAAACAGATCGAGAAGGCTAAGAATCTAACAGATGGTGTTGTTGATGCTGAACAAGAAGAGGAAGAAAAATACACTGAATTGAGACGAGATGCCGATCAGCCACTGAAACTAAATATTAAATTGGAAAAAAAGTTTAATCCAGACAGTGTTTTGGGAACATCCGCACTGTTACTAAAACGTCCAAAGAGGGAGAGAGTAAGCTTCAACGAGGATGAAAACAATTGTGAACCATCAGAACTTGAAGAGTTTAAGGAAGATAAGATCTTTAAAAAACCGAAAGTGCAAGAACAAAGCAAAGGCGCTAAATGTCAAGGTTCGAGAAACACAAACACATCTGCTTTGGATGAAATAATGAAGCAGGAGGAACAAAAAAAAGAACGTACGAATCGCAAAGATTACTGGCTCCATCCAGGAATAGTGGTAAAGTTTATTGACAAATCGTTAGGAGAGAAGTTTTACAAACAAAAGGCAGTAGTGCAGGACGTAATAGAGAAATATAGAGCGAAAATAAAATTTATTGAGACAGGAGAGAAAGTTAAAGTGGATCAGGTGAGTAATGAAATTGGCAATTCGGAACTAAATTCCACTTAAATTTCATATTTTAAGCAGGAGCACTTGGAAACAGTTATACCTGCTCTGCACAAACCTGTGCTTGTGGTCAATGGCGCCTATAGAGGTAGTGAAGCTATATTACGAAAATTGGATGAGCAAAACTATTGTGTCACAATAGAGATAGTGCGCGGTCCTTTAAAAGGACGTCTTGTGGATAAAGTACAATATGAAGATATTTCGAAAATATACTAAATATTTCTTTACATACGTTTTATTTTTATAATTTTATTGTTACCCGATTGTAGCCAGAACATATGTACATATTTATATGATGCTTCCGTCAATATCCATTTTCTATGGGTCATTGAATAGGTTCAATTTAATTATATAGAACAACCAACAGAACCACTTCACGTGATAAATTTATTAATTCTATATTCCGGAATATAGAAATGTATGCATAAAACAAGCCACTTCACAATATTCTTCTATCTTCGCGTCTTTACAGTAAAACAAATGTCCAACCAACCGATTCACCTGACCGTTTGAGATAGAGATAGAGCTTTGATTAATCAGTTTTAATTAATTTCGTAAACAATAAAAATTAAAGTTTTGGTAAGAGAGCCCAAAGACCTCTCATTCGTTGTATTTTAAGCCAATATTCTCTAAAGATTTTCTTAAACGTTTCCAAAAGAGTTTTTTATCCTCTGATTTTACCAGTTTGTTAGCTTTAGCTGCCGGCCATTTTATGTAGGTCTTTACATCCATAAAATACTGTAATGTTTTAGGTCGTTTACTACGTGGAATATCTTCCAAAAATATCAGTATTAAATGCTCTTTACTCGCTTCAAACATACTGAAAGGATAAAAGGGAAAGAAGTGCCGTACGATCGGTCGGAAAAGGTATTCTTACTGATGCTGAGCTAAATGCATTTCGAATTGGCACCAATGGCTTAAGAGAAAGTTTGTTGAAATAATCAACATAAAAGCCTTTGAACGGTCCATACAGGAGATAATATTATCTAAGATATCTAGGCCAATCTGAAAAGAAAGGACTTTTTCTACGCGAGTATTTTATACCTTATTTTAAAATTCACTTACTTGAAAATCGCGCTCGTGCATACAAATCGAAATATCTCCAGCAGTCTCTACGTTGGGTAAGAGCTCCTGCAGCACCCATTGGCGATCATTCTGGCAATAGCTAATGAAGATATCGTACACCAGATTGGGGTCCGTCTTGGACAACTCATTGAATTTGTCAACGGCATCCTTAGTGGCCACTGACACTAAAGCGGCCGACTTCAGCGACGAGTAAAAGTAGTGAATGTGCCAACGTTTTAGATAAATAAAGACGCACAGCAACGACAAACCAATTAAGGAACCTGTGATACTCAGGACGTATTGGTTCAGTCTGCGCCAAGGACTTACTTCTTCTGTTGGGTAACTGCTTCTTCCCTGGCAGTTGATCTGGGCAAACGGCAAACGCTCCGTTTCGTTGAAACACCAATGATTTGCCTCCTCATAATCCAGCAGTTGAAATTTAAGTTCAGAAATATTAAGTTTCGCATGGACAGCATGCTCTTGTATCAGTTGAAAGCAATGTGAAAAGGAGAAGGAGGGTTTCTCGGCTCCCAAATAGTTGGTGATAGAAAGCAGTTGTGACTGATTCAGCTGGTACCATCTGTCATTTATGTAGTAATAGCGAGGATGAAGAGCGGGAATGGATCTCACAATCGCCCTCATTAAGAAATCTCCATCAACCGAAATATTCAAGCCCTTTATAATGTCGCTGCTCAAGTTGTGTGTCTCTTTTAAAGTCCGGCGTATACATTTTGCAAACCTGTTATTGATCGTAGCGATTTCCACTAGAGGGTTAAGCAAGCAATCGCAAAGGAAGTCATTTTCACCGATCCCCAAATACTCGAGTTGCTGGAAGTCTCTGAGCATTTCAGTGCTGAAGATGTTGATATTGTTGTCACGTAAATTGAGTACTCGCAAATGGTTATTGTGTTGGAAGACACGATTGTACCAGTTGCTGATGTGATTTGAGCTTATATCCAACACCTCCAGCTGTACCAACTTTCGGAATTCGTTCAGCGAGGCACTATTTATATTGTTCCCTGCCAGCGCCAGCCCGCGGACATACGACAGCGACTGTAACCAGTTGAGCTGCTTGATATTTGAGTTTTTGAATAGCAGATACTGCAGAGTGCCACTGACTCCTTCGAAGGTGTCGCTGCGTATGTGATACGGTGCATATGGATTACCAGAAAGATCGAGTATAACAAGTGAGGTGTTTCTAAAAATGGCCCTGCCAACCATGAGAAGTCCCGTGCGACAGAGGCTAAGACACTTTAGATGTTTAGCAAAAGAAAGCCCCTTGTGGCTTCGAAATGTCAACATCGTGTACGATAAATCAAGATACTCCAGATTAAGCAAGTGTAAGAAGATTGTTTTGGGCAATTGGATGGAGCCAAATGAGTTCCAAATGTTGTCCATTCTATTTATGGAGGACAGATCCAAACATTGAATGAATGGTACGTAAAAAAAAGTATTGGCCGGCATTGTTGTCAGCCTATTTTGTCCCAAAAAGAGACGACGAAGATTGCTGAGGTTTCTGAACACCTCTTTCGTTAGATGCTCAATGCAGCAGTTACTTAGGTCTAGTTCAGTCAGTTCCGGCAAAGACGGAAAAGTTGCCCAGGCGATGAATTTATCTGTGAAAAAGGAAAGTGGTATATTCACTTTATTCTTCCGTTTGCAATACATTAAAGTAGGCGTGGTAGGAATAGAAAAGCATATACACGTATACTCTTGCTCAGCATCGTCTTCTGAGTTTAGCCCTTTCGGTGCGGTCCGTCTGTCTGTCTGTGGAAATTACTTGTACAAGAAGCTATAATAGAAATCATCATGATATTTAGCACGAATGTTCTTCCTCTGGTTAAGATTGAAAATAGGTATAGTGGGAATAGTGCCACATATTTTAGGAAACATAAATACATCCGCTTTTAGAGCTAAGTTTCTCAGCTTGTAGGGTAGATCTAGTGCTAAAATTTTATAGTTCGCTTTGTCTCACAAAAAATGGGCGTAATCCGTTTACTAATAATGCACTTATAACATACATACATACATATATGAAGGTTTCTGTTGAGAAAATGATGGCTTAAAAGAGATCGAAATTTACTACTTAAAAGCAGTGACCTAGCTATTATGGGTCACACCTGGGGCGAAAGTGTTGGAGTCACCTCTATGAAATTTTTTTACGATGGCAATTTTTGTATTTTTTTTACTAAGTGTAATTAAAAGGTGTAATGCAAGACGATTGAATAGAAATCTTAATTTACCTCTACAGTGTAGAGGAATCTACACTCCGGTCAGACAGACCGGAATTTTGTGGGTAGTATGGGAAAATATAAGGGGTTTTTGATTGCTTAGATGGAGCTTACTGGAGGGTTAACTGTCAAACAAGCTACTATACTTATTGTTTGACACTTCCCAATGGTAAATGTAGCAAAAGCCTTTGAAAGTCATTGATGATTGCGTACTGATTTTGTCAACCAATTTCAAAGTACTTCGCCATGAAGATAGCTGTAAGCGAGAAAAATAACTACCGCTTACGGACCTCCCTTACGGCGTAAGGTGGAATCGTGGCAAAGGTTTAGATTTCGTAAGCAGGTAACGAAATGATTGCGTATAGGCTTCATCCGTTACTCGCTTACACCGTAAGCAAGAACCTGAAGTACCCCGGGTCCCTAGGCACTCTGTGTGTAAATGTAATGCGAAAAATGGATGCTGAATCGAGTCGATGCGGCACACGAAATCATAAGGATATTATCGATGATATCATTATCATTTTTACCACTGGGTTATTATCTGTATACTCTGGCAAATCATCTCAGACTCACGCTTGAATAACGCTTCCAAATTATTCAAATTTACTTTGAAAATCACTCGTCGATTCACGCAACTTAAATTTAGCATTTGTCGAACGCTGTATACGAAAGTGTTGAAGAAGATCCACATTTATCGATTCCTCGTAGATCGCAGGAATTGGGGCTCTGTCCATCTAATAAGTGGATAATTTTGTGCTAAGATCTTGGCCTAGAGCAGGGGAAGTGACCCGTTGTTTTATCGCAAAATTGTGTTTAGCGATGGACAATCCACAAGCGACCCTGCAGACTCCGAAACATCCAGAAATATGCACCGTTTGGTGTGGTTTTCACCAGAACAATTTGGTAAAGGCTAACATCATTGAGACGTATTTCTTCTTAAAATAAGACTGTGGATATCGTTACAGTCAATGGCGATCGTTACCGCACCATAATTAATGGTTGCATTCAGGACAACAAGCTGTGTTGGCTTTTTGCTGAATTTTTGTCTGAGGGGGTTAGAAAGGTCAGAAGGGCTGACAAAGCCGTCGCCATTTTTTCTAGCCAAAAATTTGTATGCTGGATCTGCTCAGAACTTTCTTCTCTGTAACTCATTTTCAGTGGTTGCATTCAGGACAACAAGCTGTGTTGGCTTTTTGCTGAATTTTTGTCTGAGGGGGTTAGAAAGGTCAGAAGGGCTGACAAAGCCGTCGCCATTTTTTCTAGCCAAAAATTTGTATGCTGGATCTGCTCAGAACTTTCTTCTCTGTAACTCATTTTCAGTGTTTTGTTTACTTCTCGTGTGGCGGCCACGACGTCCGTGAAATTAGCTACGGTAGTTAGCTACGATTTTGTGTAACCCACCCTACTTAACAGAGCTCCGAAATACTAATTTTCAAAATTAAATTAAAAATCAATAAAAGTTCCAATTACAAAAACTAAAATGCAGTCTTATTCAAAAAATTATGGTCTTTCAGCTTGTGGACGAATTATAATCGTACGGCTTATCTGTACCAAGATATTAACGAAAACAGTTTAACATTTCTTGGAACCTAAAAGAAAATCGCCGTAGCTGGCACCTAAAATAATAACTAGACATATGGCACCTATATCAGCCTATAGCCCATATTATTAGAAATTTTTTGGTACCAAGGTCATATCCCTAACCACTTTAGTATAGAAGTTATAGCGGAAAAAGCAAAACAACATTCACTGTGCTCTCTAGCCCGACATAGGCCATTGATCTTACCGAATCTTGTATAGTCGTATACTAGGGACAGGAGCCTACATTTCTATAAAAAAAATTTTGAATTCGAACAAAGACAAAAAATTCTACGGCCAAAAGAAATAACAGAAAAATGTGAAAAATGTTTAAGGGCCGTTGCTGGCACCTAAAACAATAACTAGACATATGGCACCTATTGTAGTCGATAGCCCATTCTTTTAGGAATCTCAGGGTACCAAGGTCATATCCCTAACCACTTTAGTATAGAAGTTATAGAAGAAAAACCAGGCCAACTATCACTGGTTCCTTTAAACGCATTTAGGTAATTTATTTGAAAAAATCTTTTGTAATTCTATAACAAAATTACAAGCCACTAATTTTCCCTAAATTTTGATACCTCAACGGAGTTGATATCTTTTTTAATTTTCGAGAAATCTATTAATAAAGAAACAATTACATTTGTTTTGGTTTCACAGAGGAATTTTTCTTGGAACACGTGGTACTAACATAGAAGAGGGGGACGATTGTTTCAGGGTGTGGGAAAGAAGTAGCGCACAATTTGTGAGTAACAGAATCCACAGTTTCTGTTATTAGCAGACAAAGGAGAATATGAGACGAGTATACGCATATTATTTCAACTTCTGCTATGTACTAGCATATTATTAAGAGGGTTTTCTAAAGTCAGATAAAGAGAAATATATGTATTAGCCCTTCTCTTATTGCTTTGTTTATTTTTCTGGATACCAGATTTCTAAAATGTAAACGAAGAGTTTCAGCCATTTTGTTGTTGTTTTTTTGCTAGATAATAATCAAAATATATGAAAATATTTTAATTGATTTTTAGATATTTAAGCTTTTTCTAAAAAGTTGAGGCATATAGGCAATAATAAAGTAATATTTTAGAAATATTTTCGTACCAAAATTATAATTATAATCACCTTGGTACGCAAGATATTTTAATAAATATAGCAACTTTTTAAAATTGATTTTTTTATACAGTTAAACATTTTTTTGCTAAGTTTAAACTTATAAATAATTTATGAGACAATATTAGAAAAGTTTTGCTAACAAAATTGTAATCCTATTAACTTAGGTTCAAAAGATATTTCATTAAATATACATAAGGAAAATTTCAAGTATCGTTATGAGGTACTTAAACATTAACTAGATAGTTGACGCATATGGGCAATAATAAAGCACTATTTTAGATATATTTTGGTACCAAAATTATAATCGTAATCACTTTGGTACACAAAATATTGGCTAAAAGAGTTTTTATTTTAAATCGATGATAAAGTATATTTACAATCACACGATTAGAATGACAACCTGTTGGTTCAAAACTTTAAAGTTTTTCCTATATTTTGATACCTCAATGAGGCCAATCCGTGAAATACAACTTGAAAAAATTACAAAAATATAACTTAATAAGAATTTTTTTGCCATCAGAAAATCGTAGCTAAGTATTCGTAGCTAATTTCACGCTTTCTAGCCCTAACCTCACTTTTCACATATAGTTCACAATGAATTTGTGGAAGCCAAAACGCTGTTAATCTAAATAAAAGAGAGCTAATCTGTTAACTTTCGTTTTGCTTATTTTTGCTAGCAAGATTGAAGGAGTGAAAGAAATGAGAATATAGACCAATTTGTTCTTATATACATATAAATGGGTTGGCGGCCATTTTTAAGAAGTTTAAAAAAATAAACGAAATAGAAATAGGGAGTAGTCGTTTTGTCACCTTTTGTTTTGTTTATTTTTGTTTACAAAATTTCTGGAGCAAAGGAAATGTAAACAAAGGGTCAGCCATTTTGTTGTTGTTTTTTTGCAAGATAATAACCAAAATGTATGAAAATATTTTCATTGATTTTTAGATATTTACACATTTTCCAGAAAGTTGAGGCATATTGACAATAATAAAGTACCATTTTAGAAATATTTTGGTACCAAAATAATGATTCAATTTACCTTAGTATACAAGATATTTCAATAAATATAGCAACTTTTTAAAATTGATTTTTTTATATAGTTAAACATTTTTTTGCTAAGTTTAAACTTATAAATAATGTATGAGACAATATTAAAAAAGTTTCGCTAACAAAATTATAATCCTATTAACTTAGGTTCAAAAGATATTTCATTAAATATACATAAGGAAAATTTCAAGTATCGTTATGAGGTACTTAAACCTTAACTAGATAGTTGAGGCATATGGGCAATAATAAAGCACTATTTTAGTTATATTTTGGTACAAAAATTATTATCGTAATCACTTTGGTACACAAAATATTGGCTAAAATAGTTTTTATTTTAAATCGATGATAAAGTATATTTACAATCATACGATTAGCATGACAACCTGTTGGTTTAAAACTTTAAAGTTTTTCCTATATTTTGATACCTCAATGAGGCCAATCGGTGAAATACAACTTGAAAAAATTACAAAAATAAAACTTAATAAGAATTTTTTTGCCATCAGAAAATCGTAGCTAAGTCGTCGTAGTTAATTGCACGCTTTCTAGCCCTAACCGCATTTTTCACATATATGTATGTTAGTTCACAATGAATTTGTGGAAGCCATAACGCTGTTAATCTAAATAAGAGAGAGCTAATCTGTTAACTTTCGTTTTGCTTATTTTTGCTAGCAAGATTGAAGGATAAAAAGGAATGAGAATATAGACCAATTTGTTCTTATATACATATAAATGGGTTGGCGGCCATTTTTAAGAAGTTTAAAAAAATAAACGAAATAGAAATAGGGAGTAGTCGTTTTGTCACCTTTTGTTTTGTTTATTTTTGTTTACAAAATTTCTGGAGCAAAGGAAATGTAAACAAAGGGTCAGCCATTTTGTTGTTGTTTTTTTGCAAGATAATAACCAAAATGTATGAAAATATTTTCATTGATTTTTAGATATTTACACATTTTCCAGAAAGTTGAGGCATATTGACAATAATAAAGTACCATTTTAGAAATATTTTGGTACCAAAATAATGATTCAATTTACCTTAGTATACAAGATATTTCAATAAATATAGCAACTTTTTAAAATTGATTTTTTTATATAGTTAAACATTTTTTTGCTAAGTTTAAACTTATAAATAATGTATGAGACAATATTAAAAAAGTTTCGCTAACAAAATTATAATCCTATTAACTTAGGTTCAAAAGATATTTCATTAAATATACATAAGGAAAATTTCAAGTATCGTTATGAGGTACTTAAACCTTAACTAGATAGTTGAGGCATATGGGCAATAATAAAGCACTATTTTAGTTATATTTTGGTACAAAAATTATTATCGTAATCACTTTGGTACACAAAATATTGGCTAAAATAGTTTTTATTTTAAATCGATGATAAAGTATATTTACAATCATACGATTAGCATGACAACCTGTTGGTTTAAAACTTTAAAGTTTTTCCTATATTTTGATACCTCAATGAGGCCAATCGGTGAAATACAACTTGAAAAAATTACAAAAATAAAACTTAATAAGAATTTTTTTGCCATCAGAAAATCGTAGCTAAGTCGTCGTAGTTAATTGCACGCTTTCTAGCCCTAACCGCATTTTTCACATATATGTATGTTAGTTCACAATGAATTTGTGGAAGCCATAACGCTGTTAATCTAAATAAGAGAGAGCTAATCTGTTAACTTTCGTTTTGCTTATTTTTGCTAGCAAGATTGAAGGATAAAAAGGAATGAGAATATAGACCAATTTGTTCTTATATACATATAAATGGGTTGGCGGCCATTTTTAAGAAGTTTAAAAAAATAAACGAAATAGAAATAGGTTGTCATGCTAATCGTATGATTGTAAATATACTTTATCATCGATTTAAAATAAAAACTATTTTAGCCAATATTTTGTGTACCAAAGTGATTACGATTATAATTTTGGTACCAAAATATAACTAAAATAGTGCTTTATTATTGCCCACATGCCTCAACTACCTAGTTAAGGTTTAAGTACCTCATAACGATACTTGAAATTTTCCTTATGTATATTTAATGAAATATCTTTTGAAACTAAGTTAATAGGATTATAATTTTGTTTGCGAAACTTTTCTAATATTGTCTCATACATTATTTATAAGTTTAAACTTAGCAAAAAAATTTTTAACTATATAAAAAAATCAATTTTAAAAAGTTGCTATATTTATTGAAATATCTTGTATACTAAGGTAAATTGAATCATTATTTTGGTACCAAAATATTTCTAAAATGGTACTTTATTATTGTCAATATGGCTCAACTTTCTGGAACATGTGTAAATATCTAAAAATCAATGAAAATATTTTCATACATTTTGGTTATTATCTTGCAAAAAAACAACAACAATATGGCTGACCCTTTGTTTACATTTCCTTTGCTCCAGAAATTTTGTAAACAAAAATAAACAAAACAAAAGGCGACAGAACGACTACTCCCTATTTCTATTTCGTTTACTTTTTTAAACTTGTTAAAAATGGCCGCCAACCCATTTATATGTATATAAGAACAAATTAGTCTATATTCTCATTTCTTTCACTCCTTCAATCTTGCTCGCAAAAATTGCAAAATCGGAGTTGATAGATTAGCTTTCTCTTATTTAGATTAACAGCGTTATGGCTTCCACAAATTCATTGTGAACTAACATATATGTGAAAAATGCGGTTAGGGCTAGGAAGCGTGCAATTAACTACGACGACTTAGCTACGATTTTCTGATGGCAAAAAAATTCTTATTAAGTTATATTTTTGTAATTTTTTCAAGTTGTATTTCACCGATTGGCCTTATTGAGGTATCAAAATATAGGAAAAACTTTAAAGTTTTAAACCAACAGGTTGTCATGCTAATCGTATGATTGTAAATATACTTTATCATCGATTTAAAATAAAAACTATTTTAGCCAATATTTTGTGTACCAAAGTGATTACGATTATAATTTTGGTACCAAAATATAACTAAAATAGTGCTTTATTATTGCCCACATGCCTCAACTACCTAGTTAAGGTTTAAGTACCTCATAACGATACTTGAAATTTTCCTTATGTATATTTAATGAAATATCTTTTGAAACTAAGTTAATAGGATTATAATTTTGTTTGCGAAACTTTTCTAATATTGTCTCATACATTATTTATAAGTTTAAACTTAGCAAAAAAATGTTTAACTATATAAAAAAATCAATTTTAAAAAGTTGCTATATTTATTGAAATATCTTGTATACTAAGGTAAATTGAATCATTATTTTGGTACCAAAATATTTCTAAAATGGTACTTTATTATTGTCAATATGCCTCAACTTTCTGGAAAATGTGTAAATATCTAAAAATCAATGAAAATATTTTCATACATTTTGGTTATTATCTTGCAAAAAAACAACAACAAAATGGCTGACCCTTTGTTTACATTTCCTTTGCTCCAGAAATTTTGTAAACAAAAATAAACAAAACAAAAGGTGACAAAACGACTACTCCCTATTTCTATTTCGTTTATTTTTTTAAACTTCTTAAAAATGGCCGCCAACCCATTTATATGTATATAAGAACAAATTGGTCTATATTCTCATTTCTTTCACTCCTTCAATCTTGCTAGCAAAAATAAGCAAAACGAAAGTTAACAGATTAGCTCTCTTTTATTTAGATTAACAGCGTTTTGGCTTCCACAAATTCATTGTGAACTATATGTGAAAAGTGAGGTTAGGGCTAGAAAGCGTGAAATTAGCTACGAATACTTAGCTACGATTTTCTGATGGCAAAAAAATTCTTATTAAGTTATATTTTTGTAATTTTTTCAAGTTGTATTTCACGGATTGGCCTCATTGAGGTATCAAAATATAGGAAAAACTTTAAAGTTTTGAACCAACAGGTTGTCATTCTAATCGTGTGATTGTAAATATACTTTATCATCGATTTAAAATAAAAACTCTTTTAGCCAATATTTTGTGTACCAAAGTGATTACGATTATAATTTTGGTACCAAAATATATCTAAAATAGTGCTTTATTATTGCCCATATGCGTCAACTATCTAGTTAATGTTTAAGTACCTCATAACGATACTTGAAATTTTCCTTATGTATATTTAATGAAATATCTTTTGAACCTAAGTTAATAGGATTACAATTTTGTTAGCAAAACTTTTCTAATATTGTCTCATAAATTATTTATAAGTTTAAACTTAGCAAAAAAATGTTTAACTGTATAAAAAAATCAATTTTAAAAAGTTGCTATATTTATTAAAATATCTTGCGTACCAAGGTGATTATAATTATAATTTTGGTACGAAAATATTTCTAAAATATTACTTTATTATTGCCTATATGCCTCAACTTTTTAGAAAAAGCTTAAATATCTAAAAATCAATTAAAATATTTTCATATATTTTGATTATTATCTAGCAAAAAAACAACAACAAAATGGCTGAAACTCTTCGTTTACATTTTAGAAATCTGGTATCCAGAAAAATAAACAAAGCAATAAGAGAAGGGCTAATACATATATTTCTCTTTATCTGACTTTAGAAAACCCTCTTAATAATATGCTAGTACATAGCAGAAGTTGAAATAATATGCGTATACTCGTCTCATATTCTCCTTTGTCTGCTAATAACAGAAACTGTGGATTCTGTTACTCACAAATTGTGCGCTACTTCTTTCCCACACCCTGAAACAATCGTCCCCCTCTTCTATGTTAGTACCACGTGTTCCAAGAAAAATTCCTCTGTGAAACCAAAACAAATGTAATTGTTTCTTTATTAATAGATTTCTCGAAAATTAAAAAAGATATCAACTCCGTTGAGGTATCAAAATTTAGGGAAAATTAGTGGCTTGTAATTTTGTTATAGAATTACAAAAGATTTTTTCAAATAAATTACCTAAATGCGTTTAAAGGAACCAGTGATAGTTGGCCTGGTTTTTCTTCTATAACTTCTATACTAAAGTGGTTAGGGATATGACCTTGGTACCCTGAGATTCCTAAAAGAATGGGCTATCGACTACAATAGGTGCCATATGTCTAGTTATTGTTTTAGGTGCCAGCAACGGCCCTTAAACATTTTTCACATTTTTCTGTTATTTCTTTTGGCCGTAGAATTTTTTGTCTTTGTTCGAATTCAAAATTTTTTTTATAGAAATGTAGGCTCCTGTCCCTAGTATACGACTATACAAGATTCGGTAAGATCAATGGCCTATGTCGGGCTAGAGAGCACAGTGAATGTTGTTTTGGTTTTTCCGCTATAACTTCTATACTAAAGTGGTTAGGGATATGACCTTGGTACCAAAAAATTTCTAATAATATGGGCTATAGGCTGATATAGGTGCCATATGTCTAGTTATTGTTTTAGGTGCCAGCTACGGCGATTTTCTTTTAGGTTCCAAGAAATGTTAAACTGTTTTCGTTAATATCTCGGTACAGATAAGCCGTACGATTATAATTCGTCCACAAGCTGAAAGACCATAATTTTTTGAATAAGACTGCATTTTAGTTTTTCTAATTGGAGCTTTTATTGATTTTTAATTTAATTTTGAAAATTAGTATTTCGGAGCTCTGTTAAGTAGGGTGGGTTACACAAAATCGTAGCTAACTACCGTAGCTAATTTCACGGACGTACTCTGATCTGCGATTTGACGTCTAATCGTAAAGTAGTGTTCGTGAAAAAGCCGAAAATTGAGCTCAGAAACTCAACATTACAGACCGATGATGAAGAGTGTCGAGGAAAGGGAACGGGGTTTTTTGTATAGGAAACTGAAAGTTACGTGCCCCTGTTGTTGGTGAGACGTTCGCGGCGGAGGGGTTACTACAAGAGAAACCCAACATTACAGACCCAGATGAAGAGTAATCGGGACGGAGAGGGTTCAGCTTTGAGACCCCAATGACAATTCAGATTTTTAAGTCGAATCGTTTGTTTTGAGATAGCAACTTAGTTAATTATTCACATAAATAATGAATTCGAAGACATCAATTTTTATTTATTAATTTATGCCAATTATTTAGTCTATTTAATATCCATTTTACTTTTAAATAGTTTATTACTTAATTAGAACCTATTTGGGAAAAGTATTTGAAGGTTAGAAATCATTGCAAGTGCAGACTAACAACAAAAAATCGAATGTAAATTGTTTTATACGCTCAAATCCGCCACTATTTTATACAAGAAACTGTATGACCTATTCTATGAAGAATTCAAGCAAAAGAAATTATTGTAAAATCAAATTGATTATCTAATTAAAATAAAAAAGCAGACATAAAATGGCGTTGGTATACCCTCAAATTTTTCGTTCACCTCGCCATTGAATTTGCCGATACTAGTGTTGCCCTTTTGTATAGAACGCATCTATTTTTGCGCCTCTTATGAATTCTGGTACCAAAGCAGTGTTGTCGGTATGCTACAATATCAAATAAATTTGATTTTTTTCTTAATAAGCAAATACATTAGTGCATAAATGTGCTTGAACTGTTAACAAAACGTTTATTCTTGCTTCGCGGAGTACAAATTACTTCCTAGAATAGAAAATTATTGTGTTCTTTACACCGAGTACTACAAAAAGTACTTTTACCTTTTTCGTACTTTCTGAATTTCCTTTTGTTAACGTGAAATGTAACGCTGCTTTATAATATCATTGATTTTTTCACCACAATTGAAGAATTTAATAGATTTTAGATGAAATCTTCTATTTTATTCATGGATATCGTATTTAACGATACAAATAATGTTAACTAAATGTACAGAATTCCGCCATTTGTTTGTTTAGGTGTATTCTTTATTTTCAGTAGTTATGAGTAACTTTCTTTCCCTTTATCTTTGCTGCAATAGCTAAACATTCTAGCGAAATTTCAAAAGTTCAATAACGAACATGGTTGTGAAGTTATAAATCTTCTGGACGCAAGATTGCATATGTGTTCCAAACAACCATGTTGGTATTGTATTTAATACCAAACAGCCTATTATGACCAAGTATATTCGTCCCAAATTTCACAGCTCTATTAGTTCTCCCTTAATCGTGATTTCTACAGACGGACGGACTGACAGACTTACAGGCAGACGCCTCCTTTAATGCGATACAAACGGAAGCACAAAGTGAATCTATCCCTCATCCTTTCGGGTGTAGGGTAAAAAAGAATTGCTTTTAAATAATAAGAATTTAAGTTCTTTCACGTATTTATTTACTTATGCATACAACCACATTAAGTGTTTATCCGATACATAACATTTAAGTTATTAGATGAATAATTTTTCCTACAATATTATGTAGTAACATTTAAATATACAGTCTGAATTATAAAAATAATATGTTGCACATTTCATTGTTCTTTTGATTTAAAGCTAAAGTAAATCCGGCGGATTTGTGCGTGAGTAAATCGAGCAACCGTGTGGCCAACGCCTGTACTAGAAAAAAATACAAAAACATCACATAAAACACTTAAATAATAATTTAATCATTAATTAAAGTACCTTTTCTTAATTTCTGCATTTGCGTTGCGATTCCAAATGCTAAGTTCATTTCCATTTCCATTCCACTTCCATTCAAATCGACTGACTGAGCCCCGAGCAATTGCATTAAGACCGTGGCTCCCGACGATAGTATCACATAGTGTTCATGATTGTGCGAGAAGGTGGTGCCTTGATATGCTGATATCGGATCCGATGCGGTACCACTCAAAACATGACCCATCAACTCCGATTGGCCGGAGAAAAATACCAGAGCTCGAAAAAAAATTTCCTGCACTGAAATGTCCATGCCTGCCGTTGCAGGCCAATCATCCTGCTCCAAAATGGCAAGCCGTTCGTATACAGCCCCGGCAAGTGCTACTTCCGAGGTCCAGTGCATGATTTAACTTCATTAAAACTCACTAAAAACACTAATTTCTTTACGAAATAGCTAAACAATTTTCACAAGCTAAACATTTTTCATCTGTTAAAATAATAAACAAAAGAAATGTCATATAAACGTGACGTCTTGTGGTGAACTACATATACACGACACATACACTATACGTGTTTCACCTAAATACCGAATTTCGTTTTTTTTTGACATATACGATGGGTCTTGACGCAGTTTCCTATCTCGTTATCTCTGGTTCCAAATAACCCATGGCAAGTTACACGATTTAGTAGCACGTCCTAATGATAAAGATGTTGACAACTGTTAACATGCTAACTCCTTCACAATTTATGTTGAAAGGCATGGTGAAGATATCCAATTCTGTTTAAAGGCATTGAAATCTTGATATCTGCGTTCAAATTAAAAATGCAGGTTTTCAGGCACTCTTCATAACTCTTAAGCTTGTCTTTATTTACTGAGGGTATTAAATTTAACCTCAGGAAATGAGACAAGTCGTTCTTAGCTAGGTGCCCAGCAAGCAACTGAATTTTGGTTTAAAACTCTTTCGATGGGCCCAGATATCATCGATAAATAAATCTTCTATATATATAAAAATGAATGTATATGTGTGTGTATGTGTGTTTGTCCTTTATGGATTCCTAAACCGGTTATCCGATTGCGATGAAACTTGGACATGTTGTTGTGCGCATGCCCGCGAAAATTTCTGGACTAAATATATTCCCCCAAAGGGGGAACTCTGCCCCCCATGTGGTTAAAAGTGGTCTGAAATGACCAAAAATGGCCATAATTTTAATACTACCAGGCCCAGGAAGCCTGAAATTTTGTATGGTGATGGGCCTTATGACGTAGATGTGCAATAAGAACACATTTTCTAGAATTCCGCACCTTAATGGTTAAAATGGGCGTGGCACGGTCTGAAACTACAAAAAATAGTCATAATTTCAATACTACCAGGCCCAGGAAGCTGAAATTTTGTATGGTGATTGGCCTTATGACGTAGATGTGCAATGAGAACACATTTTCAAGAATTCGGCAAGTGTTAACCATTTACCAAGTGGTTAAAATGGGGGTGTCACGGTCTGGAATGTCTCAAAATAGTCATAATTTCAATACACGGTTTTGTAACCAAAGTGATTACACAGGGGTGTTTTAATCAAATTTTTTTTGCACCAATCAATAAGAAATATCGGGAAATATTTATGATTTTGACTATGGTGGAAGGTAGGCAGCGACCACCCAAAACGGCACACCGATCGATAAGAAATATCGGGAAATATACACGACTGTGATCATGGTGGGAGGTAGGTGACGACCTCTCAAAATGGTTTGTGGGTAATCGCATCACTCAAGAATGACTGGACCGATTTGGCTAATTTTTAAAAAATATTTTTAATGGTAAAATTATAACCATTATAATTATGTAATATTCGTGACTGACGGTAACACCTTGACGCTAGGTGCCCGTTGCCGAAGCGAAGCGAGGCCTCGGGCAGCTAGTAAGTGTATAAATTTGTTTATAATTTGCGACGGGCCGGATAGAACCATCTCTTTAAGAAAATATTTACGAATCATGCGTGACATTTCACCGCATTGTGCACGAATCAGTCGTGAATCATTGTACATACAAAGCATCGGAATGATCGAACTGCATGGAAAAATTAATGTCGATGGTTTGAATGCTTTTTAAACAGGTTTACGCTATTACTCTATTTTTTAAAGGCGTGTGGTAATGACGCCTCCTCCTCTTCTAACTTCGGTGCTATAAAACAGATCTTTATTGAACAGTACATTCCAATTTTTAAACTTTGGAGTCCTCAGGCATTTCTAAATTTTCTAGTGGTATAGAAATCTTTGCGGAAGAATTAAACGCAGCTTTCGATTTCGAGGAACTTCAAATTTGAAAATACAAAACTGTGATAAGGAACCTTCCTTCCGGTTAGTGATCAATCATCTTTTAACATATTTTATTTACTTGCGGATAGTATGTTATAAAATAAAAATAACTGCTCTCCCAGTTATATTTATACCACAATAATTAAAGTTTTTAACTCCATAGTAAACCAAATTACTAAACATTATTAATACAGTCAATACTCATAGTTATAGAAATAAATGCGTTTATAGGAAATATAAACGTTAAACGTTAGTTAATAACGATTTTAAGCTAACTTAAACTAATTGGTTTTAAAAGTTAATAAAGGTTTTAAACTATCGCGATTTCTCATCAACGAATTTTGTGACTGCTGGGATATTGTATGTATGTACTTTGAAATATGTACAGTTATATGCGATATCTACATATACTCGTAACAATAACACATTGTTATTGTTATTAGTTTTAAGCTTATATTGAGTACCTTTCGATTTGCCAAATTTTACCAAAATAGAAAGCAATGCATAATAGTTGATAATTGATAAGAATCAATTTAAAAATGATACGAGGGTGGTTTAAAAAGTTAGTGACTTTTTAAATTTGCCACGCAGTAACTTAAAATGCGATGCTCCCATCAACATCTCTCTGTTAATAGACTGCTGTACAATTTTGAGCAAGCTGCGCCATTTAGTTTGTGCAACGAGTATAGATAGCAGAGATAATCTCTGATAGATAGTAAAGAGATATTATGACTCAAACAGCAACAACATTATATGCGCCATTATTAGCATAAATCACTCATAGCTCTGCCGCTCTCAATGCAGCGCTGCAAGGTGAATGCGGTGTAATTTTTACAGTGCGACATGATATCTACCATATTAAGGTTGATATTTATACCCTACACCCGAAGGGATGAGGATATATTGACTTTGTTCCTCCGTTTATAACGCATTAAAGGAGGCGCGTCAGGTATAGACAAGTATATATATTCTAGCTCAGAATCACCTCCTAAGTCGACTTAGCCCTGTCCGTCCAATTTCTCATCTTGTATAGAGAATTTTAAACTAAAATTTTATTTCTTAATCTTAGGCTAAAATATACTCTGAAAAGTGGACATGGTCTGCCCATTAGGTAGGGAGTGAATAGATGATTATTTACTTCCTGCAAATAAAAAGAAAGTAAGTGTCACCCGCCCGCTCACTTTTAATCACTTCTACCGACGCGGGTGTAGGGTATATGAGCTTTGGCCAGGCCGAAGATAACGCTTTAATTGCTTTCTATTGCTTTGGTTTGCTTTGTTTCAGAAAATAAGGGTGGTTGGAAAGACAAAGGGAAGGAAGGACAAAGGGAAAGAAGCAATGAACAGAACACGTGGCTGCTTGCTCTTCCCATCTCACAATTCAAAAATGTGTATTTCGGTTATCGTGTTCTATTTTTAGATTCCTATACCACAAGCAGTCACGCATGCGCGTATGGGTGCTTTTACTATGGCAAGCTTGCACTGGGTCATAGAAAAGAGAATGCACATGTACATTGGTTGCATTCAGAACGGTCAAGCCATGTTGGCTTTTTCTTTATTTTTTGTCTGAGGGGGTAGAAAGGTCAGAAGGGCTGACAAAGCATTCGCCTTTTTTTCTAGCCAAAAATTTGTATGCTGCATCTGTTCAGAACTTTCTTCTCTGTCACTCATTTTCAGTGTTTTATTTCCTTCTCGTGTGGCGGCCACGTGGAATTTGGCATAAAGTGTTGTTGTTGTTTAAATGTTGTTGTTTTTCAGCAAACGTATTCAGAGCACATGATTTATTCTGGCAAGAAAAAGCCAACAAGGCTTGACCGCCCTGAATGCAACCATTGTCTTCTTCAAAGAAATAATGAAAGTAGCATGTGTGGGAGCAAATATTAATTTGTGTAGATGCTTGCGTGTGTGGAGCTTTATATTTGGCAATTCGTTTTGTAAAGACATTTTTGAATTTCGTGAAGATGAGGCTATAAAATTTATATAAATATGTAATCTTTTGATCATTATAAGACAAAATTTTATTAAAATCTTTACGAATTTACAATTAATAAATATGTATTGATTTTTGGAATTCTGTATTTAAAAATAGTTTTTTTCTGTTTAAAACATAAATATTTTATTTTAAAATATTTTTATTTTTTAAAAAAATAAAATAATTAAAATATAAGTAAAATGTATATTTTAAAAATTAAACTCCTTTTTTATTAATTTTAAAAATATTTTGAAATACATATGTACTTCTAATAACTAAAATACATATACTAATTTAAAAATTAAATCTCAAAAGCATAGAAAACACAGAAATAGCAAAAAGCAAAAAAGCCCAAACAGACAAAAACTTCAAAAACTGGAAAAGCCAAATTTGCCAAAATTCGCAGTCAAAATCTCTGAGCAACAACAAATTTTACTTCCATGTAGAAAACACAATAAACGGAATTGCATCGTTCCCTCGTCTCCCGCTGTAATCCAACAATCTATCAATCGTTTCTTTTACTCCTCATCTGGCATACATTCACCTCGAATTTCTCTGCTAGCATTCGCACAAGCAGAGCTATCGACTGCATTCTAATAATGGCACATGAAAATCTGACGAGTGCCGAAAATTTTGAGTCCTAATATCTCTCTACTATCTATACTCGTTGGTTTGTGTTCGACAGCCATTGAACAACCTCGTGAGTTTTAAAAAAGTAAATTTCGCGTGTTATTTTGAGGGCCTAGAGCAAACCTATTTTTCCTATTATTGGAAGGAATAAAAAAAATTTAAAAACGCAGGACTAAATTTATTAGCTAAAAGAAGACTATGTTGAGAAATAAAACGCTTATTTGCCGAAAAAATTTCTTTTATTCAAAAAATCACTGACTTATCAACCTACCCTCGTACTAATTTCGATTATGAATTCAATTCGTCGAGCGTAAATTAAGGGCATAGATTGAGATAGAAATCAATATAACAATATGTATACGAGGTCTGTTCAAAAAGTATCGCGAATTTTGAATTCCCGCGAGTTACGTATATTCGATTTTAAATTTTTTTTGTGGCGTTATGTTGGTACTCATCTCTCTCATGCTGACAAGTTCGGCCACTTTGACTGTTTAGTTAGTTTTTTAAAGCTTGGACGTGTTTTGGCTCGTCTTCGATTTTCGCGATACTTTTTGAACAGACATCGTATACAACAGCATTTTGGCTGGTATATCAGAGATACAATTAACAAACTTATATAATTAATTTTTACTATTAAAACAACAATATTCGTAGCAACTTTTATCAGAGATAAAGCTCTTTAATCGCTTTCCTGCAATTGTAAATTTCCTATAAAAAATGCGCAGAAATCAGTTCAAGAAACTAGAAATAAGGCATAATTTATTAAGAAGAGAAAATCTGTAAACACAAATACAAAAATTTTATAAATTTGTATTGTATAACGCTGTGAAACGCGGAAAACAGAAATAAAATTTGATGCAATATTAATTCTTATTTGTATTGTATTTGAATAAATTCAATTTTATTGTTATTTTTCTTCTAAATTTAATGTTACCCTACAGTGAAGAAGGACAATCGAAAAGCTAACTCGACCATATTTTGCGACACATCGGGCCGATGACAGATATAAATTTCTCTTGCGGGCGAAGTAAAAATTCGACCGGCAACCGCAAATCGTCCTTTAATGGCTCCCTTCGTACGGTTCGTATCTTCTTCTTCACTGTCTTTAGTTTCCTTCGTCTGTTTCGATTCCTTAATTTTCTCACGGACGGTGATAGTCATGCCTTGCTCAATAAAACCAGTTGCTTCGCCATAGTCTTTGTCATCGTCACCATCATCTTCACAATCACCGCCACACCCTTGGCAACAACCACTGCTGCCAGTGCCACGTGACGAACCAGTAGCACCACTTCGACTACCTTTAGAATTACTACCACTCGCATCACTACCAACATCCCCACAACTGGACTCTACGCCACCCCCTTTTCCACCACTCTTATCTCCTGTGCCCTTTCTCCTCCGTTCTTCGGCGTTCTGTGATCGTTTCTCGCGGCGCCGTCTAGTTGCTTGTAGTTCATCATGGATAGTATGAAGAGCCCGACGCATTTCGCGCATGAAAGGAAACTCATTATTCTTACCCTTGACAGGGCAAAATATTGTGCCATTGTCGTTGTCGATATAAATGTAGTAGTATATGGAATTGCGCCAACCAGGCGAAATTTTGACAGGTACCACGTTTTTTATTTCGCGACATAAAGACTCATTCATTTCGGCTTGGCCTAAGGCACTTTCATCACCAGGTAGCAGGTTTTGGGCCGTGAAGTCCTCCCAATCAGAGCCATCATCACTGCCGCTATCGTCCAACTTGACTCCGTCGGCGGTGCGCTTTTTGCTACAATCGTCTTCACTGTGTATAGAAGAGCCGCCCAGCGAAGAGCATAAATGTGCCTCTTCATCGCAGCTGCTGCTCCGACCAGCGCTTTGTGAGCCACTTATGGAAATCGCCGAGGCTTTCGGTATGAGTTTTTGTTTTAACAAAGTTTCGAATTTACGGGTATTCCGCTCGGGAGGAACAGCGGCGTCATGTGGATGAAGTTTCTCCAGAATTTCCGGACGCTTATTCGATACGGCCCAAAACATGGCTAAAGACTCGATGCCGCACTGTATGAGGTGATCAAGAGTTTCCTGTATTTCTTCAATGTAGAAGAGTGATGGTGGGACTTGCTTTTCGTAGGAAGAGCTCTCAGGCATGGCGTCGAATATTTTTAATATTGCTGCCAATATTAAATGCCCTCGCCCACATATGGCTAGAAAATGGCGACCGAATGTGCCTGATAATTTTATTTCTTGCCACACGTAGAGCTCTTTCACTTTTTGACCAGCTACCAAGTCGAAAATGCCCCGACAGCGTAAGAAAACATCCACTTGCTCACGCAACTGCACAGTCATTTGTGATACCAACATGAAGTGTTCATAGTACAGCACACTGCCGTGTATAAAAAACTCACGATGCGTGTTCAAGGGTTCATCGTTCCAGTTACGATAATCCATAGCTTCCATTTCGCTCAGGGCATCGAGAATTCGAAGTTGAGCCTCCTTTGGAAGTGGCATGCACCGCGATTCGGGCAGCAACTCCTCGAAAAGAACGCTTTGTTGACGGTAGGCGGAAAGCACTCGAACATGTTGGACGTGAGCAAAATTATGGAGAAATAAACGCACACTCTTTATTTCGGAACTGCCGGTGGGCGCCAGCTGGGTTATATGCAGTGTTGGGAAGGTTGACTTCAAATAGCGCATAAGCTCTTCCGTGCGCATAGTAGCTTCTTTCATCGTCTGACAACGTCCGCTAAAAGCAAAAAGTACTAGTAAGCTATTTAGTTTACGATAGGTCACAAAGTATTCAACATCCTTGACCAGCAACTTCGACAGCAGCGGGGGTGTATGCAACTCCTCTGAGAGTACAGCGTTTAAAGTCAGAAAACTGCCGCGAGCCTTGTAAAGAAAGTTGAGGTTGGTATCTTCAGGATAGCAGAAGAAGGAGTCTTTGTGCTCGTCTAGCTGAGAGCATTCCGGCGGTATGATCATCATGGCGAAAGGCAAGATTTCCGCTGGTTCTATCGTGGTGCTTGTATCGCCCAGTTGCAGAATCTCGAAAGTAGTGGCGAAGCTGTTAAAATCCGTCACTTTTTGTAATGTGTTACCGATTGATTGCGCTAAAGCAGTGTTTTCGGCTTCCTTTGGTTCGTCCAGTCCCTGGAATTTTAGTCTTACTTTCGTTGGTTCCGTGAATTGCAACAACAAATCGTCCACATTGCCAGCGCGCACTTCGATGTCGTCCAGCGACTTGAACCAGTCGCCACGTTTAATAGGTTCATTCGATTGTAGCCTGACCGGCATATCGTGCACGAGTTCATCGACCATTAGGCACTCGGGCTGATCGGGGAAGCCAACGGCACGAAAGCCTAGAATGGATTCCACTGCTGTGGAGCGACGTCCGAAACGGTAACGCTCCCTTGCCGTAATGGTCAACTCTATTTGCTTACATTCAAACGAGTTCGACTTTATGCGGCTGAAAAGAAACTGTGCTTGCGTTTGTTGTTGTTGCTGTTGGTTTTGATCATGATGCTGTTGTTGTTGTGATTGTTGTGGTTGCTGCGGTCTTCTAGGTTTTTTACCCATACGCAATAACGAACGACCTCTGAATTCAACTTGGCGCTCCGGTGATCCATCACTTAGTGGTGGATCGCTTACGTTCGTTGTGGAAGCAGGTGTGGCTGCAGTTGCCTTTGGTGCCGCTCTGTGCGGCAGATACTCTGCATAGAATAAGGAGCCATCCTCTGCCACGTATTCCTCCCAATTAGCCAGATCACTGCTGTCGCTATAGCTGTCGGTGAAGGAAGAGTTCGAGGAGCAACTATCCGAACCGCCGGCCGCAGTTTCATGCTCCAAAAGTGAAACAGTTTGCTGCTGAGATTTATGCATTTCCGAATCTTCTGAATCTTAATTCTCACACACTTCCACTTAAGGAAAGTTAGGTACACAATATTTTCACACAGTCTTCTTCTCCACTGAAGCCAAAAAGTTTTATTGTTGTCGTCACATTTTTTCCAGTTTATGGCTCTCAGAATTGTGCGGAAGACGAGTGTCGTTGTCCGGCTACTCCTGGTATTTGAAGCGTTGCCAAACGTACGTAATGTTCACTTGTTGGTCTAAGCCAGGCTTCAAATAACTGGCGTTACGGCTTTGCGGAAAATTTTGCATGCAAATACAAATCTGTGGCAACGCTTTGCTACGTGGTCCGACCTTAAGTTCAAACCCATCTTTTTTAAATGGCTGTAGCACCTACATCCATATGTACATACATCCATACATAGGTATGAATGTGTGTGTTTGTATACCTGTTGGAGAAATTCCGCAGCTTTCTTTTACACTGTTTGTTGATCCGTAGTTTTTAGTGCGATCCTTTTCTGGTTTGAGATTTGAGGCTCTTTATAGCTCGAGTGTTCAAGAATAGAAAACAAAAAAACAAGTTGGCAAGAGTAACATTCTAAATTATCTTATTTTAGGTATTTGTCTAGAGCGAGCTTATATTAGCGTCGAAGTAATCTGAAGCGTTAAAATTTTTTGTTGTTGTTAAAAAACAGAAGCGGCTTTAAAATCTTTTTAGCTTTGATCCAGCTGAAATACCTTAAATATAGAAACTGTAGATAAACTAAACTATAAAACTATATATGTACATAAACCATAATACATGCTATACATGCTATATATACTATAAAAAATATATTGCTTTAGGAGAAGATTTTCTTCTCGAAATTAAAATCACGTACATTAAAAATTAAAGACTTCAAAGAAAATGAAACAATATTGTAACCGCAGAATACCGCTATGCGCGAATCTCTCTCTCGTCGCGCGATGCCCTTAAATAGACATCGCGTGACGCTGTTAAAAATTTGTTTACGTTCCATATTTCTGGAAACATGTGCTTGCTTCTGCAATTCGTTCGCCGCCACCAGCCGCTCACTAATTGCCTTACAAATCTTATCTCTGATCTGTAGTAATCGCAAGTAGAGAAATGGAAATGTGTGTGTGTGTAAATTTTTTCATTCATGTTTGAATGATGAAACAGAGAACACATTTTTACCTATTTTTAAATTTTTCAAGGTAAATAAAGTTATAGAAACTACTTGTAAAATGAAATTCTCCTGCGTTTATGCGTTGGTTGCGATCTTTTTAGTCAGTATTTGAAGAGATACGAAGTGTAATGTGTCAACAACGTACGTGGTCATTAACCTTAAATGAAAAACAAAAGCATTGAAATAGGCTATAGTTCTTTTCTTCATATACGCATAAAACTGAAACAAAAAGAAAGCCGAAATATTCTCTTAAAAGCTTTACTTTATAAATTTATTCAATTTATGCAATTTAATCATTGTGGCAATCGTTATCGTGTGACTATTATTAATCTTTGAATCGAATCGAATCTGTCGTTCCAATGTGCACAAAAAAACTTCAAGTTACTCGTTGTGATTATTTGTACGAATACAGCTGCTGCCTTATTTTATCATCGATTAAAAATGCTGTGATAAAAGTTGTTAAATCAACATTTTTATTATTTTTATTATGTTCAATAATAATTAATAGCACCACCACAGTACTCGTATTTTCCTTCGAGAATGTCAGCAATAATAATAATACTAATTCTATTATTAGCTCGAGCCCTCGAGCTAATTATGATGAGAGCCGAAACTTGTATTCGACTGATGGCGTAGGTAATAACAATTTTGATTTTTCGGATTCATTAAAATACTCCATCATCAGATTAGTATAATACTTTCATTTATTATTTTATTATAAGTTGTTTAAATACTCGTATATATATTAAAATAGGTTTATATAAATGTTCGGGGTTATGAAATAATTCTCAAGATTAGCCGCGCAATGAATTAAGCCCCATAAGACACGAACTAACTTCCAACAAATTAATTTCCCATGTTAATTCCCATAAAAAAAACAATTAAATAGCTCCCAAATAAAATAAAATAACTCTTAAACATTTTGGACTTAATTCATATGAAATAAATCCCAAGTTTATACGGTAAAGTATAGGACTTAAATTAATTTTTTATGTTGGAAGTTCATATGTTTCGCTGTTGAGAGAAATTAAAATTTCGCCTGTTGACACAATTTCATTCTTTTATTCAGTAGCGGCGAATACTGAAGCCACATTTAATGATCCAGTTACTGAACGCATCAGTATTTCTCCTTTCACCTCTAATGAATATTATGTTTTAAAGAACGATGATGATGATACTGGCTCAAAAAATCCGAGTGAAATTCAAAAAGCTGTCTGTACCGTTTCGGCAGGTGAAGTAAGGGCGAGTGCCGAGGCAGTAACTACAAAAGTTCTGAAAGGTGTTTGTGGTTCGGTCGAAATGAATCTGGCTTTGAGAAATTTAGAAATAAAATTACTTAGTGAATTGGATGAAATTAAAACATTATTGAAACAACAATTAAAAATCACAAAAGTTGAAAGTTCATCTACTAAAACGGCGCGGACAGCAAACACTTTAGACGCAAAAAAAATTGATGCGTCATCGTCGTTGAAAGAAACAGTAGATGGTGATGATGATGCAGCAAATTTTTTGCAAAAAGCAAAAGATGATAATAAAGATGCTGCTCTGAAGAGTGCCGAGGAAGTCACTGATGCTACTGCTACTACTGCAATGCATGGGCCCAAGTTAAAATCTTTATCACGTTGGCGAACAACGAACGCACGTGAACACGAAGTCCTGAAATTCAATAATACCATGTTATCCGATCGAGATCTAAAGGTATTTACGTTCTATTGGAAACTAGAAAATGTAAGCGAACATTTCACCCGCGGAAGTAGCAGTAAAACACTGGAGAGTCCAAGTTTTTCTATAAAAGGTGAAGAGGAAAATAATTCAATTGCTTTGCATTCATTAACATTGCTGAATTTTTCATATAAAGGCAAGCTTTTACGTATCAAAGCACATTACCATCATATGCAACGAGATTTTCTATATCTACAACTTGTGTGTGGCCCTTTAAATGCCAGCAGAAGTCGGAACAATATCTTTCTCGATACGGGCAGCCTATTTAAAAAAATAGCAGACGATAACATTCAGTTCAAATATAAGATCTTAATTCTTGATCAGGTGAGAAGTACGAGTATATAATACTTTGTTTTCTATGTACTAATTTGCTTTGTAAAGTTTCTGTTGCTAATTTGTTTCCGGCTTGTTTGCAGAACAATAAGCATGCGCAGGATTTGATATCGCAAGAGTTCACCAACTTGGAGACAGGATTCTTGGTGCCCAACAGTGCCCTCCTTGCGAGTTCTTATGTTAAAAATAACTCTCTCCTTATACAAGTTTTCCTCTATTTGTAATAATGTATGACGATTATACAACTTCCTTTTAGTAATTATGATTTAAATCTGGCACTGACTGATTTCTGATTCCAGGTCGGTCCAAAGGAGGTCTTGGTCTTTTGCCTTCGCCGAATGACTTATTTACAACATAAGCCGCTGCGGAATACATCAACGGTGTATATAACGGTGTGTCGTTAATTTGTCTGATGCTATACACATGTACATCGATAATGAGAACTCCTTAAGTAATTTGTATCTCTTTGGAGTATTTTCCATCTTCCTTCGATAGAATTGATCTGTGGACAAACCGGTTTCGGCGATGTGCCTTCTTCAGTATCAAAGTTCTTTCTTTTTATGTAATATTTATTGCATTACAAAAATATCACACTTGTAAGCCTTTTTCATAAAATTATTTGCTTTAATAGATATTAATTTTGAGTATAAAGTAATAATATGTAAGTCAGCGTTTAGTAGATACTTTTTGTTAAAGCAATGATCGTATATATATGGATATGTATATAGTAATAATGTACAAACAGATCAATAATAATAACAATCTTTTATTGTACATCGTTTAAATGTTTAAAACAATTTTTTTTTACATAAATTGAAAATAATGTAACGTGCTTCTATATAGTAGAATAAATTTTTTTAAAATTTCTATATTTCTATAGTAGAATTTACAATTTACTACGTGATCCTTTTGCACGAATATCGAGGAATGGTAAAGCAACCGGATAAAGTTCTTTGCTTGATTTAAATGCTGAAAGATCAGTAATCTTAGCATGACGCTCCATATTGGTTATTTCTTTATCTTCGGCAGCATTCTCATTAAATTGTGTAGACAAGATATGGACGGAGAGTACGCGTCGTTTGGGACCATCACAGGCAATAAATGTCTAAATATGAAATATAATAAATAAAAAAATTAAATGAATAAATACGAATATATCACCTTAAAACATTCAATAAATTCTTCTTTTGTTATTTCCTTTAAAATCGCAACTTCGGCCTCTTCTCGCTCGAAATGATACTGGGCCAAAGAGATTTCATTATAAAAATGGTTAAATTGCTGATAAATGGTTTTTCGTTTTTCTAATTTTTTTATAGTTAAAGCCTCTTTGTGACGCTCGAATTCATCCAGAGGCATTGTTTCGATGTATTGCTAAAAGTTAGACAAATTTAGACAATCAGTACGTAGTATGTATGTATATTCGATTATTGTTCTCGAACTCTCGAATTTACATATAATAAAATAATACCAAATATGTTTGCAAAAAGCTTTCAATACGATCCTCTACAAACGATGGATGTTTCACAGATTGCACAATGATTCGTATGCCAGTAGCTCCATTCACTTTGCGTAGACCACAGAAAACAATATAACCCAATTGTTCCTTAAATGGTAAAGAGAGGAAAAAACTAGAAAATTATAAACCATACTTCAGGCAAAAGAACCTTAAGGGATGCTTCGAAATATTGAAATCGATTTCACAGAAAGAAATCAAAAGTATAAATGTAAAATAGCAATAGAAAAATGGACCTACGCAAAATTCTGCCACCACTCGGACAAAACTTAGATGTCTTTATCCATTAGGCGGATCTAAAATTTTGAAGGTAAACTTATTTTATGTTATTATTTCGTTATTATTTTTATTAATGTTACAACTAATTAATGTTACATTATAATGTTACATTAACAGAAAAATGTTCAATTATAAAAAATAAAAACATAAATAGCATTTATATTAAAATAAAACCAGAATGCATAATATGTGGGTTGGTAACGAAATCCCGAAAGACAAAATCCCGAAACGACAAAATCCCGAAACGACAGAATCCCGAACGACAAAATATTTCTGCATGCCGGCCTTCGGCCGTGGCAGGGATTAAAACCCTTAGCCAACAAAACCATCTTTTTTGCGGAAAAGTCTTCCTCTATCCAGGGTTCTTCTGGGTGCTGGCCTTCGGCCGGGGCAGGGATTAAAACCCTCAGCCAACAAAACCATCTTCTTTGCTGAAAAGTCTTCCTCTATCCTGGGTCCTTCTGCGTGCCGGCCTTCGGCCGGGTCAGAGATTTCAACCCTCAGCCAACAAAACCATCTTTGCTGAAAAGTCTTCCTCTATCCAGGGTCCTTCTGCGCAGGCAAAAAGTGTCTTTCTGCCTGCCGGCCTTCGGCCGTGGCAGGGATTAAAACCCTCAGCCAAACAAATCCTCTTCTTTGCGGAAAAGTCTTCCTCTATCCAGGGTTCTTCTGGGTGCTGGCCTTCGGCCGGGGCAGGGATTAAAACCCTCAGCCAACAAAACCATCTTCTTTGCTGAAAAGTCTTCCTCTATCCTGGGTCCTTCTGCGTGCCGGCCTTCGGCCGGGTCAGAGATTTCAACCCTCAGCTAACAAAACCATCTTTGCTGAAAAGTCTTCCTCTATCCAGGGTCCTTCTGCGCAGGCAAAAAGTGTCTTTCTGCCTGCCGGCCTTCGGCCGTGGCAGGGATTAAAACCCTCAGCCAAACAAATCCTCTTCTTTGCTGAAAAGTCTTCCTCTATCCAAGGTCCTTCTGCGTGCCGGCCTTCGGCCGGGGCAGGGATTAAGACCCTCGGCCGACAAAATCATCTACTTCCTGAAAAGTCTTCCTCTATTCAGGCTCCTTTTGTGCAGGCAAAAAGTGTATTTCTGCAAGTGTCTTTCTGCACCTTTGTGTTTGCTGCTAAGTTTACTCTCAGCCAATAAAACTCCCCGGAAAATTGCGGCCATAGCGCTCATTTTACGAAAAGCAATAAAAAACGCTATGCAATGCTATTTTTTCGGGATTTTGTCGCTTCGGGATTTTGTCGTTTCGGGATTTTGTCGTTCGGGATTGCTAAAAACGGTCGGGATTTTGTCGTTCGGGATTTTGTCCATCTCGCATAACATATTAATGTATTATTAAGAACTAAATATATTAAAATTTATTTTAAAAGAAAATAGGATGAATAATTAAAATTCATTAATAATAGTAACCTATCTATACAACTACTTTTAGTGCCTTTTTTTGTGCAAAGTCGTTAATAATGCTGTTTATATCTACATATCTTTTCTGCAATTTCGCGTACTATCGATAGCAAAGCGATATTTCTACACCTATGAGAACCCATGGTTGACCTTAAATAATTTTTGATAATTTTCAACTTTGAAAAACTTCGTTCGCAGCTAGCTACACTTAGCAATAGTTAAAAATATACAAAGTTGGATAAAAATGTGGGGAACACAACTTTCTAAACCGAATTTTTTTAAAAATTTCAAGAGCTCCAAAGGTCCTTTAGCTAGTTTCATCGTATCTTCTGACGTAGCAATTTTAACAAAGTTTTGCAGCCTTTTTCTCTCAGTACGAAAATCTTCATTATTTATGCTGTCGTCTAATAAGTCGCTATCATAGTTTTCATTCAAAAGATTTGATGGCAAAATAAAAGAGTATTTTTCGGAGAGATTATGAAGCTTTTCAAACCGAATTTTGATTTGTTCGATCACTTTATCTGATGAAAGGTACATTTTCCTTCTTATTATGGTGCTTTTATCCACCACTTAAAAGATCTTTGAGTAAAAAAACACTGCCTTAAAAGTATGCATCGGTATAAAAGAAGTATGCCGCCCCTCGTGGAGCGCTGAGTTAACGAAAACTGCATAAAAATTTTGGAATAATGTGGCGCCCTAAAGTATCGAATATCTAAATACACATATTTTTATGATACGAAAATAATAAATTAATTATTTAACAAGTAAGAGCGTTATCTTCGGCCTGGCCGAAGCTCATATACCCCACACCCGCTTTGGTTGAAGTGATGAAAAGTGGGCGGGTGACACCTTAATTTTTTTTTAATTTACAGGGAGCAAATTTTTAATTATTAACTCATCTACAACACCGCTTTTCCTACCAAACACCTAACTTAATGGTATAGTTTATAAGTGGGCGTGTCACGCCCATTTTTGAGAATATATTCTAGTCTAAGATGGCGGACTCGGAAATAAAGTTTGAGGTGAAAATTCGGTCTACAAGCCAAGAAATTTAGCTAAAAGCATGGATGAGTGCATATTTTTTATAAAAAGAAGGCGTGGCACTGGTCCGATTTTTCCCATTTAATATTTTTTTCCAATCAATACCAAACAACGTAGGATAACAAAGAATATTTGCGCCAAATTTCATGACGATACCTCTATTCGTTCTCCTGTAATCGTGATTTCCACAGACGGACGGACAGACAGACAGACGGACGGACATGGCTATATCGAATTAGGAGGTGATTCTGAGCCAGAATATATATACTTTTCTATACCTGCCACGCCTCCTTTAATACGTTACAAACGGAAGAATAAAGTGAATATACCCTCATCCCTCCGGGTGTAGGGTATAAAAATAAAGTGTCAATATGAAAATTTTCTTAGAGGTATTTTATTTTTAAGATTTGCCGCCCCCGAAATCGTGCCGCCCCCCTAGCTACGCCACCGGTTATTGGGAATAAAATGAAAAAGCAAATGCCAGTGACGACTTATTAGTCTCTAGAGTTTATAATTACAATGAAAACAGAATTGTAGTTTTATTATTCTAAAAAAATCTGTTACAATCTAAAATATTGTCGAATTTTTTTGTTTGCGATAACTAAAACTCACGCGCTGTTAAATAACCCTAAAAATACACATTTTTTCTTAATAAATCGAACAAATTTTGTAAATTGTAATTCAAATTTAAAAAATTTTCCCAAAATAATTAAAACAAAATGCTATCGCAGATAATCAAAATTATTTTCTAAATTGATATAAATTATTTATATTCATTATTATTACGTATATTATATTTTTATATACACAAATAGTTGCGGTTGTTTTTTGATAACTGTGGAAAACATCGCATGTCCCAATAAAGTTTTGTCATCTTTAAGCATATACATATATATGCTTAAGAAACCAGACCCGTGATTCCCGGTCTTTCCGGGTGGAATAAGTAAGGATTTCGAACAGAGCCATCCTGATGAAATTATGATAAGTAAAAAAAATCAAGCATATTTTAATCTATAATGGGCGAAGATTGCCCAAAATTCATTCTTATTGCAACTCTACGATGTAAGATAACTGTGTAAAATTTGGCCTTGTGTTTCTCACCACGAACAAAATATGGCCCATACAAAAGTCGTAAGTGTTGCTCGTGTTGCTGTGATTTTCGTCCAATAAGCATTTTTTCTGCACTCTCTAAGGTGTGTGAAGCTTTAATAGCCGATCAAATAAATAGTTATATTGCTGACAAAGGTCTTCTGCATCAATCAGGGTTTCGGCCTAATCATAGTTGTATAGCTGTTATGCTTAAAATCACTGGTGACGTGAGAATAGCTTTTGATAAAGATATGATACTCCAAGATTTTTGACAGTGTAAGTCATACACTTATCTGCAGCAAATTGCACAAATTAGTCTTTTTTTCCAAAAGCGCTACTAAATTGATAGAAAGCTATCTTAGTGATCGCTTTCAACGGGTCAAAGTAGGTAATTTTTATTCTTTTTATAAATGTGTAAATGTTAGTGTGCCACAAGGTTCTGTCCTGGGGCCCCTATTATTATCTTTTTTCCTAAATGATATTTTCTCTGTGGTGCAATACTCCTTTATACATGCATTTGCTGATGATGTTCAGCTATATGTACTTATCAAATTTTCTTTGTCTGATTGAAGATTTGTGTTTCAGGATAAATGAGAATTTAAAACATACATATATTGACATGGTGAGTCCCCACATTTGTATCCAACTTTGTATATTTTTAACTATTGCAGTAAGTGTAGCTAGCTGCGAACGAAGTTTTTCAAAGTTGAAAATTATCAAAAATTATTTAAGGTCAACCATGGGTTCTCATAGGTGTAGAAATATCGCTTTGCTATCGATAGTACGCGAAATTGCAGAAAAGATATGTAGATATAAACAGCATTATTAACGACTTTGCACAAAAGAAGGCACGAAAAGTAATTGTAATTGTAATTGTAAAAGTAATTGTTCATTCTATTTTCTTTTTATATAAATTTCAATATTTTTAGTTCTTAATAACACATTAATATATTATGGGAGACGGACAAAATCCCGAATGACAAAATCCCGACCGTTTCTAGCAATCCCGAACGACAAAATACCGACGCGACAAAATCCCGAAACGACAAAATCCCGAACGACAAAATCCCGAAAAAATAGCATTGCGTTTTTTATTGCTTTTCGTAAAATAAGCGCTATATCCGCAATTTTCCGGGGAGTTTGATTGGCTGAGAGTAAACTTAGCAGCAAACACAAAGGTTTGTTTACCAAAAGTTACAACTCCTGACGCGGCCGAAGGCCGCCACACGCAAAAACTCTGTATGCGAAAATTATATAAGCAGCGAAGCCGACGTTCTGCTTACTTAGGGTTACTACCCCTGCCATAAAGATATGATACTCCAAGATTTTTGACAGTGTAAGTCATAAACTTATATGTAGCAAATTGCACAAATTAGTCTTTTTTTCCAAAAGCGCTACTAAATTGATAGAAAGCTATCTTAGTGATCGCTTTTAACGGGTCAAAGTTTGTAATTTTTATTCTTGTTATAAATGTGTAAATGTTAGTGTGCGACAAGGTTCTGTCCTGGGGCCCCTATTATTATCTTTTTTCCTAAATGATATTTTCTCTGTGGTGCAATACTTCTTTATACATGCATTTGCTGATAATGTTCAGCTATATGTACTTATCAAATTTTCTTTGTCTGATTGAAGATTTGTGTTTCAGGAGAAATGAGGATTTAAAACATTGACATGGTGAGTTCAGAATTGTCTTCAACTAAATGCTTCCAAGTCTTTCCTGTTTCTAGAGATGCATTGGATTTTGCCCTCATTCCCCTCTAGTTCTTAGAATTCACAAATTCAAGCTAGTTACAAAAATATTTAACCTTGGAATACACATTAATTCTTCCCTAACCTGTACTGACCATATGAATAATGCTGTTAGTAAGTGCTATTTCGTGTTAAGCAATTTGCGTTATGCTGCGGACTCCTAAGCTTGTTTTGCAACTTATCTTCCCAATTCTGACTTACGCTGATTCTGTTCTGCTTAGCAAATTCTGCTAAGCAAATGATAGCTTTCATCGCTATAGCAAACGACTTCATTGTAATCAACTTCTGGCGTCTGAAAACTCTAGTCGCTGGTCGTTGATTTCAGAGACCTGACTGTGTTCGAGCTAACATTTGTAAAATTCTGAACTACATTTGAAAAATTCTGGAATACAATTGAAAAATTCTGAAATACAATTGAAAAATTCTAAAATTGAATTGAAAAATTCTTAAATACAATTGAAACATTCTGAACTACAATTGAAAAAGGTGTAGTTGTGCACCTCCCTTTTGGGTTATAATCGGTTGTGACGAAGGGGCACTTTTCTTGTAGAGTTTTGTAGAATTTTGTATATGACTCAATAACAGCTAGCCGTAGAAAGTTTATATTTTGTATTTTGGACTTTAAGTATGTATATCTGATTTTAGTTATAATTGGTTGTGGCGAAGGGGCAATCTTCTTTAGAGGTTTTGCAAAATTTTACATATAACTTAATTTATTGGTCGTACAAGGAAGTCGTGTGTTGCATCAGATTTTTTAATATTAAAAATGTCGATTATAATTTTTTCTTATGCATGAGAAAAAACTTGAAGAAATTCTTTCAGTCAAAGTCAATAAATAGAATAAATAATATTATACAGATACTACGAGTATAGCAGTATTTTGTTGCATTCACTTTTGTAGCCCATAAGTAACGACGGGCTTTTAGTTAGTTAATATTTCTTTGTTTCTTACTGCTGGTATCCGCACCGAGCGTTTTATATGCTTGCTATGCACTTTTAGTTGTCGTTATCAATAAATTTGAAGTTTGAAATAGAGCTCGGTCGTAAAGTGACCTGTATACATCTTTTGCTCGTACAATAAGATCAGGTACATAGTTGATAATGAATTACCTTGGTACGTAGGCAATCGTAGCAGGGTTCTGTTATTATTTGTGCTATTAAATTAACAACTATGTTTGTGCGATCTGTTTGTGGTCCACACTGAAGATACAGCTCGGCACAAGAACTTTTATGAAACTCGTTTTCCTTTTCAAACAAATAGCTGTCTCCTAAAAAATTTAGACAAATATACTTATCCAAAAACTAATAAAATTTCATCTTACGTTTGCATAATTTGTACTCGCGTTTCTTTAACATTTGTCGTGCCAGCAATGGCAGAATCACCGAATTGGTAGCCTCTAAGCGTTTATTTACAATCGATGTAATATCGAGAGCTCTCTGCTTCGTTACATTTCCATAGATGAAACATTCGGCGTGAAGACGTTGAAAAAACTCCTTCACGAAAACTTTTAGACGCTCATAAGTAACCACTGCAAAATTAATAAAAATTATTACATACTCTAGATTAATATTCTAGAATAATGTTGTGTCTATAGTGAGTGTTTGAAAAGTGTTTGAGTGTGATGAAAACTGACATTTCATTGCATCTAACAGCTCACTGTTAGACCAGGCGTTTTCGGTCATGATTAGAGCCAAATAATAGATGGCATGTTGAAAGGGTTGCTCGGCTTTGAAGTTCTTTAACGAACGCACATAATCTTCCTTAAGTATATCGAAACGTTTCTCATCAACTTTAAAATCGAACAAATGATCCAATACTTTCTCGAGTAGCACTGCTTGCTTGTCGCTATAGCCTTTAATGGTCAACTGCAGTAAAAAATAAATTGAAAAAGGGTTTAAAAAGTGAACTGCAGGGAAAAAAAATGAAAACGTACACTTATACCGGACGACTTATTCACCACATTCAATTTCAAGCCGGCCAACTCGGCATCGTACAGATATTCATTCAGCTGATCTTTGAGTAGCGACACCATCATTTGATTGAGATTACAATTCAATGGATCTAAATACGCAATCGGATTGGACAAATCGAAAATCATGCAGGCTTTAGGCTTCAAGTAGCAATCATCCTGTTTATGCCACACTCGGATTATGGGATTATCCATAATTATAACTGGATGTTTGGTGATGTCGGCATCGAATGGCGCCAATTCAAAATTAGTGGGTATGAAATCGTTCGGTTGTGGCAGAGCAAGATTTTCATTTAAGCCACAGTCGTCCCATTTCTTAAAAGAAATGACAAAAGAATGGCATGAGAAAAAAATTAATACAGGTTTTTCGCATTAAATTCAGCCTTTTGCAAAAGGGTGACTTTGATTTGCAAAAAGATTAATTTAATTTTCAAATGGATGAATTTGATTTCCAAAAGAGTCAATTTAATGTGAAAAACCTGTTAGTTTACAAAGAATAAAAAAATAAGAATAAAATAAAGAATAAAAAATAAGAATAGAATAAAAAAAAAATAAGAAAAATAAGGTTTTTAAAGGAAAACCCGTAATACCCGAAGTGTTTCCGGCGCTACTTTCTCCGTGCCATATTTCGCTTTATAATAAGGCTCGATATTGGGCGTTTTATCTTCATATGCTTGACTAACAAGAATAATGCGACATTTCGCTGGTATCAATTCACTAAGTAATTTGTCTATTAGTTCAGGATTCCATACATTACTTAAATAAGGTGCTGTTAAGACTTCTTCGAGAGGAAAAACCTTAATGAGAAGAATGTAAAATGACTCCTTCCGCTGTTAATAAATTAAAATAATTACCTGCATTGATGATACAGCGCTTGTAACTAAGTTTTCGGGTTGTTCCTTATCCTTAAAACGAAACCGCATCTCATTCAGATTAACGCATTCATCAAAAATCCATTTCTTTGGCCCTTCTTCGCGCAACAACTGTAAATACTTTAGAAGCGAGCAACTCATATTGCAGTTATGCCAAAGTTAAAGGTAAGACTATGTAAACTTTACCTGAAATACAATCTTCACAATGTCGTCTGTATGTTCCATTCCTTCTTGAGTTAAATCGATAATAATTTCAAAGAAACCAAAACCACGCAACGTATTCTGATGTCCCGCTATCAAGCTGGAATGAAATTTGTTTCAGTAGTCGTTGTTTTAGATTTAAGAGAAATCTTTATTCACCCATTGCACCATCCCAGTCTACGTAATTCCGATAAGAGGCTGCCTTTCCCTTCGTGTCCAATTAAATGTGATAAATAATTCTCAGGCTGTTAAAATATTTTTAAATTATATGTATTTATAATTTATGAAGGGTATATCTAATATTTAAATGCATAAATGGATGGATGGAATGGTCCATTTGGTAAAGAGTACTTTAATAAATAAGTTGTTTTTTTTTAATTTTACTTAATTCGATTTTAGTTAATCGATTTCACGGCAAGGGAGCCATCCGAATGTCAAAAGGGCAAATACATACAGACGATTTATAAAGTTCCGTCAAGTCATCCGTGGTAAAACTTATTGTTAATGAACGTATATCTTTTACGGGTAAAATCATTAATTTTCGTCCATATTGCTCTTCATCGAATGGATGGCGCGGCCACTTCGGTATTTCGACATTTTTATTTTCGATTTCTGTGAATTTCTCAAGTACCATGTCTTCCAGTTCATTAAGAGTTTCTGCGAATAAAGACCGAGATTATAAGCACACGAGAATGTTATACAAACAGTATATGTATATTTTCATTTAATCACCTTTGCCAATAATAGCTAAGCTCATTATATTCGCGGAATACCATTTTTTATGAAATCTTAAAAGTTCTTCACGTACATCAATACTTTGTGTTTTTGGTATATCGCAGAGTGTTAGTTTGTTTCCTTTGAAAGTTAAACAACAGAAACATTTTAACCATCATTTTATGAAAAGTTCCAGAATTTAAGTAAATACCAAGAAATTGATCAACTCACCGCTACCAAACTTTTTGTACGCATGATTCTCCTTAGCCAGATAACGTTGTACTTGTCTTATTCTCCACGCATCGTTTGACACATTCTTCTCATGCTCCGAATTAACTGCATTAATTTCGCGTTCAGTTGCACTCGGCGTAAACAAAGGCTTGATGAAAAACTGCGCAAAGCGATCTAAGGCGCCATCTAGTTTATCAGGAGCAACATGGAAATAATACTTCGTCATTAGTGGGTAAGTGGCAGCGTTGCTGCTGCCTCCACTTTGCGAAAGATAAACTGTGTAGCCATTTTCGTGCGGATACTTCTCAGTGCCGAGAAACAACATGTGTTCACAGAAATGAGCTAATCCAGGCAAATTATCCGGATCTGACATGTGGCTGTAGCCAGGGGAAAATGAAGAACGAAGGAAAATTGAGAAAGATTATCACCGCCACTTACCCAACTTGCACGGCCAAAGCAGCTGCAGATACATCCGTATTTGGGTCACTAATCAGCAGAACTTTCAAACCATTTTCCAGCTGTAGCCCACGATAATCTCTATTGTCTTGTTGTGATTTTTCGATATTATTTAATCTACGGGAAAAGCGAAGAATAAGCTATCAATTGTTAAACACACAAAATATTAAAAAATGACCTTATCAAAGTTTCCAGCTCTTGTGGTTTCTTGATTGGTAGTTTAATAGCCGCCTTTTCCATATTGACGCTTGTTTCGGCAGATTGTCGCGAATTGCTGTTTATTAATCTATACGTTTGTTGCAAACTTCTACTAAATGGAAATTTATATTTCTATTAAAATGATGACAGTTCATTTTGAAAAATGAACCTGGTTCTGCTGACGAATGGTGTTAAAAGCAGTTGTTGTTGTGTTGTATGAGCACAACAGAATTTCGCCACTTGTCTAATAAGCATGTACAATTTTTTCCTTTAGCCGCTCTAGTGGTTTTCTATTTTGAAGATATTTCTTAAGTACTGAAAAGGATATAAAAATTCTAAAAACTTCTATCGAGATTTTGTTTCTATAACAATTCAGTAATTTCTTATTAAGTTTTTCTTTGGAATCGTTGATACATTCACGTATTCAACTATAAAATATAAAATATTAACTAAAGGTAAAATTTTTTCCAATTGACTATTTGCAAATCACCAGCTGATAGTTGTAATGTCGGGATGTGTTCACCGGCCTACAAAATTTGACTGGCATACTTATTACCTTACTCGAGTTGTTATCAATATACATACACTGGCAGCTAAAGTTAGCCGGTATTTTTTTAGATTGTAATTAAATTTAGATATATAAAATCCTTACAGGCAAAAAGCAAATAAAAATATATATTTCACGTATATATAAAACTTTAATTGGAACATATTTACCGTTATCAAGTAGCTCCAATATTTTTGTTAAATTTTTTGGGTATAAGAGCTCGTTGTCCTGACTCTAACAAGCAATAAAAAAAAGTCGCTGCCCTTGGGGGCGGGGCTGGAGCCCCTTGAAACTTAAAATAAAATCGTCTATATCTCCGAAACTATTTAAGATATTGGTATGATATTAGTACCATTAAACTTTAATAATAAATAACTTTTCATTGAAATATGTATAGTTTTATAAATAAACGTGACTTAAGGTTTTTAGTACTATTTTTTAGATAAAATAATTTTTTCCGAACAAAAATACGTAATTAACCCAAGCAAATATACTAAAAATAAGATAACATATATTTTAAGTATAAACTACCAATTTAGAATTTTACTACTATACATATTTTTAATAATGCGAACGTACTGAGTTTGTACCGTTAGGTCTTTTAGGCTATGACGCCAGTTATCATTTTTTTTGATATTGTTGTTGTAAACTGGAAACAATATTCAATTTGCGATTTGTTTGTGCGGTATATTAAGCATTATGTATGAAACAAATATAAATGAAATATTTAAAAGTTTGCGATATCAGTTAAGCGGCGCAGGCGAAAAATTTTTAAGAAAAATCGCGCGATATTTTTATAAAATTTTTCAATTTCAGATTAGCGCCGCAGGCGAAAAGTTTTGAGGAAAAATCGCACGATTTTTCAACGAAAATTTCAACGAAATAAATTTTCTAAGTATTTTACATAAATTAAGGATATTTTCAATAGCTTTCTAATGGTACTAATATCATACTAATACGTTACACAGTTTCGGAGATAGACGATTTTATTTCAAACTTCGCGGGGCTCCAGCCCCGCCCCTAAGAGAAACCGACATTTTTTTGGCTTGTTGGAGTCAGGATAAAGAGCACTAATACCCAAAAAATCAACAACAAAATTGGAGCTACTTGACAATGGTAAACATAAGCCATTTAATTTAATATTGTATTTGTTTCACTAAGTACAAGCTTTTAATTTTGCAATTTATGAATTTATATTTTAATACATATGCGCTTCGAGATTTTCTGAGTCTGAGGATGTACTGGAAGATCGTGAAACTTTAAGGCTTTGCAACAAATTGGACTGATGTTGTGAATCTGTTTCAGCGAAAGGATTGTATGACAATGCAACGGCACCTGATGAGGACGTTCCACGTAAGATTTGTCTTGTTGGGTCATTATGTTTTCCCATATCGGCTTCAAATAATATTTCCGAAATTAAATGCTCCACAACACTCTTCACATGATTGCTATATTTTCTATGTTTTGCAGCGACATGTTCACCAAATACATCGCTATGATCACGGCTTTCTTTTCTGGCAGCTGATACGGGTGCATCACCGACTGGGTCTTCAAATTCTTTATTTTCGAAAACTTTTCGCTTTCTATCTGCATAAATAATAGTTGGGTCTGGGTTTTTTCTCATTTGCTGTGTTTTCCGCAGAGATATATCTGGTGTGTTCTTGATAGAGACGTCTTGATTACTTCGTATTACGGCATCACTTGTACTCTTGGCGAGTTTTTCATGATAGTTTAATCTAGTGCTTAAAAAACTAGAGTTATTTCGCCTCGAATCTTCAGTTGCCTGGAAAGGAGAAGTTATCATTACTGTTGTTTACGTTTAATGAAATAATATGTTGGTTTATAATAATATGTTCAATTAAATTAAATTTTTAATACAGTATATGTCTTTTTAAAGTACACGCATTGTTTCCTGACTACAAAATGGGGCTTATGGAAGCAATATATCTCAAAGACGTGTATTTTGGGTTAAACCATAGAGTAAGAAATAACTCTATGGTTATTTCTTACTCTATGGTTAAACACAGCTTGCTTAAACGATTTGTTGTTGTGGTGTTGTTTCATTCTCTTAGGGACGTTTAAATGTTTAATTCTCATATTTTGTACATTCGCTTCTGTGAGAGAATGAAATAGAGTATTGATTTTTTTATTCTTTGAACACCAAATACATTAGAAAGAGGATTATATATTAAGAAGAACATATTAATAAATGTTCATTCATTATTACTTACAAGGTTCGTTTCATTCTTCTGTGCTTCAAACACATCACTATCGAAATTGAATTTATGAATTGTAACATAGTGCCTCTTAATGTTGCCCAGTAAATTTCCCTTTAAAGTTTTATCACACAGTAGGCATCTGGCAAGATCAGTTTTGTTATCGTAATCCACAAGCTGTGCTTTATTAATATTGGAAACGCGCCCCATCGAATTCTATCACGCGGAAAATTCACCCAGAAAACAATTTAATAGTTGATCTGATAAATAACTAAATGCGTACCAATAATTATTTCATATTATTCCAGAATTTTTTTGAATATGAGTGTGTTCGTGAGAGAATGAAGTAAAAAGTAGTATAAAATTCTGTTTATTCACAAACGAATGAAAAAAATAGGAATGATTTTGTAGAATGACAAGAACAAAATCGGGAATCATAGCATTTTAGAAAGAGGCTGCCACATTTTTTTAATAAATTATGGAAACTGGATAAAAGATACAAAGATAGCTAAAAGAAATTTTAATGAATTAAAAAGTAAATACAGGTAAACCTCGATTATCTGGACCTCCATAACGCATTAACATATGTTAACCAGGATGCTGGGTGGTTGATTTTATACCTCTATTAAACGTTGTTGTTGTTTGACAAACAAAAAGGCATTTTCGAAACGATTTTAATAGTCAGTGACTCAGAATACCACTGTTATTTGCCAATGTTTGTAAACAAAACTCATCAAATAAATGACAGCACTAAACTTGTTATTCAGTGGAGACACACAGGTAAGTGCAAAGCTACATTTACAAATTTTGATTCACATTCAAATTTTGATCTGTCAAATTGTTTTTGTTTTTATATAGAAATCTATCAAAAGCCTGAGAGAATGAGAGAGAGAGAGGGAAGTTCAAAGAAGATTTCTACAGAAAACAAAAACAATTAAGTCTACATATTGGATTTCGCAATAAATACTTGTTTCACAGCAGATTCCATACCGTTATATTATTTTTTCTAATATTGCCCATGGGTACTGTATTTGGCTCTTTAAAAAAATAATTTACCACATCGGGATGAAAATGGCTATTAACCCCAGAAAAGATTGCCGACCCTTGCCCTAGACCAGCGTTCCCCAAACCTTTTTGACCGCGGCCCGGTACGAGATTTTAAATTTTTTCGCGACCCACCTTATAAAAAAACATTTATTTACAAAACAAATTTAATTGTTTAATAAAAATCAAAATTCAAGCTATTTGTTTGTTTATTTCATGCACAAAAATTGCAAAATAATTATATAACAAAAACAGTAATTAAGTAATTAAAGACAATCTTCATTATCTTCATTTAAAACTTAAAGTAAATAAAGGAAATGGTGGTAAAGAGTTGCCACCTGCAGTACTTGAAAAAGTTTCGAAAAATATTAAATTTAGAGCAAAATGTTATAGATTTTTTGTGTTTCTGCAGTTTTTGCCACGACCAAGCTGAATTTTTCTGCGACCCGGTGCCGGGTCGCGACCCACACTTTGGGAAACGTTGCCCTAGACGATACTAACAAGCTACAACGAGGCGCGATTAGATTTCGCATACGCACAGATTTGGAAAACGGTACAAATCTCCTGTACAAATATCCCGGACCACCGGTATGAGTCAAATCTTTCATTTATTTTTCACTATATATAGTAGACTGGTAACCCTGATGGCGGTAATTATGGAACAGGGCAAGTTGGCGTTAAGGCATTTCGGTTTTAGTATCGTTTCAATTGCCAACGCATTTCATTTTTAGTTTCGTTTCAATTGCTAACGCATTTGGTATGCGTTCTAGTGGTGTTTTATTTCGGAAGCTGCAGTTTCTTGATAAAAAACACATTCGCAAATTTCTATTTGCAGAAAATTGATTTGAAAGAATTTAATTAAAATGAACTAAAGCCAGATTAAATCATTACAAGTTTCACCGATTGTAAAAGAAAAGAATCTGAGAAAAGAAACCACTAAAAGGTAATCTGTTATATGTTCGAACCAGCTATCAAAGCACAATATAAATGGCATAAAAGCATTAAATAAAGATTAATTAATATTAATCATTTCATGAAGTGTTTGTTATTGTGGAATAAGAAGTAATACTTATTTTAGAAAATAATAAATGTTAAGAATATATATGTGCATACATATGTATGTATGTTATATACTAAACATCAATACCAACAGTTAAAGTGCTGCGTGTATAGATTATGAAAAAGTGTTTTAGAATTTAATTTATATTCACTTGAGTAAAAATAAACCACAAAAAAGGGGAACAGATTGAGGACACAATAAACCACAAAAAAGGGGAACAGATTGAGGACAGCACACTCTCCAATTTTGTTGTTGTTGTCTTTTCGTCTAACTCAACAACAACATTTTTTGGTCGCTCTCTTATGGTTAAGGAGTTATAGCCCTTTAAAGTTTGAAAATTTAACGTCTATATCTCCTAAACGCCAAAAATATATCAGTAAAAGACTTCGGCTTAAGTTTACAGTTTGAGCCATGCCCCAATTTTTTTTGCATTTTTTGTTGTTGTTTATGGAGCTGATTTTAATGAAGCAATCGGTTTTTGTCGCTCTCTTTTAGTTTTCCAGTTATAGCCCTCTAAAGTTTGGGGAACAGGTTTACCGTTTGAGCCATGCCCCAATTTTTTTGCATTTTTTGTTATTGGTGTTGTTTTTGGAGCTGATTCTAATAAAGCCATTTTGTGGCTCTCCTATAGTTTAAAAGTTATAGCCCTCTAAAGTTTGGAATTGACATGCCTATAACTCATAAACCAGAGAACATATTTCGATCATTTTGGTACCGTTAGAAAGCTCTCCAAAAGCTCCCTTTAATTTCTTGATATAACATTTTTCCGAAAACTATAGTTTTTATGAAATCCAAATTTTTCATTTTTAGTACTTTTTTCTTCCATTTAATAATTTTTTTCGTTTCAAAGTGTGTAATTAACCTATTAAATCTTTGGAAAAACAATAAAGCTGACCCCTATAGCTAAGGACCACCCTAACCCGCATCCGTCGAAGTGGTCCCACAAAAAGTGGGCGGGTGACATCTACTTTCATTTTATTTACAGGTAGTAAATTTTAATCGATTAACTTATTTACAACATCGGTTTTCTTAAGAAACACCTCATTTTATGGTATGCTATACCATATTGGGCGTACCACGCCCATTTTTGGGAATATATTTTATTCTAAAATGGTGGACTCAGAAAAAAATTAGAGAAAAAAATCAATTACACGAGTTGTACAAAAAAGTCTCGAGACCTTGTATAATGTACCAACAACAGAATAAAATAAACTAGCAAGCATTAGACCAAAATACGGAGCGAGAACCATTACACTATATCATATACCTTACTCCATCTGCACCACATTACCACCAGATACCAAGCCAGGAAAAAGAAACAGTGACAAATGCGAATCAACACACAAAACATCGCACCTGACGTGCTATGAGTCTAAGCACTAACCGTAACCTAAAAAAAAACCCAACTGTCGATCGAGCCGCTATAGTGTTTGTTAGACTGGCCCATCAACCTGATTCAGGAAGTCAACAACCTCACTCTTAAAGCAGGGCGTTGATAAGAAGCACCTCACATTAGAAGGCAGCCTATTCCAAAGCCTAATCAGGATGGAACGTTCCCTCGTCAGCGAACGGTGCCTAGGTAGAATGAGGATCGCAGAACGGACTGAGGTTCCACGAATAAGCTTATCAAAAATGTATCCAGTAACATGACTCTTCATAATCTTGTGCAGAAGGATAAGTAAGTAAACGGTATTTAAAGAGCGTACTGAGGTCTATTTAAATGACTGCCTTAACCAGACCTGTTACGTGGTCCCTACCTCTCAACCCAAAAAACGAGCCTGACTGCCGATCGAAGGCAAACGTTGAGCTTGTGCCAGCACTCCGCGCTGCACTCTCCGTAAACTTCACAGCCGTAAAGGAGGTGGGTCACTATAAGCACTTTAATAAGGCGCAATCTAGCGGATTGAAGCAAAAAGTGCTTTATTAAGTAAAGACACCTCAGTATCCCGTATACCTTACGGCATACATGCGCTGCATGCCGGTCCCACGATAGATCTTCCGAAATAGTAATGCCTAAATACCCGAATACCCCAGCTTTTGATAAGACTTCCCACCCCCATTTTGGAAGCCTGTCCTGCAGCAAAAACCTTCCGAGTTCTGTCGGATAAATAGGAGAAGATAAGGTTGCAGGATTTACCTGAAAAGTGGAATTGCTTTTAGAGCTTCCAGCGCAGCACCACCCAGTCGACGCGGTTAAAAACCTTGCTGAAATCAAGAGGAACTAGAAACGAAGGGGAACGTTTATCTAAACTCTGACTAACCTCATCTGTAATGTCAACCAATGCTGTAGTTGTGCTAACAAAAACGTCTTCCTAAAGCCAGACTGGTTGCAGAAAATGCTACACCTGGTATCTTTGGCAATGAACTAAAAAATCTAGAATAAACTCAAGAATACATAAATACCAAATAAAATTGTTTTTTTCGCGAAAAAACAACGAACGTTGGTAAAATAAAGAATATACCTAGCGAATTATATGTAGAATAATATTTTTGTGATTTTATATAATTTCGCCTAGATTTTAGCAAAAAAATTACCATAGCTTTTTTTTTAGAAATTTTTTCAACACTTTAGGAAGTTGTAAACACTGGAAAATTTCAATTGTACACAGTTAGTGACTCTTGGAATGCCTCTGACAATTTAAACGCTTTGTTGTGGACTCTTTCGATTGATTAACTGGTTAAATTAAGAACAATTTATTGAGTTGCTGTTTTCCTACATTGTTGCATGATATCTTCTAATTCTTTTTAATAACGATGAATAATTTATCTGTATTTCCCTTCATTGGCCGAAACTCTAACTGCTTCCAAATTTAGGGCAAGTCTTTAGTGTAAGTTACGAGTAAAATAATACAGGGCTTGTCTCACCTCGAAATAGTTACTAATAGAGAAGATTAAAAACATGCATAAAAAAAAAAAGATTACGACTAATTAAATTGCATAATCTGCTGAAAAAGACCACCATATGAGTAGAATTTTTGGGATTAACTGGTTCACGTTGCAGATCTTCTTCCTTGCAATTTTAACTTTATAATTGCCCAAACATTTTCGGTGGGATTCGCATCTGGCGACTGTGAGGACCACCCAGATAGACAAGCATGATAATCATAACATGATGTCTCAATTTTTCCTACAAAATGAAATCATTTTGATAGCAAGATATGTTCTCAGCTCATTTGTCACAGACGCAGCATATTTAAAGACATATAGACATCAATATAAGGTATTTTAATGCGTGATATGTTTCAATCATCTAAAACTCACGTTGATATCAAGGAATGATATTACACGAAAATATATCCACGTGAAATACATTTGATATCATTTCATGATTTTCAGATAGACAAGTTTTCCCGGTAAAAAATCAAAAAAACTAACTAAAAAGAGCTTGGGAACAAAGGCAGTCCGTAGCCTTTAAATTATAATGCGGAGCAGTAATGATGATCAACATTAAACATTAAATAAATTTTTTTCCCAAACCGGGAATTGAACCTGCGATTGTTAGGCCCATTTTGTTAGACACATTTGCATCATGATGATATCATATTGATTCAGAAAATCATCTCATCGGTGCGTTGCTTATGAGCAGCATAATTGTAACACGTATGCTACGTATTGTGATGACATTAATGTAGTAATTTTAGAATCCCACACAACACAATTCTCACTCAATCTGCTTTGTTTTTTTCTTAAATTTGAAGTTTAGGCATTTCAAAAATACAATTTCAAGGCAATTCAATTTCAAAAAATCACAAATACAATTTCCATACAATTTCAGGCAATAACTACGTTTGTTGTTGCTTTTTTAAATGCTTTTTGTAAATTGCCTGTCTGACAAGGTATTTCATAAGCTGAAAATATACAATTGCCAGACAATCGGATATGTCAATGTAGACGACACCTAAAAATCAGTTGTTTTCATACAATTGACTTGAGTATTGGGCTCTTTTTCTTCTGTAAACTTCAAATTTCTAAAAAATCTAATAAATAATCATTCTATCATTGCAAAAAAGATAAAAAATCATGGTTGCCATTATCGGAAAACTTCGAAATCACACATAGAATTTTCACATTTTTAAAAAATTTTTAAAAGCAGACGTAAAATACTTAAAGCTGGCATTTCTAGTCAATAGTACACGACGTTTTTTGACGTATTTAAGACAATCCAGACAATTTTGAGACAATTCTGGAAATTTTCTTCTGAAATACTTGGGTCGTCAATTGCCTGACAATTTCAAGTCTCATATTGCCTGTCAATACTGCGATTATGAAATCTTCACATAAATGTAGGCAATATGTGTACAATATGATCTACATGAAATGTTCTAATTTTTTTTCGAAAATTAATTTTGAACCTGTCAAAATGCCGAACGTATATGTAAGTAAAATTTCATAAACCAAATATATACAGTCAACCCTCCTACAACGCGACAGATACGTTCTTAGAAAACATCGCGTTGTAGGAAATCGCGTTGTAAGAGACATGAACTCTATAGAAAAAAGGGGGTTAGGTTCCAAGTATAAAAAACTGCATTGAAATTAATAAAACGAAACTTTAATAAGTTAATGTTCAAGATTTTATTAGAAATCCTTCAATAAAATTATAATAAATTAATAAAACAAAACAAAATAATTCACGTTTTTAAAAATTAAGAACTAAATAAAAATTGAAATTTATAAAAATTCAAATATAAAAAGAAATGTTGATGCATATTATGAACCTGAGCTATTGGAACAAGGGATAGGTTCGTAAGTAAACGAGTCCATTTCATTCAAAAACGGAGTTAATTCTTTACTTACAAATTTATACAAAACAACCAAATGTTAAATGTAAAATTTGTCAAATTTTAAACATTCCGAGAAAAGTGATTTCTTTTTAAAAAAGTTAATTTTTTTAATCGCGTTGTAAGAAAAAAATCGCGTTGTGAGAAATATTGCCTCAATTTATGAATCGCGTTGTAGCGAAAACGCGTTGTAGAAGTGTCGCGTTGTAGGAGGGTTTGCTGTATAGGGCATAGGCCGGAGTATAGAGTGCTGGCTTGCGGGCCTAACAATCGCAGGTTCAATTCCCGGTTTGGGGAAACAAATAAATTTCTTTTATATTTTGTTTCATTTATTTGTTTTTATTATTAATGTTGATAATTATTACTTCGTATTTCAAAATTTCCCAAGCTGTTTTTAGTTAGTTTTTTGATTTTTTACCGGGAAAACTTGTCTATCTGACAATCATGAAGTGATATCAAATATATTTCACGTGGATATATTTTCGTGTAATATCATTTCTTGATGAGTGAGTTTTAGATGATTGAAACATATCACGCATTAAAATACCTCGTATTGATGTCTATATGTCTTTAAATATGCTGCGTCTGTGACAAATGAGCTGAGAACATATCTTGCTATCAAAATGATTTCATTTTGTAGGAAAAATTAAGATATCATGTTATGATTATCATGCTTGTCTATCTGGGATGGTAGCAAAGTCCTCTGATAATTTTTTTGTCATCTTGTCAACATTTAAATTATCCGTAAAGATGTGCAAACTGCCAAATCCCTGTTTTGAGAAACAGCCCCAGACGTACACTTTTACCGGATGTTTCACGGTCCCTTGGACCAGTCTATTGGTGCTAGTGGACCAGGTATACCTTATGGGAGAATGTGCCCAAAAAGAAAATTCATTGGTAAAAATTACGTTGTCATAATCGCAATCGAAATTTGTGGAAATTTGCACAATATCAAAAAAATTTTTTCTTCTAAAGAAGTGTACACTAGTGAAAATAAAGCTATAAAACTAAGTAAAAATACAACAGCCTTATAACTTTATTAAACAATCTAAAATCTCTTTTAAAAATACTATTATTAATATTTGCTTACAAGTGTGGCCATATAACCTAGTGTTCGGCCTAGTGTGGCCATATAACCTAGTGTTTTTCTTTCCCCCCCAAGGGAAAGAGTTTATAACAAAAAAAAATTTATTTTAGTTTGGAAGAAATTAAGTGTTCAGTAAGCCAAATAATGCTAAAAAATATTCTTTTGTGGCAGGATGTATTTTAGAATAAGATCAACAAATAGTAGTATATTTGAAAACTTTTGTTGTCAAAAGCGTTGTTGTCAAATTATTATGACAAAGCAAAATAACAAGCTAATTTCTCCTTAATTTGCATATTGCTTAGACTTTATAATACTTTTATTAATTGCAATAAAATGTATTTAGAGTTTCATGAAAAATTCCAATAAATGTTGGTGAGACCATATTACAAAAAAATGAAACTTGCATTTTTGCAAGTTTTAAGCAAAATATGATTAATTTTTTCGAAATAATAATAAATTAAGAAATTTAAGTCACTGTTTTTTTACAAATTTTTTACATAAGCTTATATATTTTTTGGGAGGGACCCGAAATCTCCAAAGACAAAATCTCCACCATATACAAAATCTCCATGGTACAAAAACTCAAAATACAAAATCTCCAGGGACAAAATCTCCAAAACCAAAATCTCCAAACTAAAAAAATATCAAAAATTTTTTTTTTATACGGGTATATCTGTATGTTACGGTGGATTTGATTAATCCGGTAATTATTCATAATTACTGGTTCTTATGCATAATCACTGCTCGGTTCCTTTCCTTACACAGGAAGGCCCTGAATGCAAAAAGACTTTACATTTCCGAGAGGATTTTGTTGATTAAGGGTTATAATCCTTGCCCCGGCCGCAGGCCGTCAGGCAGGAAGGCCCTGAATGCAAAAAGACTTTACATTTCCGAGAGGATTCTGTTGATTAAGTGTTATAATCCTTGCCCCGGCCGAAGGCCGTCACGCAGGAAGGCCCTGAATGCAAAAAGACTTTACATTTCCGAGAGGATTCTGTTGATTAAGTGTTATAATCCTTGCCCCGGCCGAAGGCCGTCACGCAGGAAGGCCCTGAATGCAAAAAGACTTTACATTTCCGAGAGGATTCTGTTGATTATGGGTTATAATCCTTGCCTCGGCCGAAGGCCGTCACGCAGGAAGGCCCTGAATGCAAAAAGACTTTACACTTCCGAGAGGATTCTGTTGTTTAAGGGTTATAATCCTTGCCCCGGCCGAAGGCCGTCACGCAGGAAGGCCCTGAATGCAAAAAGACTTTACATTTCCGAGAGGATTCTGTTGATTAAGTGTTATAATCCTTGCCCCGGCCGAAGGCCGTCACGCAGGAAGGCCCTGAATGCAAAAAGACTTTACATTTCCGAGAGGATTCTGTTGATTATGGGTTATAATCCTTGCCTCGGCCGAAGGCCGTCACGCAGGAAGGCCCTGAATGCAAAAAGACTTTACACTTCCGAGAGGATTCTGTTGTTTAAGGGTTATAATCCTTGCCCCGGCCGAAGGCCGTCACGCAGGAAGGCCCTGAATGCAAAAAGACTTTACATTTCCGAGATGATTCTGTTGATTATGGGTTATAATCCTTGCCTCGGCCGAAGGCCGTCACGCAGAAAATCCCTGAATGCAAAAATACTTTACATTTCCGAGAGGATTCTGTTGATTAAGGGTTATAATCCTTGCCCCGGCCGAAGGCCGTCACGCAGAAAGGCCCTGAATGCAAAAAGACTACATTTCCGAGAGGATTCTGTTGATTAAGGGTTATAATCCTTGCCCCGGCCGAAGGCCGTCACGCAGGAAGGCCCTGAATGCAAAAAGACTTTACAACACCGCGAGGATTCTGTTGATTAAGGGTTATAATCCTTGCTTCGGCCGAAGGCCGGCAAGTAGGAAAGCCCTGAATGCAAAAATACTTTAGAACACGGCGAGGATTCTGTTGATTCCTCGGATTGAAAATCCTTGCCACGGCCGAATGCCGTCACGCAGGAAGGCCCTGAATGCAAAAAGACTACATTTCCGAGAGGATTCTGTTGATTAAGGGTTATAATCCCTGCCTCGGCCGAAGACCGTCACGCAGGAAGGCCATTAATGCAAAAAGACTACATTACCCCGAGGATTCTAGGCTTAAGGAGCTTTTTATAACTTTTCTAAATTTCTAGCACTTAATTATTACGAGTATTATTGTTTTTTGGTTGGAGATTTCGTCTTTAGAGATTTTGTCTTGGAGATTTTATCTTTGGAGATTTTGGGTTTGGAGATTTTGTCATGGAGATTTTGGTTTGGAGATTTTGACTTGGAGATTTCGTACCCAACCCATATTTTTTGTTTTATATTTTCAGCCAATAGGATCGTTTTTATTATGACGATTTTGGTGAAACCTGCTCAGTAGATTCAAATATTTTTTGTCTGATGGCGTAATCTACTTTTCTTTCATTCTTGGTAAGAAACCTACTAGTTTCTTTTAGGGTCTGAAACATGTTTTTTTGTGGAAAGAAAAAAGAAAATAAAAAAATAAAAGAAGAAAAAATAATAAATAAAACAAATAGCCAAATTAGGAATTTATAACTGATCCAGTGACGTAGCGATGGTTGTGGGAAAAGGGGTGGTCCGCCCCGGGTGACACTATCTTAGGGGTAACACACGAGAAAACTAAGCAAATAAACATCGAAAAAAATCAGAGAATAAATAAGCACAAGATCAATTGTTATGTATAAAGTAGCAATGGAAACTGATTGCTGTAGGGGTGACACTCGAGCAGAAAAATTAATATAACAGTCACAAGTAGGCACGTACTAATATAAAAAAGACAAGTAGGCACGTACTTCGCTTTGGAAAAAATTTTGTCTCAAATTTTTTTTCTTCATTAATTTAAAATTTTATTATGTGATTTTCGGGATTTCTCATTTCGGGATTTTGTCGTTTCGGAATTTTGTCGTTTCGGGATTTTGTAATTCGGGATTTTGACTGTCCCAAAATTTTTATTGAATTCTTTTATTTATTTGAAAGAACGAAACGTGGCATTAACATTTGAAAATGATCTTAGTAATTTGCCAAGCCATTACACCAACCAGCAACTATGGTATATCAGCATAAACTATACAATTTTATGGTTGCGTTGCGTTCTTGTCAAAACCATATGTCATCCATATTTTCACACAAAATATCATTGTTTGGTAACCACATTTCAATTGGTAACGAAATTCCGAACGACAACATCCCAAAACGACCAAATTTTGATGCGACAACATCCTCTAATTCCAGAATGAAACCAGGGTCAAATTTCTAGATGGTTCTGCGTCAGCGGCTTATGGCCGTAAATAACAATTAAAACATTCAGCAAAACCGACACTTTCATGGCTACCAAATTCTTTCTGCGTTTGAAGTTCTCTGGGTGAGCGGCCTACTGCCACAGAATTAAAACCGTCAATAAGTCCGAAACTCTCTCAGTAACTAAGGTTCCTCTGCATCGAGAGTACCTCTGCGAGGGAGACCAACGACCAATCGTAATTACTAAGTGTTGGCAAAGTTTTGTCTTGTAACGATCATAAATCGTTACAAATTATTTCTTAATTGCTAACCGCTTTAAACTCATAGTCTCATAGCCTAGTGGCTAGAGTAGCCGACCCACAACAAGAAAATCCCATGTTCGATCCTCGGTACGGGACAACATTAAAAAAACATTACAAATTATTTTTTGTGTAAAAATATTTCGTCGCCATTAATTGGTAAAAATTTAAATGCTAACTTTTAAAAAAGAAATTGAAATCGTATCATCAATTTCTCACAGTATAAATAAACCAGAAATTATCACACAAACAGGTACATATCAGAGTTGGGCATTAACTAGTTAAATCTGTAACTAGTTATCGTTAAAGTTACTTTAACTTCGTTAATTTTAACGAAGTTCTCGTTACTCTAAAGCCGCGGTTCCCAAAGTGTGTTCCGCGGAACCCTGGGGTTCCACGAACAAATTTAGGGGTTCCGCGTGACAAATTTAATTTAATGTGTTGACATTTACTAGGAAAGTTTCCTAGGAAAGTTTACAATCGGCCACCAAATTAAGTTTTAAATTAAGTTAAAAAATTTTTTAAATAAGGTGGCTGAAAACACAAGCATCGTAATATTTAAGTAATATTTTGGTGCAATACGTCCTGTTTTACATTGGGCAATTATAGCTTTGAACTTTTTTGACGTTCCCCTTTGTGGTTGCCGTTTGCTTTAATATTGGGCAAGAATTGCTATCAAACATAACGTTATCAAACATAACGCCCTATTTTAAAATAATCGTGGAATTGGATTGGAAGCAGGTGCATTCTTCACATTAAAACTTTTTTATTTATTTTAGTTTATGTTCTGTATTTTTTTTATTTATTTTTATGATGAACTGTTTTTTTAAGTTTTGTTTAATTCAATAAAAATCTGAAGTACCAAAATAATACTTGTTTCATTTAATATCTGCTTAAATTTTGAATAGTCGTTGGTTAAAAAAATATTCAGGGTTCCGCGATCATTGGCAAAAAATTTGGGGGCTCCACGACCAAAATAGTTTGACAATCACTGCTCTAAAGTAACTAGTTACTTTGCTATCGTTAAAAGTTACTTTGATTAACGAAGTAACGACGTTAACTGAAAGTTAACTAGGAAATATAATGAAACGGATTTTGGACATGGTGGGCGGTGGGTGTTGACCCCCTAAAGTGGTCACACGGGAGTGTTTTGACCAAAAAATTTTTATTGCACAAATCGATAGGAAATATGAAACGGATTTTGGACATGGTGGGTGGTGGGTGGAGACCCCCTAAAGTGTTCACACGGGGGTGTTTTGACCCAAAAAATTTATTGCACAAATCGATAGGAAATATGAAACGGATTTTTGACATGGTGGGCGGTGGGTGGGGACCCCTTAAAGTGGTCACACGGGGGTGTTTTGACCCAAAAATGTTTATTGCACAAATCGATAGGAAATATCATGAAACGGATTTTGGACATGGTGGGCGGTGGGAGGGGACCCCCTAAATAGGTCACACGGGGGTGTTTTGACCAAAAAATTTTTATTGCACAAATCGATAGGAAATATGAAACGGATTTTGGACATGGTGGGCGGTGGGTGGGGACCCCTTAAAGTGGTCACACGGGGGTGTTTTGACCAAAAAATTTTTATTGCACAAATCGATAGGAAATATAATGAAACGGATTTTGGACATGGTGGGCGGTGGGTGGGGACCCCCTAAAGTGGTCACACGGGGGTGTTTTGACCAAAAAATTTTATTGCGTCAATCGATAGGAAATATCATGAAACGGATTTGGGACATGGTGGGCGGTGGTTGGGGACCCCCTAAAGTGGTCACACGGGGTTGTTTTGACCAAAAAATTTTTATTGCACAAATCGATAGGAAATATGAAACGGATTTTGGACATGGTGGGCGGTGGGTGGGGACCCCTTAAAGTGGTCACACGGGGGTGTTTTGACCCAAAAATTTTTATTGCACAAATCGATAGGAAATATAATGAAACGGATTTTGGACATGGTAGGCGGTGGGTGGGGACCCCCTAAAGTGGTCACACGGGGGTGTTTTTTACCAAAAATTTTTAGTGCACAAATCGATAGGAAATATCATGAAACGGATTTTGGACATGGTGGGCGGTGGGTGGGGACCCCCTAAAGTGTTCACACGGGGGTGTTTTGACCCAAAAAATTTATTGCGCCAATCGATAAGAAATATCATGAAACGGATTTTGGACTTGGTCTGAGGGGCGTTGGGTGGTCACACAGGGGTAAATTTACCCAAAAATTTTTATTGCACAAATCGATAGGAAATGTCACGAAACGGATTTTGGACTTGGTAGAAGGTGCACCGCCGAAGTGGTCACACGGGATAATCTTACCAGAAAAATTTTAGTGTTGAAATCCATAGAATATATCACAAAACAAATTTTACACATGTACGGATGCATACGTATACATGTATGTATATGTACATACATACATGTGTATATGCACATACAGTGCACGCGCAGTAGTTTGAACACCGTACAATATGAACACCCCAAAATATGAACACTTTTTATTTTGCATTGACTACTGTAAAGAGTGAACAAGACTTGAAAGCTCTAAAAGATGAACAATATGAAACATATTTATATGAATGCTTACATATTGAAAATACCTAACTACATGAAATTTTCGAATTTTTTAATTCACTGAATTCCGTATTATTGCGAAATGTGCGTGTTTGGCTTAAAAATTACAAGTTCACGCGTGTTCAGGTCATACGAATTAATTCATACGCAGTTCAAAAAAGTTTTTGTTATTAAAAGAAAAAGCAGAAAACAATTACTGATTTTTTTGAGTAGTTACACTACGCGTTTCATTCTTTTGAAATTAATACTTAAACATTTTTTAATATATTAAAAAATTATATAATTTTTGATTTATAATTTAGCCGGTAATTGCTGGTATTTGGTTATTTTTTGAATAAAATTAAATTTGGTTTCATAAATGTAAATTTCCATTTTGAAATGCATAATTAGGATAATATGGGGATATGCTTTGCCTTACATTTTGACATTCGCAAAAGTGAAAAAATTCGAAACTGTGAACCCGCTTGGTTTTAATTAGTTCACACTTCTGCGCGTGCACTGTACATACACATATGTATGTATCCGTACATGTGTAAAATTTGTTTCGTAATATATTCTATGGATTTCAACACCAAAATTTTTCAGGTGAAATTATCCCGATTGACCACTTCGGCGGTACACCTTCTACCAAGTCCAAGATCCGTTTCGTGACATTTCCTATCGATTTGTGCAATAAAAATTTTTAGGTCGATTTACCCCTGTGTGACCACTCAACGCCCCTCAGACCAAGTCCAAAATCCGTTTCATGATATTTCCTATCGATTGGCGCAATAAATTTTTTGGGTCAAAACACCCCCGTGTGACCACTTTAGGGGGTCCCCACCCACCGCCCACCATGTCCAAAACCCGTTTCATGATATTTCCTATCGATTTGTGCAATAAAAATTTTTTGGTCAAAAAACCCCCGTGTGACCACTTTAGGGGTCCCCACCCACCGCCCATCATGTCCAAAATCCGTTTCATTATATTTCCTATCGATTTGTGCAATAAAAATTTTTGGGTCAAAACACCCCCGTGTGACCACTTTAGGGGGTCCCAACCCACCGCCCACCATGTGCAAAATCCGTGTCATGATATTTCCTATCGATTTGTGCAATAAAAATTTTTGGGTCAAAACACCCCCGTGTGACCACTTTAGGGGGTCCCCACCCACTGCCCACCATGTCCAAAATCCGTTTCATTATATTTGCTATCGATTTGTGCAATAACAATTTTTTGGTCAAAACACCCCTGTGTGACCACTTTAGTGGGTCCCCACCCACCGCCCACCATGTCCAAAATCCGTTTCATGATATTTCCTATCGATTTGTGCAATAAAAATTTTTGGGTCAAAACACCCCCGTGTGACCACTTTAGGGGGTCCCCAACCACCGCCCACCATGTCCCAAATCCGTTTCATGATATTTCCTATCGATGACGCAATAAAATTTTTTGGTCAAAACACCCCCGTGTGACCACTTTAGGGGGTCCCAACCCACCGCCCACCATGTCCAAAATCTGTTCATGATATTTCCTATCGATTGGCGCAATAAAATTTTTTTGGTATAAACAAAAAATTTTTCACCCACATTCACTCCTTTCGGTGAAACTACAAAAAGTATGTAACTAAATTGGAAAAAAGTAACGTGTTACTTTGCGTGGCGTTATAGCCTGACCACAGTCATTTCGTCGACGATGAGCGATGAGCGATGATAGTTGTCATACGCTATCGGCCGAACACAAACATATTTTCATAGCGAAAGCGATGAGAGCTGTCAAAGCTCTCGCGCGGTTTTCATCCTGTTGAGATTTCGCAGAAAATTTGGTGCAGTTCTTTTTCATTAATATTGTAACAACGTCTTTTCTAATTGATTATTAATAAATAATAATAAAGAATTTCTATTTATATTTCAATATATATTTCAATTTGTTTTTGTTTCTGTTATTTAACCCAGAAAAGGTTATTATCCTTGGACTGATTAAACAGCTGATAATTTTCTAATTCTGTAAAGTCAATATAGTCAATGTCAATTTTTGTAAACAAACAAAGAAAAGAAGAACAAGACGAACTATGTATGTGACGATTGAAGTTGAAATAGAGCGACCACCGACGATGGTTTCGTCGACGAAAGCAACGAAATTTTATTTTTTCTCGTTTCCCATAAGAGCCAATGTAATTTTGACACTAGCGACGTCTTTTGTAGTCAACGAAATTTGACTGTGTTCAGGCTATTACTTGAGTAATGGGCGAAACCCAATGCGGCATCGAAGCGGTTCAGAAAAACCCAAAAGAGCAAATTACGTGTATTTCTTATGGAAAAATTGAGAGGAGCTATTTTGCTTTCTTGCTCGAGAGGCACAAAAATCACGGCAGAGCTTTGGCAGAGCTTCGGGCAGAATACTACAAAATATTCCGACTTCTCTCTCTGAATCAATTAAGCAATGTTGCTTTTTGCGTCAAATAAAGAAAGAACGAAGCAGTGTTGCGTTTTTTGTCTTGAACTTATTTTTAATTACAAAATCAATGTAAAATAAATATTGTTATAAAAAATTGCAAGGTTAATATGTGCTTTTAACTAAGAATGTCTTTCTTTGCTTTAACTGTTATATAGAATTATAAAATAAATTAATTTGGTATAAGTAAACAATAGGTTCCCAGCTCCGATTTTTTTTTTTAATTTTTGGGGTATAACCCTCATCGCCTCTAGTCCAAAGGTGATGAAAATTTTTGCCACTCTCGTGTAGTTTAGAAGTTATAGGCCTTGGATAGCCAAAAAATAAAGTGCTATATCTTTAAAGCGAGTTGAGATATCAACGTAAAATTAGCGCCGTTTAAAAGGATATTTCAGGGCAGTTCTTTTATCTAATAACAACTTTTTTGATTACTGCTACTATTATGGAGATAATTTAACTTTTTAAAAAAATTTTTAATTCGTTTTACAAAATAATTTTTTTCTTCCTTAAATGACAATTAAGGTATAAAATAGAATCACAATTTTTATAGCCCATAATATTTCCTTTCAAACGGTGTATAATATGTTTAGATATCTTTCGTATTTTTGAGCAAATGTGATAGTGCGTTCTATGACAAAAAATCACGTTTTAGGGTTATAATAAAAATTCATTTAAAAAAAATAGGAGCTAGGCACCTATTCCTAACTTGTTCCAAAATCCTTTTTAATTTTAGTTCACAAAAAGCAGATAAAAGTGGATTTATAATTATTCAATAAAAAACTAATAAATTTCAGTTGAGATAACTTTCAATGATTTAATGATTTAACGGATAACTAGATATAAACTAGTATAAGCATGCTTTTTACTTGAAATAATTGATATTTGTAAAGTTTTTATTTTAAATTTCTACTTTTCAACTTCTGCCTCACTCACGTCCTTATAATAATTTTTCGCCCGTTTTTCGCCCATATGCCACAAAAATTTAATTAAATAACAACCGTGGTTCTCTGTTTTGAGTAAAAACAAAGAAACAGAGCTCTTGCAACAGTCGCTCTTATGAAGAGCATAAATGAGGGTAACTTGGGTCGCGTCACGGATCCAGCCATTGGGTTTGCAGCTTAACTTTAACTGAAAAGTAACGCCGTTAAATTACCGTGAGCAAAAGTAACTGAGAAAGTAACGTCGTTATAGCCCGAACACAGTCAGGTCGCTGAAATCAGCGACTAGAGCGACTGGAGTTGTCATTCGCCAGAAGTTGATTACAATCAAGTCGCTCGCTACAGCGACTTAACTCCTGTATGTATTTCTATTTCGTTAAAACGAAATGTCAAATTTGTCTAAACAAGGCAAACAGGCAAGCGACTGGAGCGACTAAATTAGAAATAGAGCAGTCGCTGCGAGTTCAGTCGCTGGCGACTGAGGGGAAATTTTAATTTTTTCTCGTTTCCCATAAGAACTAATGTAATTTTGACAGCGACTAGTCGCTAGCGACCTGACTGTGTTCGGGTTATTACTCTCAGTTAACGTCGTTACTTCTTCGTTACTCTTCGATACTTTCAGCATGGAGTAAGAAATAACAAGAGACCGAATCAGCCAAAGTTACTCAAACGGCATCAAAGATGCGGGCGGTATGGACGAAGAAACGAAGAAAAGAATAAATGGAAAAACACACATGACAGGCGAGAGCACGCAGTTTGAAAGATTTCTCTCTTTGTTCATGGCCCGAGCTTTTGCATTTCATTTGAATTACTTGCCCTTTCCTCCGTTTCATTGCTTCTGCCGTTCCATTCTATGCTGGCACACACAATACACATGATAAGCAGAAAGCAGGCGATTTGAACGATTTCCTTCTTCGTCCATCGCCGAGCTAAATGCATTTCATGCGTATTTCTTACCCTTTCGTCTCCTCACTTTTGTTAACCTACAGTTCTTGGTTTGTGTTGGGTAATTTTATGCGTCTGTGTATGCTTTGGTCGAGTGTTGGCTAGACTGTCGGCGCTTGCGCCGCAGCTTAAAATTTTTAGAACTAAAAATTATTTCTGTAACATAAAGAAATCTTGAAATGGCTTTTGTGTGATGTGAGAAATTGAAAATTAAAATAATTATAAGATTTTTTTTAAGATTAACGAGATAGTATTTTATGAAAATATTTAAAAGTTTTTTGAAAAATTATTAAATATTATTTATTTGTCTGTGAATAATATTTAATAATTTTTTTAATTTCATATTTATTATTACGAAAAATAATCAATTTTTAATAATAAATATTTAATTTTTCATATAATAAATGTGAAATAATAAAATAAAATAATTTTTAATTCATTTATAACACTATGTTATATACATATTTATATAACACTACATAAATCATTTGTTATGTTTGAACGTTTCATATATCCCTTTTTTATTGAATTAGAAGTTTATTGTTATCCTAAATGTTCAAAAGTGTTTTCATTTAATAAAAAAAGTTAACAACGAGGATTAAATTCGGCAATTTTTATTAAAAATTATTTTAATTAATTGTACCGGATAAAAAGCACCGAACATACCGACATTTTTCTTTAATTTTTGAATAAGAAAAATCTCAGTTGCGCTACATTCTTCTTATTGCTAAAAAGGCATTCTTCTCTGTCGTTTTCATATATTGTCGACGTCTAGCGTCGTCAAATCAGAGAAATCAAGAAAAGCCACACAAAGCTCATCGCTTATCCTATATACACACAGACGCCAAATGACACAACCGATAAATGACACAAACACATGTATTCAAAAGACTTCTCCCAAAGAATATACAATAAAAATGTACATTGTAAATTCTTCTTCTTCTACCCATCGCTAGCCAAAAAAAGAACACCTGGCATGGAGACGCGAGAAAGAACAAAAATGTTTCGGCTGAAAATTTATATGAGAGTCGTCTTCCATATCAAAAACTGCCAATTGCTATGGAGAAGAGTGAGAGCTCAAAATACTCAAAAATGAGTGAGAAATCGGTCCAGTACTGGACCGACCATAGAAAAATTTCGTTGTTCAAGATTCGGCCTCTTGTTATTTCTTACTCTATGATTCAACAGAGCATAAAAAATACGCGTCAAACGAAATTTTTTGAGATGAGTCATCGAGTGTCGTATCTCCTTATCTCTGGTAGACAATTACCAACAGATGGACTTTTCTTTTTGCTTTTATTTCACATCAGCGCGTACAATTCCTGACCGGTTCAACCAACTTAATCCTCTTAAGACACGTTTTTGCACTCATCCAACAACCTGAAGCTGAAAACCCAATGGCTGCCCACGTGAAGCGATCCAAGTTACCCTCATTTACGCTCTTCATAAGGGCGACTCTTGCAAGAGAGCTGTCTCTTTGTTTCTACTCAAAACAGAGAACCACGGTTGTTTTTTTAATTAAATTTTTGTGGCTATACGGGCAAAAAATTATTATAAGGACTTGAGTGAGGCAGAAGTTGAAAAGTAGAAATTTAAAATAAAAACTTGGAAAAAATCAAATCTTTCAAGTAAAAAGCATGCTTATACTAGTTTATATCTAGTTATCCGTTAAATCATTAAACTAAAATTTATCAGTTTTTTATTAAATAATTATAAATACTCTTTTATCTGCTTTTTGTGATATAAAACAAGTAAGAACGTTATCTTCGGCCTGGCCGAAGGTCATATACCCTACACCCGCATATGTCGAAGTGATAAAAAGTGGGCGGGTGACACCTACTTTTTTCTAATTTACAGGGAGCACATTTTGATCTATTAACTCATTTACAACATCGCTTTTCCTACCAAACACCTTATTATATGGTATAGTATATAAGTGAACGTGTCACGCCCATTTTTGGGAATATATTTAAGTCTAAGATGGTGGACTCGGAAATAAAATTTTAGCTAAAAATTCGGTCTACAAGGTGAGAAATTGAGGTAAAAGCACGGATGAGTGCACATTTTCTATAAAAAGTAGGCGAGGTACTGGTCCGATTTTTCCCATTTTCAATACCAAACAGCGTAGGATAATAAAGAATATTCATGCCAAATGTCATGACGATACATCTATTCGTTCTCCTGTAATCGTGATTTCCACAGACGGACGGACAGACAGACAGACAGATAGACAGACAGACAGACAGACAGACGGACGGACATGGCTAAATCGAATCAGAAGGTGATTCTGAGCCAGAATATGTATACTTTTCTATACCTGCCACGCCTCCTGTAATGCGTTACAAACGGAAGAACAAAGTGAATATACCCTCATCCCTTGGGGTGTAGGGTATAATTAAACAAGTAAAGGCGTTAGCCTGGCCGAAGGTTATATACCCTACACCCGCATCTGTCGAAGTTACGATAAAAAGTAGGCGGGTGACGCCCACTTTCATTCAATTTACAGATAGTCAATTTTGATATATTAACTCATTTACAGCACCGCTTTTCTCAACAAACACCTCATTATATGGTATGGTATACCAGTGGGCGTATCACGCCCATTTTCTGTGAGATAACTTTTTATTTTATTATTATTTTTTAAAATATTTTTAAGAGAATATTTGTGCCAAATCTTAAGACTATATCTCCATTCGTTTTTCTCTTATCGTGATTTTCGTCGCCAGTGGTCGGACCACGCCCATTTTTGGGAGTGTCTTTAAGTTTGAGACCATGGATTCAGGAATGAAATTTTAGCTTAAAACTCGCTCTACAAGCTGAGAAATTGTGCTAAAAGCACAAGAAAATTCATACTTTCTATAAAAAGTAGGCGTGGCACTGGACCGATTTTCTCCATTCTCCATCAATACCAAACAGCCTATGGTGACAAAGAACATTCGTACCAAATTTTATGGCGTTAGCTCTATTCGTTCTCCCGTAATCGTGATTTCTACAGACAGACAGACAGACAGACAGACAGACGGACGGACATGGCTAAATCGAATCAGGAGGTGATTCTGAGCCAGAATATATATACTTTTCTATACTTGTCACGCCTCCTTTAATGCGTTACAAACGGAAGAACAAAGTGAATATACCCTCCTCCCTTCGGGTGTAGGGTATAAAAAGAATTTTGGAAGAAGTTAGGATTAGGTGCCTAGCTCCTATTTTTTTAAAAGCATTTTTATTATAACCTTAAACAGTACCGGTGTGAAGTTAGCATCCTGCGAATTCAGAAACTCAGCATCCTGCGAATTCAACTAACAGAGCTCTCTTAACTCTCTGTTCTTATTAATTTGCGGCGAAAAGTCACTGACGTTTATCAACGAGTATACGATTTTTTATTTACGCGTTGTTTTATGGATGTGAGAAAGCACGTACCCCAACCCGATATTTTCTTTCCGACTGAAGTAAAAGGTTTTGACAAAAAATTACTTTACCCCCATTTTGTGGTTACACGGTGGTTTTTTTACCCACAATTTTTTTTTTGCACCAATCGATAGGAAGCATCGCGAAACAGATTTTTAAAATGATGAGGGGTGGGTGCCGGCCCTCCAAAGTGGTCACACAGGGGTTTTTATCTTTTGCTCAAGTGGGACTTTACTCCAAAGTCCTAATTCCTGAGGAATTCACTTGGAATTAGAATAGAATTGATATTCCCCAGCTCTGATTAGTCAGAATAGTTTCTGTCAATTTTTGTTTGCTACAAGTAGTAGGTGCAAAGTAAAAATTAATATTCGGAGACAAGTTCGAAGATATCAAACAAATTTAATGTAATTGTTTATTAAGGGCTCTGTAAAAACAAATACTTAGTGTATTATATTATATTATACTCAGAATGTAGATCCGTAATAGATCCGTCCTACGGATAGCGACGGAACAGAAAATTTTCAAGTTTCATAGAATCCGTTCAAGAGCTGCGCAAACACAGGGATACAACTATTCTCATAATTCCATAGGAATTTTATTTCATATTTAAAGCTAAAATCCTTTATAGTTATATACTTAAATAGAACACTAAAGTTTTTAGAACAGTAAAGTTAAAGGGTTTGAGACATTTAACTCATAAACTAGCCTTTTAGAGCGAAGTTACTAAGATTTGTAATCCGAAAATTTTTACATCAAAAAATTACGTTTCTGTTTCATGCCTGATAATTCGCAGTTGGCATTATTTCTCAACGATTGTAATAGAACAACGATTGTAATAGAATGAACGGATCGACGAATGAAAAAGTAGAAAAATTTTCTACTTCTATCCGTTTACGCATGTGAACGCACGGAGCCTATGAAACTCATACCATATGTTTACATATGTATATGTATTTCAACTTTTCTTGCGTGAGATTTCTGACGGATACGCACGGAAATGGACTCTATGAAACTGAACCTTTAAGCCGACGTCAGACAGAACGCGATATACGCTGCGCGATACGGGGCGTAATTATCGCGCTGCGAATTCGTGGTCAAATAGAGCGCGAATCGCTACTAAGGTAAACAAATCAACCGCGTGTATATATAGATAGCAAGATGCCATATTTGTAGAAAATGCCAATTTTTTACAAATTTTTCCTTTAGGGTTTCAATTGTCTTACGATAACTGATAATCTCAACTCTCTGGCATCTCCGAAAATTGTAGAACTGTACTCATACACTCACAAAACACTTACACTAGGACATTTTGTAAATTTTCACAACGCACCGCGACGCAGAAATCTATACGCCGCGAAAGTAAACAACGTTTTTTCTCTGTCTGACGTGTTTATGGGATTTCTGTGTAATACAACCGGGCGTAAATTTCGCGGCGCGTAAATCGCATTCTATCTGACGTCCACTTTATTGTAACCGCAGAATACCGCGATGCGCGATGCGTAAAACTCTCCCTATGTGTTTTCTATAGGAATTTGACGTCACAGAATCACGATGTGTCGCGATTCAAAAGATCTATTCTATCGCGCTGCTCTCTTGGTTTTTACTGTCTTTGTTTTTACTCACTCTCAGAAAAAAAATGGCCACCTCTTACCGAAAAACCTGAGGATTTGTTGTTTCGCTGCTTTTACTCGTGGCTTTTGTATAGAAAATGTAAACTAGAACCATATGTTTTAGACTTCAAAATTTATTCAAATTTACAAGTAAAAATTAAATTTACAAAAAATTTCTACAAATTTTTAAAAAGCAAATAAAATATGAATGCGGAATATAAAATTTTCAGCGCAACGGTACTATCTGTTCTTTCTAGGGAATAAAAATATATTGGAGAAGGACAAGATTGGTAAGGCAATTCGTGAGCGGCTGGTGGCGGCGAACAAATTGCAGAAGCAAGCACATGTTTCCAGAAATATGGAACGGAAATATGGAAATATAAACAAATTTTTAACAGCGTCACGCGATGTCTATTTAAGGGCATCCCGCGACGAGAGAGAGATTCGCGCATCGCGGTATTCTGCGGTTACAATTAAAGACCATGTGTTTCTCAGCGCCCTCTATTAGTTATTATACGATTCAGCAAATAACGAGGAGTATATATAGTGAATAAATGTTCCGTTTTTGCGATTTCATTTGATATACTCGTACATAAGCATATCTCATACGTAACTAGTAAAAAATCAGAGATGTTTATAGATGGGAGCGACGACCGCATTAAAATAAATGAAAGGGTAAAATTGTGTATACGCTTCATAAAATTTTATTAAAATTCATAACCTCCATTACCTATTATTATTATTAGAAGTTTAAGAAAACAATTGAATCGGTCATTGCAAAAAAAAATATATATGTATATTGACTCATATGTTTTTTGAAAATTTTTTTAGACTTTATATGTACTTGTTTTATATGTACGTACTAACAAAATTTTTAGTCCAAATCGAAAAATATGACTTATATTGTTTTTGCAATGACCGCAAGTTAATTTTTACTTTTGCACACTCACAACAAATCCTCTTAGGATTGCAATAATATTTTTTGTTTTATTAAGTTTCAAGAAAAATAAAAACCGGGGACAACTTCGAGGCAAAAACTAGAAGAACAGAAACTTTTATCAAGAAATATAAAACTGGAGACCTATGGAAGAGCCTTTTGAATAATAAATTAAAATATAAACCCCAATATCCCTAATTTTTACTACCTAAAATTTCACACCCAAAATGTTACTGTTACACAGTTTTTAGTCAAGGGTTTGTGAGTGAATGAAAGTTATTTAAAAAGATGTTATAATCACAAAAGGTGGGAGTTTCTCTCAACTTTATTTCCAGCTATAAAATTGTAAAGGCTTATAAAATCAAGTTTTCTATGTAAGCTTAAATAGGTTTTAAATTTTCTAATGGTAAAATTATTTGCAATTGGCAATACAACAGTATATTTTTGAAATATTATAAAAATATAATAACATTTTACACCTTAACAGGAAATACCTAACTACACTCTTAATACGAAAATCCAACACATGTAATATTTATATCTCTCAACTGTATATTTTTTTAATAACACATATTTTTTATTTGTTAAATTTTGTCTTTAAAAACATCCCTGACTTTTTACTACTTCGGTTTTAATAGTGTTGTATGAAATATTTCGATGACAGGTGTCGCTGGCTTTACACGCTGTTGCACTAGTACACTTTTGCCGAATCGCTCATACCCTATATTCTTACAAATACAGACTTTTCTGATTATGAGAACTTGTAAGGGAGCCTTTGAATCGAATTTTACCACTTTGTCTTGAAATGCTTATTTTAATTTTTTCTGGTGTTTATCCGTAATGAATTACTTATTTGAGTGCCTATACATAAATTGAGTTGCTCTATATAAATTGTAGCCTATGTGTCAGAACAAACGTCACAAACTTTGTAGGAAATACGTTAAAAGCACAAATCGAGTAGGTACTCGCTCGTTTGATAAGTAACACGTGCTTATCAGCACCGAAATAGTTAAAGTTTGCACCAGACTGACCAGATCTCAAATTAGCATATTTTCTATAACGCGAATAAAATTATATAATTTTAATTACAAAAATTTATAAATTTCGTTTAAAAAAATGTATTTAATTTAAAAAATTAAATGTTTTGGGGTATTGTATAAAAGGATTTTATACTAATGACTTTTACAATCCCATAAATATTTGAAATATATAAATCAGTTTCCCTAAATTAAATTAATTGAAGTTTTACATTCATAAATAAGTCTACAACTCTAATAAGTTCCCTCAGGTATACAAAATAGGAGGTATACAAAATAACTATTAGCTATATACGAGTAATGGATTATTAGGACAGACGCAAACAATGAGCAGGAATTCGCAAAATAAATTCTTAGCTAAGCCTCAAACCACTCGCAAATAATATGTTTGTCTGCACTAAGGACCTAATACTGCCATCTATGAGGCATAGCAGCTTTCATTATAAAGACAGAATAGAACATTCACATCGCTACTGGTCAAGTTTCTTTTTCTGGTTGAAAATTTGGAAAAAATAAACTCTTTTCCTATACATCTCTTTATAGGATCTGAATTTTCAGTGTTTGGTCGTCGACTTTACTACGTTAACTCATTTGTTAGTAAAGGTAACGAATGATATATCGAATATATATAAAAAATGTATATAAAGAATCGCTTACGAACAATTTAAGACCACCTTTGTCAATTTTAATTCCTTCATTTTACTGAAATATGCACAGGATGCTGAAGCCAATCTGTTAACAGTGGTCACAGTTTCTCCTCTATAAAAATTACAAATATAATTTATGCGTGTTGCCACCTATTTACATGTCTTCCAGGCGTTCTTACGAATCAATAGAGACCACTTTTGTCAATTTCGTATCTACGATTTCTGCAATATGCACAGGATGCTGAAGCCGTTCTGTTGTATATTGACCACTGTTAACAGAATGGCTTCAGCATCCTGTGCATATTGCAGAAATAGTAGAAATACGAAATTGACAAAAGTGGTCTCTATTGATTCGTAAGAACGCCTGAAAGACATGTAAATAGGTGGCAACGCATAAATTATATTTGTAGTTTTTATAGTGAAGAAACTGTTACCACATTTTTGGTAAAACTGCAACTGCTCTAATGCGTTTTTGGGTTTTATTGCTTTTTTATAAGACGCGTGCGTAAAATACAATTTACAATTATCTTTTTAAAATAATATACATCCAACTCTTTTTTACACGGTAGATACCTTCTTTACAAAACCGCGCAAAAAATCATATGCGACTTATTTTCCTCAACTTAAAAAAATTGTGGCAGATGTTGTGCTTCCGTGTTCTCTGTCTTCCGCTGGGTCAGCGTAATGCAAGAATTGCGTCTGACGCGGAAGGAGAACCTTGACCAGCTTTCCATTATTGAATTGTGCTGGCCGCGGAAGCTGGCCTTACACATTCCGCTTTCGAGTCGCGATCGCTAGCCAGTGGCTGAGTGCTTAGCTCAGCCATCGCAATCAATTCGGCCTAAAAGTATGCCTATGAATCGAATTGAATTGGCGACCGCAACTCGACAGCAGATGTTTAGCAACATGCTGACTGACGATACACAACACAGATGAAAAAGTCTAAATATTTTCCCCCAAAAACCATGCAAAAATAATAATGAAATCCATATTACATTTTTATAAAACAAAAACAATTTATTTTTTTTACATAAAAAATTTAATAGTAAAAAATTATCATTGATATAAATTATACTGAAAAGTCACCATCAAATAAAAAAAAAATAATGTTAAACCCCGCGTTTAAAGAAGAACTTCTTATTCCTTCGGTAGGCGTAATCGTTTTATCCAAACTACAAACTATATATGTACCTAAATTACTGGCAGACACAGAATCAATAATTTCTTTTATTTTCATCATCATCATTATGATCATCATCATCAGCATCATTATCATTATAATTATAATTATCATCATAATTATTATAATTATTTTCATTATCATTGTAATCATCATTATCATTATAACCATCATCATTATCATCATAATTATCATCAATATCATTATAATCATAATCATTATTATCATTATCATCATCATTATCATAATATTACCATCATCATCATCATCGTCATCATTTTCATTATAATATTCTCATTATCATCATTATTATTATAATTTTCATAATGATTTTCACCATCGTCATTATCATAACCGTTTTAATCATCGTTATCATCACCATCATTTTGATTTTATTAATTATTAGTTTAATATTATCATTAACCTTCTAATAATATTATTTTATTTTTTTATTGATATTTGTTTTTAAATTCAATTTACATATTTCTAGATATATTTCAAAACTAACGAGAGACTAAAAAAATGTTGGCTGCATGTTATTACAGTGTTTGGTTGTACAATTAAATAAAATCGGTCAAACATTTCTGGTAAGTAAGAGCCCTCTATTGCTTATTTCTGTTAAGTGCCTGTTAAATAAAGTTTTCTGTTAACTTTCTCTGCTAAACCTCTGTTGTTAACATTCCAATTCGCAGGATGCCAACTTCACAGGAGTGTTTGAAAGGTAATATTATGAGCTATAAAAATGGTGATTCTATTTTATATACCTTAATACCTTAATTGTCATTTAAGGGAGAAAAAAATTATTTTGTAAAACGAAGTAAGCATTTTTTTAAGAGTTGAATTATCTCCATAATAGTGGCAGTAATCACAAAAGTTGTTATTAGATAAAAGAAGGGACTTGAAATAACCTTTTAAATGGCGCCAATGTTACGTTGATATCTGAACTCGTTTTAAGGATACAGCACTTTAATGTTTGGCTTTCCAAGGCCTATAACTCCTAAACTACACGAGAGTGGCAAAAACTTTCATCACCTTTGGACTAGGGGCGATGAGGGTTATACCCCAAAAATTTAAAAAAAATTCGGATATAGGCACCTATTGTTTACTTATACCAAATTAATTTCTTTTATAATTCTATATAACAGTAAAAGCAAAGAAAGACATTCTTAATTAAAAGCACATATTAACCTTGCAATTTTTTACAACAATATTTATTTTACATTGATTTTGTAAGTAAAAATAAGTTCAAGACAAAAAACGCAACACTGCTTCTTTCTTTCTCCATTTAACGCAAAACGCAATATTGTTAACATGCGGCTGAGAGAGAAATTGGAATATTTTGCACTACTCTGCCCGAAGCTCTGCCGTGCTGTTTGTGCCTCTCGAGCAGAAAAGCGAAATAGCTCCTCTTAATTTCTCCATAAGAAATACACGTAATCTGCTCTTTTTGGTTTCTCTGATGCGCTTCATCACAGCACTGGGCGCCGGCCATGAGCTCAAGACAAAAATTGCTGTGTACTAGTGACGGGTTTATAGCAGAGATAAGGAGATAGGAAACTGCTGAAATAAACCAAAAAATGCAACTCTGATGTAAAGCAGTGTTTGTAAAAACCTGAAAAATGCTTCTCAGAAACTCAACTATCAGACCCCCTTGATGAAGAGCGTTAAGGAAAGGGAACCGGGTTTTTCGTATAGGAAAGTCATAGTTCTTTTTTGTTGCGGGTGTTACTTTCGCGGGGAAGGGGTTATTGGAAATAGAAACTCAACTATCAGACCCCCAAGATGAAGAGTGATCGGGACGGAGAGGGTTTAGCTTTGAGACCCCAATGACAATTCAGATTTTTAAGTCAAATCGTTTGTATTGAGAGAGCAACTTGTTAATTTTTCATATAAGTAATGAATTTAAAGACATCAATTTTTATTTATTTTTTTATGCCAATATTTAGTCTATTTAACATCCATTTTACTTTTAAATAGTTTATTACTTAATTAGAACCTATTTTGTAAAAGTATTTTAAGTTTAGAAATCATTGCAAGTGCAGATTAACAACAAAAAATCTAATGTACGCTCAAATCCTCCACTATTTGGTACTTTCTACTATTTAAAACTATATGACCTATTCTATGAACAATTCAAGCAAAATAAAACATTGTAAAATCAAATTGATTATCCAATTGAAATAAAAGAGCAGACATAAAATGGCGTTGGTATACCTTCATATTTTCGTTCACCTCGCCATTGAATTTGCCGATACTAGTGTTGCCCGTTTGTATAGAACGCAGCTATTTTTTGGCCTGTTATGAATTCTGGTACCAAAGCAGTGTTGCCGGTATGCTACAATATAAAATAAATTTAATGTTTTTCTTAATTACCAATTATATAAGTGCATAAATGTGCTTGAACTGCTAACAAAACGTTCATTCTTGCTTCACGCAGTACAAATTACTTCCTAGAATAGAAAATTATAGTGTTCTTTACACCGAGTGCTACAAAAAGTACTTTTACCTTTTTCGTACTTTCTGAATTTCCTTTTGTTAACGTAAAATGTAACGCTGTGTTATAATATCATTGATTTTTTCACCACAATTGAAGAAATGAATAAATTTTAGATGAAATCTTCTATTTTATTTATGGATATTGTATTTAACGATACAAATAATGTTAATTACATGTACAGAATTCCGCCATTTGTTTGTTTAGAAGTATTCTTTATTTTCAGTAGTTATGAGTAATTTTCTTTCCTTTTATCTTTGCTGCAATAGCTAAACATCCTAGCAAAATTTCAAAAGTTCGATAACAACCATGGTTGCGAAGTTATAAATCTCCAGGACGCAAGATTGCATATGTGTTCCAAACAACCATGTTGGTATTGTATTTAATACCAAGCAGCCTATTATGACAAAGTATATTCGTCCCAAATTTCATAGCTCTATTCGTTCTCCCTTAATCGTGATTTCTACAGACGGACGGACGGACTTGGCCAAATCGACTTAGGAGGTGATTCTGAGCCAGAATATATATACTTTTCTATACCACGCCTCCTTTAATGTGTTGCAAACGAAAGCACAAATTGAATATAACCTCATCCCTTCGGGTATAAAAAGCATTCCTTTTAAATAATAAGAATTTAATGCCTTAAGAATTTAAGTCCTTCGACGTATTTATTTATTTATGCATACAACCATTTAAGTTTTTATACGATACATAACATTTAAGTTATTAGATGAATAATTTTGCTTATAATAATCTGCAATTATATTCCGGTTCGTATTCGGGTGTGCCATAAGGGCCGCGTGCACCTATGCCAGATACGCTAATACTACTGTTCTGCGGTCCGTGCAGAGGAGCCGCATTTGTTGGAGCATGTCCGTAGCTATAGCTATCATTAGCTTGTTGCTTTTAAGCAACGTGTTCGTCGTAACCTCGTCTGCAATGAAAGGAAAGAAAATTTACTTTCACAATAAAATTTCATATCTTTCGGTCTCTAAACTCAGTCGACTTGACATTTTTTATTAGCCAAAAAAGACAGAATATACATATATTTTGATCATAAAACATACCCGTACGTTTTGTCCATAGCACTTCTGGCCTTCTCTAGTATAGACATAACTTTCTGTTTTGGCGGTATGGAATTTTTGGCAAAAGAGGGCTAAGCCAAAGTCCTAAAAATCCACAAAAAATTATGAAATTCAAAATTCCGCAAGCATGCCATTCACTCTACCTGTAGCCATGATGTGGTGGTAAGCTTTTACCAATTTGTGATGCGCCGTCGCCGCCACCATCACCACTTCCAGTAGTTGCAACTCCACATAATCTCCACTTGCACAGTCCAGTGCATGGTTTAACTTCATTAAAAACCCTAATTTCTTTGCGAAATAGCTAAACAGTTTTCGCAATCTAATAAATTTTTGTTCTCATAAAATTATAAACAAAGAAAATGTCAAATAAACGTGACGACATGCGGTGACTTCACATACAGCACACATATACTATACGTGTGTACCCACGTAAAAATAAACGAAGAAATTCAGTCTTTGTTCGACATATTTTTTGGCGGGAACGAAGTTTCCTATCTCCTTATCTCTGGTTTATAGCCTACCACAAGTAAACGCAGACTTTATTTGACACAGGTTCAAAACGCGTCTCCCCTTACGGACCAGCGCTGCTGGAAAGTTTTGTGGTCTTGCGACCTACTCTCATTTTTTTTCCTACGGACCAGTACTACTGGAAAGTTTTGTGGTCTTGCGACCTACTCTCATTTTTTTGCCTACGGACCAGCGCTGCTGGAAAGTTTTGTGGTCTTGCGACCTACTCTCATTCAGCCTTGTTCTGTATTCCGATCCGGAATTGATTCTGAATCGAAATTGAATTCCGATTTTTATTTTTAGAGGTGTTCTGCAATTCGATCGAATTTCACATGTTCGAAATGAAAACAATTCCGATTCGAACTCATCCAGATATTTTTTATCTGTCACTTTGGCGTTTAATAAACTGAAATTTGAAATTTTAAAATTGAAAATAATAATTGTGGCTCTCAATAGCGTAGTAGAGCAAGTACTCGCCTAGCACGTTGAGGATGTGGGTTCGAATCCCACTAACGCACACATGGTCATAGAAATTTGATTATTTTTTTAACCTTTTTTAGATTGGTGGCTAATTATTGTTGCACCTAGTATTCCCTGGAGCGCTTTGTATTCTCCAGAAATACTTTTTTCTAATTTTGCATTTCCCAGCATGTCTATGATTAATTATCATTCGCGGTAAAAATTAAATAATAACAGGGCTACCTTTTTCCACTCGGCACTTTTTTCATTGGTGGACCAAAAATATTGAGTTTCTCCGCTAACTCTTCCCACAAAAATCGCATGTGTTAAAAAATGTCAAATTTTTTACAATAAAATTCAAATTCACCAACAAAAAGTTGGTCGGATTACTTCCGACAGAAAATTTCGATAAATCGAAATGCAGAACACCTCGATTCCGACAAATACGCAAACATCGGATTCGAATATCGGAATCGGAAAATAGAACACCTTCGAGAAAAAAGTGATCGAAATCAAATCCGTTTTCGTGTGAATCGGAATGCAGAACCAGGCGGATTATTTTTTTTTTATGTAAGAAAAACCGTGAGTTAAAGAACTCACAAAAATTTGTAAGCAACCTTCAGTTGCCAGGCACTCTGCCTGTCCAGAAGTAACCTGTATACCACCTGAATTACCCGAAGTTTATTTGAATTTTTATTTGAGTTTGAGTTTTATCTGAATTTTTCCCCCAAATTGTAAACGACATTCGGTCGTCAGGTACTCTGCCTCATTCATTATAAGTAGAATAAGTGAAAAACCTTCTTCCCCGTCCGAGCTGAGTTACCAAGTAGCCAGTGAATTGATTGACGACATAGTCAATCGTGCGAAATTCAGCAACGGTGGTGAACTTCCTGGAGGGTTACGAGATCCCTCGATAGTGGACACTGGGGCCGCTGAACTTACCCTGGCTGGAAACGAAAACTCGTTACAGTCTCGTTGGAATTTTTTTATTTCGGGATTTACAAAATAACCGGGATGTTGTTGTTTCGGGATATTACTGCATCTCAAAAATCATTGATCATGGTGCGGTAACGATGAAGGTTCAAATAAGGTCCAATGATGCCAGCGTGAAAACCGCACCAAACGGTGCATATTTCTAGATGTAACGGAGTCTGTAGGGTCTCTTAATAAACAATCCACTATCGCTTAAAAAAATATTGCGATAAAACTACGAGTCAGATATTAGAGGGCAGAGTTGGCCCTGCTCTGCAATTCCTGCGATCAGTTTCATATACAGCGTACGACGGATTGTAACGAAGTGCTCTCCCGGCCGAGGTGAAGCTCGCCAGATGTCCAGAGTCTTTCTCGTCACAAACAGTTATTTGTGTGAGACCGATAAATAAAATCTATTTGTTTCTGAGTTTTCTTCTATTTTATTCTTTATTTTATCTTTTCAAGGCACTCTATCTTAATCTATTACATTTGTTCTTATTTTTCTATATATTTATGGCTGAGCTTTTGTTGTGTTTGGTTTTCTTCGAAATATAAATTTTCTCCTAATGGTGTCCCTACTAGTGATTGTTGCTTCGCTGGATCCTCCCGGCAAGGGTTTAAAGATGATGGGTCTACCGGTAATGGTTCTCCCGCTCAGAAAATCTTAAGCCCCGAGGTACATCCAGGGAAACAGAAATCGTGAGGGAACAGCTTATTTTCGGAGGTCACTGGTGTTTTTAAAACAGTTTTCGATTCGTTTATCGCCTGAGCACGGTGGTTTCGTTTGACCATAAGCGATGCGCGATAATAATTGCTTTAAGCCGAACAAAAAGGAACAAGGCGTATTATGTACTATGTACTATGTACCAAACGCGTACTATGTGACTAAGGAATCTAGGAATCGAGCGACTACCGACGTTGTTTTCGTCGTCGAAATTTTATTCCTGGTTTCTCATGAGAGTCAAGATGATTACTAGTGACATCGTTTGTAGTTAATGAAATTTGACTGCGGCTAGACTACTAGAGAAAATATACTTGAGTGTGTGAAGGGGTGAACAGAAGTGGTTTTTGCCAAGTTGGCATAACAGGGATAAGAAGTAATGAAAAAGACAACTCTGCTTAATTTTGTATATTGAGCAAAATAAGTGACAAGAAAGGCGTGTATACCTCTACCGCAACGGCGGAGTGTATACATCCTGCAACCTCTGATGCCTTTAAGAAGCAGTGACTCTCTACCGCAACGGCGGAGAGGCTGATACTTAAAGAGCATGAACACGGTATGAATGCTCTACCGCAACGGCGGAGTCACTCACCCGCTCTGGGCTCTTGCTGGGTGTTTTGGTCGTTGCTATTTAATAAAAAATGAAGAGGGAAATCTACCTGAGTTTTGTCTATATGAAGGAGAGAAGACAAGAAAGGCATGTATACCTCTACCGCAACGGTGGAGTGTATACAACCTGCAACCTCTGATGCCTTTAAGAAGCAGTGACTCTCTACCGCAACGGCGGAGAGGCTGATACTTAAAGAGCATGAACACGGTATGAATGCTCTACCGCAACGGCGGAGTCACTCACCCGCTCTGGGCTCTTGCTGGGGGTTCTGGTCGATCCTAAAGTATTTGGACGAAAGTATGTTTTAACAGAGAAAAATAGAATTTAATAAATACGAGAGGTGTGCATGCCTCTACCGCAACGGCGGAGTGCATACATCCTACTGCTCCTGATGCCCCTAAGGAAGCAGTGATTTCCTACCGCAACGGCGGGAAGACTGGTCTTTAGGGAGCACGAACATGGTATGAATGCTCTACCGCAACGGCGGAGTCACTCACCCATTCTGGGCTCTTTAGCTGAAAGAAAAAGGTTTTTTATTAGTGCGACTTACCTGGGTGGTCGGCCTCCGAAGACTGACTCTTCTATGGCGATGTCGCTCTATTTATAGTGTGCCGACCACCCATGGTTGCTTGCTGAGTTATTAAATTTTAATTGTTATGACTGATTGTCATGGGGTCTAGGAATCAGCTGCTTAGGGTGGTTTACACGATGTGGTTTATAATTTTAAAGTTTTTTAAAAAAAAATATTGATATGTTGTCTTATATTCTATTATTACGTCATAAATTTCGTAATTATTATTATTATAAGGCACAAGTTATAATAATTCATGATAATATAAATATTTTTATGTAAGGCAAAATTTGTTTTACAAAAATTTTGTTCCTTACATGTCCCCTTTTCTTCGGCGGGGTGTAAAGTTTTTTTTTTTCAAAAAAAAATTATTTTCGCGACGAGATAAGTATCTAAGGTAAGTAATACGTTCGAGATCTTCTTAGGTAGGTAAGTAAATGTAAGGTGAGTTTTTTTTTTTTTTTTTTTTTTTTTTTTTAAACATAACTTTTTATAAGTGTTTGTGTGAAAAATTAAAAAAAATAAGTAATACGGTTAAGCAGGTAAGTAAATGTAAGGTAAGTATAAAAAATTTTCTTCTCTTTTTTTTTTATATTAATCCATTGTAAATAAAAATAATACCAAATAAAAAATATTTTAATTAACCTTCTTGGTAAATGATAAAAATAAAAAATAAAAGTGAAAAGTTTCTTATGTCTGTAACTCCGTAACTCGGCATAGTCCTGATTGCCGTTTCAGGAACTGAAAACGTCGGCCTTCCTTCTCTTTGATAAATCGACATGTCTTTTTTTTTGTGTCGGCCGGATTAGTTTTGTCGATGACGTCGTTTATCCAGGCGTACAGCTCGGGGTTTATTGATGTGTTTGTTTTGAGTTCTATTTTGTTGTTTTTCTTGTAGTTATCGTTATTCTCGTGTTTATCGTTGTTCTCGTGTTTATCATTGTTCTCGTGGTTGTTGCCGTTGTATTCGCTGTTATCGTTGTTGCTACTGCTGTCGCTGCTGCTGCTGTCGCTGCTGCTGCTGTCGCTGCTGCTGCTGTCGCTGCTGCTGCTGTCGCTGCTGCTGCTGTCGCTGCTGCTGCTGTCGTCGCTGCTTACATTGTATCGCCTTCTCTTCGGGTTTCTTTCGATACCGTGTCCGTTTTCATCGGCTTTGATGTCGGGGCTTTTGGGCAATACCTCTGGTTCGGCTGCTGGTGGGGCTACCCTGGAGATTCGCTTCTCTCTCCGTGCCGCCGGTTCGGTAAATGACACCTTTCGTGGAACCGAAAATCTTTTCTCCTCTTCTTCTAGGGCCGTGAGTGGTTGCTTATATATGTTGGTATTTTGTTTCGGAATCCTTCCTTTGTGGGGCTTTGACCCAGCCGGTGCTGGTCTGGGCGCCACACCTTGACCACCGGGGTGAGTTCGTGGGTGCCCTGGGCTGACTTTTGGCATGATCCTGAGTCGGCCTTTACCGGAGGGAACCTCCTTCAGGTCGTGCGGCAAGATTTTGATGCGGGGCAGCTTTCCTTCCAACTCGGCGGTAGTTTTAAAGAAATTATTCACGGACGTACTGAATTTATTCATCTCTTATACCTTTGACATGAGTCACATGCGCGTATATACTGGCTTATGTCGCGAAACATTCCTGGCCAATAGTATCGCGAAATGATTCGCTGCGTGGTTTTCCGTATGCCTAGATGTCCTGCAGTGGGTTTGTCATGGTTTTCTTCCAGTACCCGTTTTCTTAAGGGTGTTGCCACACAGAGTTTCCATGGTGTTACCTCGTCATCGTGGTAGTTATGTGGGATATGTCGATATAGTTGGTTCTCGACTATGGCGTAATCCGGAAATTTGGTCGGGTTTTGTTGTATTTCTCTCTTTTTCAGTTCTAGCCATTTGCAAGCTGGTACTTCTTCTGTAACCTGAATTTGTTGTAGAATTTCCATTGGTTGTCTTGACAGGGCATCTGCGACTACGTTATGTTTTCCTTTCCGATATTGGATAGTGAATTGGTATTGTTGGAGCTCTAGAGCCCATCTGGCGATTCTCCCCGTTGGGCTTTCAATTGAGTTTAACCATTTTAATGATAAATGGTCGGTAATGACGATGAACTTGTATCCTTCCAGGTATGGCCTCATTTTCCTCACTCCCCAGATGATCGCGAGACATTCCTTTTCTGTGGGAGAGTAGTTTTTTTCTGCTCCGTTGAGATGACGACTTGCGTAGGCAATTACTTTTTCGGTGTCTTCAAAGTTCTGTGTAAGTACAGCTCCTAGTCCGTATTCGCTGGCGTCCGTCTGTAATATGAATGTTTTCTCGAAGTCAGGACATGTCAGAACGGGTGCTTCAGTGAGTTTGGTTTTGAGCTGTTCAAAGGCTTGTTGTTGGGAGTCAGTCCATTTGAAGTGTTTTCCCTTTTTCAAAAGTGAGGTGAGGGGTTGGGAGATTGTTGCGAAGTCGGGTACAAAACGTCGGTACCAAGAAACAATACCTAAGAATCGCTGTACTTCTCGTACCGTTCTGGGAGGTTTCAGTTCTTGTACTGCCGCTACTTTATCGGGGTCTGTATGTATACCTGCTTCACTAACTACGTGACCGAGGTATTTAATTTTATTTTGAAAGAAAGCACATTTCTCGGGATTAATTTTTAAGTTGGCCGCTCGTAGGCGTCGAAAAACTTCTTGAAGATTTTTCATGTGCTCTTCTAGGGAGGTGCCTGTTACTATGATACCATCAAGGTATGCTAGGGCGAATGGGTCTAGCTCTGGTGTGATGACTTGGTCTAAGGCCCGTTGGAATGTGGCTGGCGCTGAGTGTAAGCCAAAAGGCATTACTCGCCATTGAAATAAGCCTCTGCCGGGGACGGTAAAGGCCGTGTACTTTTTACTATCGGTGGCCATGGGAATTTGCCAGTAACCGTCTTTTAAGTCCAGAGTACTTATGTATTTTGCATTTCTTAATTTGTCCAAGATGTGTGTTATGCGTGGTAAAGGATAAGCGTCTGGTATCGAATTTTTGTTGAGTTGTCGATAGTCAATGCAGAGTCGCCATGCTCCGCTCTTTTTCTTTACTAGGACGATGGGGGCGCTGAAAGGGCTGTGCGATGGTTCTATGTAACCTTTGTCGAGTAGTTTATCTATTTCTTCATTTATGGCTGCCTGCATTGCTGGATTTCGTGGAATATACCTTTGTTTGATTGGTCGTTCATCGGCCATGACAATCTTGTGCTCAGTAATATTCGTTGTACCTATACCTTTGCTAAATTGTTGAAGTTCGTTATTTAGGAAGTTATTAATGTAAATTTCTTTAGGCGTTGTGCAGGGTATTATTGTTTTATGATATTGTTTTGTGCTTCTAGATGTGTACTTACTTATTTCAAAGGGGACTCCGCTGCATTTAAAAGAGGCTTTGGCTTCTATCAGCAGGTCTAAACCTATGATTACGTCGTCCGGGGTTGTTTCTAGTACTAGGAATGAGTGGATTTTGCGAAAGTTGCCTATTTGTATGGTGGTGACGACTTGGTATTGTAGAGAGATCGTGGAGCCGTTGGCTAAGGTTATTCTCATCGGTGATTCCAGTAGTTGTTTTTGGTCCTTTAGTTGTTGGGCAAATTGCTCATTAATAAAGCTGGCGGAAGCGCCGGTGTCGATGGTAGCTGTTTTGTTTATTCCCCCGATGATGGTTTTCGCTATTAGTTGGGGAACACTGTATTTCTGGAACCTGGAGTTTTGCGGGGATGATATAGTGGGGAAATCGTTTATCCTCGCTCTGGACGATCTCCTACGTCGTTTCCCGATCTTACCCTGCAGCACTGAATGGTTCGTACATTTCGACGTCCACAATCCCAGCAAAAGAGTATTTTTGGTCTTCTACATGATGTAGCGTAGTGTCCATCCATTCCGCATCTTCGGCAAGCTGTTTGTGGGTTAATGATATCGTTGTTGGTGATAGTGTTGTTGTTTGTAGGTGCTGGGTTAGCGTTGCTTCGAAACATTCTGTTTTGTGATCCACTATGGTTAGGCGGTGTCGTTGGAGTGGCTACCTTAGGTTTGATGGTTTCGAAGTCTTCTGCCATTTCGATGAGTTCCTCGAGCGTTGAGAAGTCTTTGCGTCGAATATGTAGTTGATATTCTCTGCCAGAATTGGCGAAAATTCTCTCTAATTTTTGGGATTCTGAGAAAGTAGTGTGCCGCATCAAATTTTGAAGTGCCAGGACGTAGTTTTTGAAAGGTTCATGGTCTCGTTGGTCCCTATTCCTGATTTCGTCTTCTAGATTTTTCCAGTATTTGGCGGGCAGGAAGAAATTTAGAAAATCTTTTTTAAAGGTTTCCCATGATTGCCAATGCTTATTGTTATTCCGGTACCAGACGAGTGCGTTTTCCTGCAGCAATTCCGGCATAGTGTGGTGCAATAAATTTTTGTCGATGTTATAGGCGTCTGATAATTCCGTGACTCTTTCGATGAATGACAGTGGGTCTTTTGTTCCATTATATTTAATGGACCACTTTCGGACAGTCTCGATTACTGCAGTATGTGGAGAGCTGTTTGTCGGCGGGGAGTTTTCCCGTAGCTGCCTTGAGAAACTCTGCATTTTATTAATTGCTCCTTTTCCACTGTTTAGTGGAGGCATTTTGATTGCGGAGTTCAGGTCTAGTGACTGCTGTGGTCCTATTGTTACTGGTGAGACTGCTCTGCGGTGCTTATTTTCCAATTCGTTCAGTCTTGCCTCTTGTTCTTCGGTGTAGTCTTTGCTGTTTACGAATACTGCGAATTGTTTTCGTAATTCCTCGACCGTTCCTTCTGTGCTCAACTCGAACTCGCTTGCATATTTCACGAGCTCGTCTTTCTTTAGTAAGTAGATCCAGGAAGTGCTTGGCATGATTCCGATTTTCGTGACTGGTGCTTGCCCACTTGTCGACTTGTTTTTATATTTTTCTTCTGTGCGGTGTTTTTGCGTTTTGTTGACTCCGTGTTCACTCGTCGATGGTTTCTACCGAACTGTCTTTTGTTGATGCTTACTGGGTGGTTATAAACTCTGGGTGAAAATAGAACTGTTAATAAAAATTCTATACAAATTTGTTTAATGCACGTGCATTATTGTCGACACAGTGCTACCCGTGTTTGTTGGTCTTCGGAGACCGATGAATGGCAGACAAAAAGATGGGGACTTGAGGTAAAAATGCTCGTGTATTTTAAAAAAAAAAGATTTTATCGGTCCCTGCTCGGGCGCCATTGTAACGAAGTGCTCTCCCGGCCGAGGTGAAGCTCGCCGGATGTCCAGAGTCTTTCTCGTCACAAACATTTATTTGTGTGAGACCGATAAATAAAATCTATTTGTTTCTGAGTTTTCTTCTATTTTATTCTTTATTTTATCTTTTCAAGGCACTCTATCTTAATCTATTACATTTGTTCTTATTTTTCTATATATTTATGGCTGAGCTTTTGTTGTGTTTGGTTTTCTTCGAAATATAAATTTTCTCCTAATGGTGTCCCTACTAGTGATTGTTGCTTCGCTGGATCCTCCCGGCAAGGGTTTAAAGATGATGGGTCTACCGGTAATGGTTCTCCCGCTCAGAAAATCTTAAGCCCCGAGGTACATCCAGGGAAACAGAAATCGTGAGGGAACAGCTTATTTTCGGAGGTCACTGGTGTTTTTAAAACAGTTTTCGATTCGTTTATCGCCTGAGCACGGTGGTTTCGTTTGACCATAAGCGATGCGCGATAATAATTGCTTTAAGCCGAACAAAAAGGAACAAGGCGTATTATGTACTATGTACTATGTACCAAACGCGTACTATGTGACTAAGGAATCTAGGAATCGAGCGACTACCGACGTTGTTTTCGTCGTCGAAATTTTATTCCTGGTTTCTCATGAGAGTCAAGATGATTACTAGTGACATCGTTTGTAGTTAATGAAATTTGACTGCGGCTAGACTACTAGAGAAAATATACTTGAGTGTGTGAAGGGGTGAACAGAAGTGGTTTTTGCCAAGTTGGCATAACAGGGATAAGAAGTAATGAAACAGACAACTCTGCTTAATTTTGTATATTGAGCAAAATAAGTGACAAGAAAGGCGTGTATACCTCTACCGCAACGGCGGAGTGTATACATCCTGCAACCTCTGATGCCTTTAAGAAGCAGTGACTCTCTACCGCAACGGCGGAGAGGCTGATACTTAAAGAGCATGAACACGGTATGAATGCTCTACCGCAACGGCGGAGTCACTCACCCGCTCTGGGCTCTTGCTGGGTGTTTTGGTCGTTGCTATTTAATAAAAAATGAAGAGGGAAATCTACCTGAGTTTTGTCTATATGAAGGAGAGAAGACAAGAAAGGCATGTATACCTCTACCGCAACGGTGGAGTGTATACAACCTGCAACCTCTGATGCCTTTAAGAAGCAGTGACTCTCTACCGCAACGGCGGAGAGGCTGATACTTAAAGAGCATGAACACGGTATGAATGCTCTACCGCAACGGCGGAGTCACTCACCCGCTCTGGGCTCTTGCTGGGTGTTTTGGTCGTTGCTATTTAATAAAAAATGAAGAGGGAAATCTACCTGAGTTTTGTCTATATGAAGGAGAGAAGACAAGAAAGGCATGTATACCTCTACCGCAACGGTGGAGTGTATACAACCTGCAACCTCTGATGCCTTTAAGAAGCAGTGACTCTCTACCGCAACGGCGGAGAGGCTGATACTTAAAGAGCATGAACACGGTATGAATGCTCTACCGCAACGGCGGAGTCACTCACCCGCTCTGGGCTCTTGCTGGGTGTTTTGATCGTTGCTATTTAATAAAAAATGAAGAGGGAAATCTACCTGAGTTTCGTCTATATGAAGGAGAGAAGACAAGAAAGGCATGTATACCTCTACCGCAACGGTGGAGTGTATACAACCTGCAACCTCTGATGCCTTTAAGAAGCAGTGACTCTCTACCGCAACGGCGGAGAGGCTGATACTTAAAGAGCATGAACACGGTATGAATGCTCTACCGCAACGGCGGAGTCACTCACCCGCTCTGGGCTCTTGCTGGGGGTTCTGGTCGATCCTAAAGTATTTGGACGAAAGTATGAGAAAGTATGTTTTAACAGAGAAAAATAGAATTTAATAAATACGAGAGGTGTGCATGCCTCTACCGCAACGGCGGAGTGCATACATCCTACTGCCCCTGATGCCCCTAAGGAAGCAGTGATTTCCTACCGCAACGGCGGGAAGACTGGTCTTTAGGGAGCACGAACATGGTATGAATGCTCTACCGCAACGGCGGAGTCACTCACCCATTCTGGGCTCTTTAGCTGAAAGAAAAAGGTTTTTTATTAGTGCGACTTACCTGGGTGGTCGGCCTCCGAAGACTGACTCTTCTATGGCGATGTCGCTCGATTTATAGTGTGCCGACCACCCATGGTTGCTTGCTGAGTTATTAAATTTTAATTGTTATGACTGATTGTCATGGGGTCTAGGAATCAGCTGCTTAGGGTGGTTTACACGATGTGGTTTATAATTTTAAAGTTTTTTAAAAAAAAATATTGATATGTTGTCTTATATTCTATTATTACGTCATAAATTTCGTAATTATTATTATTATAAGGCACAAGTTATAATAATTCATGATAATATAAATATTTTTATGTAAGGCAAAATTTGTTTTACAAAAATTTTGTTCCTTACAGTGATTATAAGTTGCGCGAATCGAGTGATTTTCAAAGTAAATTTGAATAATTTGGTAGCGTTATTCAAGCGTGAGTTTGTCAACCAGTGAGCGCAATATAACAGCTTGTTTGGCAGTCAACCCTTCAGCAAGTTCCACCTAATCAAATCAAAAACAATCTATATTTTGTTTATATTTTTGCCCGGAAAATTCTGGTCTGTTTGACCGAACTGTGGATTTCTCTACTCTGTAGATTTCCATTTAAGCGTCTTTTCATTTAAGCGATTATCACACCTATTAATTAGTAAAATCAATTTAGTAAAATAAAGATAAAGTTAGAAAATAATATAATAGCGGGGAGGGAGGTATAGGGGGTGACACTATGCTAGCTACGTCACTGAAATATCCAAGTAACGAATATTACTTTAAATAATTCAGACAAGTTATTTTGGGCTCTTGACTGTCAAGATTTTCGCTAGAATTTTGTGCGAATAAGAGTTATCAGCGAATAAACTCAACTGAGACGGCATAAAAATACGACTGAGTGTACGACTTTTTTGCAATGTGTTTCACACTAATCGTGACTCCTTCTTTGTACAAAATTTATTTTACTAAAAAAAAAAAACTAATGTTATGCATAAATGTCCTTTCCAGTCATCCCTCAATCTTTTAAATGTATTTTTCTTCTTCTTTTTCTATCTTCTTAAAATATTTTATAAGTGAAACAAAACAAAACAAACTAGTTAAGGAATATATGTACTTGTCAATATGTATTCGAGAACTGCACAAAACGTTTTGAAATTACTTTCAAAAAACAGAAAGTTTTGGCAGGAAAAACTGCTGAAAATTCTGCACTAGACGACTCGGAAGGAAACGATTATTCGTCGTTTATGAATTGGAGGGGCACCGAATAAAGAAATATTCATATCCCGTTTATTCATTTTTGTTTGTGGAATCCATGGAAATACGTTTTTTTACTTTACGCGTAGGGAAAAAGGAAAGTTTTTGTTTCTTATCTATTTCCTGGCGTTTTTGTTAGTGGAATCGAAGAGGTACTCGGCGGTCTTTGGAGTTTAAGCATTGAGACAGAGGGAGAGTTTTTTCATTTCTTTATTTGCCGACGCATAATTTCAGACGCTTCTACGGCGGTCTGCTGCCTGCCTGCTACGACGGTAAATATCGCGAGAAACAGGCATTTGATATTTGCGGGGAGGGAAGAGTGGGAGTTTTTTCGTTTTTTTATTTGCACATTTTCAGGCCCTTATCTGCTGCCTGCGTTGCTTCGACGTTATCTGTTGTCCAACGCCTTTTTTCTCCATGCAGACTCTGTCGAAAAATTACGTAGTTTCCTTTCTGTTATGTTATTTGTTATTGTATTTTTTTATTGTTTTCGAAGCCGGTTGCCGTCCGCAATGAAGAAGAATATACACACAATGTTAACATATATAATACGTACATACACGATTTATTCGAAATTTGAATGAATCATCTTTTATTCTTTAGGTTCTATCCTAATTTTATTCGTACAAAAACGTATGGAGATTCGGTTTCATTCAACTCTAGTCGGCGTTTGTATTTTTGAATTAAGGAGTAAAATTTCCATTCGAAATGTGCTGTACTGCAGTATTGTATTCGTGTGTTCGAGACATCCCATGCAGACCTCTAATACATACATACGTTCAGCCGTCTTTCCTAGGCTTTTAGTTAGAAAATGAGCATTGCGTAGTTTCCCTTCTGTTAACAAGAGAGCGTTTTTTAAGTTTCTTTTTTTTCTGTCGGTTTCCTCGATGCTTCTGCTAAATTTTGTCATTATTTTCAATCGTTGTGAAAAAAATAGAAATGCCTCAACAATAAAATTGCCACTGCAAATTTTCGAACAAGCATTAAATATTACTGTCGGTCGGGTAACTGCACGACATCTTTGTTATTTACTGCAATTTTCCTACGGCAGTTACAAAACAGCAATCCTGTTGTTTTGCGCCTAGCTGTCTTCAAAACGTTTTGTGAAGCGCTCTAATATGTATTTCGAATACTTTATTGCTCAACCATCTGCATGAGAAATAATAGCTTCCTTCCTAGCGCTTTTGTGCTTTTCATTGTTGGCCGTTTTAAAAGTACCGTCTCAATTATTCCGTCGTTCATCTGACTTCTGGAGAAAGACGATGTCGAGGAATCGTGGGAGGCTGTTTCTGTAAATAGCTGCAGCGTACGCGTACAGTCTTATTTTATGACATTGCTTATAAAAATAGAAAGAGAAAATTGCGAAATTCAATTATGGCTTCTGAAAATTATTACTCGTACTAAAACTGAATTTCCGACCGCTGTGGCTCGTAAATTGTTGGACCATAAAATAAAAAAATACAAGGTACATGTATCCAGAGTAGGGTTTATACAAAACCCGACTTTTTAGAAAACCGGTTTTCGAATTTTAACTTTTTCATGAAACCGGTTTAAACCGGATAAAAAACAGTTTTAAGTAATTATACATTAAAAAAACCAGAAAGTAAGAAATGTTTAGCATGAACTGTTTTTTAGTTGTTTTTTTTCCCACTGAACTGGGAAAGTGGGTAATCCCATAATAGTGACCTCCATCGCAAAAATCTTCGCCCGACATAGCTGGTTCTGGTTCTGTTTGACCGTATCTTAAGTTTTATGTACTATATAAGTATATTTAAAACCGATCTTTTATAACTAAAAAACCGTTTTCGAATTCCATAATTTTTATTAAAAACCGGTTTTTAAAAACCGACAAACTCCGACAAACCGAGTTAATTTAAGCACACCAGTCAGTAATCAGTTTAAGGCAGTAAGGGAAGGGGAGAGGGTCATTAGATCTCTCTGTCCACTCTTAACATACTCGTACATTATTTTAAATTAATTTCTTTCTTTCGTTAAGTGATTTCAATAACTTGGCTTTTCTCTACATAATTTTCTAAGTTTTTTTGTAGTACGAGTATAGTAAATAACTATGATTATCGTAAACACGAAAGTAGGCTCTGCATATAAATTTACTCAGAAGAATACCTTCGACGACTTCCTTGCTATTTATAGACATCTTTAGTATAAGTGTTTGCACAAGTTTGCACTCATCGATGGAATAATTTTAGAAGTTCTTACCTTTCTCTCTCATAACGTAGATATAACAAGAGCGTTAACTTTTGCCTGCCCGAAGCTAATATACCCTACAGCCGGCGGGTGACGCCCACTTTCATATCACTTATAGATATTAAATTTTAATCTATGAACGTATTAAAACACCGCTTTTCTTAACAAACACATCATTATAAGGTATGGTATACCAGTGGGCGTGTCACGCCCATTTTTTGTGAGATAACTTCCACAAATACTGAGAAACTCAGCTCTCAGATTAGATGCATTATTACTTACTTAAAAATAGGCGTGGCAGTAGTCAGATTTTTTCCAGTTTCGTTATCAAAGAACCCTACGTGTGGGAGATTATTCTTGGAAACTTTCATGACGGTACTTCTACTCATATTATAATCAACGTTTCTGTCACCAGAACTTTCTGTTTCTGTGGTACTGGTACTGGTACGACTTTCCCTATTTTCAATACCAAACAGCCTCGTATAACAAAGAATATTCGTGCCAAATTTCATGGAGCTTCACAGACAAACAGATGGACGAACATGTCTAAATCGTCTCAGGAGGTGATTCTGAACCAGAATTTATACTACACACTTTTCTATACCTGCCACGCCTCCTTTAATGCGTTACAAACGGAAGCACAAAGTAAATATACCCTCATCCCTTCGGGTGTAGGGTATAAAAATATTATTTATACCGTAAAAGATAATCGTGTGTAGTAATAATTTAAAAATGAATTTTCTTTCTCATTATACCCTACACCCGAAGGGATGAGGGTAAAAATAATTTAAAAATAATATACCCTCATCCCTTTGTTTTATTTTCAATTAAAATGTTGATGACAAAAATCAATTGATTTTCATTTCTTATCATTGAATAAAATTTTGCAGCAATTGCATTTAATCAGTTTTTGCAAATTTATATAGTATATACATATGTACATTTATTAAAATTGTAGTTTCATCTGACTCTTGTATACACAATTAATTAATAAAAGTTTTAAAGTTTTTCATATTTACATATTATTATAACAGCAGAACAAACTATGTTTCGAAAGCTTTCAAAAATCATTCAAAAAGTGCAGTTTAATTTAATTTAATTTTAATTTAAGTGCAATTTAATTAATAATTTAATTTAATTAATGATTTTTAAAATTAATTTAATTAATAAAAAATGCAATATGTACCACTATTGCTGTCGTTATTTTCATATAACTATAAAACTTATTTAGTTAACGAAAAATATTTATATTATCCGAGAATTTTAGTGAAAGCTGCAAAAAGTATTATAAATGCCTTATCTTGTACATACTATAAAATAATTATAAGTGATAACTTTCGCAGGGCGAGTGTAATTTATTTATTTTAAAATATATCTTTATAATTTTATTCAGCAGTAACAACTGAGTTTGAGATTCTTAACTGAGTTTGAGATTCGTCAAATAATAATTAATAGTTTGGAAAGAATATAAGTCTGCCGAGTTCAGAATAATCGGTCAGTTTTTACACCTATGTATGTACATACAAAAATAAACAAAACTTATCACTTACAAATTTAATTTTTTTTTTTAAATAATTAACAAGTTTAATTGTGCTAATCAACTACAAAACAGCAATAACAATCACAATGGTGATAGAAACTAGAGAGCTGCATAAGTCGTTTTGAAAAGACCGAGGCACTACATGACAATCACACTTACCAGGTTTGTCAAAAGAAAATGAGTCGGCCAACCAAAAAGCCTATACCAATCAAAAAACCTTTGCTAGTATAATAGGAAAAGAATAAGAAAAGAAAGAGAAAGAGAGTGTAGCTGCATTTTTGAATTGAAGACAACGAATGAATAATGTAACAACAAAGGAGAATTGCTACAACAAAGGAGAACTGCAACAACGAAAAATTACTGTCGAAGAAAAACAAGATTTCTAGTTTCCTTGTATCTTTCTATCACTGAGTACTTATTCTTAGAGGGTTTTTAATTAATAATAAAAAAAATCCCGAAACGACAAAATCCCGAAATAACAAAAACCCGAAATTAAAAAACTAGTTTTTCGGTATTCTAAGGGCCAGTTTCACAGTACGCACTTAAGCGCAAACTAAGTGCAGACTTTGAAAAAACTTAGCTAAGTGAAATGTGAGCTTTTCCCCACCCTAAAGCTTTTCTCTGTTTCACAGTGCACCCTTAAATTTTCCTCAGTATGTCGAAAAAACAAAAAAGCTCTTGACTGTTTTTGTCAAAAAGCCAAAAAAAATTTTTTTTCTGTCAGTTTATTCTATGAAAATTAAAAAAAAAAATAACGTCAAAGAAATTTTTTGAATTTTACGGAAAATTTAAGTGCTCAAACTCGTGCACTTAAGTGTACTGTGAGTGTGGGACAACTATGAAATACTTTTAGGGGTGCCCTAAACTTAAGTGCGTACTGTGAAACTGGGCCTCAATTTTCTTGTACATTTTAAAACCACTAGCAAACTTCAATTTAGCCGCTATCAGGAGGCACGGATCATAACCCTCAGACAATAAAATTCTCTCGATAATGTGAAGTTTTTTCATATAGTGTCTTCCTACGCGGCCTGTATCCAAAAAATACCAATGGAAGATATTAGAAATAGATACCTTGAGTAACGAAGTAACGAAGAAGTAACGACGTTAACTGAAAGTAACGAAGTTACTTTTTGTTACTTTTGCTCGCGGTAAAGTAACGCGTTACTTTGCTATCGTTAAAAGTTACTCTGAGTAACGAAGTAACGAAGAAGTAACGACGTTAACTGAAAGTAACGAAGAGTAACGAAGAAGTAACGACGTTAACTGAGAGTAACGACGTTACTTTCTTCGTTACTTTTGCTCACGTTAATTTAACGGCGTTACTTTTCAGTTAAAGTTACTCAAGTAACGCCACGCAAAGTAACGCGTTACTTTTTTTGAATTTTGTTACTTTTTGTAGTTTCACCCAAAGGAGTGAAAATGTGGGTGAAAAATTTTTTTTTACACCATAAAAATTTTATTGTTCCAATCGATAGGAAATATCATGAAACGGATTTTGGACATGATGGGCGGGAGGTACCCACCCACCCAAAGTGGTCACATGGGGGTGTTTTGACCCAAAAATTTTTATTGCACAAATCGATAGGAAATATCATGAAACGGATTTTGGACATGGTGGGCGGTGGGTGGGGACCCCCCAAAGTGGTCACACGGGGGTGTTTTGATCCAAACATTTTTTATTGCACAAATCGATAGGAAATATCATGAAACGTGAAATTTTGGACATGGTGGACAAAATCATATTGGTGGATTTTGGACAAAAAATTGTTATTACGCAAATCGATAGCAAATATCGTGAAACGGATTTTAGACATAGTGTGCGGTGGGTGGGGTCACACGGGGGTTTTTTGACCAACAAAATTTTTATTACGCAAAGCGATTGCAAATATCGTGAAACGGATTTTGGACATAGTGGGGGTGAGTGGGGTCACACGGGGGTTTTTTGACCAACAAAATTTTTATTACGCAAAGCGATTGCAAATATCGTGAAACGGATTTTGGACATAGTGGCGGTGGGTGGGGTCACACGGGGGTTTTTTGACCAAAAAATTTTTATTACGCAAAGCGATAGAAAATATCGTGAAACGGATTTTGGACATAGTGGGCGGTGGGTGGGGCCACCCCAAGGGGGTCACACGGCGGTTTTTTTACCAAAAAATTTTTATTACGCAAAGCGATAGCAAATATCGTGAAACGGATTTTGGACATAGTAGGCGGTGGGTGGGGCCACCCCAAAAGGGTTACATAGGGGTTTTTTACCCCAACATTTTTATTGCACAAATCGATAAGAAACATTGCACGTGGTAGGATGTAAGTGGAAAGCACCCATAATGGTTATACTCGTACCCTATGGGTTATACTCGTACCCTATGGGTTATACTCGTACCTTATGGGTTATACTCGTAACCTATGGGTTATACTCGTATAACCATTATGGTCTTTCCACTTACATCCTACCACGTGCAAAATCCGTTTGGTGATGTTTCCTATCGATTTGTGCAATAAAAATTTTTGGGTCAAAACATCCCTGTGTGACCACTTTGGGGGTTCCCCACCCACCGCCCATCATGCCCAAAATCCGTTTCACGATATTTCCTATCGATTGGCGCAATACAATTTTTTTGGTGTAAACAAAAAATTGTTCACCCACATTTTCACTCCTTTGGGTGAAACTACAAAAAGTAACTAAATTCGAAAAAAGTAACGCGTTACTTTGCGTGGCGTTACTTGAGTAACTTTAACTGAAAAGTAACGCCGTTAAATTAACGTGAGCAAAAGTAACGAAGAAAGTAACGTCGTTACTCTTAGTTAACGTCGTTACTTCTTCGCTACTTTCAGCACTTTCAGTTAACGTCGTTACTTCTTCGTTACTTCGTTACTCAAAGTAACTTTTAACGATAGCAAAGAACCTACATAGTTACTTTGCATAGTTACTAATGCCCAACTCTGTGCGGATACCTTTTATAGTTAAGGAGATATAGGCGTGGAAAATTTCCAATTCCAAAATAATAATAAAAAATTACTCTTATTTTACTTCTTTAAATTATTATTAAAAAATTAAAAAAAATTATTTTTAATTTTTATTACCTTTTTTTTCATTACTTCTCGTTAATGTGAGGTTTTTTGCATACAGGTTTTTCCGCTTATTGGCAGCCTTCGGCTGCAGCAGGGATCATAACCCTCAATCAGCAGAATCCTCACGGTCATGTGAAGTTATTTGCATACAGGTTTTTCGCGTATTGGCGGCCTTCGGCCGCGGCAAGAATCATAACTGATTGAGGGTTATGAATCCTCGTGCAGAATCCTCACGGTCATGTGAAGTTTTTTGCATACAGGTTTTTTATTTGCGAATTGGCGGCCTTCGGCCGCGGCAGGGATCATAACCCTCAATCAGCAGAATCCTCACGGTCATGTGAAAACTTGGCATTCAGGGATTTGGTCGTTTCGGGATTTTGTCGCGTCGGGATTTTGTCGTTTCGGGATTTTAAAATTTTTTGGGATTTTGTAATTCGGGATTTTGACTGTCTCCCCTTCGAACTTTTCACCGATTATTATTTTTTTTCAAATTTTTCTAACTTCTAACTACTTAAAAGTAATTTAAAAAACATTTCCCTGAAACTAATGTATCTAAACTAAACTCAACTAAACTAATGGATCTTCTTGGCTACATTATCATGGGGCCAAGTCTACCTCCCATGTCATATCCCATTATCTTTGAGAAATACATACAACCTTTCCACAGCAACAGCTGTTTTCTTCTTTCTTCGTAAAAAATCACGTGCCAACAGTGTTGCCAAATGAAGTAAGAAAGCAGCACTTGTTTTAAGCTGCTTCAAAAGAACAAACCTTTGCAACTGAAGAAGTGATGATATAAAGTGCTTACAGATAGTAGGCACAGTTGAATCCATATATATATTTGCTATAAAAATCAGGTGGAGCACTGGACCGATTTCCCCCAATATCAAAGAGCTTAGGATGACAGAGAATATTCGTGGCAAATTTCATGACGATACCTCTATTTGTTTTTCTATAAACCTGATTTTCACAAACGGACAGTGCTAAATTGACTCAGGAAATCGATTTCCCTTCTTGAAGTAAACATACTCTCATCCCTTCGGGTATACGGAGGATCAAAATTTCAGCTTCAGATCCGGACTACAAGCTGAGACTGATTAAAATTTACCTAAAAAGTAGGCGTGGCCAAAAAACAGATTTTTTCGTAATCGTGATTTCTACAAAGAGACAGAAGGACGGACATGGCTAAATCGACTCAGGAGGTGATTCTGAGCCGGAATATATATACTTTTCTATACCTGCCACGCCTCCTTTAATGCGTTACAAACGGGTATAATTAATAATCGGTGAGAAGTTCACACCGATGTAACAGACATTTTATGATATTATTAATTAAAAACCCTCTAAGAATAAATACTCAGTCCCTCTCTGGTCTAAAGATTATCGGCAAGTGAAGATACAAAGGAACTGAAGAAACCAGAAGTCTTGCTCTTCTTGGACAGTATTTTTTCGTTGATTACATTTGTTGCAAGATTTTCAATATAAGAACGAAGTGATTCTTGTCCATTCCACTTTGTTATTTTCTTTTGATCGATATTTTGGCATTTTCAGTAAACGAACGAAGGGATCGAATAATTGCACAACAATACTTCCTACGAATTTTCGTTCAATAAGACCGATTTTGAAGAACTTTTCTTTCGATGAATAACCGATACGTTCGCTACTCAACGACAGGATCAAAGCCATCGTTTTTAATCCCTTTTCTTCAAAAGCCGAGTTTAGAAATCGCTTTTTCGGACCAAGGTGATAAAAACACTTCAATCGCTTTTAATCACTTCGTCTATTAAAAATCTTACAATTACTGTTTCTCTTGTTGCTCTGTTATTCAAAAACGCGATGACTATCTTTTTCCTTGTCTTCCATTCAATCATGTACTGTCTACTCTTTTTATACCCTACACCCGAAGGGATGAGGGTATATTCACTTTGTTCTTCCGTTTGTAACGCATTAAAGGAGGCGTGGCAGGTATAGAAAAGTATATATATTCTGGCTCAGAATCACCTCCTGATTCGATTAAGCCATGTCCGTCCGTCCGTCTGTGGAAATCACGATTACAGGAGAACGAATAGAGGTATCGTCATGAAATTTGGCACGAATATTCTTTGTTATCCTACGCTGTTTGGTATTGAAAATTAGGAAAATCGGATTAGTGCCACGCCTACTGTTTATAGAAAATATGCACTCATCCGTGCTTTTAGCTCAATTTATTGACTTGTAGACCGAATTTTTCGCTAAAATTTTATTTCCGAGTCCTCCATCTTAGACTAAAATATATTCTCAAAAATGGGCGTGACACTTATATACTATACCATATAATGAGGTGTTTGGTAGGGAAAGCGGTGTTGTAGATGAGATAATAGATCAAAATTTGCTCCCTGTAAATTTAAAAAAGTAGGTGTCACCCGCCCACTTTTTATCACTTCGACCGATGCGGGTGTAGGGTATATGAGCTTCGGTCAGGCCGAAGATAACGCTCTTACTTGTTTTTTGTTGTGTTGTTTGTATTGTGTTTTCAAAAATTTTTGGACAGTCACACTTGTTTATTAAATCAAAGAGCACAACGTGAATGACAATGCGTGAAAATTTTTCTGTATTTAATTAGCTTTTAAGTCGACTTATGCAGCTCTGTAATAGAAACTAACAGGAGTTTATTATAGAGCTTGATCTGGATTTCAATCAGAATCAGCAAACCTTATGAGTTTTTTATACCCTACACCCGAAGGGATGAGGGTATATTCACTTTGTGCTTCTGTTTGTAACGTATTAAAGGAGGCGTGGAAGGTATAGAAAAGTTTATATATTCTGGCTCAGAATCACCTCCTGAGTCGATTTAGCCATGTCCGTCCGTCTGTCTGTCTGTCTGTACGTAGAAATCACGATTACAGGAGAACGAATAGAGCTAACGCCATAAAACTTGGTACGAATATCCTTTGTCACCATAGGTTTGGTATTGGAGAAAATGGAGAAAATCGGTCCAGTGCCACGCCAACTTTTTATAGAAAATATAAATGTTCCCGTGCTTTTAGCTCAATTTCTCAGCTTGTAGAGCGAGTTTAAAGCTAAAATTTCATTCCCGAATCCATGGTCTCAAACTTAAATACACACCCAAAACTGGGCGTGGTTCGGCCAGGCCAAAGTTAACGCTCTTACTTGTTTACTTTTCCTAAACATTTATACGTTGGTAGAGCGTGCTTTCTTGTTTCAGACTGGTTTTGTGGGGGCCGAACAAATAAAGAGCCCTAAATAAATAAGTCAGCAAATGTTGATCTTATTAGAAATTATTGAGGTTTTTTTACACTTAGAAAATGTACAGAGGAAAAAAGCTTCTAATTTGTGGAAAGATACTGGAATTAACTTTCTTCTGGAAGTACATATCGTTTATGTTTCATTCGGCGATTTGTTAACATTTCTTGAGCTTTGGGTAATGCAAAAGTAAAGAATAAGTCTAATATTTCCTATAACAATGTCGTATGACATCAAGATAATTGTATAATTTGTTCTAGATATTCTTTTCCCCAATCTTAATTAACCTCTCATTCTCACAATTTTTTTAGAAAAAAAAACAATTCTCAATTTTTTCCAATTTTTGGAAAATTAAAATCAAGAACTATAAAAGCAACCAGCAAAAATAACATCAATGATGGCATCATGGATAACGAACAGCCTCATCAAGAATTAGTTAAGTGCGTACTGGTTGGTGATACGGCCGTTGGTAAGACACGCTTGATTTGTGCGAGAGCCTGCAACAAGCACGTCTCGCTTTCCCAGCTATTGTCCACACATGTGCCCACGGTGTGGGCTATCGACCAATATCGTATCTATAAAGATGTAAGCTTACCGATAAGTATTTGCTGTCCTTAATGTATTTTAATCTAATTGTTCCTTACTCTCTTTCTCCTGTATCCGAACCCTTACGCGTATATCGAAGGTATTGGAACGTTCTTGGGAGGTTGTAGATGGTGTGAATGTCTCTTTGCGATTGTGGGATACATTCGGTGATCATGACAAGGACCGCCGTTTTGCCTATGGCAGGTATAGCTTTTCAATTGCTTGCAAAATAAACATTGGGTAGAATTGAGTAATGTTTGATGTTTCTGGAGGATTCATTTCAAGGCTGTTGCACTACTTTATAACTCTTTAATTATAAAGTTTCTTTATTAATTCTTAAAGAAGTATTAATGCAATTTTAGTATTTATTGTATTTGAATTTTTCCTTATTTATAAAGTGTTCTTTGCTCCCTCACAGGTCCGATGTCGTGCTCCTCTGTTTCTCTATTGCTAGTCCCATATCGCTGCGTAATTGCAAAGCTATGTGGTACCCAGAGATACGCCGCTTTTGCCCGGATGTGCCCGTAATTTTAGTAGGCTGCAAAAATGATTTGCGTTATATGTATCGAGATGAAACTTATTTGTCATACTTCGGCGAAAGAAGTCCATTTGTGAGGTGCTTTATCTACTTTTTTTACCGTACAATAAAAAATGCCAAAAAATAAAATTTGTTTTAAACTATCAAGCAAGGTATACCATAATAACCTTGTATATATTATTCCCGCATTAGAGCTGCCATGAAAACCGACTTAGTTATGCCCGATGAAGCACGAGCCGTGGCAAAAGAACTGGGTGTGGCCTATTATGAGACCAGTGTATTTACGTACTTCGGAGTAAATGAGGTCTTTGAGAATGCCATACGGTCTGCTTTAATTGCGCGTCGACAGCAACGTTTCTGGATGACCAACTTAAAAAAGGTGCAAAAACCAATGTTGCAGGTAAGCAGTAAAGCAGTTTTCAGAAAGGTTATCTGATATTTATGCAAAAAATATTGTTCAGTCTAATAGTTTTTAGCTGACTTCTTGTTTTGTATTATCGTAGCAATAGTAGTAATCATAGTAATGTTGGTTTTCTTTAAATTCTATTTTATTTAAATAACTTCATATTTCACTTTTTCTGTTCTTCTCCAAAGTAACTCAACGACAAAAACTAAAACTAACTGTCAACATGAACCAAAAACAAAAATGATCGAAATATATAACTGTCCATGCGGACAAGCCAGGGTGGCCAACTAATTTTTAATTCTTCTTCATTCAGATGTCATTTTAACTTCATAACAAATATATTACGTTCATTTTTTGTAGGCACCTTTTCGTCCGCCCAAGCCACCACCGCCGGAAGTAACCGTCGTTGTTGGCAACTACCATCAGGATATGTACAATATGCTTCTCTCGCAGTCATACTCTGACCTAATACTCATCGTCGGCGCCACAAAGTTTGCGGTACATAAATTTATGCTTGCCGCAGCTTCGAATATATTCTTTCGCTTGCTGACCACTGAGTTATCGGATATGGGTGGAAGAAGCAGCAGTGAATCCAGTATGGTAAGCCTAATGATAATGTCGACTGCATTTAAGAGATTTTTCTTTTAAGATTTGTCTTCTTCTTCACCTATTTTATCCATAGGTCAGTTCTACATTTGGTGAAGCGACTACGGCCGAATTCAACGATGATACTGAGTGTCTGATACGTCATGAAACGCGTACACAAAGGTAGCATCATGTATTTTCAAATGGTTTAATTTGTTTATCGATTATGGATGGCTTTACAAACTTTTATGATTTTTCTCTCAAAAACGAATTCATTAGAAATATCTACATTTTACAGAATGTGGGAACATTTGAAGCGCCGCTCCAGCTATCAAGCACTTCCACTCATCGAATCTAAAAAACCGAGTGATATCTACAAAGACTTGCATCATCCGATCTTTCAGAATATACGCATCGTACAGATGGAGAACAATCGCGGTGGTTATGTGACACAAACTATTGTCACACTTACGAAAATAATTACGCCGCAAGCTCTGCAGCAATGTTTGAAATTTATATACACAGGCACAATCGAAAAAGAGTTTTACAATTTACAGGTAGATAAACCTATTGCTTAAGTAGTAGTTAGTTAGTACTTAGATAATTCGTTTTGTAGTGTTTTATTAGTAGATACTTTTTCCTATAACACACAACAATGCAATTATTTCAATTATTGCAATTTTTTACATATTTACTGTAAATTGTGTTGCATTTTTCCATATTATATTTCTATATTTACCAAAAAGTGTGCGCTCCGATAGGTTTGCTTTTGGTAAATATACATACGTTATACATATGTAAATTTTGGTAAATAAAATACATTAAACAAGGGCGGTTGCTTCTGCGTGGCCGACGCTCATATAACCTACACCAGCATCTGTCGAAGTGATGATAAAAAGTGGGCGGGTGACGCCCACTTTCATATCACTTACAGATATTAAATCTTAATCTATTAACTTATTTACAACACGGCTTTTTTCAACAAACCTCATTATATAGTATGGTATACCAGAGGGCTTTGTGAGATAACATAATGAGATAACTTGATATAACATTTTTTGTGAGATAACTTCCACCAATACGGTAAACACGGCAATGAAATTTGAGTTTCAGATCCGGACTGCAAGCTGAGAAATTCAGCTCTCAGATTGGATGCATTAATATTTACTTAAAAAGTACGCGTGTCTGTAGTCAGATTTTTTTAATTTTCGATATCATAGATCCTATAGATCCTACGTGTGAATATTTGTGGCAACTTGCATGACGATACTTCTATTAATCTATTAAGAACCTGGGACCCCGAGCAGTTGCTCGGAACTTTTTTCCGAACGTTGCCAAGTTCTATGAAGTAAGTTTTATGAATTAGGCCAAGTTTTATGAATTAGGTTCAATGGGGCGAAAAATTTTATAATAAAAGAGTTTTGATTTTTTGCAGTGTGAATAGTAAAAAAGGCCGTTCTATCGTTTTTAAGCGAAGGGAAAACACTTTGTATACTTTAAAAATTTTTTGAATTTTTATAAGCATTTTTGCCTTGAAAGCATTGACATCTGTTGATAAATTTTTTTAAGTTTTACAAAACAAAAAATATTTGAATATATACTGACATTTTATTTCAGAACAAAACAAAATTTAACAAGTAAGAGCGGTAACTTCGGTTTGGCCGAAGCTTATATACCCTACACCCGTATCTGGCAAAGTGACGATAAAAAGTAGGCGGGCTACGCCCACTTTCATTTAATTTACAACTAGTAAATTTTGATATATGTATTAACTCATTAACAGCACCGCTTTTCTCAAAAAACAACTCATTATATGGTATGGTATACCAGTGGGCATGTCACGCCCATTTTCTGTGAGATAACTTTTTATTTTATTATTATTTTTTAGAATATTTTTAAGAGAATATTCGTGCCAAATCTCAAGACTATATCTCCATTCGTTCTCCTCTAATCTTGATTTTCGTCACCAGTGGGCGGACCACGCCCACTTTTGGGAGTGTATTTAAGTTTGAGACCATGGATTCAGGAATGAAATTTTAGCTTTAAACTCGCTCTACAAGCTGACAAATTGAGCTAAAAGCACGGGAAAATTCATACTCTTTATAAAAAGTAGGCGTGGCACTGGACCGATTTTCTCCATTTTCAATACCAAACAGCCTATGGTGACAAAGAATATTCGTGCCAAATTTTATGGCGTTAGCTCTATTCGTTCCCCCGTAATCGTGATTTCTACAGACAGACAGACAGACGGACGGACATGGCTCAATCGAATCAGGAGGTGATTCTGAGCTAGAATATAGTATATACTTCTCTATACCTGCCACGCCTCCTTTAATGCGTTACAAACGGAAGAACAAAGTGAATAGACACTCATCCCTTTGGGTGTAGGGTATAAAAACAAAAACAAAACAATGTCAAATCTGAGAATACGGTGGATGGGAAGAAGAATTCGGCGTCGAATTGGCCCAATAATTCGGCATAGTAGAGCCCTGTGATCGTTTTGCCCTTGTCCAGGTAGTCGATGTAGATCACACCTTTTGAATCCCAAAAAAAACGGTGGCCATCTCCTTTCCGGCCGATAGAACAGTCTTCGCCTTTTTCGGAGCACGTTCGCCGGGTGAAGTCCACTGTTTCGACTGTTCCTTGGTCTCTGGTGCGTACCAGTGGATCCATGTTTCATCGACGGTCACAAAACGACGCAGAAACTCCTTAGGATTGCGCCTAAACAGCATCAAACACTGCTCTGAGGTAACGCGGCACCAACCGCGCCGACAGCTTTCTCATGCCCAATATTTCATGCAGGATATGACACACGCGATCTTTTGAGATGCCTACTGTCTCAGTTATCTCGCGCACCTTCAATCGGCTGTCTGTCAATACGAGATCGTGAATTTTTTTCACCTTATTCTCCGTGGTAGCCGTTTTCGGGGCACCTAGGCTTGGCTCATCAAAAGATGAATCACCGACCGATATTGCTCTTTTTGCATTTTTGTAAAATACGCGGACACACCCGCTTCCACACACGGTCAAAACAAAACTACGAGTCCGATTCGGCTGACATTTTGACAGTAGCTGTCTACAAGAATGTACTACACGATAGTAAATTTCTCTTGCGATCGTGGCGACCATCGGGTGGTGATGCAAAGCAGAGATAAGGAGATAGGAAACTGCTGAAATATGCTAAAATATGCAACTCTGACGTAAAGTAGTGTTTGTGAAAAACCTGAAAAATGCTTCTCAGAAACTCAACTATCAGACCCCGGGTGAAGAGTGTAAAGGAAAAGGAACGGGGTTTTTCGTATAGGAAAGTCATTGTTTGATCCGTTGTGTTTGGTGCCGCGTTCGCAGGGAAGGGTTAATTGGAAATAGAAACTCAACTATCAGACCCCGGATGAAGAGTGATCGGGACGAAGAGGGTTTAGCTTTGAGACCCCAATGACAATTCAGATTTTTAAGTCAAATCGTTCGTATTGAGATAGCATCTTAATTAATTATTCATATAAGTAATGAATTCGAAGACATCAATTTTTATTTATTTATGCAAGTGCAGATTAACATTAAAAAAATCTAATGTAAATTGTTTTATACGATCAAATCCGCCACTATTTTATACCAGAAACTGTATGACCTATTTTTTTAACAATTCACGCAAAATAAAACATTATAAAATCAAATTGATTATCCAATTAAAATAAAAGAGCAGACATAAAATGACGTTGATATACCCTCATATTTTCGTTCACCTCGCCATTGAATTTGCTGATACAAGTGTTACCCGTTTGTATAGAACGCAGCTATTTTTGCGCCTGTTATGAATTCTGGTACCAAAGCAGTGTTGCCTGTATGCTACAATATAAAATAAATTTGCTGTTTTTCTTAATTGGCAAATATATTAGTGCATAAATGTGCTTGAACTGTTAACAAAACCTTTATTTTTGCTTCGCGGAGTACAAATTACTTCCTAGAATAGAAAATTATAGTGTTCTTTACACCGAGTGCTACGAAAAGTACTTTTACCTTTTTTGTACTTTCTAAATTTCCTTTTGTTAACGTAAAATGTAACGCTGCTTTATAATATCATTGATTTTTTCACCACAATTGAAGAAATGAATAAATTTTTGATGAAATCTTCTATTTTATTTATGGATATCGTATTTAACGATACAAATAATGTTAATTACATGTACAGAATTCCGCCATTTGTTTGTTTAGAAGTATTCTTTATTTTCAGTAGTTATGAGTAATTTTCTTTCCTTTTATCTTTGCTGCAATAGCTAAACATCCTAGCAAAATTTCAAAAGTTCGATAACGAACATGGTTGCGAAGTTATAAATCTCCAGGACGCAAGATTGCATATGTGTTCCAAACAACCATGTTGGTATTGTATTTAATACCAAGCAGCCTATTATGACAAAGTATATTCGTCCCAAATTTCATAGCTCTATTCGTTCTCCCTTAATCGTGATTTCTACAGACGGACGGACGGACATGGCCAAATCGACTTGGGAAGTGATTCTGAGCCAGAATATATATACTTTTCTATACCACGCCTCCTTTAATGCGTTGCAAACGAAAGTACAATTTGAATATAACCTCATCCCTTCGGGTATAAGAAGCATTCCTTTTAAGTAATAAGAATTTAATGCCTTAAGAATTTAAGTCCTTCGACGTATTTATTTATTTATGCATACAACCATTTAAGTTTTTATACAATACATAACATTTAAGTTATTAGATGAATAATTTTGCTTAATTATAATCTGCAATTATATTCCGGTTCGTATTCGGGTGTGCCATAAGGGCCGCGTGCCAGATACGCTAATACTACTGTTCTGCGGTCCGTGCAGAGGAGCCGCATTTGTTGGAGCATGTCCGTAGCTATAGCTATCATAAGCTTTTTGCTTGTAAGCAACGTGTTCGTCCTAACCTCGCCTGCAATGAAAAGAAGGAAAATTTACTTTCACAATAAAAATTCACATCTTTCGGTCTCTAAACTCAGTCGACTTGACATTTTTTATTAGCCAAAAAAGACAGAATATACATATATTTTGATCATAAAACATACCCGTACGTTTCGTCCATAGCACTTCTGGCCTTCTCTAGTATGGACATAACTTTCTGTTTTGGCGGTATGGAATTTTTGGCAAAAGAGGGCTAAGCCAAAGTCCTAAAAATCCACAAAAAATTATGAAATTCAAAATTCCGCAAGCATGCCATTCACTCTACCTGTAGCCATGATGTGGTAGTAAGCTTTTACCAATTTAGTAGTAGTTGCAACTCCACATAATCATGCGACTTAGCCATCATGATCGGTTATGCTGGTATTGTCCATTAGCTCGCGCAGTTGCTCTTGACGAATGACATCATTGCTGTCCGGAATTAATAATTCCTAATACTTGCCGTGCCACTTGCACAGTCCAGTGCATGATTTAACTTCATTAAAAACCCTAATTTCTTTGCGAAATAGCTAAACACTTTTCGCAATCTAATAAAATTTTGTTCTCATAAAATTATAAACAAAGAAAATGTCAAATAAACGTGACGACATGCGGTGACTTCACATACAGCACACATACATATACTATACGTGGGTCCCCACGTAAAAATAAACGAAGAAATTCAGTCTTTGTTCGACATATTTTTTGGCGGGAACGAAGTTTCCTATCTCCTTATCTCTGATGCAAAGTACTTATCGGATCGCCCTCGTATATATAGAATAGTATTATTTCGTACGATTTCGAAGTACGATCTATAGTAATCATACTGTAATCAACGTTTCTGTCACCAGTGGGTGGACCACGCCAATTTTTTTTAGTATATTTTACTGAGAAATTGAGCTATAAGCACGGATCAATTTATAATTCATATTTAACAATCCACCAATTGTACCACCTATAAAAAGAAGGCGTGGTACTGGTCCGATTTTCCCCATTTTCATATTAATATTCAATTGAAATATTAATATTAATATATTAATATATGAAATACGAGTATTCAATTTCAATATTCGTGCCAATTTTCATTAGATATCTCTATTCGTTCTACTGTAATCGTGATTTTCCCAGATGGACGGACGCGCGGACAGAGAGACGGATGGACATGGCTAAATCGACTCAGGAGATGATTCTGAGCCAGAATATATATACTTTTCTATATTGACCACGCCCCTTTAAATCGTTACAAACGGATAAGCAAGTGAATATAAATTCATATATGGTATAAAAATTTAACCAAACAAATTCTTAATATTTTTAGAAATTAAAATAGGTAGATTCGAAACTATTTATAAAAGTTAGTAGATATCTTGAAGTTCGCAATCGATCTACTTAGATAAATTTAAACTTTTTTATTACATTTAATTGAATAAAAAATTATTTACTCCAACTCAATTCAGTAAAACTTACCGCACAACTTTTAAAACGTAAAATATCTTTTATAAGAGTCGAGTCTTAGAAGTATTGTGTCTACACTTAAAACCTATAATATTATTCCTTTTATGTTAAGATAACATCTTTTGAACATTTCTTTTATGCTAGGAAATAAAACAGGCTGCTGATTTTCTAGAACTGCCGCAATTAACTTTATTACTTTCCAAGCCACAAAATCTTTTAGTCAGTATAACAGCGGAGCCAACGCAACATTATTGCCTTGTGAGTTATAGTACAATATCACATTGATATTTTGAGGCTCATTACGCCTCGTTCCTTATAGAGCATTAAGGATAACATGGAGAAACATTGCATTGGAGATGGTTGCTTCAGTGATGTTACCTTTGAACTGGACGATGGTCACATGAAAGCACACCGTGCCATCTTAGTTGCTCGCTGTGATGTTATGCGTGCCATGTTGAATGGTGATTTTCGAGAAGCGCATTCGAGTGTGGTAAGTGTGAAAAAGTGGATTTATGATTTCTGTACTGATACCTTTTTCTATACGCAATAGAAAAACAGCCTATACGCAATAAAAGCCTTTAAAGCCATTCTATTGGAATAAACACCTAACATTATTTTTTCCAAATTTGTTGTAATATTTTAGATCGTCTTTCCTGGCGTTACAATCTACACATTCCACAAACTACTCTGTTATTTGTACACAGATGAAATACCAGCAATTTCAACCGAAAAATGCCTGAATTTATTAGAGTTAGCGAATCGTTTATGTTTGCCAAGATTATTGAATCTGGCGGAATGTCGTGTCATTGAGGATCTCACTATGATATCACAAAACGAGACCAATGAAACGGTCGACCATTGTCTAACATTATTGGAGCCGGTGAAGGTGAGTGAGTGCGATAATTAATTTTCGCTTTCAATATTCCCATTTCCATTTATATTCGCACCGAACAGTTGCACAATGCGCATCAATTGGCCGAATGGTGTATGTCATATTTATGTGTTAATTACAATATTATTTGTAAGTTTTCGCTGAAAGGATTAAAGGCGTTACATCAAGATAATCAAGAATACTTGCGGGAGCATCGTTGGCCGCCAGTGTGGTATTTGAAAGACTATGATTACTATCAGCGATGTATAAATGAAATGAATAAAGAATTGAAAAACTCACGACGCGATTCACCAAGTGATGATGAAGGCTGTCTGTGCTTCTCGGGTGGTAAGTTGTTAGTTTTGGACATGTTTTGTGTTTAGCTATGTACATACATAGTATGTTTGAAATGTATAATGATTTCCACACTTTTTTGAGGTATGAAGTCAAAGATGATTAAGTGAGACATTGTTAGTTGTGGTTTGTACTAGAGAGCTGCATAAGTCGACTTAAAATCCAATTAAAACAAAAAAAAATTAAAAACATTGTCTGTTGTTGCTTTTTTGATTTCATAAACAAGTGTGACTGTGCAAAAATTTTTGCAAACCCTATAAAAACAACACAACAAAAAAAGACTAGACAACACATGCTTTAAGTGAAGACAAGGAAAAAGATTGTTATTGCGTTTTCGAATAAGAGAGCAACAACAGAAACACTTAGGGGGCTATATCGTACACGCAGACAGGAGAGTTCTTCCTGTGTCTGCTTTGTTGATTTCTGAATTTGTAATAGATTTTGCTGGTAAACAAAAACATATTTGGAAAATAGCAAAGAAGACAAAGGAAGAACTCTCCTGTCTGTGTATACGATATAGCCTCCTAAATGCAGTATACATTTAGGACAACGAAAAAATACTCCAACAACGAAAAATTACTGGCGAGAAGAACGAAATTTCTTCTGTTCATGCGTATTTATTCTTAGAGGGTTTTTTATTAATAATAACCCTCTAAGAATAAATATTCACTGCCTCTCTAGTCTAAAGATTATCGGCAAGTAAAGATACAAAGCAACTAAAAAAACTGGAGATTTCGTTCTTCTTGCCAGAAATTTTTCGTTGTTTGCAATTCTCTTTTGTTGTCGCAATTTTACTTTGTTGTTACATTATTTATTCGTGTCTTCAATTAAAAAACGCGCCCTACACTCTCTTTCTTTTACTATTCCTATTATACGAGTATTGGTGTTTTGATTGGGTCGGGTTGCCGAATCATTTTCTTTTGACAAAACTGGTAAGTGTGTCATTTAGTGGCTCGGTGTTGTCAAAACGACTTATGCAGCTCTCTAAGTGTGAATGAATGACTGTGTTGATTAACATACAATTATGCCTTTCATTGACGTGTTGCCTAAAATGCCTAATTATTGTTTTAAATTTATATTTTAAACTATTACTTTTTTAATTTCATTTAATATCATTGCGATTAATATAATTTCAATTATATTTCATATTATTGCTGATGAGCGAGATCGCCCGAAATTCAGGTGTTTGTATAATCTAAAGAAGTAGGCTTCGTCTCGGAGTCTCGGTTGGTTGAAGACAAACTGAAAGATATTGTTTCATTTTCGGTTCTCGTCTAAACTAAGAAATGATTAGGCGTATCTTTTGAGACAGGCTTTCTCGTCTAGTGGAAAATAGACACACAAACACACGAAAGGCATAGAACGAAGGGGCCATGAACGAAGAAAGAAATCGTTTATATCGTCGGCTCTCTGCCTGACATGTGTATTTTCCACTCTATTCCTTTCCTCGTTCACTGTCCTCACCGCACCGCCAGCATCTAAAGGCTCGTTTACACAGTGCTCGTTTACACAAGCTGCTGCCTGGCCAGAGGACAGCTACTAGGCTTGTCAAATTTCTAGGCAGCAGCTCGGCTCGCCTTTGCTGTCTACACGACACCTAGCTCCTGCCCAGTCCGAGTCTAGTCGCGATGTCGAGTGAACTTGTTTTATTAAAAAAAACGGTGATACGCTCTATGACAACAATATTATGTCAGGAATTGGAAAATATCTATAACCATAGCCAATAGCAAAAAAAAAAGATCCTTTTCTCATATCTCTATTTCGATAGTTTTTATCGAAACAATTCCACAGGTTTTCTTGGTCTCTGTAGAGTTTCATGAATGAAATATTATTGTCAGAAGACCATCTATCCGCAGCCATTTCGAACGATTCGGCGTAGTAAAAAAAAAAAAACACGTGTTTAGCGGACAGCTTTCCGGCTGGCACTGACGAGCTTTGCCGAACGCGTCCAAACGATGCGAGCGACGGCCGAGCCGCAGTCATGTGCGCGTTGCTGCCGGGCGAGCAGGCGAGTGAAAACAAAAAATGTTGAAGTAACTCGGATGCGAGCTACTTACCAACTCACACGTACGAGTTACTCGTGCGAGAGCATTCTTAGAATATGCTCTCTATGACTCCTTATGCCAGTGATGGCGAACCCATTACCCGCGGGTTACAGACTGATCCACGCCACTATTTTAAATGGCCCATGCTATATTTCAACCATTTCGCATAAACTTAAGTATGTATTTCGCGCAACCGCTTTACATTAGCACGCACTTTTGTACAGGTAAACCTCCTATAACACGGTAGATACGTTCCTACAAAGTCCCGTGTTGAGCGAAACACGGTACAAAAAGGAGAGTAATGTTCCAAAAGCTATTAAAAAGATTTTTAAATTTCATATAAGTAACTTCATGTTTATTATGAAGCAAAACAAAAATATACATTTAATTTAGTTTAATATAAACTTATTTTAATAATTTTCTTCGTCATCGCTGCTCAGTACAATTAAACGAGAACGTTTGTTTAGTTGTGAAAAAGAATTGTGAAAAAGTTGTGTTTAATAAGAAAAGCAGTTTGTATTATAGTCGCATTTGCTTCGCTTTTGCCCAAAATGCAAATGGTTTATGGCTCCGGCCCATAGAGTCCGTCAGACTTCGACTTTGAAGTTCTGAACTGTCAAATTGAGTTCAATGTATGCTTTTTTACATCGGCCCATAAGCAACGCATCCGTCAAAGTCGAAGTCTGACGGATTCTATGGACCGGAGCCATTACAAATGCGTGATTTGTCAGTTTGTATGGGATTGTTGTTGTTTTTATTCGCATTTGGGATTTGAAGCCGAAACGCGTTATTTGAGGTCGTTCGAGGTAAACGTACTATATAACGTACTATAAAACAACTTCAAATGCTTTAAAACGAAATCGTTGCCGAATAGAAAAATTTTGAACTCGGTAGAGTATTTACAAAAGCAGGAGCCAAAAACTTTGTACACCTGCTGCATTCGCAGACGCCAACTGACGGCGCCCCTAGTATGGTAGGGAAAAATATAGGATTCATACAACAAATGCTGAGAATGCCCAGTATATTTTTTTAAGTTGTTGTATGAATCCTATATTTTAATCGAATTTCATGTCTTATTCATCAAAAGGTACTTTGCGCAAAACATGGGTTACAAACAATTTCAAATACAATAATGTCAGTCGTCACAAAAATTGTCAATTACATAAATGCAAGGGCTTTAAATAAAAGAGAATTCGCTCAATTATTAGAACAAGTTGAGTCCCAATACTGTGGGGTCTTAATGTACAATAATGTGCGTTGGTTAAGTCTCGGACAGGCTTTAGAAAGGTTCGTTGATTTATTAGAAGAAACAAAATCGTTTTTGAATGAAATAAATTATATTTATGATGAATTGTCAACTAACGAATGGTTACACGACTTAATGTTTTTATGTGATAACACAGCATTTCAACCGATTAAACTGGAGACTTCAGGGATGTGGCCAAGTTGTATTAACCATTGAAAACAATTAGGCATTTATAACAAAACTTGATATATATAAAAATGATTTAGAAAGGAAAGTAATAAAATATTTTCCGTATATAAAACGTCATTTTCAAAGTTCTCAAATTTTTGAAAATATAAGTTCTCAAGATATTGTATTAAAAAAATATATATCAATTATAATACAAATTAAAGAAACTTTTTGGCAGGTTTAATCAGTTTAAACATTTGGAAAATACAATGCAATTTATTTTGTACCCACATAAAGTCGGATTTACTAAACTAGAACTAAATACATTAACATGGCTAAATATTGATAATTTAGAAATGGAATTAGCAGAATTTGACAACAGCTTTATGTGGAGAAGCAAAGTTGACAATTTAGTTACAAAGTTACAGAAACAAAACTGTGAATATAAGTCTGACAAAAATAAAATAACAAAACAGAGAACTGAAAACATTATTCTTAAAGAATGGGGTTCCTTGCCAAGTACATTTAATGCAATGAAAAAAAGCAAATGTCATTCTAACGATGTTTGGTTTAACGTACGTATGTGAGCAACTATTTTCTTCAATAAATTTTATAAAATCTACTCGGAGAAATCTACTTGGCAACGAATTAACTGATGCATGCATTAAATTAATGAATTCCAATTATGAACCAAATGTAGAAAAGTTATCTAACAACAAACAACAACAAGTCTCGCATTAAATATGCAGAAGTTTTAGTTTCTATATTTTTATTACTAAAAATTTGATATTTCTACTGTTTTCTTGATTATAAATCTTAAGTACATTTAACGAAATAAAATTTAAATACCACGTATAAAACCTTATTTTTTGTCACACATTGATCAAATTTAAATATAAACTTAAAATATAAAATTAGTATTCGTTTTATTCTGACCCACGTCAAATTTAAACTCAGAATTATAAATATTAACCCATTTCTCTAAAAGATTCGCCATCACTGCTCTATGCCTTAACCGAGAGTCTTGAAAGAAACTTCTGTTGTTGAGCTTGCGTTGATGGAGCATGCGATAAAAACCGGAGTTTCGTAGAGTCCGTCTCCGTTTAGTGAGCAAGTAGAAAAAATGCAAATATGTATTTCAGAGCTGTTTCATAGGGCCCGTCCGTTTGCGTCCGTCAACGTTGATTGTGAAAGTAGAACAATTTAAACTTTCTATCCTAGCCAATTTGACGGACTTCCGCCGAAGTTTCATAGAGTCCGTCTTCGTCAAAAACCTATTAGAACTGACGAAGGCCGACGGTAGAGATTTTTCTTCGAGTTTCGTAGAGTCCGTCCGTCAGCTCCGTCTGCTTAGGGATACAACTGTTATCATTATTCTATAGAAATTTTATTTTATATTTAAAGCTCAAATCTTTTGTAGTTATCTGCTTATCTAGAAAAACTAAATTTATTTATAATGGCTTTGAACCACTTAACTCATGAACTAGCATTTTAGAGTAAAATTACTACGGTTTATAATCTAAACATATTTCACATCAAAACATTAATTTACGGCTTCATCCCTGCTCATTTCTCAGGTGGGTTGTAATAATGTAAACACGATTGTAATAGATTGGACGGATAGAAAGTTGAAATCATTTCTACTTTTACTCATTGACGGACGCCAACGGACGGAGCCTATGAACAAGCTCTGATATGTTTGCATGTTTTCTACTTGTTCACCAAACTAACAGCCAAAACACATTGCGGCAGCGGCAGCAACAGCAACTCTCTCTCGCTGCTCAGCAAAGTACATTAGAGCAGCGACAGCAAGTCGGCTATTTGTTTTTGTATTCTGTATCCCATTCTCTCGTCTTGAAAGAGAGCTTACTCTACGTATATTTTTCAATACAATTTGTCGGATTTTCAGTGAAAATTGGCAACACTGAGTGAAAAAGAGAGTGGAAAAAAGAGAGTTTTGCTTGCTGCCGTAATAGAATCTATTTTTCAGGGCAGCGGCAGCACCCATAAGCCTCTATATAATTTCTGTTTGCTGTTGCTGCCGCTGCCGCAATGTGTTTTGGCTGTAAGACGGACTCTATGAAACCCCGGCTTTCGGCTTAACAGTCAGTTATTTGTGGAAGCTTTTATCGAAAGTCTCTCTTTAAATTTTATTTATTAATTTACTTTAAAATGTTTGTTTCCATTTAATATTCGTTCATTAATTTTTAACTTGTATTCAAGTTGTATTTAAGTTCAGTTAAATCAATGCATCTCATTTCATGTCACCTCTCTCTCTCTCTCTCTCTCTCTCTTTACTCTCGATTATCGACGGCATCTCACATCATCATTTTGCTTTTTACCGACGCGTGCTATGCACGTGTTTGTGCTCCTGTGTGGGCGTGTGTGTGTTTCTTTTTAAATTTTATGTTAATTTGGAAATTTGGCAAAAGTATTCTCTTGGCTGACAGGTAAATCCAGACGCAGCAACAATGAGATTATTATCGCCGTCGCAACCAACACCACTAGCAACACGAACACCGCCAATGGCGAGAGCACAACCGATAATCAGCCGATTTTCAATCACAGTACAGCAAATTCCATGAATCACATTGACGTCGAGGCTGAAGTCGACCTGAACCTCTGACATCCAGCCATGGGGCACAGAAGGTACGGTATAAACGTGGTCGATGCCATAGGATTCAATGTTGTTTAATCTTTCAATCTCTTTGTTTTTAGATCACTTCGATTCATTGTGATTTTGCCCGTCTTGATATGTTTCATTTGTACAATTTTAAGTATTTTAATTTTATTTCAAATTTATACATAACAATTGCAATCGTCCACAACAAATGAGTCAGCCCGAAGAAAAGTAAACAAACAGTTATTTGCGAGACAGCAGCAAAGACCAAGAGATTACAGCTAATAAATTTGTTTGTAAAAAAAAGAGTCATCTCACATTTTTTAATTACTACCTACAAAAATAAAGTAAATGATAGATGAAGAGAACAACTGCTGATCTTCTAAAAGTATATTTACCACTGAAGGAAGTCAAACCTTTAAAGCAGAGCTTGAAACTTTTATAACTTGCATTAAAAAAGTCTCGACATAAGAGTTATTTAGTGACTTTTATTTTTAATTCATTAAAAAAAGTCTTTGAAAGACATAAAAATAAAAGTCTTTTATAACAGTTATTCAAAGACTTTTATTTTTAAAAGTAATTTCAAAAAGTCGTTCAAAGACTTTTTCGAAGAAGTAAAATTTAAGAGTTATTTGAGACTTTTTCGTGATAGAAGTTTTGTTGATGAAGTGGTGCTCAAAACGATTTAGGTTTTTTTCACGTGGTGGGAAGTGAGTGACGACCTCTAAAGTGGTCCTTTAGGGGTTTTTCTATAGGATATGCCACGAAATTGATTTATAGGAAATGCCACGAAACTGATTTCTATAGATTTGTGCAATAACAATTTTTGGGTCAATTCACCCCCTTGTGATCACTCGACACACCTTTGACCCTGTCCAATATCCGTTTCATAATAATTGCTATTGAATACTGCAATAAAGATTTTTTTGTCAAAACACCCTCGTGTGACCACTTTGGGGATCCGCACCCACCGCCTACCATGTCCAAAATCCGCTCCACGATATTTGCTATCGATTTGTGCAATACAAATTTTTTGGTAAATTACAGTTATTACAGTTTTACTTTTAACTTTAAAAGTTAACTGTTAGATTTTATTTTTAAAAATAAAAGTTAAAAGTTGACTTTCTTTTCAAAATTTTTTTTAATAAGAATTATTTTTAGGCTCTGCTTTAAAGCTTTTTTGCGAAAAACAACTAAACACAACAATTATATACGTACGTTGGTTCCTTCTTTGCATGGACAAAAAGGACAGTTCAGAATTTTTGGAATTATTCTTTTAGTATAGTGCTAAATAAAATTTTGTAATTGTAATATGATATAAACCAAAAGCAATGTATTCAAAATATTCCAAATTCATAAAATGCCAAAAAGAGATGGCGCGCTATTTATGGTTCTCCGGGTGGGGAGAACGGGAAGGGACTTTAAAAGCCAACTTTTTATTGAATGTAATAAAACTCTTTTAATCAATTCATAGATTTATAAAAAAAGCCATTCGTCTTTTGTGTATAAAATTTATTATTCTCAAATAATTTCATGTTTGGCATTTTCTAGTTCATAAAATTTGCATTGGCAAAAAATAAGACAGATACGACTTTACTTATTCAAATGTTTGTACTGAATCCGAATCATAATTTCCCTATCTCCTAAGGTGTTCGAGATACAATGATTTAAATGAGCAAGAAACATTCGATTTTCTTATGGATTTGTGTCAAATTTTTTGACAAAATTATAGTTTACTTCTGGTTTAAAAGATTAGCCAAAGTTTGTCAATCTCTGTCCTTTTCATGTCAAATTCATCATTTTATAAATTCAATATGAAAATGCTATAAAATAAAAAAATCTTCAAACACAAGTTTCAATAGATTGTAGATGCATTTTTATCGTTTATTTTTACAAAACCAAGCATTAAATGCAATTTTATTAATAATAAACTTCTTTTTGAATAATAAACTTTACAATATTACTCAATTTCAATTTCAAATTCAACAAAGTTTTTATAAAATATTTAAGTTTTTATAAAATATGCTTTAATTTTTGTAAAAAATCACAAACTTTTTTTTATACCCTGGTCGTCGAATCTTTAATGTACACTTTAAAGATTATGTACACTTTAATGTACATAAATATCATTTTCTATATTTTCGAACCCTATTCCAATACCCACTTTTTAAGGTCTAGCAAAGAATTACTCAAGATTAAGTCAGTGGACAGCACTGAAATTCTGAATTTATATTTAAAATAAAACACAAATATCAAAAAAATATATTTACTTAAAAAAGTTATAATTTCGGGTCTTGTCTAGCCATTGCTTAAGTAAGCTTAACATAAAAATATTTCCAAATTGTTATTTTCTAGTTACAAATGCATCCCAAAAAAGGAGTAAAAATTTATATATATATACATATATATGTTTAATACATATATGTATTTGCATGTATTTGTATGTAAGCATGTATTTATTTATATATATACCGGGTGTTTTTTTATCTTGCGACAATAGAATATCTCAAGAACGGTGCGTCAAATGAAAAAATGTAAAATGAAATTTGTTTTCCTCTATGAGGGAAAATTAATGGTGTCTAACTCAACTTCTCCACCCCACCCCCTGGAGGCTGTGGGCAACTTTTCCCGAATCTGTAAAAAAATGGTGGTTCTAATTTGAAATTTCAAATTGCACCTACCCAGCCTCAAGGGGTGGGAGGAGGTTGAGTTTGCCACCATTAAACTTCCTCCCACAAGGAAAACAAATTTAATTTTTAAATTTTTTTCATATGTATATACATATATATTATTATATTATATATATATTATTTTCATATATATATATACATATTATCAAAACAGTGAAACCTAATGATGATATGAAGTCATAAAACTCGGCTCAGGCGAAGGACCAAAGACTTTATCAACATCAGCAGATATGATAAAACCGTGGAACATATCTTCAGGTGCCGATATATAGTCAGGATTGGCCGTGTGGAATATAAGATCGTTTGATATTTACTTCCTATAAACTAACTTGTTTATATTGTTTATGTTTGTAGTCTATTTAAAAATCAAAATCAATTATTCTGTCAACAATTTTTCAGTTCAGTTTTTAAAATAAAGACGAATAAAATATTTTCATCATAATTCCACAATATCGTGATTTCCACATATATATACAGTGAACGCGCAGTAATGTGAACACCGTAAAATTTGAACACCCCAAAATATTGTTACGTAAATTTTATATTTGCCGTTTCGACTCTCTGGTCCGATCTCTAGATTGCAAATAATCCAATAAAACACAAAAGTTTACTTGTTTCTAATTTTACAGATTTATTATTCACACTTATTATTTTCCACACTTATTACTTTCTACACTTATTATTACAACACTGGTCAGTTTGCTTGTTAAAAGGTACGATCAAAGAATATACAATATATAGAAGGCGCATCACTCAAAATTTTCAATTTCTAGAATCAGATGCGGGTCGGTCGGCAGAAAGCGGGTGCAAGCAAAATGAGTGAAAAGAGCGTCACTAAGAAAGTTTATTTTGCCTTTGCTTTTCTCCGCTTTTTCTGCTTAGCATTGGCATCATGGCTTGAGCTCTTGCCATTCATGTGAATTGCTTCTCTTCTTTCTTCGTTTCCCTCACCCATTCATTGCTTATTATCCAGAGCTGGGGAACACTCTTTCCTTTGGGAATTAAATTCCACCTCAATTCCAATTCCAAGGAATTAGGACTGTGGAATTAAGTACTTTTAAAGCAAAAGGAATGGAATTGAGTCAGCCTCAATTCCTTTTGAAAGGAATTGGACTTGGAATTGAGCAAAGAAATTCCTTTCACATGAAATGGAATTATAAGTCCCAATTCCTTGGAATTGGATTTGGAATTGAAAATTTCAATTCCTTTTGAGGAATTAAGGTTGGAGGAATTAAAGTCCTTTGCTGGCGATTGAGACCTTACTGTGTGTATGATAGAGTGTAAGTTGAAGTAGAAGAAGAAGAAGACATGTAGGCAGATTTTGGCAAAAAAACTTTTATTGTTACACTTGATAGGAAATATATGATATGTATGTGATATTAATACAAAATTAAATTGATTGGGTGGGCGGTGGGTGGGGATCACCAAAGTGGTCACACGGGGGTTTTTTGACCAAAAAATTTTTATTGCGCAAATCGATAGGAAACATCATGACATCAATAGGCTCGGATTTGAGTAAAACAAATTCTGTACCAATTGATATATGAGTTCATGGAAGGATATCCCCTTTTGACACCTTTGGGGGCACCCGACCCCCATGGGAACCTATTCGAAATACGTTTCATAACATTTCCCATCGATTCCCATAATAAAAAAATTTGGGTAAAAATTCCCATGTGACTCCTTTAGGGGGTCCCCATTCGCCTCGCACCCTGTCCAAAATCCATTTCATGATGTTTCCTATAGATTTGTGCAATAAAAATTTTTTGTTAAAAAACCCCCGTGTGACCCCCTTGGGGTGGCACCACCCACCGTCCACTATGTCCAAAATCCGTTTCGCGACATTTGCTATCGATTTGTGCAATAAAAATTTGGTGGTGAAAAAACCCCCGTGTGACCCTTTTGGAGTGATCCCACCCACCACCCACTATGTCCAAAATCCGTTTTACATTTACTATCGATTGGTAAAAAAAAAATTGTTGGTAAAAAACCCCCGTGTGACCACTTTGGTGATCCCCACCCACTGCCCACCCAATCAATTTAATTTAGAATTAATATCACATACGTATCATATATTTCCTATCAAGTGTAACAATAAAGTTTTTTTTGCCAAATCTGCCTACATGTCTTCTTCTTCTACTTCAACTTACACTCTATCATACACACAGTAAGGTCTCAATCGCCAGCAAAGGACTTCCAATTCCTCCAACCTTAATTCCTCAAAAGGAATTGAAATTTTCAATTCCAAATCCAATTCCAAGGAATTGGGACTTATAATTCCATTCCATGTGAAAGGAGTTTCTTTGCTCAATTCCAAGTCCAATTCCTTTCAAAAGGAATTGAGGCTCACTCAATTCCATTCCTTTTGCTTGAAAAGTACTTAATTCCAAAGTCCTAATTCCTGAGGAATTTACTTGGAATTGGAATGGAATTAAGTTTCCCCAGCTCTGTTATTATCAAACGATTTGAACGTTTTTTTTTCTTCGTTCATGGCCCGAGCTAAATGCATTTCATGTGTGTTTCTTACCCTTTCGTTTCGTTGTTTGCTGCTTGTGTTGGGTAATATATACAGCTGTGTATGCTTTGGTCGTGTGGTGGCAAGGTTGTCGGCGCTTGCGCCCGCAGCTACAAATTTGTACAATTAAAAATTGAAATGCCATTTCAAGAATTCTTTATGATATTCTTTGATTTCTTTAAAATAATTGTAAGACTTTTTTAATAATAAACGAAATAATATTTTATAAAAATATTTGAAAGTTTGCAAGCAATATTAAAAATTTTAATTACTATAATTAATTGAATAAAACTAATTGAATTAGTGTTATATAATTAATAATTTATTGAATTAGAAGTTTATTGTTATCTCAAATGTTCTAAAGTGTTTTAATTTAATAAAACAAGTGAACAACGAAGATTAAATCCGGAAAATTTTATCAAAAATTATTTCAATTCATAGTACCGGATAAAACGCAACGAACATACCGACATTTTTCTTAAATTTTTCAATAAGAAACAAGTAAGAGCGTTATCTTCGGCCTGGCCGAAGCTCATATACCCTACACCCGCATCTGTCGAAGTGATAAAAAGTGGGCAGGTGACACCTACTTTTTTCTAATTTACAGAGAGCACATTTGGATCTATTAGCTCATCTACAACACCGTTTTCCTACCAAACACCTCATTATATGGTATTGTATATAAGTGGGCGTGTCACGCCCATTTTTGGGAATATATTTAAGTCTAGGATGGTGGACTCGGAAATAAAATTTTAGCTGAAAATTCGGTCTACAAGCTGAGAAATTGAGCTAAAAGCACGGATGAGTGCATATTTTCTATAGAAAGTAGGCGTGGCACTGGTCCGATTTTTCCCATTTTCAATACCAAACAGCGTAGGATAACAAAGAATATTCGTGCCAAATTTCATGACAATACCTCTATTCGTTCTCCTGTAATCGTGATTTCCACAGACGGACGGACAGACAGACAGACGGACGGACATGGCTAAATCGAATCAGGAGGTGATTCTGAGCCAGAACATATATACTTTTATATACCTGCCACGCCTCTTTTAATGCGTTACAAACGGAAGAACAAAGTGAATATACCGTCATCCCTTCGGGTGTACGGTATAAAAACGTTCTTCTTATTGCTAAAAAGGCATTCTCCTCTGTCGTTTTCATTATTTGCCGACGTCTAGCGTCGTCAGCTCAGCCAACTCTAGAATAGTAACACAAAGCTCATCCTATACATACGAAACCCACAGCCACTAAATAAAAAACAAATACATGCCAAGACCAAGAGAGACAAAGTTATTAAACAAATGAGAGAATGAGGAGAAACTCAAAAAAACACTCAAAAGTACCAGTGTACCAGTACGTACATCACTCAAACGTACCAGTACGTAAACTCAAAAAAACACTCAAAAGTACCAGTGTACCAGTACGTACACCAGAGCAAAAATTTTCGGCCGAAAATTTAAATGAGATGCGCCTTCTATACATTGTATATTCTTTGGTACGATGTTTCTTGTTCAACGATTAAATTTGAATTGTCTCGCTGCGCCATCTGCGGTCTATTTATATGCGAGCTGACACTTGTGTGGAAGGTTCCGGAATTATCGAGTAAATTGTCGATCTCTCTCTACTTTCTATCTCGCGATAGATGTCGTGTTCATTGTATGCATGTTGTCGAAGATTCTCGAACTATCTCTTTCTATCTCGCGATAGATGGCGCGTTCATTGAAAATACATAAATACATGAAATTTTTGAATTTTTTAATTCGGGGAATTCCGTATTATTGCGAAATGTGCGTGTTTGGCTTAAAAATTACAAGTTCAGGCGTCAGGTCATACGAATTGATTCTTAATTCTTGTGAAATGAATACTTAAACATTTTTTAATAAATGTATTTCTGTATTTGGTTCTTTTTTTAATAAAATTAAATTTGGTTTAATAATTGTAAATTTCCATTTTAAAATGCATAATTAGGATAAAATGGAGATAAGTTTTGCCTTAAATTTTGACATTCGCAAAAGTGAACAAATTCGAAACTGTGAACCCGCTTGGTTTTAATTAGTTCACATTACTGCGCGTGCACTGTACAGTGCGAGCTAAGCACGTGCACTGTACAGTGCGAGCTAAGCACGCATACATTATACATATATATATATCAGGATTGGCCGTGTGGAATATAAGATCGTTTGATATAAACGATATATGTATGTATAAATATATACATATATATTAATAAAAAATAAATATAAGTGTTTTTTTAAAAAAAAAAAATAAAATTTAGTGTTTTGTTGAATCATTGGAAATGTCGATAAAAATGGCTACGCCGGCATTGCAGTACACACTAAATGTCACCAATTTTTTGAACTAAAATTTAGTATTTTTTCGACCGTACTATTTGAATGTAAGGAATAATTGAAAATGATTTTGAAAAGCAATATGGCTGTAAATAGTTGGGAATCATAGAATCAATGTCCTTTTCCATATTTATCGGAAAATTTAAGTAAAAATAAGGTTTTTTCAAAAATTTCAATTTATAAAATTCTGTCATTAATTTGATTTAGAATTGGAAAGTAATTCGCACAGTTCAGAAAGGCTGTAAAGCAGTTCGACAGCAAATAGTATATCACTAATATTTAGTCACATTTCGCAGAGGCCCTAAATATTAATAATAAATATAATATTATTTAATATTATATTTTTATATTAAATAAATATATATATATATTTATACAGTGTATACCTTCAAGCAAAGAATATGCAATGTATATTCGTTAAAGAATATACAAAGGAATTTTAATTCATGTGTTTGTCTCATTTAGCGTCTGTGTCTCATCGTACTTCGGATGATTTTTGTGTGGCTATTCTTGAGTTCTCTGAGTTGACGACGCTAGACGTCGACAATAGATGAAAACGACAGAGGAGAAAGCCTTTTTAGCAATAAAAAGAACGTAGCGCGACTGCGTTTTTTCTTATTGAAAAATTGAGGAAAGAAGTCGGTATGTTCGATGCATTTTATCCGGTACAATAAATTTAAATAATTTTTGATAAAATTTTCCGGATTTAATCCTCGTTGTTCACTTGTTTTATTAAATTAAAACACTTTTGAACATTTGAGATAACAATAAACTTCTAATTCAATAAATTATTAATTATATAAATTATTTAATTAATTAATTAATTATATAAAACTAATTGAATTAGTCTCATATAAAATAAATTTTATATTATATAAGACTAATTCAATTAGTTTTTTTCAATTAGTTCTATTCAATTAGTTTTATTCAATTAATTATAGTAATTAAAATTTTTAATATTGCTTGCAAACTTTCAAATATATTCATAAAATATTATTTCGTTTAATATTAAAAAAGTCTTAAAATTATTTTAAAGAAATCAAAGAATATCATAAAGAATTCTTGAAATAGCATTTCAATTTTTAATTGTACAAATTTGTAGCTGCGGGCGCAAGCGCCGACAACCTTGCCACCACACGACCAAAGCATACACAGCTGTATAAAATTACTCAACACAAGCAGCAAACAACGGCATGTTTTCGCAAGCGACGAAACGAAAGGGTAAGAAACACACATGAAATGCATTTGCACCATGAACCATGAACCATGAACAAAGAAAGAAATCGTTCAAATCGTTTGATAACAAGCAATGGAATGGTGAGGGAAACGAAGAGAGAAGAGACGCAATTCACATGAATGGCAAGAGCTCGGGCCATGATGCCAATGCTAAGCAGAAAAAGCGGAGAAAACAAAGCAAAGGCAAAATAACCTTTTAAAGCAGTGACGCTCTTTTCACTCATTTTGCTTGCACCCGCTTTCTGCCGACCGACCGCATCTGATTTAAAAAATTGAAAATTTTGAGTGATGCGCCTTCTATATATTGTATATTCTTTGCTTGAAAGCTCTAAAAGATGAACAATATGAAACATATTTATATAAATGCTTACATATTGAAAATACATAAATACATGAAATTTTCGAATTTTTTAATTCGGGGAATTCCGTATTATTGCAAAATGTGCGTGTTTGGCTTAAAAACTACAAGTTCACGCGTGTTCAGGTCATACGAATTAATTCATACGCACTTAGTTCGAGCACGGGACGGTTTGGTTTTTGCTATGAGCTCCAAAAAGTTTTTGTTATTAAAAGAAAAAGTAGAAAATAATTACTGATTTTTTTGAGTAGGTCGTATACTTACTTAAATACTTAAATATTTTTTAATAAATATATTAAAAAATTATATAATTTTTAATTTATAATTTAGCCGGTAATTACTGGCATTTGGTTATTTTTTGAATAAAATTAAATTTGGTTTCATAAATGAAAATTTCTATTTTAAAATGCATAATTAGGATAAAATGGGGATATGTTTTACCTTAAATTTTGACATTCGCAAAAGTGAACAAATTCGAAACTGTGAACCCGCGTGGTTTTAATTAGTTCTACTGCGCGTGCACTGTATATGGTTCAAGATATTAATTTTTTAACTTTAATTGAGTTCCAAACTGAGTTCTTTTTATAGCTACTATGTCGTCCACTTTGTATTTTTTAGGCTCCTTGCGATTTTTATCATAATTACGTTTTTATTCTATTTGTGCTTCTTGTTTTTTTTTTTTCAAACATATGTGATTTGTTCTTCTCGCTCATTGTTAAAGGAAAGGAAAGGAAAGGTTCTTCTTCTAGAATTTTTACGATATTTTCGTAAGTTCCTATTTTCCAACTCTTGCCTTAGTTAGGTTATGGTAATTTTATCTACGGCTGTAAGTGTGATCCTTTCCATTTTTATTTTCTTGTTTGTTGTTCACTGATTTTATGTATTTTGTTACCTATTTCTTTATTTATTGTATTATTCTTTGAGTCTTCGTTCTTCTTTTTCTTTTTTTTTCCTTCTTTTTTAGTCTTGAATGTTTTTTTTTGTTTTTTTAATCTTGAATCTTCATCTGCTTTTACGTCTTCGTTTTGGTTGAGCCCCCAATTGAAAATATTTTATTCTTTATTTTAAAAATTTAAAAACTGAACTGAAAAATTGTTGACAAAATAATTGATTTTGATTTTTAAATAGACTACAAACGTAAACATAAACAATATATGTTAATATATAAACAAGTTAATTTATAGGAATCCCAGCAAACATTTTCAATCGCCGACTATAAGAAAGCGACTCGCCATGGCAATCAATTAGTTGCCGGCAATTATTGCTGTCTGATAGCCAGTTGTATGCAGTTTTTACCTCGCCGGCAATAAGACAGGTCGAGTCGCCAGCAATAGGACATGTCCGGTCGCCAGCAATAAAACATCAGCCAGGTTCCATATTAAATAATTTATTTTTTGCGGACGAAGGATGATTCTATGTCCGCAGAGAGAATCTAAAATTATTTTAAATAAAAATTGACAGAAAAATATATGATATGAACAATTTATTTCATTAATCTAAGTAGACAATTATCATCATAAATTTATCGCCAAACTATTACCGTGGCAGTAACAGCCAAAACACATTGCGGCAGCGGCAGCAACAGCAACTCTCTCTCGCTGCTCAGCAAAGTACATTAGAGCAGCGACAGCAAGTCGGCTATTTGTTTTTGTATTCTGTATCCCATTCTCTCGTCTTGAAAGAGAGCTTACTCTCCGTATATTTTTCAATACAATTTGTCGGATTTTCAGTGAAAATTGGCAACACTGAGTGAAAAAGAGAGTGGGAAAAAAGAGAGTTTTGCTTGCTGCCGTAATAGAATCTATTTTTCAGGGAAGCGGCAGCACCCATAAGCCTCTATATAATTTGCTGTTGCTGTTGCTGTTGCTGCCGCTGCCGCAATGTGCTTTGGCTGTAAGAAAGCAAGTCGCCGTATGGTAGACAATTATCATCATAATTTTATCGCTAAACTATTACCGTGGCAGTAAAAAAGCGAGTCGCCGTATGGTAGACAATTATCGTCATAATTTTATCGCCAAACTATAGCCGTGGCTGTAAGAAAGCAAGTCGCCGTATGATAGCCATTTATCGTCATATTTTTCTTGCTAAACTATTGCCCCGACAATAAGAGAGCGAGTTGCCGGAGCTCGCCACATACATTTTTCGCCCAGGCATCGCTCAAATGTTTGCAGGGAAGTAAATATCAAACGATCTTATATTCCACATATCTATATATATAAAAGAAAGTGTCCGAAGCGATGTAATCCCATAACTCGAGAGTGGCCGAACCGATTTTGATGATTTGTACTTTGATGGAAAGGTATTTTCTCAGTACGGGTTTTTAAAAAAAAAAAGAAAAAAAAATCGAAAAAAAGGTAAAAAAATCATAATTTCAAAATGTCTTATTTTGACCACCCAGCGTGTTACGACAGTTTTTTTTCGATTTTTTTCAATTTTTTTTTTTCATTTTATATCTTCTGGATTATGAAAGTTGAAGTGGCATTGTTAGAATTGCATTGTCTTGCAATAGTTTTGACGTATTTTTGGGTGGGACGAAGTCCGGTGGGGCTACTAGTGTATGTATATATACATATGTATGTACATTGTACATATGTATGTACATTGTATATACAGCGCTTGGCTCAATCATATCTGGGATTTCATGCAATATACGCGAATTTAAAAGTATTTTTTAGTATCGTACTGTAATAATTTGCATAATTTAATAGTAAATATTGTGTACGATATTCTATACGATTAGAATCCACACAGTTATCAATCTTGGATTTAAATACATTAATATGCTTACAATTCGATTACGTATCGATTTCGAATCGATACGATTCGAAATTTCATTAACTTCTAAGTTGTTTTTATAACACTAATTTTTAGTTTTTTTTGCGAACACTAATAAGAACATTGCCTGCAATTAAAAATTGTGATCATTAAATAATGAAAAAAATAAAACTTTAAAATTTTAAAGCCATCCAATTAAGCGAAGAAATAAATAAAGAACTTTGAGTTCAAAACCATAAACCTAAAACCATTTCTCGCATTTTGCTACTTATTTTGAAAACACTGTGGAACGAGAAGTTATTGGCCTGCGCCTGCATGAGGTGAAAGACCCCATTAGTAAGAAGCTTGGCAAATGGTATGTGATATCAAGATGCTTATCATCGTAGAATAAAACAATTTTTTTTTTAATTTTTTATATTTTTTTTTCGTTAAATAACAATACAATCACCAGTTCCTTAAAAAAACATATAAATTAAATCTTCGGGTAATATTATTTCCGTCTTTCCGTCATAAACATACGAGTACTTTTGTTATTTAAAAAAGTTAATACGAATAGTAGTGTTTTTTTTTTGTGAGTATACGCTTATTATCGCCGTGACAAATAAAACGAGCATCCCCGCTTACGGGTGTTTTATTTAAATCTGTCAGAATTTATATTCAAATTCAAAACAAACGTTGTGTTGTGATTTGGTCGCACTGTATTCTATCCCTGCTTATTGAGTTAGCGCCAATAGCTATCGCCGCTTAAGTTAGCGGCTACCGCTTATTTTTCAATACAAATTTTCATAAGCGCATGCTAGGGATGTGTAGGTCCGGACCTTAATGTGTCCCGGACATATGTCCGGTTTCCGACATGTTTCCTACCACTACGAAAAATTTGCTTTAATGTGTTCGGACTTGATAAAAACTTTACTTTGTGAGAATGTAGTGTGTTTGCTGAAACTGTCAAAACCTATTGTGACCTGTTTATATGTGAGTTAAAGAATGCTTAAGCGTTCGTAAAGAAAGGAAGCTGCTCTGCTTTTTAGAATTTTTACAATTATTTCAAAGACAATTTTAAAAAGTCTGCTTGCGTAAACCGTTAAGTTATATTAATTGTTGAAATATTTAAAAATAAAACTGTGAATTTATATTACAATACAAATAAACTTGTTTTTCGTTCTTATCAAAATTATTATTTGTTATCTATTACTATGACACTTCGCACTTTGCCGTGTGTTCCGCGGAATGGTGCCATAAAAGAAGAAGAACGGACACATTGGAATTGGAAAGGCAAAGAAATTTAATAGGTCCGCGTACATATGTCCGGACCTAAAAAAACATGTTCCATGTCCGATCCGGCTCCGGACTCATTAAGCACAACCCTAGCGTATACCCGCGACAAAAGAAACACGACTAAAGGCTCAGTTTCATAGACTCCGTTTGCGTGCGTATCCGTCAGAAATATGTTACAACAATAACAACTATTGTTGTAAACGCAAGGACTTTATGAAACTTATCCCATCTGTTTACATATATTTTATATGTTTACATATATTTCAACTTTCCTTGCGTGAGATTTCTAACGGATACGCACGCAAACGGTCTATGGAACTGAGCCTTAATGTTAGTGCACGCATACTTGTTTTTTAAAATTTTAAGGAACCGTGGCGAAGGCATCGTCATTTTGAGTTGTTTTCGGTAACGATTTAGCAGGTGAAGTCTCTTCCACTTCGAGATCTTCAAGCATAGCCGCCAATTCTTCATCGCTAATTTTAACATTTTGAAGAATACTGTTAGCGTTTGCATCATCTTGCGCGATTGGAACTTTCGTGTCTGCACCTGATGCTATTGGAGTAGAAGCAGAAATTCTATTGTTTGCTATTGTTTGTTTTGGTGTTGACGTCATCGATTTCTCCTTTTCTCGCGTTTCGTTGAGAATTATTTGTCGCAATTCGCTTTCTATAGCATCATCATCATAGTTGCCATTTATCTCATTGTCTATGTTGGCTTTTGACAATGATTCTTGTACTTCGTTATGTGTGTCGATGGTTTCACGTACATCCGATATCACTTCTTCGACGTTATCGTAATTTAGACCTGCAGCATTAAGCATACCTTGCAGAGCCTTCGATCCGATTTTATAGGCATCTAAGATCACGCCGTTCGTCTCTGCTTCCTCCACGTTACACATTAGTATCTCAACATTATGCAAAGTAATGCTGCGTTTTTCTTTTTAAAAATACCAACAAATTAGTCATTTCATCAATTTTTATACCAATTGCTTTTACCATGGTTCTTTTCTAAAAGTTGCTTCTTTCGCAAATAGGCCTTCGCCAATTGGCGTTTTCCTTCTGTAATATACTGGCGTGCCTTCTCTTCATTAAGTTTTACTTTTTTTTCAATATCTTCTAATTGACCTAATAAGCTCTTCTGAGCCATCTTTAAATTGTGTACAGCGCGGTTTACTTCCGAAATCTCAATTGACGGATCTGCTTCATCTGGTGCAAATAAAGAAAAATACACCAGATAAATTAAATTCTTTTATAATCATTTAGCACCTAAGACACTAACTTGGAATTTTCACCAAATGGATTTGCCTTTTGTTGTCCTTGCCCATTGTGTATTCTAATCCAACAAGTCCTTGAGAGTGCAATGATTGCAAACATAATTTTATGCAGTCTTCAGTCAAGTAAAATTTTTCATGTATTTGCTGCACCACGTTGGTGAGATGGTATATTTGGCCAGATTGTTGTTGCAATACTTTGTGCAACTCGTCGGTAAAATTCTAAATAAGAGCAAAACATTATGCTCTACAAGTATTCCATTCTTATATGTACTTACTTCCAATATTTTTAAATGTACGTATTCCACTTCTTCTAGCCTTTCTTCTCGCCCTCCAATTTGGCGAAGACCCCATGTTAGCGGTTTTTTTACAAAGCTAATAGCCCAGCCAGTCCAACTGTTAGTCGGATCATATTCATATTCACTGCGTCGACGTATTTGTTTATCTTGCAGCATCTCTTGCACTACCGTGTTCAAGCCGTGGGGTATACCATTGTGCCGTTTAAAGGCATTCTGCAGTTCACCTGTATTGAAACTTGCGCTGCGCTTATAATAGCAATACGTCAAAATCATGTCCCTCCAAAATTTCAACTTGGCATCGTAGTTACTGGGGTCAATCGACCGTAATCGAAATGAGCCCATTAGAAATTTCATGTAGTAGTCGTTGCTCCAACATGCCGGGTAAGGAAAGCCTTCCATCGCATACAATTCAGGATCGTCACTACCGCTACTGCTGCTACAGCTAATAGTTCTACTGCACTCTTTACGTTTGGCGCTCATTTTTTTATAGTTATTAGTATTCTGGGAAATCCCAAATATATTTCTACAAATGAAGTTGTTTCCCTTTTTATTTTCTGTTGAGGCACAATTCTATAATGTTAAGAAATTAACAGAGGCATTCTGAGATTCGAGGTCAATCGTTAAACTATCTCGGCAAAAAAGTCACGAAAAAGGGAACGAGGCATTCCAAGATTCACGAAACTCGAATCGTCTTTTGCTTTTACTGCAGTTTGAGCTCAAGATGACATTTTCAGTGCTAGGAGGCAAAACTTTGATTATTGTAGTTATGTTGAATAAATAAAAACCTAAAAAAATTGTTTTTTTTTCGCGAAAAACAAAGTTATAAACCTTACCAAAATATAGAATATACATCGCGAATTATATGTAGAGTAATATTTGTGTTATTTTATATTATTTCGCTTAGATTTTAGCAAAAAAAAATTACCATTGTTTTTTTTGTTAGAAATTTTCCAACACTGTACGAACTTGTGAACAATGGAAAATTCCATTGTATTGCACAGTTCAAGTGAAAACATTCCGTGTATGTATATTGTTGAATATTTTGATTGGCCTGTCACTTGTATGTGTTGGTGAAATATTCAGAACCCTCGTTAATTAAAATTGTGTATGTGTTAGTTTTGTGCTCTGTTCATGCAGGTCCAAGAGTGAAGAATTTCAATGCACGAACTACCATGCTCTTCATCTCCCTTGCCTACAAGCGACGGTTTAATGCAAGCAGAAGTGTTCTCGTGTGTTAAGCTTCATTGAAAAACATGGATTCCTTTAGTGGAATTTTTTGCTGAAGACTCTGAGAAGGAATTAATTCGCATTCGAAATCAAAATTGGAATTAGTATTATTTATAAAAATTATGTATTTACTATTTATTATCTATTTTATAAATAAAAATAGAAAATAATAACTATACAAGTGAATCAAAAAATATATAACCACATTTTTCATTGAAATATTACATTTTTATTAGGGAACGAGAGCTAATTTCTGATCGTCTTTTTTAGGAGAAGAAATCCGATAAAATCGTCTCTTGGAATACCAAAAGACGATAATTTCAACGTTTTGCAAGAATTTTAACTATTTCGGTGACTCTTGGAATCCGAAAGACGATTTCAATCGTCTAAAGACGATTTGAGAGACGATTTCAATAGTTCGTGAATCTTGGAATACGAAAGACGATTTCAATCGTCTAAAGACGATTTTGAAAGACGATTTCAATAGTTCGTGAATCTTGGAATGCCTCTGTAATACTCATTTGACATATGCGACTTATGTTATAGGTTGCATTCAGAGCAGAGATTCAGAGCGGTCAAGCGGTGTTGGCTTTTTGATGGTTTTTTGTCTGATAGAAAGGTCAGAAGGGCTGACAAAGCGGCTGCAATTTTTTCCAGCGAAAAATTTGTACGCTGAATTTGTTCATCAATTTCTTCTCTGTCACTCATAGAGGCATTCTGAGATACGAGGTGAATCGTTAAACTATCTCGGCAAAAAAGTCACGAAAAAGGGAACGAGGCATTCCAAGATTCACGAAACTCGAATCGTCTTTTGTTTTTACTGCAGTTTGAGCTCAAGATGACATTTTCAGTGCTAGGAGGCAAAACTTTTATTATTGTAGTTATGTTGAATAAATAAAAACCTAAAAAAATTGTTTTTTTTCGCGAAAAACAAAGTTATAAACGTTACCAAAATATAGAATATACATCGCGAATTATATGTAGAGTAATATTTGTGTTATTTTATATAATTTCGCTTAGATTTTAGCAAAAAAAAAATATCATTGTTTTTTTTGTTAGAAATTTTCCAACACTGTACGAACTTGTGAACAATGGAAAATTCCACTTGTATTGCACAGTTCAAGTGAAAACATTCCGTGTATGTATATTGTTGAATATTTTGATTGGCCTGTCACTTGTATGTGTTGGTGAAATATTCAGAACCATCGCTAATTAAAATTGTGTATGTGTTAGTTTTGTGCTCTGTTCGTGCAGGTTCAAGAGTGAAGAATTTCAATGCACGAACTACCATGCTCTTCATCTCCCTCGCCAACAAGCGACGGTTTAATGCAAGCAGAATTGTTCTCGTGTGTTATAGCCTGAACACAGTCAAATTTCGTTGACTACAAATGACGTCGCTAGTGTCAAAATTATATTGGCTCTTCTGGGAAACGAGAAAAAAAGAAAATTTCGTTGCATTCGTCGACGAAAGCAACGTCGGTAGTCGCTCGTGTTCTAATTCCTTAGCCACATAGTACGTCTTGTTCTTCTTTTCTTGTTTGTTTGACAACTATCATCGCTCATCGTCGACGAAATGACTGTGTTCAGGCTATTAAGCTTCATTGAAAAACATGGATCCCTTTAGTGGAATTTTTTGCTGAAGACTCTGAGAAGGAATTAATTCGCGTTCGAAATCAAAATTGGAATTAGCATTATTTATAACAATTATGTATTATACACTATGTATGTATTATGTATTTACTATTTATTATCTATTTTATAAATAAAAATAGAAAATAATAACTATACAAGTGAATCAAAAAATATATAACCAGATTTTTCATTGAAATATTACATTTTTATTAGGGAACGAGAGCTAATTTCTGATCGTCTTTTTTAGGAGAAGAAATCCGATAAAATCGTCTCTTGGAATACCAAAAGACGATAATTTCAACGTTTTACAAGAATTTTAACTATTTCGGTGAATCTTGGAATACGAAAGACGATTTCAATCGTCTAAAGACGATTTATAAAGACGATTTCAATAGTTCGTGAATCTTGGAATGCCTCTGTGAGAGACGATTTCAATAGTTCGTGAATCTTGGAATGCCTCTGTCATTTTCAGTGTTTTATTTACTTCTCGTGTGGCGGCCACGTGGAATTTAGCAATGAAGTGTTGTTGTTGTTTAAATGTTGTTGTTTTAGCCTGAACGCAGTCAAATTTCGTTGACTACAAATGACGTCGCTAGTGTCAAAATTTTGGCTCTTATGGGAAACGAGAAAAAAATAAAATTTCGTTGCTTTCGTCGCTCTATTTCTACTTCCATCGTCACATAGTTCGCCTTGTTCTTCCTTTTTTTGTTTGTTTACAAAAATTGACATTGACTTTGACTTTACAGAATTAGAAAATAATCAGCTGCTTAATCAGTCCAAGGATAATAACCTTTTCTGGGTTAAATAACAGAAACAAAAACAAATTGAAATATATATTGAAATAAAAATAGAAATTCTTTATTATTATTTATTAATAATCAATCAGAAAAGACGTTGTTACAATATTAATAAAAAAGAACTGCACCAAATTTTCTGGGAAATCTCAACAGGATGAAAACCGCGCGAGAGCTTTGACAGCTCTTATCGCTCATCGCTTTTGCTATGAAAATATGTTTGTGTTCGGTCAATAACGTATGACAACTATCATCGCTCATCGCTCATCGTCGACGAAATGACGAAATGTGTTTAGGCTATTTATCAGCAAAGACTCAGCAAACGTATTCAGAGCACATGATTTACGCTCACAAGAAAAAGCCAACACAGCTTTACCGCTCTGAATGCAACCACAGATTTTTTAATTTTATATCGTCTTTTGTTGTTGTTTAGAATACAAAAAGACGATTTTGGAAACGATATCGTCTCTTGTAATAAGGGTGTTAAGCCGACGTCAGACATAAAGCGATTTCCGCTGAGCGATGCGGGCGTTATTTTCGCGCTGGTGGTCAAATATAGCGCGAATCGCTGATTTACAAATTTTTCTTGATAAAATTTTTTCTTGGGGAAAAAACAGTACTAAAAAGTACTGTACTAAAAACAGTACTAAATTGTGTTTATTTAAAAAACTAATGTGTGAATTTCTGATCTCCGAATCGTTAGCGATTAACTTGCTCGCTTCTGAACGATTCGCTTCTAAATTCGCATTTTTCAACTTTTACGTAGCGAGTAGTTCATCATTACAAGCTTTACGTGAAATCGGTGGTATGTCAAAGCTGTGCTTAATTTTTCTTTAGGAAAATACATTGTACACTAGGATTTCTCTTTTCTTCACATGATCTACGGCTTTAATAATTTTGTTATGATTTCTCTTTTCCTCTTAGCGTTCATATAAGTATATCAACAGTGTTGACCTAAAAAAATATTGCATTTGTGAAATTGTGCTAGCAAAAATAAATTCGATGTGCTTTATATATTTCAGTTAATCTTTCTGAATGAGAAATACGTTGATGTGTTCCAAATGAGTTTTTATTTATTGATTGAATTAATTGAATGAATGAATGAATTGAATTGAATGAATTAATTGAATGAAACACTTTTAAGTAAAATGAAAATATTAGCTATAAAAAAAGCTATAAAAGTAGCTTTTTTGAGGTCGAAAACGGCTCTAAGGATTTCTTTGATATGCACATATTAGCGAGATTAAGAGATTGCAAATCGATCTGTCGAGGTGTTTTTTTCGAAAAAATTTATTTTTGTGGTTTTTTTTCTCTATTAATGTGGTTGATCAATAAGTGTGTGAATAATTTTGACATTGTTTTGTTTTTGTTTTTAAATTTTGTTTTGTTCTGAAATAAAATGTCAATATATATTCAAATATTTTTGTTTTGTTTTGTAAAACTTCAAGAAATTTATAAACAGTGTCAATATTTTCAAGGCAAAAATGTTTATAAAAATTCAACAAATTCTCTTCCTTAAAAACGATAGAACGGCCTTTTTTTACAATTCACACAGCAAAAAATCAAAACTTTTATTTTTAAAATTTTTCGCCCCATTAAACCTAACTCATAAAACTTGGCAACTTTTGGAAAAAAATTTCGAGCAACTGCTCGGGGTCCCAGGTTCTTCCAACATTATATTTTGAAATATAAATTCGTCCTTAGAACATAATTTTAGTGAAATGTTTGCGGCTGAGTTTGTTTGCGCGATACTATTTCTGAAAAAGAAGAATATAACAATGTGCCAGTGAAAATTCGAAACAGAGCATATGGTTTAGGAGTTAGACAAATTTATTTGTATCTTTAAAATGTATGTTTTTCCACAACTGAAACTCCTAAACAGTCGGGGTAAATTCAACATTATGGTGTGTCGTGAAACAAAATTTTGGTTCAGTTTTCACTTTTATATCAATATTTTTTTGAAGTTTCGGCTCGGAGATTGTAATCTCTGTTATAATGAGATCTCTGTAATAATTTTATGAAGTTTGATTTGTTGATATGCTGAAACTAAACATTTTCTGCTGAAATGTATGTCAAGGACTGATTTTTACCAAACATTGGTATGACAATTCACCGTTTTCGATTTCTATCAAAATCGTTGTAAGAAATGTGGATTTTGAACGATTATACGTAAGAACTATTGAAAGTGTTGTTGTAAAATCAGCGATCGTTGGCGAACGATTTCAAGGTGGATAAGAAATCGGAAAATGTTAACGATGCGAAAATAACAAAGCGGAACGAGCGATATGTCAATCGTTCGTAGATCAGAAATGTACCCCTAAATGTTTCGATAAAATGTTATTGACATGAATAAACGGTATTTTATTAGCTTTTTAACGGTACCAATATCATCTCTTGTAGTTTCGGAGACATCTTTGCTTAAATCTCAAATTTCGAAGCCCCACCCCCAAGAGGGAGCGACAACAAATTTTGTGTTTGTTGGGACCTGGACCGAAAACAACAACAACAAAAAAAAAATAATAACAAAATTGGAGCTGTGTCGAAACGGTAAACATAAGCCCCATTTTTACTCGTTGACTGAAGTTCAACAACTTACCGACTGAGCCACACAAATGCTATAAACTCATAAAAATTCGTTCCGATAATTGTACACACCGAAATGTCAAAATAACACAGGCTTATGGAAACGAGAAAAAATTAATGTGTGCATTTCTGATCTCCGAATCGTTAGCGATTAACTTGCTCGCTTCTGAACGATTCGCTTCTAAATTCGCATTTTTCAACTTTTACGTAGCGAGTAGTTCTTCGGTACAAGCTTTACGTGAAATCGGTGGTATGTCAAAGCTGTGTTTAATTTTTCTTTAGGAAAATACATTGTACACTAGGATTTCTCTTTTCTTCACATGATCTACGGCTTTAATAATTTTGTTATGATTTCTCTTTTCCTCTTAGCGTTCATATAAGTATATCAACAGTGTTGACCTAAAAAAATATTGCATTTGTGAAATTGTGCTAGCAAAAATAAATTCAATGTGCTTTATATATTTCAGTTAATCTTTCTGAATGAGAAATACGTTGATGTGTTCCAAATGAGTTTTATTAATTGAATGAAAAACTTTTAAGTAAAATGAAAATATTAGCTATAAAAGTAGCTTTTTTGAGGTCGAAAACGGCTCTAAGGATTTCTTTGATATGCACATTTTAGCGAGATTAAGAGATTGCAAAACGATCTGCCGAGGTGTTTTTTTCGAAAAAATTTATTTTTGTGGTTTTTTTTCTCTATTAAAGTGGTTGATCAACAAGTGTGTGAATAATTTATTGACATTGTTTTGTTTTTGTTTTTAAATTTTGTTTTGTTCTGAAATAAAATGTCAATATATATTCAAATATTTTTGTTTTGTTTTGTAAAACTTCAAGAAATTTATAAACAGTGTCAATATTTTCAAGGCAAAAATGTTTATAAAAATTCAAAAAACTCCCTTCCTTAAAAACGATAGAACGGCCTTTTTTTACAATTCACACAGCAAAAAATCAAAACTTTTATTTTTAAAATTTTTCGCCCCATTAAACCTAACTCATAAAACTTGGCAACGTTTGGAAAAAAATTTCGAGCAACTGCTCGGGGTCCCAAGTGCTTCCAACATTATATTTTGAAATAAAAATTCGTCCTTAGAACATAATTTTAATGAAATGTTTGCGGCTGAGTTTTTTTGCGCGATACTATTTCTGAAGAAGAAGAAGAATATAACAATGTGCCGGTGAAAATTCGAAGCAGAGCATATGGTTTAGGAGTTAGACAAGTTTATTTGTACTTTTGAAATGCATGTTTTTTCACAACTGAAATTCCTAAACAGTCGGGGTAAATTCAACATTATGGTGTGTTGTGAAACAAAATTTTCGTTCAGTTTTCACTTTTATATCAATATATTTTTAAAGTTTCGGCTCGGAGATTGTAATCTCTGTTATAATTATAATGTTATAAAAGAGGTTTAATTTGTTGATATGCTGAAACTAAACATTTTCTGCTGAAATGTATGCCAACGACTGATTTTTACCAAACGTTTGGTATGACAATTCACCGTTTTCGATTTCTATCAAAATCGTTGTAAGAAATGTGGATTTTGAACGATTAGACGTAAGAACTATTGAAAGTGTTGTTGTAAAATTAACGATCGTTAGCGAACGATTTCAAGGTGGATAAGAAATCGGAAAATGTTAACGATGCGAAAATAACAAAGCGGAACGAGCGATATGTCAATCGTTCGTAGATCAGAAATGTACCCCTAAATGTTGGTGCGCCCAAGACCTGAATTACGCCTTCGAAAGCTACACCACTGTTGCTAATTAAAAAAAAAGATTTTTGTGGTTTTCTGTGGTTAAGAAAAGACTAACAAGTAAGAGCGTTAACTTCAGCCTGGCGAAAGCTCATATACCCTACACCCGCATCTGTCATATCCCGCATCTGTCACACCCGCCAACTTTCATATCACTTACAAATAATAAATTTTGATCTATTAACTCATTATAGTAGAGTATACCAGAGGGCGTGTCACGCCCATTGTGCGATGACTCTCAATAACACGGTTAACGCGGCACTGAAATTTCAGCTTCAGATCCGGCCTACAAGCTGAGAAATTCAGCTCTCAAATTGGATGCATTATTTTTTACCTAAAAAGTAGGCGTTTTTTTCCATTTCGACATCAGAGAACTCTAAATGGAAGAGAATGCTGCATCCTGCTGAATTTGATAATGATGCTTCCAGTCGTTTTCCTGTAATCGGGGTTCTTTCACCAATGGGCGGACCACGCCCATTTTTGGGAGTATATTTAAGTCTGAGACGGTGGACTCGAAAATAAAATGTTAGCTTCAAGTTTTAGTGCGACCTTCATGCTGAGAAATTGAGCTATAAGCACGGGAAAATTCATATTTGCTAAAAAAAGTGGGCGTGGCACTGGTCCTAATTTTCTTAATTTTCAATGCCAAACAGCCTGTGATGACAAAGAATATTCGTGCCAAATTTCATGGCGATAGCTCTATTAATTTTTCCGTAATCCTGATTTCCAAAGACAGATAGACAGACGGACGGACTAAATCGATTTGGGAGCTGATTCTGAGCCAGAATATATGAAACATATTGAGGACAGCACAAACTTTTCAATGTTGTTATTGTTGTTTTTTGCGCCGACCCAAAAAACAACAAATTTTTTTGTTGGTCTCGTCTGGTTTAGGATTTAATTTTAGAAAAAATTTTAAATTTTAATTTTTATTACTACACCATTTCTAGTTGTAAATGAGAATAGAACAATTGAAATTGAGATTGTCTAATTGTAATTGAGAATAGAACAATTGAAATTGAGATTTTCTAATTGTAATTGAGAATAGAACAAATGAAATTGAGATTGTCTACTTGTAATTGAGAATAGAACAAATGAAATTAAGATTGTCTAATTGTAATTGAGAATAGAACAAATGAAATTGAGATTGTATAATTGTAATTGAGAATAGAACAATTGAAATTGAGATTTTCTAATTGTAATTGAGAATAGAACAAATGAAATTGAGAATAGAACAAATGAATTTAAGAAAACAATTTTTATTTTATTTCAAACAAGTTAATCCTTTAGCTTAACTTTTGTAAGGAACATGCAAGAAGAAATACCCATAAAAAGCATTGCATTCACTCCCTTGCACTGCTGGCTCTACATGGACTCTCTTTGTCGGTCCATTTTAATTACACCCTTTGTGCCAATAGCACCGATTAGGTGGACGTTCGGGCCACGGGATGAAGGCTGATAGTGACCCGATCCTTGACCAAGCCTCCGGGTCCTTGACTTGTCCAGGTCGTTGTATTTTTTATAACGTTTTCTATTGATGCTTTGTAATTCTAAGAAATTTTTTTGCGTATTTCTTCTTGCATGTTCCTTACAAAATTTAAGCTAAAGGATTTACTTCTTTGAAATAAAATAAAAATAGTTTTCTCAAATTCATTTGTTCTATTCTCAATTTCATTTGTTCTATTCTCAATTACAATTAGAAAATCTACATTTCATTTGTTCTATTCTCAATTTCATTTGTTCTATTCTCAATTACAATTAGACAATCTCAATTTCAATTGTTCTATTCTCAATTACATTTGACGGTTTCTCATTTACAATTGGAAATGGTGTATTCTCAATTACAATTAGACAATCTCAATTTTAATTGTTCTATTCTCAATTACAATTAGACAATCTCAATTTCAATTGTTCTATTCTCAATTACAATTAGACAAGCTCAATTTTAATTGTTCTATTCTCAATTACATTTGACGAATTCTCATTTACAATTGGAAATGGTGTATTTTTTTATATTTATTAATTTTTTTTTCTCTGTAAAATGTATAACTAACCTATATAATTATAGCAATTAAGAAAGCCCAGGGTCTTAGCTTTGCAGACATATTTTTTCACAAGCATCGGTGCAGGATTTTAGGAGAAAATGCATTTTAAAGCTAAGAATCGTCAGCCGCGGCAAGGATCATAACCCTCAATCAACAGAATCCTCTCCGCAATATGAACTTTTTTGCATACAGATTTTTCCGCGTATTAGCGGCCTTCGGCCGCGGCAGGGATTATCACCCTCAATCAGCAGAATCCTCTCGGTAATGTGAAGTTTTTTGCATACAGGCTTCTCCGCGTATTGGCAGCCTTCGGACGCGGCAGGGATCATAACCCTTAAACAACAAAATCGAGTCGGTAATGTAAATTATTCTTGCATACAGTCTGGTTGCGTACCAACAACAAAAAAATAAAATTCTCCCGGTAATGCAAAGTATTTTTTCATTCAGTGAGCTTTAAAATCAGAGCCTGAAAATAACTCTTATTCAAAAAATTTTTGAAATAAAAGTAAACTTTTAACTTTTATTTTTAAAAGTAAAAGTTAACAGTAAACTTTTAACTGTTAAAAATAAAAGTAAAAGTTAACTGTTAACTTTTACTTTTAAAAATAATACATATACACACATACACACATACATAAGCTATCGAATGGTGCTATAAAAATTTTTTGGTAAAAAAACCCCCGTGTGACCCCTTTGGGGTGGCCCCACCCACCGCCCACCATGTCCAAAATCCATTTCATGATGTTTCCTACCGATTTGTGCTATAAAAATTTTTTGGTAAAAAAACCCCCGTGTGACCCCTTTGGGGTGGCCCCACCCACCGCCCACTATGTCCAAAATCCGTTTTACAGCATTTCCCAACGATTTGTGCAATAAAAATTTTTTGGTCAAAACACCCCCGTGTGTCCCCTTTGGGGTGGCCCCACCCACCGCCCACTATGTCCAAAATCCGTTTCACGACATTTCCTGTCGAATGGTGCAATAAATATTTTTTGGTCAAAATACCCCTGTGTGACCACTTTGGGGGTCCACACCCACCGCCCACTATGTCCAAAATCTGTTTCACGATATTTCCTATCCCCAGGAGGGGTCTTCAAACACCTTTACCACGTGTCTTTTATTAAAGACTTTTAAAAATAAAAGTCTTTGAATAACAGTTATCCAAAGACTTTTATTTTAAAAGTCTTCGAATAAGAGTTATTCAAAGACTTTTATTTTAAAAGTCTTTGAATAACTGTTATGAAAGACTTTTAAAAATAAAAGTCTTTAAATAACTGTTATGAAAGACTTTTAAAAATAAAAGTCTTTGAATAACTGTTATGAAAGACTTTTAAAAATAAAAGTCTTTTAATAACTGTTATAAAAGACTTTTAAAAATAAAAGTCACTGAATAACTCTTATTCAGAGACTTTTTTAATATACATAAGTTATAAAAGTTTTAAGCTCTGTTTAAAATGCATTTTCTTCTAAAACCTCCTAAAATGCTTTTTCTCCTAAAAAACAACAACAAAAACAACAACAAAATTGGAAAATTTATGCTGTGCTCAATTTAAGCCGAATATATATACTTTTCCTTTCCTGCCACGCCTCCTTTAACGCATTACAGACGGAAGCACAAAGCGAATATACCATTATCCCTTCGGGTGTAGTGTATAAAAAACGACAAATTACGGTAGCTCAGACTTTTTGCGAAGGGGTTTGGTTTCCTTCTGTAAAACTGTATCCAATTGTCTTGTATGCTTATTAGTGAACACAACCAATTGAAATCCACAAACTAACGATGTGAAGAAGAAGTGCTTTCATCACGTTTGTAGGGAAAGTTTTGTGTGCGTGTATAATTAATTTCTTCTACAGCTTAAGATTTCATCTGCAATCCATATATTGCAGGATATGTAAAAACATTGGTAAAGTGAATCAATAAAAAAGTGAAACTGTACTTTTAACCAGTGTTAATTCTGTATCTAGCCATTGCCAAATAAATAAAAAAATTCCATAGATTCTGTCACTAAAGGTAAAGGAACAGTTCGATGCTCACCGTTTCGACTAGTTCGACGTTAGTCGACTAGTAAAAAAAATCGAGGTTGAACCATTATATGTTTTATAGCCATTTGTAAATGCTAACTTTTAAGACACACAGAGCTCCGCTATCATTGGACCTTAATTTTACATTTCCATCAAGTTCATTCTATAGACAGTTGCTAGTTTACATTTAACTGTAAACAAATTCGTCCCCGTTTTAGAGAGACATTCACTATTTTTCTGAAAGAGTATGCAAGACGACGCTAATATGCTAAAATCACAGCTTGCAAAAGGTAAGTAATAGTAAAAATAAAGAAAATATTTAATTATTAATAATAATCGAAAGATTTTTATACCCTAAACCCGAAGGGATGAGGGTATATTCACTGTTCTTCCGTTTGTAACGCATTAAAGGAGGCGTGGCAGGTATAGAAAAGTATATATATTCTGGCTCAGAATCACCTGATTCGATTTCGAAATCACGATTACAGGAGAACAAATACAGGTATCGTCATGAAATTTGGCACGAATATTCTTTGTTATCTTACGCTGTTTGGTATTGTAAAATCGGACCAGTGCCAGGCCTACTTTTTATAGAAAATATGCACTCGTCCCTGCTTTTAGCTCAATTTCTTGGCTTGTAGACCGAATTTTCAGCTAAAATTTTATTTCCGAGTCCACCATCTTAGACTCGAAAATGGGCCTGACACGCCCACTTATATACTATACCATATAATGAGGTGTTTGGTAGGAAAAGCTGTGTTCTACACCATTTCTAATTGTAAATGAGAATTCGTCAAATGTAATTGAGAATAGAACAATTGAAATTGAGATTGTCTAATTGTAATTGAGAATGGAACAATTGAAATTGAGATTGTCTAATTGTAATTGAGAATAGAACAAATGAAATTGAGATTGTCTAATTGTAATTGAGAATAGAACAATTGAAATTGAGATTGTCTAATTGTAGTTGAGAATAGAACAAATGAAATTGAGATTTTCTAATTGTAATTGAGAATAGAGCAAATGAAATTGCGAATAGAACAAATGAATTTGAGAAAAAAATTTTTATTTTATTTTAAAGAAGTAAATCCCTTAGCTTAAAATGTAAGCAACATGCAAGAAGAAATACCCATTAAAATCATTGCATTCACTCCCTTGCACTGCTGGCTCTACATGGACCCTCTTTGTCGGTCCATTTTAATTACACCCTTTGTGCCAATAGCACCGATTAGGTGGACGTTCGGGCCGCGGGATGAAGGCTGATCGTTGACCAACCCTCCGGGGCTTTGACCTGTCCTGGTCGTTGTATTTTTTATAACGTTTTCTATCGATGCTTTGCTAATTCTAAGAAATTTTTTTGGTATTTCTTCTTGCATGTTCCTTACAAAATTTAAGCTAAAGGATTAAATAAAAATTGTTTTCTCAAATTCATTTGTTCTATTATCAATTTCATTTGTTCTATTCTCAATTACAATTAGAAAATCTCAATTTCAATTGTTCTATTCTCAATTACAATTAGAAAATCTCAATTTCAATTGTTCTATTCTCAATTACAATTAGACAATCTCAATTTCATTTGTTCTATTCTCAATTACAATTAGACAATCTCAAATTCAATTGTTCTATTCTCAATTACATTTGACGAATTCTCATTTACAATTGGAAATGGTGTAGATCAAAATTTGCTCCCTGTAAATTTAAAAAAAGTAGGTGTCACCCGCCCACTTTTTATCACTTCGACAGATGCGGGTGTAGGGTATATGAACTTTGGCCAGGCCGAAGCTAACGCTCTTATTTGTTTCTCTTGAATTTATTTTTACTTACAAAATCAATGTAAAATAAATATTGTAAAAAATTGCAAGGTTAATACTCGTATGTGCTTTTAAGTAAAAATGTCTCTTTGCTTTTACTGTTATAAAAAATTATTATGAATTTGGTATAAGTAAACAATAGGTACCTAGCTCAGATTTTAAAAAAAATTGTTTAGGTAATGTTTAGGTATAAACCTCATCGTCCCTAGTCCAAAGGTGATGAAAGTTTTTGACACTCTTGTGTAGTTTAGGAGTTATAGGCCTTTGAATGCTAAAAAGTAAAGTGCTATATCGTCAAAACGAGTTGAGATATCAACGTAATATTGGTGCCGCTTACAAGGATATTTCAGGGCCTTTCTTAAACCTAATAACAACTTTTGTGATTATTGCCATTATTATGAAGATAATTCAACTTACAAAAAAATTCTTACTTCGTTTTACAAAATAACTTTTTCTCCCTTAAATGATAATTAAGACACTTATTCTTAACTTGTTCCAAAATCCTTTTTAATTTTAGTTCAGAAAAAGCCGAAAAAACAGGATTTATAATTATTTAACAAAAAACTTATAAATTTCAGTTTAATGATTTAAATATTTAACGCATAACGGATAACTAGATATAAACTAGTATAAGAATGCTTTTTACTTGAAAGAATTGATATTTTTGAAGTTTTTATTTAAAACTTCTGCTTTTGAACTTCTACCTCACTCACGTCATTATAATTATAATAATTTTTTTTTCGCCCGTATAGCGACAAAAATTTAATTAAAAATACAACCGTGTGTCTCTGTTTCGAGTAAAAACAAAGAAACAGCTCTCTTCTTGTACCGAAGTTTTTTTGTCGACGTTGGCTTCGTTGTCTTCGCTGTCTTCGCTGTCGACTTCCTTGTTGACGTTGGCTCCGTTGTCCTTGCTATCGATGTTGGCTACGTTGTTCCCTCTTGTCGATTTCGTTGTTCTTGCTGTCAACGTTGGCTTCGTTGTTCCCGGTGTAGACTTAGTTGTCCTTGCTGTAGACGTTGGCTTTGTTGGTCCCGCTGTTGACTTAGTTGTCCTTGCTGTCAACGTTTGCTGCGTTGTTCCCGCTGTCGACTTCGTTGTCCTTGCTGTCGACGTTGGCTTCGTTGTTCCTTCTGTCGACTTCGTTGTCCTTGCTGTCGATGTTGGCTTTCCTAAAGATTAGACTTACCAGACTTGAGAGTTACTACCTTAGCGCTCCGGGCAAGACTTACTATTCCCGCGTTGAGCCTCCTTTTATATGGTTTCTGTCCCTTTCACTCTCATATGTGCTGTCTTGCCAGTTTTGTATGGCGTGATACCTGACATTGAAGCTAAGCAGAGTAAAGGAAAAAAATCAGCCAGTTCTGTATGGCGTGATACCTGACCTTGAAGCTATGCAGAGTAGAGAACAACCATTTCCTTGTAGCTTCTAGTTTTTATTTTTGTACGAATAAGAGTATGTATGCGAAATTTGTAAATAAAATTTCGTCTTTACAATGTTCTGAGGGAACTTTTTAATAACCAAATGGAAGAACTTCATACTCGTAGTAACTTAATAATTGATCAATACGACATTTTAATGTGTGCTCCATTATGTATGTAAGTAATAATCATGGCGCGAGCCTTGTCAGGAACAAATTGCAACCGCAATGAATTTGAACTGAAAAAGCGTTACGTTAGGTCTGCTCGTTTACTTTTAGTTCTTCTACTTCTAGTTAAAAAAAGATTAAACAATTTAATGTTTCACTCCCACAAATTGAATATCGTCAATTCTACGAAACTCAATTCTACTGGACGAAATTTTCCCAGTTAAAAATAGCACGAATGGGAAATGATTTTGGTTCTCACTTGCGTAAAGTCTCTCAGTTATCGAACGGGTTCTAATAAAAACTAGTAAAAGTTTGAGCTTTCTAGTACTAGCAAGCACGTTATCGAATGAACCTATTCTTAAAAATTACTTACAAATACTTTAAACCTGGTAACGCTGTGTCGGCAGAGCTCGCATACAAAAATCGATGCGCTAGAAAGATACCTTAAATGTACGATGTTTGTAGAAAGTGTATGTATGTTCATAAATCCACTCGAAGAAAAGAGGCAAACATTAAAAGCAGAAAATGCAAAAAAAGGGAAACAAAGAAAATAAGTACGTACGCACTAAAGCTGAGCACAAGTTGTTTTGAAGACAGTTAGGTACAAATCGACGGGACTGCTGTTTTGTGACTGTTGTATGAAAATTGCAATAAATAACAAAACTGTGGTGCCTTTACCCGACCGACAGTAATTTGTACTGCTTGTTCGAAAATTTGCAGTGGCAGTTTTACTGTTGAGGCATTTTCTCCAAAGGAACGAAAAAAACGAAAACAACTCTACCTCTTTCCCTCCGCTCAAACTCCAAAGGCACAATTATTCATTATTCCATTTAATTTTCGTTTTTTTTTAAAGCTTTCGCGGTCGTACTACTGCAGGCCGCCTACTGACCGCCGTATAAGCATCTCAAAAAGTAATTAAGACATTAAGAACAAAAAACTCTCTCTCTTTCCCTCCGCTCAAACTCCAAAGGCATACTTATTCAATTTCCTTTTAATTATCGTCTTTTTATTACTTTGTTTTTGTTGTAAATTGTCCACATCCGGGCCACAACGATTGAAAACAGTAAAAAAGTGTTCTGCTACATTTTCGAGAAAAACGACAGAAAAAAAGTAAGAGCGTTAACTTCGGCCTTAATTAATTATGTATAAATAATATTGTATAAATACTCGTGAATATTGTTGTAAACAATTTTAGGGTTAATCCATTTTAAGTATCCATTAATTTGCCGTTAATAAAAAATTAATAAAAAACCCTCTAAGAATAAATATTTAGTGCCTCTCTGGTCTGAAGATTATCGGCAAGTAAAGATACAAAGAAACCGAAGAAACCAGAAATCTTGTTCTTCTTCGACAGTAATTTTTCGTTGTCCGCAGTATGCATTTACTGTTTCTGTTGTTGCTCTGTTATTCAAAAACGCGATGACAATATTTTTCCTTGTCTTCAATTCGAGCATGTTGTCTAGTCTTTTTTTGTTGTGTTGTTTGTATTGTGTTGCAAAAATTTTTGACAGTCACACTAGTTTATGAAATCAAAAAAGCGTTAATATTATTATCTAGCGAAACAAAACAAAGCAAACCCATTAACAGCAACAAAAACGATAACAAAATTATCATTTGAGGGTGTCGTGCCACCAGCATCACACACACCACTTTCGTTTGTGGCTTGGCCTGTTTCTATATTCTATATTATTTTTCAATGCCAGCAATAACGTTGAAGCACCTCGTAGCATGTGTTCAGTCAGTTAGCGGCACTTGATTACGAATGGTCCGATCAGTTTATTAAATCGTGAAAGAAAATAATTAATTAAAAGCTGAGAAAATAAAACGGGAAATGATTTGAAAACCATTAATTTTTTAATTCTGCATTAAAACACATCAAAATAGAAACAAAACGCTTGTATACCACTCAGACTAAATAATAGTATTTACAATGTATGTATATGTTTCGTCGGCTTTGGAAGAACTCTAAAGTGTAATTAAGTACAAAAAAGAAACCTAATGGCTTGCTGTGGTTATTAAAAATTAACACTCGAGTTAATACATAAACAAAAAAAAAACAAACAAATGTTTTTTAAACAAGAGAAAAAAAAAACATAAGAGAATAATTTATAAATAAAATTTATAAGATCGCGAAAAGCGGCATCAACATGAAAGTTCCATTACGTAATAGTGATACGAATGGAAAATATTCGTTTAATTTGAAAATGTTTAATGCTAGTCCTGGCTTTTGTCGAAGTGCTGAAGACGATGATCAAAACACACCTGTAGCGACCGTATTATCTAGCAACAACACTTCACTTTCCATAAATCCAATAACCTCTTCCTCCCTTCTAACCACATCCGCGTCCTCCCCTTCCTTCTCCTTATATTCTCCCAATGTCGCAAAAATTTCTTCTTTTAAAAAGAGTGATGATGCACTAAAATCATCGAAAGCTGCCCCGGTCTTCACAAATATTTCGAATGAGAATCAACGTAACAACAATTTTTATAAAGCCAGTGTCAAACACAGCGTCAAAGAGTTTCATAAAAATCACACTAAGCGTCGAAATTCAATTGAACTACTAAAACAACAACTACAACAGGATATAGAACAATATGATTTAGCTAAAAGCTTTAAAAACATAGAACCAACTGTTGCTGAAGACGAATTTATGTGTGAGTTCTATAAGACAGAAGAAGATAAATTATTTATGACTTAAGAGAAAATGTATGTACTCTAAACCGAAGCCCTGTAATCTATGAGACACAGGTCAACAAGTTACCACAATTATTTGGTAATCACAATCATTTCTATCACAATTATTTTAATTGTAATTAAAATTTATTTATCTTATTACTAACTAAAATATTTTGAAGGCGCGTGCCGCATTATCAATAGTTACGATAGGATTGATTTCAACCCAGAGTCCAAAACAGGTTGTCAAAGGGAGCCCAAATTGTTTGGGAGCTTTTAGAATAGAAGGCATTTACACTGTTATACTAGAAAGCTCTTATCCTCCATCTTATGAGACTAAATAGATATCTTTATAACCTATTTACACATAAGTTATGAATTAATTCGATAAAATATAGCTATCTAATAAAAAATTAAATATAAAGTAGAAAAAGGCACTGCTGTCCTTCAAAGGTTAAATCTAGAATGCACCATTAAATTATTCAAATTTTCTTTGTTAAATATATCCATTTAATATACATATGTACATATACGGGTGGTATCACAATGGGCCTTACTGGCCTAAGTGAGCTGGTAATTAACCGGCTGCCACTACACCTAACCTACATATACAATACTAGTTAAATAACTCTATCAATGCTGATTCAGAAAATTATTATTAATTATAAAGGTTACTTCCTCACCGACCGACAGGCTGATCTTGAGAAGGTTTCGTACTACGCTTTACGTTTTGAATTTCGCTGAGTGTTTCAGAGCGTCAACATCAACAAGAATCTAAAATACACTTTCCTTTTTTAAAAAAAGTATGGTACCTTTAAAAACTTTAGAAAATATAATTTAATTATACGTTATAGTATGTATCAAAATATATCTATAATATAACGTAAATTCGACTATTGTAAATGGCTACGAATAATCTACAATATATAATAAAATCTTCTATGTACGAGTGATAAAAATGAAATGTTTTTCGTTTTTCAATCGCATTGAGAACGGTTGGACCGAGTTAGCTAATTTAAAAATGTTCGGAATGGTTCGGAACTTCGCCCCCTAAAAGGTCGTGGCATGGTCTGAAATTACCAAAAAGCCATAATTTCAAAACTACCAGGCTCAGGAAGCTTAAATTTTTTAAATATGATGCAGTAAAGGTGCAATTAGAACACATTTTAAAGGTGTGAAATGATCTGAAAAGACTAAAAATAGCCATAATTTCAATACTACCAGGCCTAGGAAGCTGAAACTTTGTATGGTGATTGGTATTAATCCGTAGAGGTGCCCACCATAAGTGGTTAAAATGGGCGTGGCATGGTCTGAAATTACCAAAAATAGCGTTATTTTCAAAACTACCAGGCCCAGAAGAATGAAATTTTATAAGGTGATCTGTCTTACGCCTTATAAATGGCATGGTCTGAAAAGACCAAAATTATGCGTTCCTAAACCGATCATTCGATTGCGAATAAACTCTGATATGTTGTTGTGTGCATTCCCGCGAAGGATTTTGACCCAAAAGGTTTCCACCCAAAGTAGTTGCACGGGGGTGTTTTTTGCATCAATCGATAGAAAATATCGTGAAACGAATTTTGGACATAGTGGGAGGTGGGTGGTGAACACAAAGTGGTTACACGGGAGTGAAATATCGGGAAATATACATGATTTTGGTCGTGGTGGGAGGTAGGTGACGATCACCCAAAATAGTCACACAGGGGTGTTTTGACCTAATCTAAACAGTATTAAAATGTTTCCAAATATACATATATAAAATCCCTGAGTCTTGTATCTGTCTGTTAGCAAAATATGTCCAGGACTTTCTTTAGTACTTCCCTATCACTTAGACACCTGAAATTTGCCAAAGACGTTCCTGGGCATCTAACTCTGATGAGAAAAATCTCAAATTTCAAAACTCCAAACGGCTTCGCCATTTTTTTTTTCAATAGAAAAATATCGTTTTGTCAAATTTTATTTCAGATTTTTTTTTTTAACTTTTTTTTAATGTTAATTTAACGTTAATCTTACCTTCTAGTTTATTATATATGTACATATGTACATATATGTAGATAGTTATATGTAGATTTTGAATTGAATTTTTTGAAGTCATTAAAAAATATTTGAAAAGTTCAAATTTTCAAAATCGTTTCAAATTTGCATTTCATATAAGACTAAGCCACAGCAACGCGTGTTATAAATTTGTGTTTTTCTTACTGAAAAACATTTTCTTCGTAATTTCTATTTATTTCTTCGTAAGTGGATGATTAGTTTAGGTATGCATAAAGGACAAACAAATGTTAACTTTATATATTTTATATACATAACATAGATCAGCGATTCAGATAAATTATTTCTTTAAAATAATCAGAACAAAACAAACGAGAAAAAGGTTGAAGAATTATTTAAAAATCGTGACTGACGGTATCATCATGACGCTAGGTGCCCGTTGCCCAAGCGAAGCGAGGCCTCTGCCGGCTAATATAACATAAATAAAAAATTACTTTACCAATTTAAATTAAAAATTAATTTTTCAGTGCTTGCACATAAATCGCTTGCGTTCGCGATAAAGCCTACGGCGAAATAATTTAATTATGGAATGATTTGAAATGGATCTCGAAAAGTTTTAAAAAGATGTATTAAGTTTTTAATGAGTGTTTTTATATGCGTGGAGAAAAATTGTTATATTAAAGAAATATTGTGCCGGAATTCAAATTTGTATTTGAATCGTATCGAACCAATTTCAACTTCTGAAATTGGTTCGATACGATTATAAAAAGCAGATCAGGTGAGAAAGGGTCGCAGCAGGAAGAGAGTTAAGGCTCAAAAATCTTTAACAAATCGTATTAGCAGCTTGTAAGTTATACATAATTAAATACTGACTATCTTTTATTGAAATGAATCCACAATCCCTCCGTTTTTATAAGAACACACTGCTCTATACCACATCAACGATTTTTTTTTAAATTAATAAATTCAGTGACCCATTTTTATTAAGTGGCGTCTGAGAGTATTTATTCAATCTTCAGTAAAGGCAATTAATTAGTGCTATTAATTTCAACATTTGTTTCGAAATTTATTACACGTGACAATTGCATGTTGAAATAAGTGTAGAGCAAAAGAAAAAAATAGCTCTAGAGACTATTAAACATGAAATGCGTTATATAAGTTTATGACTTTAGAAGTGTCGATGGCACACAGTTAGCAAAATTTCAATATCAGAAAATAAAAATATTGCTCATGTTACTCGTAGCAAATCATGAGCTGTCGGCATGAGCAACAAAAAATTATTTTGAAAAATTTAACTGATAAGATATTCGTATATAAAATTATTAAGTTATTATATTAGAATTATTTCGCTTTACACGTTACTGCTGAAACATAACCTTGTAGTGAATGCAACAGCAGCTCTCTTTCGCGCAGCAGCGAAACTAACTGTGCGAGCACATCGAAAAGCCGTCGCGGCTGGCGGCGTAATCTGGGGAAAAAATGGCCTTTTTTGACTTTCTGACGATTAAAACTCTGTAACTTTTGCGTTGCTTATAGTCCGATACTCGAAGAAAGTAATATTTTATGCAGTACGCGTTTGTCAAAGTGCTTAGGCAGTTTCCGAAATAGCCAAAATCTGTTTGAAATGATAAATATAGCTTTATGGAGTTACAGTGCACGTGCAGTAATGTGAACACCGTAAAATATGAACACCCCAAAATATGAACACTTTTTATTTTGCATTGACTACTCTAAAGAGTGAACAAGACTTGAAAGTTCTAAAAGATGAACAATATGAAACATATTTATATGAATGCTTACATATTAATTACATAAAACTTACATAAACTTTACAAGTTCACGCGTGTTCAGGTCATACGAATTAATTCTTAATTTTTGTGAAATGAATACTTAAACATTTTTTAATAAATATATTTCTGTATTTGGTTCTTTTTTGAATAAAATTTAATTTGGTTTCATAAATGTAAATTTCTATTTTAAAATGCATAATTAGGATAAAATGGGGATATGTTTTGCCTTAAATTTTGACATTCGCAAAAGTGACAAATTCGAAACTGTGAACCCGCTTAGAAAATCCTCAACAATAATTTTTGCTGAAAGTCAAAACTTCGACGGTAAAAAATAAAAACAACTAATGAATGAAAACGAAGGTATTGAATGAAACCAACAGTACGTTTCGAATGTAATTTTAACAATGATTTATTAGGAACTAGCGTGTGTCTTCCGAGCTTCTCTTGCGGTCCAATGTTTAAACCGGTTTTGTGACCGTGGAGCAAGAAAACTCACAAACGAATATAAAAAATATTTAATATGGCGGGAACACCGCTTTTAATTAGTTCACATTAGTGCGCGTGCACTGTATATCGCTTCCGAAAAGCGTTATGCTTAGTATTACATGCAGAGTTATTGTCTTCGATTTCTGCTCAATTTCGACCAAAAACACGACCCAAATTTGCTTCAGACGGTCATAACAGGTGACAAATCATAGGTTTATAGTTATGACGTGGAAGCCAAAGCTCAATCATCCCAATGGAAGCTGCCGCACGAACCAAACCCGAAAAAAGCGCGCCAAGTTCGGCCGAATGTGAAGGTTATGCAGGGGCGTGGTGCATCATGAGTTCTAGCCACAGGGTAGAACGGTTAATAAGGAATATTACCTGCAAGTTATGCGCAATTTGCGCGAAGCGATCCGCCAGAAACGCCCAGATTTGTGGAAGAACACAAATTGGCTTCATCACCATGATAACGCCCCTGCTCACCCATCGTTGCTTGTGCGCAAATTTTTAGTCAAAAACAACACAATAATGATGCCGCAGCCACCGTATTTCCCAGATCTGCCCCCCCTCTTTCTTGTCCCCGAAACTGAAGAAAGGACGACTAGGCAAAAATCGAAGACGAGCCAAAATACGTCCAAGCAAAATAGCTGAACATTCAAAGTTGCCGAACTTGTCAGCATAAGTGATGGACATGAGTAGCAACATAACGCCACAAAAAACTTGAAAATCGATTATTCAAAATTCGCGATAGGTTTCGAACAGACCTCGTATGTGTGGGGCAAGGTATTTTGTCTGTGGTATAGCCTTGAACCAACCCAGCAAACAAAAGTAGACACGGTAAGCACATTTGGTAATAATATTGTAATTTCAATATTCGCAATGAATTTCCAAGTGTATTTGAGAAAAAATTACTGACACAATCTTTTTCCAAGTATACTTGGGAAAGTATTACCGATACAATCTTTTTCCAAATGTTTTACATTTGCCATTGGAGAAACACTCTTAGCCTTCTAAAAATTTGGATAAAAAACAAAGAAACAAAATATTATAAATACATATATAAGAAACAAAATTCCCAGTTTATGTTGAAAATTTAAACAAAAAACACGAAAATTTTTTCAAATAAAAGTTGCCTTCGAAAAAATTTAGTGTTAATTAGTGTTAATTTAATATATATAATTAAAGGACTATACTTCATGTTGAACAACAACTCCAAAGTTATGTCGGAGAAAAATTATTGTGGATTGAAACGAAAATGCAGTGTATAGACGTGTTTCTGCTTTGCTCACAATTTATAAGTCTTTTTGTCTATTGTTTGATCTCACCTAATAAATTTAATAAGTCGAATTAATTTTCTGCATTGCGGTTTTTGTGAGTTGCTATCCATGACGTCAACACGGCAAAGTTCGCGTCAAAAATTCGGATCTCCCGCTCCTGCTCTCGAGTATAACTCTAAAACTACTGGAGCTGAGATTGCTACTTTTGAGAGCTTATTAAGTAAGTTGGAAAAGAATCTGCTCACCAAAATTGAGAACCAAAAAGCGGTTCTCGTCGTGGAGTTCAAAGAATTGCTTCAGGTCTCCAACAACACTATAATGCAGAAGATTGGTGAGCTTGCTGGTGAGCTATCAAACATGCCTCTTTGAAGAATATGGCCGATCGCATTAACTCTCTTGAGAGTAAATGCAATGAGATTGATTCTCTTCGGGATACAGTCAGTGCTCTTAGATTAGAAAATGATGATTTCCGTAACTCCGTTTTATCAACTGATGTTATTGTAAGAGGCGTTCCCCTCAGCAATGGTGAAAATTTAAAAACGATCTTTGCCAATATTTGCCAAGTTGTGAGCTCGGACACAATATGTTGTGACATCTTTCGTCGGCGTCCTAATATCAAAAACGCAAGTAAAAGCAATAACCCACCACCACCACCACCTATTATTGCTAAATTGGTGTCTTCTAGTGAACGCTCTAAGTTTCTCAAAGCTGTAGCGGAATGTTGCAAGCAACACAAGCGTGCAATAACTTTAAGAGATGTGGGGATCAACGGTGAAGGATTTATATCAATCTTTGAATCACTCACTAAACCTAATAGAGAGGTGATGCGCCATGCTACACTGCTTAAACGCCAAAAGCTTTTGTCTGCAGCGTTTTCATTGCGCGGTTTTGTTTACGTCAAAGTAAAGTCCGATGGCCCTATGATAAGAGTTAGGACTATTGAGAACGTAGATAGCATTGCGAGTGTGAGCAAGCCCAGCTCAAACAATTAATTACGAGCACCCTACTGATGGTTCCTGCATTTTCGTCATTCTTTACATTTGTATCAGCTGTTCTTGTAGTGTTTAAGATTTTAGGTGTACTATTTCTAAATAATTTTCATTTATTTTTATCATTTTTATGCTGTTTTGTGAAGATGCACATTCTCATAACTATTTCTTTCTACATGTCTCACCACCCTCTTCCCTTTCTCTCTCTTTCTTCTTCCGACTTTGTCTTTGCCTATTGTTTAAATATTGATTCTAATTTGATATTAGCATGTCTGACATAATTAATAATTCTTCAAGCGGTAATGGGAATCTTAAAACTATGGTTAATATTATATCTAGGCGATACTCTGGTCTCAGAGTTGTCCACTTCAATGCCAGAAGTTTAAATGATTTTAAACTAGATTGTATAGGGCATATCTTTGAAGAATCGCTAGTAGATATTATATGTATGTATATCAGAAACATGGTTTCGTAACGATATTCAAGACTCTTACTTGCAATTGAAAGACTATAATTTACTGCGTAATGACAGAATTGAAGGAAGAGGTGGAGGAGTGTCAATTTACTGTAAATCATACTTGAATGCTAAGGTTGTAAGTAAAAGTTGTGGTTCAGAAGCGGAATTTATAAACGTTGAAATCTTTAATAGAAATGTGAAAGTTTTCCTTTCCTGCATTTACAATCCCAATCGGGCCTGTAACTTGGAGCCTTATTTTTGCTCGATATCTGATTGTGTTATTAACTGTGATTATTTTATTGCTTGCGGCGACTTCAATATTAATTTGTTACTAAATGATAGTGTTTCGGTGAATCTAATAGATCGATTTGCTGAAACTGGTGTGGCCATAATTAATACTGAGCTACCCACACGATACGCATATAATGCGCGTCCAAGCTTACTAGATTTTTTTGCCGTTTCTGACCCTTCGTCCGTTTTACTCTATAAGCAGGTTTCTTTTCTGTCTGATCATGATTTAATATTCTGCACGTTTAATATAGATCTTAAGTCTATAGTTTCACCTGCCGCTTCCTCCTTTACATATCGAGACTACAATTCAATAGACTACAGTTCTTTGGTTGCTGATCTGTCTTCAACTGACTGGAGTGAATGTTGGCATTGTGTGTCTATTGATGACAAGCTACAATTTTTTAATGATAGAATCAATTATATCTATGATTTACATGTGCCCCTTCGAACGGTGCATGCTAAGAATAGTATTTGTCCATGGTTCACTCCATCAGTACAGCTCGCACTTCGCACACGTCAGAAAATGTACTGCAAATGGAAAAGAAATCGTACTGTTGAAAATTGGGCTGCGTACAAATCAGCAGGAAACCGAGCAGTCGCAATTGTTAGATGCTCCAAAAAGTCATTTTTTACATCTAGGCTACATACATCGCTACCTGTACAGAAGCTCTGGCGTAACTTAAAAGACTTGGGAGTGTGCAATAAGAATAATTTTGAGTGCAATATTGATCCTGACGTTTTAAATAACTACTTTGTAAGCTCCTCTGTAAACGTCAATAATTGTGCTCCTAATGTCATGTCACCGAATAATTTCGTAAGCCCCTCTGCTAACGTCAATAATTGTGCTTCTAATGTCATGTCGAATAATTTGTTGTCTACGTTTAATTTTGTTCCAGTCGATGGCTTCGAGGTTGCAAGATGCATCTCTAACATCAAGTCAAATGCTGTGGGTGATGATGAGATTTCAATTAAATTTATCAAACTTGTGCTTCCTTGTGTTATTCGACCTTTACTTCACATTTTTAACCACTGCATAACAAGCTCCAGTTTCCCAAATAAATGGAAGTTAGCTACGGTCGTTCCTATCGCAAAGAAAATCAATGCTTCTGAACCTTGCGACTTCCGTCCAATTAGTATCCTGTCATCTGTTTCTAAGGTTTTCGAAGCACTTTTAGCAGAGCAAATTACCCGGCACTTAAGTGAATATAATCTTCTGTCCCCTTTACAGTCAGGATTCCGACGCAATCATAGCTGTGCTACTGCAGTAATGAAAATATTGGACGATATTAGGAATCCATTTGACTCTGGACACCTAACTCTTCTCACATTGTTAGACTTCTCTAAGGCTTTCGACAGCGTGGACCATGCTATATTATGTGATAAACTCAAACTATGCTTTGGTTTTTCTGGTTCTTCAGTAAGACTTTTAAAGAGTTACTTAGAGGGTAGATCGCAAAGAGTGAAAATTGGATGTAGATATTCGGGCTATAAGCCTACTTCTAGCGGGGTGCCGCAAGGCTCTGTACTTGGTCCATTACTATTTGTTATGTTCTTAAATGATATTTTTGCTGTAGTTAAATATGTAAATATGCATGCTTATGCTGATGACTTACAACTATACCTCTCCAGACCCTTAGAACTATTACGAGATCTTTGTGCTCGAGTTAATGAGGACTTGTGTGCCATTAATAACTGGGCGAATGTAAACAAACTATCCCTAAATCCAAAAAAATCCTTTGTTCTTTCGATTTTGAAGGCTAGTAAGCCGATTGTGGATATAGCGCCTATATATCTTAATACTACACAGCTTCAGTTTGTTAACAAAATAACTAATCTCGGTTTTGTAGTTAATTCTTCGCTGACATGCTGTGATCACATAAACTATGTAGTGAGTAAAGTGTACTATACTTTGCGTAATTTGAGACTATCATCTATGTTCGTTCCTACCCAAACTAAACGAAAACTTATAATTTAGTTAATAATTCCTTTTTTTACGTACTTTGAAGTAGTTTATAATAAACTCGACTCTAATTCGTGCCATAAGCTCCAAGTTGCATTTAATAACGCAGTACGTTATGTTTATGGTCTCAAGAGATATGAACACATTTCGGCTTTCAACAATAGCATTCTTGGCTGTAGTATATTTAACTACCTTAAGGCAAGGAATTGCCTCTTTCTGCACAGATTAATATATTCTAAGAGCCCTTCTTACCTATACGAGAAACTTCAGTTCGCAAGATCTACGCGAGGTATAAATTTTATAGTACCACGATTTAAGTATAGTGAGACCAGCAAATTATTTTTTATTAGTGCTATTCAGCTTTGGAATTCCCTACCACTTGGTATTAAACGCGAAACTAATAAAACAAACTTTAGGCAACAGATATTCCAATACTTTTCTTAATGACTATTCTCCTCACTCTTCGTCTTCTCTTCTTTACTATTTATCTCTTTTCTACTTATGTGCATCTATAGTACCTTTTTTTTCTAAACTTTTCTTAACATATTTTATGTATTCAGATATATACAATTATATTTGTTTTCTTGTACGAGTATTACTATACTTATAAATGTAATTTGTATATTACTTCTTCTAATCTTTATTTTTAATATTATCTATTATAATTTCTTATTATATTCTTTCTTATGCGAGGTGTATTGTTTAAAACTATGGTGCATTTAAAAGATTGTTCTTACATGCCCTTTATGAATTAATAAATAAATAAATAAATATTTATTCTTGCTGAAAGTCTTGCTGAAAGTTTTTCATGGAAGGGCACAAAGGAGAAGAGAAATGTGCAAGAATTAATTACATCTCAAGCTATTCAAAGTATATTAAAACAATTCTATTTTGTATTATTATTGTCGCTAATGTTAAATCTACTTTTAGGGGTCATTCTCTCAAGAAATTGTTGTGAAGAGGATTAGAAGAAAGCCACGAAAAGCTTCTTTCAGTTTGCCAAAAACAGGCAAAAGTAACTTGAGGAATACAATAACAAAATTAAATAACTAGAATTTGTAATAATACAATTTTATTATTGTAATACGATTTACATAATTTGACATAAGACTTGTTAAATTGATACTTGTTTGACTTAATACTTGTTTGACTTAATAATTGATTGATACTTATTAAAAAGTTATTAAAACTTATTAAAGACTTATTAAAAAATAATTAAAATTTAGGTCTCCTCGGCAGACGACAAGGGTTAAAAAAGGAGATTTATTGTAGAAATGGAATTACAAGCAAAACTTTTCACAAGCTTTTTAAAAAATTACTTATAAGCTTTGAAAATTATTGCAAGAAAGTCTTGGAAAGTAACTGTAAATTATGCTTGTAAAACTACTGCATTAAAAGATTTGTGCAAGCTTTTTAAACAATTACTTGTAAGCTTTGAAAATTATTGCAAGAAAGTCTTGGAAAGTCATGTGTCATGTGTGTAAAACAACTTATATTATAAGTAATTCACAAGCTTGTTATGCAGGGAGCCTTTTCGATTTTTCGATAATTGTAATTCAACGTTTTCCAATTATTTTCAAAGTTTTTTTTCAAATGCGTCGCTTATGAAAATAAGTTTATCATAAGTTTATTTCGAAACGTTTTGGTTTGCTGGGGAGTGTCGTGGGATTAAAATGAAATTTCTGCAAAAGCACCAATTTTCAGGAGTTATTGGTCTCATTGATGAGACCCATATAAAAATATCGGCTCCATCACGAAATATAGAACACGAATATGTATGGCGCAGATCCCGTATTTGGAAAAAACTTAAAGATTTGTATAGTGCGGGTGAACGGAAGAGCGTGAAGATTAATTCGCAAACGGGACGCGAATTTAGCAAAGACACAAACTACATATTTTCAGCGAGCATGTCCTTGAACAAAAAGTTAAGCGTGAGCGTGAAGTTAAATTCGCGTTTCCATCAAGCTTCAAATTCGTTTCTATTAGTTAAGAGACTAAATTGCAATAAATTTCATTTTGAAAAGTGTTATTAGTTCGAACTCCATCCTACTTTGGTTCCTGTGGCATCACAATGGGCCTATTAGGCCTAAGTGAGCTGGTACTCGTATAACACTATTTTTGATACTTAACGCAGACGTTAGACGCAGTGGCAACAACCCTTGGCCATGATAGGACCTAGTTTGTTGGAAAAAACATAGCAGGAGCTTTCCAAAGATACGACGGACTTGTTAATCCTATATTTGAAAATTTTTTCTGTCTATACTGTTTTTGGTCAAGGGGGAGTGGCCACTGCCCCTTCATTAAGTATCAAAAATAATATGAAGATCGAAAATATGACACTTTTCAAAACTCATTTACAAAATTTTCAAATATGGGATTCACAAATACGTGGTATTGCTGGAAAACTCCAGCTATGTTATTTCCAACAAACATAGCAAATGGTGTTGTACAGTACAGTGTGTGTACAAATAGTACAGTGTGTCTCAACTCAAAACTCATCGCGGACCGGAAAATATCTGCTTTTTTTATGCGGACCGGTGACAATAATATTTTTAATTTAAAAAATTTTCTGTTGTAAAAAACTTCAAACTACATTGAGCAATGAATATTTCTTATTTATTTACCAGGATATAAATATACTAATCAATTTGATCGCTGCTTTTCTTTTTGTACAATCTCTATATTCAGCCTTGTTCTGTATTCCGATCCGAAATTGATTCTAAATCGGAATTGAATTCCGACTCGTATTTGCGGAGGTGTTCTGCAATCCGATCGAATTTCACGGTACCCGGCTGATTCATCGCAAATGCTTTGCGATTATGTAATTCATCGCGCAGCAATTCATCGCAACAGCAATTCATCGCGCAGCAATTCATCGCAACAGCAATTCATCGCAACAGCAATTCATCGTATTAGCAATTAATCACAAAAAAATTTTGAGAAATGTTTGATAATTCTCCACAGAAAAGTATGTAATTATCAAGCCACAAATTTTAAAAATTTTAAAAACTCATTTTTGCAGTTTCTTCAACAATTTTCTCACTCTATTTGGGATATAATTGCAACAATTGGATATTCTATACAATTTAACAATAAAGTTTTGTGTTATTGTCATTTGGAACGTTATTCATTCAATCGCGCGATTTTTCAAAATAAATTTTTCTGCTTCGGCTCGCGATAAATTTTTTTGCGATAAATTGCTACGCGATGAATTGCTGTGCGATGAATTGCTACTCGATAAATTGCTGTGCGATGAATTTGTCTTGCGATGAATTGCTTGCGATGAATCAGCCTAGAATCGAATTTCACATGTTAGAAACGAAAACAATTCCGATTATAACTCATCCAGTTATTTTTTAACTGCCACTTTGGCGTTTAATAAACTAAATTTTGAAAATTGAAAACAACAACTGTGGCTCACAACAGCGTAGTAGAGTAAGTACTCACCTAGCATGTTGAGGGTATGGGTTCGAATCCTGGCAACGCACGCGTGGTTTATATAATAGCCATTTGAATATTTTTTTTACCCTTTTTTAGATTGGTGGCTAATTATTGTTGCATCTAGTATTCCCTGGAGCGCTTTGTATTCTCCAGGAATAGTTTTTTCTGATTTCGCATTTCCAAGCATGTCTATGATAAATTTTGGTGGACCAAAAATATTTAGTTTCTCCGCTAACTCTTCCCACAAAAATCGCATATTTTCAAAAATTACATAATTTTTTACAAACAAATTCAAATTCACCAACAAAAAGTTGGTCGGATTACTTATGACAGAAGATTCCAAAAAATCGAAATGCAGAACACCTCAATTCCGACAAATACGCAAACATCGGATTCGGAATACAGAACACCTTCGAGAAAAAAGTGATCGAAATCAAATCCGATTCTGTGTGAATCGGAATGCAGAACAAGACTGATTATTTTCGAAATTGTTTTTAATTAGTCAGAATACAATCATCGGATTCGAATATCGGATTCGGAATACAGAACACCTTCGAGAAAAAGTGATCGAAATCAAATCCGATTCTGTGTGAATCGGAATGCAGAACAAGACTGATTATTTTCGAAATTGTTTTTAATTAGTCAGAATACAAGTAATAAAACATTTCCAAAAAAAGTCGACTTGTTAACAAATTAAATATATGTTTTTTAAGTTTTCGCGGACTGGTCAGATTAGAGTTGCGGACCGGCGGTTAAGAAACAGTGGTATAGTATACTAGTCGGCGGGTCACGCCTATATTTCGCGAGATAACTTTCACCAATTCAGTAAACTCTGCAATGAAATTTAAGCTTCAGATTCCAACTACTGACGATTTCAGCTCTAAAAAGGTATGCATTTATATCGTATTTACTAGAAACAGGAGGTGTGTTCCTGATCCGATTTACCCATTAAAAAGTAGGTCGCCCCGTTTAATTTTAAGTATTATTATAACTCAACTTTCATTATGATGAATAAAATAATTTTTAAAAGAAAATTGGAATTATAATAACGATCCAATTTCAGAAAATCCAAATATGTACACTGGTTGACATTACTTTTGATCTGGATGCAGGCCTTAAAATTTGTGTAAAATTCTCTTCTCATTGTGAAAATATCTTCCGCCATACGTTTTTGAGAACGATAAAATACTCCAATTCAGTACGTTGGAAAAAGTTGACTTCGGACCTGTTCAAAGCAATTGATTTTAACAAACAATTTTCTACTTAAAGATTATTAGGTGGATAATCTGGAATGGACTGGTATAGGATTTTTATTTTCATCGACACACTTTTCGTTAAATATATTGTATTAAAGCTGTATTGAACACCGTGGTTCATATAACCTAACACAAAAGCCATTGTTCTATTTTTGACATCACGTTCGTTCAATTCTGACAGTAGCGTATACTGGCCGCTTTTGTCGCTGGTCTTGTTCTTCTTACAAGTGGTTTGTTTAGATTTTCTAGCTAACGAAACGAAATTTTACTTAGAAAAGAATTGCATTGCGTAAATATTAACAATAGGAAGAAAATAAATGAAAAACTTATAGAGTAAGTGCGTGGACATAAATGTTTGTTGGCGACCATCGTAGTTGTGTTTTCGTGCAGCCGACAAGCAAATGGCAGCGATGATTGCATCTCGTCAAATCACCGCCTTGGTTCTGGTTATACATTTTCTCGCAAAAAATTTTAATTTTCAAATTTCACATCAAACGGAAAAAGCCATGATCCGGAAAATTTATTTTTTCTACTTATAGAACATCTTTCTACGAAAACATGAGCTCTCGGTGTCGGAAAAAATTAGCCGCCTTAATTAAAAGAAAGTAATTCAACTGTAATTCGGTAATTCAACTTTTTGTTTTAGTAAATAAATATGTAAAAAAAATTAAAACAGAAAAATGTGTGCGATATCTTCTTTGTTACAATGTTTATAAACAACCATTCACAAAATTCGAAAATTTATGCATTCGATTTATAGAATTTGTACACTATTTTTTTTTGTTTATTAAAAACCTCAACAATTTTTTGAGGTATAGGTAAATTAAAGAAAAAATATCTTTTCATCGGAATTTTATTTATTTAATTTATTCCCCGACTTATTTTTAATTAGAAATTATTTGCTCGTCCAGAATATTCAAAACTACTAAACAATATTTTTTAACCAAATTTTGGTAATTAGTAAGTCTTTTCCTTAATTTAATTTGTCATGTAAAAACTACGTTTTTATTTGTCCTGGAACTTGTAAACTAGTGTAATTATAGGATTAACCCTGACCTTTTATTTCGTTTTAATAAAATTCGAAGATAAAGTTAATGGGGCCATACCGATTTGCCATGCCGGACTATACCTGCTTTTTATAGGAAATATAACCATATCCATATTTAGAGCTGCGCTGAATTTATCAGTTTGTTGTTCAGATTACCATATTGTAGAGTGATATATCTCCATATAATATATGTATGTATGTGTATATAAGTAACGCTCTTACTTTTGTATAATCTATTCGACTGCCACGGGCATATAAGTCTCGGCCAGGCCGACGTAGACGCTCTTAGTTATTTCACTTCGATTTAAGAACTAAAGTCCTTATACAGTAGCGGACATAAAAATTCGGATTAGTGGGTATGCAAAGGGTTGTAGTGACCCTCAGGTACAAGGGGCGGCAGATAGAGCAATTATTTTGTATAAGTACATGCATTAGGTGCATTTTTGCATTATTCATTTTTTACTGGTTGCGATAAGTGTTTTTTAATTTTATCGAAAAGTGAAAAAATGCCGAATTTTTAAAAAAATGAGTACTGCTGACAAGTTTGCAAATTTTAGCATTGCGGAAAGAAAAATTAAGTTAGCGGGAAATTAGTGAAAGAGTTGGCTTCAGCAAGTCGTCCATTACAGAATTTTTGAAAAACTACGAAGGAATAGAGTCTCTCCAGCGGAAACCAGACTCAGAAACGGTTCGGAAGACCAATTCGAAGGAAGATCGAATTTTAAAACGCATTATTCTACAAAACAGATTACAAACTGCTGAGAATATTAGAAAGAAGTTTATTCAAGGTAATGAAACCGAAATTAGCAGGAAAACTGTTCGCCGAAGACTTACCGAAGCCGGTTTATGCGCGCGTTTCCTTGTCAAGAAGCCACTTTTTACAGCGAAAATGCGTCATAAGCGCTTACAATGGGCCAAGAAACATCAAAATTTAACGCAGGTGGATTGGAGAAAGATGATCTTCTCTGACGAGTGTAAATTTAACCCCTTCGGGTCCAAAAGAATTTCGTACGTGAGGCGAAAGACAGGCGAGCGTTACAGCGACAAGTGTGTTACACGTACCGTGAGACAGGGAGGACGTGTATGGACGTTTTTCCTATCATGGCGTTGGACAGCCCGCCCTAGGAGATCGTACCGTGAACGCCGTTACGTACCAAAGCTTACTTGAAGAAAACCTCATCCCTTCGATTAAACAGCTCTTTTCGCAGGTGAGCAACATCATATTAAAGGAAGACTCTGCGCCTTGTCACCGTGCGAAACTGGTAAGTACTAATATTTTTTGCATGGCTGAATATCTGGCTAAAAATTTTTTAAAATTTTAACGGTCAAATCGGTTTATTTTTTTGCAGGTCGAAGATTACTTAGCTAAAGTCGAGATTTCGGCAATAGAATGGCCTGGAAATAGCCCTGATCTCAACCCAACTGAGAAATTGTGGCACATCATGAAGGTGCAGGTAACGAAGAAGCCCAGAACATTACCTGAGTTCGATCGGTTCTTAGTGGATGTCTGGTATAACAGGATCACAGCGCATACACTACAGAATTTGGTTGACTCAATGTCTGAACGAATTAGAACCGTTATAAAAAACAAAGGAGGCTCGACAAAATATTAGGTTTAGGTTTTTTAGATTATTTAAGGTTTTAGTTGTTTTACAATGTGATTTCATTTTTTTACTCCCGATACAAAAAAAGTTATAAAAGTACATATTAAATATTAATAAAAACGGGAAAAAATACAAAATACACATTTTACTACTTCAAATGAAAAGCCTATAAATTATTTCCATATTATTATCTATTTTAGATGGCTAATGCACGTACATTATCATTTTCAAATGGTTTTTTAAAGTATTTTCAGAGATTAAAAAAATAAAAAGAAAAATATCAGATTTTTAAGGTGTCCGTATTTTTATGTCCGCTACTGTACATAAAAATTCCTTTTGTAATACGATAAATACTTTTTTGTCTCTGCAGCAATGCCTTGGTTTGGTATGGACATTGGCGGTACTTTGACCAAACTGGTTTATTTCGAACCCAAAGATATCACACCACATGAACAGGATCAAGAAGCTGAAATCTTACGTAATATTCGTCGTTATTTAACCAAGAACTCAGCGTATGGAAAGACAGGACATCGTGATACACATTTACAGGTATAGAAGCTTTTATAAATAAATACGGAAAAGGAACAGTGTTGGGATTAACGCACCACCGTCAACAATATTGTCCTTGAATGTTGTATATGTATTGGGTATAACTAACATCGGTTTTTCACAATTTTATTATCTATGATAACGAAATATTGTCTGTTTTAATTGACGAGAAAATAGTGACGAGAAAGGACCAAACGGTTTTTATATGGTCCTTATTTATTATAAACTCTTTTTTACGATTATTTTTATTTTCTTCTCTTGCGAAAGAATTATTAGTTGTTCGATTCAAATTTAAAATGTTTTATTTTTGTTTGACTTTGCTATGATAAGACAGGGCTTCACACTTTACTTAAGTCAGGCCGAGCTAATTAAGTCAACGTCGGTCGGTGCTCGCTAAAAATGCACACTTTTAATGAACATTACTTGAGCAAAAAAAAAAACATGCAAAAAATATGCAGGAATTTTTTCCGTTACGTACGACATTAGTCGACAATTTTAATTCAAACTTTCAATCAGTTTTTTAAATGCAATTTATTGATATTTGCAGTGACGTATTAATGGTGTCCGCCCCAGGTGACACCATTTAAGGGCTCACACCCAAACAAACTAAGCAAATAAACAGCGCAAAAAAGAGTTTTTTTAGTATTTCCGAAGAAAAAAATTAAAATTACAAGCACAAAATCAATTATGTATTAAATAGCGATGGAAACTACTCCATATGGGTAAAACCCGAGCAGAAAAATTAACATTTATTGAGTAATTTTCAAGTAGAAATGGAAATATTGTGCGTGTTTTTAAGTGTGATAGAATTTTATGTTTGGACAACTCACAGTTACCCTCATAAGTCATAAAATCTCATAACTTGTAATTTTCTATGAGTTATAGAAAATTTGTTGTTGTTTTGCACGTATTCTGCTGTTGGTACACTTATAATTCTCAGACCTATGTATGTTTTTCCAAAAATCATAATCTGTCAGTCAGGTAAAAAACTCAAAATTAAAAGTTCAAAAAAATTAAAAAATTCAAATAAATAAACCACATTTAAATGAGTCTAAAGAGCGAGCAAGTTAGTAAAAATGAAAAAAAAAATTCAACAGAATAAGCATTTACACCGTTGCATTTCAGAACGATAAAAAAAAACGCTGACGGATATTTTTTGGCATTTTAACTTTGATTTTATCTCAAAATTTTTGTATTAAATATAATTGCCAAACAGCTGTTTATACTCAAACATCTGTCAGATTTTTGCAATACAAAAAACAAAATATAAAAAAAACTTTTCACAGTTAGAAGTCACAACTTAGAACCTTATAACTTATGCCTGGTTTACACAGTGCGAGCTAGCGTACGAGTCAGCCTTCCGAGTAGCTGCACTGCAGTAACTCGCAACGTTTGGACGTAACTAACGAGTAACTCGTACGTGTGAGTTGGTTAGTAGCTCGCATCCGAGTTACTTCAAAATTTTTTGTTTTCACTCGCCTGCTCGCCGGACAGCTGTGCGTGAAACAGCTGTTTTTTTTTTTTTGTACTACGCCGAATCGTTCGAAATGGCTGCGGATAGATGGTCTTCTGACAATAATATTTCATTCATGAAACTCTACAGAGACCAAGAAAACCTGTGGAATTGCTTCGATAAAAACTATCGAAATAGAGATATGAGAAAAGCATCTTTGAAACATATCGCAAAAGGAATGCACCTAGGTAACACCATTGAGGTAACCAAGAAAATAAAAAATTTACGATCCACCTACAATCAAGAAGTGAATAAAATCGAAAAAGTAAGAAGAGTGGCGCTAGCGCAGACGAGGTGTACAAACCATCCATAAAATGGTTTGATATAATGGATTATATAATGAAAACAATTAATTTAAAAGAAAAGAAAACAACAATCCAAATCCTTTTCTTTCACTCTTTTTTTTTTGATATTGGCTATGGTTATAGATATTTTCCAATTCCTGACATAATATTGTTGTCATAGAGCTTATCACCGTTTTTTTTATTAAAACAAGTTCACTCGACATCGCGACTCGGCTAGGACTGGGCAGTAGCTAGGTGTCGTGTAGACAGCAAAGGCGAGCCGAGCTGCTGCCTAGGAATTTGACAAGCCTAGTAGCTGTCTACTGGCCAGGCAGCAGCTTGCACTGTGTAAACGAGCCATTATGAAGGAATTTGTGAATTGCCTAATTGTAAAAAATAACACAAAAAATATCATTATACCCTACACCCGAAGGGATGAGGGTATATTCACTTTGCTCTTCCGTTTGTAACGCATTAAAGGAGGCGTGGCAGGTATAGAAAAGTATATATTCTGGCTCAGAATCACCTCCTGATTCGATTTAGCCATGTCCGTCCGTCTGTCTGTCTGTCCGTCCGTCCGTCTGTGGAAATCACGATTACAGGAGAACGAATAGAGGTATCGTCATGAAATTTGGCACAAATATTTCTTGGCACGAATTCGAAAATTGGAAAAATCGGACCAGTGCCACGCCTACTTTTAATAGAAAATATGCACTCATTCGTGCTTTTAGTTCAATTTCGTGGCTTGTAGACCGAATTTTCAGCTAAAATTTTATTTCCGAGTCCATCATCTTGGACTTAATATATTCTCGAAAATGGGCGTGACACGCCCACTTATATACTACACCATATAATGAGGTGTTTGGTAGAAAAAGCCGTGTTGTAGATTAGTTAAAAGATCAAAATTTGCTCCCTGAAAATTAAAAAAAGTAGGTGTCACCCGCCCACTTTTTATTACTTCGACAGATGCGGGTGTAGGGTATATGAGCTTCGGCCAGGCCGAAGATATATATACTTGTTTTAATTTAATTCTGTTATGTATTCGAAAGGTCAATACATGACATTAACACTTGAGAATAATTTTTATTCTGGACGTTCAATTTTGTACCAGTTTTAGCACCGCTGGCCATATGTCAAAAATAACACCAATAACGTTGGCCTCCAAGGCATCAATTTTTGGCATCAAGGCAACAACCTTGCAGGACAATTGATAGGTCCGCTTATCGAAATCAACTTATCGCCATATTTTGATTTTAACAATTTGATGGTTGCCGTCGTCTTATAGTACGTAACGTTGCGTTTCTGTTGAAATCTCCCACATCTTGTCCGGAAATCTTTATCTTTAATCTTAAATCTTTGGTTGGTAACAAAATTCTGAACAACATCCCAAAACCACAAAATTCCAATGTGACAACATTCTCAAATTACAAAACGAATCCAGGATCAGATTTTATAGGTCAAATCCCGGGATTCTAATTTTCAATACCAAAAATCCCGGGCTCCAGGTCGCTTAAATAATAATAAAAAAATTTTTTAATTTTTGTTTTTTTGTCACTATATTTCGGAACACCACCGGTGTCCGAGTATTAACCTGAAGAGTATCCGAGTATTCACCTGTATTAAGTATAAGCGATAAACAATACCAAGAAAAAACAAGACTATACCATAACAACAATACTAAAAAAAAACAGTTTCACATATAACACGATACAAGACATATTTAAGAAAACTACAAGAGACTTGGAAAACAAACTAAGCCACAGAATGAACCCAAAATCTACAAATCAATTATAGGTATACCGGGTTTATCCAATAGAATTGTCAATTCTGATTTATGACAAGGAAAAAACAAAAATTACACAGAAAACAAACAACAAACTACAAAAACTATATACCAATATAAAAACCAAGATAGACAAATTAGAAAAATCAAACGTAGTTTATAAAATTCCATGTAATGGAAATGGACCCCACACATGTAAAATGGTATATGTTGGAACAACCAAATCAAAATTAAGAACGAAATTGGCAGCACACAAATCAGACTACAAAATAAAGACGGGAGAAAGTAACAACAAAACAGCACTGGTTAATCACTGCATAACAACAGGATACTCTCCGAACATAAAAGACACTACAATACTACAACAAAAGACAAACCACAGAAAAAGATATACTAGATGCTACATATAATAAATGTACCAGCCGACAATAGAATGAATTTTAAAACGGACACCGAAAATGCGCACAAATCTACAGACATACAATAAACAAGTTGAACAAAAACTAAAAAAAAAAAATGTAACTCTCATATTTTAATCAGTATTCACCTGAAGACGGACACGGGTGGTATTCCGAAATATAGACCATTTATCTGTAATATAAACTTAGAAGAAGATAGAAACTTAGAAGAAGTTTATAGAAATATAAACTTCAAAATTATCTAAAAAAAAAATTTGTTTTATTATTATTTAAGTGACCTGGAGCCCAAACAAACTTAAAAATTATCTAAAAATTTAAAAATAAAATTTATATAAATTGTTTGGGAATCTTAAACCTTCAGTAAATCCGACACGGTAACCGAATTTTTCTGGGTGTGCGGCTTACGGCCACAGAAAGCGATTAAAATCGTCAGTAAGTCCAAAACTCACCTGGTAACTAAAGTTCCTCTGCATCTAGAGTATCTCTTCAAGGGAGACCAACGACTCTAGATCGTAATTGCTAAGCGTAATTGCTAAGCAGTTTTGTGCCGTCGGATTTTCATTTTGGGATTTACAAAATAATTGGGATCTTTTTGTTTCGGGATTTGACTGCAACTTAAAAATCATTGATCATGGTGCAGTAACGATCTCTATAGACTGTAACGGGAGCTACGATCTTATTTTTAAAGAAATAAGGCAATGATTCCAGCGTTAAAACCGCACTAAACGGTGCAAATTTCTTGATGTAATGGAGTCCGTAGGGTCTCTTGTGGATTGCTCATCGCTAAACCCAATTTTGCGAGGAAATAACGGGTCAGTTTCCTTGCTTTTTTGCGTAGTTGATGGACAGAGCCCCATTTTCCACTTTTTGACGAGAAATCGATAAGTTTGGATCTTCTTCCACTTTATATAACGTTCGACGTTATTCAAGCGTGAGTCTAAGATAGAGTATACAGATAAATGGCAACCAGATAATAAATGGCAACCAGTAAGTGCAGTATAGCGGCTCGTTTGACAGTCAACCTTTCAGTACGTTCTATCGAAGCAAAAAAAACACCCTATATTTTTACATACTTCCTAGAAAATTCCGGTCCGTCTGACCGAACTGTGGATTCCTCCACAACTGAGTGTAGATTTCCATTCAAGCGTGTTGCAGCTATTATCACACTTATTAATTAGTAAAATGAATTCAGTAAAAAAAATAGTGAAAAAATATAAGTTAGATTAAAAACAATTTTAAATTGCCAGGGTAAAAAAATTGTATAGGGTGACTTCCGCCTTCACTTCCGCCCCGGGGTCAACCATGCTGTCAACGTCACTGCATGTTCGATCAATGTTTTTTTTTTTTTTTAATCACTTCACGCGAGTAAATTTATTTGTAATATATTTTTAAAAGTGGAAAAATACCTAATTTTTTAAATCCGACATCAGTACTTAGAGATTTCCGGCGATTTTTTCCTTCTTTTTATGCGCCACTAACTTGTAGCAGGCGTGGCAATTGATTTTATATTTGTTCTTTTTTAAAGTATTGGTCTTTCTTGCGAAAGTCTCTCATAGCGCCTAAATGAGTCGAAATCACTTTCATGCGGTGTTGTTTTTATCTTGACCTCTATCTACACCGGAACATATATGTACATATACTATACTGGAACACCGTGTATAGAATATATTATTCCCGAAGATTTTGTCGTCAAATCGGCGTTGCACCAACCGTAGAAAATATGCTATATCAAAGCAAATCTTATGAGATTTTAGTCTTGCAAATTTATTTTGGATTTTTTTACAATTGTAATCTGATACGAATTGTGTGTAGCTCTGTTAATAATGCATAATGTATATGTTTCTTCGCTTAGATGGATAATGTGGATATACGCAAGCGTCGTGGTTCCCTGCATTTTATACGCTTCCAGACGGCAGATATGGGTAATTTTCTTTCTCTGGCCAAGCAAAAAGGTATGGCTGAACTGGTAACAACTGTGTGTGCCACGGGCGGTGGTGCATTTAAATTCGAGAATGAGTTCCGTGAGGTGAGCACTACAAACCAAGATTCTATAATGTTTTCTTATATAATAAAAAAATCCACTTTATATAATGCAGCAAGTGAATATGAAGTTAGCTAAATTCGATGAACTCGACACTTTGATCAAAGGAATTCTTTTTGCAGAAGTTCAGAATGCAACTGAATGTTACTTTTACGAAAATGCTAGAGATATACAGTAAGCATGCTCCCCCAAATTCCATAAGGTTTTCAATAATTCAATAAGGTTTTATAATAAAAATTCCATTTTTGTCTTAATTTTCAGGAAATGCGAAAAGCGTGCGTTTGATTTCTCGCAACCGTATCCCTTCATCTTGGTAAATGTTGGCTCAGGCGTTTCAATACTGGCTGTCTACGGACCGGATAATTACAAACGTGTGTCGGGCACCAGCTTGGGCGGTGGTACATTCCTGGGATTATGTTGTCTCCTCACCGGCTGCAATACATTCGAAGAAGCCATTCAACTGGCCACAAAAGGCGACAATCGAAAGGTGGACAAATTAATTCGAGATATTTACGGTGGTGATTATGAGCGATTTGGGCTCACGGGGGACCTGGTAGCTTCCAGGTATGTACGAAAAGATATTCTTCGGAGAAGGCTTTGAATTCTCCTCATTTTTAGCTATGGCCAAATGCATCTTAAGGATAAACGAGCAGCCGTATCACGTGAAGATCTAGCTAATGCGACGCTGGTTACAATTACAAATAATATTGGTTCCATTGCCAGAATGGTTGCGCTCAATGAAAAGATTGATAAGGTATGGACCAACTATTGGAAAATATTAATCGTAAATTTCATTTATACTTCGTAGGTTGTTTTCGTTGGTAACTTTCTGCGTGTCAATCCAATTTCTATGAAATTACTTGCTTATGCCATGGAATTTTGGTCGAACGGCTTGACCAAGGGTTTGTTCCTGGAACATGAAGGCTATTTTGGCGCTTTAGGTTGTTTATTGCAATTTAATGGTGAAATAACGGCCGCTCTCAACGAAAACACAAATGAAAAGAACGCACAAACATCGGACAAGCAGACCACAAAGCAATCGGCCGAAACCCAAACCATTAAACCAAGAGCACCTTTGCTGACTTCAAAACCATCATCATCATCGTCGTCGTCTACATCAAGGACAAAAAGAGCAAAGAGCAAAGAAAAGAGAAAAGAGCATGAATAAAAGAGCAAAAGGATAGATAAAGATAATATCAAAAGCATCTTAAAATCGGTTTACCAGTTCATATTTTTTTGTGAAATTTTGTAAACTATTATAAATGCTTTCTTTTTAGTTTTGTAAGTGATTTTCCATGCTAATTCCAGTCTTCGTACATTTGCTCTAAGTAATTGTTTACTACTCTTATAAAGCAGTAGCAACGCGTAGTTGCAGGTATTTGTGATTTTATTATTTTCATTCTCGGGTTAAATAATGTTATTAAATTAACATAAATAAATTGCTTTCAAAGTTAACTGACTCAAAAATGTGCTTCTTGTGTACATATAAGCATGTTAAATTAGTTACAATTTAAGTATATTAAATGCAATATAAAACAGAAATTATATTTTTATATACGCAAAGATGACAGGCACATTATTAGCTTTAAAAACTATATGTGGTGTTTTGCTTTAACTTTTGCTGTTTCATAGAAAACAAGTTTATACATAATTTTTTTCTTAAACTATGTAAACAAGGTCTTAATAAAAAAACACAAGGAGAAAAGGGGAAACACTTATCAAGTTTTCTTGGAAATGACAATAATGTGGGCTAAGGCTCAGTTTTATAGACTCCGTTTGCGTGCGTATCTGTCAGAAATCTCACGCAAGAAAAGTTAAAATATATGTAACCATATGGGATGAGTCTCATAGAGTCCGTGCGTTTACAACAACAATTGTTATAGTTGTAATAGATTTCTGACGGATACGCACGCAAACGGAGTCTATGAAACTGAGCCTCTAGGAACAATGCGTGACGCTTTTTGGGTAATTGCAATTAAATACAGATTATATCCATTTATTAAATGTTCTTCCTCTTTCAATCTAAAAATACTCTGAGTTCCAAAATGGTACATGTGAATCAGTTTATGTTGAGATAGATAATCGTTTCAGTCTGAGAAACTTGAATTAATAGAGCAGTGCTTATAATTTTTATAAATTAGAACAATGCGAGTTTGTATGGTGTTGTGCATATTAGAGGGCCACACGGGACGTCTCAAAAGATTCGAAACTGACATAGCAACGTTTTTGCGTTAATGAAGTGCTTCCATTTGATTTCGAATCAAGCCGTGACTATCGGAAGCATATGTGGTAATGATTTCAGCAGCGCTTTCGAAAGTCACTGCTTGATTTGAAAACAAATGGAATAATGCATTTCAGACAAGACTTCGAGACGTCTCATGCAACCCTCTAGTGCACATCCATGTCAATCGCTCGAGACTTGATTCCAGACATCAAAATAATAACGAAATATTATTTTAAGAAAATTGAAATTCTTCATCTATCTACTTTATCTCAATTTTTGGTACCCGGCTCGTACAAAATTGAAGCAATTAGGTTTGTCTCTCCCTTTAAAGGTTTGCCTTCTGCATCTATCTACTTTATCTCAATTTTTGGTACCCGGCTCGTACAAAATTGAAGCAATTAGGTTTGTCTCTCCCTTTAAAGGTTTGTCTTTAACATTAAGTTAAGATAATGTAATAACCTAAAATTACCAGACGAGGACTTCTCAAATTAGATCCAGAATTTTTATTCCTTTATACATAAAGATTCCTGTTTTAACTTCTGGAATCAATCAATCCTGGATAGATTGTCACGCATATACCGAACGCATATACCAAAGCCGTTTCTAACAGTTTTAAAACAACAAACGATGTATACATACATTATCTATTATTATCTATTATGCGTTAGGCAAATGAGTGCTGTCAAAATCGTCTAATTTCTTTAAATATATCACGATAATCTCTGCTAACGGCACAATCCGTTTTGAAATCAAACACGCGCACATCATGATCAGTTGCCACAAATAAATACCGACTATCGCAGGCAATGCTGTACACGGGCGAGCTCGCGTGTCGATTACGGTAAGGAAAGTACAATTGTACATATTTTCCAGGCACTCTTATGTCGTAGAGGTTTACACGGCCATGATATTTGGCACCGCACAGCACGCCATATAAGCCATCATAATCAAGGCAATAAAATGAGGAATCGAACGGATCTTCCCAGATGGCCTCATCGCGATTCGAACGACGATCATATAAGCGAAATGTAGTATCGAAATTAGCTGTAAACAATACATTATCATCTTTTAGTTTGAGATCATAAACTGAAATTGTGTTTGAATTAAGTATTGTGTGGGATCCGCTAAAAAACAAAATTGTTCGGTTACAGATTAACATTCATACTGAGGACATTTACAAAATAACAACCTTTCTAAATCATGCTCTCGCAAAGCATGTCGACTGACATCTGTGTACAGGCCGCCAAAGAATCGTTCGCCTCCACTGTTGAATTGTAACGCTTTGTAAGAGTGTTTGAACTCCTGCAAAAAATCCAAATGCACTAAACTGAACTCATTAGCACGTTGCCACAGTTTACTGCAGCGATCTGTACTCGACACATACAATTCATTCGCAAAATTTAGACACAACAAATACTCCTTGGGTGAGTGGAGACGCTGCTCGTGTATGTTGCCTTGTTCGTTGATGTAACAACTACCGCAAACGCGCCCGACAAACATAGTCTCAAATCTTTTGACGAAGTCTGCAACATCTGTTTTAGTGCTTGTTGATATCTCCTCTTGATAGCGCCTCTGAAGGGGCTCGTTGCGTAAACGTTTATAAACACGCACATAGCCTGCATGCGTATTATAAAATAGTTCGCTTTCCAAATACAATTTAGTTGGAAACATTTTACGATGGTGAAAATATTCCGTTTCACGATATCGGCCCTCCAACCAATTGCGAGCCATGTTTATACGTTGCCCATACGAAACCGATCCTTGAGTTCTGTGAATATAGGTTAAATTCATTTATTTCATATACAGATATATATTCTTTTAAAAATACAGTGTACCTTTGGCCAATTGTTGGCCCACCACGATGACCGCACATCAACAGATCCAAACTTCGCCCATGATAAATATTTTGATCGATTATCTGGCTGAAGAACCAATGTGCACGACATAAATTCGTCAAATCCTGGTCATTGCAAAATTCAAAAATATGTAGAAGGCAATCAAGGTTTAGATCGAAAATTTTCATATTTTAATTCTATTTTCATTATTGCGAAATTCCCTCCAACCTCTAATGGTTTTACGAACGTTGTAAATAGTTTCAATTCCTGACATTCCGTAGAGTTTTGACTCAGCTGATGACAGAACAAATATGTTGCAAACTTTCAGGGTTGTGTGTTCCTTATTTTCGAGAAAGCCAAGAATAATAGCAAAGAATATACAGTACATAGAAGACGCATGACGAAAATGTTTCAATTTTTCGTAACAGATGCGGTCGGTCGGTTGGCAAAGGGGTACTTGCAACATGTATTCTTTTTGGAAGTAGGCAATACACACGACAAGTATTGTGGCCCGAGCTCGATAATTTCTCGTGAATTTCTTCTCTTCTTTCTTCGTTCCCCTTTCCAACATTTGATTGCTTATTATTATTTCTTCTTTCATGGTCCGAGCCCAATGCATTTCTTACCCTTTCGTTTCGTCGCTTTTGACAAAGCACAGTTGTTTGTTGTTTGTGTTGGGTAATTTTATACGTCTGTGTTTGCTTTGGTCGTGTGTTGGCAAGGTTGTCGGTGCTTGCGGCCGCAGCTCGAAATTTTTGCAACTTAAAATTGAAAAGACAATTTCTTTATGTTACGCGATATGAGAAATTGGAAATTGAAATAATCGTAATATTTTTCTAGGATAATTTTAAAACCAGACAATTTTTAAAAGACCAAAAATTTTTAAAAGTTTACAAGCAATAAATACTCGTATTTATTAATTTTTTGAATTTAATTTTTCAAAAAAGTTTTTTAATTCTTTTTAATAAATACTATAAATATTTTATTTGTAAGCTTACTTTATTAAATTTAAACATTTTCTATATGTATGAACATTTTGTAAAATACTTTATTAAATTGGTTTGAACATTTAAAAAACATTTTGAACTTTAAGAAGTTTAAACATTTCAGATATCCCTTTTTTATTGAATTATTCCGGTACAATTCAATTGAAAATTTCAATTCCTTTTGAGGAATTAAGGTTGGAGGAATTGAAGTCCTTTGCTGGCGATTGAGACCTTACTGTGTGTATGATAGAGTGTAAGTTGAAGTAGAAGAAGAAGAAGACATGTAGGCAGATTTTGGCAAAAAAACTTTATTGTTACACTTGATAGGAAATATATGATATGTATGTGATATTAATTCTAAAATAAATTGATTGGGTGGGCGGTGGGTGGGGATCACCAAAGTGGTCACACGGGGGTTTTTTGACCAAAAATTTTTTTTTTTACCTATCGATAGTAAATGTCGTAAAACGGATTTTGGACATAGTGGGCGGTGGGTGGGACCACCCCAAAAGGGTCACACGGGGCTTTTTTCACCAAAAAATTTTTATTGCACCATTCGAAAGGAAATGTCGTGAAACGGATTCTAGACTTGGTGGGCGGTGGGTGGAGACCCCTAAAAGGGTCAAACGGGGGATTTTTACCCAAAATTTTTTTATAATAGGAATCGATAGTAAACTATCTATTTGCTATCGATTTGCGCAATAAAATTTTTTTGGTCAAAAAACCCCCGTGTGACCACCTTGGGGTGGCCCCATCCATCGCCCACTATGTCCAGAGCTGGGGAAATTCAATTCCATTCCAATTCCAAGTAAATTCCTCAGGAATTAGGACTTTGGAATTAAGTACTTTTCAAGCAAAAGGAATGGAATTGAGCGAGCCTCAATTCCTTTTGAAAGGAATTGGACTTGGAATTGAGCAAAGAAATTCCTTTCACATGGAATGGAATTATAAGTCCCAATTCCTTGGAATTGGATATGGAATTGAAAATTTCAATTCCTTTTGAGGAATTAAGGTTGGAGGAATTGAAGTCTTTTGCTGGCGATTGAGACCTTACTGTGTGTATGATAGAGTGTAAGTTGAAGTAGAAGAAGAAGAAGACTTGTAGGCAGATTTTGGCAAAAAAACTTTTATTGTTACATACAGGAAACATCATGAAACAGATTTTGGACATAGTGGGCGGTGGGTGTGGCCACTTCAAGGGGTTCACACCGGGATTTTCTACCAAAAAATTTTTATTGCAGAAATCAATAGCAAATGTCGCGAAACGGATTTTGGACATAGTGGGCGGTGGGTGGGGTCACACGGGGGTTTTTTGACCAAAAAAATTTTTTTACCAATCGATAGCAAATGTCGCGAAACGGATTTTGGACATAGTGGGCGGTGGATGGGGTCACCCCAAGGGGGTCACACGGGGGTTTTTTACCAAAAAATTTTTATTGCAAAAATCGATAGGAAACATCATGAAACGGATTTTGGACATAGTGGGCGGTGGGTGGGGTCACCCCAAAGGGGTCACACGGGGGCTTTTTACATGGAGACAATTTGGTATTTTGACCATGTTAAAAAAGCTCTTATCGTCTCAATTGAGACAAAAGTTATGACGGTCACAACAGCATAAACGTCAAAATGGAAATGGAGATTATTTGCGGGGAAGAATATGCAGAGTTGCTTTTTTAACCATATTTATAATATACAAATCTACAAATTCTTTAAAAATTCAGCTTTTTTTAAGAACAAACAAACAAAAATTGCATAAATACTATTGCTTGTATTTATTATAATAATTTTAAAATTAGTATAAAATTTTTTTGGAAAAGAATGGTTTTAACAGAAATTTAATTAATTATACAGCAATAATGCAACCCTGCAATATGTGGTGAAATTCGGTTTGACATAAGAGCTTTTTCGTCTCAAAAGAGCTTTTTCACTAAGACGTTTGCGCTAAAATACCAAACATCACAATTTTCGTCTCAAATTGTGATCGTCTCAATTTTTAGAGACGGTGCGCCAGAATCGGCCTGTAAATTAAATTGATTGGGTGGGCGTTGGGTGGGGATCACCAAAGTGGTCACGGATTTTGGACCTAGTGGTGGGTGGGGCCACCCCAAAGGGGTCACACGGGGGTTTTTTGACCAAAAAATTTTTTTTTACCAATCGATAGCAAATGTCGCGAAACGGATTTTGGACATAGTGGGCGGTTGGTGAGGTCACCCCAAAGGGGTCACACGGGGGTTTTTTAACCACAAAAATTTTTTTTACCAATCGATAGCAAATGTCGCGAAACGGATTTTGGACATAGTGTCCGTTTCGCGACATTTACTATCGATTGGTAAAAAAAAAATTTTTGGTCAAAAAACGCCCGTGTGACCACTTTGGTGATCCCCACCCACCGCCCACCCAATCAATTTAATTTAGTATTAATATCACTTACATATCATATATTTCCTATCAAGTGTAACAATAAAAGTTTTTTTGCCAAAGTCTGCCTACATTTCTTCTTCTTCTTCTACTTCAACTTACACTCTATCATACACACAGTAAGGTCTCAATCGCCAGCAAAGGACTTCAATTCCTTCAACCTTAATTCCTCAAAAGGAATTGAAATTTTCAATTCCAAATCCAATTCCAAGGAATGGGACTTATAATTTCATTCCATGTGAAAGAATTTCTTTGCTCATGTCCAATTCCTTTCAAAAGGAATTGAGGCTCACTCAATTCCCTTCCTTTTGCTTGAAAAGTACTTAATTCCACAGTCCTAACTCCTTGGAATTGGAATTGAGGTAGAATTTAATTCCCAAAGGAATGAGTAGTCCCCAGCTCTGAACACAATAATACATATATTGCTTCTTATAGGAGTATTGTGAATTTTAAAATCTTAAGAAACTGCGTTCTTATGTTTGTTCTATTCGAAGTAAAACTTAGAAAAAGTTTAATTTAAAAACCAATAATTTAGAATTTTTTTATAAGAATTATATTAAATATATGATCAGTTTATTCTTTAAAAATTTTTACAATTTTCAAAACAAAATGTTCATGAAAAATAAGGCGCTATGAATTAACTCCCAATGAATTAACTCTCAAATCAAAAATGAATTAAGTCCCAAAATTCTTCCATACAAATTTGGGAGTTAAAATTTGGGACTTAATTCATTTTTTTTGGGAGTTAATTCATTTTCATTGGGAGTTAATTCATAATCGAAAAAAGTTGGGACTTAATTCATATTTTCATTGGGAGTTAATTCATTTTTTTTTGGGAGTTAATTCATACTTGGAAAAAGTTGGGAGTTAATTCATATTTTCATTGGGAGTTAATTCATGTTTTTTTGGGAGTTAATTCATACTTGGAAAAAGTTGGGAGTTAATTCATATTTTCATTGGGAGTTAATTCATTTTTTTTTGGGAGTTAATTCATACTTGGAAAAAGTTGGGAGTTAATTCATATTTTCATTGGGAGTTAATTCATTTTTTTTTTGGGAGTTAATTCATACTTGGAAAAAGTTGGGAGTTAATTCATATTTTCATTGGGAGTTATTTCATTTTTTTTGGAGTTTATCATAACCGTGATGATTTTTCTGATTTAGGGTTATGATACCTGAAGGTTCTGCTGATTAAAGGTTAAGATCCCTGCCGCGGCCGAAGGCCCCCACACGAAAAAGCCTGTATGCAAAAAACCTCACATGACCGTGAGGATTCTGCTGATTGAGGGTTATGATCCCTGCCGCGGCCGAAGGCAGCCACACGTAAAAGCCTGTATGCAAAAAAACTCACATTACCGTGAGTATTTTGCTGATTATGATCCCTGTCGCGGCCGAAGGCCGCTACACGAAAAAGCCTGTATGCAAAAAACCTCACATAACCGTGAGGATTCTACTGATTGAGGGTTAAGATCCCTGCCGCGGCCGAAGGCCGCAACACGGACAAGCCTGTATGCAAAAAAACCTCACATGACCGTGAGGATTCTGCTGATTGAGGGTTATGATCCCTGCCGCCGCCAAAGGCCGCCACACGAAAAAGCCTGTATGCAAAAAACCTCACATGACCGTAAGGATTCTGCTGATTGAGGGTTATGATCCCTGCCGCGGTCGGGCATACAGCTTTTAACTCCCAATTTCATTTTTTTAAGTGGGAGCTTTATTGCATACAGGCTTTTCCGTGTGGCGGCCTTCGGCCGCGGCAGGGATCATAACCCTCAATCAGCAGAATCCTCACGGTCATGTGAGGTTTTTTGCATACAGGCTTTTTCGTGTGGCGGCCTTCGGCCGCGACAGGAATCATAACCCTCAATCAGCAAAATACTCACGGTAATGTGAGTTTTTTTGCATACAGGCTTTTACGTGTGGCGGCCTTCGGCCGCGGCAGGGATCATAACCCTCAATCAGCAAAATCCTCACGGTCATGTGAGTTTTTTTGCATACAGGCTTTTACGTGTGGCGGCCTTCGGCCGCAGCAGGGATCATAACCCTTACTCAGCAGAGTCCTCACGGTCATGTGAAGTTTTTTGCATGCAGGCTTTTACGTGTGGCGGCCTTCGGCCGCGGCAGGAATCATAACCCTCAATCAGCAGAATCCTCACGGTCATGTGAGGTTTTTTGCATACAGGCTTTTTCGTGTGGCGGCCTTCGGCCGCGGCAGGGATCTTAACCCTCAATCAGCAGAATCCTCACTGTCATGTGAGGTTTTTTGCATACAGGCTTTTCGTGTGGCGGCCTTCGGCCGCGGCAGGGATCATAACCCTCAATCAGCAAAATCCGTACGGTCATGTGAGTTTTTTTGAATACAGGCTTTTACGTGTGGCGGCCTTCGGCCGCGGCAGGGATCATAACCCTTAATCAGCAAAATTCTCACGGTCATGTGAGGTTTTTTGCATACAGGGTTTTCCGTGTGGCGGCCTTCGGCTGCGGCAAGGATTGCAACTCCCAGTAGACAAAACCCTGGCTTCGGTTGAAACAGCATTCTTTTTAGGAGTTATTTAATTTCCCTGGGAGTATATTATATTTAAAAAAAAGTTGGGTGTTAATTCATATTTTCATTGGGAGTTAATTCATATTTTTTTGGGAGTTAATTCATACTTGGAAAAAGTTGGGAGTTAATTCATATTTTCGTTGGGAGTTAATTCATATTTTTTTGGGAGTTATTTCATACTTGGAAAAAGTTGGGAGTTAATTCATATTTTCATTGGGAGTTAATTCATTTTTTTTTGGGAGTTAATTCATACTTGGAAAAAGTTGGGAGTTAATTCATATTTTCATTGGGAGTTAATTTATATTTTTTTGGGAGTTAATTCATACTTGGAAAAAGTTGGGAGTTAATTCATATTTTCATTGGGAGTTAATTCATTTTTTTTTGGGAGTTAATTCATACTTGGAAAAAGTTGGGAGTTAATTCATATTTTCATTGGGAGTTAATTCATTTTTTTTGGGAGTTAATTCATACTTGGAAAAAGTTGGGAGTTAATTCATATTTTCATTGGGAGTTAATTCATTTTTTTTGGGAGTTAATTCATTTTTTTGGGAGTTAATTCATTGGGAGTTAATTCATTGGGAGTTAATTCATTTTTTGATTTGGGAGTTAATTCATTGGGAGTTAATTCATAGCGCCAAAAATAATTTATCAAAAAATGCTTTGAATAATATTAATAATGATGAAATAATTGATAATTTGGCTAAATTAAAGACTAGAAAACAAAAGTTTCTAACAAAGTCTATTCATATTTATACTCGTGTACTTACTTTTTTTAAACTATCTTGGGTTTAATATAAATTATATTTTTCATTATTGAATTTATGGGTAAAAATGTATATTAAATAAAAATTTAAGATTTGTTTTAGTTTTTTACATTATCTTATTTGTTTAATATTTTTTGTGTGCACTATTTCTTGAGGAGCCGGTTACCTCGGTTCAGTAAGAAGCAAATGTCTAGGGCCCCAAAGTGTTTTAATGCAGGCCACGAAACAGGCTGAGTTTTTGTTTGTTATATATTTCATTTCTACATGAACTGACACGAACTGTTATCATAACATATTAAAAAATCTGCTTTTTATTCTGTTACGGACTATAGCAGATTCTGTAAAAGTTTTTGCTGCACAGAATATCAATTTCGGATATGATAAAAGAAAATTTGTCAATCGAAATTTTGTATTGGAAAACGTAACAGAATAACAGATCTTTTATATAAAAAATTTGCCAGAATAGATCCAATTAACTCAACTATTAGACCCTATATGACGTAATTTTTTATTCACGAAATCTTGGGGGTTATTCTGAAAATGCTGACAAAATCGTAAAAAAGCTGACAAATACTACTTTTCTGACAAATTCGTATTCAGACAATCTCGCAACATTTGTCAGCCTGACAAAAAGCAGATATAACTTTCAAAATTGTTCGTTCTTTTTTTGAGGCTATAAATATTTGTGTTTTCGCTAATTTTAAAAATAAAAATCGAACAAATATGGAAGAAATTTTATCTTCAAGTTTAATTGAAAAAGCTTGAAATTTACAGTAAAATTATATGTTGTAAAAATTAAATGTATATGTACAAGATGTATTACAGATTAAGCCATCGAAGGTTTTTTAATAATCTGCGGATAGCTAGAACCCATTTTATATTATTGAAGAACCTATTTTTAGAAAGTGGTTTCTATTTCCAAAGACTTTAGGATCTTACTTAGGATCAAAGACTATGGGATCTTATAAAGGAACACTAAACATTTGATACGCAGCGTTCAAAAATTCCCTTTAAAATTCGTGTAAGAATGCTATTGCAGGATCTCTGCGATTTCATAATTCAATTTTTAATTGCAGTTTCCTTGTATGTTATACTTTTTGAGTCAAGGTTTATATCAAAAATGTATAGCGAACAACTATTTAATGCCCGTGAGCCAGGCAACAGTTTTAAGATGTTTGAGTATTTGTGAGTTAATTATAAAAGTAAAGGGACGTCTAGTCAAATTTCCCGACACCACAGAGGAATACAATTCTATTAGGGCTGAGTAACGGTATCAATGTAGGGTTTTTGAGCACATTTAGGGGGTTATTCCTGAACGCCCGGGCCTTGAAGGCCCAGGAGTGACTGGCGAGTCCCATCAGTCAAAACATACATATTTTGAGGGTATGGGACGATTCTACGTAAGGATTTTTGTTTATTTTTCTTTGTCTGTCATTTGTTGTATTTCACTATACCAACTCAGACGAAACATTGTTACCAAGCTTGAAGTATTTTACATATTTCTTTAAGTAATTTTTAAAAATGTAAAGATTTTGCAGCGAAAATTCGCTTTAGTGGTATCTGGTAACATCGGTTTGCTGACATGTCTTATCAGCTATGTTAGCTGGTATACAGAAACCTAGGTGTAGAAAAGAGACTTCAGTGGAACTTTGTTTCGGCTGTGTTCATGGCTATAAATAAACGCGTGAAAAAGAGATAAAGTGATCAGAGCTAATGTCGAAGATTGTTGTTGGTGAAAAAATGGCCGCCTGTAAACAAAAACGTGCCTTGAAGCATTTTTTTTGGTGGTGCGCAATTTGGGTTAAATTTTTTTTTCATAATATTTTGTGCATATTTTGCAAAATAAATTAGATAGAAATGCAAATTGAAGTAATAAAGTGTATCTAAATGTGTTTTTATAAGAATTAAGAAAAATAATGCACACATTTTTGGATAGTTGTGTGCAGACGCATGGTTTTGCGATGGGCCTTATATGACATGTGAGAGACGCATCACATCAGGTTCTAAAAGTGGTTGAAATTCGTATGTTTTCATCTACAGACCTGAAAAGCATGTAAGAAAACCAACAACATACGTAAAATCGGGACTCGCTTGCTTGTTCTTCTTTTTCAGAAAGCCAAGCATCTGTTCAGCGAAAATAACAAAGCATAATTGAGAAGAATTCATGGGAGTTAAAGGCTGGGCGTTCAGGAATAACCCCCTTAATAACGTGGTTATTATAAGGGGGGGGACTATAAGGGGCTCTTTAGATATAACTAGAAAAAAATTAATAATTAAAATATATACCGTCTGTCTCCATTCTATTAGTGTTGTTTTTTTTTACGTTTACGAAATCAACAAACTCTGTGGTGAATTTTTTGTCAGGGCTGTAGTCAGTTTTATTTTGGAATACCCAATAGTCAGCTTCTGACAAAAACCTGATTTCAAATAACGGACTAATTTTTGTTCGTGTCAGCCGCCAGCTTCTTGAGAATAACCCCCCTTGTTGAGACCCCGAATGACATTTCAGTTCTTTATGGAAAACAATGTCAAAACCCATTGTTTTAAGATACCAATATATTTATATATTCTCAAAAGCAATAAAATCCAAAAACATTTATTTTTATTTATATACGCACAAAAGTAAGTAAGTAAGTGAAGTGGTCACTGATAATCCCGATCATCAAGCACAAGTAGCGCCATTAGCGCCGTTTTGGTACCACATATCCCATATAATGCGAGAGTGGTGCTAAAACCACTTTGAATCTGTTATTATGCGAAGGACAGCGGGTAAAGAAGCTTTAGAGTACCACTCTAGGCTCTCTGGGAACATGACACCCACCGCCTTGTACCTGGTCCGCGCCAGTGTGGGCTCTGACATAAAAGATGCTCCACACATTCCATGGCATTGGTATCGCGGCAGCTGCGACAGGCCTCTCTATAGGGGATACCAATCCTACTGGCATGTATACCTATGGGCCAATGTCCGGTACTAACAAAGACTATTCTTGGGATGTCAAACTAAGACATCCCCAACAGTCCAGTTGTTCTTTTTAAGTTATAGCTAGGCCATATCTTCCTGGAGATGGTACAGCCTTGCACCACCCTCCATTTATTGTTGGCCAGGCTTAAAAAGTGGTTGTTGATTTGTTTTTTAACTCTTCCTATTGCGATTTGCACGTTTTCGGCACGTTCCTAACTCATAAGGGAGCCATTTCTTGCCAGTTGATCTGCCATCTCGTTCCCAGTCACACTCGAGTGACCAGGAACCCAAACTAATAGGACGGTCGATTGACTGCCAATATGCTTTAGTTCGTCTATACACTGCCGGACAAGGCTCGAAGTTACCACCGTTGAACCAAGGGCCTTGATAGCGGCTTGACTATCTGAGAGTATAGCAACCCTCGCATGTCCAGTTAATGCTTTTTAAGAACCTGCAGGCCTCTAAGATCGCATATATCTCCGCTTGAAATATTGTTGCGAAGTTCGGAAGCCTAAAGGATCTTGATAAGTTTGAAAAAGTTGAGAAAAGTCCTGCTCCAACCCCTACGTCCATCTTGGAGCCTTCAGTATAGATTGCGATACTATTCCCTCCGGTATCATAGCCGGCTTTCCAGTCCTCCCGCGCCGGGAAGATAAGTTTGAAACGTCGGTCTATAATGATTGCCGGAGTTATATAGTCTTCTCCTAATCGCTGCCAAATGCTAAAGTAGCGAGTTTAGGATATAACAATGTCCGTATGGTCTGCTTTTCCATACGCCAGCCTCTCTGAGCCTGAGAGAGGCACATGATCATCACCTCCTAACTGTTAATCCAAGTCGCCAACAACACCAAGTCGGTTTTTTGAAATCCTTCTGAATTCATAGCTTGGTCATATCGATCCTTCATTTTATTGCTTATCATCTATGTTCGCTGCCTCACATGTTGGTGTATTTCATCCATTTCGGACTGAAGCATTTCCCAGTAGTTGCCTCCAGTTTCAGTAAGTTAATTGTATCTACCAAATTTTAGATCTGACGGGAGATAATTTAATGCAATGCTCAAAGATTTTTTCAGTTTCTAAAAAGCGTACTCAGCGATTCGTAACTTTATTTGTGAGTATTGGTAACCCTTCCAAGTAAAAGCATTTTTTTTGTCATAATGCTACAAACAGCTGTTTTGATTAATTTCAATTTCCATGCATTGCTTGGTCGTCGTACTGATGCATGAAATGAGTAGCTTGCATTTCGTTTAGTCAACGAGTATAGATAGTAAAGAGATATTATGACTCAAACAGCAATAACATTATATGCGCCATTATCAGCATAAAAAACTTATAGCTCTGCCGCTCTCAATGCAGGGCAGCAAGGTGAATGTGGTGTAATTTTTATAGTGCGACATGATATCTACCATATTAAGATATCATTATTATATTCACTTTGTACTTCCGTTTATAACGCAATAAAGGAGGCGTGTCAAGTATAGAAAAGTATATATATTCTAGCTCAGAATCACATCCTGAGTAGATTTAGCCCTATTGGTTCAATTTTTCATTTTGTAGAGAGAATCTTAAGCTAAAATTTTATTTCTTAATCCACCATCTTAGGCTAAAATATACTCTCAAAAGTGGTCGTGGTCCGCCCATTAGGTAGGGAGTTGATAGATGAATATTTACTTCCTGTAAATAAAAAGAAAGTAGGTGTCACCCTCCCGCTCACTTTTTATAACTTCTACTGACGCGGGTGTAGAGTATATGAGCTTCAGCCAGGCCGAAGATAACGCTTTAATTGCTTTCTATTGCTTTGGTTTGCTTTGTTTCAGAAAATAAGGGTGGGAATGAAAGTCAAAGGGAAGGAAGGACAAAGGGAAGGAACCAATGAATAGAACACGCGGCTGCTTGTTCTTCCCCTCTCACAATTCGCAAATCAGTTTTCGTGTTCTATTTTTAGATTCCTATACCGCGTATGGGTGCTTTTACTATTGCAAGCTTGCACTGGGCCATAGAAAAGAGAATGGACATGTATGTACATTTTCTGCTTAAAAGAATGAATGAAAGTAGCATGTGTGAGAGCAAATGCCAATTTGTGTAGATGCTTGCGTGTGTGGAACTTTATATTTGGCAATTTCGTTTCCCAAAATAATTTTTGAAAGAATTAAAATTTCAGTTTAGAAACAATACAAAAAATTTAATTAACATGTAGGTATATGTATATAAATATAAGCAATTATCAAAATCGAGATATACAAGTGTAATTTAAATATATGCATGTAAGTAAGTAAATGTGTATAGCAATCGAAAATAAATATATATCCAAACAAATTCTCAATATTTAGTTTTAGCAGAATAAAAAGAAACTGAGATTAACTAGACCATAAACAGCCGTATATCAAATACCATAAAGGCGCTACAACAAGGCCTCCTATCTTAGGCCACCCAGGACCGTGAGGGAGCTCCCTAAGGGTTGATAGGACAACAAAAAAAAAACCCGATGCCCCTAACTGGAATCAAGCTGTTCAAAGGTTGTCTCACTCTTACAAATGGGATCGAATTACGATTATTTTCAAAAAAAATTAAAACTAAAGAATCAATAAATGGAAAAATCAAACAAGCAAATTAAACTACAATTATGAACAGAATCAAAAGAACACTAAAAATTACAAAAAAAAAACAATAAAGATCGACATCAGGAATTCTCCGACCGGAAAATTAAAAATTCGGTTTCGGCCTCTAAAAATTTCTATATGTAGCTCTTATTCTCACGAACGAGCACAACCGCCGTGAATAAAATTTCACCTGGTCACCACAAAAATCTTCAGGCAGGGGAATTTGCCTACATAATGGGTGAAATAGCGAAATAGTACTTAGCTCGTGTGTTGTTGCTCCTTCCCACCATAGCGTTCAATATAATCCCACAGCCTGCAAATTTCCCCTTCTGAACGTTGCCTGAACCTCCTCTGGCAAGCAGTCGTTCAACAAATGATTATCCAGTGTTGGGTACGGCAAACTGAATTATATCCCAGGTTTTAAATCTTCCGGGTATTACATAAAATCCGGCCAGGTCTTATACAAAATGAAGCCTGTGCACGAAGGTTGGAAATGCTTCTTGCCAGAACAAAATTTCATAAAAAAACCCTTTTTTTTTTATAAAAACTATTTCTATTTATGGTGGTTTTTAAAACATCACCAGACCGCAACCAGTTATTAAAAATTAAATTTTCCAACAATCAAAAACGGAAAACTTAAGAAATAATTTTTTCAGCAGAATTGCTAATTGGTATGAACCGGAGGCTATCGTATTTAAAATCCGAATCCCTGTTTTCTCTTCCACACAATTCCTCTAAACTAACCAGTTAGTTCCACTTCACAAAATTCCTCATACCCGATCAAATAAATGCATTCGGCATATAAGTTGTTTTTTGTGAGTCTGTTAATTATGTATTCCGCGCCACAAAAAATTACCAAAAATGGGCATAAAAATTTATAAAATCAAATTTTTTATTATACATAACTTGCTAACATTACCATAAGACAAATAAATATCGAAATTTCCCGCCCAAATAAAGTACATAAATAAACTAACAATATTTAACATTAAATATAAACTTTAAAAAAAACACTTTCCTTCAACTAACCCTGCAAGACTGCTACCTGGTAATTCACCGGTTATTTACCTGGTAGCGCTACCCGAAGTTTCGGTTAAAGTTTCTATTATTTTCTTAAGAGCATCGGGAAAAAAGTACCAGAAACTTTTGTGTACGTGTGATCGTGTATCCCTTTCTTTCCTATACAACAAATCCATATGCTTAAATGTATAGTGCGCTCTTTCGCACCATTCGCACTCTGGTAGCGCTACCAGTTAATTAACCGGTAAAATACCAGGTTGCGATACCATTTCCAATATTTAACTAATAAAATGCAAGTTATGGTAAATATAATGTTTTTATTAATGTTCTTTGTAAAGAAATTAAAGAAATGGTTTAAATAAAAATGAAATTATTAATTAATATGATATCACAAATGGTAAAATCACAAAATTTAATTACATTTAATGTTGAAGTATGTACTTTGTATTCCAATTATATTTGTATTCCAAAATAGAGCAGGAGCTGTGTGGTTTCATGTAGTTGGATTTCTTCAGGAAATCTTCAGAACAAATGGAAATGTTTCAGAACATCTAACAAGCTGAAAATAAAAATATTTTGTTTAATGTTTGTATCTTTTTTGTTAATTTTTGGAAATAACACTTCAAACACAACTTTCCTTGTTCACGTTGATTTTTTTCTGCGCTGCTTTTCTGGCACTAGTAATGGCAGAATGAGAAAAAATCCATTTCAGCCACGTTAATATTGGCATTTCTTTCCCACTCAGCCACCATTGTCAAAAAATAGTGAGACCGTGTTAGTGATTCTTGAAAATAATGCAATAGTGTGTGCGACTCGGTTATTCTTGTTTTGCTGGAAAACCACCAGGCGCTCATAACACTCAGTTAATCTTTCTATCAGCCATCCCTGCTAATCATCTCGTCTTCGCCTCACGACCTAAATTCATTCATAATTCCGGCAAGTGTTGTCTGGCACCACTGTTACCAGATTCCCCTTAAAACCAACAACTCTATTGTGCGTAAAAATTCGACTTCGAACAACGATGGCCGACTATTAGTAAAAGGTATTCACAATAGAATATTCCTACTGACAGGCCAGAACTACAGGGTAAGTATACTACACATTTATTTACATTTGGTTTTCATAATCTTATTCCAGAATTGGCACTTTTACGAACATGAGGTAAGATTTCTTAATATGCCAAACTTTTCCATTTTCAGGAATGCAGACCGAGGAGCATCACGCAACACACTCACAAAAAAGCAGTCCTGTCATTTTGTGCCTAGCTGTCTTCACAACGTTTTGTAGCGTTATATACATGTATAATTCAAAAAAATTGGGAAAAAAGGAAAATATCACCACAAGAATATATAATTATTAATAAATGAGCCGAGGCATTACTTTAGATGCGAGGCAGAAGAAAATGCCTGTGCTAAAAGATACAAATTATTACGTGCTAAAATCGACTTTGCCTTTATTTGTTTCTCGTTGTCTTCGTCATTTATTTAAAAATACATGTGCTAAATACCTATGAAATGTCAGGAAATAAATACTGAAGTTTCCTTTATAGCGAAATTAGTCTGACACCCTAACAATTTCTGGAATCTAGAGTAGGTATTTTTAATATAAACTAAGAATTTCACTAAACATTCGTTTACTTTTGGTGTATGTACATATATTAACTTACTTGTAGCACATAGACCGAAGACCTTTAGTTGTTAGTGCCTATATTTAAATTTGTTTTATAATTAATTTAAAATAAACTTTATTAGTAAATAAATACTTGTAGTTTTTTAAGAACACATAAACGAATCAGGCATGATTCAGGCATAAATTGACGACTTGTCCACACAAATTATCAATGACAATGAAATTCGTTCCAAAATCCATCGTTCCTGAGTTTTTGGTTCTAATTGTTTAATATAGAAATACTTGACAGCACGAAATAAGAAAATGTTATAAATGAAAGTTGAAAAGTTTTATATAAAATTAAGAAAAAGACGTAAAACACACGCAGTACGAATATTTTGAAGCGAAATTCCTTTTATTCATTATGATAACACGACTCTGACTGGAAAAAAAAACCCCGACAGTGCAGCATGGCAAAATATGGATGCGAAAACTTCTGCAGAAGGAAACACGAATACAGATGTGTACGACTCACTGGCTAAAGATGGCAATTTATTCCACCCTCCGCACCTCCCTTTGCAGGATTTTAGGAGTCCGGAGTATGTTCTGTAAAATTTCACCTACGCCGTGTTGTTGATAGCACTGCCAACATTTGAAGACATGTATACGGTCCTGATACAAATCGTAGCAATAATAAACAGACGCCCACTTTGCACAATATCTGATACAGATTTAAACCACTGACCCCTTCTCACTTCCTTATAGGTGAAACACTTACAGCTGTACCTGAACTGGAATTTAGTACAGAACATGGTGAGAGGAGTTTGGAAGCAATGGTCCTACGAATATTTAAGGTCGTTACAAAAACGACCAAAATGGACCAAGCCTCAAAAGAACTTCTAAGTAGGGAATATTGTCGTCATTAAGAAGCCCAACCTTCCACTGTCAAAATAGTCCCTGGGTAAAATAAGAGCTGTTTATCCTGGTCAGGACAATCGTTTTAGAGTTTTCACAAACAAGACAGGGAACTTACAAGAGACCTGTACCACAATTTTATTGCTTCCTCATTGCTAAAACAATGTTTAAGGGGGGGGGTTGTTTTTTTATGATGAAAAACTAATATTGCCCATTTCCTTTTGTAGCATTCAAAGGGAAAGAGTGTACACAGTTAATTTTTCTAAATATGAATGTACCAGACTTGAGCGACCCGTGATTTCTTAGCAACGTTTCTACCAGTGACTGCTACTCTTCAATCGCGGTGATTTAAGGTAGTGATTTTCAATCACCGTGATTTAAATAATTCAAGTAATAATTAAAACAATCATGAAAGTAGTGAACAAAAGAAATCACCGATCACTGAATGAAGATACCATATAAACAAAACGCAGAGCGCAAGAATAAACACAATGCCAATTCGATGTTTGCTTTAGTCATCCTTTTCCAAGGATCCACATTGAAATTAAAAATTAATATTATATGAAAATGATATTCATAATTTTGTAAGAGTAAATTTCGAACAACTGTGTCCTGCATACACAGGATTCGCTTAATAACGAGCGAATAATACTCGTATAAGAATATATGGAAAATTTCCACACACAATAATCTTAATAACGAGCGTTCTCCTTAGCAATAACAGCGAGAACGTGGACGAATAAAATACAAAAGAACAGTATGCAGGAAAATCACTGGTCAGTAACGAATGACCAGAAATCATTGCTCAGTAACGAACGTTCTCCTTAGCAATGACAGTAAGAACGTGGAATAATAATATACAAAGAATGAAAATCACTGGTCCTAAAATCGTTGCCCAGTAACGAATATTCTCGCTGTCATTGCTACAAGTGAAAGAACAATATACAAAAGAACTAAAATCACTGGTGCCGAAAATCACTCGTGCCTAAAAGATTCGATCACTGCAGTTACTAGTGATTTTTAAATCACGGTGTTTAAATCACCGGTACGCAAATATCGCTGAACTCTAGTATGTACTAGAGCTGTTCACAAGCCGTTTTCAACACAGCTAGGCACAAATCAGCACGACTGCTGTTTTGTGACTGCCGTGGACGGAAATTGCCGTTTTTGATTTAGTGGCGGTCAAAATTCTGTAACTTTTGATCGGATTAAGATATTTTGATGCGGTTTTCTGCAAATAAAAGTAGAAACGTGTATCTTAGAGAAAACCTAAGTGTCATATATCTCAAAATTTTTTTTATATTTTTAAAAAACTTCTAAACTTAAAATTTGTATATAAAAGTCGCGTCAAAAAAAAACTCTTTTTAACGTATTTATATTTTGAAGATTTATTAAGTATTTATTAAGTATTTATTAAGTTTTTATTAAGTATTTATTAAGTGTTATTCATATAATATGATCTAATTGATGAACAAATTTTATAACTTAAAGATTATATTTTGATAAAAACCATTGTAGTTGTAGTTGTATGCTTTTAATGTGGTCAACCCAGTAATGACAAAAAACCGCGATTACAGGAGCACGAGTAGAAGCATTGTCATGAAATTCGGCACAAATATTCTCTCCAGTGTAGGGCTCTTTAATGTCGAAAATAGAGAAAATCGAACATCTGCCACGCCTACTTTTTTAATTAATTTTAATGCTTCAGATTTTATTCCCGTCTTCACTGTATTGGTGAAAGCCATCTCACAAAAAATGGGTGTGACACGCCCACTGGTATAACAAACCATATAAGGAGGTGTCTGTTGAAAAAATCGGAGTTGTAAATGAGTTAATTAATAAAAATTTACTATCTGTAAGTGGGCATCTTATTTGTTAAACTTCATTATCTTCATATTCATAAAGTTCCTCATAAAATTCCTCTTGCAAATTTCTAAATTTCAATTTAAAAATCTCCTTCAACTTAAAACACTCGTACTACTTTGAAATCAGTAAAAAGAAGACCAATCATTTTGAATTTTTAAATATTTATTACTTAATAAATTAGAATTAAAGAACAAATTTACATTACATTTTACATTTTATATTTACATTTTACATTACATTTCACATTACATTAAATTACATTTTACTTACAATATACATAGTATTACTTATTTTCAACAATATATTCATCTGTAGATTGCATTAGCAGCTTTTCGGCTTCTTTATCTAGGGAAGTTGAAGTTTTTATATATTTCTTCCTTAGTGAGAAAATGTGCATCTGATGAAATAAATAAATGTGCATTCTAAATAGATCCTCATTGGACTCTTGCAGTGAACACTTTTTTGTGTTGTGCTCCCTATAGTATCTATAGTTTTTGTTCCGTATAGATACTATAATAATCTCTATAATATAATAATAATTATATTATAGTACAGATACTATATAATCTCCCAAATTTGAAATTTATACAAAAAATGACCTTTTTTTCAAAAAATAGCAAAAAATATTTTCATCAAAAACACAAACATTTATTTGTATTTTCTTTAAAAAAAATTCTCCATATATTTAGAAACACTTCACTTTTTTTAGTTATGTTAATTAATTTTCGAGATATTAACCTTTAAATTAGGCCAAAAAACACAAATTATGGAACTGTTCAGGCAATAGGTAGGTAAAATTTTTAACCGAGAAAAAAACGGTTCCGGCGGGTCCGGGCGGGTTAAGTATGTTTGGAGGATTTGTTTAAAATACTTCGAAGTTTCAAAAAAAATAAACACTAGGATAAGCATTTATAAGCGCTGAGACTTCTAATCTCCCAAAATTAAAATTTATATACAAAATTACCTGTTTTTAAAAAATTTTCAAAAAATATTTTTACCAAAGGCAAAAGCATATTTTGTAATTTTTCTCATATAGAATACTCTGAATTTTCACGTACATTTTATCTTTTTTAGCTATGTTAAATACTTTTTGAGATATTAACACTTAAAATAGGTAAAAAAACACAAATCATGGAACTGTTCAGACAATAGCTAGGTAAAATTTTCAATCGACAAAAAAACGGTTCCGGCGGGTCCGGGCGGGTCAAGTATGTTTGGAGGATTTGTTCAAAATACTTTGAAGTTTCAAAAACAATAAACTCTAGGATAAGCATTTATAAGCGCTGAGACTTATAATCTCCTAAAAATAAAATTTATATAAAAAACGACCTGTTTTTCAAAAATTTGCAAAAAATATTTTTACCAAAGACAGAAGCATACTTTATAATTTTTCCTATATAGAATTCTCTTAATTTTTAGTTACATTTTATTTTATTTAGCTATGTTAAATAGTTTTCGAGATATTAACACTTAAAATAGGTAAAAAAACAGAAATTTTACAACTTTTCAGAGACTTAAAAAAAGGTTCACTTTCAATTGCTCATAAAAAATTATCAGGTAGGATTTCGGGAAAGATTTTTTGGGTTTTTAGATAGCAATCTATTATAAACAAAATGGTATACCATATTTTTTAAAAAACTCGGAGCGACTTTGTGGACTTTTGGCCGCGCTTTTTTGTCGCAGTCCACTGTGTGCCGTATGAAAATCGCAATAAACAACAAAACTGTGGTGCCTTTACCCGACCGACATTAATTTTTACTGCTTGTTCGAAAATTTGCAGTTGCTGTTTTAATGTTGATGCATTTCTATCTCGTTCCCTCCGCTTAAACTCCAAAGGAACGAAAGAAACGCAAACAACTCTTCCCTCTTTCCCTCCGCTCAAACTCCAAAGGAACGAAAGACAAGAATTTGCGCCGCTCGCCACTCCGTCGATAGTGCTTTGTTTTCACCAGAATCGTCTGAAAACTAATTAAGAAATTAAGAAGAAAAACTCTCCCTGTGTCCCTCAGCTAACCCCAAAGGCATTTGTTTTTTAGATAAGCTTTCGCCGTCGTACCATTGCAGGCAACAGACCGCCATATAAGCGTCTGAAGAGCATTCCCAAATTAAAAAGTTTGTTTAATTTGCCTCAGCCCTCAGCCAGAAACTATCTACTTGTTGAAAATCCTTCCTCTATCCAGAGTCATTCTGTGCAGCCAAGTGGGCCTTGGGCCTTCTGGCAGGGATTAAAACCCTTAGCCAACAAAACCATCTCCTTGTTAAAAAGCCTTCCTCTAGCTAGGGTCCTTCTGTGTGCCGGCCTTCAACCGGGGCAGAGATTAAAAGCCTTAATAAGTCCCACACTTACTCTATTGCACAAGTTATTTTGCAGCCAGTGTCTTTTTGCGTGAGCGGTCTTCAACCGCGGGAAGAAATTAAATCCACAAAAGCTAACTGCAATTTCATTTCTGCATTAAAGATCAGTCGACGCCGTAATTTTGGGCGTTATTTTATTTTCAGAAATTTTAGGTTTTACAAAAAAATGAAATAAAGCTCACAATAAAATGAAATAATGCCTTCAAACTGAAAATAAAAAAGCAAACAAAAGCACTCCTTTAACTTAAATTAATATTGTTAATTAAAGTATGTACAACATAAAAAAGCATGTTTTAGCTGCCACCTTCTGCCACTTTCGGTTATTGCGTTTTTTATTGTCAATTCCATGACTTACTTCGACTATTTTATAAGGTTTTTTGTGTATTTTTCTTAGTCTACCGATACATCATCTTTTTAAATTCATATGAATTTTTATGCAATGACCACTTTAGTTTTTTACTTTCGGCCGCACTCGTTACACTGTGGGGCGGTCCGCCTCTGATGACACCATTTTAGACGTCACACCCGAGCAAACTAAGCAATAAACAGCGCAAAAAAGTTTTTTAAAAATTTTAACGGATGCCACCCTAATAAAAAGATTAATATAACAAGCACAAAATCAATTATTATGTGTTAAGTGCAGTAAAATTACGCAATGAAAACTAATTTTAAACCCAGCGACCAGGCCACAGGGGTGGCACCCGAGCAGAAAAATTACCAGAAATCAAAAGAAGTGAAAATGAAAAATATGTGTTTTTAACCAGATAGAACTTTATATTGTGAAAAATAACACAAAGGATTTCATCTTAATTGAATTCTATTTACTCGAAAGACCAATACATGACATTATCATTTCAAAATTATTTCAGGAATTATTGCAGGAAAGGATTAAAACCTTCAGCAAATCCGATAGTTACACGGTTGCAAAATTTTTCTGCGTTTGAAGTTTTATGGGTGTGCGGCCTATGGCCGCAGAAACTGATTAAAACCGTCAATTGGTCCAAAACTTACTCTGCAACTAAATTTTTTCTGCACCAATTTGCCAACATAACTGCTAAGTATTGGCAAAATTTTGTCGTGTTGGAATTTTTTCATTTCGGAATTTATAAAGTAACTGGGATGTTGTTGTTTCGGGATTTGACTGCATCTCAAAAATCAATTATCATGGTGCGGTAACGACAGCCATTGACTGTAACGAGAGCTACGATCTTATTTTTGAAAACCGTAGAAACCTCACCAAGCGGTGCATATTTCTGGATGTAATTGAGTCTGTATGGTCTCTTGTGGATTGTTCATGGCTAAACACAATTTTAGCGATAAAACAACGGGTCATTTTCCCTGCTCTAGGCCAAAATCTTAGCGCAAAGTTTTCCACGTAGTGGATGGACAGATTCCCAGTTCCTGCAATCGACGAGAAATCGATAAATTTGGATCTTCTTTTACAGTTTCATATAAGTTGCGCGAATCGACGAGTGTTTTTCAAAGTAAATTTGAACAATTTTAGGGCGTTATTCAAGTGGGATGATTTGCCAGAGTATGGAGATAATAAGTGCCAAATAGTGAGCGCAGTATAGTAGCTCGTTTGATAGTTAACTCTTCAGTAAGTTCTATCTAAGCAAACAAAAACACTTTTTTTACATACTCCCCAGAAATTTCCGGTCTGTCTAACCGGACTGTGGATTCCTCCACAACCGAGTTTAAATTTCCTTTCAAGCGTCTTGCATCACACGACTTAGTAAACAAAATATAAAAATTACCATGGTAAACAAATTGTATAGGGTGAAAACACCACTTTCTCCCCAGTGTCACCCATGCTAGCTACGTCACTGGTACTACCAAGGACAATATTTCTTTAATAAGTGTACAAATTATGGTAATACTCGTATTATGTATTTCACTACCGAAGCATTTTTAACAAAGATCCTTGAAGACGTGTCCGTGAAATATGATTAAAATGTTTGCGATACTATCCGTAATATTTGTTTATCTTACTTACTCTGATACCTACTACGAGTATACCTACCTGCTGTATTCCATAGTACGAGTTTATGCGGTGACTTTACCAAACTGAGCTGTTAGCAAATCCATTTCGCGAAGCCAACGGTGGTGACAATTTGTTATTCTTCATTAAAGAATTCTGGGAACAATATATTTATATAATAGAGTGACTACAGAATATAGACGGTAAAGCCGGTGTACAGGTAATTTTTAGTGTTGTTACTAATTTAATTTAAAGTCTTTACTCGTATGTACATACATATATTATATGAGTACATTTATCTATACGTAGATAAGATACGTAGAGAAGAAGAACACTAAAAGGTGTTTTCTGAGAAGTGATGATATCTTTAAGGCCGCGGCATTGAATGGTAATTGCGACATTTGTATGAATTTGTCATTGATACTTTGTATGGAGAAGCAATTGACAACGATTCGTGCACGATGGTGAAATGCTTCATTCGTTTATGATCTCATTGTCTACAGAGTGTACCGTCCAGGAGTCGGCTTATTTTTAACAGAAACCATTTGAATTATTCAAAGAGATGGCTGGTGAAGGTTATCGGTAATCACTTGCTAAATATTTTAGCAACGTATATACATATATTAAAATTTTAGGGCCAGATTTCTGATCAGCGAACGTTACGTTTAGCGTTAGTTCTGCTTTGTTCATTTACTTGTTTTGCTGGTAAACAACAACAAATGTGGAAAATAACAAAGCAGAACTAACGATAAACGTAACCTAATACTCTTAAGGGATTTGTTAGATAGTTGGTTTTTCGAAATTACTAAATACAAAATATTTTAGGGCACTTCCAAATACAAGCCCTTGGAAAAATAAAACAAAGTGCCTTTCCTAAGAATATGTCTAAAGACAGGTTTTCTCAAATACTATATCCTTAAAAACTAAAAAAAACTAATACATGTGGGAAGTTATATGTAAGCACATTAGTGTGGTCCTTAGCTAATAGCTATAGGGGTAAAAAAATTGTGTGAGATTTTTTTTTTCTCACCCTCTTAAATTTTTACAGAACTCTCAGCAAGAACTAAAGTAGAAACACTTGCTGTCAATGGCAGTGAGTATAGTTACATTTACTGTACACTTATGCCGTGGTCAAATTTTGAAGTTTTCGGCACGGATTCCCGTTATACGATTTCGCTGAAAACTAGTACGTATAATTTTTTCATTACGTGTCATAATTTAAAAGATTTAGACCCGAAAAAATCTGAAATTGAAAAATAAGGACCACCTTAATGCACATCCAGAAATATACACAGTCTTCTGAATCTTTTATTAATTAGTTAGTCTCATAAATGTTCAACAAAATCCCTTAAAATAAAAGATGAAGCCCACGTTGAGGACGTTTATAAAAAAGAAAAAGCCTTTTGTTATTTGAAAGGAGCTCCTGTTCCGCTTTCAGAAGCTATTTATCGGCTGTCAGAAGCTTTTTGTCACCTTTAAGTAGTAGTGGTAGTAGCCTTTCTTTATTGGCTTTCAAAAGCTTTGTTGCTGCTTTTATTGTCTTTTACTAATTATTCTTTGGTTATCAAACGGTTTCATAAATTTGAAGATTATAAGGAAGGCTTCCGTGTCGGCAACACCAAATTGTTAAAACGAAAATATGGCACTAAGTTGATTTTAATAAACGGACCTTTCAATTGGCCTCCAAGGTTGTGCCATTGGTCACCTCTCGATTTTTTCACGGAGATGTGGGGTCAGGTTAAGTCGCTGCACTGATAAAAATCTCATGTGTTAATCCAACCCAAGCGACAGATAACTCACTGCTAGTGCAAATTTGTTGGTTACCTAACTGGTGCGATAGTTAAACTTATCTAGTGAAAATTATTAAGCTCAATTTGGGTAAGTACCCCCAAAAAAAATATATATATATAGTATATATTTATATAGTAAAACTAACCCAAAAAAGTAAAAAACAATTTTAAATAATTTTTTTAAAAAAACACAACTATTTTATAGGAAAAGTCACGTGACAACCGTAATTAACTGTAAAAATAGAGTAATAGTAAAATCAACCTATTATTTCAGTTACACGGTCAAAAGTTATAGTTTAATTTTTAATTTTTTTCAACTTTCTTTGAGTTGGAATATTCCTAAATTTTGTTGTCAACTATTAAGTTTAAATTGTGAACAGAAAGGCGTGAAACTTAAACTTCGAATGAAAATGTGCCCTCTTGAAAGTTGGAAATGAGTAGAGAAGGTTGAAGATATCGACTTTAGGTTAGGATGTATATGACAACAGACGGTAGGACAGGACCGAGCCAGAATCACCTCCCGAGTAACCCTGGGTTGACCCCCCCATGCGCATCTCTGATAAAACAAATCAAAAACAAAATTAAACTTATCAATAATTTTTTACAAAAACCCTTGAAACTATATACATATGTCAATATGCTGCAATTTTACCGAAAGAAATACGTGAAAATTATGAAATTATGAAAGAATTACAGAAAGTGTAACACATTAAAATTTCTTGATGGTGCAATAAACATTTCTCGACTTGTTGCCAAATTTTTTGCTGAGTTGATTACTCAGACAGATGTTTTTTTTTGCGTTCGGTTTATACTAAAGAAGAAAATCGAAAAAAAAAACGTAGGAGAAAAAAAGCAAAAGCAAATTCATATTTAAAACTAAGAATATTTTAAATAGACATACATTTTTTGAACGCATAACTAGCAACCATTACAAGTAGCACAGAGCAATATTGAATTTAAATTTAGAAAATTATTTAGCAATTATTTCTTAAATAAAACATAGAACATGCACCGAAAATAATCCACAAAATTAATTTGATGATTGCAATATTCTTACAACAGAATAAGTTTTGCCCCCAAACTTCTTCCGACATCATTTGATCACTTTAAGATCAAAGTATTTTTTTGAGTGTTTAGGAATAATTTATTAACATTTCGGCCGAAAGATTATATAGAGAAAAAAGGTGAGAAGTAGGCAACACATTTTCTGAAACGTTCAAACGTTCAAATTAGTTTAATTTGAAAAGAATTGCGTTTATTCTGAAAAATTTTCTTACTAATTTTATTTTCAATGCAGGATGTAGAACGCGAAAATAACATAAAAATTATGAAGAATTTTTATTATCTGTATAACGCATAAAAAATGTTTTTGATAAAACTGATAATGGATGCTGGGCAGGCCATCTCAAGAGTGCGACGGATGCTAAACTCCGGCGTAGCGATTAAGGAGCCCCAACATGATCCAGAACTAAAATAATGAACTTGAACGCACATGAAAACTTGACAATATTCCTATCGTTGTCAGTATAACAAAATGTACATTTAAAGTATACATTAAACAATTAAAATTGAAAACTAAAATTTAAGAACAAAACTTAACACATTTTTAGACGAAGCAAAAGGGCTGACACGTAATTTGTTAAATGTGTAACAAATGTGTTATAATTATGTGTTATAATGTGTATTTATATTTTATAAGACTATGGAAAACAATAAAATTTTCTTGAAAAACAATAAGATTTTCTTATTGAATTTGTATTTTAATATGACTGTTATTTTAAATCTTAATCAGATTTTCTGTATGGTTTTAATACGGCTTCCTTATTGGACGAAAGGCATAGAGAAATCTGATTGTTTTTCTTCTATTTTATGTGGTGTTTTAGCTTTGTGTAAAAAAAATACTTAGATTTCTTTTATTTAGTATAGTTTGTCTCGGATTATATAAAATAACCGATTATAATAATTAACCGTAACATTACTTCACATACAATTCAATTAATTTTTTCCACACTATTATTATTTCTAAGCCTATATATAAGCCTATTTATAAACCTATTTATAAACCTATTTTTGAATGTCATGTTATTAATTCTTTGGAAATAATATGTTAATATCTTTAAAAAAAAATATTTAAAAATTCCGGGATCCCGGGACTAGGTAAATGCAATCCCGAAATCCCGGGATTAAAAATATAACGCGGGATTGCCAACCCTAATTAAGACGCTATTGTCTTGACATCGTCTTGTCATTGTGTTGTGATTCAAGCACTGCAATCGATTGAGAGGGAATGTCTTGTGTGTGATTTAGGCATTCGGGCCTTAATCTCTTCTCGTATAACTGTTGCTTCTTATCTAAGCCTGCACACTCTTAATCCTTCTTTTCTTTCTCCCGCCCTTATGTCCTTAAGATATTATAGCATTATATTTAAGTTTTGTAATGTTTGCATTTACTATGTTTTAAATGGAGTTAGTGGAATATATATAAAATATATATAAAATATGTTTGTATGAATATTTTAGAGATAACTATCCAGAGCGTATTATTGCTATGTAAAATTTTTACTCTTAGTATTATTTATTGCAAAATTATTGCATTCTTAAATTTTTATTATTTCGTGTGCAATATTTTTATGAATATTTTTAATAGTCGCTATTATATGACGTCAATGAGCAAATATTTAGTGGCTGCAGTAACAGCTATTAATCGAAAAATTTGTTTAAAACTATGTTTTTTGTTGTTGTTTCAATTTTGATAGCAATATTGAAAGGTGATGATAATCGTGACTGGTGATGACGATATAAAATTATGATGATGATGATTCGTTCAAGGTAAATACATCACATACATACGTACGTGTATGCACACCCACTTTTGTAAAAAATGGTAATGACGACGGCGATGGTGATGATCGTCATACTTGCTACTCATTCCATAAAGTGAACAAAAATTGTGAACGATTGAAGAAAATTACGAAAAATAGTACATATTTTTCGAAACGAAATAAAATTCTCAAGGTAGAATAAGTTTTCGTTAAATAAATAAATTGCTGTTTATCATAAATTGATCTATGAAATGTCACCTTTTAATCCCACACAAATATTACCAGATATGTTTAATAATAATAGACGTATGTCAGCGACGTAGCGAAGGGGGCTTATTAGAGAAAATAAGCACAACATCAATTATGTATAAAGTAACAATGGAAACTAACTTTAAACCCAGCCTATAGTCCACGGGGTGATATCCGAGCAGAAAAGTTAGCAGAACAAAACATTTATTGAGTAATTTTCAAGTAGAAATGGAAAAATTGGGTGTGTTTTTAAGACCGATAGAACTTCATGTTGTAAAAAATAGCACAAAAAATTTTATTTTGGTAAAATTTTACTATTTATTTAAAAGAAGAAAACAAGACATTAATAATTGAAAATGATCTCAGGAATTTGGCCACAGTGGTTGTTCTCACTTTTAGCACCGTTGGCCGTATATCACAAATAACACGAATATGTTGGCCTCCAAAGCATCAATTATTGCTGGTTTATCAGGATAAACTAATGACCTAATAGCTGCGCGACTGCCGTGTTGAAGATCACCGATGATATTCGAGTGTGGTATGACAATAGCCAAATTACATTATCGTGCTCCCTGGAGCAAAGGCTTTAGAGAAGGGCCTTTGATTGTGTTGACCATAGACTGGTATGCTGGAACTTGAGATCTCTGTTTCAATTTTGTGGTACTGCAGTTAAGTTGATTGAATCCTATCTTTCTGGTCGTCACCAAAGAGTCAAAGTCAATGATATTTATTTCGAATTAATGCCTGTCCTCATGGGTGTCCCACAGGGTTCTGTGCTAGGACCCTTATTATTTACTTTATTATTGAATGATATTTGTGCTATCGTTCGTTTTGTGTCCATCCACGACTACTTGCTACATCCACACGACTTTCTTAATGAACTGTGTATTAAAATTAACGCGGATTTAGGCAGAATTGCTGAATGGTCTAAAAATAACTGTCTTATCTTAAATTCGTCTAAATCTCAGGTTCTACCGATTTATAAACGAAATATCGATCCCTCTGCATTCCACCTATCTTTCTAAATGGTTCGCAACTTAAATTTTCTCCGAAAGCCAATAGTCTCGGCTTTCCTATTAACTCTACGTTGACTTGCTTTGATCATGTCAATATGATTGTAAGTGAGTCTTACTTTGTGCCGTCTAGTTAACGTTACTCTGCGGATAAGGGATATCTATCCGCAGAAAACTTATTCTCCAACTTATCATTCCAATCTTATCCTATGCTGGATTAGTGTAATGCAACTTGGGCTCTTCTTCTTCACATAAGCTTCATGTGCTATTCAATAATTTGATTCGTTATTCGCTTCGATTCGCTTTAATTTTGTCAGTCAAGTCGCTTACTTAACCTTGTCATTCCCCGATATAAGTATCTATAAGGCTTTGGAATAGCTTTGGAATAGCCTGCCGCTACGCAAGGCTCTCTGTGGATCTTAAAATAAGACTGCTGCTGACACTTAATAAGACACTGCTGACACTGCTGACATCTTAAAATAAGACTAAATCTGACACTTTTACGGCTTCTAAGATTTTCTGCGTTTAAAGCTCTCTGGCCGCATAAAGCAATTTAATCAAAACCGTCAATAAGTTCAAAACTTACTCTTTAACTACGGTTCCTCTGCATCCAGAGTCATCTGCGAGAGAGACCAACGACTCTAAATCGTAAAGTGACACGCCCACTTATATACTATACCATATAATAAGGTGTTTTGTAGAAAAAACGGGGTTGTAGATGAGTTAATATATCAAAATTTGCTCCCTGTAAATTTAAAAAAGTAGGTGTCACTTCAACAGATGCGGGTGTAGGGTATATGAGCTTCGGCCAGGCCGAAGATAACGGCATCTTACTTGTTTTATTTCGGGATTTACAAAAGAACCGGGTGAAAACCGCACCAAACGGTTTTGTTTATCGCTTAACACAATTTTGCGAGAAAACAACGAGTCAGACATTACGGGGCAGTCAGACTAGTTGGCCCTGCTCTGAAACTCCTGCGATCGTTGAGAAATCGAGCTCGAGGCTTAAAAAGGTCGGCAGCAACCCTCGTCTTTTTAGCAAAAGAGACACCGATCATGCTTGATCGATGCTAACGTGTCCCTTCACCCATATCAGCATTACCACGTTATTTTAGGCACGCTCATTAAGCCTTATTTTAGAGTACGCCACAAATTACTTCTAATCCTGAAAAAAGCCAGCAAACAAACATGGAGGAAGAAGAAATCATACGTACTTTCCGAAAAGTTTAAGAAAGCTGCCATACTTACATAATTTACTGGTAAACAAAATATTTTATGAACTGGTTCTCAGTTGTATCGCTTATGATAGAAGCACAAGAGGAGTGTAGCTTTGTAGAAATAATTATAAGTTTTTTAATTGTATTATATGAGGTCAAATATGTATGTATGTACATACATATGTATGTACGATGTTTTACGTAGAAAGTGAATATGTTTTACACCGGCTAAGAATTTCAGCAAGTTTAAAATTTAATAAACCTAAAAACATAAACTTGAAACATTTAAACCTAAAAACTAGAATTAAATTTAACCTAGTAATCTAATAACCCAGTTTTATCTTTTTTTATTGTAAAAACATCTTTACAAAAATATAAAATACATTTTTCGACAAACGACGACTATAGAATTAACAAACTTTGTTTATTGAATATGAAATTTTCAATTTCCAATATGAAAAAATGAAAATATTCAATTTTCAATATAAACATTTCCATTAAATTCCATTTCCATTAAATTTTTTTTTAATTTAATTTAAGTTTTTATTTAATTCCATTTTCATTCGATTTTATTTGCATTCAATCCGATCACATTAATCAATTCTATAATGATTTTGTACTATTTCAGTATAAAAGATCCATTCATTTTGAGCTGAATTTTCCATCAACTTTTACTTGCCACAAATGTCAAGGAGCTGCTAATATTTGTAAATTTGACATTTCAAGCTTCAGACCTACATACGAGTAAATTCCAAGTGTCATTTCTTGTTGACTATAATTTTATTAAACTCCTAATTATTTATAATACAAAAGAATTGAAAATAACGAGATATTATACAATTCTAACAATGCGGCAAAAAGCATTTACTCATTTGTTGAATACTCAAAATATCAAAACAAAAAAAAAAACAACGATGTCGACAAACAAAACATACCTTATCTCATAACTTCTCTCAGACGACATCATTTAAGCATATTGCCTTGCATCATGCGAGCGTATTCTAGTCAACTTGTTTGCCATGGCTTTTAAAAAATTACTTTGGCAATACATATTTGCTAAATATTTGATAAAGCAAAAAAACAACTACGTAATTATGCCAACCTAACGCATAGTTCCATATGCGGAACATAGGCGGGCATTGAGACAGACAGCAAGTTAATCACTTGTTACTTAGCCGGTTCGTTTGTCGCTCAATTGATTAAGTCAGTTTTTCATAAAACCGTCATTTGCATAGTCAACGAAATATAATAAATTCATTCTAAAACATTTTTTAGATATCGCTAAATGCGAGCGCATGTAAATATTTGTGTGAGTGTATGGGTCTTACATGGAGAGAAAAAATTGTCATAGAACTAGAGAAAAAGTGAAAGTCAAAAGCAAACGATTCGTCAACATAGTTTAGTTCTTTCAGCACTCAGTACGCAGTTAAATGGGAATTACTTTAAATTAAATAATTTAAAAGTCTTTATATTTACAATTTGTTAGGTTTTTCCACGTAGTCAACTATAAAATGAATTTAAGTTATATTCGGTTGTAAATACGTGTTACATACTAAATACAAATACAAATAATATCAGAGGAATAAAAAATTTAATTTGTATAATTGCCTCAAATTATTCTGACAACAAACCTTTTTCATATCAAACCATTAATTCTCAGAGTGGTTCTAACAGTGTAAATGTATTAATGTTATTTCAAAATGTTAAACGAAAATAACAACCGGTTAAGAGTTAATCTGAATGAACTAGATAATGAATTACTGTTCGGCCAATGCATGAAAAACCTTGACATATGTATGTATACACGATATTTAAGTACATATGTGTATGTACGTATATGCAAGTGTAATATATATACATATGTATATATAGTGTATGTATGAGTAAATGTCATCTTTTATGATGATAATTAATTAAATTTAAGATGTTCGGTTTAAGTAAAGCTCAAACATATTTACGCTTAAGCTTTAAGCTGTTATGAAGATTTTTCGGTATTTAAGTCTTAAATCAGAATTTATTCAATTTAAAAAAAGCTCAAAGAGACTGTTGATGTTACAAACTTTAATACGAAAATTTAATGTTTTACTCGTATTGACTCTGTAACAAACACAGGCCTTACAGAAGTGACGTATTTTTTTACCATGGAAATTTTTTTATTTATTTTTATTAACTCTTTATTTTTTTAATATTTTTTTAAGAAATTAATGTTACTAATTAATAGAGGAATCCACAGTCCGGTCAGACAGCTCGGAATTTTCTTAGGAGTACGGCAAAATATAGGGGGATTTTTATTTAATCCAGAATCCAGAAATATGCACTGGTTTGTGCGGTTTTTTGCACTAGCATTATTGAACCTTATTTCTTCAGAGACCTTAGCTTCCGTTATAGTCAAAGGAGATCGTAACCGCACCATGATCAACAATTTTTGAAATGCAGTCAAATCCCGAAACAGCATCCCGGTTATTTTGTAAATCACAAAATATAAAAATTCTGACGCGACAAAACTTTGTTAACACTTTTACGATCTTTTTTTTTAATGTAATTACGATCCAGAGTCGTTGGTATCCTTCGCAGAGGTACTCCAGATGCAGAGGAACTTAAGGATAAAGTTATTGTAATTTTAGGATGTTGCACAGGTTAGACGTGGTTTCAACAGTAACGCAACGTTAGGTACCATATGGCAATGGCAACCATCAAGATGTTAAAATCAAAATATGGCAATAAGTTGATTTTAATAAGACTTTCATTTGGTCTCCAAGGTTGGGCAATTTTCCACCTCTAAAATTTTTTTTTGTGGGTTTATGCTATCAACCAGCAACAATTAAACGCCGTTTTACTTGAAATAACGTAATTTTATTTTACATTTGGAATTACTTGGAGCCTAAACTTCATATCCCATAAGACGACCAACTGCTATCCTCGCGTTTTACAGAAACAAAAATGGGCAGCGAAAATATTTGCTTTATAGTCCCCGCACAATGATGAGCGGCTGCCGGCTCTCCATAAGCTTTCTACAGCTGCTCGGATATATCTATTCTAATCCCAGTCGGACTTTTCCTGAGTACTTACAAAAATGGTTAGTGAATTCATATTGCATATTTTGCATATATTTCATATAACTTATATTGCATATTCATATGCATATTTTCTGTCACTTACGTGGGACACACTTTGTTACCTGAAGATAACGATGAATATTTATGAAATATTTATTATCCTATACTGGATATACATATGTGGCTATCGCTAGACCCATTTTAATGTATGGGATAGCAATATGGTGGCCAGCGCTGGAAAAGTCGTCCAAAGGCTCGTCGTCGTCGTCTTGAGGCTCGTTAGCAAGATTCAAAGACAGGCGACGATCCTTATCAGTGGAGCAATGAGAACCACACCTACGGATGCGCTAAGTGTCCTTTGTCAGCTTTTACCTTTAGACATCTATGGTAAAATGGTTGCGGTATATACTCCAAGTCGATAGGCCTTCATCAACATTTGCGGTGGCAATAGGGTGTCGGAAATTTCTGGATAAGTTAGTTGATTTCTTCAGGTTGGATCACGAATTCTCCCTGCTTCTGCTGCTTGCGTTGCCGTATTTGTTAGTGTATTTGCTGTCCCAGAGTGACTATGGCGGCATCATTTCGTTACGATGCAGCATCATATCCTTACACTCAGAAGAAAAACAACGTAAAATCAAATAAAACCACTTCATTTTAAATAGAAATCGGAGTGATTTACAGTCAACAGAGAAATTATTCAATTCAAAATGGAAAGTATTTAAAATATATTTTAAAGGAAAACGTAGTAATATTAAAAACTTTGAATTGAATAATATATCAACTTTGAATTGAATAATTTTCAACTAATGAATTAAAATGCGGAAACTTTGACCTAAACAGAAATAAACCTTAATTCAATAATGAAATGCATTGAATCAAATATTATTCAAGTTCAAATTGAAGGTATTTCAATATCTATTTAAATACATTAAACTTTAAATCAAATCTTTAGCGTACTGGATTTTTCTGAGTACAGGGTGCTAGCAAAATCCTCTTTAAAGGAAACAATTTCCTAAAGTTTCCATGTTGGTACAATTTTATTGTATATGTATATATGATGTAATTTGTTACAAAGTATGTATCTTCAAATATTTACAAACTCGTTTTGGTTATAAAAACTTATCCCTTACACAGATGTTACTTTATCCATTTGATAAAAATGTAAGAGAGACCTTGTGAAATAACTTATATTTTAATTAATTATTATTATTATAATATTATAATATTTAAGTAAATATTATTAACATTACTCCTAACTTCATATGACTGAAAATCTGTGAAAAAGGCTTTAATTTGTTTAATTTGTTTTAAGGCTTTAATTGGACTACAAACAACAAATACATCGTTATCTGCACAGAGAAAAATTTTCATTTTATATACTGAATATAAATATAATATATATATACACAGTATATATATATATATATATACTGAAATAACGACGAAGTCCAAAAACATATATAACAAAAGCTATATAACAATTATTTTTATAGAGTATTGGTTATATGGTTATATGCCACCCATGTTGTAATGTACTGTAGAAAGTACTGGTATAGGATCACGCGTCAGATCGACTCCGGCAAAAATTAGCGCTGTCTCTGAAATAGCAGGTAAACGCTCAGCCAGTTGTTTCGGAAGTAAACAATGCAATTGCAAGAGCACAGGGTTTTTATGAGCACCAACACCACCCTCGCCACGGCAACCCTCCACGATCTAGCAGCTTGCGCCATATATTCTCGTCGGGTGAAACTGCACAGATTCCAAGTCCTGGCAAGGCAGCCCATTGCGACTAACCATCTGCTATCTTCTAGACATCGAGCGAGGCCACCGCGGCACTCATTGTCTTCAAAGATCAAATCCAGAGTACTCTACGAAATAGTTACAATCGCATTTAAGCGACTGCCCATAAACGGTATGTAGCAGGCAGTGACCAGTTCTAGAATGATATTATTATTATAACTAAGTTCTAAGTGCTTCAGACTCAAGTTCACCTGTCAGCCACAGCACAACATGTACATATGTGCTTACCCTCTTTTTCCAAACTGTAAGCTTTGGCCTCCAAATAATCGTTGGTAGATTTTACCTTCAGGCGTGCGAGAGAATGGCATGCCCTAGTTCTTTAACTCAATTACGGCTTTAGGCGCTTCCAGGCTCATATAATTAATAGCATCCTAACCTAACCTATTTGAACCCTTGATGCGTAATTTTTTCCGTGTGTTATAAGCAAGGCACGACTTCGATTATACCAAATAAGATTAGATTATACCAAAACGAAACTGCAGAAGAATTTTTTATTAGAACATAAAATTACTGATTTTACTCGATATCATATTTTACTTCACTATCAGATACACCGTTTTGCAAAACAATAAAGGCTCCCGGTTCTAATTCATTAGCGTCGCAAAAAGCATTCACATACTCCACTGCTTATTAGAATTTTTTACAACACATTTATTAACTTTGACGATAAAGACCGAACTGACTTTTATGTACGTACTTCACTTTACTTCACACTTGAATTCAAATTTTACAATTTTAATTTAAATACGCAACACATTAAATTCCAGAATAAAAGCGTCCGACTTCAAATTGAAGTGCTGGAAACTGAATTTGAAGTATGCAACTAAAAACTAAATTGAACATATTTTATTTTAAAGTTGCAGCATTTTTATTTTAATAAACAAAGTATTTCATATTCGGTTTTAAAATATTTCTACTTCATTTTAAAATCAAAAAAAAATTGTTTGATTTTACGTTGCTGTTTTTTTTATCTGAGTGTATGTAATATTGAGTTCCTGTTTGTTTTGTTATGTATATTGTGTTTGTTTTTATACCCTACACCCGAAGGGATGAGGGTATATTCACTTTGTTCTTCCGTTTGTAACGCATTAAAGGAGGCGTGGCAGATATAGGAAAGTATATATATTCTGGCTCAGAATCACCTCCTGATTCGATTTAGCCATGTCCGTCCGTCTGTCTGTCTGTCTGTCTGTCTGTCTGTCTGTCTGTCTGTCTGTCTGTCTGTCTGTCTGTAGAAATCACGATTACGGGAGAACGAATAAAGCTATCACCATGAAATTTGGCACGAATATACTTTGTCATCATAGGCTGTTTGGTATTGAAAATGAGGAAAATCGGATTATTGCCACGCCTACTTTTTATAGCAAATGTGAATTTTCCCATGCTAATAGCTCAATTTCTCAGCTTGTGGAGCGAATTTAAAGCTAAAATTTTATTCCCGAGTCCACCGTCTTAGACTAAAATATATTTTGAAAAATAGGCGTGACACGCCCACTTGTATACTATACCATATAATGAGGTGTTTGGTAGGAAAAGCGGTGTTATAGACGAGTTAATAGATCAAAATTTTCTCCCTGGAAAATAAAAAAAGTAGGTGTCACCCGCCCACTTTTTATCACTTCGAAAGATGCGGGTGTAGGGTATATGAGCTTCGGCCAGACCGAAGATAACGCTCTTACTTGTTATAATTTCAAAAGCTACAACTTCCAGTTCTTACGGAAGGTTGTAGTCCTCACAACATACTTTTTCAAAGCTTACCACATGCCCACTTTGTAGTGAAGGGACCTCATCGCTTACTACACGGCTGTTCACTTGAAAAAATAAGCGAGAGTTGGGGACTTAGTCCGAGGACTTAGTCCTACTCCGAAAGGCTTTCTTTACTGCCTACGTAAGTAACACTGTCGCGCACTCAGTACTGACTTCCTGTGGGGTCCAGGAGATTGGTTTTATTAACTAGTGGGCATTTCGAAAACCTAACCAAAGTGAAAATAGGGTTTTGATAATAGCTTATAATTTTCCCTTTGTTTCCCAATTGCTCCCTTTCGGCACCAAGAAATAAGTCCAGACTTCGCAAACAACTGCATTTTCATAGAAGTGCATTGAGTGAAATACCTCTCGCTCCTCTAATGGGGACTACTGGTCAAAGAAGACACCGGCTATTCAGAGGAGAGGCTTTGGAGAATCTAACGGGGGTATTTGGTATAAAATTCGGCTACTCAGTAATATTTCCCTTGCGTTTGAATTATAACTTTCGATTTTTATGCAAAACTATAAAAACCGAACGAGAACATAAATAAAAAAAACAAAAAATTACATATACTTCTTGATATTCGTTTAGCTTTCCGACAGGGTTGTAAAGAGTATAATTTTTTGATGAGTGTTGGAACGAATTTCCGTCATCCGAGAATGAAAAAAGACACTGAAGATGGCACATCGCTGAAACCGGTTTGTCTCCAAACCAAAATTGACAAGGGATGACGGAAATTCTTTCCAACACTCATAAAAAAATTATACCCCTGTATTTTTTTCTTAAATTTGCGAAAATGTGTGTTTTTTTTTTTAATTTGCATGCGAGATGGCTGAGCAATTTTACTTCTAGCGGTCCCTCGCACAAACTTCGGTAGAGCGAGCTTGTGTGAGTTAATGGTTCCGAGTACCACTTAGGGTGACCAGTCTCGAAGGGTCACCTCGATTATCGAGAGGGGAGATCTTGATTAGTCTAACGGTGGCGTTCGATGTGAAATTCGGTTACTCAGTACCATTTTCTGAGCATTTGAATTAAAATTAAAAACCATTTTGTATAATGGCAAACCTATAAATATTTTGTCGTTGAGCTTGTTTCCATAATTATTTCTCGTTGGCAATAAGAAATGTTTTATATCTATCTCTTGATATTACACAATATGACATTGAAATGTTCTTTGAGAGTCGATTTTGTCTAAATATCTACAGTTGTGTCACCGTAACATTTACAGTTTTACTTTCATCATTATCAGAATTATTACGCTTATCATCATTCTCTTTCTTACTAACCTTGTTGTTATCATTAAAAATATTAAAATGCTATTTCGGATGACACTGACATTTGACAGCTGCCAACGGCAGGGCTTTACTTTCCGTAACTCGAAATGGATAACACTTTATAAAGGTTGTTCAAGTTGACCGCGACGCAGTAAAATGTCAGTGTCATAATTGTAGAAATTACCAGCTACTTCTTTCATATTAAATTTAAATTTTCAATTTAAATCAATTTTCTATTTTTTTGATTAAAAACACATAGATTATTTCTATTTTTCAAAGGACGAATAACAAAATGATGAATAATAATAAAAAAATAATTTTTTAAAATAACGAATAAATTAATAAAACTATGACGACGAAAACAAATAAATAATTAAATTGTATTCGTTATTCGTATTTAAATAATAATTTATTCGAATATGGCCCTACACTGCTTACGAGTAAATATTTTTTTAACCGAATACGTAGGATTTTACTGTAATCTTTTTTTGGTGTCCCTGATCGAAAAGCAATGTCACCGGCAGTAATAAAAATATATATATGTATGTACACGTTTATAATGATAACGACAAGGTTAGTAAGAAAGATAATAATGATAAGCGTAATAATTCTGATAATGATGAAAGTAAAACTGTAAAAGTTACGGTGACAAAACTGGAGATTTTTAGAAAAAATCTACTCTCGAAAAACATTTCAATGTCATATTGAGTAATATCAAGAGACAGATATAAAGCCCCAGTGGTAAATATCATCATGACATCACCGCTGATACCCTCATGATTTTGTATGCCATATCGACTCGATTTTCCATCAGTTTTGTACATTACTTTAACCCGTACGTGTCATTGGACCCGAAGCACTTCGCTTCTCGCTTAGGGTGTAAGCGAGTAACGCATGAGTTCTGTATACTACCCGATGATATCGGTAAACAAAAATCAAATACAGACTCATTCGCTGTATGCCTACGTAACGCATATGAAAACAGCATGTATCCTGTTCCACTTTCCACATTCGATTGTCATGCATTGTGGATGATACCCCATTCGCTTTTCGCTTCGGCTGTAAGCACCTTTTCATCGAGCAAACCAATAAATTCCGCCAAGAAGTAGGCAATAAATAAATTCAAAATAATTTAATAATTTAATAATCTTTTATTAAAAATAGGGGACGATATATACGATATACAATAAATTTATACAATTTATACAATAAATTACATTTATATTATAAAAATAAAACAATTGCAATTATTATATTATTATCATTATTATTGCCTTTATTATTAATCCGTCAAGCTTCCTTTCGATTTTATTTTGACGTTCTAGAAGAATTGCTTGCAAATTTTGAATTTTGAATTATGATTTTTGCAGAGTCCTTTTTGCAGAAAGTTTTTTGTTCATATTTGCCATTTTCTGAAATTATTATCATTATCATTATTATTATCATTATCATTTATTTTCTATAAGCTTTAATCTTAAGCTGGTTAATTTGAATAAATTGTTAATATGACTCACCTTTTTTAGTATTGTTCACAGATCAAACTTCTTCTATTTCTTTTATATAAATTTTCTTCAAACTTAACTAAAAAAAACGTTTTCTCGCTACAATGACAAGGAGGTCAATGAACTTCGAAAGCTGAAACAAATTTTTTGAAAAACTTGTTGTTCGGCAATCAAAAACCTCCTTCGCATTCACCTTACGCTGTAAAGGAGATCCGTAAGTAGGTATTGTTCTCGCTTACAACTACCTTCATGGCGAAGTACTTTGAAATTCATCAACAAAATCGGTGCGCAATCAATGATTTACAAAGGCCTTCGCTACATTTACCGCTGGGGCATTTCTCATTGCCAACGAAAAATAATTATGGAAACAAGTTCAACGACAAAATATTAATAGCAGTTATCAGGAACCTACTTTGTATATTATCCTGCCCGAAAATTTTACTCATTGAAGGCTTTTTAATGACTCCTACAATTTTGGAAAATAATTTAGGCAGCGTCTGTAAACGCATACTCACGTGCGCACGCCATTCCTCACGTAGAATATTCGCATGCATGGACCCATTGATGATGCGAGGAGGACGGTGCGCCCCCGGTGACACCTGAGCAAACTAAACCAATAAACAGCGGAAAAATGAGACAATAAATAACCACAACATCAATTATTATGTATAAAGTAGCAATAAAAACTAATTTTAAACCCAGCCTAGTCCATAGCGATGACACCCGAGCAGAAAAATGAATATAACAATCACAAAATCCATTATTATGTAATATGTATTACTCCAAGGGGGTGACACCCGAGCAAAAAAATTAACAGCACAAAACATTTATTGAGTATGTATTTTTAAGTAGAAATGGAAATATTGGGTGTGTTTTCAAGACCGATAGAGCTTCATATTGAAAAAATAGCACATAAAATATAATTTATGTGCTACAGTGGTTGTTCTCTACGTCACTGCATTGACTCTAAATATATTTTTAGTGCTCTCGGCCGCGTTTGTGTGCGATCTATGAAGGCAAAACTTTTATTGAACACACTCGCGAACGTGTGCGAATATTCTTTGCGGTCATAGAAATACTCGTACCATAAACTCTGATATTCTGTTACTTCAGCACGTAGACAACGTAGCATTTGCATTTGTGTCAATTTTGAATTTTTTTCTATTAATTGCCATTTTTTGCAACCTGAATTAGGTCATTAGTAGTTATTACCGAAGGTGAACAACTAAAAATATCTTGACCGTTTACGAAATTGAGTATGTAATGGGTGTAATTTTCTGACCTGCAGACTGCAGATAATTAAGCAAGTATATTTTTTCTCTTCTGCATTATTTTTGTTCACTTTGTTACTCACCCGATCCCGGACCTCTTTAAAAGGATGCCATTGCACTCTTTGTTGGCATCTTTTCGCCTTGTTCTTCTTATCTGAACAAAATTAACAGGTAGTAGTTTTAGTTTTTCCAGTAGAAAAAGGCAAACAATATAAATACAAGAAGTTGAAATAAAATTTTAATAGTAACTGAAAGTGCTTGAGACCTTACATACATTGCTTACATTAATTGTTATAAAAGGTATTAACTGTTACTAGAACAAAGAGTAAGTAAACTTTATTTTAATAAAAAATATTATTTCTTTGGCAAAAAATTTTAAATGAAAATTTGGAAAACGTTAACATTTGTAAATAACGTCCATTTACTGTTCAAGCAATCTTTTCAATGCATTATTATCTAAGCACAAGCTGCGACGCTCTCACCCTCGTAAGCTTTAGAATACAGTATTGGACTTACAGTAGAATTAGTACACAAACAAGCACATAGGCGAGAGAGTTGCTGCGAGGTTGTAACACTAACAGTAGAAACTGTTCCTGAAAAATTTAATCCAAAGCCCCGGCCGATACAGGATCTTAGCAGGGATGTGTTGAACTTGCTGGAAGATTTCATCAGTTCAGACCAGGCCGCTCATGCAGAGACTTTTGTGCAGAAACACTTCAGCAGCAAAGTATGTAAACTACATAAGTGGACTTAGTGAAGGATTTAACACTTACTTCAGTGCTAAAATTCGTCTGCATAGAGTTTCTGTGCGTGAGCGCGAAAGAATTAAATCCTCAAGTGTGACCGGCCTTCGGTAGCGTGACAAGACCAAATCCTCTAGCAAGTCCAACAGTAACGTGCTTAAAAAAAGTTCTTCTGCACATTAAGTCTCTTTGCTATTAATTCATTTATAATAAAAGAGTTATTCTAAAGACTCGTAAATAAAAGTATTATTAGTTTTATGTTGAGATCAAAATTATCTTTTATTTCTACATTTTTTTCCTTTAGCATACTTTTTTCTGTGATACAGTATATAAAATTCTTTTATATATAAATTTTTTAAATTATATATTTTGCTATTTTTTCAGTTTTTTTAATAATATTTGATACATAATTTTTAGAAAAAAATAAAAAACAATTTCTTCAAGTCATACTTTCAGCTTTTCACACATAGCTATACCCATTCTTCTATATCAACATTTTTGTAAAAGGGCAATACTCGATTTCTTTCCGACTTTTCCACGCTGATGCGAGACACTTGGTGCCCGTTGAACTCGCAGAAGACTGAGTTGGAGTGTTTAAGCTTGAGCTAGTCATATTGTCCGCTTCTTTACATGCAGTCTTCCTAACCAATCGAGAGCTTTCAAGGTCACAAATGTTAGTATAGTGTGGACACAAAAGGCACTTGGAGCTCTTCTCCAAGGAGACCTTCGGCTTGGTCTGGTCTAGTTGATGACGTCCTTGCCTTGGATATCCAGTCCCAAAACAGAAAGTTGGGAGCAGAGAGTTTCAACAGTCGGCAGCAAGAAAAACAACAATATGCCTACCGCGGCGCCCGCAATAGCAACAGCAGGCGGCAGCGATGGAAACGATTGTGCCACTTGCTCGTTTCAAATCAACCCATTTCCACGTCGCTATTGGTGCTGTACAGCAGCTCACTACTGCCATGCTGTTGCTGTTGTTCCCCGGATTGTGCTTGCTGGGTCAAACGTTGCAGATCCGTGCAAGAATAATCCAACGGTTCCAAAGGCTCAATGTCCATCTGCTCATCATGGTCGTCATCCGGAATTACGATATCCATAGGCACATATAACATCTGTTGCTGGCGCAGCCAAGGAGCGAGGAAAATACAATCGGCACGCAAACGCTCCTCATAATTCTTACGTAACAAATTTAATAGCAGCCAACGTGCCGATCGGCTGACACCGCTGGGAATATGTACATTCACGTGGCGTATTATGCGTATTAGACTGCAATTGCCCTTCTCGTAGAATGGATATTGGCCCACCAGCATTGTATACAGGATGACGCCGAGTGACCACATGTCGGCGGGCTTGCCGTTGTATGTGGGATTGGGGCAGAGCAATTCCGGCGCTGTATACAAGGGACAACCGATTTTATCCGACAGTGTATCGTCTTCGGGATTATCGAGTATCATAGAGCCTTCGAGAGATTCATATTGCAGTTTCGTTCTGAAAATACAGAAAAGAAGACCATCAAATTATTGGAAAATCAGTCGAAAGTGAAAAATAATTGGATGATATAATCATTTAGAACGTTACTGGGACTTTATAACACTTTAAAAAAAAACTGATTAAAAGAAATATCATCGAAAAAAATGTGTAAGAATTGCAATTTTGTAAGAATTGCTTCAACAGAAAATACAATACGGCTGGAAGTGTTGTAATCCATCAACCAAGACCTCCACCAAACAAAGGCATGAGAAGATTTGATGGACTCCAAAGAAAAAAGAGCACTCTCCATAAAAACAACATGAAGCCGAGGAAGCAGCAGCAACAGCAACAACAACAACCACAAAAACTGAGAAGGAAACGAAAAAACGACAGCAATAATAACAACAACAAGAAAATTGAAGTAAAGCTAGTTATTGAAAAAGATTTACCCAAGAAACCTCGAGCTGACCCTGATCACATAAAAAAAAAAACGTATTCGAGTCGAAAAATGAGAGCATTGCGAAGAAGGAAAAGAGAATGAAACACTATCAAATACATACTAAAAAAAGTGAGTAAAGAGACCATCTTAGTATTCGTTAACGCTATTGTAATAAATTGAATGACCTCGGTTGAAAGATTTGAAACAGATGCTCAGCAAATAATAAAAAAATTGTTCAAAGAAATAAGGGAGAGCGAAAAAAGCGAAAAAGCGAAATAGACAATGACTGAAATAAAAAGACGAGAGAGACGGAGCGGACGAGAAAAAAGGGGTGCAGGTAAAGGGGGGAAGAAAATTGTTACAAGTTTTTGGAGCAAACACGTCAGTACATACGATACTTACAAGGTACGTGTTTTTTGATAAGGAGGAAAAAGCAAACGAAAAAATTAAATAAAAAAATTTTTAAATATCACAAACGAATTCAATTTCTTAGAAATTTTTGGGATGATTAATTTTTTGGGATAACATAGTTGATGTAATAGTATACGAAAAGAAGAGAAATTATCGTATTGTCAGGGTCATAGTCAGGGTCAATTGGTAAAATAACCTTTGGTAGAATTGGTAGAAGATACGAGTACAATAATAATAAAAAGTAAAAATTTTAAAAATTTTTTTGTCGATATTGTCGAGAGGTTGACAATATTCATTTTATCTAAAGAGTTCGAATGGTCGACACTATTCGATTAGTTAGTTCAGTGATCAATTTGTCAGAAGTAGATTCTTTTCGATTAGTTTAAAGTAAACGGGTCGTTTGAATTGGTCCAAAGCATTTTAACTGTCCAGTGTTGTTGTTGTTGTTTTTAAAGAGAAAACAATTGAGGTTTTAAAGAATTTAATCTAACCTCTATAATTCATATATAAATTTTCAAAATACATATAGCTCACACGGGATTGTAGCGTAATCTAGGATTTGAATATCTTGAATAAAAAATCTTGAAAAAAAAATCAGGAAACCCAAAATCTGTAAATTTGCGCAAATAAATAAAGTACATTTATGAATTTATTTGAACATTTGCTTCGGTTGTGGCAGGGATCATAACCCTCAATTAGCAGAATCCTCTCGGATTTCCTCTCTAAATTATACGGATGTCTTTTATAGTTTAGGAGATATAGACGAGAACAATTTCTAAATTCAAAGGGCTACAACTCCTAAACCCGAAGAGAGCCGGAAAAATGTTTGCTGTTGTTGGGGTCAGCGGCAAAAACAATCACAACAACAATGGGAGTTTAGGCAGTGCTCAATTAAAGCCCAAAATTTGTTAAAGATTTACTTTACTTTCGAAATTATTTTTTGAAGATTTTTTATTTTGAATTTTTTTTTTTCTAAAGATTTTCATTTTTCAAGATTTTTGGTCAATTCAAGATTTTGTCATTCCGGATCCTGATGCGCTCCCAACGCTATAGTGACTCAAAAAGAAATACAATGGCTCATTTAAAAAATAGTGCATATGTGCTATACTCTTAAAAGTCTATAATTTTCAGCGTTCCAGCGTGTTGTGAGAGCTGACGTCAACTTAATTTGCTCTTAAAAAGAATTAAAAAGATAATGAACTAGGAAAGGGATATACGAACGAGTATTCGTATTATTCACTTCAAATTCAGTCAAGAGTATGAGTTGCAAAACAAAGTAAGTAATAAGATGGAGTTGCTGACGACAGCTGTTGTAAAGCAATGATGAAAGCGAAAACATTGCGCAGGTAAGTAAAAAAAAACAACAATAACGAGAGCAAAATAAAAATCTACTGTGAAAAGTTCCTTTCCTATAAATATTTTTTGTAAATCTCTATGTCGCAAAACAAAGTCGCTGTAAATTTTTGTATTCTTATGTATTTGTACAATTTATTTACCTATATTCTGAAATTAAGTACAGGTAACCCCCTGTACAACAGGGTAGTTACATTCCGACCAAAAGCCGTATTATGTCGTATAAACCAAGAAGTAATGCAAACAAATTGAGTCACATTCCACGTTGTGTGAGGCTTCTCTTAACTTATCAACCGTTTTATACGGGGGTGACATGTACATAAGTACATAAGGAGTACATGTGACATGTACTCCTTCGAGTTACAGAAACATGGATCCTATTTGCAATTTCTTACAGAGGTTAAGCTTACGCTCTTTGTTTGTAAAGAGTGGTGCCAACGTCATAACTTTTTTGCTCTTTAACTTTAGCGCAACATTCATTTCAGAATTCGCACTGAAAGTGAAAGCGTTTTGTAGCCGCCATTCATTTGCCAAAGCGCCTCTTGAAATAAAAATGACTCTAATTAATAAAACGAAAGAGCGCGGAAAGACTCAAAGCTTTTGAAAACGACATGTAATGAACTGTAGCTTGAAAAGTCTTCAGGCCAGAAAATTAGCAAATTTTGAAAAAACCTCGGTATTTCCTTTGACTTTTATTGACAACTCATTACGAATTTTATTATAAATAAATTAATAAAGCCTTCAGAAATATTAATTTTATGCTTGTATGCATAATGCGCATTAGGTTGTGGTTCAGGTTCTTAAAAGATTTGTTTGAAGTAATCTTCTTTCAGGGTGCAATGAAAAAAAAAAAGAGCAGCAGGCAGCTGTTTGTTCCTCAAGGCAAAGAAACAATACAGAAAAGAACAACAAAGAGCGCTGCTGCGTGTTCTTTTTTCAAGGTTTCACAAATTGCAACAGTCTGTCGCTCGATTGCAAGCAAGTTGAATACAATGAAGACGTTGAATGTCGAGATATTGGTATTGTATAACACTGCAATAACACTAATAATAATAAAAGCAAAGCAAACAACACCAACAATGGCGCCAATAGCCAACAACAACAACATTAATAAATTATATTGCTTCCAGTAGTAGCGAGCAATTGCAAAAGCTAGCTAGTTTTTTTGTCATTTATAAGCTTGGTTGCCCGACATTGTTCAACTTTGAAGCATTCAAAAGTTTACCCATCAAAGCGAGCAAACAATTGATTGTTGACCTCAATTACGCCTACGTCATCTACAAGAGAGAGGAAACGCACACAGCCACAGCCTCTACAAGCTCAGTAGCTCAATTGTTGTGCAAAACGTACAAGTATTTAAGTAATAAGATAATGAAAAATATTAGTAGGTGAAAAAAATCAACTTACAACAAATTAATCCAAAAAGAACTCAGTGCGGACCAAGAAACAAAAAACAAAAGCTACAAGAAAACCACAAAAGAATTAGGAAAAAAGGTGCAGTAAAGAATTAGTAATGGATAAAAAAAATCATTTCAAAAAAAATTAAGAGTAAGGCATTGCAAACAAGCCAGAAAACAGTTGTTAACACGAGAGTGCAACAACAACAACCTATAGCGCAGCAGTAGCAGTGGCAGCAACACAAAAGCTGCGATAACAAAAATAAAAACCAGCAGCAGCAACGAAAACAACAACAGCGGGATTAGCAACAGTGTAAAATTGCAAACAACTGCAAAAATTGCAATGGCATTGGCACAAAATCGTAGCAGCAGCAACTTTAGCTTCAGCTTTAGCAGTACCAGCAGTGGCAGCAGCAACCGCGGCAGCGGCAGCGGCAGCAATGAATGAGGCAAAGTTTTCAGCGTTATTATTGCAACAACAAGAATAATAATTCTTGATATTGCTATAGACAACAAACTGTTTGTTGTTGTTGTTGTTGACGAAGAAGTGTGTGCTTTTTATTGCTTTTGGTAAGTATGGATTGTTGCTGTTTTGTTGCACCATACACATAACATTCGCTGCCCATTAGAAAAATTAATATCAAAGTTAAAGAAGAATTCATGCATCAAATTTTATTCGATTCGAAATGACTTTGAGAACTAAACGGCGGTTTAAAATCAATAAATTATTATAAGAAACATCTATTCTTTCTTGATGTCCGTTAAGTATTGAATACGGCAGCAGATATGAACGACATGTATGATATGTCTTATTACAGAAGATATGTCCGGCATATAATTGAAGAAATTTTATAAAATTAGTGACTTTTGTTGCTAAAACATTTCTCTATAAAGCTTACTATTTATTTAGTTGAAGGTAAAGGCGCTACCTTCAACGCACTTAAAGATATTGGTAAATTTTCCACATAGAAACTATTTATAGGAGGTTGAAATTTTCATGTAGGGATATACCATTTTATATACGGCTCGCTATGCTATGAGTATAACGCATTTCCAAAGTGCGACAAGTCGTTTAGTTTGGCCACTTCGACGCTGCAATATTACCAAAAATTGCAGAATTTATCTATGTATGTAATATAACTAAATATAAAAGTACTAAATTTGCTCAATTTTCTATCATAAATAATTCCATAATTAATACAATTTCATTTCCATAGTAGTGACAAAATTTTCTTTGAACTTTTCCATCAATAACCAGTTTTCTGCGGAGTAGTCCGTCATCAACTCAAAAAGCGTATTACATTTTCCTACTGAGTAGTAATGAGATTTGTACGAGTGCTATCGCAACGTACGAGTACTATCGCAACGTACGAGTATGTATGTATGTACATATAGATTTGTGTAGGTTGGGAAAATGTAGCAATGACTTCCATACCCATGCGGTCGAACAGTGTCTGTCGGTCAGTCGGTTGGTTGAAAGGGAGACGATGGGTGAATTTCTTGATCGATTCAGAGTGATCGATCCGTTGTTTGGGCGATCGTTAGTAAAAATTGTTGCTGACAAATTATAATAGTTTCCTTACATTCAATGTGAATGTGTACGAGTATATGTACATATGTACGTCCAAACATTTTGCAAATGAGAACAGTTTTATCGAAATGAGCGAGAGCAGACACAACGTGCCTGCATTCTTTGCTGTTTACCATTTTTTTTGCTCTCGACGAGTTTTAAAATCGGACCAAGAGCAACATCGAGATCGAGTTTTATTAACACAAAAAAGACGAAAAACCGACGCTCTAATATAAACCAGCTATCGCATGTATTTAATTAGCGAAGGTGAATCAGATTTTGAATGATTTTTCCCTCGGCACCTTCATTACTATTCGTCTTTATTTTTGCTTTGTCTAATAAATCTTATTAAAGCCGATTATTAATTAATATTTTTTTAGCATTGAAACAGTTTCCTTTAAACTCATGCTCTTGGCACAAATTGGCCTTTAATTAAATTACTAACATATTTCTGTCTTCCTTTTCTCGCTCTAACACTCGAGCAATCATTAGCAATGATATACGTAGTGGTATACCTTTGTAAATGCGCCACTTAAGAGCTGTACACAATTTTATGACACATAAAATGTATGTATGTGCACACACGCACACACTCCCACTAGCACGCACCGTAGCGCCCTAAAAACTGTTCCCATTCACATTCAATGATAGCATTTTTTTAAAATAACAGGAAAAAAATCATTTCACAATAAATTGCTTCGTTTTTGTTTTGTGTTATTTAGTGTTAAGAAAATCGTTTCTGCTCTTGCGTTTTTTGGAGCGGCTACGTATTTAATTTGGCGGACGTCTGGGCCTCGCGATTGAATCGTTTCGTTTCGGGTCTTTGGTGCGCTCGCGCACGCTACATCGATTTCAAAAGCGCTCTCGTGGTTGACGACAATGACGACGCCAGCGACAGTGTGATTCATTTTCATAAAAGTTTGCCAAAAATAGACCCAAAAATATTCTGATGACGAAAGAAATTTATTCGGCCAAAGGCACAAAGTGGTGTTGATGTTGTCATTTAAAAAAAAAAAAATTAAGTAGAATGTAAAAAGTATTTTATATTTCAAAATGTTTAGAATATTATAGATTAGAAAATGTCTAATACCAAAAATAAAATTATGTACTTTACTAATTTAAATTCAAACTCTTTAAATTGAGCTTTTTATAAAAAAACTTCCTTAAACACTTGATTGCGGTTTCTCATTATAGTTGAAATGATCTGAACTTGTCAATATTAAGCAGTAAATTAATTATAACAAGCAAGAGCGTTAATTTAGGCTGGGCCGAATGTCATATACACTATACCCGCATCTGTCAAAATTATGATAAAAAGTGGGCGGGTGACATCCACTTTCATTTCACTTACAGATAGTGAATTTTGATCTATTAACTCAATAACTATTAAAGCGGCCAACACCGCTTTTACCAACAAACACCTAATTGTATGGTATGGTATACCAGTGGGCGTGTCACGACCATTTTTTGTGAGATGACTTTCAACAATACGGTGATCCTGGCAATGTAATTTGAGCTTTAGATCCGAACTGCGAGCCTAGAAATGCAAGCCCTAAAATCAGCTGCATTAATATTTACTTAAAAAGTGTGTGTGGCAAGTGTCCATTTTCGACATCAAAGAACCCTACATGGGACAGAATATTCATGCTAAATTTCATTACGCCACTTCTACTCTTTCTCCTGAAATTGTAGTCTTTGGAGTATATTTTAGTCTGAGACGGTGGACACTCAGGAGGTGATTCTGAGCCAGAATATATATACTTTTCTATATCTGCCACGCCTCCTTTAATGCGTTACAAGCAGAAGAACACAGTGAATACACCCTCATCCCAACCCTACACCTGGCCTGAGTATAACAATATTTGTTACCAAAATTTTCGGAAAATACAAACTACTACAAACTGGTGCGATTTGAGGTTATTTTCTATGTACAATTTTTAAGGGACCCTTAAACTTTAAAACTACTACTTGGTTACTTTATACTGTCACAATTAGCCATTAAGTACATTCCAAAAAAGCATTCAAAACAAACTTTAATTTTTACCTTTCGCTACAGTCACTCTATTTTGTTTACAAAATAAGGACAGAATATTTAATTTAAAATCAAACAAAAAAAATTCTTTAAAACATTTTCGCTCGATTGCTGTTTTTTACAAAAATGGCCCACTGTAACAAACACAGTGGTTGGCGGCGGTGGTGTTGAAGACATATTTATTGCATGGCCAACAAAGTAAGAAAACAAAAACAACTACCAAATTCATAACGCAACAGCTGCCGCAGTTTGTAAAGGCAATAACAAGTTTTTTTTAAGTCAGGCCGATTTTTTTGAAAAGTTTAACACTTTTTTTTTTTGTTTATTTTTGGTTGCAAAATTTGAAAAATGTATACAAAAAAATTGATGAACGTGTAGACATAACTCGTTAGTGGACAATTACAAAACATTAAAAGGATTTTCGAAGAGAATGTATCACAATGCGTAAAATCCGAAACTTAATTTGGTCAAATTCAGAGTCTTAAGCCTACAAATTAAATTCTGTGGTCATATTCGTTCCATCACTGTAACGAATGCGCTAAAACTAAAAGCTACCTACATCTACAAACTTTTGTAAGCATATACACTTACCTCGCTTCATCAATAAAGTAGAAGCGTTTCAATTTCAAATCCCTCAAGACAATGCCGTTTCGGTGAGACACCTGCACCGTCTGGCAGATCTGATGAAACAGTGCTCGCGCTTCGCGCTCAGACAACCGCTTTTTATTCCTTACATATGTATGCAGGTCCTCGTAAATGCACTCGGCGGCGTCCAGCGCTGCCGCTGTGCTGCAACCCGCTGCTGCTGGTATTATCACATACGTCCTATCCTTGGACATGGGCACAATGTCGCGCACTCCCCGTATCAAGTTGTGTCCGTACAGTTCGCTGCGACAACCTTCACTATCCTGTCGCAGTTGGAAGTAGGCCAGTTGCACTTTGTGCAACGGCTCGTTGATAATCTTGCACAGGAAGTGCTCCTCCGTAAAGACATCGGTGCACTTGAGACGCGCCGAGGACAAATCAATAAGATGTCGATAAGAGATAGGCGTCTTGGCAGCAGCGGCCGCCGAAATGTTGTTCGGCATGGAGCTGATGAGGTAGCGATCCTTTATCACATTCACTGGCTCCACTTCCAGACGCAATGCCTGCCAATTGCAGCCTCCTGGCGACAGTATCATTTCGCGAATTTTCCGCAGCTGATGCTTCTTTGGTGTGGTAGACGGCGGGCAGTGGGCACTACCATGGCCACTGGCAACAATTCCTGTGGCGGGTGAAGAAGAAGCCGTGGACGAGCCGCTATCATTTGAGGAAGGATAGTCGGGCGATGCGGGCGCAGAATAAATGCTTTTCTGTGCACTTGCATTCGTTGCGGTGGATGTCGCAGAGCCAGCAACAGAGGCGTTGATGGTGGCGGTTGGCGTGCCAGGAACTTGGTGTTGCAGCAGATATGAATTTCTGCTTTGTACTAGTATAGTTGATGCTGTAGGCTGCGCAGTATTCATTTCTATTACTTACTCGATTTATTGCTGTTTGCGATTTTAAGGCGATGATTAAGTGCACTTTAGGAAAATTTATCACAGTATTTCTTAGGCGAAAATATTTTTTGTTATTTTTAACACCTATTAATTTGAGGCTTTTAATAATTTGTTAACTTGTCTTGTGTTTTTTTTATTTTAAAATTTCATTGGAATGAAATTTCATTTCTGACATTCGACTTTTTCAGTATTGCCAACAACTGACTTTTTATGGCTTTTTGCTTACTCTTTGTGCGTCACTTCAAGGTGATGAAATCTTGCAGGGGTCTTAAAAATATCACTTGTTTTTGATTACTCTGAGCAAAATATTTACACGATTCTAAAAATCGCTACTCCTTAAAATAGAAGGCAATTTACTTCACTTCTATCGACTTCCTAAACACGTCCAGCACGCTTGTTGCAACAAATTCAACTGATTTTGCTTTAGCTCGATTTTGAATTTTCACAAACGCTGACGCTAAACTCTATTCAGTTCTTCTCCTCTTTTTGCCTCTGTATTCGCATCAAAACCGCGCTTTCTGGTTACCTCTCTCATATTCTCAATTGTCTTTTGTCTTTTTTTAGTTGCTTACTCCAGCTTCTCTACTAGGTGTGTGAAGAGTACACAAATATTTCTTTATGGGGACATCGAATTTTGTTGTTGCCGGCATAGAGCACGAATTGCTTTCGTTGTTGCTGTGTCGTGATCGTTTATTTTGAATTTTCGAATTGAACTTCGAAATTGTGCACTCTCTTTTCTGGTAATAATTACAAAAGTGTTACCCAATACTTTTATAGTTTTTTGGTAATAAAATTGTAAAAATTTTATTTTTGCAGATTTTGTGCAGTTTTTATTTATTTCTAACTCAATAAAAATGTTATTATATACATATTATTGTTATGTGTTTATACGACAAATAGTAGTAGTTAAATAAACACACTCTATATTGTATAAAAATGTCAATGTAATAAATTTAACAAGGCTTCACAAGGAAAGTATGTATGTTTTGGTTTTAATTTAAAACTGGAGCCTACATTACTCTGAGCTACTGACTGTTTATTCACACTATGAATTCAGAATGTGGCGCTCTGGGGTTTCTTATTTGTTGTCGACCTTAAACTATTTTAATATGAAAAGGAAACTCTGTGAAAAGAAATTTAGACTAAGGGGTAGATTTTTCATCTATGAACTATTCGTTTTATTCGAAGCAGAACGAGCGATAAACGAATCGTTCATAGATTAAAAGTCAGCACTTAAAATTCACATCGAATATTTACACCAAAAACTAGTCTAATTTTAAATTCTATTATATATAAATTTATCTATTAAATAAATAATTCAATGGAACACATTTTGCTTTAAAGCCAAGATTAGGTTAAAAAGAACACCAATTAAAACTTGTCTTAATTTTCACCAAAATTTGTACTATGTATATAGTTTTACAATATAAATACTCTTATATAAGTACTCAAAGTACTCATATATAAGTACTCATAATACGAGTATTAATTATGATGTCATTTACAATATTATAATTATTATATATATTATAAATTTAAACTACATTTTTTAAATTACATTTACTTAACTGTAAATAAATCCCTATTACAAACTTATGTATATTAACAAGCAACACTTTTCGATTTAGGAGATTTTTGACATTTTCAAATTCCTTTGGTTTCGAAGAAACGTTTGCCATACTTAAAATTTTTCCACAAAAGAAAAGAAAATGTGGGTGCCAATCAATGTAGCAACAGGATAGTGCGAGAGAGTAAAGGACAGAGAAGGAGTATCTTTAATGATGGTTTTTGTTTTGTTTACTTTATTCTCAGATCTATCCTTTGCTCTGGTACAGTTTACTCACGCACATGCTACATTTTTCTTCCTCATATCTTTTCCATTCCTTTTTTTCTTGCTCGTCTTCTTTAAGCACTACTCGTGTTGCTCTCTTTCTATGTTTACTGTCTTCATCGTCATAATTTCGAAAAATTCCTTTACCTGATTGAGCCTGAAAATAATTCTTGAAGTCGTAGACCTCCAGGAATGTAATGTGGTTGGTTAGATCTACACATTATGCCAACAGCGTGAATATCTCTCTAGTGATATGATGTAAAGTCACGTGCTCCTTTTACAGGGTTGGTACAGTCTCGCAGAAATTGAATACTATCCTTTAGAAATTGCGAGATTTGATGAAAGAGAAGAAAGAAACTTAACTTGACTCTATACATATATACCATTTTATTTATTTGGACTTAAAACATTTTTTTTTTTTATTTATTTATACAAAATATTCGTTCATTAAAATTGCATATTTTCTAGGTTAATGGCTCACGCCCAGTGCTGGCAGGAAGCGCTTCAGAGAAAACAAAGAGAGCAGATTACGAGTATTTCTTAAGGCCGGCGCCCAGTGCTTTGATAAAGCGCTTCAGAGAAACCAAAAAGAGCAGATTACGTGTATTTCTTATGGAGCAATTGAGAGGAGCTGTGCTGTTATTTTGCTCGAGGCGCACAGCTAGCACGGACAGAGAAGTCAAAAATTTTCCTACTTCTCTGCCTGCAGCGTGTAAACAATGTTGCGTTTTGCGTCAAATGAAATAAGAAAGCAGCAGTGCTGCGTTTTATCTCTTGAACTTATGTATTTTTACTACATAATCAATGTAAAATAAATATTGCTGTAAAAAAGTGCAAGATTAAACATGCGTTTAAGTGAAAATGTTTTTCTTTGTGCTAACTGTTATATAAAATAAATGAATTTGGTATAAGTAAACTAGCTCCAATTATTAACAAAAATGTTTGAGGTATAACCCTCAACGCCCATAGCCCAAAAGTGATGAAAATTTTTGCCGCTCTTGTGTAGTGTAGGAGTTATAGGCTTTATATCAACGTAATATCTAATAACAACTTTTGTGATAACTGATATAATTACGGAGATAATTCAACTTTAAAAAAAATGCTTACTTCTTTAAATTTAAAAAAAAAATGGCGCTAGGCATCTGTTCTTAACTTGTTCCAAAATTCTTTTTAATTTTAGTTCAGATAAAACCGGATTTATAATTATTTAATAAAAAACCGATAAATTTCAGTTTATTGATTTAATTATTTAACGCATAACGGATAACTAGATATAAACTAGTATAAGAATACTTTTTATAATTTTTATACCCTACACCCGAAGGGATGAGGGTATATTAACTTTGTTCTTCCGTTTGTAACGCATTAAAGGAGGCGTGGCAAGTATAAAAAAGTATATATATTCGGGCTCAGAATCACCTCCTGATTCGATTTAGCTATGTCCGTCCGTCCGTCTGTCTGTCTGTCTGTCTGTCCGTCCGTCTGTGGAAATCACGATTACAGGAGAACGAATAGAGGTATCGTCATGAAATTTGGCATGAATATTCTTTGTTATCCTACGCTGTTTGGTATTGAAAATGAGAAAAATCGGACCAGTGCCACGCCTTACTTTTTATAGAAAATACGCACTCATCCGTGCTTTTAGCTCAATTTCTTGCCTTGTAGACCGAATTTTCAGGTAAAATTTTATTTCCGATTCTACCATCTTAGACTAAAATATATTTTCAAAAATGGGCATGACACGCCCACTTATATACTATACCATATAATAAGGTGTTTGGTAGGAAAAACGGGGTTGTAGATGAGTTAATATATCAAAATTTGCTCCTTGTAAATTTAATAAAAAAGGAGGTTTCACCCTCCCACTTTTTATCACCTCAACAGATGCGGGTGTAGGGTATATCAGCTTCGGCCAGGCCGAAGATAACGCTCTTACTTGTTTTTTTTTTATAATCACTTTTCGTCCGTATAGCCACAAAAATTTAAATAAAAATACAACAGTGTGTCTCTGTTTCGAGTAGAAACAATGAAACAGTTCTCTTGCAAGAGTCGCTCTTATGAAGAGCTTAATTGAACGCAGCATAGAAAAGAGATATTATGACTGATACAAAACTGATTAGTATAAGCAGTATAAGACTCTGTTAAAAGAGAGTCAACTGTACTCCCTCTGCACACTAATTCCAAAAACTATGTAAAAAGTTTGTTTAAATGCAAGATTCTTTGGCTTTCTAAAGGATTTGCCGATAAATATTCAAAAACAAAAATACGCACTTTAACCAACACAAGTTTGTTGTTGTTGTTGTTGATTGTGTCACTTAGTAATTCTAAGTATGAAGAATGATCGATCCTGTGCTTTAGATGGTGCAATTTTCAACAAGTAGAAAGAAGAAGGAAAAAGAAGAAGAAGAAAAACAACAAAAAACAATCAAAAACAACAACAACAAATAAGAATCAAGGGTGCGCGCTGTACAGGTATGCAGCCACATGATGAGAAAGGGTCGTCGAATGCTAGAATCAACAAAAACACCCTTAAAAGAAACAATTTCAAAAATTATATACATAACTACGAGTAATTCACTACACTCAGACAAAAATAGCAACGTAAAATCAAATAATTTTTTATTGATTTTAAGTGGCTAGTTATTCACATGAAATACTTTAAAATGAAGTAGAAATATTTAAAATCAAATATGAAATACTTTGTTTTTTAAAAGTAAAAATGCTGCAACTTTAAAATAAAATATGTTCAATATAATTGAAGTCGCATATTTTAAATGTAAGTTGGCACCACTTTAATTTGAAGTTTAACGCTTTTAGTCTGGAATTTAATGCGTTGCATCTTTGAAATAAAATAGTCAATTTTTGAGTTGAAGTGTGAAGTGCGTACATAAAAGTCAGTTTGGGTTTTGTCGTCAATGAGAATAAATGTGCTGTGAAACATTTTTATATTGGAAGTAATGGAGTATGTGAATACTTTTTGCGACGTTAATGAACTAGAATCGGGAAGTTTTATTATTTTACAGAACGATGAATCTAATTGTGAAGATGATGTAAAGTTAAAAAATTTGTTGGTGAAATTTGAGTTAGGCTCGCTGTTCATAGTTTTAAAATGTATGTAATCTTTTTGATGTCGCAGTTGCGCAATCGAATTGCAAATTATCGTTTTATATGTTTACTTTAATTACTTTTAAGTCCTTGAAATATTTGTCAAAAGATGACATTAGAGACGCAATTGAAAACATTGCATTGAGAGCTGAGTTCCGAGAAAAATTGTTCGCTTGGAGAAAATCCGAAGTAAGTATTAAGAAATATATATTTAATAATTTTTATATTTAACTAGATATATATTTATTATTTATATTTTATTATTTGCCACTTTTTATAAATTATAGTATAACATTGATGACGAAACATTGTCCCTCAACTCCAGAGTATGTTCCTGGCTCAAAAGGTGTGTTCCTCATTCTGCACAAGAACCGTGTTCATCAAATAATTCTCCGTCCGCTTTCGCTGCTACTAAATTGGTATTAAATATAAAAAACTTTTCTATATCGCATGTGAATGCCAAAAAATTTATTTCTAAAGCTTATCTTCGATCCTAAAGGAAAGTTCAAGAGGCAGAAATATTTTAAAAGCCTACGAAGACTATTCACGCTTAGAGAGCAATCAGAGAGAAGAAGTCATAAAATTAATAGTGGAGGAGGCGAATTGCAACAATATAACTATTAAAACATCTGACTATCCTGAATTACTGGATCAAATTATTTCAATATTTCCGACTGAATGTGAGATGAAGGTAAGAACTTTGCTCTCGTTTTATACTATTTAATTCAGATTGCTTCCTCCAGGAATATTACTTCATACCACGACAGGGAAAAAAGAATCCTAGTGGAAAACTATATTGCAAATACACTAAAAATTGATTTTGGATCACCATTCTCTTTTTGTCAAGCTATATGGATCTACTCTCAAACCAAAGCATCATTTTTTGGTACATTATCCTCAAGCTATAAAAACTTGTGGACCTTTAAAATATTCTTGGGTAATGCGCTTTGAAGCAAAACATAAAGAAGCAAAAGCTTACTTCAATACCATATCGTCCAGAGTAAATCCATCATATTCAATCGCATTAAAGTCGTCAATAAAATTTTATAATTCCCTCTTAACATATGAAGATGGGTTCCCGGCAAATTTTGACAAAAATTTGTTTTCAAATATGAACCTTAAAAAAACATTTTCACAAATAGAAAACTCATATGACTTCAACCTTGAAAATGCCAAAGTAACCAAATCGGTAGAATATTAATGAATACCCTATAAAAATAATCGTTATATAGCTTTTTGGTCTCCGGCGTTGTTTGAGTTAGGTATATAAAATGCATATTTTTCTGTACGAAGATAAAGACGTGTTTGTTGTTTGCAGTCCAATACAAACTAAATCCTTTTGTACACATTTTCAATCATATGAAGTTGGGACTAATTTTAATAATACTTTAATTAAAAATATATGTTATTTTACAAGCACTCCCTTACATTTATATCAAATAAATAACGGTAAAACCTATGTAAGAAATAAGTTTATATAACCATGTATTTTTTTTCAGATACACGGTTTGTAACAAATTAAAAAAGATGTATACAATAAAATTTCACCAACAGGAAAACTTTTGAAATTGTTTCTTTTAAAAAGTATTTTGCTTACACTCACACCCTGTAATCGGGAAAAACTAGTACGCTAAATATTTGATTTAAAGTTTAATGTATTTAAATCGATATTGAAATACCTTCAATTTTAACTTGAATAATATTAGATTCAATGCATTTCATGATTGAATTAAAGTTTATTTCTGTTTAGGTCAAAGTTTCCGCATTTTAATTCATTAGTTGAAAATTATTCAATTCAAAGTTGATATTTTTTAATATTACTACGTTTTCCTTTAAAATATATTTTAAATACTTTCCATTTTGAATTGAATAATTTCTCTGTTGACTGTAAATCATTCCGATTTCTATTTGAAATGAAGTGGTTTTATTTGATTTTACGTTGTTTTTCTTCTGAGTGTAAAATAGTCAAGACATTTTTTAAAATTTTAAATTTAATTGCTTGTGGAATTGCTTCTTGACTGAATCGAAAAGTGAGGTAAGCAAGAAGTCAAGGCAGAGAGGTATTATAATTTCATTATTAATTAATAATTTCATTATTAGTTTCGTTTTTCTTAATTTTCTTAATTAATAATAATAATTAATTTATTAATTAATAATTCGAAATTCATTATTAATTAAATTCGCTGAGCAGAAAAAATATGGGGTGTTACAATTACTCATAACCATGCATATAAAATTAATAATTATTTTCACTTCGTTATTATTAGAACAATTATTAAGATTAAGCAAATAATAATTAATTTATTAGAATATATGTAGATAATAAATACATATAATTATTATACATATAATTATCCGCGATGATCGCGCGGATTTTCAAAATTTTTAAAAAATAACTGTCAATAAAGCAGACATTACGCTGAACGCCAAATAGCCCTTGACAACAAGCAATCATTCACCAACTCGAATCCGTCGTCATTTATGTTTAATTTCGAAAATACGTTGGGTTCTTTTTTAAATTCAAAATTCAAGGCGAACGTTAAGCTCAACGTTTCTGGAAAATGAAACAACATCAGTATGGCAAGTGTTAGAGAAGATCGCACGAAGCAAATCACTATTTTTTAAGCTTGTTTTGTGCGCGCTCTCATCTCGCTCAGCAACTTCCAATGGTTTTCTCTGCCCAGGGTCTCGCCATCCGATTTTAATAAACACAAAACCTCACAACTCGTCTTTTATTTACATTCCTCTCTCTTTAAATATTCTTTTTTTTTACAAGAAAAAAACTTAAGACTCTCTTTAAGTCTTTTTTCTACAAGACTTGTCTCTTTCCTTTGTTTAAATCTAGACCGTTCATTACGACCATATTTCCCATTAAGAACAAGTTTAAGTTTTTGTAATATAATTTTTTTAATTATTATTATACATACTTATGTATATTAATTATAGGATACTCAAAAAGATTACCTAACATAAGCTCTCACTCACGGAAGTAATGGTATCTCAACGATAAAGTCCTCTCCTTGAACCATGATCGTCAACCCGCACCAATTAACCCGTCTATCAACTTATCGATCGAAAAGTTCGCTTCTCGCTTAACCGTTATCGTGTTTAATTTTAAATTCTTATTTTTGAATTTTTAACTTCTTTTTTGAAAATTATATATGTATGTATGGTGTCTTTTAGTTTTGATGCGTCATACTTGCTTTCGTTTGAAGGTTTCTACAACTATGTTTGCCGGCGCTGTAAATCTTAAGATTTTTAGATCTTATTTAGATCTAATTAGACGTCGAACTAATCGAGCTTTGAATTAAAGGATAATGTTAATCAACCATGACCAAAACAAACAGACTGACGTCATCATGATTATAAAAATGTTTTGAGTTAAGAATGCCAAAGTTTATAAGAACGTTATTATGAATGTTTCGAAGTCTTTCATAATAATGAATTACCATAAAATAAGCAAAATTTCAAGTTTTTAAGAAGCCGATAGCTAGATAGTAATGTGTACCATACACCAAAATTTTAGCTGAATTAATATCTATAGAAGTTATATAAATTGTACTAGTTTTAAACCTACTAATACTAATTTAACAAGAGCTGATATTATAATTAAACTAAATTATAATTAAACGCAACCAACGTAAAAATTATGCGAAATTGATAAATTATAGGTACGTACGACTCAATAACAAAATCCCATGAATGCAGATTTCGTTTCATATTTTATTTTTACATTTTTTTTCTTACCTTACTTTTTCACTTTGGAGATCCTCGACTTTGAGACTAAAAATACAATAAAATATTGTTGCTATCAACTGGAGAAACTAAAGTACCAAGCAAACGCACGGGGGAAAAAAGTTCACTGCTACGTTCTGATGCTTATGCGAATCGCGAAGTCAGCGTTGGTGTACCATGACGAAGTGAAAGAGATCATGATCATTGAGAGATTATTCACATCGAAAGGAATTTTGTGCAACGACACACAGTGGCTGAATTTTTAAAAAAGGTGGTAGAAAATCGATAATTTTTGAACGCGTTGGAATCTTTAATGCGGTTTTTGTTGTATAGATCTAACCTTTAGCTTTAATTTGGTACTTTGATGGTGAAAATCGAGCAATAATTACCAGAATAATTAAGGGTTGAATGGGTATACCTCCAGTTGAATTCTGCGCAAATGATGTAATGTAAAACCTGATAAATCCTATATAATCTTCGGAAATTAAATAATTAAGGTACAATTATTTTAAAGAATGTAATTTTAAAAACTTTTCATTAATATTAAAGTAAAGAAGCCTATCAATATAATTTAATACTAAGCTAATATTGTTAGTTTAAAAAAAAAAACTTTATTTAAATAATCTTGTTGTTTGTCTAATAGTAGATTCTTAGCTTAATCATTCAATTCAAAAGGGACTGAGTTCAATTTTTGGCGTATAAGGACAAATAAGAATCCGATGTACACAGCAAAATAATAAGTATGTCTTCGTTGGTGCAATATCTCGATATTTTCTTGGTATTGTGCTCACGAAAATATCAGTAGTCTTTATTTCTTTTCTCTTGCGCTTCTTCAGCAATATCTCCAATCGGTAAAATATTATGTTCAATGATTCGTTTCTCATGGTTCAAAATTTTATGAACTGTCGGAAATATCTCCAGGGGTTTTTTTCTTGTGAAGTTCTGCGGTTTCGTTTGCATACTAGCTAAAGTTTTTCGGATCAATAAAAATCGTGGTCATAAAATCAGGGTTTAAATAAATTATACTGTAGATTATTATGCTTTCGAATACCTATTTACACCTACCTACACTTTCAAAAAAAACATAATTCCCAAATCTAATAGCGACCTACCTGACAATATTACATGGGTTTGTCAAAAGGGGGTTTCACTTCATAACAGCTGTAAAATAGTACTATTTATAGTAGTAGAAATAGTGTTATTTCTTTTGTTATTTCTTTTTCTAATAGTACCTGTACAATTTTTTATTTATTTTATAACAGTCTTATTCATAAAAACTTATCAATGAGTTATAAAGCCTTTAAAATACAATACATATGTATTCGAACAACATTATACGCTCCATAACTTAGCGTATATCTAATAGGTTTATAACACAGTTGTAAAAAGTCAAAATTTAAAAACGAGTTGAGGCAATTTTAAGCGTATTTTAAAACTATTTTTGAATGAAATAATCATGAAATAATAAGCATCATCGCTTCGCACACTCGATCGAAAACATTGCCGCTGTGAGCCGTAGTGTTAAGGACGACCCAAATTTATGGATTCCAATATCTATTCCGCTATAACGCAATGATAAAGGACTTCTTGTGGCCTGCAATTGAAGGTATGGATCTGGACGATACGCGGTTCCAGCAGGATGGCGCCACAAGCGCCACAAATTTCTACGGGAGAAATTTTCACGACGCGTTATTTCGCTATGTTAATTGGCCATCGTGCAATCTGAAAGCTTTGGATCTCTTCTTGTGGGCTACGCTAAAGGCCATATTTATGTAAACAATCCCTCAACTTTGGAGCATTTAAAAAATTGACGTCAAGTTATGGCCAAATTATTGTCCGACTTGTGTTAAAAAGTCATCGAAAATTACCTCAAAAGGATTGAGGTAATGCAAAAGGTCCCGTGGAGGATATTTGAACGATATTGTTTTTTACGCATAATGGCAAAGTCCAAGCATCGTCACTAAAATAAAAATCGATATCAATCAATCGATATCTGAATATTTAGTGTGCCTTTTTTACTTCACTTTCCGAAAGAGAAAATGGATACTATCAAAGGAATTCGGAGAATAAAAACAATTTCCTTTTTTGCAGGCACATAATAGCAACTTTTGATTTGAAATCATTTAGAGATATTTTAGACATAGGTACATATGTATGTAGACATTCTTTGAGGCTGGGAGTGGCATGATTACGAAAGGATTAGCTGGGCCCCAGAAGAGCAGCAGAGTATTCTCCGCTTCCTCTGTTCCTTTCGATGTCCTTATCACTTGAATTATTGAATTATTGTTATGAATTATCAAACATTACACATTTTTAACCGAGTTAACAAAAAATCGTTAACTCGGTGCAAAACCGTTTAAACGAAGTATTTTGAGCATCTTTCTTTTCTTTAATTTTTGAAATAATAACTAAAAAAAAAACTTGACTAAAATGTCCTACTGTAAATTATCAGTGGAAAGCCGGAAGTCAGCATAAAACGTGCTTTCAAATGCGTCTATGAGCTAAAAGATTTGGAGACAGCAGCCTAAAAACTTTCAACTTTCAATGGCTATAACTCAGAAACTACCCTGGAGTTTCTTTTTTGGTCTGTGTTCGATTTAGAAGGCTAAAAGTTGTGCTTTAAAAAGATTTCGAGGAGTTGAGTCGCGCAAACCACGAAATTGTATTTCAAAAAAATGCCGACATTGTATTTTAAAAAAATATTAATTATTTCATTTTAATTACTTTACCCTGTATTTCCATACAATGCGAGAGCAATTGTTCTGTTTCTTTAATTATTGTAATTGTAAAAAATTTTTTTCATTTTCATGAATTTTATATAAAACTAGATGTACCCGTCCCCGCGTTGCTGTGGCTCATTGTGATTAAATGGTTAGAAAGCGTGTGTTGCTTCCAAACACAAATGAAATATTCCTCATGCAAACGTTGCAACCCGTTTTCACCCCTTCAGGGGTTGGATTTTGAAAAATGCCGAAATATGTATTTGATTAATTATACCAAAGAGTATTAATACCAAGTTTCAAGCAAATTTGACTACAAATAAAATATTCCTCATACAAACTTTGCAACCACTTTTCGCCACCTTAGGGATCGAATTTTGAAATATCCGTTCTTAGTGCTTGTATACATCATAAAGGACACGTCTTTGCAAAATTTTAGCTTTCTAGGCCCAAGCGTTTAGCCTGGGCGTTGATGAGTTAGTCAGGACTTTCATTTTTATATATAGAAGAAGATAAATTAAAAAACATTTAACATGAAATTTCAACATGAAATGACAGGGAGACAGTCAAAATCCCGAATTACAAAATCCCGAAACGACAAAATCCCGAAAAATTTTAAAATCCCGAAACGACAAAATCCCGATGCGACAAAATCCCGAAACAACAAAATCCCGAAAAATTTTAATACCGAAATGAGAAATCCCGAAAATCACGAAATAAAATTTGAAATTAATGAAAAAATGACATTTAAGTCACAATTTTTTCCGAAGCGTAGTACGCGCCTACTTGCCTTTTTTTACAATGGCAGAAAAGCAAAGTTGTAATATGGAGAGAATTTTGTTGTCTGAAGGTTAAAAACTACAATATGCAAAAAAACTTCACATGACCGTGAGGATTCTGCTGATTGAGGGTTATGATCCCTGCCGCGGCCGAAGGCCGCCAATACGCGAAAAAACCTGAATGCATAAAACTTCACATGACCGTGAGGATTTTGCTGATTGAGGGTTATGATCCCTGCCGCGGCCGAAGGCCGCCAATACGCGAAAAAACCTGTATGCAAAAAACTTCACATGACCGTGAGGATTCTGCTGATTGAGGATTATGATCCCTGCCGCAGCCGAAGGCTGCCAATACGCGAAAAAACCTGTATGCAAAAAACCTCACATTATCGAGAGGGCTCTGCTAAAATTTTTTTAATAATGTTTTTTTAAATTTTTTATTAATAATTTTAGAGAAGTAAAATAAGAGTAATTTTTTATTATTTTCTTGGAATTGTTTGCTAGTGGTTTTAAAATGTTCAAGAAGATGGAGAATACCGAAAAACTAGTTTTGTAATTTCGGGATTTTGTTATTTCGGGATTTTGTCGTTTCGGGATTTTGTCATTTCGGGATTTTGTCGTTCGGGATTTTGTCGTTCGGGATTTTGTCTTTCGGGATTTCGTTACCAACCCGAAATGACAACCTAAAACAATTAAGAAATACTCACATTTTTCATACTAATTTTCCGACTTTGTCTCCAATAAATTGTTCTGGCTCCCTCAGACGCAACTAGACAGAAGACAATTCGGTACGGACTTTTAGAGGAAGGCTCCTGCTATGTGAAAATTTAAGTTTGGTTCCGAAGTTCTGCGGAGTTTATAAGTTATGCTCTATAAAGTGCAAAATTGTCTCCTATTGTGGCTTTTTTTTAAATTATTAAAAAAAACTATTATATATAGAGGCTTATGTTTGATGGTTTTCAAACGAAAATGTATCAAATGTACAAAAAACCTGAATACTGTGATGTGCGCTAGCTAATTCTTAAATCGGCAGTAGTGGAAAAAATTATTTTTGGCCGCCTTTTCAACAATTTAGACACTGTGCGACGGTAAAATGTTCTATTCTTGGCAAATTCTTTGAAGGAATTTCAGCGTCGTGTTGGAAGAGAAGAGTTGAGACATGCAGTGTTAGTCACAAAGCTGCGGACTAATTAGTGACCAAGCTGCAAGCAGCTCAAGTCTTCTGGTGGTTGATAAACAGAAGCATGAAGGAAGAACATTTAACTGATTTTTTCGTTAGCAACAAAGCAACAAAGAATAGTTGGAATTTAATCTATCTTTTTAAGTTAGTAGCAAATTAGTTAGTAGCTAAACGAATTAGGCATTTACACTTTTTAATTTATACTCGTAACCTTCAAATTTACGTTAAAACAGCTGGATCTCGAAGGTTCATGCTGTACACCCTGCAATAAAAAAGGTGCTTTAAAATGACTCAATTGGAAAGTCTGCAACGGTATTGAGATAGTGATGAAAAGAAAAGAAAATTAAAAGGATTATAGATCAATAATTAGCTATTTATCTAAACTAATTTATCAGTGATGTTTTAATTAATAAAAATTGTTTTATAAACTCTCGAATTAATTTGTTGTGAAAGCTTTACCATTTTGCTATTTAGGTACGCACAAAAGGTGCGTCGACCCCGCTTCGTGCTATGAGCTCGCTCCCAATCTCGGATTGAATATATGCATGTATAAGGTAGCCTAAAAGAATTAAAAGAAAAAACCCACCGAAACGAAAATCCGGTCAAAACTTTCTTGCGTTTTATTTGGCCATTGAACTTTTTCGACTCCATTTCTGAAGTAGAAAATAAATGAAAGCAATAATAAACTAAAGCTGCTAAAGAAAAGGAGAGAAAAGAACAATAAAAATCCGTTCCACTCATGAACAATTACCAACGATCACGAAAAGTCCGCATTCGACGATCTTGATGGAAAATGTTCATGAAATGAAATGGAAATTCACTCTCGCCACAATAGTGCATTTATAAAAAAAAATCTCTAGCAAACTCTTTTTTCGTTTATATACACTTTTATTTCAGTTGATGTAATTATAAAATGAGGCAAAGTTTGCAATAAATTCAGAGCAATGATCATTATCTTGCTAATCCATAGCGAAGACATAGTAATTACTTTAATAAGAAATGTAAGTATGTATATGCAGACATGTAACGAACATGTATGTACATTTTATGGAATAAGCGTTACATTCGCTTCATAATGCGCGAGTGTATAACTTTTTAAAAGTTACCGTGGATGAACCATCCGAGATGTGCGCATTTTTCCGCATATTTCTTAAAACATTTTCACCGCAACAAATAAAACAGACATATTGTTTGTACGTATAGTACTATGTATGTACGAGTATGACGGTCCGCACTATCAGAGAAATAGACTGACACACTAATAGGCCGACAGGTTTGCGAACCGGCAAAAGACTTTTCCACGCACAGTGAATGTTCAGAATCGCAACCGGCTTTAAAGAAGAAAGTGATGTGATTATGACATCAGTAAATAATAAATAACACCAAAAACTTTTATTTTCAAATATTCTAATATTTACTTCACTTAATTAGTTCTTTTCTATATTATGAATAATTTGGTCAATCAAATTCTGAAAATTAAGACACAATTAATGATCATTTAATTTGATTTTGAGAAATTCGAGGCGTCGCGTCGTTTTTTTGGAATTCTAGTCTGATGAATACGAGAATTACAGCTATAAATCCGAATGGTCTGTAGTTTTTTAGTTAAAGACAAAAGTCACCAGCCAGGAACAGGGTATGATTGAATGGTGGACAGAGGATATATTAAAATGTCCCTTCTGAATTATCTAAACATTTTCGAACTTCTTTTTTTTATCACAATAAATTTCAGTGTTTATAAAAACGAATAGCACAAGGCAGTGACATAGCATAGGTGACACTCGGGGCGGAAGTGGTGGTGTTAACACCGCCCCCCCTATATTTAAATTTTCATATTTTTCCCTAACTTTATATTTCTTTTACTAAATTAATAGTGATAATTGCTGCACGACACTTAAATGGAAATCTACACTCGGCTGTAGAAGAATCCACAGTCCGGTCAAACAGTCCGGAATTTTCTTGGAAATATAAGCAAAATATAGGTTGTTTTTGATTTGTTTAGGTAAAACTTAGTGAAGGGTTGACTGCCAAACATGCTAATTACTGCGCTCATCGTTACCGCACCATGATCAATGATCTTTGAGATGCAGTAATATCCCGAAACAACAACATCCCCGTTATTTTGTAAATCCCGAAATGAAAAAATTCCAAATTTGGTCGTTTTGGGATGTTGTCGTTTGGAATTTAGTTACCAATTCAAATATCGCTACTAAACAATGATATTTTGTGTGAAAATATGGATGACATTGATCCGGGTATCAAGATGTGGTTTCGTCAAGAACGCAACGTTACGTACTATATGGCGACGGCAACCATTAAATATTTAAAAACAAAATATGGCGAATAATAAATAATAAATATGGCCAGTAAATTTGCCGATTATTTTCTGTGGAGTCACGTGAGGTCACTAGTTTATGCTGATAAACCAGCAATAATTATTACCTTGGAGGCCAACATTATTCGTGTTATTTGTTACATACGGCCATGCTGCTAAAAGTGACTCAAAATGCGATTTATCAAGAACAACCACTGTGGCCAAATCCCTGAGATCATTTTCAATTGTTAATGTCATGTTTTGATCTTTCAAATAAATAATAGAATTTAATTAAAATGAAATTTTTTGTGTTATTTTTTTACAATATGGAGTTCTATCGGTCTTAAAAACACACTCAATTTCTACTTAATTTCTCCATTTCTACTTAAAAATACTCAATAAATGATATTTGTACTGTTAATTTTTTTGCTCGGGTGTTACCCCTATGGATTATTCGCTGGGTGTGAATTAAATTTCCATTGCAAAATAATAATTTTGTGCTTATTTATTCTCTCATTTTTTTGCTGTTATTTGCTTAGTCAACCTAAAATGGTGTCACTCGGGGCGGACCGCTTCCCCTCTCTCCACTATGCCCTCGCCACTCGCTGTATAATGTTTTTTAATCTTCACTAAGTTTTCTTGAAGAGTTGGATAATGCATTCAGTATAAAGCGCTGCTTAAAGGCGTAATGTTAAAGCATTTTTATCAATCAAGGAAATATTTTTTGACGTCGATTTTCAGTCTATAACTAATAAATAGTAAAACGCCATTTCTTCATGTTTTTTTCTCATTGTGGGAATGGATATAACAATATCAATAGTTGATATATTAATCTATTCATACATATTTAATCGACAGTAATAATAAAAGTATTATAATAAAAAACTTACAATAATAATATGCGATATAAAGCCATCGAGTCATTAAGGCTAATGGATATTTTTTTATAAAAAAAGTCAGTCTGTAAACAGGGATAATTAAGGGATAATTAAAGTAAAAATTCTTTTTGCAACAAAAAATGTTTTTTAAACAAACAAATTCTCCCAAATAAATTTACAAAACAATCGAATTTGAGAAATTCCGAATACTTTCTGATTAAGCATCGTGCGGCAATCATTCCTTCAGACTTCACTATTTTCAATTATAAAATTATTGTTTGTGCATTATTATCTTTATTTTGTTACTTTCTTTGTGACAATGTGAAGACATCAATCGCTCATGAACCCAATTATAGACATTTGACTCTTTTCCAAAATGTTTGTCCGCATAAAATCTTTTTTAACATTTGCATTAGCTTTAGATTTTGTTAGCTGGTTTCAAAGATTTTAGGTATACATATTAAAAAATATAATAATTTTAAAATATTTCGAACTGCTATGTAAAAATATGAATTTTATCCCGTTCATTAACAAACAAACACCCACCACAAACGTGCAAGGGTTAAGTATGCCTAAATAAATTCAACTTTCACTACCATTTTTACTCTCTCCTACTCTCACACTTTCTTTCTCTCCGGGAATTTGGTTATTTGAAGTGTCAGTGAACCCAAAAGAGAAAGATTATATTATACGAGGTCTGTTCGAAACCTATCGCGAATTTTGAATTCTCGCGGGTTACGTACATATATTCGATTTTCAATTTTTTTGTGGCGTTATGTTGGTACTCATATCCCTCACTTATGATGACAAGTTCGGTCACTTTCAATGTTCAGTTAATTTTTGACAGCTATTTTGCTTGGACGTGTTTTGGCTTTTTTCGTGTTTGATTGTTACTCAATTTCGACCAAAACAGCATCGCATTAATATTGCTGAGGAGATGTTGAACGCTGTCCGCGACGACCCATATTTGCTCCAGAGGGTCATAACTGGTGACGAATCATGGGTTTATGGTTATGACGTTATGGCGCCAAGTTCGGTCGAATGTGAAGGTTATGCTACAGTTTTCTTCGATAGCAGGGGCGTGGTGCATCATGAGTTCTTGCCACAGGGTAGAACGGTCAACAAGGAATATTTCCTGCAAGTTATGCGCAATTTGCGCGAAGCGATCCGCCAGAAACGCCCGGATTTGTGGAACAACAAAAATTAGGTTTTGCACCATAACAACGCCCCTACTCACACATCGGTGCTTTTGCGCGGATTTTTGGACAAAAACAACACTATAATGATGCCACTGCCACCGTATTTCCCAGATCTGGCCCCCTGTGACTTTTTCTTGTTCCCGAAACTGAAGAGGCCTATGAAAGATGACGAGGCGAAAATCGAAGACGAGCCAAAAATCGAACGCGTCCAAGCAAAATCCAAGCAAAGCTGTACAAATTTAACTAAAAATTCAAATTGGCCGAATTTAACAGCATAAGAAATTCAAAATTCGTGATAGGTTTCGAACAGACCTCGTACGTATTGTCTCTGCAGAGTTGATGTTTTGTAAAGGGAAAGTGAAGGAGGGCGGTGTTTATTCAAGGTTCATTCAACCTTTGGTACCATGCACTTAATATTTGCAACAGTAGACTACGGTCGAGTGGAACTTTCACAACTTTTACTTTCGCCGCTTAACAACTGGCATAATTTTTATCGTTACCTTTTAAACCGTTATACCAGTTATTTAACGTGAGCGCAATGTAATGTTAATATACACACACATATGTACATATACACATATACATATACACAGCCATATTCATTGCGACTTCCTGAATTGCTGCTTCTCATCACACATGAAACTGTGTTGTTGTTTCGGTAGATATTGGTTAACTAAATTATTTATTCGGTTTTCTCTTCGTAGGCTATGGCTTGATTTTAAATGTCCGCCTCTCGACAGTTATATCTCGAAAATTATATTGTGGCCATTCCTCTTGCTTTTATTAAAGCGTCTTTAAACTACTGACAATGATTTCATAGTTAACCATTATTACATATGTTTATTTGGCTTTTATAAATAAGTATGCATCCATATATGTATTTACAAATCCAAACCAGAAATAAAACTAAAAAAGCAAATTTAACTGAGTTGCGGTTTTGCCAATTTTCCAATGAAAACAATCAATATAAGTTTCCAGTAGTAGTTTTACATTTATACATTTATTTATACATTTATACATACTATATATACTATATGTACAATATATAATATACATATATAATATATAAGAAGGGACCGACTACTCTAGCAATGGACGTTGTGATGAGTGTGAATTAGAGCTGTGCATAAGCCTTTTTTGGACGACTTTTAAAAAAAAGAAGGTTTTGGCAGTAAAAACTGCAACAGCAACAGCCCTAGTGCTCAGCTCTAGTGTGAATGCATTACAGTAGGCAATCGATATAAGAATTTAATAAAAATGTAAGCCCCGCAACATTTTTCAGATATTGTTTTTTAACGTTTCTTTTGATGCAAATTCTAAACAACTTTGGTAACAACAATTTACAAGCATATGTATGAAATGTTTCAGCGATTCTCTATTGATCCCTTTCTTACAAGAGAGTAATTTTTCTATAGCTATCTAGCTTACATGCCACTTAAAAAACAATACGGAAAAACGAAGTGTCATACCAGCTTTAAGAAAATTACTTTAAAATATTCTGACAGCGTGGACGATTTCATCTTCGACTAGCATTCGACAGAAGATGTTCTCTGATAAATATTTCATTATTTCAAGCAAACTAAGCAAATAAACAGCGCAAAAACAGTTATTATTTCGGAATAGCAAAATTAATATAACAAGCACAAAATTCATTATTATGTACGAGTACTAGTTGCAATGCAAGTTAATTACACACCCAAAAAAATTAACAGTACAAAACATTTATTGAGTAATTTTCAAGTAGAAATGGAAATATTGGATGTATTTTTAAGCCCGAAAGAACTTTATATTGTAAAAAATAACACAAAAAATGCAATTAATTTACAATTAATTTCTATTACTTATTCGAAAGATCAATACATGACATTAACGCTCGAATGTCCGGACGTCCAATTTTGGGCCAGTTTTAGCACCGCTAGGCCGTATGTCCCAACACGAACAGTTTGGCCTTTAAGACATAAATTGTTGCTGGTTTATTAGCATAACAACCTTGAAGGCCAATTGAAAGGTTCGCTTATCAAAATCAACTTATCACAATATTTTGATATTAACAATTTGATGGTAGCCCTCGCCATATAGTACGTAACGTTGAGTTTCTCTTGAAACTACATCTTGCCCGGATCAATATCATTCATATTTTCAAACAAAAATCTTTGGTTGGTAACGAAACTCCGAACGACAACATCCCAAAACGACAAAATCCCAATGCGACAAAACCTAAAATTACAGAACGAATTCAAGATTAAATTTTTACAGCGTCCTGCGTCAGCGGTCTACAGCCGAAAAAAAAGGAAAACCCTCAGAAAATCCGACACGGTTACCAAATTTTTCTGGATGAGCGGCTTACGGCCACAGGCAGCCGTCAATAAGATAAAATCGTCAATAAGTCCAAAACTTATTCGGTAACTAAAGTTCCTCTGCATCTAGAATATCTCTTCAAAGGAGACCAATGACTAGATCGTAATTGCCAAAGGCAAAGTTTTGTTCCGTCGGAGTTTTTTCATTTCGGGATTTACAAAATAATCCGGATGTTGTTGTTTCGGGATTTGACTGCATCTTAAAAATCATGGATCATGGAGCGGTAACGATCTCCATTAACTGTAACGGGAGCCACGGTCTTATTTTTGAAGAAATGAGGTCCAATGATCCCGTAATGTAGTTTTTTTCTTAATTTAGAATTAGGTTTTTTGTTGTTTCACAGTGTAAAATTTACACTGTGAAGTTGTTGTTTATGCCTCTGTTTTTTGTCAGCGAATGAAAAGCAATAAACGGCGATGCAATTAATAACTGCCAATTTTAATGAAACCTCAATAATGATTCGGCAACTTGAAAATTTGACCTTAAAACATAAGTTAACAAAGTAAAAAAAAAGTATACAAAAAATGTATACGCTTTTGTCTTTCTCACTATCATTTAATAACTATGTAGGTATGTACTTATATACTCGTGTTTAAGGCGAAGGTTAACGCCAAGGTTTAAATAATTCTTGTTTTTTGTTCGGAGACATTTTAGATGTGAAAACATTCATAAAAAATTTCAAAGCTAAATTAATATTTACACATATGTATTTACATATGTACACGCACACACACATTCTTACCTTTTTTTGCTTTGTTTTTTTCGCTATGGTTTCGCTATGGCATTTAAAACACCAACGAGCAAAAAAACAGCTATGAAACTAACTAGTAAAAAATTAATGCTAAATGTTGCCAGTCACGCGCACACATCAAAATGCGCGTCAGATCTATAATACTCGTAAATACCAGATTTCGCAATAAATACTTATTCGACAGCAGATAACCTTTATGTTATTTGTTCTAATAGCAAATAGCAAAATAGCAAATTAGAAAAAGGCTAAAGAAAGTTCAAACAACAACAAAAAAACACATTCGCGTTTCGGGGCATCGACACTGTGCGCGTTTCCACATTTCAAGCGTGTCAAGTTTAAAGTGCGCTTAGCGTCGCGTCGGGTCTGATTTGACCCCCGGGGTAATGAGAACGCATTTACCCTAATGATTTTCAACCCGGTCGTCGCTGGTGCCATCTCCACATACATACATAGATACACACACACGCACACGGAGACTCTTAACAAGTCAGTTGTTTAAGTTGACGAAAAAATCCCGATTTTAACAATCGAAAGACACATAATGAAGGCATAGAAGTAACAAAGGAAGAAGAAAAAGTATTTGTTCTCGATACCTTTTAGAGAAGAAAGCGTATGTACAGCTCATATGAATACAGCTAATAAAAAATAAATTAAATTAAACCCCTAAAGGGGGGAAAAGTCCACTTTTTAAAATTTTACTACTTTTTTTCCTCGGAAAATTTTTTATAAATTTTCAAACAAAAGAGGAAAAAAAAGAAGAAACGGTTTGGTCTTTTCTATACTTTTTCTTTACACTACTAAAGAATGAAATAAAACAAGTAAGAGCGTTATCTTCGGCCTGGCCGAAGCTCATATACCCTACACCCGCATCTGTCGAAGTCCAAACAGCGTAGGATAACAAAGAATATTCGTGCCAAATTTCATGACGATACCTCTATTCGTTCTCCTGTAATCGTGATTTCCACAGACGGACGGACAGACAGACAGACAGGCAGACGGACGGACATGGCTAAATCGAATCAGGAGGTGATTCTGAGCCAGAATATATATACTTTTCTATACCTACCACGCCTCCTTTAATGCGTTACAAACGGAAGAACAAAGTGAATATACCCTCATCCCTTCGGGTGTAGGGTATAAAAAGAACATTTAAACATTTTTAACCGATTTCTTTCTTTCTTTTTTCTTTCATTCCTTTTTTTCAACTATTAAACTTGTAAAACTTTAATTTATTCATTATTTTATTAGGATAGAATATCGGCGGATCAACGTAATGTGGGGGAAGTATTAACATTACGATGCTAAAAAACTTTCAGAAAAAACTATCATTTCAAATTCGTACAAAATCAAGGATGGAGATATCGAAAAGCATTATCTGGTTGTGACAACGAAGAAAACTTAAATGGAAGCAGGAAAAGAGAAAAAATGAAGACAGAAAGTCTAGATTATCAAGAATCAAAGAAAAAAACTGAAATACTAGTGCTAGAAAATAAATAAAAGCTTTATGAAAGTTTATAAAGTTTTAATTAATCATTGCATACATTTTTACATACATCTTTACATACATTTTTACATACATCATTACGTACATTTTTATGAAAGTATTGATTTTTGTTAATTTGTTATGCGAAAATTTAGTAAAAACTTGTCTCAACGGAATGACTGTTTGTTTTTAACAGAGAACGGATTAATGAAGTTTCAAGTTGATTACCTATAGTTATGGCAATCCATCGAATTGTAGCAATTTTCATCTTTCCTGGTTTGCCTTAAGAGCTACACGTAGTCAACTTGAAACTGGCAGTTCGTTGCAGCGTTTTGCTGTTGCTGGATTAACTGTGCGCGGACCTTCAATATGCAAAAAACTTAGTTTTTTGTGCTATGCTTGACGTTTTGTTACATCAACGTTTCGTTTTATACACAAACTTCGGTATCACATTTAAAAATACTATTTCTCCTTCAAAATCGATTTCGTATCGTTTAAATATCCTTTTTTGCTTTGATAAATTGTCTTTTTAAATAACCTTGCTCTACTCAACTCTAACCTATATATGTATAGGGTGTATTAACGAGAGGTGTCATTTGAAATTTCCTATTTTTTTCAGGTGGCAACATAGAACTGCCATTCGATAACGTTTAACAAAGATCAACTAGAGGCTTCCAGATATGGCTCGCACAACGCATTGTGGTCTTATGCATTGTCATAATATGAATGTTTTTCCTTCTTCTTCATGTCTGGATTTGGCACTTGATTCTTTTAATGCCACCATGCTACATTTATTTAGATCTTTTGTGCCACCAAGGCACAAAAAAAAAAATTCATCCAAGGTTGCAAGAATTTCGGGATTTTTCAGGACTTTGTCGTTTTGGGATTTTGTTGTTTGAAATTTTGTCGTTTGGAATTTCGTTACCAATCCCAAGATAATCGTTCTACTGTGGCGTTCTTTCGTCCTAGATAAAGGAAGTCTCAAATCAATCGATTCTCAATATTTAAAAATCAATGCTAATTAATGAATTTCCCGCATAAAAAGCTGGTAGTATTTTAATTAAAAAACTAATAAAAATCTTTTATTATCGCTTTTCATGGAAATGCGGGTTAGTTATTCGAGGCGGTGCTGAATATACGAGCTCTTAAAAAGTATTGTATGCTTAGTATTGTACGTACTTAAAAAGGCGCTTAGATCAGTAAAACCAATTTCGAAAATAATTTGAAACGGAGATAATAATACAGTTTTGGTGTATTTATTTAAATTTCCAGTAAACAAGTGGATGCGCATCATAAAATTTTATGATATCCTGTTAAGTATTTATTTTGTCCCTTTGTGAGGGCGTAATATTCGTTCCAATAGATTCATTTCCTTCCTTTAGCTAAAAATTTCTTTGTAGTCTAGTGGTTATTCCTTTTGTTATCTCTGTCAGTTGCACTCATAACCTATACTCACATTTAAAAATAAATATTAGAATAAAAATTAATAAAGAAATGTATTGAAGATTAAAACGGATCAGGTCTCCTTTAGGTCAGTTTTGGGCACTTTAAGTGTCGATATTATACCCTAATAAGGTTAAGAGAATCACCGCAAGTAAAAAATTTTGTTCGGTTAGAGAATATTTATTCCTTTTTATTAGGAAATATGAGTACTCGTATAATGATATTATTATAAATAATATAATAACAAACGGCTATAAAAAATAATTTTCTAAAAAACAATAAGTTTTTTGTTTTCAATTCTTTTAAAAAGAAAAAATCGGCTCCGGGAAATAACGCCCAAATGAAATAAGGCCCAATGCGGGCCTTATTTCATTTTGCCAAATTGGGCGTTATTTCATAAAAAAATGAAATAAGGCCCACTTTGGGCTTTATTTCATTTTAAGAAATTTTAAAATTTTTCCGAAAAATGAAATAAAGCCCCAAAAAATGAAATAAAGCCCAATTTTGTGATAAATACTGAAATGCGTGAGCTACGAAGCAGCTGTTGGACTTATTGGACGGGTTAATATACAAATACTATTCAGCAAGGGGATGGTTTTTCTGGCTGAGGGTTTTAATCCCTGCCACGGCCGAAGGCCGGCATGCAGAAGGACCCTGGGTAGAGGAAGACTTTTCAGCAAAGAAGATGGTTTTGTTGGCTGAGGGTTTTAATTCCTGCCACGGCCGAAGGCCGGCATGCAGAAGGACACTTTGCCTGCGCAGAAGGATCCTGGATAGAGGAAGACTTTTCAACAAGGAGATGGTTTTGTTGGCTGAGGGTTTTAATCCCTGCCACGGCCGAAGGCCGGCATGCAGAAGGACCCTGGGTAGAGGAAGACTTTTCAGCAAAGAAGATGGTTTTGTTGGCTGAGGGTTTTAATCCCTGCCACGGCCGAAGGCCGGCATGCAGAAGGACACTTTGCCTGCGCAGAAGGATCCTGGATAGAGGAAGACTTTTCAACAAGGAGATGGTTTTGTTGGCTGAGGGTTTTAATCCCTGCCACGGCCGAAGGCCGGCATGCAGAAGGACCCTGGGTAGAGGAAGACTTTTCAGCAAAGAAGATGGTTTTGTTGGCTGAGGGTTTTAATCCCTGCCACGGCCGAAGGCCGGCATGCAGAAGGACACTTTGCCTGCGCAGAAGGACCCTGGATAAAGGAAGACTTTTCAACAAGGAGATGGTTTTGTTGGCTGAGGGTTTTAATCCCTGCCACGGCCGAAGGCCGGCATGCAGAAGGACACTTTGAATGCGTAATTTAATTTAATTTAATTTAATTTAATTTAATTTAATTTAATTTAATTTAATTTAATTTAATTTAATTTAATTTAATTTAATTTAATTTAATTTAATTTAATTTAATTTAATTTAATTTAATTTAATTTAATTTAATTTAATTTAATTTAATTTAATTTAATTTAATTTAATTTAATTTAATTTAATTTAATTTAATTTAATTTAATTTAATTTCATTTAATTTAATTTAATTTAATTTAATTTAATTTAATTTAATTTAATTTAATTTAATTTAATTTAATTTAATTTAATTTAATTTAATTTAATTTAATTTAATTTAATTTAATTTAATTTAATTTAATTTAATTTAATTTAATTTAATTTAATTTAATTTAATTTAATTTAATTTAATTTAATTTAATTTAATTTAATTTAATTTAATTTAATTTAATTTAATTTAATTTAATTTAATTTAATTTAATTTAATTTAATTTAATTTAATTTAATTTAATTTAATTTAATTTAATTTAATTTAATTTAATTTAATTTAATTTAATTTAATTTAATTTAATTTAATTTAATTTAATTTAATTTAATTTAATTTAATTTAATTTAATTTAATTTAATTTAATTTAATTTAATTTAATTTAATTTAATTTAATTTAATTTAATTTAATTTAATTTAATTTAATTTAATTTAATTTAATTTAATTTAATTTAATTTAATTTAATTTAATTTAATTTAATTTAATTTAATTTAATAAAAATTTAATAAAAAATTAAAATAAAAATAATTTAATTTAATTTAATTTAATTTAATTTAATTTAATTTAATTTAATTTAATTTAATTTAATTTAATTTAATTTAATTTAATTTAATTTAATTTAATTTAATTTAATTTAATTTAATTTAATTTAATTTAATTTAATTTAATTTAATTTAATTTAATTTAATTTAATTTAATTTAATTTAATTTAATTTAATTTAATTTAATTTAATTTAATTTAATTTAATTTAATTTAATTTAATTTAATTTAATTTAATTTAATTTAATTTAATTTAATTTAATTTAATTTAATTTAATTTAATTTAATTTAATTTAATTTAATTTAATTTAATTTAATTTAATTTAATTTAATTTAATTTAATTTAATTTAATTTAATTTAATTTAATTTAATTTAATTTAATTTAATTTAATTTAATTTAATTTAATTTAATTTAATTTAATTTAATTTAATTTAATTTAATTTAATTTAATTTAATTTAATTTAATTTAATTTAATTTAATTTAATTTAATTTAATTTAATTTAATTTAATTTAATTTAATTTAATTTAATTTAATTTAATTTAATTTAATTTAATTTAATTTAATTTAATTTAATTTAATTTAATTTAATTTAATTTAATTTAATTTAATTTAATTTAATTTAATTTAATTTAATTTAATTTAATTTAATTTAATTTAATTTAATTTAATTTAATTTAATTTAATTTAATTTAATTTAATTTAATTTAATTTAATTTAATTTAATTTAATTTAATTTAATTTAATTTAATTTAATTTAATTTAATTTAATTTAATTTAATTTAATTTAATTTAATTTAATTTAATTTAATTTAATTTAATTTAATTTAATTTAATTTAATTTAATTTAATTTAATTTAATTTAATTTAATTTAATTTAATTTAATTTAATTTAATTTAATTTAATTTAATTTAATTTAATTTAATTTAATTTAATTTAATTTAATTTAATTTAATTTAATTTAATTTAATTTAATTTAATTTAATTTAATTTAATTTAATTTAATTTAATTTAATTTAATTTAATTTAATTTAATTTAATTTAATTTAATTTAATTTAATTTAATTTAATTTAATTTAATTTAATTTAATTTAATTTAATTTAATTTAATTTAATTTAATTTAATTTAATTTAATTTAATTTAATTTAATTTAATTTAATTTAATTTAATTTAATTTAATTTAATTTAATTTAATTTAATTTAATTTAATTTAATTTAATTTAATTTAATTTAATTTAATTTAATTTAATTTAATTTAATTTAATTTAATTTAATTTAATTTAATTTAATTTAATTTAATTTAATTTAATTTAATTTAATTTAATTTAATTTAATTTAATTTAATTTAATTTAATTTAATTTAATTTAATTTAATTTAATTTAATTTAATTTAATTTAATTTAATTTAATTTAATTTAATTTAATTTAATTTAATTTAATTTAATTTAATTTAATTTAATTTAATTTAATTTAATTTAATTTAATTTAATTTAATTTAATTTAATTTAATTTAATTTAATTTAATTTAATTTAATTTAATTTAATTTAATTTAATTTAATTTAATTTAATTTAATTTAATTTAATTTAATTTAATTTAATTTAATTTAATTTAATTTAATTTAATTTAATTTAATTTAATTTAATTTAATTTAATTTAATTTAATTTAATTTAATTTAATTTAATTTAATTTAATTTAATTTAATTTAATTTAATTTAATTTAATTTAATTTAATTTAATTTAATTTAATTTAATTTAATTTAATTTAATTTAATTTAATTTAATTTAATTTAATTTAATTTAATTTAATTTAATTTAATTTAATTTAATTTAATTTAATTTAATTTAATTTAATTTAATTTAATTTAATTTAATTTAATTTAATTTAATTTAATTTAATTTAATTTAATTTAATTTAATTTAATTTAATTTAATTTAATTTAATTTAATTTAATTTAATTTAATTTAATTTAATTTAATTTAATTTAATTTAATTTAATTTAATTTAATTTAATTTAATTTAATTTAATTTAATTTAATTTAATTTAATTTAATTTAATTTAATTTAATTTAATTTAATTTAATTTAATTTAATTTAATTTAATTTAATTTAATTTAATTTAATTTAATTTAATTTAATTTAATTTAATTTAATTTAATTTAATTTAATTTAATTTAATTTAATTTAATTTAATTTAATTTAATTTAATTTAATTTAATTTAATTTAATTTAATTTAATTTAATTTAATTTAATTTAATTTAATTTAATTTAATTTAATTTAATTTAATTTAATTTAATTTAATTTAATTTAATTTAATTTAATTTAATTTAATTTAATTTAATTTAATTTAATTTAATTTAATTTAATTTAATTTAATTTAATTTAATTTAATTTAATTTAATTTAATTTAATTTAATTTAATTTAATTTAATTTAATTTAATTTAATTTAATTTAATTTAATTTAATTTAATTTAATTTAATTTAATTTAATTTAATTTAATTTAATTTAATTTAATTTAATTTAATTTAATTTAATTTAATTTAATTTAATTTAATTTAATTTAATTTAATTTAATTTAATTTAATTTAATTTAATTTAATTTAATTTAATTTAATTTAATTTAATTTAATTTAATTTAATTTAATTTAATTTAATTTAATTTAATTTAATTTAATTTAATTTAATTTAATTTAATTTAATTTAATTTAATTTAATTTAATTTAATTTAATTTAATTTAATTTAATTTAATTTAATTTAATTTAATTTAATTTAATTTAATTTAATTTAATTTAATTTAATTTAATTTAATTTAATTTAATTTAATTTAATTTAATTTAATTTAATTTAATTTAATTTAATTTAATTTAATTTAATTTAATTTAATTTAATTTAATTTAATTTAATTTAATTTAATTTAATTTAATTTAATTTAATTTAATTTAATTTAATTTAATTTAATTTAATTTAATTTAATTTAATTTAATTTAATTTAATTTAATTTAATTTAATTTAATTTAATTTAATTTAATTTAATTTAATTTAATTTAATTTAATTTAATTTAATTTAATTTAATTTAATTTAATTTAATTTAATTTAATTTAATTTAATTTAATTTAATTTAATTTAATTTAATTTAATTTAATTTAATTTAATTTAATTTAATTTAATTTAATTTAATTTAATTTAATTTAATTTAATTTAATTTAATTTAATTTAATTTAATTTAATTTAATTTAATTTAATTTAATTTAATTTAATTTAATTTAATTTAATTTAATTTAATTTAATTTAATTTAATTTAATTTAATTTAATTTAATTTAATTTAATTTAATTTAATTTAATTTAATTTAATTTAATTTAATTTAATTTAATTTAATTTAATTTAATTTAATTTAATTTAATTTAATTTAATTTAATTTAATTTAATTTAATTTAATTTAATTTAATTTAATTTAATTTAATTTAATTTAATTTAATTTAATTTAATTTAATTTAATTTAATTTAATTTAATTTAATTTAATTTAATTTAATTTAATTTAATTTAATTTAATTTAATTTAATTTAATTTAATTTAATTTAATTTAATTTAATTTAATTTAATTTAATTTAATTTAATTTAATTTAATTTAATTTAATTTAATTTAATTTAATTTAATTTAATTTAATTTAATTTAATTTAATTTAATTTAATTTAATTTAATTTAATTTAATTTAATTTAATTTAATTTAATTTAATTTAATTTAATTTAATTTAATTTAATTTAATTTAATTTAATTTAATTTAATTTAATTTAATTTAATTTAATTTAATTTAATTTAATTTAATTTAATTTAATTTAATTTAATTTAATTTAATTTAATTTAATTTAATTTAATTTAATTTAATTTAATTTAATTTAATTTAATTTAATTTAATTTAATTTAATTTAATTTAATTTAATTTAATTTAATTTAATTTAATTTAATTTAATTTAATTTAATTTAATTTAATTTAATTTAATTTAATTTAATTTAATTTAATTTAATTTAATTTAATTTAATTTAATTTAATTTAATTTAATTTAATTTAATTTAATTTAATTTAATTTAATTTAATTTAATTTAATTTAATTTAATTTAATTTAATTTAATTTAATTTAATTTAATTTAATTTAATTTAATTTAATTTAATTTAATTTAATTTAATTTAATTTAATTTAATTTAATTTAATTTAATTTAATTTAATTTAATTTAATTTAATTTAATTTAATTTAATTTAATTTAATTTAATTTAATTTAATTTAATTTAATTTAATTTAATTTAATTTAATTTAATTTAATTTAATTTAATTTAATTTAATTTAATTTAATTTAATTTAATTTAATTTAATTTAATTTAATTTAATTTAATTTAATTTCATTTAATTTAATTTAATTTAATTTAATTTAATTTAATTTAATTTAATTTAATTTAATTTAATTTAATTTAATTTAATTTAATTTAATTTAATTTCATTTAATTTAATTCAATTTAATTTAATTTAATTTAATTTAATTTAATTTAATTTAATTTAATTTAATTTAATTTAATTTAATTTAATTTAATTTAATTTAATTTAATTTAATTTAATTTAATTTAATTTAATTTAATTTAATTTAATTTAATTTAATTTAATTTAATTTAATTTAATTTAATTTAATTTAATTTAATTTAATTTAATTTAATTTAATTTAATTTAATTTAATTTAATTTAATTTAATTTGATTTAATTTAATTTAATTTAATTTAATTTAATTTAATTTAATTTAATTTAATTTAATTTAATTTAATTTAATTTAATTTAATTTAATTTAATTTAATTTAATTTCATTTCATTTCATTTCATTTCATTTCATTTCATTTCATTTCATTTCATTTCATTTCATTTCATTTCATTTCATTTCATTTAATTTTCAGTTTTTTTTTTGAAAATGAAATAAAGCCCAAAAAAAATGAAATATACGTAACACCCAAATTTTACGATTTCAAATCTTCATATAAAAAAAAGTGGGCTTTATTTCATTTGGGCGTTATTTCCCGAAGCCATCTTATTCGCTGCATGAATAGCTCCGGTTGGTTTCACTGAGGTGGATTCTTTCCCTTGAAAATACACAAATATTTACTGAAGTACGAGTGATCATTTGCTACTGTATAAAAAAAAAACTAAAACCACTAAAACCTTTTTGTGTCTGCTATTTTTCCATACTTCAAATGAAGTGCATGATCCCTCGTTCCTTCCTTCCTCTTTGTTCTTAATGCCCCTACATTTCGTCCTTCCTTCCTCCCTTCTTCCTTTTCTTCTTCCTTCTAGCCATACCATAGCATGTGTTAGTGCCTTTTAGTCCTTTAGTCAAATTATTAGAATCATCAATGCCGCCGTAGGTACTGAAAAATTTACTCAGCATCAATGAATAAAATATATTAAAAATTTTAAACGATTAAAATAAATTAGAGAAGCTAAAGTCAGCCGGTGCATCTGTCCATCCTTTTTTTCATCCTTTCATCCTTTCGTCTATCGTCCTGTACCAATCCACCATCAATGCGCACTCTAACTCTGGCGCGTTGTTCGCCACTTCACCGACTTACTATAGTGTAAAGTAAGTCGTGTGATTGCTGCTGCTATCAATTGCTGCAGCAGCAACAACAACAACAACCAGAGTATACAAAAAGAGAGCAGATGTTTCGATCTTTCTATATATACTTTACGTACGTACATCGTTGAACACGCTGAAATCGATTGCGCCCAAAGTCAGTCAACTTCTCTGCTTTAAAGTAAACTCATGAATTCCTTTTGTCGTATTCACAGAAGACGAGAAGAAATAGAATCGTCAGGTAACAAAGTATAGCTAAGGACGAAGCAGAAGGTTGAATGGTGTCGTTTAAAAAGGATAAAAGAATTATAAGATGTGTACAGTTGGCGATTGATCAAATTTTGTAGGGGAGTCCTTAGACAAGGAATGTCAAAAACGCGCCCTCTCCCCAAAAACTGATAACCAAGAGGCTTGTTTGACTTTACACAACATTGGATTCTTTAATCAAAATTGTATTCTTCATTTGAACGAAAAATCCCGAAACGACAAAATCCCGAACGACAAAATCGCGAAACGACACAGTTCCGAAGGACAAAATCGCGAATTAATAATATTGCGTAGCGGTCTGTTTTTGGTTTCGTGAAAGATATCTAACAAATACGTGTTGTACATATCACTGCAATAATGTAACCATCCCACGTCCTTTAATCCCTGTGTTATAAACATAAAATAAGTATTATTTCCAGAATTACTATTTGCTGCGAATATAGCGTTTTGATTGCTGACAGTTATAGTCGACGTGCAAAAATTTGGTATACAAATTTAATGCCAAACTTTGTACACAAAACCTTTGTATACAAAAACACTGTCAGCAACGTACACAGAGCCAAAACACCACATAAAATAAAACAAAAACAAGTAAGAGCGTTAACTTCGGCCTGGCCGATGCTCATATACCCTACACCCGTATCTGTCGAAGTGACGATAAAAAGCAGGCGGGTGACGCCCACTTTGATTTCATTTACATATAGTAAATTTTGATATATTAACTCATTTACAGCACCGCTTTGTCAACAAACACCTCATTATATGGTATGGTATGCCAGTGGGCGTGTCACGCCCATTTTCTTTGAGATAACTTTTTATTTTATTTTTATTTTTTAGAATATTTTCGGAGAAGAGAAGAAAATGCAAGAATCGTGGCAAATCTCAAGACTATATCTCCATTTGTTCTTCTCTTACCGTGATTTTTGTCACCAGTGGGCGGACCACGCCCATTTTTGGGAGTGTATTTAAGTTTGACACCATGGACTCGGGAATGAATTAAATTTTAGCTTTAAAATTTGCTCTACAAGCTGAGAAATTGAGCTAAAAGCAAGGGAAAATTCATATTTTCTATAAAAAGTAGGCGTGGCACTGGACCGATTTTCTCCATTTTCAATACCAAACTGCCTATGGTGACAAAGAATATTCGTACCAAATTTTATGGCGTTAGCTCTATTCGTTCTCCCGTAATCGTGATTTCTACAGACAGACAGAGAGACAGACAGACGGACGGACACGGCTAAATCGACTCAGGAGGTGATTCTGAGCCAGAATATATATACTTTTCTATACCTGCCACGCTTCCTTTAATGCGTTACAAATGGAAGAACAAAGTGAATATACCCTCATCCCTTCGGGTGTTGGGTATAACAATCAGATTTCTCTATGCTTTTCATCCAAAAAGGAAACCTTATTAAAACCATAGAGAAAATCTGATTTATTTAAAATTTAAAAAGACAGTCATATTAAAATACTAATTCAATAAGAAAATCTTATTGTTTTTCATAAAGACGATCTTATTAAAATACATATTCGATAAGAATATCTTATTGTTTTCATAGAGACGATCTTATTAAAATACGTATTCAATAAGAAAATCGTATTATTTTCCAGTCTTATAAAAATAAAAAAAATTTTTCCTGTTTTTATACCCTACACCCGAAGGGTTGAGGGTATATTCACTTTGTTTTTCCGTTTGTAACGCATTAAAGGAGGCGTGGCGGGTCTATACTTTTCTATGAAAAGTATATATATTCTGGCTCAGAATCACCTCCTGATTTGATTTAGCCATGTCCGTCCGTCTGTCTGTCTGTCTGTCTGTCTGTCCGTCTGTGGAAATCACGATTACAGGAAAACGAATAGAGGTATCGTCATGAAATTTGGCACGAATATTCTTTGTTATCCTACGCTGTTTTGTATTGAAAATGGGGAAAATCGGACCAGTGCCACGCCTACTTTTTATAGAAAATAAGCACTCATCCGTGCTTTTAGCTCAATTTCTCAGCTTGTAGACCGAATTTTCAGCTAAAATTTTATTTCCGAGTCCACCATCTTAGACTAAAATATATCCTTAAAAATGGGCGTGACACGCCCACTTATATACTATACCCTATAATGAGGTGTTTGGTAGGAAAAGCGGTGTTGTGGATGAGTTAAGAGATCAAAATGTGCTCCGTGTAAATTAAAAAAAAGTAGGTGTCACCCGCCCACGTTTTATCACTTCGACAGATGCGGGTGTAGGGTATATGAGCTTCGGCCAGGCCTAGCTTACTTGTTTTATTTCATTTTATTCATCCAAGATATCAAGAATATTAATCACAAAATTACTCACATATTTTCATGGTTTAAGCCTGAAAAGTAATATTCTATTATTTGTTATTTGTTTGCAAAGTATATTGTATTTATAAAGACGGAAAGTACTCACAACTGGGAAGCAAAGATCGTCCATTATAAACGATGACAATGTGAAAAAAATGAATACGAATTATAGATCTGAAGTAAACCTGACAGCAAAAATATTACTATCAAATTCTGGCCAGACCGACGACATTATATATAAGAAGTGTTTCTTATTAAAAGAAGTAAATAATAAGAATTCTTCATACTTTCATACAGACTTGTTAATTTCATGAGTTTTTGACATTTTGAAGTTTTGAAAAATATGAATTTCTTATTAAAATCATGAATTTATAAGATTAACTTTTTGTTTCAACACAATAAGATTTTCTTTATAAAATTAATAAGATTTCTCTATGAAAAAAGCATATTATTTGTATGTTTTAATAAGATTTCTTAAAAAATTTCTTAAAAAAATTAAAATTTCGTAAAATCGCTCAATAAGGAGATCTTATTATTTTTATGTGGTACTATTTTTCTCTGTGTAGCCGTTGTTCTGCCCTCTGAAGGTTATAATTATTGCTGCGTCCGAAGGCCGCCAACACGCGGAAAACCTATATGCAAAAAAATTCACATTACCGAAAAGATTTTGCTGATTGCGGGTGATGATCCCTGCCGCGGCTGAAGGCCGCGATTGTTTCGAATACTTTAATATGAAATGCATTCAAGTTTGTGTGACATGCTTTTACTAAAGTGTACTCGAAAGGAATTGCCTCAAGGCAACCCTGAGAAGTATGGTCCTGAATAGTATCGTAATGCAAGTCCTGTATTTACGTCGACGTTGCTGCTGCTTGCACTGCTTGTGCATCTGTACATTTGTGTTGGCGTCATTCCATGTATGTTGATGCCGCTGCTCGTTGATGGTGGTTGATGATGATTGGTGGCTGGGGCGGCTGGAAGCCTGGCAGCCTGGCAGCCTCACAGGCTGTCTGTACCTTCATTCTTAAGGGTAGGGCAGGATGTGATGTGTAGGAATGTTTTGTTGTTTTCGGTAGTTTTTTACCTGATCATGGTTTTTTTTCGTATTTTAATGCCTTTCATTATCAACATCCTGCGACAGATGCAAGACGAACAGTAAGAAAAAACTTTGTTTGGTGATTGCATGCTGTTGAATATATTTGTCTTCTGCATCTTTTTAACCTTTTGTTTGCTGCACTACACAAGCCATTTCTTTCCATTTCTAAGGTTTTTCAGAAAATGAAATAAAATTTTCGCCTTTTTAAATTAAAAATAAAATAAAGAAATTATGCAATGCAATACAATGATCGATAGATCGATTGATGCAACAAGCATTCTATGCATTATTACAGGTTTGATTGAGAAGAAGAAGACTGGTTGCGTTTTGCTGCAGTTGAACGAGTTATAATGTTCATAATGTACAAAAATTTATCAGTATCTTCTGTAGGAGACGAAATTTATAGTTTTTTCTGGTGCTATATAATTTTTTCCATATAAAGTAATTTAATTTTTAATTCTGCCAGTCTTCATATTTTTTATTGCGAAAGTAATATTTTAATAATTTATTCTTTTACTAATTGCAGAAAAATGAATGGCTATTGCTTGTTAATTTTTTTAGATACATACAATACATGAAATATACTCAGCCTTGTTCTGCATTTCGATTTACACGGAATCGGATTTGGTTCTGATCAGTTTTTTCTCGGAGGTACTGTATTTCGATTCCGATATTCGAATCCGATGTTTGCATATTTATCGATATTGAGGTGTTCTGCATTCCGATTTATCAGAATATTCTGTCGGAAGTATTCCGACCAACTTTTTGTTTGTTAATTTGGCAATTTGAGTAAAAATTAATTGTTTGATCTTATTAATCTTAAAAAATATTGTAATAAATTGATTTACAACAAATAAGCAATTCAGTCTCTTACTAATCCACTTTCTGCAAGCAGGGATGTATGATCCGATAAGAGAATATTGTCATCAGCGGGTGCCGATGGTACACAGAATTCGACATTATCCTTCACTTTGTAATGTCGGCAAATGCAGGGCACTGCAGACGTTGATGATTTGGATGTTTCTTAATATGGTATCTTCCGGCGCACTCAAAACTACTTTACTAGTTTTCGTCTTATTTGTTAAAACTTAACGCGAAGTAAAGTAACACCTAGTGAAGAAACACAATTAATGTTATGTCAATTTTCAAATTTCAATTGATTAAACGCCAACAGACAGGTGAAAAACAGCTGGATCAGTTAGAATCGGAATTTATTCCTTTCGAACATGTGAAATTTGATCGGATTGCAGAACACCTCCACAAATACGAGTCGGAGTTTAATTCCGATTTAGAATCAGTTCCGATCGGAATACAGAACAAGGCTGATTACATTCGGTTTGTATTATAAGTTCTAGAAACACAATTTCCGGCTGGACTTTAGAAGGTCGAGGTTATCTGCTCGTTAGGCAGATAACACAAGGACCGACCACCTTCTCCCCTCGCTCTTTTTTCATAGCTACTATGTAAACTTTGCCGTATGTAATAGCCACAACAAGAGGCGATAGTTGAAGAGCTAATAAATGAAATGTAAAAGTTTGTGACTTTTATGCATCATCTCATTGCGTTTCATGTTCGTTCAGTTTAATGAATGAACTCCATAATGAACTCTCTGTCGTTATTATTATGTTTCAATGCTCGCATTGCTTATTTTTTATTGCTTTTCTTATTTTCTTTTCAATTTTCAATAGTGAATAAATTGTAAAAATCTTTATTTTTTTAAAAAAATTTTTTCTTCTTTCTTTAATTGTATTAAATTAAAAAAAATTCCTCTGAATTAAATTTTAATAAAAGAACTCATTCAAAAAAATTTGCTTAAAATTACATACAATAAACAATGTAAAAGAAAATTAATTTATCATTACGTATAGAATAAAACAAATGTTTGTATTTTCGTCAAGAAAGGAACCGCTGGAACTCCGGAAATCCTGCCATAAAATTCTGCTACAGGATATTTTCCAAAAATTTAATTGAATTCAGAAAAGGTGCAAAAGACATTTTTTACTAGAAGTCAGAGACAAGTTGATGGATTACATTACATAAGAGGTCTCTCGACACCTTCAAAGGCATGCGCATAAGAACCAGTAACTTGACCTGGTAAAATTGCTAATTCGCAACTGTTTTGCAGCTGGTTCAAATTCATCCATATTGAATTCGTTGTAGCTCTTATTAAGTACTTGGAATACACTCTATTCGGATATCAAGAGAGTTTGTTTTATAGAGCTTGTGATAGTATAAACTGTCTGTCGTCGGCGGTTGCAGTAAGACCAGCCTGATTTTAGTTCAGTCAACAAAAAACAGCCTTTTGTTTTTTCTGTTTGTAACAAGGGCAAGTGTCCTGCAGTGCATTGTTTCATTTTCTGTTTTTGGATTGTGACGAAAAAGAAGGAAGCACACTAAAAATATTATAGGTGAATATAAAAAATGGGTTATTAATTTGAAGAAACGGTGCTCAATATACGGTCAACACCTTATATTCGTTAATATGAAGAAGCTTTTATCAGTTTCAGGATATTTTGTTAATTAACTTAACGTAATTTATATGGAATTTGAATAAAAATTTCATGAAAATTCATCAAATTGATTATTTGGTTCATCAAAAACAACGAACATTTTTCTTCAAATTTACCTACCAGATTTGGTTCAGTGCAGCTGGTGGCACTAATACAAAAATACAAATCATATTAAACTCTAATTTTATAGTACAAAAGGAAAAGAAAGAAAAGGAAACACCGAAAGAAGTCAAAGAACAACAACAAAAGTAACTCTTTAAAGGGGAAAGAACGGAGGACTGAGATACGTTTTCAATTTTTAAAAATAATTTAATTAATTCTAGCAATTGATAATGTTAATTTATTTTTATTTATGTTTTATATATTGTAATTTTAATTCTGTTAAAAAACTGTTCTTCTTTTTAGATTTAACAAACAACAAGCAAAACATATTTACGAACACGTACTTTTTGTTTTGCACAAAATTTACTTAATTCTTTCTGATCATCATGTTTTGCAATAACTTGCAAGAAGCAACAAAAACAATAAAGGGAGTAAGATAAGAAAAAACTAAGAAGAGAAATATATATGTATGTATATGTATGTTATACCTACATTCAGAATTTCACCTGGTACGAATTGTGTATTTTTCTGTTCACGTCTAATGAATTTATTTATTCATGCTGGTGGATCCTTACTTGCAGCGATAACGTCCGAAAGTTTTAAAACAACCAAAAAAACAACAATAGCATCACTGACAACTGTCTTACCCAAAAACATAATAACCCAAACCAAGAAAGCCAGAAGCAGCAACAAAATCAAATTTCAGATATCAGTAAATACAAAAACCCGTACAATAAAAAACAAGTAAGACGTAAGCGTTAACTTTGGCCTGGCCGAAGCTCATATACCCTACACACGCATCTGTCAAAGTCATGATAAAAAGTGGGCGGGTCAAATACATTATATTTACAAATACAAATTCACAAATACAAATATACATATATATCAAATAAATATATTTACTTAAAAAGTAGGCGTGACAGTTGTCCGATTTCTCCATTTTCCACATTAAAGACCCCGAGGAGAAAATAGGAGAGACATAGGAGAGAATATTCAAGCCGAATCTCATTACGATGCTTCTACTCGTTCTCCTGTAATTGCAGTTTTTGTCGCCAGTAGGCGGACCAACCCAATTTTTGGGAGTACATTTTAGTCTGAGACGGTGGACTCAGAAAAAAAATTTGTGCTTAAAATTCACTCTACAAGCTGAAAAATTTAGCTATAAGCACAGATTAATTTATATTCCATATTAAAAGTGGGCGTGCTAGTGTTTCGATTTTCCCCATTTTCAATACCAAGCAGCATAGGATAACAAAGAATATTTGTGCATCAAATTTTAAGGCGATAGCTCTATTCGTTCTCCTGTAATCGTGATTTCTACAGACGGACACACAGACGTATAGACAGACAGACAAACGGACGGACAGGGCTAAATCGCCTCAGGAGGTGATTTTGAACCAGGATATACATATCTACTTTTCTATACCTGCCACACTTCCTCCATGCATTCCTAATGCATTACAAACGGAAGAAGAAAGTGAATAAACCTCATCCCCTCGAGTGTAGGGTATAAAAATGAACAAGGTGCTCAGTGAAATCCACCTTGATCGAGATCAACGGAGGACAACGGCTACAGCAACAGCAGCATTCAAAAGTTGCATCTGCTGCTTATTTTGATGATTGTTGCCATTGTTGTTGTTGGCTGTTTTTGATGATGATGCTGATACTTCGTTTTGGTGGGGTGTCTTTTTGTGGGTACCCCGAAATGTCTAAGGTACGTCGTATCGTTTGCTTCGCTTTCTTCTTAAAGGACTACAGCGCCGATGACGATTTTAATGATGATGATGAGCAATAATGATGATCACGGTCAATTAAACAGGGTGTGGCGTAAATAATCGATATAAATCGATAAAACATTTTTATTTAAAGAGTTTAAAATTTAAAAAGTTAGCAGAGGATTTTTAAATCATAAGATAAAATATTTGTGCCCAATTTTATGACGATACTCCTACCCGTTCCTCTGTAATCGGGTCTTTTGTCACCAGTGGGCGGATCACGCCCATTTTTAAGGAGTGTATTTTAGTTTGAGACGGTGGCCTCGGGAATAAAAATGTTCGCCAAATTCACTCTACAAGCTGAGAAATTCGACTATATGCACGGGCAAATTCATATTTGCTATAAAAAGGGTGCGGCTCACCGGTCCGATTTTCCCCATTTTCAATACCAAACAGCCTATGATGACAGAAAATATTCGTGCCTAATTTCATACCGATACCTTTATTTGTTCTCCTGTAATCGTGATAAAGTTCTATTCCATTTTCAACTTCTTTGTCTTAGTCAGAAAAGGGTTGTTGTTGTTGTATAACTAGCATTAACTTAATAATTTTTTAATAAAGGCATGAGATTTTATACCCATTTTGGAAACTGCATAGAGTAGGCATATTTTCAAAATTATTGGCCACTTAGGTTGGTATAAACAAACTTTTGTTTTTAAACGTTTTTGGAAAAAAACCAGAAGCAGCTGGTCATAAATTGTGCTGCGCATGGAAAAGGCCCAAGATTTATAATGGTAATTTCGATTGACTGATGCCGATGTAACTAATCTGAAATAGGTTTGGATGACCAGTAGGAAATGGTTGTGGCCTTGAACTCGCCCTCCCTTCCATGATTTCCTAACTTATTTTCCTGATTATAAGTTATTTCGGAAATCCCACAAGTTAACATGAAAGCTAGCATCAGGTGAAATTACCCTATTTCGTTTAGTAAGAACCCATGATTTAAATTTTACAACAGCTGCGTTCCAGCTGTTCTAATCTTGTTTGGATTAATAATTTTTTAATGCAAAGCAACAACAACATTTTAATCCTATTACCTTTTCGGATTAATTTTTAATCCGATCAGTAGTTCTAAACTTCAGTTATAGAGGGCGCACATATTGAAATATAGATGGCGCTGCAGCAATTTTTTTGGTCTATTTGCAGTTTTACCAACTAATGGTAAAATGATAATGGTAATGAGGTCTCTCAGAGTTCCTAAATTATATAATTACGCATGGAAAATATGTACTTTGCAACGTTTACTAACCATAAAATAATTTTCCATTTTCGTCGGCTATATTATTTTAATTTTGGATGCGCTATCTGGATGTGATATCCTTTAGCGTTCCACATGATAATCGGATTAGATTAGACAAGCTGGAACGCAGCTAATATTTAGTTGCTCAAATTTTTAATTTTGGTTGCGCCATCTGGATGTGATTTCTTTTAGCGTTCCACATGATAATCGGATTAGATTTTACTTCGCATAAGACCAGTTTACATAAAAATTCCTAATCCTACTCCCGATTACGATTAGAAACGATTAGAATTTCCAGTCCAAAGGTGCTTGTCTGGATTTGACGCTTAGATGGCGCTGATGCAAAAATTTGTGAGGGCACTGCAAGGCACAATTCTAAATTTTAGCCGTTTCATCTTTCAAATTTTGGTGTACGTGATTAAATTTCCTGCAGTTTAGTCATTTCATCTTCCAAATTTTGGTGTACGTGACTCAATTTGACCTTTTTTACACAATTAGCTAATAGCTGCGTTCCTTTTACTTCGGATTAGAAAAGTTTCCTAATCCTAGTCCCGATTACGATTAGAAACGATTAGATATTAGCTGCGTTCCAGCTTGTCTAATCTAATCCGATTATCATGTGGAACGCTAAAAGATATCACATCCAGATGGCGAATCCACAATTAAAATAACATTGCCGACGAAAATGGAAAATTATTTTATGGTTAGTAAACGTTGCAAAGTACATATTTTCCATGCGTAATTATATAATTTAGGAACTCTGAGAGACCTCATTACCATTATCATTTTACCATTAGTTGGTAAAACTGCAAATAGACCAAAAAAATTGCTGCAGCGCCATCTATATTTCAATATGTGCGCCCTCTATAACTGAAGTTTAGAACTACTGATCGGATTAAAAATTAATCCGAAAAGGTAATAGGATTAAAATGTTGTTGTTGCTTTGCATTAAAAAATTATTAATCTAAACAAGATTAGAACAGCTGGAACGCAGCTATTCTAATCCAAAAGTGGTTGTATGGATTTGACGCTTAGATGGCGCTGATGGAAAAAATTTGTGAAGGCACTGAAAGTCACGTTCATCTAAGCGCCATCTAAGCGTCAAATCCAGGCAAACACCTTTGGATTGGAATTTCTAATCGTAATCGTGGCTAGGATTAGAAATTTGCAAGCAAACTGATCTAATCCGAAGTAAAAGGGACGCAGCTATTGCATGTACTCGTGCAAATAGATGTTTTTTATACTCTACACCTGGAGGGATGAGGATTATATTTAAAAATTAATTATTATGTTAATTATTATGTAATTATAATAACTTAGTTATTATAAATTGTGTTATTAAATTGTTTAAGTTAGTGAGTCTTTATGTAGCCATTATTTAACGTAATTATATGTTATATGTATATATATAGAGTTAGATTTATATAATTTTGAAGTATAATATATGTATTTCTATAATAAATAAAGACAACATATATATAAAACGATATACATACATATATACACATTTGCTGACTTGTGAGATTTATTTAAATTTTTTTTATATCGCATATTGATAATTGATTCATATATAGTTATATAGAATTCGATTTATATTAGGTTATTACTTATTTATTCCGCTTACTTACTTACTAATTACTTACTTATTCCGCAATTATTGTTATATTAGTTACTTATTCTGTAATTTATAATTTGTATTTAAAATAATAGAAAATTTCTTATTTGTAATTTTTTAAGTTTATTTAAAAGTTTTTCCTTTTAGGTTGCAGAAACTAATTTAGCATTATTAGTTGTTTAGTTTAGTTTTGTTTTAGTTCTGTTTTTATACAAACAAAATTAAGTTTATTTTGAAGAAGTATATGAGAAGAAAAAAATTTTTTTAAGTCTCAACTTCTCCGGTACTTTAGCTCTGTGTAGAGATTTTAAAGGATGTAAGATGCAGCTGTTCCTTTTTATACCCTACACCCGAAGGGATGAGGGTATATTCACTTTGTGCTTTTATACCCTACACCCGAAGGAATGAGGGTATATTCACTTTGTGCTTCCGTTTGTAACGCATTAAAGGAGGCGTGGCAGGTATAGAAAAGTATATATATTCTGGCTCAGAATCTCCTCCTGAGTCGATTTAGCCCTGTCCGTCCGTCTGTCTGTCTGTCTGTCTGTCCGTCTGTCTGTGGAAATCACGATTACAGGAGAACGAATGGAGGTATCATCATGAAATTTGGTACGAATATTCTTTGTTATCCTACGCTGTTTGGTATTGAAAATGGGGAAAATCGGACCAGTGCCACGCCTACTTTTTATAGAAAATATGCACTCATCCGTGCTTATAGCTTAATTTCTTAGCTTGTACACCGAATTTTCAGCTAAAATTTTATTTTCGAGTCCACCATCTTAGACTAAAATATATACAAAAAAATGGGCGTGACACGCCCACTTATATACTATATCATATAATGAGGTGTTTAGCACGAAAAACGGTGTTGTAGATGAGTTAATAGAAAAAAATTTACCCCCTGTAAATTTAAAAAAAGTAGGTGTCACCCGCCCACTTTTTATCACTTCGACAGATGCGGGTGTAGGGTATATGAGATTCGGCCAGGCCGAAGAACGCTCTTACTTGTTTCTTTTCCTGTAAGTTCCATGTATGTAAGTTGCTGTTCTTTGCTCTTTATATTTCAGCTTGCTCTTTAAATTATCATTTTCTTTTACTGATATGCCTCAATTAATTATATATAAAATACGTTGATCCAATGTACTGTTCGTTTTTCGATTGTGATATTGATGTATAACTTCAGGCATCCATGTTAAATAAGATTTCTAGTTTTACAATGGATTCTATATACAGTCAACCCTCCTATAACGCGACACTTCTAGAACGCGTTTTCGCTACAACACGATTCATAAATTGAGGCAATTTTTCTTGCAACGCGATTTTTTTTCCTACAACGAGATTAAAAAAATAAGTACATTTTAAAAAAAAATATTTTTCTGAGAATGTTTAAAATTTGACATTGGCTGTTTTGAATAAATTTGTAAGTAAAAAATTAACTCCACTTTTTAATGAAGTCGACTTGTGCACTTGACTTAAGCACTTAGTTCTTAATTTTCAAGAGCATGCATTTTTTTTTCTTTTAAATATATTATAATTTTATTGAAGGATTTCTAATAATATCTTGAATATTAACTTAATAAAGTTTCATTTAATTAATTTAAATGCAGCTTTAATACTTGAAACCTAAACCCTTTTTATACCCTACACCCGAAGGGATGAGGGTATATTCACTTTGTTCTTCCGTTTGTAACGCATTAAAGGAGGCGTGGCAGGTATAGAAAAGTATATATATTCTGGCTCAGAATCACCTTCTGAGTCGATTTAGCCATGTCCGTCCGTCTGTCTGTCTGTCTGTCTGTCTGTCTGTCTGTCTGTCTGTCTGTCTGTCTGTCTGTCTGTCTGTAGAAATCACGATTACGGGAGAACGAATAGAGCTAATGCCATAAAATTCGGTACGAATATTTTTTGTCACCATAGGCTGTTTGGTATTGAAAATGGAAAAAATCGGTTCAGTGCCACGCCTACTTTTTATAGAAAATATGAATTTTCCCTTGCTTTTAGCTCAATTTCTCAGCTTGTAGAGCGAGTTTAAAGCTAAAATTTCATTCCCGAGTCCATGTTGTCAAACTTAAATACACTCCCAAAAATGGGCGTGACACGCCCACCGGTATACCATACCATATAATGAGGTGTTTGTTGAGAAAAACGGTGCTGTAAAAATGAGTTACTATATCAAAATTTACTATATGTAAATTAAATTAAAGTGGGCGTCACCCGCCTACTTTTTATCGTCACTTCGACAGATACGGGTGTAGGGTATATGAGGTTCGGCCAGGCCGAAGTTATCGCTCTTACTTGTTTCTATAGAGTTCATGTCTCTTGCAACGCGATATCCTACTACGCGACGTTTTCTAAAAACGTATCTGAAAAATTTAAAATTAAATGTAAAATATATACATATAATGACACATAGCGGCCGTTTCGCTTATCCAGCTTGGTGATGTGAGTTCAGGTACAGTTGTACTTCAAATTTGCTATGTTTGTTTCCTTCCTAGTTTAATGTTGTCTTCTTCTCCTTCTTTTGATACTGTTTTGTCTTTGGAATTCTTTTTTTGTTGAATTGTACTGATCGTCAAGCGATTTTCGAAATTGGCATTTAGATCCGCTGTCTTATGGTTGTTGTTATTTATTAAAAGTATTCAACAACAAATATATTTATTTTGATAAAAGTATTAATTTATCAAACGAGAAATTTTCTACTAGAAATTTTACTTTTTGTCAAATATATCAAATATGTTTTATATACGAGTATATCAAAGTGGGTTCTTTTTTTTTTAGGTTCCACTAATTCACGAACAACCAATGTTGTAGCCTTAGTTAATTTGGCTTCCACAATTTAGTTTGATTCACTAAATTTTCTGTCCTCAGCTTAAAAATCGAAATTTTCTTTATTTTATTAAACTTCTCATGTATACGGTATATCTAAAAAAAGTGTCAAAGTCCCAAAAAGTGGAGTGTCAAAATGATAATAAAACAAGTAAGAGCGTTATCTTCGGTCTGGCCGAAACTCATATACCCTACACCCGCATTTTCGAAGTGATAAAAAGTGGGCGGGTGACACCTACTTATTTCTAATTTACAGGGAGCAAATTTTGATTAACTCATCTACAACACTGCTTTTCCTACCCAACACCTCATCATATGGTATAGTATATAAGTGGGCGTGTCACGCCCATTTTTGAGAATATGTTTTAGTCTAAGACGGTGGACTCGGGGATAAAATTTAAGCTTTAAATTCGCTCTACAAGCTGAGAAATTGAGCTATAAGCATGGGAAAATATACATTTGCTATAAAAAGTAGGCGTGGCACCAATCCGATTTTTCTCATTTGTAATACGAAACAACCTATGATGACAAAGAACTTTTGTGCCAAATTTAATGGCGATAGCTTTATTCGTTCTCCCGTAATCGTGATTTCTACAGACAGACAGACAGACGGACGGACATGGACGGACGGACCTAAATCGAATCAGGAGGTGATTCTGAGCCAGAATATATATACTTTCCTATACCTGCCACGCCTCCTTTAATGCGTTACAAACGGAAGCACAAAGTGAATATACCCTCATCCCTTCGGGTGTAGGGTATAATAATAATAATAGACCGTGTTAAATCAATCTAAAGAACTCTAACAATCTCTATACTTGTAACCTGTAGAAGCAGGACAAACCTTTTCCGCTTGAAGCGATTTAGAGAAAAACGAAAAAAACTGTACTAGCTTTTTCAATTTTCAATACAAAATGCTAATGAAAAGCTTTTTCAAATCATATTTTAAGTTGGAAATTAATTAGATAGCAAACAAATCTCTATGGAGATTTGTCTGTAAGAAAGTGAAAAAAGGCTATCCTAACCTATCTTATTTTCCTTCTAAAACGGAAAAGATTTGTTTTGCTTCTACAGGTCACATTTAACAAAATATTTAATGCCTCTATTAATTACAATTAACACCATTAAAAATAACAACACGAACTAACACGGGTTGCGAATTAGATAAATTTCCATATTTTTGAAAAAAATGCAAAAAAAAATATATGTTTGTTCTCTTTATAAAAGTAACAAAATGAAAAAAACATTTTACTTTTTTAATTACTGGGACGTAACTGATTTTTTTACAAACGTTCTTTTGTTTCTTTTAACACGAATATGCATAACACGTAATTCATTCGGAACGTAACTACCGCGTTATACGGGGGTTACCTGTGCATGCATTTCCCACTATCTTCCTGAGATGGTATACATATTATCTACACTCGTAGATAATATGCGAAGAGCTTCCAACCGTAAATTAATACATAGCTATTTAGTGAAATCAATTAGAAATGCATGCTACAATACATTAGTATTGTACAATAGGATAGAATACATTTTCTGGATTCGATTCCTTTATTCTATATAAATTTTTTTTATAATATGTAGTATTTATAATATTTTCAATTATAAATACTTTTATAACATTTCCATTTTGATATTACATATTTTCAATTATACGCATTAGGTACATGAGTAAATAAATATATTATTTATAAATACAATGCAATTCGTATTTTTAAGCGAATATTATTTAATCCATGAACTTTGAGCAATACACTACATATTTCATTCTTTACATTTACATTTGTATTTTATATGTGTTCATATAAGTACATACATACAAACTAAGCTAAACGGATCCGTTTCGAATTCGAAGCAAGGCCGAGTTCTCGGTCTATCTATCCAAAAACGGATTCGCTTTCGTTTGAATCCAGCACTTTTGAATCCAGTTTCGTGAGAAAATACACTTTATTTTCGAGAAAGCGAGAATAGTCAATTTTTTCGATTTCCTCAAATCCGTTTCGGTTTTTAAAGAAAGACCCCGAAAATTCGAAACGGTTCCGATCCCGTTTTGAAGTTTTCTGGGTACTTATATCGTGAATACATACTACAAATTTTTCAAAATTACTTTTCTATAGTTTTTTAAAATATTGTTGTTTGTATTGTTGAATAGTTTGTTTATGACTAAATTTATAACAGATATTAAAATTCTAGATGGGCTGATTTCTAAAATTGTAAAACATTTATTGTGCGGGCTGAGGAGAAGAATGTTCATGGGCTAGTCGCTCCGTCGTACACTGGAGCAACAGGCCCTCAAAGATGGCAATACATCCAAAAATGAAATAGCATGCACACTTGACCCGTTATTATTCTTCGATACACAACTATCCTTTACATAATAAAACCCAAAATGGAACCTAAATCCATGTATACAACAATATTTGTACAACATCTACAACAATACTATTTAGTAAGTATTGAGTTACAGAATAGTTTATTCTTAGAAACATGAAGGCCGTTAGATGTGTTCTGAAGCAGATCCAGTTTTAGTTTTTGATTTTTAATAATGAATATAGATTTTACTGTGCAGAATCGTTCAAATTTGCTGCACTTATTTGTACTTTCCGTCGCTATCGCTCTTCGATGGTAGCAAATAAAACATAAGAGTCTTCACATACCAATTTTTTTTTATATTATTTTTGTGCTGTTGCCCAATAAAAATATAAAAAGTGTTTCTACTACAAATGTTTAACTTCGCAGTACTTGAATATGATAAATATTTATTTTCAATTGTTAAAGATATATTTCCAGATATATTATAACTACATTTTCTTAAATATCTCCACCCCAGCGCCACCTATCGGGTCCATTTTGCCACAGACTTTCTTTTTATTTAAATATTATATTGTGCGAATTTATAAGCCAAATCGGTTCATAAATGCGATTCGAGTTTTCGAAAAAAGCGACCCCAGCGCCACCTAGGAGGGGGGGGGGGGGGAAAGGTCTAATACAAACAAAAACAAACCGGAGCACCACACGAACATATGGTGTGAATTTAAGGTGTATAGCTTAAGCGGTTGATTTATTGCCAACTTTGAGGGCCTGTCGCACCCAGTGTGCGTCGATCGGCACAAATACACGGAGACAATATAACAAAGTATATTTGTACGTCAATAAGACTTTAGTGGTTTCAACTCTCTCTCTCTCTCTCTCTCTCTCTCTCTCTCTCTCTCTCTCTCTCTGACTCTCAAATGACTTCAACTCTCTCTTATATCACTTTCATCATTCTGCCATTCACGTCCATGATTCCATCATTATCATCATCGTCATGTTTATCATTAAGCCTTTCTGATTTATAGACTTTCCTTACGCCTTCCCTGTTGCTGCGGCTGCTGCTGCTGCTGTTGGTTCTCATTATCTTCCATTTCTTCGACAATCGGTTTCTTATCTTCCGCCTTGCGACCTATAAAGCGTTGAAAAACGGTTTTCTTGCCGCTTGTAGTTAGGCCTAGCCCACCCGCTGTAGCGCTCCAATGGCTTCTTCCCGCCTCCGAAGAAGTCATTAGCATAGAGTACGAGGAGCAGGCTTCACCCTCCTTGCTGTGATGTATTCCGTACAGAAAATAGATCAACATACCGAGCGTCACCCAAATAAAGAAGCGTAACCAAGTCGCGACACTCAGATGTACCATAAGCACAATGTTGCAGAATATACTTAAGGCTGGTACGTAGGGCACTAGCGGTACCTTGAAGTGGAGGCCGCGTTTGTTTTGACGATGAACAGCAATGGCAGCCACGCAAGCGCCCGCAAAGAATATCATGGAACCATATAAGACGAGCGCCCACCAGGTACCCGAATACAGCTCCGACCAGGACACCTCGATTTGCAAACAGATCGCGAAGCTGAGCACTGAGTAAAGCAACACGGCGGCGGAGACGGCAGCACCTGCTTCAAAACGTCCTAACAGCGGCTCCAACCAACGGAACTGCGGCTTCAGACGACCTGCCATAGCGCTCTCTATCAAATGATTGGTCGGCGAAGCAGTCTCCATGCTCGACTGCGAAGTGGTGTCGCCATCAGCATCAGCATCGGCGTCCTCATCGTCAGGGCTATCCGGCGCATAGACCGCATGGATTTCGGTGCTGGCAGTGGGTCGATAGCGCAATATGATCACACTTGCGGAAACGATGGTGTAGGCCAGCAGTGTTCCAATCGACATGAACTCAACCAGCTTCTCCAAGTCGAAGAGGAGCGCCAGCAATGCGCTGAACAAGCCAGCCACGGCCAAATTCAACATCGGCACCTGCGTAGTGGCATTGATGTGCCCGAAGCAACTGAAAAGCAAACCATCGGCGGCCATGGCATACATACAGCGTGGCAGAGCGAACAGTGAGCCCAGCAGTGTTGTGGTCATGCCGCACAACGCACCCACCGATATAATGTACTTGGCCCAAGGCAAGTTCATTTGGCCGAAAGCTTCCGGCAGAGAAGCGGCCGGATTGATTTCCTGCGTAGGTATCATTAAAGTAAGTGCCGCACTTACCAGTATGTAACCTACGGTAACTGCGCCCAACGAAAAAATTGTCGCTATGGGTATGGATGTCGATGGTGACTTGGCCTCTTCGCCCGAAGTGGCGATCGAGTCGAAGCCGACGAAAGCGTAGAAACAGGTTGCAGCGCCTGCAATAACGCCACCGAAGCCGAAAGGCAAGAAGCCTCCCCGCGACGCCGACCAATTCTGTACATCGGCAAACCAGAAACCAACGCAAATCACGACTAACATAACGATAATATTTACTATCGTCAAAATGCCATTGAAAACGGCCGTAGCCTTAACCCCAAAACCCAGGGCGCCGGCGTACAAGAGACAGACGGCAAAAGCGAGCAAGTCCGGGTAACGCGCGAACAATTTCTCATGGAGCTCACCAGTCAGCGCCATCGTTGTGTTTCCAATAAAGCCGCCCAACATGGAATCCACATAGCCGCTCCAGGCGCGCGCAACTGAAGCAGCACCTAACATATGCTCCAACAAAATATTCCAGCCAATGACGAAAGCCCAAAACTCGCCGATAGAGATGTACGTGTAGACATATGCAGAGCCAGCTTTCGGTACACGTGTGCCAAATTCGGCATAACAAAGCGCAGCCAGAAGCGAAACAAAGCCGGCTAACACGAAGGAAAGAATGATGCCAGGACCAGCAATGTCCTTAGCTACAGTCCCGGTGAGTACATAGACACCAGCCCCCACCATGTGACCAACACCTGATTGGAAAGAACCATCAAACCAAAACGATTATATGACATACAATGATAATGATTTACTCTATTGCTTAATCAAAGAATAGAAAACCTACCCAATAGCGTAATGTCCATTGTGGTCAAGCAACGTTTTAGCGGAGTCTCCATTACATCGACTGGCAGGGGCTTGGTGCGATTCATTTTCGAACACAAGCCCGATACTACATGGCCCAAGATAATGTGGCGTGCTCCAGGCATTTTAAACTCTAAGCAAATCGAATTTAAACTGTGTTAATGATGATTATTGATACCTTTTTAGGCGTAATTGAATACTTCGTCGTCTGTTTAGCAGGATTAAAAGGAAAAAAACGCCAACGCGTTATGCAAAGCTTTGTTACATATGCAAATTCTTTTGTTGCATACTTTTGTGGGTGTGTAGATAGGATCTGCTGTAGATTTCAGCACAGTGGAAAGTATTTATTAGATCACTTGTCAAATTTTATAAAGACTCAGGTTTTTTATAGCAATTTTTCTACTACGCATTTATAGATCTTATGTTTTTTACTGCGCTTCACTTGTTGTGCCCTCAACGAAAAAAATGTTTGTGCTGACGAATGACTAAATGGGAATACGTCAACAGTAAATTGAACTGCGCATGTTCATCCATATTCACATTCCACGCGTTCCAATTTGGGTTGTTAACCTGTTGCTTTTTTAAGGTTAACTCAGATGCTACATAGTTTTTGGAAAAAAAGAACAAATTTTTTAATTCGAACTTAGTTTCGAAATATTATAATCCAATCAGAGCCGTGTTAACCCACCTGGGGGGCCTACACATTTTCTTCCTACCGGGCCCCCCTTCATCTCCCAGAATAAATAGAGTACGCAAAAAATATAAAACAATTAATAAAACTAAATAATCTAAATAATCTAAAAAACTAAAAACTCATCATTTTTTATTTAATATATTTTAAAAATGAAAGGTGAACTGAATAATAAAAAAATATTAAAATAAAAGCCAAGATAATTTAGAACATTGTACCGAATAAAAAAATTTTTTATATAAAACGTTTTTAGATCGAACTAAAATGTTTTACGAAAATATATTCAAAATTTGGAAAAACACTTCGCATTTTTTCAACATTTCTTGACACATTTTTTGAAGGTATTAAGTAAAATATGTATATACAATTTAAAAAATATTAATAGTTTTTAATTTTAAATATACTCGTATGTCATTTTCTTAATTTCTAGCCTCACAGTGGGCGTGGGGGGTTAGTTTATATTTAATATTGTATTGTGTACAAGTTCTGAGTTGAAATCTCGCCAGCTATGACCCTCTGGAGCAAATTTGGGTCGTCGTTAGCAATATTTATGCGATGCTGTTTTTGGTCGAAATTGAGCAAAAATCTAAGAAGAGCCAAAACATGTCCAAGCAAAATAGCTGTCAAAAATTAACTGAACATTCAAAGTGGCCGAACTTGTCAGCATAAGTGAGGGACATGAGTACCAACATAACGCCACAAAAAAATTGAAAATCGAATATACGTAACCCGCGGAAATTCAAAATTCACGATAAGTTTCGAACAGACCTCGTATATTTAATTTGTTAACAAGTCGACTTTTTTTGGAAATGTTTTATTAATTGTATTATGACTAATTAGAAACAATTTCAAAAACAATATACAGACCGTAGAAAAAGAAAAGCAGCGATCACATTGATTAGTATATTTATGTACTGGTAAATAAATAAGAAATATTCATTGCTCAATGTAGTTTGCAGTTTTTTTTACAAAGTCACCATTCCGCATAAAAAAGTAGATATTTTCCGGGCCGCTATGAGTTTTGAATTGAGAATACACTATAAAATTTGACTTACGACTTAATCGACTTACGACCGATGACCAGGAACCTATCTCGGTCGTAAGTCGATTAAGTCATGTCGAATTTCATATAAAAAAAATTTGTCTAATGTCGTCTGAACAGTTTGAGCTTTCATTTCCCGGTAAATTTCATGATAACAAGCCAAATTTTCCTGAATCAGCCTATTTATTTCTGAGAATCACTCTTCATTTGCATCCATTTGTTGTAATTTTAGCATTCCCTTAATAATTTGTATTTAAAAAAAAGTATTTTCTATGAAAAAATTGGAAAAAAAATGGTCGTAAGTCGAACGGTGATAAGTCGGGGACTACCTGTATATGAGTTTCCGCAGGCCGAAGTTAACGCTTACTTGTTATACTTTCAAAGATGCATATCTCAGCAACAGGGTAACCAATTTTAATGCGGCTTTCGACTTTATGTCATGCGTTCTAAAAAGTGTTCTATGGGCTACTTATAATTCTAATTTCCGGCAATATACAGCTTGAAAAAATTTTCGCTGGAGGGCGCTGTGCGCCTGTTTATAGAAAGAAACATAAAGATTAATTCATACCAGGTCTGTTCAAAAAGTATCGTGAATTTTGAAATCCCGCAGGTTACGTCTATTCGATTTTTAATTTTTTTGAGTCGTTGTGTTGGTTCTCATGCTCCTCACTTATGCTGACAAGTTCGGCCACTTTAAAAGTTCAGTTAATTTTTGACAGCTATTTTGTTTGGACGTGTTTTGGCTTATCTTCGATTTTTGCCAAAGTAAATTATCTTATTTACAAATCTTTCAAAAATTGACCGGGTCCTTTAAAACCACGGGCACTAGACATTTGTCTATGCGATGATCCAACCCTGCATCCAATCCACGCCGAAACTCTAACCAAAGTTATCATTGATTTTTTCTTCCTTATGGCTGTTTTCTTCTTTTAACATTAGAAAAATAGTACGCTTATAACAAATGTATAACAAATGTAGGTTTTTATCAGTATTTAATTCATTAAACTTTTCTAATTAGTACAAAATTTACTGCAAGCTGCAGCATATCCGTTACGTTAAGGCAACGAGAATAAACAAACTAAGGCTTTCTTCGGTTTATTAATCTTTTACTTTATACAATTTTTGTACACTATAACAATTTTAATAAATTTAGGAATTTATCCTAAACTTCATTGTATCAACTATTCATTTCTTTTGGTTATTCATTTCGTTTATGTTTTGTGCCTTATAATTTCTTTGCAGACGATTATTTAATATACTGGTTATAAAGAATTCTCCTGCTTTATACGAACTCCGCACCAGTGGACCACTTGCCGTGTATAAGAAACCCATTTCACTTCCTCGCTCCTCCCAATGTTTGAATTTCTCTGGGGTCACATATTCAATGACTTTTAAGTGTTTCTTCGTCGGTTGCATGTACTGTCCCAATGTCAGGCATTCTACACCAACATTACGTAAGTCCTGCATCGTTTGCTCAACTTCTGCATCTGTTTCGCCCAATCCCAACATAATTGAACTTTTTGTTATTAATTTTGGATTTAACAATTTTGCCTGCTCGAGTACGAGCAATGTTTGCCGATAATGAGCCCGTCTGTCACGCACAAACGGTGTCAATTTCTCAACAGTTTCAATATTATGAGCATATACATCCAGGCCAGAACGCGCTATAGTTTCAACACATTTCAGATCGCCACGGAAATCTGGCACAAGACATTCCACGAATATATTTGAATTTCTGTGAAACATAGAAAGCAATATAATACAAAATTTACAAAAGTAGGAAATATAGTCTAAACAACCTTAGTTTAATTTCGCGCACAGTCTCTGCGATATGAGCGCAGCCTCCGTCCGGTAAGTCTAAAAGGATTTAAATTAAAATTTCAAGCAGAGTTTATTTAAAATCAAAGAACAACGACCAACCATCGCGATCCACGGAAGTTAAAACAATATAATCGAGTCCCCAGGAAGCCACTGCCTTCGCAGTATTTATTGGTTCTTGAGCATCCAAAGGCGATGGATTTCGCGCAGTTTTCACAGAACAGAAACGACAACCGCGGGTACAAGTATCACCCATAAGCTAACAAGTGAAGCATTCAAGATTTAGATCTTCTCAACAGATCATTTAATAGTGTTTTATATGCCCTTACCATAATCGTAGCTGTTTGCGTGCCATGCTTACCGCCGCCCCAACATTCACCGATATTAGGACAACGGGCCTCTTCACACACCGTCGCCAATTTTAACTCACGCAATTGGTTTTTAATCTTGGCATAATTTTTACCCATCGGTATGGTTGTCTTAAGCCAAGGAGGTAACCGGAGCCGTTCATTCTCCCCTTTTTCACGGCGTAATTTTCCATCGTAAGCATTCCATTCTTCTTTGGTATACTCTGGATTTTGCACAAAATCCTGAAACTGTGGCCCCTTTTCTAAACGGCCACGTATCTCCTCAATTTTTTCTTTATTAGCTGCAACATTGGACGGATATCGTACCTGGTGCTGATGTTGTTGTTGTGTTGAACGAGCTGCAGTATGCTACATACAAATTTTTTTAGTATTTTTAGCAGAAATGTAAGTTTTACCAACCACGCGGACAGGCGACTTTTGCGCACACTGTCGTAACATTTTGTCCCTGGACCAGAAACCCCAACGAACTGATCAATACAATTATTACAGAATCTTGGACACGCTCTTTTTGACCTATTCTTAAAATTTTATAACAATTCAATCGTGAAATTACAGCTGATTATTATTTACAATCACAAACGTCAAAAAGCTACTCAGTTGCTCAGAAATTTAAATTTTACAGTGCTTCTGCCACACAGAGTGCATTGCAGTGGTAGCCAAACATTTGATCACTACGGCCGATCTGATTTGATTTTCTACATTAGGAAATTTTTTCTTTCAACTTCGAATTCGAAGTTCGAGTTTGTGGGTAAGGGGGTCAATTTTTGTAAAGACGAAAGCGGACGAGTATAGATACCTCCGTACCGGCAACTTTTTCGCTTTCCTTTTGTGCTTTTCGCTATTTAGGTGCGTCGCTTCATATTATTTTACTCTTTCTTGCGTGGTTCTTTCTCACTCAATGAGTCCTAGGGCAATTATTCGAATTCGTTGGTAAGAGGGTGAACTTTCGTAAAGACGCAAGTTGTCGAAAGTTGAAAGCATTCTTGCCCAATCTAAAAGCAAACGGCAACTGCATTATTATTCTGAATTGGTAGCTCGGAAGCTAAGGCATTTTTTTGTTTTCTTTTTAAATATTTCAGTGCTCCAAAATATTAACGAGAAGAATTTTGAATAGTGTAATCGCAATATAAAATTAGAATACATAAAACATAGGGCCGTGAGAAAGCAACTTCCCTCTGGCTGCCACGAAACGATCAATCAATCATCACAAAAAATTGTTCTTAAATATTGAAGGAAAATTTCGCAAAGATTAACAGACACGGTTTTTTATATGGTGGTTCCATAAAGCGGTTTTGCTTCGGTTTAGGGAAAAACTGGTTTTCACATTGAAAACCATTATAAAACCAGATCTAATATCCATTGAAATTATTTGTACGGAAACACTTAAAGGCCTGATTAGTCGTACTTTTTACGTACTTTGAACTACTTTCGGAACTGTCAAAAGCCTATCTACTTATGGGTTCGTGTGTGTGTGTGTGTGATTAATCGAAAGGGGGAATATCAAATCCATTTTGATATTTGTTCAAGTTCTAAACAAGTTGCGTACACTCGAACAGACTGATAAATTAAACGAACTTCCAGATTGATTTTGGCGTAATTTAGATTGCACATTCAAGGGATTAAATGGAATTTCAGGAAAATGTTTTAGTTGAGCGATTAATAGCATTGAAACACTATAAAAAGCATTAAGTTATACAAAAACTAGTTATGAAAATAATAAATTTAATTTTGTCAGTTTTTCCTTTCCTTGAATGAAAAATTAAGTATGTACAAAATACAGGCCTTTTAACAATTGGCTACTTTTTCGAACTGGTGTGTCTGTTTTCTGTAACTATTGTTTGTTGTTGTTAATTGTTGTTAAAAACTATTTGACAATCGATGATTAGCGCCTAACTTATTTTGTGCAGGGAAATAAGATGCGTCCTCCATTGCAAAATATATTTTTCAACTGTTTTTCCTGATTGAACATACATTTACCGTGTTCTCTGATTACCGGCAACTTCAATAGTGATGATCTCCCTTTAACCCGTAAAGTAAAAACTAGTTCGAAGTACGTAGAAAGTGCGACTAATCAGGCCTTTACACTTAATCGATATTTGAAAGCCTAAACCAAAACCAGAAACATTTTATGGAAACACCATATTAATCGATCATATTTTCGACATTTTCCAATGCATCCATATCCCTTTGTACTTTGTAATGCAGTGCTTCCGTAACAGTTATCGAACGCCCACCCTAAACCAGTTTACACGCTTAAAATCATTGCTAGTTTTTCGACCAACTTCAGTTTACGTTTGACGCTTTTGTTGGCCGCTTCGTATTTTGTTTTGTGTTCCTTGTTGGATCCGTTCATGAAGATGGTGGTGTTAGCTTCGTTAATTTCACTAATTCTAATTTGCATAATACAGAGAAATATATAAGAAAAAAAATTAAAACAAGCGTACGAGAATACAAATGCTAAAACAAGTCGAAATTATTTATTATGTGGATAAGTATAAAATATATAAAAATATTGTAACCACCCTTTCTCGGCAAGCGTGAAAGAAATCTGATTAGAAAATCTAAATCATGAACACTGTCGAAATTTAACCCATTTCATACCAAAAGGAAAAGAAAAAATAAATACAACAACAAAACAAGCAACAGCAATTGACTTGGAGTTGCAGAAAATATTTGTTCACAGAAAATATTTGCTGCATTTCAGTTCACTTCGTGCTCGACGTTAATTTTTTTTCTTTCGTTTTTCAACTACTTCTTGGCTCATACTGGTTTTGTTAACATCGTTTGGTCTTTACATGTGACGTTATCATTGTTGGTGCTTTTTGAGTCTAACTAAAAATTTGTACAAGTGTTAACGTACTCGTTACAAATGCGTGTGTGTGTGCATGACAGGTCATAGTAGTGTTAGTGTGCAATTTTGGTAATACTTTCCAAAAACTTTACTTTTACAGTTTTATGGGTTCAGCGAATAAGTTTTAATCAAGGCTAAAAACGGAAAAAGAGATTTGATAAAAAATGGGTGAGTTTTGCGCAATATTAATATTAATATTTTGCTTAGTATTAATAATTATATATTTTTACTTCTGTTTTAAAATTTGTTGTTTCTTTTTTTGGATAATGGCCTCTTCATTTTTCGTTTATATTTCACAAATATTTTTTAAAGATTTTTTTTAGAATTTTAAAACTTTTTATGAACTTTTATATTATAAAATTTAAAAAATTAATTATTATGTATAAAGAGCAATGGAAACTAATTTTAAAACCAGCGTATAGTCCATAAGGGTGACACCCGAGCAGAAAAATTAACAGTACAAAACAATTATTGAGTATTTTTAAGTAGAAATGGAAATATTGGGTGTGTTTTTAATACCGACAGAGCTCCATACACAAAATATTATTGTTTGGTAACGAAGTTACCCATCGAAAAATATCCCGAAAAGACAAAATCCCGATGCGACAAATTTCTAGAGGGTCCTGCGTCAGGGCCCTACAGCCGCCAAAAAGTATTAAAACATTCAGCAAATCCAACACTTTCTCGGCTACCAAATTTCTTCTGCGTTTAAAGCTCTCTGGGTAAGCGGCCTACGAACGCAGAAAGCGATTAAATTAAAACTGTCAATAAGTCCAAAACTTACTCAGTAACTAAGGTTCCTCTGCATCTAGAGTACCTCTGCGAGGGAGACCAACGACTCTAAATTGTAATTGCAAAGTTTTGTCGCGTTGGAATTTTTTAATTTCGGGATTTACAAAATAATGGAGATGTTGTTGTTTCAGGATATTACTGCATCTCAAAAATCATTGATTATGGTGCGGCAACGATAAAGAAATAATGTCCAATGATGCTAGCGTGAAAACCGCACCAAACGTTGAATATTTCTGGATGTAATGGAGTCTGTAGGGACTCTTGTGGATTGTTTATGGCTTAACACAATTTTGCGGTAAAACAACGAGTCAGACATTAGAGGGCAGTCAGACGGGTTGGGCCTGCTCTGCAATTCCTGCGATCGACGAGGAATCAAATAATATCTTCCACACTTTTAGATACAGCATTCGGCGGATGCTGATTATAAGTTGCGCGAATCGAGTGATTTTTAAAGTAAATTTGAATAATTTTGTAGCGTTCTTCAGCGTGAGTCTGTTATCAATTTCCAAAGTATACAGATAATAAGTGTAAACCAGTGAGCCCAGTATAGCAATAGCAGCTTGCTTGGTAGTCAACCCTTCAGTAAGTTCTACCTAAACAAATCCAAAACAACCTATATTTTGCTTATATTTCTCCCAAGAAAATTTCGGTGTGTTTGACCGGACTGTGGATTCCTTTACAGCCGAGTGTAGATTTTCATTTAAGCGTCTTGCAGCGATTATCACACCTATTAATTACTAAAATTAATTTAGTAGCAAAAATATAAAAAATAAAAAAGAGCCAGTAGAACATTATTCAGCATTGCATCATTTAAGTGTAGTCAAATTGAATATGGTTCCACAAATATACATACATACGTACGCATTCAAATTTTAAACATTTACATTCTATAACAACCAGAAGATATTTTTAAAAATTTTAATTAATTTAAATGGGTTTTAATGAAAAATAGAAATATTTGTATTAGCGTAGATTTAGCTAAGTAATGTAATTTAGTAACTTCATTCGAAAAAAAGATTTCGGAAGATGTCTTTGTTACAATTGTTACAATTTCCTTTATATATGTATATGCCGTTTAATTGTAGTTTTACTCTATAATTATATTGTAATAATTATTTTTGTTGATAAGTTTTTGGCATATTCACAGTCAAATTGACAATTTGAAAGTTCCATCTTTGACAGCTTTTTTCCTTAGAAAATCTAAAATCTACAGAAAATTGTACTACACGAAACATCTATCTCGTAATATATGGCCGATTTTCTAATTTCGATTCGTGAAGTTAGCACCCCAAATTTTGAGAGTGATTTTTTTTGCTAAATTCGCCAGAACTACATATTTCCAAAATTGGTGGAGAACTCCAGAAATCCAAAAAAGTTCACTTTTAAATAAATTAAGTGCCAACTTCACACACACAATATATTACTGTATCTACTGTAGTTATATATACATATTTTTGAATATGTATTCATACGCTCTTTTGTTTTTGTTGTCGCTCTTCAACTTCAGTTGTAGTTCAAATTACTTTTTCTGTTCGAGTTCTATTTCTATTAGATGAATTCCATGCTTCAAGTTTTTGTTTGCTGATAGTGGGCAGGGCTGCCAAGTCGTGGGGAATTCCCCAAATTGAGTGGAATTTATTATTCTTTGGGGAAAGGAGGAGTGAACGATAATTTTGGCAATTTAATAGTACCTAAGTAAATTGTAATGAGCGAAAATTCTAAATATTGTAAACCATGCAATTATAACAAGTACTTAATTTTTCCATTTTTCAACACTCAACAAACGAGCAAAATGGATTCTATTGAACAGTAGAATCCACTTTTCATGCAAAACATGGATTCTACGTGTAGCAGCATTGTGGGTCAAGTTTTACCAAAGACCTTTCAGCGAACGACCATTTTTCTCTTTCTCTTCATAACACTCTCAAGCACTAATTCGTTTGCTTTTTAAGCACAGTTTAATAAAAACAAAACACAGCAAAGGCAAACAAAGCAAACATTTTTTTCTCATCCTTCTTTCTCTTGCACAGTTTACATGTAATCCATGTCCACGATAATGTCCGCAACAAAACAAAAGACAAATACATACAAGCCACTGACGACATCAATTAACTCTAACTTCATCCATTCGATTTGTCACTGCAGTATGTACCTGTACGTAGTCACTACGTCTAAAGAGAAAAATGAGATAATAGCTTAAACATTAAAACCGGTAAAAATATCATAAATGGTATGCTATCTGGTTGTTATATAATGTTATAACAATGTAATGTTTCTTTTGACATTGCGATTGCACACTTGTGCAAAGTCAAATAATATTTTTTAATACTTTAGGCAATAGCAGAGTTCCTATTACTTTTCCTTTCTTAAACCACATATGTATGTATTATTATACCCTACACCCGATGGGCAGAGGGTATATTGACTTAGTGTTTCCGTTTGTAGCGCATTAAAGGAGGCGTGGCAGAAAAGTATATATATTCCGGCTCAGAATCACCTCCTGAGTCGATTTCCGAGGTCCACCGTCTCAGACTAAAATATATGTACTTCCAAAAATGGGTGTCGCCCGCCCGCTGGTGACAAAATCTACAATTACTTACATGAGAACGAGTAGAAGCATCGTCATGAAATTCGGCACGTAGGGCTCTTTAATATCGAAAATGGAGAAAATCGAACCACTGAGCTGTTTTAAAGAAAGAGTTTTTTGGCAAACCTATTATAATCGTAACTTAACAGAAACTAAAAATTTAGAAAAAATCTATTTGTCTCAAAAACTTTATTTATATTATTATTAAAGTTATTTTATTATTAAAGTTATGTTATTATTAAAATTATTAATAATTATTTTATTATTTAATTAAAAAAAAGTTATGAAACTATGAAACTGTCAAATTAATGTTTACAAAATATAGTATATAGTATAAGTTCTTCGTATATATTTTCAGATGAGGTATGTCTTTCTTAATTCAATACGCAAGATATATTACCCATTAGCGGCTTCTAAAGCCGCGATATCATTCTTTCCATTCTTTAATTTCCATTCATTAATTAAATTAAAATTCCAGAATGCAGTTTTATCTATTAAATTAATTTTTGTAACACTTGTCAAATTGTTAAACTTTTTAAACGTTGAGTAGCACAATAAAGAAAAAAAAAGTAAAAACTAATTTAAATAGGATTTTTAAAATAATGAGAAAGAAAACTTAGAATTAAACTTAAATTGGCATAAGTAAACAAAAGTGCATAACTTAATTAAAAAGAGTTTTCGGATTTCCGACAATGCACAATATCTTTTAATTTTACACCACATTTTTAACAGTTCCTGTTACTTATCTATACCAAAAATTATGAAAAACCAGGAAAAATTAGGCTTCATATTTTCCCAAGCGACTGTTTTCTGGTGTACTTGTACAATAGGGTGGTCCTTATCTATATGGGTAAAAAATTTTGTGAGATTTTTTTTTTCTTACCCCCCCAAATTTGTACATGTGATAAGAAAACTATATATCCAAACTTTCAGCGACATCGGATATCGGCCGCAGAAAACTGCGTACACCTGATTGCAGTTTTTGCACTTTGCCGGCAAAAAGTGCTTTTTAGGAGGAAAGTATATGTCGTAATTTTAAATTTTCTCAAGAACTATAAGACATAAATCCGTTCTGTTTGAAACAGTTTTTGTAGAATATAAGAAAAAAAGTATATTTATTCATGTAATTATTTGTAAAAAATTGCGACCAACAATTTTTTTTCGAAATTTGTTTTGAAAATTTTAAATTTGAGATTAATTTTCTCAAAAACTATTTTACCTAGAAGTCTAATTTTAAAAGTATTTTAAAGGTTGGATATTTGTTTCTTAAAAACAGGAAACAGGAATGATATAAGTGTTCCCGTTATTTTTTGAAATTTTTGTTATGGTTTTAAGTCGCGTTTTTAGAAAAACCCCTCCTGCGCTTGAATTGGGGAAAATTGGCCCTCCCCCTACTATGACTTTTTCCTTGTCTCGACTCAACCTACACGTCTTAAACTTTTGATACATCTTATACGGAACGCCCTAGATATACATATGTCAATACATGCCGACTTTTATTAAGGTTGATTTTAGTCGCATCGGGATAACACCGCCGATAATCTTCTAGTACTTGCGAACTGAAATGTTTATTATTTTTTTGAACTCTCAGCAAGAGCTAAAGTAGAAACACTTGTGGTTGTCAATGGCAGTGAGTGTAATTACAGTTACGGTACACTTATGCCGTGGTTAAATTTTTAAACATTGCCTTAAATGCGGCACGGGTTCCCGTTATCCGATTTCGCTAAAAATTGGTACTTATCATTCTTTCATTACGTGTCACAATTTAAAAGACCAAAAAAAATCGGAAGTTAAAAAATAAGGACCATTCTATTGTACAACCATCCATGTGTTTTGTATTATCTAGTGGTCGAAGCACTCTTCCTTAGCATAATAGCCCAGGAAGAGGGAAGTGCTTAGTAGTTGAACATTTCTTCAACCCACTTCCCTTCAGTGACCCAGAACCATTTAACCATACTTAACATAAGATACGTAGTATTTCTTTCATGTTTGATGTTTTATAAATAACAGAAAGCATGACATGGTAAGCTTTTTCACTCATATATCATTAGATTTTTGCTTTGAGCACAAATAAAACTTATTCCTTTTTCGGAAGAGCTTTATATTTCTGCTGTTATGTTTTGAGAATATACATATGTTTAATGTTTCAAATATTAAGGTAGTTCTTTTATATTGTACTAATGGCTCTGTGTATGAAATATTTTCTACTTTTATACGAGTAAGGAAAAGGAATTTAATTTGTTTATCTTTCGTTTCGCTTTATTCCAACTTTAAAGTTGATTTGTTCATTTAAGAGTAGCGGTGATGGTAGTAGGGCATATTTGATGTGGTTATGGAATGGTGGAGTTTACACGCACACACACCTGCGGGCAAGAGGGATTGAAGATATTTGTGTTGTTGTAGAAATACAATTTTATTTAATTATAGTATTCATTATGTTTTTTCCGAGCATTGAAGATGTTGAAAGTACAAAACACTATTTAATACTTTCCTTTTTCTTCATTGCTGCTATCGTTGTTATTGCTGTTTCTTTTCATTACTATTTCAACAATAGTAATTAGTGTTAGTGTTAGTGTTTTAGTGTTAGTGTTAGTGTAGTGTGTACATATTCCACATTCGAAAGTTTCTTTAAAACTCTTCAATTTTATATGAGTTATTCCCTGAAGAGAGTAAGTCGCAATATTGTGAAACGAAATCAATTTGGAGCTTTCCGTGAGTAATGTTACCACACCTCCTTTGGAAAGCTTTAATTTCTTAAATTACTCTTTAAATTTTGTATAGATAGATTAATTAAACTTTGACAAAGATTAATAAAAAGGAAACGTACTTGTATAAGAAAAGTAATAACTACTTATTTCTACTTCAATATTTGTAATCCTAAAAAGGAGGCACAATAGGCCAAAGGTCGCAGTGCACTACTCCTGTCAAACATACAGCAATAAAAAGTTTAGCCTTCTCTAACACTTTCAATTATTAAATACAAGTATCCATGCCTTTTTTAACTTTTAATTCTTTTTGAACAATTATTTTTCATCACGTATACATCCGTAAATCTTGTGGAAAAATATATACATAATGCATATATTTGTATTAACACACATACACAAACACAAAAGCTCAAATACACTATTTCAACAGTTCTTTTTGAACGAAAAATATCTGCATTAGAAACGCTTGCAATTAACCCATTTAGGCCATGCCTAATTAAAGCGGCCAAACATCCAGACACACATTCTTACTCTACCGTTGCGCATTTATAACGTATGTATATCTCTGCATCCCAGTAGAAAACTTTAAAGAAAAACATTGGATTTAGGAAGAGGCGTTTCGATTTTTTTCTACTATGATGGTATTAACCATGTTATCAATTAACTACCATGCTACCGTACCATAGTCATAGTCATAGTCATTAATTAAATAACTATTTAAAAAAATTATTATTAGTTATTAGAATTCCAAAAAAGGATGAGATAATTCTTATTCACACCCTAAAATATTTTCCAAATACTTTAAAGCCATAAATTTATATTTTTTATATTTCTTTAATTTGTTTTTATGTTATGGGTAATATAACATACATACTTTGGGCTGACCCAATTGATGATACTTCACCAATAAAACCAAAATTGAGAAATAATCGTTCGAAAATGTTCCAATATTTAGTTGTCGTTTGGAGGACAGGCAAATTGTCTGACGTAGCAGGAAAAGATGTTTGATGCCTCACCAAGTGAACACTTAAAAATCAAAATTCAACCAGCCATGAAAGATGAGAGGAATCTTTTTAACCTACGTCATCAATTTTATCTACTGGGTTTTGCTAACAGGCATTATACACTTTGTTCGTGTTGCCACATGTTGAAAACTTTAAAAATCTGAAAGCAAAAGAAGGAACAGGAAAACTTTAAATCTGGTATCGAGAGTGGGTCGGGATGATGGTGGTGTATGCCGTGGTAAAAGCGGTACCTCGTCGAAAATGCATGCTACACACCATACAGCCGGCATCAGCTGCATACTCGTACGATGCGGTGTTGATTTTTGCTAATTTACACTCGAGCGCTTTTACAATGAGGCTTCTCATTTTGTCTGTTACAATATTTTGAAAAGAGCGAAAAAACTGAAGAAGAAGAAAACTATTAAAGCAGTGTAATGCGCGAGTCTTACTGAACGGTCTCCAATTCAACATTACTTTTTCGTACCATAAATTTTTTACACATGTGGAAAAATCTTGAAAAATGTACAACGCTACATACGTTACGTACCGTATACAGTTAAAGAAGCTGTTTAATGACACCCGCCCCCTTCTCCCCAACAACATTTCTGTTTAATTAAAAGGTTACTTTGTGGTATACCATTTTTTATACGCCAACAGCAACATAAAAACCGACCATATACCCTACACCCGAAGGAATGAGGGTATCCACTTTGTTGTTCCGTTTGTAACGCATTAAAGGAGTCGTGGCAGGTATGGAAAAGTATATACATATGTATATTCTGGCTCAGAATCACCTCCTTAATCGGTTTAGCCATGTCCGTCCGTCTGTCTGTCTATCTGATAAGTGCTAAGTGGGCGTATTAAAGGGCGTCATCCGCCCACTTTTTATCCTCACTTCGACAGATGCGGGTGTAGGGTATATGAGATTCGGTTGTGACGGAGACCATGCTGAATTCTAGAAAAGTCTCTCATCATCATCAAAAGAGCTTCATTTGAACGATTTTTAACTCTGAAGAAACTGCTAAATACAATGCTTACCAGGTCACTCAGTTTTTTATAAAAATAAATATATTAATTATTCAAATAATAAATTATTCAATATTTGTTCTTAATTGCTTTAAATTCGTTCAAAAAACAGCGCCCGATGGACCCTGAAGAATATTCCAAATTATCTACAATAACTTCTTACAGTGTTCGATGAAATATAATGAAATAAATCTCAATGAAATTTTTCTTTACATTTTAAAAAAGTAATATAAAATCCTTTAAAAAATCTTTGACGACAATTTCGCTTTGAGCATATATTTACATACATATCAATTATGATAATCATTTCGTTTGTCCTTGTTCCTGTGAAAAGAAAGGAATAGAAATCGGTGAGAAGAGAAGCTACAAGTATTTTAGCAAAGCTTTTGTTGTTGCAAAATATAAAATAAAAGCTTAATAATTTGTTTTGGAAGTCAAGTGTGTAAGATGTAAAATGAAAAATGCCTAAAGGCAGCGAATGTACTAAACATACTCGTGCATACGTAAAGGGTCTTTCAACAAGATGTATCATTTTAAATTCCGCGTCATTTTTCAACTTTCAACTGTAATTGTGAGGTCATGAGGAAATCAGGGGGTCTTTAGATATCGATCGCTACACATTCGCACAATGAATTGAAATGACACTTCTTCTTGAAAGACCCTTTCATACATCGTCTACATTCAAACAATACCATGCCATAGCAGAGAGGACGAAGTGTAGTTAACTATTGCATCAGTACACATCAAATGGACGCCCAACAGTATGCATTAAATTATTTCACAAACAAAACTCTCTACACTTGCGGCGAATTCAAGATGCCAAAACAAAAACCCAGTAAAGCATGGAAGCAATATACAGGTGTGGTATACTAGAGTATCGTGCAAATGCACTCGGGAAAATGATAATACACTTTCTTCTGTTTCTTACTCGTATTATATTGTAGCTTTCTGTAGCTTTTTTATACATATTTTTACTTAAAAAGCGGACTTAAAGTAACTTTTTTCATTTCAATCTCTAAAATTAAAGGGCCTAACGAAAAGTTGGTTTCAGTTAAAAAATTTTCGGATGCTTGTACAATGAAAATATGTATAATGCAAACTTAATACATACACACAATAAAAATTTAAAAGTTAATTTAATAATTTTAAATAAAATAATAATTAATTATAAAAATTCAAATTAAATAAAAATTAATTAATATACAGCGCGCTCCGCATAAAGTGCGGCAAAAATCTAGGACGTGTAAAATATGGTATTTCTAATTTTCTCGAATAGCTTAACAAAAATAATTTAGTTTGGACTTAAGTAAGTATCCTTGATTTTGTTTGATTAAGCTCCCGGTGACGTAATTGACGCAATTTCGTTGTTTAAATTCGTGAGCTTTTGAGGTTACAAGAATGTTTTCTCTGTGTAAGAGCTAAGCACTTATTTGTTTATAGAAAAAAGAGGGTTGAACGAGGAAAGGCGTCGAAAAACAGAGGGTGAGAGAAAGAGGAAGTTCAAAAGAATCAGAACGAGCCTAGAGTCACATTGTTCTCCAAAATGATTCTCAGCTACATAAACAGTTTTATACATACTCGTGCATACCTTTACCTACTAAATGTGCATACATACACACACTTTTTGCCATATTTACATACAGACTGGCTATACCGTACATGCTTATATAAGATACGATTACGAATAGCTGGCTGTGCATCCGCTTTGCCGCAGGAATTATCACCGACATTTCCGTCTTCGTAGAGAAATACTGCTGATGCTGCGGTGACATTAGAAAATTATATACTCGTATATACATATGTATGTATATATGAGGAGTACTCGTACGACAGAGAAAAAACAAAAAGGAAAAACTGAAAGCGATTATTACGTAAAGATTAGACGGGAAAAAAATTTATGGTTAAAAACAAAATAACGGACGCTAAATAGAAAAAGGATGGAAAAACTATGAAATCTAAAGGAAAAACTATTGTTCAAATGAAAGAGAAGAACAGGAAGGAAAAGAAAAAGGAATGAGTTAACGGATGTAATTATGAAATAATCACCTCAAGATCTGAATAGTCAGAAGGATGGAGAGATAGAGAAAGAACGAACAGAAAGAAGTGTCTTAACCGCCGCAAAAAAACAATTATAAGATTGTAAAAAGAATTTATGTGAATGGTAATGGAAAAACATTTAAAAATCTGTTGTTGATTGCCATCCATCTTTTCGCAGACGTTGCATTTTAAAATTAAAATACAACAAATATGTTTACTTCAAATAAAAGTTTATCCAACTCATTCTATAAAGTCATAAAGAAAATAGCATTTACCACAAAAGAATATTCTACCACAAAGTACCACAAATTAAATCCCAGGAGCACTACTGTCAACAGAAACAAGAACAGAACAATACTTACAATACAATACAATACACACTCACACACTGTGTGTGTGGCCGATTTAACACACTGTGTGTGTGTGTGTGTGTGTGTGTGTTTTTTTTTTTTTTTTTTTTGTATGACGACCGGAGGTGTGGAATCTTCATAGATACCAGTGGACCGGCCCACTGGCATGCACGATTCACCATCCTTGGTGCCTACGTACTAAACCACACCCCCCATACACTTCAACCACTCTCCCCCGCGGGACTGCCGTTAGGTATTACTTCGCGGATTAGGTATTACACTGTTTTTTTTTTTTTTTTTTTTTTTGGTATGACGACCTGGATTGTGGAATCTTCATAGATACCAAAGGACCGGCCCAATTGGCATGCACGATTCGCCATAAGTTGGCGCCTACGTACTAAACCACAAACCAACGCACTTCGACCACTATCCCCCGCGGGACTGCCGTTAGGTATTACTTCGCGGGGGCTGGTAAGCAATCTTGCTATATGCGCTTATAGAACTCTATACATAACTAGTTGGTAATTCGCTGATCTCTGCAAACTGCTTCCTCTCTATTACTCGTAGCTCCTTAAGCACGACTGAGACGCACGAGTCAAGTTTAGTCCAGTTTCCCTCGCATTGAAGCATGAATTCTTCTACCTGCCGTGGCTCGATGTTTGCAACACAATGGCGTTTAAATCGTGGACAGTGAAATATCACGTGATTTGCATCTTCCTCTTCATTTACACAGCTAGGGCACGAAGATGACGTATCGTGTCCGAATTTGTGCAGGTACTTTCGGAAGCAACCATGACCAGACAAGAACTGGGTCATATACATAGTAGTTTACCTCTCCATGATGTCTATTGTACCACGCGGCTACGTCTGGAATGAGTTTATAAGTCCATCTCCCTTTCCTCCCTGTGGACCAACGGGCTTGCCACTTAGCAATAGAGATGACTCTTTCTTCCCTGGCAGCCTCTGATCGACTTCCACTTAGTCTGCGTTGATAAATACGTTTCATTTCATCTGCTAAAATATCTATAGGCAGCGCTGACGCTATGACGCAAGCGGCCTCATCTGAGACCGTTCTAAAACCGCTAACAACTCTCAAGGTGCTGAGCCTGTAGGTTGATATGAGCTGTCTTCTGATAGAAGTTCTGACTAAGGCGTGCGACCATACTGGAGACGCATATAAAATCACCGATGTAACTACGCTTGCCAATAGCTTCCGCCTGGCTGGCTTCGGTCCGCCTATGTTAGGTAGCATTTTTGCTAAACAAGCCTGTATTTTTGCTGCCTTTGTACTGACGTAGCTTACATGTTCCTTAAAACTCAACCTGCCATCCAGCACTACACCTAGGTATTTAAGGAAAGAGCTTGATCTTATAGTACTCTCACCGACTCTGACGTGGAAATGTTCCACTATCTTCCGGCTGCTGATCAGGATCGCCTCCGTTTTGTGTTCGGCTAATTCCAAGTGCGCTGACCGTAGCCACTCCTTAACTTTCGCGACAGCATAATTACTTGCGGCTTCGATCTGGTATATGTGCTTAGCTACAGTTACAATTGCGATATCATCGGCGAAACCGATTACCGTGGTTCCGTGCGGAAGAGAGATTTTCAGGACGTCGTTGTACATAATATTCCAGAGGAGTGGGCCCAGAACGGAACCTTGTGGCACGCCTGCTGTAATATCGTAGTATTCCAACCCACGATCGCTCTCGTACATAAGCCTTCTATCTTTGAAATAGTTCTCAATAATATTAAGAACGTATCCGGGAGCCCTCGTTCTCCTAAGAGCGTGTCGAATGTGCCACCAACTAGCTGAATTAAAAGCGTTTTTCACATCCAGAGTAACGATTGCACAATATTCCTTCGTGCCACCTTTCCAGCGTTCACCTGAGATGGCATTGGTTGCAATATCCACAACAGTCTTTACAGCATCAATCGTTGATCGAGACTTTCTAAAACCATATTGGTGTTCAGAGAGACTATTTGCCTCGGCAATGGGCGCCAGCCTGTTATAAATTATGCGCTCCAAGATTTTTCCTAGAGTGTCAAGCAAGCATATTGGCCTATATGATGATGGCTCGTCTGGAGGCTTCCCTGGTTTCGGAATCAGCACTAACTTCTGCCTTTTCCATGATTTTGGAAAAATTCCCTCCTCTAAACATGTTTGAAATACTTGTAGAAATATTTCCGGCCTTCGAAAAATTGCAGTTTTAATTGCTATGTTTGGGAAGCCATCCGGGCCGGGTGCTTTGTTGTCTGCGATTCGTTTACAGGCAGCACAAAGTTCGTCGACTGTTATAAGACTGTTATAAGAAACAATGTATTTATTATACTACGCAGCTTTATAGGACAGGTAACAACCTGCTTTCTTGAATTGCTCACCTTCTTCATAACGATTTTGTAAGCCGTGCCCCAGGGGTTGATGTCAGCGTCCTCACAAAGTCTGTTGAAACATTCCTTCTTGCTCGACTTAATCGCCTTTTTTAGTGCACTACGCTGTACTTTAAATGCCGACAGACGCTCACGAAAATCGGGTCGGCCTCTCGACCGCTGCAGTTCCCTCCTCGCTTTTAAACTGTCTGCTCTCAACTGCTGGATTCTATTATTCCACCAATAGCACGGCGATCTTCCTTTTCTTATTGACCTCCTAGGCATTGATGCATCACACGCTGTAGTGATTAACGCCTTAAGCCATTCTGCTTTTTCATCAGCAGATCCAGATATCGTGTTGGCTGACTCGATTACATCTTCAAAGATCCCCTTGTCAAACATGGTGGCTTTCCATTTTGGCCCGGATAATTTTGGTTGCCTTCTAGCATTCCCACTCTGAACATTTATCCGAAATACAATCGCTTGATGATCGCTGCCTGTGTATTCCTCGCTTACCTGCCACTTGGTAGATCGGGCTAAACACGTGCTGATGAATGTGAGGTCTATAAATGAGGACGTCCCGGCTTTCCTGAATGTGCTTTTCGAGCCATCATTTAGCAGTTCTACGTTCAACTCAGCGAAGGATTCCAATAGGGCGCGACCTCTAACATTCGTATGCTTGCTACCCCATTCGACTGCCCATGCGTTGAAATCACCAGCAATGACAACAGGTGACCTACCTCTGGCATCTGCTACCAGTTCATCCAACATGCTTTGGAATTGGGACTGTGTCCATCTCGGTGGAGGTATTACACTGTGTGTGTGTGTGTGTGTGTGTATGTGTGTGTGTTTTTTTTTTAAATGAGGGGAACGCATCGAAAGCCTGAGTGCGGGACTTTAACCCGCTAAAATCCCTCCCCCAAGTCTGATCGTCCTCCTCGAACTACCGATAAGTATTGCGTCGGGAGGCAGAAGGAGACTTAACGCTCAGTTGTCACTTCGTGCGTTTGTCACGATCATTCAGTTAGTAAACGTCAGTCTGCGTATGTTTTAACCTCACGTCCGAAAGTTTCTTTCCCCTTCATCGGCTGCTGGATGTCTCCTACTTTTTTCGGTGGACCTGAGTTTCTCGTAGATGCGTGCGGCAGTGTTGCATACTGCTAACCACATAGCTTTGTTTGATAGCATTTCGTCAACCAGATTGCTCTCTCTCAGCTCTGATCCGCACATGGCATTTAGAACACTCCTTTCTCCTTCGAACCGAGGGCACTTGAAGAGCACGTGACGAGCATCCTCAACTTCATTCCGGCATACAGGACACACCGGAGACGAATCATTTCCAAAACGATGGAGGCTACTGCGAAAAACCCCGTGACCTGTCAGTAATTGCGATAGGTGGTAGGTTATATCCCCGTGTTTTCGTTCAAACCATTTTTTAATGTTTGGTATAAGGGTGTACGTCCATCTGGCTTTGGTTGAATGGTCCCATCGATTTTGCCATATCTCGAGAGACATTTCTCTTTCACGTTGAGGGTCTACCCTAGAGCTCCTACTTAAAAAGCGCCGACGAGCTTCATTTGCCATAATATCGATTGGTATCATTTCAGCCAACACAAGCGCCCCTTCATCAGAAACCGTTCGACAGGCCCTGATAACTCTCAATGCGCTCAGACGATGAATTCTCTCCATATGTTTTCTGCGTGCTTTAATGCGCAGGCACTCCTCCCAGACTGGTGCCGCATAAAGTAGTACCGATGTTACTACATTCGCCAGCAAAAGGCGCTTGCTGCTTTTAGACCCATCAACGTTTGGCAGCATTCTCGACAGGGCGGTGTAGCTAGCTGAAGCTTTCTTGCAAGCGTAATCTCTGTGTTGCCTAAAACTGAGACGGTCATCAGAAGTCATCAATCCAACAGAAGCTAACCACTGACGGATGTCTTCAATAGCTTTATTAGCTTTCTTCTGCACTTCATGAATGTGTTTGGCCACTATCACTACTGACAAGTCGTCCGCAAAGCCGATGATGTGTACACACATGTATCATACATAAAGTTCCACAAGGGAGGAGCAAGCACTGAGCCTTGTGGAACGCCGGCTATTATTGCGACTTGTTTACGGCCTTCATCGGTGTCATAAAGCAGCGTTCGTGCTGAAAGATAACTGCTAATTATCTGTAGCAGATAATCAGGGACACCTTTTCCCTGCAAAGCTTGCAAGATATGGACCCAGGACACCGAATTGAAAGCGTTTTTGACATCAAGTGTATTGAAATAAGTACTCTCACACTGAATTTCGTTACGAAACTGATTTTTATTTGACGATTTCTCTTCTTATATAGTCTTAATCTAGTCGTAATATAAATATCTAAACTATTGGAGATTATAATTAAATATGCTCTCTTGCAGCGTGGAAAACGCAGTGTGGGACGCATTCTAAACAGGCAGCAGAAGAGAACCATATAATTACTGCCTGCGCTCGGTAGTAATTTAGTATGCAGAACCAGCCCTCACGTCTGTTCAGAATAACCCTTTTTTTATATGTTTCTAATGTAATAAAATAATAAGTTTATGTATCCTGTTTCTACAATTCTAATGTAATAAAATAATAAGTTTATGTATCCTGTTTCTACAATTCTAATGTAATAAAATAATAAATTTATATATCTACTTTATATGTTCTCCTCCTCCTATACTTATATATATCCTATATCTTATTAATGTGGACTGTATTTATTATGCATGACAGATACTTATTCCTACATTTGTGTTCATATTTGAACATTCTGCCGAGGGAGAGGAGGAGAGAAATCTATTTTGATTTTATTCCTATCCTTGCAACACTTGAGCTTAATGAATATAACTAGAATTATTATTAAAATTATGAGGATTAATATAAGGGATGTGTGCCCGCTTAGAGTGTGAAACTTTAGTGCCGTCAGGTCTACGTTCGCCTCCTTTAACTGTTCCAGGTGTTGTCTCGGCTCGAGTATATTTCGGCTATTATCGATCATCGTCGCCTCTGGTGGCCTAATCTGGTTCTCGTCGAGTGTGCTGATGTTTTTTACCCAGGAGATTGATTTCTTGATCTCATACACTTGAGATTCGTATTGTTTGTAAGAGTTAAGAGAGGTCCCATTGAAGATGGCTGTGCAGTCTTTCTTGAGTTGTAAAGTTCCCTTTAAAGGAAGTTTTCGCCAGTATTGTTTGTTGAAACCGCAGTCGATATACAGAGGATTATTGGAGTATAACTTGAAAACCCAGTGATTTCTTGTTGAGAGCTCCTGCCAGAAATCGCGTTGTTGTATTTCTCTATAAGAGCATACGTTGCGTCTGATTCCTTTAAATGCTGAAATCTCACATTGATCGTCAGATGCTGATCGCTGCGGTTTGTTCATGTCACATAAGTAGTGGCTATCCGAGTCCCTTTGGCATGTGTTGAGCTCCGATAGGGTCATCAACGTGTATGAGACCGATTGAGAATCGTAAATTATATAGTCGGCGTCTACTTGTGCTATTACTATTTTTTTGTTCAATTCAATTGGCAGTGGAATAATCCTAAAAATATCTGCAGATTTGCTGCTTAGCAGTGGAATTTTCGCTTGTATTACCAATCGGTGGTCCACTATGATTCCTTTAGCTGATAGTAGTCTATAAACTTCTTTTAGCTCCTCTCCGGATTGGGTTCCAGGTAACACTTGTGTTGGTGGGAGTTGCTTCTTAATATTTTCCTCCATTGATTCTCTGTCATCCGCATCCATCATACCGAAGAGAACGTGATATAATGATCCCACGAATTCAAATGGAGCTCTTCTCGGCCGCCTTTCTCTTACAAGAAATTGATTATTTTGTTTGATAAAGGTGTAACGACGTTCCCTATATATTGACATAGCTTCGCATGCTTCCTTGTATTTTTCCAGACGATGGCACTGTTCCTTGAGCCTATGAATAAATCCTGGAATAGTTTTAATTTCCTCTAAGTATGAACCTAAATCATAATATATAATTAGGTTCCATTTAGAGCTTTCTACGTTGAGTTGGCCAATTTTGTCAAAATATATTGCGGTTCCATCATGAAGTGGTGAGATGGCTGATCCGTTTAGAAATGCTGTCGCCTTTATGCCCCTTACCGACAGCATAAGGTAAAGAAGAAGAAACCAAAGAATCGTGTAATTCGGACCCTTATGTTCTTTTGATTTCAAACTTGTTAGATTGACCGCCTTTGGTCTTTCATCCTTTGTTGCTTGAGTTTCAGTAATACCCAGTTGACAAATTTTGCTGATTGGTAGCTGCAACGAAGTCTTTTGCAGCTTTAGAGTAACCACTCTTGCCCTGCCATCTTTGCCTAAATGAACGTCAGTAATCCTTCCTAGTGGCCATCTTGAAGGTGGTGTAGTTTCCTGTTTCACTAGCACCACATCACCAGTTTTTATGTTTTCCTGCGGGAATTTCCACTTACTTCGCTGTTGCAGTGTAGCTAAGTATTCTTCTTTCCAACGATGCCAAAAATCTATTTTAATTTTTTGAATTACCTTCCATCTATCTAGTGAGCTCATGTTGGGCTCACAATTTGCCTCAGGAAAGTCGAGCAGTGGCTGACCAATTAGAAAGTGACCTGGTGTTAAGACATCTAAATCTTCTGTAATGTTTGAGCTCAATATACAGAGTGGTCTCGAATTTAATACTGCTTCTATTTGAGTTAGTAATGTTGTCATTTCCTCAAATGTTAGCTTCGTTTCTCCAATAACTCGTTTAATATGATACTTAACTGATTTTACTCCGGCTTCCCAAATTCCTCCCATGTGAGGCGGGATAAAGTGCCACTGAATGCCCTCTTTTGCCAGAATCGGTGCGATTGACGAATTATCATTTAACGCTTTCTTAAATTCTGCGTCTAGTTTTTGTTTTGCTCCGATGAAGTTTGTTCCATTGTCGGAGTATAGATGGCTACTTTTTCCTCTCCTTGCAAAAAATCTTCTCAAAGCTGCTACGAACGCCTCTGACGTAAGGTCGCTTACGGCTTCCAGATGAATGGCCTTTGTGGCTAAACATACAAAAACGGATATGTAGCCCTTATATGTTTTTTGACCTTTTCCCTTTGAAACCCTAATTGGCACAGGTCCTGCGTAATCAACGCCTGTATGCGTGAGGGGATGTGACACAGTTACCCGTGGTCCCGGAAGATTACCCATTATTTGTGTCAGATGTTTTGAATGATATCGGATACACTTTGGGCATGACCGGATGTAGTTTTTTAATGAATTTTTCATTCCAATAATCCAGTATTTGCGCCTTATTACTGCCTCCATAATCTTAGGGCCTCCATGTACTGTTGAAGCATGTACTTCCTGAATTAGCAGCATCACCACAAAGCCCACCTTTTTCCAGAATTATTGGGTGTCTCCAGTTGAACGGCAAATCTGTATTTTGTAATCTTCCGCCGACGCGGAGAATTCCTTCGTTGTCCAAAAATGGATACAAGGTTGCTATTTTGCTGTTTTTGTCTACGTTTTTATCCTGTTTGAGATGTTTAATCTCATCTTTGAATATTTTTGACTGATGATGTCTTATTAAAATTATCTCCGCCCTATTAAGTTCTTTTACTTCTAAAAACCCTTTTAAATCCGTTCCCTTGAGTTTGTCGATAAAGCGTAGAATATATGACAATACTCGTTTTAGTTTTGAATAACTTGAATATTTACTCACTAAATCGTCAAGGAATTGGGTTTGTTTAATTTGTAAAATATTTATTGTCGCTATTGGTTCCCTTACGACCTCCTTGCTTTGTTTTGGCCATCGGCTCTCTGCTTCGGAAATCCAGGCTGGACCTTTCCACCATAAATTAAGGTTGTTGAGTTTCTGAGCTGAGATTCCTCTGGACGCCACATCAGCTGGGTTTTCCTTCGTTGAAACGTGTCTCCATTGAGCTTCTGGGATAAGGGTTCTTATTTCTTCGGTTCGGGATCGTACGAATTTGTCCTTATTTTTAGAGTTATTGATCCATCCCAATGTGATTGAGGAATCACTCCAAGCAAAAATTTTCGTCCTATGTTTCAAAGTCTCTTTTGTTTTATATAATAATTTGGATAGTAAATGAGCTGCACACAGTTCTAGCTTTGGTAAAGTCTTCCGATTTTTAATTGGGTTTACCTTGCTTTTCGATGTGATGAGCGAGACTTTTGTGTCAACTTTTGCATATATAACTGCTGCATATGCTTTTCCAGAGGCATCAGCAAATCCATGTAGTTCGAAATTCTTATTGCTAGCTGTGTTGATCCATCTTGGTATAACCACCTTCTGAAGATTCTTAATGTCCTCCTTGAAGATATCCCATTCTTTCTGAAGATCTTCCGGCAGTTCAACATCCAAAGGCGATTGCAAAATCCACAGTTTTTGAATAAATAATTTTGCTACAATAGTTACTGGAGATATCAAACCAAGGAGGTCAAATATTTGTGCTAGATATGATAACGCCTGCCGTTTCGTGCTGCAATCGTTTGATGAAGTATTTACGCTGAATTTTAATATGTCGCGTACGGGCTCCCAATGCAAACCAAGTGATTTTACTGCTTCGTTATCCTTTATCGAAATAATGGAACATATTTACTTTAGACAAGTGACTCCAATTTTTTTTTTTTAATTTTTTGTTGTTAGTGCTCCTTTTCCTGAACCCAACAAGCCAAAAAAAAATGTCGCTCTCCCTTGAGAGCGGGGCTAGAACCCTTTGAAATTTGAAAAAAAACCCTTAATATCTCTAAAACTATCGTTAGAAAGCTAATAAAAATGTCGTTAATTTATGTAAAATAACTTTTTATCGACATATTTTTAGTTTTATAAATAAACGCAACTTAAGGTTTTTAATACTATTTTTTTTGATAAAATAATTTTTTCCAAAGAAAAATGTGTAATTAACCTAAGAAAGTATACTAAAAATAAGATAACATATATTTTAAGCTTTCTGAGGAAATTTATTTCATACAAATCGGTGCAGTACTTACGGAGAAAACGCATTTTTAAACGTAAGTATAAACTACCAATTTAGAATTTTACTACTATACATATTTTTAATAATGCGAACGTACTGAGTTTGCACCGTTGGGTCTTTTAAGCTATGACGCCAGTTATCGTTTTTCTTGGTATTGTTGTTGTAAACTGGAAACAATATTCAATTTGCGATTTGTTTGTATGGTTATTAAGCATTACGTATGAAACAAATATAAATGAAATATTTAAAATTTTCCAATGTAAATTAAGCGCCGCAATCGAAAAATTTTTAAGAAAAATCGCGCGATTTTTCTTCAAAATTTTTCATTTTTAATTCATATGAAAATCTAAAGAAATAGCGCCGTCTATTGTCACTTTGTTACTAACACCACCACAACCATTACGGCAAACATAATGCATAGTACCAGAGACGCATTATTGTAAAAAGGTATAATAAGATAATTTCAGAAAGTAGTTTCTTATCAATTTAAAAACGAGTTTTCTTTATAAATACTGCACCGATTTTAACGAAATAAATTTCTTCAGAAAGCTTAAAATATATGTTATCTTATTTTTAGTATATTTCCTTGGGTTAATTACACATTTTTCTTTGGAAAAAATTATTTTATCCAAAAAAATAGTACTAAAAACTTAAGGTTGCGTTTATTTATAAAACTAGAAATATTTCGATAAAAAGTTATTTGACATAAATGAATGACATTTTAATTAGCTTTATAACGGAACCAATATCACCCAAACAGCTTACATAGTTTCGGAGATACAGACGATTTTATTTCAAATTTCAAGGGGCTCCAGCCCCGCCCCCAAGAGAGAGCGACATTTTTTTTTGGCTTGTTGGGGTCAGGACCAAGAGCACTAACAAAAAAAAAACAAAAAAAAAAATTGGAGCCACTTGCGTAAAGTAAATATAAGCCGAAATAATTTGATTGTCATCGAGTCTTGGTATGTGTTGTAGAATTTCTGAGTGATTGGAATTCCATTTACGCAGTTTGAATCCATATTTGTTAAGTTGAGCGGAAACTGATTTTTGAATTTTAATGCATTCTTCTATGGTGTCAGCTCCGGTCATTAAATCGTCCATATAAAAATCTTCTTTGATTATGTCGTGTATTAGTTTGTCGTTAGCATTATCACCGATTTCGTGTAGTGAACGTGTTGCCAAAAATGGCGCAGATGCTGTGCCATACGTCACGGTCTTCAATTTGTATTCCTTTATTGGGCTGTTGTTATTTTCTCTCCAAAGGATATACTGGTACGCTTGGTCTTCCTCTGCTACTTTTATTTGTCGAAATATCTTCTCCACATCAGCGGTTATGACATTTTGCCAGTATCGCCATTTGAGTATTATATCAAAGATGTCTTTCTGAAGTCTTGGTCCTACCAACACTATGTCATTTAAGCTTCTGCCGTTGGAAGTTTTGGCAGAAGCGTCAAATACGACCCTTAATTTTGTTAAACTTTCTTGACGAATTACCGGTTGATGAGGCATGTAATATTTTCCCATTCGCAACTGTGGACTTTCCTCCATGTGGCCCAACTCTAGATATTCTCTCAGGAATTGTACGTAATCGTTTTTCAATTGGAGATTTTTTTCAAATTTTCGTTCCAGAGCTAGAAAACGGGCCATTGCTTGTTTTCTGGAATCACCTAACTCCTTGTCATCTATGAAGGGCAGCTTTACAACTATTTTTCCAGAATTATCAATCCTTGTTGTTTCGCTATAAAACTTCAGGCATCTTTCGTCTTTTGTGTTTGTGGGGGTTGATGTTGGTATTTCTTCCAGCTCCCAAAATCGTTCTAGATTTGTCAGCGCGACTGATTTTTGATTGTTATTTACCTTTCTTTCTATGATGCCTGAAAGAATCCATCCGAGTTTGGTGGCTTGTGCAAGTACTCCGTCCTTTTTCTCAATTCCTTCATCGATTATTGCGCCATACAAGTCGCTTCCTATTAATAAGTCTATTCTGTCGGACTTATTAAAGGAAGGATCTGCCAAAATGTAGTTCTGCCACTGCTGGATGTCGTACTTAAAGTTGTTGTCAGGTTTTGATCCAGTTATGTGGGGTAAAACAACAGCTTTTGTTTGTACCGCAAAACCACTAGTGAATCTCGGCTTTATTTCAATCGTGACTTTACTTTTTGATATGCCCACATCTGAATTACCAAGACCCTGAAGTTCTGTTCTTATCTTTATACGTGGAAGTGATAAGATCTGAGATGTCTCTTCTGTTATTGCTGTCATCCTTGGTTCCTTCCATCCTTGCGATCCTTGGTCGATTAGGGCGCGGAGCAAAATATTTTCTCCACTATAAGACTTTACTTTTACTAAAGCGGTAGCGAGGAGAATTGTTGGTGATGATTCATTGATTACCATGGTTGTGCTCCTGTTAGGTTTTTCAGTGGTATTTTGAAAATCCTTGTGAAGCAAGGTGTTGTGTCTCTTTCCACACTCTTTGCATTTACTTACCGGCCTAACGCATCTGGTGTTTGTTTTGTGATTAATACACAGAAAACATAATTTGTTGTTGTAAGCAAACGTGCGACGGTTTTCTATTGATAACCCTAAAAAATTTCGGCAGTCTGATGTCTCATGTCCGGGTATATTGCAGTAGTGGCATATTTTTTGCGATACCATACAGACATTTGAATTCTGCTTGTTACTCTTGAATGCCGTTCCAGCGTTGTGTCTGTTATAGCTACCTGATTGCTTTCTAGCAACTGCACTTATTGTTTGATAATGTGACTCCAAAAAGGACAGTACATCTCGAAGAGTTTGGATTTCTTTCGTTTTACGAACATTTTGTTCATATAATCGCAATCCGTCTTTGTCCAGCTTACGTATTATTATTCTTGCTATGATGGGATCAGCATCATTTATATTTATTTTCATACCTTTTAGTGCGTGAATACATTCATTTGTTGTATCCAGTAATTTTTGAATACTTGTCGCTGATTCACTGCTCACTGTAGGTTGGTCTAATAACTTATCTACCAATGTGATAAATAAAATCCGGGGGTTCTCGTACCTTTGTTTCAATACCTCCAATGCTGCTTCATAGTTCGCGCTGCTTACATTCAGGTGCTGTATCAGTCTACCTGCTTCGCCTTTGACCATCGTTTTCAAGCGGTACATTTTTTCCACCTCCGAAATGTGCTCCACCTCATGTATCAATTTGTTAAAAAGATCGTAAAAGGATGACCACTCCTTCACATCTCCGTAAAATCTCTTCACATCTCCAGTCTTACCGTGCTTGTCGCTGGTTTTATTTCTGGTGTGTCGATTTTCCGTGCTACGGTTTTCATTGTTGAAAAATATAATTGAAAAATATTTTCAAATTCTGCATCTAGTGTACTTGCATCACTTGTTTCACCGTCTAGTTTTGCATAGGCTGTTTCTATAGTTGCAAACCTTTTTTCCAGTATTTGCTTGACTACGGCAAGCTCTGAGGGTGATGATTTTTCTACATCGTTTAATGTTTCTGTTAGAAGTTGCTCCACGTTACTTATTTTTGTCACCAGTTATTTGTGCATATTGGATGACGTATTTGCTTTACTTTCTACCATATTTTCAATTTGTTGAGTTTGGAGTACTGGCTTTTTAATTGTGCCTTGAGTAGACGTATCGTCTAATGATAGCGGCGGTAATATACTCGTCGTTTCGTTTAGTATTTTAAGAGTTTTTTCAAATATTTGAAATATTGCATCGAAATAGTCTTTGCTGAAGTAGTCTTCATCTGTTACCTTTCTCCTGAGCCTTTTTGTAGATGCAGATTATGTCCTCCCCAATCTGCTTCTGCTTCTCAAATAATTTTTGTCGAGTCGACATTATATGCGTATTTCTCTCTTCTTTTTTTTTTTTTTTTTTGAACAACACAATCCTTTTCACTATTCACTTTCTGATGTTAAAGCCCCAGAAACGCTTCACACTTATTCACTTTCTGGTGTTCAAGCCCCAGAAACGCTTTACACTTATTCACTTTCTGGTGTTCAAGCCCCAGAAACGCTTTTCACCAAACACTATGTTTAGTTAAATTTAAGTTAATTTAAATATTTTTAAACAACTTCTGAGTCTCTTACCGCTGGTGGGGGAAAACTCAAAAGGCTTCTATTTTATATATTTCTGAGCCTCTTACCACTGGTGGGGGAAAACTCAAAAATATTTTTTATAATTCTACTCTATTTTAGAGTTTTAGAATTTAATTTTTGCTTTTGATAAATTCCTAATATTTTATTAGGTTATTCTTCTGAAACTTTTCAGAATCTCTTACCACTGGTGGGGGAAAATTTTGAAAGTGGCTTCGAAGGACCAAATATTGAAATAAGTACTCTCACACTGAATTTCGTTACGAAACTGATTTTTATTTAACGATTTCTCTTCTTATATAGTCTTAATCTAGTCGTAATATAAATATCTAAACTATGGGAGATTATAATTAAATATGCTCTCTTGCAGCGTGGAAAACGCAGTGTGGGACGCATTCTAAACAAGCAGCAAAAGAGAACCATATAATTACTGCCTGTGCTCGGTAGTAATTTAGTATGCAGAACCAGCCCTCACGTCTGTTCAGAATAACCCTTTTTTTATATGTTTCTAATGTAATAAAATAATAAGTTTATGTATCCTGTTTCTACAATTCTAATGTAATAAAATAATAAGTTTATGTATCCTGTTTCTACAATTCTAATGTAATAAAATAATAAATTTATATATCTACTTATATGCTCTCCTCCTCCTATACATCTTATTAATGTGGACTGTATTTATTATGCATGACAGATACTTATTCCTACATTTGTGTTCATATTTGAACAAAGTGTTACCATCGCGCAATATTCCTTGTCCCCACCTTTCCACCTGCTTCCCCGGATTGCCTCTTTAGCTATTGATGCAACTGCGCTAAGCGCGTCTATGGTAGAACGACCCTTTCTGAATCCATATTGATTCACACTAAATCCTTGAGAGCCTTCAGCAAATGGTAGCAGTCTTTCATAAATAATACGCTCTTATATGTACCTTGCCAACCGTGTCCAGCAGACATATTGGCCTATAAGAAGAAGCTTCTCCTGGCGGTTTGCCTGGTTTCGGCAAAAGGACTAGTTACTGAATTTTCCAGACTCTGGGGAATACACCCTGCTGTAGGCAAGACTGCATTGCTTCTGCGAAGTACTGCGTAAAGCTCAACATAAGATATTTTAATACCACATTAGGAACTAAATCAGGTCCTGGAGCCTTGTTTGGCTTTATTACCATCCTATAGGCACCACCCCATGGGTTTTCGTTTGCTGCGTCACAAAGAGATTGAAACGAATTTCTTTTCGCCTGACGAATAGCATTGCGAAGCCTCTTTCGTGCTTCGGCAAACTCCCTGTGCCTGATATCTCTTACCTCCGGCTGTCTACAACGCTGAAATCGTCGTCTCGTGCACAGGCATTGAGCTCTCAACGTTCTTATATCCTCGTTCCACCAGTAGACGGGTGGCCTTCGGTTCGAAATGTTACGTCTCGGCATCGAAGCATCGCATGCCTTCGCTATTTTTCTGGTTAGCTGCATAGCTCGGTCCTCAGCGATAACTGACCAGTTCTCTACATCGGTAAACACAAATTTTAAGAGATCTTTGTCCAAACCACTCTCCCTCCATCCCATCCTTAATTGGCTAGACACCCGCACTCTCTCTGTGCGCTGCGTGTGTGGGTAATAACAGCTTGGTGATCACTGAGAGTGTAGTCTTCGCTAACATACCAATCAACATACGGCATCAGTGCGCTGCTAACAAACGTTAAGTCAATAACAGACTCTCTTCCGTCCCTCCGATAGGTACTTGCCACGCCTGTGTTTGCTAACGCAATATCTAGAGGTGCCAATAATTCTAGCAGTGTTCTCCCTCTGGCCTTAGTATATCTACTGCCCCACTCTATCGCCCAAGCATTGTAGTGACCGGCGATGATGACAGGGCGGCGATTGCGGGCATCCGATACTACATTGGTCAGCATGGTCTCAAATTCGTAAGCTGTCAAGCTTGGTGCCGCGTAACAGCTATAAATATGCAGTCCAGCTACAACTGCGTATGCAAATTTACTGCTAGGATAACTGGCTACGCTTTGGATTGGGTACCTGCCACAAGCCCAAATTGCAGCTTTTTTCCTGTCATCAGAAGCCCAGGAACTATCGCACAAGAGAACTTTATAGGGCTCCGAGATCAGCGCAACCTCCGCTCTCTCCTCGTAGATTAATTGCTTTAGTAAGTCTTGAGCAGCTTCACAATGATTTAAGTTCATTGGGCTATTTTCATTTGCGTTGGTTATTAATGGCCGTCTTGTATGCATGGCATCGACTGCTGCTCATGGCATGATCAAAAGGGGCATTACCCGCCTGGAAGCATATAAGACATCTTGCATTGCTGTTGCAGTCCTTAGCAAAGTGCCCTTCCTCGCCACAATTGCGACATAACTTCGACTTGTCAGGGTTTTTACACGCGCTAGCCATGTGACCAAACTCCGAGCATCGGTAACACATCACCGGCTGATTTGACTCTCGCAGCCAACTGACGACCCAACCGATTTTATTTTTACCAGCCCTCAAGGCTTTATTGGCTAATACCATGGGTAAACTTATCGTGGGGATTCTTGTGCCTCGATAGGCATTACGCAGTGACTTGACTGCATTGGCACTGATGTCGCCATATTCCTTCTCAAATGCAGCCAGTATGTCCTCCTTTTTAGTGATCTCGTCCAAGTCCTTGCATTCTATCAACGCCTCCTGAGACCGAGCTTTTATTTCCGCTTCGTCTCCCAAAAAAGCTTTCAACGTCTCCTTGACCGCAGCGGTATCACTAGATCGTTTACCTTGCAGCTGCAGTAACATTTCCCCTCGCTGCGTTCGTCGAATACGGGTTACGTCCTTAGCTATACCCTGGAGACTAGGCTCATTTCTGATTTTCCTAAGGATATCTGCGTAACTTAATTCTCCGCGCGAAGATATAATGATGACATCTGGCTTCCCGCCACCTGTCACCGCCTTCCGAGCACCTTTTCTATGCGCGTAGTTCAACAAAGCCATCACACTTGAAGAGGGTATGGTGTGCATCTTCTCAGGTGCAAGAACACCGAAGGCAAGATCGAACAAAATCGTGGCCGTATTTATTAAGGCACCTACGGAAGCATCTATGACCGCTTAACATCTGCGTCATATACAAATCTAGTTCGCCGTGCTGTCTTTCCACCCATTTCTTTACGTCGGGTATAAAGGTATGCGTCCACCTCCCTTTGCTGCCTCTTTATAAAAGTGGTACTCTTGATATCCTCGAGTTCCTGCTACGACTACTTAATCAGGGAAAGGTATTCCTGCCAGAACACCCTCCAGTCAAGCTGGTTGGTCGTACAAAAAACAAGTAAGAGCGTTAACTTCGGCCTGGCCGAAGCTTATATACCCTACACCCATATCTGTCGAAATGACGATAAAAAGTGGGCGGGTTACGCCTACTTTTATTTAATTTACAGATAGTAAATTTTGATATATTAACTCATTTACGAGTTAACATACGTATAACACCACTTTTCTCAACAAACAACTTATTATATGGTATGGTATACCAGTGGGCGTGTCACGCCCATTTTCTGTGAGATAACTTTTTACTTTATTATTATTTTTTAGAATATATTTAGGAGAATATTCGTGGCAAATCTCAAGACGATATCTTCATTCGTTCTCCTCTAATCTAATAAAAGCACGGGAAAATTCATATTTTCTATAAGAAGTAGGCGTGGCGCTGGACCGATTTACTCTATTTTCAATACCAAACAGCCTATGGTAACAAAAAATATTCGTACCAAATTTCATGGCGATAGCTCTATGCGTTCTCCCGTAATCGTGATTTCCACAGACAGACGGACGAACATGGGTAAATCGAATCAGGAGGTGATTCTGAGCCAGAATATGTATACTTTTCTATACCTGCCACGCCTCCTTTAATGCGTTACAAACGGAAGAACAAAGTAAATATACCCTCATCCCTTTGGGTGTAGGGTATAAAAAATAGAAAACCCTCCATTTTTGGAATGTTGCAATAAACATGTCCGGCCTCATTTGAGCAGCGGCCTTCACTGCTATGTTTGGTATACCATTGGGCCCAGACGCTTTTTTATCTGCTATTTTGTTCAAGGCTCCGAAGTTCATCCAGTGTGATGCCTGGGATATCCCCTACGTCTACTTCAGAAATGATTGTAGTCATGGTATTCGGGCTTTGCGGAAATAAATGCTGTACAATGGTCCTTAGCATAACCGGACATGTTATCGCTGGAGACCTGCAGACTTTAAGCTTGACCATCACAATCCTGTAAGCGGTGCCCCATGGATTAATATCAGCTTCATCGCAAAGACGCATTACCATTGCTAAGGAAATGTTGAACGCGACGACCCACATTTGGGTCATAACTGGTGACCAATAATGGGTTTATGGTTATGACGTGGAAACCAAAGTTCAATCATCCCAATCGGCATGATTGGCAGAAATCGAAACGAGCCAAAAGTTGTCCAAGCAAAATAGCTGTAAAAAATTAACTGAACATTCATAGTAGCCGAACTTGTCAGCATAAGTGAGGGACATGAGTACCAACAGAACACTACGAAAAAATTGAAAATTGAATATGTGTACGTAACCCGCGGAAATTCAAAATTCGCGATACTTTTTGAACAGACCTTGTATGTAATTAATATTGCAATCACGCAATTAATATTGCAACTACGAGTATTTGGCCGTCTTACGTTCTTCGATGATACCGGAGAGTCACGTTTCTGCGAAGTCATATTTCTTTTCTCGTCCCGCGCTTTTCCCGTTACAGTTCGTATTTCACCTGCACCATCACTACCGCTACCCAACTCTGCCATCACTTGTTCTTGCAGCTTACAAAAATTTTTAACTAGCTCTCTCATAGCCTGGTTAACATGTCGTTGACTTTTCATCATAACTGACAGCTTCTTGACTTTGCTGCCTAATATCACAAAGGATTCCTCCTGTTCGAGTTCATCACCGCTCTGCTCACTATCATCAACATGGGCATCATTTCGACTTATACATATCTTTTGGGCTGCGCCCTGAGACGACCTGGCCAATCCCAACCCCTAATTATACTTAAATTCATTTTTGGAACACATTAAACAAAAAGAAATTCATACTTGGAGAATAATATCAATTAATATTAATTAAATCTCAGGTCCGCTCCTGCAGAGCCTATAAAAGTGTATGGTTTGTTTTTTATGTATGTTATTGCTTAAGAAAGTTCACTTATTGGGTCAACTAGTTCAAGCTGTACTATTGGAGTGCCGCACCCAATACACCCACCTGCAGGCTGTTTGACGTCACTCGCTCCTTTTAATAGTTCGCCGGGATTGACAGGTGCGGAGCAGCGAAGAAAAGAGAAGCAATTAAAGTAAACAACAAAGAAAAAATATAAATTAGGTGGAATTTATCCAAACTGCAGTCGATTTAATTTCTGATTTCTGAACCAAAACAGTGTCCAAGCAGGCACTCGCAAAATTTTCGCATCCGCCACACTTTCGAACGCAGATTTAAACACTTTAAATTAAAACTTAGTGTTAAAAGCCCGAGTAAACTTTGAGCGAAAAGAGAGTTGATACAAAACGCGTCCACTAACTTCCCTTTCCTCAAACCAAGTCCAGTGTGTGTTTTTTTTTTTTTTTTGTCGGGTGGAAACCCATCATGGGCACTGATGCTAGAGCCTCTGAGCATCAGTAGTGTCAGACTTTTACTGACTAAAACCACCTCGTCTTCTGTTCGATCCCCTCGCGGAACTACCGCTAAGCATTACATCGCGTGGGGATTAGCCTTATCCGGCATTCTCGGTCAGTCTTCTTCTTTTTTCCAATTTTCTCTGCTCGCTCATTACTAATGCAGCAAATCGAGCTACACTCAGCCAGTTCTCAGGGCATTTCATCATGATGCTCTCTATATTATCCGGTGTTATAGTTTCGTTTGAACTTATCTGTAGCTCCCTTCTTAATTCAGCGTATCGGGGACATTGAAAGAAAACGTGTAGACTCGTAGCCAAGTCTGTGTAGGTAATCTTTAAAGCACCCATGGCCAGTCAACAGTTGAGCAAGGTAGAAGTCTACCTCTCCGTTAGCTCTTCTTAACCACGGCTCAAGAACGGGAATTAGTCGATGAGTCCATCTGCCCTTCTCTGTCCGGTCCCACCTCCTCTGCCACTGCCTGATGACATCCCCACGCGCCTCAGTCCGTAAATCTGCGCTGCGTAAATTGGCGAAGAGAGTTTCGCATTTCTTAGCCAACAAGTCTATGGGATGTAATCCACTTATCACCAAAGCAGCATCCTCCGACACCGTTCGAAATGCGCTGCAAACCCTCAGAGCGCACCGTCTATATACGCCCTTTATACCGCGACCATACGATACTTTTTGAAGCGCTTCTGACCATATCGGGGCTCCGTATAAAATAATTGATTTCACCACTCCCGCCAACAATTGTCTGCTCCGTTGCTTAGGGCCTCTGCCGTTAATTATGAGCCTAGATAGTGCTGTTGTTGCTTCTGCCGCTTTCCGCTGTATATAATCCAGGTGTGGTTTAAATGACAACCTGTGGTCAATCCGAGATATTTAATATACGACTTCGATTTTATTATATAATCTCCCACCGTTATTCTGACCGTCTCTACCGTCTTCCTGCTACTGATTAAAACCGCCTCCGTTTTCTCCTCAGCTAGTTTAAGCCCCATTGAAGATAGCCAAGTTCGAATTATCTTTACGGTGAGATTTACGATTTCCACCAGGTCGTCGAGGGTTTTCGCCACCACCACCACCGAGATGTCGTCTGCAAAGCCGACTATTCTGGCGCCCGTCGGAATGTTCAGTTCAAGAACCCCATTATACATGATATTCTAGAGTAGCGGGCCTAATATTGAGCCCTGTGGTACGCCTCCGCTAAGTAGATGCTTCTTTGTGCCGCATTCTGTGTGGTAAATTAGTACCCTCTCGTAAAAATAGCTTGACATAATATTGCACAAGTAACTTGGCACTTGGAAATTTCTAAGTGCTTTTAGGATTTCTCGCCAATTTGCTGAATTAAAAGCATTTCTGATATCCAGTGAGGACTAGACAGTATTCTTTGTCCCCTCCTCTCCAACGCGAACCCTGTATCGCTTGGGATGCTATATCCTTAACTAGGCTTAGCGCATGAATTGTCGACCTGCCTTTCCTGAAGCCATATTGCATCGTTGGAAGGCGATTGCCTAAAGTCGCCTCTACGCGTTCTTTCAGCACATGCTCAAAAATTTTTCCGGCAGCATCCAGCATACATAAAGGGCGGTAATCCCCAGGCCCAGATGGCACAGCCTTTTTTCGGAAGCAACACCAAACGCTGCATTTTCCACTGCTTTCCAGTCCAGTCCAGTGTGTGTGTGTGTGTGTGTGTGTGTGTGTGTAAGCATTTTAACATTTCATTTTGTGAAATCTGAAAAATCTGTGAAATGAGTTCAACCTCTACAGTTGACAAATAATAAATTGTCGTCTTCTGACTACACAATAATTCCACACTATAGAGAAAAAAAGGAGTAAGACGACCACATCAGATTGTTTTAGTCAAAAGCATGACAATCTCAACCATTAGACACGACCGACCACTCAGTCGCAATCATATCACTCAGTTGGGAGTAATTGCTTATGTTTGATCATTTTCATGCTGAAAATGCAACAAACAAAACTGACAATCACTTACTCAAACCACCCGACAACAGCGCACAAACCAACCAACGCACCAACGTTAGACATCATGCTGAAGGCACAACAATGCTTTGGATTGTACTCAATGGTATGCAGCATGCTCTCAGTGTACATTTCAAATGACTCTTGCAATATCATGTTGAGTTCTTTGTCTAAAAGTTCTTTGCAGCATTTGTTATAGCAGGCATGATGCCCATCGAGTTAATGGCTGATGAGGCTCACCGACAGTACACTAAGAAAGTACTCGGAATTCCTCTGGATCCAAAATATGAGAAAAATTTATCATTGAAAAGATGGCAAACGCGCTGGGATAGCTCAACCAAGGGCCACTAGACTTATACCAATTATACTCTCATATACACACCGGATATTAGAGAATGGATCTCCCGAAAGCATGGAGAGTAAAATTATTATTTGACGCAGTTCCTAACTGTAACTGAGATGTCTCGGGAATACATGCAATACATGCGATACGGATTGCAGAAAGAGCCAAAAGATGAGCGAAATTGTCAGGAGAACTATATGACGCAAAGGGTTTTAAAAAACATTAACCAACTTTTTGACTAAATATACGCCTGACGATTGAACTGCAAAGCTCTCTCTGCCTCCCGACGTAATACTTAACGGTAGTTCCGGTAATTTCGGGGAATTCTCAGATACGACTTGGCAACCCTGTCACGCATCCACATTTGCCACGCAACTTTCTGGACTATCTTTAAATAGCCTACTACAATATCGTGCCTTTCTGCTACATCATACGTATTGATCAATACGTACTTCGTGGCAGCAGTTTACTGTCTCCACCATGAGATTACGGAATTTCCTTCCTATGTCTTTGCGTAGAATTAGGAACACCAAACAATTCAGACTAAATCTTTATGCATACGAGTATCTTCCTTCAACATGATTAAAATCCTTTCTTCTTCTTCCCTGCTTAATTTTTCTGTGTTGCAAATTCTTCTCGATTTCTTTGCTTTTTATACCCTACACCCGAAGGGTTGAGGGTATATTCACTTTTCTTCCGTTTGAACCGCATTAAAGGAGGCGTGGCAGGTATCGAAAAGTATGTATATTGTGACTCAGAATCCCGCCCTGAGTCGATTTACGATTACAGGAGAACGAATAGAGGTATCGTCATGAAATTCGGTACAAATATTCTTTGTTATCATAGGCTGTTTGGTATTGAAAATCGGACCAGTGCCACACCTACTTTTTATAACGAATATGGATTCATCCGTGCTTAAAGCTCAACTTTTCAACTTGTAGAGGAAATTTTAAGCTAAAATTTTATTTCAGAGTCCACCATCGTAGATTAAAATGAGCGTGGTCCGCCCAATGGTACACCATACCATATAATGAGGCTTTTGTGGAGAAAACCGGTGTTGTAAACGAGTTAATAAATTACTACCTGTAATTAAAATGCACGTAGGTTTTCACATCACTACGACAGATGCAGATCTAGGGTCTCTTTAAAATTTTTGCATTTGAGAGACACAATTGCAGGTGTCTCTTTAAAATTTTTTTTTATCATATAACCTTTTATTTACTTTACTTTAATTTGACCTAATTTTTTTTCAAAATTAAGACACTATTGTGTTATGAATGAATTTTGTAATTAAATGTATATGCTCTCATAATTTATAAGACTTGGTCTTCCTTGGGTTGCAAATTAGATAAATATGTAAATAAAAACTGAAGGACACTGGCTTGGATTACCAAGATTGTATTATTGTACACTTAGGGGTAACTTCTTCATTTACATGTTTCTTATTATTACACAAACATCTAAAAGATAAAAAGATGGACCGGTATTTGTACCAAAAATATCTTCGACTTTTTAGTATTCTCAAATATTGCGTTTAGTGTAGTATTTTCAGTTTTTTGCTATTTCCTTCATTCAGTAATCGATTAGTCGTTAACTAAGTTATTATTTATTTATTACTACATATATACTATCATTCGTTGAGCTAAAGAGAATATTTCTTGCTCTCTGCTTCTATTATTTTCTCTCTTTATTTCTCCTTGACCTCTATGTATCTCTCATTAAGCACCTGCTTTATGTTGGTTAAAAATCATGAAAGAAATATACTAAATAATTCTACATGTACAAATATTTTCACTATACGAGATAAAGACCTTCTCGTTTAGTGAAAATATTTGTATATGTAGAATTATTTAGTATATTTCTTTCACGATTTTTATATTTATATTTATATTTTTTATATTTATTTTAAGTTAATTTATTTTTTATTATTTTATTAAATTCCTGTAGAAATGTCAATAATTAATAATTTATTTATATTAATATAAATACATATACATTTCAGTAGATTAATAATGAAACTCTTTTCTGGTTGAATAAAAGAGAAACAGGTTTAAGCCCAGAGAGAATGATAATAAGAATAAGCATGGATATGTGAGAAGAGAGAGTGAACGTAACACCGTTTTCAGATCGTTTCGTAGATTCATATAATAAGCGTTATAAGCGTAACATAAACGAAAACTTGTTTTTTGTTGCTTCTTGATTCTACTCATCGGCTGTTGTGTCGATTAAAAGTATCCCCCTTTCAAGTTGGCGTCAGTTTGAAAGTGAATCGACAACAAGTCGAAAGCGACAGCCCAGTAACAAATAGTAGATGTCTGTTATGAGAAATATATGTAGTACATATATGTACATACGAGTATATAGTATAAGTTTGACAAAAATGTGATTTTATAAAGAATAACAAAAATGCATTACCGCCAGTAGTAGTCAAACGGAGTGAGGGGCAAATAGAACGATAGAAGTGAAGATAAGATTAAAAATAGGAAAAACGTGTGTATGAATCATAAGAGAGTTAAAAATTTTTGTTTCACTCGCTTTCGTTTGATCTAATCATCGTTAGTCATTGGAATGATCCTATAAAAAGCTCTAAAAATTACAATTTTACCATTAAAATTCAAACAAAAACAAAACCAACAACAGAAGATGTCTCTGTTAAAAAATAATCGTGATCGTATACGTGATCCTCGTGAGGAAATTCTACTCGAGACGAATTTTGAGGATGATGGCGTTCTGACGCGTGCCTACACTAACAATCCATACAACGCTCCTCCTCCATTTGTGCACAATCGGAGACGCAGCACAACGTATCGTTCCGAGTATTCGTTGGATCGTTACACGGAACGTGGCGGCGGAGGCATTGGAGGTAGGAAGACACAAAAACCACTCAGGCTTTATTTTTCTGTGTTTGCTTTAGGTTTAAACCAAATTTCAATAATGCACAACTACGTTGTGTACTTGTAGTTGGTAACTCAATATTTTCTTTCAATTTGCTGAAACCTTTTATTCCTTAGGTTTTCTCAAGGCCCTCAAAATAGACGTTTGTTTCAGTGACTCGACCCGAATCTCTAACCGCCCAGCCATTTCGGCAGGGTTCGAAACAGTAAATAGTCGAAGAAGGCTAAATCTAGAGAATATGCTGAATGAGGTAGCAGTTCGTCGCCCAATTTATAAATTTAAGCCATGGTGACTACGCACGGTGGAAAAATCCTTTTTTCTTCGCCAAATGCAGTCGTTTCTGCTTCCAATTAATATCGAATCTGTTTAAAAACTATTAATAATATGCGCCGATGATAGGTTTCCCCTTTTGCTAGGTATTCGATGTGAATGACACCTCATGCATCCCAAAAAAGTCATGCATCCCAAAAGGTCGTGACCTTGTTGGCCGACAGACCCACCTTTGCCTTCTTTAGTGCACGTTCGCCAAGAAATCCACTGTCTTGTTTGTTCTTTGGTCTCCGGTGTGGTGTGATTGATCCATGTAACGTCTACGGTAACGGAACGGCGCAAAAATTCGTTCGGATTCGTTGAACATCGTTAGACATTGCTCCTTTGAAGTCACACGGTTGCGCTTATGATCGAGTGTGAGTAATCGCGGCACCCATCGCGCGAATAGCTTTTTCATATCCAAATATTAATGTAAAATGTGATGTACCTGCTCAGTTAAGATGCCTCCTCAGCCACCTCACGCACTTTCATTCTCCGATCGTCCAATATGATTCCATGGATTTTATCGACTATTTCTGGCGTAACACCTCTTTTGGGCGACCTAAACCTTCCTCAGTTCACTTCACTTGTATTGGTACGACCACCAAACCACTTCTTAACCATTGAAATTGATGGTGCAGAGTCCCCATAGTATTTATCAAGTCTTTTCTTGCTTTCGTTGATGGTTTCTTTTCTCAAAAAATAATGCTTAATCAGCACACGAAATTTATTTTTTTTAAATTCACGAGGTTATCTGCTTTCAATGGCTGTCGAACACAAACTAAATAGTGCAATAACTTGCTCAGAACAGTCCTATTAATAGATAGATGTTGATGGGAGCAGTTAAAGTTTAAAGTTTTCTAATTTATAGTTACTGCCTTTTGTCACTTAATTTTTAAACCGCCCTCGTATCATATTGCATTAATTTATTTCAGGCTGTCCATTTCATGCGCTCTCATTTTATTTCATTGCTACCATACTGCTTTTAATAATGTTGCTTTTTCATCCACTTCTCGCTGGTTATGTCGTATTTTTTGTTGTAAGTAATTTCGGAGGACTTTAAAGATTTCACTTTTATGATTAAGAATCTAATTTACCATAACCATTTTAAATAACCGCAACCTATTTAATTTTTACAAGAAAAACAATTAACCCTTAAATATGCCGTTATGATAAATTTGCTTCCGTCTACCAGAAACTGATTTGATTTTAATAATGAATAATCCTCTGGTGGTTCTTGGCTTAACAACAACAATAAAATTATGCCCCTTTAATCACGGTAATGCGTCAACGCGTGAAAGAAAAATAATATAATTACTAATAATAATAAAGCAACACCTAAAAATATTGAATCTATAGTTAGTACGATATGGCGTATCGAATTCCTCTCCCGAGAGCATAAACTAACTCCTAAAGTCATCCCTCACCCCATTTCCCTTCTCTATGACATTATTTTTGTCTCTATAAATGTTACATATGTATGTACATATTCTCTCACATTCACTTTCTTTTTTCTCATCGGAAGTCACTTCTTTCTAGACCATTTTTTATCTTATCAACACAACAGAGCTTGTTAAATTTTTCAAAAAAATGTCTCTTGAGTCAGTTTTCGACCTACATGTAATATGTCTCCATTGAAAATTTAACCTTAATTAAAATTTGTTAATTTAATGAAGCCGAAAGGGCATATAGAGTTTATAATAGTTACCATAATAATGTTAAGCTTAGTGATGAGAACTAAAGTACACAAAAATCGATGGTAGGTACTCAATATTCATTGCGAAACGTTACTTAAAGTAACTATATAAGAAAGTCTATAAACACGTACATATTTGTACAATAAGGGAAATATTGGGTATATCGGCCATCGCATGAATTATCGGAATAAATTTATCGAAAATGATTTGTTTAAAAAAATTCGTTTTGAAATTATATAGGATTTGTATTAAAAATCTATTAGAAGATCATTGTAATACCAATGATATGGATATGAAAGGATATGGATTGTATGAGAAAAGAGGAATCCTTTAAGAAATGTAGGAAGGTTTTTTAAAAATCAATTCGAAAGATTATCGCTTTTACAAATGATCTGAAGGTATGGAAAATTATTGATACTGAAAGCAATCTATTGTTCGGTATTCGGTTTTGAAAACGAAAATAATCGATCAATTTTGTCATTCCTGTGTTCTTTTCTATTCATCATCAACTTTAATTATGCTCTTCGAAGGAGCGACCAACCGTAACGTACTAATAATTACATATATAACATACAGTGCATATGTTATATATGTAATTATTAGTACGTTAAAATTTCAGATAGATCATAGTTTCCTAAACTGTGGTCTTGTTGATCAAGATGTGCTCCCAGATCTACAAAAGTTTAAGAACCCATGAGTTAGATAAGGATATTATAAATAATGATTTTATACAGTACAATATGTTCTATATTATTAATTGTTATTAATTCAGTTCAGTTTATTAATTTACTTTTTATCCAAATTAATTAAATGCTACTTTTAGAAATACAAAATATGATGCGTGCAACACATGACTTCCTTGTGCGACTATTAATTGAGTTATATGTAATCCAAATACGAGGTCTTTTCGCGAATTTTGAATTCCCGCAGGTTACGTATATTCGATTTTCAATTTTTTGTGGCGTTTTGTTGGTACTCATGTCCCTCACTTATGAGAGAGCATAAGCTTGGCCACTTTGAATGTTCAGTTAATTTTTGACAGCTGTTTTGCTTGGACGTGGTTTGGCTCGTCTCCAATTTTTACCTATTCCCTAAAATGGATTGAAGAATCTGTATGAAATTTTGTGTGAAAAATAAAATTAAGTGCGCGGACGCATTCCGAATCTTGACTGTGGCATATGGTGAAGCTACCTTAGACCAAAGCAACGTTTATCGGTGGTACAAGATGTTCTCAGAAGGCCGAAAAGATGTGAATGACGAAGAGCGTGCCGGACGCCCGAGCACGTCAACAACAGACAAAAACAATTTTGTTGACGAATCATGGGTTTATGGTTATGACGTGGAAACCAAAATTCAATCATACCAATCGGCATGATTGGCAAAATTCGAAGACGAAATTTTGTGACCAACAAAACGCCACAAAAAAATTGACAATAGAATATACGTAACCCGCGGGAATTAAAAATTCGCTATACTTTTTGAACAGACCTCGTATAGTCAAAATTCTACAAAATCCTACAAGAAAAGTGCCCCTTTGGCAACCGATTGTAACCAAAAAGGGACGTTTTTGAGTTATGCGCCATACGTACATACGTAATTTTGTAAAAATTAAAAGGTTGCGGTTATTTAAAAAGGTTATGGTAAATTAGGTTCTTAATATAAATCATAAAAGTGAAATCTTTATAGTCCTCCGAAATTACTTACAACAAAAAAAGCGATACGTACGTCACGTCGAAAATCTGGAATTCGAAATTTTTGCCGATTACAATACTTTATTTAATTCGTACTAGATCGCTGCGTTTTGAAGACAACTACATAGACACAACGACAGGACTGCTGTTCTGCAGTAAATAACAAAAAAAACAGTGCAGTAAATAACAAAACTGTCGTGCAGTTACCCGACCAACAGTAATTTTTACTGCATGTGCATGTACTCCACTTGCTGGCAGTTTTACTGTCGATGCCTTTCTTTTTCTTTCCCTTTTGCTCAAACTCCAAAGGTATACTTATTAATTTTTATACCCTACAGCCGAAGGGATGGGGGTTTTGTAGCTTTTTATAGCTAATATGCACTCATCCGTCCTTATATTTAAATTTCTTAGCTTGTAGTGCGAATTTTCGGTTAAAATTTTATTTCCTAGTCTACCATCTTAGACTAAAATATACTCTCAAAAATGGGCGTGTCACGCCCACTTATATACTTATATACCATATAATGAAGTGTTTGGTAGGAAAAGCAGTGTTTTAGATAAGTTAATTAAGAAATCAAAATTTACTCCCTATAAATAAAAAAAAGTAGGTGTCGCCCGCCCACTTTTTATTACTTCGACAGATGCGGGTGAAGGGCCGATGAGCTTCGGCCAGGCCGAAGATATCGCTCTTACTTGTTCCATTTAACTATCGTTTTTTTTATAAGCTTTCGCCGTTGTACCACTGCAAGCAGTAGACCGCCGCAATTTGGGGCCGATTTAAAAAATCTGCAACTTTGTTATTTATGGGCGAAAGCTATTGAAATTTTGTATACATATAATAGAGGCTATAATGCACATAATAGCGTTGTTATTTATTCGTTGGTAAAACTATAAAACTCGGAAAGGAAATATATACCTTGTTACATTAGTGTTTATCTTATATTATACATAATTCTACATTGTTATACAATTATTAAAAATATTACTGTCAAATACAGTTAATATGTGAGCTATGTTTAAAATATAGAAGGTCAGAAATTCAATAAAATTATATAATCTTTTAAATAGAATATTAAGCAATTTTATTTTACTTTACTCGTGGATTTTATTAATAACACTTAAACAAATTATTTGGCCAGTAATTGCGAAGCTTCCCCATCCAGTTCCACTACCTTTCTCCTTGAAGAAATGCCTAAGCTTGATATACATATGTATACGGATCTGAAGTGTAAAGTGTGGAAAACGTCTTCATTTGTCGCGGGTCTTGAAAATTTTCTAGCATGATGCAATCTGTATTGCCAATAGTTCTTGTTTCGAGCTTCTTAGGCATCATCGGAAAGTTGCCCGATGGGTACAAGGATTGTAACGTATAATATTTGCGCCATGAATCCGTACTTTGTGTAAAGTTGAAGGCATATAATACCAACTATATTTACTACGGTAGATACGGATTTATTTACGGTAGATACGTTCCTACAAAGTACCGTGTTGTGCGAAACTGTGTTATATAAGACTGGAAGCCAGTACAAAAAAGGGGGTTATGTTCCAAAAGCTATTAAAAAGATTTTTTTTTAAATTTCATATAGGTAACTTCATGTTTATTAGGAAACAAAACAAAAATATACATTTAATTTAATTTAATATAAACTTAATTTAATAATTTTCTTCAGTACAATTAAACGAGAACGTTTGTTTGGTTGAACAATATTACCTTCACTTTTTGAACTTTCTTCTATGTACATTTTGTGCACCTTCTGTCCGTTTAAAAAAATCTGTAAGTTGGCTTTGCTTGCTTGCGCTTACAAGTTTGTTGTGAATTGTATCATATAGTGATAAGTAATCTTTACTTAAAGAATAAAAAATTATGCTAATTGCTATCCACGAAATGAACTCTTGCACCACAAAATATGTACTCAAGTTTAATAGGTAAAAAAAATACTTCCAGACATAGTTTATTCACAAAAATTTGGGGTATTTCCCGAAAAAAAAGCAATAAAATAAGCAGTAGAATTTCGGTTATTCCCATGTATTGTGTGTTCATAGTGCATAATGTAATTTTCTAAATAATTTTAAACAAAAATCTCGTTATCGTGTTGTAGAAGTCCGTGTTATAAGAGGGTTTTGGGGAATTTTTCTTTTCGTGTTAGAGTGAAACCGTGTTGTAAAATACCGTGTTATAGGAGGGTTACCTGTATTCCGCAGTTTTAAAGGCAAATTCTCCAAATTTTTGTGGATTGATTTTTTTACCACACGATTTTTTATTAGTTTGCAAAATAATACGGAATCTATGTATCAACGTCTCATCAATTGCGTCAATCAACGTCTCCAGTAATGGCAGACGTGCAAGTAGGCTTTGCAAAAAACCGTCTTGCAGTATTACCATCATTACTATTCCCGCTACCTTGTCGTGGTTTATCTATAATTAAACCGAATTCATTACGAAATCTTTCCTGGACTTGTTTTTCCTTGGTTTGTTTCTGCTTCTTGTGCTCTTCTGTGGTCGCAGACCATTTTCTGAAAAATAGATTGTATGAAATGTGAAGGATGACTTCCATAAAGCGAATTCAAGGTGGAAAGTCCAAATTTTAACGTTTCTTCTCGTTCAATTTAATTTTCAACACGCTCAAGATAATTCACTTCTTTTGGCTTTGCAAGACACACTGGACATGTTGAGCTTGATGGTGTATTTGTTAATACTTGCAGTACTTTACCATCTGTCGTGGTGGAGAAGAGTTGATGTTTTATTGATATTTCATTTCCATTCTTTGGAACAACTGTGGGCATAAGAGAATAAATTTTAGTTTCAATAGCTTTAATAATTTCTCTGGTTTTCTCTGGAGTTTCTTTACAAAATTTTATTAAAATAGGTCTACATAAGTGTATGGACGATGTGGTTGGGTTTTCCCAAATATCAAAATTAACTAAACTTAACAACGTCATTAACAAGAACCCGTTAAGATATCGTTGTTAAGTTAACAACCAGAATAGGGCCGTTAATCATTACATATTTTTATATTGTATTTCTTTTCTCATTTTTTACCGTCATTACAGGTGATTGCTGTCAATCGTGTATGGCTCGAATACCGTATGCCACTTTGATTGCCACATTGATGTGTCTGCTCGGAGTCGGTATATTTTGTGGAACACTGTATCGAGGTGCTTCATTGACGGTTATTATGATGGATCAAGTGTTTCATTTGCGTTTAATATGGTAATAAAATTGTGATGATGTCAATTTTGAAAATTGTGAGTTTGTACTCATTTGTGGTTTTTGGTGTCATTCAAATAAACTTTTTTTTAGTTATACAACTTACAATAAGTTTTTTTAGTTATACAATTTATATGTGTAAGCATAAAATATTTAAAAAAGGGGTAAAATCGTATCGCGCCTACTGTTTTTTCCATAAATATAAAGGTATTGCAAAGTTCATGGTCTACTTTGGTACTTTTTAAACCGAAAAGTAGTGTAAAATGTACAAAATACCCACATTTTCCAACACTGGTGTGTATTATTAATATTTTCAACTTCTTCCATGACACATTTTTCGTTTGAGGCCGCTCTCTCGTGACACAGTTGACTTTTCTGACAGCAATTGACAATTTTTCTTAAAAATTTTAAATTTACCCTGTAATTTTTGGGGTTTACAGGAATGCCCAAAAAACGTATAAGTTTTTTTTAATTTAAAATTAATTAAGTTTTTCTGATTTTAACTTCTTTCCAAAGTATTGATTTTTTGTGAATAAAAAAGAGACACTAGCTGAAACTATAGCAAGGTTTTATATAGGTTGGCCTCGGCATGTATAGATATCTAGCCACACCAACTATTGGCGGACCTAGACATGTAGACATAAATCAGGCGGAAAATATGGTGTAAAAATTATTATACGTACGAGATCTGTTCAAAAAGTATCAATAGCCCTCACTTATGCTGACAAGTTCGGCCACTTTGAATGTTCAGTTAATTCTTTACAGCTATTTTGCTGGGACGTGTCCGCCTAAAGGCGGGCCTAGACATTTTCACCAGGTAAACGCCAGGCAAACGAGGACTTCATATTCGTGTTTCTAGACCCAAGATTAGTGTATATGCATTCTTGGAGCGCAAACAAAAATTGCGATATTACAGGGTTTAATGTTTAATACTCATTTATTAAGAAAATTTTCTTTAAGAAATTATAGAATACGGACACTAACAGGATTGAAATCAAATCTTACTTTAGATACATACTTGTATATTTTAAATACTATGTATTTATAAAAGCATCTCATTTTCATACTTTCATTTTAATCCATTGATTCATTTTATTTGTTGGCATCAGGATTGAAGCGGTACAAATGATTTTCGTTGGCATCGGCGCCAGCATGACAGCACTTGGTCTCATGATACTCTTCGTTGGATTTTTGGCAACTGGAGCGACACGTCACAAGGTTTATCGAGCGTGGCGTTCGCGGGTTGGTGGACGGATTTCTTGTGCAGTGGTAAGAAGAAAAAATAATTAACGAGCTTAATTTTACAGCTGTTTTTTCCACTCTTCTCAAAAGTTGTAATTATCTACTCTTCAAAATGTTCTCAAAGCTTTAAAATTGCTTTAATTATTTTCAATGATGAATGAGTTTATAATTATGAAATTTCTAATTGCGCAATTTTGTGAAGAAATACTTTATTATACAATATATAATCATATACTCTGCATGATATTGAATATAATTAATAATAATAATCATAACTTTACAGTTGATGGGCTTAACATATTTGCTGAATTTCGTTTGGATACTGATATTATGCTTCTTGGTTATTATCACTTTTATTTATACAATGTTTTGGAATATGTGCTCCAGCGTCGAACGTTCATTGAGTTGTATTGATTTAACACAATTTCGTAAGTTTATTATAAACTATTATTATATTTACCACATCGAATACTCCTCTATAAAGACCTTACAAAAAAAATAGCTTTTCTAAGTACAATGTTAAGCGTCTTCTGGCGATAAAGGCCCTATTTTCTGCATACGATATTTCGCTTATGGTTATGAAAAACTCTCTTTAAATTTTGTTGCATTCCACAAAAACTGACATTTTCCACTGACATTCCACAAAAACTATTTAAAAATTTTGTCGTTGTTGTGTGTAGATTTCATGTTTCCTGCCAACATCAGAGAGGAAGATATGAAAATATGTGAGAAGTATGAAATTAAAGCCTTTTGCAAGGATGGTGTCGAAAATGCTGAAGCAATGTTCATTCTGGCTACACTCGCTACGCTGCTAGTCATTCTCAGCTTGGTGCACTACCTGATGTGCCTGTCGGCCAACTATGCGCACATACGAGATCATGAGAAGTTCCAAGAGTTACAGGAAATACAAAATCTCAATGAATTGGAATTTAATGCCGCTTCGAAGGATCGTTTCTAGGACATATTTCAGAAGATTCATTTTGAGCTAAAAGATAAATAATAATAAAAGCGGGATATTGTTACTGACTGAGACAGAACACACTCACATACATTCACAAGCACCGGAAACAAAATACTGCCAGCTATACTCTAGCTTCATACGAGTACATTGTACATAAAATACAACATAACCAGCGACGAAAGGTGCAAATAACATGATAAACCACCAACCAAACGAATGCAATTATTGTCATTTTGATTTGAATTTAATGATTTTCAATTTTTCACTATTTATAAAACGTTATTTAATTTCTATTGATTTAAGTTGTATGTATTAAAGGTTTTAAAAATATGTAGTTGAAATAGACGAAATGAAGTAGAAATAGAAATAGACGATACGAAACGAACGATTATGAAATCATGCGCATAGATGCCAATTTCCCCAAAATTATTTTACCTAATATGTAATAAAAGTAAACCTTTTGGAGTTAATATTTAAATAAAAAGTAATTTTTTTAAATATGTGAAAACAAAGCAAAATCAATACGAAAGCCGCATGCATGAATAACCACGAATTCGTGAATTATTTGTAATGAGTGAGGTTTAAAATATTTTGCTTTTAAATATATTCAAACAAAAATCTAATTTTATTTAATATGGATGGTTTACTTTCCCAATTGCTCAACTCCAAGAGCTCAACAAATTTCGTATACAGAGTTAAACAACGAATCTACACATGCAGTTAATCACTACTAACGTTTCGTCACGGCACGTCTATTTTTTTTTTGACCTTTTTTTATTTAATTTACTTATTATATTATTTTTGTTAGATTTATAAAATTTTCTTTACCAAGATCATGAAACATATCAAACATCATTTCATCATAGTTTTACATCACAAAAAAGCAAGCACGCATCACATAATGTACTCTTATTATGTCACAAACATTATATTTTTTTAAATATATTAATAATCATACTTTTATATACATATTTGTTTATTATAAAGTGGAATATTGTATTTATTTATAATTTCATTAACTAATTCTAATTCGAGTCATTTGAAACTACAAGCAACCACTCGATTGAACTCTTCCGATTCAGACAAACCGTCCAAATGCTTCTTGTTTATTTGAATAACAAATAAAAACGTTAAATAAACCAATATCTAAGCTATTTATTATGGTTAAATTGACTTTTTGGTGACTTCTAATTATTTTCTTCCTAATTTTTGTTTTCTTATTTTGTTCCTTGCATTTTTTTCAAAAATTTTAAAAGCATAATGTCTTTGAAGAAGCACAAGAACAAGAACCTTTTCACTTCCTGCAAAATACGCGAAATATGTTTAAAAATTTAAGCTCAAAATGAATTCTTCTGAATACTACGAATTATACCGTATATTAAATAATAATAAAGAACTTTTCATTTCTCATGACTTGTGCGATTTATTCAAGTCATATTATTTATTTATTTGGAAAACAAAAAACAAGGATTTTGATACATATTTTTATGTATAATAATCACCTAACGATTATCATTGATATATTTATGATATCATTGATAGCAAACTCATATGAGTATAACTATCACGTAGTTGACAACAAAAGCAATAAGATTGGCTTTTATTAATCGTATATAAAAAAGACAATTTAATACATAGGTATTATGACAGCATCCCTGTAGGAGATCCCGATGTAAATATGTCACTATCCAATTCGGAGCTGAACTAGTTCTAAGTCAATCTATACGTACATGGCGAATTTCTGCATATCATTGGAGGTATCAGTTGACCACTGTATGCATTACCTTCGAACTAATGGACGAACTAGAACTTCAGGTTATACCTTCCGTGTAGAAAAAATTTTAACCCTTCCGACTAACTAGATCAGCTCAAAAGAGTAATATGAGCCTTTTCAATACTAAATTTTCTTTGGTTTAATATTGGTTAATTAACAATAACCAACATGATAACTGGATGGTCCTATCCACCGATTTACAAAATTACACTAAAGTAAAATAAAATATTGCATTTATTAAGAATTCTAATTCGAACAATTCTAATTTTTTTGCCAAAAAGTGTTGTCCTGTAGCTTGAATGGCAACATTGAAATTTTTCACTACTTCTCTGACAACTACTGACAACAACTGACAACTAACTAATTTCTCTAGTTTAATAACTACTTCTATCGCCCACTAATAGTTTTATTTAACTACAGCTAGTATCTTGTAAGTACTTGTATGTATTTATATTAAGATAATAATACAAACACATTTATAAAGAATACAATTGTACACGTTAAGAAATAGAATATAATTCTCAAAAACATACATATATAAATTATATTGTAGATTGCATTACATACATTTGCATACATTAACATTTGCTTTACATACATTATTTGTATATTGTACATTGTGCACATTTTTATATACTATCCAATCTTCAAAGTAGATATATTTACATAATATTTATGTATGAATACCTAAAACAACATTGCCGCACAAGTTATAATTAGAATTTATACTTTTCTACAGTATTTACACTGACTATACAATATAAAAAATATACCATTCTCACAATAGATACCATTATACCATGGTATATACCATTACAGATATAGATACCATTCTGGTATCTTAGAAAAAACCAAATCACAAAAATGGCAAAATTTTCAACTCTAGAAACAAAAAATAAATTGTGTAAACATTCCTTCGAACTATGTTAATTACTTTAAAAAATGTTTATATTAAAACATATCGTTTATCTGATTTGCTTTATTAAGAAAATTGTCTAACAAAATTCATATAGAAGCAGCAATAGCTTCAAAAATACTTTACATTAAAACTTTGTAATCTAATAAAATTTTTTTATCATAAGTACGTGGGAGACAGTCAAAATCCCGAATTACAAAATCCCGAAACGACAAAATACCGAAACGACAAAATCCCGATGCGACAAAATCCCGAAACGACAAAATCCCGAAAAATTTTTAATACCGAAATGAGAAATCCCGAAAATCACGAAATAAAATTTTTAATTAATAAAGAAATGACATTTAAGTCACAATTTTTCCCGAAGCGTAGTACGCGCCTACTTGCCTTTTTTTTAATTTTTGCCGTCAATACGCGGAAAAACCTGTATGCAAAAAACTTCACATGACCGTAAGGATTCTGCTGATTGAGGGTATTGATCCCTGCCGCAGCCGAAGGCTGCCAATACGCGGAAAACCTGTATGCAAAAAACTTCACATGACCGTGAGGATTCTGCTGATTGAGGGTTATGATCCCTGCCACAGCCGAAGGCTCATATTACCGAGAGGGCTCTGCTAAAATTTTTTTAATGTTTTTTTAAAATAAATTTAGTGGCTAAATTGAAGTTTGCTAGTGGTTTTAAAATGTTCAAGAAGATGGAGGAGAATACCGAAAAACTAGTTTTGTAATTTCGGGATTTTGTTATTTGGGGATTTTGTCGTTTCGGGATTTTGTCGTTCGGGATTTTGTCGTTCGGGATTTTGTCTTTCGGAATTTCGTTACCAACCCTAAGTACATGCATTATCTCAAGTTTTTCAAGAGTTATAATTCTTTAATTTTGAGGGATACACACGTTAAAATGTATGACCATTAAAAAATTACTTAATTATACATCGTACAATTTTATTAAATATATATTACAAATTATATTTCGTATATGCAGCATATATTTTCCCTATCATCTACTGATTGATAGAATTATAAATGCTATGTTATTATATATCAGAACGTTACAATTCGGTAATCATAACAAAGTTTAAGTAATAAAGAAAATCACACAATTTTTATTGATTTATTTTCTAACGATTTTTAACGATGACAGTTGGTACATGTAGATATTCCAACATATAAAATTTTGATATTAAATTGTCACTTGTTGGATGATAATACCCAACTTGTTCTAAAGGTTCTGTTCTATTCAAGAGGGTGTTCTAAGGGTGGGGAGGGTGAGGGCTTCTAAGTTCAGCAATGATTCTTATCAACTTAGCGGTAGTTGCATGAAACGTCACTTCCCTTCAGAAGGAGGGACAACTTCCTTTACTTGTTTTTTTGCAGGTCAAATTATTTCTACCGTTATTATTTAATTTATTCGACTAGAATTCGCCACAAGCTGATAGAGCATAATTTTCTGAATAAAACTGCATTTTAGTTTTTTTAATTGGAGCTCTTATTAATTTTTAATAAGTTTTTGAAAACAAAATCGTAGCTATTATATCATCTATGTAGGATTTAACACATTCATGATGAATTTACAATCAAATGGAATGTAAACAAACGAAAAAGAAGTACAAGAGTACCGACAACGAAATATTCGCGAATACATCGCGAATTTAGCGATGCTGTTTGCGTCGGCAGCACAGACATTTTATTATACCCTACACCCGAAGGGATGGGTGAGGAATGGAGATATAGTCTTGAGATTTGCCAAGAATATTCTCTTCCATTTAATGCTCGTTGATATCAAAAAGGGAGAAAATCGAACATTGTCACGCCTACTTTTTTAATAATATTAATGAAATCAAATTTGAGAGCTGAATTTCTCAGCTCGTAATCCGGATCTAAAGCTCAAGTTTCATTGCCGCGTTTACCGCATTGGTGAAAGTTATCTCATAGAAATCGGGCGTGACACGCCCACTGGTATACGATACCATAATAAAATGAGGTGTTTGTTGTAAATGAGTTAATATATCAAAATTTACTATCTGTAAATTTAATGCAAGTGGGCATCACCCGCCCACTTTTTATCGTCACTTCGACAGATAACGGTGTAAGGTATATGAGCTTCGGACAGGCCGAAGTTAACGCTCTTACTTGTTTTTTTTTTTCTCGTTTCCCATAAGAGCTTGTGTTATTTTGACACAGGTGTTATTTTTGGGTTTAGTAGGTGGTGGAAAACCACCTGGTTTTGATGGATTGACAAATTTTTGTGAACGCACCAAGGAGGTCCTAGTTAAGTGTCAAAGGCAGACCACACAAACGCAATAGGTTAGCAGTTAGCAAGTAATTAGAGCTGTTTTTCTGTAAATCAATTTGAAGCTCTGGGTCTGCAACTTCAGACTGTAAGGACGAGAAAATGCTTGGTGAAAATTTTGTTTCGCTCAGACCAGCGCGAACGACCTTTAAACTTTTATATAAGCTCGCATCAAGTGAGCTAAGTCACATTTTTTCTTTGTACTAAGACAATAAACCTGTTATAAACTGTTTAAAATCATTTAGAATACTTTAATTTTGAGTAAGGCTTTCACTTTAATTACATTTCAGTTTTTTTATTTATTTCAAGTTTTGTTGAGTCCGGTATTCCTTGTAATAAACAATTTTTGGCTTTACTAAAACTACAACTCAATAGTTAATTAAAATTAAGATATAGATATTTTGATTAACATTTCATTGCATTTAATAAATAACAATATTGAGATTGTTAAAAATATATTCTATTCAGAAAATATTATGAAGTATTTTATTGAAATAGTTTATTAGTTTTTTAAACTAAGGTACAAATTTGTTTTGATATACATATAAAAACACTCATAAAATAAATTAAGTTTTATGAGTATAAACTATGTTAAAAATATAAAATTAATTGCATAATAGTAATTATAAAATACTTCTTTTTCTCTCGCTCTATTGAAAACCAATCTATCGAAAATACTTAATAGAACTTTGTTGTAGATGTTGATGCTGTTGCTGGTGGTTTTGCTGTTGTTGGTGATGATAACTTTTGGGTGTTCCTGTGGTGAAATCGTCTTTCATTAGGCTTGCAGCTACACCAGGTAACATTGGGGCACATTTCAATTCTCGTTCAACCAGTGGAATATTTGACATTTTTTCTCTAACCATGAGCGGCAGATCGTCATGGGCTGCAAAATGTGTAGAGATACCAGAGGGTTGAGTGTAGGTAATGCCACCACCTTGAGCTTGCGGTATCAACGAAACTAGAGATCGGTCATGAAATTGCACTTGAACAATGCCATGCGATAGCTGAAGATAGTAAATGTAGATAAAGATTATAAAATATGGAAAGTATAAAAGTTATACGGGATAAACTAAAATTATTGTCATAAAACTTTTAGTCAGCATGTATGTATGTCAGAGTCTAAAAAATAACTCTTATTCAACAAATTTTTTGAATAAAAGTCAACTTTTAGCTTTTACTTTTAGAAATAAAAGTTAACTGTTAACTTTTACTTTCAAAAACAAAAGTTAAAAGTCTTTAAAATAAGTAATTTTAAAAAATCTTTCAAAATCTTGCAAAAATCATTTTGCACGTGGTAGGAGGTGAGTGACGACCCCTACAATGACCCTCCGGGGATAGGAGGGAAACGGATTTAGGACATGGTGGGTGAGAACCCCCAAAGTGTTAATAATCCAAAATCCGTTACGTGACACTTCCTATCGATTTGTGCAATAAAAATGTTTGGGTCAGAACACCCCTATATGACCACTTTAGGGGGTACCTACCCACCGCCCACAATGTCCAAAACCCGTTACACGATATTTCAATCAATCTTCCAATGATGCTCCTAGTCTCTTGGATTATTTTATAGTGTCTGATAAATACGTGTAGTTTTTTTTGATTAGTTGTACTTTGTTTCTGACCATTACTTATTATTCTGCACTGTCAATGTACATTTAAATCATTATATGAAAATTCTTATTATCGTGATTTTAAATCTATCGATTTTCGAGCCCTATTCTCTGATATACGTATGTTTAATGTCATGGAACGATATTTGGTTTTCTTCCTCTATCGCTGAAAAATGCCGATTTTTGTAAACTTTGTTAATAAATTATTTAATAGACATGTTCCATTAAAAAAAGCTATCTTCAAAAACTCTATGTCCCTGATTCACCTCCCAGATTTTCATTGCTCTTTGCAAACGTAACAGGCTGCGCAGTTTCTGGGCTAAAAACCTCACTACTGAGAATTAGGGAAAATTACCGTGGAGCTAGGAACGATTCAATGAAACTAATAAAGCATGTGAAAAGTTCATACTATTCCAAGACACTGAGTACGTCCCTACCATCTAAGGTCCTTTGAAGGAACCTATCAAAATTGGGAATTCCCTCTTTTCAGAAAAATCCCTGCAGTATTGATCCCAACGTTATGAAAAGCCATTGTTCTTCCTCTAGCAAAAAAAAATGCCTGCTGGAATCTATGACAGCATCCTTCCTCCGCTGTGTAAGGTCATTAAAAATTTAATGGCTAAGCAAGTATATGACTTTCTTAACATGCGCAGTTTATTAAATCCACTTCAATCTAGATTTAGAAAAGGTCATAGTTGTACAACGGCCGTATTAAAAATACCCGAAGACTTAAGACCCTCATTTGAAAACAATTTGTTGACTTTGCTCTGCACGTTAGATTTCTCCAAAGCCTTTGATGTTAATCACGATCTCTTTTGTTGTAAACTAAAATATTTATTAGTGTTTGATGTTAACAGTCGTATTGCAGTATTGTTAACAGTCGTGTTAAGATGTTCTCATTGTTTGTGAATGACATCTTTCGGGTATGCAGATTTTTCTCTATTCACGCGTATGCTGATACGTACGTCCAAATTTATTTGTCGGGTTTATGTTATATGAATAAGACCTAATTCTGCGATTGAATGATGACTTTAAGAGCATATACACTGGAAACCTTTAAATTATAATGATTTTTTGGCAGCGTCTATCAACAATAATAAATTGAATTTCGTTACGAGCGTGGTAAATCTCGGATACTGTATAAATACAACGATGTCTTGGCTTGATCACATCTATGTATATGGCTTTGCGTAAGATCTACTTTACTCTAAGTAATCTTAAAGCTGTTGCCGAATTTACTCCCATATCCGTCAGAAGAAAACTGATCGTTCAACTCATCCTACTGCGATATTGAATGCTATCTTAAAATTAGGAACTGTATATTTATGCATACATTTATCTAATCTTATTAAACGAGCTAAAATTGTATATGTAGTATATATTTGTAGCTTTTTTGAGGTCGAAAACGGCTCTAAGGATTTCTTTGATATTCACATATTAGGGAGATTGAGAGATTGCAAATCGATCTGTCGTGTTTTTTTTTTAATTAATTGTGGTGGTTTTTTTCTCTATTAAAGTGTTTGATCAACAAGTGTGTTAATAATTTATTGACATTGTTTTGTTTTTTGTTTTTGTTCTTTAATTTCGTTCTGTTCTGAAATAAAATGTCAATATGTATTCAAATATTTTTGTTTTGTCTTGTAAAACTTTAAGAAATTTATAAACAGGTGTCAATGTTTTCAAGGTAAAAATGTTTATAAAAATTAAAAAAATTTTGATAGTATACTGGCAAAGTGCTTTCCCTTCGCTTAAAAACGACAGACCTTTTTTTACTATTCACACTGCAAAAAATCAAAACTCTTTAATTTTTAAAATTTTTAAAAAGCCCGAGTAAACCTAACCATAAAACTTGGCAACGTTTGGAAAAAAGTTCTGAGCAACTGCTCGGGGTCCCAGGTTCTCTATACTAAGACGCCAAATATTTGTTTGACAAATTGCAATTTGGACTCACGCAAGAGTTTTTTTTTTATTATTCCGTCATTTAAATTGCTGAATTCCTCAAGGTGATTCTTTGTCAACGCTGTCAATGTGAAGCTCTCTACCATGTTTCCTATCGACTTGTGCAATTAAAATTTTTTGGTCAAAAAACCCCAGAGGGCCACTTTGGGGTCGTCATTCACCTCACCTCAGTCGTTTTGAGGACCACTTCAACAACAAAAGACTTTTATCAAAAAAAAATTTCAAATAACTTTTAAAAAATTACTTTTAGAATAAAAGTCTTTGACAGACTTTTAAATTACTTTTAAAAATAAATGTCTTTAAGACTTTTTTTAATGACTTTTAAAAAGAAAAGTCACTGGATAACTTTTTCCGGGACTTTTTTAATATAAGTTATAAAAGTTTCAAGCTCTGATGCATGTGTAATTTATGTAATATTCTGTATGTTACGGGGAATTTGATTAATACAGTGATTATTCATAATTACCGGTTATTATGCATATTAGATTTTATCACATTTACCAATCCGAGCGGTGATTATGCATAATAACCGGTAATTATGAATAATCACCGGTTAATTAAATATACCGTAACATATACATATATATATATTGCCATCGCGAGCATATGATCATATATCCAGTCCATTGGTCTGGAAAGATTACCCGTACACATTGATACCACAATGTGCCTGTTGCTACGAAAAGCTAACAAAACCTAAGCTTGTTTAGCTAGCTTCTTTCGGATTTGGTGGAGGGCCCTTCTTAAACTTGCTTCTTTACCGAACCAAACCGAATAAAAAAAAAACATCTTACCTCGGTAGCGATACCAACACCTGGCACATTTATACGTTTTATTGGAACATTGGACTGTGCAGCCAGAATGTCAGAAGGTATTGCATCATATCTAAAATTCATACTATTGGTGTTCGTTTCATTTCGTTCCGATGAAAGAGTGCTTATGGAAAAATTTATGGAGCCCTGGAAAATATTTCGATATACTATATGTAAGATTATCATCCTCTTTAGAAATTAATTTAGTACACTTCAATATCCGATTTAGATATTCGATTTTACCTGTTGCGACTTTGGCGTTGAGTACGCAACGTTTGTGTTATCGCGCAAGGAACCTATAGCACTGCACTGTGTCGATCCTTTCGCTGGCACCGGACGACGCCCAATTACAACCGGAAAACAACAATTGCCACCTCCTTGCACTGATTCCAATGCGTTGCAGATTACTTGACAGTGACGCACACATTCCACCTGATGCTCTAGCAGGTCTCTTGCAATATATTTTTGATGATTTTGCAATTGGCGACCATGTTCATCGTAAACTCTAACGCACTCACTCCCGCATTTTATTATTTTTGCGCCACTGTAGAAAAAAACTTCGAAGTCCTGCATGGTTTCCATTAGTTGACACTTCGCACGAGCGCTATAGTAAGTCACTTTTGGCGTTTTGCTTTTAACAAGATTTACAAAACGTGCTGCGTAAATGTACTTCTTCCACTGCTTTGAGGGTAAGTTATGGTAACTGAAAGTGATTTCTGATCCGATGGTGGTTGGTTTCGCAGGAGGAGCTTCACGAATGGGCAGACCTCTAAGAAATGTAAACATAGTAAATAAAAATATAAATAAATCGCTAGAGTATGGCCTACCGTCCAGGATCTGGTTGATAAATTACAATGCGCTGCCCATCCGAGGAAATCCAGCACACATCAGTAACGCGTTCCTCCTGCAATCGGCTCTTATATTTTAAAAACTCGAGTACTACTTCACCACTGCGTTGAATGCTCATAATGGCGTTTTTCGTCTTGTAGCGCGTGGGCAAGAGGCGTGCAGTGTTAAGAGGAGGCACCGACTTTATGATTTGATTTTTCCCAGATTCTGACTGATTGTTTTGCACAGAAGCAGCCGCGGGAGTATTCTGTGTCTGAGCACTCGGTAGCTGCGGATAAGCACCCAGCAGTAAAGCATGCTTTGGGGGCAAAAAATCTTGTTCAGCTTTAATATGATTTTCTACATATTCCACTTCATCAAGATACATTCTTTGCTCATGCTTTGCATGATCAATAACATCTTCGTCACGGATTAACTGCATGTGACGAGACCACGTTGGTGTTGCCGCCCTAACAGTCGGCCGTTGGTAAAGGGGCGGTTGTGCACAAAAATCTTGGCGAGAACTGCTTGGATTACTTTGAAAAAAAGGGGGTTGCTCAGAGATTTGAGCCAAGGGCTGTGATGTAAATTTATCTGCTGAACGCGAACGCTGCAACTGACGATTTTCAGTAGAATTGTCTGTAATGATATTACCGTTTACTTCTAAACCTACATTATAAAATTCTTAATAGCTCAACTGCTTGCGAAGGTAATGATACCACTGTCCGCCGTTGAAGACGAAATCATGCTATTTGGTCTCTGTTGATAACTAATCGGGATGGTGGAAGCCGTGCCAGCAGCTGGTTCGGTATATTTTAACATAAACTCATGCTTCAGTACATCGGTCAAATCGATTCGTTCACTGGGATTCTTTTTCAATAATTTATGGATTAAATCACGAGCTTGCAGAGACAAATGTTCGGGCATCATAAAATCAGACGTGACCACTTTGTCTAGGGTTGATTGAACGGCGTCAGTGTCGAAAGGCGGACGTCCAACTAGCAATGTGTAAAACATGCAACCCAAACCCCAAACATCGGCGGGCAGACCGTGCGAAATGCGTGTTACAACCTCTGGCGAAATATAATTGGGTGTGCCTATAATTTTGGTTAGTAAATTGAAGTTCTGAAAATATCAGCGTCACATATACCACAAAGCGTCATATGTTTCTCATCGGGTCGTTTAAGCTGTGTCGCTAAGCCAAAATCGGCGATTTTCACCTGCAAGTCTTTCGTGAGCAGTAAGTTGGACAGCGATATGTCACGATGTAGTATTTGATGAGAATGTAAATAGAGTAAACCGCAAACCACCTGACGAAGGATGCTAGCCGCCTCCTGTTCTGACAAGGGCCGACACATCTGATCCTTCATGTAGCGATGAAGTTCACCATTGTGCGCCAGCTCCAGAACTAAATACACATAGTTTAAGTCTTGGAAGCACGTATACAACTCCAATATTGAAGGGTGCTTCAAGCGCGTGTGTATTTCAATTTCTTGTCGTACGCGGTTTGCCATACCCGCTCTTTGTATTAAATTTTTATCGATCTAAATGTTTATAATAGTTAATCTCTATAAAATCATGTAAAATGTACAGCCTTTTAATTTCTATAAACGAAGGCACTGATTAGTAGCCATTGTGCTTAGTAATTTTTCAAAATTGGTTTTGTTTGCCAGCAAACATAAAATAAAGGAATCATGACGGCCGCTACACCTATGTTCGTTTATAGAAATAAAACTTTTTTAGTAATCTTTACCATTTTGATGGCAACAAATAGGTTAGTTTTTAAGCATCTTGCTTTGTAAACACTAGCAAAGCCACCTTTACCCAATAAGTGCAACACTTCGTAATCCTGGAAATAAGAACAGAAACATGAGAGTCCAGTAGGATACGCTGGTTGGTCCCATTGGACTGTACTCTGACAAACCTCAATGTTTTCACCCAATCCGCCGTATAGCGACATCTTTTATATTATTTATCCACTAGTTTATAATTACGACACTTTAACTGCATATATGTATATTAACACATCTCAATATTTAATTGATATTTTGACAAATAAAAATAAAAACAATTCAGAAATCCGCTGCTATTTTTATTTTAAAACGAACCGTCACAAAAAAAAGAACGCCAAACCCAGCTCCATTTTGTAATAGAATAATTTTCGCATTTAAACATCTGGTTATACGAATCGTCACACACGAGAACAATTGTGCATGCATTAAACTGTCACTTGTTTGTGAGGGAGATGAAGAGTATGGTAATTCGTGCATTAAAACTTATCACAGCCAAAACACATTGCGGCAGCGGCAGCAACAGCAACTCTCTCTCGCTGCTCAGCAAAGTACATTAGAGCAGCGACAGCAAGTCGGCTATTTGTTTTTGTATTCTGTATCCCATTCTCTCGTCTTGAAAGAGAGCTTACTCTCCGTATATTTTTCAATACAATTTGTCGGATTTTCAGTGAAAATTGGCAACACTGAGTGAAAAAGAGAGTGGAAAAAAGAGAGTTTTGCTTGCTGCCGTAATAGAATCTATTTTTCAGGGCAGCGGCAGCACCCATAAGCCTCTATATAATTTCTGTTTGCTGTTGCTGCCGCTGCCGCAATGTGTTTTGGCTGTCACTCTCGGACCTGCATGAACTGTGCACAAAACTAATAGCCTGAACACAGTCATTTCGTCGACGATGAGCGATGATAGTTGTCAAACAAACAAGAAAAGAAGAACAAGACGTACTATGTGGCTAAGGAATTAGAACACGAGCGACTACCGACGTTGCTTTCGTCGACGAATGCAACGAAATTTTATTTTTTTTCTCGTTTCCCATAAGAGCCAATGTAATTTTGACACTAGCGACGTCATTTGTAGTCAATGAAATTTGACTGTGTTCAGGCTATAACACATACACGATTTTACTTCGCGAGGGTTCTGAATTTTTCACTAACCCATACAAACCAGTGTTACCGTACACATTTTTTCCACAACATTTGTTCATCTCGTGTGTGACGACAAAAACAAAAATTGTGCACGCATAATTGTTTTCGTGTGTGACAGGCCATTATAAAATGAAAATACTACTATTTAATGTTTTTTACACGGGACGGATTGCATGACTCAAATTGCACCTTCATGTTCATTGCAAGAATGATTGCATATTGCGCAGGTCCGTTATTCGGTGTCAGCGTATTTGACGTTTGGTACGTGACGTCATTACAGGATAACATTTGTGAAATTACAAGTGAGTCCAGAGGCTTTTTAATTCGGCCATTTAAATAAACGAAGTATAATGAGTTGCAGTGTAAAAAATTTGGAAAAATTGGAACGTCGATGCAGCTTCTTCCATCAGTTTTTTTCTTTTTCCTTGCGACAAGGAATTATTGAAAGTTTGGATCAAAGTTTGCCGAATGGAAAATGGGCTTTAATACAAAAACATCATATGTTTGCATGGAGCATTTTACTGCAGATGACTTTGAAAATTATCTGCAGTTCGGAATGGGTAAGCAAACAATTGGAAAACGGAATTATATTATATTTCATTATTTCATTTGGCTAGGCCAAACAACACTATAAGACACTCCACCACTGCGAATTGGTATTTCACACAGCAAGTAATCGGCTGCCACACGACATTATTTATTATTCTTATTGTTATTTATTTATTGTTATTTTAAAACAATAGAAAATATTTTCACTTTGGAAAAATTTTTACGCCCTTCGAGCTGGACTAAGCAACACATTGAGGCGCTCCAATGTATTATTATTGAAAAATAATGCGCATATTACACAGATATATTCACTTTGAATAAATTTGCATAATAATGTCTCTGTAAAACCGCGTAATTATTTTAATATTTACAGTCTAATTCATAAAAAAATCTTAAAATGCATTTTAAATAAATTTTATATTAAATGCTTTCTAAATGTATCAAAGCTTTACAACGTACTTATAAAGCAGTCAATTCATAAACGAATTTTAAGGAATTTTTACCTATGAAAGCTTTAAAAACTGTTTTTAGAGAACAATTGGAATCTCACGAGAAAATATGTCAAATAATGTCATGAAATTGACAATTTTTTTTTAAAATTACAATATTTGAAAAAAACACGACAATTTCTCTCGCACTGTAAAGCAGAGTAAAGTAATTAAAATGAAATAATGAAGCAGGCATTTTTTAAAAATACAATGTCGTGGTTTGCGGGACACTATTTTCCTCGAATACCTTTTAAAGAAAAACTTTTTGCCTTATAAACCGAACACAGACCAAAAAAGCAACTCTAGGGTAGTTTCTAAATTATAACCATTGAAACTTGGAAGTTTTCGGGCTGCCGTTTTCAAACTTTTTGAGATACAGACGTATTTGAAAGCACGTTTTATGCTGATTTTCTGCTTTCTACAGATAATTCACACTAGGACATTTTCGAAAAATTTTACTAGTTATTATTTAAAAAAATAATAAACCCAAAAAGGAAAGGGAACAAATTTACATCTTCTTACCAGCCCCAATTTTTTTGTCGATTTTATGGTGTTTTTTTGCTCTGCTCCTGACCCCAACAAGCATAAAAAAAATTGTCGCTCTCTCTTGGGGGCGGGGCTGGAGCCCTTTGAAATTTGAAATATAACCAGCGATATCTCCGAAACTATAAGAGATATTCAGATTATATTGGTACCGTTAGAAAGCTAATATAAATATCATTAATTCATGTGAAGAGACATCGAAATGTTAACAGTTTTTGAAATAAACGCAATTTAAAATTTTTAATACTTTTTTTTCCCGTAAAAAAATTTTTTTCTAAATAAAATGTGTAATTAATGCATGCAATTACACTTAATATAAGAAAGTAGATTATTTAAGCTTTCATCCAAATTGGTGCTTTTTTTACGGAGAAAACGCATTTTTTAGAGTAAGTATAAACTACCCTTTTTGAATTTTGCTACTATGCAGTCTTTTAATAGTACGACTTTACAACGTATGCAACGTTGCGTCTTAGAAAGTTTAAGCTATGGCGGGAGTTACTTCCATTGTAGTTGTTCTATTGTTGTTGTTTTTTTAATGTTTTTTCTTAAATATTTTTTTATTTCAGTATTTCGCCACAGGGGAAAAATTTTTAAGAAAAATTCGCGATTAAGAAAATCGCGCGATTTTTCTTAAAAATTTTTATGTTTTAGTAAAGCGCCGCAGGTTACGCTCTATTACTTTAAAACAACACCAACACCATTACGCTACAGTGCATAGTACCAGAGTCGCATTCTTGAAAAAGTGTATAAAGAATTAATTGCAGAAAGTAGTTCGTTGCCATATTAAAAATCGCTTTTCTCCGTAAATAAAGCACCGATTGTAATGAAATAAATTTTCTAAGAAAGCTTAAATTATCTACTTTCTTATTTTAAGTATAATTGCATGCATTAATTACACATTTTATTTCAGAAAAAAAATTTTTATGGAAAAAAAGTGTACTAAAAATGTTTAATTGCGCTTATTTCAAAAACTGTTAACATTTCGATGAAATATCTTTTTACATGAATTAATGATATTTATATTAGCTTTTTAACGGTACCAATTTAATCTGAATATCTCTTGTAGTTTCGGAGATATCGCTGTTTATATTTTAAATTTCAAAGGGCTCCAGCCCCGCCCCCAAGAGAGAGCGACAATTTTTTTTATGCTTGTTGGGGTCAGGAACGAAGCACAAACACAAGAAAAAAACGACAAAAAAATTGGAGCTGGTAAGAAGATGTAAATATACATATGTAAGCCAAGGAAAGAAACATGCTTAAAGTGCCTTGTTTTGAACCGAGTTAACAAAAAATCGTTTAAGATGTGTAATGTTTGCATAATTAAGTCGTAAAGACGCTGAAATAAAACAGAGGTTCTCCGCTTCCTCCTCCAACTTTTTTAAAATATGTCTACATACATTCATATGTATGAAATACATATTTCTAGGTCTTTTAAATCAAAAGATCGCCATTATGTGCATGCGAAAAAGAAAATTGTTTTTATTTTCCGAATTCCTTTGATTTTAACAATGCTTAATTAACCTTTACGGCCTCCTGGAGACTTAACCTTTTTGGTTATGATATTTTCTCGGAATTTTTTATTTTATTTGTTTGATAAAATTAATGGCATTTTTTGGCAAAGCCAAATCCCTAAGGTATTTCAATATATATGTATATACTAAAGTCTTTTGCATAAGGCCAAGAAAGGTGTGTGTACAGAACAACATTTTCTTCAGAAGAACAAATGGTACAACCTCAACATGGTTCAAAATCTGATTTCTCGATTCGCGAATACAATAAAATGCATTGCATAAGATGCGTATCTATAAATTACGTCCAAAAATTTTTATTTCCTGTGAAAAGCCTGCAAAATTTGCAACTACCTGAAAAATTTTCTTTCGTTCATGATTTATTTTTAAATTTTGAACGTTTTTAAATTTTGTCTTTTTGTAACTGTTTCATAAAGCTATTTTAAAGTTATGAGTCGTTTATGAATAATGTTTTACGAATTTTGTATTTTAAAAGCTTTGTAACTCATTGATAAGTTTTTATGAATTAGACTGGTAAAACTTAACTTAAAATGTTAATATTTTTACGTACGAATTGTATGCGAATTTGACAGGTCGGTCATATTGTATTGACGAGGTACGCAGAACTCATTTGATATTTTGCAATGACCCGCGAGTCAAGCCAAAATTGTGTCGGTGTAACTCACACAAAGTTATTTTCACTAAGTGCCCTATTACATTGCCAGTTTTTTATTAACCAATTAGTCAAATTGTTTTTGTTTTCTGTACAAAGTTGTCAACTTTCAGCGAGAGCGTGAGAGGATGAATCTGGATGAACTTTATAGGCCCCATACACGGTGAGTCTGACTCGCGAGTCAATTGTATACGTGTTGACTCGCGTTTAGCCCACACACAGTTGAGTCATTCATTAAAAAGGAAAAAATTAAGAAAACGAAAACGAAGTGATTGTGGATGAAGAAGTGGTTCAAAGAACGGCCTACCTTCACACATCAAAACTTATTGAACGAGCTGAATTTTTCCGCTCCAAAGGATTTTCAAAATTTCTTGCGTTTCAACATCAGTGAATATAATGAGTTACTGCAGTTAATAAGAGTGCTAATTGAAAAAAAGGACACTTTCATGCGTGCTGCAATTTCGGTTGAGCAGCGGGGTTTTTGTCAATTACGCTACGCTATTTAGCAACAGGAAACGGGTTTGAGGACTTAAAGTTCACCAGTGCGATATCTCCAAAAGCGATTGGCAAAATTATCATTGAAACGTGTAATGCTATCATTACTGTTTTAAAGGACTATATGAAGGTATATTAAACGTATATTATTTCATTAATATATATTATTAATGATTTCCATTAATACTTCAATTACTCCAATTTTGTTACCTACACTTGAATTACTTATTTTTTATATATTTCAGGTGCCTGAAACAGAAGATGAATGGAAAAGTATTGCAGATGATTTCTATGCAAAGTGGAATTTCCCCAATTGTGTGGGAGCTGTAGATGGCAAACATGTGGCTATTCGAAATACAAAAAATTCAGGCTCCTTATTCTATAATTATAAAAAATTTTTTAGTGTTGTTTTGATGGCGGTAGTGAATGCCAATTATGAATTTATAGTTGCGGATGTTGGAATTAATGGCCGAATATCGGATGGAGGAGTTTTACGAAACACTCTCTTCGGGAAAGCACTATATTCTAATCGTCTAAATTTGCCGCAGCCAACAGCCTTGCCTAAAAGCGATCGTATTTTACCATTGACTTTTATTGGTGATGATGCGTTCCAACTGACAGATAACTTCATGAAACCGTTTGCACACACTGGCCTCAAAAAAGAGCAACGGATATTCAATTATCGTTTGAGCAGAGCACGCCGCATTGTGGAGAATGCATTCGGCATTTTAGCCACTCGTTTTGGTATATTTCAACGTGCTATAAACCTAGAACCGGATAAAGTGCAAATTGTTGTTCTTGCCTGTTGTTTCCTGCATAATTTTCTTCGGAAAAAGAAGTCTTTTAATACTGTTCAAGAGGATTCGTTGACATGGAAAATATACAAACAAAAGTTAAAAGTACATGGAGGCCCGACTTTCTGTTACAAGAGCTGCAACGAACCATCTCCCGCAATTCAACAAATAGCTCCAAATATATACGTGAACAATTCTGTGGATATTTTAATAATGAAGGCCAAGTTTCCTGGCAAAACAATATGGTTTAAACAATAAATTAAAAGTTCAAAATAAATTCAAAGTGTATTATTTGTGTATAATACACCAATAAATTTATTAAACAAATAAATTTCAAAGTATATTAAAGTGTATATTCAAAGTGTATTAAAAGTATTAAAATATGATGATAAATCTTGTCTATTTTGTGGTTGCGAATAAGCTTCTTCAGGTGAAGGCGTCGGCAGACGAACATACATAACCTTTGGTGGAATCGTGTTGTTTTGTCTGTGAAGGCTTCGGCGTAGATGCTTGACTGTAACATTTGTCAACGAATGCATCAATTTTAAGCTGACCTATTTGGCCATAAAAAAGCACTTCGCTGATTAATTTTTCGGGAATTAATGCCTGACCAGGATCCATTGCCTCCAGTTTCAGTGCCCACAATTCACTTTCTTTTTGATGGACATTGGGTTTGACCTTCAAGCGTTCAGAAGCTAATCCAATTAATTCGTCCAGTTGTTCACTCTGTTGTGATTTCTTTTTTTTAATTTGCGGTTCATTTTCCTCTTCGCCGTTCTGCAAAGAACGGAACAGATTTTAAATAAAATGTTATTTTACATAAATTATCTACTTTTATAACGATCTACTTTTATCTACTTTATATAAAAATGAATACTTTTACAACGGTACCTATATCATCCGGATATTTTTTACAGTTTAGGAGATATAGACGGTATATTTTCAAACTTTAAAAGGCTATAACTTCTAAACCAGACGAGAGCGACCTACATATATACTTACTAGCATATTGCTCTTTGATAAGCATGGAGTTTCGGTGTCTGTTGTAAATTTGAGTGCATCAAAATACCACAAAGGACTCGTTTCCACATCCCCTCCAGCGCCGCTTTTGCTAACGTCATTTATCCTCCGCATTTCTCTTTTAAAATTGCTTCGAAGATTATGTATTCTTCGGTTAGCTTCTTTTAGGTCGCTTTCTGGATATTTTTCTTTATATTTTTCAAACAAAATTTGGCTTTCCATGGCTTTTTTCTGCCTGTTGCTATACTCTTTACTTTTCACGTCTCACAAGGAAGTTAACGAGCGATAAACTTCAATGTACTCAAGTAAAAATTCTTTTTCTTCATTATTGTATTTTTGCGCGCACATTTTTCAGCCTTTTCTCTGGTTTCAGCTGAAATGAAATAAAAGAATTTGACAATCTGACAGCCAACTGACAGATTAACTGGCGAGTCATAGAAAAATATCAAACTCATTTGATATTTTGCTGTGACTCGCGAGTCAAGCCAAAATTGTGTCGGTGTAATGGCTGGTTTACACAGTGCAAGCTGCTGCCTGGCCAGTAGACAGCTACTAGGCTTGTCAAATTCCTAGGCAGCAGCTCGGCTCGCCTTTGCTGTCTACACGACACCTACTACCCAGTCCTAGATGAGTCGCGATGTCGAGTGAACTTGTTTTAATAAAAAAAACGGTAATACGCTCTATGACAACAATATTATGTCAGGAATTGGAAAATATCTATAACCTATTGGCTATGGTATAATAAATAAATAAATTAATATTGTTATTAAATTAATTAATAACAATTTAAATTAATTGTTTTCATTATATAATCCATTACATCAAACCATTTTATGGATGGTTTTTACACCTCGTCTGCGCTAGCGCCACTCTTCTTGCTTTTTTCGATTTTATTCACTTCTTGATTGTACGTAGATCGTAAATTTTTTATTTTCTTGGTTACCTCAATGGTGTTACCTAGGTGCATTCCTTTTGCGATATGTTTCAAAGATGCTTTTCTCATATCTCTATTTCGATAGTTTTAATCGAAACAATTCCACAGGTTTTCTTGGTCTCTGTAGAGTTTCATTAATGAAATATTATTGCCAGAAGACCATCTATCCGCAGCCATTTCGAACGATTCGGCGCAGTACACAAAAAAAAAAACAGCTGTTTCACGCACAGCTGTCCGGCGAGCAGGCGAGTGAAAACAAAAAATGTTGAAGTAATTTGGATGCGAGCTACTAACCAACTCACACGTACGAGTTACTCGTAAGTTACGTCCAAACGTTGCGAGTTACTGCAGTGCAGCTACTCGGAAGGCTGACTCGTACGCTAGCTGGCACTGTGTAAACCAGGCATAACTGACTCGCGAGTCAGACTCATCGTGTATGGGGCCTATTAAAGGCGGCAATCAAAGTGATTGGGGCCATCGAGGCCAAATTGCAATTAAAACAGTGTTCTAGTGCGGTGACATAAAATAGTATTCGCGTTTAGGAGTGAAAAAGCTCCATTTTCTTTGCAAAAAGGAGTTATGGGGGAGGAAAATGCACAAAGCAACCCTAAACAAGAATAAATAAGAACAGAACACTACGAAAACTATTTGACAGTTTGCAGCAATTATAATTGCAATGTAATATAGCATCAATCAGTGTTTGACGCGAGAGTAAAAATAATTCGTTGAATGATCAATCACTAACTTATCTAAACTGACTCGCGAGTCATGGCTTCGGCCCATAGAGTCCGTCAGACTTCGATTTTGAAGTTCTGAACTGTCAAATCGAGTTCAATGTATGCTTTCTTACGAACATCAACCCATAAGCAACGCAGCCGTCGAAGTCGAAAGTTGCTGAACTTTTAATTTTCAACTGCATCAGCACATTTGACAGCATTTTGTTTACATTTTAGTACAGTAAACTGAATGAAGTTGAAGTTTTCATTGGGCCGTAGCAATACGTTGACGCTGAAGTCAAAGTCAAAGTAGAAGTCTGACGGACTTTATGGGCCGAAGCCATGAAGAAGAACAAGACCAGCGACGAAAGCCGCCAATATCGAAACATCAGCGTTTTGTACCGCTGACGACTTCTACCGCTAAGAAATTATTGTTTTTCTTGTTTCCCATAATAGCAATGTAATTTTTGACATTTGTTAGCTGTAGAATCCCTACGCCACGTATCCGTTAAAACGTATCCGTACTAGACAAAGATACTATAACAAATTAGTGGTATAATATAATATGAACACAAATATATTGTATATTAATATATTTTTAACACATGTTTGGTTTTTTACAAATAAAGGCTTTGGCTTTTTAAAGGTTTGGCTTTTCAACAAGGGGTGTCATTTTAAATTTCCTATTATTTTTTCAGGTTGCAACATCCAATGCCATTCCATGACGTTTGACAAAGAAGAACTAGAAGTTTTCAGATATGGATCGATATACGCTCTCACAACGCATTGAAATATTATCAAGCGCCTTCTCGCAAAGCTATAGTGAAATGAATCGATAAAGTTGAACGTCTCGAACAAGTTAGTGATGTAAAGACTCACACTCGTGCACGTTCGTACGTTTTTTTTTTCAGCAAGACGGCGCTACATGCCATACAGCTGCTGAAACAATGGCTCTATCTAGCACTCAAAGACAATATTAAAACTGTCATTTGCGAGATAAACCGCAATTATGCGAAAAAGTGATGAAAAATTTCATCAGAAGCATGGGCATTTGCGAGAGGAGTCCCGGCGGACATTTGGCAGATATTTGGGTCTATTCTGTCAAGTCCTTTATATAAAAGATCTGTTATTCTGTTACGCCTTAAAAGTTTGTTAAAATTAACTTATATAAAGAGTAATACATATTTTCTAATTATATTGCATATTAACATAAAAGTCGAAGGTGAAAGCATAAAGTGATATTAACAAAGGATTAAAGTCTCAGTTTCATAGACTCCGTTTGCGTGCGTATCCGTCAGAAATCTATTACAACTATAACAATTGTTGTTGTAAACGCACGGACTCTATGAAACTTATCCCATATGTTTACAAATATTTCAACTTCTGACGGATAATGTCAGATTTCTGACGGATACGCACGCAAACGGAGTCTATGAAACTGAGCCTTAATTGTATCACAAATATGACCGATTGTAGGCATATTCGCATATATATATATATATATATATATGGATATATATTAGAGAGCTGCATAAGTCGACTTACAAACTAATTAAAACAAAAAAAAAATACTCAAGCACTGTCTGTTGTTGCTTTTTTGATTTCATAAACAAGTGTGTCCAAAAATTTGTGCAAACCCAATAACTTTTTAACATCACAACAAAAAAAGACTGGACAATACATATTTAAATTGAAGACAAGAAAAAAAATAGTCATCGCGTTTTTTAATAACAGCAAGAGCAGAAACAGTAAATGTGTACTGCGAACAACGAAAAAATACTCCGAACGAAACTTCTAGTTTCTTTGTATATCTGCTTGCCGGTAATCTTTACACGAGAGAGGCACTGAAAAGAGAGGCAAGTAAAGATACAAAGAAACTATAAATTTCGTTCTTCTCGCCAGTAATTTTTCGTTGTCACAGTGTTTCTTCGTTGTTTTAAATTCTCCTTTGTTGTCGTAATTTTACGTTGTTGTTACATTATTCATTCGTGTGTTCAATAAATAGCCTGAACACAGTCATTTCGTTGACGATGAGCGATGATAGTTGTCAAACAAACAAAAGAAGAAGAACAAGACGTACTATGTGGGTAATAGCCTAAACACAGTTAAATTTCGTTGACTACAAATGACGTCGCTAGTGTAAATTTACATTGGCTCTTATGGGAAACGAGAAAAAAATAAAATTTAGTTTCTTTTGTCGACGAAAGCATCGTCGGTGGTCGCTCGATTTCTACTTCCTTAGCCACATAGTACGTCTTGTTCTTCTTTTTTTGTTTGTTTGACAACTATCATCGCTCATCGTCAACGAAATGACTGTGTTCAGGCTATAAGGAAGTAGAAATCGAGCGACTACCAAAAATAATGCAGAAGAAGAATGTCTAATCCCTTGACCCATGTGCAAAAATAAAGAAGCAAACAAATTAAGCTCTTGGCAGGCAATAACAAAACACCAAACTGCTAAAGGCAAAAGACATAAAGGAAGAATAAAAGGGGAAAACTTTTCTGCCATCGTCGCTCACGCCTATGGCAAATTTTCTGAATCGAACTCGTTTTTAAGTAAATAATTATAAATCCTTTTTTATCTGCTTTTTCTGAACTAAAATTAAAAAGGATTTTGGAGCAAGTTAAGAATAGGTGCCTGGCTCAGATATTATTATTTTTTTTAAGCATTTCTATTATAACCCTAAACAGTGCTCTTTTGTCTTAGAACACACTTTAATTTGCTTAAAAGCACAAAAGATACCTAAACATATTATATACCGTTTGAAAGGTAATATGGGGTATAAAAACGGTGATTCCATTTTATACCTTAATTGTCATTTAAGGAAGAAAAATATATTTTGTAAAACGAAGTAAGAAATTTTTGAAAGTTGAATTATCTCTGTAAATATGGCAGCAATCGCTAAATGTTTTAAAAGATAAAAGAAGGGCCTTGAAATATCCTTTTAAAAGCGCAAATGTTACGTTGATATCTCAACTCGTTTTAAAGATATAGAAGTTGCTGAGTAGAACGAATTTCTACCATCCCTTGTCAATTTTGGTTTGGAGACAAACCGGTTTCGGCGATGTGCCATCTTCAGTGTCTTTTTTCGTTCTGGTCATTTCGTACTTGTTCATGTCTTCTTATTGTGTCATGCGTGAGCAGGTAACTCCGTTCTGGTTAGTTCGTATTTCTTCACGTCCTTTTTATACCCTACACCCGAAGGGATGAGGGTATATTTATTTTGTTCTTCCGTTTGTAACGCATTAACGGAGGCGTGGCAGGTATAGAAAAGTATATATATTCTGGTTTAGAATCACCTCCTGATTCGATTTAGCCATGTCCGTCCGTCTGTCTGTCTGTTTGTCCGTCCGTCTGTGGAAATCACGATTACAGTAGAACGAATAGAGGTATCGTCATGAAATTCGGCACGAATATTCTTTGTCCTACGCTGTTGAGTATTGAAAATGGGAAAAATCTGACCAGTGCCACGCCTACTTTTTATATAAAATATGCACGCATCCGTGCTTTTAGCTCAATTTCTCAGCTTGTAGACCGAATTTTCAGCTAAAATTTTATTTCCGAATCCACCATATTAGACTTAAATATACTCCAAAAAATGGGCGTGACACGCCCACTTTTATACTATACCATATAATAAGGTGTTTGGTAAGAGAAGCGGTGTTGTAGATGGGTTAATAGATCAAAATGTGCTCCCTGTAAATTAGAAAAAGTAGGTGTCACCCGCCCACTTTTTATCTTTTTGACAGATGCGGGTGTAGGGTATATGAGCTTCGGCCAGGCCGAAGATAACGCTCTTACTTGTTTTTCTAACATGTAGCAGACTTTGGGTATTTTTTTCTAATTGCTTTATTGGTAGTTTTTATACAGTCGTTTTTATTTTTATTTTAATTGCTAGGTCATCCTTATTGTGTTTTCTTTCTACAGGGGTAGGTAAAAGTCAGTAATTTTTTGTTTTTGCGAATTTTAAGTAGTAATGTTGTTTTGTGCTTAGTTGCCTTGAAAGCAGAGATAAGGAGATAGGAAACTTCGTTCCCGCCAAAAAATATGTCGAACAAAGACTGAATTTCTTCGTTTATTTTTACGTGGGGACACATGTATAGTATATGTGTGCTGTATGTGAAGTTCACCGCATGTCGTCACGTTTATTTGACATTTCCTTTGTTTATCATTTTATGAGAACAAAAATTTATTAGATTGCGAAAATTGTTTTGCTATTTCGCAAAGAAATTAGGGTTTTTAATGAAGTTAAATCATGCACTGGACTGTGCAAGTGGCACGGCAAGTATTAGGAATTATTAATTCCGAACAGCAATGATGTCATTCGTCAAGAGCAACTGCGCGAGCTAATGGACAATACCAGCATAACCGATCATGATGGCTAAGTTGCATGATTATGTGGAGTTGCAACTACTGGAAGTGGTGGTGGTGGTGGTGGCGGCGGCGACGCATCACAAATTGGTAAAAGCTTACCACAACATCATGGCTACGGGTAGTGAATGGCATGCTTGAAGAATTTTGAATCTCATAATTTTTTGCGAATTTTTAGGACTTTGGCTTAGCCCTCTTTTGCCCAAAATCCCATACCGCCAAAACAGAAAGTTATGTCCATACTTGAGAAGCCCAGAAGTGCTATGGACGAAACGTACAGGTAGGTTTTATGATCAAAACATATATTCTGTCTTTTTTATTGTGAAAGTAAATTTTCCTTCTTTTCATTCTGTTCAGACGAGGTTACGACGAACACGTTGCTTACGAGCAACAAGCTTATGATAGCTATAGCTACGGACATGCTCCAACAAATGCGGCTCCTCTGCATGGACCGCAGAACAGTAGTATTAGCGTATCTGGCATAGGTGCACGCGGCCCTTATGGCACAGCCGAATACGAACCGGAATATAATTGCAGATTATTATAAGCAAAATTATTCATCTAATAAATTAAATGTTATGTATCGTATAAAAACTTAAATGGTTGCATGCATAAATAAATAAATACGTCGAAGGACTTAAATTCTTAAGGCATTAAATTCTTATTATTTAAAAGGAATGCTTCTTATACCCGAGGGGATGAGGTTATATTCAATTTGTGCTTTCGTTTGCAACGAATTAAAGGAGGCGTGGTATATAAAAGTATATATATTCTCGCTCAGAATCACCTCCTAAGTCGATTTGGCCATGTCCGTCCGTCCGTCTGTAGAAATCACGATTAAGGGAGAGCGAATAGAGCTATGAAATTTGGGACGAATATACTTTGTCATAATAGGCTGTTTGGTATTAAATACAATACCAACATGGTTGTTTGGAACACATATGCAATCTTGCGTCCTGGAGATTTATAACTTCACAACCATGTTCGTTATCGAATTTTTGAAATTTTGCGAGGATGTTTAGCTATTTCAGCAAAGATAAAAGGAAATAAAGTTACTCATAACAACTGAAAATGAAGAATACTTCTAAACAAACAAATGGCGGAATTCTGTACATGTAATTAACATTATTTGTATCGTTAAATACAATATCCATAAACAAAAAAGAGGATTTCATCTAAAATTTATTCATTTCTTCAATTGTGGTGAAAAAATCAATCATATTATAAAGCAGCGTTACATTTTACGTTAACAAAACGAAATTCAGAAAGTACGAAAAAGGTAAAAGTACTTTTTGTAGCACTCGGTGTAAAGAACACTTTAATTTTCTATTCTAGGAAGTAATTTGTACTCCGTGAAGCAAGAATGAACGTTTTGTTAACAGTTCAAGCACATTTATGCACTTATATATTTGGTAATAAAGAAAAACATTCAATTTATTTCATATTGTAGCATACCGGCAACACTGCTTTGGTACCAGTATTCATAAGAGGAGCAAAAAGAGGTGCGTTCTATACAAACGGGCAACACTAGTATCGGCAAATTCAATGGCGAGGTGAACGAAAATATGAGGGTATACCAACGTCATTTTATGTCTGCTCTTTTATTTTAATTGGATAATCAATTTGATTTTATAATGTTTTATTTTGCGTGAATTGTTAAAAAAATAGGTCATACAGTTTCTGGTATATAATAGTGGCGGATTTGAGCGTATAAAACAATTTACATTAGATTTTTTTATGTTAATCTGCACTTGCAATGATATTTAACTTAAAAATACTATTTCCAAATAGGTTCTAATTAAGTAAAAAACTATTTAAAAGTAAAATGGATATTAAATAAACTAAATATTGGCATAAATAAATAAATAAAAATTGATGTCTTCGAATTCATTACTTATATGAATAATTAATGAAGTTGCTATCTCAATACAAACGATTTGACTTAAAAATCTGAATTGTCATTGGGGTCTGAAATCTGAACCCTCTTCGTCCCGATCACTCTTCATCAAGGGTCTGATAGTTGAGTTTCTATTTTCAATTAACCCCTTCCCCGCGAACGCGGCACCGAACACAACGGAACGAACAATGACTTTCCTATACGAAAAACCCCGTTCCCTTTCCTTGACACTCTTCATCAGGGGTCTGATAGTTGAGTTTCTGAGAAGCATTTTTCAGGTTTTTCACAAACACTACTTTACGTCAGAGTTGCATATTTTAGCATATTTCAGCAGTTTCCTATCTCCTTATCTCTGCTTGAAAGCCTGTACCTTACACGGCTGTACCTGTACCTTAAACGGCTGAGCACAAGCCGTTTTGAAACGACTTTTAAAACACAGAACGCTTTGGTAAATACTGCCACGGGGCCACAATTTTGGACAATTTACAACAAAAACAAAGTAAAAAAAAATACGATAATTACATGGAAAAATGAATAGGTATGTCTTTAAAGTTTGAGAGGAGGGAAAGAGGGAGCGTTTTTTCTTTTTTATTTTTAATTTCTTAATTACTTTTTAGACGCTAATGGTGAAAACAAAGCATCAGCGATGGAGCGACGGAGCGGCGCAAATTCTTGTCTTTCGTTCCTTTGGAGTTTGAGCAGAGGGAAAGAGGAAGAGTTGTTTTCGTTTCTTTCGTTCCTTTGGAGTTTAAGCGAAGGGAACGAGACAGAAATACCTCAACAGTAACTGCCACTGCAAATTTTCGAACAAGCAGTAAAAATTACTGTCGGTCGGGCAAAGGCAAGACAGTTTTGTTATTTATTGCAATTTTCATACGACAGTCACGAAACAAAACGGCTTGTCCACAGCTCTAATATGTACCTTTACCAGAGAATACGAGAAAAGACACTTCGAATTCGCCATTCAACGCATATGCATTTTTGCTGGAATTTCACTAACACTTCCACAAAAAATTGCAAAAAACTCGTACTTCGCTGCAAAAAAATCGGACTTCGCCGCGAAGCATGTATCGCATGCACGCATGTAAAAATTTAATTTAGGGGTTCTTTTCGAAACGGCAAAAAATATATTTGAGAAATGAAAGTTTTATATTTATGTTTAAAGTTTGTTAAAGTTTTATATTTATGTTTAAAGCTATTAAATTTTTATAGTTATGCTTATAATATATATATATATAATATAACTTCCATTTCTTCATAATGCTAATAAATGTATACTTCTATTTTACAAAATGTTTGTTAATTTAATTGTGATAAATTCACTTGTTGCCTTAATTTCATGCAAATTCATCGTTTTTATTGTGTTTCTATTTTTAAGCAATGGTATAATGCAATAATAATTCATAATTCACAATTTTAGGAATAAAAATGAAAGTGTCCGTTTGTAACACGTTAAAGGAGGCGTGGCAGGTATAGAAAAGTATATATATTCTGGCTCAGAATCATCTCCTGAGTCGATTTAGCCATGTCCGTCCGTCTGTCTGTCTGTCTGTGGAAATCATGATTAAGGAAGAACAATTAGAGCTATTCGCCAAATTTGGCACGAATAGTATTTGTCATCATAGGCTGTTTGGTATTGAAAATGAAGAAAACCGGACCAGTGCCACGCCTACTTTTTATAGCAAATATGAATTTTCTCGTGGTGACAAAAACCACGATTACAGGAAAACTAGTGGAAGAATAATCATCATCTGTTTCATTTAGAGCTCTCTGATGTCGAAAATAATCGGCTTACTTCCACGCCTACTTTTTAGGTAAATATTAATGCATCCAATTTGAAACCTGAATTTCTTAGCTTGTAGTTCGGATCCGCGAAATATTGTAAATCCATTTGAGGGAACAAAGCTCTCTTTTGCGCCTTCTATTTTAGATTTCAGAAATTTCACCACCTTTGTTTACATACATATGGTGAAAAATTAATTTTAGAAATCCTATCAGAAATTGGTATACTACATTACTACAATTGAAACTACACATTATAAATTTATTGAATGTATTTATTTTATTAATATAGCAAATTTACCGAATGTGATCAGGTTTACTAAGCAGTTCATCCTGAGTTAAGTCCAAATGCATTTGATTTCTCATATATTACATAATTTCTTCGATTGCTTCATTTCGTTGCTATTTGGTACGGAAGCTTATGTGTTGCGTATCTCAAAAACAAGGAAAACTTATATATATTTCTATTATCTCTGTGCATCTGTTAAGTTGGGCAATGAGAATGCAGACTTTTCTACAGTTCACGATGTTGTAGCCTAAAAATAATCTATTAGAATTTAGCATATTCTTTGATAACACCACTTACCTTGGACCCTAACTCAGAACCAGATTCCTGCTCACTTCTGAAAATTAATAATTTTATTTTATATAAAACTGCTTTTGTCTATTACCTCTTTTTTGTTTTATTACCTATTTTGTTTATATCTTCATCTGTGTCGTGTTTCACCTTTGGTGTTACCAAGTCATTAATTGCATAAATTGAAGCACTTCTGAATCCATACTAATAGGTGTTTCCTTCGTGGTCGTTAAAAAGAATCATGGTATCAGCGTTCTAACAGAAGGGATTACGAGTTACAGTTAGTTTAAGTCCAATAAACTTTTAGTTTCAATTTTAACAATTTACTTGGGCGTTTAGTTGGTGTCCTGGAAGTTTCAAATTGCTCGCGCCCAAAAGACCGAGCCATTTTGTAAATAGATAGTTGTACAAAATATGCAATTAAATGCAAAAATGTTCTTTCCAACACGTATCGACATGGTAATTTCACTGCACTTGTGAAAATCACTAATCTTCGCCATGGTGATGGATGGATGTAATTAATAATTACATCTATCTCCGCGGGTTATAATTCAGTAATATATTTGATAAAGATTGATTATTTTGATAGATTGAACTTATTAGATAGGTTAGAAGCAAAATTTTAGATTCACACATTGAAGAAACAATTTGACAACTGCGTATGGTGAAATATGAAACAATTAATTCTTTTCACCATATGTAGTATTATCAAACAAGAACAATATGGTTCATCTCACGTATTGCGTACGTGAATTCAACATTGCATAAAAAATGCTGTCAAACCGAATTTTGAAAACGGCGAATTCGAAGTGTCCTTTCTCGTATTCTCTACCTTTACGTCGTTACAGCAGTTTATAATATTAGCGATGACACTGCCAACACAAAATAAATGGAAAAACAACACCTAGATGGAAAATTTCTTAAATTCAGCAATTAAAGGAAATTACGCCAAATTTTTTAAATTCAGTCAACTACGCAAGGCGTTGCTGACATTTATTTATTTTTAGTATATATAACTATAATTGTTCATGTGATATTTCGTTACGTATATCACTTATCTTCCCTATTGACTTGGCAACTCTGCAGCGCCATTGATGTTGAGTTGAAACTTTCTACCAACAAATTTTCATCATTCTGCTACGATTCATTTTGCTGTCGTAATCCGATCGTTGCGTTCTATTTGTAGGCAACGTTGGGAAGAATAAAGATTTTTTCTTATGGAAAAATTCTCATTCCAATAGATATTCATGATATATGCACTTTAATGGCTAAGTTCGTAAAAGTAATATCACTGAATTTGTCAACTCTGAAATCGATGAATAGCGCAGAATAAAATATTCGATTGCGATTAAATACAATAAATTTCATTTTGCAGGACGGCAACAAGTTCGCCGTCCATTCCCGTGATCGGTGTCGTGTATATCGCCCGTATGCCTCCCATGGCTAATCGCGGTTTTACTTCAATCGTCATTGAACACCAAACTCTGGACCAAGTTGTAAGAAACAAAAAAGTGGCGGCAGCGGTACGACCAAAAATTAATGAAAACAACAGAAATAAATGGTGCTAAAAGTGATTAATTAATAATACACTGCAGTGCTTTTAAATAGATGGGAAAAAGGTGCTTCAGAAAATTGTGGACTTGAGATGGGAGGAATTGTTATGAATTTTCGCAGTTGTATCGCCATAGACTGAAAATCTGGTCTGCTACAAAAAATGACAGTCTATACTTCTCAAATTTATATTTGCTGGAGATAAAAACATGCTTAAGCAAAACTTCAAGGTGAATAGTACAAGAGTACACAGTTTATATATTGTTTTATATTTTAATATTTTCAATTATTTATGTAGGATATTTGCTATTTGTTGTACAGGGTTGTCATATGCGAATTTCACATAGGGGGCTATATCGTACACTCTGACAGGACAGTTCTTCCTGTGTCTGCTTTGCTGATTTCTGAATTTCTAATAAATTTTGCTGGTAAACAAGAACAAATTTGGAAAATAGCAAAGCAGACACAGGAAGAACTCTCCTGTCAGAGTGTACGATATAGCCCCTATAATAAAAAAGAGATTTCGTTGGTTTATATTTCACGTTGTGTAAATAGATCTGTTTGTGCAAATTTATGCTATAACTATAGAAAGTCGGCACCGACATTTGCCGTTGTGAAATGTTAAAAATATGCTGCTGCTAAACTAAAAACATATCAAATAAATATATTAAAATATCATCTATGTAGGATTTAACACCTTCATGAGGAATCCACATAATGAATTCCACTGTCAAATGGAGTCAAATGAAAAAAAGAAGAACAAGAGCACCGACAACGACAATAACTGTTTTTAAATGAACTGAGTTTTCAGTTCATTAAAAAAACGGTGGGAAACTTTTAAACATTAAAAACTATTTGACATCCACTTACAACAACTTCAAAACAGCTTCAGCTTTTTATTTGCATTTTTGGTGCTCTTTTTTGTTCGATTTCAGCATGTCGTTTCCTCGGCTGTTTTCTTTCGAAAAGAGAAAAATTCTTTAAATTTCCCCATAACCTCGATAGAAACCTGGGTTTTCGATTTTGTATGAAGTAAACCTATACAGTTCATTAAATAAACACAGCTTATAATCGCGATGCTTATTTTTATTTTAAATTGTGATATATTAAGGATGTGTTATGATTATTATAACATCGCCTTTTTTAATAAACACCTCCATATATGATATAGTATACTAGCGGACCAGACCACGCGCATTTTTTTTGGGATGGATCCGTGTCTGCAACGGTAATTATGGGAATATAATTTCAAGTTTATGTATATCTGTCCCACTAACTTAGAAATGTATGTTTACTATTGAAAATAGGCGTGAACTGGCTCATAGGCGTGAACTGGCATCAATACCAAACAGCCTATGATAACACAGAATATTCGTGCCAAGTTTCACGCCGATATCTCTATTTGTTTTCCCGGAATGGTGATTTCCCCAGAAAGACGGAATTTATATTTATTTATGAGTTCGACATGATTGTCAATTTGACGTTTTGTAAGATTTTCAATAGACGAAGTGATTAGAAGCGAAAAAAGTGTTTTTGATCACCTCGGTCCTAAAAAGCGATTTCTAAACTGCGAAAGTGATTGAAACGATTGCTTCGACCCTGTCGTTGAGTAGCGAACGATATCGCTTATTCATCGAAGGAAAAATTCTTCAAAATCGCTCTCATCTCTCTCACTCGCTCACTTCGTTCGTGTACTGAAAATGCAAAAATTTGGATCGAACGAAAAAAACAAAGTAGAATCGACAAGAATCACTTCGTTCTTGTATTGAAAATCTTGCAAGTTGAGTTACTCAAGTTTTGAAGAAAACCTAGTAAACCTTTTTGTTGATTTTTGAGAAAACCTTTTGAGGAAACCTTTTTGAGATTGTTGAGAAATGTCAAAATAACATTGGCTCTAATGGGAAAGGAGAAAAAAATAAAAAGTCTGCGTCGACCACAGCAATGTTAAATTGATTTTTGTCAACGATCAAAGTCTGCGGACGAATTTTTATGTGTTTATAACATAAAGCAGCTGTGTGTACGGAAACAGGCCAGTCAAATATATGTATATGTCGTTATAAGCAAAATTATAGAACGTATTATGGAATTTAAACTAAATATTAACCACAGTTTTAATTTTCTTTTTTAACTTGAATATATTGTATCATATCGTTTTTATACCCTACACCCGAAGAGATGAGGGTATATTCACTTTGTTCTTCCGTTTGTAACGCATTAAAGGAGGCGTGGCAGGTATAGAAAAGTATATATATTCTGGCTCAGAATCACCTCCTGATTCGATTTAGCCATGTCCGTCTGTCTGTCCGTCCGTCTGTGGAAATCACGATTACAGGAGAACGAATAGAGGTATCGTCATGAAATTTGGCACGAATATTCTTTGTTATCCTACGCTGTTTGGTATTGAAAATGAAAATCGGACCAGTGCCACGCCTACTTTTTATAGAAAATATGCACTCATCCGTGCTTTTAGTTCAATTTCTTTTCTTGTAGACCGAATTTTTAGCTAAAATTTTATTTCCAAGTCCACCATCTTAGACTAAAATACATTATAAAAAATGGGCGTGACACGCCCACTTATATACTATACCATATTAGGGTGTTTGGTAGAAAAAGCGGTGTTGTAAATGAGTTAATAGATCAAAATTTGGTTCCTGTAAATAAAAATTAGGAGTCACCCGCCCACTTTTTATCACTTCAACAGATGCGGGTGTAGGGTATATAAGCTTCGACCAGGCGGAAGATAACGCTCTTACTTGTTATATCATAAAAATTGGTTGGGTTCATCTGGACAAATCCATTTCAATATAAAAGCACAACAACAAAAGGAAAATGACATTATAATTGATAGTGGGTCCTTCAGTCACGATATGTTGAACCATGATAAATGTATGCACATACTTCAAACATATAAACTCGTGTTGATAAATCTAAAAAAGGATTTTTAATTAGTATAAGTAAACAAGGTATTAAAATCTTATATGGTGTTTACATAACACGGATTTAGATAAATCCAAGATTTCTTTCTCATTGAGGTTAAATTCAAACAAAATCCTGGATTTATCTAAATCCGTGTTATGTAAACACCATATACGATTTTAATACCTTGTTTAATTGAATAGTATCAGAGATTGTTAAATCAAAAGGACATTTTTCATTAGTTCATTATTTAAACATAAAGTTGGTGCAACAAATTAATATTGAGGGTATTCGAACATTGACGTAATTTGGGAGGTAATTTGGTAATCACGAGAACGGATGTAAATCACGTGAATTTACTTCGGCGTTAACCTTGTATTGATTTTTGTAGGTTTGTTTTACATTACTTAGACCTCACTTCGATTTTGCGGTTTAAACCAAGCGTAAAATGCGTAAATATAAGCCCTGGGACTGCCCTGTCAGCTGTTTCTGCTTTATATTGAAGAACGTGGTATCCCGAGCAGTTGCTCGGAATTTTTTTTCGAACGTTGCCAAGTTTTATGAATTAGGTTTATGGAGCAAAAAATTAAAAAAAAAAAGTTTTGATAATTTGCAAAGTGAATAGTAAAAAAGGCCGTTTTATTTTTAAGCCGTTTTGTTTTTAAGTGAAGGGAAAACACTTTGCCTGTATACTTAAAAAATTGTTTGAATTTTTATAAACATTTTTGCCTTGAAAACATTGACACCTATTGATAAATTTCTTTAAATTTGACAAAACAAAACAAAAATATTTGAATATATATTGACATTTTATTTCAGAACAAAACGAAATTTAAAAACAAAAACAAAACAATGTCAATAAATTATTAACACACTTGTTGATCAAACGGGAGACAGTCAAAATCCCGAATTACAAAATCCCGAAACGACAAAATCCCGAAAAATTTTAAAATCCCGAAACGACAAAATCCCGATGCGACAAAATCCCGAAACGACAAAATCCCGAAAAATTTTAATACCGAAATGAGAAATCCCGAAAATCACGAAATAAAATTTGAAATTAATGAAAAAATGACATTTAAGTCACAATTTTTTCCGAAGCGTAGTACGCGCCTACTTGCCTTTTTTTACAATGGCAGAAAAGCAAAGTTGTAATATCGAGAGAATTTTGTTGTCTGAAGGTTATAATCTACAATATGCAAAAAAACTTCACATGACCGTGAGGATTCTGCTGATTGAGGGTTATGATCCCTGCCGCGGCCGAAGGCCGCCAATACGCAGAAAAACTTGTATGCAAAAAACTTCACATGACCGTGAGGATTCTGCTGATTGAGGGTTATGATCCCTGCCGCGGCCGAAGGCCGCCAATACGCGAAAAAACCTGAATGCAAAAAACTTCACATGACCGTGAGGATTTTGCTGATTGAGGGTTATGATCCCTGCCGCGACCGAAGGCCGCCAATACGCGAAAAAACCTGTATGCAAAAAAATTCACATGACCGTGAGGATTCTGCTGATTGAGGATTATGATCCCTGCCGCAGCCGAAGGCTGCCAATACGCGAAAAAACCTGTATGCAAAAAACCTCACATTATCGAGAGGGCTCTGCTAAAATTTTTTTAATAATGTTTTTTTTAAATTTTTTAATAATAATTTTAGAGAAGTAAAATAAGAGTAATTTTTTATTATTTTCTTGGAATTGTTTGCTAGTGGTTTTAAAATGTTCAAGAAGATGGAGAATACCGAAAAACTAGTTTTGTAATTTCGGGATTTTGTTATTTCGGGATTTTGTCGTTTCGGGATTTTGTCATTTCGGGATTTTGTCGATCGGGATTTTGTCGTTCGGGATTTTGTCGTTCGGGATTTTGTCTTTCGGGATTTCGTTACCAACCCGATCAAACACTTTAATGGAGAAAAAAAAACCACCAAAATGAATCAAAGAAATCCTTAGCCGGTTTCGACCTCAAAAAAGCTACAAATATATATACAATTTTAGCTCGTTTAATAAGATTAGATAGATAAACAGGTGCCTTCCTGCTTATCATCGGTGTAATAGTGGTGTAATAAATAATCACCAACCAAATAGACGACACAATTTTACTGCACAAAACTAAATTTTTGCAACCCTGTCGACCCTGTTCGAACACCGTTATTATCATTACCCGGAATGAATAGAATTGGGCCGCCCATACAGGAGACAGATGTGTGGTGCGTATGCATGTCGTTGCAAAAACGTTGGTGCGTATGTATGTCTGACCATAACGGCTGAACCACTGAAGCTATCTACCGTATATAACACCATATGTTCGTGTGGAGCACCGGATCGTTTTTGTTTGTGAGGATAAATCTAGGATGAAGTTAAAAAACGCCGGTCGAACAGTTTGCCGTCGTCGAGGACAAATCACCAATTTAAGTTGTGCTATAGTGCGGTAACATAAAATAGTATTCCTGTGTGGGAGTCAAAAAGCTCCATTTTCATTGAGGGATATTACACAGTGACCCTTTCTCCAATGGTGACGTGTATTTTGTTGTTGTCTAAAAGAATCAGAGAGAATTTCGCCGCATTTTTCGCCCTGCACTTGGGTAAAATTTTAGCCTAGAACAGAACTTGGGTAACGTTGGAAATGTTGGAAATAGGAGCAAACCTACTACAATTTGTACATGTAATTGCATTTTTTTCGCATGAGGACAACTCTTACATTTACATAGAAATTTAGCGTGATTTTAATTTATTATCTTTGGTATTTATATGAAAATGGCTTACTTTCGGAACAGAGCACATACGGAGGAGCTTATTATGTTGCTCGAGGGAAGCCCATGTTTGTGGGATATATTCCAAAAACATTATCAACACCGCGGAAAAAAAGAAAGTGCAATTAATGAAATTTTAAACAAATTAAAAAAAAAATATATGTAATTCCCACAGTCACGAATAAAGATATAAAACACTTGCTTGTTTTATTTCAGATTACTTGAAGGAAATTTACTCTCTGTCCCTGAAATAAGAATAGGAATAAAAATAGGAAAAAAGGAGTGTGATAAAAGTATCAAATTTTGGCTTTTTATCCATGCAATAAATGGGTCAAGTGTAATCGCGTAATCAGGAGAGAGAACAAAAGAATTCAGGGCGAGTGACTCATGGGGAAAGGGTCACTGTATAATATCCCCCATTGCAAAAAGAAGTTTTATAGTAAAAAAAATTTCACGAAGCAACACTTCCTGCTTCGACGTATCGCCGCCCTAGTTTTAAACCATTATATATGCAAAATATAAATTGTTTCAAGCCCTTGTGGTGTGATGGGATGTACACTAATAAAAACTATGTTTCGTGCATAATTTTTGCAGCATTTATTAAATATAGGCACAATTTTTTGATTGTGCGCATTTTGTTAACAGCTACAAAAAAATTAATCGAAAAGGGTGTGGAAATGTTAGAAAAGTCAAATTTAATTCAATTATTCTTGTATTTATTTTATTTACATGTTAAATTTCGTTTATTGTGATAATTGCTGCAATGAGTATAAACATAATCACTACAGCTGTGCAGCTCAGCTCATTTATACACAAGCTTATTGAGCCTCACAACTGCACAGTTGAAATTGAATCTTTTCAATTTCTCTCTCAGCTACGGTTCTTAAGGCTCAGTTTTATAGACTCCGTTTGCGTGCGTATCCGTCAGAAATCTATTACAACTATAACAATTGTTTTTGTAAACGCACGGACTCTATGAAACTTATCCCATATGTTTACATATATTTCAACTTTTCTTGCGTGAGATTTCTGACGTATACGCACGCAAACGGAGTCTATGAAACTGAGCCTTTACTCCCAAAAGAGTGGTACATATCTTTTACAAAAAATCCCATAACATTAATTAAGTGCTGCCAAATTTATATAGCAAAAGTAATCAAAAGACATATGTATACGTCAGAAAATACAAAAAACTTAACAATTTGGAAAAATGTATACATGTGCATATAAGCAAAATGTTTATATAGCTGCATCCAGCCAAGTAGCCTATTGTATTTAAATGCGCAGCTAGAGAGAGCTGCACAGCTGCAGTGATTGTGTTTATACTCTAACAGAGCACCAAATAAAATTGGTGGGAGAGCAAAAATTGTTCATTTATTTGACGATTTGATCAATAAAAAAATTGCAATGTTTCAATGGTTGCATTCAGAACGGTCAAGCGGTGTTCGCTGATTCTTGTCAATGTAAATCATGTGCTCAGAATGCGTTCTGAGTCGTGCTGATAGTATACACAAAAATTACAACATTTAAACAACAACAACACTTCATTGCCAAATTCTACGTTGCCGCCACACGAGAAGTAAACAAACACTGAAAATGAGTGACAGAGAAGAAAGAGCTGAGCAGATCCAGCGTAAAAATTATTTTATGGATACGCTTTGTCAGCCCTTCTGACCTTTCTTCCCCCTCAGATAGCAAACAATCCACTCGCCTGCACTGATTGCCGTTTCTTATTGCAACCAATATTATAACATATCGTGATATGTAATATGGTGTATTATATCCCACTTGAAATATAATAGCCGTTTTTCTTTTGCCGCGGGTATACGCTTACAAAAAATTTTGTATTGGAAAATAAGCGGGTAGCCGCTAACCTAAGCGGCGATTGCTATCCGCGCTAACTCAATAAGCGGGAATAGTGCGGCAAAATCACAACATAATACAGTGCGGCCAAATCACAATACAACATTTGTAATAAATTTATTTATAAATTCTGACAGCTTTGAATAAAAGATTCGTAAGTGGGGATGCTCGTTTTACTTGTCATGGCGATAATAAGCGCATACCCGCGACAAAAGAAACAAGACTAATTTTGAAGATACATATTGAAGTTTCATTTCTGCGTAAATGCAAAAATATACTTTACGAAGGAACACTGGCTAATTTGACATTTGACAGCACAATCTAACCTCAAAACGGAAGCAGTGGCAAGTGACAACATCTTTTTTGTAATGTTACACATAGGACAGACCTGAAAAAATTTGATATTTGCCATGAGTGATTAAAATAATTTAACACTTTTCTATTTTTCTCTTTTATAGTCAAAGTGCTTCAAAGGAAAGAAAATGTGATTAGATCCAATTGTAAGGATAGACAGCACCGTGATTGGATGTGCTTAGATTTATTCTGGTGTATTAATTAATGTGCACCACAAACAAAACCTAAAGTACAAGAACATACTTTGTCAAGCGTTTTAGGAAATATGGATAAGGAACGCTCTTCACGTTACACTGAAACAAGCTCCAGTGCCGCTGCCGTCTCTTCGAAGAAATTGAAAAAATTTAAAAAAATGAAAAAGAGTAAGCGGTTTCGAGAGGATGAATCCAGTTCTCATAGTCATAGCAGTTCTAGTAAACGGCTAAGCAATCCAGGCAGTGGAAATGCTCATTCGACTGCCATTACAATGAAATTGAATACCTCCATAGTGGAATATTCAGACGTTAGCTCGGAAGATTTTTCCGATCCAGAGGCAGGGGAGATAAGCTCTGACCACTCTGACAAGCCTGGAGCATCTGCAGTCTCCGCACCAATCACAACAACATCAACTATTGGAACTTCAAATAAAGTCGATGCTACTAAATCTAGCAATAAAAAAGACCGTCATGTGACTCAAGCAGATCATAGTGCAAGCAGCGACGAGGACAACTACAGGTGATGAAACAGGCACTTTATTTGTAGTGTATTTTGCTAATTTCCCGAAATCTTCCTAAAAAGGAAACCGGTTTTAAGTTTGGTTTATTCTTACAGACGAAAGCGCAATGAAAGCCTTGATAATTTATCTAAATTATCACCAAATCATGTGCGTCGCATCATACTTGGTTCGCCCATAAACTCCTCATCGAACTCGTCAACACACCCCATTAAAGCGAAACCGACTAATGCCAAAGCTGCAGATAAAATGTCAACGCCTGGATCTACTGCCTCTACCAGTTTATCAAAGGCGAATCATCGGTCGCCACGAAAGCATGAGAAAATAGCACCGCCTACCCCCATCGACAACGAGGATGAATCCGATTTAGATGTTGACGATGCTGAGCTGGAACGATTTCTTTCCAGTGACACTATCGATACGGATGAGCTGGAGGCAGAACTGAAGCGCCAGAAACGCAAAAAAGCCAAAAAGGAAAAAAAACATCGACGCAATAAGAAGTCAAAAAAGCGCAAGCGTAAGCGGCAGAAGTCTGTTTCCAGTATTGAGTCAATTTCGGACAATGATCTCGATGACGTACTTGAAAAGACCCGACATTATACGCCTCCGCCACGACGTTCGATTGAGAAGCCCCCTAAAACTCCAGATCGGTCCGGAGTTATATCTTCTGTGGCACATAGTACAAGCAATGCAACACCGCGTAAAGACCATAGTCCGATACGATCTATTCAAACGCCACCATTGCGCTCAAATAGCAATAATAATTATTATGCAGAGTCGGCAAATACTGGTTTAGGCGCTGCACTGAATACACAATCCACTGCATCGAGTGGTCACCATTTGCAGGTTACCGTAAGCAATCGTTTGCCAGGGCGGGCAACACCTACACGACATCGCACCCCTTCACGCTCGTCTTCTGCAAAAGTTCGCTATCCCTCGGCCACTTCACCACATACACCGCCGCTCTACATCAGCGGCAGTTCTCGTGACACGCGCAGTTCACGATATGTGTGTTCTGCAGGTGGAGTATTAAGTCCAAAGGAGGAAGAACGCATTCACCATCATCATCACCATCGCTCTATGGCCGGTGGAAGTTATCATTCATACCATCAACGACACGCAGTCACTAGTGTTGATAGTAGAAAATTAAGCACCCTTTCTCCGGGTTTGTGTTGCATTCTATTAATTAAAAAGCACTTTTTAGAAATTTAATTTCCATAGAAATTTAATAGAAAGAAATTTCATTTCCATTAACAGATCGGTATCACCACCAGCCAGCAACCCCGCCCCATAAACGACGAAAAGTTAATGAAACTCGATCGGCTGCTTCAATTTATGAGCACGGAAGACATCATGTTTCCACCTCACGAAGCTTTAGGGATGTTCGCAGCGGCACTGAATATGATCGCTATAGCAGAGAGAAGTATTCAAAACGTTATTCCAGGCATGTTCGCTAGCATTTTAATCCGCTTCTCCAATTCCCTTTAAATTAATAACACATTGCTATACGAAAAGTACACCGATATCGTTCCATAGTCAGTGACCAATAATAACTATTCGCGGTTACTATACATTTATAGTATAGAATTTATTATGCGAAGCCTATCTTTGCATTGCTCTAGCAAAGCTTTTTTTCATTATGTGATGCACACCATTCCACCTTTCCCGACTACAGCCGGAAGAGCTGAGTATTTTTAAGCAGAGAATACTCTTTGTTTCTTCTGTCTTGGTTTCTTAAATAAATAAATTACTCCGAACGTTAAGAGTTACATTTTAGAAAAAGCAGTATATGTATGTACATATGTATATCGTGAGTTACTATTGTTGACTAGTTATCGTCGGTTGGTATACATACTAAACGAGAAGCAGTGACGATTTATTTTTTTATGAATTGTGTTGATCAAAATTATATTTGGAGTACCTCTTCCATACGTTTAATGGTTGCAATGATTAAATGGTTGTAGTCTAGTATTGATTTATTTAATTTCTTTAAATTACTATTGTTTTTTGCACTTGCACTTTGCATGCTTTAAATGTTTGTTCCAAAAAATTAAAAATCTTTGTCTAGTCGTATGTAAATTACATGTCTATGTATAAAAAATATAAGCTAAAAGATTTCTTATTATGAAAGATAAATAATCTATTTTCTATTTTTTTCCTGGTTTAATAGAAGTCCCAGCCTTGTTTCGCACAGTCGCAATCGCTCTCACAAACATAAATTCCTTATATCCTCTCCTTCGCCTGTTCGGTCACGTTCTTCGAAACGCGAACGTTATTCCCGGAGTCGTTCTCCTCGTCCGTCACGCTACTACGGTTCCCGTTCGCCTTCACCGTCGTCGCGTTACCGTAAGGAACGTTGTCGCACAAGCTCCCGTAGCCGTTCGTACTCACCGTCACCTTCACCTACATCGCACGACATCAAACAAAAGCGCATAGAGTATAGCAAGAAGATCAGTGAAACCAGTCTCTTCGCTGAGCTCGTAAAGGATCGACATAAGCGCAAGAAGGCTTTACAGGTAAGGCGATTGATTATTAAGCAAGTACTTACTGTAAAATAACTCCGTCTTACTCTTCTTTTCGATAAACTAGGAAATTATTGAGAAACAAGAAGAAAATAGTAATAGCAATGGTGCTCTTATAATAAACGATAATAGTTCCTCTACAGGCGGCACCACCCCGGGCGCTGCTATGACTGCTGGTACTGCTGCCGGGGATGTATGTGACTCAGCCGCTAAGCCGAATGGTGTCAACACAAAATCATCTTTGGACATAACGAACATTCCGATGCCGAAAGCAGGTGACAATATTGCTGATTCCAGCGCAGGAGGGGCTAATGTTGTCATCTCTAAACAAATATCAGAAACAGCAGTGACAATACTAACAGCAATAACAACGACGACAGCAACAGCAACAACTGCGCCAACTACAGTAACTTTACCGACAACAACAACCTCGGCAATAAATAAATCTGAAACCAAAATAAATCAAAAGCCGAAAAGTCTTACGGCTTTGCCAATGCCGCCAGGCGTTAGTGTCGCTGATTTGGCCAACGAACCGACACCAAGTCCGCCAGAGCCAGAAGATATGAACTCACCAATCGCAGTAACAGCGGCACCGGCGACAAGCCATGCGGTGCGTTCTACGGCTGTAAAACCGCTACAAATTCCAGCTACTTCCTCAACGCAGGCACACTCCAACATTCATCAAGGCAGCAGTAGCAGCCACGTTAGCAGTAACGCTAATAAGAGTTTGCTCAATTTGCCGATGCCGCCCATGGTTCCTGGCAGTGAAGAACTAAGTGGTGATGAAATTATTAACAGTCCAGAAGATTTTGACACATTAACTGGCGGCAATAGCAGCAATGGCGGCCACAGCAACACACCATCAGTAGCAAGTTTTACACGTACGCTGGGAAAGCGCAAGCGTCCTGTGATTCTTAACAGGCGGGACTCCCGAAACAATGTTCGGGATTGGGGGGAACGTTGTGTGGATGTCTTCGAAATGATAGCGCAAATTGGCGAAGGAACCTACGGACAGGTTGTAATAATTATAAAATAGAATAGTTTTCTACTAGAGTATTTACGAAAGAGGTAATCTGAAAGAATTTCAAATGCGCCCCTGGGGACTTCTTTTTACCCTACTAACTGAAACCTTTCTACAGAATATGGGGGGAATGAAAGGCTGTAAGCATAGAAGAATCTCGTAGAAAATTTATTATTGCTATCACAATTCGCGTAACTTTTGGAATTTTCGTTAAAAAATGGCATAAAAACACGTGGGCTTGTTTAGAAACGAGATAGTCTTTTAGTGAAATATTTTAGGCATTCAGAACATTATATCAGAATCTTATACGTTTTCTTATAGGTTTACAAGGCACGCGATCATCATACAAATGAAATGGTGGCACTCAAAAAAGTGCGCCTAGAGCACGAAAAGGAAGGTTTCCCAATTACAGCAGTCCGAGAAATAAAGATTTTGCGCCAGTTGAATCACAAAAATATCGTCAATTTGCATGAGATTGTAACAGATAAACAAGATGCGTTGGAGTTCCGCAAGGATAAAGGTTCATTTTACTTGGTTTTTGAGTATATGGACCATGATCTGATGGGACTCTTAGAATCTGGTATGGTTGACTTCAATGAAGACAACAATGCCAGCATCATGAAGCAACTACTAGACGGTCTTAATTACTGCCACAAAAAGAACTTCCTGCATCGCGATATTAAGTGTTCCAACATACTGATGAATAATAAGTAAGGACTTGTGGCACAGTGTCAAGCAACTTATCTGCTTATACGAGTACAACTTAATGATTATGATAATGCATTTTTAGGGGACAAGTTAAACTTGCCGACTTCGGACTGGCACGACTTTATAATGCCGAGGATCGCGAACGTCCTTATACAAATAAAGTTATAACACTTTGGTATCGGCCACCTGAACTGCTGCTGGGCGAAGAGCGTTATGGGCCCTCCATTGATGTTTGGTCCTGCGGATGTATTTTAGGAGAACTATTTCTAAAACGACCGCTCTTCCAAGCCAATGCCGAGATGGCACAACTGGAAACCATTTCGAAGATATGCGGTTCTCCAGTGCCGGCGGTATGGCCAAATGTTATCAAATTGCCACTCTTCCATACTCTCAAGCAAAAGAGACAACATCGTCGTCGATTGCGCGAAGATTTTGAATTCATGCCAACACCTGCATTAGATCTACTCGATAAAATGCTAGAATTAGATCCAGATAAACGCATTACGGCGGAGGATTCACTGAGATCTCAGTGGTTAAGGAATATCAATCCCGAAGAGTATGAACGTCTTTTTTATTTCTTTTATGTGTCAGTGCAATCAACTCTATCATTAAATCACAACCATAATTCTCAATTATCACAAACTATACTCCTATGACTAACATTTTCTTTGAATGAACATTTGAATAGCAATTAGTGAACAATTTTGTGTTGTTTTTTTTTTTCTATAGAATGCCAACACCAAAGTTACCCACTTGGCAAGACTGTCATGAGCTCTGGAGCAAAAAACGACGGCGCCAATTACGCGAACAACAGGAAGCGTTGCCAGTAGCCGCTGCAGCGCTAAGGTATCAACAACATGCTCACGGAAATGTGCCGGAGAATGTTTAGCACAGTTGCAGGGCAAGCCGAGCAACTTAGGTTGTCGTCATTTCAATGAAGGCATAAATATTCTATAATAAGCATTATAAATATAAATAACTTAGAATACTTAATTGATTGATCGGTCAGTTTGTTTATTAGATTAATTTTAGTAAACATTTTAATATATATAATGAACTCAAAAAAATACAACTAATTTAATCCACCATAGTATAAACACGCAAACAAAAATGGAATAGGCTACGTTTTTCTTTGATAAAGTAAACATTTTAGACAACCATACATAATGAACTGCTTTAAATGTTAAAATACTAAATCTTGTAAATTATATAAATAAAAATAGTTATATAACGAACAGCAGTTTAATTCTAAACTTTCACATAAGAACTTGCAAACTTTCGTTTTTATATAAATGCTTAATCGAGGTATTCCGTAATTGGGAAGATCCTGAATTGAATTCAAAACGATCTATTGCGTAATATTAAATTACGTTTACGATATTAAAAATGTATAAAATTTTTTAAAAATGAACGCATTTTCAACGACTTGATTAATTTGATGCCGTTATATTAATTAAGCCGTAAAAATCAACAAATTCATATTGTGTTAAATAAATTGGGAGTAAATTTACAAAACTTTTCTAAATAAACCAAACTGATGATTGATTAATTGAAAATTGTTTTTATAAAGCAACGACAAATTTACCATTTTCAGGTAAAATGTCAAAGGAAAAGGCATCTTATTCTTAAAAATTAGCTACTCTAATTTATATTTTTTAAACCTGTAATTGGTTTGATTTTAAACAAAGTTTATATTGCAATGGAGTTAGAATAAATACATAGCAAAGATTTTTAGAATTTTGATGTTACGTTTGCGGCAGAGACTGACTTGAAGCGATAAAACTAAATTACTAAATACCATTAGAGATAAAGAAAAACTATATTAATTACGCCACTAAATCAAATCATCTCAATAAAATGCAATACATCCCTTTAAAAATATATATAAGCAAAGGAAAAACCACAGAATATGTTAAAATATATAATGTAAATTTAATAAATTAGGATAATTTATGCTAAGAGCATAATTTGCAATTGCTAGTTTTATATTGTAAAGAATTCTATAAGTAAAATTTAATAATTACCAATGTAAAATGAGAAACAGAAAACATTTAAATAGACTAACATGATGCCTAAAGATACAGTAATGTAATAAATTCAATAATTGGAAATAAATTCATATACAAGTATATATTAAAATACAAATGAATACAATTTTTATCTTAGTTTCCAACGCTAGACAAAAACAAATTGTCTCTGCATGCAAGCAATCAGATGGATCAAACAATTTGTTCAATTTGTGGTATGAGGGAAGTCTAATTTTATTAATTCCACTTTGGTTTCTCTTACAATGATTAATTTTGCCAACAAAAGATGAAATTCTTAAACCTTTAAATTTTTTTTTTCACTGTTTATTTATATATGTATATATATCAATTTACATTATCTTATTCAAATACAGCATTCATAGCACTTTTACTTTTTTACTCCTCTATATTCTCGGATATGGACAGCAACCCAAGCAGGAATAATGAGTAAGGAGATACACATACCCCCACCAAGAATTATTCTTTCCTACAAGAAGTTAAAGGTTTTTAAAAGTCTTATAAATTTTCCTACCGAAATATCCAAGAATTACGTAATCCTTGTGCATTCTGAAACCGTCAACCACAACCTTGTACTTACTCCAGTCGACACATGGTTTCTTGGTGGTCCAGCCACAACGGATTGTGAACGCTTTTGTGCTGTGTTGCGTACAGCGGGAAGCAATAGACGAGTTATACCTTCACGGATCATTTTTTCTAAAAAATTAACAATTATAATTTTTTAAATAATTAAATAAGCACCACCACCTTTATTCTATGTTGCAGAACAAATATATTCTGGCGTTGCCAATTTTTAAATCTTCTCCTAAAAACACTAGGTTGCCAATACAAAAACTCATAAATAACATGAAACAAGAAAGTTATTGGTTGCATTCAGAGCGGTCAAGCTGTGTTGGCTTTTTCTTGTCAGAATAAATCATGTGCTCTGAATACGTTTGCTGAGTCTTTGCTGAAAAACAACAACATTTAAACAACAACAACACTTTATGCCAAATTCCACGTGGCCGCCACACGAGAAGGAAATAAAACACTGAAAATGAGTGACAGAGAAGAAAGTTCTGAACAGATGCAGCATACAAATTTTTGGCTAGAAAAAATGGCGAATGCTTTGTCAGCCCTTCTGACCTTTCTACCCCCTCAGACAAAAATTAAGCAAAAAGCCAACATGGTTTGACCGTTCTGAATGCAACCATTGTGTCAAGACAGCTACTGTGATATATAGTTACTGTATATATCAAAAACAATGAAATGGATTTAAATATATATATGTAAGAAAAAATTTGTAAATATGTATAAAAATTGTACTTAAATTCTCATAATACGGGGAAAAGTTTGCGGCGTTTCTTTCCTCCCAAAAAACTCTATACCGACAAGTGCAGAATTTTTAATTCCCCGATTTGCGGGACTCCCCGATTTCTCGAAAAAATCATCAAAATTTTAATTTAACTCCCCAATCCAACAAAATTACTTATGATTTCTTTTTTAATTTATTCAGTTAAATACAGTAACTCATTAAAAATTGTAAAAAAAAATAATCAAAGAAAAATTAAATAAATTCAGGAAAATTTATAAAGGAGCATAGATACTATCTTAAGTAGTTTCAAGTTTTAGAACCTAATTTTATTACAACAAAAAAAATTATTAATAAATTTTTAATTTATTGGGCTTTGCCAACAAACTCTGCAATTGCCTTTGTCATACCATGTAAAATTTATTAGATGTAGACGAAAATTTCAGTAGTTTAAACCAATTTCGCCATTGTAAAATTTTTCCTTTTTAAATACATTATGTTTTGCATGTTAATTATATTAATATTATATTAATGTTAATATTATACGTTAATCAGTGACGTTTCCTCTAAGGTGCGCAGGTATTCCTGACTTTGTCACTGATGCATAAAAATCACGAGTCACAGTTTCGACGACGATTGCTTCTAAACTGTGACACGCCGTCACAGTTTGCCTCTGGAGCAGATATTTCAGTCACAGTTCTGTTTGAACGAGTATTTTCTACTAAATAAATGACGAGTTGTCACAGTTTGCCTTTTGGAGCAGATATTTCAGTCACAGTTCCATTTTAACGAGTATTTTCTACTAAATAAACGACGAGTTGTAACAGTTTGCCCTTGGAGCAGATATTTCAGTCACAGTTCTGTTCTAACGAGGATTTTCTACTAAACAATGACGAGTTGTCACAGGGTCCCTCTGAAGCAGATATTTCAATCACAGTTAATTTTTGAATTGTTTGATTCTGTTCATTCTTGAAGCAAAATGTAAAAATTTAAAATAGGCTTAGGATATACAATAATTAATTAATTGTAAAGATTTTATATAGAGGCTTTTAATAAAGATTAGTTAATGTAAAATTGTCAGAATACTTCTTAAAAAATTGTGTATATTTTTTGAATGTTTAAAAATACATAGATAATTTTAAAAAAATGTTGCATTTAATATAAAACGAAAACAAAAATCGTCTTTTTTCCGTCTTTTTGTTGTTGCATATAAAAATACGATTTTCGGAACGTCTGAAATAAGGTTTTATTTTATGTCACGAGTCACAGGTTTTTGTGTCTGTGACAGCGCTGTCACTGTTACTGGATGGAACTGCTCCACAAAAATCACTATATCGCTCAGCTCTACCAAGCAATGCATGGAATAGAAATCAATCAAAACAGCTGTTTGTAGAATTATGACAAACAAATTCTTATACTTGTAAGGGTTGCCAATACTCACAAATAAAGTTACGAATCGTGTACGATGCGTACGCTTTTTAGAAACTGAAAAAATCAATAAACATTGCATTAAATTCATTAAAACCTTTAAAGAGCGTCATGTAGTATTATTTTTAATAATTTGTAGTACTTTTCTGGGACTTTTCAATAGGAAAACACTAACTAAAAATAAAAAGATTTTACGTTGCAAAAATTCAAGTTGCAAATCAGCGTGTGGTTGGTAACTCTTTTTCCGTTGTTTGTTACGGAAAGTGCGATCCAGAGCGCACATTTTTATGCAAGGTATGCATGGAAAGAGAGTACGAACTTGACGAAACCATGAATGTGCACTGTATTGCTGTAAACACAATCACAGCAGCGAGAAGCAATTTCAAGTTAGGGCTGCAAGAAGTAGCGTAGCGTTAAACCAAATGGCAGAGCAGCATCTTTACACAAACAGCTCTGTAAAACAACAAAAATACGTTTTGCTGCTGTCAAAATAGGAATTAGCTCGACAGCAAGATGAAGATTCAGCAGCAAGTAAGGGCAGCAAAATGGAAATCAAACTTTTTTCTCGATCTCCATAAGATGTAATTTTGACAGTAATTTTGACAGTTGAGAATTAAAACCCATGTAATTTTGACAGTTGAGAAATGAAGCTGGATCTCGCTGCTGTGATTGTGTTTAATGCTTATGGGTGTGTACATTGGAACCTGTGTATTCGTAGTTTTCTCTTCACCACTTTTCTATTCCTATGCATTGCCTGGTTCAGCCTAAAATCTTATTATTTTTAGTTAGTGTTTTCCTATAGAAAAGTCCCAAAAAAGTACTACAAATTATTAAAAATAATACTACCTGGCGCCCTTTAAAGTTTTTAATTAATTTAATGCAATGTTCACTGATTTTTTCAGTTTCTAAAAAGCGTACACAGCGATACGTAACTTTATTTGTAAGTATTGGCTACCCTTACATAATTTTATTGCACCAATCGATTGCAGATAGGGCGAAATGAATTTTAAGACCCCCAAAAGTGGCCACACGGGAGTTTTTTACCCAAAAATTTGTATTGTACGATAGCAAATGTGACGAAAGGGATTTTGCACATGGTGGGTGGTGTGTGGGGTCTCCCCAAAGTGGTCATACAAAAAAGGGCACAAATCGATAGGAAATGCCACGAATCGGATTTTGGACAGGGCCCCAAGGGTGTCAGGTGGTCACACTGAGGTGAATTGGCCCCAACATTTTGTCGCACAAATCGATAAGAAACATCACGAAACTGATAACTAGTTACAGATTTAACTAGTTTATGCCCAAGTCTGACTGGTTTCTAGCGCATGAAACCTATATTAAAAGGTCATTAAAAAAACCCACACATTCTCAAACTTTACTAATGAAGGAAGGTAATGTGTTCTCCAAACTCATGAGCACCGCAGGTAGGAAAATCTCCCCTTTCATTCTTTCATCATCCGTTCTGCCAACAGCAGTTCAGGGTTTTGTTGTTGTCTTCCACCGGTTTCATTTATTTTCTTTTTAATTTTTGCACATGGGTCAAGGAATAAGACTTTATTCTTCTGCATTATTTAAAAATTTAAGTATTTTTTCCCTTGTGTTGGCTGACGAAATACCCCAGCAAACAATATGAGTCTTTTTAGGGGAGACAGTCAAAATCCCGAATTACAAAATCCCGAAACGACAAAATCCCGAAAAATTTTAAAATCCCGAAACGACAAAATCCCGATGCGACAAAATCCCGAAACGACAAAATCCCGAAAAATTTTAATACCGAAATGAGAAATCCCGAAAATCACGAAATAAAATTTGAAAATAATGAAAAAATGACATTTAAGTCACAATTTTTTCCGAAGCGTAGTACGCGCCTACTTGCCTTTTTTTACAATGGCAGAAAAGCAAAGTTGTAATATCGAGAGAATTTTGTTGTCTGAAGGTTATAATCTACAATATGCAAAAAAACTTCACATGACCGTGAGGATTCTGCTGATTGAGGGTTATGATCCCTGCCGCGGCCGAAGGCCGCCAATACGCAGAAAAACTTGTATGCAAAAAACTTCACATGACCGTGAGGATTCTGCTGAATGAGGGTTATGATCCCTGCCGCGGCCGAAGGCCGCCAATACGCGAAAAAACCTGAATGCAAAAAACTTCACATGACCGTGAGGATTTTGCTGATTGAGGGTTATGATCCCTGCCGCGGCCGAAGGCCGCCAATACGCGAAAAAACCTGTATGCAAAAAACTTCACATGACCGTGAGGATTCTGCTGATTGAGGATTATGATCCCTGCCGCAGCCGAAGGCTGCCAATACGCGAAAAAACCTGTATGCAAAAAACCTCACATTATCGAGGGGGCTCTGCTAAAATTTTTTTAATAATGTTTTTTTTAATTTTTTATTAATAATTTTAGAGAAGTAAAATAAGAGTAATTTTTTATTATTTTCTTGGAATTGTTTGCTAGTGGTTTTAAAATGTTCAAGAAGATGGAGAATACCGAAAAACTAGTTTTGTAATTTCGGGATTTTGTTATTTCGGGATTTTGTCGTTTCGGGATTTTGTCATTTCGGGATTTTGTCGTTCGGGATTTTGTCGTTCGGGATTTTGTCTTTCGGGATTTCGTTACCAACCCCTTTTTAGACTCAGAAAAGATTCATATTTCTGAACAAATACGCTCTTTATGAACACATAAAATAGTCATAGAATAGAATCGTTTCTGAGCATTTTGTAATCTTTTTCTGAGCCTCTTATGATCTTTTTCTGAGCCTTTTATGATTCTTTTCTGAGCATTTTATGAATAATTTCTAATTTTCCTTGCACCTGTAAACCCTGGGTTATTACATAGAAATCTCATAACGACGTCAGACACGTCTCAGTCTGACGTCCGTGAAATTAGCAACGATAGTTAGCAACGATCAGGGTGGTTTATACCCCTGGGAAATTTTTTTTTCTTTCATTATTTTCAAAAGCTCATAAAAAATAAAGGAAAGCTTTAAGAAAAGTTTTCTTGCAAATTTTATGCTCCATCAGCCTATGTAAATATTTAGGATCTAAACCTTAAAGAATCGGAGATATGATGTAAAATGCCTGACCATTATGTGGAAGATATCAGAAAAATACGGTTTTTAGCTACTAAAACATTTTCTCGGCGGAATATGTATATATTACCTAAAAGCCTGTACTCTTACAAATGTTTTGACATCAAAATTATATGCCTGAATAATTTAGTATAGACGCTATAACGGAAAAAATGGAATACAATCCAAGCGTATATTTTGCTACTTATATTTTATTTTCTTTTAAAAAACCTAACTGGATCTATGTAGGAAATGGCCATAAACGTTTCTAAATAAAAATATTCAAAATATTACCAAGAAAAAAAATTTTATAGGCAAAAACTCTAAAAATTTTAAACCTTTGGTTTGGCTACCGTTGCTGGGCTCGTAAACATTTTCTCGGCGAATGAGGTGTAATATATCTCGAAGAGGGTTGTTTTCAGAATATTTTGGTATCATTAGTTTAATCGAATTGAATTTCGTATTTGAGATATAGAAGAAAATCTGGAACAACAATAAAATAACTTTTTTTGTGATTTTCAATTAAAATCCTTAAATGACAATCCCTTAATTGGAAAGTATTTATTTTTCCCTAAATATTGATACCTAAATCATGACTCTAGCTTCAATAGTTTTTGAGAAATTTAGAAAAGAATTTAAAATGAAGTAAATATTTTGATTTCTTAAGATTTTTCCCAGGAACACGTGGTGGAGCGTAACTATGCCGTCTATACAACGAGTGAATTTATACTCGTTGTATATATTGTCGTTTAGCAATGATTTCAATTACTTTATAGGTAACATTTTCTTAAAAATAAGAATTTAATAAAATTATATAAAATTTTTTTTTTAAAAAACCAAAATATTAAAAAAGAATAAATAAGACTGATTACTTTTCCAAAAACATTTCTTTTTCTTTTCTATGAAAGCATTGATTATTAAATTACATTAAATATTAAATATTTAATTACTAATATAAAAGTCTATAAAGGGATGATATAAAACACCGTTGCTAAGTATCTTAGACCAAATCTCGATGGTATGGTATGGTATGGTATTTACAGGACATAAAGTAGAATACTTGAAGATATTTTTGATACTTTTATCATATCAGAAATCAATTTAGTTGTTGAGATATTTCAGTTAGTTTAAAAAAAAAAGTTCATAAAAAATTGAGGAAAGTTTTAAGAAAAAAAGTAAAAGTGCAGTTTCCTTAGAAATTTAATGTTTTATAAGGCTATATAACATCTATGATTCTAAAGTTTAAATATTCTGAGATATTCTGTAAAATATGTGACCAATATGTGGAACATATCAGAAAAACAACGTTGCTGGGCTTCAAAACATTTTCTCGGCGAATGAGGTATAATACATCTTAAAGAGGGACGTTTTAAGAATATTTTGGTATTCATATTATTATCGAATTAAATTTCGTATTTAAGATATAGGAGAAAATCTGCAACACCAATAAAATGAATTTGAGGTGATTTTTAATTACAATCTGTAAATGACAATTCTTTAGTTGGAAGCTGTTTATTTTTCTCTAAATACTGATACCTTAGCCATGTCTGTAACTTTAATAGTTTTTGAGAAATTCAAAAAAGAAATACAAATTTAGTGAAAAAAATCATTTTTCTTAGTTTTCTATTTGATAAGTTAGCAACGATTTTGTAGCGAGTAGATACTAGGGAATTTATCATCAATCGTTGGACAATTTCAGTATTCGTTGAAAATATTTTCACAGCAAATAATATCGGTTCGAGTAGGTGCGTACATTGACTAAAAGAAATAAAATTTTTCTCACAATATGCCTTTTAATTCATAATCACTTTTTTGATATTTCGAAGTACGAATACAGTGATTAAAAAACGGCTCGCTTCGGAAATTTTTTCATACAACAACGACTTCGAATGTTTTATAAGATTTTATGCTCTATCAGTCTATATAAAAATTAAGACTCTAAAGTTTATCTAATCCAAGATATTGTGTAAAATATCTGACCAATATCTGGAACATATCAGAAAATCACCGTTGCTGGGCTTGTAAAGCAGTCTGACGTGCTTATGGGATTTCTGTGAAAGGCTGAACCAGGCAATGTATTGGAAAAGTGGTGAAGAGCAAAACTACGAATACACAGGTTTCAATGTACGCACCCATACCAGAGAATTCTCTGCCCATACAGTGCACATTCATGGTTTCGCCAAGTTCGTACTCTCTTTCCATGCATACCTTGCATAAAAATGTGCGCTCGGAATCGCAGTTCCGTAACAAACAACGGAAAGAGAGTTGCCAACCACACGCTGATTTGCAACTTGAATTTTTGCAACGTAAAATCTTATTATTTTTAGTTAGTGTTTTTCTATTGAAAATGCCCAGAAAAGTACTACAAATTGTTAAAAACAATACTACATGACGCCCTTTAAAGTTTTTAATTAATTTAATGCAATGTCCAATGATTTTTTCAGTTTCTAAAAAGCGTACACAGCGATTCGTAACTTTATTTGTGAGTATTGGCAACCCTTACAAGTAAAATCATTTTTTTTGTAATAATTCTACAATCAGCTGTTTTGATTGATTTTAAGGCATAAGTTCAGAATAGGTGCCTAGCAATTACTTTTTCAATAGTAATAGTAATAGTATCTTTCGTATTTTTAAGCAAATTATTAAAAATATCTAAAACTTCTGTGATTGCTTGCTTACAAATACTGTATACGAGTACTGCGAAGTTGCTGTTTACATAAGAATATTCAGGTTTATAATAGAAACGTTATATAATAAAAATAGGACTTCAAATTACCGAGAGGATTCTGCTGATTAAGGGTTATGATCCCTGCCTCGGCCGAAGGCCGCCAATGCGCGGAAAAACCTTAATGCAAAAAAATTCACATTACCAAGAGGATTCTGTTGATTGACGGTTATGATCCCTGCCGCCGCCGAAGGCCGCCAATACGCGGAAAACCTTTATGCAAAAAAATTCACAATACAGAGTTTTTTGACGGTTATGATCCAAACTTAACTTCTTAAACGTTATGATATGGATAAAAAGGCGTTAACATAAATAGTAACATAACTAGTAGGTAGTAACATAAATAGTAACATAATAGTAATAGTAATAGTAATAGTAACATAAATAGTAGGCAGTAGAAATACCTTTCAAACGGTATCTTCCTCGTCCCGATATCTCACTTAGTTACTGAGATATTAAGCTTTTAGTAGTTGCATTTATTTGACTTTAGAATGTTTCTAAATCCAAAATGGCTGACTTCCGAAAAAAAAAAATTGGCTACTTCCGGTCCTAACGGTAAAAAGTAACGGTAAAAAAATTGTTTTAAAATCAGAGCTAGGCACCTATTCTTAACTTGTTCCGATTTTAATTCCATGCATTGCTTGGTCGTCGTACTGATGCATGAAATGAATAGCTTGCATTTCGTTTAGTTCTCTCTCGAAACTTAACATGAATATGCATTGCTTGGTTCAGCTTTAATACAACCGGACGAAACTTTCGCCACGCATCGCGATAAGCACGTCAGACAGAAAAAAAACGTTTTTGCTTAGTGTTTTGTGAGTGTGTGAGTACAGTTCTACAATTTTCGGAGCTGCCAGAGAGTTAAGGCCTGATGCCCTAAACACAAGAAGAACTGCAACTACGAACTGCATTTTTTAACTGTCAAAATTTACATGGGACTTATGGGAAACGAGAAAAAAGTTATATTTCCCCTTTGCAGTTTTGATTCTTGCAGTTCGCAGTCGAGCTAACTTTAATTTTGATAACTGCATTTTGCGTATTCCGTATTATTGTAGTTGTTCTTGTTATTCTCCTTGTGTGTTTGTTGTTGCAGTTGCCGTTATGGTTGTGTTTCTCGGACTGAGCTTGACCGTATTTGCAGTTGCAGTTCTTGTTGTGTTTAGGGCATTAGGCTTTAAATCAATAATTTTCAATTATTGAATAACTCGATAGTTTTTTTCTTATCGAATAACTCGATAGTTTTTATTCGATAGTTCCCAACGCTAATTTTTATAGCTGCTTGTAGAGATGAACGATCCAGTGATTTTTTAGGAACGGTGACATCAGTGACAGTGACATACGGGTCACTGTTATTTTAACCAGTGATTTTTAGTCACCGTGACTTTGATATAAGTAAACGACGATACCAAAAGTTTTAGCGAGTTTTAAGTTTAGATTTTTAATCTAAACGTATCTTTACCGCTCGTTCTGCATTGTCATTTTCTTGTTTTGAACGGTAATGGTAAAGACACCGTTGGATGCCACCGGCTCATATGTTTTGTCAAATTTGAAATTGTTGTATTGTACGACAATTTAATTTTGCCACATCTTCTTCTTCATCATCTTCTGCCATAAAAAACTGCCAAATCGAATTTTTTTTTTTTATCAATTTTATATTACTCATTCTCATTATTTTTTTTTTTAAATGGTTAAAAAATTGTGCAGCAATGTTCCTTTAAAGAATTCCGTTACCTTAAGTCGCAGGAGGGGTGTTCAGTGACAAGCAGATCTGAATACTGCCCTGCAATATGTATGACAATAACTCATGTAACTCTTACTGTATTTTACATAAATAAAAGATACTTTTGATACCATCAGAATGGTATGCATATTATCCGGATTTCTTTTACAGAACAGGAGATATTGACAATAAATTTTTAAACTTTAAAGGGCTAAAACTCCTAAACCAGACGAGAGCGACCAAGAATGTGGTTGGGATCAGCGCCAGCGCCAGCAACAACAACAACTACAAAAGCAATAACAAATTTGAAGAGGTTGTACTGTGCTGAATCTGTTCCCAATTATGGTGTATTAATTAATAAAAATAAGTAATATATACGATCAAATAAAAATGTCTCATAACCAACTACATATTTTACAGCAGGTTTTTAAACTGCACAGGTAATTATAAATTATTGCAACTTCATCATTTTTTTACAATATGTACGTGAAAAAAATACGCAAGCGAATTCATGGCGCGGGAACAATCCAGTGACAGGAACGAGTATTTCTGTGTAAATATCGTGAAACAAGTCAGTGACAGGAACGAATATTTGTGTGTGAATATCGTGTAACAAGTCAGTGACAAGAACGATTATTTGTGTGTGAATATTTTGGAACGAAGGCAGTCACTGTCACTGTCACTGGTAAAAATATTTTTCTGTCGCTACAGTGACCAGTGACTTCAAAGTAACAGTGACAAAGTCACCGGTACTGAAATATCGCTCATCTCTAGCTGCTTGACAGTAATACAAAAAAGTCTTGTTAAGCAGAGATAACGAGATAGGAAACTGCTGAAAAATGCTAAGAAATGCAACTCTGGCATAAAGTAGTGTTTGTGAAAAACCTAAAAATGCTTCTTAGAAAATCAAACATCAGACCCCATATGAAGAGTGTCAAGGAAAGGGAACGAGGTTTTTCGTATAGGAAAATCATAGTCACCACCCCTGTTGTCGATGGCACGTTCACGGGAGAGGGGTTAACATCAGACCCCGATGAAGTGTGTTCGGGATTGAGAGGGGTAACATCAGACCCCTGATGAAGAGTGATCGGGACGGAGAGGGTTCTGCTTTGAGACCCCAATGACAATTCAGATTTTTAAGTCAAATCGTTTGTATTGAGATAGCAACTTAGTTAATTTTTCATATAAGTAATGAATTCGAAGACATCAATTTGTAATTATTTATTTATGCCAATATTTAGTCTATTTAATATCCATTTTAGTTTTTAATAGTTTATTTCTTAATTATAACCTATTTGGGAAAAGTATTTTAGGTTTAAAAATCATTGCAAGTGCAGATTAACAACAAAAAATCTAATGTAAATTATTTCATACGATCAAATCCGCCACTATTTTATACTAGAAACTGTATGACCTATTCTATGAACAATTCAAGCAAAATAAAACATTGTAAAATTAAATTGATTATCCAATTAAAATAAAAGAGCAGACATGAAATGGCGTTGGTATACCCTCATATTTTAGTTCACCTCGCCATTGAATTTGCCGATACTAGTGTTGCCCGTTTGTATAGAACGCATCTATTTTTGCGCCTCTTATGAATTCTGGTACCAAAGCAGTGTTGTCGGTATGCTACAATATCAAATAAATTTGATTTTTTTCTTAATAAGCAAATACATTAGTGCATAAATGTGCTTGAACTGTTAACAAAACGTTTATTCTTGCTTCGCGGAGTACAAATTACTTCCTAGAACAGAAAATTATTGTGTTCTTTACACCGAGTACTACAAAAAGTACTTTTACCTTTTTCGTACTTTCTGAATTTTCTTTTGTTAACGTAAAATGTAACGCTGCTTTATAATATCATTGATTTTTTCACCACAATTGACGAAATGAATAAATTTTAGATGAAATCTTCTATTTTATTCATGGATATCGTATTTAACGATACAAATAATATTAACTAAATGTACAAAATTCCGCCATTTGTTTGTTTAGGTGTATTCTTTATTTTCAGTAGTTATGAGTAACTTTCTTTCCTTTTATCTTTGCTGCAATAGCTAAACATTGTAGCGAAATTTCAAAATTTCAATAACGAACATGGTTGTGAAGTTATAAATCTTCTGGACGCAAGATTGCATGTGTTCCAAACAACCATGTTGGTATTGTATTTAATACCAAACAGCCTATTATGACCAAGTATATTCGTCCCAAATTTCACAGCTCTATTAGTTCTCCCTTAATCGTGATTTCTACAGACGAACGGACTGACAGACTTACAGGCAGACGCCTCCTTTAATGCGATACAAACGGAAGCACAAAGTGAATCTATCCCTCATCCTTTCGGGTGTAGGGTAAAAAAGAATTGCTTCTAAATAATAAGAATTTAAGTTCTTTCATGTATTTATTTACTTATGCATACAACCACATTAAGTGTTTATCCTATACATAACATTTAAGTTATTAGATGAATAATTTTTCCTACAATATTATGTAGTAACATTTAAATATACAGTCTGAATTATAAAAATAATATTTTGCACATTTCATTGTTCTTTTGATTTAAAGCTAAAGTAAATCCGGCGGATTTGTGCGTGAGTAAATCCAGCAACTGTGTGGCCAAGTACAGCAACGCCCGTACTAGAAAAAAATACAAAAACATCACATAAAACACTTAAATAATAATTTAATCATTAATTAAAGTACCTTTTCTTAATTTCTGCATTTGCGTTGCGATTCCAAATGCTAAGTTCATTTCCATTTCCATTCCACTTCCATTCAAATCGATTGACTGAGCCCCGAGCAATTGCATTATGACCGTGGCTCCCGACGATAGTATCACATAGTGTTCATGATTGTGCGACAAGGTGGTGCCTTGATATGCTGATATCGGATCCGATGCGGTACCACTCAAAACATGACCCATCAACTCCGATTGGCCGGAGAAAAATACCAGAGCTCGCAACAAAATTCCCTGCACTGAAATGTCCATGCCTGCCGTTGCAGGCCAATCATCCTGCTCCAAAATGGCAAGCCGTTCGTATACAGCCCCGGCAAGTGCTACTTCCGAGGTCCAGTGCATGATTTAACTTCATTAAAATTCACTAAAAACACTAATTTCTTTGCGAAATAGCTAAACAATTTTCACAAGCTAAACATTTTTCATCTGTTAAAATAATAAACAAAAGAAATGTCATATAAACGTGACGTCTTGTGGTGAACTACATATACACGACACATACCCTATACGTGTTTCACCTAACTACCAAATTTCGTTTTTTTTTGACATATACGATGGGTCTCTAAGCAGTTTCCTATCTCGTTATCTCTGTTGTTAAGTACGGCTAACCGGGTAAATCGGCTGTAAGCTTTTCTAAAAACAATTAAGTTTATAAGAATTGTTACGTATTTCATACAAAGTATATTTTTGTAGACTCCACAATGGATTTCCAGAATCGCGCTGGTGGCAAAACCGGCACCGGAGGTGTCGCCTCATGGTCCGAGACAAATCGTGACCGTAAAGAGCGATTGAGACAATTAGCGCTTGAGACCATCGATCTCAATAAAGATCCCTATTTTATGAAAAATCATTTAGGGTCTTACGAGTGCAAATTATGTCTGACACTGCATAACAATGAGGGCAGCTATCTGGCGCATACGCAAGGTAAAAAACATCAAGAGAACCTTGCACGTCGTGCTGCTAAGGAAGCAAAAGAAGCACCGTCTATGTTGCAACCAGAGAAACCACGCGTGGAACCGAAAAAGTTTGTCAAGATTGGCCGACCTGGTTATCGAGTAACCAAACAACGTGATCCCGATAATGGTCAGCAGTCGTTACTCTTCCAAATTGATTATCCCGAAATCACCGAAAGCATCATACCACGGCATCGCTTCATGTCGGCCTATGAGCAAAAAATTGAACCACCGGACCGCAAATGGCAATATTTACTTTTTGCTGCAGAGCCCTATGAAACGATAGCGTTTAAGGTGCCGTCGCGAGAAGTTGAGAAGATTGAGGGAAAATTTTGGACACATTGGAATCGCGATACCAAACAATTCTTTTTACAATTTTCATTTAAATTTGAACCTAAGATACAAATACCACCACCGCCGCCGCAATTGCACCGCGCTCTCGGTCCTCCAGGCGGGTTCCCTATACCGGGTCCACCACGGCCACATCATATGTTTAACGGTGTACCACCACCGCCGCCGATGGGCGTGTTACCAGTGCCACCACCACCCATGTAAAGCAACCAGTTATTTTTGGTGTTTTGTAAATTATTTGATGTAAATCCATTAAAATATCCATAAAAAAAAGTGGAAACAAGCATAATCTCTTCTTTTATTACGACGTAAGGAGTTGATTTAATTTGCTTTTTACTTTCTTGTACCAATTAAAGAATAGAATCGCGAAAAATTTCGAATTCCCGATTTTAGCGGAAATATACATTTTGACCATCTCTGAATCCATTTCGACTAGTTTCGTCGTGACGTCTGTACGTATCTCGCATAACTAAAAACGGCGAGCCGTAGAAAGTTCAAATTTTGTATTTTGGACCGTTATAACCTCTAAGTGTGTACCTCCGATTTTGGTTTTTATCGATTGTGCCGAAGGGGCACTTGTAGAAGGGTTTTGTAGAAATTTTAGCTACAACTCAATTAATTGTTATACAAGGAAGTCATGTGTTTCACGCGCTCGAAGGGATGAGAGTATATTCATTTTATGCTTCCGTTTGTAACGCATTAAAGGAGGCGTGGCAGGTATAAAAACTAAATATATTTTGGCTCAGAATCACCTCCTGAGTCGATTCAGCCATGACCGTCCGTTTGTCTCTGTGTGGAAATCGCGATTATGGGAGAACGAATAGAACTATCGCAATGGTACGAATATTCTTTGTCATCAGAGGCTGTTTGGTATTGAAGGTGAAGAAAATCGGACCAGTCTCACGCCCACTTTTTAGAGCGAATATGAATTCATCCGTGCTTATTCTCTATAAGCTGAGTGAATTTTAAACTAAAATTTTATTTCTGAGTCCACCGGTTTAGACTAAAATGTAATCCCAAAAATGGGCGTGATCGTCCACTAGCGACGAAAACGACACTTACAGGAGAACGAGTAGAAGCATCGTCATTCGGCTTGAATATTCTCTCCTATGTATGACTCTTTGATGTAGAAAATGGAGAAATCTAACTGTCACGCCCGCTTTTTAAGTAAATATTAATGTATGTATGTATCTGATTTAGGGTCTAAATTTCTCAGCTTGCAATCGGGATCTGAAGGAAAAGTGGTGTTGTAGATGAGTTAATAGATCAAAATTTACTATCTGTAAATGAAATTAAACTTGGCGTAACCCTCCCACTTTTTATCATTACTTTGACAGATGCGGGCGTAGGGTATATCAGTTTCGGACAGGCAGTTAACACCCTAACTTGTTTAATTTTGTTATAGCTATCAGTTTTATATACAACTAGATGTACCCGTCCCCGCGTTGCTGTGGCTCATTCTGGTTAAATGTTTATAAAGCGTATGTTGCTTCCGACCACAAATGAAATATTCCTCATACAAACGTTGCAACCCGTTTTCACCCCTTCAGGGGTTGAATTTTGAAAAATGCCGAAATATGTATGTATTTGATTAATTATACCAGAGAGTATTAAGACCAAGTTTCAAGCAAATCTGACCAAAAATAAAATATTCCTCATACAAACTTTGCAACCCCTTTTCACCACCTTAGGGGTCGAATTTCGAAATATCCGTTCTTAGTGCTTGTATACATCATAAAGGAAACGTCTTTGCAAAATTTTATCTTTCTAGGTCCAAGCGTTTAACCTGGGCGTTGATGAGTCAGTCAGGACTTTCATTTTTATATATAGAGATACAATATTTGGATATCTTTTCAAGTTTTTTAATCTCAATTATTCGTATAGCATTCAACACGGCCTCAATAGTAAAGATAAGTAAAATATTCTCGACCTCTAAATTTTCCGCGGTGCTCAATCATTTCTCTCCGTTCAATCGTTTCGGAACGGAACTCCGTCTTCAACCCCGAGATTCCAAAGAAATATAAAACAACCACCAGTTTCTTCTATAAAAATTCGTTATTTTATTTGTAAGACGTTTTCTACAGTATTCCATGTAAAATGATTTTTATATTGCGTTCAGAATACGAGCTTAACAATTAATATATTATGTATTTACATACTAATTAGTAAAATTAATTTGCTTTAAAAATTTTGTGTGTAAACTTCTCATTGACAATGGCGGTTATTCAAAAATTGTAGAGCAGAATTTTTTAGAATTGTAAAATTTCCTCTCAAAGAAGTTAAAATCTATTTTTAAAGAAAATTTTAAAATTGAATTTTAATTTAACTTTATTTAAAATTTTAAAGTTGAAACACCGGTTTCAACTATTTTCTAGCTTTCGATTTCTTTCAGGTGAAGATAGTGTTTAATTTTGGAAAATTGTTTATAAATTTCACAGTGCATAGGCTTGTTGTGTTGTGTTGGTGTTATTGAAATGATGTTATTGACACAATAAACTAAAAAACAGTTGTTCATATTTAAAATCTTTTAACATTCTGCAATCCATATTGATATATGTACATATATCCTTAAGAAAACGTTTGCCATTTTTTAAATCTTATCACGTTTTTTGAAATTACGCTTGGATGCACAACGTGTTATGATATCGGAAATATGTGCTTTATGTTCAAATATCTTCATAATTTGATTTTGAGCTTCATTCACGCCATCGGCAATGATTTTGCTGCGTTGCATGTTACCCTGCAAATAAATATTCAAATGAAAAAATCTCTTAATTCTCTCTCTCGTCCTCCTTACCTTCAATAACTCACTAATGCGTTCAATATCGGGACTCATTTTATGCAATTCCATTTGTGTAAGCATTGTCGACAATTTATCATAACCATTCGATTCATTTTCAACCTGAAAAAACCAAAGAAACCAGTAATATTAAAGTTAAAATAATATTTGCGGCCTTTTCTGTAAACCCACCAAATCTTCCATTTGTGAGCGTAAATGGTGAATTTTCCAACCATTGATTTTACCCATCACATTCGCTTGATTAGCTAAATCGATGACAGTGGGACGCCGTTCTTCGTGTGGTTTGATGTCAGAATAACGTTGAAAATGATTATTAGCAGCTTTCCAATTTTGTTTGTACGACTGGAAAAATTTTTTAATATTTTAAATAAAAATAGACATTTTTTACTTCTAGAATTTGTGGAACCGATTTCATACAGACGACTCGTCTAAAACGTTCACGTAAGAAATACCTCAGAAAATCGAGTGTGAATAATTTTCTCATTTCGTACAGGCGATATGTTAATCAAATTTGGCCCATCGTCAGATATGATAAGCTGACGATAGCATTCGCATTTATATACATAACAACTACGGTTCTGATCTAGGCTTGGTTTTTATTGCTGCTTCTGTGCTATCTCTACCTATATTTTTTCTTATGTCTTTATTCTGTGATTAATATTGGTCTTCTATATCTTTATTTTCTCTGCATAACTTATTACACGCTTTCGAACACAAAAGCCCTTTTAACCTTCTTTCAGATGTATGGAAATATTTTTAATGGAGCCAAGTCGAGAGAAATCGTGAGGATTCGGGAATTCGCTCTTCTAAGACGAGTCGCCCACGCTAGCAGGGCGTTAACTTACATTGAGTAATGTGCAATTACGTGGTTTACGTAAAATATACACTGTTGGTTTAGTGTTTTCCTTGAAATCAGAAGCCAATGTTACTTGATTGTTTTGCGTTTTGTAATTGGTTTGGGTAGCGTCGCCGCCAGTTATATTAAGCTCGTGACTGTGGCCTGATCCTGCGGCCCGCGTTAAAGGTCTATTACCTGTTGTTGACTGTGCATTAGCGGAGGCACCATGATGAATTATATTACTTCCAGCACTTCCGTTAGGAGGCGGTAGTGAGAGTGAAGTCTGGCTTTGTGTTGATTGTTGACTGTCATTGCTTTGAGGCATGATAAAGGAATTGTTTATAAGAAACAAGAATATTAAGTATGTGTGTAGCTACACAGTTTCAGTGTAACTTACGTTGAGCGTCTGGACTTTTTTCGTGGTGGGTAATCGATGATGTCGCGGCCATTTTGTATTAATTGCGACTGTAAGGTGCAGTGAGATTGATTGTCCAATGACAAATTACGAGAACTGGAAGGTGTTGCTTGCTGGTGATGCGAGGATCCCTGAGTACTGTGGTGATTGGAGTACAACTATAATAAAAAAATAAAATGTCGAATTGAAGATTTGTAGTGTATATAATTCCGAATATTTTTTCTATAAAGGGATCTCCAATAGGGACAAGTCGATGTGGACAATCTGTGGCGGCCATGTTGTTTTGGCGGCGTGTGCCAAATCTGTTAATAATTCAGTCAGTAATGCCAAATCACTATTAAAGGTATAGCGCTTAACAACGTGTGCATATTATCAAACTTTATATTAAAAAAAGTTCTCCGTTTTTCGCCGAAAAATCATCTTTAGCGATGAGGTATATTTTTTACGAATTACACCAGCCGCAGTACGAATTACACCAGCACCAAATGCATCCCGAAAAAGTCAATGTTTAGTAAGGTTTTTGGCTGCCATAACTGTCAACGGCGAGCTCTACAGATCGATGATAAGCAAATTCTCATGGGCTAAGCTGGATTATATGGATACCGACAACATGTGGTTCCAACAGAAGGGTGCTACGTGCCACACAACGCATGCCACGATGGACATTCTGCACGAGCGATTTGATTCGACGCCTTTATACCCAGAACACAGTCAGGTCGCTGGCGACTCTTCGTTGTCTAAATTACATTGGTTCTTATGGGAAACGAGAAAATAATAAAATTTCCCCTCAGTCGCTGCGAGTTTAGTGTGTTTAGTCACACTAAACTCGCAGCGACTCTATTTCTAATTTGGTCGATTGCTTGTTCTTCTTTCTGTTTGTTTGTTTACAAGAACCACATACACAACATATAAATATTCTGTTCCGTAAAACAAAAACAAAATAAAAATAATAGAGAAAGTTTTAAGAATTAACAATTTCAGTACCTCGTTGATGGGATTAAAGTGTGTGGAATCACTGGTGCTTGTTATTCGCTGATGACCGATCGCTATACCGTTGCTGCAGACGCCATCTTGCATTTGTTGTTCAATTCCCGGCGACGAATTAGCGGAAACTGTGGTGGAGCCCTCAGAGGTGGCAGGCGAAACGGCGCGTGATTTACGGGTGGAACTTGCAGCCGGGATTCGTTCCTTTTTCTGCCCACTAACATCGATGATTAATGCCGAAGACGATGATGATGATGTCGGTGGCGGTCCACCACTCGAGTTAGTAGAGATCGCATTAGAATTAAAGCTGCCGCCCACTGCAGTGGAAGTGGGCTGCAGGTTGAGCTGCGTAGGTACACCTGTGCCACTACCACCAGCAGCACTAGTTACCGCAACGTTCGAATTCATCGAGAGGAAAGTAGGAGCCAAATTTTTAGCAGCTCTTGCTGGTGAGCCCTCAGCATCTCGCTTTCGCAGGAAATTCGAGATAACTGATGATGAGTTTGCGTTACTGCTAATGCCGCCCGAGGAAACTTTGATTGATGTTTGCAACGGAATAACCATATGTTGTTGAGACGGTTGTGGATGGCCAACCGTCGCAGTCGACAGTTGTTGCTGTGGTGGTGGTGGTGGTATCAAAATCTGTTGACCACTGCTGCCAACCACAAGTTGAGTCGGCTGACCAACGGCAATATGTGTGCCATCGCCTGTTGCTGAAGCGAGCTGTGTACTAAAGCGAACTGGTACAGCTTGTATTTGGGTGCCGATGGCGCCAGTGACTCCACTACCTCCAGCACCTCCAACTGCAATGCCACTGGATACCGGTAGCTGTAGTTGACCAATTGTACGTACGCCATTTGAAGGTACCAATGTAAAGGTTGCCGTCGATGTGGGCGCATGAGAAGTATATGACAAAGATGTCATGCCGGCCAAATTGGCGGCAGAGTGTGCAATAATCTGCTGTTGTTGGTGCTGTTGAGACATAGTGCTGCTGGTCACCGTGGTCGTTGTCAACGAGAGCACTCCCGTTGAAACCTGCACAGAACTGGCAGGTACGGATTCATAGTAAAAAGTACTGCCCGCAGGTAGAAAAGAAGCAGCAGCACTGGCTGCTACGGCACCTGCCACAGTTGCATTGCTGCCAGCTGTAATAACGGAATTGTTGGCACCAACATTTGAAATAACATTGCTGGCAGCTACAGCAACGGAAGCTACAGAATTACTGCAACCGCCAACACCACCACTGCCACTATGTGGACGTTGTGGAGGAGTGGCATGATGTATGAAAACGCTTGCGGCACCTTGCGGCTGTCCTTCCGACTGACTGCCGCTATTGGTAACTTGTGCCTGTGCCATAACTTTGCCCACTGTGATCCCATTGGTGTTTTTAATGGGCGTGATTGTGCCGGTGAGTATGTTACCGCTTGCTCCGCCACGCGTAGTAATGGCTAAAGGCACCACAGTCGCGCCGCCAGCCGAAGAAACGCTTTGTGTTGTCAACAGTTGAGCCTGAGAGACATTCACCAGGTTGCCCGCATTGAGGCTGGTGTTTACGGTGCATATGGAGGGGGAGGCATTACCTCCTCCACTGTTAGTCGAAGTATTTATCGTTTGTATAGTCGCTGTTAGATTTTGCTGCTGAGTCAAGTTGCCGCTGCTGCTAACGGTGCCTGTGGAGGAGCCGGGTAGTTTACCAATGCCAAGTTGAGTGATTGTCAACGAGGGCTGCACTTTTGCGGCTATGGTAACTGGCGGGCGTATACCTGACGAGAAGAATAGAAAATTATTACTAAGCAAAAATCGTCGGTCGATTCAGAAGTCTAAAATCAGCAAAACTACTACCGACAAGTCGATGATTACTTACTCATTTCTTTAGCCGACTAAAAGTAATTGCAGTATACAATAAGTACGGTACAGTATAGTAACTGTACCGTACTGATTGTCGACAGGCCTAAAACAATTTATACTCGCGTTGACAACATGAGTCATATTCTCTTAATGTAATACGCTTCAAGACAAATGATGAATGGTTATCGGAGACGGAACGATTATCATACGTTAATAAATAGCAGTGTCTGTTTGCTTTTGTTTTTCATTCGATTTTTTATGGTAAGCAAAAACAATAAAACCTGTTATTGGGCGAATGATTGAACTTTTTTAGACACACAAACGCAACGATATCAAAAAAAAAAAAATATCGTTTCTTAATATTTTACTTTATACTTTATGGACTGGCAGTGTTTAGTTAAAAAGAAAATACTGACCAATTTTTCCTCCACCCGATGCGTTTACTATAATTGGCTGCAACATAACATTGCTTGCCAGGCGTCCAGTGGAGCCAATTATTTGCTGAGCACTATTTCCCGGCTGCTGCTGTAACTGTATGATGCGAGTGGTTCCTAAATTTGAAGTTGGTATGACATTGGCTGCAGCAATCGAAGCGCTGGCGCCCGTAATTGCATTGCCGCGCGGTGAATTTGCAGTAGCGCCAGCACCGCCGTTGCTGGCAAGTGTTGGCGTGAGCTGCGGTAAATTTGGGGAACGTATGCTAATGCTTGTGGTGTTCAGTTTGGCCGCCGAAAAGGACTTGGGCAACTGAATGGGCCGTATTTGTCTTGCTGTCGGACCTGTACAACTTGTACCTGCTGTCAATGGAGTCGCTACCGCAAATCGTTGTCCGCTAACTGTAGAGCTAAATTGATGGGTTTGCTGTTGCGTTTGCGGTTGTGTTGTTGATACATTCGATGAATAAACAAGTGTTGCGGTTTGTTGCTGCTGCTGATGCTGTTGTTGTTGCTGCTGTTGCCGTGACGCTGGCAGAACTGTAGCCAAAGTGGCAACATAGGTTTGTTGTTGTTGCTGCTGTTGATGTTGTTGCTGCTGATGTGAAGAAACAGCTTGCATTGTGGAAGCTGCTAAAAATAGTTATTTATAATGCATATATCGCGTCGAAGAGAAAAAATCGGTCTTACCTTGATTGATCATAGCTTGTGGTTGCTGGTGTGATCCTACAACAACACCACCGCCTCCCCCTTGCGATAATGTTGCCGTAGTTGCTACAACGGTCCCATTCGTAGAAGAACCGCTGCCTGGAACGCCGCCGATGCCTTGTGTTGTAATCAGACGCTGACGTGGCTGATGCGAAATTGCGCGAATTAGTTGTACCTGCCCCGTTGTGTTCGCCATCCATGTGGTGCTGGTTGCCGGCGAAATGACCGTGGTGGCTGGCGATGAAGAATTCCGGCTTACTGCAGTGCCGCGTACAAAACTCCCAGCGGCAGTTAAGCCTGTAACGCTGGCGCCAACACCGGTAACTGAAGTTGGGGTTGTGCGTATAGGCGTCACTAATCGCTGCCCACCTGTTATGCCAACACTCGTCATTTGTGTTGCAGTAACACCAGCACGTGGCAGATACGTAGCTTGCGTAACGGGGCGCGTTACCGTTATTGAAGTGTTTGATACGGTGCGTGCAGTGGCCGCCGGAATTGCAGTAATTTGGGTGCGTCCAGATGCTTCCAGCTGTTTGATCATTGACTGGGGCATAATGGTACCGGGTGGCATTACCACACGCACTTGTGTAGATTGACCACCAGCACCGATAGCACGGAAAGCAGTGCCTGCCTGTGAAGTGTTTAGAGCTATGGGTGCAGCACCCAGTGTGGTGCCTATACTGCTTGTTGCGACCTTGATGCCACCCACGCCCACACCAGAATTAGAAATGCCGCAACTGGTACCGATGCCTATGTTACCACTGCTGCCAATGCAATCGATTGTGGTCGTCTTAACGTTGGTTACTTTGGCTGGAACTATAGATAAATTATTGTTTTCGTAATCGAGGAGAGAGAGAGAGAGAGAGGTAGAAATGATTTTCTGTCTGGTCATTTGTGATGATATCCAAATGTAGTTATCAATGTACTAATAGTGTTAATTTATAATGGAATCACGGAAAGGTTCCGGAAAAAGGTAAATGATTATGATTGCGTGAAACAATGGAGCTGCAACCTCTTGACAACAACCGAACATTAACAAAGTTCGGTAACAAAGTGCCAGTAACAAAGATTTATAGGAGCTTAATTATATATACTATGGCATAATAATCAAAAAAAAGCATATAATACAATATTTTGACAATTCGTAAATAAATTCTAAATATTAAAGCATTTTAAATTAAATTTTTTGAAGTTAACCCTGTGTCAAAAAATATCTGGGAAGTGGAAAATATGTATTTTCACTATGAATTGTAAGTTTGTTTGAATATTAGGGGCGCACAAACCTAGAACGTACGTTATGAATACGAAGTGAAACAATCAAACCAAAACAAATCTTGAAATAAAATAATTTATTATATATTTAATTGCACACACGATTGTTACGTATTCGAAAATGTCTTTTAGCGTAATATGTCAACATACTGCAGGGCGGTCAGCTAGTTCTTATATGGGAATTTCCATGGATACGCACGTGACAGTCGTACGTCTTCAATATGAAGAAAAACAAAGAAAGATTCTAATATATATTTTTATTTTTATATATTTTTTGTTTTAATTTTTTATAGCATTTTAATAGCGCTATACATAGTATAAAAGCTGGGTGCTGCCAAAAGTATGATTTTCAGATATTAGCACACAAACAAGGACACGTGACGTGACAAAAAATAGAAGTGGTGTTTGTCTGCATCTATAAAAACGCAAAAATCTGCGAAAAGCGCCCGAATTTTTAAATGTAACTTATTTTAATATGATCTGGAATAATGTTACTTAATTTTTATAATTGTGTCGTTGAAAAAATGTTGTGTAGTTTTTTTATAAAAGAGCCTCCGCACAACCAACTTCGCAACGTCAAACGTCGCTCTATCGCTTGACTTCGCTCTTAAATAAAAAACGCAGACGTTAGCGAAGTTTGTTCACATTTTTCATTTATGAATCAACCATTCTTTATAATTCTGTATCTGGCATCCTCCTTCACCAACCTTCTCACATGCAAAATTAGCAAATACTTTCACCACTTCGGGAAATTGACAGGATTTTCCATAAAAAGTAGGCATTACTTTTTTGGAACCAAACAATAATTTTTCGACAACAACGAGTGGAAGCTCGACGTCAGAGAGAAAATTGAATTGAAGCATTCGTGACTTCTAACGTCAGAGCTCTCGCCAAATCGTACTGAAAAGTTGACTGTAGACGTTGCGAAGTTTGGTTGTGCGGAGACTCTTAAGCCATAATATGATACGTGACGTGATCTACGTTACGTGACATATTTTTCTATAATGATTGACTTAAGAGATTATTCATATAATTCTGAATTTAAGTTTTTATTAAATAAAAAAACGACGTAAATTTTGTTTCAGTACATTATTTTAGATGTATAGTAAAAAATATGAAATTAAAAAAATGTATTTTGTCATTTTGGTTAAATGGTTAGAAAGTGTGTGTTGCTTCCGACCAAAAATGAAATATTTCTCATACAAACGTTGCAACCCGTTTTCACCCTTCAGGGGTTGGTTTTGAAAAATGCCGAAATATGTATTTGATAAATTATACCAAAGAGTATTAAGACCAAGTTTCAAGCAAATCTGACCACAAATAAAATATTCCTCATACAAACTTTGCAATCCCTTTTCACCACCTTAGGGGTCGAATTTCGAAATATCCGTTCTTAGTGCTTGTATACATCATAAAGGAAACGTCTTTGCAAAACTTCAGCTTTCTAGTGTTAGATAAAAACATTTTTTGTTAACATTTAATTTTTCGGTCACGGTGGACCTTTCTGTGGAAATACCCATATATATACGTTCCGCATTTTGAGAAGTTCGAAATTAATTTTTGAAAAAAAAGGAGAATATTTCATGTATTGCCTACATTTAATGTCATCACAATTTGTAGCATAAGTGTTCAAATTATTGCCATCATAAGCAACACACCCATGTGATGATTTTCTGAATCAATATGATAACATTATGATGCAGATGTGTCTATCTGGAGCCGGATTCTGAGATTCTGTAATGCTTAATCTCCACCGCCAAACAAATACAAACGAATTTTAGCGAAATTTAGCTACAATTGCGACTCTCAGTAGTTGGAATTTCCAATTTTGCTTCACTAAGCCTAAACATTATAGAGACTGAACGCAAACTTAACGAAAGCATGTTTGACATTTATTTTTGGCTAAAAATCGCAAATAGTAGCCAAAATCCCGAGTCTAACTTCCGAAAAGCTATTTTTTTTTAGATAAATCGTGGAATTTTTAGCGGTAAGGTTTATGGTAATGCTAATTTGTCAATTTCTTTTTAAAGAGATTGAGTTTACTTATTTTTAGATTATTATACATACTTATTTGAGCAGAAAACTTGTTTAGTTGAATACTTGGAGGAGCACCGCGAATAAACTTCAAGAAATTTATGAACAGTGTCAATGTTTTCAAGGCAAAAATTTTTATAAAAATTGAAAAAAATTTTGAAAGTATACAGGGAAAATGTGTTTTTCCCTTCGCTTAAAACCAATAGAACGGCCTTTTTTTACTATTCACACTGCAAAAAGTCAGAACTCTGTTATTTTTTAAATTTTTCGCCCCATTAAACCTAACTCATAAAACTTTTAACGCAACGTTTTAAAAAAAAGTTTCGAGCAACTGCTCAAGGTCGAGGTTCTTTTCAATTTATGAACGACTCTGACGTAAAAAGTATTATCGAACAGTGGAGTGCCCTGGCAGTGGTTTTAAACTCCATAGGGGGAGCCGTAAAGAACGGAGACAGCTGGAAAAGGGCTTGGGTTTATATGAGCTAAGAAGCATTTGGAATTTTTCTATTCAGTTTTGGAATAAAAATATACAGCCTTGTTCTGTATTCCGATCCGGAATTGATTCTGAATCGAAATTGAATTTCGATTTGTATTTTTAGAGGTGTTCTGCAATCCGATCGAATTTCACATGTTCGAAACGAAAACAATTCCGATTCGAACTCATCTAGCTATTTTTTATCTGTCACTTTGGCATTTAATAACTTTTAACTGAAATTTGAAAATTGAAAGCAAGAATTGTAGATCTCAATAGCGTAATAGAGTAAGTACTCGCCTGGCATGTTGGGGATGTAGGTTCGAATCCCGCCAACGCACATGTGGTCATAGAAATTTGATTATTTTTTTAACCTTTTTTAGACTGGTGGCTAATTATTGTTGCACCTAGTATTCCCTGGAGCGCTTTGTATTCTCCAGAAATACTTTTTTATAATTTTGCATTTCCCAGCATGTCTATGATTAATTATCATTCGTGGTAAAAATTAAATAATATCAGGGCTACCTTTTTCCACTCGGCACTTTTTTCATTGGTGGACCAAAAATATTGAGTTTCTCCGCTAACTCTTCCCACAAAACTCGCATGTGTTAAAAAATTTCAAAATTTTTACAATAAAATTCAAATTCACCAACAAAAAGTTGGTCGGATTACTTCCGACAGAAAATTCCGATAAATCGAAATGCAAAACACCTCAATTCCGACAACTACGCAAACATCGGATTCGAATATCGGAATCGGAATACAGAACACCTTCGAGAAAAAAGTGATCGAAATCAAATCCGTTTCCGTGTGAATTGGAATGCAGAACCAGGCTGATAATGTTAATTTCTTCTTTCTTAATTTGCAAATTACGTGTTTGGGAATTCATTTTAATTCTTCTTTATAATTGTACAATATATAAATTATAATTACAACACAAAAACTAGTCAACGCAAATCAATCAATCACTTTTATAAAGTAACATGTGATAAACAAAAATTTGACACATCGCTAAAAGAGCGGCACGGTAGCGAGTAGAACAAAAGGAATTTTTAGCTAAGCAACTGAAGACTCAGAATCGGATTTTGGCAACATTTTTCGGTCAGTTCATTTTTAGCATCTTAGCGATAGAGTTTTAGTTTTAGCTAAGAGAATCTCAGAATCCGGCTCCTGGGGTGTCAATAAAATATTCAAGAAGTGGAAAATATGAATGTAAGCTTATACATTTTTTTAAAACATTTTTATTATGTATTATAATTGTTTCTTAATGTTCGGCCCAATGAACAATATCCAATTATTTTTCCAGACGGTTAAGTTGTTATATGGTTATAAAACGGTTATATGGTTATAATTTCAACAATAAAACAAGTAAGAGTGTTATCTTTGGCCTATCCGAAGCTCATATACCCTACACCCGCGTCTGTCAAAGTGATAAAAAGTGGGCGGGCGAAACCTATTTTTTTTTAATTTCCAAGAGAGCAAATTTTGATCTGTTAACTCATCTACAACACCGCTTTTCCTACCAAATACCTCAATATATGGTATAGTATATACATCAGTGGGCGTGTCACGCCTATTAAAAAAAAAATATATTTTAGTCTAAGATGGTGGACTCGGAAATAAAATGTTAGCTGAAAATTCGGTCTACAAGCCAATAAATTGAGCTAAAAGCACAGATGAGTGCATATTTTCTATTAAAAGTAGGAGTGGCACTGGTCGGGTGTCGGATTTTCGACTGATCACCTCCTGATTCGATTTAGCCATGTCCGTCCATCTGTCTGTCTGTCCGTCCGTCTGTGGAAATCACGATTACAGGAGAACGAATAGAGGTATCGCCATGAAATTTGGTATGAATATTCTTTGTTATCCTACGCTGTTTGGTATTAAAAATGGGGAAAATTGGATCAGTGTCACGCCTACTTTTTATAGCGAATATAGATTCATCCTTGCTTATTTTAAGCTAAAATTTTTTTTATGAGTCCATCATCTTAGAATAAAATATTTTCAAAAAAATGGGCGTGGTCCGCCTACTGGTGTACCATACTATATAATGAGGTTTTTGGTAGGAAAAGCGGTGTTGTAGATAAGGTAATCGATCAAAATTTACTATCTGTAAATAAAATGAAAGAAGGTGTCACCAGCCCACTTTTTATCTTCATTTCGACAGACGCGGGTGTAGGGTATATGAGCTTCGGCCAGGCCGAAGTTAACACTCTTACTTGTTTCGTTTTAAGTTTTCCTAAAAACCTTATTAAGGCCATTTTTTAAAAATTAGCCAAATCGGTCCAGTCATTCTCAAGCAGGGTTCGGAAAATATCCCTCAAAAGAACAAAACTATTTATATCCCTCTAAAAAAAACTATCTCAAAAGATGAAAATTTTCTTTGACTCATGAGGGATATTTATTTTTTTGAACATAGATGAAAAAATAAATATCCCTCACGTTCAAAATAATTTTCATCTTCAATAATAAATATCACTCGGGATGAAAATAATTCTCATCTTCTCAACGTTTCGATCGGAGAAGATGAAAAAACTTCGTTTGTTGGCAAATAACGCGGGGATAAAAAAACTTCGGGTTTTGGCGAATGGCGATCACAAGAGATGAAAAAAGGCTTCGGGTCGCGTACAAAACGATCACTGGTGATCGATAAACTTTGCGCAGGCAAAATTTCGATCTTTGAGCGGAAAAATCGTACGCCGGCGGTTTCTGTTCGTTTGCTTCGTTGCTGATGCCACTGAATAGCTGGAAAGGAGAGTTTTTCTGTGTGTTTTGTATGAATTTGTTTTTGCTGCGTTTTGTAAAAGATGAATAAGAGTATGTTAACTTGAAAAGCGTTGAAAGAAGTAATAACTTATAAGAGGAATACTTATTTGTTAAATTTGAATTTTCATTATTTTCAAAGCTTTTGATATTATAAAATTTTGCATCCAATATATGTATTTCAATTATAAAATTTTACTAGCAATTATTGGAACTTATTAGCTAAGCATTTATTGAAAGCATTTGTTGTTCGGTTGCAAGCACAAATTCGGTCGCATTATAATTGCCGATTTTATTATCAACGGACACTTGAAACAATTGAAATACATACTTAACTTCTCTGGAAAAAAATTGAACAATTTTTTCTGTACCTTCAGAGCGTCCACATTTCTTTATAACGGCCAAAACACAACCTCGCAGTGACAGCAGCAGCGAGCAGAATTTTATACACAAGCTTATGGGGACAGCCACTGCGCCAGCCACTGCAGAGAACATAGATTCTATTCCAGCATCAGTCATTTTTTTCAAAGAGCGAGAAAAAATGTTGTACACCTTTTATCTAAAATCCCGAAAAATTTTTATAGAAAAAGTGAAGGAAAAACCATATGATTTTGACTTAATTAAAATAAATTTAATTATCATTAAATTATTAAACTTAATTTAAAAATAAATTTAAATAAATTAAAAAAATTGTTACAATTAAAATTCAATATGAATTTTGAAGAAAATTTAATTGAAGAAGTGCGTTAGAAGGAGTTTTTATGACTTGATTTCTTAACATTATAAAAATGTTGTTCTTAAGTACACAGTTTGGCAAGATTTATTGACGCTTTTAGGTGTTCCAAGTAGGAATAAATATATAAAAAAAAAGTGTCTTCAAAAACAAAAGAATAGAATGCAGGAGTGTAACCAAACAGGTGATTTGCTGTTGCAGACACTGCTACAACATATAGTTTTACTGCTGCGTGAGAGAGAGTTGCTGCTGCTGTCGCTGCGAGGTTGTGTTTTGGCTGTAAAATATGCTACCTGCTGGCCCTCAAATAGGGAGGGACCCGAAATCTCCATATTTATCAAATTAACCGGTGATTTTATATGATTCCTTACACAGGAAGGCCCTGAATGCAAAAAGACTTTACATTTCCGAGAAGATTCTGTTGATTAAGGGTTATAATCCTTGACCCGGCCGAAGGCCGTCACGCAGGAAGGCCCTAAATGCAAAAAGACTTTACATTTCCGAGAGGATTCTGTTGATTAAGGGTTATAATCCTTGCCCCGGCCGAAGGCCGTCACGCAGGAAGGCCCTGAATGCAAAAAGACTTTACATTTCCGAGAGGATTCTGTTGATTAAGGGTTATAATCCTTGCCCCGGCCGAAGGCCGTCACGCAGGAAGGCCCTGAATGCAAAAAGTCTTTACAACACCGCGAGGATTCTGTTGATTAAGGGTTATAATCCCTGCCTCGGCCGAAGACCGTCATGCAGGAAGGCCATGAATGCAAAAAGACTACATTACCCCGAGGATTCTAGGCTTAAGGAGCTTTTTATAACTTTTCTAAATTTTTAGCACTTAATTATTACGAGTATTATTGTTTTTGGGTTGGAGATTTCGTCTTTAGAGATTTTGTCTTGGAGATTTTGTCTTTGGAGATTTTGGGTTTGGAGATTTTGTCATGGAGATTTTGGTTTGGAGATTTTGACTTGGAGATTTCGTACCCAACCCCCTCAAATAATCCTTTTTTATCAAATGTAATTACTGTACATTGAGAAGTATTCAAGGCCAATTTCTTGCAACCGAACGACGAATGCTTTCAACAAATGCTTAGCTAATAACTTCCAATAATTGCTATTAAGATTTTATAATTAAAATATATTTGATGCAGAATTTTATAATATCAAAAACTTTAAAAATAATGAAAATTAAAATCTAATAAATAAGTATTCCTTAGAGAAGTTATTACTTCTTTCAACGCTTTTCAAATTAACATACTCTTATTCATCCTTTACAAAACGCAGCAAAAACAAATTCATACAAAACACACAGAAAAACTCTCCTTTCCAGCTATTCAATGGCATCAGCAACGAAGCAAACGAACAGAAACCGCCGGCGTACGATTTTTCCGCTCAAAGATCGAAATTTTGCCTGCGCAAAGTTTTTTCGATCACCAGTGATGGTTTTGTACGCGACCCGAAGCTTTTTTTCATCTCTTGTGATCGCCATTCGCCAAAACCCGAAGTTTTTTCACCCCCCGCGTTCGTTATTTGCCAACAAACGAAGTTTTTTCATCTTCTCCGATCGAAACGTTGAGAGGATGAGAATTATTTTTATCCCGAGTGATATTTATTATTGAAGATGAAAATTATTTTGAACGTGAGGGATATTTATTTTTTCGAACGTAGATGAAAAGAGATATTTATCAGTGAGGATCGAAAAATTGTTATCTTTGGTGAGGGATATGAATTGAGCGATATAAAAAAAAACAAGTGAAAAAAAAGTGTAAAAAATTCAAGTGATGCGATTACCATTTTGGTTGGTCGCCACCTACCTCCCACCATGACTAAAATTATGTATATTTCCCGGCATTTCTTAGCGATTGGTGTGACTGTTTTTGGTGTCGCCACCTATCTCCCACCATGACCAAAATCATGTATGTATATTTCCCGATATTTTTTATTGATTGGTGTGACCGTTTGGGGTGGTCGTCAACTACCTCCCACCATGGCCAAAATTATGTACATACATATTCCAAAATTTCTTATCGCTTGGTGTAACCATTATGGGGGCCGCCATTTACCTCCCACCATGACCACAATCATGTATATTTCCCGATATATTTACATATCTTATCGATTGGTGTGACCATTTTGGGGATCACCACCTACAGCAAATGAGGTGGCAAAAATCACCACCATGAGCAAAACCATGTTGTATATTTCCCGATATTTCTTGATTGGTGGCAAAAATTTTTTTGGTCAAAACACCACCGTATAATAATGACCGTGCCACGCCCATTTTAACCACTGAAAATACGGAATTCTTTAAATAGTGTTCTCATTGCACCTCCACAGCCTAAGGCCTATATAAAAAATTTCAGCTTTCTGGACCTAGTAGTATTGAAGTTATGGCTATTTTTTGTCATTTCAGACCATACCACACTCCTTTTAACCACTTAGGGGGCCAAGTTCCCACTTTGGGTAAAAACCTTTGCACAATAAACTTTCGCGGGCATGTGCACAACAATATATCTAAGTTTCATCGCAATCGGATAATCGGTTTAGAAATAAGGGACAAACAAACAAACATTCATATTTTTATATATACATAGATAAGAATATACGCATACATATTTTCCCAGATTGTACTGACATTAATTGCGCAATATTATATGCAATGTTGTTGTTGTTTTTGTAGTTGTTTTCACTTTTTGCGCCGATCCCAAAAACAACAAAATTTTTTGTCGCTCTCGTTGAAAATTTACTGTCTACATCTCCTAAACTGTAAAAGATATCCGGATGATATATGTACGTACCACTGTGAAAATATTGCAAATATCTTCCATTTATGTATGTAAAATAATATATAATCCAAAATCGTGTACTTTTGGAGAAAATTTAAATTTTTCATTTTTAATACCATTTTTTTCTATTCATTGATTTTTTTTTCACTGTACAATGTATAATTAACCCATACAATTATATCCACATTAAGAAAGCCGAGGTTTTAAAAAAATTTTTTGCCTTTGCAGGCATATTTTTTTCTCCAGTATCGGTGTAGGATTTTAGGAGTAAATGCATTTTAAAGCTTACTGAATGCAAAAATACCTTTCATTACCGAAAGGATTTTGCTGATTTTTGTTGTTACGAAACAAGACTGTATGCGAGAATACTTTACATTACCGAGACCATTTTGTTGATTGAGGGTTATGATTCCTGCCGCGGCCGAAGGCCGCCAATACGCGAAAAAACCCGTATGCAAAAAAACTTCACATTACCCAGAAGATTCTGCTGATTGATCCCTGCTGCGGCCGAGGGCCGCCGATACGCGGAAAAACCCGTATGTAAAAAAACTTCGCATTACCGAGAGGATTCTGCTGATTGAGGGTGATGACTCTTGCCAAGGCCGAGGGCCGCTAATACGCGGAAAAACCCGTATGCAAAAACTTTACATTATCGAGAGGATTCTGCTGATTAAGGGTTATGATCCTTGCCGCGGTTGAGTATTGTGAGCTTTACAAGGCATTTGCTCCTAAAATGCTGCACCGATACTGGTGAAAAAAATATTCCTGCAAAGCTAAGAATCTCGGTTTTCCTAATCTATACTTCTATACTAATGTTATAAATGCGAAAGTAAGGCTGTCTGTCTGTTACCTTTTCACTGTTACCTTTGCACTGATTTTGGTGAAATTTGGTGTGCAGATAGCTGAAACCCTGACGAGGGACATAGGGTATCTATTTTATAAAAAGTCAACCTCTAAATAGGGGATAAAGGATTGTAGGGGAGTTCAGTCTCAATTTTAAATTAAGTTAACATTGTGCTGGACAGAATAGATGTCAATAATAAATGAATTTATATCTTGGTAAGACACAAACAAGCAAGAAGTATCTCTTAGACCCTCGAGTGCTCAAGGAAACCCTATAACGGGCCTTTCCTATCCAAATAAAAAAGTGTCGTGTATATCATATGTACGAGTATGTATGCAAGCGAACGACTGTGACATGTACATATGTATATCATTCAATCAAACTAAGAGCGAGCACTATTCCACGCGAACGAAGTTGCGGGCAACAGCTAGTATTGACATAATTATATGGGTTAATACATTTTACAGAGAAAGAAAAATAAATAAATAGAAAAAAATTGTATTAAAAATTAAAAATTCAAATTTTCTCCAAAAGTACAAGATTTTGCATAAAATATTAATTAACATAAATGAAAGATATTTTGGAACAGGTTTACCGTTTGAGCCATGCCCCAATTTTTTTGCATTTTTAGTTGTTGTTGTTGTTTATGGAGCTGATTCTAATAAAGCCATCAGTTTTTGTCGCTCTCCTCTAGTTTAAAAGTTATAGCCCTCTAAAGTTTGGAATTGACATGCCTATAACTCATAAACCAGAAAAGATATTTCGATCATATTGGTATCGTTAGAAAGCTCTCCAAAAGCCCTTTAATCTCTTTGATATAACATTTTTCCGAAAACTGTATAATTTTTTGCAAAGCCAAAAAAGTTTACGAGTTATAGCCCCCTAAAGTTAGGAATTGATATGCCTATAACTCATAAACCAGAGAAGTTATTTCGATTATATGGGTACCGTTAGAAAGCCCTCTAAAAACCTTAAATTTCTTTATTTTAGTAAAGCGGTACCCATATAATCGAAATAACTTCTCTGGTTTATGAGTTATAGGCATATCAATTCCAAACTTTAGGGGGCTATAACTCGTAAACTAGAAGAGAGCGACAAAAACCGATTGCCTCATTAGAATCAGCTCCATAAACAACAACAAAAAATGCAAAAAAATTGGGGCATGGCTCAAACGGTAAACTTAAGCCGATATTTTTAATACCTTCCCAATGGTACATATATCATCCAGATATTTTATACAGTTTAGGAGATATAAACGTTAAATTTTCAAACTTTAAAGGGCTATAACGCCTAAACCATATCAGAGCGACAAAAAATTTTATCGTTGTTGGGATCGTCACAAAAAACAACAACAACAAAAAAAAACAACAAATGTGAGAGTTTGTGCTGTCCTCAGTTTGATCCATATGCCTTTGATTGAATATATTTAAAATATTTATTGAAACATTCACCGACAAATTATTGCTATTTGCAGTTTTTTCAATGATTGTAACGAATACAGTATGTACAATTTCGTCAAAAGCAACCCTGTACAAAAACAAGAAGAAAACAGAATGCAGAAAAGCTTAAAACAAAAGGAACACGTAAAAAAATATGTATGTATATGTAGCGATACTGATTTATAAACAGGATCCCAATGAAAGAAAAACCCAAATATTCGAATACAACATCCACTTACCACTAGAACTACTGCCAGTGGGTACGACATTGGGACCTCCTCCGCCACCACCAGGGCCGGGAGCCCCGGCAAAAGAATCACTCGTACTCATCTATAAATGCTGCAATTAAAACCTTATATGTATAGATTTTCACTTGAAAAATTATTAATGAATGCCAACTCTAAACGCATTTTATGTATTTTTTATGAAATTCTTTACAATCCCCAGAATCTCTTCCGCTAACCTTATTTTTTATCTGCGTAAAACTTCAATTAATTTTCCTTATTGGAGTTTTTAAAAATTTTATTTTTTGGAAGCACAAAACCTTTCACCTCTGTTCACAACTTCGTTTTCCACGCTGTGAGTATGTTTGACTGCACGAAAAAAAAATTTCTTCCACAGTCCACGAACGATGGCGAATGAATGCAATCAGCAATTAAGCGGACTTCACACAGAACGCGACTTTCGCTTCGCGCTGCGGGACTTTTTGTCCGGTTATACACAGAAATCCCATAATCACGTCTGACAGAGAAAAACGTTGTTTACTTTCGCGACGTATAGATTTTAGCGTCGTGGTGAGCTGTGAAAATTTACAAAATATCCTACTTTTGTTAGTGTTTTGTTAGTGGGTGAGTACAGTTCTATAATTTTTGGAGCTACCAGAGAGTTAAGATTATCAGTTATCGTAGGACAGTTTAGAGTCCCCGCACAACCAACTTTGCAAAGTCAAACGTCGCTCTCTCGCTTAACCTCTCCCTTAAATCAACAACGCAGACGCTAAAGTTTTTTCACATTTTTCATTTATGTATCAACGATTCTGTATCTGCCATCCTCATCCACCAACCTTCTAACAAGCAAAATTAGAAAACACTTTCACCACTTCGTGAAAGTGGAATGTTTTTCGATGAAAAGTAGGCATTACTTATTTGAAAACAAACAATAATTTTTTAAAAAACAACAAGTGGAAGGTCGACGTCAGAGAGAAAATTGAATTGAATCATTCACAACTTCTAGCGTCACAGCTCCTGTCAGTTTGTACTGAAAATTTTACTGTACAAACATTACATTGTGTGGGGACTCTGAAACTTTAAAGGAAAAATTTTTTAAAAATTTGCATTTTATACAAATATGAAATCTTGCTATCTATATATAAACGCAGTGGCTTTGTTTACCTTAGTAGCGAATTCGCGCTCTATTTGACCACCAATTCGCAGCGCGAAAATTTTGCTTCCGCGCATCGGAAATCGCGTTCTGTGTGACGTGGGCTATAGGGATGGTGCAGGTTTTATCTTCAATCTTCATATCCCATAAAAAGTAAAAGATTTCAGATAAGGTGCAGACACAGGTATGTTAAAAAAAAAATCTATATTAAAGCCATTTTCGAAAAAAATAAAAAACCGAAAAAAACACTCACTCGAATAAAATTCACTCGATTCTTTCAGATTAAGCTTTGTTATTTTCTAAATTTGTTGTTATTACCAGCAAAACAACGAAAATTACAAAACAGAATTGGGAAGAATCGAGTTTTTACGGAAGATATTTTACTGGAATAATGGCGTAATATAGAATTCTTTCTTCAGCTAGTTCCATTCGAAAAGTGGGAAATCTGAATATTTACGTAACCTACTCCAAAACCTGAGTAAACAGTATTTATATGAAGGATATCTATGTACATATGTACGTATGTAATAAAGAGAGCTGCACAAGACGTTTTAAAAGGCTTGAAGCTGACATAGCAACATTTTTGCATTGATGCAGTTCTTCTATTTGATTTTAAATCAAGCAGTAACTGTCGGTAATGTTGTCAATGTTGTAATGTTTTCAGCAGCGGTTCCGAAGGTCACCTCTTGATTTAAAAGCAAATGGAAGCACTTCAGACCAGAGAATACCTCAGGGTCCCAGGTTCTTTATGTTTAAACTTTTAAGTTATTAAAGTTTTATATTTATAATATATACATATATAATATAACTTTCATTTCCTCATAATGCTAATAAATGTATACTCCTATTTTGATTTAATTGTGATGAATGCACTTGTTGCCTTAATTTTATGCAAATTCATCGTTTTATTGTGCTTTTATTGCATAATTCTTAATTAATAATAATTCATAATTCATAATTTTAGGAATAAAAATAATAGAAATAATAAATCAGTTATATTTTCAAAAGAAATAACATAATCATGTGTATCATCATAAAAAGACTAGCAACGGGGACAGACGTGGTGACCAAAATATAATGAAGTTGTAGATAATTCTGGGTTATAAAAAAGTGTTTTTATACCCTACACCCGCAGGGGTGAGGGTACATCTAATATCTTCCTTGCTTAGTGAGAGGAGACTCTTGGAATGTTTTAGATGGAACTGAGGCCATATCTGCCTTGCAATACTGCAGATTGACCCCTTTTTCCGTCTTTTATTGGGTTGTTTTATTGCGTTTTTAAAGGGTATGTGTTTACCAGTAGCCAAAGGCATACACACATTTTCCCTACGGGGTGTAATAACCATTTCAGTTCCCAGACGAAATATAACCTCCCTATAACCTATAACCTCTGCCTGAAACACGCTTCAGTGGTCGGGAAGACGAAATTTTTCTGCTATGCCGCAGATTTCGGAGAAAATCCCATTACCTACTCTGCCGTCCAGCTTTGAACCATCGGTATACAAGTGTATTCCGTCGCTGTTCGGCACTGACCCAACGTCCCAGTCTTTCCTGTCTGGTATAAGTGTGCCAAACTTACGAACTGGGAGAAAAGTTGGAGCAGTGTAGTCAAGATTCCTAAAAGAAGAGGATAGGCATTCCATTATTCTTTGGTGACCAACTTTTCTGTTGGTCCACCCATATACTACATTACATTTAGCTACCAGCTTCTTCATTATATCTATTGGAAGAAGGTGTAGTAAAACCTCGACAGCTGCAGTTGGTGTAGACCTTAGTGCTTCCCCGATACATAAGCAGGCAGACCTCTAGACTCTCCAGTAACCTACAATTTGATTTCTAATCTAAGGAGGGCCACCAAATGACGACCCCATACAGCAGTATCGGCCTAACTACTGCCACGTACAGCCAGTAAGTAATCTTCGGAGAGAGGCCTCATTTCTTACCAATGGCTTTTCTGCAGGAATAGAGGGCCACCATGGCTTTCCTTACCCTTTCCAAAGTATTAAGCTTTCAGCTCAGTTTCCTGTCCAGAATCAGTCCGAGAAATTTAGTCTTCACTTAAAAATTGAGCCTAACTTACCCCATCATGGGGGGGTTCTATTAAAGGAATTTTATGCTTCCTTGAGAATAGGACAAGCTCCGTCTTCTGGGGATTGACTCCTAAGCTCCTAGGACCAGCCCATTTCAATATTAAGTTCAGGGCATACTGTAACAAGTCCAATCAAGTATCAAGTGAGGTATTTTCCCGAAGCCACTACCGCAAGATCATTAGCATAAGCGACAATTTTAAGGCTTACCCTTTCCAGAATCTTTAGTAGCCCATCGACCACTATGTTCCACAAAGGGGGGAGAGGACGCCCCCCTGTGGTGTCCCTCTCCATATCTTTCTTTTGATACGAGCGTCTTCTAGCCGCGCTTCAATAGTCCTTCCCCTAAGCATTTGACTGATGAAGGATACTAGCGGCTCCTCGACTTCTAGAGATCTCAAGGCATTTAAGATAGCATTAGCTTCCACATTGTTAAAAGCCCCCTCAATGTCAATGAAAGCTACAAGAGAGAATTTCCCCAGCCTAATGTTTTCTTAATAGTACCTACTAAGGAGTGTAGTGCAGTTTCTACCGACCTCCCTTTTCGATACGCATGCTAAGAGGAGGACAATTTCGTAAGATACTTTCCTCTTATGTGTAAATCGATGATCCTTTCCAGAATTTTAAGCAGAAAGGATGATAAAGTAATGGGTCGTAGGTCCTTAGTAGTGTCATACGGGCACTTCCCAGCCTTCGGTATAAACACCACTTCACTACTTCTCCACTTCAATGGAATGCAACCTATTCGTAGGCAGCTTTTGCAAATGGCCACCAGCCACGGTTTGACTAGATCTCGAGCATGTTGCAGTTCCGCCGGAGCTATGCCGTCCGGTCCAGAGGACTTGAACGGCTTGAAACTGCCTATTACCTAAGTCACACTGTAGTCTGTGACTCGATATTCCAGATTTTCTAAAGGAGAATAGTAGTTCTCAGCATCGACATCTGTGTCCCTGTCACAACTATTTTCCGGAAAGTGGGTGTTCACCAGTACTTCCAGTGATTCCTCCCTAGAAGAAGTCCAGGATCCATCCTCCTTCTACAACGCACCAACAACAGTGGGATTGGAGGATAGAACCTTTCTCAGTCTACAGGCTTCCGAGGTGCTCATGATATTGCCACAGTAGGTCTTCCATGAGCATCTTTTTGCCTTGTACTCATTCCAGAGGTGAGACTCATTCTTAGCTTTGGCTTGATTAAATAAGAGTCTGCACCTCTTCCGCAGGTCGATGAGGTTAGGATTCCACCCAGGTGGTTTCCTCTTTCCTCTAGGATTTATAAAGGGACATTATTTTTCAAAAGCCTTATTGAGAGCAGCCGAGAAGAACTCAACCAGGTTGTCCAGTTCCTCTCCATTTGCCACATTTCCCGGACCGACAGACAAAGACGCCTCGAGTTCAGCCTTATACCTAGATCAGTTCGTTTTCCTTACATTTCTACACTGAACAAGGTCAACGGAAAGCCCCTCAAGAGCAAAAACGATATATCTATGATCAGAGAAGGAATGCTCATTGAAGAACCTCCAATTGCTAACATGGAAAATTATGCCCTGGGAGACAATCGTAAGGTCTAGAACCTCCTTCCTATTTTTAGTAATAAAGGTTGACTCCCTACCCGTATTACAAATATGGAGATTTGCACTTAAAATAAAATCAAAAAGCGACTCACCTCTATCGTTCGTGTCTGAGCTGCCCCAGACGGTGTGGTGTGGATTTGCATCACATGCAATAACCAGACCAGCCTTGCAGCGATACGCCGCTTCCCCGGCATCCTTCTTGGCCTCCTCCTGGTCTTTTTTATAGACCTTCAAGGTCACCGAGGTGAACCCAGCCTGCCTTCTCTAGAGGTTCCAGGGATTCCTTATTGATGACCAATGCCACCGATCTGAAGTCCCCTTTCGGCTCCTCCATCTTCAAAACCTGCTGAACTGGAGAATTTCCAGCACAGCGGCAGGATCCGACGGCTCCATAGGAACCCATGCTCTGGCACGAGGCCTGCACGGTATTTCCTCACGAGGAAAGACCTCTAGCTGCGCTTGGCCAAACGTCTCCCACCCTGGTGATCCCCGCTTTGTAGAGATCCTTAGATCTTACATCCCCACAGGCGGTCAGCTTAATCCGGCCCTGATTCCAACCAACATCCCTAAATACGGGTACAGGGCCTGGAAATTCCCTCATCATTGCAAGAAAGCATGCAGCCAATTTGACCTCTACCTTCTTCCAATGTTCGACAGAGATCGTGCCGTCAGGGTCGCCGCGATCAACCGCGGCCAGTATCAACTGGTTCTTTTGAATTTTACTGAAGGTAGAATGTTTGTCTGCCGCACCAAACACCCTGGCTTTTTCCCGACCGGCGGAACCAACTCATCTGCCGACCGTTGTCTTTTGAACGCTGGATCGGTTTTTGAGGATCCAGTCGAGACCGAGAATGTCCGCCACCCAGTTTAATAACTGTCTGTCCTTGTCGGTCAGATCTTTTTCAGGGATCATCCGTAGCTTGTCCCTCGGTCAGAAGGCATGTCGTCGGGTACGGTGGTTTGCCTTTCACCGCCTTGTCCCGCTTTCGAGGAACAAGACGGCTGATCATCAGTCATTGCCGTCGCAGACATTTCCTTCTCCTGACGGTCCCTGACTATGCTCTGGCCAGACGCTACGTCAGCCTTCGCCACCACTGTCACCGCCGGAGCTTTCTTCACCCCACTCCTCCGACCTTCGTCACCACCGGGGCCAGTCCTAGAGGACACAACGCCAGCGGCTCCAGCAGTAGAAGCAGGGTTACCACTAGCCGTTTTTCTAAGAGTGTCGACCAACTCCTTTGCTTTTAGATTGGGCAAATTTTCCTTTCAATTTTCCAAAATTTTTCATATAATTGCCATAGGTATGATTGAGCAAAAAGAACTAAAGAAAACGAAAAAGTTGTCGGTACGGAGATGTCAAGGGGACCCTGAACCAGAGAAATCTCTGGCACTTATCGCGCTCACTAAACCGACTGAAACGCAATCATGAGCAACATTTTGTGCGTCTGTGGCTAATGGACGGACAGAAATTCGCAGAAATTTAGCGCAATGTTTTGTGTCGTTTGGGTCTAAAAACTAAAAACCGATTCTTTTGAACTAAAAACTAAAAACCAAATCAAATGCCAAAATTACATAAGGGGATAAGCAAAATCCCCTCATGTAATTTTGGTTTTTAGTTTTTAGTCAGTTGAACTCTGTTAGAGGTATAATGTAGCAACAACACAAAACAAGTAGGTAAAAAACAACTGTCAGCCACGTTTGACAGTTCAGACAATTTCGTAGAAGTCGGAATAGGTGGAATGCAGCCTTTGTGCACTAATTTATTGAAAAATTTCTTATAAATTTAGCAAATTTATGATATTTAGGGAATCTATAAGATATACATATATTATATTGCGCAATATATATTGTTTTAATAATATGCGAAAAAATTCGGGAAGTGTTTAACTGAAACTATCTACGGTTATGGAATTAACGTGAAAGTTTAAAAGATACACAATGCGGTAACACATATATGAAAAAATTTCTTGTGGCTGCGTAATAAAAAGAATTTTACAATAAACTTGGCAACTGGGTGTTTGAGTAAGTAAATATAATAGTTTAATAAAAATTGAATAGCACAATGAAGGTTCTAATGAATAGTTAACAAACTAGTTGCAATTGAAAATAATGTAATTGGCTGTAAAGCTTATCTTTACTAAGGAACTGCAAACAAATTTAGAGCAATGGCGGCATGCCAGTCATAAGCTAAATCGCAATAGCGGAAGTCGATGTCGTTTGAAGTTGCGGCAGATTTTTCTTTATTGTTTATCTGAAAATTGTTTGGTATAACTTAAGAATAGGGGATTGGCTCCGATTTTTTTCATTTTTTTTTCTGTAATAGGGCTTACCCTCCCTTGTTCAACCATGTGAAAAAATAGCGTCGGACTCGTTTAGTTTAGGAGATATAGGGCTTTAACTGTCAAAATTCGAATAGCTATATCTCTAAAACCAGTTAAGATATCGGCGTAAAAATGGTGCTGTTTAAAAGGCTATTTTAAGTTCTTTATTTTATCTAATAACCTTTTTTGTGAGTACTGACATCATTACGGAGGTAATTGAACTTTTAAAAAAATTGGCGTACTTCGTTTTACAAAATAATTTTTTTCTCCCTTAAATGAAAATTAAGGTATAAAATAGATTCCTTTTTTGTATAGCCCATAATATTACCTTTCTAACGGTATATAATATGTGTGGGTATCTCTTGTGTTTTTGAGCTAATTAATGAAAATATCTACAAATTCAGTGATCGCCTGCAATACTGCGTAGTGGGTATTTACGAATATTCAGGGTTATAACAAAAAAGCTTTATATTAAAATAAGGCCTCCAAGCATGAAAACCTTAATGCAAAAAACTTCACATTACCGAGAGGATTCTGCTGATTGATGGTTATGATCCCTGCCGCGGCCGAAGGCCGCCAATACGCGAAAAAACCTGTATGCAAAAAACTTCACATTACCGAGAGGATTCTGTTGATTGATGGTTATGATCCCTGCCGTAGCCGAAGGCCGCCAATACGCAGAAAAACCTGTATGCAAAAAACTTCACATTACCGAGAGGATTCTGTTGATTGATGGTTGTGATCCCTGCCGCGGCCGAAGGCCGCCAATTCGCTGAAAAACCTGTATGCAAAAAACTTCATATTACCGAGAGGATTCTGCTGATTGATGGTTATGATCCCTGCCGTAGCCGAAGGCCGCCAATACGCAGAAAAACCTGTATGCAAAAAACTTCATATTACCGAGAGGATTCTGCTGATTGATGGTTATGATCCCTGCCGTGGCCGAAGGCCGCCAATACGCGGAAAAACCTGTATGCAAAAAACTTCACATTACCGAGAGGATTCTGTTGATTGATGGTTATGATCCCTGCCGCCGCCGAAGGCCACCAATGCAAGAAAAAACATGTATACATAAACTTCACATTATAGAGAAGAAAGCTTCACATTATCTTCAAACAGCTAAAGATACATGAACTAAAGTAGTAAGTGTATCATATTATATATCGTTTTAATGATAAAACGAAAAGTACAGAAGTATAAAACGAAAAGACAGAAAAATATTTTGGCTTAAGTTTACCGTTTGAGCCATGCCCCAATTTTCTTGCATTTTTTGTTGTTGTTGTTGTTTATGGAGCTGATTCTAATGAGGCAATCGGTTTTTGTCCCTAAAGTTTGGAATTGATATGCCTATAACTCATAAACCAGAGAAGTTATTTCGATTATATGGGTACCGTTAGAAAGCCCTCTAAAACCTTAAATTTCTTTAATATAACATTTTTCCGAAAACTGTATAGTTGTTATGGAAATCGAAATTTTTCATTTTTGGAACTTTTTTTTTACATTTAATAAGTTTTTTCGTTTCAAAGTGTGTAATTAACCATAGAGTAAGAAATAACAAGAGGCCGAATCTTGAACAACGAAATTTTTCTATGGTCGGTCCAGTACTGGACCGATTTCTCACTCACTTTTGAGTATTTTGAGCTCTCATTCTCTTCGCCATAACAACTGGCAATTTTTGATGTAGAAAACGCATGTCATATAAATTTTCGGCCGAAAAATTTTTGTTCTCTTCTCGCGTCTGCATGAATTCTTCTGTAGAAGAAGAAGAATTTACAATGTACATATATTCTTTGGGAGAAGACTTTTGAATGCATGTGTTAGTGTCATTTATCGGCTGTGTGTCATTTAGCGTGTGTGTGTAAATAGGATAAGCGATGAGCTTTGTGTGGCTTTTCATGATTTCTCTGATTTGACGACGCTAGACGTCGACAATATATGCAAACGACAGAGAAGAATGCCTATTTAGCAATAAGAAGAATGTAGCGCAACTGAGATTTTTCTTATTCAAAAATTAAAGAAAAATGTCGGTATGTTCGGTGCTTTTTATCCGGTACAATGAATTAAAATAATTTTTAATAAAAGTTGCCGAATTTAATCCTCGCTGTTAACTTTTTTTATTAAAAGAATACACTTTTGAGGGAATTCACTTTACAAGGAAATAAATAATATTTAATAATTTTTCAAAAAACTTTCAAATATTTTCATAAAATACTATGAAAATATATGGCGATGGACGAAGAAAGAAATCGTTCAAATCGCCTGCTTTCTGCTTATCATGTGTATTGTGTGTGTGTGCCGGCATTAGAATGGAGCGGAATACGCAATGAAACGGAGGAAAGGGCAAGTAATTGAAATGAAATGCAAGCAAATGCAAGTGTTTGGGCGGTGAACAAAGAGAGAGAAATCGTTCAAACTGCGTGCTCTCGCCTATCATGTGTATTTTTACATCATGCTTTTCTTCGTTTCTTCGTCCATACCGCCCGTTTGAGTAACTTTGGCTGATTGGGCCTCTTGTTATTTCTTACTCTATGAATTAACCTATTAAATCTTTGGAATAACAATAAAGCTGAGACCGTAAGCTTTCTTTGAGTATTTTTTTTCATTTTTATCGGCTTATATTTACTTTATGCAAATGGCTCCAAATTTTTTTTTTTTGAAATTTAAAATAAAATCGTCTGTATCTCCGAAACTATGTAAGCTGTTTGGGTGATATTGGTACCGTTATAAAGCTAATTAAAATGACATTCATTTATGTAAAATAACTTTTTATCGCAATATGTCCAGTTTTATAAATAAACGCAACCTTAGGTTTTTAGTACTATATTTTTTGAGAAAATAATTTTTTACAAAGAAAAATGTGTAAGAAAATATACTAAAAATAAGATAACATATATTTTAAGCTTTCTGAAGAAATTTATTTCGTTAAAATCTGTGCAGTATTTATAAAGAAAACCCGTTTTTAAATTGATAAGGAACTACTTTCAGAAATTATCTTATCATACCTTTTTACAATAATGCGTCTCTGGTACTATGCATTATAGCCTGAACACAGTCATTTCTTCGACGATGAGCGATGAGCGATGATTGTTGTCATACGCTATCGGCCGAACACAAACATATTTTCATAGCGAAAGCGATGTGCGATGAGAGCTGTCAAAATTCTCGCGCGGTTTTCATCCTGTTGAGATTTCACAGAAAATTTGGTGCAGTTATTTTTCATTAATATTGTAACAACGTCTTTTCTAATTGATTATTAATAAATAATTTCTATATATATTTAATTTTGTTTTTGTTTCTGTTATTTAACCCAGAAAAGGTTATTATCCTTGGACTGATTAAACGGCTGATAATTTTCTAATTCTGTAAAGTCAAAAGTCAATGTCAATTTTTGTAAATAAACAAAAAAAAGAAGAACAAGACGAACTATGTGACGATGGAAGTAGAAATAGAGCGACCACCGACGATGGTTTCGTCGACGAAAGCAACGAAATTTTATTTTTTTCTCGTTTCCCATAATAGCCAATGTAATTTTGACACTAGCGACGTCATTTGTAGTCAACGAAATTTGACTGTGTTCAGGCTATTATGTTTGCCGTAATGGTTGTGGTCGTGTTAGTAACAAAGTGACAATAGACGGCGCTATTTCTTTAGATTTTTATATGAAATAAAAAGGAAAATTTTGAAAAAAAATCGCGAGATTTTTCTTCAAAATTTTTTGCCTGCGGCGCTAATCTAAAATTGAAAAATTTTTAAGAAAAATTATGTGAAACCAACAATAGATTAATAACTTAATAGTAGTAGAATGGAAAAAAGTAGTTTTTACTTATGTTCTTCTGTCTTTTAAGAGCTATTTTCTCCTCAAATACTAGACTGATAAAAATGAAAAAAATACTCAAAGATAGCTTACGGTCTCAGCTTGATTGTTATTCCAAAGATTTAATAGGTTAATTACACACTTTGAAACGAAAAAAATTATTAAATGTAAAAAAAAAGTTCCAAAAATGAAAAATTTCGATTTGCATAAAAACTATACAGTTTTCGGAAAAATGTTATATCAAAGAAATTGAAGGGCTTTTGGAGAGCTTTCTAACGGTACCAATATGATCGAATATCATACCAAATTTCTAACGATACCAATATGATCTCCTCTGGTTTATGAGTTATAGGCATGTCAATTCCAAACTTTAGAGGGCTATAACTTTTAAACTAGAGGAGAGCGACAAAAACTGATTGTTTTTATTAGAATCAGCTCCAAAAACAACAACAACAACAAAAAATGCAAAAAAATGGGGGCATGGCTCAAACGGTAAACCTGTTCCAATATTTTTACCAGTGACAGTGACTGCCGCCTTCGTTCCAAGATATTCACAAACAAATAATCGTTCCTGTCGCTGACTTGTTTTACGATATTCACACACAAATACTCGTTCCTGTCACTGACTTGTTTTACGATATCACACTCAAATATTCGTTTCCGTCGCCGTGAATTCGCTTGCAAATTCACTCGCTAAAACTTCTGGTATCGTCGTTTACTTATATCCAAGTCACGGTGACTAAAAATCACTGGTTAAAATCACGGTGACCCGTATGTCACTGTCACCGTTCTGTCACCGTTCCTAAAAAATCACTGAATCGCTCATCTCTACTTTTTATACTAAACGTTAAAACCAGAGATAACGAGATAGGAAACTGCGTCAAGGCTCGAAAAACTTGCAACTCTGATCTGCGATTTGACGCCAAATCGTAAAGTAGTGTTCGTGAAAAAGCCAAAAATTCAGCTCAGAAACTCAACATTACAGACCATCGATGAAGAGTGTCGAGGAAAGGGAACGGGGTTTTTTGTATAGGAAACTAAAAGTTACGTGCCCCTGTTGTGGGTGAGACGTTTGCGGCGGAGGGGTTACTACAAGAGAAACTCAACATTACAGACCCGTAATGAAGAGTAATTGGGACGGAGAGGGTTCAGCTTTGTGACCCCAATGACAATTCAGATTTTTAAGTCGAATCGTTTGTTTTGAGATAGCAACTTAGTTAATTATTCATATAAGTAATGAATTCGAAGACATACATTTTTATTTAATTATTTATGCCAATATTTAGTCTATTTAATATCCATTTTACTTTTAAATAGTTTATTACTTAATTATAACCTATTTGGTAAAAGTGTTTTAAGTTTAGAAGTAATTGCAAGTGCAGATTAACAACAAAAAATCTAATGTAAATTGTTTTATGCGCTCAAATCCGCCACTATTTTATACTAGAAACTGTATGATCTATTCTATGAACAATTCAAGCAAAAGAAATCATTGTAAAATCAAATTGATTATCCAATTAAAATAAAAAACCAGACATAAAATGGCGTTGGTATACCCTCAAATTTTTCGTTCACCTCGCCATTGAATTTTCCGATACTAGTGTTGCCCGTTTGTATAGAACGCATCTATTTTTGCGCCTCTTATGAATTCTGGTACCAAAGCAGTGTTGTCGGTATGCTACAATATCAAATAAATTTGATTTTTTTCTTAATTAGCAAATATATTAGTGCATAAATGTGCTTGAACTGTTAACAAAACGTTTATTCTTGCTTCGCGGAGTACAAATTACTTCCTAGAATAGAAAATTATTGTGTTCTTTACACCGAGTACTACAAAAAGTACTTTTACCTTTTTCGTACTTTCTGAATTTTCTTTTGTTAACGTAAAATGTAACGCTGCTTTATAATATCATTGATTTTTTCACCACAATTGACGAAATGAATAAATTTTAGATGAAATCTTCTATTTTATTCATGGATATCGTATTTAACGATACAAATAATGTTAACTAAATGTACAGAACTCCGCCATTTGTTTGTTTAGGTGTATTCTTTATTTTCAGTAGTTATGAGTAACTTTCTTTTCTTTTATCTTTGCTGCAATAGCTAAACATTCTAGCGAAATTTCAAAAGTTTAATAACGAACATGGTTGTGAAGTTATAAATCTTCTGGACGCAAGGTTGCATATGTGTTCCAAACAACCATGTTGGTATTGTATTTAATACCAAGCAGCCTATTATGACCAAGTATATTCATCCCAAATTTCACAGCTTTATTAGTTCTCCTGATTTCTACAGACGGACGGACTGACAGACTTACAGGCAGACGCCTCCTTTAATGCGATACAAACGGAAGCACAAAGTGAATCTATCCCTCATCCTTTCGGGTGTAGGGTAAAAAATAATTGCTTTTGAATAATAAGAATTTAAGTTCTTTCATGTATTTATTTACTTATGCATACAACCACATTAAGTGTTTATCCGATACATAACATTTAGGTTATTAGATGAATAATTTTTCCTACAATATTATGTAGTAACATTTAAATATACAGTCTGAATTATAAAAATAATATGTTGCACATTTTATTGTTCTTTTGATTTAAAGCTAAAGTAAATCCGGCGGATTTGTGCGCGAGTAAATCGAGCAACCGTGTGGCCAAGTACAGCAACGCCCGTACTAGAAAAAAATACAAAAACATCACATAAATCACTTAAATAATAATTTAATCATTAATTAAAGTACCTTTTCTTAATTTCTGCATTTGCGTTGCGATTCCAAATGCTAAGTTCATTTCCATTTCCATTCCACTTCCATTCAAATCGATTGACTGAGCCCCGAGCAATTGCATTAAGACCGTGGCTCCCGACGATCGTATCACATAGTGCTCATGATTATGCGACAAGGTGGTGCCTTGATACGCTGGCATCGGATCCGATGCGGTTTCACTCAAAACATGACCTATCAACTCCGATTGGCCGGAGAAAAATACCAGAGGTCGCAACAAACTTCCCTGCACTGAAATTTCCATGCCTGCCGTTGCAGGCCAATCATCCTGCTCCAAAATGGCAAGCCGTTCATATACAGCCCGGCAAGTGCTACTTGCGAGGTCCAGTGCATGATTTAACTTCATTTAAATTCACTAAAAACGCTAATTTTTTTGCAAAAGAGCTGATAATTTTTCACATGCTAAACACTTTTTATCTGTTAAAATAATAAACAAAGAAAATGTCATATAAACGTGACGTCTTGTGGTGAACTACATATACACGACACATACACTATACGTGTTACACCTAATTACCGAATTTGGTTTTTTTTTGACATATACGATGGGTCTTGACGCAGTTTACTATCTCGTTATCTCTGGTTAAAACTACAATAAATGGCGATGTATCTACTAGAGCGCTGCACAAGCCGTTTTTAAACGACTTAAAACAAAGAATGTTTTGGCAGTGAAAACTGTCAAAAGTTTTCAGATTTGCAGCAACAGCCTTTATTGCTGTTGCTCTGCTGGAAACAAAAACAAAATTGTTAGTCGAAAAAGACTCAGCAGTTTTATTGTGATATGAGAAGCGATTTTTAAACTGTGACAGTGATTAGGAACGATGTCTTTGACCCTGTCGTTGAGTAGCGAACGATATCGCTTATTCATCGAAGGAAAAATGCTTAAAAAAATGCTTTCCGTTTACGGAAAATGCAAATGCTCTTTCTAAATACAGTAGAAATCGGTTATAACGACATTGAAGGGACCAGAAAATTCCGTCGTTATATCCCGATGTCGCTGTATCAAGTAGTGGTACAAAAATACTTAAAATTAATATAAACACAAAAAAAGAACAACAATTATTTATATTTGTCATATATGTACATATCTGTATTAACTCAGCAATCATAAAAAATATGATGCAAAAAATATGACTGCAAATTCGTTGGCCTTTAGCTGAAGAAGGAAGAATAAATAGAGTGTCCATTTATAAACATAAACATAATGTGCTCAATATTCATTGATGCTCTCTTTTTCTGACACATTGTTAAGTTAATGCGATTTTTAAAATCACCGAAAACACCGAAAACACCGAATTAATGATGGGCAATTATTTCTCAATGCACTAAAAATTTTACGCTCACCCCAAAATATTTTCTTATAATGATAAGTAGGGCTAGGATTTTGATGACCTTTAAATAATCAAAAAATGTCCTTAAAACAATGCATTTATGCCCTGAAAACCTTTTAAAAATGCACTTAAAAATGCCCTAAAAATTATTAAATGACCTAAAATTAGCTTAGTAACAAATGAGCTTTTGTACTATTTAGTATTTGGAGTCGTAATTTAAGTTGTAGTACATTAAAGTTTAATTATTTTACATTTTTCCAAAGATTTACATAAGACACATTATTTAACTAATGTTTTGTACTTACTGCATTGCACTGTACAATAAATATTTTATGTACAGATTCAAAATTAAAACTCTGACGATTGTTGGCTAATTAAGCCTTGTACATAGAAATTGTCCTTTCTACCTCAACTGAAACAATAGGCGCATACTTAAAGAACGCTATGGCACTGGTTAGTAAATTACTATCAATGGTATCCAGTGAGAATTCTTCTCCAGATAAAACCTTTGATATGGAGCAAATTATTGCATAGCCTATATTCTTAAAAATTGAAATTTTTATTTCACATTTACGAACAACATAAATATGTTGTGTAAAAATGCTCTTATGTGTTCAAACAGGCAAAAAATGCCAAAAATGCCCTATCAAATCAATTAAATACAATATATATTGTGTAAAAAATGCTCAAAAAATGCTCTTATGTGTTTAAACAGGCAAAAAATGCAAAAAAATGCCCTAACAAATATGTCTTAAAATGCTCAGTGTATCACATAACGCATAAATACGAAAGGAGCTATGTTTCTGACTTACTAGAAAAAAGATGCAATTTCATCAAAATCCTAGCCCTAATGATAAGCATGCAAAACGTAAAAACATGTAACGGGAGTTCTTAACGGTATTATCAGCTAAAGAAAATGGACGTAATATCCGATATATGAACCAAATATTTGGGGGAAAAAGGACGTAATAACCAATATTTCGTTATAAGCGATAGTTGTTATAACCGATTGTTGACAGCATGCATTTATATGTGCATGCGTCCATTTATATGTGGACGCAATAAACCATATGTCGCTTTAAGCGGTGTCGTTATAATCGATTTCTACTGTATAAACTACATATTAGTAAAAAAGCAAAAAGACTCAAAAATTTATTTTAACAAAATTGCGGAAATTATAAAACAAAGAGTAAAAAATCTTTTTTTAACATTGTATATATTTCTTTTAATTTATTTTTATACTAGTTGTTGCCCGCAACTTCGTTCGCGTGAAATAGTGCTTGCTTTCTTAGTTTGATTGAATGATATACATATGTACAGATCACAGTCGTTCGCTTGCATACATACAATCCCTACATACCGTTATAGGGTTGCCTTGACAATTTGAGGACCCAAGGGATACTTCTTGCCTGTTTGTGTCTTATCACGATATAAATTCATTTATTATTGACATCTATTCCGTCCAGCACAATGTTTGTTTAATTTAAAATTTAGATTGAATTCCCATAAAATCCTTCATTTCCTATTTAGAGGTCGACTTTTTATAAAATAGGTACTCTATGTCCCTCGTCAGGGTTCCAGCTATCTGCACACCAAATTTCACCAAAATCAGTGCAGCGGTTTAGCCGTGAAAAGGTAACAGACAGACAGGCTTACTTTCGCATTTATAATATTACTAGCTGTTGCCCGCAACTTCGTTCGCGTGGAATAGTGCTCGCTCTAACTTAGTTTGATTGAATGATATACATATGTACACATCACAGTCGTTCGCTTGCATACATACGTACATATGATATACACGACACTTTTTTATTTGGATAGGAGGGGTCCGTTATAGGGTTTCCTTGATAACTCGAGGGTCCAAGAGATACTTCTTGCTTGTTTGTGTCTTACCACGATATAAATTCTTTTATTATTGACATCTATTCTGTCCAGCACAATGTTAACTTATTTTAAATTGAGACTGAATTCCCCTACAATCTTTTATCCCCTATTTAGAGGTTGACTTTTTATAAAATAGGTACCCTATGTCCCTCGTCAGGGTTCCAGCTATCTCCACACCAAATTTCACCAAAATCGGTGCAGCGGTTTAACCGTGTAAAGGTAACAGACAGACAGGCTTACTTTCGCATTTATAATATTAGTATAGATTATAGATATAGTATAGATATAGATTAATTTTAATGTTATTTGTTCAAGAAATTTTACTTTATATGAAAAAAAACTAGACCTACTCGTATGTTTTGAAAAATATATTGTTTTCGTTTGTTTTGTCGTTCATATGTTTTGTATTGACGGAATTGTTCCATTTTTGGAAAATACGCGAGTTGATCAAGAACGAATAAATAAATTGCAAATGCAGTCAAGCTCTGGCCGGGAAACACAACCATAACGACAGCTGCAACAACAAACACAAAAAAAGAATAACAAGAACAATTACAATAATACGGAATACGCAAAATGCAGTTGCCAAAATTAGAATCAGCTCGACTGCGAACTGCAAGAATCATAACTGCAAAGGGGAAATACAACTTTTTCTCGTTTCCCATAAGGCCCATTTAAATTTGGACAGTTCAAAAATCCAGTTCGCAGCTGCAGTTCTGACTGTGTTAAAGGCGTGAAAAGCAGAGAGAAAAATTTTGCACACGTGCATATAAGATGGCCAAAACTGGTACATACCCACGTAAATATCGCTTTTTTAAAATTGGCATATTTTGGGCGGCTCCGGGAAATAACGCCCAAATGAAATAAAGCCACACAATGCCACAATGGGCTTTGTTTCATTTTGGCAAAATGGGCGTTATTTCATAAAAAATGAAATAAGACCCATTTTGGGCTTTATTTATTTTTTAAGAAATTTTCCAATTTTTCCGAAAGATGAAATAAAGCCCAAAAAAATGAAATAATGGCCCAATTTTGCAATAAATGCTGAAATGCTTCAGCAAGGCGATGGTTTTTCTGGCTGAGGGTGTAAATCCCTGCCGCGGCCGCAACGCAGAGGCACCCTGTATAGACGAGTACTCTTCTGCGTGTAGAAGGTTTTGTTGTGCTAAAGGTTTTATTCCCTGCCGCGGCCGAAGACCGGCACGCAGAAAGATCCAGGATAGAGGAAGACTTTTCAGCAAGATGATGGTTTTGTTGGTCGAAAGTTTTAATCCCTGCTACCGAGGCTTTAAATCCTGTCTGTCTGTTACCTTTTCACGGCTAAACCGCTGCACTGATTTTGGTGAAATTTCGTGTGGAGATAGCTTGAACCCTGAGGCGGGACATAGGCTTTTTTTTAAAAATGTCCATCCCTAAATGGGGGATGAAGGATTGTATGGCAATTATTATATTTAAACTCAATCTTAAATTGAGTAGACATTGTGCCAGACAGAATAGATGTAAATAATAAATGAATTTATATCGGGATAAGACCCAAACAAGCAAGAAATATCTCTTGGGGCCCTCAAGTTGGCAAGGCCACCCTATAAACCTAAACGGACCTCTCTTAGCCAAATTAAAAAGTGTCGTGTATATTTTATGATGATACTAAATACGATGAAGGAATATTTGTGTGTAAATATCGTGAAACAAATCAGTGACAAGAACGATTATTTGTGTGTGAATATCTTGGAACGAAGGCGGCAGTCACTGTCACTGGTAAAAATATTATTCTGTCGCTACAGTGACCAGTGACTTCAGAGTAACACTGATAAAGTCACCAGTACTGAAATATCGCTCATCTCTAGCGCTCTACTTCCTACAACGTGATCCTTTAATGGAAACAGCTGCGTTGCATTTGTATTATATACGATAATTCGTTTTCTTTTTAGGTATATAGTCTTCGGTCAGAAAATGTGTAGGTGGGGCTGGCTCTGTCTTCTTTACTTGTGAAATTTTATTCTTTTTATTCTATTTCTTTGATTTTTATTTTTATGCAGGTAACTCCAAACTGAAATTTTACACTTAAACGTAGCCAAACTGAAAAATTAAAATGTCTAATCCGACGGAAATAGATTTTGAAAAACAATTTCAGGAAGACTTAGCCAAAGCCACGGCTTTAAGTTTGGAGCAGCAGGCTTTAGATGAATACCGACGTGCAAAAAATTATAGTGGCTCCTATTTTCGAACATCATCAGCGTCGGCGACATATTACGAACAATCTCAAAGTACAATGACAGACGGAAACTATTATGCACAAATCCGTCAACGGCCTGGCACGATAAACACTTCACGCAGCAGTTCCACGGAAGCTACGCCGCTACCCCCAATTGTCGCACCACCAACTCTTCTGCATCGCCGTCATTCTGAAGTTCACAGCAGCAGCACCAATCAAACAGTGTTAAATGCTCAACGTGATGTTGGCCGCTCCAAGACGCCCCCGCAACCGCCAGAGAACGATTTAATATCATTTGCCAGTCCCACAAGCAAAAAACCAGAACACACAACATTCGAGCGCTTGATTGAGGACTTACAAAAAATGCAAACAAGCGGTAACAATGCAGCATTGGTTGCTCTGAGACCGACAGCAGCAGGAGGATCCAGTATGTATAGATGTCCATCAGCTATGTATTCAACACAATATGCTCAGGCTGGTGCTGCTGGCATGCAAATCGTACCTTTCATACCACCAGTCCAGCAACAAAAGGTTCCACTGACTCAAGATGAGCTACAGAAATTGTATAGTATGTCGCAACACCAACAACATTATCAGCATGTGTCAGGGTTTCTAGCATCCCATCCGCACGCCACTATGGGTTTTGTGGCGCCCTCTGCGATTGCTGTTACAACTTCAATGACTTATCAGAACGTTTATCCCCAAAGTGGATCAGTGACTACAGCCGCGTCACCAGCTGCCTTTATGCCGCCTTATTCATCGACCGCTTATGGCTTTCACTATGCCGCTGCGCCATCACCACCACCATCATCAGTTACTCCCTCAACTGGTTATTATCAGGCCTCCTCTACCGCATCTCGAACTGCTCCTTCTTCCGGAAATGCTGTGTTGACGCAGTTGCAACAGTCACAGTCAGCCTCAATAGTTTCTGGGATAAATGGTACTGTCTCTACCACTACAGTGGACAGCAGCACATCATCCGCGAGTGGAGCACGTCGGCAGACACCACCAGCACGCAAACGTTTGGGGGATGATTTAATCGACTTAAGTCAAGAGGATGAGTAAGTTCTGTGAATGGAATGAGTATTAGTCTTTTAGTTTAATTATAAACAATGTTCGACTTGTTTGCAGTTCACGTGTTAGTGTTCTTGAAGCGTTCGATCCACTTCACGAGGATGAAGATAATTGTGGTAAGAGAATGTTTTCGAATTATGTATTATTTACTTTATAATGTACGCAGTTGAAGATAATTTTATGGTGCTTAGAGTAGTTTTATATATGGTTTTTTTATGTCTCATCTGAACTGAAGAAAAGAAAGCATACATTTGCCATCAGAAGACTCAACTCTAAACTCTTTAGTGAACTTGAATATAGCAATGTTTTTATTTTAATACTTTAAGGAACTGATAGTAGAGCGTTTTCATAGCATTAGTTTTCTGTTTCTGTTGTTGTGTAAGTTAACGTTTTATATAAGAAAGAAAAATATATCGAAAGTAGTTCGTTTCATCAAATATTCTAACTTAAAACACAATATATTATATAAATTAAATAACATTATCAGACCTTTATTCATGCATACGAACATATGTACATATTCATAATTTATATTGTCTCGAGATTCCTTATATAATTTTTACTAATCCTTTTCTATTGCTAAATGTTATAATTATAATTTTTATTATACTTCTGTAAGTTTAACTTTTGAACAATTTTGAAATTAATTTTGGTATACTCAAGTTTTCGGGTTGGTAACGAAATCCCGAAAGACAAAATCCCGAACGACAAAATCCCGAAAGACAAAATCAAATAGCAATAATATTCTCAGAAATTAAATTAATTTTCTTCACAACTTAATGGAATAAACGTTATACGAAACGAGTAATTGCTATAAATTTAAATTTATAACTTTTTAAACTGTGAAATCTGAGAATATAAACTTTCAATTTCGATAAAATGTAATTTTTATTTTAATGCTTCTTTATTCACCTCGATTTTGTTATCTCTCTACATACTCGTATATATCATGACACACAATTTCCGACCCCAGAATCTGTGGGAGAAGGGCTAAGTAGCACAAATGTGCCATTTTATTGCCACGAAACTGTATTGCCTATAGAAGCAGAATGGGGAATTGTAAATAGGAAAGTAATTAGTGACCAGACTGCATTAACCACTTTGTTCTGTTTATAAACAAGATGAAGCTATCAAGTTCGATTGCTGAGAGATCCTTCAGGTTCTCAAAGTAGGGTTTCCCGAGGCAGATTATTCTGTTTAGGGATAAAGCTGGACACCTGCAGAGGTAATGCTTCACTGTCTCCTCCTCGTTAGCATCTTCTCAGCTACGACAGAGTGGGTTGTAATTGGGTCCAATCTTTCTGCGTGTCTTCCTATCAGCAACTAACACCGCAACTAGTCTAGAAGAATCTCCTTCCTTATATCGTATCCCCATATCGTAGGAAGGCCATAGTTGTCGAGATATTTTGCAGGTGGAAAGCCCCTTCCATCTGGCGGAGGCCTGATTTAGGTACTGTTTCCGAATATTTGCAATAGCCGCCCTGAAGGGGGGAGCTATGTTGGTAGCTAGATGAGTATCTAAAGCTACGCCCTTGCGCCCCAATTCGTTACCGTAAATGTTCCTATGTCCGGGAACCCATAACATGGTGATGGACGCCCTCTCACTCAGACATTCTAGGGTTTCTTTGCAGCGTTGGACCGATTTACATTTAGTCTCTACAGCCATCAGCGCATTAATGGCAGCTTGTCTGTCGGAAAATATTCCGATCGTTTGATTAGGACGCCTTTGGCCACGATCTCTGACTGAAAAACGCTGGCATGATGTGGTAGTCTGAAGCAGAGCTATAGAGTTGTTCTGAGAAAACATCGGCGCCTGCCCCCACCTCTATTTTGAATCCTCCGTAAAATATTTTGCCTATCGAGGAGGTGGAATCCCTATAACAATCTCTCTGATTTTAAGTCATCGATGCGCCAGTACGATATGAATTTTGATAAATTTCTTCAGAATCACGTGACAAAATATCATCATTGCTGACATCGAAGGTGAATGATCCCCCATAAACGGTACCTCAATAATCCGAAAAATTTAAAGTTGATTACTTCCAGAAAATTACATCAAAGATTGATGTACAGAATAAACGTCAGCTGCGCCAAAAGTACTCAAACGGGATAGTGCTCAACTCATCAGTTAGAAGAAAAAAAATAAAAAAAAGGTAGCATGGTTATACAGCGTGTTATGCACAAAATGCAACAAAAGCTCAGGATAAATAGGTTAGGTCGTGATAAGGAAAGAATCGTATGGGAGTCGAACACTTACTTTCCCCCCGTTTAGGAGTGAGAGAAGATTTTTCCAAAAAATTACTTAAAATGATTAGAAGGTTATTAAAACAACGGTCTGGCCGAAGCTCATATACTTACTCTACACCCGAATCTGTCGAAGTGATGATAAAAAGGGAGCGGGTGACGCCTACTTTTATTCCACTAATAGATAGTAACTTTTGATCTATTAACTCATTTACAACAACGCTTTTCTCAACAAACACCTTATTTTGTGGTATGGTATATCAGTGGGCGTGTCACGCCAATTTTTTGTGTGATGGCTCACCAATATGGTAAACACGGCATTAAAATTTGAGTTTTAGATCCGGACTGCAATCTGAAAAATGCAGTTCTCCAATCGAACGCAATAATATTAATTGAAAAAGTAGGCGTGGCAATTGTTCGATTTTCCCGAATTTCCATATAAAAGAACCCTACATGGGAGAGAATATTCGTGGCAACTTTCATGACGATGCTTCTACTCGTTCTCCTGTAATTGTCGTTTTTGTCACTGGTAGGCGTGGTCCGCTTACTAGTGGGAATTTATTTCAGTGTGAGACTGTGACTCGGAAATAAAGTTTTAGCTTCATATTCGCTCTACAAACTGAGAAATTTAGCTATAAGCACTGATGGATTAATATTAATATTCGCTATAAAAAGTTGGTGTGGCACTGGTCCGATTTTCCCCATTTTCAATACCAAACAGCCTAGACAAAGGATATTGGTGCCAAATTTCATGACGATGCCTCTTCGTAGTCGTGATTCCTACAGACAGGTAGACGGGCGGAGAGGGATAAATCTACTGAGGAGGTAATTCTAAGCTGGAATATATGTATATACTTTTCTATACCTGCCACGCATTTTTAAGTGCATTACAAACGGAAGCACAAAGTGAATATACAGTAGAGAGCTGCATAAGTCGACTTACGAGCCAATTAAAACAAAAAAAAAATTTTCAAGCATTGTTCGTTGTTGGTTTTTTTGGTTTCATAAGCAAGTGTGATTGTCCAAAAATTTTTGCAAGCCCAATAAAAACAGCACAACAAAAAAAAGACTAAACAATACATGCTTGAATTAAGGACAAGGAAAAAGATAGTCATCGCGTTTTCGAATAACAGAGCAACAACAAAAACAAATACTAAATGTATACTGCGGACGACGAAAAAATACTCCGACAACGAAAAATTACTGGCGAGAAGAAAAAATTTCTAGTTTTTTTGTATCTCACACCCTTATTCCAAGAGACCATATAGTTTCGAAATTCGTCTTTTTGTATTTGATTTTTGTTGTTTAGCATACAAAAAGACGATTTTCGAAACGATATTGTCTCTTGCAATAATGGTGTTTACTTGCCGATAATCTTTAGACCAGAGAGGCACTGAAAAGAGAGGCAAGTAAGGATACGAAGAAACTAGAATTTGTTGTCGTAATTTTACGTTGTTGTTACATTATTCATTCGAGTGTTCACTTCAAAAACGCAGCTACACTCTCTTTCTTTTAATCAAAACTTATTAAACGAGCTAAAATTGTATATATATTTGTAGCTTTTGTGTTTTGTTCTAAAAAATTCATTTTGTGGTATTTTTTCTTTATTAAAGAGGTTGATCAACAAGTGTGTAAATACTTTATTGAAATTATTGACATTGTTTTGTTTTAGTTTTTAAATTTTTTTCTGTTCTGAAATAAAATGTCAGTATATATTCAAATATTGTTGTTTTGTTTTGTAAAACTTAAAGGAATTTATCAACAGATGTCAATGTTTTTAAGGCAAAAATTAATAAATTATAATTCATAAAACTTACTTCATAGAAATTGGCTCGGGGTCCCAGGTTCTATTCCTATTATACGAGTATTTGTGTTTTGATTGGTTACGGTTGCCGACTCATTTTCTTTAAAAAAACCTGGTAAGTGTGATTGTCATTTAGTGCCTAGCTGTTTTCAAAACGACTTATGCAGCTCTCTAATATACATATGTACATACCCTTCGAGTGTATGGTGTATGTCGTTTTCTGGTTGGTTTTTGACAATTTCGTGGCAATATTGGTAATTATTGGCAATTTCGCAGCATAATAAATATAAATATCGTATATTTTAATTTTTTTCCTCTCTTACCTCGCCAAATTTTACAATACGAGTCAAGGAGTTAAGTAGCATTATTTTTTGATAACCATGTTTGCATTTAAATACTATGTAAATATACAAATGTACAAATATTCAAAATCAATTTATTTATTTTGGCTTAAGATTTATGTTAAAAATTTGGCGGTAAAATAAATACATAAATAAATAGATGTTTATGTTTATAGTGACGCAAAATCTATAACTAATTTTCGTAGCTTTCTCTCATTGTCACAGCGAGAAATACATTAAATTATAATCCTCAGAGAAGATAATTCTAAGCACGGAAAATATCATTTCAAGCTTTTAAAATAGTAAAATATGCAATATAGGAAAAAATAACTGCAAAATTAGCATGCTCGGATATGCAAAAAAAAAAAATTAAAAAAGGATTAAATGTATGTATATTATTTGGTTTACTTCTTATTGCAATTAAAGAAACAATTAACAATCATGTGCTTTCAAATCAAAAATGTCTTCGGCAAATGCCTCATATGTATCGTATAAAAAGTTTGCTTCACCTCAGTGCTCCTTATATTTTACCAATACAAAATTTTTAAAATATGCGAGAAAACGGAAAATAAGCAACGAATATGCAAGCACCATGCAAATGCTTAGAATTATCTTCTCTGATAATAATACTTCAGAACAGGATATTGTTGTGTCATACGAAATACAAAAAGGTAGTTCAATCTAAATTATAAAAAAAATCATGTTATAAAGAGGTTTTTTTTAAACAATGCATTGTAATTAAATCAATATTATTCCTTTGCCATATTGATATAAATAATCCTAATTCCAAGAGTTAGAATATTCTTAAAAGCAAAAAATGTATATATGTGTCTTGTACTATATATTTTATTGCTCTAAAGTTGCTTGCTCCTCGTTGACATTTCATTCTCCTCCCCTCTTTTGAAAGTTTCCAGTTCTCAATAGTTCATTAATTAATTCCTAATAGATTGATTTCAGCGTGTGTGTACTCAACTAAAAGATTGTATTTTTTATTTCTATCTTCCAGTGTGGCAAAATAACCAACACACAAAATATGTTGCTAACTAAGCTTCTGATTCCGACCCATAATTGTCCGAAATAAGTTCAAGTTCGAAATTGTCAGTAACTTCTTCTACAAAATCATGAGTTAAAAATAATGAGTATATTGAAATTTATTCACTGAAAATCAAAAACAAGAAAAAATATCGTCGCATTGAAGGAGGGAGAGGGAGAATACGTATGTAGCTGTAAATTCCAGCAAAAATGATCACGTTTCGATGCAGCTGAAAGCAAAAAATAGAGCAAAAACAAATTTTACAAAAAATTTCTATTTCATTATTTATGTAAAAGACAACATATCCAAAAAATAGTTAAGGGTACACTTAGATAAAAATTATTTTCATTTTAATTAAAATCAATTTAGAAAGCACACATTATTTGTGTTACATTTTTATTTTTGAATTAAAAACACTATAACAAGATGTACCAATAAATGTGTAAGCAAAACAGATGAATTAATTATTATAATTACGAAAACTGAGCTATAACTATAATTTTCGGTCGTTTGCTAACAAAATAAAGGCTTTAGAACGTTCATAAACGTTGTTTTCCAAACCAAAATTGCATTTTGTTTTACTAACCTACAGATGATGGATGGATGTGAGTTGATCAGTTGGCAAGTTGATATTTTAAAGACAAATATCTAACTCTTTCATCAGAGTCCCAAATTTTCCTTTCTGCTGCATTGAGTGTAATTGATTTTTGCTCTTTCTTTTAGGTCTAACATTATCAATCAATATTCGTCAGAGGTTTTTACACTTTAGTGAGAAAAGCACCATTAGCAACATCATAATGTTTTTATGTTAACATCACGTTTAACATTTATAAATTTATTTGTTTCCTAATTTTAGTAAGAGTTTCTTGGAAGGTTAGATATTGATATTTTTCAAACGAATTTCTGTTAGTCCTCGTTAAATTTTGTTATTAACTTATTTGTCTCCAGTTTGCGGCCATCTTAAGTGGCTTTTTCGAACATCGTATACCGTCGAAACCAAATTTAACGAGAGAAAGAGACCACTTCTCAAAGGAGTGTTGTACCTACGAGTATAAGCTGTTCATTTACCGAAATTCTCTAATTCTCAAATTCTCTAACAACTGCACGACTGCACGACAACATAATAATTATTTGTAACAAATACGAACTTGGGAAGTGCTCCAGTAATCTATAAATACTAAACAGTACTCTATATACTAATGATCTATAGACAGGTGCTGTATTTAATAACATTATAAATAAACATTAAAGTTACTTAACGCACAGAAATGCATGCTGTATTATGCGGTCTCTTTCGGTTGTTGCTGACAAAATGCATATTAGATAATTGCGTACATTTTTATTCAGTATTTAAGGTTTAGGAAATTTTAAACAGTTTAATTTACTTTTTAAATTTACTATAAAACACAACAAACAACAAAAATTAATTCATACTTGTAGGCAGTGACAATGGTTCCGATTGTACTTCTTATTATGCCGAATATGATCCCTTCGATTATCTGTACAGTGGAGGTACTCAATATTCCGATCCGGTATATGAAGCGGTAAATAATTTGGAACGATCGGTGGCTAGTCCGAATGGTAAGTGCGTGGAAGACCGATCCCGATTTTAAACGGTTTCTCAGTTTGTCTTTAAATCATGATCGTTACTCGTATATGATTCTTGTACAGTCTCTTCCATTGGTTGGTGTCAGGAAATTACAAGTGGCTCCATCAATGACTTGCCTACGACATTTTTAACAACAGCAACAACAACAACGCCAGAAGCAGCAGTTGTAGAAACGATAACGTTATCTTCTTCCGATCCTCCTCCGCTACCACCGCGAAATAGTAGCTGCAACGCCAGTTTCCATTATGATGCCACTTCATCATCCTTCATTGCAAATAACAACATCTCAGCAACATATTCGGCACTTTCTCGTGTGGTGCTGGATCGTCGAAAAACCTGTGGACGCCTCTACGAAATGGTTACCGATCAACGTACTACAGATCCGGAGTTATTAGAATTTTATTATATGGTCAAGGAGCTGCGTTCACATTATGTTCACAATGATGTGGATACTAATGTGGGTCACATTGTTGCTTGTGAATTCAATTATCACTATCCGATGAAGACGAGCATTAAGATACTGGTGAATCCGGCCTTGGAAGCATTGTATCCATATTCAGAGACTGCATTGGCAGTAGCTAGGGGTGGTCATATAAAGGGTTATGGGGCACCAATTGTTTTTACTTGTGATAGTAAGTGAGAGCTGATAGCTTTAACAAGTCTCCTTTGATTATTACGCTGGGTTTTGATTGCAGTAAATACAGCTGTGGAAATGGTAATCGGGCAAGCTTTTTGCTCACTAGAGGGACAAATTCGAGGCACCGTTAATGATTATGTTGCGAAGGTGTGTAGTTAAATTAAATCTAATAAGACTTGGCAAACCTGAATTTAAATGAAGCTTACTTAACCCTAAAAATACAATAAATTTTCGTTTCTTCGCCATAGCCGATTGGCGTGTGTGAATGGTTATCGCCCACCTCGAAACTTAGCCAACTGGAATGTGTCCATAATAGCCTAAAATTAGAGCGTGATGTTCAGCTCGGATTGTGCTTGAAAAAGAAAGAAAATATGCAAGTATTTGCTCGGGCACAGCGAGATGATTTGCGTGACTCTGAGCTGCGTCCGGAAGATGTACTACCCAATGAAATGGCCACTACGATCACTTATGACAACATGATGATACTAATAGGTATGCGCCATATGTTATAGAATCCTAATCTACACAGGCACTTACTTTACGGATGACCAACGGAATAATTGATTTCGGAATGAAATGCGCTGTAAATTGTACACTATATAAAATGCATAACTTACCAACGGATTGACCGATTGAGCATTTTTCCATAAATTTTTTTATATCTAAAGTCTAAAGATTATATAATATTGATTGTATACAGAAAGAATGTAAATCTTGTTGTGATGACTCGAAAAAATTTCAGAAACCTTGGAAACAGAAATAGAAAAATTGGAATCTGCAGCAAGTGATACCAAAGCACGCTTTTTCCTATCCTGCTCCGGCGTGGTACAAGCCGTCAAAGCTATTTGTGCCCTACTTGGTTCCATTGATACTCTTGAGATAGCTAGCTGCGTGGCAGACTTGAAGCGAATTTGTAATGAGCGGCAAAGAAAATATTCCAGCTCTTCGCAAAGTAATCCGGAAATAGTGAATGATTGTGGTGGTGACTACGCCGAGGTATTTTTACGTCCCCGTTCGTTATTGGAACAATTAAAATTAAAGTGCAATGAGTTACGGGACGCCGTGCAGGAACTGATCGAGCTCTATGCAAATGTTTTTCGTGTTGGATTTTCTGTGAAGACTATCGATTATACAACAAGTGAGTAACTGACTCTCTTGGCCTGCGTTATGTGTTTCTGATTGTCTCGTTTTTACAACTTTATTGAAAACTCCAGCACCTATTCCGATTTCATGCGTTCTTAAACCAATTGTTGTGAGCATAAATTGTCTGCATCGGCCTCCGCCCAATTGGAAATACGACGATTATTCCTTTGGCGTACAAATTAATTATGGCACGCGTTTCATTTCCGATCCGGTGGTTACAAAATGCTCAAACGACACCAGCGGTGGTCTGTTTCCACGCTTAAATTTTTCCTCTTGGGTTACATTCGAAAAGAATCCCATTTGTACGTTGCCACGTGAATCTCGCCTAATATTTGTTCTTTATGGTAAACAGTTTCCCGAGAACACTGACGCTTCCGACTCCAACGGCGAACGCAAACAAATCACTACCGAGCTGGGTTGGTGTGCCATTCAACTCTTCGATTATAGGCGCGAAATGATTTGCGGTGCGTATTTGTTGTCCATGTGGCCAGCAACAGCTGATAAGTTCTTGGGACCGGCACCGGCACGCGGTTGTCATCCGCAACCGGATCTATGCCCAGTGTTGAGCATAGAAATTCCTCCATATGGTGGCAGAATTCAGTTTCCAGAACCACTGGAAAATCCACCACTAGCACCAAGGTGAGGAGGACATTTTCCTTTACAGGAGTTAGTTAATTCTTTCGTTGCGCACTCTAGTTACGACTTTACATCGTTGGATGCCAATTTGCAGCAGGAGCTGTTGGATACCGCTGAGCAGGGCTACCCAGGTGCCACCGAGAAACGCGAGGTTTTCTGGGAGAAACGTTTATATCTCCAGAGCTTCCCAAATGCGCTGCCAAAAGTGTTGCATGCCGCACACAGCTGGGATTATGCTAGCCTAATGGATTTGCATTCCTTGCTGCATTCTTGGAATGCACTTTCCCCGCTGCAGGCTCTCGAGCTGCTTTTGCCACGCTACCCCGATTCTAAGGTACGTCAGAAGGCTGTCGACTGGATTTCACAACTGCCTAATGATCAGCTAGTCGATTATCTGCCGCAGTTGCTGCAGGCACTCAAGCATGACACTTACGAAGCCTCAGCGATGTCGCGATTTTTGCTTTGTAAATGCTTAGAATCTCCCCGCATAGCGCATCATATGTACTGGCTGCTGGTGCATAGCTTGCCTGGTGATGATCCGCAGAACTCTATAGATGATACTTCGCAGCCTAACGAGCTTGATGAATCATTGATTACGCAGGCGCGTTACTATCGACGTAATAAAATGATGTTGCGTGCGCTTTTGGCCGTGTGCGGCGAAAAGTTGCTAGCGCGTTTTCTGCGGCAAAGCATGATGTGTAAGGTAAATACTTTCGATCGCGTTAATTTGATTTTGGTCAAGTCTGGTTCGATTTAATTGCATTGTGTGTGTAACATTTAGAATTTGGCTGCAATTGCGGAGTCAGTGAAAGAAGCTAAAGAGTCGCATCGTCAGAAGGCGCTTTGTTACGGCATGGATAGTGTGCATCAGGAGCTATTAGATAAGCCAACTTCTCTACCCTTAGGTCCAGAACTAGTAGTTACTGGCGTTAATGTACGTAACTGCAGTTACTTCAACTCAAATACTCTGCCTTTGAAAATTTCCTACATCGGACCAGATGGAGAATCTTTACCGGCCATTTTTAAGGTATCTACTAGAATTATGTGGATAATGGCATTTTGTAATACTAAAATCTTCTATAAAGCATTTAAAATCCATATATAGGAAGTTGCCTTCTAGTTTTGAGAAATAGTTTGACGAAATTTTCGTTTTTAGTCCGGTGATGATTTACAGCAAGATATGCTGACTATTCAATTGATACGCGTTATGAATAAAATGTGGCTGGCTGAAGGTCTAGATTTGAAAATGGTTACTTTTAATTGTATCCCGACGGGTTATAAGAAAGGCATGATTGAGTTGGTTTCGGATGCTGAAACACTACGGAAGATACAAGTTGAATATGGTCTGACTGGTTCCTTTAAAGATCGACCTATAGCTGAATGGTTGGCCAAACAAAATCCTAGTCAATTGGAGTATCAGCGTGCAGTTAAGAATTTTACTGGTAAGAAGACGTGTTTTACTAAAAGGCTATGATATAATGGATTTGTCCGCTTCTAAATCTGCTAATCGTCCAGTTTTTTGTGTTTTCATAGTATCCTGTGCTGGTTACAGCGTTGCTACTTACTTGCTTGGCATTTGTGATCGTCACAATGATAACATAATGTTAAAAACCTCGGGTCATCTTTTTCACATAGATTTTGGTAAATTTCTGGGCGATGCTCAGATGTTTGGTAATTTCAAGAGGTGTGTACTGTCGTTTATTTTGAATAAAATAAAAACACTCAAAATTTCCACCCAAGGGATCGCACACCTTTTGTGCTTACCTCCGATATGGCGTATGTCATCAACGGTGGCGATAAACCGTCGACTGATTTCCATTATTTCGTGGATTTATGCTGTCGTGCCTTCAATATTATACGAAAACATGGAGACCTCATACTACACATGTTGGCATTAATGGCTACTGCGGGTATACCCGGAGTCACCGCCGATGCCGTAACTTATGTTCGACGTGCACTTTTACCCTCGCAATCCAATCCGGAGGCAGCCGCTTCATTTGCGAAAATGATTCAATTCTCACTGAAAAGTTGGTTCACGCAATTCAATTTCTTTCTTCATAATTTAGCACAAATGCGCTTCTCTAACGACGAAGGTAACGGAGAGTTACTGACTTTTGTACCCCGCAAATATACGTAAGTAAGAGTGTAATTACACTGATGGGAATCAATCGAAGAACGAACTATGAACGCCCTCGTAGGGGGAAAAGGTGAAGTCAGCATTTGAATGTTCTATGTTTTTCAGAATGCATCAAGATGGTCGTCTGAAAAGTGTCATGGTTGTACGTTGTCAGAAACATTATGACATGGAAAAATATTACACTTATATATTACGCGTTACGCGGCATGGCCAGCCAGATCCGACGCATTTGTTCAGATCTTATAAAGAATTTACGGAGTTTCATCAGAAGCTGTGTCTACACTTTCCATTGGCTAAGCTGCACAGGTTAGTTCAAATTTTGATAAAGGGAAATAAGTGAAGCAATGTTTGTTTTAAGAGAGGTTTCACTGTTCGTATAGACTCGTTCGTCGCATACGACTTAATAATATTAAAACTCGAATTCCAAAACTCTTACGATTATTCCTCTAGACTCAACTTCCACAGACTTCTATTACACCACAGTAGTTCATGTCTCGAAGACATCTTCGAAGACGCTTGCACGACATAAGGCTGTCGTCGAGGACACCTGCAAGACAAGCCTATGTTCGTCTCCGAAGACATTTTCATACGAATGTCTCATTTGTCTTCGACGACAACAAGAGCGACAGTGTCCTCAATATTGTCTTCGACGACAATAAACAATAATGTCGCCAATGTTGTCTTCGACGACAATTAAGGAAAATGTCGCCAATGTTGTCTTCGATGGCAATTTACGAAAATGTCGCCGCAGAAAATAAAAAAAAAAATAGCCTAGAAATTACCATAGCACCACCAGAATCGTCCCTAGGACTTTATTTTGTGATATTTTGCAGACAAATATTAATTTAAATTTTATTTACAAAAAATAAGTTCTATGTTATAGAAACTTTTAGAATTTATAACTTTTTTAAATAAAATGCACTAAAAAGAACTGCACTTTACTCAAATGCATTAAGAATATGCCATTATATAACACACGGCCCATTTGGACAACTCCAAAGGGGGGTTTAATTACTACCCCCACCCCAAAAGCCCGTAAAATTTTTTAAACCTTATCTTGAAAGTAAGTGAAGTCTTCTGGAGATTGTCCCAACACACGATACAACCACTGGACTTAATATTTTTAACACAATGATGGATGTTCCGAATACATATTTATCATTACAAAAACTAGTTCCACTGTCAACTGGTGCTCCTGTATGACTACACCTTTTGCATATGTACTTCAGAAATTTACAATTGGACTTCAGATTTGTCAATTGGACTTCAGATTTATTCAAATGGACTTCAGAATAACGACATGGACTTCAGAAAATTTAAAATATATTTTAGAATTTTCGAATTTAATTTCAGAAATTTTATCTTGCCCTTTTCTGAAGTCCATGTCGTTATTCTGAAATCCGTTTGAACAAATCTGAAGTCCAATTGACTATTCTGAAGTCCAATTGAAAATTTCTGAAATTAAATTCGAAAATTCTGAAATATATTTGCCCTTTTCTGAAGTCCATGTCGTTATTCTGAAGTCCATTTGAAATATTCTGAAATTAATCTGTAATAATCTGAAGTATGTACATGTGGAAAAGGTGTAGTATTATTAAAAGAGTTATTACACGAGTGAAAGAAAAATGTACACAACAGTGTCAAAAAAAAAAATTTTAATAAAATTGTAACTTATATCGCGGACGTGGAGTTAATCACCGTCACTTTAGTAAATTTCGAGAAGATACAGAAAGTGAACACACCGAGCTGCCTTATCACAAAGAGTTTCTATGGGTTCAAGTCATAACGTTCCAAAGCGCCTCTTTCAGCGATTGTTGAACGAAATCATATTTTTTTTAGAATCCGAAAATTTTTAAAAACCGCATTCATTATAAGAATATTGATGGAAAAAGATGCTACAAGGGCAGCAGCATGTTGTTACAAACTTGTTTGGCAATATTGGCAGAAATTGTTACTCTAATTACTCAAATTCAAAAAGAAAATGAATCTTGCCCACTTTGAATTTGAAGTTATCCGAATATTCTAACCTAATTAATTTGCCACAAAATAAATTCGAGAGAATATTTCGTCGAATGAATTCGACCTTCCTATACCTCTTTATCACCCGATCAATTTCCGAATCTGTTATTGCCAATTAACGTATTTTTATTTTACGTTTGGATGGAAGGGGCAAAATATCCGACAACTATGACCTTCCTACGATATATGGATACCCACTTATATGGATGTCCTCCTATACAGGACCAAAAAAGATGCTTCTAGACTAGTTGCGGTATTAACTGGTCACTGGTTGTTAGGTATTAGAGAGCTGCATAAGTCGTTTTGAAAACAGTTAGTCACTAAATGACAATCACACCAGGTTTGTCAAAAGAAAATTAGTCGGCAACCGGAACCAATCAAAACACAAATACTCGTATAATAGGAATAGTAAAAGAAAGAGAGTGTAGCTGCGTTTTTGAATTGAACACACGAATGAATAATGTAATAACAACGTAAAATTACGACACAAAGAAGAATTTCAAACAACGAAGAAACACTGCGACAACAAGAAATTACTGGCGAGAAGAACGAAATTTCTAGTTTCTTTGTATTTTTACTTGCCTCTCTTTTCAGTGTTTCTCTGGTATAAAGATTATCAGCAAGTAAACACCCTTATTCCAAGAGACGATATCGTTTCGATATCGACAAAATCGTCTTTTTGTATGCTAAACAACAACAAAAATCAAATACAAAAAGACGATTTTGAAACTATGTCGTCTCTTGGAATAACTGTGTGAGATACAAAGAAACTAGAAATTTCTTTCTTCCCAGTAATTTTTCGTTTTCGGAGTATTTTTTCGTTGTCCGCATTTAGTGTTTTTATACCCTACACCCGAAGGGATGAGGGTATATTCACTTTGTTCTTCCGTTTGTAACGCATTAAAGGAGGCGTGGCAGGTATAGAAAAGTATATATATTCTGGCTCAGAATCACCTCCTGATTCGATTTAGCCATGTCCGTCCGTCTGTCTGTCTGTCTGTCTGTCTGTCTGTCTGTAGAAATCACGATTACGGGAGAACGAATAAAGCTATCGCCATGAAATTTGGCACGAATATACTTTGTCATCATAGGCTGTTTGGTATTGAAAATGAGGAAAATCGGATTAGTGCCACGCCTACTTTTAATAGCAAATGTGAATTTTCCCATGCTTATAGCTCAATTTCTCAGCTTGTAGAGCGAATATAAAGCTAAAATTTTTTCCCCGAGTCCACCTTCTTAGACTAAAATATATTCTGAAAAATGGGCGTGACACGCCCACTTATATAGTATACCATATAATGAGATGTTTGGTAGGAAAAACGGTGTTGTAGACGAGTTAATAGATAAAAATTTGCTCACTGTAAATTAAAAAAAAGTAGGTGTCACCCGCCCACTTTTTATCACCTCGACAGATGCGGGTGTAGGGTATATGAGCTTCGGCCAGGCCGAAGATAACGCTCTTACTTGTTATTGTTGCTCTGTTATTAAAAAGCGCGATAACTATCTTTTTCCTTGTCCTAATTGCTTGTTCCTAATTCAAACATGTCCAATCTTTTTTTGTTGTGCTGTTTTTATTGGGTTTGCAAAAATTTTTTCGCAGTCAGCCTTGTTTATGAAATCAAAAAAGCAACAACAGATAGTGCTTGAAAATTTTATTTTGTTTTAATTGGCTTGTAAGTCAAATTATGCAGCTCTCGATTAGGTATTCACGCAGAAAGGCTGGGATGCAATCATAACGCACTCTGTCGTAGCTGTAGGGATGCTAGCGAGGAGGAGACGAGAGAGCATTACCTCTGCAGGTGTGAAGCCTTATTTGAAAACATAATGATCTACTTTGGGAAACCTTACTTTAAAAACCTGGCGGATCTTTCCACAACCAAAGTTGACAGCTTTCTCTTGTTTATAAACAGGATAAATTAGTTACAACAGCCTGGTAACTAATTACTCTTCTATTTACATTCCTATATTTTGCTTTTATAGGCAATAGAGTTTTGTGGCAGTAAAACGGCACATCTCTGCTACTTAGCCCTGCCCCTCTGATCTAGGGGACGGGAGCCACCTAAACTAACTAACTAAACGTATTTTATCTATGTTTGGTACCACATATTTGTGCAAACAGCTTTTTTCCACATTAAAAAATAATAGAACTGTGGAAAGGTCGATATTAACAGACAAGCCTGTGCAAGCAATTAGAAAAAACCTACAGCTCAATAAATTAAACCAAATTTTTAAGATTTGGTTAATGAAACACGTTGCCAAGTTTCTTTAAAAAGAATTAATATTATTTTATTTAAATGTAATGTTAACTTAAAAAAATTTCATACATACTATACATATATGTATGTAATATATGTTTCATACATATATGTTTCAAATGTAGTTGACTGATAGTAACGTTAGTTCCTAATGGATTTAGGCAGTTTCAAAACTGGTGTATATATAAAACACCATAAAAATTATGGTGTATATATCTTCTTTCACAGCTTATGCTTCACTTAAATGGCTTTCTTTTTTTTCTATTAATTGTGTTTTATTATCACCCTCGAGTTTTAATGATGGCTTCGAAGATGATTTCGTCATTGATTCTGGTAATGATGTAGAGTCTTCCTTATTGAGGGCGAGTACATGAAGTTTTACCATTAGTCGGCATTGGGAATCGCGTATGGCAGTATGGTTTTCTTTCTCATTAAAATGTGTTGTCCCAACTATGTCCAAAGTTTGATAATGTTGATATATGTTTGATATATGTTGCATTGGCTTCGGTATTTCACCCTCTCCCTCCGGGAATTCGCCGGTTTCAGATTGATTGCGTTCTGTGTTTAATTCAAAAGTTACCTTTTGGCGAGGTTTTGGTTTTCTTGCTTCCATGACTTCCATTGATACTAAGGCCATGCAGTTTTGACTCTCTGGTTGATAGTTTTCTATTGCATAGTTTTGGAACCTCTCGCGATCAAGTCCAAAATCGTCCCTCTTGTTTATTAATGGTTCATTGTGATGTAAATCTTCGTCCGAATCTTCTGGCGCCATTACGTGGGAGACAATATCGCTTCTTACAAATCCAGTTGGTCTTCGTCGTTTTATTGCTTCTGATTTGTATTTAAGTTTCTCTCTCTTTTCTACTTTTTCTTCATCATCATTGGAATTACCAAATTGGAAGCGTATTTTTTTCCTTCACCGAATGCGCTTGATGAGTGGAAGTCTTTTTCACTGAGACTTCCGTTAGCTAATTTCTCGAAATTTTCCCAATCTTTTTCGATGCTTTTCCCATATCCCGAATCTAGAAATTCACCGCTATTTAATTTGTAAACGTTTGCGATTTTCTCGAATTCCTCTTTAATATTTTGTGTAAATTCTGTCTCAATCTCACGTTCTAATTCTTGCCACAACGGATGATCATTATTATAGTTTGTAAATCTGTGTTTTTCTGTTATTCCTTGTGTAGTGTTTATATGCTTCTCCTCAGATCTTTCATTTAATTTGCGTCCCTCCCGCTTATCGGTAATTATTCTTCTGTCTAGTGCATTCGCCGTAAGTTTAAATCGACTGGCATTTGTGCTGACTTTTAAGAAGGTGCGCTCAATTTCTTCAACATTGTTGTAATCTATGTTTCTATTTAAAGGTTTGTTCGGCTTTAGACTTGGAGTTTCTGGTTCGGACTCGGGCTCTCGTACAGCTTCCTTAAAAGATCTCTGACGACGCTCCTTAATTTTTGTCCCTATAGTTTTCTTTTGTGGTGTTAAGGAATCGGTATCTGATATAGATAATGATAATTTTGAGTTTACTTCATGTTCTTGAGGAATTGCTGCATCCGAGTTTGTGAGTGCTGATGCAGGAAGTTCAGTAGGTGGTGCAGGTAATTCAGGCTCTGCGTTCATTTCTTCTAATGGGCGAGATAATTTGTAGGGTGGTCGAAAATCACATTCTGGTTTAGTTTGAGATAGCTTGCTCTGAGGAATAGCTAAGAAACAGTAGTAGAAATTTAGTTATTGTACTGGATTTTTAAAGACAAATATAATAGTTCTTACGTGGTAATTTTTTGGGCCTTTCATTAACACTATCCAATTCCTCTTCCTCGCGCTTACGAAAGATTCCCTGAATTACTACCGGCTGTCGAAACTAGAATATATTGTAGAAAGTGTTACATTTTATAGAAATACATAAATACACTGTTCTATATAAACGCTTTTATAATGATCTAATTTGTAATGCTAGTTTAAAATAACGATTCAGCGTTTCACAAATACCGATGACGATTCACTAATTGAGCAGTTTTCTTTGAAAGTGGTGTGAGTCAATTTCATGAAAAAATGGAGGTAATGATGAGGAACAAGACTTTTAATCTGGTAGGATCTTTATATGCTCATTCAAGTTAGAGAACAATCTTTTCAAAATCTATACAATTTTCATAAAACAAAACATTCTTATCCATAAGAATTGCTTGCACTTAAAATGCAAACCTGTAAATATCTCGAAAGAAAAAAGAATGGACTACACCACTATTAAAGAAAACGGCTCAATTATCTTATTTAAATTCAAATAAATATAAATCACAAATCACAAATTAATTGAATTAATCACAAAGCACTTGGTCGCTAAATACGCAAGTGAGCTATTTGAACACTTGTAACAAAGTGTTCAATGTTCGTTAAGTTGGTCGACAAACTTGACAACGGATGACGGAAATTAGTTCCGAAATCCATCGAGAATATTATATTTTTTCAGCTTTACCTGTTTCTTCAGCTTTACCTGTTGTGAGATACGTGTATCGTTTGAGCTATGAGTTCGTGTCCTAAGGTTTTGCTGGCTATCGCCTGCTCTTCCTCTACTCGAAGATTGTTGATCGATAGTAAGACGATGTTTGAACCACCAGATCTTGATGCCCAACAGCGTAACAACCATGCAAAATAACAATGTTACTGAGCTAAATGTCAGGAAAACTTTCTGATAAACTAAATTTGAATGAATTGCAGAAAAGAAAGACAGATAGGTTTTTAGGTTTCTCCAAATACAAAAAAACCCAGCAGCAAAACGCCACATTTAATCAATTACCTGCTTCACCAGAAATAGCTGTATTTAATTTAGCCATTGTTTTATTTTCTTCGTTGTTATTTCATTTGTTTTATTACACTTGAGTTGTGTCTAAGCATTTCTGCTTTAGGTTTTAAATTTCTGTACTTTGTATTTCGAATAGAAATAATATTTCTTTTTTAATATTGTTTTTTCAATTTTAATAAAATTGAGGTCTTCTCCTCTGTTGTCTGTACAATACCCACGTTTTTCTATCAATATGACTAAGTTAAAAATGAAATAATAGCAAGGAAGGAATAGCCCTAAAGAAAAAAAATACGCGAAATTTTATAGCATTTATTTTTTCTTATTTAATTCTCTGTTGCTAAACTCTACACTTACAAATTTTCTCGTTATCGGTTATCTTTATTATTTGTTTTATGAGCGTAGAACTCTGTCGATAGCATAACGACAGTCACTTTATCTCTTTCTCACTTTTTGCCTTAAACGTCTTTATGATTGCTATATATCATGGACAGTAGCTGTCGAAGTTACAACCATCCAACTATTATCCATCTACTATTAAATTTTTCGATTTTTATGAAAAATATAATGGAGTAAATATTTTTTCTTCAAGATGTTCTTATCCATATTTTACAAATGTAGTTAGTTGACTTAAAAGACAATTGACCCATTGGTAATGAAAGTCTACTGAGTCAACTTTTCCTTACATACTCGTACATTTATCGAGATATTGAGAGGTTTGCATTTAAAAGCCAACGTACTTTTGTTGGTAAAAGTATTTCGCTTTGAGAAAATTAGGAAGATTTAAAACTTTGATTAGCTTGAAATGATAAGATCATACCATAATAAATTCCAAATTTCCCAAGAATGGATTTAACGAATTTCAAAGTACATAATTATATAATTATTTTTACTCGGTAAAAACAAAGAAAAAGCTAGAAGAGTAAAAAAAGACTAAGAGTTTGTTATGTGTAACATTTTTGCCTATACATTATAATGTAGATTACACTTCAGTTTATCAAATTAGTCAAAAAGAGAATTTTACTAAAAAAGCGATGTAAAATTAAGTACTGTTTTCTATTATTAGCGTTCAATAATTACTTTTTTATATAATATATTGAAGCTTTATATATCATTGTTTGCATATTATATATATTATATATTTTTATAGCTTACCAAGTGGTATTCATGTCGGTCGATCAAATGTTAAATCTGTCGCTGAACGTCGTTTACCTGAGATACAGCGTTTTCTCGTCTCTCTTTTCAACTCTGCCGACGAAATAGCGCATTCGGACCTCGTGTATACGTTCTTTCATCCGCTTTTACGTGATCAGCAGGAAGCAAAACTAGAAGTGTCAAAAGTGAAAGGTGAGCATATTTTTTACTTCTATTACTTGCATGTCTTTTTAAATTAAATTTTTTCAGAGGTTAAACCATCTTCGACTTCACGTGATACTCCCTGCGAGGTAGGACAAATTAAGATATCATTACAGTATAGACGTGGTGCATTAACTGTAATGGTAAGTGGATGACCGAAATAGAAAAGAACAGTATAATTAAAAATAGTTGTATTTTTACTTCCTTGTTTCTAAATAAAGTTCTATTTATTTATATTTTAATTAAAAGGAAATAGCGATTTTATTTCATGATTTTGTTTTGTATTTATTAGATTCATCATGCCAAGGGTCTGCCTCTGCTTCAGGGCAATCAAGAGCCAAATACATATGTCAAATGTTACCTAAAGCCTGACGCTACGAAAGTGACGAAACGCAAAACGAAAGTCGTACGTAAGACTTGTGTTCCCAGCTTTATGGAAACGGTACTGAGAATTTTTTCCATATTTTAACAATTTCTCAGAGCACATTGGCGAGCAAATGATGGCTTGCGGTTGGCGGCTGCAGTTTCTATTTTTAACAGTCGCTCAGCATACTTTGTTTGTGACAGAAAACGCTTTGCATTTTACTTGTTTTTTTATGTATAATGTATAATTGTATGGCAGTCTTAGCGCTTAAAACGAAAACAAACTTAAAGACGTCTAACGCAAAGTAAGAGACACGCTTCTTGAAATTCGAGAGACGTCGCTGCCAGTCGTTCACCAATGTGCCTGAACGATTATTTATTTATGCAATAGCTTTTTTATTATTTATTTGATTCAGTTGGAATATCGTATGCCACTGGAATATATACAGACGCGTATACTTCATGTAACAGTCTGGTCCCACGACACACTGCAAGAAAATGAATTGCTTGGTGGCTTTCAAATTGATTTAAGTAAATATGATTTGCGAAAAGAGCTCATCGATTGGTTTCCTCTCGGTCCAATGCCACGAAATTGAACAGAAACATAACAGCGACGTTCTTATAGTTAGGAGCAACACAAAACGAGCAACTACAGTATTTTCCATTAAGCGCACATTTGATTACATTACGGACAAAAGGGATCAGTAATCAAGCAATTTACTACAGAAATTTAAGAAATATTAATTTATCATCGTCGCATTATAATTTTTTCCAAACAGCAAGAAAATCCTAAAATAGATACTAAATTCAAAACCATTAGTTATTGTGTGATTTAACATTCCAAAAGCAAAGAAAAATTTATCAGAAACATTTACAACAAAAACAAACTCGCGAGCAAAAGTATATTTTGTTTAGAAAAAATCTCACTTTTTATTTTGACAAAATGTGAAGTATTTAGTATTTTAATAAAAGATTTATACGCTATATACCATTACTACAAACTCTCCAATGGTTTTAAATAATAAAAAATTGTTCTTAAAATTATTATTGTAAAATTATATTTCTCTTTTTTGCGCTAAAAATTTATTGCGCTTTTTTTTAATATATTTTCTTTGTTGGCATTTAGCTTTGATTATTGTTTTATATTTATATATTAAAACAAAATAATAACATAAACCATATGCAGTATTCTTTTTTCAAATAATGCTTATGGCTTAAAAATTGTAAATATTTGTGGACTTTTTTAAAAAAATAAATTTTTTAAAAAATTTAAAAATCACAGATAATCAGATAATCATGTAAGCACAAAAACATATTTTTTATATGTTTTACATATGCATAAAATGTAATGTTAGTTGTATTTTGCTTAAAAATAATGATTTAAATAAAATACCTACAATATTTTCTATTTTTTATAGAATTTTATACAATGCTTTTTAGCAATACTATTATGCAAAATTATAGAAATGGCAAACGAAAAATGAAAATAGGGAAGAAAATTTAAGAAATAGAAGTCAGTTTGATGACTTCTTCGCTACTATTTTGTTCTTTAATGAATAATTATTTTTGCAATTGCTTATTCACGAAAAGGTTTTAATAAAATAAATTTTAAATTTACAACATCCAAAGTTATAATGTATTTTTAATATAGTACATAAAATCAATATGTTTTAATTAATAAAATAATCTTTTTTGTACACATTTATATAAGACTAGATGTACCCGTCCCCGCGTTGCTGTGGCTCATTTAAGTTAAATGGTTAGAAAGCGTTGCTTCCGACCACAAATGAAATATTCCCCATACAAACGTTACAACCCGTTTTCACCCCTTCAGGGGTTGGATTTTGAAAAATGCCGAAATATGTATTTGATTAATTATACCAAAGAGTATTAAGACCAAGTTTCAAGCAAATTTGACCACAAATAAAATATTCCTCATACAAATTTAGTAACCCCTTTTCACCACCTTAGGGATAGAATTTCGAAATATCCGTTCTTAGTGCTTGTATACATCATAAAGGAAACGTCTTTGCAAAATTTCAGCTTTCTAGGTCCAAGCGTTTAGCCTGGGCGTTGATGAGTCAGTCAGGACTTGCATTTTTATATATAGAGATTTATACTTCCGTACCCTAATACTTTACAATAAAGAGTGTGTGACAAACAGAGTGAGAAGAAGAAAGAGGAACAAAGAAAGAGAGAGAGCCAAACTCGTCTAGGGATTACGGTAACTCGTTCCAAAACCTATCATTATCTAACCCTGTCGGAAGGCTTCGCGAATATCAAGAAACTCGCAAATACTAAAATGTGTATGTAATTTTTATCATTGGTTTTATTGGGTTCATCAAGAATTTATTATCAATCAAACAAGTTGAAAGTGTATCATTACTGTTGTTGCTATTTTTTGAAAATGGATTTTTAGTTGCATTCGTTTAATTTGAGATTGATAATAAACTCGATGCTTGAAATGGTCCCGTTGGCTAGCAGACGATGATATTTCCTGGTTTCACAAATTGTTAAAAATATTTTTTATGAAAGAAAAAGCTATTAAAGATGGAGAAAGAAAAAAATCAATCACCGCAAATGGTATAGTGCACATCTGAAGGAATGGATCATAGCCAAATTTCAGGAATAATCATGGTGTAGTTTCGAGACCACTTTAAGGTAATTGTAGGCTCTGCGAGATATAAAAATTTTGCAACAACTAACAATAAAGTTGCCTATTTATATATATTGCATATATATTGCATATATGTATGTATGTATGTATAATGTCAGTTCATCTGTTGCTTTTGTTACTTTCAAAAAGAGTTTTCTTTGTCCCACAGATTTGGTTTCGAAATAAATCGACTTCTTGGTTTCAAAGAAGTCTCAGTTTTAGTGGTTTTACTCTTTAAAGTTGACAAGGGATAATGGGAATACTCCAAAAACATCATTGTCATGTAACCCTTCCGAAAACTAGACCGAATATTACGCAACATCTGCAGGTTACTTATTTGAACTTTAATATCGATATATTCAGGCAGGCTTATGACCTGCTTGAATTCATTTGTAAGTAAATAAATTACCAAATTGAAGACATGCGTTTTAAGAATAAAGATATTCTTGAAGAATATTCTCGTAAATTATCCTTATTACAAAAGGAAAATCAAATTATTTTGTATGAAAATTAAGTTTAAAAGTCTATTTCAAATTGGAACTACATCAAGCTTGGACAAGTTAGTGAAGTAAAATTGAATGATTATTATTGTATTTAAAGCTTGGTATACATATTTATCAAGATTTTTAAAAAATGTGTATGAAATTCTTTAATCATACACAGATTAAAAAGATGTGTTTTAAAATTATATAATCTATTCTTTTAAAAAAAAATCAAAAATAAAAAATTAATTCAGGTAGATAATAATAAAACTCTAACAGAAAGATAAAATTAAAAACTGTCTACGAACTTATTGGCTCGAATACCAGGAGAAACAAAATCTTAGAATTTTCCAACGCGGTACATTCGAAGCCACATAAGTTGCGATAATTTCAGCACCGCGGTATCAACAAGAAACAACTGAGATATTTCTACCCTCAGAAATGCAGCGTACTTTCTATCTACTGATATGTACATACGTATGTACGCACGTATGTACCTCTATCGCAATATCGCAACCAGCGAAGCAAAAACAACAACAATACAACCATAAGAACAGTGAACTTGTTGGAAAGAGATGATTAATAGATGTAAATCAGTGATTTTCAACCACTCTGCCGCGGCACTTTTGTATGCCCTCAAATTTTATAAATGTACATATATATATATGTAAATTATCCTTTTTTTTTATTACGAGTAAAGTTTAAATTTATGAAATGTACTTATATATATGAATGTTTTAAAATTATTAAATAATATAATTTAAATAGAAAATGTACAAATTATTTTAACAGGAATAAGTATTTAAATGGGTTGGTAACGAAATCCCGAAAGACAAAATCCCGAACGACAAAATCCCGAACGACAAAATCCCGAAATGACAAAATCCCGAAACGACAAAATCCCGAAATAATAAAATCCCGAAATTACAAAACTAGTTTTTCGGTATTCTCCATCTTCTTGAACATTTTAAAACCACTAGCAAACTTCAATTTAGCCACTAAATTTCTTTTAAAAACCATTAAAAAAATTTTAGCAGAGCCCTCTCGGTAATATGAGGTTTTTCGCATACAGGTTTTTCCGCGTATTGGCAGCCTTCGGCTGCGGCAGGGATCATAACCCTCAATCAGCAGAATCCTCACGGTCATGTGAAGTTTTTTGCATACAGGTTTTTCCGCGTATTGGCAGCCTTCGGCTGCGGCAGGGATCAATACCCTCAATCAGCAGAATCCTCACGGTCATGTGAAGATTTTTGCATACAGGTTTTTCCGCGTATTGACGGCCTTCGGCCGCGGCAGGGATCATAACCCTCAATCAGCAGAATCCTCACGGTCATGTGAGGTTTTTTGCATACAGGTTTTTTCGCATATTGACGGCCTTCGGCCGCGGCAGGGATCGTAACCCTCAATCAGCAGAATCCTCACGGTCATGTGAAGTTTTTTCATTATAACCTTCACACAACAAAATTTTCTCGATATTACAACTTTGCTTTTCTGCCAATGTAAAAAAAAGGCAAGTAGGCGCGTACTTCGAATTGGAAAAAATTGTGACTTAAATGTCATTTCTTTATTAATTAAAAATTTTATTTCGTGATTTTCGGGATTTCTCATTTCGGTATTAAAAATTTTTCGGGATTTTGTCGTTTCGGGATTTTGTCGCATCGGGATTTTGTCGTTTCGGGATTTTAAAATTTTTCGGGATTTTGTCGTTTCGGGATTTTGTAATTCGGGATTTTGACTGTCTCCCATTTAAATCCATAAAAAAACCTGTTTGTGCTTATGACCATACGATAGAAGTGAAAACTTGTATTTTTTCTATTCTACTTTATATATTTTACTCTATTTCTACTTCTGTTTTAGTCTAAATTTTAAAGGAGAGGCCCTTTATACGGTTGCCTTGACAACTCGAGGGCCCAAGAGATATTTCTTGTTTGTTTGTTTCTTATCAAGATATAAATTCATTTATTATTGACATCTATTCTGTCCAGCACAATGTTTACTTAATTTAAAATTGAGATTGAATTCCCCTACAATCTCCTATTTAGAGGAGACTTTTTATAAAAGAGTATATAAGCTTCGGCCAGGCCAAAGTTAACGCTCTTACTTGTTTTTTTTTAATTTTTCTTCGACAGTTGTATAGATTGTTTATTTAAAATACAAGCAAAAAAGAGCAAGGGTTTGAAGACGAAATGTTTGGCAAACTGATAAATTTCTCCTTTTACATACTGGTAGTATTGTTGCTTCGCAGAAATATTTGAGGTTGAAATATCATGCAGAACATTTCCTCACGCAGATTTTTCGAATTCTCTTCCGTGTATTTAAAATAGAAGCTGCATGCAAAAATTCAGTACATGTGTTTTGGGCATAAGCCTCTTGCAATAGGATGTCGCACAGTGGTCCAAAAAAGGAATCCATCGGCTAAAAATCTGTAACTTTTAAACCGATGGAAGTTTTTTAATGCGGTTCCTTGTAACCGACAAAGAAATGTTTATGCGTCGTATATCTCGATATGAAACCTCTATCGAGATAGAGGTCAGAGCTGTGGGGCTCAAAGTTAAAAGTTTGAGTAAACTATTTTGATTTTTTCGTTAAAAGAGGTAGCTAAAAGTAACTTTCGTGAAATTTTTTTGCTTATCTATTAATTGAGGATATAGAAAATACTCGGTAATTAGTAAGGAGTTTTAAATGAATCCGTCGGTTGTTTGTTAACTTTTTTGGCCTTTGAAAAAAGTTCAATTTTTTTTGTTTTGAAACTATATACATATCTCCCCCATTTTTAAAAGTTTCGATTTCTGGTCTTTTTGTGTTCTTGGAAGAAAAAAAATAAAAAACCGCAAAATATTAAAAACTTATACTGCAATTAAACAACAACAAAAATTATTTTTTTCTAATAGCCAGGCAGACCACGTCCTGTCCATCGCTGAAGGCCTTCAAATGGACCAAAGTTTATTTTTTCTAACAAAAGTACCCTTAAGTTTACACCTATGTATGTAAAATGAGTGTTGGCAATTTTATTAGTTTTAGTTGGGATTCATAAGACGGTAAGATCACGGATTCATCCCAGTAGAGATTACGAAGACAAAGAAAGCAAGAATTTCCTCTTAACTTCCGGTATGAGTGTAGTGTTAAGAACTTTTTTATAAATACCTAAATATTTTAGGAATTTAGTATTTAAAATTAGTAATCTAGAGACCAAAAATCTGTTACGAGTTCAAACGGATGATAATTAATAGGTTTTGGAACGAATTTCCGTCATTCTTTGTCAAGTTTGATTTTGAGACAGGCTGGTTCGGTAAAGTGCCATCTTTAGTTTCTTTTTCGTTCTTAGGATGAATCATTACCATGATCCAACTCTTTCGGAAAGCTTAACGAACATTTAGAAGCAAATAATAATTGTTGATATTCTTTAAATTAATTTAAAAATTGTACATACTTAATACTAATTCTTTCAATAATATTTTGTAATGAAGTCCATTAGTTTAAGCAAGATTAAGGAGTTTACCAAAAGTACAAATTTTATTCTTAAACCTTGATCCCTCACACTTTCACCACCCTTCCCTCTTGTGGCATTACCTCTATCAGCCACCATCTTGACCTTCGCCTCCATTTAAATTCTCACTAAATGTCATAGCACTTCCTTCCCATTAAAAAATTTACTACTAAGGTCTGGATAGTACGCCTGATATGATCTGTCGTCGTCATCTTCGAGTGAGAAAATCAAGTTCATTATTCATGAGATGAATGAGGTAAAGGAAGGGGGATGGAAATAAAATTAAACTTTCATGCTTAAATTTTAATTAAAATATAATCTGGGTGGCAATCTAGGAATCTCATACCAACTAACCAACTAAACCTGGAGGCAAATTTGGCCTTCACAAATTGCATCCGAATTATGGTAGTAAAGTAAAATATAAAGAAAAGATGAAAGAATTATCTCTGTTGCCAAATCTTATAATATATTGTAAATACAATATAAAATTCTGTTAATTTAAATATTATATCTCAGAATATTATTTCAGAGCATTCTGCTTTAGAGGAAGAAAGGGCCACTCCTGCAAAAAAACTTCTCTCAAATTAAGAAGAGTTTTAATGGCTTCAATATACAGCCAGGGCCGGCCAACTGGGGAGTGCGGCGGATGCTATGCACTGGGGCCCATCGATTGAGGGGGCCCTAACATGATCCAGAACTAAAATAATGAACTCTTGCACATGAAAACTTGACAATATTCCTGTCGTTGTCAGTATGACGAAAAGTGCATTTTATTGTAAACATTATCATTGTAGATCTCTGAATTTCGATAATCTTGAAACTAACAGCCTTACATCCGTATTTCAAGGTTCACAAATGCTTGTACTCGTAATCGTTAAAAAGCAGTTTTTAACCAAATAATGAAAAGATTACACTGAACGAAAAACGTAGATAGTATTAAAGAAAAAGTTCTTTGTCCCCATATATATTTTTCTTTAAAGTTGGTCCACAGTATGCGTTCTTTGATTTAATGTATTTCTAATAATTCGTTAAAGAACGTGATAATTAGTGTACGAGTAATTCTTTAAATCAAAGAACATAGTACGTATGTTAAATAAAATGTATTCATTGAACACGCTAATTGAATAAAAGAACGCTTTTTATTATATATAAGAACACATTTATTAATTTTATTTACCACGAGTAGTTTATAGAATTTCAAATTATTGATACTACAATCCATTGGTTTTTACTACAATCCATTTTACAAAAGCATTCAACAAATGTCCATACCTGATGGCATTGAAATTAAATAAATGGTATTGCAAATTAAATAAATGAAAACTCTTAAAAGAAATATCGACAGCTTGTAAAAATGAAAAAAATTCAAATTTTATCCCATTTGGAATTTCGAATAAACAAAAAAATTTGAAACAAGGCCCGAATCATTGCAGTCGATAGCTAATGATATTTTTAGAAATTGGCATGATGACATTCGATAGAGAGTATACTGTCGAGTAATATCTGTCGAAATCTACTCAATATCGTTTCTAGTGTCATAAATTAGAAAGCGAAGTGTCCGGCCGAAGTGAAGCTCGCCGAATGTTCACGGTTCGGAAAGGGACGCGCATGTATTTAATAAATCTTTATTTAATTTCATTTGATACCTATCATTGTAGTTTACTTAATTCTAGAACTGCCTTTTGTTCGTTGTTTTTCATAGTGCTTATGGTTTTTGAGTGGTACACTAACTTCCTTATGAAAATACGGTTAAACTCAGGGCCCTCCCGACTAGGATGAGGTGAGAAAATGGGTCTACCGCTTGAAGGTTCTCCCGCTCTGGAGTCTCACCCGCCCGAGCTACACCCTAGGGTTTCATGTCCCAAAGTCCACGGTTCGTTAGTTTTGCTTGTCTTGTCTTTGTTCAACGAGAGAGGAAAAAAGTTATCAGACAGTTAAAATGAGTGAAATGAGAGAAATTTGATAGGTAAAATGAAAAACTCTTTGTGGGAAGGAATTAACTAAAGGAGAGTTTAATTGCTATACTGAAGACAGAGGGAAAACAAATGTTCTTGCAAGAGGGCGGTGATTATCTCCGTCGGAACAACGGAAACAATCTTCCGTCAGGCCCTTTTTACTCTGAAAATGAGTTTTAGATTCCCCGTCGGATACGACCGAGAGCCTGATTTCCAGGAGTGTAAGCACGGCATGAACACCTTTATCGGATACGACCAGGATGTCCATCCACTCCGGGTTTCATGGTTGGTTTATAGGTAAGGGGGGACTGTGAAATTAAAGACAAAGAATTTTTAAGAGCCTTGACAAGAATGCGGTGATTATCTCCGTCGGAAACGATCGAAACAATCCTCCGCCAGCCCTTTGAAGTCTGAGGATCAGCTTTAGACTCTCCGTCGAATACGACCAAGAGACTGGTCCCCAGTAGTATAAACAGGATCATCAACAACCCGGAAACGACTAGGATGGCCCTCCACTCAGGGCTTCTTTATGGGGCTTTATATAATTTTTTATGATATACAACAAAACCTATAAATATACTTAATATTTAGAGCAAAAGTTAGTTGGCTAAATTTTGTTCTTTGCAAACTTTTATATGAGAAATTAAAAAATTTCGATTCGACTGCCATCATGCAAAGCATATTGACGATTCGACTCGTATCGAAATCTTATTCTACCCGATTGCTTACTCGAGATCGACTGCCGCGATCCGGACCTAGATTTGTTTCCTCTATTATCAAGTGCAATCAGAAATGGATGGATTGTGCCTTTGGCTCCTGACGCAGTCTTCCTCATCACTCTCAGGACTCTCTTAAAAATAAATAACAGAAAAAATTTTTCTTTGTTATATACAAAAATTTTAAAAACAATTTTATTTTTATACCCTACACCCGAAACGATGAGGGTATATTCACTTTGATCTTTCGTTTATAACACATTAAAGGAGGCGTGGCAGGTATAGAAAAGTATATATATTCTGGCTCAGAATCACCTCCCGATTCGCCATTTCATGTAATGAGGTGTTTGTTGGGAAAAGCGGTGTTGTAAATGAGTTAATAGATAAAATTTTACTGACTGTAGGCAAAATAAGAGTGAGCGTCACCCACTTTTTATCACTTCGACAGATGCAAGTGTAGGTATATGAACTAGGTATATGTAGGCATATGTATATGAACTTCGGCCAGGCCGAAGAGAACGCTCTTACTTGTTTTTTGTACAATATATGTATGTATGTATGTACTAAATACTTTAATAGTTTGTTTATATAGCGGTCTGCCATTAGAAATATCGCGAATATTCGATCTTTTTAATTAAAATTTTATTTAAGATGGTTTTACTATTGCAAAATTTTGAATAAATCTTGCATTTTTTCCCGGTGCGATAGTACTCTGCTTTTTTGTTTAAAAAACGTTTTAAAATTTAACTTATTTATTTTATTGCATTTATTTCTTTATTAAAATTGAAGATTTCCTTTGTGGCATCTACAATATGTGTAAAAATTTATTCGGCTTTTGGAAAAAATTTGACAATCTTTGTTTTTGAAGACGACAATTTTTTTAATACAAAATAAAAGTTTTTGACAAATAATAAAATAGAAAACAAAGATATTTTATGAATAAATCTTACACTTATTAGGTCTGCTCATTTATTTTTCCAGTAAAAACTTCAAATTTTGTAAACAGAGAGAATTTTACTTCAACAGTTATCGAACAAGTTTCTAGTAAAAAATAGAATAATGTTAAAATTTACATTTGAAAGTAAACAAAAAATTTAAAGTTTTTCTATTCACAAATGGAATACAGTGGCGTAGCTAGGGTTTATGCCGCCCGGGGCGATTAATCAAATTGCCGCCCCAATTAAGTGCTAAAATTTTAAAGGTAAACCTATTTTGTGTTATTATTTCGTTATTATTTATAAATTTTTATTGAACATTAACAGAAAAAGATAGAAGATAGATTCGATATTGCTGACCGATATTGCTCTTTTTCCATTTTTTTAAAATACGCGAGCACACAAGCTTCCACACGCGGTCAAAACAAAACTACGAGTCCGATTCGGCTGAAACCTTGACAGTAGGTGTCTACAAGAATGTACTACACGATAGTAAACTTCTCTTGCGATCGTGGCGACCATCGGGTGGTGAGGCTAAGTACTTATCGGACTGCAATCGTATCTAAATACGGGAGACGGACAAAATCCCGAACGACAAAAAATCCCGACCGTTTTTAGCAATCCCGAACGACAAAATCCCGACCCGACAAAATCCCGAAACGACAAAATCCCGAAAAAATGGCTTGCATAGCGTTATTTTATTGCTTTTCGTAAAATAAGCGCTATATCCGCAATTTTCCGGGGAGTTCTATTGGCTGAGAGTAAACTTAGCAGCACACACAACGGTTTGTTTACCAAGGGTTACAGCTCCTGCCGCGGCCGAAGGCCGCCACATGCATAAACTCTGTATGCGAAAATTATATAAGCAGCGAAGCCGACGTTCTGCTTATCCAGGGTTACTACCCCTGCCGCGGCCGAAGCCCGGCACGCAGAAGGACCCTGGATAGAAAAAACTTTCCAGCATTAAGATGGTTCTGTCGGTTGAGAATTTTAATCCCTACCCCGGCCGAAGGCCGCCATGCAGAATGACACTTTTTGCTTGCACAGAAGGACCCTGGATAGAGGAAGACTTTTCAGCAAAAAAGATGGTTTTGTCGGCCGAGGGTTTTAATCCCTGCCCCGGCCGAAGGCCGGCACTCAGAAGGGCCTTGGATAGAGGAAGACTTTTCAGCAAAAAAGATGGTTTTGCTGGCTGAGGGTTTTAATCCCTGCCCCGACCGAAGGCCGGCATGCAAAAGGACTCTGAGTAGAGGAAGACTTTTCAGCAAAGAAGATAGTTTTGTTGGCTGAGGGTTCTTATCCCTGCCACACAATCAGTGCAAGAATTTCGGGATTTTTCCGGATTTTGTCTTTCGAGATTTCGTTACCAACCCTCTAAATACACATGTTTTTATGATACGAAATTAATAAAATAAAAAATTATGAAAATAAATATGAAAATTTTCTTAGAGGTACAATTTAATTTTTAAAATTTTCCGCCCCCGAAATCGTGCCGCCCGGGGCGGACCGCCCCCACCTCCCCCCTCTAGCTACGCCACTGATGGAATAACATCATTTCTATTTTTTACAGTAAAAAATAGTACGAGGGAAGATTCTCGTTCTCACTTGCGTAAATTATCTCAGTTATCGAACGAGTTCTAGTAAAAAATAGTAAAAGTGTGTGCTTTCTGGTACTAGCAAGCGCGTTATCGAACAAACCTATTAAAAAGTTCTTTGAATCTGAGCAATCAAGTCTAAGGGAAAATTTTCAATTAATACCCATTCTTATATCAAAGAATTTTAAAAAAATGAATGAATTTAGGTCAATAAACGCTGTTCTTTGATTTTGTGAGCGATTTTAAGTTCAGTGTAAGTGAGCTTGATTTAGATATTACGAATTGTAGAGGGCAGGCATACGACAACAGCAGCATTATAAAGTGGAAATTTAAAGGGAGTGGAAAATTGCAATTTTTTTGAAGCAATTAATGTATTTATTAGCAAACACAAAATGCATTAAATAAACATGCATTAGTTTATTTTACATTAAACTAACTAACAATGTACATATATGTATGTATGTTCGTGTTCAAAAAATTTAGGGTCCCAAATGGTTTCATGAACCCAGGCCTCTTTATAGAGAAGGCCAGTCCTGTATACAGCACTAAATGTACACGGTATTCGAAAATGCAGGTTAAAATTAGATCGCATAAATGGAGATATAATTACTACGTAGTCAAAAGGAGGGTATTTTTAAAATGTTCATGTCCTTGTCACAATAAAGTGAAATAAGCCGAGTGGAAAATTTTCCGAGTTAAACTAAATTAATTGAGTGCAAATTGAATGCTGATTACAATAAATAGATACAACAGTGGAGATTTGAACTTGGATATAGTATATTCGTCTGCTAGACCTTCTCCGCAGTTGCGTTCTAACATTGACAATGTGTGATGCCGTTATTGACATTATTGCTAGTCGTACGTAGGTTTAATGTGCGATTAAATTTAATTGACTCCCTTTAAAACCCTTAAAAATCTTGCATAAACTGGTAATGGAATTCGAATAAACCAGTTTACACCAACCCAAACCCAATTACTTAATTCCCCCCTCACCTAAAGCTCCCAAAAACCCTTGTCTATAACTACTTCATCGATTAATGAACGTCCAGAATGCGGTAAGGCGATGTTTTTGAGAGGTTTTGTGAAGGATGGTGGTTACAGGCCAGAGTGTCAAAGTGTCAACATTATAAAGCAAGGGAGGAAGGTTAGTCAGAGTAAAAATGGTTGAAGGCTTAAAGCCATCGGCATCAACATCAACGCATGGTCACGCTGCAAACAGAGTTGCCCGTATATGTATGTACATATGTGTACTCGTGGTACCCTTCTCCACTTATCACCACTTTTACATCCATTTACACCAGCCTAATTTTAGCGTGCGTAAAATCGATTTCCAGCGAAAACTATCGACACAAGCGACGGTGTTAACACCATCACCGGTTGTCTCGTCAAGTCAGACTACACCGTTTACTTTGCAGTGTTTAGGACCCCTTCCTACACTGAATTTTGAGGATGTAATGAGGTTGTTTTCTAGGCTCTTGTGAATGTTGATTTGTTGCTTTTTCCACATTTTGTTCTCCTCGTTTTTGTTCGAGGCCAAAATGTTGTAGTTGGAAAGACTAGCAAAATTATTAAGGCAAATTAAGGATAACATTCAAAGTGAGTGGATGAGAAAATGTACACCGATAAAGTTAGGAAATGAAAAGGTTAGCAGAATGGAGAGAGAGAGAGAGAGAGAGAGAGAGGCAAAGAGAGTGTCAAATTAGTGGAGAAGCGAGCCTTGCAATATAAATGCTCAAAGGATGTGCACAAACACCATATTCCTGTTAAGTTAGCAGAGTACAGGCAGCCCTCGTTTACCATCGAGTTTTATACCATTTTTTATGTATTGTGTTTCGTGAGATCGTAAAAGCCAAACAGTTTTTATATATTTATAAACAAAAAATAACTATAATTTTATCTAAATTTAACGTAGCGGTGTTACTGCTATGGAAAGTACACTAAAAAAAGTGTACTAAATTGTATAAAATTAATATTAATTACTGTTTTTGAATTTAATTTTTCAATCATGTTGTCATTTAAATGAAATTTCAGATGAAGTTTAAAAGTAATTTTATGATGATTTTTTATTTTATTTGCTTGAAACTAGGCTTCAGTTTGACTTGATTGGAATTCTGCTTTATTGTGGAAGCAATAGATCACAAAATGTGAAATTGTGATGATTGAAACTAGAGCTGAGCGATATAGTGATTTTTGTGGAGCAGTTCCAACCAGTGACAGTGACAGCGCTGTCACAGATACAAAAACCTGTGACTCGTGACATAAAATAACAGCCTTATTTCAGACGTTCTGAAAATCGTCTTCTTATATGCAAAACAACAACAAAAAGACGGGAAAAAGACGATTTTTGTTTTCGTTTTATATTAAATGCAACATTTTTAAAAAAATTATCTATGTATTTTTAAACATTCAAAAAATATACATAATTTTTTAAGAAGCATTCTGACAATTTTACATTAACTAATCTTTAATAAAAGGCTCTATATAAAATCTTTACAATTTAATAATTATAGTATATCCTAAGTCTATTTTAAATTTTTACATTCTGCTCCAAGAATGAACAGAATCAAACAATTCAAAAATTAACTGTGACTGAAATATCTGCTTCAGAGGGACCCTGTGAAAACTCGTCATTGTTTAGTAGAAAATCCTCGTTAGAACAGAACTGTGACTGAAATATCTGCTCCAAGGGCAAGCTGTGACAACTCGTCGTTTATTTAGTAGGAAATACTCGTTAAAACAGAACTGTGACTGAAATATCTGCTCCAAAAGGCAAACTGTGACAACTCGTCATGTATTTAGTAGAAAATACTCGTTCAAACAGAACTGTGACTGAAATATCTGCTCCAAAAGGTAAACTGTGACAACTCGTCATTTATTTAGTAGAAAATACTCGTTCAAACAGAATTGTGACTGAAATATCTGCTCCAAAAGGCAAACTGTGACAACTCGTCATTTATTTAGTAGAAAATACTCGTTCAAACAGAACTGTGACTGAAATATCTGCTCCAGAGGCAAACTGTGACGGCGTTTCACAGTTTAAAAGCAATCGTCGTCGCAACCGTGATTCGTGATTTTTATGTATCTCTGACAAAGTCACAGTTCATGAAATATCGCCCAGCTCTAATTGAAACTAATTTGGAGTTTGATTTTATTGAAATTTTGATCTATTTAAATTAAAATTTTGATGAACTTGAAACTATATTTGACTTTGTTTTATTGTAATTGTGTTCCATTTGCTTAAAATCGAGTTAAGATTGATTTGTTTGAAATATATTGACTTCGATTTGATTGAAAAGGTTGGTAACGAAATCCCGAACGACTTGTGCATATTCGTGCAAAGTTTGTATTTTGAATATTCCTCGAAACAATATTTCAATATTTTTTTTTCTCCTAAACGAAAACATTAAGATACAAAATAAATTATATTTCTGAAAAGGCTGTTCTTTTGCCTTTAAAACAGTATATAATATAACTACTATTATTTGAATTCATGTAGCTTTAGCTTATTTAAAAGATGTTAGCCGAATCCTCTTGGCAATGTTAATTTTTTTAATTTCAATTCAGATTCAAATCAGAATCCTTTCGATAATGTAAAGTTTTTGCATGCAGGTTTTTCCGCCCAAACCCAGGGATCATAACCCCCAATCAGTAGAATCCTCTCGGTAATGTGAAGTTGTTTTCATACAGGTTTTTCCGCGTGTTGGCGGCCTTCGGTTGCGGCAGGGATTATAACTCTCAATCAGCAGAATTCTCTGGGTAATGTGAAGTGTTTTGCATACAGGTTTTTCCGCCCAAACCCAGGGATCATAACCCTCAATCAGTAGAATCCTCTCGGTAATGTGAATGTGTTTGCATACAGGTTTTTCAGCGATTTGGCGGCCTTCGGCCGCGTCATCGATCACCGCTAACAGTATTATTGTAAACAAAGTTTTTTAAGTCGAATGTTACATTAGCAAATTTTGATTGACCAAACTGTCAAATTGTTTTTGTTTTCTGTAGAAATCTGTCGAATCGGAAAAGTATTCGTGTTTCGGAGTCAAAAAGCTCAATTTTCATTGCAAAAAGGAGGTTTAAGTAAAAAAAATGCACAAAGCAACACTTCATGCTTCGATATATCGCCGCCCTAGTTTTGAAGCATTATTTATGCAAAATATAAAATGTTCCTGGAGTTTGTGATGTACACTAATAAAAACTATGTTTCGTGATTAGTTTTTGCAGCATTTATTAAATTTAGGCACAATTCCCGCAATTCGTTAACTGTGCGCACTTTGTTCACAGCTATAAACAATTAATCAAAAACGGTGTGGGAAAGTTCGAATAGTCAACTTGTATTAATTATTATTGTGTTTATTATACATATTTACTTGTTAAATTTCGTTTATTGTGATAATTTCTTTTACAGCTGGTAAAAAGTAGTGAAAATAGGCATTGAACATTATGGAACAATTTGACAGTTTAATCAAATAAAAACTGGCAATGTAACATAGCACCAAATCAAATTAGCGAGAGACAAAAATTGTTAATTTTTTGGAGAATTTGATCAAACTAAAATCGGTAATGTAACATCTGACTAACTTCCAGCAAGCAAAACGCTAGATTCCCAAGAAATACTTATTTTATGTTTATAATGTAGAGATTAAAGGATGTGGGATGGTGACATTATTGCTGTGATATGTACAATACGTATTTGTTAGATATCTTTCAGGAAACCAAAGCCAGACCGCTACGCAATATTATTAATTCGGGATTTTGTCGTTTGGGATTGTGTCGTTTCGCCATTTTTTTGTTCGGGATTATGTTGTTTGGGCTTTTAGGAAATTGCCGGGATTTTGTCGTTTGGGCTTTTATTAGTCTCCCGATTGAAAGTCTCCTTTGAGATTTTGAAGAATCCAAACCGTATTTTTTTTAACTGTAACTTGGGATTAAAACTTTTTTAATACGATATTTAGATTGAGATAAAAATTTGGGACAGATGGTTAGTATCCATTCGACACTCATCAATCTCGAACTAAAAGTGTTGTCAATAGTAATATTTAAGCACAAAACAATATGACGAAAAGCAAATAATGACTCAAAAACCAATGAAAAATAAAAGAATTAAAATGCAAGTATAAAATTATACGCAATCATACCATAAGAAAATTGAAAATTAAAAGAGGACATTTTTATTTAATGCAAATTAACCGGAAGAGAGAAAAGTTTTAAATGAAAAGACATAACATAATAATTGAAAATAGTATAGAGAGATAAAGGAAATGAAAGAGAGCGATTGTGAAGAAATAGTGAATGAGTGTGATGAGATAGATGGAGAGCGTAGATTGAGAGAGTATTTGAAACAGAATTAGTTCTTGAGTGAGGAAAGGAATAATAAATTTTTTTATTTAATGGTGTCTCAAGTAGTTGTACACTGAGGTGCTACGTGCTAATGTCCAAACGACGGAAACAGTTTGTGGGTGATGGTGGTGGTGGATATAGTGGTTGATTGTGGTGGGTGCAATGTTAAATTGGGGTGGTGATGGTGGCGCGCAAAGGTTCATAGGAGTATACCACATCGAAAATTTGACGCTAGATGGTAGTCGTGTGCTGTCAAGCAAAGAAAAATGAGCAGAAATTTGTGTTGGGAAGATTCGTTCGGACAAATTGTGAAAGTTTATGAGATCTTTATAGAAATAAAAGACCTATTATCAATGTAAGGTGAAGTCAAAATAACAGGATTGTTAAAAAAAGAGAGACCTGTTTTAAAGAATTTAAACTATTAACTGATCAGTTTGAAAAATTAAAAGGAAATTGAGAAGAGTATGTTCATTGAAGAAATGACAGGCGCATTTATGCCATACATATTTAACCGTACGAAAAAGTGTGTTTTAGACAAAAAGGAGGAGAGTTAAATTTTTATATTTGGTCAGTTTTTTTTTAATAAGTTTTTTTTACCTAGAATTTTTTATTTATTGATTTTACACTTATAAATTTAAATCAATATCCATTATTTTCAAAAACAGAAATATAAAAAAATAAGATAAGGACGGTGATGAGACGAAAATATAAATTTGTAGACATTTTTAAAATGTTCATAAAAATTCTGTTAACTATTAAATATTTGAAGGAATAGAAGAAGCTCCGTCTTATTTTGTGAAATCAAATAAATCTTATTGCTCATGACAATTTAATAAAAAAAAATTATAATTTGTATGCACTCGGTAGTTGTCAATTGGCTTTTCTCTCACTTTATTTAGTTTTCTTATTTACTACGAAAAAATAAGCTTTTACACTCTTTGTTTCTTCAATTACAGATGGATTACTCTTAAAGGAGATAACAATGAAATTTCTATAATTATAATTTTCTCTTGGCTTTCTAAATTGCCTTTCCCTCTTCTTCTACCTTTACTCTCATCATAAACGATTATTCACAAGCTCACCGAGTCACTCGCCGTCGTCGTCTCTGAAAAGTCTTTTTGCAGAATTCGTATTCACAAGCTCACTTGTTCTAAAAGTGTTATTTTACGCTCACATCAGTTGCAATGTGCTAAGAGATTTGTGTACTAGATAAAATTTTCAGTGCTACATACACAAATTGCAGTGGCACGAATAGGTGACTTTGAGATGACTACGAGCTATTTACAAGTACGACAGCAGACGTCAAAATGTCTATCTTAAGATGACACCTACATTAGCTGTGTTTTTTTAATTAACTGTATAGGTTTTCTCCATACAAAATCGAAAACCCTGGTTTCATCCAGATTCTATCAAGGCTATGGGAAAATTTAAAGAGTTTCCCAATTTTCGAAGGAAACAGCCAAGAAAACGCCATATTCGCTTGCTGAAATCGAAGAAAAAAGAGCGCGAAAATTGCAAATAAAAAGCTTAGTTGTTGTAATTTGATGTCAAATAATTTTTGACGTTTAAAAATTCCCCACCGTTTTTTTAATAGCTCGAACAGTCAGGTCGCTGAAATCAGCGACCAGCGACTAGAGTTGTCAGACGCCAGAAGTTGATTACAATCAAGTCGCTGACTATAGCGATAAAAGCTATCATTTGCTTAGCAGAACAGAATATGTTGTGCTATATGCTTAGCATAACAGCATAAACAAGCAAGCGACCAAATTAGAAATAACAAGCGACTAAGCTCGCAGCGACTGAGGAGAATTTTTTTTTTTTCGTTTTCAATAAGAAACAATGTAATTTTGATAGCGAACTGAAAACCCAGTTCATTAAAAAACACAACTATTGTGTCGTCAAGTGCTAAGAAGGCGGCGTCGTGCTTGTGAATAGGAAAAGACGACAAATAGCTGTTTTTGACGATGACGACGGGTAAAAGTAAGCTTGTGAATAAGCATGATAGTCTTAGTCACAGTCCTCTAAAGAGTCTTAAAAAAGAAATAATTGATATCAGAAGATCTCGTACTTATAGCCTGAACACAGTGATTTCGTTGACGATGAGCGATGATAGTTTTTAAACAAACAAAAAAGAAGAACAAGACATACTATGTGGCTAAGGAAGTAGAAATCGAGCGACCACCGACGATAATTTCATTGCTTTCGTCGACGATGGAGGAGAAATTTTATTTTTTTTCTCGTTTCCCATTAGAGTCAATGTAATTTTTACACTAGCGACGTCATTTGTAGTCAACGAAATTTGATTGTGTTTAGGGTATTACGAGTACGCGTATTTTGTTTTCAGTGTACGCTCGCGTTAATGTTTGTTGTGAGCAAAAGCTAGAGCGAAAAGAAGTGGGTGAAAGAAGTATCTTCTGGATGGGTTAACATTATTTCTTTGGGGGATGCAAGTCGTATAATCAATATGGCGGCTGACGTTCCTCTCGTTCTCGTATCTTATCGTTTTAAAAGTTCGTTCGTTCATTCCTGCGCGAGCATTTCAGGTGCTTTGAACGTCGTCGTCGACTGGCTTCGAAACTACTAACTCAGAATATTTTACGTTGGACAAAATTTTAATGAATTAAATAGTAAGTGTATAGTGAAGATGGAAATTACACAAAATGACAAAGAAGAAATCAATATATATTATCACGTCCAATGTTCAAATTCGGAAATCTAGCAACCACAACAACATCAGCAGCATGAAAGAAAAAATGGAGAGTGTAAAATCTCTTGTTAAATGGAGAAGGAAAGAAAGGAACAAAAAAAAGAACATGCATATATGTATGTACGTACGTATATCATGCATTGTTACTTAAAGTGAAGTAATGAAAAAATCTTTGGGATAAACTAACACTTCAAAAAAAGGGCGCCTATTTGTCGGAAAGAGCAATAAAATTAGTGCAGTGCATGAAAGAAAATTATTAAAAACGGCAAGAAAATCTAAAAGTCGGATTAAAAGTTAATAGACAAAGAAAAAAAGTGGGTTAGAAAAAACGGTTTATCAAGAAATGATAATAAAATTCGAAAAGAAAAATTATACATTACAGTACATATTTTTTGTAATCGTAAAAAACGAAATTATAAACGCATTAGAGAAAGGTTATACATATTTTTATGTAAAAAAATGGTGAAATTTTAAAAATTTTTTATAAAATGTACTTAATTTTTTGTTTAATAATTAAAATTATTAAAGCAATAGAGAAAAAAATAAATTGAAATATTACTTCAAAAGAAAACCCTAAACTTTGTATAAGAAATATTAAAAACAGGAATAACGGTGTATAATTAAAAATTAAACCAATAACTCAGATATTTTATAAATTAACCAATAATTTAATAAAAGTATAAACGAGTAAGAGATCTCAAAATATAAAACATAAAAACTAAAAAATTATAAAAATAAAATAAAAAGAAATAAATAAGTAATATTTTATAATTATATAATATTATATTATATGTTATATAATATAATAAAAAATATAAAAATATAAAAATATTTTTTTTTGAAAAGAAATTTCTTAATTTATTTGCTTATTTTTAATTTTATTGGTCTACTTAATTTATAAGAATTTAAATTTCATAAACTGGATATATGTAGGATGATAATAAACATAGAACTAGATCTGTTAATTTAAACTAGGAATAAAAAAGTTTTAACCTAATTAAAAAAAAAAAGATTAAGTAAATTTGGAAATGAATAAACTGTTTTTTAAATGTTCTTTTTTATTAAAATAAAAAAATTATTAATAAAAGTGTACAACTTACCTTGTCGCAAGTAGTACAATCACTTGTGAAATGGAGAAGGAAAGAAAGGAATTTGTTTTGTTGTTTTCATTTCAATTTAATCTGTGTCATTAAATAAAATGAGAAAATATATTATCTCATTAAATTGTTTAGCTTCACTTTTAAAGAACAACCTAAACAGTTGTTAAAAACATAAAAAATTAAATGTAAAATAAAACAAGTAAGAGCGTTAACTTTGACCTGGCCGAAGCTTATATACCCTAACCTTACGTCTACTTAACGGTTAATCTCTACTTCCGTGTCACTTACAAATAGTAAATTTTGATCTATTAACTCATTTACAACAACGCTTTTCTGAACAAACACTTAATTATATAGTATGGTATAAAAGTATGGTATGGTATGGTATTAAAGTATGGTATGGTATGGTATAAAAGTATGGTATAAAAGAGACCACAGACAGAGACGGACGGAGAGGGCTAAATCGGATTAGGAGGTGATTCTGAGCCAGAGTATATATACTTTTCTATACCTGCCACGCCTCCTTTAACGCGTTTCAAACGGAAGCACAAAGTTTGTAACGCCCACTTTTTATCACTTCGACAGACGCGGGTGTAGGGTATATGAGCTTCGGCCAGGCCGAAGATTACGCTCTTACTTGTTATTTATGTTTTATTTAAACTTTTTGATGAACATATAAATTTTTCCTATTTTATAATATGTTAACATAATCTTCTGAGCCACGATTTTAACCCATTTACTATCCAAATAGTCGTTAAATTAAACAGTGAAATTTTCAAAAAAGGGTAAAACGTTTAACCGGATTTTAAAATAAAATTGAAAAATATTACAAACGTCCATGGCACAATTTTTGCTTAACGTTAACGATCTTCAGAATACCCGATTAAATCTTGGAAACTGGAGGCACCTTTTGGTTTTCGATAAAATTGAAAGCAACCAAATATAATCCTTGACTTTAAAGTGCAATCAATTATATATTTCATGTATGTACTTATTATAAGAAACTGGTTCGTAATAAAAAACTTTGTTGCGTAATTTCTAATTTTCTCGAAGTTACGTGCATTCCTTCAGTTTTCATAGAGAATTCATAAGAGAATTTTGTGTTAAGAAAAGAAATAGTTCCACAGTTGCAAACCTCACAAGCTTTTTGGGCTTTTCCTGTATTACGATGTCATAAATTTCTGGAATAATTTTCTTTCATTATAAAATTATTAATTTGATATTATTATAAAATTAAGAGACCTTTAGTCAGTGACGTAGCGATGGGGGCCCAGAGGGCAGTCCGCCCCGGGTGACACCATTTTAGGGGTGACACCTAGGTATGTTTTTAAGTCTGATAGAACTTAATACATATTGTAAAAAATAACACGAAAAATTTCGTTTTGATTAAATTTTATTATTCATTTGAAAGAAATATAAATGACATTAACATTAAATGATTTCAGATAATGTCCGATTAAAAAAACAGATAATTTCCGGTCCGCGATGAGTTTTGAGTTGAGAAACACTGATGTAGAGTACCTCTGCGAGGGACCAACGACTCTAGATCGTAATTGCCAATGAATACCACACCAAACGGTGCATATTTCTGGATGTAATGGAGTCTGTAGAGTCTTTTGTGGATTGTTCATCACTGAACACTTTCAAATAAACAAAATAAACAAATAAACACTTTCTAAACAATTTCGCGATAAAACAACGGTCAGTTTCCCAGCTCTAGGCCAAGATCTTAGGGCAAAATTTTTTACGTAGTGGATGGGCAAAGCTCCAACTCCTGCGATCGATGAGGAATCGATAAATCCGGATCTTTTACCACACTTTCGTATACAGCGTTCGACAGATGCTAATTATAAGCATCTCATAATGTACGAGTAAAAGATCTACATATTATATTTTCGTTGAAAACATTCTGTACTTATAAAAATTATAGCTAGAAAATTATTGTCAATTTTAAAACTTTCTACTACTTACTTGGAATATCTTTTCTAATACTTTTATTTGTTTCGGTTATAATTATTTTTTGTTAAAGGTTAAAACAAAAAGAGGGAATACTTTAGGTTCGCATTTTTAAATACATATACTCGTATATTTGTACTAATGTTGGATAGATGTGAGTGCGTGTATGTGTGCTGGGTGAGTGTTCGTGAACAGAGTTCAGACATCGTTGGCTATTCTGTCCCATATGCCTATTCCAGTTTGCTGTATGCAACAAAAGTCACACGTATGCACATAAATACACGTACTTGCCTACATGCCTATCCATCTAACAACAACAACAACAAAAACAACAATGCAATAACAACAAATCAAAGTAGCCTTGTTTGTGGGGGTGTTGAACTTAGGTTTATCGTGATGATGGTGGTGGTAACTTTAAAACTCATTCATCACTTGCGTACAGTGCCAATCGAACAATGTCCAGCTGGGACGAGAGGAAAAGCTATGCATAGCCTCTATTACCGGAGAAGAAAACTATCAACAACCACGAATAAAACTCGTAATATTGCAATAAAAATTAGACGATCAACTAAACGATTGGCTCGCCACTAAAACACAAGAATATAAAAGCAAAATATGTATATAAAAATTAAAATCGTATATACATACATTCCTATGCATACGCATACAGACCTTTAAAAATGTATTAATATGAACATTTATAAAAATAATAAAGAAAGCAAAATTAGATGAAAACCAGAAAGCATTGAAAATAGCCGTTCATCTCTTGAAAACTGCGAGAAACTCGTATGTATGATATTGCTCTAATGTCGTGTGACTCTAACCTGGTTTGAGTCCTTGCTAACTTATTTAGAAAAGGGCCATACATACTTCGTGTATGTAAACACATATATCATGGATCTAAACTTCCAGTCGTCATTTAACATCAATCTGTCAGAATAAAACGCAGAAAAATAGCACCATGATTTTGAATTTCTATTTTATCTTCTCTAAGGACTATTTTATAACCTCAAGTCGTAGTACACACCAACGAACTAACTACATAATGATTCGACAACGTACATTTATTTAGTACAATTATTGAGAATATCTCTCTCTCTCTCTTTGTCTCTCTTTTTCTCGCTCTCTCTCTAAAAAGTCCACCAACTTTCGAAACTCTGATACTCACGATTTTAATTGTTAAAAAGATACCAAAATTTTACCCCTTAAAAATTTGTCTACCCTCCTCCATTACTATACCGTTCTGTTTCTATATTATGCTCTCCGCTCTCGCACATCTTCTTTCTCTCTCTCTCTCTCTAAACTCAAACCAAAACTCTTAAGGTTTCAATTGAGGATTACTCTTTAAATTATTCTCTTCTGTTCTTAAAATTCGAGCAGGAGAATATTCATTTTACACTTCGGTAATTGTGGGAAAGAGAAAGACATAGAGTTTGATGCCGGTTACAGGGAGGGGAAGGAGAGTAATTGTGAATGCTGCTTAGGGCTGCCAAGTATATTTTTCAAATTCTCCGATTTTCCAAAAAAAACTACGCAAATTTCATTTTAATTTCTAAATCCAACAAAATTACTGTGTATTTAATTATTGTGTATTTCTTTTTTAATTTATTCTGATATCGGTTAATTATAGTAAATAAGGTAAGATTTAAAAAATAAATAATCAAAGAAAAATTAAATAAATTCAGGAACATTTAAAAACGAACATATATACTACTTGTATTTTATGTTAAGTAGTTTTACCTTTTAGAGCTTAATTTAATTAATTATAACAAAAAAAAAAAATATTATCTAATAAATTTTTTATTTGCTTAGTTTTGACGAGACAAACTCGGCAAACACCTTTGTCATACGAGTACCATATAAAATTTATTAGATGTAGACAAAAATGTCAGTAGTTTACTAGCTTATATGGTTATACATAGATTGAGAGAACTTTTTAAGTAAGCCTCTTCATTTTCGTTATCGTATAATTTTTTGTTTTTAAACACATAATGTTTTGCATGCAAAATGGATTCTACTGTTTTAAAAGAATTCATTTTGCTTGTTTGTTGATAATGTTGAAAAATGGAAAATCAAGTACTTGTTATAATTGCATAGTTTACACTACCTATTTAGAATTTTCGCTTTTTACAATGTGCTTAAGTTCTACTAAGTTCCCAAAAAATGTCGTTCATTCCCCTTTAGACCAAAGGATAATAAATCCCTTTTCACCAAAGGATAGTAAATTCCCCAAGTTTGGGAAAAGTCATGTAGACTTGGCAGCCCTGCTTGGAAATGTCGATGCTGCTTGGAAAATATTTATTCTTTCTTCTTTAAATTTCATCTGTTTCTACTAGCTTCTTCTCTTCTCACATCCATTGATTTAGCGTAACCCTCAACACGAAGTATTAAGGGGTGGGCAATGAGCATTATTATTTCAGGCGCCGCTCTGTTGGCGCCAACAACATTTGACGGCCATGTACACACTTTGTCTGCTGCAGCTTTCGTTAAATTTGTTGGATTTTGAAGAGACTATTCCTCACCCGTTGTAATGTCCTTCATATGCCACAATATTTGAAACCATTAGTCACCCTCGGCATTATTATTTGTTCATCTTATCCTGTTTTCCTTTTCGTTACCGCTCTTTTTTCTTTCTCGTTTTCTCTTATTTTCTCTGAAGCTTTTTGTTTCTTAATGTGTCTTTTACAGTTTTCATTCAACTTAGCCTATTTTAAGTCTTCTTCTAACTTTATACTTTATTCTTACTATTAATTGTTTTTTTTTACTTTTAAGTATAATTTTTAGGGGGTTATTCCTGAACGCCCGGGCCTTTAACTCCCATGAATTCTTCTCGATTTTGCTTTGTTATTTTCCATTGTTGTTGTTGTTTATCAGCAAACACCCGAAAATGAACAAAGCATAATTGAGAAGAATTCATGGGAGTTAAAGGCCCGGGCGTTCAGGAATAACCCCCTAATTATTTTGGTACCACAATCCAAATCTTGGATTGTTATATGTTTCGTGAATAAGGTTCAGAGTCGGCCAGATCTTATTAAACATGGATAAAATCGAAAGAAAGAGAAAAAGCTTTACATTATCTCATGAAAGATCTTTAGTTTAATAAGAGACAATAAGAGGAAAAAACCAATTTTGTAAAAATGAAAAATATTTAAATTTGATAGAATCCGACAAAGAAAACTAAGTTAAGAAGGAATTGTGAGAAATGATGACAAAAAAGGTGTTGGTAACGAAATCCCGAAATTACAAATTTGGGATTTTAAAATTTTTCAGTATTTTGGCATTTCGGGACTTTGTAATTCGAGATTTTGATTGTGTCCCCAAAAAAGAGATTGCATATAGATAACATACATATATGTATGAATAAATAACAAATAAATTGGAAAAAATAAAAGAGTTAGAGAAGAAGTCAGGAGCGTAATGAAAGGCGCACATAATGCGTGACAAAAGAAAAAACTCAAACAATTCTGCGGGTAAGGAGTGCCATTCTTATTCTTTTTATACCCTACACCCGAAGGGATGAGGGTATATTCACTTTGTGCTTCCGTTTGTAATGCATTAAAGGAGGCGTGGTAGGTATAGAAAAGTATATATATTCTGGCTCAGAATCACCTTCTAAATCGATTTAGCCTTGTCCGTCCGTCTGTGTGTCTATCTGTCTGTCTGTCCGTCCGTCTGTGGAAATCACGATTACAGGAGAACGAATAGAGGTATCGTCATGAAATTTGGCACGAATATTGTTTGATATTAAAAATGGGTAAAATCGGACTAGTGTCACGCCTACTTTTTGTAGAAAATATTCACTCATCCGTGCTTTTAGATGAATTTCTCCGCTTGTAGACAGAATTTTTAGGTAAAATTTTATTTCCGAGTCCACCATCTTAGACTAAAATATATTCTCAGAAATGGGCGTGACACGCCCACTTAAATACTATACCATATAATGAGATGTTTGGTAGAAAAAGCGGTGTTGTATAACTAAAATATAGATCAAAAAGAGTTGGCTCAAAAGTATGGATCAAAATGTGTTCCCTGTAAATTAAAAAAAGTGGGGTGACACCGCCAATTTTTATCACTTCGACAGATGAGGGCGTAGGGTATATGAGCTTCGGCCAGGCCGAAAAAACGCTCTTACTTGTTCTCTTTAATTTTTACCTCAAAAATAGCTCGCACACATACATATATTTGTAAATAAATACGCTTTGTAATGACGTAAAACTAAGAGAGAAAAGTAACGGAACCTCGCAAAACACATAAAACACAGGTTATTTTAATTTATTATGGCATTATTTGTTACTTTTGCTGTTGTATCATATTTTTGTTGCTTTAGTCGTGGTTATTGCATTTGCTGTTTGGATTACAAAAAAATACCTTTCGAGTAAGTGCAATTAATGTGAATGTAGTTTTAGTGGAAATTTTCGGTTCACAGAGTTTGTTTTCCATTGTGTTGGTGTTTTCCTGGTTATTCACAAATTCCTGTATAAATCACTATTTAGATGTTATTATTATTATATTAACATGTGTGTGATTATCTAAATTTTTATGTAGATAATCACACATACTTATCTTTCATTTTTGCATTTGTAATCTTAGTATACAAAGCTTTCGACAAAGAATATATAATGTGCGATATACATATATTCTTTGCTTTCGACCTTTGACGTTGGTAGGACTAAATAATTATGAAAAGTTGACTAGAAAATCTAAAAACAAAAACGAAATAGCAAAAAACAATTACCAATTAGAAACAATAGTAATGCATAACCATTTTAAATTGTTACTACAATTTTTTTTCTTTTTTATACCCTACACCCGAGGGAATGAAGGTATATTCACTGTGTTCTTCTGCTTGTGACGCATAAAAGGAGGCGTGGCAGGTATAGAACAGTATGTATATAGCTCAGACACACCTCCTTAGTCGATTTAGCCGAGTCGTCTGTCTTCGGAAATCAGGTTTACAGGAGAACCAATAGAGGTAGCGTCATGAAATTTGGCACAAATATTCTCTGAGATTCTAGTATTTTTATACCCTACACCCGAAGGAATGAGGGTATATTCACTTTGTTCTTCCGTTTGTAACGCATTAAAGGAGGCGTGTCAGGTATAGAAAAGTATATATGCATATTCTGGCTCAGAATCACCTTCTGATTCGATTTAGTCATGTCCGTCCGTCTGTCTGTCTGTCTGTCTGTCTGTGGAAATCACGATTACAGGAGAACGAATAGAGGTATCGTCATGAAATTTGGCACGAATATTGTTTGTTATCTTACGCTGTTTGGTATTGAAAATGGGGAAAATCGGACTAGTGACACGCCTACTATTTTTATAGAAAATATGCACTCATCCGTGCTTTTAGCTTAATTTATTTGCTTGTAGACCGATTTTTCAGGTAAAATTTTATTTCCTAGCTCACCATCGTAGTCTAAAATATATTTTTAAAAATGGGCGTGACAGGCCCTCTTATATACTATACCATATAATAAGGTGTTTTGTAGGAAAAACGGGGTTGTAGATGAGTTAATATATCAAAATTTGCTCCCTGTAAATTTAAAAAAGTAGATGTCACCCGCCCATTTTTTATCACTTCGTCAGATGCGGGTGTAGGGTATATGAGCTTCGGCCAGGCCGAAGATAACGCTCTTACTTCTTTATATTGGAATAGGGGAAAATCGGAACAGTGCCACGCCTAATTTTTATAGCAAATATGAACAAAGCTTTAAGATAACACCAAAAAATATACAACGTACATACATATGTATACCCACTGTAACTTGGGAAGAGAACGAGTAGAAACAACGTTATAATAACATTGTTAGAGCTGCTAGTACTAAAATTGCTCTAAAAGGGCATAATGTGTAGATATAGCTTTATATGTTTATCGTCTTCCGGAAGCTCGTGACCTTCTTTGAAATACGTAATCCAATCATGAACTCATCATCAACTTTTTTCAACAATTCGTGCGTTAGGAAGGAAAATACACATATGTACTTCAATCCTTTATTAAATTAAAATTAAATTTATATCGTACAATTTTAAGAAGCCTATATATGTACATCAAATAAAATAATAGCCTTAATACATAAATGTAAATATTTTTGGAGTCTGGAAAGATACAAATTGATTGCCCACATATTTTATATTTTAAGACTCTTTTCAGCGAGTCCAAAAAAGCCGAAATTGCTCATAAGTTTGAATATTTTTTCTGAAAAAATATTCATAAGTCTTCATAATATTCATAGGTCTTCATTATAAGTATTTCATAAGTCTGAAAAATGCTTAGAAATTAATCATAAAAGGCTCCGAAAGACGAAAAGATTTATAAAATGCTCAGAAATGATTCATAAAAGGCTCCGAAAAAATTCGTAAAATGCTCAGAAATTATTAAAAAAAGGCTTCGAAAGGACTCATAAAATGTTCCGAAAAGCATCATAAAATGCTCCGAAAAGAATCATAAAAGGCTCAGAAATTAATATTTTTTACTGAAATTTTGAACATACAAAACGCACAAACGGGCCGTCTAGGAGGGAAAACGATTAACGACATAAGGACTTTTTTATGTGTTCATAAAGAGCGTATTTGTTCAGAAATATGAATTTTTTTCTGAGTCTAAAAAGACTGATATTGCTTGCTGGGCGCTTCTACACCTTTTCCATATGTACTTCAGATTATTACAGATTAATTTCAGAATATTTCAAATGGTTTTCAGAATAACGACATGGACTTCCGAAAAGTGCAAATATATTTCAGAATTTTCGAATTTAATTTCAGAAATTTTTAATTGGACTTCAGAATAGTCAATTGGACTTCAGATTTGTTCAAATGGATTTCAGAATAACGAGATGGACTTCAGAAAAGGGCAAATATATTTCAGAATTTTCGAATTTAATTTCAGAAATTTGCAATTGGACTTCAGATTTGTTCAAATGGACTTCAGAATAACGAGATGGACTTCAGAAAAGGGCAAATATATTTCAGAATTTTCGAATTTAATTTCAGAAATGTTCAAATGGACTTCAGAATAGTCAATTGGACTTCAGATTTGTTCAAATGGACTTCAGATTTTTACATATGGACTTCAGAAAATCTCATTTGGAATTCGGAAATTTTCAATTGTACTTCAGATTTTATTAAATGGACGTATTTTTACTTACGGACTTTAGAAACTTCCAGTTGAACTTCAGAAAAAAAGTTATATTTTATATTATTAGCTTCTATTAACATTAACATTTACTGAATTTATGGGTAACTTATTGTTAAAACTATGTATATTATATATAAGTATAAATAAGAAATAGTAAGATAAAATTATCCAACCTGCCGTAATCCTGCCGTAATCCTGCCGTAATGGTGGATTTGGCTGCATCAACTAAATTCTCCAAATATGATAATCGCTGCTCAACAGCTCCAGGCCCATTTATTAATGGTATCCCTAAATTACCTTTAACATAACTCTTCACCTTAGACAAAATTATTTTAATAGGGTTCAGCATTGGAGAGTTTTAACAATAAGTTACCCATAAATTCAGTAAATGTTAATGTTAATGTTAATAAATGCTAATTACATAAAATATTGCCTTTTTTTTAAAGTTCAAATGGAAGCTTCTAAAGTCAGTAAGTAAAAATCTTAAGTCCATTTCATAAAATCTGAGGTACAATTGAAAATTTCCGAAGTTCAAATGAGATTTTCTGAAGTCCATATGTAAAAATCTGAAGTCCATTTGAACAAATCTGAAGTCCAATTGACTATTCTGAAGTCCATTTGAACATTTCTGAAATTAAATTCGAAAATTCTGAAATATATTTGCACTTTTCTGAAGTCCATCTCGTTATTCTGAAGTCCATTTGAACAAATCTGAAGTTCATTTGAACATTTCTGAAATTAAATTCGAAAATTCTGAAATATATTTGCCCTTTTCTGAAATCCATGTCGTTATTCTGAATTCCATTTGAAAAAATCTGAAGTCCAATTGACTATTCTGAAGTCCAATTGAAAATTTCTGAAATTAAATTCGAAAACTCTGAAATATATTTGCAATTTTCTGAAATCCATGTCGTTATTCTGAAGTCCATTTAAACAAATCTGAAGTCCAATTAACAAATCTGAAGTCCAATTGTAAATTTCTGAAGTACATATGGAAAAGGTGGAGTTATAAATGTATTTCAGCTCTAAAACTTTTTAAGGTTTTCAGCTCTATATATACATATGTTAGTACTATACAGCTATATATAGAGTACTCTTTCAGCTCTATATAAAGTACTATATATAGTACTTATAGTACTATAATACTAAACTATACTTATAGTACTTATACGTATACTTCTAGTACTATATGTGAGTACTATAAAGACTTTTTACAGTACTTGGCTGACATTGGACCTCATTTCTTAAAAAATAAGACGGTAGCTCCGTTACAGACAATGAAAATCGCTACCGCACCATTATCAATTATTTTTGAGATACAGTCAAATCCCGAAATTACAACATCCCGGTTATATTGTAAATCCTGAAATGAACAAATTCCGACGCGCCAAAACTTTGCCAACACTTAGCGATTACGATCTAGAGTCGTTGGTAATCCACGCAGAGGTACTCCAGGTGTAGAGGAACTTTAGTTACCGAGTAAGTTAACTAAACGCAGGCCGCAGGCCGCTCACCCACAGAACTTCAAACGAGGCAAAAATTTGCTAACCGTGTGGTTGTCGAGTTTGCTAAAGGTTTTAAAACCTTTTCTGCGGGCGTAGGCCTCTGACGCAGGATTCTCTTGAAATTTGATCCTGGATTCGCTCTGTAATTTTAGGATTTTGTCGCATCGGGATTTTGTCATTTTGGGATGTTTTCATTCGAAATGTTTTTTTGCTCAAAAATGTTTTTGTTTTTTGCACGCACTGCCTGTATTCTTGCGAGCAGAATGGAAAATTACTAATAATTGACATTTTCTTAAGGCTTTTAGTAACAGCAAATCTTCTTTGTGAAAATAATTTTTTTGCTACATTACATTAAGTTTTGTGTTATATTAAGGAATAATATTTATTTTCTTACTGCTTTCATTCAATGCTTCCAATCTTTTTCTTCAACACAATCATTGATGATGTTAAATATTTAAAGAACTAATTATGTTGAGAGAGAGAGAAAGAGAGAGAGAGAGAGAGAGAGAGAGTGAGAAATAGAAGAAGGTTTGAGAGAGTGTGTGTGTCTTTTAAACATTTCAGGATAAGATCGAGTGATTACATTTACACTAAACTGAAATTGGAAGAATAAGCAGCAGGCGGTGACGCCGGTACTAAATTTAATTATTATGCCCAGCATAAGCTCTAAAAGAAAATTCCAATAAAGTTTAAATAGAATTATAAAAATTTGTATATTTTTAATTCTTACATACAAACACTCACACTCAATCACACATTATACTAATTTAAATGAAAATAATTTAACTCATGGAACATAATCCAAGCACCAACTTTCCTACTAAACTCACCACTCCACAAAATTCACCTCTCGACCAAAATCACTTCTTTTCTTCTACAAAGCATTTATTTTTGAACGGCATTGTTTGCCGTTTCAAGAGAAGCGAAAAAATAGGAGTATTAAAAATGTAAATACAATGAGAATACATGCGGCGTAAAATTGCTACAAAAACAAATCTGAAGTTTAATTAAATAATGTATTAAAACGTAAAGACTGCTGTGATGCTTCTTTTTGTGAGTAATAACAAGAAATGTATGAGAGAAGAAAAGGACTGTTTTATTTCTATGTGGAGAGCGAGAAGGAGGAAAAACACTACAAAATCGGTTCTTTTAATTATTTTTATGCATATTGATTATTTACTTTTCAAAGTAATGTAGAGCTTTGGAGTTTATTAAGTTGAAAATGCAATTTAAATTAATTTTCGACTGAATAAGTACAAGTAGAAGGTTTTTTTTAAAATTATTTAAATTATTTTACAAAAAGCATTAAACTTCATGATTATAAGAGATAAATATTATGTATCTTCCAAAAATAATAATATATAATGTATGTATATTTATCTTTCAAATATAATAATAATATACGAAAATTGTGTTTCTGTAGTAAATTTTTTTAGGTAATTTTTTATATTGCTGTAGTAAAGATTTACTACTTCAGCGCGTTAATCAAGGCTATCCCATAATTCCATTTTATTTAATCATATAATTTTTTATTTATCAAGAGCGCTATTTACTTTACCCAGTGACGTAGCGATGGGGGTGGTCCGCCCCGGGTGACACCATTTTAGGGCGACACTCGAGCAAACTGAGCAAACAAAGTAATTATTATGTATTTACTAGCAATGAAAACGAATTTTAAACGCACCGTTTTGTCCATAAGGGTTCATTTCAAGTAGAAATAGAAATATTGGGTGTATTTTTTAGCACAATATAACTAAATACTGTAAAAAGTAACACGAAAAATTTCATTTTAATTAAATTTAATTATTCATTCTAAAGATGAACACATGACATTAACATTTGAAAATGATTTCAGGAATATAGCCAATAGTGGCTGCTCTTGATTAGTCGCTTTCTAAACGTCCAATTTATGTCATTTTTAGCACCAACCCTTTATAAACAATAAAGGGTTGGTGCTAAAAATATTGTTTATACCTTTTATAAACAATAAATTGTTTTGTTTAAAATACTAATAATGGATAAACTTCCATTAGATTCTGTTCAAATAGGCTTAGAGAAACATAATTTGCAAAAATTTGTTTTACTTGGGTTTTAATAAAGTACCAGAAATCACTAGTGTTTTTATTTTATATTGCCTTTTTATTATGAACTGTACATATAAATGTATGGTAACAATAACACTTTAAAAAAATTTATTTTTTTCAATAAAAAAGTCTAGTTCTACCCTACACCCGAAGGGATGAGGGTATATTCACTTTGTGCTTCCGTTTGTAACGCATTAAAGGAGGCGTGGCAGGTATAGAAAAGTATATATATTCTGGCTCAGAATCACCTCCTGAGTCGATTTAGCCCTGTCCGTCCGTCTGTCTGTCTGTCTGTCTGTCTGTCCGTCTGTCTGTGGAAATCACGATTACATGAGAACGAATGGAGGTATTATAATGAAATTTGGTACGAATATTCTTTGTTATACTACGCTGTTTGGTATTGAAAATAAGGAAAATCGGACCAGTGCCACGCCTACTTTTTATAGAAAATATGCACTCATCCGTGCTTATAGCTTAATTTCTTAGCTTGTAGACCGAATTTTCAGCTAAAATTTTATTTCCGAGTCCACCATCTTAGACTAAAATATATACTAAAAAATGGGCGTGACACGCCCACTTATATACTATACCATATAATGAGGTGTTTAGTACGAAAAACGGTGTTGTAGATGAGTTAATAGAAAAAAATTTACTCCCCGTAAATTTAAAAAAAGTAGGTGTCACCCGCCCACTTTTTATCACTTCGACAGATGCGGGTGTAGGGTATATGAGCTTCGGCCAGGCCGAGGATAACGCTCTTACTTGTTTTTCTGTACTGAAGCCATTAATACCATCTTCAATGCTAGCGTCTCCTTTTATTTTCTTATAGAAATCTAAACAATCTGCTAGCAAACTTTAGACTATAGGTTTATTAAAAAATAGATGAGGGCAATTTGATAGGTCAGTGACTTTATCTCACGTTTGTTTCAGTGATGACCTTTTTTATTCGACCCGAATCTCTTAGTCGCAGGGGCTAAGTCTGGAGAATATGTTTGTATGTATGAATAGCAGTTCGTAGCCCAATTTATGAATTTTAGCGTGTACACCCGTGCATTGTCCTGATGGAACAGCACATTTTTCTTCGCCAAATGTGATCGTTTTACCCTTTTCAAGATCATCGATCTGAATGCATCTCGTGCGTCCCAAAACACTTTGGCCATGACCTTGTCCGCTTATCGAAATCAACTTATCGCTATATTTTGATTTAAACATTGATTTGCCGTTGCCATACGAACCGTTACGTTCCTGTTGAAACGACATCTTGTCCGGATCAATGTGATGCATATTTTCAAACAAAAAATCATTGGTTGGTAACGAAATCCCGATGCGACAACACCTAAAATTACAGAACGGATCCAGGATCAAATTTCTAGAGGGTCCCGCATCAGCGGCCTACGGCAATTTCGACATTGACACGATTACCAAATTTTCAATGTGAACCAATGTGATTCAATGTGAACCAAACACCAATTAAAAAAAAAATTTTTTTAACTTAAAATCTTTCGAAAAAAGGTGGTGGAACGCCATTCCAGTGCGTTCTATGACAAAAAAAGCACTGCGTATACATATGTACGTATATTTATCAACGTGTTCCAATTTCTCTCTTCTCTGTATTTTTTCGGTATTATGACAGCAAAGAGGCACATCATTGTAGATGTTGTTTTTCTGCTGGATAAAAGAAAAAATGTCAAGGAGAGAATTTAAATTAATTTATAGTTATTATTGCTCTGTGTTAAATCAGTCCCTTCTTTGTTAGTTGTTTTTTTTTCTTTCTTTTGTACTTATTTACAGTTTTGTTGTAATTGTTGCCTTTTGGTCTCATTTTCCACAGCACATCAAAGAAGCTCCATGCCAAACCATAATGCATCATACAGAAGCCCTCCCCCCGCATTTTTCCTTCTATTATAGCCCTTTTTTCTACGAATTCTCAAAGTTTGAACCTTCAAGGTTCAAAGTTTTCCATTTTCTCTATTTTCTGCCTTTTTTCATTTTTTAGAAATTTTCATTTTCTTTTCATGGTGTTTTGAGTTTAGTCATTGTTAGTGTTGTAATATATAACGGTTTTACTTTCTGTGTTCATCCTTTCGTTCATTCCCTGCTCCTTCTTTTTCGTCGTTTTTCCTTCTTTAACACGGTATATTTAAATGAATTGACCAAAACATTAAAAAATCCCGTGGAAAAGCGTTTAAATTAAATGTAGCGTTTTTTTTACAAAGGTGTCAAAAGCGGCAAATTACGATACATGCACACTTAATGTACAACATAACATATTGAGTGACATAATCAAAATGGTTTATTTTTTATTAACAAAAAATTTTTAATTTTTATTTTTGGTTTATTTTTTTATTAACAAAAAATGAGAAGTGAACTTGAAATCCTTCTTCCTAAGAATTACTCTAAAGAGAAACTCGTTTTTTTAAAAAAATTTTATTTTGGAAATATCATTTTTCCTCCTAATGATTTTCATCATGTCAACTTCGTCTTAAACTCTTTCCCGGAAATACTTCAAACTGAAGTGGGCTTCAAATCGTGCAGAAGCGAAAGAATGTCTAATAAAATTTTCATAATCTTTACGAAGGCAATTATTAAGATTGATGATGTATTTAACATGTATTAAAAAATGTCCTTTGATATAAAATTTATAAACTCTTACGCGCTAACAGTGAATTTTGTAAGCGATTTCATTATCTCGGAAGAAGTTTACCGTAAATCATAAAAGCTTTATGATGAGCTTTGTCCTGAGTGAGCAAAACACTTTAATTTTTTATTTTTTTCAGCAATATCTCATCCTTTTTTGTAGATCAATGTATTATGAAATTTAAATGAAGGAGCAAAGAAAATGAGAAATTTGAAACTTCTACGAAAACTATAGAAAAAGTATGTTGAGAGAAAAACTGAATTTCATTTAATTTTGTTGTTTAATAACTATTAAACAACATTCTTATCAATTTTTTTCTTTTTTTTTATTCAATTTCTCATACGAAAGAGGATTAGGAGAAGTTGAGGGGGAAGAGGGCCGATTAATTGAACGTGGTATTGTTTTTGTTTTTACTTTTTGTAAGACTTTGAAAAAATTTTGCTAGGAAATTATAATAATAAATTTTATCTTTTACTCTCTCGAAATAACACTTTGGTTCTGGTCCATTATTAAAGACAACAATTTGTGTTGAGAACGCTGTTTAGTGACGAAAATTCATGCTTATGGTTTTCGAAAGTGTATGATAATGCTATGTAGTATACTATGCAGTATAAAGTTAGTCGTATTTTGGAAGAAGATACGGCTGCTAATTTTGAGGCCAATCGACATTAACGTGGTTTAGATCTTTATTAATACATTTTTCTGATTTACATATGTATATTCCTAATGTCTTCCTCTCTCAAAAGTTTTTTTTTAGTCATGTAAATTTTTAATTTCGAAAATATACATTATTCCTTCTTACAAAACTTCAAACAACAAAATTTTAATTAATCTTCAAAGCAATGAATTATATTTTAAGAGACGGCTATGAACGATATCGACGAGAATAATATCAATAATAAAAACAACAATAACAAAATAAATTATGATAAAGAGAACAATGGTTACAAAATGATGTTGTTTAAAAGGATTGATTGATAAATTGAAACAAACAAAAATATTATAACACAGTAGACGAAAAATGTTACAACCAACGTCATGTGGTCCGGGACCACCACCGACATCAGTCATAGCAAAAACAAAAACAACAATAAGAATAGTGCTCAAAGAACCAACTCAGCTGCAGCAACCGCAGCATCATCAACAACAAAGACAACATCAAATAAAACAGCAACAACTACGACATCAAAATTTGCAAAATCAAGAACAAAAACAACTACAGCAGCGGCAAAATCATCAGCAAAAGAAGCAACAGTATCAGCAAAAACCAAAGCAGCAGCAACAACTTCACCACCGTTACCGTGACTATCACGAACAGCAACAACAACAGTCACAACAACAGCCACAACAGCAGCCGAATGTAAACAATTATAATAAAATTGTTGACGATGATTATAGTAAAAAGTTACAAGGAAATAGTGTAATAGGAAACGTAGATTGCTTCCAACAGCATGTCAACAAAAATAAGAGCAACAACAACAAAGCCATTATAAAACAGTGCTCCAATAACACCAAAATCTACAAAAGCAAAGAAGCAGGCAAAAACTATGTATGGAAATTCGATATACCAACAACAATGACAGCAACAATTGCCTCTAAGTGGATACTGTGGTTGTTGATGTTGCTGACTTGTGTGGCTTTTGTACCGACAAAGGTGACCGCGGAAAAGAGCAAGCACTGTAAGTATTTTCTAAATTTTTTTTTATATAGAAAATACTGTATTTCTGGTAGATTTCTTTAAAGTAGGTACATATTTATAAAACCAAAAAATTGTAAGCTTTTCACCCAAAAATCAAACTTATTGAGTACACGCTGCTGCAACAGCCTAAATGTGAATAAGAATATTTTCTAGAATCTGTCAATCGAGAAAAAACAGCCCCAAGTTACCGGAAGCATCAACACCGGCAACATTTTAACCCACAGAAAATATGTGTCAAATTGTTGTCCCCTTAGTATTTATAACTCTTACCCCCTGATTCACAAGCTCACCGAGTCACTCGTCGTCGTCGTCTCCGAGTAGTCGCTTTTTGGCAGATGTCGTATTCACGTATTTATTTTACGCTCACATCATTTGCAATTTACTACATCATATTACATAAAATGTGTACAAAATTTTAAATTCTGCCATCAGAACTAACAAAAAAAAACGAAATAACCAAAATTCAAAATAACGTATCATTAAGTTAAAGATTTTTTAAACAAAATAACGTTATTTTGTTTCAGAAAACAACAATTCAAAATAACGTAAGACACACAGCATAAAGTGTACTTTAAAAAAAGATTTTTTAATCTAAATAAATATTTCTAGTTTCATGTTAATCCAGATTTGAAGATTTTGTTTCATTATCTCAAGTAGTTTCAATTTTATATCGTTTTTTGCTTCTCCTGTAAACGAATGAAATGTGATATTACGTTATTTTGCATTTTAGGTGACGAATTATAATTAACATAGAAGGGAGACAGTCAAAATCCCAAATTACAAAATCCCGAAACGACAAAATCCAGAAAAAATTTTAATCCCGAAATGAGAGGTCCCGAAAATCACGAAATAAAATTTGAAATTAATCAAGAAATGAAATGTGAGTCAAAATTTATTCCAAAGCGAAGTAGGCCTACTTGCCTTTTTTCACAATGGCAGAAAAACAAAGTTGTAATATCGAGAGAGTTTTGTTGTCTGAGGGTTGTAATCCTCGCCACGGCCGAAAGCCGCCACGCATCAAGATTTTTAATGCGAAAATACTTTGCATTAGCGAGAAAATTTTGTTGTCTGAGGGTTGTAATCCTCGCCACGTCGAAAGCCGCCACGCATTAAGATTTTTAATTCGAAAAAACTTTACATTATCGAAAGAATTTTGTTGTCTGAGGGTTATGATCCGTGTCTCCCGATAGTGGCTAAATTGAACTTTGCTAATGGTTTTAATCTGTTCAAGAGACTGAAGAATACCAAAAAACTAGTTCTGTAATTTCGCGATTTTGTCGCGTCGGTATTTTGTCGTTTCGGGATTTTGTCATTTCGGGATTTTGTCGTTCGGGATTTCGTTACCAACCCACATAGAATTTAGATCGAGAAAATTCGTTAAAAGATAAATTACTATACACTTTTTTTGTTGCAACTAAAATAGTTTTTTTAAAACTACTTGAAATGAATATGAGAATAATATCAGGATACAAATTATTCACACAAATGTAATATATCGTAATAAAAGTAGTTCATATGAAAAATATACCAAGTACTTTGTTGCTACGAGTGTCTTTGGTAATGTGAACGATGGATCTTACTTTTTCCCATGAAAGTCCGACGACTTTTTTTTATACGCACACATACAAACGCATAAAAGTTTAGTTTGTGGCAATTTAATATCATTAAAACTTTTGCTGTCGTTTATATAAATAATAAATAAATAAATAAGTATTTTAAAACGGAATTTATTACTTATTCTTTTATTACTTGTTTGTATTTATGGAGTGGAAGATTCTATAAAAATAAAACCAGCCCTAATAAAGAAGCTTCATATGATAATACGATATTAAAAAATAGCAGAAATTAGCTACAAAAGTGTATTATTTAACGAATATTTTTAAAAATATTACAGTTTGCTTTCAAGTTTAGGCAAAAAAACTTCGTGCCTTAATTTATCCTTACTTTATATTTCGCTTCCCTTTTATTTTTTTACATTTTCGCCCTTATTCACCCTAATTTTCCCTTTTCCTTTTCGTTTTGAAATTTCTTCACTTTTGTAGCAATTTCTTCTTTTCATTTTCAATTTTCTTCGATAGTAAGAGTAATCAATTCAGTCTTAATTAGCGGCAACATCTGCCATTAAAGTTACTTGACAACGATATCGGTCTCTCCAAGTTTTAGGCATTACTTCAACAATAATTAAAATCAGGTGACAATTTTAACGTTAATTGCGTTGGTTAAGGATAGCGTGAAGTAGTGAGCTTAGTCGCATTAAGAAAGGGTGTGAAAAAAGAAGTTACTTTTAGACGATACTCTGTATCTATTCCTTCAATTAGTGCTAAAGACAATAATATTGATCTTAATAGTAAGTATTTTTTGGTACAATATTAAGACTTAAGATTTCAAGAGACTGTTTCTTAAGTAATGATTTCATTCACATTCTTTCATGGACGTATAACATGTGGATGTAATGTATCTGTTCTCCCGTGAGGTACTGATTGTACCTCAAAGAGCGCGTAGGTTAGAACCAAATTGGTTACATACAGTGCCTGCCTGGGTCCATTGTCCGAAAACGTAATAAATTTACTGATTAGATGCTTTCTAAAATTCACACGATGGGCGTAGTGAATTGACAGAAAAGAAATGTTCCTTACAAATATACACAACATGAGAATGAACATGAAATCCCAAGAATACGAAGAAAAAAAAACAACACAAAACTTAGTAAGAACGAAATGAAAAACGTGTAATATTTCGGCTAAGCTCGAGGGCTATACGCTAAAGCAAGTGAGAAGCCATTGCCACGACATACGCCATAAATATAAAATTATGCAAATATGGCTCCAATGTATATGTACATACATACCTACACACGCATCGATGTGTACATATATATTAATACAAGTTTTTTAGCATGCCGCTGTCACCCAGTGTAAATATTATATAAATTTTAGATATATTGGATAGTTGTACGATACTTAAAATAAGGCAGCATGTCCCATTTTACAGTGGGTTAATTTCTTATTTTATAAAAATTGTTAAGCTTGAGATGTCCAAATTGGTAAAGAACATTCAAAGGAATAACTCCTATTCTATATCAGAACGCCTTTTAGACTTTAACACTTTAATACTTTACACTTTGTGAATATTTTAAACGTACGTATATTACATATTTTACTCAGAGAAGTATTGCAGGCAACACAAATGAGCATTGCCAGCGGGAATTCGGTCACATATGACTATGAATTCGGCAGAGAGTATAAGAGTTGATGGTTCGAAATTACAACTTTCATACTATAACTTTCATATTATATAAATTCAAACTAAAAGTAATCTTCGAAATTAAATGTTTCATACTTAACATGACTTAATTTGTGGAATACATAGTCCCTGAGGTTTATTTAAAATTATTGTTTTTTCAACATACATACATGGTTGTCTCGTTTGAGACTTCTGGGTTCGAGTTTCTTACTCTTTTGACAGTTCAATTTACTGAGCAAAAAATCTTTTTTATTCAATATAATTCGTTTTTACAGTGGCTTAACGTGGTACAAACAACAGCGGCAAAATTTAAATTCCAAAGAGTGAGAAATATATGTATATTAAAATCGTCTCTTTCAGTAGCCACTCTCTTTCCTTTACTATTGGACTTTCTTTTTACCACATTTTGCGGATTCGTTTTTCTTTTGTTCCAAAAGTTCTAATAAAAGCACAGAATATACAAAAAATAAGTTAGATTATGTTTTGGTTTGGTTCTTTTTAAATTTTGTGTGCTTATTTTTTGGCGCCTTAATATTGGCTGCATATTAAAAATATATCTGTACACGATTGTATGCACGTCGTATAATATAAAATGGAAGTGCAGGAAGGATGAGAAAGACGACGAAAAACCAAGCGCTGGTTCGTACAAGGGAAGTTGTAGAAATTGCCTCAGTTGGCAGGATATTGAAGTCGGGCTATAAATTCTCATTTTGGAAATTAAAGAAAAATGCCGTGGCGTGGAGTGAGAGTGGCAGAAAAAGAGTTCGTAGTGGATCGGAGCATATAAGACGCAAATATTATTTTCTTAGGGTAATAAGAAATAAAGAGAAAATAATAACTTATAATCATTTTGAAATTTAAAAGAAAAATTTTCAAAGAAAATCAATCGATCAAAATCGAGTGGTTTGTGTATAAAATTTGGCTTTTAGGAAATGATAAGAATGGAAAAAAGAATGGCAGAATATCTTAGCCAAAAACTATATTCTTGAATGTAAGCGAATTGTATAGATTGTATACATGGTCATGTACATATGTGTGTATGTTTGATTAAAATCCATTTTAATACCAATTGTTATCTTTTTAATATTTGTTCCACTTTCAATCCTTTTTCCATACTTTCTTTGTTCATAAAATCAGTAAAGGATGTAGAAAGTAGCTTCATTCAAGGAGAATGAAGTGTTTGAAAGTTTGCATTACTTAATAATACTGAAAAAGCACTTCCGACAGTGTCATCGAAAGAGCAACAACAAAGAAAAAATATTCAAAGGAAATGTAGACCCAAAAAAGAGAACAAAAAGTGTTTGAAGAGTGATCTTTTAGAGTGAGGGGATGAGAGAGAGGCAAAAAAATAGAGGAATTCAAATAAAAAGCAGGAGCACATTGGCAATTTTAGTGAGATAAAACGTAATAGTTGATGGTAAGGATGACCTCGGCGTGGCAGTTACGGTAACTAAAGAAGAAGCTACAACATTCTTTTCGCTCACTAAATCCATGGCAACCACCCACTACAAGCATCCACAACAATAAACTTCTTTTAACCTTATTCTTTTAACCATCCACGACAAACACCAGCAAAGATATACCTTTCTCATTCTGGTGTTTCCTTTCTGTTGAGCACCTGTGCAGAAAAGTTAGACGACGGCGCCTCTTGTAAGGCTTCCGGTATATTATTTGTACGAACATAAATATGCACGTTATAGTAATAAACTCAACTAAAACTACTATTTCTACAGCTGCCACTGCCATTGTCAGATCTACTCTGACTACTACCATTACGACTACCATTTTTGCTTTTATTTTATTTGCCATCACTTCCACACACACACACACACATCATCACTTTTAGGTACACATAAATAATTATAAAACCAACCCATTAAACAATTGCAGTCAACGATACTTCGAAGGTACCATCGAAGAGAGAAATCTAATTCTAATTCTGGAATGGCCAAATGTCTATTTCCTAAATTAAGCTCCAACTTGAAAGATTGAACACGAAAGGTTTTTCAAAGTTTTTATTAAAAATAATATTCTAAGAAAATGCTGTGCCTTTGACCTGTTTCCGGATTTCGTCGAGTGGAACTAAAAAAACAACTTTAGCGAACAACTTAAAAAAAAAAAAATAGAGGACAAACATCGATATTTCATCTCTACGTACCTATCTGTAAATTAATATCAAACAAAATCAAAGTAAGAATTTTCTACTTTCACCCTAAGAGGGACTTATCCGCCTAAATAAAGCACTGTGTAATTGTCTACTGGGTTTGTATTTTCTAACTTTAACGCTTCATGAATCGGGCTGTTTCCTTTCTCGGTCCATGTCGTCTTAAATGTAAATAGTTTTTTGTACCACTTGCTCTTAATTCCTTTTATTTTTTTTTGGAAAATTTTCATTTTTATTACACTTTTCTGTCATTTATCTATCCCTATCTCTATTACTATCTCTTTAACATAATATATTTTTTTCTTATAATTTATATATGTACATACAATACATGCATTATATTTTAAAGTTAATGCAAAGTAAATATATATACCTTCATATATGTGTGTGTGTCTTTGTGTAGTTTTGTGCTATTTTAAACAGTGCTGCCTTTAATTCGTTTGTGACTATGTTCTTTGTCCAGTAGCGTATCCAGTCTTTCAGGCGCCCGATGCAAAATCTTATTTTAGCATCATTTTCCTAACATAAATGTCCCGAACATAACATTTTCCTGACCAGTATTTCACCAGTGATTTAACCCCTTAGATCCGGGCCAGCCACGTCCTTCAAAACGAAGGTGCAGCGAGCGAGATGGGGAGCAACAAAAAAGTTATTTTCGTCGTTTCAATTCAAAATCTGATGACATACGCATATGTACATAATTATACATACTCGTATATACATGGGTACATAGACGTATACATACATATATGTACATGCATATGTAAACGTACCCAAGCGCTATGTTCAACTTCTTTTGGGACATACTTTATAAAATAATGTTTGCCTAAAAATACATTCCAATGTCCAAACTTCAAACAAACGAAAATACACAACAATTCTAGTGACATTTTCTTCCCTAAAGTGTTTTTCCTTGTAGCAAAATAACAAAAAGCTTTACTTTTATGCTTTTTCTGACCTTTGAATTTTTGTAACTTTTACAATTGTATAGTTTTTCATGCTTCAAGCCCTTCGCATTTTATGTGTACTTTATTTATTTTTGCTGTCTTTTCGATTCTCAATAAGTGACATAGTTTCTATTTAACAGCTTAAATAGAAAATAAAAACCACTTTAGGGCAATGACGACAAAAGTGCAATGACGATAGAAAATTCTTAATAAATTCTCATAAAAAATTATGTAAATATAGAAATCCATATAAATGTCTCTAATTTCCGTCTCTTAATTTTCTATTTTATGTCAAATATGTATTTTTCTTCTGTCTTTCTAATTTTCTATTTTATTTCTCGTCTTTCATCGCTGTTTTCGGTTCGTCATGGTTTCATTCGTCATCAATCACCTTTTAACTTTCATCAATTTCCACTTTTCACTACTCATTTTCTATTTCCTTTTTCTTCACCGCTGTCGCTTTCCTTTCGATCATTCATAACCACCATCTAAGCGACAAATCTATTTCTTCTTTCATTTGCGCCCGCCCTCACCCTTCTTAATGTCAGTCTGTCTGTCTGTCACTTCTGTAACTCACAAAAGTTTAATGGTGTAAAAAAGCTAGGATTTCTTTTCATGCCCGCCTTCATATTCCTTTTTTGCAAATTGCAATTTTTTGATTTGACAGCTTCGATATCTTTTTAATGGAAGCGAAAATTTGTGAAATCCTGCTCAATTTAATTTCAATTTGTTAACCAAAGAATGGAATAGTGTCAAAGAGCAAACAAAAGCGAACGATAGCAACGATAACTTATATATACATATATAAAAAATAAAATGAAGTTCAGCCTTTCATGTTAAGACGGCTTCAATCCGAATCTTCTTCTTCGAGCAGCAACAAACAATGGTTGACCCGACCCTTTGAGGAAAACTTGAATAAAATTGAATTTTGGCAAACTTTCGAAAAAGTTTGTGCCAATAAAAAATGGCATAAGAAAACAATTAAACAATTAAACAAGAAAACAATTAAAATTAAAAAAGGCTCATTATAACGAAACTGTTGAGCTTGCTGAATTATCGAAAGCAATGAACTCTTTTCGCAAATCAATCGATAGAGATTGTAGAATTATTCACGAAATGGTATAATTTTATACTTTGGGTAATTATATAATTTTATCTGCCTTGTCTTATGAACTCACCATTAAGTCGTTTGCGTAAATGCTGTTTATTGAGCAGTTGCTTGAACGCTTTGGCCGGGGCAGGGATTAAAACCCTCAGCCAACAAAACCACCTTCTTAATGAAAAGCCTTTCTCCATCCAGGGTCCTTCTGCGTGCCGGACTTCGGCCGTTGCAGGGATTAAAACCCTCAACCTATAAAACCATGTCCTGGGTGGTAAGTGTTCCTCTATCCAGGGTCCTTCTGCGTACAGGACTTCGGCCGGGGCAGGGATTAAAATGCTCAGCCTACGAAACCGTGTCCTTGCTGGAAAGTTTTCCTCTATCCAAGGTCCTTTTGCGTGACGGCCTTCGTTAGGGGCAGGGATTAAAATGCTCAGCCTACAAAAACATGTCCTTGCTTTAAAGTTTTTCTCTAACCGGGGTTCTTCTGCGTGTTTTTTCTCCTTTTTTTCAAAAATGAAATAAAGTCCCAAAAAAATGAAATAACACCCAAATATGACGATTTCTTCAGACAATATTAAAAAAAACTGATGTTATTTCATTTGGGCGTTATTTCCCGGAGCCTTAATAAATAAGTGCTACGTAATAGATAATAATAATTTACACCATTTATTTGTAGGTACATATATAATGACCTACTTATATCGATTTAGTGTATTCTCATAACTTTTTATTTCGTTCCCTTCCCGAACTTCTCATAAGTTCAAAGTCTTAAAAAACAATACTCAACGTTTTTCTTTAATTTCAGATTACATGCAATCGTTGTGCAAGAATCATTTCCTGCAGCAGCTTTATCGAAAAATCGATGGTGCCGTTCTGTGGTCACAGAACGAACGTAATCTAGATTGCATCATAACATTTCAGACGCATTCAATACTGCAGCGCTTCATGTTGAGATTCGACATGCTCCAGCTCGATTGTAATGATCATCTCTACGTGTATGATGGAGCACATGCAGTGAGCACACCGAAGGTAAGTGATGCATCATCATCGCATGTGCGTATTTGTGTTTGTATATGTAGGCAGGACAGTCTGAAAAGTCCTTTGTATTAAGAAGAACAAAAGCGCATACCTTGAAAAACCTATTAAAAATCCCTAAACTTATTACTTCTCGCCAAGCTAAACTTTTTCAATATAAAAGATATTCAAAATATTAATATTTGTTCTTGCATTTTCTTTTTCTTCCCTCGAGAAAACGAAAGTCCGAAACTCGGGGCAGGAACTTAAACATATCACAAAACCGCAACAAGGATATTAACTTTACTACATTACACATACATATGTATAATGTTCGTATACTTATCCATACATACGTCTGAACCAGTGGTCTACAGACTTTGTCAATTCACGTAACCTTTAGGAGTATAAAATTATTTCGTGAAACCGTGAATCACACATTCATAGTCTAGGTCAGAAATGGGCAAACTGCGGCCCGCCTGAAAGTTCTATTTGGCTCGCCCCGAATTAAAAAAAAATGTATACATCGCGTAGATATGAACAACTTAAATGTAATGAACAACAAAAAAATTAACAACATCTCAAAAGTTGTATACTCAAACTTCTGGGCACCTAGCTAAGAACAACTTATCTCATTTCCCGAGGTTAAATTCAATATCCTCAGTAAAGAAAGACAAACTTAAGATTTATTAAGATGGCCTGCATTTTGAATTTAAACAATATTTGTAATTAATATTTGTATTGTTTCATTTGTGTATTCTTTTTAAAATTTTAGAATAATATTAATTAAAAAATTTATTAATTAAATTAATTTATTAAAAAAAATATATTGGCCGGCTATATTTTTTCTTTTGTTTTTTGGTCCGCTCCCAAAATAAATTGTCCATCTCTAGTAGTAGGGCAATCTCTGGTCTAGGTAGTTCTTTATTATATTATAATAAAAGTAAGAAATTCTGAAACTGATCGTTTCCATAAATATCTTATGTTTACGGAACCCTTTAGAACGTTTTGTGGAGCCCCAAGGTTCCGTGGAACACCGTTTGAATAACACTGGTCTAAACCTTTATATAGGTGGAAATAATCACAGCAACAAGAAAAACATAAATAATAAGAGCATCAGCAAAACAGAGAACTTCACCTAAAATAATTTATGCGGCTAGAAAAGTCCGCGTAGAAAAGAAGTAAAATGCAGAAAAAAGAATAAATGCAAAAATGAAACTATTCCTAAAAAATCCTCACAATGAATAAAATGAAAAAATAAATACAGACAATAGAAAAACAATAAACAATAAACATTAAAAAAACAAAAATGTTATGTGGATTTTAAAAAGTAAAGTAAGAAAAAACGAAATATACTCCGCATTTAACACAAAACAGATTAAAACAAGTAAGAGCGATAACTTCGGCCTGGCCGAACCTTATATACCCTACACCCGTATCTGTCGAAGTGACGATAAAAAGTAGGCGGGTGACGCCCACTTTCATTTAATTTACATATAGTAAATTTTAATATAGTAACTCATTTTTACAGCACCGTTTTTCTCAACAAACACCTCATTATAACACCTCAGGGTATATTCACTTTGTTCTTCCGTTTGTAACGCATTAAAGGCGGCGTGGCAGGTATAGAAAAGTATATATATTCTGGCTCAGAATCACCTCCTGATTCGATTTAGTCATGTCCCTCCGTCTGTCTGTCTGTCTGTCTGTCTTTCTGTCTGTTTGTGGAAATCACGATTACGGGAGAACGCATAGAGCTATCGCCATGAAATTTGGCACGAATATTCTTGGCCATAGGCTGTTTGGTATTGAAAATGGAGTAAATCGGTCCAGTGTCACGCCTACTTTTTATAGAAAATATGAATTTTCCCGTGCTTTTAGCTCAGTTTCTCAGCTTGTAGAGCGAGTTTAAAGCTGAAATTTCATTCCCGGGTCTATGGTCTCAAACTTAAATACACTCTCAAAAAAAGGGCGTGGTCCGCCCACTGGTGACGAAAATCACGATTAGAGAAGAACGAATGAAGATATAGTCTTAAGACTTGCCACGAATATTTTCTTAAAAATATTCCACAAAATAATAATAAAATAAAAAGTTATCTCACAGAAAATGGGCGTGACACGCCCACTGGTAACCCATACCATATAATGAGGTGTTTGTTGAAAAAAGCGGTGTTGTAAATGAGTTAATATATCAAAATTTACTATCTGAAAATTAAATGAAAGTGGGCGTCACCCTACCCGGGTGTAGGGTATATGAGCTTCGGCCAGGCCGAAGTTAACGCTATTACTTGTTGTATTTGATTTATAATAGATATCGACCTCCAGAGCCGAAAGGAATTTTCTGAAAATTAGTCTTAAGTCGCGTGATCATCGGTGAAAGTCAAGAAATAAAAACTAAATTTTCGAAAACTGTTTTTTTAGTTTTTTTTCTGACTTTGAACGCGTATAACTTATCCAATGTTTGAGTTATCAATTTAAAATAAAAAGTATGTTAAATCTCAGATATTTATAAATCAAATCCTTCATAGAGTTTGTGAGCGTGGCTCACAAGAATATTTTAACTTATTTTTTGAAAAAATACTGACTTTTACTGTAAATATTTAGCTTCGGAAGCCATAACGTTTGACGCACGTCTCGGCACGTGGAACCGTTAACAGTTTCTAAAAAATTCAAAGCATTGAGAAAAACTTTCCCAAATATACTTGACCCGCAGCGACATATAAGTACATTACTTAATCCCGGCTATAAAATTTAAACGTTTTTTTTTTTGGTTTTTTGGTTTGTTCTTTAACCAAAGAACATATAGCAATAAATAAAATCAATATAATAAACAAATAAATAAAAATAATAAATGCTAGATAAAGAAAAAGCAGAGTAAACAAATACATGCATTAAAACTTTAAATTAAGAAATTAAGAAAAAAACTAAAATACTAAACTTATATATTAGCACTAAAGTACTGTACTAAAACTAAATTCATAAAATAGGAGTAGATGCAAAACTCGGCCCCTTTGTAGAGTCGTAAATACGCATATTTTATTATAAAGCTATATAAAAACATCTAGGATATGAACAATTTTGTGATTTATCTCAAACGCGAACATTATTCCAAGGTTTCCTCTAGATCAATATTTATATATGTATGTATGTATATCTTTAATCAATATTTATATACGTGCGTATGTATATCTTTCATCAATATTTATGTACGATTGGTATTATGTATTGTTATTTGCTGCTGTTTTGCTTGTTGCTGGTTCTGTGACAATTTACAATATGATGAAATAGTTGTCTCAATTTTTTTATATTATTTTCATATTATTACTATCTTTTTTACATTAGTTATGTTCCTATGTATGTGGGTATGTATTATATATGTATATATTTAAGGTATTGTTGCAATTCTTTTCGTCTTTCTTTTCCTTTGTCTTCCTTTTTATTCTCTCGGTTGTTCAAATAAGAAAATAAAAGATTTAGGTTAGCTTTACAAAAATGCACACGAAATATGTAGATATGTACGCTCTCTCTGCCAACGCTGCTGCCACTGTAGTGCGACTGTTATTACTGATACTTTTGTAATTCCTTATGCCGCTGTTGTTGTTGTAGTAGAAACGTCGGATACTCTACGGCTACTGTCGCCGACATTATAACCACCATCCCAGTAGTCAGTCGTTTTTGCTTCAATAGAGAACCCAATTCTTTTCTTTTTTCATCTCTTTTTTAACAACTTTTCGACTTTCTAACATGATAGACGCTGTATGCTCCACATTTTAAGAACAGACTCGTGACTGTTGTTGTATGCAGTTGCAGTTAATTGATTGTTACATATATGCATGATGATGATGCTGATGATGATAATTGCGATGCCGAAGATGAGACAACTTTAACCAGTGTTGCTATTTTATTACATATTATGTTGATGTTGTTGATGACGATATGCCAGCATTGCGATTGCTTCAAAATAAAACGAAACACAAACAAAAAAAGGGGAAAAGACATTAGTAGCGACCGACAGACAACAATCGCAACTATTTACTATACATGTCCAGAAAACGAATACCAATATGCAGGCAGCTAGCCGCTAGCAAACATAAACCACCTCTCTCTGACTCTTGCTTATTCTCCTTCTCCTATATAAGTGTTACCCAAAGTGTATTACATGTATTCCCTGGAGTACACGAAGATTTGCTGGGGGTACGCGCAGCTCCGGGCTTTGGCTGCGCCTGGTGCATAAAAATATTATGAAAAACTTCGTTATTATACATACATATAGTACGCCTTAATTCTTATGAACTAGAGAGCTGCACAAGCTATCTTAAAGGTTTGTTTAAACATTTCAAGAAAGCATTACCACATATGCTCCCGACAGTTACGGCTTGATTCGAAATCAAATGAGTTACTGTCAGTTTCAAGCCTTCAAGCTTGCTTGTACAGCTCTCTATTATAAAGTAAAGCAATTTTCGCCGATGCTGCTTTGTTATTTCCTAAATTTGTTAGAAAAAAGCAAAAGGCTTGGAGACGGGGAATCGCATCTTAGATAAAAATTAACAACCAAGGAACCGAATTATGATTTTCTGGCGTCTAAACACAAACAATTTCATCCTTCTCATTAATTATAATGAATATTATAATACAATCGTTGTTCTTGTTTATTATAACTGTTGTTTCCTATTTATTTTATTTATATTTTATTTGGAACATATTTTTGTTTTCGTTTACTATTACGTTGTTTTTGTTATTAAAGTGAATGACATTTTTTTTACGAGGGGTACTCACTGTTAAAATTGAAAAAAGTGAAAATTATAGGAAGGGGTACACAGATGTCGATGTTTTGGGAAACATTGTCCTATATCAATGTTTAAAATTAAAGAGAGAGAGGATGAGAAAAAGAACAATAAAAGAAATAGACGCTGATGTAATTGATAGACAAGTAAAAGAGCTAAAGAGCAAGCAATGGAGGAAAAAAGTGTCATTTTAAGGAATTTCGAATTTTCAGTGAAAACACCACCAAAAATTGTTGCTGTTGTTGTTGTCATCATGCCTTTCAAAAACGACAAATATAATTTCGAATTTTGAATCATTTTAATCGTCCTTGTTATTGCTTCTTTGTCTTCATTGCTCTTGTTGTTGTACATATGGCCGGTTATGGTCGAAAGACAAAGAGAAAATTATTATTTTTCTTTCTCTTTATTATTAGTATAATTATTACTATCGATCTAATAATTCCGAAAATCGTGCCTCATTCCGGAATCTCGTTCCGACTTCAATAAAATTGGAAACAGAAATCTTTGAGAAAATAGAAAAACCAAGGATATTTTTACAATAGAAACAATTTCAAAAACAATATACAAAATGTGCAAAAAGAAAAGCACGATCATATTACTGTACTTATTGTACTTTAGTTAGTATACTTATGAACAAGTAAGTAAATAAGCCTAATATTCATTGCTCAATGTAGCTTGCAGTTTTTTTACAACACATAATTTTTTAAATTAGAAATAATACCCGAAATAATATTTACCGATCCGCATAAAAAAAGCAATTATTTTTCGGTCCGCGATGAGTTTTGAGTTGAGAAACACAGCTATAGAGCACTTGCTGTTCTAAATTTTTCCTCTTTAGAAGAAAAGAGTAATTTATTTTTGACGTATTGCTTACATTAAAAATGACAAGTGATGGTTGTCACAGTTTTTAAAAGAACGTCTTTCATATTACATATAGAAGTATTGTATATATGAACATACGAGTATGTACGAGTATTATAGTATCGCAAATTTGTATGTTATATAAAATTCAATTAAATGAAATCTTTTCCAGATCGACATTTCCTGCCGTAATACGAAACAAACCGTCAGCTCGATTTTGACGCGTACGAATTTTGTTACCCTGAAGTATGTAACCGATGGCTGGGGCACGGATGCTAATGGTTTCAAGCTGGTTATAACATCGGTAAAGGATCCAAGTGAGTAAATTGCCACAAGAAAAGATGAGAAACGTAGAAGAAACTTTAAAAACTAAAAACTTTACGTAGGAGAGCTACATCTAAGAGTATTAAAATTATTACGGAGTAGTGAAAAGTAGTGAAATTGAAAGCTCTCTGGATTTTTATACGCGTAAAATAAATTCTGCCGAAAAACTGTTTCCTGATTCTTGCTACTCCGTGCCTTATAATACGTACAAACCTTTTCTGTACATTTTTAATATAAGTTCATTTTATTGCACAAACATTTAACACACACACACTCGTCAACAGAACACACCTGCAAGGACTTCACATGTACGACGCGTGAGTTTTGTATACATCCGGATCTGCTGTGCGATGGCGTCAATCACTGCGGCGACAACTCGGACGAGTCAGTACACAATTTGTGTCAAAGTGAGTACAGTTACAATAGAGGAAGGCTTACAGTCACCAAACTATTAAAATTAAATAATTTTTAGGCCAAACATCAAGTACCATCATGGGCTTAGAGATGACCTGGTTTGTGCTGATCGTAGTCTGTAGTTTATTGATATTCAGTACTTGTATTGTCGGTTGGTCCATATGCATTTGCCGTCACAGCTCATGCAGCGCCAGCGGCAGTGTAAGCGGCAACACGTCTCAGAATACAGCATTACAAAGTAAGAAGGAATAAAAGACGGATTGAAATAATAATAGTAACCTTATATACGAGGTTTACAATGCTTACTTAACATTTAAAACATTTATTCACAAAATTTCCGCAGTATTAAAGAAATCATTCTTTAAATAATATTTCATTTGATTTTGCAGTGCATCATGCTGCTGAAAGTAATGGTTCCTCCAAGCACTTACATCAGTACCATGGCACATTAACACGTGGGCACACCACATTGCCACCGCCTTCGGGAAACTGGCATCACCCTGCGGGACCATCCGGGTACCACCGCATCATGCAACACAACTTATTGAAGATGGCCACCAAAGTCCGTCCCATTTGGTGCTTGGGAAATTTCGTCAATTAGGTCAAGATCTTTCGCAAACAACCGCAGCTGTAGGCGCTGCAACAGCAATAGGTGGTGGCACCGTTAGTGCAACAGCGGCCAATACGAATGTGGCTGCACAAAAGGATGAATGGTTTGTTTAGAGTCAAAAAGCGACCGCAATAAAAATCCAACAATCCAAACAACAAACACAACACTGAAAGCAGCATAAAGCATTTGTTAACAAAGTGGAAGTAAAATTCGTGCACTTGGAAACATGACAACATGTTGCATATAAACACCGCCAACCATCAACAACATCATAGCAGAAGAAAGATTAACTGGACCACCAACTAGCACTTTTGCCACAAACAACAAAAACAGTAGAATAACAAAACAGTGGCACAGACTGCACAAATATTAAAAGCTGACCGAACTTGCGAATGCACACACGTGCTCACATGTCCTTGTGCTTTGCGTTCGGCTTCTTGTCGTTGCAAGTGCTTCCCTCGTTATTCTATCCCCCTTTTGTTGGTTGTGTGCATTTATTGAAGAAAAATTAGCTCAAGCATCGAATGAAGTAAGCAATGGGATCATTTCACTTCCAAAACCTTATGCTATTTAATATCCCTACTATTATTTTCTAATACGTTTGATTTTTAGGACCGTTTATTCGAAACAACCTTTAAGTGGACATCGCCACGCAGGGTGTGCATACGAAGAGATTTTAAGTACCCGAATCTCTGCGGCGTTGATTATACGAGCATACATAATGGTAAATGTATAAAAATCGGAACATCAACGTCTGTGTATATAATTTATAAATACGTACATATGAGTATATTAAATATATTACAATTTTATTAAAATAAAAACCATTCGCAAGATAAACTAAGGAGAAAGCAGTTTATTAATTAAGGCATACATATATAAATTTCTTGTAAAACCAGATTTGAAAAAATCTCGGGAAAGTGTTATTAAACAAGGAAGTAAAAAGCTTAAGAATTCGTAGACATCAACCAAAGATAATTAAAATTAATATTTTATTCCACTTTTATTTTAATTTCAATTAAAAATTAATGATTTCGCATTAAAGCCTTAAATGTTTGAAATAAGTTTCAAAAACTCGCTTAAAGCGTAATCATTGAAATATGTACTGTAGATGTAATTTTACAATGTGTTACTTGTGCATAGGAGCACATTCATACACAACATGACAACAACAAAATGTGTGCTAAATTTCAGCAACAACAATGCAAACAGTACCAACATTGCAACTATTAACATTGACTGTCAAAATAAAAGTAGATTTTTGCGAAGACCAGTAAAATTAAGTCAAAAGACGAAGAAATAATTCTAGAGAAAAAGTGAGAGTTTGAAAATGTAGTCAAATTCCAATCTCGCGGAGTTTATAATTTTTATTAGAAATAAAAATATCTAGAAACGAAAAAACAACAAATTTGCAATAATATAATATTCAAATAAATTTCCGTTTACTTCTTATGAGTCCATCTAAGAGTACTAAAAAAAAGAAATGGAAGTAAACTATTCCAAACAAAATCATATACTTACATTTTGAAACAATAGTATTAGAAACCACAAATACGAAAGCAACGTCAATAACTTCCACTCAAAGTCCCTTTTTGGAATGAACACACAGAGAAGCAAAAACAAAAATATAGATCCATACTAATACGATGACGTAGATTGACAAAAATACTAACTAAAACATTGAGAAATACTTTACTTTACAATTTTCCGAAATTTCTCTTCTACACAATAATTGTTTTTAAATGTTGTGTCATGTTCTTTATTTTGTTTTAAATGTCATTTAAATGATAAATACGAGTAATTTAATTAAAGTAAATGACAAATTAAGTGAACAAAAAAAAAACACACACACAAGGGATGTAAATATTTGACAATATAACAACAACAACATCGTACAGAACCTCAATATTTCGCTGCTATTCTTTTGTTTATTTGAAAAATATAAATCTGTATAATTACAATTATGGAAGTTGCCGGTTTTACTTACTTCAATTTTACATTGATATTTATTTTCACAATTTGACATTAAATTTTTTCTTCTTTGATATTAACAATGCAACATTTCTACTAAGTAATTTGACATTAAGATATTCCTTGACTCAATTTGACATTGCCATAACTTGATACCTCAGTCCATACTTGATTTGTATTTAATTTTATTTTATTTTAAAGTTAAATTAAATTTTAAAATTAAGTGAGAGATTATTTAAATATTTCGAGCTCTCGTTATCTTGCAATTAAGATGTAATAACTTAGTACAATATAAAATGAAATATTTGTTATAAATGATACTTTTTTCTTCAAAAAGGGGGATAAGATGCGACATTAATGACAATACAGCATACTTTTTCTCTTTTTATAAAAATATATCAAAACGTTAAAAATAAGTAAAAGCAAAAAAATTAATAAATAAAAATCTTTGCTAAAAGACAACAGTGAAAAAATTTTTTTTCTTAAATAAATATAAATTTGCATACGTATAAACTATTAACAACAATTTTTACTCATACACAACAAGAAATAAAAAACAGAGAGTCTTGACAACTTTTTTGCAAATTACATACTAAATTTTGTCTATAAAAACATATTAAAAGAAAAAAATTAAAACGAACAATACATCACATTTAAAATCAAATACTTCGCGCTCATTTCATCTCAAGTAAAACGGAAACTAAATCCACAAGGGCACACACACATTTAAAGTAAAACAATTGCGCAGAAAAATTGTACTGAGTATTTCCCGCCGTTGACATTTTTTCTAAGACATATTATGTGGGTATTTATATAAAAAATACATTTATATTAAACATCTAACATTATAATTATTAATTCTTACTTATTTCATAACTGTCATAACTGTTATTTATTTAACAATTTTGTTTATTTGCAAACTACATAACTTCACTCCAACCTATAAATATTTATTAAAAAAAAAAAATGTCAAAAAGTTGCCACGTATGGCAATTTCGTTTATTCTTTCGGTACATCCTGTTAATATAAAAAATGGTGACATTTGATTTTAGGGTCTCTTGGCAACAACTCGATTATATCGTTACTGTTTCACCTCAAAGGCTTAAAAGCAATTTAGGCCTTATTTCGTCAACTCACACAAGGTAACTCTTATCGAACTTGCTCTTCTTCTAAATTATAGTTTCTTTTTTAATTATTACATACATACATACATATTTATAATTCCTTATTTCTTAAAACAATTAACTAATTAATCAATTAATTAATTTAAATTAGTACATAGTTCGGTATATTTTTCATTTCAGTAACAGTAACGATATTCGTTTTTCAACAATGAAACTTCCTTCCTACAGTTTATCTTGGAATTTTTGTGCACATTCAAAATTCATATCAATCTTCAACAAAATGTTTGCTATTTTATTTAATTTCGTATTAGGTAGTTCGATATATCATTACAATGTAAAGAAAACAAATAAAATCGAAAAACTGGATTTTAATAAAATGTATAGCGTTAAAACCTTCCACACAAAACTATACAGAAAGCAAGAACACAAAACAAAAATTAAATACATTTTACAATACATAAAATACAAAGAAATAGCTAATTTTATTAGTTTATAAAATAGGCGTGAGAAATCACTAATTATGTAACATTTTTTAGCAAAATTCGTTCATCTAAAATTCCAAATTAGTAAATTTTATGAGAGGAAATATATTGTGTTCTTTTAGTATCAGTAAATTGTTCGAAAATATTAATGGTGTTTAGAAGATATTTGGCAGAAAATTAATAGAAGTAGGTAAATCGTAGTACAGAACAGAAAATTTTATAGAAAGGTAATACGAGTACGATAGTAAAGTTTGGCCATATGAATTTAGAGCAATGAAACCTCTTTAAAACCTACAGATACACAGAAAATAACAAAACCAGACGATGTAATTGATATTTCAAAATATTATATAAATTGTATAAAAAGTTGCTGGGTATTTGTTGAAATCTGATTTACTGAAGACGTTGAGGAAAGCATGAATACATATGAATTTTCAAACAGACCGAAACTCACGTTATGCAGTTTTCACTTTAAACTTGTAATCATTAACATGATGTCCAAACAGTTTATTGTTTACTGTTACTTAATGTCATATGTTAAATTTTTTTTTCTGTTTTACAGGAAATAATTGAACAACTTGGTCTAAAAAATGTAATAGAGCATAAATTAAATTGCTGAGTAAAATGTACAACAAGGCATAAATAACTCGACTCTTAATATATCGACTTTTATTTATTGCTAATATTCATATTTATTAAACTCCACGCAATCAGGAATAACAATAACAATTAATAAATTTTGACAAAAAGGCATGTATATTCATTACATACGATTTAATGTTTTTAAATATTTAAAAATAAAAATTTAAAAAAATTAATTCCTGAAATAAAATTATTGGAATAATGGCAAATAAATTGAAAATGCTTTAGCTATTTTTTTGGCATATTTTTAAAGATATTTTGCAATTTATTCACAATATTTATAAGACACTTATGTAGACAATATTATTATTCTTATTTTAAAACTAGAACTTAGTTTAAAACTAGCTGTAAAATGCTTAAAAAATTTTAAATTATTTACCATCATTAAACCGTAAACATCATCGATGCGAAGATTATGCAAAGCGGTATATAATTGCATTAAAAGACAACATAAACGTCATAAACATAGGTACATAAATTAAATGACATGCCATTATCCTACATGAATTATTCAATAAATAAACGATAGGAATGCAAAGAAAGCGAAAGAACAGGATACAAAAGAAGATTTCAAGAAGGGATTGAATGCGCAAATAAAAACAAAACAGATATACATACATATGTATGTATGTTGAAATTTATGCATACTGAAGGTAATTACCGCCATTAAAAAGATATTTCGTGGAACGTAAATGATAAAATTACTGCGCCAATTACGCTAATTGAGTAATAAAATGTCAATAGATCTTAAATATCAATGAATAAAGATAAAGAATTAGTTAAAAAGTTAGTTCAAATTCAATTTGTAGCATAGAAACGGAAATGAAAGTGTACGCTGTATTAACAGATAAAATAAACAACCCAATTAAAAAAAGATAAAGCAATGGCATACAAAATACTTAAATCATGCATAAATAAATTGCTAATTTTATTTAAAAAATTAATAAAATGCTTAGCTTTGTGTTAAATTGCTGTTAAATGTGTAAGTAACATTATGAGAAATAATGAAACACAAAACCAAATAGAAAGCAAACCCAATAAGTATTTATAAATATATATATATATTATATATATTATAATAAAAAATGAAAATTATACAAATAATATAAATAAATATCAAAAAAATACATATAATGTTTTTCAATAAATTCCTAAAATACATACATAACAGGTACTTTAACACAAGAAAAATGGTTTATTAGTTATTTAGTTCATTATTTTTTACTTACTTCGGTAAAAATTTGTATTCGTTTTGGTTTTATTAAATATTAATTACTAGGTGAACCTTATAAAAACATAAACTATATAAGATTTTATAAAAGTATTCAAAACGTAGATTCTTTCGTAGATCCTTCAGCGTATTTTTACATCTCAACATGGTCCCCGAATTTACCATCTCCGGATTCAAAGACTTCAATGCAGCCTTTAGGAAGGGATACCACAAGCTGTTATCAATTTCTGTGTGACTGTCCACACAGAAATGTGGTATCCCTTCCTGAATGACATACAAGGCTGCTCTTTCAATTGCATAAACCTCCACTGCATTCGTCGCGCAATCGAAACGATTGTTGTGCCTGAAGTGATTCCGAAAAGAAGCCCGCTCCAGTTCCTTTGGCCGTTTTTGAACCGTCCGTAAATGTCTTAATGCCATTCACTGGTACACCCTCGTCGGACAGGCATTAGTTCCTGTTAGAAAAGAAAACAGCCGAGATAACATTAAAATAATATATTGTCAGTATGTAGTTCGTCGGACGAGACAAGTCAGGCCCTTGACTACCGTTAATTAACTTAATTTATTCAGCACACTCGCATGTCCAAAAGGAGTCTCTACAGAGCTTCAACTGACTCACCCTAAGGAAACTTTTACCCCCTGAGCTCAAAATGAACACATCTAGGGGTAGTATATGCAACAACATATCTAGTCCTGCCTGTGGTGTGCTTTTTACGGCTCCTGTAATCCCTATGGCAGCGCATCTTTGAACCTTATTTAGGACCTTTAGATTGCTGATGGGGGTGCAAAGTACTTCTTTTAATTTTAACAAAATGTCGGAATCCCTCTGTTAATATGCTCTATTAGGCTACTCTTTTCTTTTCATTTAAAGTTTTGTATAAATCTACAAATTCTAACCAGAATTTTTTATGTACCATTTTTAATTTAATCCGCGGCACGTCCGCACCGCTTAAAAATTTTACAAATTCGAGCAAGATTTCCCCTACACGAAACAGAACGGTCTGCACCGCCCCCAAAATAGCAAAATGGTTTTGATCTTTGCTTCGACATCTGCACAGACATCTGTGTAGTGTCGGCTAAAGCCGGCTATAATTCATCCACATGAACGTTGTGGCTACACAATGAATCGGTTCGTAGGCCAGGTCGTTTCGCTTTTGACAATTAAATGTTGTCTTGACAAATAAGTGTTATAAACAGGTATGCTTCCACTGATTGTAATTTTTGAGTTGGATTTTCAGCGTAACTTTGCTATCTCTATCCTACCAAGTCATTTTCTCCCATTCTCTTTTGCACAATCGTTCATTATTCCACTCGTGTAGACTAGCACTTACGAGCATCAGACCCATGCTCGTAAGCAACACATCAGTTGTTATACCGGCCTGGCTGGCTCCATTTATAGTAACACCGATTTTTTTGTTAGTTACAAATTATACCGCTTTTTATTACAGTCTTATTTGGTCGCCATTTTACTATGCCATCTTGTTAGTTTTTTAAGCGTTGAACGGCACTACCAGGTTCGTTGTGTGTTTCTTGTATTTAGTTTCGAGCGTCAACATCAGTCAAAGTTTAAGTAGAAAGTTTCTCTACTTTTAACTTTTCGATTGCGTAAGGTTATTTGACAGCTGGTTGATCACATTTTAGTACAGTAAATTGAATGTAGTCGAAGTTTCCATTGGGCCATAGCAATACGTCGACGTTGAAGTCAAAGTTGACGGACTCCATGGGCCGGTGCCTTAATGTGTTTAGGCTATCATTCTTGAAGCAACAAGCGAGATTTAACTGCAAACAGCCATGCACTGAACACAACCAACAAACAGCTGTTTTATGAAACCTGAAAAAGTTGGATAAAGTTGTATAAAATCAGCATAAAAACTTGAATTTAACCTATGAGGGCGGCTGCCGATCGGAAATTTGTAAGATTGTGGTTAATGCAAGAATAAAATTATAAATAGTTTAAGAAATTAAAGGAAGTGTTTCAAAAACTAACTAAAAAGTGAGAACTGCTTATTTTGCTCAGTGAATTGAAATAAAATGGCAAGCGATATCAGGGACTGGCGGCCCTTTGTATACGGTGGATTAGCATCGATAACGGCAGAATTCGGTAGATATAATTAGAACATTCCAATTTCGGAGCACTTGTTTCCCGATTGATTTAATATTTGCCCAAGAGTCTGCAGGAGTTCGTCCAGTTTTTAATGTTACATTCTGGCTGTTTCTCTCCCTTAACATTAGGCACTTTTCCCATCGACACTACAAAAACGCGGCTTCAAGTCCAAGGTCAACAAATTGACAAAACGTTCAACCAGTTACGCTATCGTGGCATGATTGATGCTTTTATTAAAATTTCCCGGGAAGAGGGATTGCGTGCATTGTATTCTGGGTGAGTACTGCTTGCTATTATTATTTTAATATTGTATATATGTACTAACGAAATTTGTATATAATGTTGTAAACACGTATGTATTAATATTAGGGTTAATGTGCTTTTCCGTTTTTATGTAAACAAATAGAGATGCCAACTTTCTTATTTCACAGTTTCTTAATTTTCCGAAATTATACTCGTATCCTGTAAAAAAATTAAATACAATACATGAGACACGTTATTTAGTATGTATTTAATGATGCAACAATAGCAACAAAATATGTAATAAAAAATGGTTTTTTTCTTCTGTGTGTATTATTTTTTTTAGTATTTGGCCCGCAGTTCTTCGTCAGGCCACCTACGGCACTATCAAATTTGGGACTTACTACACTCTTAAGAAATATTTCAGCGCTAATGGATTGCTTACTGATACCGATACGGGACATGAACATGTTTGGGGCAATATTTTGTGTGCGGCTGCGGCTGGTGGTATTTCTTCAGCTATTGCGAATCCCACAGATGTGCTAAAGGTACGGATGCAAGTGCACGGAAAGGGGAATCAGCAGGGTGGTCTGCTTAAATGTTTTTCGGACATCTATAAAAAAGAAGGCGTCCGAGGATTGTGGCGTGGAGTAGGGCCAACCGCACAACGCGCTATTGTTATAGCTTCCGTAGAGCTGCCGGTCTATGACTTCTGCAAATTGCATTTGATGAGTGCATTTGGCGATCACGTCGCCAATCATTTCATGTAAGAATGCTCGCAGAGAGTAAGTAAATGGTTAGTTCTATGATTATAAAAGTTTATTTGTGTTTTCAGTTCTAGTTTTGTAGCCAGTTTGGGCAGCGCGGTAGCTTCGACGCCCATTGATGTTGTACGAGTAAGTTTTTTGTTTTTTTGAATTTTTTTGTTTTATATTTTATGCAAATTTCAATCGTTTGTTCCAGACGCGTCTTATGAACCAACAGCGTGTGAGTCTTATCAATGAAATTTTAACAACGCCAGGACCAACAAGCCATACACGACTTTATGTCGGCAGTCTGGATTGTTTATTGCAGGTGACCAATACCTTAAAAGTTGAAAAAGAAAATTTTTAAAATTCTATTTTACATTACAGACTGTCCGTAATGAAGGTGTTCTGGCGCTGTACAAAGGCTTCATACCAACTTGGGTGCGTATGGGTCCTTGGAATGTTATATTTTTTGTTATATACGAACAATTAAAAAAGCTTTAAAGCTGGAATCAGGCATAATTTTACGCTAACACTATTTTAAGTTATGCTTAAAGTTTTAACTTTTAAAAACTAGGAGGCTTTAATTTATGTTTAGTAAAATAAAAACTAACCGTGACTGTGTTGTAAAAAATAACGTTTGCATTCAAACAAATGCATAACTGTATCATTTAAGAAGAATATTTGTATAACTAAATTAGTCTAAAATTAATTTAGCTTAAGTTTTTTGACAAAATATAAAGCTTAACGAGTGATTTGATGTTACACATAAATCTTAAGTAATTAGATAATGAATATTTTATGTTAATTTTATTGACTAGAAAATTACTTGAAAGTATCCAATCCATAGAAAGTATTCTTGAGTATTTAAAGAAAGCGAATATAAATTATATATTTTTGAAACTTCGGTGCGTTTTTAAATTAGTTTAATATAGTTTTTATTCTCTGACCAATTTTTATTTATAGATATTTTATAAAACGTTTGCATAGTATATGTTTAAAGTATAAAATAGAAATATGTACATACATACAGTACTTTTATATAATGTATAAAACCCAAAATAGGATAAACAATACGCTTTGTTAGCATTTTACTGTATGCTGCACTGTTAATAAAGTAGCATCACCAGATTCTATTTTCTAATGCTTTCTTTTAAACAATAACATTGAAGTACGAAGTGCTACTTGGAGAATCTATTGATCTAATTAGAAAGAGCTTTTAAAGCTTCTCGATTCTTAGGCAATCTGGTCAGAATACCAGAATCTGGTCTTTAAATATTAAGAACCAGGGACCCCGAGCAGTTGTTTACAACTTTTTTTCGAACGGTGCTATTTCGAACGTTTTATGAATTATGTAGGTTTAATGGGGCGAAAAAATTTAAAATGAAAAAAGATTTTTTTTTTCCAGTGTGAATAGTAAAAACAAGGCCGTTTTATATTTTTTAAGCGAAGGGAAAACACTTTGTATACTTCAATAATTTTTTGAATTTTTATTGACATTTTTTGCCTTAAAAACATTGACATCGGTTAATGAAGTTCTTAGTTTTACAAAACAAAAATATTTGAATATACATACATACATATGTTGACATTTTATTTCAGAACAGAACCAAATTTAAAAACCAAACAATTTCAATTTCACAACACCGTATCGATTTGCAATTTTATGTAAAAATATCTGTTTGATTTCTAAAAAGATCTAAAAATTCACCGAAAAATAAACTCTTGAGCATTACAAGTCTCATCCTAATGTATGTAGGTTTGTGGCATAGAATCCAATACAAATTTTCGCAATTAAAAAATTGTAATCGTTCGCGAAATAAAAAAATTACACTTCTATGTTTCTCTCACGTATTACTGCATCTAAAAAATCATTGATCATGGTGCGGTAACGATGAAAAAATTAGGTCCAATGATGCCAGCGTGAAAACCTCACAGTGCATATTTCTGGATGTAATGGAGTCTGTAGGGTCTCTTGTGGATTGTTTATCGCTTAACACAAGCGACACAGTCAGACAAGTTGGCCCTGCTCTGCAATTTCTGCGATCGACGTGGAATCGATTAATTTTGATCTTCTTTCAAACTTTCAAATACAGTGTTCGACGGATGCTGATTATAAGTTGCGTTAATCGAGTGATTTTCAAAGTAAATGTTAATAATTTAGTAGCGTTATTCAAGCGTGAGTCTGAGATGATTTGCCAAAGTATACAGATAATAAGTGTCGCCTCTTACCGCCCAGCCATTTCTTCACGTTTGGAAACAGAAAATAGTCGCAGGGGGCTAACTCTAGAAAATATGCTGTAAGGGGTAGCAGTTCGCAGCCCAATTTATAAATTTTTGCCATGGTGACTACACACGGTGGAACAGCACTTTTTTCTTCACCAAATGCGGTCGTTTCTGCTTCAAATCAATATCGAATCTGTTCAAAAACTCTGAGTAATATGCGCCGGTGATCGTTTTACCTTTTTCAGGGTAGTCGATGTAAATAACACCTTCTGCATCCCAAAAAACTGTGGCCATGACTTTGTTGGCCGACAGACCCACCTTGGCCCTCTTTGGTGCACGTTCACCCGGAGAAACCGACTTTCTTGATTGTTCTTTGGTGTGGTTTGATAGATCCACGTTTCGTCTACGGTAAAACTATTTGTTCTGATTGCGGTTCAACATCGACAAACAATCGTTTGGAGTGGTCACACTGTTGCGCTTATTTATTTTTATTTATTTATTTATTTGACTTCGAGTTCTGCACACTAAAGCTCCAGCTTATAAATTGTGCACAGATTTAATGTGGATACATATTTTTACAGAATACAGAATTTTAACAAAATGTAATTCAAAATAAATGTATAAATTGAAGGAAAAAGAAGATTAGGGAAGAGGCGAGGAAAAAGGTAGAAATCGAAGGATAAATCAAATATCACTTATGATCGAGTGTGAGTATCCGCGGCAGCCATCGCGCGGATAGCTTTTTCATATCCAAATATTCATATAAAACGTGATGTACCCTCTCAGTTGAGATGCCTATAGCCTCAGCCACCTCACGCTCTTTCATTCTCTGATCGTGCATTATCAATCCATGGATTTTATCGACAATTTCTGGCGTGAAGACCTCTTTTGGGTGACCTGAACGTTCGGCGTTACTTGTGCTGGTAAGACCACCAACCCCTTCTTAACCATTGAAATTGATGGTGCAGAGTCCCCCTAGTATTTATCAAGTCTTTCCTTGGTTTCGGTGATGGTTTTTCACGCAAACAATAATGCTTAATCAGCACACGAAGTCGTTATGGCATATACATTTTTAACAACTTAATACTTTTACCCGTTAAGCGAAATGTTAACTACTACGAATACATACAAAAATGTATCAAAAAACACGAGACCTTTTATATGGCCCGATATTATAATTGTTGCATCACAATCTGTAATAAATTATTAGATTATTATTAACTAGTAATATAATGTTGTATTGTTACATTTTTAAATCAATTAAATCATAACCTCGAGCTTTTTAATACCTACTAAGCAAATCAATACGATACGATGCGATATTTAATATATAAATTGCAAACATACTAAATATATGTACGAGTATTGAAATGTTTCTCAAATTTTTTATGATATTCTACAAGCTAACCTTTATAGGAGCGTTCGTATGAATTTTATGAGTTCAAAAAAGACTCCTTCTTCGAAAGAAAATATGTGTGCTCCAAAAGCGGACTCCGAAAAGCGTCTTATTGGTCAAAATATGAATGTTCAAATTAATTACTATGAAAAGACTCCTTTTTATGAACCACACCACAAAATTATGGACTCCGAAAACAATCTTATTTGTGAGAAATATATGAGCCTTACATCTTTTTGCCAAAGAAGAAGCCAGACGCCATATGATGAGAAGATGGCAGAGAAGGTGGGAATCTGATCCCAGGGGTAGATGGACCGCGAAGCTGATACCACAGTTGGCGAAGTGGATTGAGAGAGACCATGGCGAAGTGAACTTCTATCTGACACAATTTCTGAGCGGCCAGAAAGCATCGTTACGAAAATGCTTTTCATGGAAAGCTGCTGCGGTATATGTCAAAGTAATACTCCGACGGAAGAAAGTGGATGGTGACTTTTTTGCTCACCAAAATCGATGACCATAATGTAAAGGAAAGAAAGAAAAAAAAACAAGCGCGGCCTGGAAGGTCTAACAAGAACGCCACTCTGAAGTAGATTCCTAGTTTCGTCCCTCCGACACTAGACACTAAACCGGAAATAGTCAGATGGCTATACTTAAGCGTTATCCGCCCAATACTAACATATGCGGCAGTAGTTTTGTGGAACGCATTAGGTATTAGGTCCAACGTGAAACCGCTAGAGCGGGTACAACGGGCATGTTGCATTGAGATTAGTGGTGCACTTGTCACCACATCTACTAAGGCGCTGGATGTAATTCTTTCCATACAACAAATAGCCATACAGGTCAAGTATGAGGCTGCAGTAACAGCGGCTAGACTCAAGGTTTTAGGCTCCTGGTTTTATGGGGGCCGCACCACCGGACGTCAAACCATAATTACCCAAATGAATATAGTTCTTTACCCTTGGTTCTGAAATGCGACCGCATCCAGGAAATCTATTCTAGAACTCCAGTAGGGACCATCATCCCGAAAAGGGAAGACTGGAACTCCGAACTGATTAGAGCACTAGACCGAGACATCCATGTATACACGGATGGATCGAGAATGGAAGGGCGCACCGCAGCTGGTTTCTTTTGTAAAAATAATGAACTTAGCAATAGCATCAGTTTATCAGTCTATCAGTGGAAATCAACACAGTCTTCCACTCAGAAGTGTTTGGCATCATGGATGCAGTAAGGTGGCTATATAATGACAGCCTGGCTATTGCTGTAAAATCTTTTCAGATAGCCAAGCGGCTATCAAGGCTATAACAATCGACCGGACAACCTCGGAAGTGGTGCGTAGCTGTAAAGAAGCTATAACACTTCTAAGCCAAAGGTACCAGATATATTTGGTCTGGGTGCCGGGACACTGCAACATAACAGGCAACGAAAGGACTGATGATCTTGCGCGAAAGGGTACTCAACTAAATGAGGCTACCACTGCAGCTAAGCCAAACCTTTCCAATCCATAAGAAATGAAATAATGAAAATGGATCCAATCCATAAGAAATGGAACGAGTCGACGGGCTCCAAAGTAACTAAGCTACTTTGGGGAAATCCTGGCGCAGCCGAAACGAAGAAACTTCTATCAAGAAGTAAGGCCGAACTTAGGAAGACTATTGGCATTCTGACGGGCATAACGAACTCAGAGGCCACCTGCGAAAATTCCTTAGGATGGAATCTGATATTTGTAAATCCTGTCTGGAGGAGCCTGAGGCCCTAGAGCACTATTTGTGCGACTGTCCTGCATTTGGTAGGATAAGGTTGCAGACATTAGGCTTAACACAATTTATCACCCTCAAGGATATTGGTAGTAACGGATGGGTTGCAATTACAAGCTTCGTGAAATGCACGAGGCTATTTGAGCAAAGGCTGCATCAGCCCTGATTCATTCCCCTTCCTCTCCCTTCCTTTCATACACGAAGGTGCACAATGGGCCATTGGCCTAGGCATATCCAGCACTTCACTGGATGACCCATAAGGACCCTCTCGACAACCTAGCTTAACCTAACCTTAGAAATCCGAAATGACTCATATTTACTCGTACATATGTCAATATTGTAAGTATACAGAATTTGTCTGTTTTCAAACTTGTGAAGTGAAAAAAATTATTTCAATTAATAATTATAATTTTTGATAAATGCACACACTCTTCTTGAACAATATCTTGAGGTATCAGTCACTGGTTTTGATTGACCAAGATGTAGACAAACACTTCTGACTGAGTGCCGATCTCCACACAAAAGAAACACCTTTATATGGAGGCTAACATTCCACTTAAAAAAATAAGTCGACATTTTTTTCTTGCATATCCGAGCATGCTTATTTTGCACTTATTTCCGTCTACATTGCATATTCTACTATTTTAAAATCTTAAAATAATATTTTTCGTGCTTATAATTATCTTCTCCGATTATTATTAATAAAAATATTGCAAACCGGTTCTTGAAAAACGTTTCAGCGCGCAAAAAACCCAAATAATTATAACGTCACTACAAATTCCCAAAATCTAAAAAAATGCCAGTTTAAACCAGTTTAAAAAATGTATTAATTGTTTGTTCGCGTAATAAAAATCAACGGTCAAGAAATATTAAAAAGATTATAAATTTAAAGAATATAAAAGAAGCAGCACAATAAGGATTAACAATATAAATTTATTGGAATAAAAGCTAATATCTAAAGCTAGACTACTGACACTGAACAATAAAAAATTCAATGAATCTTGAAGTACAACAAAAAGTGTTGAAAAATCGAAACGAAATCAGTAAATTCCCAGATACATAGATACATTTGCATCATAATTATATCATATTGATTCAGAAAATCATCGCATGGGTGCGTTGCTTATGAAGGGAATAATTTTAATTTTTTTGCTACAAATTGTGATGACATTAAATGTAGGCATATGTGTACAATATGATGTGCACAAATTCTACATGAAATGTTCTAATTTTTTTCGAACCTCTCAAAATGCCTAACGTATGTATGTATATGTAACTAAAATTTCATAGACCAAATATATAGAGGGCATAGGCAGGAGCATAGACTGCTGACTTTCGTAAACAAATTTTTTTATTTTTATTTTATTTATTTGTCATTATTATATTATATATTATTAATGTTGATCATTACTACTGCTCCACATTATAATTTAAATTTAATTATCTATGATTTTTAATTTAGTTGGTATTTAAAAATCTGAACTATAATTTTTTCATGGCGTCGCGACTTTATATGAACCTCTGCTCCTCTACGTATTCCGAACCAAGCACACATCCCTCTAGCCTATGGACTGCTTTTGTTCCCAAACTCTTTTTAGTTAGTTTTTTCTTACCGGGAAAATTGCGCTATAACATTTCGAATCAAATTCGGAAATATGCTCTCAATTATTTCAGACATGCCTTTTTATTTCTAAACTTACATCTTTGGAAGCGCTCTATTGGCAGCACCTAAGGGTGAGAAAAAGATGCGCGTCTCTTTCATTTACAAATGAGAAGCGGGTTAACGAGCCCGCTGGGATATAACGCATTAAAACCCCTCATATTGAAGTCTAAATGTGAGAGACAGTAAAAATCCCGAAAAATTTCAAAATTCCGAAACGACAAAATCCCGATGCGACAAAATCCCGAAACGACAAAATCCCGAAAAATTTTTAATACCGAAATGAGAAATCTCGAAAATCACGAAATAAAATTTGAAATTAATGAAGAAATGAAATTTAAGTCACAATTTTTTCCAAAGCCAAGTACGCGCCTACTTGCCTTTTTTACAATGGCAGAAAAGCAAAGTTGTAATATCGAGAGAATTTTGTTGTCTGAGGGTTTTAATTTACAATATGCAAAAAACCTCCCATGACCGCGAGAATTCTGCTGATTGAGGGTTATGATCCCTGCCGCGGCCGAAGGTCGCGAAAAAACCTGAATGCAAAAAACTTCACATGACCTTGAGGATTCTGCTGATTAAGGGTTATGATTCCTATCGCGAATCATAAGGTCCAATACCGCATTCAAATTAGTCACCCCGTTGCAGAGGTATGCATCTTTGAAAGTATAAATGCAGCCTCGCTCTCTAGCGAAACATTTTCAAACCTTCATATAGCCTATGGCACTCAATATAAATTGTACGACATAAAGTCTCACACCGCACATAAACCGCATCCAAATCGGTCGCCCTGTTGCTGAGATATGCGTTTTTATTTTATCCTATTAAAAGGTGAACACCGCCGTCTAGTGACAAAGTTTTTAAACTTCATATAGGCTGCTATAAGCACTCTGTTTAGACTATACGAATTAATGCGGTTCCAGAGTTTTCCAATCACAAGTTATGAGCCGTTTAATTTTGAAAGTACCGAAGTCCATTTCTTGAAAAATTTTAATTAATGATAAGAAACGTTTTATAAGATATCTCTTTATTTTAATCTAATTTAGAGCCCAATTTCTTTCAACAAAAATTAAATGAAAAATAATTTATCTAAAAATGCTTTTACGTAAAAAAAAATTTTAAAAATAAAGTTTATTGATATATGAAATTTATTAACATATATGTATTGCTATTTACATATATCCGATACCTATTTTAAAACGTTTTTATTAGCTCGCTTTCTTTCATGTTCGGTACAAATTCAAATCCCAATGAGCTAGAGACTCGAGATTTCAACTCAGAAATAGTACACAATGCAATATTAAACATAAACTAACCCCACACGCCCAAATTAAGGCTAGAAGTTCGAAAAATAACATATTTTAATTAAAAAATAATAATTTTGTTAAAAATTGTATTATATGTATATATTTTACTTAATACCTTAAAAAATGTCTCCGAAAATGTTGAAAAAAATGCTAATATTTTTCAAAATAATATAAAACCTACGTACGTTTAAAAAAAAAAAACTGAGTGTTTGCAAGTACTTCTTACAAACTGTTCACATTATAGAGTAAAACGTTCACACTACAGAGTAAAAAAGGTTTACATTTTTGTGTTCACGTTGGTGCGTAGTTTTTATATACGAGCATTCACAGTAACGCGATTCTACTGTACATACTAAAAGTTAATTTTGAAATGATAATGACTATACGAGTATCTTTTAAAAACTATTTCATGGTTTTTTGGAATAATCATCTTTCAGAGTATCGTTTTTATCATTATCATTTTTCCTATAAAAAAATATAAGGCCCGGATGCTTGAATTGAACACAAGAGAGACAATTGTCTGACAAGACAAGACAAGATTTGCGATACTTGAATCACAATCGTGAAACGTAAGCATTTTTGTTCATTTTGCTTGGTCTGTCATTTAATTTTTTTTACACCCTTTTTTCTGCGTCGTAGTGTAACTTCTTACTGAAAAACCGACTCGCTCACATAGGGCTCGATGGCCTGATTGCTAGAGTAGATAGCTTACAACCAGAAAGGCCTGAGTTTAATCATAGAGTAAGAAATAATTTTTTTATTATTATTTCTTACTCTATGGTTTAATCCTCGTTGCGGACAGTCATAAAAAAAAATCATTGCAATTTATTTTTTTTTTAATTTTAATTTAAAGTATTCTTTTGAGTAAAGAAAATTGTAAGTAAGAAAGCAAGTAAGAAACTGCACAACAAATTTATTCCCGAACAACTGCACAACTTTACAAGTAAAATTGTAAGCAACAATTAGTTTTTAGCTCTTGTGAATTTTGACATAAGACTTGTGCGTGGTTTAATTTCAAGCATTCCAAATTTTGGTTTGCTTACATAAAAAAGCATGTAAAACAGCAACAACATACGTACTATCTTCAGACGCTGTTATCTTGATATTGTATTGTGATTCAAGCATCGCAATCCATGAAACTACGAAAAATACAAAGCAAATGAGCGAGAATTGTCTTGTTTTGTGATTTAAGCATTCCAGCCTAAGTTAAATTTGCATAATTCTTAAAAAATCTCATTAATCAAATGTTAACAGTAAAAATTTGTCAAGAAATTTTTTTAAAAATTAATTAAGAGAGTCGTTTATAGTATAATTTTGTATCTTTGTGTGGTTAAAAACTACTGTAAACCTTAAAAATTCCTAAAAACCTGTTCCTTTTTTTATAAAAAAACGTTTTAAATGAAATAATCATAACATCCGCATTTCTTGATAACATGTTATAAACAGTCAAAGAAAAGATGGGAACACCTTATTTATGGGAGACAAGAAGAATTCCGACAATTTTTAAAAATCCCGAAACGACAAAACCCCGAATTAATAATATTGCGTAGCGGGTTGTGTTTGGTTGTCGTAAATGATATCTAACAAATACGTGTTGTACATATCACAGCATTAACGTCACAATCCCACGCCCTTAATCTCTGTATTATAAACATAAAATAAGTACTATTTCCAGAATTATTATTTACTGCGAATCTATCGTTTTGCTTGCTGAGAGTTATACTCATAGTCCACGTGAAAAGTTTGGCATACACGAATACTGTTAGCAGCGTAGCCGCCGTTTTGATTACTAATAGCCTGAACACAGTCAAATTTCGTTGACTACAAATGACGTCGCTAGTGTCAAAATTACATTGGCTCTTATGGGAAACGAGAAAAAAATAAAATTTCGTTGCATTCGTCGACGAAAGCAACGTCGGTAGTCGCTCGTGTTCTAATTCCTTAGCCACATAGTACGTCTTGTTCTTCTTTTCTTGTTTGTTTGACAACTATCATCGCTCATCGCTCATCGTCGACGAAATGACTGTGTTCAGGCTATAACGCGGGGACCACGAAACTCACGCTCATAGAAAACTCGCTCTGTGCATTAAAAGGCAGTGGCCGAGCGACTGAAACAAATGCATGTCTTGAACCGTTCACGCTTATAAAGAACGCTGGTAGCGGCTAAACGCTTCAAGCGGGGCGATTTTTTCGTGGCCCAGGCATAAGGATTGCAATCCTTTTAAGCGAAGCCGGCGCACAGTGGGAGAAAATTGCTGTTTTTTACTTACTCACGGTAAAAGATTTGTAACTTTTGAATGGATTACATATTTCCATTCGGTTTTTTGCAAAGTTTTATCTGAAAGTCGCGTCGAAAAAAAAAGATTTTTAATGTACTTATATTTTGATTATTGCGTATTATTTATGTAAAATAACATTATTTTAAGGAATTTAATCATTACTCTTGTCCAAAAACCATTGTAGTTGGTATGGTACAATTTTGAAAAGCGACACCACTCCTTTGGAAGCATTAAATCAATAAAAACAAAGTTATTTAAAATTTTTCGGTTTTAAATTGGGTAAAAATATTTATATATATAAATTATTATATACAAACATATACACATACATATATACATATCTATACATAGTGCACAGAATTATACATTTTCAACAAAGTCTGAATCTATGAGTTTTAGAACTAATTCTTCTGCTTCCTTACTTAAAGAGAGCTTTTAATATTTTTTTCTTAATGATGAAATGTATGGGTCTGATGAGATAAGCAGGATTTTGAACAAATCCTCGTTGATACATTCCTGTGAGCGTTTCCCCTGTTATGCTCACTGAAGTACCTATAGTTATTATTTCGCTTTTCCTGAGCCTATTCTGATAGCTGTCCGACTGGTAGTATATGGTGATTGATAACCTGCATTCCTGCATCTCCATTTAAGTCGACTCCAGTAATACGTGCTGTAATATTTAGAGCGGCGAAAAATCTCCTAGCCGTATTGCCATCATTTGTGTTTCCAGCGCCAACTTTTGGCACATCAGTAGTCACTAGTCTAGTCTAGTCAGACCCTGTTTCCTAAGTTCCGCTTGAACATTCTTTTTTGTTTTCTTCCCTGAGAATCGTGTTTTCGGCACTTCTAAGGGTTCCTTTTCCACCAAAGTCTAAGTCGTACGATATCTTCAGAATGTGCTCCATAAATTGGATTTTCGCATTTAATGGAGATAGGCCGAATATATGGTCTTTACTTGTCGGTGTGTCACTCAATATTTCCCTTATTGCTTTGCAGATGGTACATGTTGATGTCGGCTCTACGAATAACCTCCCAAATAATTAACTCTCAAATAAAAAATTAAATAACTCCCAAATTCCTCCATACAATTTTTTGGGAATTATTCCATTTTTTTAGAGTTATTTTTCCAAATATGAATAAAGTTGTGAGTTAATTCATTTTTTCGTTTGAGAGTTAATTCATTATTTTGGTTATTTCATATTTTTGGGAGTTATTGCATTTTCTGAAAAAGTTGGAAGTTAATTCATATTTTGTTTTGGGAGTTAATTCATTTTTTTAGAGCTAATTCATTATTTTTGGGATTTAATTCACATATTTTTGGAATTATATCATATTTTTTGGGAGTTATTTCATATTTTTTGGAAATTAATTCACATTCGAAAAAAGTAGGGAGTTAATTCATATATTTTGGGAGTTACTTCTTATATTTTACCTGTATGCAAAAAAATCCCACATGTCCGTAAGGATTCTGCCGATTGAGGGTTATGATCCCTGCCGCGGCCGAAGGCCGCTAAGCGAAAAAACCTGTATATATGTACAAAATACCCGCACCCTACCATATCACTTACAAATAGTAAATTTTGATTTATTAACAACAACGCTTTTCTCAACAAACACTTCATTATATAGAATGGTATACCAGTGGGCGTGTCACGCCAATTTTTGGTGCGATGACTCCCACTAACACGGTAAACGCGGCACTAAAATTTCGGCCTTAGATCCGGACTACAAGCTGAGAAATTCAGCTCTCAAATTGGATGCATTAATATTTACCTGAAAAGTAGGCGTTGCATTGGTCCGATTTTCGCCATTTTTAATACCAAACAGCCTATGATTACAAAGAATATTCGTGCCAAATTTCATGGCGATTTCAAATTTCATGGCGATGATGGTCTATACGTTCTCCCGTAATCGTGATTACCACAGACAAACATACAGACGGACGTGACATGGACATGGCTAAATCGAATCAGGAGGTGATTCTGAGCCAGAATATATATACTTTTCTCTCTTTTCGCCTCTTTTAATGCGGCACAAACGGAAGCACAAAGTGAATATAACCTCATCCCTCATCCCGGGTTTAGGGTATAAAAACATCATAAAAAAATTGCCTGCCTGCATTTTTTGCTCTTACAACGAACATGTGAGCAAGTTATCGAAAAAGGTGGTCTTTCCGTACAAAAAATTATTTCGCCTTTCCATGAGTTTCACAAATTGTAGGAAATAAAATGTGAGCCAATATTTTAATAAGTAATATTTTAATATGTCTTTCATTTTGCGTCGATTACTTTAATACAGTTTGAGATACCCGCACTTAAAATCAGGAAAAAAATTGAAAAGCATGTATGGAATACTTTGTTTTGAATTCCTTAACTTTAACCGATTACCACGAGACTCCAGATCAACTTTCAAAAAATTTCCAGCGGCTTTTAAGGTTTACAAGTATTATTAATATAATGCAAAAAGAGTTTTTGAAAAATACGCACCCGACTTTTTGGACTTTAGCCGCGACTAAAATGCGATCTCCCATTGTGCGGCATTTTGCTTACTGAGGGTTGCAATCCTTAGTGCGGCCGAAGGCCGCCACACGCTAAAATTTTTTATACAAGAACTAGCTGCCCGAGGCCTCGCTTCGCTTCGGCAACGGGCACCTAGCGTCACGGTGTTACCGAAGATTACATAAATCTTCAATCTTTTCCTCGTTTTTTAAATTAAATTTAAATATTTTAAATTATAATTTTACCATTAAAACATTTTTAAAAAATTACACCTTAACTTTAATTCCTCGCTTCGCTTCGGCAACGGGCACCTAGCGTCACGGTGTTACCGAAGATTACATAAATCTTCAATCTTTTCCTCGTTTTTTAAATTAAATTTAAATATTTTAAATTATAATTTTACTATTAAAACATTTTTAAAAAATTAGCCAAATCGGTCCAGACGTTCTTAAGTGATTTGGTTACCAACGAACCATTTTGGGTGGTCGCCACATTTCTCCTACCACGACCACAGTCGTGTATATTTGCCGAAAATTCTTACCGATTGATGTTGACCATTGACCATTTTGTGTGTCACCTCATACCTCCCCCCATGACCTCATGGATATTTCCCGATATTTCTTATTGATTGGTGCAAAAAATAAATTGGATTAAAACACCCCCGTGTAACCACTTTGGGTTATAACCTTAGAATCAGAAAACTTCGCAGGCATACGTACAACTACAAAACCGTCCATTAAAATTATGACTATTTTGAGCCATGCCAGACCGTGACACGCCCATTTTAACCACTTAGGGGGCGGACTAGGGGCGGTGTAAGACCAATCGCCATACTAAAATTTAGCTTCCTGGGCCTGTAAGTATTGAAATTATGACTATTTTTGGTCGTTTCAGACCACGCCACGCCCATTTTTACCATTTAGGGGTGGACTTCTTGAAAATGTGTTCTCATTGCACCTCTACGGTGTAAGACCAATCGCCATACAAAATTTTAGCTTCCTGGGCCGGGGAGTATTGAAATTATGGCGCTATGAATTAACTCCCAAATCAAAAAATGAATTAACCCCCAATGAATTAACTCCCAATGAATTAACTCCCAAAAAAATGAATTAACTCCCAAAAAAAATGAATTAACTCCCAATGAAAATATGAATTAACTCCCAACTTTTTCGAAGTATGAATTAACTCCCAAAAAAAAATGAATTAACTCCCACTGAAAATATGAATTAACTCCCAACTTTTTCCAAGTATGAATTAACTCCCAAAAAAAAATGAATTAACTCCCAATGAAAATATGAATTAACTCCCAACTTTTTCCAAGTATGAATTAACTCCCAAAAAAAAATGAATTAACTCCCACTGAAAATATGAATTAACTCCCAACTTTTTCCAAGTATTAATTAACTCCCAAAAAAATATGAATTAACTCCCAATAAAAATATGAATTAACTCCCAACTTTTTCCAAGTATGAATTAACTCCCAAAAAAAAATGAATTAACTCCCAATGAAAATATGAATTAACTCCCAACTTTTTCCAACTATGAATTAACTCCCAAAAAAATATGAATTAACTCCCAACGAAAATATGAATTAACTCCCAACTTTTTCCAAGTATGAATTAACTCCCAAAAAAATATGAATTAACTCCCAATGAAAATATGAATTAACACCCAACTTTTTTTGAAATATAATATACTCCCAGGGAAATGAAATAACTCCCAAAAAGAATGCTTTTTCAACCGAAGCCGGGGTTTTGTCTACTGGGAGCTGCAATCCTTGCCGCGGCCGAAGCCGCCACACGGAAAACCCTGTATGCAAAAAACCTCACATGACCGTAAGGATTTTGCTGATTGAGGGTTATGATCCCTGCCGCGGCCGAAGGCCGCCACACGAAAAGCCTGTATGGTAAAAACCTCACATGACAGTGAGGATTCTGCTGATTGAGGGTTAAGATCCCTGCCGCGGCCGAAGGCCGCCACACGAAAAAGCCTGTATGCAAAAAACCTCACATGACCGTGAGGATTCTGCTGATTGAGGGTTATGATCCCTGCCGCGGCCGAAGGCCGCCACACGAAAAGCCTGTATGGTAAAAACCTCACATGACAGTGAGGATTCTGCTGATTGAGGGTTAAGATTCCTGCCGCGGCCGAAGGCCGCCACACGAAAAAGCCTGTATGCAAAAAACCTCACATGACCGTGAGGATTCTGCTGATTGAGGGTTATGATCCCTGCCGCGGCCGAAGGCCGCCACACGAAAAAGCCTGTATGCAAAAAACCTCAATCAGCATACATAACCCTCAATCAGCAGAATCCTCACGGTCATGTGAGGTTTTTTGCATACAGGCTTTTTCGTGTGGCGGCCTTCGGCCGCGGCAGGGATCATAACCCTCAATCAGCAGAATCCTCACGACCATGTGAGGTTTTTTGCATACAGGCTTTTACGTGTGGCGGCCTTCGGCCGCGGCAGGGATTATAACCCTTAATCAGCAAAATCCTCACGGTCATGTGAGGTTTTTTGCATACAGGGTTTTAAGTGTGGCGGCCTTAGGCCGCGGCAAGGATTGCAACTCCCAGTAGGCAAAACCCCGGCTTCGGTTGAAACAGCATTCTTTTTGGGAGTTATTTCATTTCCCTGGGAGTATATTACATATATTTCAAAAAAAGTTGGGTGTTAATTCATATTTTCATTGAATTTTTCAGGGATCATAACCCTCAATCAGCAGAATCCTCACGGTCATGTGAGGTTTTTTGCATACAGGCTTTTTCGTGTGGCGGCCTTCGGCCGCGGCAGGGATCATAACCCTCAATCAGCAGAATCCTCACGGTTATGTGAGGTTTTTTGCATACAGGCTTTTTCGTCTGGCCGCCTTCGGCTGCGGCAGGGATCATAACCCTCAATCAGCAAAATCCTCACGGTCATGTGAGGTTTTTTGCATACAGGCTTTTTCGTGTGGGGGCCTTCGGCCGTGGCAGGGATCATAACCCTCAATCAGCAAAATCCTCACGGTCATGTGAGTTTTTTTGCATACAGGCTTTTTCGTGTGGCGGCCTTCGGCCGCGGCAGGGATCATAACCCTCAATCAGCAAAATCCTCACGGTCATGTGAGTTTTTTTGCATACAGGCTTTTTCGTGTGGCGGCCTTCGGCCGCGGCAAGGATCTTAACCCTCAATCTGCAGAACCCTCAGGTATCATAACCCTAAATCAGAAAAATCATCACGGTTATGATAAACTCCAAAAAAAATGTAATAACTCCCAATGAAAATATGAATTAACTCCCAACTTTTTCCAAGTATGAATTAACTCCCAAAAAAAAATGAATTAACTCCCAATGAAAATATGAATTAACTCCCAACTTTTTCAAAGTATGAATTAACTCCCAAAAAAAAATGAATTAACTCCCAATGAAAATATGAATTAACTCCCAACTTTTTCCAAGTATGAATTAACTCCCAAAAAAAAATGAATTAACTCCCAATGGAAATATGAATTAACTCCCAACTTTTTCCAAGTATGAATTAACTCCCAAAAAAAAATGAATTAACTGCCAATGAAAATATGAATTAACTCCCAACTTTTTTCAAGTATGAATTAACTCCCAAAAAAATATGAATTAACTCCCAATGAAAATATGAATTAACACCCAACTTTTTTTGAAATATAATATACTCCCAGGGAAATGAAAGAACTCCCAAAAAGAATGCTGTTTCAACCGAAGCCGGGGTTTTGTCTACTGGGAGTTGCAATCCTTGCCGCGGCCGAAGGCCGCCACACGGAAAACCCTGTATGCAAAAAACCTCACATCACCGTGAGAATTTTGCTGATTAAGGGTTATGATCCCTGCCGCGGCCGAAGGCCGCCACACGTAAAAGCCTATATGCAAAAAAACTCACATGACCGTAATGATTTGGCTGATTGAGGGTTATGATCCCTGCCGCGGCCGAAGGCCGCCACACGAAAAGCCTGTATGCAAAAAACCTCACATGACCGTGAGGATTCTGCTGATTGAGGGTTATGATCCCTGCCACGGCCGAAGGCCGCCACACGTAAAAGCCTGTATGCAAAAAACCTCACATGACAGTGAGGATTCTGCTGATTGAAGGTTAAGATCCTTGCCGCGGCCGAAGGCCGCCACACGAAAAAGCCTGTATGCAAAAAACCTCACATGACCGTTGGGATTCTGCTGATTGAGGGTTATGATCCCTGCCGCGGCCGAAGGCCGCCACACGTAAAAGCCTGTATGCAAAAAAACTCACATGACCGTGAGGATTTTGCTGATTGAGGGTTATGATCCCTGCCGCGGCCGAAGGCCGCCAAACGAAAAAGCCTGTATGCAAAAACCTCACATAACCGTGAGGATTCTACTGATTGAGGGTTAAGATCCCTGCCGCGGCCGAAGGCCGCCACACGAAAAAGCCTGTATGCAAAAAACCTCACATGACCGTGAGGATTCTGCTGATTAAGGGTTATGATCCCTGCCGCGGCCGAAGGCCGCAACACGGACAAGCCTGTATGCAAAAAACCTCACATGACCGTGAGGATTCTGCTGATTGAGGGTTATGATCCCTGCCGCGGCCGAAGGCCGAAGGCCGCCACACAAAAAAGCCTGTATGCAAAAAACCTCACATGGCCGTGAGGATTCTGCTGATTGAGGGTTATGATCCCTGCCGCGGTCGGGCATACAGCTTTTAACTCCCAATTTCATTTTTTTAAGTGGGAGCTTTATTGCATACAGGCTTTTCCGTGTGGCGGCCTTCGGCCGCGGCAGGGATCTTAACCCTCAATCAGCAGAATCCTCACGGTCATGTGAGGTTTTTTGCATACAGGCTTTTTCGTGTGGCGGCCTTCGGCCGCGGCAGGGATCTTAACCCTCAATCTGCAGAACCCTCAGGTATCATAACCCTAAATCAGAAAAATCATCACGGTTATGATAAACTCCAAAAAAAATGAAATAACTCCCAATGAAAATATGAATTAACTCCCAACTTTTTCCAAGTATGAATTAACTCCCAAAAAAAAATGAATTAACTCCCAATGAAAATATGAATTAACTCCCAACTTTTTCCAAGTATGAATTAACTCCCAAAAAAAAATGAATTAACTCCCAATGAAAATATGAATTAACTCCCAACTTTTTCCAAGTATGAATTAACTCCCAAAAAAAAATGAATTAACTCCCAATGAAAATATGAATTAACTCCCAACTTTTTCCAAGTATGAATTAACTCCCAAAAAAAAATGAATTAACTCCCAATGGAAATATGAATTAACTCCCAACTTTTTCCAAGTATGAATTAACTCCCAAAAAAATATGAATTAACTCCCAATGAAAATATGAATTAACTCCCAACTTTTTCCAAATATGAATTAACTCCCAAAAAAAAATGAATTAACTCCCAATGAAAATATGAATTAAGTCCCAACTTTTTTCGATTATGAATTAACTCCCAATGAAAATTAATTAACTCCCAAAAAAATGAATTAACTCCCAAATTTTAACTGCCAAATTTGTATGGAAGAATTTTGGGACTTAATTCATTTTTGATTTGGGAGTTAATTCATTGGGAGTTAATTCATAGCGCCGAAATTATGATTATTTTTGGTCATTTCAGACCATGCCACGCCCATTTTAACATTTAGGGGGCGGAATTCTTGAAAATGTGTTCTCATTGCTCCTCCACAGTGTAAGACCTATCGCCATTCAAAATTTTAGCTTCCTGGGCCGGGGAGTATTAAAATTTTTACTATTTTTGGTCGTTTCAGACCGTGCCATGCCCATTTTAACCATTTAGGGGGCGGACTTCTTGAAAATGTGTTCTCATTGCACCTCCACGGTTTAAGACCAATCGCCATACAAAATTTTAGCTTCCTGGGCGGGGAAGTATTGAAATTATGACTATTTTTGGCCGTTTCAGACCATGTCAAGCCCATTTTAACCATTTAGGGGGCGGAATTTTTGAAAATGTGCTCCCATTCCACATCAATGGCGTAAGGCTAATGACAAAAAAAGATTTCAGCTTCCTGGGCCTTGTAGTATACGTACTGAAATTATGACCATTTTTGGTCATTTCAGACCATGCAATACCCCTTTTAACCACATAGGGGACAGAGTTCGCCCTTTGGGGACAAAAACTTACTAAAAACGATACTTGCAACCTAAGTAACATACCCTGTGAGTGTGAAGTCAATCTGTCGGGTGGTTCAGCCGTGAAGGTCGGACAAACATACGCACCAACGTTTTTATATATTAAGATACTGTCAGGAGCATATCCGGCGTTCTGCTAGCAGTGTAGCCAGCGTTTTGCTTACTGGGGGTTGCAATCCTTACTGCGGCCAAAGGCCGCCAAACGCAAAAACTTTATATACAAATACTGTTAGCACCGTAGCTGGCGTTCTGCTTACTAAGGGTTACAATCTATGCGAACATTAACATATCAACATAGTCTCCTTTTAGCTTGATACATTTAAGGCTCAGTTTCATAGACTCCGTTTGCGTGCGTATACGTCAGAAATCTCACGCAAGAAAAGTTAAAATCTATGTAAGCATATGGGATGAGTTTCATAGGAACCGTGCGTTTACATGCGTAAACGGATAGATGTACGTCGGATACGCACGTCAGATTCTTAAGGTAATCAATGTGAATGACACCTCGTGCATCGCAAAAAACTGTGGCCATGACCTTGTTGGCGACAGACCCACCTTGGCCTTCTTTGGTGCACGTTCACCCGAAAAAGCCCACTATCTTAATTGTTGTTTGGTTTCTGGTGTGGTGTAAAGGATCTGTAAAATTCGTTCGAATTGCAGTTGAACATCACCAAACACTCCTTTGAAGTGGTGGAAGAGCAATCGCGACCTGAACGTTCGGCGTCACTTGTGCTGGTACGAACACAATGGAACTCAGTAAACCATTGAAATTGATGGTGCAGAGTGCCCATAGTGTTTATCAAGTCTTCCCTTGGTTTCGGTGATGGTTTTTTACGCAAAAAATAATGCTTAAATTTTACTGATTCTTCTGATTTACTGATTTCTTTACTCAAGAGTTGTCTGCTTTCAATGGCTGCCAAACATAAACTAAATTGCGCAGCTTGCTTTTACAACAGTCTATTAATAGATGGCAGTTGACGGAGGTGTCGCATTTGAAGTTACTGCGCGGCAAAGACAAAAAGTTCACTGACTTCTTAAACTGCCCTCGCATCATTATTGGTTGTGTATAATAAATATCTTTTACGCTGTGTTTAATATACTCCTATTTTGCACCTAGAAATATATTTTAACCTCAACTTTTTAAAATATATCATCTACCTTTAGGCGCAATTGTTTTTCCCTAATTTAAATCTAAGACAAGAACCATTCCACGATACAAAGTGTATCACAAAAACTGGAAAATGGTTTTGACAAGCTTTCGCGAAATCTAACTTATTTTTTAACAGTATCCACTTCCACAGTATCTTCTTTGGGATGAAAAAAGCAAATTTTTATTTAGCAGCTTAAAAGCTGAAAAAGTGTTTATTAATTAATATACATTTTATATATCGCTTATACATAATTATTTACTGGCAAGTTTCATTTTGATATTATTTATCTTTCATTTTTAATTAGTTCCCAATGAAATAAAAGTACACAAAATGTGAATAAAATCCTTAATTCAATAAAGTTTATTTGTTTCATATAACTTTAATCTCAGAATTCGTGTGTAGGAATTTTTCCTTTGTTTTCCTAATTTAAATTTTGAGTTGAAATTTTCATTGGGAGTTTATTCATGGCGCCATCATTATGACTAAAGTATTTATATCTTAAATGCTGTTCAAACTTCCGCATTTAAATTACTTTTCCCTTCTAACCAGATCAAAATATTCATGAGCAGTAGACCCAGAGATAGGTGTCGAAATAAGTGGTGGTAGTTATAGTGAATACACAATTCATTAGAGTCGTGTTTTTCAAATGTAGTAATAGTCCCACGAATTTATTTGTCTTTAATTATTACAAACTGCAGCGGAGAACGCTCTTTTTCGATATTGAAGCGTGAAAAGTTACATAATGAGAAACATAATGGGACAAGATCGTCTAAATAACCTTGTCTTAATTAATATTAATCGTAATTTACTTAGAGAGATTGATTTGTCAAGTGTTACTTCTAAATTTGCACACATTAAATCGAGAAAAGTTTTTTTGTAAAAATTTTGTTTTGTTTTATTATCACAAAAAATCTAGGGCCCCTTGGTAACATTTGCTACGGGCCCCGCACAGGCTTCATTCGTCCCTGAGCTTCTTTCGTGGTTTATTGGCTCGCCTTGTCAATTCGATTATATACGATGGTTGCTACATAAGCTTCAAGATAGACAAATAAAAACAAATATTTATAATCGAAAATCGCTTTGTTTTTTAAAATATTCTCCATGAAGATCAATACACTTTGCTTGCGTTTGAACCAATTTTCGAAGTACTTTTTCACTCCAGTTGATGTACTACATATGATTTGAACGCATCTTAGTGATTTGATTTGAACCGCTTCTTCAGGCGTCGAAAAACGTTGACCTCGCATTTTATTTTTGCTCTGCGTGAATAAGAAAAATCATTGTGTGCCAAATCAGGGCTGTAGATGACCCATCAATTCAATGTTTTGAAAGGTCAAAAACGTTTTTGTGTGAGCTGAAGTGTGAAAGCTTGCATTGTCGTAATGGAAAATGATTCGTCTTTTGCGATTGGTTTCCCTGATTCTTCCGAACATTTCTGGCAAACAAATGTTGGTGTACCATTTAGAATTGACCGCTCCACGTTGCTTTAATTGAACGGTGGCGACATGTGGAGTTATTCCGAACAAACAGCCGACCATTTGCGTCTATGTGCTTTGCGTCCGTGCGCGACCAACTTTTGCGGGATTTGGCTCGTCTTGAAAGACCCATACAGTTGATTGTTGTTTAGTTTCGGGTTTATATGCATATATCCATGTTTCGTCGCCTGTCATGATCTTATAGACGTCTTTTGAAGCACCGCCATCGTATTTTTTTAGCATTTCATTGGACCACTCGATGCGAGCCTTTTTGAATGATTGTCAAATTATGCAGAACCCAACGCGAACAAATCTTTCTGACGGCCAAGTGGAACTAATGCCCAAGTAAGCGTCAATCTCACGGTATGTCACATGACGATCTTTCAATATCAGTTCACACACAGCATCGATGTTTTGTGGCACAGCAGCCAATTTTTGGACGACCTTGACGAAATTCGTTCTGTAGTGAAGTGCGACCACGATTGAATTCGGAAAATCCAACAATACACGGTGGCTCGAGGTGGTGCTTCATCACCAAAAGTCAAAGCGATTGGATCGACATCAAAATGTTCACGATTTAATTCCATTTTTTTACCAAGATGAATGTTCCAAGTATCTGTAAACAACAGAAGTAGCACTCGTATGACGCACACGTTCTGTGTACATTCACCATTAAAAATGTTAAACTTTACGATGACAATGTCAAATTTGGCACATTCACATTAGTGTGGCCATATCTCAAAACTCAAGTATCAACCCTCGTCGTCTGTCCATATTTGATTTGGACACATAGTACATATTTTATTATGTCATTTGTCTTTTTTAGGTAATTGTTTGTCAATTTGTTTGTCTTCTGCATTATTCTTTGTCCGCCAATATGGCTTTTTATTTTACGTGTTTAACCATTTTTAAAGTCACTGAAACACGGCGATAAAAAGTAGTTGCAATGTTCACACTATATGTTTTGTAAATACATAATTTTAACAATTAGGTTACTCACAGTTTTCCTCATAAGTTATGAGGTCCTAAGTTATGGCTTTTAACTGTGAACAATTAGGCAATTCAGACTTACCCTTATAAGTTTAAAATCTCATAACTTGAGAGTCATAGACAATTTTTTGTTGTTTTGCACGTATTCTGTTGTTAGCATACATATAATGCTAAGAGCTATGTTTTTCAAAAAATCATAACGTGTCAGTCCGTCAAAAAAATTCAAAATTTGAATTTTAAAAAAATTCAAATAATTAAGCTCAATTTAAATGAGTTTGGAAAGCGAGCAAGTCAGTAAAACTGAAAAAAATATTCAACACAAGCATTTACATCGATGCATTTCAGAACGATCAAAAAAAGATTCGCTCACGATTAGATTAGATTAATTTTAAAGTTAAAATGTCAAAAATATCCGTGAGCGCTTTCTTTTTTGATCGTTCTGAATGGCAACGATGTAAATGCTTATTCTGCAGACAATTTTTTTTTGTCATTTTTACTAATCTTCTCGCTTTCCAAACTCATTTAAATTTGGTTTATTAATTTTTAATATATATGTAGGAATACGAATTAAAAATACGAATTGATGGGCACTTTGCAGTACCAGTAAAATTGCAAAAAAAATAAATTCTTACTGATAATGAAATTTCTGTTTTCATTTCATTGATTAATTTATTTCATTAATTAATTTTTATTGATTACTGAAAATAGTTACTGGTAATTAAAAAATTATGCACACTAAATTAAAAAAATGCTATTAATTTTTTTTTATTTTAAACATGTATTATACTCGTGTTATATGTTGTTAGGTTTTCTTAAAACAAGCATTTTAAAATTTTCATCGGTAAGCTTTTGCCTTCTGGAACGATTCACAATCCCAGCGAATGAAAATAACCGTTCTACAGGTGCAGATGAGGGTAATGGGGTATTGTTTTTTAGAAACACGTTTTTAATTGCTGGATGATTTTTTAGACAATGTGTCGTGCGTCTCGTTCGTATAAAATTGTTTCTTGAAGATAATTTCCCAAGTCAGTGGAAACACACTGTATGCTAACATCTGTTAAAGTAAATATATAAATACATATATTAATACAAATATTTATTGGGAAAGTTTTTGGGAAGTTTTTATACTAAAAAATCAAGGAATGATTTTTGTGGTGTTTGAGGCAAACACGAGTTTCGGCATCTGCTATTTCACCATACTTCACCACATAAGTGTTGAACATTTTCTTCACTTCTTATTCTGTTTGCGTTGTTGCTGTTTTTAAGAGAGCTTTTAATAATTGTAATTTTATTTCAGGAATAGATATAGCCGCAGTAACAACATCCCAAGCGTCTAGCTGCATCAGGAAATATTTTTCAATTTTTTTAAGTAGAGCTTCTTGCATTTTTTCGCTTACTTCGGCTAAATACGTAAAGCTCGTAGGCTCAAAACGACGCATTTTCAATCTCAAAGATACTATAGTCGGGACAAAGTAACCAAAATACATGGTCATTTCGCCCTGAAGGAAATCGATCGCTTCTGCTATAGGTCCCATAAGCTGTATGTATTCCTCCAAGTACTCAAGTTCATCACTGAGAATGGTGGGAATTTTCAGACGATAACACAATTCGGATAAATTTATTTTATGTTGCAGCAACTTCTTTACGGAATCATAAAGTGAGTTCCACCTTGTTATGCATGAAGTTAAAAAACTAGGGTTTATAACTGCATTGATTACTTATGCAGATTTTGGTCTATTGCATTTGTTCCAAAGCTGTGTGCATTAGAAAACAAAAATATAGATGTAAAAATAATGCAGTTGAAATAAAATAAATTTTTACCTGTTGAAAGACCTTTTATGAATATCTTTAATATCCTGACTTGAAGAATTCATAATTTTGTTGAAATCTATTGTCGCTAGAAGAATTAAAGTGTGACTCGCACAAGGAAAATGCTTCGACAGTCGTTGAGTTACAGATTGAATTGAGTTACAGATTGAACTAAATTTTATTTATTTTCATTTCATTACTGATTTTTAATTACTGAAAAAAAAGCAGTAATCAGTAAATTTTTACCAGTAATGCAAACTAAATTTCATTTTCAGTAAATTTTTACTGATTACTGCTATTTATAATGCACTTAATATGTATATATTGCAGTGTGCCCATGTATGACGAATACATACCTTTAAGAGTTATGTATATGTGTACTAACAACAGAATACGTGTCTGTGTGTGTGTGTACTAACAACAACAAAATGTCTATGCCTTTCATAGAAAATGTTATGAGTCTTTATGACTTATAAGGGTAACTGTGAATTGCCTAAATATTCCAAAATGATCCTTATTTGTCCCAATTTTCCAAAAATTTTTAAAAAATGTTGAGTCATTAAACAATACAGAATAGCAAAAACATTATTGATATTTACCAACTCAACAATAACAAGTAAGATCTTCGGCCTGGCCGAAGCTCATATACCCTACACCCGCATCTGTCGAAGTGATAAAAAGTGGGCGGGTGACACCTACTTTTTTTAATTTACAGGAAGCAAATTTTGATCTATTAACTCATCTACAACACAGCTTTTCCTATCAAAAACCTTATTATATGGTATAGTATATAAGCGGGCGTGTCGCGCCCATTATTGAGAACATATTTTAGTCTAAGATGGTGGACTCGGAAATAAAATTTCAGCTGAAAATTCGGTCTATAAGCTAAGAAATTGAGCTATAAGCTCGAATCAGTGCATATTTTTTATAAAAAGTAGGCGTGGCACTGGTCCGATTTTTTCGTTTTCAATACCAAACAGCGTAGGATAACAAAGAGTATTCGTACCAAATTTCATGACGATACCTCTATTCGTTTTCCTGTAATCGTGATTTCCACAGACGGAAGGGCGGACAGACAGACAGACGGACGGACATGGCTAAATCGAATCAGGAGGTGATTCTGAGCCAGAACATACATAAATACTTTTCTATACCTGCCACGCGTCCTTTAATGCGTTACAAACGGAAGAACAAAGTGAATATACCCTCATCCCTTCGAGTGTACGGTATAAAAACAAAATAACAAAATGCCGAATACTCGAACCTTCAATGTCTTTCTCTTTGATATCACAAATTAAATAAAAATACGAAATGTAGCCACGCGACGATGACTCGTCTCATGTATTTAGTATTTATATGAGAGCAACAGATCGCAAATTAATTTAGTTTCAAGCTAAAACTCAATGTGTTTGGATCAAATCACTTGACTTGAATTGTTCAAAAAAATTAATACCGGTTTTTGCAAAAGAAAAAAAAAATAAGAAAGTTAAACTTTTTAAATAAGAACATTGTATAATAAAAGAAATTAAATAAAAGCCTTGCTAATTTGTAGAGAGTAAAAGAACTAAAAATACATAGAAAACGCAGTATTGATTGAAATCATTTGATTTAATATAAATTTATAAGGTGTTTTAGATATACCAAGAAGTATATAAAAATATATAATCATGCATACAAAAATGTGGTGTATTCAAATGTACCTTTGCCTCGCTGCCATTTTTTTCACCTGCATTGCAATCGCACATGGTGCAGTTTACTCACAGCCGGCTACAATCAATCCTGGTAAGTATTTAATCGCCGCCTGGTGACGCCGATTAGGACAATGCTAAGGATACATAAGCTCATGGTTACAAAAGCGACTTTTGGCAAAGACAAACAAGAGTCGCCCCTGTAATAATGACCATTAGCGACAATGAACAACGGCAACAACACCGAGATTGGAGACGATAATTACGATTATGACCACAATGATAAATTTAACCGTGACGACAGTATGTTAAATTATAGAGGAAGTGAAGTAGATTGTGAAGAAATGAAGAATGAAAGAAAAATTTAAGAAACAAACGTACTTCGAGTAAAAACAAAAGCAAAATTCATACTTATTTAATATTTACTTTATAAGATTTCAATATATTTAAAGATTATACATATAATTAATTATTAATGAATTTTAATTTCTTATATTTTGGTTTAACTAATTTTTATTTAAATTACTTACATTAATTGAAAATAGTATACATATAGAAAATATAAAAAATAATAGAATATAATAAATATCCCTTATTTCTATTTTTTTATTTTATTATTGGTTTACAAGTACATATAAATATATTAATTCCTTTGAAAATCATCGTCAATTTAAAAATGGTTGTTGTTTGGTGCTAATTACGACATTGTCCTTATTCCAAGTTATATAAAAAAAACAAAAACGACAATGAAACTGAAACTGAAGATAATTTATTTGTTTAATTGAAGCATATAATAACAACAACAATGCAGCGCAAAATAACACGCCCTAATTTACTATTTTTTTATTCTAAACATAGATAATATATGTTTACGATGAAAAATTCTTCATTTACACATTTTATAATGGTCGCGACCCCCACCGACACTAAGCATTAATTAACCTTGACACAAATGCATTTATTATGCACTCAATATGTGATTAACTTATTGTGTAAATTAAATACAACTTCAAGAAAATCTGTTTATTGAAATTTATATCGTTCAATATTTGAATTTGAACGAATATGTTTATTTTATGAAACCGAAGCAAAAAAACCCCAATTCTTTGACGTCAAAACATTTGACGAAAATTAAGAAAAAAAATAAAAACGTTAAAAAAAATATAAAAAAAATAACGTTATAAACGACACAATAAAAAATGTTAATTATTTCCAAGACAAAAATTCCAAAAAACCAAAAGAGCAACAGACGTCATCTTCTGCTAAATACGCCGAGTTTTTTACGAGACAAAACAAACACAAAATAAATAACAAAAAACCGGTAATATCCAGTGAGCTTCGCTGAACAGAAGAAATCAACAACAAGTACACGAAACTAACGAAATACCCGCTACTAGTAAATGAAGTAAATAGTGTGCAAAGTTTTTTTTAACTAATAAATCAAGCAATCAGTCGACAGACCAAACAACTATTGTCTCTTTAATCATCTAAAGCAGTGTTTCTCAACTCAAAACTCATCACGGACCGGAAAAAAATACTTTTTTTATGCGGACCGGTGAGAATATTATTTCTGATTTAAAAAATTATCTGTTATAAAAAAACTGCAAACTACAATGAGCAATGAATATTTCTTATTTATTTACCAGTACATAAGTATACTAAACATGGTGATCGCTGCTTCTGCTTTTTGTACAATCTGTATATTGTTTTTGAAATTGTTTCTAATTAGTCATAACACAATTATGACTAAACATATCCAAAAAATTCGACTTGTTACCAAATTAAATATATATTTTTAAAGTTTTTGCGGACCGGTCAGATTAGAGTTGCGGACCGGTCAGATTAGAGTTGCGGACCGGCGGTTGAGAAACAGTGGTCTAAGGGTTGAAAGATTATGATTATGATGCGTATTGAACCAAAGAATATTGAACAGTTAAATTGAAAAAATCAATTTTCACATACTGGAATACTAAGAATAGTCGTTTCTTTATTGTTAAAAAAAATAAGTCGACGAATCAAACTATTTATATAAAAATCGCCCTTCATTTAAATAATACACATTTCAAAGATTTTTTCATTGGGTTTCCTATAAACTTGGGTTCATATTTTAAGTGATTTTTAAAAAAAGAAACCAACAAAGGTCTTTGTGAAGACCGTTTTCTTATTCGTTCTCAGTTTTATAATATTTAAACACAAAAGCAATAAACAACAGAACTATAGAAAATAAAAAAGTTTATTTGCGAAAAAAAATTAAGTTTTTATATAGGAAATGCATTTAAAAGTTACTTTTCGTTTTAGTTTAACACAATTAAAAAGTTTCCGATAAAATTAAGTTTATATAAAATGAATTGATCTTTTCAAATTTATTCTAAGCAAAACACGTTTGCATACAACACCCTTTATTTGTGACAATTTTTAATTCTAAATAAATATTTTTCTTAAAATACTCCAACCACGAATAGAGATATATTTTCCACCTGTCTCCCCCCCACCCCTCCCCCTTCCTATCTACTTACTCTAGCCCATCAACGCTTCTCTGTATTTATGAATATTAATCGATCACGTTTATTCTTAATTTCTTACGGAATTCAAAACAAAATAAAAAACTTTACTTCCTCATAAACGACAATAACAGCAGTTACTGATGAAAAAACTACAGTCATAAATAATTTATTAATTTTGTCTTTTCTTTCTTTCTTTTTTTTCATCTGTTTAGCGTACCCCGGCAAATGTTTCGATAAACTGACACATCACGCCATGCTGCCCAGAAAAGAATATCGGCCGAAAGGCATCTGTGCCGCTATGACGTGTGACATCGACAAGTTGACCATCAACATCGAAACGTGTCCGTACATCGAGATGCCCGGCTGTGAAGAGCTACCAGCAGCGCCGACATGGTCCTTCCCCAAATGCTGTCCCCAATTCAAGTGTACCGATTCGAAAACCGGTAAAGAATTCATTGTTTCTATGTGAAACTGAACTGAACTCTGACTGTGTTGTGGCTGACCTTTTGTCGGGCCAAAAAGAGTGCCTCTATCATAAGCAAAAACGTGATTTTCATTGTCTATCGCCTTGTACAAAAATATCTCAAAAATTAAATTAAATTAAATTAATTGAATTAAATTTAAAAAAGTTTAGCAACAAAACATTCATATCTTCATAATATTTAAGTATTTATTAAAAATTTTGTAAATAGTCGTTGTTTAGAAAATAAAAATATTAATTGAATTAATTTAAGTAATTTAAAATAAAAACTATATTTTAAAGAAGTATGTACTTACATATATCTATCACCCGCAAGTGTTATCATTGAATTTATCGTTTCAGTGTCCAACGAATATATTCTATGTATGTACGAGTATATTAAGAGTAAGTCTGATGATAGGGTCTTAAACTACGATAAATCAGTTTATGTTTTTAAAAACTTGCTTGAAGATGAGAATTTGGCCTCATTTGTGCTTGAGTTTATACGAGGTCTATTACGTATATTCGATTTTCAATTTTTTTGTGGCGTTATGTTGGTACTCATGTCTCTCACTTATGCTGACAAGTTCGGCAAGTTTGAATGTTGAATGTTAATGAATGTTCAGTTAATTTTTAACAGCTATTTTGCTTGGTCGTGTTTTGGATCGTCTTTGATTTTTGCAAATCATGCCGATTGGGGTGATTGAAGTTTCCACGTCATAACCATAAACCCATGGTTCGTCACCAGTTATGACATGGTTCGTCACCAAATTTGGGTCGTCGCGGACAGAGTTCAACATCTCCTTAGCAATGTTAATGCAATGCTGTTTTTGGTCGAAATTGAGCAATTTTGGTACGAATTTCGCTTAATTTTGTTTTTGTTTTTAAAATTCATGCTCCCCTACTCTGACTGTTCTTCTGTTGTTGGTGGTGGTTCTACCAACATTTCTCGCAGACGATGCCACCATGTACTTTGTCTTTCCTTCATAATGCTGGTGATGATTGTGATTGGTGATGATTGTCTTCTTGATGTGTCAGAGTCCCGAATAGCTTTCTCCAACGCCAGATTGAAGAGGAGGAAGGCCAGCTAATCCCCTTTTCGGAGTCCATTGAAAACCTTGACGGGCTTAGACAGAAATAAAATGTTGGTCATGGTCAGCCCACATAGTCTTGTTAGCTTGTTTGGAATGCCTAATTCTCTCATGGCTTTATACAGTTCTACCCTGGCTATGCTATCGTAGGCGGCTTTAAAGTCTATTAACAAGTGGTATGTTGGAATATTAAATTTAACACATTTTTCCATAGCCTGCCTAAGGGTGAAGATTAGTTGTGGTGATCAGTTGTTGATCAGTGGTGATCAGTTGTTGATTTGAATTGAACAACTGATCAGGTGGTGATCAGTTGTTGATTTGCCTGGTCTGAAACCACATTGATATATTCCGATTATGGTTTCCGCGTATGGGGCTATCCGGTCTTGTAGGATAGAGGAGAATATCTTATAGCACTTTGTAGCACTCAACAATGTTATACCCATATAATTGCTGCATTCTGTAACATCTCATGTTCCCATACGTGCACTCCTTGTGCCTCCACGTGGGCCTGCATTCTTGATCAGCTCGGCTGATAAACCGTCAGCTCCTGAGGCTTTGTTGCCTTTGAGCCGGTTTATCGCCTTAAATATCATTACATTATTTACTTCGTACAAGAAAGTAAAAAGGCTACAACTACTAAAATTAGAATAACAATAATAACAGAAACAACAAAATAAGCTTATAAAAACAGAAAGTCGTTCGCCTTTTTCGATCTTAGAGAATTGTCAAAAATCTGCTGCGGGTGAAACGCGGGCAGAAAGTGTCACTTTGTATTGTTTTTGTATTGCCTAACCTCTTCAATAATTTTTACCGCAATATCCATCCTAAATATATGTAATAAATCATTAAATTTTACTTTATATATTGTAGTTATTTATTTATAAGTTTATTTAAACAATGAAAATCACGACTGGTTTTGTGAAAAGTTATTTCGGAATGAAAAATTAATTAACAGATATTTTTCATTTCAATTCTAAAAATTCAACGATTGCTTATTTCAACATCCCCTCTCAATCGTAAAATCCAAACTAGAAGCGTAATTCATTAAAAGTTCTTGTATCCAAGGCTTTTGTAAAAATATCAGCTAATTGTTCTTTTGTACCGATGGGTTTAATTACTATTAAGCCCTTTGCTACATTATCACGGATAAAGTGATATTTCACGTCTATGTGTTTGACTCGTTTGGTTTCCAGATTATTTGTCATGCCAATGCACCCTCTATTATCTTCAAAGATGGTCACAGCTTCTTCTTTCATTTCATTTAAATCCTGCATTATACCTCGCAACCATAAGGCTTCTGCAGTCGCGGAACTTAACGCTATATATTCAGCTTCGCTGGATGATGTGGCAACTGTAACCTGTTTCTTACTGGACCAGGAGACAGTACATCCGAATACTTTAAAAATGTAACCACTGACGGATTTTCGGTCTAAGGTATCGGAAGCCCAGTCGGCATCAGCATATCCAATGATTGGTTCATTCTGATTTTGTTTAAAATTTAATTTCAAAGATCTTGTTCCTTTTAAGTATCTAACAATTCTTTTTAAGTGCTGCCAGTGTAATATATTCGGGTTTTGTTGGTATCGTCCCATATACGCAACAGTGTAACATATATCCGGCCTTGTGCATAGCATTATATACATGAGACTTCCAATCAGTTCACGATAAGGTTTGTCAATTTGGATTTCTGTTACGTTTGGTTCTAATTGTAAACCTTTTTCCATTGGAGTTTTCACTGCATTGCATTCCATCATGCCAAATTTCTCTAGGAGTTTGTCAACGCTTGCTTCTTGAGATAACCTAAGATAGTCTTCACCGAATTCAATTTTTATTCCCAAGAAATACTTTAATATACCGCAATCGGACATTTCAAAACGGGAGGAAAGATCCTTTTTAAGTTTGTCGATAGTTTCCAATTTACTTCCAACTATCAACAAGTCATCCACATACAAAATCAAAATTAGTACATCTTGCTTATTATCGGGTTTTCGTATATAGACAGTAATCATGTTTAGATCTGTTGAACTTGAGTGAGAGGAGAAAATTATTAAATTTTTCATTCCAACAACGAGGAGACTGCTTTAACCCATAAAGAGATTTAATAAGCTTACAAGCCATTCCCGGTTCAGCATTAATTTCTTCGGGTATAGACATGTAAATTTCTTCTTTGAGGTCCCCATGGAGAAAGGCGGTTTTGACATCCAATTGGTGAAAGTGGTATTTCCTCTGTATACCTACAGCTAAGACGACGCGAATGGTGGTTAGTTTTGCAACAGGAGCGTAGGTTTCTGTATAATCCAAACCATACTTTTGGAGAAAACCTTTAACGACAAGTCTTGCCTTGTATCTCAACGGATTTCCGTTTTCATCTTCCTTAATTCGAAAGACCCATCTTGACTTCATCTGTTTTACAGCTGGTGGTATATTTACAATTTTCCACACATTGTTAATCTCCATAGATTTAAGTTCCTCCTTCACTGCTTTTATCCAATATTTGGAACCAGTTCTTTCAGCGATTTCATTAAAGGAATTGGGGACACCTAATGGTATGTGAACCGCGGCAGAATTCGCCCTACGTTCAACAACATAGTCACCGAACTTACGTGGAGGTCTGCGTTCGCATTCGCTGCGTCTTAGAGGTACTTCTTGGAGTTTGGGGCTATTTGATGTAGGTATCGTAGGGGATTCAACTTCTTCAAGTGACTCTTCTTCATCAAATACGGCATCCTCGAAATTATCACTTGCCTCTGATTCGTTGTGTTTATCTGGATTGAAAGGATTTTCATTATTTGGCGTAGATATTGCGATATTTTCAGCTCGACTCGACGGCTCATTTTCTAATGTAGATACGGCAACACTTTCTTCTTTCCCCTCTTGCTCGTAGCTTTTCATGACGATTAATGTTTGTTTTTCGTTGCAGAGTTTTGTATTAACATCCTTCATTTTAAAAGGGAAACAGGACTCGTCGAATTTTACATCTCTTGCAGTAAATATCCTTTTTAGATCCATGTCCCAAAGTTTATATCCATTTGAAGCATATCCCACCATCACGGCTTTGCGGCTTTTTGGATCCAATTTCTTTCTGTGTTGATTTGGAATCCATGCATATGCCTTGCAGCCAAAAATCCTAAGTTTTTCTAAATTTGGTTTGTATCCATACCATATTTCCGACGGTGTCATCAAATTTTCTAGGGTTTTTGTGGGACTGCGATTTATAATATAAACACTGGCCAACACGGCTTCATGCCACATATTTTTGGGAACTTTGGATTCAATCATCATTGTTCGAACTTTTTCTACGACAGTTCTATTAAACCGTTCAGCCACACCGTTCTGTTGTGGCGAATAAGTTATAGTTGGTTCTATTTGAATACCCTTAACTTTGTACCAATTTAATTGCTCATTTGACATGTACTCCCTACCTTGATCAATGGTAAGTTTTGAAATTGCAGCATTGAACATTGCTCTTGTTAATGCTTCGTATTGTTTGAAAGCTTCGAATACTTCAGACTTTTTCTTAATGGGAAATACCATCGCAAAGTGACTGTAGTCATCGATAAATGATACAAAGTATCTTGAGCCGTTCCAAGACACAGGGTCAAATGGCCCACAGACATCTGAATGTATTCGTTCCAATGGTCGTGTTGCACGTACACGTGTCCTATCAAATGGTTCTCGGCTTTGTTTGCCTTCAATGCATACATCACAAAAGTGTACTTTAGATGATTTTATGTCATTTATCACATTGCTTTTTATAAGTTTTTCAATACTTCGCTGCCCAATATGACCGAGTCTACTATGCCATAACAAGCTGCTATTTACTGTACATTGATCTGCTGCAGCTCTATTCAAAGTTATCTCCAGTTCGTACAGGTTTTCTCGAAGAAATGCTGTTGCAATTACTTCTTTGTTTCTTAAGATAACCGCTTTGTTTTTACGGAATTTTATTTCCGCTCCTGCAATTGTAAGCTTGCGGACTGATAGGAGGTTATCTCTTAGTTCTGGTACATACAGAACATCTTTCATCATAAATTGAATACCTTCGTTACTTGTCCCATTTATTTCAACACTTTGCTTAGCTAAAAGTTATTGACTATTTTTAGCTACGTTTATTTCAACTTGGTATTTAAGATTGCAAAGATTCGAAAAATACCAGCTTTCATTTGCCAAATGGTCACTTGCCCCCGAATCAAGTTTGAATGTAACTTTGTTTTTATTTGTGTTTACAAGATTTCTAGGATTTCTATCCGACATAAAGCAGAATTTATTGTTGTTGGCACTATGGGCATCACCTTGTCTGCAGTTTCTTGCTAGGTGACCAAATTTGTTGCATTTAAAACATTTTCCATTGAATTTCTTCTGTAAGTATTTCTTTTTGCTAGCAAATGCTGTTATATCTGGCACTACTTCATCATGACGATCACCCAATTTTGTTTTTTCTTCCATTAACCTTGCTTTTGCCATATTGAAGGTCAGTTTCCCATCATCTAAATTTTGAAGAGCGGTTACCAGCGGATCGAATTTTTCTGGTAACGTCAGAAATAATTGGGCTAAAAGATCACTTTCTTCTAAAGTAGCACCTGCTTGCTTTAACTGCCGTATAATGTTTTCGAATTGTAATAGATGTGATGTAACTGTATCACTTCCTTTAATTTGGAGCTTGCTTAGTTGCTTGCGTAATAACAACTGGTTCACCAATGACTTCTTTGCGAACAGATTTTAAACTCTCCCACATGCCCCTTGCGGTTTCTTGGTCTCTAACATAACAGAGACAGTCGGAATGGATAAATCCCACTAGGCGATCTTTAGCCTTTCTGTCCTTTTTAAGAAACTCTGTCCTTGCTGCTTCTTCTATAGGAGCACTGTTTGTTACAACTTCCCACAAATTTAGCGAATCCAGATGAATCCGAACTCTAAACTGCCAGTCGTCAAAACCGCAACCGTTAAACTGCGGGATTCCATGAGAAGCTTCTTTGCTGTCGCCCATAACCTATTGTAGTTATTTATTTATAAGTTTATTTAAACAATGAAAATCACGACTGGTTTTGTGAAAAGTTATTTCGGAATGAAAAATTAATTAACAGATATTTTTTATTTCAATTCTAAAAATTCAACGATTGCTTATTTCAACATTATATTTATTTAATATTTAATACATCAGTACAATAAACCCTCCGTATATTTTTCAATACAATTTGTCGGATTTTCGGTACAAAGTGGTACCAGTTTTCGAGCGAAAATGTGCGAAAGACTTGCTGCCGTAATAAAATATATTTTTCAGGGCAGCAGCAGCACCCATAAGCTTCTGTACAATTTCTGTGTGATGTCGCTGCCGCGTTTACCCAGTTAACCGCACGCCAGAGATAATCCAGATTTTCACAAGCACTACTGTGATTTTAACGTGAAATCGTTAAATCGTTTTCACTGTGATTTTAACGTAAAATTGTTAAACGTTAAAATCACAGCCAGAGTTGCATTTCTCAGCATTTTTCAGGAGTTTCCTATCTCCTTATCTCTGCCGCACACTGTTAATGCTACAGATTAACCGAGAAAGATATCAACCGTTTGCCAGTTGAAAAACCGAAACTGTGCTGTGTGCCAATTTCTTATATATTTTACATTTAATTTAAATAATGACACTGAAGTTTCCACATCGCCGAAACTGTAGCGCAATTGTGTAACGTCCTAGACAAAATTCGGTATCAATCGTTAGCATATGATCTATAATGCAAATTGATTTTTTCACCTATTTAGATTGTTAAAAAGCCTAAGCATTTTTTTCAAACACTTTTTGGCTACATACTTGTACACTCTAAAAGGTTCAAAGTTAATTTATTGCAAAGCATTATTTTATTTTATAATTTTATTTTTCATGCAATACTTCTACCAAAAGTTTACCAATTCAGGCATTTCTTCGCACCACACATCCACACAAAGTTTTTTATAAAGGTTTTGCAAAGAATATACATTGTATATTCCTTGGTTACAGCTTATTCTTACGGCACGCAATATTTTGGCCATCAGTTTGTGCGGTAAAGCTATCCATATTTGCATGTACCATTTAGCAGCTACGCTTTTGTCCATTTAATAATGTTTCGTAATTAAATACATTACATATATCAATTTATTGTCAATATGCTATTCCACCTTGTTGTAATATAATATTTGCATTATTTGTTATTATAGATTACTAGATGTACCCGTCCCCGCGTTGCTGTGGCTCATTCTGGTTAAATGGTTAGAAAGCGTGTGTTGCTTCCGACCACAAATGATATATTCCTCATAGAAACGTTGCAACCTGTTATCACCCCATCAGGGATTGGATTTTGAAAAATGCCGAAATATGTATTTGATTAATTATATGAAAGAGTATTAAGACCAAGTTTCAAGCAAATCTGACCACAAATAAAATATTCCTCATACAAACTTTGCAACCCCTTTTCACCACCTTAGGGTTCGAAATATCCGTTCTTAGTGCTTGTATACATCATAAAATTCGAGCTTTCTAGGTCCAAGCGTTTAGCCTGGGCGTTGATGAGTCAGTCAGGACTTTCATTTTTATATATGTATAGAGATTAATTATTATAGATTAATAAAAAATATTTCGTATACAATTTTTATCAATTTTTAAATAAAACGCATATCGCTAGCTCATCCACAGTTTTTAGTAACTCAACGTTTTTTGCCGTCAGCTCAAATGTCAAAATAACAAAAAACGTAGCTTAGATTTTTAAAATAATCACTTCTAGTGATAATTGTCGTTAACTCATGGTGCTACTGGTTTGTCATCAAACCCAATTTGACGGAAGATGAAAAAACGTGTTGCTAAAACCATCATCTCAATGTTGTGAACAAATTGTATCCGTTGTATTCTTGTATTTTATGAATGTATTGAACATAATATTGAAAAATTGCGTACGTTTTAATAATCGCCATCAATTAGTCCATAATTTTTCTTGGACTTCTTTACGAATGCAAGTCTTGTGTTACGACGTCAATAATAAAATGAGATAATTAATAAGCAAATTACTTGTTGTATGGTTGTCATTCTTGTTGTACGAGTTGTTGTTGTAATTATGTGTGCATGATGATTGTCAAATAAAACAAAAATGTAATAAATTCTGAAGTTAATTGATTGCTTAAGCAAGCATTTCAACAAGAGTAATTCACCTAAGAATTTATTCTGCTGAAATTATTATACCCTACACCCGAAGGGATGAGGGTATATTCACTTTGTTCATTCGTTTGTAACGCAATAAAGGAGGCGTGGAAATTCGGTGCGAATATTCTTTATTATCCTACGCTGTTTGGTATTGGAAATCGGACTAAGGAAAATCGGACCAGAGTCACGCCTACTTTTTATAGAAAATATGCACTCATCCGTGCTTATAGCTTGTAGGTTTAGATGTACAATTTCTTAGCTTGTAGACCGAATTTCCAGCTAAAATTTTATTTCCGAGTCCACCATCTCAGACTAAAATATATTTTTTTTTAAAACTGGGCGTGACACGCCCACTTATATACTATACCGATGAGGTGTTTGGTAGGAAAAGCAGTGTTGTAGATGAGTTAATAGATTAAAATTTGCTTCCTGTAAATTTAAAAAAAAGTAGGTGTCATCCGCCCTCTTTTGATCACTTCGACATTTGCAGGGCCACCTCCGGTGTTTTGCGGTGCCCGGAGCAAACCTAAAATTGCGGGGCCCTTTCTAAAAATAAACTAAGTAATAACAAGGCAAATTTAGAACAAAAGAAGTTTCACATTAACTAAATTTAACACCACTGCGATGGTCGATGGATTGCACTCACATACTGTGGTGTGAAGGAATTGCTGAATTGCAACTAGCGTTCACTGACTTCCGTTTCCCAGGCCTTGTCCGCTAGCATTCGCTAAATTGAACAGTGCAATTTACGGACCGCTGCTACGGATACAATTTCAAGTATAGACGAATAAAGCTTCATTTTGTAATAAAATGTGTTAGGAATTCTGACGAAACATCCTCTGCCGCGTTGTGCTTCGTTCCATGAAGCTCAATACTATTGATTGGTTGCGCCAGCCTTGGAAGTAGTCGCGGTGTCACCTCACGTCACGAGGATTTCTAGGCCTTATCCATTTGGTGATCATCGTAGCAAGCAGAACGATTGACGGTAAAAACAGAGTAACCAACTCATGTTCCACGTCATCTCATCACCAAGACATGTGATGCCGGCGATCCATAGTTATCTGGTTTTGTAATTCAAGAATGTTGTTGTTGGTTAGCTCATTTTGGAGGGATGTTAGGTTTTTTCTAGCTGGTGCTAATAGTGTGTTATGGTTCTAGTCGTGTTTTTGCTGAATTTTTCGTCCATTAAGAATTATTGGGGCAGGTCAGGAAAGGATGTGTACGATGTAAGACAGCTTGTTTTGACAGGTGGTATGAATTGTTACCGAGTCACCCCTCAGCAGACATCCTAGGGCTATATGCATTATACCTTAATTTTCTAACGTCACTTGCTTCGTTTAGGAGCCGCGCACAGCTGCTAGTTTTAATGGATGTCTTGTAGCGTAGATCCCCCAGCAAAACAAGAATAACCGAGTCGCACACACTATTGCATTATTTTCAAGAATCACTAACCCGGTCTCACTATTTTTTGACAATGGTGGCTGAGTGGGAAAGAAATGCCAATATTAACGTGGCTGAAATGGATTTTTTCTCATTCTGCCATTACTAGTGCCAGAAAAGCAGCGCAGAAAAAAATTAACGTGAACAAGGAAAGTTGTGTTTGAAGTGTTATTTCCATAAATTAACAAAAAAGATACAAACATTAAACAAAATATTTTTATTTTCAGCTTGTTAGATGTTCTGAAACATTTTCATTTGTTCTGAAGATTTCCTAAAGAAATCCAACTACATGAAACCACACAGTTCCTGCTCTATTTTGGAATACAAATATAATTGGAATACAAAGTACATACTTCAACATTAAATGTAATTTAATTTTGTGATTTTACCATTTGTGATATCATATTAATTAATAATTTCATTTTTATTTAAACCATTTCTTTAATTTCTTTACAAAGAACATTAATAAAAACATGATATTTACCATAACTTGCATTTTATTAGTTAAAAATTGGAAATGGTATCGCAACCTGGTATTTTACCGGTTAATTAACTGGTAGCGTTTGATAGAATGAACTCTTCGCAGATTCCTTAGCGTATGTCTACACTTCAGCACAGTCCTTGATTTCACCGACTCTGAACCTCTGCCTGGAAGACACTGCATTCATCACGCAGTCTAAACTGTTGAGCCCTGGTGCAGTGCGTCCGAAAAGAAGCCCGCTCCCGTTCCCTCTGCCGTTTTTAAACCGTCGGTAAAAAGTTTAACACCCCCTTGTTGTAAACCATCCTCTGACAGCCACTCATCCTTTCTGGAAAAAAAAACAGCAGAGATACTATCAAAATCAAATTTATTCAATAGGTAGTCCGTCGGTTGAAGCAAGACCGGCGCTGGTTCTTCCTAATACTTTCACAACACTCGCATGTCCATAGGGGGCTTCTTTGCAAAGCATCAGCTCCCTAATCCTTAGGAAGCTCTTGCCCGCTAAGCCCATAATGTACAAGTCCAGGGGCATTATGTGTAACAACATATCCAATCCTGCCTGCGGTGTGCTTTCCGTAGCTCCTGTAATTTCTATAGCAGCACATCTTTGAACCTTGTATAAGATATTGAGATTGCTGCTTCTTTCTATCGCTTTCCACCAAACAATACAACCATAGGTTAGAATTGGCCTTATAACTGCCGTATATAACCAGTGCACGATGTAAGGTGGCAGTCCCCAATATTTCCCTTTGGGCTGCATTCCTTTCCTTATTCTCTCAGTTGTATTTTCCTTCCAGGATAGCTTACTATCCAAAACAATTCCGAGATATTTTACTTTCTTTGATAGAGTTTGTAACGACCAAAAATCGTTACAACTAAATTCTTATCTAGACAGTAAGCAAGCGCTCAATTAGAGCATTCTTCGGCCTAGCGGCTAAAACATCTGTCTCGCAGCTCGGTGGCCAGGGTTCGTATCATGGCAAGGGCACGCCAACAACAACACTGTTGTCAAATATACAAGCGACACACTAATCTATTTTTGTTTTCATTCTCTTACGGCAGTATAATTCCCATCGAGTTCATAAACTCACAGTATTTAAGACAGAATTTTAACAGCAGAAAGGGACCTGATCTCAGGTAAGATCCAAGTGTATATTGTGACCGTAGGTTCATAGCCTACCACAAAAATACAACTTAAAGATTTGCTTGTCAGGTCCGATTATTCAGTACGCTGAATAAGACTAAGATTTTTGGTACGACCAAACCAGCTTGACTTTGAGGTTTTCTTATTTTTTTTGTACGACCAACCAGCTTGTCTGGAGGGTTTTCTTATTCCGATTTTTTTCGTACGACCGACCAGCTTGACTAGAAGGTTTTCAATTTCCTATTTTTTTTGTACGACCAACCAGCCTGCCAGGAGGTTTTCAAATTCTTATTTTTTTGCACCAGCTTGACTGGAGGGTCTTCTTTGAAGAAATTAACAAAGGAAAATTAAGAATTGTGAGCGACCCTCTGTCGCTAGGCACTCTGCCTACTTTTATTAGAGCTGTTGTAGAATTAAGAATTGTAAGCGTAAGTCGCCAGGTATTCGGCCTGCCCAGCAAAAACTGTCAAACTACCTAACCTTTACCCAAAGATTGTAAGCGACATTCTGTCGTCAGGCACTTTGCCTGTCTCCATTAAATATAAGTAGAATAAGTGAAAACCAATATACCCTGTCTGAGCTGAGCTACCAGTTAGCCAGTGAACTGATTGACACGTTAGTCAATCGTGCGGATTTCGGTAACGGTGGTGGATTTCCTAGAGGGTTGCGAGATCCCTCTACTATGGACACTGGGGCCACTGAGGATACCCCGGCTGGGAAAACAATCTCGTTACAAGTTAATGCCTTGCCCTCAATATGGGGTTGTCTAAAGTCTGGAAACTTATTTCTTCTAGTAAAGAGCCCAGTCTTGAAAGCATTAATGCCAAGACCACGCCCGTGCGCCCATCTACAAATTACCCTCAAGGCGGTTTCCATTAGCTCACTTATAGTAGACAAAAATTTACCAAAAACAAGTATGGCTATATCGTCCGCATAAGCTATGGCCATTATCCCTAGTCTTTCAAACTCCCTTAGGATACTGTCCACCACTAGGAGCCACAGTAGTGGGGATAAGACTCCCCCTTGAGGAGTTCCCCTAGTGGCCTCCTTCCTAAGGGTGCTGGCCCCCACGCTGGTATTTATGAGTCTGCTATTCAAAGGATTTCAAGAGTTGGTTCTCCAAATTATAGTTTTATAACGTCTATTATCAGGATGCACTAGGATTTGTCGACAAATTTTTTCCACATCTGTAGTGAATACGAATCATGGCAGTTTAAATCTTATTATTAAGGCGAACAAATCTGCCTGAATCTTAGGTCCGTTAAGCATGACGTCATTCGGTAATATTCCTGATGATGACTTTGCTGGGGCGTCAAAGACCACATGTAGTTTTGTCGTGATACTGTCTGCTTTTATACGCAATGATGAGAAATCACACAACCCGGTGACAACATATGCTCAGGATTAATCTCGGACATTTGTCCAAGTTTTTAGTATTTTTCCATAAAGTCCAAAGTCCAAATTGCTTCCAAAGAGTGTTGTTTTCCGCTGGTCGTCGTTCCGATGACATCCTGAGAATTACCAAGTAAAGAAGTGTCTTAGAAGTGACATATAACGTCCGTCCCGATTTAGAGTCGTATTTTGAGTGAAGTCGCTTCGGTTACTGACTCCAATCCGCCAATCTCAAAAATTTTTCAATGCGGACTCCTAGCTCCTCTTCGCTGTCACTGCATATTACATACGTAGCGCCGTAATCTGCTGAGTTGTTTACCTTGCCTGCCTGGTCTTTTTACTTCAAGCTTGACTTTTCCGATGCAGAGTAATTAAAGTAGAATTCAGCATCCAACAGTACATCGATCTTATAGGAGTGCGCGAAATCTGGGTCGGCTAACTTTAAGTTTTTTGGTAAAGGGTGGTTAAATTTGAAGGGCCGATGTTAATTTTAAATAAAACACAAATCATTTAGGAAATTATTGTCATTTCTTTTTATTATGATAATATTGGTATGATTCAATTATGTATGGAACAAAATATCGGCCAAATGGCCGCCGCGACCTCGGCGGCACACCTCCATTAATGTGCCGAATTATCTCATCTTTTAGCTCTTGAATTGTTGCTGGCTTATCGACGTACACCTTTTCTTTCAAATAACCCCAAAGAAAGAAGTCCAACGGTGTCAAATCATATGATCTTGGCGGCCAATTGACATCGCCACCACGTGAGATAACACGGCCATTGAATTTGTCGCGCAAATAAGCCATTGTTTCGTTAGCTGTGTGGCACCGTCCTGTTAAACCACATATCGTCCACATCCATATCTTCCAATTTGGGTCATAAAAAGTTCGTTATCATCTCACGATAGCGAACACCATTCACAGTAACTGCCTGACCGGCCTCATTTTGGAAAAAATACGGCCCGATGATGCCGCCAGCCCATAAACCGCACCAAACAGTTACACTTTGTGGGTGCATTGGTTTTTCGACAATCACTCTGGGATTATCATCATTCGCCCAAATGCGGCAATTCTGCTTATTGACGAATCCACTGAGGTGAAAATGTGCACTTTGATTTGAACGCCCATTTTCATAATAAACCTGAATAACTTTAACGCGTTGCTCGATTGTGTATCTTTCCATGGTTCTAATTGAGTTAGTCTGAAATTGAGAAATGTCAAATGAAATGGCCCTTAAAATTTAACCACCCTTTATTTTCCATGCTGAAGTACAAATTGTCTGCGTTGGCTGAATTGAGACAATAGTTGGGTAGAACGAAGGCTTCAAGCGGATATGAATGGTTACTGGTTGTTGACGCAATTTTTGCAACCACTCACTTGTGTTGCCAGCTTCGACTCCCTCCCTTAATGCATAAGGAGGTGCGAATGCGTATTTTCAATTTATTTCAAACAAAATGTTGAGTTGTGATCCAGAATCTAGTACTGCTTGACAGATAATTGTCCTTCTGGTAATTCTACCTTAATTTGAGAGGTAGGAAGAACATATTTTTAGATGTGGTAGGGCCCTTGTTATCTTCAAAATGTAGGCATGTATTGTGTGTCTTTTGTTGCATCTGAAGCAAGATCGTGAGGGACATTTAGCTAATTTGAGACTACTCTTGAAACAATTGATGCATAAGTTATGCCCTTTTAAAAACTCCAATCGCCTCTGTGGGCATCTGTCAAAATTGCTTGCATTTGTAAAGCGAATGACCTTCACCATAGCATGCCTTTTATTTTAAAAGGTGAGGTTTTGTAGTTGTGGTTTGCAGACTCGTCGATGATCTTCCCTATGCTTATCTTTCTTGGCGATGCGGCCTCCAAATATTGGAACCGTGACTGTAGGAAATAGAGAGAAGTTTTAATGTTTGGTATTTCCCTTGGATCTGGAGGAATTGCTCAAAGAACAGATGGTTTTGTTTGTCTAATTTTTTCAGTAACGAGTAAAGAAAAATGGGTCCAAATATGACATGTTAATGCCTAAGTTGGTAACTGCATTTAGGCATTTTGAAGTTGTGTCATATTCTTTATAAATGATGCTGTTGTCTCGCTGTTGTTGCTAGAGTGCTGCTCCAAAAACTTCTGTAGCAAAGTTAATGATAAAATCCGATTGTTGTTATAGTGATCTTAAGCCATCTACCAAGCCGTGTTATAGTTGCTTTCCGTGGTTGGCAGATGTTTTATTGCCCATTTTATTGTATTGTGTTCTGCTTCTCCAGTTAAGTTTGTCTGGAGGTACCGCCATTTTCTGGACGTTTGCAATTGGCTTGTTAATGAATTCCCTAAACATTCCAAAGAATGAAGAACAAATGAAGAACATTTGACGCCATGTTAAGTAATTGCCATAGGGCTGTAGGGTCATCCTTGGCAGTTGAAAATCGTTAGTTCAGCCAATAGTTGGCCTGCGCAGTGGACTCCTCAATATAAATTCTAGCTGAATCTGAAATTTTGTCATAAAGACCGCTTGAAAAATACTTAAATTCGAGGGGATTGTCACAGTGAGTCCTGATTGTTGAATCGTGCTGCTCGAATGCTTCATATAGTGTTGTTAGTTTATAAAAAAGCCTTTCTTGATAATATGCATGCGACTTCTTAGTTGGATATGAATCTTTGTTTATATTTCTCCTTCGAGCTCCGTCTGGTCCCCGAAGAGTTCCTCTAAATTTGCCATTGCTAATAAAACGAGGATTGAGTCCACGTATTTTAAAAGGTGATAAGTATTAGTGATCAAAGATCACGTCGGGGCCACAAAAATGGTCCAAGAACGGGTTTGTCCTGGAATGCGATAATACCCTTGCAAATATAGCATTAGAACCAAATCTACAATTGTTTATTTTGCGCTACAGTTGACAAAAATGCGTAAAATAATGAAAAGATAGTATGCGAAGATATATGCGAAGTAGACCTGTGCACAAGCTGTTTTGAAGACAGCTAGGCACAAATCTACAGAATCTCTTATAACATGATACCACGATAACGAGATTTTTGTTTACAATTATTTAGAAAATTACATTATGCACTATGAACACACAAAATATGGGAATAACCAAAATTTTACTGCTTTTATCGGGAAATACCCGAAATTTTTATATAAACTATGCCTAGATGTATTTTTTTTTCCTATTATACTTGAGTACATATTTTGTGATACAAGAGTTTACATCGTGGATAGCAATTAGCATAATTTTTTATTCTTTAAATGAAGATTGTAAAACTAATAATTTTACAATAAAAAAATTACAAGGTCTATTCTTGGCAAAAAAACCAGAATTATTTCTCTTGAGTGCAGACCCTTCATCTGAAAGAAGCTTAAAATTCAAAAGGAACCTGCAAAATTGCTTGTCACCAGATTATGCAATTCACAACGGCCTTGTAAGGGCAAGCAAGCAAAGCCAACTTACAGATTTTTTTAAACGGACAGAAGGTGCACAAAATCTAGAAGAAAGTTCAAAAAGTGAAGGTAATATTTTTCAATCAAACAGACGTTCTCGTTTAATTGTACTGAGCAGCAATGACGAAGAAAATTATTAAATTAATTTTATATTAAATTAAATTAAATGTATATTTTTGTTTTGTTTCCTAATAAACATGAAGTTACTTATATGAAATTTAAAAAAAAATCTTTTTAATAGCTTTTGGAACATAACCTCCTTTTTTGTACTGGCTTCTAGTCTCATATAACACGGTTTCGCACAACACGGGATTTTGTAGGAACGTATCTACCGTGTTATAGGAGGGATACCTGTACTTTCATTTTTAATAAAGTATTTTAAAATATTTTGAATTTTATTTACCTTGGGATTCTAGAAAACACCCAGGATTTCAATTTTAGTTAACCTGGGAATTTTTGGAAATTGGGAAGATTTTGTGAAAATGTGAATAAATTTTTCACACACTCAAAAAGTCACATAATACTATCTTATTTGCCAATGTTTGTAAACAAAACGCTAACCTGCAGTGGAGACATGGCATAACACATACATTTTATAATTTTATCAAATCCGTAAACTTTTATAAATATTTGATTTTACAAGTTTAACAGCATATTTATTTGATTATATTTATATGTACGAGTGTTGTAGGCCTACTGAGGAACGGAACGCGATAACAAGCCTCGCTCAATTAATACCTTAAAGATGGTATGAAAACTGCATTCAATTTCATTATAATTTTAAATTATTTCAAAATTCCCATTTTCCACTTAAATGTCCCTAACCCACAATAAGAAAATGCCCACTTCTAAGTTCTAAATGGCAACTTCTATGTTTTTGATGATGTGTACAGAAGGCAACAACAAACTTACAGGAAGCATAAAAATTTTTTATAATAGTTTTTTTTGTTCTGAACAGCTGAATTGGGTAGTGTCCAATCTAGTCATCTCTTCCATTTGTTCTTGATAAGTTGAAAACTGACGATTTTTAAAAGGGTAAATATGAGATATACATACCAAGATAAAAATTTATAAAGAAGAAGTAAATTAAAAACAAATAAATAAAATAAAACTGTCGTGGTGGTTAGTTCTGAAGCAGTAAAAATGTCACCCAAGATTGGAAAATACACACAACTTTTCATAACATGCTTAGTTTTTTATTGTTTAAAAACAGAAAAGGTCAACGCTGAAGTTTACACTGCTCTGGCAGAGATGGAGGAATTGCTGGAGACCGAATCAGTCCTAATTAATAATTTGGAGATGTTTATTGCAGTTCAAAATGAAAAGTTAAACTACTTGAAGAATAAATTGAGCGACTACAAGAAAGAGCATTCCGATGCTTCGAAGAATGTTTCGACCTATATTTCAAATCCAATTAACGCTTACTTGTTGACAAAAAGACTAACAATTGATTGGCGACAAGTGGAAAATCTAATGTCCAATGACATAGGAAGAGAATTCCTAACTAATATTACTGATGTGCGGAACGTGCTAAAATTTCCTTCTGATGAAGATCTGAATGGAGCAGCTGTAGCTCTAATACGTTTACAGGATACGTATCAATTGGACACTGCGAGTGTGGCCCGCGGAGAATTGAACGGAATACAGTACAGTTCGGAAATGACTTCAGACGATTGTTTTGAATTGGGGCGCCAATCTTATGTTAACCAGGATTACTATCACACGTCACTTTGGATGAGAGAAGCGTGGGATCGTTTATTACAGGGGCCACTTAATCAAACCCAAAGCTTTACTAAAGCTGATATTTTAGAGTATCTGGCGTTTTCAAGTTACAAGCAAGGAAACATTGAGAACGCTTTGGAAAATACTAATCAATTACTACAATTAAATCCAAAACACGAACGTGCTAAGGGTAACAAGATATTTTACGAAAAAGAAATCGCCCTAATAAAAAGGGACAAAAAGTTAAAAGGAGATGAGAACTCTGAGTATACGCCGATTTCGGATTTGCCAATCTCAAAGGCTGAAATCATCCCTATGGAACAGTATTCTGAGCGTAAAACTTATGAGATGCTCTGCCGCGGGGAGCTCAGTCCTGCAGCTTCCGATCTGCGGGATCTTCGTTGCCGCTTCGTTACTAATAATGTACCTTTTCTCAAAATTGCTCCACTTAAACTAGAAGAAGCCCACCTAGATCCTTATATAGTTATATTTCACGATGTCATGTATAATAGCGAAATAGAGTTAATAAAAGCAATGGCACGTCCGCGTTTTCGTCGCGCTACCGTTCAAAATTCGTTAACTGGAGAATTGGAGACGGCAAATTACCGCATAAGCAAATCATCTTGGTTGAAGACCGAAGAACATACAAAAATTGGAAATATTGTTCAACGCACAGCTGATATGACCGGACTGGATATGACATCCGCAGAAGAGCTACAGGTAGTAAATTATGGTATCGGTGGTCACTATGAGCCTCACTTTGATTTTGCAAGGCGGGAAGAAGTTCGCGCCTTCCAGGGACTTGGTACCGGAAATCGAATTGCAACTGTGCTTTTTTATATGAGTGACGTAGAACAGGGTGGTGCTACTGTTTTTACTACCATACGCAAAGCTATTTTGCCTAAAAAGGGTAGCGCTGCTTTTTGGTGGAATCTTCACAGATCCGGTGAAGGAGATTACAGAACACGTCATGCAGCGTGCCCCGTCTTGACTGGATCCAAATGGGTTTCAAATAAATGGATCCACGAACGTCAACAAGAATTTCGTCGCCGATGTGCTCTAAAACCAGACCACGGTGATTATGCTATATAGCTTATATGGGAATAGGCTACTCTAGAAACATTTTCTAAGCAATGCGATCAATAATTATTAATAAGCTACAATACACTGGACACATTTTCTTAGCAATACTATAATTATTGAATTTTAATATTGTACATTTCTACATTTAAGTTTGTCTACTTAGTTAAGGTGTCCATCCATACATATCTTATTTTATGCTTTTGTACATATATATTCTATATACATATTAGAGCTGTGCACAAGCCGTTTTGAAGACAGCTAGGCACAAATCGGCACGACTACTGTTTTGTGACTGCCGTATGAAAATCGCAATAAACAGCAACTGCTGTGGTTCCTTTACCCGACCGACATTAATTTTTACTGCTTTTTCGAAAATTCTCTCTCGTTCCTTCCGCTTAATCTCCAAAGGAACGAAAGAAACGCAAACAACTCTCCCTGTGTCCCTCAGCTCAAACTCCAATGGCATATTTATTAATTTTTCCATTTAATTATCGTTTTTTATATAAGCTTTCGACGTCGTACCATTGCAGGCAACAGACCGCCGTATAAGCGTCTGAAAAGCATTCCCAAATTAAGAAGAAAAAACATCCCCTCTTTCCCTCCGATCAAACTCGAAAACCATTCTTATCTATTTTTCCATGTAATTATCGTCTTTTTCTTACTTTGTTTTTGTTGTAAATGGTCCACAAATTGTGGCCCTGAACAACGATTGAAAACAATGAAAAAATGTTCTGCCACATTTTCGAGAAAAACGAAAAAAAGGGAGAGGCACGCAATGCTTTTTTTCTAACTAAACGCCTAGGAGACGGCTGAACGTATGTATGTAATTAATATGTATGTGCATTTCGTGTGTGTATCCTCTCTTATACCTAGTAGTTCATGTCTCGAAGACATCTTCGAACACGCGTGCAAGACATACGGCCGTCGTCGAGGACACCTGGAAGACAATCCTATGTTCGTCTTCGAGGACATTTTAATACGAATGTCTCGATTGTCTTCGACGACAACAAGAGCGACAGTGTCCTCAATATTGTCTTCGACGACAACAAGAGCGACAGTGTCCTCAATATTGTCTTCGACGACAATTAAGGAAAATTGTCGAAAATGTCGCCGCAGAAAATAAAAAAAATAGCCTAGAAACCTATTAGCCTAGAAAAATAGCCTAGATAGCATAGCACCACCAGAATCGTCCCTTGGACTTTATTTTGTGATATTTTGCAGACAAATATTAATTTAAATTTTCCCGCTGCGGGATTCGAACCCTCACTCTCAATATTACTAGGCGAGCACTTACTCCACTAGGCTATTGAGAGCCGCTTGGTTTGTTATATTTTTTTTTTATATCAATCACAATTGAAAACAACGAACGACTGAAAATTGGAAAAAAATTGAAGTATAGTTGAAAAGTCATAATAACAAATGCTCGTTGCTATGCTTAATTTTCAATTTTTGGTTGCTAACAAGACAACCTGCAGGACGTGTCCCTCACAATGTCCGATTGGGACAGCTTGCATTCCGTGCCCCTAAACATGTCGCCAATGAAAAAATTTGCCCACAAATAGGAATTTGTCGTGCAGGATGTCTTCGAGGACAATGTCTTCGACGAAGCTTTGAACTAATGGGTATCTATTTAGCAATAAGTGGCATTTAAACTGCTTTGTCATTTTCGACTGACAATTTTGTTTTTGTTTCCAGCAGAGCACAAGCAATAAAGACTATGAGTGCAAATCTGAAATGTTTTATCAATTTTTACTGCTAAAACGTTGTGTGTTTTGAAAGTGGTTTTAAAACGGCTTGTGCACAGCTCTAATACATATAGAGAAAAATAAAAAATTTAAATACGGCTATTGTTTGCATGTTTTCTTAGTGGATTCCAAAAGAATTATATTGACAATTTTATCTAGGAAATCCGAAAGCCGAAAGTTGCTGAATCTTTAATAGCCTGAACACAGTCAAATTTCGTTGACTACAAATGACGTCGCTAGTGTCAAAATTACATTGGCTCTTATGGAAGACGAGAAAAAAATAAAATTTCGTTGCTTTCGTCGACGATGAACGATTAGTTTACCGCCCGTTCTGCATTGTCATTTTCTTGTTTTGAACGGTAATAGCCTGAACACAGTCAAATTTCGTTGACTACAAATGACGTCGCTAGTGTCAAAATTACATTGGCTCTTATGGGAAACGAGAAAAAAATAAAATTTCGTTGCATTCGTCGACGAAAGCAACGTCGGTAGTCGCTCGTGTTCTAATTCCTTAGCCACATAGTACGTCTTGTTCTTCTTTTCTTGTTTGTTTGACAACTATCATCGCTTATCGTCGACGAAATGACTGTGTTCAGGCTATAATGGTAAGTAAACCCACCGTTGGATGCCTCCGGCTCAAATGCTTTGTTAAATTTGATATTGTTGTCTTGTACGACAATTTAATTTGGCATATTTTACACTTTGCGTATATAGCATCTTTTGCCACAAAAACTGCCAAATCGCACTTTTTCATAATTTTCAAATTACTCATTCTTTTTTTCTAAAAATTGCTTAAAATTGTGCAGCAATGTTGCTTTAAAGAGCTCCGTTACCTTAAGTCGCTCGAGGGTTGTTCCTTCAGTGACAACCAAATCTAAATATTGCCCTGCAATATGTAAAAATTTCTCAAATAACTCAAGTAACTCTTATTTTATTTTATATAAATGAACAATATTTTAATACCATGAGAATGGTATGCATATCATCCGCATATCTTTAACAGTTTAGGAGGTACAGACAGTAAATTTTCAAATTTTAAAGGGCTAAAACTCCTAAACCAGGCCGGAGCGGCCAAAAATTTTGTTGGGATCAGCGCCAACAACGAGAAAAAGAATAACAAATTTTGAGAGCTTGTACTGTGCTCAATCTGTTTCCAATAATGGTGTATTAGGTAATAATAATAATTAATATATACGATCAAATAAAAATGTCTCATAACCGACTACTTATTTTATAGCATGTTTTTAAGCTGCACAGGTAATTATAAATTATTGCAACTCTATTGCAATTCACGACGCGGGAACAAGTCAGTGACAGAAACGAATATTTGTGTTGAATATCGTAAAACAAGTCAGTGACAGCAACGAATATTTGTGTGTGAATATCGTGAAACGAAGGCAGCAGTCACTGTCACTGGTAAATATATTATGCTGTCGCTACAGTAACCAGTGGCTTCAGAGTAATTGTAACCGCAGAATACCGCGATACGCGATGCGTTAAACTCTCCCTATGTGTTTTCTATAGAAATTTGACGTCACAGAATCGCGCGATGTGTCGCGATTCGATAGATCTATTCTATCGCGCTGTACTCTTGGTTTTTACTCACTCAGAAAAAAAATGCCACCTCTTATCGAAAAACCTGAGGATTTGTTGTTTCGCTGCTTTTACTCGTTGCTTTTGTATAGAAAATGTAAACTAGAACCATATGTTTTAGACTTCAAAATTAATTCAAATTTACAAGTAAAAGTTAAATTTACAAAAAATTTCCACAAATTTTTAAAATGCAAATAAAATATGAATGCGGAATATAAAATGTTCAGCGCAATGGAGTGCTGTACTATCTGTTCTTTCTAGGGAATAAAAATATATTGGAGCAGGACAAGATTTGTAAGGCAATTGGTGAGCGGCTGGTGGCGGCGAACAAATTGCAGAAGCAGGCACATGTTTCCAGAAATATGGAACGTAAACAATTTTTTAACAGCGTCACGCGATGTCAATTTAAGGGCATCGCGCGACGAGAGAGAGATTCGCGCATCGCGGTATTCTACGGTTAAAATAACAGTGACGAAGCCGGCGGTACTGAAATATCGCTCATCTCTACCCTGTGCGAGTACGGCCTTATTACTATTTATACTCGTTGACCTATATAGTTCAATTAAAAAAACAGCTATAATATAACGCCAATTTCAGGAAAATAAATCGATCTTTGAGAAACAATGAACAAAACAATTAATTTAAAATATATTTGTATTCAATGCGGAAACCCGGTACGTCAATTATATAAAAACTTTAGTAATTCAGTAAAAGCAGCGCACTGTGTAAGTATATACTTGAAAGTTCCTGCAGTATAAGAAAATAGTTTATTTGGCTTCACCATTTTTAGGAAAAATGCCACAAAATAGCTGATAAATATATTGAATTCGAGCCGATTATAATACTGGTTGATTGTGTCCTTCCGTCGGAGCAAATTTTTCGCCATATGATTTATAACAGTGATTTTAAGGTTTCATACAGCTTTTGGTGAAAATTATATAAATGTAACGTTTTTTTAAAATTTAGCTCCATTGGCAACTTTCACTTGTTCTGCTCTTCCTAGAATCCTTCGCTTTGTGGCGTCAAAAACGTTATGAGCGTGCAGGCTCTCCGGTATATGAGCGGCTAGAGGTTAACGAGGGTTTCTATTTATGTTGTTTACAAAATATTGCAGGTGATATTAAAAAAGTTAATTACATATACATTTTAATATTAATAACCAATAATCAATCAATGCAATACAGATTACGCTATTATTATGCTACTTCTATTGATCTCAACACTTGTTCAACGGAAACTTACAGCCACAGGCATATGTACCTTCTGTTTCAATATGATGAAAGCTATAGCTATAGCGAATTTTTCTAAATTTTTTTTGCTTCCAATTTTGGTATGGCGTGACAACACCACCGAACTGGGTACAACAATACATCACTTTTTAGTAATGTGTCATCACTTGTTTTCGCTCATTTTTACCTATGCTGGTGAGTTATTACTATAACCAGGGCTTTTCCACAAAATTAATAATACTTTGTTTTGTAGTTGTTAATCAGCAGAAAAAAATACATGCAGCCCTTACCGTATTACCGGCTGCTCTAATAAAGCAATACCTAGAATGGCACATTTCGCTATTTATCGAGGAAAACTTGAAGATATCTTAATTAAGATAAATCTCCTTATAATTTGAGTTTATTTTAAACGAATTTTGTGGTGTGCAATGCAGATACATTTACAGATTGAGGCACTATAAATCAATAAGATTTCATCTAAAATATAGTTTTTTTTTTATAATGTAATTAGAACATAATGAAAGGGGTTTGAATTAGACGGCTGTACAAAACATCTTGAGAGGCTTGACATATCCTAGTGGCAGTGCCACGGCATATCCTAAAAAAATTTGGATCCATTGCTGTACCTTTTAGCTGAACTTAATCATGAGGCGTATTTTAGGGGCCAGAAAAATATCAAATGAGTTTGAGATTTTACTGTGACTCGCCAGTCAATCCCAGTTGGTGTACAGCTCATTGTCAAATTCTTTCATATTTCAGCTAAAACATGTGCGCGGAAAGAAACAGTATTCAAGAAAAAAAATTTTTGCTGAAATATATAGAAGTTTATCGCTCCTTAACTTCTTTGTGGGACGTTTTCTTAATTTTTTCCTTTTCCTTCCCCTTGCTTAAAATAAGAGCGATTGCAATCAGAACGTCGATATCCATGGAAAACCTCCCGCTACGAAAGTTTAAAATAAATGAATGACTCGACTGTGTGTGGGCTAAACGCGAGTCAACACGTACACAATTACCTTTGCACTAGCTGCCGAACTAGTGCCCAAAAAAATAAAAAAGAACTAGTGAATTATCGTTTCTGTGTTGCACTAGTTGCCGAACTATTACTTTTCTTATAGTGATCGAACTAGTGTTCAAAAATATAAACAAAAACTAGTGCATCTCAAAACTTTTTAAACTAGTGAAGTATCGTGTCGGTGTTGCACTAGTTATAAAGTTCACCCTTCTGAACTAGTTAAATTTATCACAAATTTTCAATAATCTCCTTTATATGTAAATTTCTTGTAGACATCACGTTTACTTTTAATTTTATTTTCATTTAATTTAAATTTCATTTCATTAAAATTTTACATACATTTTATTTTATTAACATTTTATTTCATTAAGATTTCATTGTATTTCCTTCCGTTTATATAATGTTTTGAAATGTCGTTTCTTCATGAGCGCCATTCTGAATAATTTTTTAGCATCGTCGGCTTCGGTGAGTCTAACAGTATCTAGAAGTAAATTATGAAAGTTATAAATATAGATAGATCAATGTACGAGTAAAAATGTGGATATGTAAACAGATATACTATAGAGATAGATAGTACCTATGATGACGTTGTACAAGTTTTTGTAATTCATTAAACGCTTCTTATTGTGCGTTCCAACAACATTGTAATTTAGCACAATCTCATATCCAAGAACTAATTTGAGATTTTTCAATATATTATTGCCGAGCAATGATTTTATCTGGTTCATCTGTAAAAATTGAGATCGTTAAAACAAAAAATTCGTAAATATACAAAAAAATGTTAATATATTTATTTATTTGCAATTTACTCACTGCAATGTACTTACTTCGGAACGACTTAGAACGATCAGAACTTGCGCGGGGATTTTTTATGATGAAATCTTTAAACCGTATTGTTAGCTTGAATATTGAAAGCTGAATAGTATAATTTTTCAATTTCCAATTTATTTTTTTATCTTGGCATTAATTGAAAAAACTATATGTAAAAAATCGAAGAAATTTCAACAAAGTATTAGCCACTTTCTGCATTTCCTTCGCACTAGTTCGGGGGCTACTCCAGTTTCTATAGTTCCAGAACTATTTTTTATGTGCACTAGTTGACTTTTTTTCTGCAGGGAACCTTATAAAATTTACGATTTCCAAAAACGAATTTTTTTTTTAGTATTTTATTTTTTCCAAATCAAAAATATTCTTACTGTTTACAACTTTAGGTGAAGAAATAAAAGTAATCAATACCAAAAGATAAATCCGCCCATTAAGGCCATTTAAATTGTAACTAACTTCCAACAGAAATATAAATAACGACGAAGGGTGAGCTTGATAGTATTCAAATCGATCAACATCTTTTATCTGCAAATACTTTTAAATTTTTATGCAAAAATGTAATCTTTCAGTTTTATCAATTTAACTTTTTATACAAACCTTTTATAACTTTATATGCAATTTGTCGGCCGCCATAATCACGAGTTTAGTAAAAACGATATTCAAAAATTATATAAAATAGTTTCAAAAAAGATTATTGTTGTGTTAAAATGTATATGTATATTGTTAAGAGCCAATTTTAGTATTCGAAGCGCCTTCAAATAAAAATCCCTTTTAAACTTTCATGCTAAAATTTACAAACACATTGAAATATGTTTGTTATGCAAATAAAATAAATGGGCTTTATCAATATTTAGAAGTTAAAACGCTTAATATCTCTGACTTATATTTCATTGAATATAAATTTTTCATTAAGTCTAAAATTGTTTTGTTGCTTAAATTCTAACAAATATATTTTATTATTTATGCATAGAAATAATAAGATCGGTCGTGGTCAGGTCGTCAATTGAACGCATTGAGTGACAGCAACGTCCGAAAAGTACTATTACTTGATGTTAACCCATCGACGAAAAAATAAGCGATGAACGAGAACGAACTAACCTCTTAAGAGACTCCAGTATTATTTTTGTTTTCTATATAGTAACGAGCAATTACATGTATCCTATAATGTTTTTATAATATATTCTGTCTACCATATTCTTATTCATCTTTTTTGTTTTTAGTAGTTTGTTGTTATTAAATAGAGAAAATAAAATGAAATTAATTGCATTTGGATTACGAAGTCATATTCCACGAAGATGACGATGAACATGACGAGCAGTCATCACTTTCCGGTGTTGAGTCGGTTGACTTCGGACCCCAAATCCGTACAGTCGCATCGTCGCTCGCAGATGCTAGCAAGGACGGATAGACGGGGTTCCAAGACACACAGTTAACGGTTTTGGTGTGTCCCGACAACTTTGCCAACGGCTCCTCTCGCTTGATGTGCCAAATGCACACCTTACTATCTTCACTGCCGCTGGCTACAAAGCTCTCGTTAATCCCACCGAAACAAGAGTGTATGGCAAAATTGCTCTGACGTATGCCTTGGAAACGGCGCACTAGGCACTTGTCTTCGATGTCCCAGAGATGCAGGCCCTGATTAGAGATATTAAGCAAAGCGAGACGGTCAGCTGAATTAAGCGTAAATGTCATAATGGGATGAGGCTCGCGCAAAACGTCAAAATCACTGCGTGGGTTATCAAAATTATAGCTGTGAAAAAACAAAAAAAAATGTTTATATCTTAAGACAAGACCTATTCAATGCCGCTTACCCTCGAATGCGATAATGATTATCTGCAGCTAGAATGGTTTTATTGTCAGCACGAAATGCTACGCTGTTAACACGCACGCCCTCCCACGAATCCAGTATTGTGCCATTCAAATCGCACAAATAGAACTGACCTTTCTGGCCCCCGCAAACGAAACGTGTACCGTCACGATTGAAGGCACCACACGATAAACTATCTTCCATGGAGTGTGACATTTTTACTTCCAGTTTGCCGTCCTCAACATTCCAAACATTTATTTCTGGTGTGTCCTCTGGCCCACCGACAAGCAGCATTTTAGAATCGGGGCTCCAACTCAAAAATGAGACACTAATCGGTGTTTGGCCTTCCAGAACACGCCGATTCTTGAGCGTCATTTTAAACGGATCGACGTCCCAAATAATAACGGTGGCATCCTTGCTACCAGTGGCTAACTTAAGCCCGTCGGGAGAGAACTTACACACCCACACTTCATCACAATGATCGGTGAGTGTTTGTATCGTTTGAATGGGGAAGCCGTCGGTGGCACAGCAGTGATCCGTGAGTAATGAAACATTTTGCAGATTTGTCTGCCATGCCATATCGTGGCAGGGACAACGCTGAGCCTGCAGCTCAACTGCCTGTTGCAGCAAAGCGCGTAAGCGTCGTGGCGGTAGCATTACAGTTGGCGGCATGAACGCTTGTAGGCGTTCCATGACAAGAGCACGCGATAAAATCCCTTTACCCTCCCATTTGGCACGCTGATAAAGGTCGTGATTATTTGAACACATCATGTACGAGGAAAGTTGATGAACACGTGAGATGTTGTGCTGCAGCGGTGTGAGCTCGTTGCGCAACACATGCAAAGCATCCAGTGGACAGCCATCGTCCAAATGCTCCAAGTACTTCTGTTCTAATATAATGAATTTCATTTCAGTTATGGTCGATGGTTTGCCATTATCGATCAGAGGTTCTAATTCCTGTAGGATTATATGAACATTCAAATTCCGAAATTATTTAAAATTTTATAAAATTATATATTAATACAATATACATATGTATGTCATTTTAATTCGTCGGAGAATTCTAGTGATAAATTTTTACTTCTTTAAATGTTAGGAATGAAGTTAATAAGTCAGGAAGTAATTATTCATCTCTATATATAAAAATGAAAGTCCTGACTGACTCATCAACGCCCAGGCTAAACGCTTGGATATTTCGAAATTCAACACCAAGGTGGTGAAAAGGGGTTGCAACGTTTGTATAAGGAATATTTCATTTGTGGTCGGAAGCAACACGGACACGCTTTCTAACCATTTAACCAGAATGAGCCACACCAAGGCGGGGCCGGGTACGTCTAGTAATCTATGTTATAAATTATGAATATAGATTCTATATAAATAAAAATGTAAATGTTCGTTTGTTCTTAACCATAAATCTCCGAAAGTTCCTCACCGATTGACTTCATATTCACAACTTATCTTACTTAGGTTTGGTTTTTATTTTGGTTTGGTCTCTATAGGTGGCGCCATAATATAACGTCCATACTAATGGGCCAATTGTGCCAATATTCATACCATATATAAGTTCTTTGGTAAAAGATTTATAGGTGCTTAATTATAATTTTATGGCATAACAAAAAAAAATTATATAATATAGGATCTTTCAACAAAAAAGTAAAAATTAGAAGGTCTTTGTATATCGATCGGTACACATTCGCGCAATGAATTGAAATAGTGATAAATCATAAATTTAAAACAAGTAAGAGCATTAACTTCGGCCTGACCGAAGCTTATATACTCTATTCCTGCATGTGTCAAAGTGATGATAAACACTGGGCGGCCAACGCCCACTTTCATTTAATTTACAGATAGTAAATTTCGATATATTAACTCATTTACAACACCGATTTTCTCAACAAACCTCATTATATGGTATGGTATACCAGTGGGCGTGTCACCCCTTTTTTTTAAAGAGAACTTTCATAAATACGGTAAACACGGCAATGAAACTTGAGCTTTAGATCCGGACTACGAGCTGAGATTCAGTTTTCAAATTTGATTTCATTAATATTATAAGATAAAGTAGGCGTGGTAAGGGTTAGATTTTTTTTTAATTTTCGATATCAAAGAGCATTAAATGGAAGAGAATATTCGTGGAAACTTTTATGACGATACGTTCTCCTGTAATCATAATTTTTGTCACCAGTGGGCGGAAAGTGGGCGGAACACGCCTATTTTCGGTATTATATTTAAGTCTGAGACGGTGGAATCGGGAATAAAATCTTTAACTTAAAGTTCACTCTAAAAGCTGAGAAGCACGGGGAGAAGCATTGAGTTATAAGCACGGATGAGCTTTCTATACCTGCCACGCCTCCTTTAATGTGTTATAAACGGAAGAACAAAGTGAATATACCCTCATCCCTTCGGGTGTAGGGTATAATGATACTTCTTGTTGAAACACCCTACAATTGTCATTTGTATTATGACAATTCCTAAAAAATATTTTGAATTTAATTTTTTTAAACAATAAAATATGTATTTAAAAAAATATGCATATGTACATATGCATGTATTCGAGAATTGAAAGATTAATTTGATATCCGTAAATAAGAAACAAATAAGAGCGTTAACTTCGGCCTGGCCGAAGCTCATATACCCTACACCCGTATCTGTCGAAGTGACGATAAAAAGTGGGCGGGTGACGCCTGAAATTTTAGCTTTAAACTGTCTCTACAAGCTGAGAAATTGAGCTAAAAGCAAGGGAAACTTCATATTTTCTATAAAAAGTAGGCGTGGCACTGGACCGATGTTCTATACAATTTTGAATACCAAACAGCCTATGGTGACAAAGAATTATAAGATTAGAATAATCGAGTACCTCTCGATTATTTTCTGTGGAGTCACGTAGATCACTAGTTTATGCTGATAAACCAGCAATCTTGGTGCTTTCGAGGCCAACATTATTGTTATTTGTGACATACGGTCAACGGTGCTAAAAGTGGCCCAAATTGCGATTCATCAAGAACAACCACTGTGGCCAAATTCCTGAGATCATTTTCAAATGTTTCAAATGCCATGTTTCATTCTTTCAAATAAATAATAGAACTTAATTAAGGTGCTATTTTTTGCAATATGAAGTTCTATCGGTCTTAAAAACAAACCCAATATTTCGATTTCTACTTAAAAATTACTCAATAAATGTTTTGTACGCTGGGTGTGAAATAAATTTCCATTGCAACATAAGACAAAATAATTGATTTTGTCATTGTTATATTAATTTTTTTTCCTAGGGTGTCACCACTATGGACTATAGGCTGGGTTTAAAATTAGTTTCCATTGCTACTTTTTACATAATAATCAATTTGGGCCTTATTTATTCTCTCATTTTTATACCCTACACCCGAAGGGATGAGGGTATATTCACTTTGTGCTTCCGTTTGTAACGCATTAAAGGAGGCGTGGCAGGTATAGAAAAGTATATATATTCTGGCTCAGAATCACCTCCTGAGTCGATTTAGCCCTGTCCGTCCGTCTGTCTGTATGTCCGTCTGTCTGTGGAAATCACGATTACAGGAGAACCGATGGAGTTATTATCATGAAATTTCGTACGAATATCCTTTGTTATCCTACGCTGTTTGGTATTGAAAATGGGGAAAATCGGACCAGTGCCACGCCTACTTTTTATAGAAAATATGCACTCATCCGTGCTTATAGCTTAATTTCTTAGCTTGTAGACCGAACTTTCAGCTAAAATTTTATTTAATAGTCCACCATCTTAGACTAAAATATATACTAAAAAATGGGCGTGACACTCTCACTTATATACTATACCATATAATGAGGTGTTTAGTACGAAGAACGGTGTTGTAGATGAGCTAATAGAAAAAAATTTACTCCCTGTAAATTTAAAAAAAGTAGGTGTCACCCGCCCACTTTTTATCACTTCGACAGATGCGGGTCTAGGGTATATGAGCTTCGGCCAGGCCGAAGATAACGCTCTTACTTGTTTCGCTTTTTATTTGCTTAGTTTGTACCGTAAAATGGTGTCACCCGTGGCGGACCGCCGCCGCTCGCTACGCAGCTGTATGTAACTAGCTGCTCGGTGGCCAGTGTTGTTTGGCCGCCTTTTTTATACCCTACATCCGAAGGGATGAGGGTATATTCACTTAGTGCTTCCGTTTGTAGCGCATAAAAGGAGGCGTGGCAGGTATAGAAAAGTGTATATTTTCTGGCTCAGAATCACCTTCTGATTCGATTTAGCCATGCCCGCCCGTCTTTCTGTCCGTCTGTGGAAATCACGATTACAGGAGAACGAATAGAGGTATCGTCATGAAATTTGGCACGAATATTCTTTGTTATCCTACGCTGTTTGGTATTGAAAATGGGAAAGAGCGTTAACTTCGGCCTGGCCGACGGTCATATACCCTACACCCGCAGCTGTCGAAGTGATGACAAAAAGTGGGCGGGTGACAACTACTTTCATTTTATTTACAGATAGTAAATTTTAATCGATTAACTCATCTACAACACCGCTTTTCCTACCAAAAACCTCATTTTATGGTATGACACACCAGTAGGCGGACCACGCTCATTTTTGTGAGAATATTTTATGGGTTGGTAACGAAATCCCGAAAGACAAAATCCCGAACGACAAAATCCCGAACGACAAAATCCCGAAATGACAAAATCCCGAAGCGACAAAATCCCGAAATAACAAAATCCCGAAATTACAAAACTAGTTTTTCGGTATTCTCCATCTTCTAGAACATTTTAAAACCACTAGCAAACTTGAATTAAGCCACTAAATTTCTTTTAAAAAAACATTAAAAAAATTTTAGCAGAGCCCTCTCGGTAATATGAGGTTTTTCGCATACAGGTTTTTCCGCGTATTGGCAGCCTTCGGCTGCGGCAGGGATCATAACCCTCAATCAGCAGAATCCTCACGGTCATGTGGAATTTTTTGCATACAGGTTTTTTCGCGTATTGACGGCCTTCGGCCGCGGCAGGGATCATAACCCTCAATCAGCAGAATCCTCACGGTCATGTGGAGTTTTTTGCATACAGGTTTTTTCGCGTATTAACGGCCTTCGGCCGCGGCAGGGATCATAACCCTCAATCAGCAGAATCCTCACGGTCATGTGGAGTTTTTTGCATACAGGTTTTTTCGCGTATTGACGGCCTTCGGCCGCGGCAGGGATCATAACCCTCAATCAGCAGAATCCTCACGGTCATGTGAAGTTTTTTGCATATTGTAGATTATAACCTTCACACAACAAAATTTTCTCGATATTACAACTTTGCTTTTCTGCCATTGTAAAAAAAAGGCAAGTAGGCGCGTACTTCGAATTGGAAAAAATTGTGACTTAAATGTCATTTCTTTATTAATTAAAAATTTTATTTCGTGATTTTCGGGATTTCTCATTTCGGTATTAAAAATTTTTCGGGATTTTGTCGTTTCGGGATTTTGTCGCATCGGGATTTTGTCGTTTCGGGATTTTAAAATTTTTCGGGATTTTGTCGTTTCGGGATTTTGTAATTCGGGATTTTGACTGTCTCCCTATTTTATTCTAAGATGGTGGACTCAGAAAAATAATTTTAGTTTAAAATTAACTCTACAAGCTAAGAAATTGAGCCATAAGCTAGGATAAATCCATATTCGCTAGAGAAAGTAGGCGTGGCGTGGTAGGCGTGATTCGATTTTTATTACCATCATACATTTTCAATACCAAGCGTAGGGTAACAAAGAATATTCGTACCGACAGACAGACGGACGGACATGGCTAAATCGAATCAGGTGATTCTGAGCCAGAAAATATACACTTTTTTATACCTGCCACGCCTCCTTTAATGCGTTACAAACGAAAGAACAAAGTGAGTATGCCCTCATTCCTTCTGGGGTGTAGGGTATAAAAAAGCAAACACTATGATTTACCATACGAAAATATGATAAATCAAATGTCAAAAAAGTCGTATGCTTTCTTACATTAGAACTCTTTTGACAAATGCAAATGTTTTTACACTATGATAGATGCAAATTTTGAGAACTTATATAAGAAGTCATATTACTTATCAGATAGTGTAAAGGGCCTTTAGCTAGCTCATTTTCGTAAAAACCAGAGTTGTGACTGTCTTCTTGCCGGGGTGCGATATATACATACCTGGGAACTACTAAAATACCATCTTTTCTAGTTATATGGACCATTTTTTTAAGCGGTGTAAGTACAGTTCTTGTAAGAATTGAGTTAATAATAATAAAGCATAATTTTCTAGTATCAGAATGACCATAATAAAAGCAAATTCTGTAGATTTAATAATATTAATAGCGTTCACGAAGGTTCCACTGTATCACAGGCTCTTTTATATACATATGAATAGATATTTGTAATTTTCTTCGGATAATCTCCTCTAACCTCTCGCATATTCATATCCATGTTCTTTATTTAAAACTCATGAAATTGAAAAACAAAGTGTTTGTTTTGAAATAATGTTTTTTTTCATATTGCGTTCTTGAAAGAGTAAATACGCATTTTACTTCAAAGTGTGGTTGCCACCTCATTAAGTTTTTTCTGTATGAACTTTTTTGCCAATTATGAGTTTATTCAATTTATACTGATATATAACCAGTATAGTGATCATGGTGTTTCTTGTACAAGACGAATAATCAAGATTCTAGAAGCTATGTATAAAAGATTAAACAAAAACCAAGTTAGAAATCTCAAAAGGAGTACACTTTTTTTTTCCGTCATATCAGGAATATGTTATCAGATTAATTTAATATATTACTGCAATCACTGTTCAGTTGTAGCATTGAGACATGACAAAGCAATATTTTATCAGGTGGCAACGTTGAACTGATAGGGGAGCAGGAGTTCAATTTAGAACAATTCTACAGCAGAGTTTAGCAGTTTAAGTACAATACGTTCTTGTACATCTGATTTCTCACAAAAACAACAATAACACACACACACAATCACACACACCTCAGATGATGCGAGAGTGAATAAACTGATTGGTTTAGTGTCTAGACTCACCTTAAGATCCCCGTCGGCCTTATTCCATTCACCCGAAAGAACATGGTCCCTGAACTTTGTGGCAGCTGGATGCTCCAAATAACATCCGGATTCATGCATCAGAGTTTTAGCGGTCTTGCCTAGACCTACATCTTGTAAGTACTGTCCAATTAAACGTATCATTTCCTGATTGGTTTTGTCCAATTGAAAATTATGATTTACGTTGGCAACACTGTTTGAGGCCAAATCGTGATTGTTTTGTGCATCTGTTGCAGTATTATTGCCGTTGGTAGTGAATCCATTCTGTTTGGACTCGTGACCATTAGTGGAAGTCGTGGCTACAGATTCTCCACCTGCTGATCCGCCACCGCCACTATCTGTGGCCGTTGCCGCGGACGATGTGGACGAATTCGAAGAGTTTAGCATTTTTTCTTGTTTTTTCTCCGAATGTGCTGTCTGTGGTAATTCACTTTCGTTACTACTATTTGTGATTGGACCCTCTTGTGCTGGTTTTTGAGTTATTTCCACTGTGTCCGACTCCGATTGGTGACAATTTCTTAAACGCTGCTGCTCCTCTGGCTGTTCTTCGGCAGATTGTTGATGCTGATTATTTTCTACCTTCTTTGCTTCTGCTTGTGCAGACGTTGTTGCTGCTTCTACTTCAATATCTTCTAGAGCACTGATTCTGTTATTGCTGCTGGTGCTGGCGGTATTGTTACTTGTGCTTGCTGCTGCTTCTGTGGATGTAATGTCTACTGCTGCTTCTTCGGTCTCTGCTGCTGAACGTCGTCCTTTTTTGCGCGGCGGCTGGTCCTCAGATGAGGCACCAGTTGCAGCAGCTTTTTTGTTATTTCTATCAATTTTGAGTCTCTTTGATTAACACACAAGCACAAAGAGTTCCCGTTGGCGAACGACTTTAGGTGATGGTGGTGGTGAGTCTCCGTATTGATATGTGCGTTACACTCTATCCTTTTGACTTACCATATACTCTCTTTACAGTTCTTATTGTTGTTGGTGGCAATTATATGCGCGTCTATAAACCGTCTGTTGGAAGAGTGGGTGGATGGGTGGAAGGCAGGATAAATTGTGAGAAGTATTGACGGAACAGAGAACGTTCGTTGCTCGGCTACGAATCAGCTGTATGAAATGCAACTGCCGATAAGTGAAAGCAAAAATTTATATAAAAAATTATGGTGGAATGTGGAAATAAATATAAAATTTAAAAATTCGATTTTTTTCATTTAGTTCTGTCTTTAATTTGACGTAGGCATTTTGTATGAAATAAAAACAGTAATAATTGTTCCGAAGATAGGTTGGGTAGGTAGAAAACCCTTATAACAATCTTTAATAAATATGCATATACATATATGCATGTATATACATACATGTGTATATATACAGCACAAAGTTATTCATATTATTATACATATATATATATTTATATATATTATGCATATTACTATTATGCATGCATATTACTAAGTGGTGAAAAATTGTATGCAGATAAAATTGTAATTAGTAGACTAATATTAATTTTAATAATTTAAACGAACGTCGTTTTTCTTTCTTTAATTGCTGAAATTTAAATTCCATAAAACTCAGTTGAGTGCATTAGTGCAAAAAAACTGCATAGATCAACAAGAGATCCCCTTTTATATCACAAGATCACTCGTTACCAGTTTGAATGTTAAAATTTTGAAAGAATCTACAAAAATTACGTTAACATCTTGAAATCTTTAATAAAAAAAATGGTTTCCATGGAACGTGGAATAGTATAGAATGTCTTTTAAATGCGCAGGAAATTAATATTGAATACTGCAAGCATTAAATTTTTAAGAAATTAACGTAAGTATATTTACTTGAAAATAAAGAATTCTTAACAAATAGTTCAAAAGGAAATTACGTATTTTACAAGGTTCTCACGAAAAGTTTACCTTTCGAACATTCTGTGCGTTCATTTTTCATCACCCAGTGGATATATGTATGTATATAACTGCATGTAGGTAGACGAGAAGGGAACTACAACTGTTTCCCTTTTACGAAAGAAACGCATTTTATTTAAATTAAAAATATATGTAACAAAATTTATAAATTGCGTAATAATTACTAAATTCTCACTTTATTTTCATTTTCAAACAACACTGTCGTTAATTTTATATATTGCCTTCGTTCATTTTTACAAACCTTTTCCTGTTTTTACTTTTTATGGAGGTTATTTTCGTTTTACTCTGCAGTTGGTGGCCATTTCGAACTGTGCTACCACATAAGAAACATACATTTCTTTTTTCTCTGCCCTTCCTTTGCGTTATCGTTATGCTCCTCTATTATTTCTATTCTCATTTGTTCCTTTTAAACACCAAGGAAAAAGTTTATCTTTCTTTTTTCATACACACCACCTTCAGCAGTTTGCATTAATAAAATTTACTTTTTGGGACTGGTTTTTTATTCGTAAGAAAATGTATGCTTTTTCACTAGCTTTAAAAAGCTCTATTAATAATCATATGGAATACTTTTATGGAAACTTTTCTATTTAACTACTTTAAAGAGGTCGATTTTTGCCACTAGAAGCGAAGAACACCGAACTTAAAACCAATTACTTTTCATTCCCTCATATCAACTCAACTTGCTATGCATGTGTGTGTGTACGTTTTATTACATTGTCCGTCCTTCGTTGGAAATCATACTAAAAAAACCAGAATGCACGCACATTCGCACTCACCCATGTGCAAGCAACACTCTACATAATCAGCAGCAAAAATCTCATTGTTGGTTTCGATGCCTATATTCTTGTACACATTCAGCCAAGGCGAAAATCCAAAATACAGCTGGACGTGTTGTCCTCGTAATCGTTGTTGATTGCTGAAGAAATACAAAAAAATTAGTCAGCCAGAGAAACAAACGTCAAGTGAAATGTCAGCAGATAGAAGGAGATAGCACTAGCTTATGTGGTAAAAAGAAAATAGGATAACCACAAAAGGTAATCAGCTGATATATGTGTTTTTGCTTGTGGATTCATGACTTGTTCCAAGAGCATATTCAGCAAGCATTACAGCAAACGTAAAACAGTGCTACCATATCCTGACATTTTGCGGTAAAAATATTTTAAGAGATTCTACGTGTTAAAAATGTAATTTTGTAAGTTCTGCCTTGAAAGCAACAGAAAAGCTTTGATCAAGTTTTGCAAGTTTTTAAAAGCAGCTTTTTCAGCCGAAAGATAGAAAAAACTGTGAAACATAAATCGCTGTATTTACATCTAAACGTGTTTTTTTTTGTGTATATATATATATATATAATGTATATTTTACAACAGATATAAGACTAATAGAAAACTTTTGAAAAATAATCACTTTAAGCGCTAACAGTAAATTTAAAACATTTTCAAATAGAAGGGATTGGAAATTGGCTACCATAATTTTCAAAGTGCTAATATTCATATTATTTATTTACTAGCTATTATTTATTTATTACCTAGCGTAACGGTGTTACCGTGAGTCCTAAATATTAAATACTTCGTGAGCCTTTTTTTCCCTTGTTTCGTTCTGTTTATTTTAAGAAAATAATTTATTAGAAGCTTTCTTTTAGTTTTCCTAAAAACCTTATTCGGAAAATTAAGAACACTCTAAAGAAATAAGTCAAATCGGTCCAGTCGTTCTCAAGTGATGCATTGCCAACGAACCATTTTGGGTGATCGCTACCTACCTCCCATCATGACCAAAATCATGTATATTTCCACATATTTTTAATCGATTTCAGCTTCCTGGGCCTGGTAGTTTTGAATATTTTTATTTGTCCTTATCTTTTATTTATCTTTTTGGTCATTTCAGAAAATGCAACGCCCATTTTAACCACTTAGGGTGCGGAGTTCTCCAAAATGTGTACTCATTGCACTTCTACGACGTAAGACCAATCGTCATAAAAAATGTAAGCTTTCTGGGCCTGGTAGTTTTCAAATTATTGCTATTTTCGGTCATTTCAGACAATGCAATGCCTATTTTTACCATTTAGGGTGCGGAGTTTTCCAAAATATGTTCTAATTCCGCGGCGTAAGACCAATCACCATACAAAATTTCAGCTTCCTGGGCCTGGAAGTTTTGAAGTTATGACTCTTTTAGTCATTTCAGCATTTAATTTTTATTATATAGATTTACTTACTAAAAACTTAGGATTTCGCACAACCTGAGTAGAAAACCTCGGGAGGGTCCCGAAATCTCCAAAGACAAAATCTCCACCATATACAAAATCTTCATGGTACAAAAACTCAAAATACAAAATCTCCAGGGACAAAATCTCCAAAACCAAAATCTCCAAACTAAAAAAATCTCAAAAATTTTTTTTTTATACGGGTATATCTGTATGTTACGGTGGATTTGATTAATCCGGTAATTATTCATAATTACTGGTTCTTATGCATAATCACTGCTCGGTTCCTTTCCTTACACAGGAAGGCCCTGAATGCAAAAAGACTTTACATTTCCGAGAGGATTTTGTTGATTAAGGGTTATAATCCTTGCCCCGGCCGAAGGCCGTCAGGCAGGAAGGCCCTGAATGCAAAAAGACTTTACATTTCCGAGAGGATTCTGTTGATTATGGGTTATAATCATTGCCTCGGCCGAAGGCCGTCACGCAGGAAGGCCCTGAATGCAAAAAGACTTTACATTTCCGAGAGGATTCTGTTGATTAAGTGTTATAATCCTTGCCCCGGCCGAAGGCCGTCACGCAGGAAGGCCCTGAATGCAAAAAGACTTTACATTTCCGAGAGGATTCTGTTGATTATGGGTTATAATCCTTGCCTCGGCCGAAGGCCGTCACGCAGGAAGGCCCTGAATGCAAAAAGACTTTACACTTCCGAGAGGATTCTGTTGATTAAGGGTTATAATCCTTGCCCCGGCCGAAGGCCGTCACGCAGGAAGGCCCTGAATGCAAAAAGACTTTACATTTCCGAGATGATTCTGTTGATTATGGGTTATAATCCTTGCCTCGGCCGAAGGCCGTCACGCAGAAAGGCCCTGAATGCAAAAACACTTTACATTTCCGAGAGGATTCTGTTGATTAAGGGTTATAATCCTTGCCCCGGCCGAAGGCCGTCACGCAGAAAGGCCCTGAATGCAAAAAGACTACATTTCCGAGAGGATTCTGTTGATTAAGGGTTATAATCCTTGCCCCGGCCGAAGGCCGTCACGCAGGAAGGCCCTGAATGCAAAAAGACTTTACAACACCGCGAGGATTCTGTTGATTAAGGGTTATAATCCTTGCTTCGGCCGAAGGCCGGCAAGTAGGAAAGCCCTGAATGCAAAAAGACTTTAGAACACGGCGAGGATTCTGTTGATTCCTCGGATTGAAAATCCTTGCCACGGCCGAATGCCGTCACGCAGGAAGGCCCTGAATGCAAAAAGACTACATTTCCGAGAGGATTCTGTTGATTAAGGGTTATAATCCCTGCCTCGGCCGAAGACCGTCACGCAGGAAGGCCATGAATGCAAAAAGACTACATTACCCCGAGGATTCTAGGCTTAAGGAGCTTTTTATAACTTTTCTAAATTTCTAGCACTTAATTATTACGAGTATTATTGTTTTTTGGTTGGAGATTTCGTCTTTAGAGATTTTGTCTTGGAGATTTTGTCTTTGATTTTGGGTTTGGAGATTTTGTCATGGAGATTTTGGTTTGGAGATTTTGACTTGGAGATTTCGTACCCAACCCGAAAACCTCCTTCTACCTCATGCTATAATTCGCAATTTATCTCTTTAATTACTAGTGTTGGGAACTATGGAGTGATTTCACCTATTGATAATTAGTTACTAAATGATTTGAACTATCGAATGATTTTTTTCACTCATTCATTCACTTATTCTATTTCGCAGCCATAATAGAAAAAACGCGTTAGTAACACTAGATTTCTTTGTTTTGACGAATAAAATTTTTTTTTAAATATATTTTCCATATAAATCTTATGACTGTAACGAATTGAATATTCCTTTTTTGGTTTTTGCAAAAAATATAATTTTTATTTACTTCAATTACTATAAAAACAAACTACTAAAATTGTTTTTAATACTGATGTAAAAAGCTTCTCTTTATTTCTATTTCAATTAATGTTTCCCTATTAAGTATATATGTACATATGTACATGTTTATTGGCTACGAGTAACTACAAGCCATGTGAATGAGATGAAATTACTAAAAACTTTAAAAACATAGTGAAAAATCGATAGTTTTTAGTAATTACTAATGTTTGGGAAACGAATTTACTCCTTTCGAATGCTTTCGGAATTACTACAAGCTACCGAATGGTTGAATTATTCGTTGGTTTTTAGCAATTACTAATTTTAGTAAAACTATTGAATAAATGAATAATTTTCAACTATCAAATAACTCGATAGTTCTCAACACTATTTATTACAAATCTTTCTTTTTCGATGACGGAAAAGTTTCCTTTTACAATAGTCTTCTTACGAATTTCCTAATTATGGATACTTTAAATTATAGCAACTATTTTTTGTACGAAATTCGTATAACGTAGAACATTTTAGTGGCTTCATTCAATAATTTGGAACAACTTAAGAATAGGGGATTGGCTCCGATTTTTTTCATTTTTTTTTACCGTTAGATATTACCGTTAGAACCGGAAGCAGCCATTTTTTTTGTCGGACGTCAGCCATTTTGGATTTAGAAGCATTTAAATGTCAAATAAATGTGATTAGCAAAAGCTGAATATCTCGCTAACTAAGTGAGTTATCGCGATGATATACCGTGATATACCGTTTGAAAGGTACTTTTACTGCTTACGAGTTACGTAAAAAAACTTTTTTTCAAATATAATAACGGTTAAGGAGTTATATCACTTTATGTAGAAAACTGTCTATTTTTTCTGGAAACAATAATTTTTTTCTGCAAAACAATTACATTAAGGTGTGAAAAAAAAATTTTGCTAAAAAGCCTGTTCTTTTACCTTTAAAACGATATATAATATGATACACTCACTACTTTAGTTTATGTATCTTTAGCTTATTTAAAGATAATGTGAAGCTTTCTTCTCTGTAATGTGAAGTTCTTTTATAGGTTCTTGCATGTGTTAGCGGCCTTTGGCGGCAGGGATTAAAACCCTCAATGAACAGAATCGTCTCGGTAATGTGAAGTTTTTTGCATACAGGTTTTTCCGCGTATTGGCGGCCCTCGGCGGCGGCAGGGATCATAACCATCAATCAGCAGAATCCTCTCGGTAATGTGTAGTTTTTTGCATACAGGTTTTTCCGCGTATTGGCGGCCTTCGGCCGCGCCAGGGATCATAACCATCAATCAGCAGAATCCTCTCGGTAATGTGAAGTTTTTTGCATACAGGGTCTTCCGCGTATTGGCGGCCTCCGGCCGCGGCAGTGATCATAACCATAAATCAGCAGAATCCTCTCCGTAATGTAAAGTTTTCTAAATACAGGCTTTTCCGCGTATTGGCGGCCTTCGGCCGCGGCAGGCATCATAACTATCAATCAGCAGAATCCTCTCAGTAATGTGAAGTTTTTTGCGTTTTTTTGTAACGAAGTACGCCAATTTTTTTAAAAGTTGAATTATCTCCGTAATGACGTCAGTACTCACAAAAAAGGTTATTAGATTATTAGGTTGTTTTAACGGCACCAGTATTACGCCGATATCTTAACTAGTTTTAGAGCTCTTCCAATTTTGACAATTAAAGCCCTATATCTCATAAACTAAATGAGTCCGATGCTATTTTTTAACATGGTTGAACAAGGGAGGGTAAGCCCTATTACAGAAAAGAAAATGAAAAAAATCGGAGCTAATCGGAATTCTTAAGTTATACCAATAATTTAATACTAATCACTTAACAATTGTTTTATAATCGTGTATTTAAATGAGTTGTTACTATGGACATGCTAGGTAAAAAGTTATATAGAAGAATAAAAAATTGAAATTAAAAGAAGAATAAAATAGAAAATCTTTCAAAATACTACTGATTATTTACTAGCTTTTGGTAAATTCAACGGGATTTAAGAAATTTACATAAAATGGTTTTAATTAAAGAAAATTATATATTTGATGGTAACACTATCGGTGACTCTAAATCAGCTGTTATCAAAAAAGGGAAAATTCAACCGAGGAATTATTGAAGTTTTATTTTTGCACTAATTTTATCGCCATAACCTTGCAATAATTACTTCAACAGACATTCCATTAAGCATCTTTGAAAAGTTATTTTATCAGAACACGGTATGTCTAACCTTGTTTGGAGTATTAAAAATGGGGAATTAGATCAAGTGCAGGAACTGCTAGAAGCCAAGAGTATCGACGTGAATGATCAAATTAACGGACGTCATCCATTGCATTATGCAGCCGATTATGGTCAGTATGAAGTACTGCAGTACTTAATCTCAAAGGGAGCCAATGTCAATGTTGAAGACAAACATGGAATAAGTCCGCTCTTAGCTGCCATTTGGGAAGGCCATACCAAATGTGTAGAGCTGTTGTTGGCTAAGGGAGCTGATAAAAATGGTAAAACTCTGGATGGAAAGTCGTATTTCGAGGCTGCAGAAAAGGATGAAATAAAACGTATGCTTTCGTAAATTACAAAAATTATCACTCAGTATTGTGTAGGCGTGATCTTTAAATATATTAAAAAAAACAATTTAATGGAATTTAACATGACTTAATACGGTTTTGATATTGACCTTACCGTACTGATGATAGTCATAGAAAATATGCATTTCTTACATTTAAATGTTAATTTTATCTTAGGTCCTCCTAGTGTTTATCCTTGAGAAGAAAAACTAGGAGTTTTTTACTGGGTAATTCTTAAATTGTCTTTAAAAATTAATTTATTTCTATATTAAAGTCCCAATCTCTGATCCCAATCATATAGAAATATTCTATATTATTTTTCATCTGTTCATTATTTTGGAGATTAGATGTACGGAGTATATTTATATAAATTAAAAATATATATGCAGAATTTTAAATAACTAATAATATCAATTATTAGAACTCTCAACCATTTTGATTGTGAATAAAAATTTACAAACTTCTCAGCCGCAGACTTTTAGATTTCAAATAGTCGTTCCACTGACATTACATATGCAATGAGTGCATTATTAATATTTTCAAAGCAAAATATCACTATTAACTTTCTTTAAATGACCACCTTGACTAATTCACTTTCGCCCTGTTTGATTTATTTTTTGACGATCCCTTTTAAATAACTTCTATCAACTCACAAGCCCTTGACTTTGTGTCTGAGGGCGACGTTTGTGACAAAAGTGTTATATTTTGGGTAGTAAGCGAGGATGGATTTGCATGGGTTTTTATACCCTACACCCGAAGGAATGAGGGTATATTCACTTTGTTCTACCGCTTGTAACGCAGTGACGGAGGCGTTACGACTTGTAAAGGAGGCGTGGCAATAATTACTTCAACAGACTTTCCATTAAGCATCTTACGTACTTTACTTTATATGGTCGTTACAACCTGGGGTCGGTATTGGCCGCGTCCAATAGCCTTTGCCATTCGCCTCTGCAATGCGCGCGCTGGCGCCAGTTAGAAGTACCCAATGTAGTCCAATCACCTAGCACTTGGTCCTTCCAACGAAGTTTAGGTCGTCCTCTTCTGCGTTGTCCACCACTGTATATCGCGTAATGTACCTTCTTGGCTGGAGCACTATCGTTCATACGCTCGGCATGACCTAGCCAACGAAGCCGCTGAATTTTGATACGCTTGACCAGGTCTATATCGGCGTATAGCTCATACGGCTCATGGTTGGGCAAAAGATCTTACGAAGGATTGTCCTCTCGAACGCTCCTAGCGTCTTCTCATCAGTGCTTGTTATTGTCAAAGCTTCTGCGCCATAAAGCAAGACGGGCATGATGATGGACTAGTAAATCGTTAGTTTCGTTCGTCGAGAGAGAGCTCTGCTTCTCAATTGCCTACTAAGCCCATAGTAACATCTGTTGGCAAGAGTTATCCTTTACTTGATCTCCAGGCTGACGTCATTTCTATTAATGCTGGTTCCAAGATAAACGATGTCCTTTACAACATAAAAGTTGTAGTTGTCAATTGCGACTTGTTGTCCTAGTCATTGAGACTCTCTTCGTGTTGACAGAAGATACTTCGTCTTGTCCTTAACAGCATGACACTCTTAGTGAAGATGGTGCCGGAGCGGTTCAACTCCGCAGCGCGTATGATTCTCTCCAGCATGAGGTTAAAGGAATCGCACGATAGTCGATCCAACATAGTCGAATAAGCTTTGCAGGGATACCAAATTCAGACATTGTGGCATGTAGGTGCCCCCTTATCGTACTGTCAAAAGCGGATTTATAATTGACAAATAGGTGGTTGGTGTCGATTTGGTTCTCTTGAGTTTTATCTAGGACTTGGCGTATTGTGAATATTTTTGTCAATAGTGGACTTGCCAGGTCTGAAGCTACACTGATACGGTCCAATTAGTTTGTTGACGATGGGCTTCATTCTTTCGCCAAGTACGCTCGATAAGATATTGTACGAGATATTGAGAAGGTTAATTCCACGGTAGTTGGCGCAGATGGTAGGGTCGCCCTTGTTGTGGATTGGCAGATTACGCTGAGACTCCAGTCGCTGGGCATGCATTCATCCGACTATATTTTGCATAAAAGCTGGTGTACGACCTCGTCATAGTCGGGCGGCGGTACACTCACACCGTCATCAGCAGCTGGGATTTCGGCCTCAACTTCTCCAACAGCGTAATTGGTGTCGTCGCCGTTTAGAAGTTCGGAAAAGTGATTCCTCCGTACCAGCAGTGTGCTCTGGATATCTGTTACCAGATTCCCGTGTTCACCCTTACACACAGAGCCAAAACACCACATAAAATAGAACAAAAACAATCAGATTTCTCTAAGCTTTTCATCCAAGAAGGAAGCCTTATTAAAACCATTAAGAAAATCTGATTAATTTAAAATTTAAAAAGAAAGTCATATTAAAATACCAATTCAATAAGAAAATCTTATTGTTTTTCATAAAGAGGATCTTATTAAAATACATATTCAATAAGAAAATCTTATTGTTTTCATCTTATTAAAATACATATTCAATAAGAAAATCGTATTCTTTTCCAGTCTTATTAAAATTAAAATATTTTTTCATGTTTTTGTATTTCATTTTATTCATACAAGATTTCAAGAATATTAATCACAAAATTTCATGGTTCAAGTCTTAAAAGTAATATGCTATTATTGGTTATTTGTTTTCAAAGTATTGAATTTTTAAAGAAGGAAAGTACTCACAACTGAGAAGCAAAGATCGTCCATTATAAACAACGCCAATGTAAAAAAAATTAATACGAATTATAGATCTGAAGTAAACCTGACAGCAAAAATATTACTCTCAAAGTTCCGGCCAGACAGACGATATTTTATAAGAAGTTCTTATTAAAAGAAGTATATAATAAGAATTTCTTATTAAAATCACGAAATTTATAAGATTAATTTTTTGTTTCAAGACAATCAGATTTTCTTTATAAAAGTAATAATATTTCTCTATGAAAAAAGCATATTATTTGTATGTTTCAATAAGATTTCATAGTAAAATCGCTCAATAAGGAGATCTTATTATTTTTGTGTGGTACTATTTTTCTCTGTGCAGGCAGAGGCTCCCGTTTTGAACCCATCAGTCAAGCTCTTGATTGCTTGAAAGAATTTTCGGGTCTCGTCCCTGTCTTAACATCTCGATATGTTCGCACTCACGCCTTCCAGCCCTTAACAACACGCGTCGCCATTGACTGCAGGGATCAGTCTCATTCCGTTATCGGAGGTTTCGTTGTGGAGACTAAATTTCCCAACTGTCGAACCAAAGATGCCCACCTTCCTTGCTCACCTTGGCGTTGAAATTGGCTAGCACGATCTTGATGTCGTGGCGGGGATAGCGCTCATAAGCGTCGTCCAGGCGCTCGTAGAAGCGTTTTTCAGTATCGTCGTCCTTCTCTTCCGGGCGTGAAGTGGAAGATATGTTGGCGCAGCCTTTTGCCTACCACAAATCCAACACGAAATTCGTGCTTCTTGTCATGGCAGCTGTAGTAGATATCACAAGATTGCTTTTTAGAGCAACCTTGTCTCGTCCATTTCATTTCCTGGAGAGCTGTGATGTCAGCCTTGTATTTTTCGAGGACATCTACCAGTTGGATAGCTGCACCTTCCCTATAGAGGGTCCAGAAATTCCAGGTGCATATCCGTAAATCGTCGTCATTAAAATTGGTTGTCCTTATCCGAGGCTTGTTGTTCGATTTCATTAGAGTCTTTTTTACGTGGTGGGTTCCAAACCCGACGCACAACCTCAACTCAAGGAGATTGTTTCGCTGCACACTTTAGTTTCCTGTCAACGGTTGTTTCGTAGCTATCCAGAAGGCTCCACGCGGAGGCTGTGTGTCAACTTGGATTAAGCAGGGACAAGGATCACTCTGGCGATCACCAAGTTAAATGCAATCAGAAACTTTACTTTGTATGCTCTCCCCCATACCTCCCATTAAGCATCTTTGAAAAGTTGTTTTATCAGAACACGGTATGTCTAACCTTGCTTGGAGTATTAAAAATGGGAAAGTAGATCAGATTGTAAAGGGAATTTTAAGTAAAAATTTTACTCCAGAGTCCACTGTCTCAGACTAATATAATACCGAAAATGGGAGTGGACCGACTGAATTTCTCAGCTCATAATCCGGACCTAAAGCTCAAGTTTCATTGCCGTGTTTTCCGTATTGGCGAAAGTTATCTCACAAAAAAGGGCGTGACACGTCCACTGGTATATACCATATATACCATATAATGAGGTGTTTCTTGAAAGTTTATATAGCGGTGTTGTAAATAAGTTAATATATCAAAAGTTACTATCTGTAAATTAAATGCAAGTGAGAGTCACCCGCCCACTTTTTATCATCACTTTGACAGATGCTGGTGTTGGTTATATGAGCTCTGGCCAGGCCGAAGTTAACGCTCTTACTTTTTTATTTAGAATTAGTGATTGGGAGCTTTTCGTTGGGGTGGAAAAATTTTACGTTTTTGGGAGCTTTTGGGGAGAGGGTGGTAACTACCCCCTTGAAATTGTCCAACTTGGGCCGTGTGTGATATCAAATTAATGCTCTTGCCGAGTGCTATTAAATAGCATATTCTTATTTTTAGTGCATTTCATATTAAAAAAGTTATTAATTTTAATTATTTAAAAAAAAAAATTTATTCAAATCATTTATGTATATTATATACAACATTTCCAAAATAGGTGATCCTCTTAAATTTCCCTTGATTATGACCGAATATGAATATATTAAATGCTGAAAAATCAATAAATAAATATTGATTAATATAAATATAAATTATAAATATAATATTAATATAAATTTAAACCGACAATTCGAGTCCAATATTCATATATGTAGGAAGGAAATAATGCAACGAAGCTCCGGATGCCAGTTTATAGCCAAGGTATCCTCAGGGGGTTGCCCAGGGGTCGTCAAAAAATTTATTTGATTAGGACGCTCTATGTTTGTGTTTTAATTCTTCATTTATTGTTTGTAAGATTTACAAAGATCTTAGATTAATCCTAGTAACCAGAGAGGAGTTGTTGCCTTGATGGTGACGATAGCAATGGTTGGACATGTCGCACCGTCACGATATTGAGCACTGGCGAAACTGGCTACGGCTGTGTTTGCGTAGGTGCCTTGTGTGGTGTTTTCTGTCGACTCTATAACAATTATGACGATGTTAACGGTGTACGCTGCCGAGCTGACCCCTACGGTGCAAAGTGGGGCGACGTAGTACAAAAGCCAGACATACATAGAAAGACTGATCATAGAACAACCAAATTTGGGGTACGGCATTCTATTATAGAGTGTAAGTATTCTTGTAAAAATCAACAATCGGTCCTTGTCGCCGGACTTGCGGCGTTCGGCGCTAATAACGGTGGCAATGGCGATGATACGATGCGGTGCCGACTTGAGGCATTCGGCGCCTCATAATAATAACGGTGACAATGACGATAATACGACGCGCTGCCGACTAGCGGCACTCGGCGCTACTAACGGTGACAATGGCGATAATACGACGCGCTGCTGACTTAGCGTTAGCGTAATGACGGTGACGGAATGACTTTTCTGCTTCGAAAAAATAAAAAAAAACTTAAATAACATAAAGGAACGCAGGCAGCAGCCCGCCGTATAAGTGTCTGGAAGTTATCGGCAAATAAAGAAATGAAAAAATTCTCCCCTTCTTTCCATACTTCTTTCGATTCCACTAACAAAAATATACGCAAATAGAGAAGAAACAAAAAACTTTCCTTTTTTCCCTATGCGTAAAGTAAAAAAAACGTATTTCCAGGGATTGCACCAACAAAAATGAATCAACGAGATGTTAGTATTTCTTTATTCGGTGCCCTCCAACTCATAAACGCGAAGAATAATCGTTTTCTTTAGAGTCGTCTTTACCTTTTCCAATTGTTACTCAAAAACCGTCAATTGTAATTCAGAAAGCGTCAATTGTAAATCGACTATTCTGATTGTAAAATTGTAATTCAGAAAGTATCAATTATAAATCAGAATAGCCAATTGTAATTCGGAAACGTCAATTGTAGTTAAGAAAGCATCAGTTGTGATTCAGAAAGCATCAATTGTGATTCAGAAAGCGTCGATTGTAATTTAGAAAGTATTCAAGAAAATATCAGAAAGTATTAATTAGAAAATATTAGTAATTTTTTAAATGATACATTACATGGTACGAGTGTAAGGTATATTAATGTGGTAAATGGTAAATTTAATGGAAGTAAAAAGAAAGGAATTTGGACGGGCGAGCAAAAGTCCTAGGGCTAGGGCCATATTCTCCCATTCTAAATCCGACTGGGTTATATGGTCTACATAAAATAAGGACTTTCGCTAGGTCGCTCATTCGATTGTCGACCTTTAACGCCCCAGGGGTGTGTGAGCAGCAAATACCTGGAAGGCATAATTGATGAGGCTAAGGCAAACATAACAGGTGGAGACTGTGCCAGAGCACAACCACTTTCCACGCTCGCGGGGCCATAAATTTCCTTTCCTTTCTATCTTATTTTACGGAAAGGAAGAGTTTCACTTTTTCTCTATCTTATGTTTTTACTTAGTTACTTACTTTCATAGTATTAGTTACTTACTTCAATTAAATTTACCATTTGTGGTAATAAATATACCTTATTTTATGTAATACATCAATAACAAAATTATTAATATTTTCTGAATTACAAATTGATGCTTTCTGAATCACAATTGACGCTTTCTGACTTACAATTGATGCTTTCTAAATTAAAATTGATTGAAAGTTTTCTGATTTACAATTGACGCTTTCTAAATTACAATTGACTATTTTGAATTACAATTGACGCTTTCTGAAATACAATTGGGAAAGGTGTAGTGTAGAATTTCAGAAGCCAATTTGTTCAGTCGCATTCGATTCGAAAATCTCTTTCTGCAGTCAATGCTCAAACCTTTTTCTGTATATCGAAAGTGCTCTGAAACGTCTCAATGTCTATTAGAGAGCTGCATAAGTCGGCTTAAAAGCCAATTAAAACACAAAACAATGTTAAACCATTGTTGTTGCTTTTTTGATTTCATAAACAAATGTGATTGTCCAAAAGTTTTGCAAACTCAATAAAAACAACACAACAAAAAAAGACTAGACAATACAATGACAAGACTAGACAATGCTTGAATTGAAGACAAGGAAAAAGATTGTCATTGCGTTTTTGAATAACAGAGCAACAACAGAAACACTAAATGTATACTGCGGACAACGAAAAATACTGCGACAACGAAATTTTACTGGCGAGAAGAACGAAATTTCTAGTTTCTTCAGTTTCTTTGTATTTTGCCCCTTTGGTCTGAAGATTATCGGCAAGTAAAGATACAAAGAAACTGAAGAAACTAGAAATTTCGTTCTCGCCAGTATTTTTTCTTTGTCGTAGTATTTTTTCGTTGTTTGCAATTCTCCTTTGTTGTCGCAATTTTACTTTGTTATTACATTATTCATTCGTGTCTTCAATTCGAAAACGCAGCTACAGTATCTTTCTTTTACTATTCCTATTATACGAGTATTGGTGTTTCGATTGGGTCGGGTTGCCGACTCATTTTCTTTTGACAAACCTGGTAAGTGTAACTGTCATTTAGTGCCTAGCTGTTTTCAAAACGACTTATGCAGCTCTCTATTATATACTTCAAATTATATATTATATATATTGAAGGAAAAGAGTTGCCAAGGTAAACTAAATAATTATACACCTAATTAATTAATTCAGTATAAAAATACCATTCAATGATAATTCAGGGATATAATATATAGAAAAAAAAAGAATTCATACAACGTTAAATCTTATTCTCTAAATATAAAAATAAAAGTCCTGACTGACCCATCAACGCTCAGGCTAAACCCTTGGATTTAGAGAGCTGAAATTGCACAGACGTTTTCTTTTGATGTATACCAGAGATTATCTCTGATGTATACAATGAAGGATATTTCGAAATTCAACCCCTAATAGGGTGAAAAGGGGTTGCACAGTTTGTGTGAGGAATATTTTATTTGTAGTCGGATTTGCTTGAAACTTGGTCTTAATCAGGGTTGGCATTCGACAAGAATTTTTGGACTTGTCTACGTCAAAAACCGTAGAGTACTTTTGTACATGGCGAAAACCTCAACCTCGTGTTTTAAATAGGTTTTATATGAGAAGCTCTGCGGAGCTCTGCGATGAAATGTAAATTAAGGACTGACATGGAAATATACTTTTTTCTTGACAAAGTTTCTCATACAAATATTTAGATTCTAGCAATTAATTTCGGGGTTTATTCGAATTCTCTCGCTAAAGGACGAAACTGGCCAACATGTTTTCTGCTTTATAAGAACGAGTCACAGCCAAACCACTCGACCGACAGACTTCATATACACAACGTATGTCACTGCAAGGATAGTTTGTAGTTCGGTTTGGTCCCGATAGGTTGCGCCACAATAAAACTTCTATTCCAACAGGTCGGGATTAAGCCAATAATCACACCATATGACAGTTATTTTGGAAAACAGATTTATAGTTACTTAATTATATATATTATGGCATTAATAATCTAAAAAGGAGCAAATAATTCAATATTATAGATAAATTACAAATAAAATCTACTTCAACTTTGTTTTTTAGTTTGAATTGTACGTTTTTTTTGTTTGTATAATTTTTAGTGGACCAATACGTGGCCTGCTCGAGAGTGAGCTCACCTAGCAGCCTAGTCGTGTTAGCATCTGAAGGCAAAACTTCTAATGTAGTATATAAAGAGGTACTTTGATTATAAACTAAACATAATAAAAATTACACTAAAAACTGTGTTTTGTTATAAAAATAAAACTTCATATTGGTAAATGGTAAATACGCTATAAAAAAAAAAGTGAATATTTTCTCGCTGGCAACACAGCTCAGCTGTTTCTGTTGAAGAACACAAAATGTCGAATCGATACTATAAAAATTTTTTTTTATACCCTACACCCGAAGTGATGAGGGTATATTCACTTTGTTCTTCCGTTTGTAACGCATTAAAGGAGGCGTGGCAGGTATAGAAAAGTATACATATTCTGGCTCAGAATCACCTTCTGATTCGATTTAGCCATGCCAGCCCGTCTTTCTGTCCGTCTGTGGAAATCACGATTACAGGAGTACGAATAGAGGTATCGTCATGAAATTTGGCACGAATATTCTTTGTTATCCTATGCTGTTTGGTATTGAAAATGGGAAAAATCGGACCAGTTTCACGCCTACTTTTAATAGAAAATATGCACTCATTCGTGCTTTTAGTTCAATTTCGTGGCTTGTAGACCGAATTTTCAGCCAAAACTTTATTTCCGAGTCCACCATCTTAGACTAAATATATTCTCGAAAATGGGCGTGACACGCCCACTTATATACTACACCATATAATGAGGTGTTTGGTAGAAAAAGCCTTGTTGTAGATGAGTTAAAAGATCAAAATTTACTCCCTGCAAATTAAAAAAAGTAGGTGTCACCCGCCCACTTTTTATTACTTTGACAGATGCTGGTGTAGGGTATATGAGCTTCGGCCAGGCCGAAGATATCGCTCTTACTTGTTAGAGCTTAGATTTACTTGTACTAAACACAAAGGCGTGGATAAACCTCAGGGCGTGCTTTGTTCAGAAGTATTAAGCCACGAATCGTTAAAACAAAACAAATTAAAAAGACACCTTGAAACTAAGCACCCAATAATCTTATATTAAAAAGAAACGTTTGGATGGGACCAGTTACAAAACAAATTTTCAAAATAATTTGCTGAGAAAAAGCAGTGAAAGTGGTGTAGCAGATTCCTTTTTCAAATGGAACAATTAGAAGTCGTATTGATAGCATATCAAAGGATATAAAAAGCAACTTGCTGAAGCTTTAAAAAGTGCTGGTGAATCACAGATGTTAGTAACGACGCGCAGTTGATAGTGTTCGTTAGATATCCCGGTATAGAAAAATTAATGAAAGAAGATTTCCTATTTTGTCGACCTATGTTGTCTACAACCACTGGCGACGATATCTTCAGAATGGTTAACTCTTTTTTCTAAGAAGAAATATTGCAGTGGCCGTAGTGCTACAGTATTTGCACTGATGATGCACCGGTGGTTGCACCGGTGATGCACTGATGATGCACCATCGACAGTTTAGGCAACAAATTTCTTGAAGCCAGATTTTATTTGTGTATTTGTGTTTATCGAAATAAAAAGTTATAATTTGTGATGTCATCTCTCTTGCTTTTGCACAGAAGCCTGTTTTTGCTAACTCCTCAAGTTTTAAATAGGTTTTACATGAGAAGAAGCTCTGCGATTAAATGTAAATAAGGGCCCGCATTTAAATTCTTTTAAAATATTTATCTTATATGTAATTAAAATCCATTGTATCTTGATGACCTCTTTTTGTTTTACCATTTAATTATCGTAAAAAAAAAACTTTTTTTTTAACGGATTTTGTGTCGCAAACGAAAGTAGCACTGGTTTCTTTCAAACGATTTTCGCGGGTTGCAGGGCGATCGACGCTATTGATGCTGCCCACTTCATTTGGACCTTGTTCGAAAGTGGATATTATCATATTTTATGGGACTTTTATTTTTGAAGATTTGCTGCAAAATTGTTTTAAAAATGATTTTTTATTTATTGTGGATTTTGATGAGTATTGGAACGAATTTCCGTCATCTCTTGTCAATTTTGGTTTGGAGACAAACCGGTTTCGGCGATGTGCCATCTTCAGTGTCTTTTTTTGTTCTGCTATTGTGGATTTATTTACTTTAAAAATAATAAAGAAAATATAAACAAGTAAGAGCGTTAACTTCGGCCTGGCCGGAGCTCATATACCCTACACCCGCATCCGTCAAAGTGATGCCAAAAAGTGACACCTACTTTAATTTTATTTACAGATACTAAATTTTGATCGATTAACTCATCTACAACACCGCTTTTCCTAATAAAACCTCATTATATAGTATGTTACACCAGTAGGCGGACCACGCCCATTTTGGGAGAATATTTTATTCTAAGATGGTGGACTAAAAAAAAAAATTTAGCTTAAAATTCGCTCTGCAAGCTGAGAAATTGAGCTATAAGCACGAATAAATCCACGTTCGCTATAAAAAGTAGGCGTGGCACTGATCTGATTTTCCTCATTTTCAATACCAAACAGCGTAATAATAAGGAATATTCGTACCAAATTTCATGCCGATACCTCTATTCGTTCTCTAATCGTGATTTCCACAGACAGACGGGCAGAGAGACAGACTAACGGACAAAACGGAAGAACAAAGTGAATATACCCTCATCCCTTCGGGTGTAGGGTATAAACAAATGCGCTTATTTAAACACGTTTGAAACGAGCTGACCTTCCAGGTGGCAACCATATTTTATTTGGTTCCATCTAGAGCAAAAATCAAAGTAGATTTCATATGTACTTACGTCAAGATTCGTTGATTCCCGAATCTGTAATCGGCTACTCTCAAAACTATTTGGTAAATACATATTAAATTTTGACATTTAAAGTTTTTATTTCGACTTGGCTTATGTTAAACTCCTGCAAGCCCGACACTTGTTTATTATTATTTACGTGAATGTGCAAATTATACCCCATACATTTTTGGTAAAACAATTTGCCAGAGACGCCTGCGTGAGTCCAGTAGAAAACAAAAGACATCAATTCAAGAGGTTACATTGGTATGTACAATGTAAAACGTCTTCTAAAGAAACTCTATTCTTAAAAATTAACTTAATGCATTTTGAAGAGGAAGAAGGAGAGAAAGTGATTTACATTGTGAGTTTAATGTCAGTTCACATTTGTAAACAAAGAATAGCCATCATTGCCAACATTCCTAAACGGTGTTTGGGTTTAGGAGTTATAAAATCTTATGTTTGAAAGGATCACGCAAAAGTTATGTCTGAATTGAATCTGTTAGCTATGCCAAAAAAAAATTTTAATGGTGCTCTACAATTTTACATATTTATATTTTTTTAAGTTTGGTAAACAATTTAATGCAGCTATCACTCAAGAGGAACTTCAAAAGACCATGGTAACAATGTAGCAGAAACACTTACTGAGTGATTTACATCCTTATTCCAAGAGACGATATCGTTTCGAAAATCGTCTTTTTGCATTGTAAACAACAACAAAAAGTCGATTTAGAATACATATCATCATATATATCATCTCTTGGAATAAGGGTGTTAATTCTTACTTTCCTAGGAATTTAATCCTTTTACACGAATGAGGGCCACTCACGCGTTATAAATTTATATCTAAAAAGCTTAGACCAAAAGCTTGATATTTCTCAATCATAGAAATATCTCAAAAATTCTTATTCGATATAAGGGAAATTTTGAATCACATACATTAGTCATGATATCTTCTTTGGCTTAAGAGATATTCCAGTTAAAATGATAGCTTAGAATGCAAGTTATTAAGTGTGTACTACTCTGAAAAATCAGTTATTGGCTTTGCCCGAATTTATTCCTAAACCTTTTCCGATTTCTCCGATTCTGAAGAGAAGTTATATATTTCTGTTACCTACTATTTCAATTTGTTCCAAAAAATTATTCTTTCGGATATTTTAATGATATATTATTATTCTTAACTTTTCTCTAATTAACCCTTTATTATTTATTATTATTATCCAATTGTATAATCTGGATTAAATGTATTTTATATAAACACTTGCAATTAAGATTTTACAATAAAAGCTATACCCGGTTTATAGTCTTTAGTAAAAAGAAATATTTATAGATTTTCTTCGGGTCACAAGCTCGAACAGCTTTCAGTCTTATTTTGATTCTCGAATATGTTCCAATAAAAATTTCCGTCAAATTTTCAACTTACATCTAACAATTTTTGTATATTGCGAAGTGTGCTTGTTTTGGCACTCGTTAATTGCTTAATTAAAATGACTGAGGAATATGGACTGTGTTACAAGATTTCGACATTTTGCTTCGACGGTGTCGAACAGCATCCCATGCTTATATCAGTATCTACTTGCTTTGAAGTTCCAACGATTCCGTCGTCGTTTTGAGTATTTTGACTAGAAGTCATTTCATTAAAGCCACTGTCGGTGCGTTGAATGAAAAGACGCTTCTCTAAATTTACACTTTTCGCACCAGCGTCAGTACTTAACATGTTGCTTTCATCTTGCGCAAAAGTCTCTGCCGAATACGATTTAGATAATCTTGGGAATTGCACAAGTGGTAGTTCCTCTTTGGGCACATTTTCTTCGTCTGCATCGTTTTCGAACCAGTTAGTAGAGAACGACTGGGAGAGGTTCTTTCGGCTGGCGGATCGACTACGACGCTTTCCTCGAGGAGTATCCGAATTTGAAGAGCTGCAAATGGAGCTATGTGCTGACAATCGACTCGTCTGAAGGTCTCCATCTTCGATGTAGACTATGTCGTTGGTATCCTCTTGCAGAAATATATCCACATCACAAATCGATTTTTGTGGACTATTTGCCCTTTCGCCACTCTCCACTGACCGTGATTTTGAAGTGTTCACAACAAGGCGACTGACTTTTATGTTAAAGCTGGAATCGGTGTAACGCCCTGCATTTTCAAAACATTGCAGTGGAGATGAACTTCGATCTGAAGCGAGTTCGTCGTTTTTGTTCTCTTCACAAGTCATCAGATCACTAAAAGTATGTTCGCTGGCATTAGCTGCCGAACGATATTGTTCTTTTGAGGATTCCATATCGACGCCGTGTTTAAGTGATTTGCGAGAGCAAAATACATTCCGCAGAGGCGGATGGATGGGAGATAAGGTCTCCGTCTCACAGAAATCCAAAAAATTATTTAGACGAGACTTTCGTTTTGCGCCGAATGGTGAATGAGGCGAAATGGAGAGCCTGTCACTAGCTGATATGGGGGAAAGGGATCCAAACGAGCTCTTGTCGGTAGAATCAGACAGCTTACCAATTATTGCAGTATTTTGGTTTGCTCCTCCGAATACTGGACTAGGATTGGAGTGATACATTTCGCCAGCACGAACTGACATTCGTTTCTCACTATCCAAAATTATAATGTTGTGCATATCGAAGAGTTTGCGACGAAGCGAAGTATCTTTGAAGTCTCCACTCGTATTGTTGCTTATATTATTGCTGGGTATTTGCTTACGGTCTAGTGTTGTTGATTCATTATCATTACACTCTGCTGAATGCGTTCTCAAATAAGGTCGCAGAGCATCTTCTAACGCTTCTGGCAGCACTGCCGGCAGCGAGAGCTCAGTCTGGGTGCCACATTCTCGTATTCGGCGACCCGGCTTTGAGATAGGAGTGTTGCCATTCATCTCTGATAGAATAATACGGTGACTACGCAGTGGGCAGTCCACTGGACTTGGTACTATTTGCTGTTCTTTGAAATAGGAGCTTATTGCCATCTGCGCTTTTGCCTCGTAGTCTGGATCTGGTGAATCCTGAAATTGTGTCTCATGAGGCTCCACATGAGCCGGCTTTAAGGAGGATACGTCATCAATAGTCCACTCAAATTGTGTGGAAGAGAATTGTGGAGTCGTTGGGCATTGGAAAAGCGAGGGACTAAAAGGGACATTAAGCATTTGTTACTATGTAATATATAAAATTCACGACTCCCACCTGGCAATCAACGGCAAATGCAAGCGTTCCGCAAGTGCTGCTTCAAATGGATTTCTCACTCTGTGGAATCGTTTTGCTGGTGGCGTATTAACGACTTGATTTACGTAAGAGGTACATCCAGCGCTGGCGATTTGTTTCGCACTTGGTGATCGGGGATGAAGTGTTTTTCTGCCAGTTCGGTTTGGGCTTACAATTGCACCAAGGGTAACCTGTGGCAGCAAATTCGACAGCGGAATTGACATTTTTTTCTGGGGTGTGCCACAGCCATCAGTATCCATTGCTTTAAAGTATAAGAAATGTCTTTTTCATTTAAACGAAACAATAATGAAAAGAAGAATGCAGCGTCGGTTTCCTACGACAAAATTCAAACAAATTTGAAAGATCGAACTGACGACAAAACCAACAAATTTCCTAAGTGAGGGAAATTTTATGATCATCGTGTTAGGGTGTGGTTGCATTAAATTATGTTGTCAGATTTGTAACGATTGCCAGATTTCTGTGATTATCTGGGGAAAGAAACACAATTTATTTAAACTAGAAAAACTTTTATTTCTCAGAAAGAGCATGAATGAGCTCTGGGAACATATTTACCGTTATCAAGTAGCTCCAATTTTTTTGTTAATATTTTGGGTATTAGAGCTCCTTGTCCTGACTCCAACAAGCCAAAAAAAAATGTCGCTCCCTTGGGGGCGGGGCTGGAGCCCCTTGAAATATGAAATAAAATCGTCTATATCTTCAAAACTATGTAAGATATTGGTATGAGATTAGTACCATTAGAAAGCTATTGAAAATATCCTTTATTTATGTCAAATAACTTTTTATCGAAATATGTATAGTTTTATAAATAAACGTGTCTTAAGGTTTTTAGTACTATTTTTTTAGATAAAATAATTTTTTCCGAACAAAAATGTGTAATTAACCCAAGCAAATATACTAAAAATAAGATAACATATATTTTTCTCAGGAAATTTATTTCATTCAAATCGGTGCAGAACTTACGGAGAAAAACGCATTTTTAAACGTAAGTATAAACTACCAATTTAGAATTTTACTACTATACGTATTTTTAATAATGCGAACGTACTGAGTTTGCACCGTTGGGTCTTTTAAGCTATGACGCCAGTTATCGTTTTTCTTGGTATTGTTGTTGTAAACTGGAAACATTATTCAATTTGCGATTTGTTTGTGTGGTATATTAAGCATTATGTATGAAGCAAATATAAGTTAAATATTTAAAATTTTATAATAACAGTTAAGCGCCGCAGGCGAAAAATATTTAAGAAAAATCGCGCGAATTTTCTTCAAAATTTTTCAATTTCAAAGCATATGCAAATCTAAGGAAATAGCGCTGCAGTTAAAGTCTATTGTCACTTTGTTACTAACACTATCACTACAATTACACCATACATAGAGCAAAGTACCAGAGACGCATTATTGTACAAAGGTATAAATAAAAAGATAATTTGAGAAAGTAGTTTATTATAAATTTAAAAACGAGTTTTCTTCATAAATACAGCACCGATTTTAACGAAATAATTTTTCTAAGAAAGCTTAAAATACATATTTTTAGTATAAATCCTTGGGTTAATTACACATATTTGTTCGGAAAAAATTATTTTATCTAGAAAAATAGCACTAAAAAGTTCAAGTTACGTTATTAAGGATATTTTCAATAGCTTTCTAATGGTACTAATATCATACTAATACGTTACACAGTTCCAGAGATATAGACGATTTTATTTCAAACTTCGCAGGGCTCCAGCCCCGCCCCCAAGGGAGAGCGACATTTTTTTTTTTTGGCTTGTTGGAGTCAGGATGAAGAGCACTAATACCCAAAAAATCAACAACAAAATTGGAGCTACTTGACAACGGTAAACATAAGCCGAGCTCTGGGAACAGGTTTACCGTTTGAGCCATGCCCCAATTTTTTTGCATTTTTTGTTGTTGTTTTTTTTGGAGCTGATTCTAATAAAGCCATCAGTTTTTGTCGCTCTCCTCTAGTTTAAAAGTTATAGCCCTCTAAATTTTAGAATTGACATGCCTATAACTCATAAACCAGAGAAGATATATTGGTACCGTTAGATATTCGATCATATTGGTACCGTTAGAAAGCTCTCCAAAACCCCTTCAATTTCTTTCATATAACATTTTTCCGAAAACTGTATAGTTTTTATGCAAATCAAAATTTTTCATTTTTTGACCTTTTTTTTTACATTTAATAATTTTTTTCGTTTATAGCAGGTTTTGTTGGCTGCTATGTGCCGTATTATATTGCAACTATTTTCTGTAGAAATCTGTCAACGTCTCTCTCTCAGTCTATGGATAGATTTCTACAGAAAAACAAAAAGAATTTGACAGTTTGATCAATCAAATTAGTGGTATATAATAGGGAACTATGAAATTTAAATATTAAAAATTTCGCTTACAGAACAATTGTTGCACTAATTTTTGCACCTTTGCAGTTATGATGGCTCCGGCGCATAGAGTCCGTCAGACTTCGACTTTGACTTCGACTTCAACGTCAACGTATTACTATGGCCCAATGAAAACTTCGACTTCATTCAATTTGATGTACTAAAATGTAAACAAACTTCTGTCAAATGGGCTGACGCAGTCGAAAAGTTAAAAGTTCAAAAACTTTCGACTTTGACGGATGTATTGCTTATGGGCCGATGTTTGTAAGAAAGCATACATTGAACTCGATTTGACAGTTAAGAACTTGAAAGTCGAAGTCTGACGAACTCTATGGGCCGGAGCCATGAATTTTGCAGTTCGCAGTTGAGCTAATTCTAATTTTGACAACTCCATTTTTCTCTGCATTCAGTTTAAACCCTTAGCGCGTGACAAAATAGGAAAGTCGAATTGCTATTCATTAGCGCATCGCGTATTTCGGTTACTTCCATAAGACTACGTGTTCCAATTTCATTTTGACAGACACGCGACGCTATACGCGTTTATTTGGGTTCTACAGTTAATCTGTATAAAAAAGAAATCATTTGAATTATGTCAACATTTTTTAAAATTGGATACAATACCACATATATAAGAAGTGAAAAAATAATAACTATGACAATTAAACGCATTCCAAAAAAGTTGTTTTACATACATAAAATTAAGAGGTTGGAACACTGTATCAAAATACTGTGTGTGTTGAATTTGTAAAAACGTCATCGAAGATTGTTAACAAATATCTACCTTAATAGCGGCAATATTTAGTGAAAAGATATGGCTACTCTTTACATATGATTGTATTATCACATCTACTTTTCCCCTTTTTCGCTGAGTCTCGAGTCAGCTGTCAAAACTTTTCATACAAAGAAACTTGAACCGAACAAAGCACTAACAAGAGAAGGTGAAGAAGCCTGAAAGTAGAAGGAAAAGCAGTGCGAGAAAAAACAACAAAACTAGCACTTTGTGGAAATCTGAGAAAAGGCGAAAAGTGCAGCAATCACCACCTAAAGTATTGATTACCTTTAGTTCCTAAAGCACTCGAGGCAAAATTGAGCACAAACAAAGGAAAAACGTCCAACTTGTGCTTCCAAGGAACGGAAAAAGGATTAAAAAGCCGCAAGCCGGCCGGTGTAGTAGTCCAGCGTGTGAGGAAGAGCTCGAAGAACTAAGAGGGACCAGAAGCGACTAAAAACCAACAGCTTCTGAGCAGTAAAATCACCAGGTTTCGAGACCAAATACTCGATCCCCCATGGCTGAGACCGGCTGCAAACACTTTCAGGTGTACGTGAAAGATCAAGGTTTGGACACGTACCGAATAATTGACGCCTTCTTCGCTGCCTGCGTTAATAAAGACGCAAGGGAAAAGAAGGTGAGTGAGTGGGTTGTAGCGGCCGAAAACTGTGCAGTTGTGTGCTTTTTATGTGCTTACAGGCCTTGAACTGTTGCTGCTTTGAATGCGGCAACTACGGCCTCCAAGTATTCGCTTGCCTGCACTGCATTTACTTCGGATGTCGCGGGCAGCACATAGCTACGCACCAGAAAGCAAAAAAGCATCCTATAGCCCTTGAGCTCTCCTACGGCACTCTATATTGTAATTCTTGCAAGGACTTCATTTACGATTCACGATGTCAAGAAATCTCAGTAGTGAATCGGAAGCTAGAATCGAAAGATTTGCAAAAGAGCTTGAGCTACAGGCCATGGATACCTGGCCCTAAAGAGACCAATCTTCTTCTAAACAATCCGCGAAGGCGTCATGTACGCGCCAACCAGACTATCGGATTGCGGGGACTAATAAATTTAGGATCGACGTGCTTCATGAACTGCATCGTGCAGGTGTGGCGTGAGTCGATCTGTATGGAATTATTAATTGCTTTGGTTTCTATTCCGTGACAATAGGCGCTGATACATACACCGTTGCTGAGCGACTATTTTCTGTCGGAGCGCCACGAGTGCAATGCGAAATCGTCATTGAAGTGTTTAGTATGCGAGGTTTCGCGTCTGTTTCAGGTATTATCTGATTGACGGGTTCACTGAAACAGAACAAACTGTTCAATTTTCCGTTCATTGGTAGGAATTCTATTCGGGATCGCGCACACCGCTCTCCTTGCACCGGCTGCTGCACTTGATCTGGAATCATGCCAAGCATTTGGCCGGTTATGAGCAGCAGGATGCGCACGAATTCTTTATTGCTACGCTGGACGTCCTACATCGTCATTGTATTAAATCCAGGTCCGACGAAAGTGCCAAATCCTCCTCTAGCAATCATACCAATTGTCCCACACAGTGCAACTGCATCATCGACCAGATTTTTACTGGCATGCTGCAGAGCGATGTGGTATGCCAGGCCTGCAAGGGAGTGTCAACCACAATCGATCCCTTCTGGGATATTTCACTCGACTTAGGTGAAACACACCATGGCGGCACTACTCCCAAGACACTGATCGATTGCCTCGAACGATACACACGAGCAGAGCACCTTGGCTCTAGTGCCAAAATTAAGTGCTCTACCTGCAAATCCTATCAAGAATCAACTAAGCAGTTCTCTTTACGCACACTTCCCAGCGTCGCGAGTTTTCATCTGAAACGTTTCGAGCATTCGTCCTTAATAGACAAAAAGATTTCCACATTCATTTCATTTCCAGTCGAGTTTGACATGACGCCGTTTATGTCTGAGAAGAATAACGCGTACGGCGACTTTCGCTACTCGCTATACGCGGTTGTTAACCATGTTGGCACTATTGATACCGGCCATTACACGGCCTACGTACGCCATCACAAGGACACATGGGTCAAGTGCGATGACCACATTATAACGACTGCCACCCTGAAACAGGTGCTGGATAGTGAGGGGTAAGCGCGAGGTTTTGTGAGAGAGCTAGCGAGTAATGTTTCTCTTTTCTTCCTCTGTAGCTATTTACTATTTTACCACAAGAATATTTTGGAATATGAATAGACTACCAGAGCAAGAAAAACAACTGCAATAATTCAGTAGCCTCAATTAAATAACTAAAACGCAAAAAGATGTGAAATACTTAAAAAAAGAACACATAAGCAAGCAGTTGATTCATTTCTTGATTGATTCCCTCTTTATTCTCTAATATTTCACGCCTATTAAATTCTTCACGTTCACACACATGCTGTGCCACCGCCAACTAATACATTCTCAGTCAGTGCGTTTGCATTTAAGTGTATGAAAGAAGTAATTATTTGCGATATCCAGCAGCATTAACATCAACAGAACAGCAACTGAACAGAACAACCATGCAACAATAAAAGCATTTTTATAGTTTTTATTTATAATTTAAATAAAATTTCTAAAATAATAAAAGGTAAATTATGGACGATAACCAGTTGAGAAAAATAAAAATGGGAAAAAACCTGGGCTCGTCCGGGAATTGAACCCGGGACCTCTCGCACCCGAAGCGAGAATCATACCCCTAGACCAACGAGCCATGTTTGAATCGTTTGCTAAAAAGGTATAAGTCAACGAGCATGGCTTTGTTTGAGGTGAGAGTCTGGTGAGTTGTGTGTGGTAGGCAACCGGACCGGACCAGTCGGGTGGTGGTGGGCTTTCGAGCAACTGAGTGTTATACATGATTACCTCACGTACTTCCTTCCAATCCCAGCAGTGGGAGAATCCGAAAACAATTGAATCCTCTAGTATCAAAACCCCTTAAATCCACTTTTAGTATAAAATGAATTCGAATGGTTATAAAACGCGCCAAGTTTAAAGATTTAGGGGGTTTGCATACTAGAGGACTAAATTATTGCTTGAAAAAGTATGCACGTGTATTGGCGTCTTATTGCAAAATGTATGAGAAGCTAATTGTACAATTAAATTGTTAATGTCTACGAGTACGTTCTAGTATTTATTGTTATTAGACTGAAATGAATAAATACTTTTTTGTCATTCAATTAATCTGCGTTATTTTTTTCTGGGAAGGTAGCGATACGCTGTCGCCTGGTGGTGGTTGTTGGGCCCAGCTCAATAGTAGGGTAATTTTCACCTTTTCACATTCTTAAGTTTACACTTTTTCTACCAAGTCTGCTGAATTTTTCAAGAGATTCGGTACAGTTGGCTGCAGTCATTGTAGTGTCCTTCAAATACTCATTACTAGCGGGAATATTTGAATCGGTTTTCGCCGGCAAAAGCGCAAGGGTAAGCGTGAAATTGTAGAACATTGATAAAAAAGAAATAAGCTAATTAAAGAGAGTAATAAATCGGAATTTTTAGATGGATTATTTTATTAATACTTTTATACTAACTTTTCGCAACGTTTTCTGTAAACTTCTTTATATTATCACTTTCGTATTATGTATATTAATTATTCAGTTTGCATACCTCTTTCTACCAGGTACGTCAAAATTACAGCATTTAAAAAGAAGCATTTAATGTGGGTACGTATCTATTCGGAAATTTAAGCCAACTAAACTTTTTATACATAAAGAGCTACATACATAGTACATATGTATATCCGAATACATTGTAAATCAGAGGTGGTGCATTCAACTTCTCTATCACAAGCTCCTTTCCCTCTTCTGCTCTATCTTCGTCCCATTACCAGTACATTACTGGTGCATTTCCATGAAAAGTTTTACAGTGCTTTTCACACATCCACGAAATATGAAAATGAGGTTTCATTTGAGGCTTGAGAAACATCAAAGAACTAAGCGTTCCAATAAAAATTACATTGGGATCAAATCGTTATCTCTTACATTTTCAGGACTAGTAATACGGAAAGTACGCCTTTTGAGAAAGCATTGTACTAGTACTATATTGCAAATTTTTTAAAAATTCGTTACTCAGTGTTTTACCAAAGAATATACAATATATAGAAGGCGCATGACTCAAAATTTTAAATTTTTAGAATCAGATGCGGTCGGTTGGTGGAAAGCGGGTGCAAACAAAATGAGTGAAAAGAGCGTCACTGCTTTGAAAGTTTATTTTGCCTTTGCTTTGGTTTTCTCTGGTTTTCTCCGCTTTATTTTATTTATTTTTTATTATTCTTTAAATTATTTCTATTTTATTTATTTTTTATTTATTTTATTTTTTAAAATAAACGGAATAATATTTTATGAAAATATTTGAAAATTTACAAGCAATATTAATAATTTGAATTAATTTTAAGTACATAATATAATTACAATACTATAAATTAATTTTTGGATTTTTATACTTCAAAATTATTTATAACTAATTTATAACACTATATATTTATATAACACTATGTCATTTGTCATGTTTGAAAATTTCATATATCACTTTTTTATTGAATTAGAAGTTTATTGTTATCCCAAATGTTGAAAAGTGTTTCATTTAATAAAAAATTGAACAACGAGGATTAAATTCGGGTACTTTTACCAAAAATTATTTTCAATTTGTAGAAACTCAAAAAAAGACTCAAAAGTGTACGTACCATTGTACGTTTGACGATAACTACATGTCATGACTACATAAGTCAAAATGTAGCTTATATCTTATTGTGTATGAAATTCTGTGAGATTGTGATTCATTTAAAATGTGAGAGATATCTAATGCTTTTATACGAATTTAATAATTTAAAATAATTAATTTATGCGTTATTTGTATGTTTTTGTTTTACAATTAATTGATGACTAATCAATATCTTTTGAATTTCAGTGCAATTGACATTCGAAATGGATTTTGAGCAAAATAACTTCTCATCAGCAAATTACTTAGGTAAAAATTTTTTGATCTCCTCAAGTTCTCTTTAATCCAAGACGTTGTATTTATTTTCTTCTTCTCAACTTTTTAAAATTTTTTTTCTAATCCGGCAGCTCTGAAAACCGATGTAGATGAACTTAAGCAAAGACTGGAGTGTGTGGAGGGCAAGGTCGGTGCAGTCCTTATAAGGCAGGAAGAAATCGCCAAAATGTTGACAGAACAAAATGCTCTTCTGCGGCGAAGCCTGGGGATGGGATTGATCAATGTTCCTAACCGTTTTCCTTTAGCCTCTCAGGAGGATTTAGAATCCATTGAAAGTGAATTAAGATCGGATAAAAAACTTGAAATTGTAAATACTAATATTAAATTTTTGAGAATTATCTATAAGTATATACGTATATGTATGTATTATCTATAAATGAATTCTATTATTTATTTATTTAGGTCGGCATAATGAAGCATGCCCTTTCTGGGTCACTGAATAATTTGGAGGGGATTCTTATGAAGCCGATTATATCTGAATTCAATTTGGACGGTACTAAGGGGAAGAAGGCATTGAAGGACTATCCTTTATTAGTAGCAGCACTTTTTGGTAAACTGAACTTAAAGAAAAACTTCTCAAAAATTTTACTTATATTATAATTTTTGTGTATTTATTTGCAGACGCTATTAAGAGGGACGGTTACACGCATCAGGATTTCTTGGAAGAGATTCGTAAAATAATACGAAAACTTAAAAATAAATACCAAAAGCAGAACACTCGAGTAAAGAAATTCGATAAGTTTAAGTATTACGAGTGCAACTAATTAATTATATGATATAAACTATAACATTGTGTATTAATTATATAAAATAAAATGATATAATATAAATGAAAATAACTAAATATAATTTAAATATTTTAAGTAAAATTTATAAAAGTCGTTTATTTAAGTTAAATGACGTTGGACAGAGCAGTAAAGCTATGTAAGTAGTGGAAAAATTAGAAGTATTTGTACCCCGATCCTTGGTACAAATACTTCTAATACTTCTGGGTAACATCTAAACATGGTAAATGGTAGCCGCTAAAACGCATCGATGAATAGTAAACTAGATTTAAACAATTTAAAGACGTGCATCAGGCAACGGTACCACACAATGTTGTAACAGGTTTTACCGACAGCAAATAAAAGGAAATGAGAGAGCAGAACACGGCTGACAAATCAAAGGAATGTGGCATAAAAGACAAGGAAAATGCAAAGAAAAGGAAGAAAATAAATAACGGCAAAAGCTTTTTTGGGTTAACAAAGTCTTGAGGAGCACTAAAAACATCGGCTCCGGGAAATAACGCCGAAATGAAATGAAGCCCACTTTTTTTTTATATGAAGATTCGAAATCGTAAAATTTGGGCGTTATTTCATTTTTGGGGCTTTATTCAATAAAAATTTCAATAAAAATTGAAAATGAAATAAGGCCCCTGTGGGTTTTATTTCAACTTGTTGTGGGCTTTACTTAATTTTTTTGTAAAAATTATAAAATTTCTGAAAATGAAATAACGCCCAAAATTACGGCGTCGACTGAACTTTAATGTGGATATGCAGAACTTTAATGCATGCAGAAAGACCCAGAATAGAGGAAGAATTCTCAACAATGAGATGGTTTTGTTGGCCGAGGGTTTTAATCCCTGCCACGGCCGAAGGCCGGTACGCAGAAGGACACTTTGCCTGCGCAGAAGGACCCTGGATAGAGGAAGACTTTTCAACAAGGAGATGGTTTTGTTGGCCGACGGTTTGAATCCGTTATTTCCCGGAGCCAAAAACATCTGGTGTCGTTTAGAAGAACAAGATTCAATATGAAATTTTTTGACACTTGAAAGCCAAGCCACAAGAAAATCGCTAGAATCTGGTTAAATTTTTTTTGTAAAAAAAGTGTTCTTATTATACCCTACATCCGAAAGGATTAGGGTATAGATGAGGGTATTCACTTTGTTGTTCCGTTCGTAACACATTAAAGAAGGCGTGGCTGGAAAAGTATATGGCATACAAAAGTATATATATATTCTGGCTAAGAATCACCTGCTGGGTCGATTGAGCCATGTCTGTCCGTCTGTCTCTGTCTGTCTGTCTGTTTGTCTTTCCAGAAGCATATACTATTTATGCCCGTTGGGCGAAGTCTACAAACAATCAGCAAACCTAGCCATAAATTTGTATGTATTTTTGAATGTATGTACATATGTATGGATGCACAACTATTAGTTTCGTAACAGGCGACATTAAAATATGATAAATTATTTTGCACGACATTTAAATTTGAATGAATGAATGAGGCGCAAATCCATTTTGATTTCAACGTTAGCGTTTCAAAATTAGCAATATGACCAAGTTATATCTTTGACTATTCTTGGTATTCGCTTGAGCTAAAGTACAAAATCCAACACAAAATGGCTAAAGCAATTTCCGTCGGAATATATTCTGCGTAAATGATGATTTTAATTTGACAATAGTAGCAAAAACAAAAAGAATAATAAGAGTAATAACAGTAATACCTGTCTGCCAGGACACGACTGATGCAGTCAGTGTTTATACTACATGTTTTCAAACATACATAAATACACAATAGATGGTCTTGAAACTTTCAGGGGTTGTCTGGAAAGCTTCTATTTGCTTTTAAATCAAGCGATGAGTGTCAGTAGCGCTGCTGAAAATATTACCGCATATGAATCCGACAGTCACGGTTTAATTCGAAATCAAATGAAAGCATTGCATCAACGCACAAATGTTACTATTTCAGTTTCAAGCCTTTGCCTGTCGTCTAATGCAGCCCTTTAATACATGTGGGAATGTACCTTAGTATGTTAGAATTATCTACAGTAGAACGAATAATTTGAGGAGATCATAGAATATTTGCTTTTAATCAACAAACTATTGATATCGTTATGGAAACGAGAATAATTTTGAGTTTATTATTTTAAAAAAGATACAGAATTTTCTCAGAAGTCGACGAAGTCAGATACATTTTAAATTTTCTTCAATAAATTTTGGAAATAAACAATTTATAGTTTTTATAAAAAATAAAAATAGTCTTTAATTTATAATAATAAATTAAATTTTTTTTAATTTATCTTTTTAATTTATCATAATATAAAGACAGTGAGATCTGCGATCCCACAAATGGGGGCTCTTCCGCGCCAACTCGAATTCGAAAAAACTCGAAAAAAAAGGAGAACGTGAACAAAATTGAAGGAAAATTGAATTGAAAATTGAAAGAATTGAAAATTGTAAAGAAGGATGAGAAGAGAATGCGAACTTAAAGAGCATAAGAAAGAGAACGTGAACTAAAGAGGACTAAAACTTGTAAAGAAAGAGAAGAAGGAGAAGAGAAACAGCATAAGAAAGAGAACGTGAACTAAAGAGGAAGAAAATTGTAAAGAAAGAGGAGAAGAGAATTTGTACTTAAACAACATAAAGAATTGCACCAGCAATTTCATCAATATCAATTCGCACGGATGCAGGTTGCAGTGTTCTAAAGGATTGCAGACTGGAAGGAAAATAAGTCGGTATTCTGATTACGTATTCGTATCTATTTAAAATTTATAAATATTGTTTCTAAAGAAATAATTATTGTTTTGCAAAATTGTTAAACGTTTTAGCATTTCAAATTTAATACAGTTTTATAAATAGACGTAATCCTATAATTTATATCTAATTAATAATAGTGTAATTTCTAAATCACTATTCTACCTTTATTTTACCACTATTTGCAAATTGTAACGTCGACTTCAGAATATGGAAAAGGAAGAACTTTTAGCATTAAGAGTCAACGAACTCAGAGAAAAATTAAGTGAACTAAATTTAGAGTCAAATGGTAGGAAAGTAGATTTGCAAGCGAGGCTTTTAAGATATTATGGTTTAGAGCATGGAGAAAATGGTGATAATAGTGAGGAAGAATCAAACTATGAAGACGCGCCAATAAGTGGTACCAAAGCGCGAAAAAGACGTCAAACTTCTTCACAATTTATCTTGCGCGATATATGTAGCAAATAGCATTAATTCTTTTTCTGGAACAGATACTCACGGCGTTAAGCAACGGGTAATGGAGTTCGAAGATATAGCTGAGACAGTAGGCTGGAGCGACCTCCAGAAACGTGTGTACGCTAAACAACTGTTAAACGGTGCTGCTAAGTTATTAGTTAGAGGATTGAGTAATGTGAGAAGTTGGGAGATGTTAAAAAGTGTTTTAATTGAGGAATTTGGCGAAAATCTTTGTTCAGCTGAAGTACACAAAGCTCATAGGAATAGACGAAAGCAAACAAATGAGAGCCTTCGTGAATATCTCTACAGTTTATTCGAAATAGGAAAACCGATTAATTTAGATAAGCAGAGTACAATTAAGTATTTTGTGGAAGGTATTTATGACACTAAAGCTTTTAAGCAAAAAGCTTAAAAGAGCTAAAAGAGAATATCCGTGTATATGAGAAAATAAAAGGACCCTGGAATTTTAGTAGGAACATACCACAAAATTTCGCCAATCAAAGAAAAGAAGAAACTTATAGCCAGAATAGAGAACTTTATAGCCAGAATAGAGAACCTAATAGTGTATCACATGTTTTCGTTGTAATCAAAAAGGTCATTACGCACACCAGTGTAAAAATACTCATACTGATAAAAATAATACTAAAAGAGAATATGTTAACACTATAGATAACAACATAATTAAACCTGAAAGAAAACATGAGAAGGGTATGATTTTTGTAGAACTGAATGTTAATAATGTAAACTTCAAGGGACTAATTGACACAGGATGTAATGTATGTATAGTACGGTACGAAACAATGCGAAAAATAGGTAATATAAAGTTAGAGACAAGAGACTAATTTTGAAAGGAATCGGTACAAGAGAATTAAAACTGAATGTTGTTTCAATGCAGAGGTTTATTTAGACAACATTTTGCTAACCATTAGTTCCTTGTTGTTAACACCTTAAGGTTTTATCACGAGTCTTACTCGTGTAAAGAAAAATTCCTTTCTGAATCAATCACGAGTCTAGCTCGTGTAAATTAAAATTGCTTTGTGAACGAATCACGAGCCTCACTCGTGTGAAATAAATACGCTTTATGAATGAATCTAATCTATAATATTTCTCTTAAAATCCATTGGAAGCCCCTAAAATATCTAATAGCATTATATGTTCCATAGTTTTCCAAAAAAATACCACACACTGGACGAATATTAGTTTTTTTTTGTGTATTTCACTGTAAACTTTGATGAATAATTTTTTATGATTTATTTTTTATGAAAAATTCTAAGGAAAGCGACATAATGCATGAAGCTATTTTAGGAAATAATATATTGGATTATGTAAACTTAAGTATTACAGAAGGTGTAGTAAAGTTTCTAAAGAATACGCCAACTGAAAATTCTGTGGACAAAAAACTATCATTACTATGTGAATTTGAAGAATTAACTTCTCAATTAGATAATAACTTTCGAAATAATTCACCGAACATTAACCTAGACTATCTTAGCGAAACTCAAGCTAGATATGTTGAGTCGTTGATTAGTAGCTACGTACCTAGAAAGCCAAAGAATTACCCAGTAGAGATGAAGCTTTTATTAAGCGATGATAAACCAACTTATCAAAATCCTCGTAGAACGTCTTACACTGATAAGAATACAATCGAAAAGCAAGTAAAAGAGTGGTTAGACGAAAAGATTATAGTAAAAAGTTCATCAGAATATGCATCGCCTATTGTTCTTGTTTCGAAAAAAGTTGGTAGCAAGCGACTATGCTGCGATTATCGCAAATTAAATGAAAAAATCGTTCGAGATAATTTTCCTATGGCTTTAATAGATGAAGTAGTAGAAAAATTGCAAGGCGCAAATGTGTTCACTACGCTAGATTTAGCAAATGGTTTCTTTCACGTGCCAGTTGAAAAGAACTCTAGGAAGTATACATCATTTGTCACCCATAACGGGCAGTATGAATTCCTCTACGTTCCTTTCGGTATCTCGAATTCTCCAGCAGTTTTTTGTAGATATATACAAGCAGTTTTTCAAAAGTTACTAAGTGATGGAACAATGTTAGTATATACGGATGATATTATCATACCCACAAATAACGAAGAGGAAGCAAAAAGAGAGCTAGAAAAAGTCCTTGAGGTGGCTAGTATAAATGGGTTAAAGATTAATGGTCTAAAAGCCAATTTTTAAAAAGAGAATAATTTTTTTGGATATATTATTGAACAGGGAACCATTTTACCTTCAAAAGAAAAGTCAAACGCCGTTAAAAACTTTCCTGTTCCTAAGAACCAAAAGGAATTACAACGTTTTCTAGGTCTGACATCATACTTCAGACGATTTATTAAAAATTACGCAATTATAGCTAGACCTCTTTCAAATATGCTTCGAAAAGACACAAAATACAAAATTACAGATGAATATTTATTGGCAATTCAGGAACTTAAACTTGCCTTGACTAGCGCTCCTGCACTTAAAATTTTTAACCACAGCGCAGAGACAGAAATACACGCAGACGCTTCAAAACATGGATACGGAGCTGTCCTCCAAAAAGACTCTGAGGACCAATTATTCCATCCGGTTGAATACATGAGTAGAAAAACTTCTCCAACCGAAGATCGATATAGTTCCTATGAACTAGAAGTTCTAGCCATAATACAAGCACTAAAGAAATGGCGAGTTTACGTGAAGGTCATTAAACTTAAAATTGTAACTGACTGTAATGCTTTTGCCAAGACAGTTCACAAGAAAGACGTACCGGACAGAATTTTAAGATGGGCCATGTATTTACAAGAATACAATTACACAGTAGAACATAGAAGTGGAACTAGTATGAGACACGTTGATGCCTTAAGTCGCGTATATTGCCTTCTTATCGAAGACTCGTTAAAGCATAAAATACAAGAAGCTCAGAAAAACGACGACTGGTTAAGAGCGGTAAAAACAATTTTAGAGAATACGAATTACGAAGACTATTTCATTAAAGATAGCTTAGTTTACAAAGACCCGATTAAAGAACTTTTAGTGATTCCTTCTGGAATGGAAGAAGAAATGATCAAAATTGCGCATGCCGAAGGTCATTGGGCAGCTCAAAGGACTAAGGAGCTACTAGAAAAACAAGACTTTATTCCCAATCTATGAACTAAAGTAAATAAAGTAGTTAAAACATGCATTGAATGTATAATTACAAATACCAAACAAGGTAAGAAAGACGGATTTTTAACACCGATAAGTAAAGAATCTGATCCTTTTCATATGTACCATATCGACCATGTTGGTCCACTAACAGGAACCTACAAAAAATATAACCACATCTTGGTAGTTATAGACGGATATTCGAAGTTCGTTTGGTTGTATCCAACCAAGTCTACTGGAACAGACGAAGTCATCGAACGACTGCAAAAACAGGCCGCTATTTTTGGTAATCCCAAAAGTTTAGTTTCAGATCGAGGAACTGCTTTTACCGCAAACAAGTTTACTGAGTATTGTAAGGAGGAAGGTATAGAGCATCTTTTAATCGCGACTGGAGTTCCACGTGGGAACGGCCAAGTGGATCGTATACATAAGTCAGTAATACCGATGCTGTCAAAGCTATGTCAACACGATCCTACCCACTGGTATAAACACGTTGATCGGGTACAGCAAATACTAAACAATACTCCTCCTAGAAGCACTAAATTTTCTCCATTCCGTATTTTGACAGGACTAGAAATGAGAACTAAGAGTAATTTAGAGATTAAAAATTTATTAGGTGAAGAAATATTAGCGGAATTAGACTTTGAACGGGATGAAATTCGTAACAATGCTAGAAATAATATAATAATAAATAATAACAAGAAGAAAATAAACAAAATTTTAATCGAAAACGAGTCTTGGGAAGAATATATAAAATTAATGATATTGTAGCAATAAAACGTACACAATTTGGTTCCAGAATGAAGTTAAGGCCAAAATTTTTAAGTCCCTATAAAATTACAGAAATTTTAAATCTTGGTCGCTATAAAGTAGAGAAAGTCGGGGAAAACGAAGGGCCAAAAACTACTTTCACCGTACTAGAAAACATTAAATTTTGGAACTAGTCATACGGGGCGTATGACCGTCAGGAAGGCCTATTGTGGGAATGTACCTTAGTATGTTAGAATTATCTACAGAAGAACGAATAATTTGATGAGATCATAGAACATTTGCTTTTAATCAACAAACTATTGATATCGTTATGGAAACGAGAATAATTTTGAGTTTATTATTTTAAAAAACATACAGAATTTTCTCAGAAGTCGACGAAGTCAGATCACATTTTAAATTTTCTTCCATAAATTTTGGAAATTTACAATTTATAGTTTTTATAAAAAATAAAAATAGACTTTAATTTATAATAATATAAAGACAGTGAGATCTGCGATCCCACATACACAATATACAAATCCATACACAAAGAAGCAATGCAAATTGGTCATAACATCCCAATCGAGACCACGATGCAATTATGTGTTCTAGTATGCACCTACAGTGAGTGAGTATACCCAAATTGAACTGAGCTCAATGAAGGCATTCATTGAAGGCTACGAACAAGGACGTAGTATATTTGCAAATGAGGAAAGAAAATTAATTTACAATGCTCTGATGCCATTAAGACTTCTCTCCTCCATCAATTCTATTCCTCAGCAGCGGGAGAAGGTAGCATTTTCTTGCTTCTTCAACTCTAGCTGGTAGCTAAACCTGCACAGCTCAGACATAGTAATCGCATCCTTAGCTTTCGTAACGCCGTGGAAACGTAAAGCAATATTCGGCGGGTAGAAATAGCAAGAAAAAGGTAGAAGGAGGAGCGTTATGGCGAGAAACATAAAACGTGGACTAATTTTTAAAGTTTGCAGACGTTTTTATGAGCGAAAAATATTCACTGTTGTGTTGACGTGACGTGACGTGACGGGACCGTGGCATCAAAAAGGGTGTTCCTAAAATACAAACGCCACGTTCCTTAAATTTAGTAACCGGAATGTATACTTTGTTCACTTTTTGAAGAGTTCAGTGAAAAATTCACCAAATGAACGCTTTAGTTTTTTTTTTTGTCAAGGTGTAATCTTAATACATATATAGTATGTAGGTCGTGGAAAGAATTCGGATAAAATGTTCACTTTTTTAGCCTGACACTGTCTCTTAAATATAAATTTTGCCAAGTACCCGGGAAAAAAGCATTTTCTCCGTGTATTTTCTGGCAACAAAGCCCTTTGTGGTATTTCCTTTTTCCAAATTTGGATTCCGAGCCCGCCAAGCTGCTCCTGATTTTCCGTGGCATTTTTTGTGTACGGATCCCTATGAAAGGAAGCCTAATCAACCTTTGTTTTTCCATTTATCTGCAGCTAAAAAAGAAAAGATTACTAACCATACTATGCCTGACACTGTCTCTTAAATATAAATTTTGCCAAGTACCCGGGAAAAAAGCATTTTCTCCGTGTATTTTCTGGCAACAAAGCCCTTTGTGGTATTTCCTTTTTCCAAATTTGGATTCGTCAATCTCGACGATCTTACCGAGCCCGCCAAGCTGCTCCTGATTTTCCGTGGCATTTTTTGTGTACGGATCCCTATGAAAGGAAGCCTAATCAACCTTTGTTTTTCCATTTATCTGCAGCTAAAAAAGAAAAGATTACTAACCATACTATGTATAAGTTGTTTTTTATTTTAAGTAACCTCCTTGCTGATGAAAGCAAGAGTCACACCTTCTAGCCATAGTGCGATGAAGGTGACAACTTTATACAACGACAGTTGGGACCGGTAAAAAAAGTATTTTTTCTTAAAGAGGCCGTTAAAATTTACTTAACCCTTTTTTATGGGCATTACGATAATGAACGGAACAGCTCCAAAAGAAGCCATCCCGTTTAGACAGAATTTTATGATCTCCGCCGAAAAAGCTCCAGATACACGGATGTTACTGAACACCCTGCATCAAGCCTGAACAGAACGTAAGGATTTTACCGCTACCAAATGTCAACAATTACATTGCTCTTATGGGAAACAAGAAGAAAAATTATTTCTCAGCGGTACAAAAAGCTGATACCAGCTACGGTCTGTTTCGACATTGGCGGCTTTCGTCGCTGGTATTGTTATTCTTATAAGTGGTTTATTTAGATTTTCTAGCTAACGAAACGAAATTTCAAGCAGAAAAAAATTGCATTGCATAAATATTAACAATGGGATGAATATAAAGGAAACTAATAGAGTAAGTGCGTGGACATAAATCTTTGTTAGCGACCATCGCAGTTCTGACTTCGAACTCTGAACAATAACCCATAACCCATATTTATTTCATATATAAAGAGTTATTTATTTTCTCTTTCGGAAAGTAAAGTAAAAAAGCACACTAAATATTCAGATATGGATTGAATTTTAATTTCGATATGATGCGTGGACTTTGCCATTATGCGTGAAAAACAATATCGTTCAAATGTTCTCCAAGGGACCTTTTGCAGGCCTCAATCCTTTCGAGGTAATTTTCGGTGACTTTTTGACACAATTGGGGCAATAATTCGGAAATAACTTGACGTATGTCATTCTATAAATGCTCCAAAGTTGAGGGATTGTTCGCATAAATACGATTATTCGCATAGCCCCACGAGAAGAAATCCAAATGGCCAATTAACATCGCCACATTGCGAAAAAACGCGTCCTGGAAATTTCTCCCGTAGTAAAGCCAAGACCGGCCTGCTGGAACTACATATCCTCCAGATCCATACCTTCAAGTGCAGGCCACAAGAAGTCCTTTATCATTGCCCAAATGCCGAGCGCGCCGTGGAATCGGTAAATTTGGGTCGTCCTCAACACTACGGCTCATAGCGGCAATGTTTTCGATCGACTGTGCGAAGCGATGATGCACAGGCCCTACAATTTCTGTAATCGATCCAGTTTCTTCGAATTTCTTCACTACGTTCGAAATTGTACGCTCAGTAGGACGATTACGACATCCATACTCTTGTCGTAAAATTCGAAATGCGGCCACAGAAAAATTACCATTCGTGTAACATAGAGTGCTTTAACAAATTTAACGCGTTGTTCGATAGTAAAATGATCCATACCAAAAAATGGCAAACCTTCAAACGGCAGGGTTTTACTTCTGTAAGAATTGAATTGCGTAAATATTAACAATAGGATGGAATATTTAGCTTAACACTAATATAAAACTCGAAATTCACACGACTTTCCAAAATGTTTCTTTCTGTGGTCACAAAAATTTAAAATAAATTAATTTTATTGACATAAACTTAAATAAAAACTTTTAAAATTACCTTCAAAAAGACGTATCACTAATTAAGATCGGGGCACAGTTATAGAAATTAAATGCTAGGGACACAAGTGAAATTTCTTAACCACTTATCATGGAATACCCTATATATACATATGTATATAAAATAAATTTATACAAATATATATAAACTAGATGTACCCGTCCCCGCGTTGCTGTGGCTCATTCTGGTTAAATGGTTAGAAAGCGTGTGTTGCTTTCGACCACAAATGAAATATTCCTCATACAAACGTTGCAACCCGTTTTCACCCCTTCAGGGGTTGGATTTTGAAAAATACCGAAATATGTATTTGATTAATTATACCAAAGAGTATTAAGACCAAGTTTCAAGCAAATCTGACCACAAATAAAATATTCCTCATACAAACTTTGCAACCCCTTTTCACTACCTTAGGAGTTGAATTTCGAGATATCCGTTCTTAGTGCTTGTATACATCATAAAGGAAACATCTTTGCAAAATTCAGCTTTCTAGGTCCAAGCGTTTAGCCTGGGCGTTGATGAGTCAGTCAGGACGTTCATTTTTATATATAGAGATATGCAAATAAAATATATTAAGACATGGAGACAAAGAAATTTTGCAAAACTTTATTAAGTTTCTGTGTTCTTAGTATCGTCGGCAAAACAATTGACGATTCTGGTTGGTTGTCGAGTTTTCGATAATAATTGTCGGAATCGATTGCCGGCTTCATGTTTTTATTGTTGAAATGAATAGGTAAAGTTATAAAATAACTTATAATAAGATATGTTCGAATATTCTGGCAACAATAGGCCAGTAGGTATGGCCTAGGCATGTAGGTTTGTTCTGTTCTACATTAGCTCTGCTGAAATAACTTCATGTGGATAAAATTCATTCAACCCTTTTTATTAAAATTTCTATTACCTAAAATATTGATTTAATGTGGAAATTCTACTGACAAGAACTAAGAAGACGGTTAGCCACGTTTTCGTTAATTTCTATGTGGAACCAAAACAGGTTGTTGAGGTCTTTTCTAACGGGTACGTATTACGTGTCACACAAGCGTCGTGTTGTACCAATTATCTCCAATATTGTTCGTAAAATATTAAGGCTATTTTCTAGAGTAATGCAAAATATAGGTAAGGTCTCTGAAGGTATCCACCTTTATCTATACTAATTTATACTTTTGGGAATATGTATTTTACATACATATGTATTCCAATAAGTGGAATATATGTATGTACATAACATATGTCTGCATATAAGATGCATCTACTTACCCTCTTACAATATGCTTACTATATGCTTACGTGTGTAATAAAATTATGAATTATGTAAATTTTATCCAGTCTAGTCAATATTGACACAAAGCAAAAATACACAAATTGCTTTTTTGTCTCAGAAGAGATCAAAGAGTTCATACTGATAAATGAAATTAATAATAAATTGGATCATGGATAAAGGGCGAATAAATAAAAATAATGGAAAATTGTGGACGGTATTAAAAACGAGAACTAATAATATTGAGGGAATAAATTTACTTAGAGTGTGCTTTGATCTCATCCTTATCACGTTTGCAAGTGCGTAAAGTTTTATTTACTTTAACCGCTTTTCGAACAACAACAACAACACAAAGAGTGAGAGAGGTCACCAAGAATGCTTTAATTTATTACACTATTTTATATCATAATAAAACTTCATCATACAGTGGAAAGCGGATTAACTTAATGCGCTTGTACGAATGGTAAAAAATTGTAAACCGTTAAATAAATCGTGGGACTCCTTTATTGTTGCGAAAGAGGTTCTGAATGCGCCGACTTTTTATCTGTGTGAAAATCAGCCTAAATGCAGTTCACATACATAGTTCAACGCTTAGACATGACGTCACACGTGATAAATTGCGCTGATGAACTAAAGATGATAAACTAAAGATAAAGTACCCCCCTTAACATTTCAGTTTCGTAAATTCACGTAGTCATTTACTTTTCTCTCTCTCACTCTCTCTCTTGCTTTTGGGACCTTTTTGAATTCAAATGAAAACGGTGTATAATGGCATATGGTACACATTAACAAGGACTGTTATTCTACAACACATATAATCACGACATGATTATTCTAATTTCTGAAGCAAAAGCTCAGTCAATCCGATTATCTTTATTCCATTCTCTCGTTGCATTTCATATTTATGTATACAGAGATATAATAATATATTGTGTAATGGAAATATCGCACCCGATAAGAATTTGTTGGATTTACCATGCATTCTTCATTACTATTATTTTTGAGCTCAAAATAACTTTAGGCAAAATATTTACATGCGTAGCTAATTCTGTATAAATTGGTGTATAATTTTGATATTTTATGTGTTGTTTATATGATTGTATCGTATAACAAATATGAAATACGAAAATAATTTGAAAATAATTTTACTAATTTAAAATATATTTTAAATATTACGTTTTAGGTGTTATAATAATCTGTGATGTCCAAAGAATGACGAGGATTTATTAAATTTATCACTCTTATTCTTTTTCTTAAGTTCTAAGAATTTAAGAATTTTACAAAAGTGATTAAAAAGGTTATGTGCATGAAATGGTCGCTTTCCTTTTTCGGGTTTGTCCAAAATGTTTTCGTAATATCCCTTTCGGTAACAGCTTCAAAAAGTCATCTACACCAAATAATCCACATCTTAAACATTCAAGAGTTGAATGACTTTTTTGTATAACACTATGTAACACAGTAAAAACAACAACAACAACAACAACGACAGGAAAGCAAAAGCACAAAAATAAACCTTTCTCATTCTCTGAACGACTCTCATTAAAATGTTAATTAGACTGCTTAATTTGCTTATTATTAGATTTAGACGGTGTTGCCTGATGTACTGAATGTCTCTTTTCTACGCACTTCACTAAATTTCTGAAATCCTTGAATCCTTAAAATGTATTTATTCCGCACTTAAAAGAAGTTATTTCATAAAGATAAAAACAAAAAAGTTTATATCCTTTTAAAGGTTTAACAACGTTCTCAACATTTACATTATAATTACATATTTTTCTCACAAAAAATATTTTCCTGTAAAATATCTCAGTTTCTGGGAAAAAGCGTTTTTAGGGATAATAGCGAACATTTAAATCCAGGCCAAAATTTTCATCTTAACGCCTCTGTCAATGGCTATTTTAAAACCTTCATATCAATAGAAAAGATCTGAAATAATTGAATTTAATTGATTATTTTGGAAACTTTAGCAAGTTTTTTTTATTATTGTTTTACATAAATATTGCTATTTAAGTAAGTTATTGACTACAACATTTAGTACTACTCGTAATAAAAACTCTTAGTACTATGCTGCAAAAAACAGGATCTCCGTAAACATTGCAGGAAAAGCAGGTTTTCTTTTGAATTTTGTTATTCGTTCTAAAAGTCGAAAACCCAGCGAGCACTGAATATTGCGGCATGAAGAGGTAGCTGTTGAGAATTTTTATTTCTACATTTTTTCTTTCTTAAAATATTGATGCCTTTGGGTAACATTTTGCGGTACCACTCTGGGTATGGCAATTATGTCTTTCTTTCAACATCGTGTCTCAAGTTGCAGTGCAAGTTGAAGTGTACATTGGGTCCTGCTGCATACGCTTGCTCTGTTTTCGCCTGTAACGCTCTGTTGTATTCGCTCTGTTGTGCCTGTAACGAATTATGTTGGATTGTTTAGCTCGCAGATAGTAAAGGGAGGCCAGCTGGTCAGCTATATACATACATATATCAGAAAGAATAAATAGAAAATATTTGTATGGTCTTTTCGAAGAACTAATTCGCTCCTGGGCATCTGCTCTTTTGAACTGTTGTGTTGTGTTTGCAATTTGTTCTCCTGGTTACTCTGTTTCAGGAAATACTTCTTGAAGTTTTATTTCTTCAGGCTTTTTTCTACTCCTGGATGGAGATTGAATAACAGGAGAGTATCTAATGACACTGCTAAATAAAGTTTCTACTTGAGTTGAGAAAGATTTGATTTAAAACAAGTCGTTTTTATTGTCTGTAAGCTGAACGAATGTATAAGATTTCTCCAATATTCTCATCAAAAAGTTATAACAAACTTAACTTCAAACGAATCTTTTTAGCTTCTTTCAAGATCAAGTTTGTAGTGCTTTTTATTTTCGTTTTTGATCCATGACAAATTTCTTCAGAGTTATTAGAAACTATCATGCAACTTAAGTTTATTTGAATTCAACTTACTTTTGCAATCGTATTGAAAAATTACTTAGGCAAGTAGTAAATTTTTATATTTCATTGTTGGCAAAACAGCAATAACATAAATACATACATATAATAAAACTTTTCAAGGTTGAATTTTCTCAATTCTTCTGATGATTCCAAATGTGTGGTAAAAGCTGTTTATGTTGGGAGAAAAGTTTTTATCAACAACATACATACACACACACGTATGTACATATAATATATGTAAATCTACTAATAGACATACATACATATGTATAGTATGTGTATATGTATATTTTCAAGAAACACTCAGAGGTAGATTAATTGTTTGTAATAAGTATTTCAATTAAAATAATGCAGGTGTCCTCTGTTGAGCAGATTAAACCGAAATCTACCTGAACATGTTTAGAAATTAATAAAAAGAAATATTGGCTCTTAATTTAATGAATTCATGAATTTAATGAAGGTAAAAGAATTTTTTTTAGCTAATGTTCTGTATTTATTAATTTTAAATCTGGCCTACGAGTGTATTTATTCTTGAAAATATGTTCGTGTACAATAAAATACTGTATTTCAAAGGTCTTTCCCAAAAGTGATTAATTACGATGAAGAAAATTGCTTGCTCATTTTTATGAGAGCTAAAAAAAAGTTCTTGAAAATGAGTGCCTCGCATGCGATTTAAGCACCTTGAGTTGCTCACTGTAATGTTTTTTATTTATTTCATTTGGTTAAGCTTTTTTTTCTTCTCTCTAATAATTACTCCTTTTTGTTGTGCATTCAGCTGAAAACATCGCCATAAACTCTCTAAAATATTAACCCACAAAAGCTGCACGTACATGTTTTAGAATAGCAATAAGAAAAATTTTAAAAAGGATAAATAAACCAAATTTAATTTTTATTAACTTAAAATTCTGCAATGACATTGTATATTGAATATATGTATGTAGGTATGGCATAGTATTGGTAGACCATTAGCAAACCAAGCGACCGACAACTTTTTGGAGCGATATAAATTTAAATTTTGTGATATTTTTTTTGTGTTTTTCATTGCTTTTCGCACTCTTTCTATTGCTTTTTACATAATATTTCTAAAACCTTTGGAAACTTCGATTATACACCATTTTACGCATTATAGATACTATATTCCCAGGTTTATTTAATTGATAACATTTTATTGCAAAGGTATATACGGTATGAATTGCCGCTGAACTTATTTATAAGGAAGATGGCAGCGATGGCTGAATAGTAACTCATGAATAGTAACGCCTCACAGTGTTTCGTCTAGAAGAAGCGAACTGGACAAAAGTAGTTTTCAGATTTCAAAAAATTAGTAATTAAATATTAGTACCTACTTAGATATGATAAAAAATACCTTCGAACCTCCAAAATAAATAATTGTTTATTTCAACAGTCTCTATTATTCATAGACATTATTTTGTGGAAAATTTTGTTGATTGATTTTGAAGGTCATATTACCACAAATAAAGGCAGTTTTTTAAAAATTTATTGCACCTTTGCCTGGGGAGATTAATCACAATTTATGCGGCATTTTCGTAGACTGCGAAAACCTGACACTGCTTGACATCGATATAAATTTAATATATTATTTTGCTACAACGTAAAGTATATAGTGCGCACTTACATATGTGGAACATTGTTTTTTCATTTTTCAACAGAATACCTAGACCATTAGGGAATAACTTCACAAATTATGCGACAACTTCGTGGACGGCGAATGACACATGCCACTGCTTGACACCGATCCAAATTTTAAATATTTTTTATTGAGAATATTTTCGTCTGGTTTTGAGATAAATTTATTTGAACTTGAAAAGCTTTGTCTTGGCACTAGATGGTTATATACATTAGAGCTGTGCACAAGCCGTTTTAAAACGACTTTTAAAACACAGAATGTTTTAGCAGTAAGAATTGACAAAACTTTTTAGATTTGCACCAACAGCCTTTATTGCTGATACTCTGCTGGAACCAAAAACAAAATTATCAGTCGAAAAAGACGCATCAGTTTTAATGCCACTTATTGCTAAATAGATATAAGAGAAGGATGCACATACGAAGTGCACATACATATCAAATACATATGTACATATGTTCAGCCGTCTCCTAGGCTTTTACCCAGCAAACAATATAAGCCTTTTTAAACTCAGAAAAGATTCATATTTCTGAACAAATACACTTTTTATGAACACATAAAAGAGTCAGAAATGAACGTTTTTTCCTTCCTAGACTGTCCTCAGAAAAGAGTCCTAAATAAGAGTCAGAAAAGGCTCATAAACTTGTGCGTTTTGGGAGTTTCAAATTTCAATTAAAAATAATAATTTCTGAGCCTTTTATGATTCTTTTCGGAGCATTTTATAATGCTTTTCTGAGCATTTTATGAATCTTTTCGGAGCCTTTTATGATTCTTTTTTGAGCATGTTATGAATCTTTTCGAAACCTTTTATGAATCGTTTCTGAGCATTTTATGATTAATTTGAATTTTTTTTGTATGTGCGTTTTTTCCTCCTAGACGGCTCGCTGAAAAGAGTCTTAAATAAGATATGTATATGGGAAATTTAAATCGTTCCAGACTCCAAAAATATTCATATTTTTGCTGTTAAATTTATTTAGGCTTTTTAAAATTATACTATATATGTAAATTAAATTTTAATTTAATAAAAGATTGAAATATGTATGTGTATTTGACTTCCCAACGCACGAATTGTTGAAAAAAGTTGAGGGTGAGTTTATGATGAGCTCATGAATAGTTTACGCGTTTCAAAGAAGGTCGCAAATCACCAGAAGATGATGAACATGTGGGTCAACAAAAACCAGTGAAAATTCAAGATAATGTTCAAAAAGACTATGTTTATCAAAAATTATAATTTTTCAATTCAAATAAATTTTTTTACTTAAAAAGCGAAGTTTGAAAAAAGAGAAATCAAGTAGACTCACAATATAGACATTAATATGAGTAATTTCGGAGTCCTAAATTAGAGTGTATAGTTTTCAATATTTAAAAAAAAAAATTTAAGGCTCATATTTTCCTCATAAAAAAGATTGTTTTCGGAGTAAAAATATTATGTGCCCAGGTGTGGTTCATAAAAATGAGTCTTTTCAGAGCCATAAATTTGTACATTCATATTTGAATCATATAAGACTCTTTCCGGAGTCCTTTTTTGGAGCACAAATATTTTCTTCCGAAAAAGGAGTCTTTTTTGAGCTCATAAATATGAACGCTCCTAAAAAATTTTCCTGGGTAGTTAGAAAATTAGCATTGCGTGTCTCTCGCTTTTTCCGTTTCTTTTTTTTTCATTGTTTTCAATCGTTGTTCGGGGCCACAATTTATGGACCATTTACAACAAAAACAAAGTAAGAAAAAGAGATATTTACATGGAAAAATGAATAAGTACGCTTTTGGAGTTTGAGCGGAGGAAAACAGGGTGAGTTTTTTCTTCTTAATTTCTTAATTACTTTTCAGACGCTTCTGGTGAAAACAAAGCACCATCGACGGAGTGGTGAGCGGCGCAAATTCTTGTCTTTCGTTACTTTGGAGTTTTAACGGAGGGAAAGAGGGAGAGTTGTTGTCGTTTCTTTCGTTCCTTAGGAGTTTAAGCGGAGGGAACGAGATAGAAATGCATCAACATTAAAACAGCAACTGTAAATTTTCGAACAAGCAGTAAAAATTACTGTTGGTCGGGTAAAGGCACCACAGTTTTGTTGTTTATTGCGATTTTCATGCGGCAGTCACAAAACAGCAGTCCTGTCGATTTGTGCCTAGCTGTCTTCAAAACGGCTTGTGCATAGCTCTAATGTAAATATCCCAGAAAAACCAGAATAACCGAGTCGCACACACTATTGCATTATTTCCACGAATCACTAACACGTCTCACTATTATTTGACAATGGTGGCTGAGTGGGAAAGATGCTGATATTGCTGATATTGAGGTGGCTGAAGTGTATTTCTTCTCATTTTGCCATTACTAGCGCCAAATAAAAATCAACGTGAAAAAGGAAAGTTTGTGTTTGAAGTGTTATTTGCATAAATTAACAAAAATAAGTAAGAGTGTTAACTTCGGCCTGGCCGATGCTCATATACCCTACACCCGTATCTGTCGAAGTGACGATAAAATTTAATTTACGGATAGTAAATTTTGATGTATTAATTCATTTCCAACACTGCTTTTCTCAACAAACACCTCATTATATGATATGGTACACCAGTGGACGTGCCACGCCTATTTTCTGTGAGATAAATTTTTACTTTATTATTATTTTTTAGAATATTTTTAAGAGAAGAGAAAAGAAGAGACGAGAATTCGTGGCAAATCTCAAGACTATATCTCCATTTGATTTTCTCTTACCGTGATTTTCGTTACCAGTGGGCGGACCACGCATATTTTTGGGAGTGTATTTAAGTTTGAGGCGATGAACTCGGGAATAAAATTTAGCTTTAAACTCGCTCTAAAAGCTGAGAAATTGAGCTAAAAGCAAGGGAAAATATATATTTTCTATAAAAAGTAGGCGTGGTACTCGACCGATTTTTTCCATTTTCAATACCAAACAGCCTATGGTGACAAGGAATATTCGTACCAAATTCTATGGCGTTCGCTCTATTTGTGCTCCCGTAATCGTGATTTCCACAGACAGACAGACAGAATATATATACTTTTCTATACCTACCACGCCCCCTTTAATGCGTTACAAACGGAAGCACAAAGGGAATATACTCTCATCCGTTCGGGTGTAGGGTATAAAGATACAAAAAAGATAAAAAAATCATACAAAAAGATATAAAATGAAACGAAAAACATTGGCGAACAATTTATGTATGTGCCGAAAAAAAATGTTTTCAGCGACATGCTGAAAAATATAAGCAAATGGACACATTTGCTTGTATTTCTGATAAAGAAAGTGATGCATTGGATAATGAAAGTGGATTTAGTTCCCGTATTTCTCGAGAAGATGAATCTCCTAATCCAAGATTAGATCATCCTTCGTACAGCGAGTGTAGTGAGAGTGATAGCAATTCCGTGAACAGCCCTAGTTTAAATTCCAACATATCTTTTGAGAATGGGCTAAAAGCCGATGTTTGTAGTGAAATTAAATCATGGGCTGTTAGCAATAATATTGCTCATAATTCCCTCACAGACTTATTACAAAGTCTGTCTAGAGGAGGAGTGAAAGGTTTGCCTTTGTCAGCCAAATCGTTATTAAACACGGAAAGGAAACCAGTGAAAATTGTATCTATTCCAAATGGAGAGTTTATGTACTATGGAATACAAAGTTATTTTTTGTCTAAATCTTTCGAGTTTCTCGAGGATAGAAGTGATATTAATATAGATGTCGGAGTTGATGGACTCAAAATATTTAAAAGCTCCAACAAAGTCTTATGGCCAATTCTTGGGTCAATTGTTGGTTGCCCTAAAGAAAGGCCGTTTACCATTGCCTGCTTCTCAGGTATTACTCGTAATAAGCCGTGTAGCATAAATGATTTTATGCGCGAATTTTGTGAAGAAGCTTCTCATCTTCAAGAAAGCGGGTTGAAACTCGTTTTTAACGAAATTATAAAAAAGTTTAGTATTAGATTTTTCGTTTGTGACACTCCTGCTAGGTCTTTTCTCACAAGTGTGCAAGGCCACAATGGAAAGAATAGTTGTCCGAAATGTTGAATCTGCCTTGCTTAGACCAGATTTGTCGTATAGAGTTAGAGTTGATGAGCTTCATCACAGTGTGGACTTTAGGGTTCAAGAGAATGTATTGGAAAGATATACTTTTTTGATGGTTTCTCAGTTTCCTTTAGAACCAATGCATCTCGTTGATATGGGCGTTACAAAAAATTTATGCTATTATTAATTAAAGCAGGAGATATTAAAAGAATGAATTCGAAATTTGTTTCTTTATCGAAATGTATCCTTTCTGAGTTCGGTAGAGTATGTCGAACTTTACAGGATGTTAGGATTTGGAAATCCACTGAGTTTAGGCGGTTTATATTATATTCTGGTATATATATTTTAAAAGATTGTATTAGCGATGATCTTTATTATCATTTCCTTCTGTTGCACAGTAGTATCCGGCTCCTGTCTTGCGACAAAACATGTTATACTTACAATTTTATGGCTCAACAAATGTTAAAAGAGTTCGTTAGCTTGTTCGGCGAAATATATGGAGACCATTTAATAAGTTTTAATGGTCACGGTCTTCTTCATTTGCTTGATTGTGTTAAACAGTTTGGGTCTTTAGAGAACTTTTCAGCGTATAAATTTGAAAGCCATATGCAGTTTCTAAAAAAGTTGGTGCATAAACCAAATAAAATCTTGCAGCAAATATATTTGAGACTAAATGAAAGGCAGGGCTTAGATGAAATACGCTCAACTAAAATAGGATCTTTTGATGTAAATCCTAAAAAGGAAAAAGATTCTTACTGCTACAGTAATAAGGAGGGTCCCATTAAGGTCACGAGCTTGTTGCATATAGGAGAAGAGGAGGTTTTTGTTGCACACAGATTTCAGGAGACAGAAAATTATTTTGAAGAGCCTCTTAGTTCGTATCGAAGTTTAGGAACTTGTTCGGCAGGCAATGTAGATAATTGTAACATAAATGTGCTAAAGAAAGATATTCAATATAAATACTTTTGTATTCCAAAAGATAATAAATTTATTTTCATCCCTATTCTGCATCACCTTCACGAATTTTTTTATTAATACAGTAAGACCCCGCTCAACGCCGTTTCGTTTAGCGCTGTTTTGGTTAAGCGCTCTTTTATTTCAACCTGGAGATTCCCCGAAATTGTGCGCAGCGCTAGGTTTCCAAATATATATGTACATAACATATGTACAGTGTAGTTGTGTTTCTTGTTTGGTGCGGTGCTGTATGGACGCATTTTTATCATTTGAAACATTTGTTGACATTATTGTAAGTATAAATTTATATAATAATATAACGATTAATACAGTGACAAATATTATGATCTTTAGTTTTTATCATGGGTGATAACGAAAAACAAGAAAAGAAAGCAACCAGAAAAAGCATTTGACATGGAAACTAAAATGCAAGTGATTAGAAGATTAGATTCTGGTGAACGTCAATCTCAAATTAGTGCTGCATTGAATTTGGCAACTTCAACAATAAGGACAATTCTTAAGAATAAAGAAAATATACTGTTATCGGCAACTGCAACTACGTCAAGCTCTGCAACTAGAATTACCCTTTCTAGTAATAACATTATAGAGGTGTAACGACAAAAAATCGTTAAAACTAATTTCTTATCTAGGCAGTAAGCAAACCCTCAATCAGAACATCATTCTTCGGCCTAGCGGCTAGAACCTCTGTCTCGCTGCTAGGAAGCTAGGAGGCCAGGGTTCGTACCTTGGCACGGGCACCGCTTTCAAGTAAGGTTATTTTTTCATGTTTCAAGTTGGACATTAAATAGAAATATAATAATTAAGACAAAATGGACGTCTAAATAACTAAAAAAAAAATTAATAAATAAAAATAATATAAGATAAAAAAATTCGAAAAAGAAATCAGAAGCATTTCTTTTTCAATCAGGTTCTCCATTGCCCAACAACAACACTGTTGTCAAATATACAAGAGACACACAAAACGCTTTTTGTTTTCGTTTGCTCACGGCAACATAATTCCCATCAAGTTCATAAACTCAAAGTAACTTAAGACAGATTTTTAACACCAGAAATCGACCTGATCTCAGGTAAGATCTGAGTATGTATTGTGACGTTGGTTCATAGCGTACCATAAAATTACATCTTAAGATTTGCTTGTCAGGTCCGATTATTCTGTTCGCTGAATAAGACTTAAATTTTTGGTACGACCAAACCAGCTGGACTGGGAGGTTTTCGATTTTTTTCGTACGACCAACCAGCTTGACTGGAAGGTTTTCAATTTCCTATTTTTACTTTCCTACCAGTTAGCCAGTGAATTGATTGACACGTTAGTCAATCGTGCGGAATTCGGTAACGGTGGTGGATTTCCTAGAGGGTTGCGAGATCCCTCTACTATGGACACTGGGGCCGCTGAGGATACCCCGGCTGGGAAAACAAACTCGTTACAGAGGAAATGGAAAACCGACTGTCTATATGGATTGACGACGAAATTGAATTGAATTAGAATTTTATTTGTTTTTATAAGTATGTATATTCGTTTATATTGCTTTTATTTTTGTAAGAGATAAATATTTTTTTTTTTTTTATTAAAAGAACATAATTATTAAATTTAATACCTAACCAATTTTCTATCCATCTTCCCCTAACGCCATTATTTACATGTTAAGATAGCCTCGTTTAGCGCTGTTTCGCATTACGCTCTAGTTTGATGGAACGTATTCCCCGCGTTAAACGGGGTCTTACTGTACTAATATAATTATCCAGTGCTTAATAATTATAATTTCAAGTTTGAATTATACTGCCAAATTTATTTCTGTCCTATTTTTATTTCAGATAAGTAAACATGTCGCAATACAGCCCAAATACGACAGAGCCTCAAACCAAACGGAGACGATTTGATATTGCCACAGAATCCATCACACAATATCCAACAGAAAATTTAGAAGATTGAAGCGGGCTTATGGAATTAACAAGAGGTATTTACAGTATACAGGCAAATTACTTTTTATATTATTAATTTAATTATTCCATAGAGGCAATTACCATACTAAAAGACGTCTAAAACCGAATAATGCAATGGAAAATCGGATGGAGCGTTTAGAAAAAATGGTAAATTTATTCAATTAAAAATTAATATAGAAAAATGTATAAAATTATATTTGGTAGACATTGGATAAGCACGAACATGGCGCAACACAAGACGTTACGAGAGTGTAAGGTACTTATTAAAAAAGTATCACATTCAGTTGCCCACATGACTGGCGAAGTAGTCGACGACATACAAATGGAGATTAAGTGTATGTTTCCCCTGAACACTATGGATGCAGCCCAAGATGTCGAGGAGAGGCTCAACAGCGAGGAATTTGCTTCTGCCATGGTATTTTACTGTATTTACATTAAGAGGCATTTATAACAAATTTTACTTTTTGCCCTAGAAAAAATTTTTATTTATAGTGAAAGGCTCGGCAGGGTCGTTGGAGCACGTGATGAAATCGATGATAACGGATGAGCTCTTATCGTATTTTAACTGGAACGGGGTATGGGTAAAGCAATACCTCAAAAAGTCTTTTAATGACATATTATATGGTAATTAAGTAATACTTTTCCTAATGTTAGATCATTATTGCTTTACTATTATTTTACTTTTAATGATAGATGTACTATTCAGTTTAGAGGGAAGAGGAGTATTCGAAACTCTAATGAAGAAAGTTATAGAGAAGACGCACAATCGAGCCAAACAAAGAAAGTTAAAGGAAAAGAAGAAAAGTGAAGAAAGGGAAGATCTACAAAATTCTATAATTTTTTAAATTTTCAGTTTTACAAAGTGCCTACACAAGAAGCCTACACAATTAAATTTAAGAATTTAATTCAATTCTATATCTTATTTCTAGTCTTATTAATATATAAATTAAGTTTTTACGTTGTCGAAAAACTAAAAAAAATATTTTTATTTCGGGGCGAGCCGAACTTTATTATTCTGAGTTATCTTAAGAACTAAAAATATAATTGTTTCTTACTCTAAAGCTAAGCTAAAAAATGATGGCCATGGTCAGGCAGCTTGGTTTTTTGTTGTGTGCCGATCAGGCATTGCCCACGGAAAAGCCAAACGCTGGTCTGGGCTGCATCTGTGAGGTGTCGTCTTGCTTTCCCTGAAAGCTTCGTTGATGTCGTACGTGGTCTGTTGTGTTAACTCCTCCCTTCTCAAGTGCGGACGTCCCCGTTCGCATTTCGGTTGTTTTTTGTATTTTAGGGTGGCTGAGATGTTCGTTATTTCCTTGATTGACTTTTTTTTGCTTCACCATTCCTAGGATTTTAAAGGTGAGTAGTACAATTGCTATTACAAATATTGTGATGAGCGTTGTATTGGATGTCAGACCAATTTTATTTATTTTGTTGATCGACTCCAACTTCTTCGTGTTTTGTATCTGAAGGTCCTTCATCATTTGCAGGGATAATATTTCTTCGAGAGGCGTTTTCGAATTTTGTTGTTGCAAGATAGCGGGTAATGGTTGTAAGTTGCTAATTTCGCGTACGTAAAAGAGCCTGTTTTGAATTTTGATGGTGGAATTGTGATGTTTAATAAGAAATGTGCCATTCAGTACCAGAAATTGATCGTCTATTGTAATCGAGCCATCGTAGTTATTCAGAAATAGTATTCCAGGTTGTAACTCCTCTATGGTGTCGATGTGGTCAGCGTTAACACTAGTACAATTGAGGGGTTTGCTATTAATAAGATTATTTATGCAACTATTATTACTAACCTTCGTAAGATTGTTTTTGTTACAAATTGTTATTTTATTATATTCCTTACAATCATTTCTTAATCCATAAATTTTTGTCTTACATTTTAATATTTTTTTGAACTCAATTTTATTTATTTTATTATTAATTTTGACTTCTTTGAGTCTTATTTTTTCACATATTTCATTTTTGGTAGTAGGTAAACTTAAAATATAAATTATGGAAGTGCCGTTTACGGCTATTTTTATATCTGTAAACTCCAGTTCTTCATCTATGTTAATGTATGGAATTCCTTCTTTTTCGATAATTTTTTCCATTGTTTTTACTTCTAAATTTGACAGTATGAATGAGTTTACAATATTTGATTTAGCCCAGTGTAAGGCGTATTCAATGTTAATGAGTTCTTCCTTAATTAGTTGTAACTTATACTTTATTTTAAGACTTATTTCTAATTTAACATTGTCGTTATTCTTTAAATTTTTTATTATTTTATTAGTTTCATTACTTATCTCATTGATTTTTTCCAAAAAATTTTTATTTATTATTACTTGCCTATCATTATTTTCTAATAAATTTTCCATGTTTTTATTTATTATTTCTAAGTCGTGATGGTCAGGGCTACCGGCAATTCATTTCCATGCCGTGCCGATAAAATCTATTGAACGTTTCTTTTTTATTTTAGGTGTTAATTTGGAAAGGAGTGTACGAATTTGGGATATCTCATGGGTGAGGAAAGGATGTAATGGGTGAGTGAGCGAAAGGTTTTGCGCAATTGAGTTTTGGAGTTGTTCTGTTGTTTCTTCATATTGTGTCATGTCTATTATATGGATGATTTTAAAGGTATGTACCTTCTTGTATCTTTGCGGTTCCATCTCTCAAGGTTATCAGTTGAGTGAAATCGTTCAACTTGGCCGTTTGTGGTGCTAGCGTAGGGAGGTGTAGTGTAGACTTTAATGTTCATTTGGTCTTTTAATAAGGACGAAATCGAGGCAGAATTCAGTGCTTTCTCATTGTCAATTATTACAAGTTTAGGAATTCCGAATGCAATCATACGTTCACGTATTGGGTTTTTAATGTGTTCTATTGCTCTGGATGGTATTATTTTTACTTGTGCATATTTAGAGTATTTATCAACAGAAGTAAGAATAAACCTCTTTTCTGTGGAGTAAATATCGATATGTACAATTTCTCCAGGATTTTGTGGAATAGGGGTGGCTTGGATTTGTGGCTTAAGAGGGTGTCTATCATATTTTTGTTGAAGGCAAGTTGAGCACTGTTTTACCTTTTTCTCTATTTTTGAATGCATGCTAGGAAAATAGTATTTTTTTAGAATTTGCATCTTGTTCTCGCGGCTATTTCTATGAGCTCGCTGATGTTCCTTTAATATTATTTCCTCTTGTTCGGTATCGGTTGGTGTATCCTTTACAAAAGTTTGTGTAAATCGGATTTTCATGTTTTTGAAATGTAATGGATAAATTTCCTGGATTCTACCCATGATGGGTTCAGTCGTGTATAGCCCATTAATAAGAGCTGGATCTAAATGTCGTTTAAAAATGTCAACTATGTCTTGCATCGAGTAGTCTGGTCTAGTTATCGTATGTCTGTGATAAGTGGGGAATGGAAGCTCGAATGTGTAGTTATTTTCGTTTCCAATTAACAGGAATAGTTGGTTCTTGAATGCGTTAATTGGGGCTTCTGTAGCTGGTATGAGACCATGTGCAAAACTTTCATCACTGTTGCAAGTTGTTGTAAGGGTGTTTATTTCTGATCTAGGTGGTCTGGAAAGGGCGTCGGCAACTACATTGGTTTTCCCTGGCTTATATTTTAGTTCGTAGTTATATTCTTCCAATATGCATTTCCATCTTTTAATTTTTCCGTTATGATTTTTATTACTTAATGCAAAGGTGAGTGGTTGATGATCGGTGAAAATTATTACCTTGGCTGAACCGTACAGATAGTTTCTTAGTGCGTTCAGTGCCCAGATTATCGCCAGCATCTCTTTTTCGTTTGTGAGGTCAGTGGTTTTGCTAATTTAGCATAACCGCAGATAAAGCGGCGGTAATATCCAGACAGTCCAAGAAATGACCTTAAGTCTTTTAACGTCCGTGGATGTGGAAATTTCTGAATGGCTTTGACTTTGGCGGGGTTTGTTTTTATACCTGTCCGTGATATTATGAAACCTAAGAACTCAACTTCGTCCTTGAAGAATTCACATTTGTCTAGTTGTACCTTCATTCGAGCATTTTCAAGTGTTCTGAAAATGGTTTCTAGGTTCTCTAGGTGGCTACGTTCATCCTCACCAAGCACTATTATGTCATCTATATAGACATAACAGATTTTTCCTATATGTTCCCTTAGTATGTCATCAAGGGCTCGCTGGAAAATGGCTGGTGCGTTCTTTAAGCCAAATGGGAGTCTTGTGAATTCATATCATCCATTATTAACCGAAAAAGCTGTATTTTCTGTGTCGGATTTCTTTAAGGGAATCTGGTGGAATCCACTTTTCAAATCGAGAACAGAGAAATATTTGCTATTTCCTAATTGTGAAATTATTTCGTTTATTTCTGGTATAGGGTATTTGTCTGCTATTGTCACCGTGTTTAATTTCCGATAGTCAATTACTAATCTGTATTTTTTCTGTCCGGAGGCATCTAGTTTTTTTGGAACCACCCAAATAGGTGAGTTATATGCTGACCGGGATGGCTTTATGATTTCGTCTCTTAGTAGTGTTTCAATTTCTTGCGTTACGAATTCTCTCATTGCTAAAGGATATGGATAATATTTGGTGTATACCTGGTTTTCTGAGAATGTCCTAATTTCCCCGACTACGGTAGTAGTGTATGTGAGCTTTTCATTTGGCTCAGAAAATAGTTGAGGATATTTCCGTGTAAGTAGGGTAATATTGTGTTTTTGTGTCCGTGTCATGTGCTCGGTCCTAATGTCGATTTTATTAACGTCTCTTGAATTTTTTTGTTTGATTTTAATCCTTATGTCATTACCAATAGTTAGCGTGTCTTCATTGGTATTTATTATGGCAGACAGTTCTTTAAGACTGTCATTTCCGAGGATGCCGTGAAAAGACTGTAATGTAGGAAGTAGAAATAATTTTAAATTTGTGTCCTTTTTTCCGAAGAGATTGACCAAAGTATGGTGGGTGATTTCCACTTTTCCTGCTATTGAGTTCGCAAAGAAAACTTGTTCGTTAGGTAGTGATTTTAGGACAAGATGTGGTTGGATGTAATTTTTGCTGGAACCAGTATCTAACAATATTTTGAGCATATTTCCGTTCTTCGTCTTGCACTCTATGTACGGCAGCGAAGAACAATTCATTCTAAAAAATGGATATCTGTAAAGTCTGCTGAAGTTTGTTCGTATTCCTGGGATAGCTGTCCATCGTTCTCGTAAGTGAATGCACTTTCGTATTCGTCCATTGTTGGTCTTCATTCTTTTTCGTTCTCTTGTTGGAGTATCTGTTGTTGTTCCGTTTCAGTATTAATATGAAAATTTCGTTGAGATTTGTAAGGTATCTGGTGAGAAAAGTTCGAAGCCCTTTTTTCTGCTAGTCGATTAGGATCTGGCCTATTCATATAATTAATAGCCTTAGAATGTATGGACCGGTCAATGTCTATTGGTTCTGGCTTCAATAATGGCTTGAAAGCAAATGGGCGAGGGGGTGCAGGATTATTATGGAACTGAGGGTATGGTTGGGAAGACCGTGTTTGCCATGCAGGTTGAACAAATTGATGGTAGGTTTGGGCAGGAGGAACATATGGTGTCTTTTGCTGGTAATGGAAGGTATTCCTTGGTGGTAGCTGTGGAGATTGAGTTTGCTGTGGGTAATATGTTTTTTGGTAGTTGTAGGAAGGTCTCGAGTTTAATGGCATGTGCCTTTGCGCATTTGGTTTTGAAAGAACTGGTGGTGGATGCCTATTTGTCCTGTTATGTGGCGAAAAGTTAATTTGGTTTTCAAGGATCTCACACAGGTGAAGCGCATGTGGGAGGTCCTTGGGTTCCCTTACTGCTAGGAGTCTAGGCAAATCGCCATTGAGTCCGTTTATGAATGCATCTCGAGCTTTTTCTCGGTACATTTGTGTCAGGAGCCTAAGGGCATCTGAGCTTTCTTCCATGCAGGAGATTTTATTAAGTATTAAAGATGTGAGTGTGTGAGTAGACCAATTGGTAAAAATCGCGAATTTGTGCACGACCCTGAACTAGACTGCACAGTTGGTATTCGAGAGTTTTCAGGTCTCTCTTGTCTGCGTAATGCCATGTTAAGCAAGAACGAATTGCTAACCAATTTAAGGGAATATTATATGATTCTAGCACTTCGTCGGCCTGTGCTACTATTTTATTTCGTATGGCCATGAGGATACCAAAATATTTCGGAGTTCCTTGGAACTGACCGTAATATTCTAAAAGTCGGTCTACACTTTTTCGCCATGACCCAAATTCATTTGCGTTGCCGGAAAATTTTCGTATAGTCCTAGCGACTTCAGGGACACGGTCAGAATCCGTATTTGCTTGAGCAACTACAGGTTCGTCCTTCAGGTTGAGGAATTCATGATTTGGATTTACTATGTTGTTGACTAATTTTTTCCCTTCACTATCGAAAACTGTCTTGACAATCTTACGGATTGTCTCTTCTAAAAGTGGCATTGTACTTTGGCTGGTGCTAGCCGCTGTATTGAGGTTAAGGATGGAGGGTCTAATAATGGGTGTGGTATCGTCAGGCATTTTATTCTTAAGCACTTAACACTTGTTCAATATTAATTTTTAAATTATTCTTAAAAATATATATTCTTAACCTAACTAAATTTCGAAATAAATTTATTTTCAAAAAAATTTTAATTTAGTTTCCTTACGAAGATAATGTTTTCAATAATTTTAATTGAAAAATATAAAAATTTATTCATATAAAAATTGTATTTGAAAATTTAAATACTTTGCATAACTTAATCAATTTCCAATTCAGAATTCAATTTCTTACTTAATTCAAATTCTTTATTTAATTTGTTTTCCAAAATTTTTAGTTAATTTTAAATTTTTTTTTTGTTTTTTTTTTTTAAGGTATTTTCCACTATTTTAAACTGTTGAGCAAGGTTTTTAATTACTATTCTTTTTATTAATTTGTTATTAAAAATTAATTAATTTTTTTTAACTTTTTCACAAAACTAGGTTAGCTTACAATATTAGTAGTTTTTGCATCCTGTGTGATGGCGGGCCGGATAACTCCGTTTTTTCCGATGGTCCCTTCGTGGTCCCTCGGTGACTAAGGATCCTGATTCCGCACTCGCTTTTCGTCTATAGACCTTAGCGATTCTCACAGGTCTTCTATAGAAGTTCTGCTGCTGTGCAATTCGTTGGTGACCAGTTGCTGATAGAAAGGAGCTCGCTGCTTTTTTTTTTTATAAAGGAGCCTCTCGTCCTTTCTCCGTGCGAATAATTCGAATTATTTACTCCGACGAATAATTCCTGCCACTACTTAAGGGGCTTTTGGAAAAATTTGCTCGATTTACACTTTCGCGACTGGTCCCTGCTCGGGCGCCAATTAAGTTTTTACGTTGTCGAAAAACTAAAAAAAATATTTTTATTTCGGAGCGAGCCGAACTTTATTATTCTGAGTTATCTTAAGAACTAAAAATATAATTGTTTCTTACTCTAAAGCTAAGCTAAAAAATGATGGCCATGGTCAGGCAGCTTGGTTTTTTGTTGTGTGCCGATCAGGCATTGCCCACGGAAAAGCCAAACGCTGGTCTGGGCTGCATCTGTGAGGTGTCGTCTTGCTTTCCCTGAAAGCTTCGTTGATGTCGTACGTGGTGCAGCTGTGTGGTGTTGAATGACTTTCCTTGATGTGTTTTATGGAGTGGTCTGTTGTGTTAACTTATATATATCAGCACCAAAAATATTTTTATTTTCAGCTTCCTAGATGTTTATAATCTCCTATAAAGAATATCCTAGATGTTCAAGAATCTCTCAGCTACATGAAACATGTGCGCCAGTTCCTGCTCTTGCTTATATGTCCTTTATGTCACCGGAATTTACAAAGATGCACATCGTTCATAAATTTTTTGCCATATACATTTTATCATATCACTTTAGCGTTTAATATTTAGTACTTGAAATGTGATTTCATTTTATTTTTCTTTTGCCATGTGCCTTCATATGTAGAATATTACCTAATTTTTTATTACTAAGTTTTTGAATTTAACCCGGCTCAGTCCCTAATATTTACAACTTAATTAGTCCTTGGGGTCGTTCTCGACCCCTAAGACAAAAACCTAGCTTTTTCTACAAATTCTACATATTTGTGTACATAATTTTAGTTCTTTAATAGAGAGCATTCTTAAACGATATAATAAATGCAAAATTTTGTGGGGAAATCTTCTTCTAAGCTTTATGCAGCGGTGTACAAAAGTACTATATGTGCGCTAATACAGAAAGGAAAATTACAAGCCAAACATAGTTTGTCGCTTTGTAAGCATTATATCTACAAGATACATACATAGATTATATTTGTAAAACTTGTTTTTTTTTTCAATAAAATAAAAGTTAAAACGTCATTTTTTTTTATATAAAATGCATAAATTATTTTACCTAAGACATGGTGTGGGTCGAAAACGACCCCAAGGACTAATTAGTAAAAATTTTTTTTATATGTATAACTTCCCATCCTGAAAAAATTTTGAATACATATTCTTATGCATTTTACTATTGGTCACAGGTACTGAAGATTTTAGCATCGTTGTTTTTGCGATTGCGAAGTTATTTAACTACAGCAGTGTCTTTGGGGTCGTTTTCGACCCCAAGTACTGAGCCGGGTTAAAATGTAATATAATTTTATTATTATTCCTATGTTCCTTCAATTCTACATATTCATTTTTTAATGTTAAGTACATACTTGAACTTTAAATGTAATTAAGTTTTGTAATATTATATTAATTAATAATTTCATTTTTATTAAAACTGTTTCCTTAATTTCTTTAAAAAGAAAATAAAAACAAGATATTTACCATCATTTGCATTTTATTACTAAAAATTAGAAATGGTATCGCAACCTGGTATTTTACCGGTTAATTAACTGGTAGCGCTACCAGAGTGCGAATGGTGCGAAAGAGGGCACTATACATTTACGCATATGGATTTGATGTATGGGAAAGAAAGGGATACACGATCACACGTACACAAAAGTTTCTTGTACTTTTTTCCCGATGCTCTTAAGAAAATAATAGAAACTTTAACCGAAACTTCGGGTAGTGCTACCAGGTTAATAATCGGTGTAAAATAATTTCCAGGTAGCAGTCTTGCAGGGATATTACTCTATTCGTGGTATTACATGCTTGCTACTGTATACAAAATATTGGTCAAAGTACAAAGGTTATCAAAACTGCTCTCGTTCCAATTGGACAGCTATCGGAAGAGGCATTGGCAGCTAAATACAAAGATTGCTGTAAATTCCAAGAACATAGCACCAGATAGTGCTCAGCACCAGATAGTGCGACGAATAGAGACTTATTGTCTCTATGTTCCTGATCAATAGTCTTAGATCAATAGTCTCCGAGAAGTGGGAATAGTCTCCCAAAAAGAGGGTGGATAAATTACCTGCAGAGGTTTTAAAACGGTTCTTCGCAATACTTTTTGAACAGACCGCTTATTTACTTTGTTCTCTGTTTGTCAGCAAACATTTTTCATTTTAAAAAGGTATATTGCGATATTGTAGACGCGGCCGTTAATTTTCAATGCGTTTTTTTCAATAAAAGTAATTTTGTGAAACTGTTCCAATAACGGGTCATGGAAATTTCAAATATTATCTACACTAGCTATAGCTAGTGTAGGCATGTGTAGGCTCTGACGGAAGACCATAAACCATACTGTGTATCGCTGTCCGACGTTGGCAAATAGATCGGCGAATAGATAGAAAAGCTGTGAGCACCAGCGGCACCTGAGATCTTCTTCGGCGGAAGAGGTGGTGACTAATTTAGGAGTCTGGGCTTTAATTTTCAAATCATTATATTAATTATGTATTTTTAAAACAACATTTGATTTTATTTTGTTCTCTTATATATTTCTGAGCTCATTCCTTCCTTATCAATGCCCATCTTCCAGGTTCCACATCTAAAGTTCCTTCTTCTCGTAACATTAGTCTTAGATTTAAGAAATTACGAATTTTTGAGTTTTTTTAAATTTTGAAACCGTGGCCGTTTCCAACAAAAATCAATCAATTCGTTGTTTACTTTTCACAGCAAAATTATAAAAAGAACAGTTTTTCATAAAATTCACACAAGTTGGGAGCTTCTTAACACTATCGTATAACATTTTAAAATTGTGTTCTCTTAAAAACCAATAGGTCGAAAAATTGTTTAAAAACAAGTAAGCATTTAGTCTACTACCGACTATAAATCAGTTTGCACCATCAACTCCATGTTCATCGGAAGGGTAGTTAGCGTCTCAACGTCCTCAAACATAAGACTGGTGTCTTCTACAACAATCGGCACTCGTCCGTTCTGAAAGTCGCGCGGTCTGGATGACGGCGGTGGTGGACCGCTCACTTTTTCTGCGGTAGTCGTCGAAGAAGTCGTCGTTGACGAATTTTGCGCTGGTCTAGCCGTGTTCTGGTCCGAACATTGTTGATCTTGCGAACAACGGATTCCTTTCGAGCCACGCTTGCGGCGACTGCCCGAAAGTCTGGTTCTGGTGCAGGCGCTTGGTTCCAATTGCAGCTGAGCGTTGATTGAATTGCCGTTCATGCAGACGAAAGCTCTCAGAAAGCTCTTCTTAAAGTTGTCGCTGAGGAAGGCGTACAGCACCGGGTTCATAGCTGAGTTAGAGTAGGCGAGGCAGCCGAGCAGCAGGAAGATTAAAATCTCAAGGCGCGTTAGGTCGCTCTGAGTCGGGTTCGAGTGGATCAGCGTCAATTGCGAGATCCAGTGCGGCAGCCAGCATAGAATGTAGACCGTGATGACGGTAAGCACGAGACGGGTCACCTTGCGGTGTGAGCGCCGCTTCTCTTTGGACTTGTGCTTCGGTCCCACCGAGTGCAGCTTCCGGATGACCAGGTAATAAAAAGAGAGTATGAAGCAGAGCGGCGTGGCGAATCCCAGAGCAAAAGTGTATAGAATGAATGTTGTGCCCGAGTGTAGGGTGTGAGCATCCGGCCACTCGATGTTGCAAGAGTAGTTCACGCCGTTCTCCTGATGCACCGTACTGGCGAACAGAATGACGGGCAACATCAGGACCGCTGAAGTGAGCCATGCAATGGCGGAGACGATTTTGGCGATGTGCACCGTTCGGTAGCGTGGTGACGTGATTGGATGGCAGACCGCGATGTAGCGATCAGCCGACATGATCAGCAGAAAGATCGAAGAGGTGAACTGAGTGATCGAGGTGCTCACCATGTAAGCCTTACACATGTATTCGCCGAACGTCCAGCTGCAAATGCGCATAGTGTACAGCAGGAAGGGAATGCCGATCAGGAAGCACTCGTCGGCAATGGCCAAATTCAGAATGTAGATATTGGTAACCGTCTGCATTTTGGAGAAGCGCAATACCACGTAGATCACGAGGGTGTTGCCAAAGAGACCCACCAGGCAGACGAACGAGTACAGAACCACGGTGAATAAGGTGGCGAATGAGTTACGATTTGACAGGCAGTATTCGTCAAAGGATTCCTCTGGAAAGGACGAATTCGTTTCGAGGTAAGGTTGTGCTGTGCTGTGGATGCGAACCGAAGGCGTTTCAGGTGAAACATTCATAAAGTTTTCCCGCAGTTCGGAGTTCAAGAAAGAAGTGAGATTTTCTAGTACTCTGGTATTCGTGGACACAAGGTGTACTGATAACGTTAAGATTACGAGAAGCCATATGCGGAAAAGTGAAGAGGTCATCGGAGGCGTTCAGCGTGTAATTTGGGTTACTAAGTTGTTGGCCTCAATCTCCTCAGAGCCGTTTTCTGTCTTTGAAACCTCTCTGAATCACTTTCCTTAACGGGCAATACCTTCGTCTGGCTCCATTATATAGATCTGTAAATAGAACAAAGAAAATGTAAGCAATGATTGTATACATATGATTAAGATGTTCGTTTAGGACTTTTAAAAAAATCAGTATGAACAAAGTATAGAATAAATCCATGATAACACGTAGAACCGTAGCCGTAATGAAATTCTCTGTTCTTAGTCAACAGAGTAATTGAGTAATAAATAACAAGTGGGAGCGTTAACTGTTTCCTGGTCGAAGCTTATATACCCTACCCCCGCATCTGTCGAAGTGAGGATAAAAAGTGGGCGGGTGACGACCACTTTCATATCAGAGAGCTCTAAATGGAAGAGAATATTCCGGCTGAATTTCATGATGGTTCCACTCGTTTTCCTGTAATCGTGGTTTTTGTCACCAACGGGCGGACCACGTCCATTTTTTGGAGTACATTTAAGTCTGCGGGGGTAGACTCGGGAATAAGATTTTAGCTTCAAATTCGCTATAAAAGCTTGTAAATTGAGCTATAAGCACGGGAAAATGCATATTTTCTATAAAAAGTAGGCGTGGTGCTGGTTAGATTTTCTTTATTTTTAATATCAAACAGCATAAGATGAGCCGACAAAGAATATTCAAAGTTCATGACGATAGCTCTCTTCGTTCTCCCGTAATCGTTTCCACAGACAGACAGGCAGGCAGACGGACGCACATGCCTGGATCGACTCAGGAAGTGATTCTATTTCTATTTCAAACGGTTAAGGTTAAGGTTAAGGTTGAGGATCTACATACCCGTCCTGTTGTTCTTGAGAAAATTGAAGATTACGAAATATACTTTCGTACTTTGACCATTGTTATAATAAAGGGCACAAATATTCAACTTTATTTACATTGCATGTGAAACTGAGAAAACATTCGTCTATGTGTCTAGCGTAAAGAAAATTGAAATTGGAAAAAATCGAAGTGGAACAAGTCTACTTAATTTTTCCGCGAATTGGAAAAAATTAGGTAGACATGTTGTACGATTTTTTTCAATAATATTTTTTCCAGTAATATTTTTTTACTGTATATTTGTTCTTACAGCGCTCCCAGATCTGCTCTAACAGGAGCTTTAATCACTTCTAGAGCTTAGAATTTCTTCATTTTTAGAGCTTCGTTTTTGCTGCATATTAGAGTTTTCAGTAGCTCAAAGCTTTAAGATTATCGTTACACGTTTTGTTATTTCAGTTGGGAACGTTAGAGTTTTGCAAACATATGTGGTAAAAAATTCATAAGCTTAATAAATATTGCACTTTTAGTTGTAAAAACTTGAAATGCAAGATAATTTTAAAATAAATATAAAACAACTCTTTAATAACAAATAAATCGAACTATGAATAACTGCATAATTCGGTCACCTGCATGCCATTAAATGCCATTCATTAAATTTTACCGATAATGTTTATCTGATACCTTGAAAAACAACACCGCGTTAAAAAAATCGTGAAAATTCGTGAAAATAGAAGAAAAATAAAATTAAACTCAATTATTCATATACCCAAAAATTTGCTTAATTTCAACTACCCTAACCAGAAAAAGGTTTAGAGACTTTTTTAAACAAAATAAATTATTTAATCTTATATTTTAGTTTAAAATGTAATTGTTAGGGACACTTTTTATTTGTTAAATAAACACGAAGGGTTTTTTGTGGTCTCTATTTTTCTGCAAAGCTGTCCCTGCTCACCACATACATATTGCGATTTTTCTCTGGTTTTATCAAGTGTCTTATAGAACTCATATACCTACAGTGATTTCAGCCCTATACACTTGTATAGAGCTAAAAACCCTAAAATGTTTTGAAAAGTTTTTTAAAAAAAGGGGAGACAGTCAAAATCCCGAATTACAAAATCCCGAAACGACAAAATCCCGAAAAATTTTAAAATCCCGAAACGACAAAATCCCGATGCGACAAAATCCCGAAACGACAAAATTCCGAAAAATTTTAATACCGAAATGAGAAATCCCGAAATAAAATTTTAAATTAATGAAAAAATGACATTTAAGTCACAATTTTTTCCGAAGCGTAGTACGCGCCTACTTGCCTTTTTTTACAATGGCAGAAAAGCAAAGTTGTAATATCGAGAGAATTTTGTTGTCTGAAGGTTATAATCTATAATATGCAAAAAACTTCACATGACCGTGAGGATTCTGCTGATTGAGGGTTATGATCCCTGCCACGGCCGAAGGCCGCCAATACGCAGAAAAACTTGTATGCAAAAAACTTCACATGACCGTGAGGATTCTGCTGATTGAGGGTTATGATCCCTGCCGCGGCCGAAGGCCGCCAATACGCGAAAAAACCTGAATGCAAAAAACTTCACATGACCGTGAGGATTTTGCTGATTGAGGGTTATGATCCCTGCCGCGGCCGAAGGCCGCCAATACGCGAAAAAACCTGTATGCAAAAAACTTCACATGACCGTGAGGATTCTGCTGATTGAGGATTATGATCCCTGCCGCAGCCGAAGGCTGCCAATACGCGAAAAAACCTGTATGCAAAAAACCTCACATTATCGAGAGGGCTTTGCTAAAATTTTTTTAATAATGTTTTTTTTTAATTTTTTAATAATAATTTTAGAGAAGTAAAATAAGAGTAATTTTTTATTATTTTCTTAGAATTGTTTGCTAGTGGTTTTAAAATGTTTAAGAAGATGGAAAAACTAGTTTTGTAATTTCGGGATTTTGTTATTTCGGGATTTTGTCGTTTCGGGATTTTGTCGTTCGGGATTTTGTCGTTCGGGATTTTGTCGTTCGGGATTTTGTCTTTCGGGATTTCGTTACCAACCCAAAAAAAGCTAACATACATTTATAACTCCATTTTAGAGCGCTCTTTTGTTATTTAGAGCATCTGGAAGCAGTAACAGCGATTATAAATCTATAGCTGCACATTATACCTAACCTATACCTACCGAAACCAGGGTCCTTCGCGTGCTGGTCTTCGGCCGTGGCATGGACTAAAATCATTAGCCAACAAAATCATCTCCTTGCTGAAAACTTTTCTTCTATTCAGGGTCCTTCTGCGTGGCGGCTTTCGGCCGCGGAAGGGATTAATTGCATTGCAATTTCTGTCGCTCAAATGCTCAAGTTTTTTAAAAATATATTTTTATACCCTACACCCGAAGGGATGAGGGTATATTCACTTTGTTCTTCCGTTTGTAACGCATTAAAAGAGGCGTGGCAGGTATAGAAAAGTATATATATTCTGGCTCAGAATCACCTCCTGATTCGATGTAGCCATGTCTGTCCGTCTGTCTGTCTGTCTGTCTGTAGAAATCACGATTACGGGAGAACGAATAAAGCTAACGAATAAAGCTAAGCCATAAAATTTGGTACGAATGTTTTTTGTCACCATAGGCTGTTTGGTATTGAAAATGGAGAAAAGCGGTGTTGTAAATGAGTTAATATATCCAAATTGACTATCTGTAAATTGAATGAAAGTGGGCGTCATCCGCCTACTTTTTATCGTAACTTCGACAGATGCGGGTGTAGGGTATATAACCTTTGGCCAGGCCGAAGTTAACGCCTTTACTTGTTTTATTTCATACTTACCGCCGCCACCGCCGCTCTAAACCGGTCCGCCTCTGCATAAAAGCGATCGTAAAAGTAAAGAAAATTAATTGTTTTTGTCTCTTCTAAAATGCTTGTCGTCTGCACTATGTGCGTATTAATTGTTCCCATTCGTTACCTCATACGTCAATCCCACTGAACCCTTCATTTAAATTATTCACGATGATAGAAACTTTTCAGAACAAACAGCGACTGAGATACAACAGAACTCTTCCTTGGCTGAGGTTACAAAGCCGCGTGCCCTCTACCAACAACAGTGGCCGCCATAGAAGTCTCTCACTTGCAGTGACACAACTGATTGCAGGTTGGTTGATTGGTGCGGTGCCTCCGTGACAAAGCCATGTGCAAAGAACGTTGGAGTGTGGTTTCCAACGATCTAGCTAACCACGTGACGTGGCGACACAATGTTGCATGCTTATATCCGTTAGTGTTTGTCTACATTCATCCGTATGCACAGGTCTATGGAGCTTTTGTATATTTGTGTGATACTTTGCAATCTAAAGCAGACGCCTATCCCTAATTGTGGTTAACTAGCCCCAGTTTGGAGTCCACTCTACGTATGTTTGTATACATATATGTATACTCTCAACATATGAAGATATGAAAATCGCCCTCTACTCTGACCCTTATCCTTGTAGCTTCGTCCTGTCTGCAGGGGCATTGTCAACAATTTGTCTAACAGCATACGTTTATTGACGCCATTTGTGACATCTACAATAGCACAATGGTCTGACATGCACATAACTCATTATTTGCAATTACATTAGTGTTGCCAACGTGCGTTGCATTTGATTGGCGCTCGTTTTATTGCGTCGATGACAGTCTGAATAAGAAACGCTCTAATTTTCTTTAGAAAAGTAACAAGATTTTCACTTTGTGCTTCCGTTTGTAATGCATTAAAGGAGGCGTGCCAGATATAGAAAAGTATATATATTCTGGCTCAGAATCACCTCCTGAATCGATTTAGCCATGTCTGTCCGTCTGTCTGTCTGTCTGTAGAAATTACGATTACGGGAGAACGAATATAATGCCACGCCTACTTTTTATACAAAATATGAATTTTGCAGTGTTTTTAGACTGAAATATACTTTCAAAAATGGGCGTGGTCCGCCTACTGGTATACCATTTCATATAATGAGGTTGAGGTTTTTAGGGAAAAGTGGTGTTGTCAGTAAAGTGTTGAGTTATTAGATCAAAAATTTATTCCCTGCCAATAAAAGGAACGCAGGTGTCACCCGCCCACATATTATCACTTCGCCAGATGTTAGTGTAGGGTATATGAGCTTCGGCCAGGCCGAAGACAACGCTCTTATTTGTTTTGTTTCGTGTTGTGTCACGAGTGAATGTCCATAATGCATACGGTCAACCCACACCGAACGAAACAAGTTTGTTTCCAACCAACGCCGTACCGCATACCCATACCGCATGCAACGTAACAAAACAGACGAGGCGAAGCAGAAATAAATGTTTCGTTGTCGATAGCTGGCCAGTGGTTTTTCGAAAACTAATTTTTGGATACCGTGTGAAAAATAACACAAAAAAACACCCTATATTTTGCCATACTTCTCAGAAGATTTCGAACTGTCTGGCCGGACTGTGGATTCCTTTACAACCGAGTGTAGATTTCCATTCAAGCGTCTTGCAGCGATCATCACACCTATTAATTACACTTACCTAGTAAAAAAAAATATAAAAATTGCCATGGTACAAAAATTTTATAGGGGTGACACCATTACTTCCGCTCCGGGTGTCACCCATCGCACCATCACTGGCTGTACGTGAACCGATATTGAAATATCGTCATGTGACTTACTGTGACATAGAGGCATCCTTGGGCATTAGTGGGACCAGCATACGTTCAATATTGTATGAATATTTGGCCGTCAAAAAAATATGTTCTCGTTGGATTCCACATAATTTGATAATCGCTTCAAAAAAAGGGCTCCGGGAAATAACGCCCAAATGAAATAAAGCCCACTTTTTTTTATATGAAGATTTGAAATCGTAAAATTTGGGTGTTATTTAATTTTTTTTTTTCATTGAAAATGAAATAAAGCCCACAGTGGGCTATTGTGGGCTTTATTTCATTTTTTTGTAAAAATTATAAAACGACTGAACTTTAATGCATGCAGAAAGACCCAGAATAGAGGAAGAATTTTCAACAAGGAGATGGTTTTTTTGGCTGACGGTTTTAATCCCTGCCACGGCCGAAGGCCGGCATGCATAAGGACACGTTGCCTCCGCAGAAGGACCCTGGATAGAGGAAGACTTTTCAGCAAAGAAGATGGTTTTGTTGGCCGAGGTTTTTAATCCCTACCACGGCCGAAAGCCGGCATGCAGAAGGACACTTTCCCTGCGCAGAAGGATTTGGATAGAGGAAGGCTTTTCAACAAAGAGATGGTTTTGTTGGCCGACGGTTTGAACCCCTGCCTTCCTTCCTTCCTTGCTTCCTTCCTTCTGCATGCCGGCCTTCGGCCGTGGCAGGGATTAAAACCCTCAGCCAGAAAAACCATCCCCTTGCTGAATAGTATTTGTATATTAACACGTCCAATAAGCCCAACAGCTGCTTCGTAGCTAACGCATTTTAGCATTTATCGCAAAATTGGGCCTTATTTCATTTTTTGGGCTTTATTTCATTTTTCGGAAAAATTTGAAAATTTCTCAAAATGAAATAAAGCCCAAAGTGGGCCTTATTTTATTTGGGAGTTATTTCCCGGAGCCCAAAAAAGGCCTCAATTAGAGTGGAAAAAGTGCTTCGAAAATTGTCCAAGATCTTCTTGGAGAATATTTTAAAAAACTACATATAAAGCCATTTACCATGATTAATTTTTGATTTATTTTTTCTATTCCCGAAATATAAAAGGCAACTCATATAACGAACTCTTATCCCTGATTTCTCTTAAGGATCTTAAATATTTTATCTTTGCCAATAGCGAAAATAACTCTTAGAAATTCAAAGAGTTCAATACAAAGAGTCCACGGACCGAACAAATTAGACTACTCTTCTAAACCAAAAATCAAATTACATTTTCAGAATGGTTTTGATGAGCTAGAAGTAAACCCGAATTCAGACTTCTTCCATCACGTCAGGTTTTCGAGATATCCGTTTCTCAATGAGCAAAAACCGCTGCTCTTTGCTATGTCTGATGTCTGTAAGCTGATACGAGTATCATGATATTTCTTTCCTTACATAACTCGTTATGGCTGGCATCTGAGAGAAATTAGCAGATTGTATTGATTGTTGTCCAATTGTTAAATTGTTCGGAAAACGGTCAATAAAGAAGTTAAGACTTTTTATACAGAATATGGGACACATAAGTTCTCCAATTTCCAAATTTCTACAAAACTCTGACAGGAATAAATGACACAACGAAATAATCTTAATCTTAAAAAACACTTATCAATTCTTTTTTGCTTACGATACTTCCGCGGCATTGTGGAAAACGTTGACAAGTTTTTTATTATTTTTATAAATTTATTACGAAATAAATCCAGCGAAAAAAATGAACCGGATTCAGAGAAGCATGCAACAGTATTAGCAAAATAATAACAAAAACAAAAACGAAACTAACTATGAAAACATTCAGCTGAGTTTAGATGGACATTTATTTTTTATCAAACGTTTGCTGGTAATCAGGATAAGCGTTCGAGTTTAGAGAGAGATACAGAACAGAGAGAGAAAATTGAACTCTTTGCTACCAAGCGCAACACTCAGCATCTACCACCACCCAGCAAAAAGAGATATCTGATTTAATGCTGCAGATAATTTGATCGCCTATTGAGAGAAGAAGAAAAAACAATCTGAGGCAGTAGTTGATGTATTAAGATAACTTTATTAAATTTTCTTCTTCTATTCGTGACGTTTTTTGACAGTGTCCAGTTGAGTTTGGAGAAAGGTTTTCCGCTGTTCATTACTTTTAGCTTTGACTGGAGAAATGAATTATATTTATTTATGTCTCATTTATTGACAGATAGAATTTCTGGGCATGGACAGATCTGCCCATTATGGATGGATCTCCTCTAAAGATGGAGCATTTTATTGAATTAAAAAATCTTAAAGTAAAGGAATTGTTTATTGGTGCACATCGATCGTTAATAGAATTTGAACGTAAATTTCTATAGTTAAAATTTTGGGAGATAGAGGTATCTGCTTTCATCCATAGCAGGTCCATAGCAGGTCCATATACAGGTCCGAATTTAGGTCAGTAGGCCAAGGTCACGTTCCTCCTTCTGTTCTAGAGCCCCTAATAAGAGAAGGAGTGCGAGGTAATCTTATTCCTTAATCAATTTTTCTCATGAATCAGTCCTATCCGTCCATTCACCTGTCTGTCCTTTTGGAAATAACGATTACGAAAGAAAGTTTAGATTCTTCATGAAATCCGACGAGTTTATTTTCTATGCTTCTATTATTTGAAGCACTATTTGAGATTGATGGGAGAAATCGGACATCCAAAATTTTTATAGTAAATTTGAAGTCCTCTGTTCTTGGAGCTGAACTTTTCAACTTGTTCGTTAGCTGAAATACAAAGCTAAAATGTCGCAAAAAATTCGGGTGGTCCGCCACCGCCACAAGGTTACTGGCTGCCCCAAGCCGGTTCATTTTCTGTAAGTACATACATACATATTTACAATAGTGGTACGTATCAAACTGCAACTTGTTTTAATATAATTTTTCCTCTTTGTTAACCAGTTCCGCCCTTTTTTTTAATACTCATTTCGATCTCGGTAATTATTGACAGTAATGGCCTCATTCAATCCCATTTGTTAGGTCCCAGCCACATATTACACGATGTTTCTCCAAATGTCTCGATTTCGTTATGATGGGATTCGATGACGGAATGTTTAGTTTCTTTTAGAAGTCACGGCTTTTTCTTTTGTGATTACATGCTTTTTCTGTGACTATAACAGGACTTAATACTTTGTCGTAAAACTAATATTTCTTTTTTTCCAGATATTAAATAAAATTTCCATTATTAAATAAAACAAGTAAGAGCGTTATCTTCGGCCTGGCCGAAGCTCATATACCCTACACCCGCATCTGTCGAAGTGATAAAAAGTGGGCGGGTGACACCTACTTTTTTTAAATTTACAGGGAGTAAATTTTTTTCTATTAGCTCATCTACAACACCGTTCTTCGTACTAAACACCTCATTATATGGTATAGTATATAAGTGGGCGTGTCACGCCCATTTTTGAGAATATATTTTAGTCTAAGATGGTGGACTCGGAAATAAAATTTTAGCTGAAAATTCGGTCTATAAGCCAAGAAATCGAGCTAAAAGCACGGATGAGTGCATATTTTCTATGAAAAATAGGCGTGGCACTGGTCCGATTTTTCCCATTTTCAATACCAAATAGCGTAGGATAACAAAGAATATTCGTGCCAAATTTCATGACGATACCTCCATTCGTTCTCCTGTAATCGTGATTTCCACAGACGGACGGACGGACGGACAGACAGACAGACGGACGGACATGGCTAAATCGAATCAGGAGGTGATTCTGAGCCAGAATATATATAGCTTTCTATACCTGCCACGCCTCCTTTAATGCGTTACAAACGGAAGAACAAAGTGAATATACCCTCATCCCTTCGGGTGTAGGGTATAAAAATAAGAGTACAATATTAAGGCATTAGTAAGGATTTAGGTAGTATACTCGTATATGTATGTTTGTAAATTATGTAAATTTTTGCAATTTAAATTTATGAGTTTCGCCTGAAGATTTTAAAAATATCACAACAATAAACACCCAACCAAAAACACTTGAGCTATTTTGCCTTTAAAAAGCTTATTTATTTTCTTTTAGTCTTTCACTATCTCTTTGTTTATTTGAAAGATTCTAACACCTTTCAGGCGAAAGCTGTGTGAAAACGATATAAAATGGCAAAAATGCGCAGTGAAGGAAGTACATGAAAGGCTAAAATTGCGCAACAAATTGTGCAAAGAACAAAAATTCTGTGAATGCAGAGTCAAGTATATATTCGAAGTATATTCGAACATCAAATCGGAGATTTGGCAGGAATTTTCTTTGCGAATGGCTTTAAGGACTATTTGATAATTTAAGGACTATTTGATAATTCGAGCTCAGTATAGCGAATTAATATGAAACTATTGAGATATCAGGACAACGTACTCTACCTTCTCAATCGTAAAAGTTTGCACAATGAGGACGGATAATTTAAATTATTAAAAATTCCAGGCTATTTATAAGATACGATTTATACGATATGTATGTTATTAAAGCATTTGAAAAATCCTTGTGGCTATGTTTAAGTATTCACATTCCATGCCTTGGCCAAGCGTACCTATAAAGATTTCATTTAACTGTCAGGTGTCAAGATTTATGTTAAAATTTAATACGTAGTTGTTATTTTGATATTTGAAAAAGGAGGATTGACGTTTCTATAGCTTCGGATTCATAAAAAAGGTTATTAACACTAAAAAACCCGTTGGTTAAAATTGCACTCACCGGAAAAAATAGTTAAGTAACATAAGAAATGTAATTTCATTTTAGGAACGGTTAAGCTAACGGTAAAATTTCTTTTGTATAACTGTTAGTAGTTATTGCGACAAAAATTCTCCCTGAGCTACGGTTAACTTGAAGTTTTGACGGTTATTGTTGGCACTTTAAAAATTATATCATAGTTTTGAATTTTAATTCTTTTTATACCCTACACTCGAAGGGATGAGGGTGTAACGCATTAAAGGAGGCGTGGCGTGGCGTGGAGGCGTAACGAATAGCAATAAGAAATTTCCTGGTCAGTGAAAGGAATGTTAGTTTTGCTTGATGCTAAACCACGTAGCCAAACTGTTGCCTTCGGTAAACGCTTTCGTCGACGTTATACTTTCTATACCTTCTATACCTTTCATTAATCATGATCAATGAATTAATTAAGTATTACAAAGTGACATGACACTAACGATGACACAGCAATTATTTCATCAAACACAAAATAAAACAAACCAATTAATACCACAACAACAACGATGACACAAGGATTTTTTAATGATTTTACTATTTTATACTATTTGTGTAATCATAGTAAATGTTGATGATAATAAAATTAAATCAGAAGAAAAGCCCTTTGCATCAGGGACAAAGACTTTTTATTATTACGGTTTTTCAATACGAGTACAATCAGTTTTTATACTCATATTATATTACAATCATTTTAATGCCAACTGATAATTTTTTTCTAAAATTAAAAATAAATTAAAAATCGTCCCCTAAAATTAATCCTAAGTTGGTTTAATAGGGAAATTATATTTTAGGAAGCAATATTTTTCGTACTTTTCGATACCAAGCATTATTTAAGAAACGAACGCTTTTAATCATTTCTCGTGCATGAGAGATTTATATGAAAGCCAAAAAGAATATGTGGCTCCGACGGGTTCAATGGCTTAAATTAAATTTACATTAGAGTCAAACTAAGGTAACCTGTTGTTTGCCAACAAGATCAAGTACCTAATTACATTAGGTCTCTGTTCCTGGAAAGCAGCAATGAGTTTGGTTAGTGCTTTTTCTGATGACTTCAAATCCAAATGAGTTTAATTAATGCTAGAAGGATAAAATACAAATAAACTGAGCAAAAAGATCTTTCATAGAACACCTCTCGAAGAGAATGCAAAATACTGAAAGGTTTCTAAAACTACTTAAGAGTGTTGCAAGAATTTCTCTGAAATGTGTTGAATACATAAACGCAAGATAATAAAGTTCGAAACGACGAACTACAAATAGCAGATGGAATGATTGAATGGATATATCCATCCGTCGCCTTCAGTTTTGTTTGCTGTGTCTGCACGTAGAAGTAGTAAGACTTATGAAGACAGACGTACAACACACAAACACACATAAACTCGTAGGTACATATGTATGTGCGACTGTGTATAGTCTACATACATTGTATAGAACACTATCCTACACTCACTTCCGCCATTGCAAGGATTGATAAGCGAGCACGCACACTCCCACATAGCATTAAACACACACTAACACATTGAATTCCGTTTGTCTATTGACACAATCAAAGGATCTTAATTAGTTGCCGTGTTTTGTTATTTGCACCGTGTTCTGTTGTATTGTTCCTTTTAAAACTTTAAGGAACTATTTCTAACCTAAGAAAATTTTTTATTTTTTCCAAAAAAGATTGGCATATAAATTCATATGTTATATTTTTATTCAGTAAAACGCTTCTTGCCATTACGAGTTTAATTATCTTAACACATTGTGGTCATACCAAAAGTTTACCGTTCAACTACCGCACTTTTCTACGATTCTCTGCGTACTACTGATTCTTTTGAAATCGTTGCCGGCAAAAGCGTACCGATTGACGCGCAGTCTGCAGAGAAAGGAAAAATGAAAATTTCCCTTTCAGGAATTTGTGTTCAGTGAAAAATTTTGGGAGAGAGTACGAAAGGCACAAGTGTATTAAGAGAGAGAATAAACAGTGTGACCATTGGAAATTTAAATGAATGAATAAGAATGATATAAATCTCGTTGGTGCACACGTTTCAGGAAGGATTTAATTATTTATAATTATTATTTATTATTTAAGACTTAAACTGAGCACATTCATTGCCTTATAGTTTTCCACACAGGTAAAAAAAATAAAAATTTTCACGGATTAGACGAAAGTTTACAATTTTCCGTTTATCTAACCAAACAGAATCAGAATAATTTATTACAGAATAAACAGTATTAAAATTCAAACAGGCATTTCGAAGAGGTTCATGCTGTAGGTATAACGATCTGCAAAAGCTTAATTAAAGAGGCTCATATCGTCTCGACGTATGATGGGGGACATTTAGTTGAATGTTGGCTTACAAATATGAGAAATCCGTAACACCGGATAGACAGCTCACGATAAAAATAGCATTTAGCATTATTTGACAATTATTTATGAGCATTATTTGTTGGCAAGTTTATTAGTTTTAGTCGGGATTCATAAGACGGTAAGTTCACGTCTTCATCCCAGTGAAGATTTCGAAGGCAAGAGCGATTCTATCTGCGAGATGCAGCAGCTATAACATGGGCTCCAAACAGGCGGGGCATACTCCAGAATTGGTCTCACCAAATAAAGTCATCAAATTCCTTAGCCCATCGCTTTATCCCAATGTACTAATAGTGTAATTACGATATACTAATTAGTAAACATTATTATACATATACTATATTAGTATACATTAGTATACAGTATACTAATGGGCCAGGCCAATTTTTTTGCAACACGACTTTCACCAAATCCGTAAACACGCCAATAAAATTTGACCTTCCGATATGGACTACAAGCTGAGAAATTCAGCTCCCAAATCGGATCCGTTAATATTTACTGAAAAGGAGAAGTCGGAATATCTCCAGAGCCCTACGTGGAAGAGAATATTCGGGCCGAATTACATGACGTATTGCTACTCGGTCTTCTGGAATCATGGCTTTTGTAACCAGTGGGCGGACCACGCCTACTCTTGGGAGAACTTTTAGCTTAAAACGGTGGACTCGGGAATAAAGTTCTAGCTTCAAACAGCTTAATTTCTCCGCTTTACTCTACAAGCTTATTCTCAAAAAACGGGAAATTCATATTTCCACTGATCCGATTTTCCCCATTTTCAATCCCAAACAGCCTATTATGAAAGAGAGTATTCGAGCAAAATTTCATTACAATAGCTCTATTCGTTCTCCCGTTATCGTGTTTTCCAGAACAGACGGACTGACAGAGGGACGGACAAAGCTAAATCGACCCAGAAGGTGATTCTGAAACAGGATATATATACTTTTCTATACATGCCACGCCTCCTTTAATGCGTTACAAACGGAAAAACAAAGGGAATATACTCTCATCCATTCGGAGAAGTTACTTTACTGCAAACAATATAGGAAGAAAATTTGTTTATCTCTTTAATTATTTTATTGAGCACTGTTATACCGTATCGTATTGTCTTTACGTAATTTCCTTCAGTCAGTGTTGTAGACCTTCGGGTTGGTTGCCTTTGTACCTTCTTGTTTGTCTTGGAGACAATTTGGCGCCCCACTACGAGTGGCGCCCGGTGCATGATAGGTTCATACCAACGCACGATGAAAAATATATTCTTTAAAATTAATACATTCTTTAAACGAGGCACTGACTGAGTCAAGTCAAATGACTAACTTTGGGTAGACTTAGTGTTAAATGTTGCAACTTTGATCCTTTGCCACCCAACGGCAAATAAAATTTTAAGAACGAGAGAGAGCTTTTGTGTGTTGAGTGTTTGGTTTTTTATGAGCAGTTTAATCAGACATCGTTCATTACACACGTTGAGAGGGAAATTATTTTTATTGAACTGAACTTTTTTATTGTTTTGCGCTAACTTTAAGCGGCAAGGTTTCTTTTCTTGACACTCACAGCTATGCACAGAAGATCATTTAATAAAATGTAGGGCAAAGATCATTATTTTTTTCAAAAAAGAACAAACTAAAAAGCTGCATGCAGGGAAACTTGCCATGTGTTAGGAGTGTATACATATATTAAAATCACATATACATATGTATGTTAGAATTATTTTATTGCATTTGATTGTTAATACCTGTTTCAGATTGTGAAAAACTATTGAACGTGTTTGAATTAATATTGGAAATATTAGAAAACGCTTTGTGGTTTTTACATCAGAAGTGGTATTAACTGCGCTAATTTTCAATTGAAGACATCTGGTCCAATGTCGTCACCAAATCGTGCACAAAGAATTCTGAAGAAATTCAAAATGGCAATTCAGTTTCAGTAGACATGCAGGAATTAATGCAAGCATTTTACAATCTGCAATGGCGAATTCAGGATCGTCTAAAGAAATCTGTGTCTCCTGATGAGAGTGAAAAAGCCTCTTTTCGTTTGGTGGCGTTTGATGGAGACAGGCAATTAATTAGTGTATTTATTAATAATTAGTAGTTAATTATTGGATAACTTATAAAGATGATTATTTAACAGTATTTCCAGATCTACTTGCTTTAGGAAAAATGACAATCATAAAGTGTGTTGAATAACTAACAGTGTGAAATAGTATTAGCAATCGATGCTGAAATGGTTTTATCAACACAGCCTCTCGCGGGCCTCGGTAAACCAGGCTTATTTTCTTTGGGACACAGCCAGGACTGTATTACTTTACAAAGTTAAGCGTTCGAAATTGATTTCTTATCGTATCAGATAGTACTATTCCCGGGGTTAATGCTCTTATAGGTTAGGAAATAATGTGTGTTGCACATATTACAGCAACAATGTCACCATCCCACGTCCTTTAATCTCTGTATTATAAACATAAAATAAGTATTATTTCCAGAATTATTATTTGCTGCGAATCTAGCATTTTGCTTGCTGAGAGTTACAGTCCATGTGCAAAAATTTGACATACAAATTGTATGCCAAACTTCGTATACAACAACTCTGTATACAAGAACACAGTTAGCAGCGTAGCCGGCGTTCTGCTTACTGAGGGTTACATTTTTTGCCGCGGCCGAAGGCCCCAATACGCGGAAAAACCTGGATGCAAAAAATCTTCACATTACCGAGAGGATTCTGCTGATTGAGGGTTATAAACCCTGCCGCGGCCAAACGCCGCTAATATGCGAAAAAACCTCTATGCAAAAAATTCACATTACCGAGAGGATTCTGCTGATTGAAGGTTATGAGCCCTGCCGCGGCCGAAGGTCGCCAATACGCGGAAAAATCTCGATGCAAAAAACTTCACATTACCGAGAGGATAATGATAAAATGCTGATTGATTTTCTGCTGAGTGAAGGTTATGAACCCTGCCGCGGCCGAAGGCCGCCAATACGCGAAAAAACCTGAATGCAAAAAACTTCACATTACCGAGAGGACATGAACTAAAGTAGTAAGTATCATATTCTATCGTACACCGATTTAAAAGTAAAAGAACAAGCTTTTTAGAATACAATACAAACATTGTACGACGCGTCGCGACGGTTTTATGCTTTATGTGCAAGAACTTGCACAAGTTAATTTTCGATGGAAGAATTTCGGGATTTCGTTTGGGATTTCGTTGTTTGGAATTTTGTCGTTTCGGGATTTTGTTATTTGGATTTTGTCGTTCGGGATTTTGTTTGTTTCGGGATTTTGTCGTTCGGGATTTCGTTACCAACCTAGTTGGTTAACGTGTGTGTGTGTGTGTATGTTTGAATAGCTTAATAGTGTATTTAGCAAATAAGGTTATGGTGTTCTCCTCATGTCGCACCCTCTCATTTAAATTCTATATTATGGCTTTAGATTTTATTATGAGCATATTCTATATTGCTTTAATGAGTGCAGTGAATGAATGGATGTAGTGGTTTGCTTTTTGCTTAATTATGTGTGCCCGTAAACACTTTTGGACACAAAACAAAGTGCTTTTGGCTGTACTAAACTCCTATACATTATCATAAATTTAGATTAGCCACGAAATTAAAAAAAATTAAAATTTTCGTTTGTTTTGAAGGAAAAGTTTCGATTAAAAGATTAACCATGTGACGTGCGAGTGAAAGGGTGAGTGAGAGTGAGAGACAGTCGGCTGGGAAATAGATTTTGCTGACAAGCTGAAGATTTATTGTACCTAATGTTGATGATAATGATGTAATGTACATATATAATATGTCTGACTATTATGATGAGCATAATTAAGGTTTGATGATTAAAACAATGGTAATGATGACAATAACTGACAATAAATGACAATAGGTGAAATGGTGATTTTGACCATGATAATGTTCATGATAACAATGACTGTCGATGATTTCTATGGAAGAAATCATATCAGCAATGACGATGATGGCGATAGTAATGATTCGTTTGTTTTTGTTTGGTTTGTTATTTATTGTTTTGTTTTTATTTGTTTCTATCTTTGTTCGATGTTATTGTCATGGTTTCAAGCATTATTGTTGCTGCTGTTGTTGCTGTCTTTGTTGTTGCTCTTGTTCTCTTTGCAATGATAATGAAGCTCACCAGAATTTGCTAAATTGAATTTTAATTCTATTGAATTTCAGTTTTCAAATTCATTAGCAACGCGCATTAAATAAACATACCGTAAAATTAATTTACATTTTCAATTTTTTGTTTACACTCGCTGCTGCTGATGCAGGTCGCGTGAGTCCAGAGAGAGCGAGGGAGACGAATGATGAAATAGTAGTATACAGCCTTCGTTTGTTAAATTTATTTATTGCTTATTGAGTGCACAGAGTGCAATACAATTGTTTGATGATATTGAAAACTAAAAAATATATCAATTGTGTTGCCAGATGTTCGTACACATTTAGCTACACCGCATGATTGTGACAGCTATAACCATAGAATTTCCGCTGCGATGGCCACCAAATTTGGAATCCATTTAAAGGTTTCGCTCCCACTGATAACTTACAATGTCGATAATTGTCGATAATTATTATCGTTGAAGTTTTAACGTGAATATTAATTAAATTAAGTCATTAACTAAAGCCAACCGTTAAGTCTTTAATGATTTCAATGCTTAATCAGAGATTTATCATATACTTTTTATTACTTTTTAAAAAGTAATACAATTTTTTCTGATTTTAAAAACTTTTTTATACTCTCTGAAGCATAATTGTTTGTCGTTTATTGGTATTTAAATAGTTTCTACTTACAATGTTCGTATATTACATGCTTTATAATATGTATGTACATATATTTTACAAAATACGTATTTGCGTTTTTCTTTATGAAACAAATAAAAAAGCTTTCATAAAGAAGTAATTAAAATTGCTTTGTTTATTTTCAGAAAAAATTATTTTCCATTTCTGATGATGGGAATGACACTTCATAATCACAATTTTAAAATTTTAAAATAAAAGACTCTAAACTTTCCTAAAAATGAATGAAAAACGAATATGGAAAAAGCATTAATGCATTTTCTCGGAAGGATGTTGTACAAGTAAAAAAAACAGTCGAGTATACCCTTTCCCAGCAGATGGATCCACAGGCACTGACAAGAACAAATCCAGAAAGAAAAATTTTTTGCAGCAGCAACTCATATGGATACCCATAAAAACACACAAGCGGTAGTTTTTCCCAAGTGACGCTGCAAATAATTCAAGGATTGACATGCAGATTAAAAGGCAGTCAGTGTTCTGCTTGTGCTGCTCATCGTTTATGAGGGTGTATCCTTCTATGACGGTCTATGTTTTCAGGAAAAATAATTGAGGGTCAAGTAATGATTATTTGCTAATATTTATTATTAATCTACTCATTGTTAATGATTCAGGCGTATTGTAACAGTTATTAAGGAACATAACTCATCCTGAAATAAAAAAACAATGTTAACAGTGCCAAACAAGAATGGTAACACTCTGCAAAGAATGGTTACATTGTCGAGAAATAGTAACAGTCCAAATGGAGCAAACACTTCTTGTGGTAACAGTGGTACCAGTCCTATAAAACGTTTACAGCCTACGGGAAAGTTTACAGCCTTAAAGAATGGTAAAAATCCATAGTAAAATCCTCAAGGAATGTTAGCAGTTCCAAAAGAAGACAACGGTTAGGTTACCGTCGGTCTTAAGAAATGCCAACAGTCCAATAAATCGTAAAGGACAGAACGAATTATATCAGTTCTAAAAAATGGTGCAGTCCTAAGGAATGGTAAGGGTTTAAGGCTTGGTTACAGTCCTGTGAAATGGTAAATGAATTAAGAGATGGTAAATAAATCAAGGGATGGTAAAAGTCTTTAACAATGGTAACAGTGGAAAAAATTTTACAAAGTATAAGGAATGGAAATAGTCCTAAAGAGTAGTAAAAGTTCTAAAAAATGGTAACAGTCTAAAAAATAGTAAGAGACATAACGAATTGGAAGAATCGTGAGGATTCTTGGCTGTCCTAAAGAATGGTAAAAGTAAAAAAAATGGAAGAGACCTAACGAATCGTAACAATTGTAATAGTCCTATACAATTGTTATAGTACGTACTACTACTAATAGGCCTAAAGTATTGTAAAAGCTATTAGCATTCCATAGTATAAGGTATAAAAAATAGTAAGTCCAACATGAAAAAGACCCTATAGAAAAAGAAGATTCCTAATCGTCCTAAAGAACAGCAAAATCATGCTCAGGCATGATTTCATTTCCTCAATACTGTTTACTGTTTAAAAGTGCATGATTCGTCGATTGTTTTTTGTTCGGATCATTCCGAATGTTTTGTGAAAAATTGTTTCCTGAAGTATAGATTTAATGAATTGAATGGGCGTGAAATTTTAATAAACTGGCAGCAGTTTTCACTCTGCCTGAAAATTTATTTAGTCAAAAAAACTGAGGAAAAGCCAACGTCTTCAAGTTTATATTGAAAATTGCGGATGTGCTATTAGTGTGAGAAACTTATTCAAAACTTTAAAATTTTTCTGTACAATTTTTCCCCGTTTTTTTAATGCAAAATAAAACCCTCGCAGGTCAGATCACATGGAATGGAAATAAAGTACCGGTAAAAGAGTGCATATTTAAAAAATTATCTTTTAATATTTTTTCTCAAACGAATTCTCCATCACAAATTCTCTTCTTTAGCTTGGTAGTATCAAAATTGAAATGCATAAAGGAAAAGTGAAGAGACGGACAAGGAGGTTCTTCTTATACAAGTTACGTACTCGATGTTTGTACTTGACTACTAGAAGAAAGTACTTGGTTCGGGTCACATTTGAATGATTTTGGGTACTCTTGACTGTGTGTGTGCGTTGGGTTGTGTATGGGCGTATTTGTGTGCGACCACGTTAACAAAACATGAAAAGGCGCAAAAGGACACTCGAAATTTTATTGACATAAGTACGGAGAAAAGCGTACTTTAAAAGTTAAAAGAGCAAAAATAGTAGTAGAGCAGTGCTTCCATTTCGACTCAGTCAAATGTACATAACTGTTGCGTGTGACTGTGTGTGTAGGGCTGTGTGTGTGTGTTCACATTTTCCTCTGAAAACTTCTGTTTTATTAAAAGTTTTCTCTTTTTCTTCTTTTCTTTTTTATTCCTGAGGAACTTTTTGTGTTTTACGGAGATGATTGTTTTGCTGCTCTCGTGAAACGCGCAACTCTGCGAAATTGTGTTAACAACATTAAACCAATGTTGTTTGTTGGTTTGTTTGTGTTTCACGAGAGGCCATAAACATTCTTAATTAAATTTCAGTATGCATTAATTTCATCGTAGTTCTTCTACGTAGTACGAGTATTATAGTAAATTAGCGGGCCATGTAGTCGCATATTATGATTTCGTGATTAATAAAAATTTCGAAAGTGGAATGAAAATAATAAAAATTCAAGGATTTAATGGAGGTTTTGAGTTTTTCATATTGTGCAAGATTTCAAAGATGTTGGAATTTGGGTAGTATTTGTGAAAATGACACACGAGTATAAACCCTTTGTGCGCTTCACCGAACTTCTCCACCACGCTCTGTCCCATCTTTTCTGCTTCTTTCCAAAAACGTATTGCATTTTGTGTACAAACATATTATCCGAAAATTCTCTTCGCATGCAAAACGCTTAATAAAGCTTTCAAAATTGAAGGAGGTCAATAAACGCTGGAATGATTTATGAGTTGTCCAAAAAGAATTCACATTTATGCACTAAATTCTGCAAGCTGCCAATTTCATTGCCTGCGAACTGTCAAGCATCTGTCAGTATGACTTTGAATACAGCAAGCGTTCAAAAAATTAAATCTCACCCATGAAATCTGTGCATTGGTACACCTTCTGTCGCTCCGCCTCCCATTGCCCAACTGCTTTTTGCCGTCAATCAGAGAACAGCCAAATGTCATTCCTTGATTGACGTGTTCGAGTGTAGCCAGATGTGATTCTCAAAAACAATTACGTTAAAGCGGCCAAAAATAGAAAGAATGCATTGCAGTCCGCAGAGACGCATTTCCTAGAGACATTTTCTGCGGAGATGTAAAAATAAAAAAGGTTCAGTGATGGGACGAAGGTGCGAAACTGAAAGAAAATTGACAGCTGAATTGAGATAAGATACTTGTAGGCTTAATTGAAAAACTTTGGCAGCGTGGATGCCAAAAATAATTCGTGCTCTCAAAAAAACTTACGGTTTGAAAAATTGACTTAATGATGTTCAAATTGAACTGATTTGTAGATACTTCAATACTCGTTATTCACTCAACAGGTACTTTTCAATCAACAAGTACAGAAAAGTTCGTTTGTCTAAATAAAAGTCTTCTTTAAAGATTAAAGGTCTTCTGGGTTATTTAACGATTTACTTATTTCTCTTATTTTCAAGTTCAAGGTATTTCCCTGCTTTTATAAATTCTGAATATGTTGTAAAAAAGATTTTAAAAGCCATTGTGAATAAGTTCACTTTTTATTAATATTTTTTACATACATACGATACTCGCAAACTTTGAAGTAAAAACTAAATTATGCTTCTTTATACGATGTGTTGGTACCATTTTTTTTAAGTTGGACGCTTCCAAATTTAGTTGCAGTATTTTATTACACAATTTTTTGCAGTCTTTTTTTTAAGGAAGAGATGTTTTTTGTCGCCCATAGTGAACAGAGTTTGAGCTGAATTTAATTCTTTTTGTAACGACAAAAAGAAATTACTTCTTGGATGATTCGAATATTACGTGATCTGAAATCTTCTTAACATTCCGGCTCCTCTTTTTAATCTTCCGGAAATATTTTGTAAATGACCGAAGCAATGAAAATACTAGAGAGAGCAATTAAATACATAATTACTTCCTATACTTGCGTACTGTACTTATGACAAGTAACCCGAAGAACGAAGTAGAAGAAACGAATTTTTGAACAATTTAAAGCAGGCACAATTCAACTATACACTGACCTAAATTAACTCTCTGACGGAGAGCAACAACGAACGGAGACAGTGAGCGAGTGAACTGCGCTGAAGTGTTGACAGTATTCGAACATACCACTAGCAAACATTTTCCTTCAAGTGACCTCACATTCTTTTTAAATACATCTGACATTTTATTTTTAACCATTCAAACGTTGCTGGAAGGGCTGATTCGAGTTATGTACTTGTCGCTTAATGCTCGTTTTGAGGCAGTTGGCATTAAGGAAGTGCAAATTTTATTTTTATGCTTTTTGACATATCGTTTTATGACTGCACGTGCTCTACAAACAGTACTGCAATCGACCCATCGTGAACTCAGCGTTTTAGGAGCAAAATGTACCACCCGACATCGCCTAACTGAAGTACCATACGTCTATGGTATGTTCCAATGCTGCACAGATTGTGTTTGATCCGTTGCTATTTTCTAAGTTTTGAAATTACATAAGTGGAATGGGTCATATCGCTTCGCTCTTCACCGCCGGCGTCTTTACACGTACATACGTATGCAAATGTCGAGAAAACCATCGGATAAATGTATTTCCATTAACTTGTAACGGAGCAGTCACTTTGCAAGTATTTTATACTATACTGAGTTTGTAAATCGAGTCGAGTTTGCTGAAGAAGACACGAGATCAGACCTCATGATGTCAGCGTCTTTCATTGCTTTTTTCTGAAATTAATAGCGAGCATTTTAGCAAAGTGAAGAAAAATCAAAAATTGTATTTTTACTTACGAATGTACATATGGATGTACATATATAAATGTTCAGTGGAGAATTCATACTTTAATGTTGCTTAATGTAAACAAGCGAGAGGAAAAACGGGCACTAAAATTATTTGAAGGAAGTGAAAAATTGTGTGATGCTCTGCGGAATATGCACGATTGCATTTTTGACAGTTCTTGCAAACTTATCCCATCAAGATAATTTGACCATTTTTGTAATTCTGATTGGCTATGTGTGAAAAAAGTTATAGCTTCAAGATGTTTCTAGGCAGTTGATGTTCTATGAGTAACTGTTTTTATAGGTATTACGATAATAAGGAATGTGAGGTTAACCAAGAGACAGAAAGAGGGCAGGACCTCTTGGTCGCTTTTGCTGCAGGGTCATTTTAGCTTGTCAGTCAGTGTGTCAGTGTCATAATTCAATAAAAACATACGCTGCAGAATATTAATCGAATGAATTATGTCCAAGAGATCGTCAGATGATTAACAGTGAGGTTTGCGCGGTGCGCCCGCAATTCTGGCAATATCGTGTCCATTGGTCCAACGTCCGCCAATTAATTATTTTTGTTTAATCAAATGAATAAAAAAAAAAAAAAATTAAAAAAACCGAAATTTTTACTGCTACTCTTTGTCTTTAATGCAGCGTTTGCATGCATAAACAATGGAGAAGACCATTTTTGTTGGACAATTTCTTGTAAATATTTACACTGTTTAAAGTTATTAAATGTAAAACTTTATTGCTTTTAATATTGTTCGGCAGTTTACAATTTATGGGCTGCCAAAAGGATTGTTAAAACGAATGGGGCAGATAAAACAACAGAACAACAGACAAGAGAACAACAGAAAAGACATTAAACAATTGCTTCAATTTGCTTTTGCTTCAGTTTCAATGAGGATGACTTTAGATGATTACATCTGGCGATGTCTGTTGGTGAAATCTGTGCATAAAAATTGACTTTTTCATCTGTTTTTAATATTGATTTCGTATAAAATTACTTTATCCGTGACAAAAATCTCTATCTATCCATTACGTGTACTATAAACCATTGTTGAATTCTATGTTTTTCTCAATGCACATAATTCTTTTACGTATGTATTAATGTACATAGGATGTATGTATGCTTTACCATGATTTTTTAGTCTATAGCATAAAACAGATGCTACAATTTGTGCAGTATTATAGGATATACCCTTCCGTCAGCAAACAGTCCTTTTGAAAGAATCAGATTATTTCTGATCTAAATGTAGTATGGATGTACTGTGTATGAAAAAGGGAGAGGGATTTTGTTGAAGGATACTTACTGCGTATCGAAAAGATTGAAGCTATTTTTCACGTTTACATTAATTCTTTTATCTGTTGTATGTACATATGTAGGAAAGGCTTAAAGTTTAAAGTTGTATAAAAAAGTAAAGGAGCAGTCAGAATTTGGGTGAATATCAACATTAAATAGAAAACCTGATGGTGACTGGTGTCGTTCAAAATACGAGTATATAAAATGCTTTAACATTACACTAAAATCTCTCTTGAAGTGATTTTGTACACTGATCAAGAAATTATCTCAATCGATAAGTTATATTATTCAGTCATTAACTTTTAGCTTGAAATTGAGTTACTTTTACGATAAAATGGAAACATTTTATTGTAAAATCCTTAAAGAAAAAAAAGACATTGACCTCTATGTATGAAGTTTTTTACCTGTTTGGAAAACGGCAATGAGTGTGCTTAGTTTAAGTATTAAATAATAAATAAATAAGAAAAAATGCGTTAACCTTGAAACGGTTTTAGAAGGTATCGAAGGCACTACGACACGAATTAATCGGCGCCTTGAATTGTGTTCAATTTCAATTTATTAACGTTAAACAAAAAAGGTTACGTTGGCCGTTGGCAATTCTAACGGCCGTGTATAAGATGACGGCCGGTAGATGTGTTTTTGTGTGCGACGCGCAATGTCCGTTGATGCAACGTTAACAAAATTCTTAACGTTGACGTTGACAAATGATGAGCAAACAACAACGACTGCAACGTAACGTCTATGCCCAATGAAAAAAGAACAAGCGCGAGTCATTCATTTTAAAGCCATACATACATTTTCGTACTAATAGCAGCAGCAACAACAACAACAGAACAACAATTTTAGAAGAATTGAAAGCAGCAACAAGAATAGCTTCTAGAGCTACAACAACATCGTCATCGTCATCGTCATCGTCGCAAGCAACAACGATGTTTGCAACAGGCCACAAGCTTTCGTTACTTGGTCAATGGCGTTCAATGAACTAAAGAAACAACAAGAACAACAGCATGAAGGTACAAGAATTACAAAAAAAAACCATTTCGCAACTTAACAACAGAAGGTTGAGGGGAAAAACGCAAAAAACTGTTTTTCTCTAAAAAGAAATAAAAAACTCAGTGAGTGACGGAGCGTTCTCAACTGCTTCCATACCGCCCATCGATCAACCGGGCAACGACCCACAACCGACCAAACGACTGATTAACCACCGAGCGTTCGCAGTGAGCAACTTTGTATCTTGGTTGAAGGATTTCCGGGAGGGAGAAGGGAAGGAAAGAACTGGTGCAAGAGCCAAATTTCGTAGTGACGAAGATTTGCACAAAATTTGCAAAATTTTCAATTTGCTGCACACAGAAATGACATCGCACTGCTTGTGTTACCTGCGACCCGTCTCCTTTAACTGCCACACCCATCTCTGTTTCAATATACATATGGATGTATGCATATCCATGTAGAGCAACAGCTAGTTCTTCAAAGCTGCCTTTGGGGACAATCCTGACGACGCGTCGCGACGGTCGTTTACTACTTGCAAAGAAAGAAAAGAATAAAGAGCAAGATTAAGGCGGCGGTAGGTGGGAAAGGGGCGCAGGCGAGTGGCATAAAGCCGCAGCAGACACTGGAGTTTTCTTGTTCTGCTTCCTTATTCACCACCTTGATTGCTCGTAGTGCTGAAAAGCGTTCAACGCTTTCGAAGACAGAACCGTTGGTTGAACCCCGGTAGAGTGACAGTGAAAAGGAAACTGGGTTCTTTCAGCGAACTCTTCAAGCGAAAAAACGGTGGTAACGTAACCAATTTAGAAAGACTCGGATAATCGGAAAATCGTTAGTAAGAGTTGAAGACGTTGTGAGAGGGCTGGTGAGGGAGGCGGCGAGAAGAAGAGTGGTGCGAGGGGATTATTCTTAATTCCTTACTTGCGTAAGGACTTAAAGATGGGAAGATTTGCAACTATTTGGTAAATAAATTATTAATCTTAGAGTCATTCCTTGAAATTTCTTTGCTTAATGTGATCAAAAGGTTGAATTTGGTTTTTTTGGGCACCCATTAGCTGTGCACCCATTGTTTCCGGTTTCAATCAATGTCAGAAGAAAATAATTAATTTCCGAGTATATACCAATATTTCCAATTACGTTGTAAAATACACAAAACAAACCTCTTTGCCCGCATCTTCTTTAACGTGGTCTCCTCTCTTCTCTACCCTCTGGCAAGGTCCACAAAGTCGAATATTTGTATGTACATAGTTATATCGCTTGAAGACCTTGCAAACTGTTGACAAAGTTGTCGGCTGAGCTACAAATTTAATTAATGTAAATGCAAGAAGAAGCAGAAGACGAAGAAGTAGAAGAAAAAAAGTATGGTATAACTTGTTCAAAGTTTTCTGGATGTTCGCAACTACGGCAGTTCATGTGTGGATTGAAAATGATTTTAGCTCTACTAATTAAAAATCAATCGATAACGATTATTTCCTTAAATGGGAACAATCGAAACTTAAAAAAGTTTTTTCATTAAAGGCAAAAAGTGTAGAAGCTCTTGCTCTTCGCTGCGTCTTTTATCACCTTCTTGTAACTTGCGGTCACGGCCAAGGACAAATGAAATACTATTTTTCCGCTCGGTTTTTAACGATTTCAGTTCACAAAAGTTTTGTCGCAATCAATCTTAAGTGAGAGCGGATACTGTAGAAAGAGGAGTAAAGAAGAAGAAGAAGATAAATGATACATAAGAAGAAAAAAATTATATGACAGTATTTCACGTGTCATGACGTTGTTCGATCTGTGAAAAATGGTGCGAGGATGCTACGAACGGTCTCCAGCGGCACAAAGGGACGAAGTACCGAGCGACTCCTTCACATAAATTAAGCAAGCCATGTTTGACAAAGCATTTCAATTAAATTGACACAGTTTTGTGCAGCTTTCGACAAACAGCACAAACAGGGTCGATCAAACAGTGGCATGGTATGCTCCTTTTGAGGTTGGTATCTCCGTTGATGCGTGGTCGATGTAGCTTCTACCACAGCAGAATACTTTAATAATACCTGTAGTATTTTGTAATGGTTTCTTGAATTAGATTCCCGGATAATTCCCGGAATCCATTGAAACAATTTCAAAAAATATCTTAGATACTTGGGCCATCATATCCGTGTTATTATTATTGACGATATTATGAAGATAATTTCTTCTTTAAAAGAGAATAAAATGGTTCAAAAAGGTCCAGTAAAGGGTTTTGTAATCCATTCTTAATCACAGAGATCTTATTAAAACCAATTAAAAGCTCGGATAAATATCAGTTCTTTTTGAATAATTGCTTGATACAAGTAGATTTTCTTAAGTACCACAAAAGATTTTATTTAATTGAAAAAGAAGCCAGGATTAGTAATATCTTAAAAATTTAATAATATTTTCTCAATGGAACCGTTTATAATATATATTTTCTTTATGGAACCGTTCCATAAAGATTTAGACGGGATAACGGAAATTAAAGTTTTCGTTTTCACTTCTTTGTGTTTTTTTTTTCGGTTTCTTCATATTCTCGACTTTGGCTTTCCTCTCGCATCTTGCGACTCCATTAAAATGCAATCTGAATTATTGATGACAGTTATTTTCGCATCAGTATCTTGGTTGTGCTTCTTGGACTCGACTCGGTGATTGAAATTGCGGTTGAGGGGGAGAAAATAATGTTAGTAAAGCAAAAGAAAAGAAATCGTCCAAATGGTGGACCACAAGAATTATGCAAATAAACTTATTGCTTGCTTCCGTTCAGTCCGTCACACACACACACACAACCGTTCACAAACGTACACACCCACACACCCAAACATGCACCCATGCGTTGAGAAAAATTTGGCCAAGGCACTACGAGTACAAGCGTGCATACGGCGACCAGGAAGTGGAAACAATTGCTTTAGTCTGCACTTCCGTTGCAAAATACAAGTATGTATATACAAATACCAACGTCAGCGAGAAGTATTTAAAATTGGCTTTCTTTCAACATTCTGCCGGAAGCGTTTCTTGGTAAAGTTACCAAAGTTTCCCAGCTCGAAAAGGAAAGGAAAAGTTGTGGCAATGGTAATGGCAATAGTAAGGGGTTCAATGGAATGAAACTTTTCAATTTAAAGGTGGTGAATTGAAAAAGGATTCAATACAATAACAACGATTTCTTCTTCAGTTCAATATTCATAGATATACATACCTAAATATAGAAAAATACGTGAACATAATTTTAAACATTATGATTTTTGAAACCTTTTGATAGAAAGAAAGATGGTTAAGGGACCGTTATGGGTTTATTTCTCTAAAAAAAACAAAATGTGAATTCTAAAATCGAAGTCTAGGATTTCCTCGCCTTACGTAGATTTTTACTCAGTGGTGACCTCTTATAATGTTATAATAATGTTATGATATTAATGTTAATAATAGTAATAGTGTTATGATAATGTTTTTTTACCATTGCCATTTCCTGACACGTACGTTTCTGTGCCTGATTTAGTGACTCTGCTTATGTTCTGTCATAAATTAACCAGTTTTGCATAAATATTTTCCTTCCTAAATTCAAGCGACAAATTTTGTTGTGTAAATATTTGCGAGGAGCTCGTAAACTTTACCTACAAAAGCACACACATACACCCACCTCGCTATACATACATACAGACGCACAAGTGCATTTTGGGCAAAAACTCATTCAGCCGCAAGCAAAGCTAGCTAGTGTTGGTTGCGTACTAAATCGTCCTATGCATCCCTTCTACAATATACTGAAGAAGCGTTTTTTAAGGTGTAGTAAATACTATTGTTTTTGTTGGTTGTGATTTTGTTATTGCAGTTAATGTTCCTTCTTGATGGCGGTTTAGTTTTATTCACTAAAACTTACACAAGAGGTGAGAATATAGCCGGTGGTAATGTTTGATTTATGTGAAACTTTAGTATTTACATACATAATATACGAGGTATTAATATACTATTTGAGCCAGAAACCTAATTCTAAAAACAGATTAAACAGTGGATATTTCAAAATCAGTTGTGCTGATCAAAATGTTTCCGTTATTTTTTTAAAATTGTTTTTCGATTTGAAGTCATTTTAGAAAATTCCCTCTAGCTCCTAAACGGGGGAAAATACCATACGATTCCATACGATTTTTTCTTATATTGACCCAGCCTACGCGCCCTAACATTTTGACGCATCTTATGCGGAGCACCCTGTATATTCAGAAAATGTGGGATTTGGATTCATTAATTCAATCGCAATTCTGTTTGGTGTTATTTTTCGCGTAAAAAAACTTAAAAATTTCATTTTTAAAAAAACTGGATATATTTTCATTAGACCCATCAACGCCCAGGCTAAACACTTGGACCTAGAAAGTTGAAAATTTGCAAAGACGTTTCCGTTATGACGTATAAAAGCACTAAGAACTTAGTTATTTCGAAATTCGACCCCTAAGGTGGTGAAAAGGGGTTGCAAAGTTTGTATGAGGAAAATTTTATTTGTGGTCAGATTTGCTTGAAACTTGGTCTTAATACTCTTTGGTATAATTAATCAAATACATATTTCGGTATTTTTCAAAATCCAACCCCTGAAGGGGTGAAAACGGGTTGCAACGTTTGTATGAGGAATATTTCATTTGTGGTCGAAAGTAACACACGCTTTCTAACCATTTAACCAGAATGAGCCACAGCAACGCGGGGACGGGTACATCTAGTAAATAATAATATTTCATTCTTCTGAATCAAATAAGTTCTTAATAGACATGATAATTTTTTTATTTATATATTCACATATTATTTTACATACATATTTTAATTATTATTTTTTGCAATAAAAATACATTGCAGTAAAGCCAATGTCTATAAAAATATGGGCGTATTTATACTTTGTAATGTGTTAGCATTATTCTTAGGGGGCTATATCGTACACGCAGACAGGAGAGTTCTATCTGTGTCTGCTTTGCTATTTTCCAAATTTGTTCTTGGTTACCAGCAAAATCTATTACAAATTTAGAAATCCGCAAAGCACACACAGGAAGAACTCTCCTGTCTGCGTGTACGCTATAGCCCCCTTAGTCAATTTGCAATGAAAATGGGATGGTCCACCATTAATTCCAAAAGTCACAGAAAGAAAATGGGATGGTCCACCATTAATTCCAAAAGTCACAGAAACCGAGACTGTCTCTGTTTCACCACTGATTTCATTAGAAGAGAGATAATGAAAAAAATCTGTCTATCGCATCTACAGACCTTGAAAGAAAGCAAATTGAAACGAACCGCGTAACCGTAAAACAGTATAAAACCACTTGAAAAAGGTTCTTTGAATGCTGCATCGATTTGGACATGCCAGAAGGAAAAGTTCAATGAACTTTAGCGAATGAGTATCTTCTAATTGCTAATTCACTTAAAAGAATAAGAAGAGTTTGGTTACTGGCTGTGAGAATTGAATCACGTACGACAATGATGGCTGCGTTCAGGATCGACAATCACTTTATTCTGCTTGTCAGCGAAATTTATCAGCGAAAATCGTGTGCTCTGAACGCGTTGCTGATAGTGTTCACAGCTGTAAACAGCATTTTTACATTTTCTTCATATCTTTGCCAAATTCCACGTTGCCGCCACACAAGTAGTAAACAAACACTGATAATAAGTGACAGAGAAAGAATGAGCTGAGCAGATTTAGCGTAAAAAATCTTCCGGTCCGTTCACGACACCGCTGACTCACAATAGTAGGTAACAGCGTAAAGTAATTGTCGATCCTAAACGCAGCCAATGTGTACCCAACAATAGACGAAGCGAGAGGAGAAGTTGCGCTAATGGTGACAGTCAATATTGATGTTCCGTGGAAAAGTGGGAGGGGAAATGGCGTGGTCTCCATCAATCAAAGATGAATTTTTATCATTGATATTGCCCTTAGAGGGTTATCGCCCCACAGTGATTCATTTTTCGATTTGGCGCTAAAAAATCTATCTTTTGAGCGCGTTGAAATATTTTGTTGCGGTGGTTTATAAAGCTTTAAACCTTAAAGCTTAAGGTTTAGCTTTAATTTGAGACCACAACCACAAAAACGATTATTGGGAACCAGAAATATGAGAAGTTCAATCAGTGTACCTTTTGTTTCTACTAAATTTTACTTAGAAGCATAAAAAAAATATTTAAAATAATACGCTTCTTTTTCTTTAATGTAGTGTTTATTAAATATTTATAAAAGCTTTTTATTATCAATAATGAACAAATAAATAACATACATTAATAAAAATAAGGAACTAACTCAAATTTAACAAATCTTCAAAACATTAATCTGAATAAGTTCTCTGCTCATCTAACATAATATTAAATTTTTTGCATCACTATCTACCTCGATTGAGCCAGATTTCCATTTTTGGCGTATATTTGAAATATATGATGTTGACTAATGACTAATGACTAATTACTAACTAATGAATAATGCGTAATGACGTAGACTAATGACTTTGCATATCCCCACAAAAAATAATCTAGAGGTGTGATATCACACGATCGTGGAGGCCAATCAACAGGGCCTTTTTGCGAAATTATGCGCACATCGAATTTGGACAATTTGCAAGCATTGTTCCGGCGTATGTCTATTCATGGTGAAATGGCAGGACATATTGAGCACTAATCGGCTGTCAATTGTCAAATTGTCTGTCGCTAGAAAAAGAGTTTGCAATTTTAAAATCAAAAAATATCCTTTACATGTATGTATGTCTCGTTATAGTAACTAGTATATAAATTCATATAAAAATGTTTTAAATTTGAAGATAAAAAACTTTCTCTGTGGAAAATACTCATTTAATTCCTCCACAAGAAATTCTTAAAATGTTTCTACTCGTTTTAATTAATTCTTGAATTTAGTTAAAAGAAATGTAACGCAATCTAATTCCAACATAAAAATTTATCATGTCATGTCCAATGAACATCTTAATATCTCATCATTTTTCATGTTTCTTGTCCGTCAAAGTGTTCAAAACGCATGATGAGTAGGTGTCAGTATTAAATGAGTATGTGTGGGTTAGTGCGCGGTTGGTCTTCTTTTTGCGAATGACAGACAGTTTCGTGTTGATGAACATAATTTGATGGACAGTGAAAGAACCGAATGAGGAGGATGTAATGCACTTCATCACAAATGACATGAACATGAAGCAAAAGTTAGCACGTTGGCTGGAATGCTATTAAATTTAGAATGTGAAATGTATTTGTGTATGTACGCGTTTACATATATTTTGTTCTGAAGGAACGGCATAGAACGTTTAGAACATTTATAGATCATTACCTTAATGTTATGAACGTTATAGAAAATTTTTTATTACGAAAGGCATTTAAACTTTTCGAGCATCTTTAGTAGCTCTTGAACTTCATGGGTTGAGGGTAAGAGGAGATGAGGTGAGAAGAAAGAGTTTTTTTAATGAAGAAGTTTTAATAAAGAAGCTTTGTGATCGCGTTCGGTTTCAGCTCATAAAAGCCTTCGGAAAAGGATAGTCTTTGGGGTCCGGTTTACAGCTCATTTTTGTCGACCTATACAATTATCTCTTTTAACTACACAGAGAAAAATACTACCACATAAAAATAATAAGATCTCTGTATTGAGCAATTTTGTTGAATTTTCACAATTTCCACAGTCAACATTCGGAATGCGTCCGCGCACTTAATTTTGTTTTTCACACAAAATTTGATACAGATCCTTTGATCCATTTTATGGAAGAGGCAAAAATCGAAGACGAGCCAAAACACGTCCAAGCAAAATAGCTGTAAAAATTTAACTGTACATTCAAAGTGGCTTGTCAGCATAAGTGAGGGACATGAGTACCAACATAACGTCACAAAAAAATTTAAAATCGAATTTACGTAACCCGCGGGAATTCGAAATTCGCTATACTTTTTTAACAGGACCTCGTATACATATACACAATATTGTATTTCCTTTGTTAGAAGTCAATTATTTTGCCGATTGTGAAGAAAAAAAAGAGTCGGAGGAAAAGGGAAAAGATTTCAGATTATTACATTGAGAAGAGAGACCAAAAAGTCAAAAACCTTCAGTCCGCCGGCACTGAATACAACTATACGTTACGCTTTTCATTGAATTATCTTTAGTTCTTTATTCAGGCCCTTTTTTCACTTGTTCTCTTCTCTAGTCATTATTTCCACATGTTTCTCTTTATTTCTCTCCCTCTTTTCTAGTCTTTGGTGTCAACTGCAACTAAGAAGCATTAAATTTGAGAATTTTATGTTTTCATCAAAAGAGCTAAAGTCAATTGCTGATGCACCAAACACACACACACACACACACTCATCCATATAAGCGCCCAGCCACACGCACTCAAAAGCACTTAACGATACACAATGAGCTCTTGCTGAATTCTGTGCGCGGTGACGTTGCACATCTTCTTACAAAGAGAGAGTGAGTGCCCTTAGCAAGGGTGGGTGGTGCTAAATGGGGCCATGACCATCGCTCTCGACTCTTAAGAGTATTTGCGATGTTTGCAAAATTTCTAAAAATCTTTAAATTGCAATATTTTTTGTATAATCAGATCTCGGTAGAGCAGAAATACATTAAATGCAGTGCGATTTTCGAGTACATTTGGCAATATCTCCAAATGGAGTGGAATTTTGCCAAATTCCCGAGAATTTTCGAAAGATAATGCAACACAATTTGAGCATATTAAAAATTCATTCAAATAAAAGCATAACAAAGGACTTGTTCGATAATTTCAAATTTACAAAGTCCTCCGATTTCAGTGTCCATTAAGACAAAGCCGAACGCAGATACAGACACTTTCGATCTTAAGTGCTAAAGTGATGAGAGCTTAACCGATGCGGGTCGTCTTACATGAGAGAGAGCTACTAGCTAAGTTAACATTGTGAGATTTATAAATACAGAAAATACAATCCTTTTTCTGGTTACACTTCTCATATCTTAATATGTTTAAAATCCTCAGCTTTTTAATGTTTGTTTAGGAAAGAAAGAAAATCAATAATAATTACCAACAACTTGAAATTATACCAATTTTAAATTATTCCCTTCTTTTTTTCTTTCTTAAGTTCTCTTTAAAGTTCTCCTTTCTTTTTTAAGTCTTTAAAATATACGTAGCTGTCCTTTTGCAAGGAGCGAAACACATTATTTTAATCTCAAACGATTTGAAATTACTTCACATGAAGCATACATACATACATACATATGTATATAGAGTGATAGCATATATCAAATAACTTTTGCTGTACAACTGAGATTCATATAACCGCAACGACTTTTGGCCATTGTTTATACCAATGCTTCTAACCGCAACCAAAGACTGTTAAGAATGCTGCAGGCTGTTTAAAAGGCGTCCTCAGAACAAAAAGAACCTTTGCTTTTCTTTCTCTCGATGGCCACGCAACCAGAACGATTTACGTTTTACATCCTTTGCAACGGATGTAACCAACGCGTTGGTTTCAAACAAATTAAGGAAACCGGACTTTTCCTGCTTTCTTTGAGCCATATTTAGAGCAGAAGAAAAGAGCGCCGAGTATCAACAATGAATCATTTGTGCAGAAAGGAATCCCTCTAGATTCGTTCAACGATTTAGTCACACCAACAAGCAGCAGCACACACACACGCGCGCCCACGCAAAGTCCATTGATCTTTTGCAGGGCGACACAACAATACCAACAACAGTAACCACAAACACACCCTCGTAACCGCACATCACAGCTGTCTGTTTCACATCGAAGCCATTGTTGCCGGAACCAACTCTGCCTTTTGTTGTCCGTGCCTCCTCTACGGCACGCCTCCTCCAAACTTCCAAACAGATTCTTAGTCTAAAAAACAATAGCTGCGTTCAGAATCGACAATCACTTTATTCTGCTTGTCAGCGAAAATCGTGTAATCCTGTTTACATTTTCTTCATATCGTTGCCAAATTCTATGTTGCCGCCACACGAGAACTAAGCAAACACTGAAAATGAGTGACAGAAAAAGAATGAGTTGAGGAGATTTAGCCTTTTTCGCTAAAAAATATGGCGACCGCTTTGCCAGCGTGATGTGTCATCGGTCCGTTCACGACACCGCTGTCTTACAATAGTACGCAACAGCTTAAAGTGATTGTCGTTCCTGAACGCAGCCAATACTCGTATCAGAGTAAAATTCGCCTGGTATTCAGAACTACTATCGAAAGGCAAGCCCAAAAAGGTAGAGCAAGAGAGAGAGAAAAATGGAGAAAAAGTAGTTGGAAAAGCTTCATGCCACTCTCGGGGGTATGTTGATATGTGTTGCTTGTGTCGATTTAGCTGATGTTGGTCTCTTTGTGGTGTGGTAACTTAACCGGAATCCAAAGGAAGGAAGAAAAAACAGAACCAAGTTTATGAATTGGAGCGAAAAAATGTATGCGTACGGGTAAATGTAACATTAAATACAATTTAACTGGATAATAAAGGGGTGGAGGGGCGATTATTGGCACCCATTCCTTTAGTAGCATAATAGCCGATGGTTAGAAAGTGCCTGAGCCTGCCATCTCTTTCGGTAGGTCTATTTAAATACTACAAAATTAAAGTGCATATAATTATAATCTCAGCTTTTGAAGGGAGAAAGGAAGGAATTAAGGAAGGAAGGAAGGAAGGAAGGAAGGAAGGAAGGAAGGAAGGAAGGAAGGAAGGAAGGATTATTATTATATAGTAGTTTATTGATAAATTAAATTTAAAAATAAACATAAAAAGGCAGCTCGTATTAAATTTGTATACAGTATAAATAATACTCGTATTTGATTGTAGATGTTGAACTGATGTAGGTGTCTGATTATGCGGGTGACGTTTTGGATGCCTGTTGTTGTGGAAAGCGTCCTAAACTTTGTGCATTCTGGGATAAGATGTTTGGTAGGTTTGGTCTCGTTGTTGTGGCAAAGAGCGCAAATCGAAGCAGAAGAATTTGTCATCGAATGTTGGTGAAGAGTGAAGTGGTGTGGAGTGAAGAGCGTGTGGCCCATCCGGAGACTAGCGTATTTCATTACAGTAGAAACACAATCACCGCAGCTGTGCAGCTCAGCTGCTCACTTATACACAAGCCTATGGAGCTTCACAACTGCACCAGCTACGCCAGCTGCGCAGCTGAAATTGGATCTTTTCAAATTTTCTTTTAGCTACTTATTTCTGAAATCGAATCACAATTGTCAGTTGTCAAACTGCATTCTTTTATCAAGCGCACTGAACAAGAATACTTCGGCTGGAATATTTCGGGCTGAAAAAAGGAATCTGAAGCTTGGTGAACTAGTCGTCCATCCAAGTCGATTTCGCGGAGAATTGCAGGCTTACTATGCAAAATGAAGTTCAGTGTGCTCACATCAGTTATGGTCAAGTTACAATTGTTACATGCGTGACTTGGTTTAAGGAAAAACGAAATGTTTTGCTGTTGTAAGCGACAAACTAAACCACAACAAACAAGATGTCTATTGCTTTTTAACGGAAATTATAAATAATTTGAAACAAAATTATGAAATTTCAAAAATATTTGTTTTTCTGATGGTTGCGCCAGTTCATTCAGTTCAGTAAAAAATGCTTAAATGCTTTAATGTTGAACATTTTGAGTGGAACATTTGAATATTTGCCACCTCACATGGTAAAGGCGCAGTTGAGTCCTTTGTTGTCTTTTACATAGTTATTTATCTAATAGGATGCAAATAGTTCAAAGTAATGGCGTTTTTTCACAATATAGGTTAGTTCCCAGCGGAGTTCCGCAAGGTCTTGTGTTAGGTCCTCGCTTATTTTCCATGTTTATTAATGATATATTGCTAGTTTGTAATCACGCCTCTATTCGTGGTTATGCGGACGATATTTAGATTTATCTCTCCAATAACATAAATCTTAAGGAAGATTCGGTCGCAGTTAAAACTCTCCATTGCTTTGAATCATGCCACGAGATATTTTTACGGACCTCGCTATTTTGACCATCTTCGGAATTTTAGGTGTGCTGTACTCGCATTTTAGACGCCAACAATCTTATATTTCTACATAGGATAATTTATTCCAAGTCTCCTCATTACCTTTATAATAAACTGCAGTTTAAACTCTTCTAGGTTTCTCCTTACCAATCGATTTAAAAGTGATCACTTGCGAGGTTAAATTTAACAATGCAGTACTATCACATTTTCATCTTTTATCCTCTAACCATGATATGCATAAACCTAATGTGTAATTCACAAACTTTCTTATCTTTTTCTCACCTTCAGAAAAGTGGAAGTACTCGTTGAGAATACTACCAATTTTTTGCTCACCTGTCCACTTCATACATCTTCCTCTTCCTCTTTCTTACAACTGTACATTACATCTATAAATTTTTTTTGCTATTATGTATTATGAACTTATTTATTTTGCCACGTTTTTGTACTATAAAAAAATGAATTTTCTTATTGTACGGTAGAAACCTCAAGCAAATACAAATATTTGATGGTCAGCCGAAAAAAAAAAATGAATTTGAAATGGTTTACGGAATGGTTTTTGTAGGTTAGAAGGTTCAGAAGCTTCACCCTGTTCCATAACTCCATAATTGGAGAGTTAGGGTTATGTTTAAAGTAAAGTTGTTGAAAGAAATGCGTTTTGCATTAAGTTTAGATTCATACTTGAAGCGTGCATTTGCTTTTTTGTAGGCACGGACATTTTTAAAGCACCCGGTTTTTCTGAATTGCCGCCAAAAGTATTGTTTGCGAAATCGAAGTATGGCCAGCTCTTTGTTCTACCACGGGTGTATTTCTGTCTGTGGTGTGAGGAGATGAGGATGAAGTTTAGTTGTTAGCTTATGCTTTTGTAAGCTTAAGGAACTTGGCGCCTCTCTTCTGAGGAAGGAAGGAAGGAGGTAAGAAAGGAAATACGCCAGGCTTATTATTTTCACTGTTAAACATCATTCTTTAACGAAGTCCATGACCGATGAGAACACAATTGTACACAAGAATCATTCATGGGCTCAGCTGCAAGGTTTAGGTGTTACCAAGGTTAAGAAGGTGTTCTAGCCATACGCTTTTTGTACGAGTATACGAACATTAATCATTCTATTGATTGACTTTCTTTAATTTTTCCACTGGAGATGAAGTCGATATTATCGCCTCGATAATAATCGATAAATTTATTCTTTCATATAATATCTTATGTATACAATTATCTCCTTCGCTTAATTCGATTCGGTAATGTCTTTTTCATAAGCATAATCTGATAAAAGTAAAACTTTAAAAGGTCAATTAAGGCACCATATAAAAATTTGTCCTCGTGCAGCAAAGTTTCCTTGTGTCTGATCGTACGCAAAAAAGTAAAAAACATTCTAAGAAACGTGCTTAGAAATTTAAACAGAGCGTTACAACAACTACAACTAGGCCAACAATACTAAACTCGTAGTACAAGTATTACACGATTTTCCGTCAGTGTAAATGATTTGTTTTAAATTTTATTAAAACGGTGCACAGCCAGCACAAGTGTTGCCAACTGAGTCCAATTAACTCTGATACCGTAGTGTTGCCAGGCTGAGAAATTCTGGAAATTCCAGAGAAATCCAACCACCCATTCACTCACCGAGTTTCCCGAGAAGCTCTCACTTTCCTTCCAATCGCCCCAATCATCCACTTACCTTCACTTTTGTTGTTGGTGCGGCGTACATAGAAAGGAAGGTCTTCTAGAGACGTGATTGCCATACCATTTTGTATACTTTCCCATTTCTTTCTTCTGGCTGTACACTCAGGTACTACGATGGCTGGCTGCAGCAAAATTACTTGAAAAAACTAATTTTTTTACGTTTTAAAGAAGTCCAAGCAATCATCGTCAAGTACTCTCGAGAAGATTGCTATTGCCGTCAAATAGTTACCGAATTACTTCCACGCCATTCTGCAGTAAAAGACCCAAATACGGAATGGTTTGACCCCGGAAGAATCAAAGTTGTTGTTTCTGACATATAAAAAGTGAAACCGTGTTTAAACCGATGAGGGACTATTTGTGGATTGTATGGTAACTTATTTTACTTCTACCACACGAAACAATATCGGCCAACATAAAATAACTTGATCATTTTAACATCATTCAACTGAAACCAATACAATTTCACTTGAAGACTGGTAGATGCTACGAGTATTTAAATTCTATGACCATACACCATACTATATATGTATATGTACATAAGAGTATGTACAAGTATAAACACACTCTCCTACTTTTATCGACTGCCATCATAGAGCGAGGTTTTCAATTTCAAAATCGTTATTTATAACTTTTTTGTTATTTTGTTCTTTATTTATTCTTCGCTGCTACTTTCTCTAGTTCAGCATGATTTCATCATACGTGAATGTATGGTTAATGTTAGTATGTGTGTGTGTGGCTTGTGTTAGGTTAGGTTAGGTAGTTGTGGCTGTCTTAAAGCCACACGTAGACCACTATTGGGTCCATTGTGATATGGATCTTTTCACCCCCTCTTTAGTAAATCACAATGAGCTGTTTATGTAGCGAAAAGGACTCCCTATTTTAAGAGGTACTATCTTACAGAGGTTGTTAATGAAGTGTACTCTTATATAGGGATACCTTCTCTGACCTGGTGCTGGGCAGCTGCACAGCATATGCGGGATGGTCTTCTCCTCCTCCTCATCCCTGCAAATTAAAAAATCGTTAGAAAATAGCGTTAAGTATGGGTGCCAGTTAGTCAACGCCTAGTCACGAACATCTATCCTATCACCTTCCGAACATCTTCTATACCTAGTGAAAGGAGACTCCTTGAATTTTTTAGATAGAACTGAGGCCATACCTGCCATGCAATACCGCAGATTGACCCATCTTTCTATCTTTAATTGGCTTGCTTTACAGCAGCTATAAAAAGCATGTGTTTTTTCCAGTAGCCAACGGCATACCCTTACTGCTCTGCCGTCTCGTTAAGCGATTGGTGACAGTTTTTTACTACCATAGATGTAGTAATCATACAGTAGATTTTTTACTACTGTATGAAGACCTTGATCATCAGCATAAGCTAAAATTTTTAGGCCTGCCCTCTCTAGAATCTTTAGCAGCACATTGGCCACTACATATTCTACAGAAAAGGAATACCATACCATACCATACCATACCATTCTTTTGATACGAGCGTCTCCTAGCCGTTTCTCAAGAGTCCTGCCCCTAAGCAGAAAGGTTGCGAAATAGCAATCCACTGCAAAATTTTAAGCAAAAAGGATGATGGAGTAATGGGTCGTGGGTCCTCAGCACTTCAACGGAATGTACCCTATTCGTAGGCACCTTTTGTATATGGCCACCAACCACGGCATAACCACAAAATTATGCCATCCGGTCCAGAGGACTTAAACGGCTTGAATCTGCCTATCGCCCAAGTAACGCTGTAGTCTGTAACCAGATATTTTAGATGTTTTAGAGGAGAATAGTAGTTATCAGCACCTGTATCTCTGATGCAACTATTTCCCGGAAAGTGGGTGTTTACCAGTACTTCCAGTGATTCGTCCCTAGAGAGGTCCAGGCTCTATCTTCCTTCTTCAACGCACCAACAACAGTGGGATTGGAGGATAGAACCTTTCTCAGTCTGCAGGGTTCCGAGGTGCTCATGATATTGCCACAGAAGGACTTCCATGAACATCTTTTTGCATTTCGAATTTGGAGAGACGAAGAATAAGAGCAGCCGACGCTGTTTTGCAGTGGTGGAGGTTAGTCTTCTGGTCTTTTTTATAGACCTTCAAGGTCACGGAGGTGAAGCCATAACCCACCACCCAGCCTTCCTTCTCTAAAGGTTCCTGGAACTCCTTATTGATGACCAATGCTCTGGTACGAGGCCTACACGGGATTTCCTCACGACGGATGGCCCCTATATGTGCACCCGGCTAAACCTCACCAACCCTGCTAATCTCCATTTTGTAGAGATCGCTAGATCTCACATCCCCACAGGCGGTTAGCTTAATCCGGCCCTGTTGCCAACCAGCTTTCCTAAACATGGGTACAGGGCCTGGAAATTCTCTCATCATTGGAAGAAAGCTTGGAGCCAATTTGACCTCCATGCTCAATCTGTGACAGCATGACTCTTTGTCATTCCGCTCTCTGACGTCACTCGAAATGCAATGTATGGAATAATGTCTGTCATAAGAGAATCCAGTAGCTTCAAGGAATTAAGGAATGTTCTGTTAGAGCGTGTTGATGTGAACTCTTTCTTTTTCTTGTCGTACCGCAATATTTATTTTGGTCGGTACAATTTTTAAACTCAATAAGAATTTTTCATTAACTTTTCATTAAATAAGTTAAAGACAAAACAAAACAATATAATAAGGAGAAAGGTACCAATAAACGTGACAAATACGATGGCAATAGCAGCTTCAAGTAATAAAGAAGAATAATTGAACTAATAAAGAAGAATAATTAAGTCTCCAGACAGCAATAATTCATTTAAAGAGTAAATAAGGAAATTAATTAAGCTACGAGTTATATTAAAAAGTGTAAAAGAGGAGAAGACCAAGAAACGAAAACAAGCACTGTAATAATATATTAATTATGTCATTCTCTCAACATTTTTAAGGTTAACAATAACGATGAAGAAAAGAAGTCAAGAGAAGACGCAGTCTTAAGAATTGACCACTGACAAGAACAAGAACAACAATTAAAACTAAAACGTCGTAATTGTGATTTCCACAGATTCCATTTCAACTTCAAGGTTGAAGTCTGACGGACTCTATGGGCCGGAGCCATTAGTCTGAATTACCCAATTGTTTTTTTCAATAAAAAATAGCTTAATTTCTTTTAATAAAACGACAAACGGGTTAAGAACTTGACCGCAACTGAGCCATCGAACATTGTTGCACGTCAAAATCCCTGAATACTGGCACTCAATTTCAGTCACTCAATTTTATCAGGAGTATATATACTTTTATATATGTACATACATATATATATGTATATATATTTAATGTTACTGAGCAAGCCTGTACCTGAGCAAGCCTTCTCAGCGGCTGGAGGGTAACCTTGATAGTGGCTCATAATGTTTCTATAGACGCCTTGCAATCTGTTGCTAGCGCACTTCGTGCATGTTTTATAAGAATTTATAACGGTTGATGATTCAAGAATCTTTGCGCCTTTGACCAACGTTTCTTTTCTTTCTGGTTGGCCGGTCGGTGGGAGAGTCAGGGTTGCCTCATCAGAAAGTCGTCGTGGTGTGAATTTATCTGCCAATTATTCATCGGTTTAGAAGGAACTGCGGTATATGCTTGGTGGGAAAAAGGAGGGGCTAAGCGTGGGTACTACTATGCAGCTCCTCTTATGAGAAGACGGCGAACTTTTGTATTTAAGTTTGGTTTAGAGGAATTGAGGTCTTCTTATTCCCACCCCCGGCCCATCCCGCCATTTGAGCTTTTCCGGACTTAATTGTTCTCTCTCTCTCCCTCTTTTTGTCTCAACCTGTAGCTCTCTGGGGTTAGCTGGTTTTTAATTAAATTTTTTTTTATATTGTCTTATGTCATATTTTCCGGAGAGTCGTGTTTTCTTTCATATATTTCTGGTTTTATTAATCTCGATGATGATGGTAAGGTCATAGTATAAAAATTGTATTAAATATGGTCTCGTATTGTTTTCAGTAATGTCGTTTACTTGTTTCTGGTCTTACAAAAACAAATTTTTTAACCTTTTTGCAATAAAACTGGAACTTTTACACTCCCACGCACAAATACTTCTTTTTTTCACCACACTAGAACACTGATTTGATTGCAGTTTGGCCTCGTCGACGGCAAATTGTTCGAAAGTATTTTTTCAAACCTTTAATAATTTAAAGGGGTTAAAGGCACGATTTTATGCACGCTCGCATGAGATGGTCGTGGTTGACTGGGAAGTTATATTATTAATTATCTTTAATCTTTGGTGGATTTCTCGAAGATTTTAAACGAAGTCTTCACTTTTGCTCTTTCTAACACTTTTCCTTTCTTGTAGAATTTATCTTCTCTTGTTGGGAAAAAAAACGAGGATAACGAATACTTTTATGGTTTTCATGGCTAAATGAAGAAACGCATTTAAAGGTGTTTCGCCAAAAAACACATAGTATATAAACAACAGTTTACATGGTCACAAGCATTTCATTCTTAAAAATAAGAGGATTCCAGGATTCAGAGAAATGAATCCTTTGCGAACAATAGGTTTTCTAGAACTTTCTTTGATTTCTTTGGATTCTACAATACTTCTCTCTCATGGTTCTCTCTCTTTATCTCTTTCTACACACTCTCTCTCTTTCTCTAAGTGTTGTCGCTGAAAAATTCTTAAATGTTTTTGCAAGTACTTTGGTCCTTGACAACATGTTAATTATTGGATTGAAGCTGAAATAGAAACATTTCATAAATTTTTTTGAAGCCAGAAAATGGTAGCAAGCTTCATTAAAATGACTTGTTATTAAAACATTGTACATCGATCTCAGATTTCGCACGTGCGATGAAATAGACAAAAGATTACAAGAAATTTGAGACCAATATATTCCAGAAGCCTTTGTATTCTTCTGGCAGAAATAAATGATGGCAAGCAATAGATTTCGCAGTGACGTAGCGGTGGTGGAGGAAGGGGGGGGGGGGGAAAGTGGGTGGTCTTGAAATGGAAATATTGCGTATATATTTAAGCCCGATAGAACTTAAGATTGTAAAAAAAACACGAAAAATTCATTCTAAACTATATGAATTCAATTTGGACTGTGGAATTCTCCGCAACCGAGTGTGTATTTCCATTCAAGCATCTTGTATTACAGTTATTAATTACTCTTGGTAAAAAAATATAAAAATTGCCATGGTAAAAAGATGTTATAGGGGCGAAATTGAGGAAGTGGTGGTTCCTCCCCGGGTGTCACCCATGCTAGCGACGTCACTGGATTTCGTTTTTCGTCTTCCTTTTTAAAAAGTTGTTGTTTCGTCATTTTTCTGCTCCGTTCAACCGTATTCACGTTATTCTTCTTCTTCACTTTTAACTCAAATGGCTATGTAAAGTTCATGCACATACACACACACACCCTTGCTCATGTATATACAAGCGCTTATACGAGCATGCAGTTGCCTTCAATGATGCTGTTGCCCTGACGAAGGATGTTGTGTTGACTTATTTGGCTTGGAATGTACGCATCTGACAGATTGTACTGTCAAGTGCTTTGCAAAAACGGTTTTTATACGATAAAATAAAACTAAACAAATCAATTTTAAAATTTGTTGGAAATTTTTAAAAGGGGAAATTATTTTTATACAAATGTTTAGCGCAACAGAACAAAATTCACCGCGCACAACACAAATTGCACAAACCGACGAAATATAAAATCGATTTTGATTTTACGCAAAATTTGTGCATGGCATAAAAAAATGCGCAAACGTCTTTTTCTGGCGTCCGAACACTGATTCCAAGTCGACCTAAGCAAACGTAAGCATTTGCTACTTCTGCCATTTGACGTCAAACCTTTATCTCCATGAAGTCTCCATGATGTTTAGTTCAGAAAGAACTGACATTTTTGTTACAATTGATGGCATATTTTCCTCAATTCTGACTACGGTTAAATTAAACTTGATGCTGCTTGAACACTTCAAAACTTAAGACAAAGTTCTCCTTTTTTGGGATTGTACCCTTTAATGTTATTTGAGGTTCCATTGTTAATCTGCCTCTGATTCTCTTGAAACTGAAACGAAAGACTGTTCACCGAAATCATTAATTAAATTTTAATTTACTGGAGGTCGTGTAATTACCGTTTGTTTGCGAATGCATAAAATCTGCAGCACTTTTGGAGACTCCACAGCATGGTCGTATTTCCATACCAGCCAGCGTCGCTATCCGTCTGTTAAAATCTTACCTTACCTCGTTTAAAAAATTTTAAATCCACAATATTGTACCCCAATGGAAATGTTGCAGCTCGATGGCGGCATTCCGGCGGCTAGTCCTTTTCTTTTGTGGCGGCATTCCAATCCATTCGAAGGACTTGCATGTTAATTGGTTGAAAGCTAATTAAATAAAATGGCTTTTGTGAACCCAATGAGGCAGCACTAACTAACTGTTCGCCAGATCGTATGTGAAAAAGTTCAGTCAATGCATACGCTGCCGCAAAAAAATCGCGCTGTTGGTATATGCGACCGGAGAGCATTTAATGGTCTTTCCTCGCAGAATGGTTTTAAAAGTTTAAGTAAATTAAGGCCTTTAATTGGTAGCTTTTATGGTGGAAGTCGGCAAAAATGGCTTTTAGCGAGTATACGATCAAAATGGGATATATCGAAAGATTCTTTCGCCACAACATACATACATGTACATACATACAAGTACGATACATATATATGCCAATATGGTATAACATTGTAAAACTTTAGCTTTATGGCTTCGTCGATAGCCATTCAATTCCAAAGATTGTAAATGCATAAATAGCTCAGATAATTAATATCTTTTTTATTAATTATTATTTATCTGACGACTAAAACTAAAAGTTCAATAAAGTTGGTATTCTAACGCCGAAATGAACTCAAGGCCATCCACGAATAATGGAGGCAAGAACCGAGTGTTTGAATATGTGACCACCGAGAGAGGAAGAGCAAATCGCGATGGGCACACGCAGCGTACAGTGACACAAAGCAAAGAAAAAAAATTGATAGAAGCCTCTCCGTAGAACGTCTGTCATAAGATAATGAAATGGGGTCGATGAACAGTATTCGGGTTGATCAGACTCTCTTTTTCTTTCTAACATATCATTATTAAGAGCGTGTTAAAGAACATGTCAGGTTAATCTCAGTCCTTCCTCAGTCATTTTGTGAGTATATACACCTCCCAACTACTTTAAAATTGGGGTAAACTGCCGGGACAGGCGGTGGCAGTTGCCATCTCAAGTGTAAATGTGGTTCTAAAGGTGTAGGGTATGCGTGTTACGTTACTGCGTAGTATTTTAATTGTTGTCTTATCATCATTTGAAGTACACTCAGTTTAAGAATACAGATGTGTTCACGACTCTCGTAACCCGGTCAAAATGCCTCTTTAGCTCAGTGGTAGAGCACTGGTCTTGTAAACCAGGGGTCGTGAGTTCAATCCTCACAGGAAGGAGGCAAGATCAAGTATCAATTTTTTTATTTTTCCTAAATTATAAAATGAAGGCTTGATTACATTTATAGTAGACGGGTTGGCTGGAATTAATAATGATTTGTGCCCATTTGCGCTGAATTTATTAAAAAAAGGAGTAGTTTTTAATATAAAAGATTAGGATAATTTCGATTAAGATGCAATAACTACAATATAGTTAAGATAAAATAAATTAGTTGTTCTTGTGCTACCATACAGCTCTTTTTAGAGAGCGTCTGTTTCAGTGCAATTTCCGGTGTTAGCATAACTAAATAAATGGATCAGTCTTAAATTCCAATCTACTAAAATACAGACAGCACTTAAATCCGGAAGGAATCGCTACCCCACACCCATCCTTGCCGACTTGCTTCACATCGGAGAAAACAATGCATTTGTTATGCGCCAGGCGCCGGAAAGTACTACAGTAATGGTGCTAACTTTATTTGAAAAATAAATGATTGCAGTTGAAAGAGGTAAGAGGAATGCGATAAAAAATATTACAAAAACATACAAATGCTTTCCTTCTTACACATCTGAAACATCTCTCCCTTTTTAAAATTTGGGATGGATAAAGAGAAAGAAGGGAAGCAAGTCTCTCTTGCCCCTTGTGAGAATTGAACTCACGACCGCTCGTTCAAAAGACCAGTGCTCATCCACTGGGCTAAAGAGGCTTCACACGTCGGATGACATCACTGGTGTGAAGGTACCTTTATTGAAAGTTCATGCCTGTGCTGACGCTTCAATTTCCCCTCTTCCGTCATCACGACGGAAATAGTGTTGCTTTGATATGGTAGAAAATAAATCGATATCTTGAGATGGAAATGATAATAGTCGAGAAAAGAAGCAGACATAAGTGTTATATTACATGTACGAGTATGTTAGACTGGCCCTTATTTTTCAACTTTCGATAAGTTTAACTTCAACTCCTCCTTGTCTTGTTTCAGTCAATAAAAAAACGATCTGTGCAAAACTTTAGCTCAATCGGACCAATGCGAGGCGACCCTCATCGAACGTAAACTTTTGAAATTTTCGCCCGGAACTCATGAAAGACGAATTTCATTAATATTATTAGATAGACTTAAACTTGAACTGCCGCGAAAAAAAGTTTTCAACTATCTCTGGTATTCAGTTCTCGAAACTGTAGCTCTCTCGTTATTTGATGACAACGTTCCAACAGCGGAATTTTCTGGGGAGAAATATAAGCAAAATATAGGTTGTTTTTGATTTGTTTAGGTAGAACTTACTGCAGGGTTGACTGTCAAACAAACTGCTATACTGCGCTCACTGGTTGACACCTATTATCTGTATACTGTGGCAAATCATCTCACGCTAGAATAACGCTGCCAAATTATTCGAATTTACTTTGAAAATCACTCGATTCGCGCAACTTATTATTGTCTATTAATTGACCTAATAAATTGTCTTTTAAGAGAACCTACAGACTTCATTACATCCAGAAATATGCCGCGTTTGGATTTTTGGTCGTTTTGGGATGTTGTTCGGAATTTCGGCCAGGCCGAAGCTAACGCTCTTACTTGTTTAACTTGTTAAAGAGCTTGGACTATTGTATAACCGAATTACAATACTATTACAATTACAATTACTAGTACGGAATTAGTATGGTATTATATTGGTATCAGGAGCTGCGAGATCCATTAGGACCACGTGTCGTGGACGTCGCGACTCTTTAAAGCTTTTGAATACGCTAAGACTATCTAAACCTGTGGCAAGAACTCTACAAAATCCATTGGGCCCTTTTCGTGGCACTTGTTTTCCGTGCGACTTGTTTTCCGTGGCATTTTCTCAAATTGGTGCTGACTTCGGATGCTCAGTGCACATTCTAAAATTGTTTACAGCTTTTAGAAAACTGAAAACTGGTTTCGTTCTCTTGAGCTTCCCGCAACTTTATAAGAAATGTGGTAATCCTTTGCAATAAATCATGTTGATACTGAAAAGCGATATAGAGAAACACACGTCAGAACGGTTTTAGGGAGAATTTGAAACTGATTTTTATTTTCTATTTTAAAAACTACGATGCCTAGTACATGGTACGAACGCAGTTCGCACCATGTGTATATCTTAGAGATAAAGACTACTTCCATGACCTTGGCCACCGGGATCGAATTATCTGCTTATTATCAGTACAGACAGCCGAACCCAATGATCTTATCATGTGCATACGCTATCCTAAGTAAACTGTACCAATTGGTTTATTTATATAGGATTTACATTCGAACACTTGTAAAAATACAGTGTGAATCCTTATCTTTAAATGTTGTCCCTTTTACATGGGAAGAATATTGTTGTGACCGTCTCAAAACAGACGGTCATAAACGACCCAAAAGCAATTGGTACAGTTTTATAATTAAACAGATACCTCTGGAACCTCTTTTCGAAGCACAATCTCATCGGGAAGCCCTTTTTGCACCAGCGCAGCCGAGACAGCTGTAGAAGAAAGTAGAAGAAGCAGCTCTGGATGCCTTTCCTCAGGGAAGAAAGCGTTGGAAGCAGGAGCAGAAAGGCTATGATGTGTGGAAAATGGGAAAACTACTAACGACAAAGTTTAGTGGTAGGGATTGTCAAGGGATCAAAAGTAACGCGTGAGGCACTAACCATGGACGACATCTGCTGCTGCTTTTGCCCTCTGCGCTGCATAAAATCCACCCTTAACCTTAAGCCAGAGATATTTTCTATACATATTAACACAGTCGGAGGAATACCGATGGTCTCGAGAGTGTGTGAATGAGCGACAAGTGTAGATTATTAGGATGGACCGCGGCGTGGGGGGGGGGGGTGCGATGGCAAGAGTTCCAAGTGACTCAACCTTTGTCGGAAATAAAACGCGTGCACCCTGCACTCTGATGTAGTCACGTCGCCGGAGTCAAACTGTTGCATGTATGTAAATAACACAACTTCCGGCTTCACATGCTTGCGTGTGTAACGGTATTAGGATGAAGGGCAAAGAGTCACGAAGGCTTCTTCGGGTGATTTGTTGGCAAATTGTACAACTTGCGAATTACAACTTGCAGCTCACCTTGTCCTGGCAGAAGACACATGCTTATGGATGATTCTATTACGCCTTACTATTATTATTATGTTCTTTTCTTGATTTTCGTTCTCAAAATGGTGAGCGCGTAAGACAACTAAATAACATACAACAAAATTAGCGTGGAATACAGCGCAAAGTGAAACTTTTTCATCCTTTCGATAGGTGTAACTTTAATCTTCTTCTTTTTCTTCGCCTTTTTTTTCGTCAACATTATCGTTTTGGTCGTCTTCTTCTTCTTCTTTTTCCTTTTCTTCCTCTTCTTCTCCTCCCTCTTCCTCCTCTTCTTCTTTTTCTTCTTCTTCTTATTCGTCTTGTTCTTGTTCTGTTCTGTTGTGTTGTTATTGTTGTTGTTATTACAGTTACTGTTTAAAAAGATTTTCGATACCAAAAATATTTTATATTTTAATATTAATTAATTACATTCAATAATAATTACAAGACTGTATATAGTCGATATACAAGCCTATATACAAGACTGTATATAGTCGACACAACAACATTTACAACATTTTCCTACGGGGTGTCCATCAACAACAGTTTTATTCGTTCTGAGGATAAAAAAGTCATTACACATCTGCTGGTTTAAAAGAGGAAGAAATGGCTCACAAGCAACAGGAAGTAAAGGCATTGGTAGGAAAATCTCTTTCTTCCTCTCTCTCTCTCTCTCTGTCCCTCTGTGACTCTGTGACAATGACCTACATTCGTTCATGATAATGAAAACATCTCAAAATACTATAAATCGTGCAGGTATGATTTACATTTTCTTCAATGATGATGGCAATTAAGGACAATATGATCACTCTACGTAACTGAAATAACTTGAAGTATCATTGAGTGTGTATGTGTGTATATTAAAAAGTCTTGCACCGTGCCGCTGTTCCGTTTTATGTAATTCCATGGAGCTGACAGCTGTCGGCCAAATGCTTCGGGGATAACGTTAAATGGCGAATTAATTTTTAATTTGCGTGAGAATAAAATAAATGGCTTTTGGTCGATGAATACGGTCACTGTTGAATTGTTGCGTTGGTTTGTTTTGTTGCAAGACTTTTCAATAAAATATTTTCAATATTTTTCAATAAAAATAAATAAGTTTGTAAAATAAAGAATTTATGCATGTGTTGGAAGAATATTGAAAAAATTGAGCTGGTGGTGTTTTATTTTCTCTATAAATACACACTAAAAATATAAATTTTTTTTTTTTTAAAAGCTTTAAAAATGTATTGTCAAAAAGAAGACTGTAATTAATTCTGTAAAAAAATTAATTCTCTAAAAAAAATTTTTTTCAGCCCGCGCTTAAAATTAATTTTCACAAAACTTGGCTACTTTGATCAGGTTATTTTCGAACGAGATGCGATTAGTTTCTCTCGGAATGAAAATTGAAAGCGCAGAGAAGGGAATAAATTCCCTGTAATTTATTCAAATTTGTAATAAATGTTGGTATATGTCACCCACGTGAAATGTCGATGAGTTTGCCTCTTAAAGACATAACAACACTGCAATCATCTCAAATTACTCCTGAACATTATTGCTCCTAATTTTTGGATTTATTTGCTACTAACCTTCATCATCATTAAAAGCATCTACAGTCTTTTGTATTCAGTTTTCTATTCTGATCTCGCGGTACCCTTTCGACCCCTGTAATAAACTCTTTATGCTGATACAGATGAACTTTTAAACGCAACAATTTTATTGTCCTGAAAACCGAGCAAATGTGCACAATAAGTTTAATTTCAACTCCGCCATTCGATGCTTTTTAATGTGTTTTGCTTTGGCTAGAGCCACATCCGCATCTGCATCCAGGCATCGCATTGCATACCTCCCGAACCGTTGGTCCTTAAATGTCACTGTGCGCCTGACCTCGTTCGATCCACTTTATACGCGCCACATCCTTTGCTCACATTCACACCGCCGTCATATTTGCTTTTCGCTTGCAAGAAATTGCTGAAATGGCTGCAGCAGCTTGAAATTAATTTTCATTCATTTCATTAAAACATACGTATAAGCGTATAGCACAAACACTCAGGAAAAATAATTAAGACAGAAATTGAACAATGTTTTGCAAATAGTGGTAATGGTTCAGTGCCGATCAATGAGTAATGCTTAAACATCTTTGAAGGTAATTCTTCATTTTATTATCACATGAAGGTTTAAGAAAAGTTATATACTTAATTGGTAATATTTATATACTTCTTAGTTCTAAAAAACTGCCCTTGTCTGGACAACAAAGTTTCAGCTAGGTGCATAGTTCTTCACTAGCTAATTTCGTATACCGGTTGCCGAGGGGAACGATGTGAGGAGGAAGTCCTTGAGGCAGTGGAGAGATTACGCATCATATTTACACAGAGAAAAATAGTACCACATAAAAATAATAAGATCTCCTTATTGAGCGATTTTACTATGAAATCTTATTGAAACATACAAATAATATGCTTTTTTCATAGAAAAATCTTATTAATTTTATAAAGAAAATCTTATTGTGTTCAAACAAAAAGTTAATCTTATAAATTCGTGATTTTAATAAGAAATTCATATCTTTCAAAACTTCGAAACGTCAAAAACTCATGAAATTAACAAGTCTGTATGAAAGTATGAAGAATTCTTATTATTTACTTCTTTTAAGAAACACTTTCTATATATAATATCGTCGGTCTGGCCAGAATTTGATAGTATTATTTTTGCTGTCAGGTTGACTTCAGATCTATAATTCGTATTAATTTTTTTTACATTAGCGTTGTTTGGACGATCTTTGCTTCTCAGTTGTGAGTACTTTTCGTCTTTATAAATACAATATACTTTGCAAACAAATAACAAATAATAGCATATTACTTTTCAGGATTAAACCATCAAATTTTGTGATTAATATTCTTGAAATCTTGGATGAATAAAATGAAATAAAAAAACATGAAAAATTATTTTTATTTAAGACTGGAAAAGAATACGATTTTCTTATTGAATATGTATTTTAATAAGATCGTCTCTATAAAAAACAATAAGATTTTCTTATTGAATATGTATTTTAATAAGATCCTCTTTATGAAAAACAATAAGATTTTCTTATTGAATTAGTATTTTAATATGACTGTCTTTTTAAATTTTAAATTAATCAGATTTTCTCTATGGTTTTAATAAGGCTTCCTCCTTGGATGAAAAGCATAGAGAAATCTGATTGTTTTTGTTCCATTTTATGTGGCGTTTTGGCTCTGTGTACGCTCAGAGATTTGCTCTTCGGCTGTAAATTAAAACTACACCTACAGTCTCTGCAACAGACTGCAAACATATTTTCGCAATGAATTTTAATCGTTTTTTCTTTTATGGATAAGAAAGTACAAAAGGGCGCCTATCCAGTGCTTTGATACTGGGTGATAGCTTTCGACTAAAGCTAATTGTTTCAAATCACATTGCCTCTGGCACCGCAACTATTGCTGTTCTATTCAGTAAATGAATCAATAAAATTCTACACAATTAAAAAGAAGCCATTTGGTTAAGATTACGTCCATCTTATTCATCTACGAGAATGAATAGAGTCGTATATGTATCATCTTATTCTCGTATATGTATCTTTTGATAATAGTTTGTGAGAACCTATAGTTTTCAATTAAATTAAATTATTCCTTACAAACTGAATAAAAGGTATTGTTTTTGTTTCTATGGCATATACTCGTACTTCCAATAGGTTTCGAATAAATTTTGATCAGTTTGAGAATTTATCCACTAATTCCGAATTCTGTTGAATTCAAAACCACAGCAAAGGGCTTATATACTCGTAAGTACATACATACTTGCTTTTGTTAAAAATGCTTTGATTCGAGTATTCATTTCGATAGAAGAATAAACAGAATTTTAAAGAATTATGTGTGATTCCTTTTTTTGTTTTGAATAGTATACTTTTTTATATTCGGAATTTTTTGATTTAGATATTTTTGGTAATTAAATAAAAATAAAGCAATTCCAGGAAATTGGATGAAATCTGAAATGAATCTGTAAGTTTTCGAGTTATTGCTCATGGTTCTTGTTATAATCACGTTGTTAATTTCTTCGATAAACGGAAATCCTTAAAAAACATGAATGCCTTTGAATCTTTACCACTTTGGAAAGAAAAGAAGCTGAGGGTCTTCCTAAAAATCTCTATGTAAACTTCAATAGTCATCTAACCCTGCACAATGCAAAGTTTTCTGAATTTCAATTGAAAATTTCTGAATTTCAATTGAAAATTTCTGAATATCAAATAAAATTTTCTGAAAATCAAATAAAATTTTCTGAATTTTCTGAACAATTAAAAAAGGTGTAGTAAATTATAGGAGTAAAAGTAAACATTTTCCGGGATACGGAATTTTCAGATATTTTCAGTGCTGTAGAAGAAAGGCCGTTTACTCCGTTGTGATGATATTGTTAATCTTCTACCCGCAGCAGTTACACGCACGATGAGTAGAAGAATCATTGACTTTTAAATGCGGTATAATTTGGACAACTTTACACCACCCGAGAAAACTTTAATTACGAAACTATCTGCACGTATTCGTATAAAAAATAAGATAAATTAAGATTAAATTAAGTGAGAACTTTGAGAGGGTAGAAAGACAGAGTGTCAGGGTCTTTGATGACATAAAGACAGATCGATGAAATTGGCGATCAAAAAATGGCGAAACCGTTTGGATTTTGGAAATTTGATTTGAAACATTAGATGTCCAAGTAACAGATTAAAAAAATCTGTTGTTTAAAGTACACTTTATGCTATGTGCCTTAGGTTATTTTAAATTGTTGTTTTCTGAAACAAAGTAACGTTATTTTGTTTAAGAAAATCTTGTACTTGATAATACGTTATTTTGAATTTTGGTTATAACTTGGTTATTTCTGATGGCAAAATTTAAAATTTTGTACACATATGTATTATGTAAAACGATAAAGTGAATCGTACTCAATAAAAAACTTAATTTCGAATTTTTTTATATGTTGTTTTGTATTTTAGGACACGATATATAGAAGTTGGATTTTATTAATATAGAAATATTATATATAATTAATATATAATTAATATTGTAATAGTTATAATTATATAATTAAATTATTATATTATTATTAAATTATTATATAATAATTAAATATTATTATATATAGAAATATTGGATCTTATGAAAATATTTAAAAGTCCCAACAGCAGCAAAGAAAATAAAAGCAAAATAAAAGCAAAGAATATACAGTACAATTGTATATTTTGAATATAAGAATTTATTACATATTCTTTGCTGCAACCTTTGTTTGCAGATTTCATTTGCAACAATAATGTGGCGAAACAAAAATGTCGATAGAACCGAGATTTAAAAGGGCCAAAGAACTTCAGTAAGCTTTCGAGACAAATTGTTGCTGTTATAATATTAATTTATGTGGGCTATATTTTATGTTACTTATTTACATACAATCGTTAAAAAGTTTAATTAGTGAACATTGTTATTTGCGAAGTTCAGACTCGTTGTCTGAATTCTTCAAAGAATTAACCCTGATTGATTACTTGATTTGAAATTCTCTATAGTACAATACCAAAGAATATACAGTATTTATTATATGTTCTTTGACAATACTTTTTCATTTCTTTCATTTAATATTGCTTTTTTATTTATATTTTAAGTATTGAGCTAAATATATTTTCTATTGTTGAGAGTTGTTGGGTATTACAATAATTTTTCATGAAGACTAGGTACATAATTATATGTACTCGTACCTAGTTTTAAGTATCAAGTTTTATGTCAAAAAAACTTTTAAAATGAATAACTTTTAAAAATAAAATGCACTAAAAAAAACTGCACTTAACTCAAACGCAATAAAGAGCAATATTCCATTTGATAGCACTTAGCAAGAGTTTTTATTTGATATCACACACGGCCCATTTGAACAACTCCAAAGAGGAACTAGTTACGCCCCCCGCCCCAAAAGACCTAAATCGTAAAATTTTTTCACACCATCGGAAATATATTTATTCATACATATATCCTTAATCAAAGAACCTCATGTAAATCCATCCACGTTTACTATCCAAAATTTGACTCTTACACGCCCAAAGTTACTGCATAAAAGTTATTTAAAAACAATATTAGACAAAAATTTCCCAAAACAAAACAGATTCTTCTACAGGCGAAAAGAGCGAGATTTGTACTCACTTCATGAAGAGAGTACTCTTCAAGCTTTTATTCTCTCGCGCTCTTTTTTCTTCCATACCAAATTATGCTCTTCTCCACTGCTGTGTGCGTTTTCATGTAAAAAGTAAAAGTGAACTTTGTCATCTTTAGGCCAAATACCTATCTGTAGGTATCACTAGTACCACGCTGCAGACACGGGATGCAGTCATCACACAACAGATGCGTCTCGCTCTGCGTTTGACTCGGACCAGTTGAACGCTGTCAGTAACACGATTCGTACGTACTGAGTTTTGCGAATCGGGCTATTCTATAATTCGAATCTGTGATGCAAGCAGCAACAGATCAGTGAAAGGTTTTTAAGAAAAGCAACGAATTCAAGCTAATAATCAAAACAAAAATATCAGTGAGTGTTTATGTAAAAAGTAAATATTTCAGCAAATTGAAATTGGAAAAATTTAATTGAAAATAATACAACAGTAATGTAGAATTATTGAAAATGTCCAGTAACTGGCAGTTTAAAGTTAAATAGTACGAGTAAAAAAAGGAAAAACAACTTTGCGGAAGTAAGCGACGTCAGCAATTTGGTGCTTTGTGACAGAGGAAGGAAAGAAACGGAAGCACTTTTCTAACTTCGTTGTGCGGAAAACGGTAAGAGTGGAAAAAAAAAAGAAAAAGAGTTTAATTTAGGAAAATTTTTTTTACACAATTACAAAGCAATTTTAAGAAAACACTACTAACTTCCTTCATGAACTTTTTTTGAATAGCTTTGAAGAATCTATTCATGTCTTTCCATACTTCGCATCTAAATGCATTCTGGCATGTTTATTTGTTGATTTTCAAAACCATTATTCGGTAGAATATGACTTATCATGTTGAAAGTTTTCGTAAAGGAGAGACAGCGTAATTCGTATAATTCTCTAGGTTCAAAATAAGTTAAAGAAGTTTTGGTAAAAAAATGATTAAACATGATTTAAGTAGAATCATTTGACTGCGATGCCAATTCTGTGGGCACAACCAGTAACCACCTCAATCTAAGGAGGGTTGTTTAAGGATTCTGTGTTCATTGCTTGTGACTACAAAATATGTTCTAAATCAGTGTGGATTAAAGATGTGTAAGTGAGGATTAAGGTTGTAAATGGTTGGAATGACTCCGAATTTCCAACATCATAAAGTGGGTTAAAGTTGAATCTGTTACTGACAAAAAATCTTCCAAGTTATTTGTTAGTGTCTTGTATCTTAAAATATCGCATCTACCTTATCTATAAACATTATTTTGGTCTCACTTTTATCTCACAATAATGAAGAAAATCTAAATTAATGTACCCTCAACAAAAGTTGTAGCGAATATGTTTTCTTAGAATTATTTTAAGAAAACAAATATCATTGCCAATGAATGAAGAGAAGAGAAAACATAAATTTGAATCATGCTTTATTTTCTTGTCTGTCGAGGGCAATCTTCATTCAGCTCTTTATTATTTTCAATATTTATTTCATTTCCATTGAAGTGGATGGACAATTTCTTGACTTAAAAAATTAAAGTTATGACAGGAAAGCGATGTCTTTTATTACCAACCAACAACATAAAAGATTATACTTCTTTTATTTGTTGTATTTTACATCTCTTTGTATTCTAATCATAGGAAATATATTTTATAATAGTTTTTGGGGAGTGATTTTTATAAAGAAAAATTGTTCTAAATCAAAAACCTACACGAATAATTACATAAAATTCATTTGCTGTAATTTCTAAAATATAGGTTTAGATTGGGAGGGTACGAGGGTTATTAAAATATAATTACTGGTTTACTTTCAATAAATCATCCCTTGAACACCAGAGAAGACGGGGAAAAACACGTCCAAGCAAAACGAATATTCAAAGTGGCCGAACTTATCAGCATAGGTGACATAAGGGACATGAGTACCAACACAACGCCGCAAAAAAAAAAAATAAAAATCGAATATACGTAACCCGCGGGAATTTAACCCTCTGATGCATGATATTTTTTAAAATAAAAATAATTTTTGTGTTAATTCATATGCATAGATAATAGATTCACGCATGATTTTTCGATATATAGTCAGATCTTGGAGATATATACCCAAAATACGATTCCGCCGAAAGGCGGAGCTATGCAGTTACTATTGCAAAATCAGAACCCATGGTAATAAATAGAAAACGTTTTTTTCAACTTTATAATGTTTTTATTCAATAATAGGAGTACTCGTAACAGGCTAAAATGAAAAATCTGTTAGAAAGTCCTATAGTAAAAATTAGGCTTTAATATGAAACATTTTAATGCAATTTTTTTGCTTGTATTACAAAGCGGACTATTACATTTTTCGCAGTATGACAATTTTTTTCTGTCGGCTATACACATTGGTTTCATTGGCTATTAACGATAAGAGCTCCTCATTAACGAAGTATTCAAAACACGCATAAGGAGTGGTAAGATGAGCAAATTCTAACATACATGCCGTATGAAATTGTAGTTCTCCTACGTGTAATTGAAGCCGGTCTTTTCTCCAAATAATTTTGCGAAAATCGTCGCTGTTTGATTTTATCTGGGAGACACCACCAACAAATTGCCCAATGGATACTACTGTTGATGCTTCAGAAAATTGTACATCTGGTGATCGTGCACGTTTACGGCTGTTACTTTTTGTTTGGACTTCTCTTGTTTTGTTTGGACTTATTAATGGTTCTACTGCTTTGGATACTAAATTTTCGATAGGCGGTATATCGACTGTATTTGGTGTTTCCAATGACAGACCTAAGTCTGAAATATTTATACAGTCGCGAACTGCTCCAGCAATATCAAATTCTTCGCCAGGCGCATAATTTGGATCATTTAAATCATCGTCGCTGTCGAAGTCCGAATCCTCATTTTCGTTCCCGCTCCCGTCGAAATCCCCAGAAAACTGCAAAAAGTCCTGCAGTTCATCATCCGTCATATTTGACAAATTATAGCGTCTATTGCAATCCCAAATTCGCATTTTTCTAAATAAAAAAAAAATTAGACCACGCACATAAATGTAACGTTTTTTTATATTTGCTGTGAGGAGTGCATAAGTCCGCCTTTTGGCGGACTAACTTCGAAAAGCAATTCTACATTGTAAAACTCACAAATTTCACAGGTTTTTGTTTATATTGTACAGAAAAAGGTTTAAATTACTTACCAGTATTTTCTTTTTAATAAATTCCGCAATTAATTATGTGAAAATCACGCTAAAAAAACCGACTTCTGTAGAAATATTTTTTACTACGAAAAAACGTGTGCATTCAACTGAAAATAAATTTCAATGGACATTGGCTGAAATTACAGGGTTGCCGCTTAGGCTAAAAATGTACATATATATTTAAATAATATAATTGAAAAATTATTTTACTTAAATAAAAGTATTATGAAGGAGTAATATAGCATTTTCTTTTGACCGCCAAAAGGCGGAGATATGCATCAGAGGGTTAAAACTCGCGATACTTTTTGAACAGACTGTACTGTACTTATAATTACAGACTGACTGTCCTGTACTTATCTTGTTTTGTTGTAGAGCCATACCTTTTGAGAAAAGTTTTATACTAAACGAACCAAGAATTATAAATAAATATTTATATATATAATATATGTACCTATTTATATATTTATTTTTTTATTTATTATTCATATATTTATAGACATATATATTCATATATGAAAGTAATATATTCAAAAACATAAAATTTCTCTATTCCATTTCTGAAATGAATTATTCATATAATGTCTGTAAAAAGGTAATGAATTAATTTCTGCAATGTTTGGCTGATGAGATTTACACATGATCGCATAAGAAAATTAAAAATAATACTTGTTCATGAATTTTTTTTTTGACACAGCCTCTGAATGGATGGATGAGTTCATTGAACTCTGCTGCTATGAGCGGAAATGATAACAGCGTAGAAATACGTCAAGTGTTATTTTATTCTTAGCTCAAGATGATGAAGAAGTTGAAGTGGAATCACGTTATGATGAAAATTCTTCTTTATTTTATCTTCTCTTCTTCTTGTGCTTGCTTTCACTAATTGCCTTTATTGCTTACATTTTAATTTAAGCAGAAAGTTTTCATTGAAGCAAAAGAACAAAATTAAACTTTTCCGATATCTTCGTTATATCGTACCTAGCGAACAACTTTAAACTTTCTTTTTTATAAATTTGAAATAACGAGAATTGACATTTTAAATTGTAAAAAACTTAATAAAATTCCTTGAAAAATTATAATGGTTATGGTTGTAAATATTTTTATTTGTTTTTAATAAAAGTTTGATTAAATCATTTCTTTCGCAACTTGTCGCTATAAATTTACGTATATTTTTTAAAATTTTACTAAAAGACGCATACGTTATTTGTATGATGTTGAAAGCTTCGAAATTGATTCGATAACATCTGAAATTTCAAAAATAAAAGTATTATACAAAAAGTATTATAAAATGATTACAACAACAATAAGAGCTTGGTGTGTATTGTGTTGTATGATGGATATACGTTTTTTTTTCTTTTAGAGAAAAAGAGAAGAGAACGTTTTTAATAATTTTGTGCAAATATTTTCATTTCACGAATGGTTGATGTGAAAAATGAGTAGTGTCAGAGGGAGAAGCGAAAAGAGAAAGGACGTGTTGGTAGGAGTGAGGGCAGAAAATCACAATACCTGAGGGCGAATCTATATCTTTTGAATGACTTTCGCACCAACAATGCAGTCGATGTAAAAATATTCAAATAGAACGGCGAATGACAAATTTCATTATGAAAAGAAACGTGATGCATGAAAAAAACGCCTTTGCTTTTGTAAACCCGTTGATTTTTCTTTCCCTCTATACCTCGTTTTAGCCTCTTTTATGTTGAAATTTTAATAAAGTCTTTTAGAATGCAACCGGATTTCGCTTCGTTTAGCATTTGATATAGTTTTTATGTTAATAAAGGAAGCAGCAGCATTTTTTAGTAAGGAAGATACTCGCCTTTGGAAGCAGCCGTCGGATGCTGAATTTCGTTTGGCAGTTGGTATGAACTAAAATCTTCATTGTTATCGTTAGAATCTTTCAGCAAAGCATCTCATCAGCATCTGTAATGCTTAATTATTGCTGATGTTGTAGCTGTTGCTTCGGCAAGATTAAATGATAGCCGGTAGTTGTTTTTGTCTTCATTGAGATGAATATTTATGAAAGGAGTGCAGAAAGGAAGCCAAAGAATTTACAAAATTGTAATAAAGCTTTTTATGAATTTTATATTTTAGTTTTAATTTAATTATACTTAATTTTTCGATTCACTTTCGTTAAAAAAATATTATAAAAAATGCAAAATTTTAATATATGTATTTGTAATCATGTGTGCAGAATTAAAATTTTGTGCACACTTCAGTAAGTCCAAATTCACGGTAATAATCTGATCAATCCCTAATAATTGGATTGATTTCAATAATTGGAATAATCAGATTTTAATGATTTAGTTAAATACGTAACTCTTTTACTTGACTCCGATACGACTCGACGACTCTTGTCGATAATCGCACTCAAAAGCCAAATCAACTCTTCGCTCGGTCGTCTAAAAAGTGCTTTTCAATTAAACAAATTAATCCATATTCTATGTTGTCTTCATCAAGTTTTGTGCAGGAACGAAGAGCAGCAAAAACCGATGCGGCAGCAGCAAAAACAACGCAGGACGGATGAATGATGGTCGTTCACTCACTCACAGGCGGCATAAATGCATTGGATGTATGAGGTTTGTGCGTTGTGCGTTATATGTGTTGTTGTTGGTTGGTGTGTGTGTGTGCATTGTTGTTGGTTAAGCTGTTAAGCAAGTTTATAACTTGTTGCAGAACACATAGAAGCCTTCGTGGCTCTAAACCATTTCAAGAACACACTCTTAAATAAGAATTTATATACTTCACCAGTAACAATAAGTACAACAAAAACTAATAGGAAAATATTAATACTAATAACAAAAACAAAAGCAACAGGAAAACCTACAACAGCAAAGTTATCACCAATAAGGATATCCAGTTACCATATGTTTTAATTAAAATCCTAAACTCATATTATAGCATGAGTATGCGCGTCAGAATGCGTGAGTGTACGTTTGTGAAGGAACGATAAAGAAATATTGAGAAAAAAAGGAGGCGAAAAAGTTCTACTTTCATAATTTGCGGCAAATGGAATAACAACCAACAGCTTACTTTCGTTGAAAAAGTAGCATTAATCAGTATCTCCTCATATTTTCGGGCTCTTCTAAGACTAATTCATTTTAAAACCATTTTTTGTTTAATCTATTCGGATAGAGGCTTATAACTGAAGTCTAATGGTACAATGATTCGGGAACTACCCCATAACTCTCTCCAAAAAATAACTTCACAAAAGCGTTGTACCAAAGACTAAACGTATAAACACAGCAACAGCGGCGGAGCGGCCGATTGCATAGCATCTATTCACGCCGCTGCCTCATAGCAGCGAAGAGCGGAGAATTGATCCCATAAGATTATACAGAAAGAGAGCCGCCGCACAGTGGCTCATTTTTGGATTTAGCGGTAAAAAATCCATATATTTTGAGTGCGGTAGAATATTTTGTTGGGTTTTTTTTGTTGGATTCTTCTAACCTTAAGCTTTAATCCTGTAATGAAAACTGCCGTTTCAGGATCTGAGAAAAATCTTCTAGCGGTCTTTCCATCATTCGTATTTTCCTTTCTTATTTTGGCTGGTCAATTATTAGCCCTAGGCTACGATATTGTTCCTGTACTTGGCTTTTTTTCACCTTCCGCTTATCCTGATTCACTGCATTTTCTCTAACTGTTCCTGTTGCTCCGAATTCTAAATCGTAGCCCAATTTCAGTGAATGAAACGCATTTTAGTGCGGAGAGGCGAGAATCCGAATACGTATGCCTGTTTTAATTATTGGCATTTGCTTGATTTACTCAAAGTTTGATGGCATATAATGCAGTTAGAGGATGCCTTAGTATCACTTAACTGATGGAAAGGCTTGTTCGACTTTTCCATTAATCATAGTGAGCAGAAGTTTAAAATCTATTTGAATAGGATGGCCACGAAACTCAATTATTACCGGCTGGAGTTCATCAATTCGAGTCTTTATTTTATTTTGTCTCCTTTTTCTCCTTTTGGCTCCTTTTTGAATGCAAATTTGATTGGTCTGCAATATTTTGTTGAAGAAAGTGTTCTATTTTTCCATATACATATGTACATATCAGTCCATATATCGTTGCTAGTTGACGGCTTAGACTCAATGGTTTTTTCCTTAATCGCAAAAAAACGAAAAATATCATGAACAAATTGGCGTTTGTTGAATTATTTGCATTAAATTGTTTGTACTGCTTCTGGGCAGGTGATCCCTCACATCCCCACTCACAAAAAAGGGTAAGGCTGCATTCGCCAAGACTTTTCACAGACTTTTCTCTAATTCTCTAGAAGGTCTTTTAATTTCACCTCTGTTGAACTTGAAGCAATTTCATTTACATTTGTTGAAGGTAGGCAGTCCTTTTCAATAAAAATGTTCTCCTTATACCATAAAAGTTGGCATAATTATTTATATCGATTTTTTGTTAATTTTAATTCCAGAAATAGCGCAAATGCTTCCTCAGGAGTAAACTTCTTTTTATCTGTCGTAGTTGAAACACTTTTTAGTACCCCTTTTACGCGTCTGGGGCTCGCTTTCATTATTTTCTCTATTACTTTTATCTTGTCCTTTTGATTTCTTGATAGACCTACTTGATGAAGAAATTAAACTTTTATGGTCTCATGAGATATTTCGTCATTGATGTCGCCAAGTTTGCGCCTTCTAGATCGTTGACTCCATTCTAGTTATGGATTCCTCTTCAAAAACTAGTTCAGTTTTCATCCATTCATCGTAGCGTTGGTACACGTTTTCTTTCTTTCGAAACACATCCTTGTAGCGTGTTTTTAAATGCACTTAAAAAGGTTTTGGTTTTCTTTTTATATGTCTAAGTTATATGTCCATGTATAAGTTAAAAAAAGCATCACTTAGAATATGCGAAATAACATATTCGTCGTCTTTTCTTAAAAAGTAAATATCGGCCAAATTTTTATATGTGAACCATGTTATTGCCAATACTATGAAAATTATATGAACGCAGCATTTTAAATACTTCTTCATATTCACATGTAAGAAACTGGCCAATTTCTTCATAAATATTGCTACCTGTTACAATATTTATAAGTATACACGCTACAGGTAAGCGTGCATATTTTTAAGTACTTAATTCCCATTTATGAAAACTTTTTATCTGCTCCTAGAGCTGAGTACAAGCTGTTTTGAAGACAGCTAGGCGCCAATCGGCAGTACTGCTGTTTTGTGACTGTGCGTTACAAACGGAAGAACAAAGTGAATATAATGATGATTGTTGGAACGAATTTCCGTCATCCCTTGTCAATTTTGGTTTGGAGACAAACCGGTTTCGGCAATGTCCCATCTTCAGTGTCTTTTTTCGTTCTGTCTGTCGTTTTGTCGAAACAGGTTTGTCTCCAAACCAAAATTGTGACAGAGATATGAACATTTAAATCTTGGAAAAGTTTAAAAAATGTCTTTATTTTAGCTCAAAATAGAGATTTGATGGCATAGATTTTAATGAAATAATCAAGATAGAGCTTTATTTTTTGGCTACCTAGGTTCTCAGGTTTGTATTTTCATATGACCTAACCTAATTTGAAATCGGTAACAGTGAAAAAGTTATTTTTGACCGCTAAATCGAAAAATTAGCCACTGTACGCCGCTCCGCCGTTGGTGCTGTGTTTATAAATACATTATAGAATACAAAGATGTGCCACTCTCATACGAACGAGCATCCCATATAACTGTGTAAACACATTGAGGCAGCGGCAGCACAAAGAAATTGTACAGAAGCTTATGGGTGCTGCCTCTGCTCTGAAAAATAGATTCTATTACAGCAGCAAGGCTTTCGCACTTTTTTTCGCGAAAAATGTTGTCACTTTTTATCGAAAATCCGACAAATTGTATTGAAAAATATACGGAGAGTAAGCTCTCTTCAAAGTCAAATGACCACAATGGGATACAGAATACAAAAACAAATAGTCGCTATTGTACTTTGCTGAGCAGCGAGAGAGAGATGCAGAATTATATTGAAGAGATTAAAGTATTCAATTTGGAGATTTGGATTATATTTTCGCATGCCATAACGAGGTTTGTGGATAAAGATTTGCTGTTGTAGCAACCAAACGTTTTTCGCATAATAAGAGGCCCGATATTTCAAAAATCGGGTGCATTGGTCAGGTCGAATTCGGATTTAGTGCGTATATTTGTGCCGTTTACGTGTATGTATGATGATATCGAGACGAGTTGCGGGTACATCGGTATCATCCGCTTGTGATAAACGCATTTTAATGCAAATGTGCAGTTATCAGCAGCATCTGCTGTGACAACTCGTGTTTGTTTCAAGTGGCGTTGTCATATGGTGATCCACTCGAATTCAGATGGAGGCGGAGGAGAGAAGATTGATTGGAGACCCGAATTAATGAGATTTTGGATGCATTTAGTGTCAATGCGAGCAATGCTGATACCATGCTGAGTCTATGGCAACTTATCCGTGTGCCAGTCAGAATGTGTGTCCGAATGTATATATAGATGTGTGTGTGTGTGTGTGTTTGTGTGTATGTATGTATCTCAGCGTCTGTAGGCTGAGTATGATGCTCATTGAAACGAAATTAATTAAAGCTCTATATGAACGACGTTGTTGATGCAGATGCGTTTAATTTTCATTTAAATTGATTACATTATTTTAGTTTCGCGAGAGCATTTTTATTATGGTAACGAATTTTCCCTTCTGAATATACCGTTATCATTAGCGATTTCAAATTTCAAATGAATAAAACAAATTTCAAGAGAGCTTTTCGGTTGAAGAGTAAGGTCGAGGCTTGCTCGTTTCAATTTCGGAATGGGTTTTTCTTCATTTTGTAGAATTTGGGTTGAGAACATTGTAGTTTGAAAGCTGAGTCCACAAGTTGTTGCTGGGCAACGGATGTCTGTCTACCTTATCCCTCAACTGCCCATATATTTTATATTGAATATATTTCTTTGGTGACTTGAAGATTTTACCCAACAAATGAAGGGATTACACTGAAATTACACCTCGTAAGAATTTCAAACGCTTATAGTAGTATGTCAAATCTCTAGGCTCAAAAGATGATATCTTAACCCCAAAAGCCGCTCACGTCAAGAGCTTGCCATGGAAAGCGCTGGAAAATTAAACACACAAAATGTCTATTTTATTTTATGGATTGACAGCGATTGTTGTCATGCCAGGAACGACGACATACATGACTCTGTAAAGCCACAATCCTTTTAACTTTATTCTAAAACGACACCCGGATGATAGTATGATCCATCAATGATTAGCATAAAAACATGGCGTCTATTTACATAATGGTTTGTGCATGCCTTCCGTCCATTTATTGAAAATATAATAAAAGTGTGGCAAACTTTAGGGGAAGGTAGAGGAGTGTCGTATGTACATTGGGCTACATTCTGTATGTATGTACGAGTGCGTCTGTGCAGGTTCGTGTGTACATTTCGGTTTTGGGTAAGTCTCTTGAATTATTTCATGAATGGACTTATGTGATTAAAGGTGTTCCACTTTGTCAAGTACCCGAAATTCTTCACGCTAGGCGTTGAGGCGTTGTCATGAAGGGTTGTGACAAAATGAAAACACTTAAATAATTTGTAAATTTTGTAATCATTCTACATGGTCACTTCTGAAGAACGTTCTTCTGTGGAGAAAAGTTATAGAAAACTTAGGACAAAAGCTGCCAGCTCAGATGCTCTTTTTATATAAAGTATGTATGTATGTACTTTGTATTGTAGACAGTCTGCCGAATAAGCGTAATCACTTTTACACTTTGCACTAAGAAACATTTTGCAAGCGATATAAACTTTTCTCTCTTTTTTTAACACCACATCATCGTTTTTGTAAGAGTTGCCAACTTTTTCTTTTTGCACTTGTTTGTTTTCTGGAAGCTTATCAGAGCAGCGCAACAAGTGCAAATTTTTTGAAACTTTGCAACTGGAGGCAAGAGAGGACATTTGTTGTTGCAAGCAAATTACAAACACAGTGCAAGCTCGTTTATAATTGTTTTAGGGGGTGAACCATATAGAAAGGTGAACACAATATTTTGTACACTCTAAAATATCAACGCGGAGAATTTCGTGTACTCGAAATGAGGAACTGGTATGAACGCTTTAAAAATAAAGCAGAAGGGGTGAGATCGAGGGAAGTAGGTACACCCAGGCGTATTAAAAAAAGTCCTTGATTAAAGGAAAAAATCTATTTTATTAAAAAGTTAAGTTACGAAAAATTACTACCTCCTTATTTTTTCTGCACAATATTCTTTATAATTATTTCGTTAGTTTTACTACGTTTTTGAATGGGTGTAATATATATTCATGAGATCATAGAATATATTTATATTTTTTACAATTTAATTCTTCGAAGTTTCATTGTCGCCGCTGTGTTAGTTCCCAAATGCTGAAGGGACTTTTTGGTTTGAGAGGCAAAGGGTAAAGCAAACTTGCTAATTAAAAAGTTGCCAGCTTTTGAAATTTTTAAGTGGAGCATTAAAGTTGAAAGAAAAGTTCTTAGTGCCGTGAAGGCACTTAATTCCTTACTTTTCCCGAAGGAATCATGCTCGTTTTAATATTTCCTGATGATTGGCAATAAAATCCTTTTTTTTAATATGTTTTCTTTTATTCCTTGAGATTAAAGTTTTTTCTCGAAAACTGGTTTTATTTAAGTCAGGATGGATACTGTTGAACTTATGAGTAAATTTTCCTCTTTATCAGGTCTCCATGCTTCGCTGTGGTTTTATGATTTTACTCAAAGACGACGATTTTCCAGGCGGCACTATGTTGCCAATGACAACTCATAAACTTCTGACCACTTGTGGGTTTTGTGGCCTTCAGTGAGCTGCCGTTAGGGAAAAAGTTATTTCGTTCCTCAGAGGATATAATTCTAACATAAAATAAATGAAAACACTGATTTGCCATGGATGGTCCTTATTATCAGAGTTGTTGTTGTTTATGTTATTGTTATTGTTGTTCGTTCATAGATTAATGAACCAAGACCAAATAGTCAATGAATGTAGGATCATTGACTATTTGGTCTTGGCTTGGGCAGGAAGTTGAGTTTGAGGTCAACTTATGACTTAACTGCAGTCTAAGGTGTCAGATTAGTTTGTGCTTTAAATGACTTTTGTATGTGTCAACGGTAAAGAACCTTGTTATACTCAATGTTTATTCGACCATGAGATTAAATAATGGATAGTAACATTTCAATGCTTAAACGTTAAACATTTCAATGCTTCATTTAACATCTCAATTAACATCGCAATAAACTATAATATAATACGAGATGCACTGAAGGACGTATTAGGCTACGCATTTCGGTCCGTCCCATATGAAACACTCTGCGAGTCGTTATGAATTTAAGTTTTATTAGAAATAAAGAAACATTTCCTTTTAAAATTTTTGAACTTTCAAACGGCTCCGGGAAATAACGCCCAAATGAAATAAGGCCCAATGCGGGCCTTATTTCATTTTGCCAAATTGGGCGTTATTTCATAAAAAAATGAAATAAGGCCCAACGTGGGCCTTATTTCATTTTAAGAAATTTTGAAATTTTTATCAAAAAATGAAATAAAGCCCAAAAAAATGAAATAAGGCCCAATTTTGTGATAAATGCTGAAATGGGTTAGCTACGAAGCAGCTGTTGGACTTACTGGACTGGTTAATATACAAATACTATTCAGCAAGGGGACGGTTTTTCTGGCTGAGGGTTTTAATCCCTGCCACGGCCGAAGGCCGTCACGCAGAAGGACCCTGGATAGAGGAAAACTTTTCAGCAAAGATGGTTTTTTTGGCTGACGGTTTTAATCCCTGCCACGGCCGAAGGCCGGCACGCAGAAGGAACCTCGATAGAGAAAAACTTTTCAGCAAAGAAGATGGTTTTGTTGGCTGAAGGTTTTAATCCCTGCCACGGCCGATAGCCGGCATGCAGAAGGACTCTTTGCCTGCGCAGAATGACCCTGGATAGAGGAAGGCTTTTCAACAAGGAGATGGTTTTGTTGGCTGAGGGTTTTAGTCCCTGCCACGGCCGAAGGCCGTCATGCAGAAGGACACTTTGCCTGCGCAGAAGGACCCTGGATAGAGGAAGGCTTTTCAACGAGGAGATGGTTTTGTTGGCTGAGGGTTTTAATCCCTGCCACGGCCGAAGGCCGTCACGCAGAAGGACCCTGGATAGAGGAAAACTTTTCAGCAAAGATGGTTTTTTTGGCTGACGGTTTTAATCCCTGCCACGGCCGAAGGCCGGCATGCAGAAGGACAGTTTGCCTGCGCAGAAGGACCCTGGATAGAGGAAGGTTTTTCAACAAGGAGATGGTTTTGTTGGCTGAGGGTTTTAATCCCTGCCACGGCCGAAGGCCGGCATGCAGAAGGACTCTTTGCCTGCGCAGAATGACCCTGGATAGAGGAAGGCTTTTCAACAAGGAGATGGTTTTGTTGGCTGAGGGTTTTAGTCCCTGCCACGGCCGAAGGCCGTCATGCAGAAGGACACTTTGCCTGCGCAGAAGGACCCTGGATAGAGGAAGGCTTTTCAACGAGGAGATGGTTTTGTTGGCTGAGGGTTTTAATCCCTGCCACGGCCGAAGGCCGTCACGCAGAAGGACCCTGGATAGAGGAAAACTTTTCAGCAAAGATGGTTTTTTTGGCTGACGGTTTTAATCCCTGCCACGGCCGAAGGCCGGCATGCAGAAGGACAGTTTGCCTGCGCAGAAGGACCCTGGATAGAGGAAGGTTTTTCAACAAGGAGATGGTTTTGTTGGCTGAGGGTTTTAATCCCTGCCACGGCCGAAGGCCGGCATGCAGAAGGACACTTTGCCTGCGCAGAAGGACCCTGGATAGAGGAAGGCTTTTCAACAAGGAGATGGTTTTGTTGGCTGAAGGTTTTAATCCCTGCCACGGCCGATAGACGGCATGCAGAAGGACTCTTTGCCTGCGCAGAATGACCCTGGATAGAGGAAGGCTTTTCAACAAGGAGATGGTTTTGTTGGCTGAGGGTTTTAATCCCTGCCACGGCCGAAGGCCGGCACGCAGAAGGCCACTTTTTGCCTGCGCAGAAGGACCCTGGATAGAGGAAGACTTTTCAACAAGGGGACGGTTTTTCTGGCTGAGGGTTTCAATCCCTGCCACGGCCGAAGGCCGGCACGCAGAAGGAACCTCGATAGAGAAAAACTTTTCAGCAAAGAAGATGGTTTTGTTGGCTGAAGGTTTTAATCCCTGCCACGGCCGAAGGCCGGCATGCAGAAGGACACTTTGCCTGCGCAGAAGGACCCTGGATAGAGGAAGGCTTTTCAACAAGGAGATGGTTTTGTTGGCTGAAGGTTTTAATCCCTGCCACGGCCGATAGACGGCATGCAGAAGGACTCTTTGCCTGCGCAGAATGACCCTGGATAGAGGAAGGCTTTTCAACAAGGAGATGGTTTTGTTGGCTGAAGGTTTTAATCCCTGCCACGGCCGATAGACGGCATGCAGAAGGACTCTTTGCCTGCGCAGAATGATCCTGGATAGAGGAAGGCTTTTCAACAAGGAGATGGTTTTGTTGGCTGAGGGTTTTAATCCCTGCCACGGCCGAAGGCCGGCACGCAGAAGGACACTTTTTGCCTGCGCAGAAGGACCCTGGATAGAGGAAGACTTTTCAACAAGGGGACGGTTTTTCTGGCTGAGGGTTTCAATCCCTGCCACGGCCGAAGGCCGTCACGCAGAAGAACACTTTGCCATCAAAACCATCTCCTTGTTGAAAAGCCTTCCTCTATCCAGGGTCCTTCTGCGCAGGCAAAAAGTGTCCTTCTGCGTGACGGCCTTCGGCCGTGGCAGGGATTAAAACCCTCAGCCAACGAAGCCATCTCCTTGTTGAAAAGTCTTCCTCTATCCAGGGTCCTTCTCCGCAGGCAAAGTGTCCTTCTGCATGCCGGCCTTCGGCCGTGGCAGGGATTAAAACCCTCAGCCAACGAAGCCATCTCCTTGTTGAAAAGTCTTCCTCTATCCAGGGTCCTTCTCCTCAGGCAAAGTGTCTTTCTGCATGCCGGCCTTCGGCCGTGGCAGGGATTAAAACCCTCAGCCAACAAAACCATCTTTTTTGCTAAAAAGCCTTCCTCTATCCAGGGTCATTCTGCGCAGGCAAAGAGTCCTTCTGCATGCCGGCCTTCGGCCATGGCAGGGATTAAAACCCTCAGCCAACAAAACCATCTTCTTGTTGAAAAGTCTTCCTCTATCCAGGGTCCTTCTGCGCAGGCAAAAAGTGTCCTTCTGCGTGCCGGCCTTCGGCCGTGGCAGGGAATAAAATCCTCAGCCACAAAACCATCTTCTTTGCTGAAAAGTTTTTCTCTATCGAGGTTCCTTCTGCGTGCCGGCCTTCGGCCGTGGCAGGGATTAAAACCTTCAGCCAACAAAACCATCTCCTTGTTGAAAAGTCTTCCTCTATCCAGGGTCCTTCTGCGCAGGCAAAGTGTCCTTCTGCATGCCGGCCTTCGGCCTTGGCAGGGATTAAAACCTTCAGCCAACAAAACCATCTTCTTTGCTGAAAAGTTTTTCTCTATCGAGGTTCCTTCTGCGTGCCGGCCTTCGGCCGTGGCAGGGATTAAAACCGTCAGCCAACAAAACCATCTCCTTGTTGAAAAGTCTTCCTCTATCCAGGGTCCTTCTGCGCAGGCAAAGTGTCCTTCTGCATGCCGGCCTTCGGCCGTGGCAGCGATTAAAACCCTCAGCCAACAAAACCATCTCCTTGTTGAAAAGCCTTCCTCTATCCAGGGTCCTTCTGCGCAGGCAAATTGTCCTTCTGCATGCCGGCCTTCGGCCGTGGCAGGGATTAAAACCCTCAGCCAACAAAACCATCTCCTTGTTGAAAAGTCTTCCTCTATCCAGGGTCCTTCTGCGCAGGCAAAGTGTCCTTCTGCATGCCGGCCTTCGGCCGTGGCAGCGATTAAAACCCTCAGCCAACAAAACCATCTCCTTGTTGAAAAGCCTTCCTCTATCCAGGGTCCTTCTGCGCAGGCAAAGTGTCCTTCTGCATGCCGGCCTTCGGCCGTGGCAGCGATTAAAACCCTCAGCCAACAAAACCATCTCCTTGTTGAAAAGCCTTCCTCTATCCAGGGTCCTTCTGCGCAGGCAAAGTGTCCTTCTGCATGCCGGCCTTCGGCCGTGGCAGGGATTAAAACCTTCAGCCAACAAAACCATCTTCTTTGCTGAAAAGTTTTTCTCTATCAAGGTTCCTTCTGCGTGCCGGCCTTCGGCCGTGGCAGGGATTAAAACCGTCAGCCAACAAAACCATCTCCTTGTTGAAAAGTCTTCCTCTATCCAGGGTCCTTCTGCGCAGGCAAAGTGTCCTTCTGCATGCCGGCCTTCGGCCGTGGCAGGGATTAAAACCTTCAGCCAACAAAACCATCTTCTTTGCTGAAAAGTTTTTCTCTATCGAGGTTCCTTCTGCGTGCCGGCCTTCGGCCGTGGCAGGGATTAAAACCCTCAGCCAACAAAACCATCTCCTTGTTGAAAAGCCTTCCTCTATCCAGGGTCCTTCTGCGCAGGCAAAGTGTCCTTCTGCATGCCGGCCTTCGGCCGTGGCAGGGATTAAAACCTTCAGCCAACAAAACCATCTTCTTTGCTGAAAAGTTTTTCTCTATCGAGGTTCCTTCTGCGTGCCGGCCTTCGGCCGTGGCAGGGATTAAAACCCTCAGCCAACAAAACCATCTCCTTGTTGAAAAGTCTTCCTCTAACCAGAGTCCTTCTGAATGCCGGCCTTCGGCCGGGGCGGGGATTAACACCCTCAGCCAACAAAACCATCTCCTTGTTGAAAATTCTTCATCTATTCTGGGTTTGTCTGCATGCATTAAAGTTCTGCATATCCACATTAAAGTTCAGTCGACGCCGTAATTTTGGGCGTTATTTCATTTTCAGAAATTTTAAAACTTTTACAAAAAAATGAAATAAAGCCCACAGAAAATGAAATAAGGCCCAACGTTGGGCCTTATTTCATTTTCAGTTTTTGTTGAAAATGAAATAAAGCCCAAAAAAATGAAATAAGGCCCAAATTTTACGATTTCAAATCTTCATATAAAAAAAAAATTGGGCCTTATTTCATTTGGGCGTTATTTCCCGGAGCCCTTTCAAACGTTCTTTATAATATTCGTATTTAACCAGTACTGTTCAATATCATGCGGTCTGTTTCTTAAGGCGTCTTTATAAATAATGCAAATGATTAGAGTTTTGATTAATGTTTTCCAATTAATGTGCCTGGCGAATTACTGTGCCCGGTGTTCTTTAAACACTTTAAAAGTCCGGCAAGGACTATGTGAATTAGTCCAGTATTTGTGAGGAGTGAGGGTTGAGGGTTGAGTTCTAAACAGTTGTGTGGACTTTAGCTCTCTGCCATGCTCCTAAACAGTGCGAGAAAGTCCTGTCTTAAATGTGTCCATGAAAGGGGCACGCCGGGATATGAATCCAGAATAAAAAATGCTCTTCTGTTACCGATTTCTGTATATTATTCAGTGCTGAAAATATATATATATATACATAAACATTTGTATACATATGTATTTGTATATTTATATATATATACATACATACATACATATAAACATATACATAAATATATTCCTTGTGTCTTTAAGGGATTGGCATCTACAATTGCAAATAAATAAATAAATAGATTCAAGTCAGACACCCAGAAAATATGCCCACATATTTAAGAAAATGGCCCGTATATAAGAATAACTTAAGAAGCCTGAATTGCAAAAAGCATTGCTTCTACTTCAACAGAATGCAATCCATTACTACCGAATAATGCAAAAATCTTCTACAAAACGAACAATAACTAGACCACTAACAGCAATAACAACAACACTATTATTGCTAGTTTCAACAATTGCCATAGAAGCAATAAAATTTCTAAATTTGTACGTAAATCTACTTTTGGAAGCCTTAAAACAATGTTCTGGTAACGACAACGAGGCTTCTTCTTCGCCTCTTCTCTCTCTGTTTTTCTTTCTTTATTTTATTTCCTCTTTTTCACTCCTTTATTGTGTTTGTTTGTGTTCACTCTTTCTCTCTGTCTCCTTAAAAACAAATTAATTAGTTAGATATTAATTAACTAAATTTCTTAATGTACACATATCGAATTAATTTAAGGATGAAAATTGTGAAGCATGCTTTTTAAAGAGATTTATTGATAAAATTAATTGAAAAATTATCATTTTATCAATCGATTTCTCATTGATTGTATACCGGCGGATATTCGTTATGCTTTATCACTTTTTTTGCCTTTCCCCGCCTGCTGTAATTAGCATTTATGATTGGCAATTTTTTTAAAAGTCTCGTTTGCCAGCCCATGACCATGACCATTTTCATGACCATGAAAATTATCACAGCGATAAAGTTACTATGCGGGATATAACACCATTAAGTTACAAAGTGTCAATAAAGAAAAAAAAAATATTTTAAAGCACATTTAAGCTGAGAAATTTTTGGCTTCCGAAAAACGGATCTGACAACTCACGAATTATTCTTTGCAAGTCCGGAACCGAAAGCGGCCAACGAAAGGGTAAGCCCAAAGGCAGCAGAAGCCTACAAAGAAGTTTTTGAAAGATGAATCAAGGAATCATTCTTCAAAAATTAAGGAAGGGATGTCAGCTCATGAAAGAAATAAAAAAAATTATTAAATTTTTCGTCCAGTTTTCGTCCAGAAACGATAACATTTCAGATATATTTCACAAAACAAAAATTATAAACAAACAAAATCACAAAATATTTGGAAGTATTTAATAAATGCAACTCGTCGGTATTGTATTTCTATGCCCTATTCGTAAATAAAGAAAATTCTAAAAGTTTAAGAAGTGATTACCGCACAATAGAACCAAAAAATGTGCGATAAAAATGTGCCATTTATTTTTGGGAAAATTCTTTAGAATTTATTTTTGCCTTGAAAATTCTTTATTCTTTATTTCCTAATTCTTTCTTTAACTTTGCGTTAACACTCGTAAAAGGAAAAGTAAAAACTCTTGCTTAGCGTTGCTTCCTGAGTCCGATCGTCCTTTTGTGGAAAAGCGCTTACAGAAAAATAAAAAGAAATACGAAATTATTATTATTTGAAGAAAACTCTTACAAGGTTCTTGGTTATTCCACAAAGTATAGCTTGGATGATATTGTAAATGTGATAAAATCGGATTAATGCCATTTTTCTTGAACAATTTCTTTCAATTTCTATCTCAATGTAAGAGAATAAATTTTATGATGTTTTCGATGTTTAGAACTGATTATAGAAAATAAACGTTATTATATCATAAGGCACATTTTCATGTCTTTTACCACATGATTTCAGTTTTAGGAATAAATGAGAATGTTTTTAGTCAGAATCAGGCTTTTTTTTGAAATTTTTGTATAATAATTTGAATAATTTTGAATAATTTCTATGATCCTACTATTAGACTCTAGAAGAAGAAGAAGAAGAAGAAGGAGAAGTTGGGAAATTTGGAAAAACTGAAAGGCTTCACATGTCGCACAGTGGGCAAGCAATAATGAAAATTGGGACAAAAGGCTATAATTTGAAAAGTCAGGGTAACTAATTTTTGTAAGTCATTCGATACGACATAAGATGGTTCGAGATTGAGTAAGATTCATAAGATTCAGTATTTTAAGCAGATTTTCTAAAATTCTCTCTTGCGCTTTCCTGGGCACCACTTATCCTTGGGTATTTGTCAAAGGGTAAAATTCTTTATAAAGTGTGAAAATATCTTGTTCCGAAAAATATTGTCTTGCGCAATAGATTTTTTAAAAAGTGATTTATAACAATTTAAACGCATTTAAAAATATTTCGTTCTGCTAAAAAAAGCTCTCTTTCTTCTAATATAAGTTATGGCATCACGTGAAAGTCAATTACTACTTTTCTTAGTAATATAAAAAAATTAGCACAATCGGGCACTGTCTCACAAAATAAAAATTAGATTAATTGATTAAATATTCCTTAATTGTATTTTTAATTCCTCAATGGTTTACGAAATAAATGCTATTAAATTTAGCTGCTCGTTCATGCTCTTTTACTTATAGATAAAAGCACATTGTTACTGGTATTGATACTATTTTAATACCCTTTTAACAGTCCCTCAGAAATTAACCTACGGCAGAAGTTCCTAAATATGGTGTTAAAATACAACTAGAAGCTCTAAATAATTCGTTCTAGTATTAGGTAACAATTATTAAAAAGATAAGTAAGTTTTTGTATTTTGTAAATTAGGCTGTAAGTAAGCAAATTTTTGTATTCTGTACAATATACGTATGTACTGACTTTTACCATTATTGTAGAAGAAATGCTAAATTTTGCTCGAAATCAAATAAAAACATAATTTAAACAAAATATGTTCACTCCATTTCTGCTATAGGACCTGGGAAAATCATTTTACAACTTTGTCCCCATTTACGTTACTGCTGGCCCACTGTGCGTCGCCATAAACGAAAGTTTGTCGTCTTCTTCTTTTTTAAGATTTAGTCTTTCCAGCACCAAGCACCAGCCTGCACCTTTTGCTCTGGCTTCAGAAAGTTCCTGCTGATTCCTCGAATTGAATTTAACAATTAATTAAACTTCCGGCGGAAGTATTGTAGAAGCGGATGTAGTGAAAAAAATTGTTGACGTTGTGGGCGCAATGCGAGAGAATAAAGGAATGCGCGTGATAGCACGAATTGTAAGTAAATACATTATTCTCATGATCCAGCATTATGATGAGCATTATATGATTCTATATACGATGTACTTATATACATATGTATGTACTCGCCCACCATGAAATTAGTGACAAAATTACAGTAAACAGTTTTATTTATACTCGTATTTTAAGCTGGTAAAACAGATTTTGGACACGTTGCTGATTTAATGAAATAAGTATAGTACTGTCCAGAAGAAATGAACGGAAGGAAATATACATATATTTCTTTGTGTAGTAAAATTTTTCTTAACTTCGTAAAAGTTTTATATAGTATAAGTATAGTAAAGGAATGAAAGAATAGTTTCATTCAAGAAGTAATAGTCGCCCAGGGAGAAGATGTTTTTGCCACAGTCTCTTTTAGGTTTGACAATCTCAATAGTTTAAATAAAGCTTAAATCTTCCAAAAAAAGATTTAAAGTAGATTTCAAAGTTCTGTAAATAATTACATAGTTTTGGAACAAGCTCCGCCATCTCTTGTCAAGTTCGGTTTGGAGACAAATCGGTTTCGGCGATGGCATCAATGTCTTTTTTGTTTAAAGCTTGTGTCAATTCGGCGATATATAGTGACCGTTTTCAATGGTACGTATTGGTCTCTCCACTCTTCACCGGCAAAATTTTGACCGGTGAGAGTCTAAAATTTCAAAGTGGCCTCTAAATTTACAACAACCAGTAAGAAGTTTAGGCAGTATCATTGTTTCTACAAGCAGGCAAAGCTTTGGTTTTTATGGTTCGTACGCTTTAATAAAAATAATGTTCCCCAAAACCTCACGGTACGTATATACATAAGTCCACTACGACTTCTATCTCTTCGATCTCTTTCTTCCTCTGCTTTACCTCTTTAGGATAGTTGGAGGCTTTTCCAGAAAATACATCTGAACTTAAAAAAAAAGAATAAAATTTTTAAGACAGTATTAAAAAAACCGAAGTATCCTAAAAAGGTCTTTTAAAAGTAGAGTGTTTATTTTATTCTAGCACCCCGAAAGCAGAAATACTTTATTGATCTTTTTGAGCAGTTAAGTTTGGTTCGCCACATTTAAAGTGTTCAAAATGTTCGATTTTGAAAGGTTACTGTTAAAATATCGAAATTTTCAAACTTATATGAAGTTAAGGTCAATAAAAACAATTCCAAATTAATAGTAATAGTTTAAATTGTATCAATAAATCACTTGAATGGCATTGTGTATTTTTCGCGGCTCATAAACTGGTCTTACAAAAACCGGCAACTCATGCATAAATTTAGAACTCTGTCAAGTTGGTTGAGAATGAATGACTGATTTCTGATGTTTTTTATCGTTTTTCCTCCGTTTTCTACTTGTGTTAAGGATAACCGATTTTTTTGTTTTAGTATTTGCATAACTTTAAATGAGTTTCTGTGGAATTGGGTTAATGTTATCGTGCAACGAGGCGAGCGTATGCCCAATAACGCTAAAAAATAAAACACAGACCGATTAAATAAAGAACTTTTCTAAAATAACTAACACTCTCCCAACGCGACACCGCATGCAGCAATACATTTTATCATGAATAATACGGTTTTTTGACCATTTTTTGCAAACTTACTCACTTTCTCTTTGGGTTTATATAAACCATTAAACCAAACAGAGAAATTGGTTTGTTCTTGACTGCTATTGTTGTTTTTTCATCGTGTTGTCAATTGAGACCAGCGCAGTCCAGTTTTATTAACAGAATAATAGAAACAAAAAGAAATTAAAACAAATAATGAAAATCATCATTTATGACCAATGCTATTCGGGCCAATTCATATTCGACTTTTTGGCAGCCTTCAAAATCCAACACTTCTTCCCCGACGTCATAGACAAAATTATCAGAAATGTTTCCTTTACCCTTTGAAGATTTCCAATATTTTTTGACCTGTCTATAAATCAACTCCCAACACAAAATTTAAATATTTCATACAAAATTCATTTTGATGTTTCACAAAAAAATTTCATAATTCCTCAATAAAATAATTCAGCTAATCCTGCCTGTCGTTACTTACTCAAACTGGATTATCGGAATTTCCGATTCGGATACCACACCTGCGGGTGTAGGGTATATGAGCCTTGGTCAGGCCGAAGTTAACGCTCTTACTTTTTCTATCTTTAAAGTGGTTAATCAACAAGTGTGTTAATACTTTGTTGACAGATTTTGTACTGTTCTGAAATAAAATGTCAATATCTATTCAAATATTTTTGTTTTGTTTTGTAAAACTTTAAGAAATTTATCAACAGGTGTCAATGTTTTTTAATGCAAAAATGTCTATAAAAATCAGGGACCGTAATCATTATAAGCAAAATAAAAAAATCACAATTTAATAATTATTTTGTGATTTTAATTTTATCAATCAGCGATAAAAATTATTCTTTGATTTTTATTTTTTTGCTCGATCGAAAAAATCAGCTTATGATTTTTATTTTAATTTTCGAAAATAAAAATTATAGTCTGAGTAATATTTTTTTGCTCAAGAATAAAAATTATTTTTTGAGTTTTATTTTTCTGCTCAGGAATAAAAATTATTTTTTGAGTTTTATTTTTCTGCTCAGGAATAAAAATTATTGTTTGAGTTTTATTTTTATTTTTCGAAATAAAAAACTCAAAATGCATGTGCGTCTTTGTACCTGCTTGTCCTACAACTTTGTTATTGTGAGTACAGTGATAAATTTTTTGTTGCCTCAAAAATTTCCATTTAAAGCAAATAATTCGCAAGATATTAAGTTTGAAACCCATGGTAAAAACTAGTTACTCTTACGCTCGAATGCAATTATTAATAAATATTTAAAATTTCATTACAAAGATTAATGGAGCGGATGAATGGGAAGCAAACACATCTCAGGAAGTGTCATGACTGAAGCCAACCGATCAAGCTTTAAACACAATACACGATACCCAATCCCAAAGGTCAACTTCCCGAATTGGGTTTCTTTTGAACTCGATTGAGGTCTCTTCATCAGATGAAGAGTCCGAAATATCGATGACATATTGACTGACTAAGGTTTCGGCAGTTTGAAAATCATTTTGAGTTTTTTATTTCGAAAAATAAAAATAAAACTCAAGCAATAATTTTTATTCCTGAGCAGAAAAATAAAACTCAAAAAATAATTTTTATTCCTGAGCAGAAAAATAAAACTCAAACAATAATTTTTATTCCTGAGCAGAAAAATAAAACTCAAAAAATAATTTTTATTCCTGAGCAAAAAAATAAAAATCAAACAATAATTTTTAAACCCGAACGAAAAAATAAAAATCAATCAATAATAATTATTTTTAATTTTTATGGGTAACGTTCAAAAAATAAAAATCTTTACTGGTTTCAATAAAGCATGTAACCAGTGTCATTTTGGTGTACTTCACTCTGCTCTCCGGCATTTAGAACATGTCGATTTTTTTCATTGAATTTTGTAAAATAATGATTATTTTCGGTCCCTGATAAAAATAATAACCATTAATAAAGATAGGCTTAATAAAGATAGAACGGCCTTTTTTTTCTCTTCACACTACAAAAAACTAAAACTCTTTTATTTTTAACATTTTTCGCCCCATTAAACCTAATTGACAGCAACTCAGCAATGTTCGAAAGCAGTTCCGAGCAACTGCTCGGGGTCCCAGGTTCTGTTCTTATTATAGTTTATATGCAATTTGGCAGATTATTGGGTCCATTTTTGGGCAGATCGTATGGCCATTTCGGAACCAGCCACGGTTCCTCGTCACCAAACTCGTTTGGTGCTTGCATGTTTTCAACTTCGGCTAGCACCAAAGTATGTAAGCTCCATCGACTATAACATACAGTATTGTATGTTACCACGTTACCGGTACCACGCATATAAATAATAACAAGAACATATGAATAATTAAGCGTGCAGAAAATAGGACAACTATTTGTTATTCAATCATTGGTCATCATTGTTGATATTTTTGCAAAATGACTCCGTTAAAATCTTTAATAATATTTATTTAATTCTTTCATTTCAGGCTGCCGATCGAAAATTATTGAGTATTGGTAAAGACCGATATGTACCTTTAATCCATTCCAAAGTAACGACACTGCGTTCGGTTCGTACGGTTCAGTAATTCTTCCGTCTCGTCTGTTGGAAAGAGGCTTCATGCAACAATTTGATCTGCCCTTGAATACGGATTTGTTCCAAGATGAAGTATCGAACGACGTTGTGTCACAAAAAGGTAGCTTTTCCAATCTGGAAGTTATTTCTTCCCTGCCGGACCTCAATGCAACTGTCGGCATTTACCCGGCATTCGGTCACGTCAATTTATCTCTTAACGATAGCTCTGCCTACGATGAAATTGACATGGACTGTTACTCAGGACAAAATTCCATCGGTACTCTGCTCACCATGATCCTCTATTTGCTAGTCTGCCTAATAGGACTTTTAGGCAACACTTTAGTGATCTACGTGGTTCTACGCTTCTCGAAGATGCAGACCGTCACTAACATCTACATCCTGAACCTGGCCGTTGCGGACGAGAGCTTTCTGATCGGCATCCCCTTTCTGCTATACACTATGCAGATCGGCAGCTGGCAGTTCGGCGAATACATGTGTAAGGCCTACATGGTGAGCACCTCGATCACCCAGTTCACCTCTTCGCTTTTCCTGCTGATCATGTCCGCTGACCGATACATGGCGGTGTGCCATCCGATCTCCTCGCCGCGCTACCGCACACCACCGGTATCGAAGCTCGTTGCCGGCATCGCCTGGCTGGCGTCTGCTGTCCTGATGTTGCCCGTGATTCTGTTCGCCAACATTGTGCAGAACGGCGAGCACATCTCGTGCAACATCAAGTGGCCCGAAGGACACAATACACAATCGGGTACCACGTTTATACTGTACACTTTAGCTCTGGGTTTTGCCACGCCCCTGTGCTTCATTCTGTGCTTCTACTATTTGGTCATTCGCAAGCTTCACACGGCTGGTCCCAAGAATAGATCCAAAGAGAAGAGGCGCTCGCACCGTAAAGTGACCAAACTGGTGCTCACTGTGATTACGGTATACGTAATGTGCTGGCTACCCTATTGGATATCTCAGGTGGTCCTCATCAACTCGTCGCCGAGCCAGTGCGCCTCACGTCTGGAAATCACCGTCTTTCTGCTCGTCGGCTGCCTCGGCTACTCGAACTCGGCTATGAACCCGATTCTCTACGCCTTCCTTAGCGACAATTTCAAGAAGAGTTTTCTGAAGGCCTGCACCTGTGCCACGCGCAAGGATGTCAATGCCCAGTTGCAGCTCGACAACAGCATGCTACCAAGACTTGGCGGAGGAGGCTGTGGCGGTAAAGAACAAAGACACGGCTCAGTGCGATTGCTCCAAGTCAAGTCGAAGAAGAAGAAGATTAAAGGGCTTAGCAAAAATAAATTGAAGCTGGGAACAGTGACGACCACGACAGTAGCCACGACCTGCGAAGAGTTTTCAACCAGCGGCTGTCCCGAGCTGGCTGCGACATCGGCATACAAAACGCCATCAACGGCCTCGAATGCGACCCTCTTGGTGGTCACCTCACCTCACGAGTCCCCGAAGGGAGTGGAGATCCGGCGGGCGAGTAGTGTCATCGTGATTTGTGAGGGCCAAACAGACGAAACCAGAGAAGAACGAGTACTGCATACTGATTTATAAAAAGACCAATGATGGCCGATTATGGCCGATTTAGGGAAGTAACATAAAGAGGCGGGGAACTTGGTTAAGTTATAAACATTTTTACAGCGATGCACAGTGGTCCCAAATTCCGAAAAGCTGGCCAAACCCAAAAAATTAAGTTGTAACTTGCAGAATATAGACCAATGAGTTAATGAGGAGAATGTTGAGGTATCATAAAGGGAGGTCAAAACCGAGGCAATTTTCTTTACCTGCCCCTATACAAGCCGTACAAAAGTGGTCAACGGACGGGTAGTTTTTGTGACGCGCTCAAGCAAAGTGTCACAAAGTGTACCGTACACTCCTTTTTAAAAGTGTACGAGTATTAGATTTCACACGTTTTACCGATTTTCACTTTATAAAATGGACTTTGAGCAGTTGAAGAGTAAGTAGAATTTGAATATGTACTTCGATGTTTGTTTTAACCACTTTTTAGTCAGAATTTGTTAAAGCATAATATGTAAAAATTGGCATCACATAATACGGTGCACGTTTAAAAAATTTGCCAAAAAGTTAAAAGTTTTCCAGAGTTCTGCGTTAAGGTAACTTATGCATTGTAGATTGTAGATAGTTTGTATTAAACAGAATAAATAAAAAAGAAAGAAACTTCTTAAAAAATAACTGCTCAAGTTTCACCAATATTTTTTGGAACAATTTGCATTCTTAACAAAACAAGGTTGAAAAAGCCTGAGAGGCAGTTACTTTTTGTTTATTCTATAGCATAAAAGTTCAATTCGCAAGACACAACTTTCCTGTTCACAAAACTCTTTTATTCGTAAAAGTTATAAGACTTTTTTGTCTAAGTTTCCGCAAAAGCATCGTATAATGTGATGGTATAATGGGATCCATCAATTTTTACAAATTTTATTAAAAAAATTCTGATTCATATATAATTAAAACATACACAGACACAGTATATATTAAAGCTCTACTTAAACGCTGGTAACATTTTTGGAGTTCTGCAAGCTTTTTGGGATTTGGAACCACTGTGCGCTGAAAAGAAAAGGGAGAGAAGAACTTTAATAATACATATGTATGTATTTATATACATACTCGTACAATATAAAAGGGTAAAAATAGTGGAAAAACAATTATTAGTTAAAGGACTTTTACAAGGGATTATACATATATTTAATATACCGTAAATACGATGCATACGAGATATTGGCGATTCTGTTTAGCTGCGTGTACTCGTACCTTAGAAGTCTTGAGAACACACAAATAAGACCCACTAGAACATTTTCACTTGAGATCGATACAAATAATCACGGGCTGGCAGTTTTTACCTACTAGCATGTGAGTTCTTTAATCGTACAAGGTTGTCAAAAGAATTTACGGCTCTTACGCATATAAATCTCAAATCTTGCAAAAGCTGTGAAACATCGAAACGTTTATTGCAAGAGCTTCTAACTATTGTAGTTGCAGCTATAGCAAAAATATTGCTTCGTCCAATTTAGAATGTATAGAATATTAGCAAAAACTGAGTGTATTCAAACTCATTTAAACGAATTTAAATACTCGTACTTGTAAATCTATATCAAATAAGTACTCGTAAAATAAGATAAATAGAAAAGTATTGTATTAAATATTTTGAAAGAGGTTGTTGTTTTAGATTAGGTAGCTATTTTAAAAGAATTAATAAGAGTAAATAAAATTTTATCTAAGTCATTTATTGTAACAGATTAAACAATTATATTAATGAATACGTGTATCAATCATTACATTAGTATGATACAGTATCAAAAACTTGACATAAACCATACTCTTGAAAAACTTAAAAAACGCATTACGCATTAAATGAAAAATACCTAAATTTGAAATTTTATGAAACGCGTGTCAATAAAAACGGATTGAATGGATTTCTTGAATAAATTTTTGGATTGATTTTACGTGAACTTACGTGAGCGGAGAATTGGGCGATCTCGTCTACGCTCTAGTCTCCTTCGTAGATAATTTTCTTTCATTCTTTCTCACTCTCACACAACTTGGGTCAGTTTCCAACTACTCTAGAGCTCAATCGGCGAAAAAACGATAAAACTTTGCCAACAATTAACAATTGCGATTTGGAATTCTTGGTCTCTCTCGCAGAGGTAATTAGCTACAGTAACCGAATAAGTGTTGAAATTTTTCGGCGATATTGCTTTTGCTTGGACTTATTAAGCGCTTTAATCGTTTTCTGTGGCCGTAGGCGGCTCACGCCGGTTGGAGTGCCCTGCCTAGAAAACCGGTAACCTAGCAAATCGGTAACCGTTCGTTTTCAGAACGATTTGACGCATTGGAGGCCGACATTATTCCTGTTTTTTGTTACACACGTCCAACAGTGCTAAAACTGGCCCAAAATTAGACGTCCAGAATGCGATTTATAAAGAATAGCCGATATGTTTCAAATATTGTCATGTATTAATTTTCGAATGGATAATACACATAGTTTAATTTAAATTAAATTTTTGTGTTATTTTTTACAATTTAAAGTTCTATCGGGCTTGAAAACACACCCGCTATTTCCATAACTACTTGAAAATTACTCAATAAATGTTTGTGTAAAAATTTTGAATAATTTTCGTTAAACTTTTAAGTCCGTTGTAAAAATTTTATATACATATACAAAATTTTTTTGTTTGATACCATGTTTTGAATATTTCTTCTTCAAATATAATATGTATTATACGAATCTCAAAAGAGTCAAAAGAAAGTACTTACTCTTATGACTCTTTTGTGATTCGTAGTGCCTTCGTGGTATAAGCTATAGCTTGCAGACTAAAACTTCTGGTCAAAGTTGCTGGTAGTGGGCTCATCGATAAATAGAGAGAGAGAGAGAGCTGCGTGTGTAATAAAATCAGTTTTCATTAAGACTCGTTATAAGTTTATACAGCTGAAGTTATGATTATTGCGAAACAAGTTCTTGTAAGTGATTCTCTCTCTCACAAATCGAAAACTTTCTTGCATGAGAGTTTGAAAACTGCTGACTTTAGCAATTGCTTTATTTAGTTATTATTTTCCTTGATCATTTTGCTATGTCTTTTTGGTTAAAGTTTTTTGTGGTGACCCCCAGAAACTGAAACTTATCGCTGACAACTCAAAAAATTTGCTGGCGAGCAAATAGTTCTTTTTGGTTTGTGAAAAGACCAATAAAAACTTTGAATTTAAATTCGAAGGGATGAATCAAAAGAATTAAGGATTGAATAGAGGCATGAATAAAAGTATTAATTTCTTCGAAAATATCAGTTGTTTAGCGCTTTTAGTTATCCTTTAACGAAACAATTTTCGTCTTTCATTCGAACGTCAGAGTGAATAAACTCTAACCAAGTGTTTAATTTTGTCTGTCGTTGCTGCAAAGTTGAGTTGAGCTGAGTTTGGTTGCTGCAATATTATACTCCTGACTCTTTTTCTTTTGTTAGGAACAATAACCGTAAAGATTTATGCAAACAACAATCGTAATGATAAAGTTTCTTTAGCCGTTGGTGCTTCTGAACAGTTTTTGAAATTTTATAAAAAAATTTTGAGAAGAAATGCAAGGATAATCATACTTATAGTCAGCACAAGGACACAGATTGTTAAAAACGTGCAGGAAACTTAATAAGTTTAAAAGAAAATATCAAGCAAATTCAGTAAAATAACATAAAAGCAACTAGTTACAAAAACAACAAACTCAGCAGGCTTTTTTGAAGTCTTCAGAATACGTACATACTAAAAGTTTTAAGAACGGCCGTTGAAGAAGACTGCAATAATCTGTAATAAAATACAATCATCCAAAACATTTTTTATCTCATGCTAGTTTGTAGATTTCGCTTTTCTTATTCGTTTTATTTTTCCTCCTAACAAATTTTCTTCTCGTTTGAGAAAAATCCTCTCTGTTTTTAAGGATTGTGTGAGTATATTTATATTTATATGTATTTATTTGTACAGAAGCTTCAGAGGAATCCTTTTATTTAATAATAATTATTTAATTATCAAGCCAATTTTCCAATACAAAGAAAGAAGGAGATGTTATAAAATATTGTTTTTTGCTTAAAAAGTAAATTAATAAAAATCTTTTTCACTGAACTGGATCTCATGAATTCAACAGCGACAAGCAAGACGCTTTCTGGGATCTGGAAGAAAATTATACACCCAGCCACAACACTATACACACACTATATATGTACAACAAAGGATATATCTAGCATTTATTCTTTGCTTGTACCTTTTCTGAAAAGTTTTCGGCCCAATGGGAAGGCCCGAAAGGCTGATTTAATAATATATACAGACAATAGCTTCAGACACTCGGATAATTAACTTAATCCTAGTTAATGCATTGTAACCAATATAGTAACGAACGCTGGGCAAAAATTTACTACATACTGGTAAGTACTCGTACTTTTTGAATAAGTCACAAACTGAAAACAAAAACTGAAAATGCCCTTCCTTGCTGCTGTAGGGTATAGAAAAACAGAGAAAAAACAGAAATTTGTGAAAAACCTTGTTGAACTAAGGATTCAACGAAGTAAAGCATCCATCCTGTCGGAAGTGGTAAAAGTTTTCAAGGTTACCAAGTAGAAATATCTAGAAGCGTAAGTCCGTGTCGGCATGTGAGTGGGAGTGTGTGTCTGTATAGATATAGATATATATACACATGTGTGTGTGTGTGTGTGGTGGTAGATAAAAATGAAAAGCGTTTCAAGCTTTTCGGGTCCATGTTTTAAAGGGCATACTCTACTCTTTTACAAATAAGTCGTTTGAAAAGCAAATTGGCGATATGAAACCAAATTGCCAACAAAGATAAAAAAGTCAAAATTGAAAAATTACGTAAATCCGCCGAAATAGAAGAGTGCGGCCTAAAGCTTTTATACGGAAAAACAGACAATTTCCATTAAAACATTGCAAAAGTAAGAGGTTTTATGGTTTGAAAAAGATTGATTCAATCTGTTTTGATTTCGGTTATCAATCGCTGTTTCGGTTATCAATCCGTTATCTTTCGAACCACGAAATCAATCCCTCGGTACCCACAGCTTACACACCCACACTCAGACAGAGACTGTTACAAGTATTTTAAGTCGTTATATTTTTTTAAAAGGTAATATATTTTCCAAAAATTCATAAATGCTTTGCGGTATGTATCTAGATATACTTTTTATCCTTTTATCATGCTCATTTGCATTGTTAAAAGTTCCGTTAACCTAATATATTTGCCTCTGAAGTGTAGGTTAAAAGAGTCAACAATTTTCAAAAGAAGGCTTCAGTCACTTTCCATCAATAATTTAGTTATTTGGCAAAAATTTTGTTTGCACGCTTTTTGAGCCAAAAGAGTCTTAATTGAATTTTCATGCCAATTCGTCGAAAGTTTTATTTTAAAATTAATACATTCTTGGCTGAAGTTGCGTAACAGGGAAAGCGACGGCGAGGAAAAAAGTGTGGGAGACGTTAAAATAAAGCAACAGAATATTATAGTATCGACAATTTTTGCATTTTTCCCCCTTCAATGAATATTCATAAATTTTCAATTTCCCAAAAACTTTTGCTCTTCAAATTTTCTTCTTCTTTGGCTGCTTGAAAGAAGGAAGGCGCGAACTTCATGAGAAAATTTAAAAGGTAGCAAGGAGTAAAGATGGTGGATGACGACAATGGTGCAAGGAAGGGTAGGGAGATGGTAAAAAATTCCCTAAAGTTTTTCCGAAGGTTAAACTCTCATGCTAGAAAAGTATTTGACCGACAAACAATAAATATTTCAACATTTACAAAACATCGACAAAGATAAAGATGAGATAACAGACATATTTATACCCTACACCCGAAGGTTTGAGGTCTAAGGGATGAGGTATGAGGCAGAAGCATTGTCATGAAAGTTGCCACGAATATTCTCTTCCACTAAGTGCGCTTTGGTATCGAAAATGGAGAAAATCGAACGATTGCCACGCCTACTTTCAATCAATATTAATGAAATCAAATTTGAGAACTGAATTTCTCAACTCGTAGTTCGGATCTGAAGCTCAAGTTTCATTGCCATGTTAACCGTATTGGTGAGTTATCTCATAAATCTCTCATATATAATCTCCTGGTATATATGTATACCATACTATATAATGAGGATTTGTTGAGAAAAGCGGTGTTGTAAATGAGTATATGTCAAAATTTACTATCTGTAAATTAAATGAAAGTGACTAACCCAACAGCGCAATTTTTGAGAATACACGATGGAATGTTGCCAGGACCAGGATTATAAGTGCATTTAATGTCTTTTAGAGCATTAAGAAACATCCAATTCGTCGATAGGCTTGACAATAGAACTCGAAGAAACGTTATAAGAGTATGTGTCCGAGTAATAATTTATGGAAAAGAACGTCGATTTAAAGTAGTCGGCGAAAGGATCACAAATATTTGTGCATTGTCGGACTCCATATCTTCAAGCTTCATAAAAATTGGAAATACCGCACTCCTTCTTTTGGTATTTATTAAGTTCCAGAATGCTTTAGGATCACCGCGTATGTTTGATTTAACTTTAAAGATATATCTCTATATAAAAAGTGTTTTTTGGTTGCACAACCATTAGTTATGATAAAGGTGGAGAAGGCAGAGCAGCAGCAGCAGGTATATTTAGTATTTTCGGAATCGATCAAGTATATTTAGGAGCAGCAGTAGTTATTTTTGCAATTTGTGATGTATTTGCCTCGACATCATCACTAGTGCTGGCACCACGACCTCTGAGATTAAAAAGAGGTCAAATCGGACAGTGCAACGCTTACTTTTTAAAAATCGTAGGAAAGGAAGGTATAATATTAGGCAAATAATTTTTGAAAAATAATAAAGTGGCTTTAACGTAACAGTGCAAAAAATGGCTTTTGTGTATTTAAGCGCAAAACATGTACTCTTTCTCTTGCTATTGATACGACAAAAAATAAACCATAAATCCTTCATATTCCTTTAAAATTTCCGAGTCATATGTACGTAGTACGTACATGCATACATAATTGCGTTATTGATTGGTTTTAATGCGCCTCGTTCAACGCATGCTTTGTCTTCCAGCGTGTACTTACATTAGTCTTAACGACAACCAGAAAGTAAACAAATTTTATATTCACATGAGAAATTAAAGTTCTGCTGAAGGCCCCGCCATCATCGGCTGTCGTTATACGTCTTCCGGTATCAAACATCTGCCATTACTCTGCCGCACTAAAAATTAGCGGTCGCCAACATCCGCCAATACTCTGCCGCATCAGCAAGTCCTCGAAGCACCGACATCGCTTCGCAGGCAATGAGTTCAAATTTAATGCCGCATGACTGAACAAAACTGCAATGTCAGCAAATGATGCCACTTGATGAAGCCACATGGTCGTGGTGCTTGCTTTGTGTAGCACAAAGCGACACGCCTTCTGCGTCCACATCTGTTGATGGAGGCATCTAAATGGCTTAGGCCAAGCAATTGACTTGGAAAAGTATTTTGTCAGTGAGATTTGCTGTGTTGTTGGTGAGACGAGGAGGGGGATTGACGATGACATTAGTGTTGATGATGATGGTGATAATGTGCTACACAAAATGTGAGTAGCTTACGAGCATACTCGTACACGAAAATCCGTCTACATTTTTAAATTAAAATCACATTCAACGACTACGGAATGAGCATGAAACGTGCACGGAACGAGAAACTACTCAACAGTCGGCAGCTGGAAAAGAAAAAAGCTCTCCTGCGGGCACTATTCCAAAGTAAGCAAGCGACCATGACGTGTTGTATTTTTGTAAAAACAAAAATTAATTAAAAAATTAAATGTAATTTAAAAATCATGTTCACACAAGCGGAGGTAATTTTACCCATGAGCAAAATGCCGAGTTTGAAAACGATTCGTTTATCGCTAACAATTCGTTTATCGCTCGTTCTGCTTTCTTATTTTCCAAATTTGTTGTTGTTTACCAGCAAAAACAAGAACTCGAACAAAGCAGAACGAGTGATAAACGAATCGTTCAGAGATCGAAAATCTGCCCCTAGGTTTTTCTGCTCTGCTTTTCTGGGTAAAAAATTGAAGTGAAAATTTGAATCTGAGGAAGGAAATGTAAAATTTGTAGGAGGAGTCAAAATGCCTCCCTTGGTTGATAAAGGCGGTTCGAAAGTGCGGTACACCTAGTGTTGAAAATGTTGAAATTTCTAAATATAAACGAACAAGATAAATGGCAAATGGCAAAAGCCATGGATTGGTCGTGTGGTGAATATTTAAATTTACAGAACTATCAATACTCGAATCAATCGAGTATAACCCATCGAGTTTCGCTGACACATCTTCCATAGAAAAATTAATAAGCAGAGAAAAGTTTTGAACAATTTTTAATAAATAAATCTCGTAAAGTTACTCAGCTGCTGAATTGCGGCTTAAAGACTCAATTGCGGCTCAATATTTTTTATTTTATTTTAAAACTCGTTATATAATTATTTTTTAATTGTTTATATTACAGTTTCATATTTGCTTTTCATACTACTTATGTTATATAATTGACATTTACATGATAAACTAATTGAGTACGCTTTGACGGCACCATCTTATCTAGTAAAAGGTAAAAATGTTCGTTTTAAACCAACTTCGCACTCTGCAGTCCTTTTCGTTGTTCATCGCTCGTAAATCATAATAAGTTGACGGACGCATTGCCTACAGTAAAGTGTAGCACGATAAATTACGCAACAGAGAGCTTACGCACTTTACAGGAATCGGAAAGCACACAAACTGGTGCTCACACACACAGAAGCACACGCGCACATACGACACATACCATTCCTGTAGTTTCTGCTTTTATGAAAACACAAACGAATCACGCATGACACAACGAATCGTGTTGACACACACACAAATCATGACTATTTCACACATTATATAAAATCGATTATATTAATCGATTATATGTCACCGATTATATTCGATGACACAAAAGAGGGATCGCTGTGAAAACTTTCATGCATTTAGTTGGTATGCGAAAAAATAGAGACATGCGAGACTGAACCTATAAATTTGAGTCTGAGACAAAGCTATGAGATAGAGCTAATTTTGGTATGCGAAAGTACAGTCTCACTGTGCTGCCCAGATCTCGCTTTTTGTTATAGATTTCTATGCAGTTATTTTACCAATTATTAGTAAGTTATCCGGGCAACGAGATTTGTTTTCACTATATATTATATAGAGTTAAAAACAAAAGTTGAAATCCGGGATTTTCTACGAACCTTAAAAAATACCTTAATTTTTATAACATTGTCAAGTGTATCACCACGTGCTTATGGTACACCTAAAAAGTAGTCCGCCAAGCCATTGTACATTCTCTTCAGTTAATCTACACAATTCTCATTTACATTTGGAAATAATGTGGAAATGGTAGAGCTAAACTCAAGCTCTAAGCCTGAGATGGATCTAAATTTTAAGCTCTAAATTTCTATCGTAATTTTGCTTGCATAAAAAAATTAGATCAGTCTTAAAAAGGTTGAGATTTAAGACTAAGAAAACTTTTCGCATGCCAACCAATATCTCATCATTTTTGATCTCATATTCTCCTCATCTCTTTTCATCTCGCAAGATGCCTTTGACTTACAAGGTCAAATGCCAAAATTGATTTGTTTAATGTTTTTATTTTTTGCAACGTTTGCGTTTGGGTTTTTACATTTTCGGTGTTTATAGAATACCGAAATATTTGCCTCCTAAAGGAATATTTATCTCATTAAAACAAATGTCAATCTTACATTTAAGAAAGACATTTTAAAAGTTTACATTTAAGAAAGTATTTGGATAAAGACGCAATTTTATATCAAAGAGAGAAAATTACAGTTTGTTTAAAGCAAAATGCATGAGTTTTCGTCAATGATTCGTAAATGAATTTTCGGACTAGTGGGATTCCATAACCACATTCACGTGCACACACATACAGAAACATTCTAAGTCGATCAACTATGCTATTCGGAATATGATGAAGCTAATGGAAAGAATTATCTCTGGCTTTACAGTAAAGTAGACGATTTAAATCTGCTTTAGTTCAGTTCAGTTGTTGCCATAAATCGATAATTACTTTAGCTATAATTGCGAATTAATATCAGGCACGTGCGCTAAAAATGTATGAGAGAAGAACGTGCTGTAAAGTTATTTGCGTACAGTTAAAATATAATAAGTTTAACTATAGTGAGTTTTTATAAAAAAAACCGATATTTTTCAGGGAAATGAAAATATACGAGTACTTGTTTATAAGAAAAGGGACGAGCGGATATATAAACGGCCATCGATCAACCTTTTTTATAGTCTTTCGCTCTCTAATGAGCACAAAAGCCTTTCCTCAGAAAAGGCCTTCAGGCCTTTTTAATAAAAATAAAATCTCGAAACAAATTTGCATGGAAATTGAGTATATTCCAAGCCAGTTTCTTAGCGTTTGCGTAAAGATTTGACCTACATGACTATAAGGTACAGCTGACTCCAGAAATGAAGTCCTTTTGTTGAAGGACCCTATACATAGAATTAACGAATTGAATATGAGTGAAATCCTTCAATCAGAAGGTTAATTAGTTGCTCAGTCACGGAAAGTGTATCAGAATGAAGTTAATTTCTGAGTCCGTTCATAGTGTACCAAATAATGCACTAAGTGTAGATATGTATATCAATGTCAAGGAAGAAAAGAAAAACGCCACGATTTGGGATGAACTCGGTAGTCATGGAATGAGAAGACCTATTCCCTTCTGGACGAAAATGTGGCATTTACTCGTATGTCCCTTTGTCAGGTGTAGACGAGCATAAAATTTAATAAACTGGGTTAAAGAAAAAAAATTTATAATGTTATACATTATCATGTCATACATATGTACATCATACAATGTATACATTGTCATACATTGATAAAGAAGGCTTACGTGTGAAAACTCATCAGAGGCAAACTTTGGAAGAAATTCACTTTATGCTCGGAAAACAATGACACAGTGACATGGAAAATTTATAAAATAAGTTTAAAGCAGTGTTAGGCATACAGATTACAAATTACTCGTATATGCAAAAAAGAATCTGTAGAACGCAATCCATGAAATTTTCTTTCGTACATTTTTTATACGTTTTTATGGAAAAATGATCAGATATTTTATACTCGAGTATAGTGTTCAGTGTTTATTTGTCTTTAATATTTAATTTATTTGTGTTTAATTTGTCTTTAATAATTGTCTTATAGAAAACAATTATTTGAAGGCGGCGCTGCCGTGTGTAAAGCACGTCAATTTAGTGGCAAACCATTTCTATATAATTTTACTGGGGAATAATAATATTGCCCTTTACAATCACAAAATCAATGGATGGTCACGTGACTTCTCAGGAGCTGATGTTTATAGCCTTCAGAAAAATAAAAAACTAACAAGTAAGAGTTATGAGCTCGATTGAAAGGTGTTCGAATAAATGCTGATGACAGGTGAAGAGCATCAACAGCAAGTTGCAGCGATTGTTTTGCCTGAGAGTCGTTCTGCATTCTGCAATAAGCTCTATAAATTTCCACGTGCCTCAATTGCAATAGAAATTGACAACATCATCAAGGAAAACGTGAAAGAAAACTTTAAGAAGATTCTTTCCAGTCGAGACGTTCGAGAATAGCGCAAAAAAGGGTAGAGAAAAAGGGATGATGATAAACCTTCGCAAAGACCGCAACCGATTTGTTTTGCTGGCTACGAATTCGACGAAGATGAGAGAAGTTGATAAACCGAGAAAAATTAAATAGATTTTAAGTTCTTTCAGTTGTCACTTTATTCATCGCTTCCCAGAGTCGCTGTTACTTGTAGCAGGTCAAATTGTGGGTCTGCCCTCAAGCAAGTGGAGTTATGAGCATTCTTCAATCATGCCCTGATATCAAATCATTACAAACTGAACTTGATTTGGAACTAAATATGTGCCTTACTTTCTCCATGAGAAAGTTTTTCAAAAAGGCGGTATCCGCAACCCCATGCCAAGCGGCACTTCTCTTGGCGGGTAACTGTCCTATTGGAGGTGTCTCCCACACAGATGTTCTGCCTTGCGAACCTTCTGAGGACGACAGGCGCACACTTATGCAATGCGCGTGACAAGTATCATCTCTCCACCCTCAAGATATGATACCTTTGCTTGACCCCAATTAATTTATGTTAATCTATCCTATCTTTTCTAAACAAAACCTAATTATATACCTTAATTACAGTAACCGTCACCACACAGTCGTCATTCACATTTAATTTTTATTAAATAATTCGATTAATTAAAACAATTCTTTCTTTACGCCCCGTTTCAGCATACAAAATCGTTTTGCGTGTATCCTTCAAGCGAATTCTTCTTTTTCTACCCACTAAAATACAATACAATTTTTAGTTTTATTTCCATTTCACGCACGTGCTTTTGTTTTGAAATCCAAAAAAAAGAGAGAATTTTGCAAAAGCAAATGATCAGCTCAGAATGGTATTAATTTCAAGTGACAGCTCTATTAATTTAACCAAAAAACAAAAAAAACAGTAAAACCAACTCTCTGAACTCGGCTGAGAAGGTATGACACGACAAACCATCGCACGGTTTTTATAAGCCTCAGCCTCTGTCTAGGACAGGAAATCGTATCGCGTAATAAATTGACTTAGCGTCGTCTGTTTTATGGTGTCTCGTTGCGAACACCGTGTAAATTTTGACAGCTTTCACGGTATCTCGCTAACTCGCCGAATGAGAAATTTAGTCCAAGGTAAAAAATGTATAAAAATTAGATTTCAAAGTAAGGCGTAAAGTTCATATCTTTGAAAAAACATAAACGAATCACGCATAATATTTCACCATCGTGCATGAATCGTGCTGATTTGTACAAGCAAAATATTTCGAGTTTAATAATTAAAAAAAAATCGAGTTTTTTGAGGAGGCTGGGAAAGGGAGACAAGAGAAGAAGGAATTTTAATTGCCAGAAATATAGGATTTTTTAGTTCCATGATCATTGAAGAATTATTAATACTTTTGCCATAGATACGACGCAATTCCGAAAATTCACATCAAAAGATTCGAGTTCGAACTGAATTCGATAACAGTGAAAGAATTGCGATCGATGTAGAATTTGTCGGCAATGACTGAAAGACTGACCGATGACGAAATGGTTATCCGTGAATAAAAGCTGAAGAAAACGCTATAGTAACATTTTGCTTTTACTCACTAGAAAATGAATTTATGCGCAACCCTCATCGGTTTGTTAACAATAATATTTCAGAAACTAGCAGTTAAGAAAGAAATATTTGATTGTATAAAATGTCCACATGTATGTAGACTTATAAAATATAGAAATAAAGGCAAGTATAGCACAGTTTTTTGATAATTGAAGCCGGCCTTTTTCACAGATTAAAAAACTGTGAAAACTTATTATTTTGCTCATTCTTCCTGCTATTTTAACGCAGGAGTGCAAGTTCCTCACAAATAGTAATTCTGAGTGTTCAGCACCTCATTCCGCTTTGGAATGTTTGGATAAGTTTTCATGACTGATTCATCAACGATTTGTCATGAATGAAGTGTTTCTACCCGGTATTTATCAATTTGCAAAATTGTATATTTGCCCGTGTGTGTCCGTTAGTATTTCATGCAAATATTTCGCCATCAAAAGTGTGCAAAAAACAACTTGCAACACACATACACAAGAATACAACTACATTTAATTGAATTATGAGTACCTTTTGATTGCGACAAAAAGCCACTTGAATTTGATAGGCTTTAGAATATTTTAGGATGTTTTTAATGGACACAGACCACGCGAATGTATGAAAATTTGAAACACTTCAGTTTATAAAAAAGGCATCCAGTGCAGTTTATAACAGTAATGAAAAATGGAAAAAAATCACCGGTGTCAAATATAGTTAATAAAATTATGACACCTTTGATATCATCGGCATCATAAATACATAAATACGAGTAATTGAAAATGTCCTCGGATAATATGGAAAGAAAAATTTGAGTTTTTAACACAGTACTCGTACGAGTATCTCACAAAATATCATATTTTTTGTACTAGCAATATTTATTCCCTTCACCCGAAGGGTGAATTCATTCATTCATGAAGGGTATATTCACTTCGTTTTTCTGTTTGTAACGCATTAAAGGTGGGGTGGTAGGTATAGAAAAGTATATATATTTCCACTCAAATTCACCTCTTGATTCGATTTAGCCCTGTCCATCCGTCTGTCTGTGTGTCTGTCACTCCGTCCGTCACTGATTTATAAATTTTGTGTTTCTTTGCAGCAGTGGCAGTAAGAACTGTTACTGCAGCGCGAAAGTAAGAACTGCCAAAACTTTCTGTGTTTTGTAATTCGGAATTTTCCAACTGTTTATGTATGTATGTATGTAGAAAAAATTTAACTATACAGGGTTGGAAGAATGTTATATTTTTATACATTTTCGGATGACTGGAAAAAGTCGTTTGTCTCCGTGGAATTGACGAAAAAAGTAGATAATTAATTACTTTTCTTTGAAAAATGGTTCAAATTTTAAACTATTTTCCACTATTTTTAGCATTTATTGTAATAACGGAACAATTGAATTAATATACCCTTCGCAAAATCATCGACATGAATAAATAGTAACTACGACAAAAAAGTCAAAAAAATTATTTCGAAGAATAGTAGTAAAACTTTCTGAATTTTTTTAAATTTAATTACCAAGTGGAGCTCAACGATAATTGCAGCATTCGCTTGATGTCACTTTTCCGGAATGAAGTATTCCGACTTACACTTTGCAAGAATTTGATCCATGCGAAGTGTGTGAATGCTATACCCTTTAACTGAACCGTTATGTCCGATATGCAGCGAACTAATTCACGGTACGCCTTTCTACTTTATGTACATATGTATGTATGTATTTAATCTGTGAAGAAATTCGTAGCGTTATTACAAATATTAATATATTATAAACCTTTTTTTTTTCTCCTTAAGGCAAATAAACGATTTTGAAACAAAAATATCATGCGCATACTCTTCAAGACCGAAGTCGGAATTTCGAAGCAGCCAGTAAAGGGGACGATTGGATTGCACTTGCTACTTCGTTAGGGATTAAATGCAAAACGGCGTATACGTGGGTGTCCCAAGGACGCGTGGATTTTCAAAAAAAGGCGGAATGAAGCGGAGAATCCTATCCGAAACCGAGGGGGATGATCGGGTGCGTGGAAAGCAACCGCAGAATCTCATATCAATCTCAAAGGAGATTGCGGCGTTTCTAGCGTTAGCAACTGCTAGTTTTATTCCCCAAAAAGGTAATATCTAATAAGAAAAAGAGAGCGGCATACGTGGCCAGCCTAAACAGATATATTCAGGCAGGCAAACAAATTATTTGGATCGACGAAACCATTTTTAATTTGTTCTGCCGTCACAGTAGAGGCCGCTCCAAAATCGGACACTGTGCTGTGCAAGTCCTTCTATCGTCGCGGGGTGCTAATGTGCATCTAATAGGGGCCATATCAACCTCTGAGGTAGTTGTGGACAAACGCAGAGGTTCGTTTAAAGCTGCCACTGCCAGCGACTGGATTGCTATGGTTATCCAGAAGTGGCAAGGCAATGGCAATGCTCTGGACGAATTAGTGATTGTTTGCGATAACGCGCTGTGTCATTCTTTATTGGAATCTGCACTTGCTCAGCACTCAAGTGATCAGAAAAAAGTTTTGCGTCGGGGGCCATATTGGCTAATGCTTGGGTTGACCGAGCAGCGACTGGCGTGGAAGCCGTTATTGACAACGCGATTTTAACAATAACGAACGGAGATTGTTTCAGAGCAGTACAGCACTGCTCAACCCATCACCCAAGGGCACTTTCGCTGAAGGATATAATGGTTGGGGAGTGAGCACCCATCCTTTTTATTATTGTTGTTGTTTTTGTTACAGTTATTTTTTGTTGTGGTCATTGTTATTGTCGTAGATTTTGTTCACTCCTTTGAGCTTTCTTGTTCCATTGCAATAAACGCTAAGAATAGTGGGCGGTTTAAAATTTGAACCATTTTTGCAAGGAGAGTAATTCATTATCTACTTGTTTCGACAATTCCAAGGCAAAAAAATATAACATTCTTTCATAAATAGTTGAAAATTTCTGAATTACAATTCAAAAATTCTGAATTACAATTGAACATTTCTGAACTACAAAATTTCAGAGAAAGAAAGTGGGAAAGGTGTAGTCTGCACAAACCTGGTCCTTAGATCTATGTAGATATAAATGTCTATGGACATAAGGGTTAATTGAATCATCAAATCTTCAATAGAGACAGGTAAGCTCTCGCTTGTATTATTTAAAAAAATGGCGTCACGTCCAGATGACTTAATTGGCAAAGAATTCGATTAAAGAAATTGATTATTTCGAGTGTAGACAGTGCACGAGACCAATGAGACAAAGTTCGGCTAAGTTTTTGTGATGATGCAGTAGAATTTCATCAGACTTTATTTGTCAGGTACAAAATTATTATTTAGAGCGGCTGCGAGATGTGAATGACCCCTCGTGCATCCCAAAAAACTGTGGCCATGACCTTGTTGGTCGACAGAACCAACCTTGGCCTTCTTTGATGCACGTTCCTGGAGAAACTCACTGTCTCGATTGTTCTTTGATCCAGGTGTGGTGTGGTGGGATGGATTCATGTTTCGTCTACGGTAACGAAATGGCGCAAAAATTCGTTCGCATTGCGCCACATCGCAAAACACTCCTTTGAAGTGGTGGAAGCGCAATCGCGACACTTTTCATGTCCAATAGCTTTTTCATGTCCAAATATTCGTGTAGAATGGGATGTACCCGCTCAGTTGAGATGCCTAGATCCTCAGCCACCTCACGCACTTTTATTCTCCGATCGTCCAATAACATTCCATGAATATTATCGACGATTTCTAGCGTGACGACCTGAACTCTTTTGAGCGACCTGAACGTTCAGCGTCTCTTGTGCCCAGCGACCACAACGGAACTCAGTAACCATTGAAATGGATGGTGCAGAGTCTCCAGTATTTATAGTCTTTTCTTGGTTTCGGTGATGGTTTTTTTACGCAAAAAATAATGGATGGTTTTTTACGCTTTCACACGAAATCCACTCTTTTCCATTTTCGTTAAAGTTCACGAGGTTGTCTGCTTTCAATGGTTGTCAAACACAAACTGAAAGGCGAAGCTTGCTCAAAATTTTACAGCAGTATATTAATTGTAGACTTTTCAAAATGTACAATTATTGTAACCGCAGAATACTGCGATGCGCGAATCTCTCTCTCGTCGCGCGATGCCCTTAAATAGACATCGCGTGATGCTGTTAAAAATTTGTTCACATTCCATATTTCTGGAAACATGTGCTTGCTTCTGCAATTTGTTCGCCGCCACCAGCCCCTCACCAATTGCCTTGCAAATCTTGTCCTTTTCCAATATATTTTTATTCCCTAGAAAGAACAGATAGTATAGCACTCCGTTGCGCTGAACATTTTATATTCCGCATTCATATTTTATTTGCATTTTAAAAATTTGTGGAAATTTTTTGTAAATTTAACTTTTACTTGTAAATTTGAATAAATTTTGAAGTCTAAAACATATGGTTCTAGTTTACATTTTCTATACAAAAGCAACGAGTAAAAGCAGCGAAACAACAAATCCTCAGGTTTTTCGGTAAGAGGTGGCCATTTTTTTTCTGAGAGTGAGTAAAAACAAAGACTGTAAAAACCAAGAGAGCAGCGCGATAGAATAGATCTATCGAATCGCGACACATCGCTAATGAATGTTTGTGTGTCCCTTATGCATTCCTAAACCTTTCATCCGATTGGTTTGGATTATTTTATTAAAGTGTGTTTTACTTACTGAAAAGCATTTTCGCACATTCGTAATTTCTGTTATTCGTGACTGATGGTAACCCCGTGACGCTAGGTGCCCGTTGCCGAAGCGATGCGAGCTAGTTTAATATGAAGTCAAGCAAAAAGATCAAAGGACAAATAAAGGCAATTAAAATAAAATGTTTTTAATCACGAAAATTGAAATATTGCACTTTAAGAACGACACTGATGTGTTTTATCATTAAATATGAATAAGGTATAAGATTGATAAAAAATGTTACGTTAAAACGCTCGTTCTCCAATGAAGATCGAGCTTATTCAGTTTTGTTGAAACCACGACAATGACTGGATTATCTTGTCAGCTGACATTGTCAATTAACATGCGCAATGCTGTACGCAACGCTTTCGACATGGAAAATTATTTCGCGTCATTTCGCTGCCGGTGCCGGCACTGGTGCGCAAAATAAAATCGCAGGCTTATACTTATATAATAAGCGGCATAAAAGAAACAAAATCTCAGTCAAACCATCAACAACAATGAAAATTAATTTCCAGAGTCACTGTTGTATTTGCGTTTGAGTAGGTTTCGTTATCGATTGATGGACCAACATTCGTTTATTGTAGTTCTCATCAAAGATTGTTATTTTTAGGAATAAACCAAATTAAATCTTTAATTAGGAATTTTCAACAAATTAGCAATTTATTGAAATACTTTTAGTTTTTTCACTTGAAATGGTAATATAATTATCTCGGATAGTTTTTGTGGATTTTCATTATTTAAAAATGAATTATTAACCTCATGAAAGTTACAAAAGCTATTGTACCTTTTCATGGCTCCAAACAAAATTATAAGGTTGTCAAAATATAAAAAATAAGCCGAAATAGGTATAATAATAATATAATATTATAATAATGATATAAATAAAATAATAAAGGGAAAATATCTAAAGCCTTTTATCTTTCGGAAGACCATGTCTTCCATGGGAAGCGCTGTCGCATGATGTGTAGAGGACCCACCGTGGGTGGAACAGAAATTTGAGACTTGGCTAAAGTTTTTATCTTTGACCATATTATCTCAATGGGATTGAGGATTGGCGAATTTGGCCCAAGACATTATTATTACATTAATATTATTATTAGAATAAGGATTAATATTAACATTTGAATAAGGATAAATATTACTAATAAGATACATACTTGGAAACTCTGTACATATACATTTTTTTATATTTATTAACGAAATTCATATTTTTCTTAACTACAAATGAAAAATTCTGAACTACAAATAAAAATTCTAAACTACAATTGAAAATTTCTGAACTACAATTGAAAATTTCTGAAATACAAATGAAAAATCTGAACTTCAAATGGAATTTCTGAACTACAAATGAAAAATTCTGAAATACAATTGAAAAATTCTGAACTACAAATAAAAATTCTAAACTACAACGAAAATTTCTGAACTACAATTGAAAAATTCTGAACTACAAATAAAAATTCTAAACTACAATGAAAATTTCTGAACTACAATTGAAAAATTCTGAACTACAATTGAAAAAGGTGTAGTAGTGTGGACCAACTTACACCACCTCTGTCGGCATAATTGTGTAAAGGTAGTCAGGCGAGAAGTGTATAATTGATCAAAAAGCGATCAATACAGTTAATTTACCCGAAATAATTCAGTAAAAATAAACATTTTCATATTTGAATGTAATAGATCAAAATCTAAACTGCGTAAAATACCGTACAGTACCAAAAAAAGGTTGAATGTCTTGCCGGGGCTGCACAATCCAGAGAAGCCAGCAGCACCAATGTTCGATTCTGTTCGAATCTGGGAAAAAAAGCAGATACTCACACCACACCTTACTGTATAAGCTGCATGTGGCATATGTAAAATACAGTACCGTACAGTACTGTACAGTACATAAAAAAATTTGCTGGTGCTGCACGTTTTATGTTTTCGCGTCAAATTTTGGACAACAAATTTTCGAACAGGGCAAATCGGTTCTTATTGGGAAGAGTTCTCAATCTACTGTTGTTATGATTGTTGTACGTACTTTAGTAATCAACCACCACCACAACCAAAATGTTCATATAATTACATATGTCAGAACCACCCTCCCCAAACCAAAAAAATTTACAACTACTTAGCTAATACTCCAAACAATGAATTTTTTGAATTCGTTTGAAAATATCTGCAGTCGCATTTGGGAAGCACTAAATTGGATTAGTTTTCAAATAGTTGCAGTTGTCAAAGTTCTAAGAGTACTGCATTAGTTAGATAAGAGAGCTTTGTTTATTTCAATTAACCTTATTATCAATAAAAGGAAATCCGCGGCCATTTTTGGGTATGTTAAAACATGTTACAGGCTATTCTCGTAGTAAAATTTGACAACGTTAACATCTCTATTTTTTGGAAACTTGTCCCTATGCCTATTCCGACTGTCAAATAAAAGCACCTTTCTTTGCAATATTGTCAGGTACCGAACTGGTCTTGACAGCGAACTTTTATTCGATTTGTAAAAAAGCCTGTTTGTGGAGCATTTCCCTCTCCCTTTCTTCACACAAAAAAACGTGTTATTATTTTGATATGTACAATTTGGTTGTTGCCCCGTTACGGGGCTAATCTCGTAGTCAAATTTTAGTTGACAGCGAAATTTTATTCGATGTAGAGAAAAAACCCGTTTGTTCACAATTTCCCTGTAACGAGTAACTGTTACGAGTTAATTCTATTAATATAAATATATACAATTAAAAGCTATTGCTACTTTGTAAGCTATTGGGAATTTCCTAAGCTTCTGGTATGTCAAGTTGACTACGAGAATACGAAGTTTCAAACAATGACAATATAGCAGACAACCTGACAGCAGTCTGTCAACTTGACTGCAAGAATAGCATTGTAAGTTATAATTAGAATCAAATAATTTTAATTGAAAAATAATACTGGAAGAAACCATAATATCATTAAGAATTTTATTTATTACTTTATTATTACTTTAATTATTATTTGTTGAGGAAGTTATACTACAAAGGAGTTCCGTATAATGAGCACTCTTATGACACGAATTCTATAACGCGAAGAAAATTTTTTGGCTAGATCTCATACTTCGCGACAAACAATCCGGCATAACGTATAAGATGAATTTAACTTTTCTAAACATATAGTTCTAGTCCTTTTGTGGGAAACAAAAATATACATAAAATATATACATATTTTTACCTTTGTATCTTAGTTAGTTGCCACGAACGAAAAATCTAAACTAGTGTTGGGAACTATCGAGTGATTTCAACTATCGATAGTTAGTTACTGAATGATTTTAACTATCGAATGATTTTTTTCACTCATTCATTCATTCATTCGATCTATGTATTTCTAAAAACTATCGAGCGATTCACTCGTTAATAGCTTTTAGCTCGGAGTAGGTAGGGGTGTAAAATTTTTTTTACTCTGGTAAGAAAAATAGCTAAAATTTGTTTCTAGCTGTGCCAATTCGTCGAATAAATTTAATTTAAATTTCAAAGAAACTAATAAACATAAATCATACACTGCAGTTTAAAAGATTAAAGAGACTGATATGTGAAAAACAGGTCAACAGTTTGCAGCTCCTACGTTTAATTAATGTACAATATAGCTATTATAGTTATAATGTAATATATTAAAATTATTATTTAATTGGTTATTTTCATTTTTTTAAGAACAATTAACTTTGATTTTGACTTTCAACGTTTTCTATATCAAGGCCTTTCAACGTTTTCTTTGATTTTGACTTTCAACGTTTTCTATATCAAGGCCTTTCAACGTTTTCTTTGATTTTTACTTTCAACGTTTTCTATATCAAGGCCTTACTTATTGAATAATTTCTAAATTACTAAAAACTATCGAATAATTCAACCATTATATTATTCGATAGTGAATTACTAAAAACTATCGAATAATTCAACCATTATATTATTCGATAGTTTTTAGTAAAAACTATCGAATGAATAATTTGTAAACTATCGAATAAATGAATAATTTGTAACTATCGAATAACTCGATAGTTTTTATTCGATAGTTCCCAACACTAATCTAAACCTCCCCTTCAGTTGTTCGGTCAGAAACGTGGCGCAATAGGTCTGTGTGTGTAAAAGTTCAAGTAAGTTTGTCGATATTAGTATTATTTTTAAAACATACACAGGTATTTTATATTTTTATATTCGGCATTTAATATTATACAGAATTTATATAATTCTGCATATAATTTAAATTATACAGGTTTATGATGGTTTTTTCAATAAAAACTGAAAGGGTAAATGTTTTATTAAATTCAACTTCTTTAATTTTCTTTCTAGAAGCTTCATCGCATTAGAAAGCAATGCAAATAATGTAATTAGAAGTTTATGTATCTTTTATGTTATATTTATAAGATCGTAATATTAATTTTATTCGAGATTTCCTTCGGAGAATCAGTTATTTATTTATGATTACAACCCAAAGGTTAAGGGTGCCTTTTACAGCAATGCTCAGCTTTCGTGTAGCATAAAGTTGAACAGCTGATTGCTGTCAAAGTAATCAGTTGGCAGTCAGTCGTTTTGCCAAATAACCGGGATCTGTGCAGGCTGTCGTTTAGTGTTGAAGGATGGAAAGTGTTGTAAAAATTGTGAAAAGAAATTTAAAATTCTTAAGCTTTGCGACGCGTTTTTCTGAGCTGAAAAAACCGTACAGCGTTTTGCCAGTCTTTAAGTAAATTATCTGCCCTTCAGTTCTGTGAATGAAAGCCAGAATCTATTGCCAAAGATTTTACTATACTATAGTCTTTGCTATTGCTAAAGTTTAGCAAGGACGTAAACCTATATCGTGTGCAAACAGATAAAGCTTTTTGAACAACTTCTGCAGTGTTGCCAATACATTACATTTATTTTCGAAGTAATTTCTTAACCTCTTCTTAAAAATGCCCAAAAAGTTTCTTTACTTTGGATTTGGCAGCAACATGTTGGCCAAGAGGATCCATATTAAGAATCCCACAGCGGTACGCCTTGGTGGTGGGAAACTGCAGGTTTGTATTTGGAATAATCTTGAAAAGGATCTCAATTTTTGGTAGTTCTTCATAGGAATACCGCCTCGACTTTCACACCAGCTCAAAAAAATGGCTTGGTGCACCAGCGACCATAGTACCGACTCCTGGAAAGCATGTATTAGGCTCAATTTGGGAGATCGATATGTGTAACATGGCAGATTTGGATTGGTGAGTCAACCTCCAGTTATTTACCCTTCTCACTCCTTCTTATTTTTGTTGTTGTTTCTTAATCCTCACAGTCAAGAGGGTGTTCCTCAAGGTATCTACATTCCAGTTACGCTGCCCATTCTATGCCTGAAGTCAAATAAAACGCTCTGTTGTCGTGCTTATTATTTGACAAAACAGCCTCTGGAGGATCTGAGCACATACCCGAAGGACGCGGTGCCATACGAACGGCAGCCATCGAAGACTTACTTGAAGACACTCATCAAGGGCGCCATCGAGACCGGCATCGAACCGGATTACGTCGAGTGGCTGAAGTCCGTGAAGCACAATGGCAAGATAGTCGATGCACTGGAGGAGAAGCTGGAGTTGCATGACTTGCGTATTTAGAAGTAGTTTAATCTTTCCGAAGGATGCGATAAATAAAAGTTGTTCGCATCTTGCACTCCAAGAAGGAAGCATAATTATTTTTAATCACTTATTTATGATGATTACCAAAAGTTGTCTGCTGACCGTTTTGTGCAGCTACTTTTGGCATAAAAGCCAGGCACGATGGAAGGATTTTTGAAAGGAAAAAGCTGTTCTTTGACTGGTACTTGGAAACTTCGACCTTTTCTTAGGTAGTGTTGAGAAGAGTACAATTAAAGTGCAATTTGCCACCTCCTCTCTCTATCCCGATACGCTCCGCCGTCTCCAGCAACCGAATTACTTCGACTGCGTACCGAGTCGCCTCTGCTCCGGTTATTAATTTAAATTTTACTTCCTTGCGAGACCTTGCGAGTGTATTCGGTGAGAATACTTCGCACAAAACTAACAATTTTAATAATATTCTATTTATGACGACTTCGTCGACTACCAGACGGTTTCAGCTAATTTCACCTCTCCCGTATTCCGCTCCGTGTTCTTACCGATGAGTTGTTGTTTGGTGTGCACAATGAGCCAGTGTGGTAACGCCATGGCACTTTCTTTGACTGTGGATTTGTGCTGCCACCTCTCGAAAGAAGTTCAAATAAGTTTGACCTGCCAACTTGTTGTCGATTTCTTGATGGCAGCTGAAAAGGACCAAAAGACAGAGAGGCCATGCCAGGCTTTTCCTAAGAAGGGGTCGGTGTGTGCGGGAGTGGAGAGAGCAAAATTCTCAAGTTAATGCAATTTTTGTAACTTTGTTGTTCTTGTTGTTCCGCGTTGTTGGTTGGTGCTGGCAAAACTTTGAACTTAGCGCGGTATAACTTCTTGTTTGGCATTTTAACAATACCGTTTCTGGCTATTGTTGTTGTTGATTTTATTGCTGTTGTTGTTGTTCGTGTTTTGGTCGATACATTTCAAAGAGTCTTTGGTGTTGGTGTGTTACTTTAAATTAACTTGTAAGTTTCTTTCGCTTTTGTTTTGTTGGGTTTTTGTTGTAACAATGTCGGAGAAGGTTTATATTTTAATCGCCAAGGAGTTGAAAGTTTAGAAAGTTCTTAGTTAAGACCAATCGGTCGGTGGGAACAAAGGAGGGGAAACTTTTCAGCAGAGGAAGAAAGGAGTTATAGTAAGAATTTAAGTACTTTTTAATGTTTGGAAATAATCTTATGGGTTTCGCTACATCGTCCTTGCGATCTTCTTTTCATTACGTAGAATAATTCATAATTTATTCATTTTATCAAAACTCTTTTCAATTTTTTATAATTTTGAAATGAAATTTTTTGCAGATGATGAGTCATGCTTCCTCTCCTAAAATGTACAAAGCCATTTGTCGAAAATGTTTCTATGCATCTCTGGATCTTTTCTGTTCATCCCTTCCGTCTGTGCTTTGGAAACTTGATGCATAAACGTATTTGCATAAACTGCACGTGCCACGTGACCGTGTGCAGCGACACCAGCTTAATTAAAAAAAGCCCCAAAACATGGCGGGGCTCCACCCTTCGGCAAAAATCAGCTCGGTGACAACTAACGCGAACAGGACTAACGTGGCGGCCACCAAGGCATCATTTGAAGCGAACCAATTTAATGACTTCATCGCATGCAATCCGCCTGTTGACAACACCGCCTCTCAAGTGTTGCAGTTGTCCGTTTACGAGCAGTCTCTGGTTTATTTTCTTTGGAGCGAACGAAAAAAGCAGCCAAGAACTGTTTTCCCGAGGGACATACCCGGATTTGATGCAAAAAAAGAAAGGGGTAGTAGGCGTGGCTGTCAGAGCATAGGAAGAGAAGCATAAATGCACAAATGATTTGAACAACAAATCCTGGCATGTGGTCAACATTTAAGTGTAATTAATGCCTCAGGCGATCGCATCGGCTGCAGCGGCTGCTGCAATTGAGCGATGTTTTTACCGATCTGGCAGCGCTGCCGCTTGCCCGGATGCCCTGTTGATGTTGTGGTGGCTTCCGGGCGGTTTCGAGAGGACAATCGTGTGGTTTTATTGGATTTCGCTCGAAATGAAAAATAAATATTGCAGCAAATTTGATTATGAAAACCAGCAGATAATAGAAAATGTTGCATTAATGCAACCGAATGTCATTGTGTGAGTATGTATTTGCGCGCGTGCATGTGTGTGCAGTTGAATTATTAAAGGAGCGCCTCGGGGCGTCCAAAGTGTGCACACACAAAAACAAAAATGCATTTAGTTTTGTTGTTATTATTATTGACATGAATGTTCGTAGCATTGCACGAGTCGAAACGACGACGCGGCGATGGCGGCTACTATGACTGTTTTGTTGGAAAGCATCAAAAATAATTGCAGCCAGAAGAATATTTTGTGTACAATTAAAAAAAAATTGGCAACGTTGTTGTTGTTGTTGTTGTTATGTTGAAAGAACGAAACTAAAACATTCTTGAGGAATGTGTGAAGCAGACAAACCATGTCGAAGATCTTCTGGAAGTCCGAAGGGCGGCAAGTGACCGAATCGAATCAAGACATCAAGGAAGGGAAGCATAAAAGAGAATTAGTAAATTTAATTGGATTTCAAGTCATTTTTCTTAATGTGACTGCAGTAAAACCGAGTATGAGCGTTAATTTCGGCCTGGCCAAAGCTCATTTACCCTACGCCCGCATCGGTCGAAGTGATTGCAAAAAGTGGGCGGGTGACACCTACTTTCATTTTATTCGTAGATAGTAAATTTTAATCTGTTAACTCATTTACAACACCGGTTTTCTAAAACAAACACCACATTATATGGTATGCTATCCCAGTGGGCGGACCACTCCCATTTCTGAAAGTATCTTTTAGTCTAAGATAGCGGAAATAAAAGTTTAGCTGAAAATTTCCTCTACAAGCTGAGAAATTGAGCTATAAGCATGGATGAATCCATATTACCTATACAAAGTAGGCGTGGCACTGCTCAGAATTTTTTCCCATTTGTAATACCAAATAGCACAGTATAACAAAGAATATTTGTGTCAAATTTCTTGACGATACCTCTCTTTGTTCTTCTGTAATCGTGATTTTTACAGACGGACAGACAGACGGTGATTCTCAGCCAGAATATATATACTTTTTTATATCTGGCACACCTCCTTTAATGCGTTACAAACGGAAGAACAAATTGAATGAAAGAAAGAATTTGACAAAGTTAACTTTTAATAGTTTAATGACATCACATTATAAACTATTATAAATTTAAGTACTTAAAGTAAGATATAAAATAGGACGGTGTTTTTTCAACTCTTCCACTCTTCTCTTCCAACTCTTCCACGATTTTCACACACTATAACACACTATAACTCGGTGCAACAACCGAGTCAATGATTGCTTCTTTAAACATCTTCCAGACAATTCGTAAGTGGCAAAATAATCGCGTTAGCTATGTTTGCTTTCCTCAAAACCAAGAGTTATAACAATACTCTAACATCTTCAAAAAAAACCAGAAAAATTCTGTAAATCCTAAAAACCTCTCTAGGAGCCTCTAGCCTATAGCATGCGCAAGAAAGGAGTCGCCACTGCTGTCAGTCTGGGACATCAATTAACTCAGATTTTGGTATAAATAGTTGGGATAAATCCGAACGACAACGCGGTGTCATTTAAATTTATTTTCTATTTCGATATCAATAAATACATAGAATAAATTGCTGCGATAGTCAAAATCTCATAAACTCTTCGCCGTGAGAAATCACTACTTTCCGTCCGGAGGCGAACTGGACCACAATGCAATAAATCATCCGCAGCTAAAATTACGAAGCTGTCACCAGTCGAATTGGCTGGTTCCGCTTGACACCGAAAGTCATTAGTTGCACAACAATGTTGCCAACGCGAATATTTCCCGCCCCAGACCAAACGCGAAATTAATTTATGCATATGCAAATAAAGTCAATTTTAATTAGCCACGTTAGTGGCGCACCTAATTGACTATCCGATCCCCGGAGGGGGAAATGTAGGGGACATATGAATGAAATGCATGTACAGCGATACTATTTGGGTGGTATTGTTGTTGTGTTTAACAATTTCTAGGGGAGCTTTATTTAAGGTAAATTTATATTTGAATTTTAAGAGGAAGGAGTGGCCAGAGTGAGAGAGATTTACAGATAGTTTTATAATGTGAGGAACGTAAGAAACAATAAAGGAATAATATTAAAATGCTTTCTAAATAAACACCTCTTAAGGTGCATGTAATCCTTTCGTCATATTGTATATCTCTAAGTCCTGAGTCGTCCCGACTTTTTTTTTAGCGCTGCAAAAATATCGCACTCACTCGTGGCGCATCCATAACAGCACCGATGAGAGCCGTCATCGGTTCCCACCTGGACCCGTTCCGACTGCTGATGGACTGATGGTTGGCCTTTTGTGCCGACCTCGCCTGAAATGAAGTTAACGTTTTCGGCCAGGAAGTTTGTTTTAATGTTAATTACGTGGCTATCAGTTGCAGCACTCAGCAGCAGTCAGCCACTTCGGAACCAACTGAGGCGCAACTGATGCCATTATGTTGTTGATGGCGTTGAATAGGAGAAGCTCTGTTGCCGCGGGCAGGATGTGCCGTTCCGTTTCGTTATTGTTGTCATTCTCATTGCCAAAGCCTGAAAATCAGTGCGCTCTATAAACACACTCAAACACACACACAATCTCTAGCCGTAAACATAACTCTTTATGTTAACAACTCACCGTATACAACATTGTTGATGATGGCTCTTGTTGGTGTTGGTGTTGTTGATTGCCGGTATTATTACGCATACAGCAAAGTGCTGCAAAGCCGCACTCGTTAAGTGATATTCCGGCCGACTGTGTTCGCCTTTATTATCCTTTTGTCAATATTCATACTTGCACAGTAAATAAACGTTTTTTCCTCTAGCGGACAACAATTTGTTGCATACACTCGGGCGTTGCCGGGTAATTGTGTTTGTGTTTCGGCGTGTATCGTTTTTAGTGCATCACGTCGTCTATGAATCGCGAAGGGTTGGTTTGGGGTAAGGCAGTTTTGGTCTGGTTATTTGACGTTTGATGGCGACTACTTAAAAAGGTAAATTTGTTGCAAGTGTTGCGCGCCGTATCATTGAATTTCGGTGCATACTTTTAGGCATTTGGCGAACGATTGATGTTATTGATATGAAGGTTTTTATGTTGCACCGTGTTGTATGTTGTTGCACCCACAGTGCACCTACACAACATACGCGTTTGTGTGCAAACTGTTGACAGAATCGTAAATATTTAATAAGTTTGCGAAAGTGTGAATAACGTGTGATGTTCAAGCCCGCCATTCTTCTTCACTCTCTGCAATCCCGTGGCATTTATTGAAAAGCAATTAAAATGAAGCGTGTTCAACATGATTGAATTATGAGCGTGTGTGTGTACGTACGTGTACATATGTAGATGCTTGTGTGTTTGTGTGTCCGAGTGTTAAGTGCTCGTTGTTCGGGATGATGAAAATTATGCACTCATAAATATAAATTGCATTGTGGTGGCAACACTTTACTCGGTAAACGGCAGAGGTGGCAACGCCTCATCGAGAGTCCGGCCGTGTAGGGACAAATTTTGGTAAAAGAGGTAGAAAGATTAGGGGACAAGAGAGATTTTATTTTTAACTATTTTCTTGTTCGCACTGTTGATCGATGAGAAATTAATTGCTAGGTTTGATTTTTTTATTTAACTGACAGAAATTTACAGCTTGACAGTTAAATAAATCAATTAATTAAACGCAACATGAAGAATGTTGTCTTACAACACGTTAAGCCAGGCATCGATTTAAGTGCGTGCGTGGTCCTGTATAAAAACGACCTTGCCAGCCAGTTTCCCATAGAACCCTGCCCGCATATCCTAGGAACATCCTTAACTACTCAGTTAAGATTAAGATTAAGACTAAGTTAAGACTAAGATTAAGTTAGGACTAAGATTAAGTTAAGACTAAGATTATCAACGAGGTTGTCATCCATCTTTCTTAATCTTTACGCAAGTTAACTTCTTTCATTCATTACGCGGTTTTCTTTGATGATTTTGTGATATTCAAGTGATTTTCCTTAATCCGTTTCAAGTCATCTTCTTCAAAAATTCTGCTGATCACTGCGCAATTGATCTTTGTTAATTTTGAAAGTGCTGCTCTTTGATAATTCTGGTTTTCGTCTTTGATTACATTCTATGTGATGTTCTTAAGTGACCTTATTTAATCCTCCGGCGAGTGATCACTTTGGAAGGGATCTTCTTTCAGTGTTCTCCAAATGATCCTTCTGAAGGTGCTCTTCTTTGGGAAAGTAATCTTGTCTGCTCATTATGCAAATGATTATGTTCCCTTATTATAGTCCAAAGACAACGCTATAGAAAATATAGGAAAAAATAGGTTGGGGAAATATTTTGCAGGGTAAAATATACATGATATATGAATATAAATGATATATTACATTCAATAGCATTCCATTATATATAATCTGTTGCTTGGTTTTTTTTTTATTTTACAGGGTGTTCTGCATAATATGCCTCAAGAGCCAAAAATTATTAAATACTACTATGTCCGTTCTTCAATACGTTAATGCAGATTTTTTAGCAACTATTCGAACACAAATATTTCTGGGGAGAGTTAGTTTGAGCATGAGGATGATTAGAAGCGCATTTCGTTCATGAACAACAAAGATCCTGCAAAAGAAAGTTAAAAGATGGAAATGATCTTTTATATTCAATACCACTTAATTATACATATATAAACTGTTGCGAAGTTTTAATTACGTTTGGACCACATTCTCAATTTGTAGAGCTGTCAAAATAGTGGAACGCCCAAGACGCGTTCTCTTTAGTCTCGAAGCAGGACGTCGATAAGTGGGCGAAAAGTTTTCCTATAGCTTGACGAAACTTGCGTAACTTTACACAAACGCTGCGGTCTACCCTCTTCCGCACACATGCACGCACACATCACCATGTGCTTCTGTCTGAAGAACGCTAAGCATTTTCCAATTTCTGCCAATCGCATTAGCTACAGTGGCGCATACCCTCTCGCAAGAGTTGCCAGACTTAGACCAAAAATTAATTACAGACATTAGCTTCAAAGCCATTCGGCTCGCCACTCCTTGCGGCATATTATGCGGCTACGACGTGTGTGGCTTGTCGTGTGTAGTGCTTGTACTGCGTTGCCAAAGTTTGTCAACCCTTTTCGCGACAGTGACGGGTTGCCGCATGCATGGTTGCCAACTTCACACGCTCTTCGGAAGACTTTTAAATGGCGGTTACCGCTAAAAAACTAGCTGCTTGCGACTTGCGGTTTGTCACCTGCGATTTAGGTTGCAGCGGCATGAGCGTCATTATTGTTGTTGCTGTTGTCGGTGTTTCCACTATAAGTTTTCCAACATTTGCAAAAATCTCATAGAAGGCGAATATGGACAACCCACGTCTTGTTCGAAAAGTTCAAAGTGGCAGCACTCACATGTTAATTAAGTGGGCAACAACTGCCACGGCTCTGACGTGAAAACGGCCATTGAATGACGAGCCACGAAGGGTTCCCGCAACACGACCCACGAAACTCGGAAGCGGAAGCAACGTGACGGATTGCGGAAGCACTAATTAAAATTTGCGTGGCGGAAAACTATTCGGAATTACTGATTATTAAAATGTCAATAAAAATGATTTCCTGAAGCTTGTGGCAGAATTGAAATTATTGCGGCGTGCGTCTGAAGTGAACAACTTGGTGAAGTCACCGCCGGGGTTATTAAAAATGAAATGCTGTTTTATTTAACACGAGAAAATTATTTTTTGAGAAGGGGTAGGGGAAGTGGCCACAATAGCTTAGCAAGCAGAGTGCTTACCAAGGACTATAGAAAGTTCGATGGAGCGGTTACTGTTTTGCGGCAGGATGCCGAGGCGCGAGCACAGAAAAGCGGCTACAGCCTTACGGCTGACTTCATAGGAATATCGTCTCTTAATAGTCCGTTATTATCTTGCTGGAGTTGACGATCAAAAATCGACAGTTTGTTATTACAGTGCCTCTGCTTTAATCCATTGTAATGTTGAACCGTCTGTGAATTATATTCATAGCATTTTTGCATTAGTCTGATACGAGCACATCCATACTAAAGCCCAACGGCCGTAGAGTTCTGAAAAACATAACAATCATAACCAGTAAAAGCACAAACAGTGCAAACAATCAACCACAGCGACTCATGTGTTTCGGCCAAATGAGAATCCATAAACTTCTCGTAAAAGTTGTCATTTATAATCTATTAAATACAGCTACTACAACAACAACAACAATGACAACAATGACAACTTCAACAACAGAAAACGCAAACAACAGCAACACATAGGCTACCAAAGACCAACTGATTTGCATGCGGGTTAAAATGTTTTTCTGTTCATTACAACAATGCTAACATCCAAAGCAACAACAACAAAACAATAACGACTACATAGAAACGACGCTTTCATGTTGTTACTCGTTTTCTGGCACCACGCAATCCTTTCAGCAACCAACGATGATACGACTATACCTCCAGCAGGCGGCTTACAACCTTAAGCCCACCACGCCCAGCCCAGGTCGGTCGCTGATGCTGCCTGTAATGATTGACATTTGGATTTAAATTTGACGCAATTTGTTCGTGAATCGGTTCGACGGGGTTGAGGACCAGGGTTAGCAACCCTAGACGCGTGTTTGCGACAAGCATTCGTCACCGGCTTGCCGATGGAGAAGCTGGCATTAAATGCAGATATCAGTTCGGCTCGTTTTCCTCCCCTAAAAGGGTTTTTTTTAAATTTTTCACTACAGAGATACAGACTATATTCAATAACTCCGAAGTTAAACGCGCCGAAAACAATTTTCGGGACTTTGTCTATGGTGCATACGAATTACGAAATTTACGCGGTGAGATTAGTTGCAGCAGATGGAAATATTTTCAGGGATAAGAAGGCACAAAAAGGAGGATAAAGGGATATACCGTTTATGGTACTAAACTGACCCTAGTACAAAATGGGTTACTTCTCTCATGTACTCGGGTCACTCTGGATAACTGATTTTTTATGTGAATGCAAAAAATCCAAAAGCTGTGACTTGATTTTGGACTCTGGACACCCATCGCCCCTTTACGTTCATTTTGTGTGTACTTGTGGTGCTCGTTAGCGATCATTTCTAAAAGATTTTATCCCGCAGAGGAACTAATGTCTCATAAACTAAGTATTTTATGATCTTTTCCAATTTTTTTAGCAACAATTTGTACGAAAGGGTTGACGAGTGTCTACGCATCAAGAACTTATTATGACATTCGACTTCAAGGGCGTGGTTTGAGGCAGCATATCTCTAAGGGTGAGGCCCTATACTTACTGATACTTGACTGCGAGTGAATACGCCCTTGAACAAACGTACTGCAAGCCAGCTCGTGGTGAAAAGAGGAAGAAAATCCCACTATAGCTACCGTTTCATTGACGTTAGCTGTCATTTTCGTATCTTTTCAACTTCCCTGCATTCCGTTGACTTTGACGCTTTTCAACGCGATTCCAAAATAAACTTTGATTGAAACCAAAAAAAAAAGAATTGCTTCTGCACGCGTTTAATTAAAGTTTTTTGTGAGCGGTCGCGTCAGGTCGCAGCTGAGTCCTGGCTCAGTCCACGCCATTCGAGCTCGTAAAGTTTTATAGAATGATGTTCGTTGGATGTCGCTCGATGTCGCTCGATGTGGCTTGGTATATTTTGTGGCCAAAACAAATCCAAGTGCAAACAAACCGCTCACGAAATTTAATTTCGGCAGCTTTACGATTATTATTGCGATTATTTGAAATTACAAAAGGATTACGTAGCGTGGTTGGACGGAGATGATAGCCAGCGACGGTTAAGGGACAAGTTAGTCGGAGTTATGCACGTTTTCACTCCTCGCAGATAACAATCAGGTGTCAGATTGTGGTTGAATCTGGGCGAATACTTGGTGTAGAAGTTGGCGAATGACATGCTGGTTGAAATGTCTGCCAAAGAAGCAAACCTTTGGAATGCTATATTGTAGAATAACGAAGATACTGAAGGTGGTTGCTCAAGAAAGAAGAATGAGATATAGAGGATGCAATACAATTCACTAAAACAGCATATAAAAAAATTTGTGGTTCTGGCGAGTGGTGCATTCGTAAATTTCATCACTCTCGTTAGTTTTTCCCCTAAAGACAAGGACTGTAATATTAGAAGGGGGTTTTTTTAAAAGAAATCAATGATTTAAAAGTTTCGTTTAAGATTAGTGTTTACCTTGAAGTGGCAAAAGAGCCTCATACTGTTTCCTTCCTGCAAAAGTTTTAATCAATTTACGTTAATCGCAAATGGTAAAACCGGCCTTAGGCTACCCATTTGTAGGCTTAACATATTTCCGGATAGTCAGAAATTGGTGATCATACCAATTTAAAGGCTCTATTTTATTCAGATATTCAATTAGTTTGAGTTTATTCTTAAAACTTCAAACTCCGAATTGTGGTACTTTTGGCAATATTTTCACCGTTGATGGAAGAAAGACGATGTACGAGTATGATGTAGGATGTACGATTGATGTGTAGTAGGCGTCCTTCTAACTTAATTTCTGCTTAACTTAATGAAAGTAAACCTAGATTTCATTATTAATAATTAGGGATTTTCAAAAAGTCACGTGACCAAGCGGCCACGCTAAGGATCAGTTTAGATGAGCTTATGTCAGCTTTAGAAGAAAATTCTCGCCTACTTCAAGCGTGCGGATACGCTTTTCATGGATAAAACAAACTCGATCCCTTAAAAGCGTTCAGTGATGAATTTAAACCCTTTCACTCCTCACCCACTCCCACCCAATTCAATGGATTCTGGAATCTGGATCCCTTAAATTAAAAATAATAAAACTGTAACATAAAATTGAATAATTTATAGCTGGCAACCCTTCCCTTCTCTCGAGTGGCAAATTCGACATGCCGGCAGGGTATCCTGGTTTATAACATTGTTGTCGTAGTTGTTATTGTTGTTGGCTTTTGCGTGGCTCATTTCAATAATAATAATATTCAATGGAAAGCCTCCGTAAATAATACTGACAAAGAGTAAAAAATGACAAGTGTTTCACTGTCAGTCATTGCTCATCAAACGGTTTTGATAGGCGGCGGTGCGGGCGGAAATGCTGCCACGGCCCGAGTCTGCAACATTTTGTAACGGTTTGATTATGCAACGCACGAGAAGCTATCTATGACCTATTCCTCGGCATAACGCGAGCGGTAATGTGTTTCCATACGCTTTAAAATTGAAATCGTGGAGTTTTCGTTGCAACAGATTACTTTGTGTGCGGGTTGGTTTCGAAGGGGCGGTGGACTGACGTGACATGAAAGCTATGATTCCAGTTTGTGTTCTTGTTGCAACGTATGTTGCAGCTGAATTTATTTGAATTATAAATCCTCGTCAAAAAAATGCGAATTTATTCTAATTTTTACCACATTTTGTAAGCTTTTTAGTGTGTTGCCAATTCATTGAAAATACGATTGATGGCTTCTCCATAATTTTTCAGTTTATATAACGCTTGTTTAACCCATATTCGACTTGTCTGTTTTTGCTGCGAGGTAATGAAATTGTATTTTATAAAGCTTGATCACTTATGTCACGTATTGCGAAAACGCTACGACCTCTTACGTAAATTAGGTACGAAAACTAAAGAAGTAGACGAGGCGCTATTTTTTTTTAACAAAACATAGTATAAATAATACTCCCTCTGTGCGAAAATATGGTATACATTTAAAAGAAAGTCTTAGCTTTAGTTTGTCTAGAGTTTCGAAGGCAACTAGCAATACTAGCAATACTCATTATATTGGCAATGGTTACATTTATAGCATAACAACACCTTAATCGAAAGGCGTTAACTCAAAAGTTGGAATTTGCAAGGCAATTACAAGGGCATCTTGCAACAGCTGTTACAGTACACAGTACAGTATGAAAATAACAAATGTTTGGGTTTTTTAACTCTATTCATTTAAAGGCTAAATCTCACTTTAACTAAACTTTATTTACACTAAAATTATTTGTATTTAGTCATATTGTAATAATAAAATTTATTTAATATTTTTTCTATATTTAAATTTATTTTTCTATGATTTTTTGCTAATGTAGCATTAAAAATGGAAAATGGAAATAAATAAAAATTGGAAAATGTATACGATATTTTCGGACAGAGTATTTATGTATTCTTGAAATTTAGACTATAATATGGCAATAACAGTTCACGGACCTTAACTCTATCTGCGTCTTCGGGCGATGTCTTTGAGATTGGTAGCTTGTGAATCGTGGAAGTTTTTTATTGGTAATAGAGCACAAAAAGTTCGGGTTTTATTTGACTTAAATTTTACTGCAATTTCTACAGTCATCGTAAAATATCATTGACAAGATGTTCATCATCGAGACATTCCTCATCATTGATTGAATCCATTTGTTGCTGGTGGAGTATAAATAATTTGAGCGTTTACCTTGAATACCTTCTTTTTTTTCGTCTAATAAAATGTACCTATAGTAAAAATATTTCCATCTTAACAGATAATATTATTATTTAAAATGTATGACGTCTATGACAAACGATATATTGCGGTCACAAAGTTCGTAGAGGCAAGACTTGCTGAAGAAAAATTGTGTACAAATTCAGTAAAAAGATTTTCGGAAGCTTATTATTAGAGATTTAAAAATATTGCTTCAGAGGAAAAAGTTAGCAAATACGCAACGGTTGCCAAATGTGGGTTAACCTTCGAGTACGCTGAATGATTTTTACCACTTTTTGTGTAGTTTCTATTCTGCTAATGAGAATGGTGCTTAACACACGAGAACAATTGAGCATGCATTAAACTGTCGATTTTTAATCAATATTTTCATGCAAAGCAGACTTTAGAATATATTGAAGTTACTTCACTTTAAGCAAAGCTTTAAGTAAGTAAAATCTTTGTTGCGGACAATAATGGTTGTTGGCATTTTTGGTTAAGACTTGGCCTAATAAATACTGTTTGTATTAAGTTTGTATATGAATAAGTTTGTTGAATAAAATTTTAGATTTTTTATTTTCATAAAAAAACACGTTTTTTATAGTTATATAGAAAATACAGCATAGTTTATTCAAAGATTTTTTATTTTCATGAATTAAACACAGTTTTTACAATTACAAAGAACACATAGTTTTGTAGTTTTTGAATCCTCAAATTAATTTTTTCACTTTTCCACATTGTTATCGCTAATAACGTAGGAACACTTTTCATAATCTCAGTCGCAGTCGTTCTTCAAAGATGTTACGACTTTAAGATTCGTGTTCGTACCTTTTCTTAAAGCTACATATATTTTTTCTTGGAAATTGTACAAAAACTGAATAATGGACCGAAAACCGAAATGAATGCATCCTTCTTCTTTAATTTAACAGTTTTCTGATTGATTCGAAACTTATTAAGACAAAATAATTAATGTTCAATGAAAAGGGCTTCTTTAAGTGACACAAAATCTAATTAATTTATTAAAGTGAAGACGGCAACCCTTGTCACTATTACTTAACCCTTTGTTAAAATGCTCCGAAAAGCATTTATTGTATTTTGTCTTGTTAAGAGTTTTTTTTTGGGGCGCCACGGAATGTCCTTTAGAATATTAAATTATCTTCACAGTCGTTGACGCAGACGCGCCGACGAGTTTAATTAATGATTGCATTAAATGTTTCGACACCGGCATAGACCCATGTTGCCAACTTTCCACAACCGTTTCCAAATGTTTCGGTTTAAGTGCAAACAATAAACTTTTATGATTTTTTGCTGGTACTTTTTTCTGCCAAACTCTTCCGCATGCGGTTCGCAGCGTTGTTAACTCAATTTAACTTTTTTCTCGCCAGCCGGCTTAATTGTGGTCACAGGTGTCGACGGCGGCATTTTTATTGCGGCATTTTAAAAATTTTCTCCTCAAGAATCTCATTTAATTTTTTCCGGCGTGAGGCGGAGAAGCAGCGATTTTTCTCTCTGTTTTTTTCGCAGCTTGTTGAATACATCGCAGCTCCTGTTTATAGGAAAACCTTCTGGAGGAGGTTGCGAAAAGGTGCTGAACTTTTCGAAAGTGTCTCTTTTCAAAATTGATGTTAATGTGCGGATTTTAAACATTTTCATGGTTTTTATGACGTGCCGGCAAATAATTTTATGAACATAAGCAGCTAAAGGATAAATTGAAATGTCCTGCTCACGCTGGCATTGCTTTTTATGTTGTTTACAGAGTGTAAATTCTGCTTACAACCGCTGGTGCGCGAAGTACGGTACGACAAAATTCGTGTAATCAAAACATATGAGGTCCTGCTCGGTAGCGTTACGCAACAATTCGAAAGGATTAATCATCGCATGGAGGATTTAGGTCCGCTCCAAAAACCTGGAACAATCGAAGGAAATGCGATTAATTGGCAACGCTCAAATTTCAGAGTTGCTGTTGCAGTCTTCAATAAGTTATCAAAATTCATTGCTGCGGGCAATAATTAAAAAACTGGAAACGAAAGAGCTCCGGAAAAAAGTAAAGGAAATTTAATACTTTTTGCTTCTGGATTCTGAATGGCATTAATTCAAGTTAATTATTTTTTAATGGACGTCAATATTAAATCCAACGCAAACGTTTTTATACCTTACACCCGAAGGAATATATATATATATATACATATATATAATTAAAAATAAAATTACGAATAGAGCTATCGTCATAAAATTTGGCACGTACCTACATAAATTCTCTTCATTTTAGGCTGTTTCTTATTGATAATGAGGAAAATCGGACCAGTGGCACGCCTACTTTTTATAGCGATTATGAATTTATCCATGCTCAATTTTTCAGCTTAATTTTTCAATTTATATATATGTATATATATATATATATATATATTCACTTGTTCTTCTGTTTGTTAAACCATTAAAGAAGGCTACGGATTAAAGGATTAAAGATTAAAGATTAGGTAACACTATAAAGTCATTATATAAAGTTTAAGGTACGGAGAGGTAAAGGTAAGTAAAGTGAGGGAGGATAATGGAGGAATTTTACTTATTTGCAATAGCTTCCAACTTTGTTTTAGGCAAAACATTTTTTTAGAAATTCTGTTGTAAAATAATTCTTCTTATCTTCTCATAAATATTATCCTCCCTTTCTTTATTCTTGTTGCCAATTGCCAAGGGTTAAAAAAACTTTGCATCAATTCTGATTTCAATCTAAGTTTTTCCAAACCGATGGATTAATGCAAGAATTTGCCAATCAATTGATTCGGAAGGAAGCCAATAACCTTGCGTACCAACGAAGCTGCTTCGCCTTTTCGGCAATCTCAATAAATTCCGTACAAACATTTTTGTGTTCAACCCGACGCAATTTGCGCCGCACCGCCCGGCTTGCGCACCCTGGGCGGCCACGTTCCGAGGGTTGCGTTCCGGGAGGCTGCTGCCCCGGTTATTTGGTGAATTAGTTGCAATAAATGGAGCGCGTCGTATGCAAATGTGAAACTTGATTTCCTAATTTTGTTTCAATTTTCCAACCCTGGACGGATGCTGTTTTTTATGCTTTCGATTTGCCGGAGAGTCGATTTCAATAAGGTCGCATCGAGCAAGGCCCCGGCGAGGTCTTTGCAGTGGAGTGGATTCCTCAGATAATTGCGAATTATCGTTGAGGCACTCGAAATGAAACGCTTCCGTGGAAGCAGGAGTTCAAACATGTGTTGACATGATTTTCGAGTTGTTAAAAACAAACAGAGAGATTTGTAACAGAGCAAGGAAGGAAGGAAGGAACCAGAACGTTCAAGGAAAAAAAATGTGGAAAAGAGAAGGGGTATTGTGAATAAATGTGGCATCAAATTTCTAACGTGAATGCAAATGATGTTTATTCGAGACGACATCGATTGCTTGACGATCGAAGAAGCAGAGGATTGCAGAGTTAAAATATTTAAAATATAAAAAAAAAAATTAAAAAAAAAAAAAATATTAAAATATTTAAAAAAATATTAAAAAAAAAATTTTTTTTAAAAAATTATTAAAATATTAAAAAAAAAAAAAATAAAAATAAAAAATAAAATAAATGCTAAAATATTTTGGTTGTTTTTTTTTAAGCTGTTTAAAATTTAGTTAAATTTCTTTTATTATTTAAAATACTCGTAATAGTAATCTTACAATTATCGGAAAATCTTCACAATTGAAGTAACCTCAGACGAATTTTAACCCTCGCAAGCTCAGTAAATATTTACCCACGTAAATATCGCTTCTTTAAAATTGGCATACTTTGCGCAAGGATTTTTAAAAATTATATCTTCGAAGATGCGAGTATGTAAACCATTTTTTACGTCCTAATAAATATAAAAAAATTTTTTTAATTTTTAAAGAGCGATTTAGTTATGAAACGAACCTAACGTGAGCGGGTTGAGGCAGCTTGTTGAAGGACAAAAGACCTCTTCAGAGCGTGATCAAATAAGCGTTAAAATGTTTTAATTTTCAGCTGGCAGCAGCAGAAGTGCCGACCAGATCTAAGACAGCAACAGACAGCAGGAACAACAACAACAACAAGCGCAACAGCAACAAACGACAAAAAATTACCACGACAACAATTTCACTGATTGCCGAGCAATTAAATAATTTCACAATGTGATGCTGTAGAGCAGGCGTGGCCAACACAAATGGTTTCACGGGCCACTTTGTTGGCGCGCAATGGGCCGCTGTTTAGGTAAAAATGTAACGCAAAAGAAAAATACATAAATCTTGATTTTTTTCTGATTCTATATAAATAAATAACTCTCGAGTTATTATTAATGAAATATTCGTGGGTCCTTTCTTTCACTTCATTTTTCGAAATCTACATTTCGAAATAGATTTTCCGGTGGCGGGCCGCGTCTTGGCCAGGCCTGCTGTAGAGCACTGTCCTTGTCACTTTTGCTCCCTGTTGGCATCATTCGAAGCCAGCAGCGTCGAGTGGGTTCAATTAAAAACGAGCTCAGGTGTAAATGTCACCAAACAAAAACAAGCTCTTAACCGAGACAAAGGCTTCAGCAACAGCGCTACCATCAACGCCACGCTACCAAGAACGCTACTTAACTCAACACAAGCGATTTTCATGTTGTAATTATCAGCATGTGAGCAGGATGAGCTTCAAGGATATTTATTTGTTTTTGTGATACCAACTGTCCTGTAGAAGGTTTGTGGTGCGAAAGTTCTTTGTGTGTGTGTGTGTGCAAGCGTTTATCAACAATACAAAAACGACAGCAATTTTTGCTGCCTTCACAAACATTAAATCTTCAATAATTGAAAGAAGACAGAGTAAAGTAAGAGGAAGAGACTGAGAGATATTTTCTTATTTACTTATATATTTACTTATATAGATATTTACTTATTTCAAACGAACTGTCCCGTTTGACCGTTTTTTTTTAGATTTTTATTTTTGTATGAACAAAATAGTATGATCATCCGATATTCACTTTGAGTATTCGTTCGCAAAGTACTCGAATAGAAGGATGACGCACTATCCTTCAAGAACGATATGACAGAAGAGCAGAATGTGTATAGTCGTGGTAGTTGTTGGATTGTAGGAGTTCTTTCATTCGGTATTCTCAAAAAACGCAGATTGGTGAATTGAAAATTTGTGTCTCCATAAAGCGGTGTTGCTTCGGATTAAGCGCAAAACAGGTTTTCGCAGCGAAAACCATCACAGAACCAATTAAACTCAATTAAAATTTTAGTTTTAGGTTTAGCGCAAAACCTAAAAGATTGCTGATTTTAGCAGTTTTTACTCATCTCGTCAGTTCCGTACTAAGGAATATTGACTGGTTCCTAAACTGTTTCGTGGTCAGGAGTACAAACACTTACGTATAGGTACTTACTTGATTTATTAAGTGCAATGATTGTTCGTTAAGTATTGCCAACAATAAAAGTTTAATTTAAGTCAAAGACTTCAATTTTTTTCATCATCTCAGTAAATTCAAATGTTTTGCAATAAAATAAAAGAAAGCTTCCTTCAATTCCTTTAGAGACAATTATTTTGAAATGAGATTAATTTGAATGTTTAGGGCTATGAGTTTTTATTCTTATTAGCACCGTTTAAATTGTCCGCCGGGATATTTTATAAACGTGTCTGTTCGAACAACAACTACAACAGCAATCGGATGGCTTTAAAAGTAAATTAGTTATAACTTTTATTGTTATAGCCGTTTTCCATTTTTACTTTATTATGCCGTCTTTAAAAAGGCCGGCTACCTTCCGTCATAAGGATACTCAGGATGTCTGTACAGCGGCAATGCCCGAACCTACTAAAGCTAACAGTACGTTATACGATGATTTCGTCCTATATATTTTGCCTCAATAAAAAATGCTTAAACTTTTCCAATTTCATATCGTTAAATTTCGCATTCAATAAAAATGAGAACGCAGTGAAGAATATTGCATGAAGAATAAAAGTGCAATAAAAGTAAATTCTAATGGTTTGCTTTTACAATTGGTTTTTTACAAGGCAGATTTTTTAATATTTTTATTTAACTGCAGTGGGAAAAGCATCGAGGGGGAGGTGGGGAAAAAGGGGTGGGCGTGAATTCGTAAGGTGGAGGGTGTAAAAGAAAGATTAACGACGGCTGTAAAGAATACAGCAGCCGAGGAAAATATTATAAATCGTTGCAGAGAGAGCCTTTGAAATACGATTTAAATTAAAAGCCTGCCGACGATAAAAAGGCCGTTACGCGCTGCAGAGCGCTGAAGGCATTATAAAGTGTTCATACAAAACGTTTAAAAGCTTTTAAAGAATTCTGCCTGCTCTTGCCCGCATTCCGCCTGCGAGGTGTTCTTGAGGCAAGCAGTAAGTCTTCAAGACGGTTAATAATTCATTCCAGAGAGTTAGATCTAAGACATGTCAAACTTTCTCTCTTTCTCTTTCTCTTTCTCTCTAGAGTAAGGTGTTACAAAGTAATCTATTTGTTCGAAAGCCCGTACAAAATCTTTTCACATTCAAATTCAAACAGTTCCAAGGAATACTTACCGTCCTTCTAATTTTCCTCACATAAGGACTACCGACACTTGAGTAATTCTTTGAGAAAGTCCTTTGTTACGTATGCGTGCTGTTATTATACTTCACATGTGAGGGATGTGATTTAGTTTGGGTGCGGTCAGCATGAGGTGCCGTATGACCAGCCACTTTGGTCACGGAATGAAATAAAAAAAAATATTGTACAACAAAGCCGGTCAAGTAAACAGCAGACGACCTGATCCCCGAAAGGGAAAGCCTTCGCATTATTGCATTTCTCTGATGACAATTACAGTGGGACCAAAATGTCATAAACATTAGATACACGTTGGGTTTTCTCTCATGACAATATCGACATCATGCTGACAATCTAAAGTAAGTCAGCACTTTTGGAGACACTTTGCAGCGGGCAAAGTTTTGGCACGAAGCAGTTTTGGTCGGTGAGTGTTTGGCTATACCGGATTCATTTGAACTTCTTCAAAGTCCTTCGTAGTCTTTGATCCTGGAGAAAAGTTCCTGCTTAAGGCATTCATTTCATTATGCCTTCATTCTTTCCTCTGACACTGTGACTTTTGAAGCTTTTTTTGATTCTAGATTTTTTAACGTGTTGCACCAATTTTTTTCACTCTGCAACTGACACTTTTTTCTTTCAGTTTAAAAAGCTTGGAGGATTTTTTTATGATGAGATTTTTTAATGCTGACATTACACATAAGTTCAGTATTTCAGTGTGATACGTCTGCGTCATGGCCATCATCATTATCATCATCATTTTAATTCTTCATGATTGTCCTCGGCTATAGCCTCATGATGGATGAAACTTTCTATGCAAAGTACTTCCGCACGCAGCCAACGCGAGTCCACAAAGGATTGGCAAACTTTATAGCCCGAGCTGCTAAGAGTTGCACAAAAACTTGGTCGTTGACGGTCCAAGCCATGCATGAATGCATAAACGCACAGACTGGACTCTTGGTGAATTTGAATATTTAAGTGCAACAACAACAACAGTTACACCACTCTTGAGGTATGTGTGTCCTTGTTTGATCAGGATACACGTTTATTCATGTAAGCATTTTACTGCCAGCAGTAGAGACTTCATAGCCAAATAATGGACCATCTCAACTCACATGGACGCAACAGCTTGAGGAAGGAGCATCAAAAACGCCTCACGAGTAGAGCGGCAGGCGTCGTTAAAAAGGACCTCAGCCACTTGACCTAACGAACCATAAATTATGCATTGCAAACGAAGACGGTGGCGTCGACGTCGACATCGATTACCTGCATTACCCGAGAATGGGTGCGAGCATAACCCGAAGTATGTGCCAGAAGCTGGCACATTTTGCTGTTACGGAACAAAAGACCAACCCGCACCAACAGCTCCACTGATTGGTTGCGAATAGATCTTCTGAAGTTCGTTATCGTTTAAATTCGATTACGGCAACAATACGGCCAAAGAAAACTTCTCTCCAACCGGCCATCGTGCCTTCAGTTAAGAGTGCCGAGAGTGGCAGAAGGTTTTATTGTGCGAGAATATTTTTTGAAATTGTGGCAAGGAAGTTCTATGGTACGAAGCATGAGTTGCTGCAACATTAATTATCAGCGAAGACATTGAATGAATGACTAAGGCTTCGTTTGATTTTCCTCGGGATAAGGAAGAAAATTTAAATTTGGACTTTTCGGCAGATTTCTTTCTTTTTTTCGGTTGTAAAGCCATAAATTAAATGAATCCATGGACAGTTCGAGATATACGGCATTAAGTCGTCAGACCGTCGCTTCATTTAAAAACAACCAAATGTGTTCTGTTCGTTTCTAATCATTTTTAATCCTGCTGCGGCCCGCAGTCGGTCGTGCTGAGCCAAGTGGCCAACCCTCATCAAGCCGCCCCCACCCCTCCCTCTCAGCGCCCTGAAGAGAAGTCACCACAACACGATAATCTTGCGAGCGCGACTTCGAAACTTTTTGCAAAACCTGGCAACACGATTTGAGTTATGCGGCAAATGCTTCGTTATTAATTAGGCTCATTTATTGTCTGATAAAGCAGAGATGGACAGATGGAGACAGCGCAGAGTGGGTGAGAGAGAGAGGAAGGAAGCAGAGACCTTTATTAAATGTCAGAAGAGACCCTGCCGTATTTCGATTTCAAGAGTGTGGGGCTTGTGCCTGCTTGCATTCATGCGAACACCGACCGTTGTGGCAAAGAAAGAGCAGAAAAGGTGTGTGTGTGTGGGGAGGGGGGGGAGGGGGTCTTTACTTGGGGATGGATTGATGAGGGTAAGTGGTCTCCTGTGAGGGTGTTTTGCATATGAATATTTTGCTTGACAATAATGAGTTGCGGCATGTTGTGCGGCACTCGCGACTGCGAGTAGCTGCGAACTCACTGCTTTTGATGGCGGATGAGGGAAGAATCAAAAGTTGAGTAGGTGGAGGCGTGTATACTCTGGAGATTCGGAATTCCAATTTTAATAAATCAATTTGTTAATTGAGAAGATGCATAGACAATGCTTTCGCATTTTCCAATTGAAAGAAGCTTAACAAAAAGTTTATTCTCTTAACGAAACAATCAACTTATAAGAAAACTTCTTCTTGTTCGTCATTATGAGTATGCTTCCCTTCTTCTTCTTCCTCATTACCATCAATATCCTCTTCTTCTTATTGTGCATTTCCATCATTTTGCTGATATTCTCAAACGTACTCTACGTTCGTTTTATAGTCGAGTGCATGATTTTTTCCACAGTTTGCAGAACTCATCAAGCATGTTACGACCGCTTTACAACAACAACTACAATAACAAAATGGCCACAACTATAAAAATCCTTGCAACAATGCAAGGCACAGAGAAGGTGCGCTCAAACGAAAAATCAGTCGAAGTCTTATGCTCAGAGAAAACTATATACACAAACAACTATACAAACTATATACAAACTATATACACACACACATATATAGTTTGACTTTTAAAGACATGAAAGAAAGAGTGCATTGCCTGCATTAGACTTCACCAGCAGGTATCGGCAATCTTTTGCTGACTTCAGGTCGAAAACCACCAAAGCCAGAGAAGAGACCAGAAAGAGCCAGAAAGTTTCGCTTTAGCGGAGCTTTTATATTAAAAACAATGTTTCATAAGACGCTTTCTTACAAGAAAATGCTTGTATTATTTTTATTCATTTAATCCAATTATGTAGAGCTTTTGACAAAATATGGACGATCTTATCTTTTGCCGAAATTATATATTATAATATATGTATAATTATAATAATGTATTTAACATACATATATTAAATATACTAGAAGTGATATATTTAACACAATATTTATATAATATTATATATTGATATGATTATATAATATCTGAGTATAATATTAAAATATATAAATTAAAATAATATAATAATCAGTAATTAAATTGGCAGTAATTCTGCAGCAATAGCAATAGCAATCAAGGTCAGCTTTACCTATTGTTCAGGCGCGTTACGCACCAGGTGCATCATCATCCCCGTCAAAGGATGATCCGCGGATGTTATCTTAATTTTCTTAGAGCTTAGAGCTAAGGCTCCTTATTCAAGGCTACACCTTTTATAATTTAGAAGGCAGCTGATCTCCCTACGAAATAATTTTTCGACGAAAATCTTTGTCCTTAGACAGGCAATCTGTTGGGAGAACTCTCCTTCTCAGCAAAGCAGCTTTTTGTTTGTGCCCGAAAGGTCGAGAGCAACCGCGATCAAAAAGACACTAGAGCCATCTTATCGAACAAAACCTACTTTGGATTCGTCTCGGTACCGTTGGCATTAGCGCCGACACCTCTTGTAGATATGTATGTTGTTATTGTTTTGGTTAGAATGGTTGTTTGGACGACCCGCGGGTCATAGCTTGACGAGGCCTGACATAGAGAAACAAAAGTAGCAGTAGCAACAATCGCTGCGCACATGTGATCATATCGCTTCGCATCACATTGCATCACATTCACGTCAAATGACGATAATAAGGAATATTATTTAATATCAATTCTTCTGCGACGCCCGCTTCGGTAGTTGTAGCTGTTACTTCTTCCGCTCTTCTTCTTATTCTTCGTTTACTACTTTTCCAAATGTGTTTCAGGGAGAGGGAGTGTGTGTGTGTGGATTTATTCTGCATGCATAATACTTTATTTTTATGTTGATGTTGCTACAGTTATTCTTTAAGTTTTTAGTGGTGTTGTTGTTGTTGCTGCTGCTGTTCTTTACCATACGATGCTTTTTTGAGCGAAAGCAGTTTCTTTGTTTCGTTTGTTATCCTTGCGCGCAGCAGTTGTCTTTGGCAGGCGGGCAGGAAGTACTCCGAAGAAGTTGCAGGAGCCGCCGCTACGGTGCGGCCCTGCATTCGGTTTATTGGCCATGTTTATATCGCAAAATAAACTATTTCTTTTTAGATTGTGCACATGCCACACCTCCGCACAGCGCACCCCTCCACTGCCTCCTAGAAATAGTCACCTTTTACGAGTGCGCGTCTTGTCTTTCGCGCGACTACGAGGATTTAGCTACTCGCATATTGTTTGCCGGGCGTAGCGTGCACAGTGGAAATGTTTTTATGGCCGCCGGCGCGAGCTCTTCATACTCAGTGTAGATCCTTCGTAATATTTAAATGCATTTGCTTGGCTCATTTGATTTGGTTTCGTTTATTTGCAAGGATTCGTTTTTATGTTTGTTTCGTTTAGTTTAAGCTTTAAAATTTTTATTTTTTCTTCTTCCTTTTTGGGATTTTTTTTTGAAGGGAACTCCTTTTTTAGTAGTCGATTATTTTTTTTTTTTTGAAGGAACTCAAAAGGAGGAGAAAAAGAAATGAATGAAAAATGCAACAAGGAGCTGCTCAGGATAATAAGAACCTCTGTTTGACCTTTAGTAAGCACAGTTTTTCTCAAAATTTGATACGAAAAAATTACCAACTGAGTGGAAAAAATACCGTATTAATTAGAGTCACTGAACAATGGCGAGGCAGCAATCTCTGTCTCATGGAAGGTAATTCAATACAAAAGGATTTCTTTCGGTGATCTGATATTATGTTTAGAAGGGTGAGGACAGGGATCATGCACCGTGACCGTGGTCTCCTCTCCATGGAAACTCTTTGTCGGACGCAGGCGGCGAACTTGCCCGCGGAGGCACTCAGCACTTAAAGGTAGCAAGTAGTCAAGAGTCGCGATAAAAGTCCTTCGCGATGAAAATCCTTCGTCATGAGTGCGTCCTTTCCTTTTAAAATCATAAGCAGGTTTCTGTGCTTTCAATGTAAAACATTCACCTTCTTTTGTTCCATTCTCTTTGTCACTCTTTCGCGGCGGCGCAGGCACCACAAGGCCCTGCAAATTATTTGTTTAATGTAAGTCGTGCGTATCCTGCGTCGGCCAGAGTCCAATAAACGAATGAATGAATTGGTTTTCAATAAACCATTGGGCATTTTTCCGCGATTCGTGCCGTTCTTCTCGCTCTCGTTTTGTTGTTTGCAAGCGATGGTCATTAAAGGACACGTGCAAAGGAGCACGTGACGGCGGCGACGGCGGCGTGTAAACGAACGAGCGGACGAATTGACCAAGAATGAATGAGCATAACAAACAATTTTCAGAAACAAATTTTCTTTCTTTCTTTCTTTCTTTCTTTTTTTCTATCAATTTCGAATTGTTTCCTATTTACAAGTATTGACGTGGTTATTGTTATTGTTGTTGTTGTTACGCATTGGTTTTGTCGCAAAAGTATAGATTTCCGAAAGGTATTGTTGTACAATGGCCTTGCGTGTGCCGTAGCGTGTCCTGGCCAAGCGGAGTGTCCTGTGGCGGCTGCGAACAAAGAGAAAGTAAATAAAGCTTTCAAGAATGCCATTGATTTCGTTTGTCGTCTAAAGTAAGGCAAACAGATCGCTGAAATGGTTAAACGGAACAGTTCCGGGACGGGAGTCAAGGGTGGGGGCGGCTATAGACTAGAAATGCCACAAGAGCCATGTGAAGGATGTTAATTTGTTTTTAATTGCGAGAAGGACATGGCTGGAGGCAGGGGTTGGGCCGCGTTTGGGTTTGTCAAGCTCTTTGCGAGAGTGAGAGTCGCTGTGGGTTTTCTTTCCTCTGAAGTCAAACACCTGCATTTGTAATAATCCTGTCAATATTCTCACCATCAGCTTTGGCATGAATTTTAATAAACACTCACTGAATCCTTACTGCACGTCGTGATGTAGCCTCGCCCAATCGCACAAGTGCGATTTATTAACATCTCTCTTGATCCCCGAGAAATCAGCTCATATTTCATCACTTCGGTGCAACAACAAAAGCAACTGCTCTCGTTCATCATGCAAATTTCTCGTCGGGCTACACTGCCTGATGGTAGTCGTGGTAGAGGCGTAGATGGCGGTATATGGTAGGTAGTACGGATAATAATTTGGGATAATTTATCGCACATGCCTACACAAATAAACTTGATCCTAGCAAAGCATATCCTGTAATGATTTGCAGGCGCTGCCGGTTCAAGTCTCATAAACATATCCATCATCAGGACTCTCGAGTCGTCTGGATCGCAGCTTAAGGATTCGAAATGAATTGTTTAAGCGGATGAGAAACAAAGCACAGCACAACAGGATCCTATATCCTTACGTTCAAAGGAGTAATAAAGTGCCTGGCGTACACCGATCTCCCTCTTTTTGTTCGGTGGAAGGGAGGGAGGGAGGGGGCGGTGTGCATGCCGATACTTGAAAGTGCCAAAGACGTCGAAAAGAGCCCCTTTCCGCCTTCCGTTGCTTGAGAAACGGACTATGAAATGAAGTGACGCGAGGGTGACAACACATAAAGTGACGAAAAATGTCAGCTGCAATCAGACAAAAGTTAATTGATGTCTTTGGCATCGCTGTAGCATGGCCGGAGTTGATTTCGTTGTTTACGTACGCGAAACAAAACACAGAATTTATACAGAAAAAACATTATTCTTCTAAGATTCATAATGAAGAGTCGAACAAATGGTACTTTTGCACTACCTGACTACCTTCAGTGGAACAAAGACTGCCATTCCGTGGAACAAAGACTAATTAAGTTTGCAAAGTAAATATAAAAGGATTACAAATCATTTGATCTCTTATTGACAGAAGCAGTGATGGATTACCGGAAGGATATCAAAATTATATTTTGTATAGTCTCAAAAGAAAAGGAAAGGATTTAGCTTGTAAACGTATTCTGGTAAAAGGAGAGAGATGGTAATATAATATTAATGAAAGTATGGCTACTTTAAAGTAAATGACCTTGCCGGATAGGTTTCACAAAAGCGAAATTAATTGTAACATATTTAGGGCGGCAACCCTACCACCAAACTATTAGCCTTCTTTTCCTTTTCTTCGTTCAGTTGTTGATTTAGAACATAATTGGCCGTTCGTCGACCTTCGACGAACTATAGACGTTAGATTTTGAAGATCCTCATTCGATTTGGTGACTTCTATTTCCGCAGATCAAAAAAAAAATTGCGAGGTTAACGTTTTTCGACGCCTGAAGAAGCGGATGATGCGTTCACATCACATGTTTTGAAGGGACCTCAATCGCAGCGGAAAAAGTGCTTCGAAAATTGGTTCAAACGCATGCAAAAGTGTATTGATCTTCATGGAGTATATATTGAAAAAAAATAAAGCCATTTCCGATTATAAATATTTGTTTTTATTTGTCTATCTCCTAACTTAAGTAGCAACCCTCGTAGTAGGTATAAGACTATAAGAATATAAAGCAAACGAACAATGAGACAAAACATTCCAAGAGCACAACCGTTAAGGTAATCTTTGCATAACTTTGCAAAAGCATAACTGAACGTAACCTTTGAAAATCGACGCATTATACTTTGATTGATGAGACAAGAATACAATACAGGGAGTCTCTTCGCGGGGTCGTGCGGAGTCAGTGGGACTCAAGGGTCGGACTCGAGGGTCGGACTCGAGGGTCGGACTCGAGAGTCGTGCGAAGTGAGTTGGAGAAGAAAGATAGTGCTAGTGGTTGCGGTAGGCCGCGTCTAAAACTATTTTATAATTGAGAAGTAATTGAGTAATTGAGAGGAATACAATACCAAATTACAATGGATAAATTCAGAAATTGAACAGAAGGAATTTTTTTTTCGAGAATCAATAAAATTAATAAGACTCAATGTGGAAATGCTACACATTAAATAAAAGATTAGGAGTGACGAAAGGCTACAATTTGGGGCTAAATCGAGTTTGAAAGAGGCTACTCCGGAGGCGAAGACTACATATACGAGTAGACTATTTATATGTATACGTACGAACACATTCGCATAGTTTTCAGAAAAAAAATCCAAACTAAATAACTTAATTCTAAGAGGTATCACCATTTTCTCTAGCTTTGAACCCTGAGACTTTCGGTTTGTCAAGACTTTGATCAACAAATTTTTACCAAAAATATTTGAAAAGCAGAAAGATTATAGTTCGTGGTTTTAATTAAAAAATTCACTTAATGATGAAAAAAAACTTTTTCAAAAACTTTCTAATGGGTTCTAATCGGCCGAAAGTAGTTTTTTGACCAACAAAATATTCACATAATCGGTTTTTCGATTGCAAGAAGCATTCCTATATATCGTACATATTTTTAAAAAAATTTTGTTCTTTTTTTGCTCTTTTTGTTCTTTCAATTTTTTCTTACAAAAACAAAGAAACTGCAAATAAATGTAATCTACAGGTTACCTTGAAAAATTTTGGTCAAGGACTCTTATAAAACGAATGAAAAAAAAGAGAGAATCCTGAAGGGGAACTTCGTGAACTTTCGAAAAAAATTTCCCCAATCTCCGAATAATTCTTGAAGGAGAATATATAAATGAGAAATGAATACTTTTTCAAAAGAGGGAAAAATCCAACAGGTCGAAGGAGAATTTTTCGAAAGGACGATGGTGGCAGTTTGAGTGAAAGAAGCACGTGACTCATTTCCAGCAATACTCGGTAACTTTCTCTCTCGGACTTTTCTGCTCTCATTCTCTCAGCAACTGACTTAGTCATTGTCACTTTGACAATTGAAAGCAACAATTTTGACTACTACTACGAGTATTCGAGATTCGGGATGAATGGTGACATAGAACGATCCTACGGAATGAAGGGTGGAAGAGGGATGACTGATTTCCTTTTCTTACAACTCGGAAGTATCCCTTCGCCCGACAATTACGTGGCATGCCACCCTGAGTAACGTGAGTTACTCCACCGGTTGCTCTTCGAAAGGCATCGGCGGTCGGAGAGTTTCTTCAGTGTCAAGGGTGGCTTTTCAATATTTGGGTATATTTTCGGTGTTTTTGTGGGTTACAACACAAAACCGTAGTAAGTTACCGCCAGACGTGTGTGTTGCAACCACCGGTTGGTCGTCGCGGTTTGGGTATAAATTGGGACACACTCGCTGCACGGCAGTCAGTGCGACTGGGTACTCGCTGGTGAGCAGACGTGTGCAGTTGACGGAAGGAAATCGCAGCGTTACAGCTTTTGTAGTGAAAAAAGACGTAATTTTCAATCGTGTTTTTGAAGGCGAAAATTTTTGAAATTTGACAACACTTGAGAAATGGCAATTCCTTTCTATGAACCACGTTCCACGGAAACTGCACCCATCGGAGATCAAGTGGACGGGCATGGTAGCCCGCCAGGTTCAACAGTGTCGTCAGCAACCGCCAACTCTTCGCAGTCCAGCTCAGATCTTCAGTTCAGTGTGTCTCCGGCGGCCCACGGGCAGGTTCTGGCCTGGAAAATCTTGGCCGTTGCCATGTGCAAAGCACTCAAGGAGTACTATTCGCAGAATGGTAACACTTCGCAAGCCTTCACCAACGGTACCGGTGGTACTCCAGCAGAGCCGGTATTATCGAATGAGCAGATGCATCCACTCTGGAAATGAAGCAAATAAATTGAGAAGGCGCAGAGGAATTTCGGAATCGCACTGACTCGCACGGCTTCGAAGAAGCTTTTTGTGGCATGGTTCCTTTCATTTTTTTTTTGGTTAATGTGTTATTGTGCAGATCCGACGTTAAGGAGATGTCCTTTCTTCAGGCTTCACCAAACGGTGAGTTTGTGGAGCGCCTGGCGGATGAATTTGAAATTAGTGATGCGATAAAGAGTGACTAAAATAAGCGAAATTGTGATAGTAGAAGTGATCGTAAATACTCGCTTCTTCTAATTCTAAAAACTACCGATCTATTAAGAGTGACTAGACCTTCATCGCCGACCCTTTGATGAAGATAATGATTGCGATGATGGTGTTTACGACAATGTACATAAGAAGACATGACAAGCAACTATGAATTACTTCAAGTTATTACCACTGATCAATTATAAATACTCAAATATTTTTCCTCATCTACGTGTCTATTTACATACAATTGAATACTATATATGTACATACACACAAATACAAATGCAGAAGCGAAAGTTTTGATAACTACGAGCAATTAACAATTAACCAGTTTGAATGGCTTTTTCTATGAGCTTGTACTTCGAGAAATCTGTTTTTTAAAAATAATTTGCTACGTAGTGAAGTTTTTAAAAATATTTATGTATTTTTCATAGATTTAAGTAATTTTTATAAAAGTGTTTTAGTATTAAGTTGATTCCAGGAAAGCGTCCAATGTTTAACGTTGATAAACATTAACAACAACAATTACAAGAACAATTTAAATCCGAATAAAACGAAAACGAGCATTTTACAGTACAATTTAAAAGTAGAAATTGCGAGATGTTGTCTATTACGAATACATAATTCTGTCAACTAATGTATTGTCTTTACAAAACTTAAAATAAATAAAAAAGATTTTGCAAAATAAACCAAACACTTTTAAAATTTTGTTGACAGATTGAGTACATACTTCTTAATTTTTTAACATTATTGAATACAATAAGAAGATAGAGTTTCTGAAGAATATTATAAAATATTTTCAAGAAAAAACTATAAGCAGGAAAGAAATATTTAGTTTGAGTAATAATAAAAACAATAAAAAATTGAATTGACTTAATTTCTTGTCGGAGGTTTTTATAGAAATTTCGTACACTTTTGAAGATCTTGCAACCTTGCTAGTTAAATAGTTAATTTTTTTAAAATGTCCGGAAATGTCTGTTTATTAGTTTTTAATAAATTTTGAAAATACATCACCAATTTTGAAAAATATTTACATTTATTTTAATATTCGGAATGAGTTTAAAATATGAATATAGCTGAAAATATTTCAGCTGAATTTATTTGTTTGTCTCTATACCTCCAAAACTGTCGGCTTTAAAAATGTGGTTATTCTCAAGGGCTGGAGAAAACAAGAACGCTGGACAACAAAACAGTTGTATTGTGAAGACACCAGAACAAATTTTACTCGTCTGATTAGCTCCTACATTTAGCTACGCTTCATTTATGTTCGATTTTTATGTTCAGATTCATTTAAACTATACTAAAGGTCCAAATTACTTTCCAAAAAAATAGTAAATCCGAGATTATTGAGATTATTACTGTTTAATGAAATTTTGGACTGAAATGCTTTCCAGTCTACTACCTCCAGTTAACCATTATGGTAAATTGTCATATATATATGTACATATACATATACTCGTATCTATAAACATACGTACATAATAGTTTTATAGAAGGAAAGTTTCATTGTCCTTAAAATAGATTGCTTGGAAGAGGCAATAAAGCGAGGCCAATTCACGGAAAAAATTATTTGCTTATATCCCAAAAACTACGTGGCATAAACTATTTTAATCTTTTTCCGAATTAATGGCTATTTCACATAATAATTTCTCATAGAGACATCTAAACCAAAACTGTCCTGATGACGTCGTGATCCTGATCGATGTTGTTGCGGATATACTCGGATTGACTGCGGTTGTTAAATAGTGGTTTACTAAGAAAAATAATAATAATGCATTTAAGAAGACTTTTTATTAGACACCAACAAAAACCGTTTACTTGAAAAAATTCGATTCATTCGACTCGCATAACACTAAACTAACTATAATTGGAAGGTGAATACATATATAAGTATGTATGTATATGCTATATTTCGCGACAATTGGAGATGTTGAATTTTTTACTCAGGATGCTACTAACAGAATTTGAACGATTGAGCCGAATCTAGGTAAAAGAAAGGTTTTTTGGGCCAAATTTTGATTTAATTTTCTGCATAGTCGTCTTTTAGGTCGATAGGTTTGTAGGCTTCAATTTCGCCATTCTGTCAACTCTTTCCAATAATCCATTTTTTCATGTTACAAAAAGAAGTCGTTGGGGGCTGAATCTGGAGAGTAGTCTCGTATCATTAATTTGGTCTATAATTTTCCTCAGAGCTACCTTAATTGATTGAACTAGATGTTCGAGAACGGATGTAAAACCACGCTTGAACTTGTCAAAGGTTAATGGTCCTTAAACGGCACCCAACTTTACTTTGATCTCTTCAAACGTTTCTCAGTCCAAAAAGGAAACCGTCTAATCACCAATCGCTACTGCACTTTCTACATGATTATAAATCAGTCGAAATTGCTCTTTTCCAAAAGTGACTAAATCCATAATATGCCATTGACTCCGCTTGACAGTTTGCGTTGGCCAGGAGACACTAAAGAATGGTATACAAATTGAACGACAATGGGAGAAATATTTATCTCTGTGAAACGAATTTGTTTTCTTTACGATCCACTCGGTTTGTGCCCTATTAAAGGCCTGCATTTGACGTCAAAGGCCTGAAAGTGGGCGTCACCCATCGACTTCATATTGTGACTACGACAGATCGGGTGTAGGGTATATGAGTTTCGGCCAGGCCGAAGTTAACGCTCTTACTTGTTTTAATATGGGTTTATCCGCTGGAGGGATGGGTTTTCCCGTTCAGGAAAATGGTTTCCAGTTTCTCTTATATTAAGGCTATAAAAACAATTTGCTTGTTCTTGTTAAAGCTTTTCTAAATCCCATTTTTAAATTTTTGTAAAATTTTAAAATAAAATAAAAAAATTGTAAATCTTACCCATCAATCAAAATTATCAGCGATCGAAACCTATCAATAACCAGAGTAAACATTATTTAGAAAGGCTTCGCTCCCTTTTTCCAATGTTTTAAAACTCGAATAGTTTAGAAAAACAACAAAAGTAAACAGCAACAAATCAGTTGAGTTGATTTTGAGCCAACAGAACCGATTGATTTCGATCCGAATGAAAACGTAAAACGCAAAAAACGATTGTAAGCGCATTACAGCGCCCAAAAGTATGCAATCGAGTATCCCGCGGGTATTAAAGGACAGCTATAAGGATGCTTGCCCATTCTGGCACACACGAACACACTCATGTGTGGAGAAAGGGAGTCGAAACCGATAATAAACCACCACAACACAAAAAATGCGAGGAAGCAACAGCTAAATATGCGGCATGTGTGGAGCCTGCCGAACAAACCCTTTCGACGCTGAACAAACACGACTTAAGTTTGCAAAAATTGAAAGGAAGTTAAGTAAACCGACCTGATACGGCCACGGCGTGTGCGTGTGTGTGTGTGTGCTAAAACCACCGACTCAGCGCAAAAGAAAAACGAAAGTGACCCGCAAGTAAACAGAATGCAGCTGAAAGGAAAATCCGCTTCAAAGGATCTCACTCGTAAGTTTGCATTTTCCGATTTTTCTGTTAAATGATTTAATATGTACTCTTTTTTCCTTTTTTGTAATTTGGTTATTTATAAACAAACATTCATAAATAAATACTGTTAACTTTTCGTGGAGAAACGCACACAGAATCTTCTGAATCTGAGGAGTTTTTTGGTACAACAAAATGATTGAGTTTTTTGTGTTTTTATTCATGTAATGTTATTATCTTGTGACAATATTTACTAAAAATTGAAGCATCAAACGGCTACACAATAAAGAAGATCTTCTTGTTATCGTTATTAAAATGAAATTAAGGACATGGATTCTTCTCTTCTGGTCGCATACTGTGTATCGTGTGCTGTTTACCAAAGGATCTCGTTCCTCGCAAAAACCATTCTCGTCCAAGTTGAGAGAACGTGCTCAAGAGGCCGTTGCCCGAGTTCAAAGGGATGAAGAGATAGCGCAGGAGGAAAGTGGAGAGGAGTGCCCAAAGCAGGACCTCAGCGACAGGACCTTATTAGCTCGTTGCATTCATCTTCATCCCTGGAGCGCTGGTCAGAACGGTGTAGTATGTACTCGTCTTGTTTTATGCCGCAAAGAAATCTAGAAGATTAGTCGAAATAAAGAAGAAATGGTACGATTTCAGGCCAAACAATGACCACTCAGAGAGCGCTCAATAAAAGTGCTATTGCTGCAACAATAAAATCTCTGCTAATAACAGAGAGTTTGTTAAAAGCAATATTTTTTCAATTTATAGAAAAATGAAACAGAAAATCGTCAGAGAACACTTCAACTCCTTACGATATCCCTTTTCTGAAGGTCGCTCTGACAAAAGGGTTTTCGTAGATGAAAGACAGGAAAAACTGGATATATCTGAGGGTGAGGGTGAAAATTGGGTCAAGGTTTTCCACTTAAAATAACCAGCATACGAGTTGTCGTTTCATCAAAACAAAGAAAACAATATACCAACAGATCTCGTCGCGTTTTGAGGCCCATTTCAATTGGTTCTGGCAAAATTCGGAAAAAGTCACGATTCACTGAATGTTCTACAGAAGAATGTTTTGTAAAGAGAAAACATTCACAAAATTACGCAAAAAAATCAAGTAATTAAAAGCGAACAGACTTCAGCAAACGCTGCTAAAGAGGCGAGGTTTTTGAGGTCAAGAACAAAGACGGAAATTGTGTTCTGAATTAAAAGAGAAGCGACAGAGATGTCATGAGATATTGACATAAATATTCTCTGTCATGCATCACTATTTGTGGCTTGAAAATGGGCACAACTTTACTCGTTTGGAACTGTCTTCAAATGTTCGAATTATGTGGGTTTTAATTTAAAGTGATCCTGGCAAGGATATTCTAAATAATCACTGAATAGAATTTATTTCGCCCAATCTTCGAAACCTGTCCATGTTGTTTTCTTCCCTTTACTTTCCTCCATTCTTCCGTCCTCGTTTCCATGTCCTTTTTGTCTTCTTTATTAATCAATCTTAATTCTGCCTCCTCCTACATTTAAAAAAAATTTTTTTTTCAAAGATGTTCTTCTTCTGTGCCATTCCGTGCCTTTTTTGGCAGTTCTTCCTTTTTACTAAACACATAAAAAACAGAAGAAATGCGTACATTTTCTCAAATGAACATCTTCCCAAATAAATTCCTTAATTCAAGGAAATTAAGAGATGCGCAGCAAGGATATCAGGTGAAACGGATCTATATCTCCTCATTTTTATAACACATCATAAAACAGTAATCAATTCATTGACGAGCGTCCGGAAAGCAGTGCCAGAGGATCCTTTTCGTAGGCTAATCGAGTGCGGAGGCGGAAGGAGCAAAAAAGCTGCAGGCAAATAAGAATTTTCGGAATTATTTTTTATTCATGCATTAAATTGTTTTGACTCCGGATTTTGCTCTACCGCCTCCTCTTTCCCTCGTCGCCATTTTCACTTCTTCTCTGCCTAAGCATCTTGGTAAGCGCTTCCTTCTCAGGACATCCTTAGCGCACGCACCACCCACGAGCCAACCTCTTGCTAATCAAATCACTCGGCGTTCGGCAGCTGCCTGCGTTCCCAACGCATCTCAATATCCTGCAGCAGGATACTCGTATCAAAAATAATTTGTTTGACAATAAAAGACGATAAACATTAAAATTACTTATTGCTGCTTAAGTATTCAGTATTCAGTCGCTGAGCAGCGAAAACATAAAAATTCGTTGATAGGATACGCGCGGCTGGAGAAAGCCGCTGGCGATGAAATGTCCTTTTTCTGGTTTCTCGGGGATTACGAAGGTAGGTTTTTCTGATACTCTGGCGCCTTCGCCCTTTTGCTGCTCTAGAGAATTGAGCGACTTGCCGGAAGAGGATGCGGGTGGCCAGCGCGACTGAGGCAGGATGATGCAGGATAATGATTTACCTAAGGACTTTTTGCGTCTGAGTTCAACATTTTACGATATGAATTTCAATAGCAATTTCATCTTCTTAAATCGTGTCTAATTCGGCTATTGTGCTGCTCCGCCTTATCCTTGTTCGGCTCCTTCGTTTAGCGTATTAGTTAAGCATGCTTATTCTTGTTCTTCTGCGATATTTTAATTGAAAGCGCGGCTGAAGTCGCGAGACTGCTTCAATCGGCCTAACTCTATTTCAACTTGAAAAGACTTTGATCTCTTCTTCCTTTCCCCCCGCCACCAACTCTCTCTCTCTCTCTCTCTACTAGAGAGAGTGGCCTCAATTGGTTTGCATTCAATCGACGTATATTTTTTTTAAAAAGGATAAAACCATTACAAAATTAGAATATATACATCTATATATCGTTGTAGTGAAACCGCGACAATAAAGTCGTATGTATGGATACAACAACAACAACAACAACAACAACAAGAACAATAACAACGAAACAATATCCATTGTTGTTGACTGAAGAATATCCAAGTTGAAAATTAATAAACTTAAAAGCCTTTTATACGTTGTTTCATCATAATTTGTTGGCTTTTTTTAATAAAGCAACTTTTCAGCAATCGGCTGCGCTGTCTTTATACCGCAAAGGCTGGCACGCCCTGCCCCACCCACCCCTGCAGTCGTCCTTTCAATCACTTTCATCCTTCGAATGCATTTTATGGAATTCAGCGCCGCGATTCATTTCAATAATTCTACAAGAAAAAAAAACACTTGCCGCGTAAAATAATTTTTGCCATTTCCAACAAAAACAACAACCGCCGCCAACAATGATGACGTTGGTTCACTTTGATGCCATCACTTTGACGTTTGACTGTCAGCGTTCGTTGTTTCGCTTCATTAAAGATTCGTTTTCCGGTTGCTCGCTTTTTCCCCCCCTCTCTGCTTCTCTTTTCCCCTATCACCGTCTCTCTTAGTTCTATTACCATTTTCCCTTTCTCTTTCTTCTGTTCTTCTTTCTTTCTTTCTTTCTTTTTGTTATTTTATAATTTTTTTTATTCGATTTTTACAATTTTTCCAGCAATTGTTTGCAACTTTTTGTTGTAGCAATAGTAGTTGTTGTTGTTGTTGTTGTTGTTGACATTGTGTTTGTTGTCGCTATTGTTTTTCGTTACCTTTGACATTCTTTGACGCATGCAATTTCTTCATCGCGCTTTGATCTTCCTTTATTAATTCTAATGAGGAGCATTCTTCCAGCTTCGGAGGCAGGGACGTCGCCCGAGACCGAGAAGTCATACCAGGCATGGAGAGGTCTGTCCGGCTGTCTCTTTGTTTTTGTTTTTGTTTTTGTTCTTTCTTGTATTTTGTGTCTGCGAAGGCTTCGATTTTGATTGTTTGTGAAACAGACGGTTTGCGAGGGCAGCTTCGTTTTAGGGGCGTTTACGTAAAAAAATGTGTGTGCGTGTGCGTTTTTGAAGTGTTCTTAATTCGGTTAATCAGTGGTTTTTCCGATGAATGCGGAAAACTCTCTCTTTTGGTTGCTGTCTTCCGTTTCATTGAGCAATTCCTTGTCGCTGTCTCAGCAAGCCGCTGGAGCCAGCCGCCAGCCGCCAGCCATCATTCTTGTACGTACTCCACTTCCGGTTACTGATTCCTCCTGCCCCCACACACCTCCACTCGCCTGGACTTGCATGTCCACCACTTAACACACAATTAATTTTAAATAATTACGTTTTGCATGCAAATGATTTGTTTGTCGACGACTCAACTCGCGTTCGCGATTACTCACGTGCATCGAGTGGGACCGAATGTCTTCATTTGTGGTACGCAATAACAACAACTACAACAACAACAATTCACTATTTTCGCTGCATGTGTATAAATTATCTAAATCCTTTCTGCATATCCTTGCAATTTAACGCCGTCAACGCGTGAAACGTAACCCAATCCCGTTCGCCGCTTGTCCACTTAGCCGTTGGAGAGCCTTCTTCCTCTTCCATCCTTGCGTGCGTTTATCCGTGGCGTGTTTGCTGGCAGATAATCGTGTAATGAATTCAATCGATGGCAGCGCGACTGAGGAAATGGTGTCGAAATCTAATTCGACACATGCAGGAACGCATAATTAGAATAATCCTTGATAAGAACGAGGAGGAGGAGGAGGAGGAGGGTCTACTCAGAGGTTAGTAAATGCATGCACTTCATACAACTTGGAGTTCATATCTTTATGAACACTTGGACGAATCACGTCTGACATTTCAGCATCGTGCTTGAAGCGTTTGACATGTCCCAACAAATCGTCGACGACAATTTCAAGCAAACAATTGCCACATGGCCTCCGATGACACATTGACGCATACATGAGAAAATTATCGTCGCTGACACAAGCACGACTTCTTGACCTATGAAGTAATTGTCATGGACCACTGAAAGCACGTCGTTGACAGAATGGTAACTGACATACAATACTTTTTCTGTATAAAAACTTAATTTTTAAAAAATTGTAGGTAATATTTAATATCGCATTTTAAATAAATAGTTTCAAACAAGCCAGAGAATGCGGTTGAAGACAAAGTAAAATCATAATCCACATGCATAAGTTTTCATCGCTGATTCATAAATGACTTGTCATTAATGAATCGTAGGACTGCTGTGCTTGGGTGTGTGTCTGTGTTTGTGTTTGTGTGTGTGAAAAGGAGAGCAGTCTTCAACTTAAGCAGAAAGATTACGTATCTAAGCAGAGGCAGCAGCAGTTTCGATAATAATAAGGATAATATTGTTAAGGCTTGAGGACATCAATTAAATTGTGGTAATGAGATATCTCGAGATATCGATAAACAAGTAACCACAGGGCGGAGGAGAAGGCGAGTAATCTAATTTCAATAATTAGATAATGAAAGTACGAGAAGCGTTGTTTCGTCAAGCATGGAATGGAACGTTTATATAAATCAACAAGAACTGATTTTTATAAAATTAGGAAATTCAAGAAATTTGGTATTTTAAAGGTATTTTAAAAAGAGGGAAAAAGCAGGGAGGAGTAATTTTACTCGTGAAGACAAACTTCGTGATTAATAATGAAACAAAACATTGTTCGAAACTATTTGTTAGGAAGCCTATCATGGAACATATATGTATATATCGAGAAAAAGCAATGACAATGCTTTGAAGGCAGACAAATCCTGTTCCTCGCTTGTAGAGCAGCTACTTTTGTGACATGCGCCTGACTTCAGAGAACTTGAAGATTGTGTAATTTCACATGCTCAGAGTTATAAGAAATCGACTCTATTGCTTTTATCATGGAATAAATTATCAAGCAACTTAAACGAAAAAGATCTTACTCATATTCTCGCAGGTACTGTTAATTTCTTTACCATAAAAAGCAAGCATAATTGAATGCAATTAAAATGGCTTAATGTGGCTGCTTTTACGAGCAACGTCCTCAATTACGACACCGCCACAGTCTGTTAACATGCCCATCAAGCGTCCCGTCAGCATCGTGCGCACCATCATCGTCGTCAACAACGGTACTCGCACAATAGTAACAACGACACTACTGACAATTACAGCAAGTGCATTACAACAACTGCCAGGATCTCATTTGCATACAAGCTGGCCGACCGACTGACGTTAGCTTATCCCTGTTAAAAACCGGCAAAAAGAGGAACTTGAAGCGACATCGCCGACTCAAAGGACAACATCAAATATGCAAATTGCAAATAAATATTTCGCCAATAAAATATATACATACACGCACACCGACACACTCACACCCAGGCGTACACATACGGGGAAAAACAATTTTAAATTAAATTTATTACTTACAACAACAGCGACGCTAAAAAGGACACGTTATGTTGGTGTAAAACACTTTGAATGGATTCGCCGCACAAAAGCAGCTCTTTGGAATCTCGAGTAGAGGCTCCATGCGAGCGGCACGGCCATGGGTGGGGAAGGGTGCGATGGGCCACAATGACCAATGGGCTCGGTGAATCACATTTATTGTGGCCGTGGCTCCGGCTTGACTGCAGCAGTGTGCTTTCGCGCGACCAGAGAGAGCAAGCGTCGTCCTTCGGGGCCAGCAGGCGGCAGGAAGCAATAATGGACTTTTCATTCAAATTATTTGCAATTGATGTGCTCCGCAGGACAATGCAGTCCTCAAAAGAGCCAACGGTGAAAGGGTGAGACGCAGCGAAAAAGAAGCAGAAGAAGAAGCGTATGCGAACCGCATGCGAAGCATGAAAGAAGAGTGTGTGCGAAAAATCGTTTCACACTCGTAAATTAAGATCGCAGGACGACGCATCGAAGAATATGCTGCTTCGTGCCGTGCCGACCTTCTGCGGAGGACAGTCGATCAAGTGGTCGCTGAGGCTCTCGTCGCTGCCGCTGGAACCGTTTCGACAAAGAATGACAGGAAAGAGACTGAATACTGTGTTGTGCGCTTTAAGTGTTTTTCGCCTGAAGCGTTTGTTCTCCAACTTTTTGGCCTTGGCGAAGATTATTTTGTACATGTGTACATGTATGTATGTATGTATGTACACGTACTTGTCGTTGAGATGCTGTTAACATTGCGCTTGTCTGTTTGTGTGTGTGCGTGTATGTCTCAATGAGTACCGTGTACAAGAGAGCACTGCGGTTTCATTGCTGGACAATAAATCACGGACTTGGTGCTACAGGTTACACCGTACAGTCGTGGCGCCGTAGAAAGTGTGAACGAAAAGAAATCCATAGAAATTCCATACATAGAAAGTAAACATGAATCTCTGTAGAAGGAATGTTCTTATGGATAATTTTTCTACAAAACTTTTTAGTCTTGTTGAGGGCCCAAAATTGTTGAGGTTTTTCTACTGGAAAATGAAATCTTGGTGAAGATTATGCTTTTAATGATTCGAGAAAATTCAAGAAAAAGGAAAGTACAATTGATTTTTTGGAGATTTTGTTTTGAAGAATTTTTTGGAGATTTCGTGGCCAACCCGTTTCAACAAATTCATCTTAAATATTTTCTCTATGTCCGTTATGTCTTCCGACAGGGTTGAATCGTGATGGATTTTGGAAATAATTTCCGTCATCACTTGTCGAGCTTGCTTTTGAGTCAAACCGGTTTTGGTTTCTGAAATTCTCTCCAAACTCGAGTTAAATCATTTCAGAGGCCTTCACTGTAAATCGTCAAAAAATGCTTGAGATGCCGTATTGAAAGTTCATGTGTTGCGCGCCACAACGTGGAGATTTTCATGCGGCGGAACAACAAAGGATGTATTTAACACATTCATACACACACACTCACACACACACACTCACACACACTGGTATGCAAATAGAACGTGTGGCGTATGACTGCACAACTTGTTATGCAGTGCATATTTTCGCTCATTTTTCTCGCACTTTTTGGACCATTAAGTGCGGAATTTATGACCGCAGCAGCGGCGGCATCAGGCAAACAGGAGCAGCCAGCCTTCTGAAGGCGGGATGGGCAAGACGGAATCGGGACTAGGGAAACGCGAGGAAGGACGAAACGGTACAAGGAACAGTTAGATTTTAATTTTATTGAGTTGTTTGTACGTTAAAATATGCACGCATGAATGTGTTGATGTCGGGGGGTGGAGGTGGGCGTGGCGGGGAAGGAAAGAAGGAAAGAAAGAAGAAATTAATGGGAAACCAGAAATTGTACTGTTTTCTTCTTAAAAGAAATGATCGAAAAAAGGTAATCGTTTCAGTAACATCGAAGTAACAATCCTTTATAAACAGCATTTTTCTTCCCTCTCTCTCTCTCTCTCTCTCTCTTTATATTTCATTTAAAGTAAAATTTGAATAAAATGCCAGGAGAGTTATGGAGAAAAAGGTGTTAAGAAAGCAGGAATGATAGAAGTTATGTTAATCTTAATAGTAACTAAAAAATCCTTGAAGGAACACATTCCATGACTTGGAAAAAGGATTCTGAATGGATGACGGATGAACAAAGTCAAAGAAAGGGCTTTAAAATTACGGAAACAGACAGAAAAAAGATTATCCGATTTTTATAAAGACTTCAAGACGGACGATATAATTTCGAAATATTTAGTTTAAGAAAGGAATGATTGAATAAAGTCATCTTTTTTAATGTCGGCGCATTGACGATACCAGTAGCTTCCACACAATCGTATATTTATCTGTAAACTGCGACTCCTTCGTAAGCCCCTCAAGCCCAATCAATAGCTATAGTGGCAGATGATATCGAGGAACCGTGCGGCTTTAAAATTACTCTCGTTCTGAATCGAATTTCCGTTCCCGTCGTCCTTCGAAACTGTTCTCGCCGCCCCATAAACTACATTTCCAGCTCATTGAGCACTTCGTTCTGAAGCGAACGAATATTCGGCGGAACCGCTTTAAAGGATGCAATATGGTTACCGTAGCGTGACGCGAAAGTGATACGCGTACGCGCGCGTTTCAATTTCAATACGCGAAATCGAACTGTCAGTTCGGCGAATTAATAAACTGGAAAATGCAAGCGATAATGTGCTGGAAGTAATGAATATGAGACATGGATGGTGTGCGCTTGTGTGTGTGTGTGTGTTAACTGTCGCTCCAGCGGCCATACGCTGACAGCGATCGCATGCCAACAACATTAACGACCATAAAATCGCAGCATAAAATGTCCTTTCATTCGCGAATGTAGCGATCGATTACTGCAGGCAGACGGCGGCGACAGCGACGGCGACGGCGAAATGCAAATCTGTTGGTGCTTCCAATCAATTCAAAGGCGCACCTCATCAATGCCGGCGTCACCACTTCCCCGAATGCCAGACCGTATGGCCACGAATCGCGCCTCCGTTGGCCCTTTTGCTCATCGATTGTTTCATTCACGTTTAATGCTCGCCTCATGACATGTTTATGACATTGCTGCGCCTCAGCGTTGTTACGTCAATTGCCAATTTCTATGCAAAAATTCTAGCCCACTGTCTTGTTGTTGTTATTGATGTTGTTGGGCCCGTACTCAGTCTTTTATTGCATTTTTATGGCTCTTCACAAAATTCTTGTCAAGCGTCACTAATTATGGCTGTAGTAGTAACCTAATGCGTTGACGGCGACGTAGCTGAGTGAAGGAGAGCGAGAGTGAGTGAGTGAGTGTGAGTGCGAGCGGCTTGTCAATGTGACAGTTAGAGCACTCGCTGCCCTTTTCTTCGGCGATTTGACACATTTACGACTTCGTTTCTTCTCTGTTATGTTTGCAATTTTAATTTTATTGGAGAAAATTTAAATTTGCTGGAAAAAGTTTGGCATCTGCTTACAAGAAGGCTGTATCTGGTGCAAGTGGATGAGTGTGAGTGAGCTGCAGGGAGCGTCAGAGAGCCGCGCCTACTTTCCGATAGCCATCATTAAATCTTATTCATCACTCAATATCGCAGTTTTGGAGAGTCGTAAAAATTTATCTCTCGAAAGGAGGCTTGTATTTTCAAAATGAAAGAAAAAGAAAAAACAATCGTAAAAAGTCCGGAGTTTGACATAATTCATGAAATAGTTAGAGTTTAAGGATTTTATGAAGTCTTTGAAATCATGCTTAAATTAAGTCTTTGGAAGGCATTTTGGAATGACGGCTCAAGGAAATTACACTCAAAGAAAAAATCGCACAATTTCATTTAGGTCAGCTTTTTTGGGATTTGGGATCACTGCGCGGCGTTGAAAAGGTAATTCCTTATGGTTTTCGTAATATAATCCAGCTATAACAATTAAATAGTCCCATTTTATATCCCATTCCGGGCCACAGTCACCAAAAAGAGTAGCTTTTTAGTAGATATTCAACCGTTGTCGTGTGTGTGACGACCGGAATAGCTTTACGAGTTTCGGGAACAGGTAAAAACCTATTATTAAAGACTTTGCCAGGGACTAGTTCAGTCAGGGACTAGTGCAGTACCTCTTAAACCTTTTCCTGAAAGGCTTTAGTATAAATAAAGCTAAAGAGAAGACAAAACAAAATGTAAAAGTCTGAATAAAAACCCTTTTAATTACAAGGAAAGGATCATAAGTAAATCGCATCATGTGGTTCGAGATGAATGCGATGAGCCAACCACTCACTGACAAATACGTAATGACAGAGGAAAAGAAAGGGGGAGAGAGAGTGACAAAAGCGTAATTTGTACGGTTTCATTAAGAATTAAAAGAGTGCCAAAAAAGCAACGCTTTGCAACCAACAAAAATTCAAAGGAAGGACATTTTCTCGACTTAACTCTAGAAAGAAAGGATTATGACGGTGTGCTGGTGATGATGATAATGATGGTGCTGAAGATATGATGATGATGATATTCACGGTGACGATGAAGATGGCAAGAACTTCGCATTAACACTCTACAAACATCAAAGTAATGTAGCGGCCAACAATAGCAACAACAGCAACAACAACAACAACAACAACAACAACAACAAAGACAACAACAACTCCGACAGGAAAGGAAATATCAGGCTGACGATGGTGGTGGTGTTGAAGGGAGGCGCAACCAACCAACTTCATTGCAAGGATTGCAGCTTGCGTCAATCAGCGTTAATATGCTTAACAATGGCAACAACAACAACAACAAAAACAACAATAATAGAGCTAACCATGAACTAAGATGCGCCACTTAACCCTTTTTCACAGCGATCATAAAAAAAATACCAAAAAAGAAATACCAAAAAAAAAACAACGTTACTAAAAAAAGGGTGCTGAAAGACTCCACTAGCGAAGGGTGGAAGGCTCTGCTGAAGCTTGAAGGACTGTTGTTGGGCTCTTTTTCGGCTGCTTTTGTTTATTTTTATTACAAACTTTCAAGTTTCGCTGTTTCGCACGGTAAAAGCGAGAGCTCGCGACGTTGGATCCTGACAAGTCGTACGCGGGCGACGTCGCCGGAAGCTTCGTACTCGACTGCTGAGTGATTTTATGCGGGTACTGGACAGCGGGACACGTGGCCAGCGCCGATCCCGAACGGGCGAGCGCACTTCGTTCGGCAGTCGAGGGAAATAATCAAGGACGTTAATGATAAAGGCTCTAAAGGAGCAGGCAAGAAAGTAGCGCACAGAGCAAGAGATCCGGCAGTGTGTGTGTGTGTGTGTGTGTGTGTGTGTAATTACGTGTATCTGATTGCTACAGTTTTGATGACTTAGAATTTGTTTCCCATAATTAATGCGTGCAGTCAAAGGAAAGGGTTATCAGCGTCGGAGGGCGGAAGAAGGAGGTGGAGAGAAGGGCCACGAAGCCGCAGCCACGGAGGTACAGTTGCCAGCACGGCAGTATGAACACTAAACGTGTGCAGTGAAAAGCAGCAACAAATTCAGGAGAAAACATACGCTCGAGCCGCCAGTTGAGGCGGTTTGTGGCCGCATTGTTTGGGTGTGCAGTCAAGGGTTAAAAAAGCGGTCGTGCTGCTTTTTTGGCGAAGTCAGATTTGGTGTAGATTTCATCGCTCGAAAGTGATTCGAAATGATCGAAGGTCGCGAATGTACGCATTTTGGAGCAGCTTTATTTAGACTGAGGCTCGTTTGCGGTTTCTCTGAAAGAATTTGTTTGTTTGCTGAGTTCGGCCGCTGCAGGATTATTAAAGATTCCTAACACCTCAAACAACCCTTGTCCTGGTATGAGGCGGCGTTCGCAATGACACGAGGAGCTAAGGATAATTAAGCAAGGACAATAAGAGCGAGCTGATGAATGCCTTTTTAATTACGCAAAAAAAGAAGGAAGCACTCCGCATCCTTCCCCCCCACCTTGACCACAATGCACGACTTTGTGAAATCCCAATTTTTTTATAATATTGAATTTTGGAAAAACATTTTTCATTGCGTTTATTTTAAAAAGAAATCCTTTTGCCGCAATCTGTTAAAACATCATGCAATCAATACCAACATATTCGCAATATTCGCATGAATTATCCTTTTTTGCGCATTTTTCGTACGCTCTCTCGCTTCCTGGCGGAACATCAAAGCGAAACTTTTCAATGAAATTTACACAAAAAGCCGCCACGTGTGTCGAAGGGAGCGGGGCGAACAACACAAAAAGGATAAAAGTGTCCTTGTCATGCAAACACGCAGGAATACGAGTACAATGTGGCAAAGGAAAATAAAAACGTAAAATTGTGAATTTGCATTAAAATGCAAAATGCCTGAGCCTGCAACAACAACGAACAAATAGAAAAAGGATGTATTTTTTAAATTTTCAACAAATATGTCATGCAGGAAAATTGAAAAAGGTGGGAGAACTCAACCAACAACAACAACAACAACAACTTGCCCGTTGGCTACTCCGCAACATTTCGTGTCAATTTGATATTTTTAAAAAGGCATTACTCTCATACATATATAAAAGCTTGGAGCGAAAGTATGACGAGAGAGCTTGGTCGCAGCTAGTGACGTTCGGGACAACCCTTTTTGTGACTGGCGAATGTTTAGAAAAAAATGTACATAATAGCATGCGAAAATTGGCCAAATTTGGTCCAAATCGAATCGCAAAAGCGTGAAATTCAATTTTGTGGCCTCTTGGAAGATGCCCGCACCCCTCTGCCCCTTCTGCACCGTCGTTCTTCGCAAGATGGTACAAAATTTAATATCGTTTGCGAGTAGGTTTCCTTTCTGTGTAAGTCTGAGCGTGAGTGTGTGTGTGTTTGCGTGTGAGTATAATTTGAAGAAGAGTAACCAACCTGGCAACGCAATAAATTGTGCAAATTTATGCAAAACCAAACCAAACCAAACCGAATTCTTAACAAAAAACAAAAACATTTTCCGAATTTGCCAAAAACTCAATTCAACAATTTGCAATAAATCCAATTTCTGTTTTTTGGCAATTTATCTGCAATATTCTTTATCTCACTTTCGCCCACCCTCTCCACCTCCCCCACCCCCTTCCTGCCACTCATCCTTTCTGCAGCACGGCGGTATCCATGGAACAATAAAATTCATTTCCGTTGGCCCTTTTTTCATTGCGTCAACACGTCGTCCATTAAATAAAATCCATCAGTGAAATTATTTTCAGCGCCTTCGTTTATGGCTCCTCTGCTTATCAAATACTGAAAAAGAGAGAGGAAAGAAAAATCTAGTCACAAAAAACTAGTCGTTGGTGATAACGCCGCTGCCGCAAACGCCATAAAAAGCTTCCTCACTCGTTACTCATCCGCGACAATAAATGCTGTTGCTGTTGTTGCAAATGGCGCCCCCAGAAGCGCAAACTGAAAAGTGCAAAAATTGTAAATTTGCATACTTCCGCCGCTCTAAAATTCGCCGCCGAGTTGATTTCGCCACCTCGCCGTGTCTCGGCCTCCGCAGATTTCCTAAATTATTGTCGCTGCCTCACGTGGCGCTCGCATTCAGAATCGCGCTCACCAAGCACTCCAGATAGCAGCCTCAATCAACCCAATCGGGCACCACTCCCATCGGCGGCACCCCGCGGCCGCCCAGATCGCTTCGCACAAATTATCTGATACTTTTCCAGAGATGCTCAAACAGAAAAAGTGACGAAGAGCGAGAGAGAAAGAGAGACAGCGGGGACCACAACGAAACCTAACGCTATGTACCTAACGGTAATCCGTCAACGGAAGTCAAACGTATTAGCATCCGGTTTATTTTCCGAACAAATGGCGAACGCGTTCCGCAAACTACTCTCGCTCGAGCCGCGTATCTGGAGCCGCTTATTGTGTGTCAGTGTTGTCATTGTTGTTGTTGGCAATTTGGCATCTAACAGAAGAGACAGCTAGCACTCGCTGCCTTTCCCCCCTGGCCCGAAGTCCGTTGTACACGGCGGCACTCATCATCATCATTGCATGAAAAATCTTTCCATCATTTAACACTGTCGAGGTCGAGCAGTTCCTGCAGCGCAGCAGTAACCGTTTTGCAAAAATTGACTTGGCAACATTGTTGCCGCTTTCAGAGGGCTGGTTTCGTTAAATGCTGGCAGCGGCACAAGGAGGTTTTGAAAGGGGGCATTAAGACGAATGCACCGACGGGGTGTGCCTCGGTTAAGGACTCAGTTTGTTTGGAAAAAGAATGCAACCGATCGATGGAGGACCGGATTATCCGAAGTGAGCAAATGATTGTGAGATATATTACAAATTGTACCCTGGAGAGACACGAGTTCTCTTCTCTTCAGTCTCTTCAACGGAGTAATGCTTTAAATGACGTTCGAATCAGAAGGTAAGCAAGTAAAGAATAGGCTCGTTTTGGCAATAACACCTTGAAGCATTACAAGCTCTTTAAAAAACTTAGTGCCAAACTCTACTGAAGTAGAGCTTCTAAACTGAAGTATTTAGTAAAAAACTCTTCTAAACTGAAGTACTTGGGCCTACATTGGCAAATGGTTATATGTGAGGACGTATCTTACCATCGTCTAGAAGTTGATATCGTACAGAATACTGTTGTGAAGCTCATCTCGTGGCTAAAACGATTCTAATTTACGTAATTTCTTCAGTAAACATAATGGAGGTTTTTCCAGTTTTAAGTTTAGATTTTTTCGTTTATTTGAAGAGATGAAAATGCATTTAGGCGGGACTCAAACCATACCATAAGACTAGCCAATAAAATCACCTTTCACGGGCATGATCGAGCCAGACCGGAACAACTATTTGGGACGGGACGTACAATTTGGTCTCTCTTCTCTTAATCAGGTCATATGCGAACATATTTTAGAGAAGCGAGCACTTTTTGCGGAAGTTAAGTCTTTCGTCGGATCAGAAATAAAATCTATGCGCTTCTGTGAGCCTGTGAGGATTGATTTTGCCCGGGACAGTTACGGAGGGTCTTGTGGGCCGTTTAACCCTCGATCACGAACAAGGTTTTAAGTTCTCTGCCAAAGAGCGCGGAAGGGACTACGAGCTGCGAAATTGCCATGATCCAACGATATATTAAGACTAGCTCAAGATTCGTTCGAATCTCCATAATTTTACAAAATCTATCGGCTGCGAAAGTGAAGATGATGCTTCGATAAAATTGAGGGGAAATTAATTGTTGGGAACGGAACCAACTGATTGCAATTAACCTGTCCAAAAGCACGGAACAAGAAAAGGTGTATGACTGCATATTCTGATTGGGTGAGGAGGAGAAGGTGTAGGAGGAGGAGAAAGAGAACGACTTGTAAAGAGCATGAGAGGAGACAACTGTCGTTCTCGTTCTCGTCTGAGAATGTAATAGAAGTTATGAGATCCGAAAGGAAGAGTAATAAAATTAATGCTCAAAGATTATTAAGATTATTAATGCTCAACATTTCACTGAAAGATTCGTTCCACTGTGCAGTTTCCAAACCATTACTGGCGACGTATTCAGACTGAATCTAGAAGTTTCTAATGTTCTAATGGATCACTTTGTGTATTACTACTATGTGGAGTTATATATGCAGTAATTCACATTGCCCCTCCCTCTTATTGAGCTTTTTCGTCCGCCTTATTTACTGCGATTCCTTTGCTTCTTTTTCCCCTTTCTCCTCCCAGTACACGGTACAGCTATGTACCTCCAAAAGTATCCAGCCAATTAACCAACCGACGGCCGGCGACCATCCGACCATCCGACCTACCCAAGCAACCGTCAAGTTGCAGACCAACAAATAAACCGAGTCGCAATCCGACTGCACATTTAGAGTTGATCCTTGTCGCAGTATCCGGTGTCCTTTGCAACATTTATCAAAATTGGTAAATCTCGCACGAACACAAACGCCAGCCAGAGCCGGCCAGAGCCAGCCGAATGAGTTGTGGTCGTTTTATGCAAATCAGAGCAACACGATTCCGCATCCTTGTTAATCCTTCGTAAATATTATCAGAACGATTTTGTATTTGCAATTATCGTGCGAAGTTTAGCATCGACTTTCAGAACATTCTAACAAAATTCCGTTTCGTTTTGCTTTGTTCCTTTTTCTCTGTTCTGGCGAGGTTCGTTGAGCAACGGATTGTTTGCTTGATTTGGCAGCGGCAAAGGCAACAAAAGTTATATAATCGAAAGGACTTACGTGATTTGGATTCATGGGCTAATTTAGGAGCAGTGCGCGGAAAAACTCCTGCAGACGGAACCGAAATTAATCACATTAAAACTTGTTGGAATGGCAACAAGTTAAAGACCTCGAACGGTTATTTTCTAAAAATCGGAGGAATCCTTCAGGGCTTCTCTCTCAGAGGATTAAAACAAGCAAACAGAAGTTATTATTTCATTACCGTTGTCGTGGTTATTGACTCAAAAGTCATCTAATCGCGCAACTTAAAAGCATCCTTCGCTCTTTTAGTTTCGAGTAAAGTAAGTCCTTGGAGATGAATTAAGTTGGGTTTATTCTCAACCCTTCCGGCGGCTTCTTTTCTTTATTCTCTGTGCCTGCGTCTGAAATGTTTGCCCTTCTAATCCTTTCGGGAGAGATGCTGAGGAGCCTCGGGCTAAGACATGGAATTGTTACAATAAAATACACAGATCGCCCAAAAGTCGCGACGCGCCGCGACTTTGTGTAGAGTGCACTCAAGCGCATGAACAATTTCCAAGCAATTAAAGTGAATCCTCAGCCAGGACAACGACGGCGGAGCTGCACGCGCCTTGATAAGTTGCGGAATAACGGAAGTCCTTGGTTTTCAGGAGTACAAACTGCATGAAGATCGCCTCAGCAAATCGGATGGGAAGGCCGTTTGGGTGGACGCGTGTGTAAGCTCTTTGTTCCTGCCAAAATTAACTTCTTAGAGAGGAAGCGACGCGCAGCCTGACGTAGCAGCCGGGAAGGACTTAAAGGATATTGCAAAATAATAAAGTAATTGCTGGCAAACGAAATAATTGCAATCGGTTTGTGTAATGGCTGATTGTTATTGTTGTTGCTGTTGTTTTGCGGCCTGCTGGGTCGCCATCTGAGTCAACATGCAGTTAATTTATCCGCATCCTTTCACAGCCTTAGCCAAACAAACCGCTCTGCGCCACAAGACCGAGCGTGTGTGTGTGTTGTTTTTGCTCGCAGTGCGTTTGATTTTTTAGCCGAATTGAGTTGATTTTTAAACTAAATCTCGACACGCGCAACTCGCCGCCACACGGTCGGCAACGTATGTCGGACTGCTGGAGGGCGGCAGCGGCAGCGGCGGCGGCGGCGGCGGCGGTAGCGACAGGGATACCGCTAATGCGCCTCCGGGTGTGAAAGTCAGGCGTTTGGTCGAGTCTGGAGATCGATTGTGTGCGTGCGTAGTTTTCAACCAGCTCATTTTTTGCATTTTCGATTTGATGTGATTTTGATTGTTATGATTTTGTTAGTCGCAGTCAAGGATAAAACGGAACATGTTGCTGTGATTGTTGCCGCTTGTTTGTTGTGTTTTCCATTGTGTGCTGCATTGATTGACTGATTGTGAGGGGTTTTCAGTTGTTGTTGTTTTCCGATGTTATTATTGTTATTGTTGCTCTATTGCTTTGTGAAATGTTCACAGGTTTATCGCATCCTTAAAAACCCATTGAGCGAGCGTGTGTCAAGATTTATTTATTTGTATTCAGTGACAGCGAGGGCAAGCGACAGTGGGATGCTCAGGACTTAGAGACTTGTTTCTGAAACTGTTTTAAAGAAGTCTTTTTCAGCTTCGTTTGAAAACTTTTCCGGCTTCCGAGAAAACAGTTGAACGCATTTTTTCTTGAACACACCAAATACCATAACAATCTTTGTCATGTTATTTTATACATACCACTGTATCCCATCCCATCCTCTTCTCATCCAGCCTAAATCTTTACTATAATAAAACTTTGCTCCGGGTGTCGATGCGTCTCATTCGTGCAGACGTCATTCATTCGCCCGTCGATTTATTCACTCATAAACTAATCGACTTAACCAACGCAAAACAGTTCCAAATCAAACAGCGCCCACTTTTGGCCCACGAACGCAAAAAAATATGTAGACGCTGTTACGCCAAGCAGCAATCAATGCAAAGCTTTTGGCACTCAGCGCTCATAAGAATCACTTTATGCGCGCAGCAACAACACGCAAAACAATGCAATGAAACATCACGCACGTGGCGCAACATTGCACGCGCCACGTGACCACCATCATGTTTGCTTACATTACGATCGATCAATCAGCAACAGCAGCAGCAACAATGGCAGCAGAAAAGATTCGAACATTGCATACTTGAGGGCGCATAAACTGAAAATTAGAGAACAAAACCAAGGCCGAGATGATGAGGATGGCGATAATGATTCTGCAGTTGAAAAGGAAGTGCCGGAGGGGGCGGCGGGCAGTGAGAGGGAATCGGCATACAGTTTTGATTGTCATGTTGATGAACAATCATTTAAATGAAGTTCGGGTAGCGCGATATGAAGAATGGCCGAAAACTACGATACAAAAACATCGCACAATTTTGAGTGGATCAAAAACTCACAGAAGGTATGACGAAAGGTACAGTTGACAGAGTCTTTTTGAGTTCTTGCTTCTTGAAGGCGACGCGTTGCTTCGGACCGGACACGATGAGAGCTCGCTACGCACGACGTTTACCATTTAAACAACCAGTCAAGCTGATGATTGATCGTAATTGTACCTCAAGTGGTGGTCCACACTTCCGGTGAGGGGAAGGCGGCAACTGGCGAGACAATGTTGATGCGAAGGACGATGATGATGATGAGAAGTTTTAGTGATTGTGTCAAAGGAATTGACTTTATTCCGTATCATAACCAGAGAGTAAATTCTTGGGTCAAGGGAAGGTCTTTCACGTTTTATGCAAAGGACTACTAAAAAAGGGCGTGGCATGTGTAATGAAGGAGCATTTATTCAAAATCAATGAGCAGCCCGTTGACTCTATTCCTACAGACGTGCTTAATTCTTTGTGCTACTTCTTTGCAAGCTGCGTTTGTTTGTTTGCTGTGTTTTTTGCCGTGTTTGATCGTGTTTGTTTGTTTGATGTGTGTGTTTGTTCGCTGGGGTTTTTTCTATGTTTGATTGTTTGTTTTGTTTCTTTGTTTGCTGTGTGTGTTTGTTTGCTGTGTGTGTTTGTTTGCTGTGTGTGTTTGTTTGTTGTGTTTGTTTGTTTGCTGTGTTTGTTGGTTTGCTGTGTTTGTTTGTTTGCTGTGTTTGTTTGTTTGCAGTGTGTGTTTGTTTGCTGTTTTTGTTTGTTTGTTTGCTGTTTGTGTTTGTTTGCTCTGTTTGCTTTTTCGCTATGTCTGTTTGTTTGTTGTTTTTGTTTGATTTCTGTGTGTATTTGTTTGATGTGTTTTTTGTTTGCTGCGTGCGTTAGCTTGCTCTGTTTATTTGTTTGCTGTGTCTGTTTATTTTCTGGTTTATATGTTTGCTGTTTTTGTTTTTTTCTGTGTGTTTGCTTGCTTGTTTGTTAGCTTGTTTGTTTTTTTGTTAGCTTGTTTCTTTGTTTGCAGTGTGTCTTTGTTTGTTTGCATGTTTGTTTGCTAGCTTATTTGTTAGTAGTCAGAGAGACTATTTTTTCTCTTTATTTATTTTTCTCCATGCCAGTATTTTGTTTGTTTGTTTGTTTGCTCCATTTCTTTGTATTTAGTTTTCTGTCAGTAGTTTTTTTTAAAGAGTGTCGTTTTATTGTAGATTTTCTCTCAAACAGATGTTTTTATTAATTCTTTCTCTATTTCTTTACCAAAAGCACACACATCCGGGATAGTTTAATGACTTGAAGAACACAGAGTGGGGGAAATGCGGGGGGTTCTTACTATTTATTCAACGCTGTACTGTTTTCGTGCATTGAGCCATTTAGGATGACATGAATAAATACGCACACTGGCAGCGTATTCTACGCGTATTACGCGTCAAGTACGCCCTTGACGATTATGATGATGATGTAAAGAAATTGCTGTATTGAATACGAATTAAAATTTGTTAATCTTTTGCGCGCAGACAAAAGCACGTCTGTCGCAAACGCAGCGTCGAAATGCAAAGTAGGCAAAAGTGCAGTCACGCTGCACCCATTGTCAACATTGCCAACACAACAGCTGCAACAACAGCAATAGCAACATCGCCGAAGAGGGCTATTAAAATGGAGACGGCTTTACAGGACTTAAGCTGCGAAACGTAATCCTTCAAAGTCATTCGTGCGAATGCGATTTGCATTGTATAAATTTCTTTAGCTCTGCACCGAGTGCACCGAAATGAAATAAGAAAATAGCATACGCCTAACGAGCGAGCCTCTGGCACCGTCTGAGGTGTCAACAAGTCGCTGTGCGTTAGCAGCGAGTGTAAGAATGCGTTTGTGGGCGCACTTTCGTCTTTAAGTAAGGTGCTGTGTGGAGGCTGGGTCAAGGGGCGGGAAATCGGCAGCGGTCCCTTGGCTCACAACCGGCACGTTACGAGCCAGTTTGTGTGCTCAAGCCCTTGTTCTGTACTTTGTCCGCTACTTTGTGTCCAAAGACTTCGAAAAATTGGATTTTTACGCTCAAACTACGCTCGATTTCATCTTTCCGAGCGGATGACGGCGAAAGAATACAGCACTTAAAAAAACATGGAAGATTGGTTAAATTGAGTGCCATTCGAACCTAATCCGCATGCACTTACCGTCGAACGTCAATTAGAAATTCGTTGATTATCCTTTTGCGATGCCGTAATTAGCTTTTGCGGTTTAATTATTTCGAAAAATACAGCAGCATAAGAATTGAACGAGCAGAGAATATTCAGAAATGTCGACGTCAGCTAAACTCGGGGCAATGCCGGGCTCCTTGGGGTCGCCGCCACTACTCAAGTGGCTTTATTTCACCAACGCCACCGCCACCGCCACCGCCACCGCCACCGCCGCGTCTGAATGCGCCGTGGATGCACTCAATCGAGGATGTTCATTGTCGAGAGGAACTCATGAGGAAAATTCCATTATTTTTCTGTTTGTTAGCGACTGCAGTCTGCAGTCTGAAGTCATGCAACAGAATCAAGTCTGAGTCCTTTGCAGTTTTCGCAAAAAATGCTGCGTTTTTGTTGGTTTTTTATTTTGTTGCGAGAAGGTGAAGCGTTCAGAGCGCAATCCTTCTGATTAGCGAGCAGTCGAAGAAGCAGCAACAATAAAATCGGGAAAGAAATCGGCAGGACAGCAGAAGTAACAGCAACAATATCAATCGAAGTATACAATCAGACCGACAACCACCCGCACTGACACACACACACACACACAACCACACTAATCCATTGAATACTCTTGTATTCAGCAATCCTGGGAGAAGAAAATCCTTGGCATGCAAGTTCAACAAAGGCTGCCACTTGCAACATGTTGTTCCGCACATGGCTGCAGCTTGCATAAATCAGTCAGTCGCTCTCGTCCTCGTCTTCGCCATCGCCGTCGCCGTCGCCGTCGCCGTAGTCGTCCTTGCAGTGATTGACAGGAGCTGGCTGTAATTGACTCAACGGTCTCAGCCACAAAAGACGCCATCCGTAGGCTTCGTAATCACGAGTATTTTGCAAAGGATGGCAATCGACAGAAATGACGGCGGCAGCAACTAATTGCCAGCATTTTTTGATTAATTTCGATTGCATATTTTTAGGGGGAATGCGCTGAGGGTGGCCGTCGCCGAAGGAAAAACAAATGCACAATTAGCGATTTGCATTTAGAACAAACGCGCTGTTCCTTTCAATGTGTTTTTTATAATGCGCACAACTAATTTGTGTTTTTGAAAATACAAACGAATCGGCTCAACCACAGTAAATTAAAAAAACTGAAAATGATTATAAACAACTTCCCGAAAAACAATGCGCAAAATCGATTAGCATCGTTTGGTGTTTGTCACATAATTAAACGTACGCTTCCACGTCATTAACAACAACTGTAACAACAACAGCAGCGGCCTCCGGGAGCCGCCGCATCAACAAAACAAACATTATTTGAAAATAATTTTTCATTAAAGAGGCAACAAATCAAATAAAATCCTCGGCAATCCCTTCATGATCCTCTGCTCACTCAATCGAAATGCGCTGAAACCTTTTCGGCGGTTTTGTAGTCGTTGTTGTTGTTGTTGTTGTTGTGGGAGCAAATAATTAAAAACGTATCAATATGTTGAATAAAAATAACAACAGCAACAACAGCGGTCACCACAACAAAAGCAACAACAATAAAATCAGTAGTAACAACGAGTAAAACGAACGAGAACATTTTTGCATACCGCCAGGAGACAGCCAGGAAAACGGCGGCGCAGGATGTGGCTGGAGAAGGATTACAGCATGTCGTCCGGCCACGTAATCCTCACGCATATGCGGCCAACATCAGGCAACCAACCCACACACACACACACGCACACACACACACACACACACACACACACACACCCACACCGCACACATCTTGCTCATCCGCTTACCACTGAGGCAATGCCTCAATAAATTTCCATTTATTTGCGTAAATCATTTATTTTTGCGTAATTTTGAGCTTAATTTCACGTGCCGTGACAGCAAAGGATTGCAAAAGGATAATGGAAGTTCATATAAAAAAGTGGTTTAGTTTATAAGAGAAGTATATTAGTTAAGGGTTAATAAAGCAAAAGACACGAAGACAAAAGGCCCTGAATAGTAAAAGAGCGTTTACCCTGAATAGTAAAATCAGCACCAACCGATTTTATTACCGGAAAACATGGTATTTCTAGCCTCACTAGAATCGAGCGATGCTTACTTAAATTCGTAGATCTTTTTTTGAAGTAAAAGTTTTGAAGTAATACGTTTTTGGGATATACGCTTTTAGAATGTTTTACTCCTGTAAAAGAGATGCTCCCACTATTTTACTAATCATGAGGAGGGAAAGAGTTAATGGAGTTACGGGCAAGAACCGCATAACTTTAAGGTAATTGCCTTAGAATTTTAGTATTAGTGCTAATGACCAGCGAGCTCTACTGCGACCAAAATGTTGAGCTAAGACTGATTTCTTAAATTAAAAGTTCTGGATTTTAGTATTTTTTTAGTGTTTTGAATTTGAGGGGGTACAATGCTCGTAATTAAAAAACCATGCTTTTTTTATTACGGTCCTGATTACGTTCAAACACTTCAAATGTATGCCAGGAATCTTCAATGATTTCGGGCCTTAAATCTGGTGAGTAGTTCTGAATTGTGACGCTAAGTAACTCGTGTTTTCGATTTGGTTCTTTGGTTGAATGAAGAAATTTTACCTTGAATTTAATAAAATTTCCATCTCTTCAACTTCTCAAACCAACCGCCACAGTTTGAAGCACCTGAATAAATACTCTCGTATCAAGAGAACTTTTCGAGGAAAGGTTTTGGAACCGAAACCATTATTTTGGTCTTCATTGATCTCAAAAATAAAGCGCCATTTTTTGAACTAAAACGTATTTAATTAACGGAACTAACAAATGCAAACCGAACATAAACATTACAGAATCCACATCATCAACTCCGTCGAAAGGACACCCGGCGCTTTGCCGCTAAAGCCGCCCGGTACCAAAGGCTTCCACCACATCCACCCTGCCCGCAAAGAATCTTCATTTATTCCAGATTAGTACACTTCACTACCCTTCACTTCGGCGCTCGGCTACATTTGAATCCTTTATAAGCCATGACCAAGTGGACGGAGCACTGTTGGTGCATGCAGCAGACCAAAAACCATTGATTGTCATCGAAATGGAGGCCAGAGTGTGAGTCGGAGAGTGAGTGAGTGAGTGACCGGAGTGGTCCAGTGCTCGGGACTCGCATTAGGTACTCTGGAGTACATTCGTTACGCTACACAAAACTCATGCTTTACTGACAACAGCAACAACGACAACAACAAGAGCGCTGTCAGGAATTGCCAGATCCCAGATGCCACTTTGTAATCGCTCCGAATGCGGGAAGGAGGAGGAAGCGTGGTATCGGTGTGGCAAGTGCAGTTGACGTGAGTGTGCGTTGGTCAGTTGGGCGCTCCTTCAGTCTGGCGTTCCGTTGGTTGATTCCTGGGTCTCCTTGTGTCGGTTGGGCGGGCTATGGCTGGTTGGTTGGTTGGGCGTATAAGGTGTGAAGGGCGTGGAGTGGGGGCTCCAAATACGTGTATTGGCATCATTGACGGTCGCGCCGTATCGTGTTTTCATTCGACACTTTGGCAAACAAAGAGGTTCCACTTGCGGGTGCTCGCCGGTACGACTTTGAAGAGTTCGTTGATGCCAAGCGAGGATCTTAAATTTTGGCCACGAAATTAAAGATACAGGGGCGCTGCCCGATCCGTGGCAAGCAGAAAGATATGGATTCAATTTATCAGATCTTGAGAAGACTCCGTTGTCCAAAAGCTGCAGACAGTCCTACTGTAGACATCTCAAGTCTTTTTCTTTTTCTAAATTTGTGCCTTTTTGCCTTTCCCGTCTAGCCCCGGTTGGGAAATTGATAGGCTCACGAAACTGGTCGCTGAATTGCTGAAAATGTACCAATAGTGAGGATTATTACTTTACAATTCTTTGCTTACATCTCAAAAAAGTTATAAATCGGCATGATTAGGATGCATGTACCGACAGAGTCTCTCCATGCTTGTGAGTCTCTGTAATCCCACCGATCAGCCGTTTTTATTATAATCACCCCGCTCTTCTCTGCTACCGGTCCTGGCTGCACAGTCAGCGTGAGCCTCTCGGCTCACGTTCGATAAGCTGCTCGGACTTGGTCGACTGCCACTAATTCTTTAATTAAAATCGATGTTGAAAACTGATTGAAGGACTCTCTGACGAGGGCCTAGTGTGGACGCCGGGGATTAGTTTGTATGTGCGCCCGATTGTGCTTGGCAAATAAATCTCGGCCGCCCCTCGGCCGCTGCTGCGGATGCGGTTGCAGACGTATTAAAAGCAGCCGATGACAAACAAAGTTTTCGACTAAATAGCTTCTGTTTAAAATTAAATTTTCGCACTACTTTCGGTGGAATGAAAGGAAAATCTCTAACAGAGGGCGCAGCGGTGACAGGAGCAGGCCGATCAGTATGTGCCGGCATTCGTCGCCATCGGAGTCTCACACCCACGTAAACACGGAGGCGGGTGGACGTGCAGCAACCTCTGCGAGTGGACACGGGCGCAGCACGTCGAGAAGCATTTGGTCATTTGACAAGTCCGAGCTGGTTTGCGGTTGAGTGGATTCGTTTCGGACCACATGAGGTTCTTTTGTTTGGAGCCCCGTGCCCGTGCCCCGGCAGTTGTTTTCGATTTCGTTGTTCCGTTGTTTCGTTCTACAACGCAATAAATTAGCAAATTTCAGAGTTTGGAATATCAACGACGTTTTGCATATTGGAAAACCCATCCGGTACCCGCACACCTGGGGCCGCTCGGCCTGCCGGTTCCGGCGGCTCCCTTTCTGCCACCAATACACTGTCAATCACTGCGAATTTATAACCGAAGTGGCTCTCCATCTGCGGCTTCATCTACTTTCGGCTGCGGATACAATCGGAAAAGTGACATCGGACAACTGTTGCAACACCCATCCCGGACCCCTCCCGCACGTCGTTCGAAACGGTCACTATCGCTTCGACTGTGGCTGTTGTTTTTTAATCGCGTGCACTTCAATTGTTTCCCAATACCCAAACCAGCGGCCCATCACCGGGTCGTCATCGTCATCAACATCCACTCAGTCATCTCGCTGCCGGTTATCAGGCCAGTGGGGCTGGGATCATTTTGGTTGGTGTAGGGTGGTCAACTTGGTCAGTTTGTTTTTGTGTTTGGTCGATGGTCGATCTGCTTGGACCGGTCGTGCATGAAGCTACAGCACCTGCATGGTGCAATTTGTACCGTCGGAGCCACTTTGTTGCTTCGGCATGTGGTTCGAAGGGCTCCCCCTCGTGCCCCTTCAAAACCAATGTTTATTTTTGCATTTGTTGCAGTCGGTTGGGATTTTTGGAAAATCCACTTCAGTTATTTTTGCTACTAACTTTGTTGTTGTTATTGCTGTTGATGAGCTTGCCACGATTGCCATATTGGATTTCGATTCGGATGTGATGATGCTTTCAATTTGATTGAATTAGCGTTCAGCTCAGAGAGTTTCGAGAGAAAATTGGGTTTAACTAGATTACTGCAAACTTAAGCCATCGGCCGTGGCTTCATCGGAGGGCTTGATCACAACGATCTAAGTGCGTTTAAAGTTGGACAGTCGCCAAGGAAATAATGTGAGGCCATTGTAAGCGCCAAGAGGCCTTGAAACTTTCCTCTTTTCTATAAGTATTGATACCTCCAAAGGTCTCCCTGCCTTAATCTCTGCTCAAAGGTTAACAAATAAATCAGTAAGTTCTCGATTAAAATACATTAAATATAACCTAGAATTTCAGACGGAATATTTGTCATTCAACCCATTCCACCTTCTTCACCGTGCCAAGTGGTCAGCATTATTCTTGAGCGCCATCATAATCTAAAATCGAAATCTTTACAAAGACGCACGTATGTCAGAAACCCAAGGAGGACATAATACCAGAGAGTTTTATGAACGCACGAAGTGAGACCAATGATAAACGACAATAAATGCGCGAGATAAACGAGGAAAAAGCGTGAGGCCGAATCGAGTTGGCGTCGCATTGCACGAAGTGTCATGGCGGTGGGAGTTGCTGTCCCGTGCGGAGCAGGAAAGCGGATATGCGAACAAGTAGTCTGTCAAAACATGCGAATTTTTGCGAGTTTATCAGTTGGCAGATGAAAGAGACAAGAAAGAACCCTTCGTGCCAAGTATTTGACAAAGGGTTCTCCTTCGGCACATCATGAAAGGGCCATGGCAGGGTCCTTTAAATGCAAAACGCCACAATTCCGATGCCAATCAGTCTAATCGCAGAGCAATCAGTTTCCTTTATTGGTTCCTTAAACATTTCAGGAGGCTTTTCTCAAAGGGCTGGGAAGAAACCGACCACGTAAGCCTCTTTGTGGATCAGTCTTTTGTTGTTCCCGATACCTTTGTGGTGTCCTCTGGTTCTTTGGAAAAAGAATGGGACGTATTGACTGTTCGGCGTGTAAGGATTTAGCATCAGTCGAACAAACCAACCGCTTCGGGACAGAAGAGAATTAATCCTCGTGGTTGGCATTTCAATGAAATCCTAAGGAAACGAAAATATTATTTTTAATGCCAATAAAAAATCATTTCGCAGGCTTCTCCATAATTCCATCCACCCGCCTGCCAATTTGTCATTTTGGCATTGACAGGTTCCGGTTGCCATGCCTTCGCCGGAAAATGGATAATGCGTAGTGGTCGCTTCAATTATTGTAGGTTGCTGCAGAGTCGCCAGAGGTTGTGGGCGGGCGTGTGTGTGTTTGAGTGTGTGTGACGTAACACATGCCGCTACACTGCCGGCCCTGTGAAGTAATCTGATCGCATGTCCGATTCACAAACGTATCGAGGTGGTCCAGGCGACGCTTTTAAACAGGAATCATTATAAAACGGGAAAAACTTTTCAGGATACTTGATATTTTTCAGTTGATAATAACTTCAGTTGCTTTTGGTTTTTGAGATATCATTATATTTGATTGATGTTGATGGAACGCGTCCATGGAATGGGGGAAAAAGGGGCGGGGGCGGAAAAGAGTATGGAATGAAAGATAATATAGCCTAGAAACGTGATTTTAAAAACGACCGTGGAACCACACAACAACCATATCAAGTAATCAAATACACAGTTATAAGCAAAAAAGCCGTTGCTTATGGTGGTTGGGAGGTGAGGGAAGGGGAGGAGGGGGGCTAGTAGGAGGTAGCTACTACCGGCTATGTAACTGACAAAATTTGGAACCAGACTATTTCGGACTCTATATTTCCTATAGTTTTTTGTCGCGTCAACGGTGCTCTTTCTCTCCCACAAATTCGGTCCCCAGGGCCCAGGGTATTATAGTATCAATCACCATATTTAATATACCACAAGAATCTACTGAGTAATCGATAGCAAGAAATGCGCACCAATCGAATTCATTTCAACGAACTATTTCTCGAAGAGTAAAGAAGATATTTCAACGGCTCTAATGGGTTTTCGAAGAGGTAGGGCAATACTTTGGAATGTTAAAACGTTTTATGTGGAACAAGTTTAAAATGTGACGTAATATAATCTCAAACATAGCAAAAAATGTTTCTCTCATGCTGAGTGGAGCGAATATCTCGAAAACCGGACGTAATGGGAATTTTTTTAGAATCGAATTCAGGAAAACGTTTCGGAAAAGCTTAATTTCTGGTTTAGGAGATGACCTGAACATTTTCGGCCAGCAGTAAATAAATGCGGATAGAGCGCGTACTCTGCAAAATATAATAATGGCTATTAACACACTAAGAGTGGATTTAAGAGTTAGTTTTGAAGCCAATGGAGTTCCTGGAACACTACAAATGGTACAGAGAACACTACAAACACGGACACAGAAGAGACGAACTTTGCAGGACTTCTGGACTAACCCAGGCTCTGGCAAAGACATGTAGAGACAACGAAAGCTCTCTGCGTTCGAAAAGGTTGGCAAAACTGCATGCCACAAAAACAATAGATTGTTGTACTTAAGCGCGACAAATTGTTGCAGATATTTTTTCAAGGTTCGACAAAAGAAAACAATGCCGGTGTGAAAACGGTTTTTTTAAAATCCGAAAAACGGAATGCTAGTAGCGTTTGAGATATAAACACGAGGAAGAGGAGAAGTGAAAGGTGGATAGATGCGGGCGCCACTAATCGCCGAGTGAACCGAATTGTTTGTCCGGGTTGTGAGGGTTTTTGTGGCCTGTGACTGTTGGCTGAGCTTGCCGACAAAAAAACCGCAATGTGGTTGTGAAAAATTAAGTCGAAGCGGCTTTTCAGAGCGCAACTGATGCTCTCGCACGTCGATGAGGCAGGCGAGAGAGTCGTAGAGGAAGAGCGCCAGTAAATTTGTTCAATTAAAAAAGTAATTTTAATAACTCGTACGTTTTTACAGAACAACTTGCTGCAATATTGTAAGATTTTATTTCTTTAATTCTATTTTATTTGATTGAAGAGTGGTATTTCTGAGCCCTTTTCCACATCTCTACAACACTGCCAATGTGTCTTAATAAAGAGCTCCAAATTAATCACTATCCTTTGCCATCCATACACTTTCACATGCGTCCTCTTAACTTTCAAAGGATGCCAATTAGAAGGAAACGCAAAGCGAAGCAGAGAAAAAACAACAATCTAAAAGCATGCTCGATTTTCCGCCTCAGAAAAGACTCAGTGAAGCAACAAATGTTGCCGGCGACGGACGGCCAACAGATGCACACAAGAGTAAGCAACATTTGCCAATTTTTCCAGAAACACCAACACACGAACGCACGCCATTAGGGGCATGCACCAACTTATACTAATACAAACAAATTAGTCATCATTAGCTTCTGTACCAGTTGTTGTTGTGGTCGTTGTTGCTGTTTTGAGTAAACCGTTAAATAAGCAAGCTTAATGTGGTTACAACGGAAGGGACGGGGGCAGCGGCAGCGGCAGCAACGGTAGCATCAATAGCGACGCCGGAGACCGACGAAGTTCTCGTAATAGAAAAAACCATTGCAGAAATGAAATTAAATATCAAACGCAAGTTAAGTCAAAGCGTAAAAGCGCATTTGTGACATTTGCAAGGACCTCAACTCAGGCATCGGCTGCCCATTCTGCCATCCTCATCCCTGCGCCACCTCCCTGCGCCGCCCACGCACAGGCACCGCGCCATTCATCCGCTTTGAACAGTTTTTGCATGAATTCACGCGCTGAATGTCCTTTTTTGTGGCGATGGCGCGCTGTCACTGACCAAAGGATAAATGCATACACACAGACGAACACAGCGATCAAGAAACATGCATGGACGGACAGACACATCAAGCGACGAACAGCCAGACACATCAGTTGGAAAAATATTCATCGTAGCGTATGGAATTATTGAAAAACAGAAGGACACAAAGATGAAAGCTCTTAAAAGTACAAGAACAACAACAACAACAACCAAAAGTGGAGAAGTGTAGGTACATGCTCGTAGTGTGTAAGTACTAAATGGAAGAGAAAAAAAAACGACGCAAACATGGCGACATGTGTTTACGCCTCGCTGGGCGCCATAATTATGCGGATCCGGATGCCGCGGCGGTGTCGGTGAGCTGATTGTCCGATTATCCTGTACGTATCCTTTGCACTGAGGTGGGCTTCTTTTAGATTTTCACCGTTTTACATACTGCACATTTCAAGGATCAGTGGACCAAATTGAAATTATCAGCGTGGGCGAATGTGTGGCTAATTTTTTGCGGGGAAATTCTAAAAAACGGTGGGGCTTTTATTAATTTTCTGTTCGAAAAAATTGCACTTTTACTTTACGGCATTCATAAACCGAGGAAGATGCGAGTGGGAATGTCCTAGAACATACGTATGTAAAGTTTCGGAATTCCGACGATATTTCTGGCATTTTCTATCAGCGTAACTGCCGCTTCTTTTGGAGTTATAGAGTCAAAGACCTCTTCAGGCGTTAAAAAATCTGTCCTTCACTCGGATCTCGACTGACAACGCTTGTGTCGTTCTTCGATCTTCTTTTATTCGGGACAAAAAAGCCTGCCTTTCTTCTGGGAGCTCGCCTTGGAATTCGCAACAGTTTAAAATCGAGGACATTCTTGTCTCTTCTCGTGCGCATCGTTACCTAAATATTTAGTAGCATAGAATGTTTACAGTAACCTTCGATTATAGTAACTTCGTTCGGCAAAATGACAAACGACATGATCTTAAATCGAATTACTAAAGAAGACAACGAAAAAATGGAACGTCTTCGACGGTCGTTGAATGTGAGTTTATATAAATGAATCAGAAACGCTTATGCAATAAAATTTCATAATCATTTCACAACTTTTATTGCCTTCTTAAAACACATTTCCTCGCCTGCCACCCGACCGACCGCCCCCAACCACCACATCGCACCCTCCTCGTCGACGTCTTTAGTTCCGAACACTTTTTTCATGCCGCATCTCGCCCCACGGCCCCGCGAAGAGTCCTTTGTGCTGACCTGCCTCGCTGCAATATTTGCTGCCATTTTTATTGCCTTCACTCGATTCCATGCCACTCACCGGGACCGCCAGGACATCCTGCAGCGCCTTTGAACTTCTTCTTCTGCTACTTTATGAATTAAAGGATTATAATTTTTTGGGTTTGCGTTTGCATTTGCGTTTGTTTAGCAACGTCCATTAAAAGTGTTTATTTGTTTGTTCATTTTTTCTTGGCGGAATTCGTGTCCACACCTCCTGCTCCTTCCGCCGCCTATTACTTACCTCTCCTTCCACCCTCCAGCAAATCCTTGGCAATCACACATAACAACAGCAATCAAGTAAACAAGCCAGCCGGCAACAACTACAGCAACAACGAAAGGAATTTGCGACGAAATCCTGCCGAAATCCATTAAGTGAAAAATTTCTCCGGAAACTAAGCAGCGCCGCACACGAAAAGTCCGTCGCAAAGGAAATGAAAGGAAAAGGCGAAAAAATAATGAAAGTAATTTTTTCAATATTTGTTTTTATTTTTTTTGTTTCTTTGTGAGCCATGGATTCAGCAAATATTTCGGGTCGCATGACCGGGAAACCACCCCGCGTCGGTTAGACGAAATCAACAGGATCTCGGCAGGACTCAGCTCGGTAACGTTAAGAATTTGTAGCATTTAGTGAAGTGGTACCTGAGGAGTGTGGTCGTGTGCCGGTTTGTGGGTTTCGGGGGAGGGTCGAGGAGGTCGGCGCCTTTAGAAAGTGGGTGGGCAGAAGGCGGGCGATGTGGTAATAAATGAAGTCGCATCTCGGAGGGCGAGGGTGACGGAGGGGAGCGGCAGCGGGAGCGGGAGGTAATGTAAAGAGAGGCGCTCAGTGGCGGGTTGTCATGACAATTGCAACCTTTGATTGAGGCTAATGACAAGTTGCTATCATTTGAATTGTTCTTTTATTTTTTCTTCTTCTTATTCTTTTTATTGTTCCACATAGCATCCATTTAATAAAAGATATTAGATTTTTTTTTGTTTTTGTGTCCTGGTTGTGAGCTAAATTGCTCGATTTAGCGTTTTAAGGATACTCGTATATCTTTTCATTTCTTTAAAGGATTTACTCTATCGAGAGTAAAATTCAAACCTGAGTCAGTCTGGTAGTTGTTGTTGTTGCTGTTATAGCTGTCATTTGATTTAGTAAATTAGAAGCTTGAGTGATTAGCGATTGTCAACATTTAAACAGCTTAAATTCATCTCCGTACCTTATATTTTTTGTTTCGTTTTGGAAGGACTTGTGCCTTTTCTTCATCCATGGCAAATGCCCTGCTGAGGTGCTACAGAATGAAGCACGATTTCGACATTTGTTTAGCTTTTAAATGAAGTGATCCAGGATAAAATGCGTTGTCGTGGTGAACAACTCCAGAGGTTACGAAGATGTTACGCCTCATAGATCGAATAAGACCTAACAAATTTATATACCACACTTTTCATGATTAACAGATGTTGCATTTTGTTGGTGGCGAAAGGAAGATTGGTGTTTTGAAAAAGAGGTGGATTTATTTTACTCACGATTGGACACCGTCTTCAATTCCATTCTTGGGGGCTCAAGCACGAAGAGGATATCGAAAGCTCTCTCTTTTTGTCTATGAAAATAATAAACACCGACAGAAAAATTAAGCTAAATTATATTTTTCCGCAAGTTTTTGATCCGTTAAATCTGAATCTGAATAGGTATGATTTCTCTATCATGTCAGGTTTTCAAGATATCGCGCTATTAATGCGCCAAGTAATAGACGCTATCATGCGGTTGATGGAGAGCAACTATTCATACTAAAATCTTCTACAGCATCTTTCCGGGCGTCGCTGAGGGTGATGCTCTGAAAATAGCGTATCAAAAGGCAAAAAGGAGCTTCATCTTTATCAGTTTTACAACCATTCAGACGAGAATAAAACAATTTTTAGTGCTTTATGGAAGTGCGCGTATGCATACAGTAAAGGCATTTTTATGTGGATTCGATGGAAAGTGTTGTATTGCTAAAGTATTGTGGTTGTTGTTGTTGTTGTTGCTATTACTTTGCATACTTACGGATAAGGCAAGGAGAATCATAAGAAGATGAACAAGAGTCGATCTATTTTTAGAAACATTGTCAAAATGACAGAAGACCTCTTGCGTCTCGTGTCTCTTTTTCGGAAATAATTTTATTACACAAAGTCTTGTCAGATTGCCGAAAGTCAAAATGGCATAAAAGATACCACTTTTATGGCTCTCAGAAGATGAGGCTGACGCTGGCAAGAAGGCTAAGGCTATGCAGAGGACTACTAGAGTAAACTATGTACTCCTTTTTAAGGTTTCGGAGAAAATAGAAAAATTTATTTCGGCAAAAGTTGATAAAAAGGATTCTATGCCAATCTATCAAATCCTTATTGTGATGATCAAAAGTGATGCTTTTCAATAGGAAAATTTTATTGGCAAAATACTAAGAAATCCTGATGGATGGCATCATAGTAAGAAGCATCGTTTGCGTTGAGGGTTCGTTTGGAAATGCTTTGCATGCCTTTTTTATCAGAGTTAGAGATTTATGAAGCTCGTATGTGTCACATTTTATGACGCAACGAACGACGTCTTAGTCGACGAAAAGTATTCCGTGTAAATAGCAAAAATGCTTTTGACGGTGACGGTGGCAGCAGGAAGCATTTTAAGAGTGGTTGTTGCGACGGACTGCATTAGAACTTCTGGAAAAACACAACTAAACTGGCAGATTGAAATCGTTTGAATACTTTTCCACCATTTTCCTAATCCGCTCTTCTCTTAATTCTGCATCTTCTAACTCAGTCTTTGCATTGCATAAAAGTTATTATCATTTTTAATAGCAGTCATAAAAAAGTGTCGCTTAGAAAGCGAACGACAAACAAGCGGTGGCAACGGCACCAACATCAGCCCCGCCGTTAATTTTATTTTCGTTTTTAATTCTTTTATCGCTTTTCGAAATCTTAAACGAAATTAACAGCCACAACAACAACAACAACACCAGCAACAATACAAAAGACATTTGACATGTTTGTAAAGTGAATATTTAGGGTTAATTTATGAGAAAGGAAGGAAAACAAAGGAAAGAAGAAGAAAATAACAAATAATAACAACAATAACATTGATAGTGGAAAATACTCTCTGAGCTCGAAATCAAAGAAAGAGACCCCGAAAGCAATCGTATCTTATATCTTATGCATATCCACACGCACACGGACACACACACTCAAACACGCACTCTTGAACAGATACCGATAAAATTGTTAACGATATTTTTTTATTGTTTGCACTGATATCGGTTCATTTTTTCCGTTTGTCTTTTTTGTTTTTGGTAGAACACGCGTTATTCATGCGAAGCTACATGAAGTGCTCGAGCACAACTACTCGCTGTTGTCAGTCCGTCAGTCCGTCCGTCCGTCAGTCCGTCCGTCCGTTGGTTCATCACGTCTGTTTGTCTGGGGTCTACGGCGGATGAGTCATAGTCCATGCGTTGGACGTCACCGACTGACTTCACCTGCGTTACGAACATCGTTGCTGGTTCCTCTCTTTACGACCGCGACAACTCGATTTTGCGATGCACCGTCGAAAGAAGCCGTAGTGTAAAGCGTTGGTGCTACGGAACCGAACCGAACCGTACCGTTTTGAACCAGAATATTATCGAGGCATAGCAGTGGCGAAGGGTGGGGAGGAAGGAACGAAATTGGGACGTGTAATAATTGAAGTGCAGATTGACGCATCGACGCTGGTCGGCGCAACGTGGTCGGTGCAAGTGATAGAGGTTCGTTTACGAAGTGACTGGGCCGTAAAGAGAAGCTTGACGGAGGTTAAAATTATTGTTATACAAACGTAATAGCTTTAGAAAATATTAGCTCTGACGCATAATATTAAGAGCTAAGCGTTCAAACTGGTCATAGATCTTCGGCGATAACTGAAAGCATTTACAATTTAACGGTGAAGGCTTTAAGGAGATAGATCTCTTGTAGATAGAGGGTTACAAGATTCCTTTCAAGATAATAAAAATTAGGTAAATAATATTTTGAATAAATAGCTAGAAAGATCGAAGGAAGCACGAAGGAAGTACACTACATTTTTTGTGAACTGCAACCCCAAAGGGTTATGTTCTTGTTGCGTAATTAATTTTGGCATGCAAATTTTTAGAAGGAATCAATTTTTGAAGTTCCGGAACATCTTATTTTGATGCGATTTTCAACAGCATCCCGATGAGGAGTTATGTACACCATCTATAGACTGTCACCTGCCCCTGAAAATCACTTAGATCTTCATAGTTATAGTAAGGGTAAGGGTTATCCATTTCGAGTTACGGAAAGTAAAGCCCTGCCGTTGGGCAGCTGTTAAATGTCACTGTCGTCCAAACTAGCATTTGTTTAGTTGAAGGTTTGGCATTTTACAATATGAATCGTTTTGATGTCATCGTCGTGTCATCGATTAAACGAATCGAAAAATTCGGAATAAACGAATATAACTAAGTAGCTAGTTTTGGAACTGAAAGTGAACGTCGTGTACCCTTTAGGGCTTTAATAAATGAGCCGCTCCTGACTTTAGAGCTTCATCAACTGTTTCTGTTTTTTACACGGCATCGAAACAAAACCTATGCGGTTTAATTATAAAAGAGTCGCTGCTGCTTCTTCTCCTTCTTCTGCTTAATGCTTACAAATACATTAAATTTGTTGTCATTATTTGTGTAGCTGCTGCTGCTGTTGTTGTTTTTGCCACTTCGTTATGAGCACAAGAACTTCTCTTACTTTCTCTCTTCCACCAACACTGTCGTATTAAACAGCGAATATTTCAAAGGGAGGCTTGAAAAGAAGTATAAAATTACAAGTGATCACTTGTTAAAATGGGTTGCTGTTATTGTTATTGTTATTGTTATTGGTATTGGTGCGTTTGCATTTGAAAAGGTGCCCCCAAACAAAAGGTGCTTGCCTGCCTGCCTGGTGATGCATTAGTCACCAAACGACCGATCGACCGGCCGACCGGCCGACCGACCGTTGCGCTATTTCACTTGGGATCCATTTGCATTGAAAGAGAGCTAAAGAATTCGTATGCAACACTTCCAGGGCGGAGGCGTGCCAGAGAAACCTTGTGCCACAGCTTCTTTATTGCTGGCCTGTGTGCAGCAGACCTTTTTGAGTAGTGAAGCCCTTTCAAACGTCGGTTGTTAGCGACCGTTGAACGTTCGATCCCACAACGTCGCTACAATTAGGTGCACTCGTCGGTCCAAAGGCAGCCGTAGCAAGACTTTAGCCAGAATGCGACCAGAACCGAGTCGAGAGTGATCGACAACGCGGAACATGTTGATTGGTTGCGCTTCGGTGATCTTTTCAATGTTGCGCACGTCAGCGCTTTTATTGACTCATTGGTTTTCAATTTTCAGTTTGACGACTGCAAAGCCTCTCGTTCCCCGATATTTTATCGGTTGGGTTGATTGTTTGCAACTTGGACAACATTGCCGATTTGTTTATTGAAGAGATCAGCGTCAGAGAACGTTGAAGACCGATTAAATCGTCATAATAGTCACCTCGGGGTGCACTGTTTCTTATGCATGAGTGTTTGCTGCTTGTGAAACCATTGAAAAGAGTCGAGTATTGACGATTACTCATGATTAGTAAAAATTTAAACGTGGCTCGATTTCATTGAAATCTGAGAAAATCTCTTTGACCCTGCTTGACGAAGTCTAGTGCTCGCCATTTTGCTAAGCTTTATTTTCAACCCTCTTAAATTCCTTTTTCGATTTTTTCAGTCTCTTTCGTTTTTAGATGCGGGTAATTATATAAGTTCTTATTCATCATTATGCGGTAGCATGGTAGCATCACGTGACATTACACGTCCAGCACTTTCGAAAGTGACGTAAGTGACGCATCTCATAATTTTGACGCTTATTAAATTATGAAAACTACTTTAAAAGCAATTTTATTTGCATAATTGATTGAATGAGTTTGAAGCGAGTGTCGTGGGAAGGTTTTCTCGGTGTTTTCCAATTACATGAAAATAAATTTCTGAAATCAACCGATCGAGAGAATTAATTGTCCTAAATTGGTTGAAAATATAAGAATTAAAATCCCTAATTTTAGTTTATGATTATAAATTTGGCTACGCTTGTCTATCAATCAACAACCGATTGATTCAATTTTATATAATTGAAGAACTAATAAAATTTTTTATTACATATATTTATTTTTATTGAAAAATTAAAAAAAAATAACTTTTTATTTTTATTCTATTAAAGACGAAATACGAAATAATTAAATATCGAAATTATTAGAATTCAAGTTTTACACCCTTCGGAGAAAATATCGAAAAATATTTGGTGAGCGGAGGAATGATCAAAGAAAGCAATGGAAACTTAATGAATTTAATTTCGTTTAAGTAAAGCGTCCAAAATATCTTATCTTAAGATATTTAAAGTATTATGTAATTTAATCTAATTTATTAGGATTTTCAATCTTCTAGTATTATCTTTGACGTTTAAAAACTGTCTCTCAAAACCTAAAAATATAATTTGTAAAAAGTTTACCAACGTTTTTTGCTCCGTTTGGGGTTGCCCGAAAGTCCTATTTAAATCGTCTAAATGTCCTTTTTTCGCTTTAAGAAACTCTCCGCTGAAATCAATTAGCTTTGTCATAAGGTAAGACTCGTAAATAATAAAAGAATACGAGTAGACTTAAATTTTCTGTGGTTGTTCAGGTTTCCTGGGTCGATGCTTACGAACCAGACAAAGAAATTCAAAATGGTGGCTGGAATAGAAGCCTGTTGTATTATAATTTTTGTTGCTGGAAACTGGATACACAGGGCTATGATTTTATAAAATACATTATCCATTATACATTATTACTTCATTTTTAATATTACTTAATCAATTTGGCTCTACGGCAAAAACCTACTTAATTTCAATAACAGATTCATTCTTATTGAAAAGAAAAGACAAAAGAAAAGGTAAGAAGGAAAAGATTACATTTAAATGCATCTAAACTGAAGGATGCATTATTGAGTTTGTGATTAAGGTTTATTTCAGGATGCAACATAACCTCAAAGATGAAAAAGAATATAGCAGGAATAATAGCAGGATATCTCGGAAACCTGAAGATGGAAAAATTATTCTGCATCGTATGCTTTTCCGTCAATTATTGCGGCTAAAAGATCCGTCAATTATTGCGGCTAAAGGAATTTTTTTTTAAAAACGTTGAGTATACTTTTAATTTCTAGACACAAATATTTTTAGGATCTGTGGAAACTATAGGAAACTGTGATGATAATTTAAAGACATTTTATTTAGGTATGGTCTAATATTAAACAGAAAAGTAGAAAAACTTTTTGCTTCGAAATGAAGAACATAATTTATACTTGGATATATTCCACGAAAGGAGAGGTATAGAAAGGTTTATATCCCTTGATGGGATATAAATGCACAATCTATCTGTAAAGAGCTCTTTCGATATCTTTGCATCGCCTGAAACTACTAAAATGAATTTATTGCGCAAAAACGCAATATATAAACAGAAACTAAAAAAACGCATTGCGTCAACGCTTAAATACAAAATAATAATAAAATAATAAAATTAAAGAATTCATCATAACGCTTTTGAGGCACTAAAACTAATACGATTTGAAAGATCTCTGAAATGGAAAAATGTGCCGCCAACTGTAAAGTTCTTAATTATTTCAATCTTTTCCACATTTCGATCACCATCGAAATGGAATTTAGGTCTCTGGATCATTCACTCTAATCATTACAAAGAGTTTTTCCTACACTTTCTCCTAAATTCTATCATCGCAAAAGCACGTTCGATTATTTGTCATTATGGAATCTTCAATTCATTCATTTTTGAATTTCATTCATTCATTTAATCAATTACGCGATATTTTCTTGGAAGTTAGATTTAAAAAATGTGTTTTTATTTCGATAAACAACGCGGAATCCATCACTGCAGAGCTTGCGTCATTGTTCTACGCAAAATCTTAAAAATATTTAGTTGATAGGAGTAAACACTGGGCGTTTTCTGGCAGATTGTTTATTTGAATTTTCATTTCGATGACGTTGAGTAAATAAAGGTTTTAAGTTACAGAGCAGAAGAGTACAACGTAGAACAAAAAATATCTTTATTGAGCTCTTTTGCTGTCTATGAAGTTTTCATAGAAAAATTCGTCTAACTGCGCTGTAGATAAAGAACGGCCTTCAATCTTCACTTGTGAGTTTTCTGTAATGTCTATTAGCAATAAGAAAATAAATTATTATTTTTCTGTTTGGAAAAGTGTTGTCTATAACAGTTGTCACAATATGTCATCGATAAAAAAAAAATACATATTTTATTTAAATTTGGCAGATTTTAAAACTTGCAATTAAAAAAATAGCAAGCAATGAATTTGTTACATTCTTATTTTTATGCGGCCATGTCTACAAAATCGATTATTAAGTTTTAGTAGGACTTTCGCCACGGCTTCAATAAGACTTGGATGAAGAATTACAAATCTGTTTAACCCTCTTAGATGAAAACCATAAAGAAATCTTTTTATTTTTGTTCTAAATTAAAAGAGGTCTGAATCCCTGTGTGTGAAGTCTTCTAAATTTTCAGTGTGTACGTTTAACACTTTTTCTTTCAGCCTAACGAAAATCAATTTCGCAAGATCTGAGAATGTTTAATGTCATTCTGATCTGAGAATGTCATTCCACTCGCTCTAGTACGTATAGAACTTTTTTATAATCGGAACGTTTTGGAAAGTCAATGAACCGCAGTGGTTTATAAAAAAAAAGATTCATAGCTATTTTAAGTATTTTCAAGGAAACCATAATTTTTTAAAACAATAACCTTTTACATGTTTCCAAGTTTTGTACAAAATTCTTGTTAGGTTCGAAAAAAGTTTCAAATTTCATGAATTCTCTGACTATATTGCATTCTAAATCTGTTTGAGAAAAATAGTTACCTAGATTTAAAAGGGTCTTCTCTAGTTTCTGGTAAGTATGTATGTTAAATTTAAGTAAGGATTGGCCTCTGAAATGAAATACATTAATATTCACAGACCCAAAATTTGTTGAATTGTGTTAATGATTATTATTAGAGAATTTTGCTTAAAACATAAATTGCAACCATCAATAGCCGCAACGCCGCATTCTTTCCTAGACTCTTATTTGATTGTCTGGCTTCATCTTTTCCTAAGTGTGGAAAGGCATTAAGTACGTATTAGCGTCATTTAGTATTTTTAACGTACTTATCGGACATGTTGCTCATCTTCATCCATCTTGATGGGTACAACTGCTCAGCAATGGTAAAACAGAAAATAAAGCATCGAGCTCTTCTATAGGTAGTGGCCAGGTATAGTCTCCTGTCCCAAGCCGTGCTTCCTTCTCCATACACATTTGCAAAATGCTTTCAGTAGCTGTAGTTATCAATATCACTTTCTTCAGTCTCACTTGCCAGTTGTTCCAAATGGTATCTGCATTTTCTGAACCGCCGGGCTCGTCTTCATCTTCAGACACTAGATAAATAAAAAGGCTAATATCCTTCAAATAAAAAATACTCAAAATTCAATAAATTAGTTAGAAATAATAAAACTCAGGAAAGCTCGAAATCATAAATTCGAAACTTTAGCACTAGCAGTAAATTAAAACTTAAAAACTGTCAATTGATCGGTGCCGGGCGTTCTAGTGTTAAGACTAATATCTAAAAAAGTTGATAACATGGAATTTATTGGTTGTCACATCTGAATCATCCCGTTATTTCTTTCAGTGGCTGGCATTATTCGAAATGAACTAAATTAATTTAAGAAACACTTTAATCATTTTTTGTATTTTTCTATTCGCCAACACATTTTTTAAACACACGAACATCTTCTTGACAAATATTCCCGTCGCTCGCGGCTTAGCGACGCAATTCAAACGACTTTTGGTCGTTGAAATTTTTTCTAAAGAAAGGTACGCGAATGTATAAAATCAAGTGGATAAAAAATAAAGTCCGACGGTTTCGTGAATAGAATCGAATCAGCGGAGTAGCTTCCATTCATTTGTTGAGCTCGTCAGTCAGGCAGACAGACACACAGATATTCACATACAAACTGACATTCATTAGATATAATAATTTCGGAAAAAAAGATATTCACGAATGCTTTTCATGCACACAACCGCAATGTACCTTCACTCATACACTAAAACCGATTATTTAACAAAGTTTCTATGAAAAATATTGAAGATATGACTTGCAAAAAAACAACACTTTACACCCCGAATACAAAGACAACCCCCAAAATATTTTATTACACTCGTAAAAAGACCTGGCGGCCATGTTTGTTGCAAAGCATTGCAAAAAACCAAACGCCTGCTAAGTTCAACTGTAATATTAGTGTGTGTGTGTGTGTGTGTGTGAGCAAATCCTGCATCCTGCGGGTTGAAGCTCCGCCTATTTCTTGCATGAGTCATGCTGACATTTTCTAAGGTAGCAAAAGCCATAGAACCCACCAAGTCGTAAACGGACAGGAAAAGAACACAAGTCGCGCCAGCAACGGAAAGAAAAGAGTCAGCCAAGCTCCGCCCTGACGAACAACAACAGCAACAACAAAAACAGCGCAACCAACGCACTGAAAGTCTAACGCCAGAAGAACGGCAAAAGAGGCCAGCATAATAGGCCACGCCTTATGGAAGCCACAACAACAACAACAACTGCCACATAGATTGTAAGTTATCTTCTTAGAACGATAACAAAAAGTAATAAAAAAAGAACACAATCAAAGGAGTCCTGCGCCGACACTCGCCTACGAAAAACTACTAAGCCTTTTTAAAAATGAAGGAGAGACAAATCTGAGAATACGAAAGCAAATACGGAATAATTCTTTGGGAAAATTTGCCGCCAAAAAGTCGCGTCTCATGTCTACAAGGATAATAGCTAACAAACGCCAGGAGCTTGAACTCGAAGTAACGTAACGTGCTACGTGCATACATACGCGTAGTAAGTATGTTACGATATCACGACGGACGGCCTATGGACGGACGGAGACATCGACCGAAGAGCAGCAGCAGCCTCTGAGCAACCTCTGAGAGACAGTCGAAAATTCGGAATCTTCGCGGCGCTCGCTGGGGTTGATTTTTCAACCGCCATGCACTGAAAACGAGAGCACGTTGAACTCGGGAGACTTTATAAATCCAAGGCTTACGTTACTGTACGGCCTGGCCGGGCTTCAGCGTAGCGGCATCTGGTGTCTCGCTTACTTTCTCCGCCTGGAGGAGTCGTCGAATCAACCCCTCGAACTAACCCGAGATATGGAAAAATCTACTCGAGAGCAACAAGAGGAAGGCAGAGCAAGCGTGTGAGAGAGAGGAAGGAGGCGCGCGAACGAGCGTACGAATGAGCGATGTCAACAAAATCCATGAAAAACACAAAAAGGCATCATCATTAGTAAATAAATAAAGAACATTTCCCATTCGAAACATATTCAGGAGGAGAAAAACCTCGAGCATTAGCTGAAAATCGGGCTGGCGCTGGTGAGGAAGAACGGGCCGGCAAGGAGGGAGAGCGAGAGAGAAAGAGCGAGCTAATTCTCTCACTTGCTCGGTGCATGCCTCACTAGTCCAGCAGCATTAGATTTACGCGCCAAACGGAGAAGTCGCAGCGCAGACCAAGTGCTAGAGACCGAAACCAAGCGACCGACTGCGGCACGTATAAAAGCCATTCGGAGCGTAGCCGCAGTCAGTCCCGTTTGAACAGCCAAGCAATCAAGTCGAAGCAAGTGTTATGAAGTGGTCGCCAAGACTTCATTGAGTCTACACAGAGTTCACGTGATTGACGTCGATTTACGTACAATAAATAGAGAGTGCACAAGAAAAGACATTTGCTGATAAGTTGAAATAAGAAAACAAATCGCCCGACACAATAAAGTGAAACATGGCCGTCGCTTTTTATATCCCCGACCAAGCGATGCTGTTGCGCAAAGCAAGTGAACAGGAGCAGCACATCCTGCAAATGCGCGAAACTCATTGGCGGTACATCGCTAGCATCGTCCTGGACGCCCTGCGCCAATACGTGGGCTCAGCACCGAACTGCATCCGGCGACGGGGTTGCCGAACCAAACTGCGGAAACCAACAAATTAGAAAACCTGAAACGATGTAGAGTTAAAAAGGTCCTTTTGCAAGGATTGCCAGCAACAACAACTACGTGTTCAATGAATACCACCGACCAAAAATCATTTCCAAGGAGCATTTCGAGTAACGCCATACCGACGGCAGAGTGCAACAGTTTAATTCCTGACGCAATTGAAAATCGAGCTGCTGATGGCAGAACTGATCTTCTTTACCCGCTTGAAAATCTTCTGTTCGTTTGTGCGCCAAACTGCTCTCTTTTTCGTGACTTCGGATTCTCGGCGTTTTGCGGAACGAAGAACAATCGACGCCTCAGCCTCAGCGATCAACAATCTGGAGCAACGAAAGAGACACATGCATTATCGTTCACCTCACACTCAGTTTGCGACAAATTTATTTTAGTTCTCATCCTCAGTTCAGTTCACACCAAACCTGCGGCTTGGCCCAAACTGGGTCAACTGCGATCAAAGCTGATTTAACTCATCAAAGCGATTGTGATAATGTTTTGCTTTTAGTAAAAACTATTTGTGTGCGTTTCGACTAGAGTAGATTTTTGTAAAAATGATTTAGAATAAGTTCTGTCGATTAGTTTTAGGCATTACGTAGATTTAAGCTGAAGAAGTTGCAGAAATCGCATCAACTTTTGTCAAATTAAAATCGAATAAATAAAAACACGAGTATAGATTAACAAAATTTATTAACGTGCTTAATTTTTTAATTTTTTAAAGGTTTTTATTTTCTTTTAAAAGTTGCTAAAATCATTTCTTCATTTGAGTCTCGAAAATGACTCACTGATTGAAGAACGAGTTACGGTAGCCCGATTGTGTGTCGCATTTGTTTCATTTCGATAATGAGTCATGGAAAAAGCCATTACTCAAGTTTGTTGTAAAATTCTTTTGATTGACATGAAAGCGCTGGTAGCATGCAAAAACAGCTGCTTATCAAAGGAGGAAAAAATTCAGTATGGGTAAAATTTTCAGTGGTCTCGAGTTTTCCAAGAATTTCGAAAAGCATTTAATTCATGGTTAATGCTTTTAAAACAAAATGAACCATGCGTTAATGCATCACTCCGTTAAGAGTACTTAACCTTTTTGCACAATTATTATAGTCATTATCATTATTACAACGTTGGAATTTATTTGCAAAAAATGCCAGTTTTTTCTCAACCAATCCGTTAGAGACTCAATTAAGATCTGTCTCGACGATGAGTCTAAAGTTTGTACAGCGCCCACAAAGCCGTTTGCGATGGGTCGGACAGAGAACCTTTATTATTCGGAAGTAATTCTGTGATTTCTCCGAGTTCTTCAAAATGTACTTCAAATACAGTTCATAAGAAAGTAAGCTGATCATAGTTACTGCGAGTGTTGCGAATATTACCACCCCCGCCCAAAAACACCCCAACCCATTTTTACACCATAAGAAAGAGACCAAAAAATCCCATGTAAATCCATCCACGTTTAATATCCAAAATTTCACTCTTACACTCAACACGAATTCGCCCAACGCGCGTGAGTGCATAAAAGTCTCTTAAAAAGGTCCATTCACGCTTCCATTATAGAATATTTTGGGGCGTTTGCTGATTTTCTGTGAGAAGATAACACCATAAGCAAGATAACTCATCCGTCTACATTGACTCCAGATACACAAAATGAGACACAAAAGCCTTTCAACATATTCAAAAAATCATTCATTACATTCATAAGTTGAGGTTTCAAGGCAATAATTAAGATTATAATTGACGAATAGGTCCTTTGTCGCCATCTTTTTGTCGCCTTGTACGGTTCTTTTTGAGGAATGTCCAATTCGTTGGTTTACTTCCTCCCAGCGACAGAAAGAAAGCGAGTTATGATCTCGGAGGCAGTGTGGTGCTGATGCCTAGATGTCTCGAAAAGTACATACATACATACATATGTCGCTTAACGTTGTCTCCTCTACGATTTTCAAGAGACCAACATTTACTCAAGGTATTTCAAAGATTTTTCTGATTCTCAGATAGACCGTTTGTTACTATTTGGCAGGCTTTTTTAATGGTCTACAGTTCCACTACGAAGAAAGATACAACAATAAAGAATCATACTTTTAGAAAAATAATTTATGATTCTTTTATAGTCAGGCTGTGCTCATGGTTGTAAGATCTATTAAAAGTTATTTACGTCAATCCGTGCTTAAACCATGACTTTTCAAACCCAATTCCGCACGATTTATACACGACACATTGAGTTAGAGTGCTGTTGGGGTATAGAGTTGTCTTCTTCTTCTTGCTCTTTAGTCTCTTGTAATCTTATTGTATGTGTCATTACGTTAGTTTCGGAATCGCCACGCTTCTCTTCACAAAAAAAATATTGTGTTATAGTTAACCACTTTCTTAAAATTTTAAACGAATTATAATAATATTTTTCACATTGTCCCGGTCTTCATTACCAATAAATTAGGCATAATCTCTTACACTTCTGGTAATATTTCGCCCTAAAAATATTCGCTTAACAGCTAAAATTGTAAACTAATTACGAAACAAAAAATTAATAGAATTCCTCACGATTCCGTCGCAGCTAATCATTTAATTTCGCATTTTCCTCTCGAATTCCCCGAAGTCTCAAACATCACTGACCTCAGTCAGTAGCATTGACGAGACGAAGAAGAAGACAAATGACAGAAAGCAACCAACCGAGCAACTGAGAAGGAACAAAATTATGTTTGCCAATGGAAAACCTACAGCTCTCGCATTCGTGTCCTTAAGGAGTAGCCCTCGAAGGAAGCCTCGGCAGGAGGAACAACAAGCCCAGACCAAAAAAAAGGAAAGAAAATACCCAAAAAATGCATTCGAGCAGAAAAACAAAATCCAATTCCTTCGTCGAGGGGCGAAGAGCAGAGAAGGAGGCAAAATATCGAGAAAGCAGCAGAAAAAACAGCAAGTTAAACTAATTATTTTATTAGCTGTGTCACAATGACGGGGGTGGGGAGGGGGTAAATGGCTAAAAAATATACTAGCAAAACGCGAAGACGCGTAGCGGGGTCTTCGGAATTTTGGGCAACGCAGCGTAACAAATTAAATCAGTGAAGAATAATGGAAGAGGCTTAATTCCATTTGTTTTGGGACCTGCGTTGCTTTTGCCAGAAAAATCTTCCAAAATGTTATTATATAAATTTTATTGTTGCCATTGTTGTTGTTGTTATTGTTGTTGTAGTACCTTGATTGCACAATGAATATGTTGAAACGGCGCTGAAAGCATTCATCAAATTTATCTGAAAATGGAAAAATTGTGTACGTATTTGAGAATGAAGAAGAAGAAGAAGCACCATTTGAAAAATGCTAAAACATTTTCATGACTCCTCGGGGTAAATTATGGTCACCGCCGCTAAAGGAACCGAAATAATAAGGAATAATTTAAAGCAATTTTCTCGTAAGAGCCACCCTCACTCACGCCGCCCTCACTAGCGGCGAACGAACAAACAACAAACAACAAACAAACGAAAAAATTGTTCCTCTTATCATTTCGTTTCATTAGAAATTTTGATTGATTATCTCGTGGATGATGGAAGAAGCCTGGCACATCCTCACGGGCGAGGCAGAAGTCTCGCAAAGACAAATATTAATTATTGAACTGACATTAAGAGGAGTCGGTCGTGTACGAGTATGAATATTGAGCAGGAAGGTAAGGAGTGGTGGAAGAGGAAGAGGAAGAGGAAGTAGAAGACTGGCATAGGAAGAGATGAGGAGTGCAAACAGTATCAAATCCTATCACTGAACAACGTATTACAATCATCAGCAGACCTTGACGACCCCGCACGGTTGACGCATTAACGCAGAAGTCAAGCCGATACTTTCGGAACGACCACGGAATATGGATTATTGTAGGAAGGAAGCGAGGAAGAAGCAGATGACGGCGAGATCAGCACTGGAAGAGATACTCATTAATAACTTGAGCTGAGGCAGGACATTGAGCCTTCTTGATTAAAAGCATATTAATTATGTTAGGTACACATTCGTTGTTGTTGCTGTTGTTGCTGTCGCTGGCGTTGTGAGTATTGCTATCGTTTGTTGGAAGGCCGAGGCGCCATTCTACCTTGACTGAGAGCTAAGCAGACCAAGAAGAAGACAGGCAGGCAGCCAACTAGGAAACAAGGAAAGTGATAACAGCGCGTGCTGTCTCAGGATTTCCTTGCAACAGGAAGTGTTTCAAATGTCGTCGTCGTCCTCGAACAAGAGGAAGAAAGAAACAAAGAATTCTGTTGCATAAAAATGTAGAGGCTGAAAATGTGAAAAGTATAGAATTCAAGTTTATGGCAGCAGGATTTGGGGATAGGCAGGATCTGGCCAGCTTGTGCTCTTAATACGATCTACTTGCTCGAGTTGGCGTATCTTCCGTTTGCCATAAATTTATGTTTTTTTTAAAATTTCATTTTATTTCTCTTAACATTAGCCACCAACGATGACAACAAAGTAATCGATTATCTGTTACGCAAGCAGTTCTTTTGATTCCCTGAAATTCTCTTCAAGCGTTGTATTGACACATAGAGACTAACAGTGTTCATTTTTTATTTACTAAAAGCGAGATTAATCACCCTGAAGATGTACTCGGATAGCACTGCCATCTTTCCTTCAAAATTCAAGAGCCTTCAGCCAAGTCGAAATGTCTTAAAAGTCATGAATTATCTCACTTTAGTCTCTTCTAAAAGCAAAAAAAAACAACAATAATATATAATATATGAACCTTCTTATACCTACCTTAATATATGAACCTTCATTAATTTTCAAAATTCAAAAATTTTAAATAGGTACAGACTCGATTTCCATGAAATTATTATTTAATATTCAGGATATTTATTTCATTTAGTTGGGGATTATTTTTTATTCATGTATTGTATAACTATTGTGTATATGATGAAGTTTTCAAAAAAGAAGCCACAAATATGTTAGTTTATTTGATGAAAAGTTGCGACGTTTACAAAAAGACAGAAAATATGCATTTATTTAAATATGAATTAACTTTATGATCTTAATGAATAACTTATCGTTTCTGCACTAACCAATTTTTGCACTTCCTTTTGTTATATTTTTATGATATATTTATTAATTTCTTTATCTCCTAAATCTTAAAAACCCAACTGAAAGGTCTCTTCACGTCTGTAGATAACCTTTAAGACAATAAAAAGAGAATAATAGGAGAATAATTGATTGATTGATAATTGATTCTCTCCAGAAGCAAAAAACACCGACTTTCTCAAAAAGGAAAAGAAGGGAAGCGCCGAAAAGCGCTCTACAAGTTATCCAAATTCTGTCGGCTGAACTCACTGGAGAAAGGTTTGGAGAGATTGTGGCAGTGAGACATTTGCATGCTTCAAAGTTGTTCATTCATTCATTCATTTATTCATTATCAACACATGCTCGGAATCAACTTGTTAATTTTTCAACAATGTTCGGGAATCTTCTTGTCTTGTTTTTGTTTGGGGTAAATTTAAAAAATCCACCGACTACCAGCAGATCCTTAGAGAATACAAATTCAATTATGCAAAAACGCACTCTCGACTCTGCTTCTGCTGCTTCTGCTGCGCCGCTGTTCTCCACAACTTTTCGCAACTACTGCAGCATTTTTCGCTCTCGGTGCAAATTCGACGGTAATCCTTGGAAATTAGGTGCTAACAAAACAATTTGCATTTTTAACTTAATGTCGTAGACAAACTGTATATCGAAGATGTCGAAGAAGAGGAAGAAAACGATGAAGAAGGTGAACGGAAAGGCAGAACAGTGAGAGAACACAACACAACGCAACAGTTAAGACTGCAATCAGCCGCCCTCAGGCTTGTATCGCTGCAGTCTGCGTCGCTGGCAACGCGAATGCACGCCGACCGAGTCCCGGCGCGACAATTGGCGCTCGCGTCATTTCCATGAACGCGTGTGTGTATTTAATTAAACTTTCGCCGTTAAGCGCCATCTAGCGTGAACGAAAGCGCGCTGCAACAAAACTCAAAACTTTTACGTTTGATTGCAATGTTTTTTAAATGCTTTCCCGCTGAGGAAGGGTGGGGGGAGGGGCGGGGGTGTTTTTAGGGTTTGGGAAGTGTGGGGGGCTTCGCCGCATCGACAGAAATCAAAAATTTTTACTCAAAAACTTTTGCGGAACAAAACCAATTAACAAAACAGATAAAACTTTTAAATGTTCAAAGTGCTAAAGTATCCAGAGCTTAAAAGTAACGGTAGGTGGAAAAGAGATTAAAGAGTGCAAAAGTTTACAAAAAAAGAGAAAATAGAAGCGGCGGGGAAAGAATTGTTAATAATTGGGAGGGACGAAGATGGTGGCTGCGGCATGATAGTATTTCGGCGAAAATTTTCGATCAAATTTGAAGAAAATCCAGGAATTTCTGCGAAAGCCTGAAAAAGTGGAAGGTTTAGAAGAAAATTGCTTCCAAAGTAAAGCGTTGTAAGATGAAGTGGCCAGCACTCATTTCACGCTGAAGTAGCAGCAAAAAAATGGACAGCTCTTCCCAAAGAGTATTCGATTTTGATTCTCGAGAATCAATTGAGTAAAAAAACCTAACGCAAAAAAATCAAAATTAAGTTATTCCTGGTGTGGCGAGCTTTTGTTGTTGGTTGGGGTGACTTCCACAGAATTACATTCAGAAATTAATGAAAATTGACCGAAATCAGAAGCGAAAAACCAACAGAAAGCCATAAATTTTCTATACTTTCCAGAAGTCCTTTTAGTAAATCGCTCGATTCTGGTATCCTGCTTATTTGTGGGATGTATAACTCCCGGTTGGGTAACCCTTTGAACCCTTTGCTGCATTAACAACATAATTTCGAGTGTCATTTACGTTCATTACGCAACCATTACGTCGCCATTGTTTAATGGCAGCTCGTGTGATTTATGCATCTCGATGTTGCAAAAAAACGACCCCGGCCACTCTCCGCCCGGCAGTGGTCACTGTGCTGCCGCAGTCTTCGCAGTCATCTAAACGATGGGCACATCAAACGCACGCTAATCATAAAATATTTACGCCTGTTCGACCACATGGAACCAAAAAAAAACGACTGAATCAATGAAGCATCAGACGGTCCACTGAAAGGGCTGGAAAGGCCGCACTGGCGGGCTGGAGTGTCCGACAAAAGAATCCGGTCAACGCAAAAAGGGTTAGTTGCCAGGAAGCCTCAACGACAAGCTTCCGATACGGTCGGCTGCAGGACGGACGGGCACGCAGGGAGGCTGCTTGGTGGCCGACGAATGAGGCGGCACAAATTTAGTTATTCTCTATTGTTGTTGCTGTTTCGTTTTATGGCAGGAATTTGACACCAAAATGCCTAAAAATATCAAGAGATATTTCTGCTTATTTTTCTAAAAAAAGGAAAGCAATAGTAAAGGTTGTTGGTATACGAGAGTAATTTAATCAGAGTCAAGCCTGTGCTGGTTCCGAAAGGGTTCCGCCGCTACGTTGCTGCTGCCGCAAAGGCTCTCCTTTAGCGAAAGCAACGAGCGTAGAAAATTTCGATGTTATGCCGCACAACTCAATAACGCCATAATTCAATATTTGCTGATAGAAATCGCAGTTTTTATGCCAAACTCAGACGCATTTCGAGCGTGCCCCTTGCAACCCTACGCCGCGAACTGTTGAAGCATGAAGACATCGGCCTCGGGCTCTGAAAATTCGCACATACGAGCACATACGGGGCCACCCTTTACCTACGCTTGTTGTCGTTTGTTTGTTGTTGTGATTGCTAGTGTCGTTGGTTCTTGTGATTTTTAGTGTGATGTGATTTTTTTTGTTTTGTTTCCTAAAACGATTTCCCTGACATTTCGCATTTGTTTATTTGGCGTAGCCCGTTTTCTTTCTCAGTCATAATTTATGAAAATTCGATCGTAATTGTTATGGCTGACGAAGGGCAGCACTCGCAGGCCGCTAAGGAGCACTGTTCTGATGGCTTCATTGTAACGATGCGGCGATGCGTTCGTGTGTGCGTAACTCAATTTACTTTCCATATTAACCGCTAAAAGTGCCACTAAATCAAAAAACGTGCCTGTTCGGGCGGGGTGGGGGCGCGGCTGGGGTTGGCGATGGCGTTGGAGTGCGTATGTGTGCCGCTGTAGGGCCGAAAGGGTGAAATTGCGAACGTGTGTTGACTTCCGCTTCCGTCGCGACGGACGCAGACTGACAGACAGAGCAACAGAGGAATGAAAAGAGAGCGAGTGCAGAAAATCGTGAGGTTTTTTGCAGCTTCTAACGTATGCAAAATACTCGCCTGAGCATATACGCGACTTACTTCCGCTTCCGGCAGTGTGTCTTTCTGACAGTTATTCGCGGTTGAGCGCAAAAGCAAATGCGTGTTTTTTTAATCTATTTAAGAAGAACGACGCATACTCGTGCGTACTCATGAAGCGGCACAGCCACACGACAGACAGAAGCTGCACACGAAAACGAGTTCACAAGATGTAACTACAGAGGAAACGAACTCAAAGGAAACTAAATTGAAGCACTCTTCAACAGTTGTTCAGGTCATTGTTGTTGCTGTGACCGAGTGTTCGCATATGATTTCATATGTTGCTCTCGAAGCCACAGCCATAGGCCGCAGCACTGCTAACGGGCTTTTCATCATACCCCAACGGAGCAACCACTCTCTGAAGACCCCCCCCCCCCCCCCCTTCACCTCCCGCGAACGTTATAAATCAAGTCGAACAAACAGCGCAGGATTTATTTTAAAATTTTAAAACTTGTTCTGTTCCGTCGACTTGACTGAGCTTAGTTTGGCCCAAAGGAAACGGAAGCTTCGGCACACATGCCACGCTGATGTCCGTCCGGCACAGCAGTTCGTGGCGCGCGAATCGGGCACAAGCCGAGCCGTAGCTGCTGCATTCGTCGAAATTGATTTGCGAAATATGCAAAAAGAAAGAATTTGCTGAAAATTTGTCAGTTTAGAAGCTATTAATCAAAGAGCGTTGCACCCGTGCCCGCCCCACCCACACGCCGCATACGCTCCTCCGGGCTCACACGCGCGTATTTACATGTGGGCACGATTATGACTGCGAGTGGGTGGTTCGTCGGTTGGCGAAGGTGGGTCGGGCTGCGCAGGAGACGACTTGTTGTTTGCATGATTTATGGCTTCGTAAAGTGACAAGCTCGATTCAAGGATAACAGGATAATCATAAATTATAACATGTTAAATGAAAAACTTATTGTTGTATTTTAGTACGGAGTAAGCGACTCCGGAAAGTCTATCTTTTCGGCAAGCAAGAAACCAAAAGAGACCATTTAGGGCACAGAGAGTGAGCGGGAGGCGCATAGAATCCGCACAAAAAATGTGTCTAATTTGCTTAAAGTAAGCAAAAATTGCACAAATTTTCTATATTTTTAGCGAAATGCCTTGAATTCGGTTTCAGTCACTTTTTGAAGGCGAAACCTTGCGCCCGAACGACGCCTTCCGCTTGCTTTCATACTCAATGCATCACTTCAAACGATCTCAGATTCATTGCGGACTCTTGTTGTTGCTGTTTTCTCACGATTGCTACTTATTTTTTATCCCGCATAAAACCCATTTACGACGATCATTCGAAAGCAGTCAATGAAATCGACGCAACTTTACAACATTTTTATTGAGTTCAAAACTCAGCGTTCGCCGACCGTCCGTCGTCCACTATTTTTGCTATAAATACGAGTACTTAAAACCAACCAAGAACCCAATGTTTTTTTTTCGTTTGGCCGAGTTCGTAGAGGGTGGGGCGGTTTCTTGCTTTGCGCTTGTTTTACGAGCTGCTTCCGTTTCATTTCTCTATTAAAACCAATACGGAGATGGTCACGGACACACACACACACACACACACACACACACACACACGCGGAGACAGAGACGGAGTCGATCAAATAAAGAACGACTTGCGACGCCCGCCCGCTTCATCAACTGACCGTTGTCCACATGTCCTTTTTTAACAGCATTGCATTCATAAGGGCCATCCTTTTATTGCTAATGCCGTCGCGACGGCACTTTTGGCACCGGCTCGCCGAACGGCCAGCGCTCATCTGACGAACAAAAAACCGACACCCAAACAACAAAAAATCCCCGAGTGTTGCGTCACTGCTTTCACCGGGATTCCGTGGGTCGTTCTCTCTTCGGTCAGTAGTCTTTCCATCAACAGTTCGTGGACGAGCCGAAGAGTGCCGAGAGGAGAACAGCGCGTAAGTTATTTATGATCCATCAATGGCCGATATTGTTGTTTTTGTTTCGGTTTTTGTTACTGCTGCTGCTTCGTACAGTCCCTTTTGTAGGCTCATAATAAATAATATTGAATGACACTACGAGCGCAATGGCGGCGACCTGATGGACTTTTATATGTTTTATTGTATTGTATTTGCTGGAAAAGCATGACAGCGGTAGGCTTGCGGGGAGGGGGAATGATGGAGGAATGAGTAGGGGTTTTTACGAGCCTTCGAACAGCATCTGCGTATGTACGAGGATACGCTGGGATTTAAGTTGTCCTGCGAGAGTATTCGCTTGAGTTCAGGGGGCGGGGGCGTTGGCGGGGGGGGGGAAGTGGGGCCGACGTTCTGGATGTCCTCCTAATAACTATTAAGTAGTTGATTTGATTTCATTCGATTGGAGTGTCTTATAAAAGAACGAGAAACTCAATTTGGCAGGACTTGGCAGCACTCGACCCACGTCTTCTTCATTTTTTGCAGCTGCACTGGCGGAAGGCGACAGCTTGAGGGGCGGTGGCAGGGTCGGCGTAACATAAAATTGAATTAAGTAAGAATTTGGCATGAATTCTCGGAAGAAAAGAGTGGAAAACAGAGGCCTGAGGGAGAGGCTGTTTCTAATGGACTGGATCCGGAAAACGCATAGGACGGATTAGGAAAACATACGTTTAAACATATGTAGGTAAGGTCCATTTATACAGGACTCTGGGGTGTGTGAGGGAGATGTGCCGAACCGACCAAAAGATGAATATAAGACCGTAAAAGATGGACATAGCTCGTAAGCTATCTATGCCTTTAAAATGTGGAGTGGAGTGGAGTGTAGTGGAGTGGAGCCATCAAAAAAGTCCACTGTTGTCCGGTTTAACAAACAAACAAACAAACAAACAGTTTAAAGTCTGTTTAAAGTCTTATGTATTTGAATTCTCTTATACGCATAGTATAATACTTCATTTTAAAGACAGTTTAGTTTATCCACAGCATGCAGTTATTTATGCAATGGTTAGGTCCGGAAGAAAGTCTCATCGAAACAATTTTCTGCTAATTATTTATTGACGGCTTAACAAAGTTTGCTCTAAACCGAAGCCACGACGAACTCGAGGCAGAGAGAAAAACTTTCGCCCTCCGGAAACGCACGCTATCAAAGCATTAAAGGAGAATGATATGCTAATGACGCTCACCGCGTCAATTCGCCAACACAAACACACACACATACACACACATGAGCCATGCGGAGGAAAGAACTACTCTTTCGAACTTCAGAATTCGGCGGGAAAAAGTTTCGCTAGCTAAATTCAAGTCACACGAATGCAATTTTTTACCAAGAATTTTGCAAACATTAACGGAAGTTGACACACACACACACACACACACATACACGTACACGTACTTATTGTATAATGCCGGAAGCGGAAGTGGCAACGAAAATGTTGATGCGTGGCAACTGACGGCAGAGGGCGAGGCATGAGCAAAACTTTTTCATGCTGGCGAATAAAGTTTTAAGTAATCACGTCGTAACATGTTTTTAATGAACATAAAACAACAACAACAGCCACAGCCACAGCAACAACAACAACAACAACAATAGCAGCAACTAGAGGACATGCCGGAAATAAGTCATCAACAAATCCTTGTATGGACGAGATTTTGTAATTCAATAAAAGTCAAACTTAAGAAAATTGAGGGGAGGAAAACGCTAAATGAGAGGATGAAGACGGAGAAGAAAAAGAAGAAGAAGAAGAAGAAGAAGAAGAGGGAAAAGAAAGCAAAGCAGAAGAAATGTTTAAAGTCGAAGGAGTTCAAGGCTCAAGCAGGCAAAAAGCCAAAGGACTTTCAGAGACGCCTACGCCTCCACTTTCCATCTTTCCTTCTCTTTCACCATCTTCAAACATGGCCGAATCAATTAAAATTGAAAACCAGCCGCTGGGTGGGTTGAGAAAGGATGCACCAGGACGTGTGATCAGCTGGCGTGACACTAAGTCTTGCCTCGGCGTAGATGAATGCTACCGACGAATGACTAAGGCTTAAGGAAGCTTAAGAGAATGACTGCTAGTTTTGTTTTGTTGTTGTCTCGTTGCCGGAGCTCTACCTGAAATGAAAACAAATGCGGCCGCGACGTCTCGACAGCTCGATGCCATTGAAATCGCTTCGGATGCAAATATTTTGCTACCGCAAACGTCTCGAGTCCTGACAGCACTTTGCAATTAGATTATTTGAAAACTATTTATTTGCGGCGACTTGTGAATAGCAGTCGTCGCCTGAACGGTGACGCAGTGACAGTCGAAGATGGATCCTTTGTGGTGCCGGGCCTTTGTTCGGCAAAAGTTTGTTCGTTTCGAACCAATTCAATTAAATAATCAAAACACGCAAGTAATAGCAACATCATTGCGCTGCTCTGGCCAGGATGCGTGTGCGGCGGGATGCACTCGCCGGGCTGCGCAAGACGAGTCGTCGAAGTTGCTGTCGCTGCATCCTGATGTGTTTGTCAGTTCAGTCGCCGTCGGCAGGAAGTAACCGAACCAAGCGGCAAGAAGTGTCAGCAAAGAAAGTGTCGGTGCTCTGGAGACATCGTGTTGTGATGAATGCAGCTCGGTGGGGCCGACGAGGTCGCCGACGGGGTCGCTTCGGGTTGTTTATGAAGACCATGAAGCAAAGGCTTGCGTATAACAGCGAGCTCCTGAGCGGTTGAGCTTTTAAGCAGCCGGAAACGTCGAGACGCATGCAAATGACTGCTGTACCGAGGACTTAATCAGCGTACACAATGCACGCAACGAACCGAATGGCGCACGAGTACGAGAACCACACTTAGGAGTTGCCCTTGCCGCTGCTGTGCCTGTGAGCACGAAAACCGTTTCTCGAGATGGTTACCTCGGATATCATTTGGTTGCGAGATGCGCAGTGTTTCGTTATGTCGAGCGATAACAACTTTTTAAATTAGAAACAACAACGTTTTATTGCTTCTCGTGCTTTGTTCCGAAGGCATTACGACGATGAAGAAGAAGCAGCAGCAGCAGCAGCATCGACAGCAACGAGCGTCACTTAAATCGAGCACTAAAGCGCTGCTGAGTTCGAGCAACCAAAAAGTGTGAGCCAGCAGCAGCAGGAGCAGCAACAACAACACGTTACATAAATAGTCCATAACGACCTGCTTAGGGCGCACAGTACCCCCCCCCCCCTTCCCTCATCCACCGCCCCTTGAATGGCCACACACGGCACTTAAAAAGGTCGAAAACATAAAATTTTAAAGTTTATTCTCTAAAAGAGAGCCGCCTTCCGCTCCGCTCAGCCCAGCTCGGCGCACGTTTAAGGATAAAAGGATATACGCAGTGCACTCGCACTCTGTGGATTCATTGTGTTGTTGTGTGGGGGGGGGGGGTTGAGGCGGCGGATGGTGAGGAACAAACCGCAGCCAGCGACACGGTTCATTGCCTGTTGCGAACATTCAAATGACCAAGTCTTGTGTGTGTGTGTGTGCGTTGGTCACTCATACTAACTGAACAAGAATGTAAGGGCACCTTTTCGCAACAACAACAACAACAACAACAAAGCACTATAAACAACTGCAGCAACGTTTTGATGTGTTTGTGATTTGCAAACGACAATCGCAGTCATCGCTTGTGTCGACGTCAGTGTCGGCGTTGGCGTCGCTGTCGTTGTTGTTGTTGTTGGCATAGTCGTCCTCGCCGACTCTCGAATGTTGCTCATTTGAGCGAAACGTTGATGTGCCATTGTTGCTGCTGCTGCTGCTGCTGCTGTTGCTGTCGTTATTATGCTGCAAATGACCGGCAATTATGTTGTTGCTGTTGCTGGAGCCGTTAGTGCTGTTGTGAGGGTATCCTTCACATTGATGACTGCCACTTTGGCAGCCATCCGAATTGTGTTGTTGTTGTTGTTGTTTTAAAATGTTGCATGTGGCTACAGCAAATATTGTTATCGACTGCTTTTCACATGCGTCGTGGCACATCAGCTCACGCGTAGCAGGGGATAGTAGTGGAGGGAGGGGGGGGGAGGGAGTGTAGGTGGCGGCAACGGGGTGGAGGCGGCGCGCGGTGGTAGTTCGAGGTAGCTCGCTTTTTATCCTGTGCAGCTCATTTGTAGCCTGCTGCGTATGCAAATTAAATTAAAGCACATTAAAGGTAAGTACTAAATGTGCCGAGAGAAGGCGAAGACAGCCCAACAACACAGCAACAACAACAACAACAACTGCAATGGCAGCAGTAAGCTCAGTTGGGAAAACAGAAGGATTAACAAAGCGCAAATGAAAAGGATTTGCGAGAGCACTACCGGTGTTCAATACACAAAGGTTTTCGTGTTAATGATCTCTGGCCACACCCTTTTCATCTCGGCCTCTGTCGGCCCTGCATGCTAGCAACAGCTTCGAAATTTATTTCAAGGATTCTAACGCAAAATATCCTCGAAGCAGATGATGATCCTTATTCAGTTCGTATACGTTTTTCCATTTTAAACTCAAGACAATTTGGAAGCTCCGCAAAGCAGAGTTACCAGGAAGAACAAGGTGCCACTTTGTTGCATCTCGTCAACGGCTTTGAGGGGCGCATCCTACGCCCATCCTTCCTTTGTCTCCTCCGTCAGCCTGTCACGCCACTCTCGCTGCAAAGACAACGATTTCATTTTATAGGCCTTTACCGCACCGAGTGCAGTGGTCAGTGCAACATGTTCATGCATCATTCAGGCGCGTGGAGGTACATACATGTGGAAGGAGAAGGGGCGTTGGGCGTGTTTGCAACTTCATTACTTTTAAATGCATTTCGCTTCTTGTCGACAACGTCAACGGAAGGAAGGACGGAAGGAAGGAAGGCTACGACACATTCGACATCATTCAGTGTGGTCAAACACAAGCTGTGGCCAACGACATGGACTACAACAACAACAACAACTGCATTTGCCACCGAATGCATTTGTCGAAATTTCATTAAAACTCGTGCAAAATTTGTGCATTTATTTTAACAATCTTGTTTTTGTTTGTGCGAAGTGAATAAAATGCAGCACACTTGCGCTTTCGGCCAAGAGTTGTGTGCTGCTGACAAGCCTTTTTTTGCCACACACACACACGGGCGGGTCGGTGTGGCAGTGGTACCGGCTACATTGTATTTTAAATCATGTTGTCGGGACATCCGCAAACTGTTCATCAACTAAAAGTATTGAGTTGTTTTAATTGAACCTCTTTAGTTCCGAGTTTAAAAAGGTTCTGTAGTCGTGAAGTCTTAGAGACGGCGGTTTTTGTGTCGCCAGCATTTGGTCGGCTTCCACCTCTTTTGCTTTGTCCATTTGGAGTCCGTCCATTTGCATATTCTTCTCTTATCCATTCGCATCTCGTCACTTTAAGCCCACTCTGGTCGTCGATTTTATTTGCGTTTAATTAAAAACTTCAAAAGCTGGGCACGTGTCACGGCCGCGCAGCGCAAGCGGCGGCGAGCGTGTGATAAATCACGCCGAAGGCGCTACAATTCATCAGTGTCAACAGTGGCAGCGTCATTGTGGCGAAAGGATTAAACCTTAAAAGCGTCCTTCTCTTCAAAATGGCCCATTTACGTACGTGGCTCTTCAAAGCGCCCACGGCGAAGGGTCAGGCTCGGTCTGACTCGATCGAGTACAGCCTTTAGGTTTTCAAGATTCGCTAATGGTTATTGACACTGACCGCTGAGCAGACATCGCAAAGCGCACCCGAACCAAATCGCAACGTACTAACGCGAGTGGTCACTGTGGTCGTTGGTGCGCACTTAATGATTCCTTACCCGGCATTTAGCGTAATTGTATTTGTTTTGCCTGCGATTTTGTTTCCTCTGGTATGTATTTGTAGTCGTTGTCGAGAAAAATTTATACTTCCGGTCAGTTGTTGGAGGAAAAAACCGAAAGAGTTCATCTCGCCGAAGAACCTTCACTCACTTTCTTTCAAGGGTCCTCCTTGCACTTGCCCGTGACTCTGCAGCCACAGGATGTGCTTACCTTGCTGTACATGTTGACATTTCACGACACAATTAAACACAAATTCGCCTTCCCGCCTGCACTCCCTTTCAGCCTGCATCCTCGCAGGATATTCGCAGGCTCATTGCAACTCAACTTGTTTGCCGAGATCCTTCAAACTTCGCAGCAAAATATTTAGCAACTCTAACAGTTTCTTGCTAATTAGTTCACGCACACATACACATCCAACTCGTGCAGTAACAATGGCTTCACCACCACAACAAAAACAACAAATGTCAATGTCAACATTCCTCGTCTTCAGCCTGCTCTCCCGTCAACAAACAGCAGCCGAGCCGAGCCGCCGAGCAGCGCAGGCAGCAGCAGGATTAAATTGTTCAACTTTAAAGAGTGCTGGCACTGCAGCGCTGGCGAGAAGAAGAAGCAGCTAAGACCGAACAAGCAGCTTTTATCCTTGTTATCCTTGGGCAAAAATCATTAACACGCCGCAAGCTTAAGAACAACACTGCCAACGGATTCATCAGTTTCTTGGGCCAATTTCATCTTCAACCCTCTCTCTGTCGTCCTCCTGCTTCCGCACACACACACACAAAATGCGATCCTTTTTGCTTGATAAGAGTCCTTTTTGTTATGTTTTTCTTACGTATTTTCCTCCACGTCTTGGCAGGAAGTCACGCAGTTTGAGCAGCATTTTGACGTATTCCTTGCCGAAACGCTTGGCTGGTGTCTTCTCGGTTTTTCGAAGGTGTTTCGTACCGGGCGCCCAAAAGGGTTTGCTGCGAACCGTATTCGAAGGAGGTGGTAATGAAAAGTTTCTCAATAAATTGTGTTTCTACCAGAGACGTTGACAGTTTCTTAACGCTACATAATCAGAGAACAAACAACGTGGCCTGAACGGCAGAGGAAGGAATGCAAATGGAGTTGGAGAGCCACAATATGGAAGAACTTGCCGACAAACGCACTGGAATATGTTTCATCTTTGCAAATTTTACTTAAAGTGTTGGTTAAGAACTGAAAAAGTCGGAGTTTCTTGCGAATTTCTGAAAGCTTTTGAAGTTGTCACTCGTTGGCGTTAGTGAGGATGATCGATCCTCTTTCTTTGGTTTCGGCTGAATATTCTGGTCTTCAGAAGAGTAACATTGTGTAAAGAAGAAGAGTAATTCCAGTGAGCTACTCTGGTATAGTATAGCATTCGTCAATGTCTGTACATTATCCGGCAGAAGAAGAAGGTCTGAAGCGAAGTCTCTTAATCTCTTTCTAAACAATTTCTTCAAGGAATGGATTGTCATGGAAATGGAATCCACCAATTGGCTTTAACTTGAACTTAAATCATGCTGCAGTTGATGATGTTTTCATTCTCGTCTAACATCGAGACGAGATTAGAAATTACCATATGAAAAGAACTTATGGCTTAGAAAAAATTAGGCTTAGATATTAATAAAGACCTGTTTCTGCCAGTTTTCGAAACTGTCGCGACCTCCAGAATCATGAGGATTCTTATAAGTTGAGTTGCTTTTAATCATTTCTCTAATGAAGATTTGAAGCCAAAGTCCGCAACTGTTTGGTCAAAAAAGGGAAACTTTGGATCTAACAATTTGAAGAGAAGACCATTAAATAGCAAGAATCTGCAGATTGTCCCTAAGGATTTAAACAGGGTTAAAAATAAAATAGAAAATAAAAGGTCGCGACAGATGAAGTGGATTTTATGAAAAGCATTCAAAGAACTAAGAAGTCACAAATGTCACTCAATCAGACGACGATCAAAGTTTCAGAAGCAAGTGTTCCTTTTTTGGTCGTGTTCAGTTCATTCGCAGCGAACTTATTCGTCTTTGCGAATGGGCCAACTTCTGGCGCGCAGTAATTAAAAACGTTGTTCAACACTTTCAATTAGAATGCGCGCACACAAGCACACAAGCACACAAGTTGGCTCGTTGCAACTTCGAATACTTTCTTTTCCTTCGCCCACAGCGCCCCGCCGCGGCCGGTGCCGCTCGCGCTGCGTGGTTCTATTGAATTGTCAACTTTAACCATTTCCTTCGACTGCGCTTTCCGCCCAGAAGTTGTTCATTAACTTTTCCCAAAATTTTCGTTAGACGCTTGAGCTGCTTCAGTGCCAGCCATTAAGCGGCGAAGTCTAGTTCTGAGGCCATCGCGGTGCGTGTGCGGGCCGCGAGGATGTACGAGGCGCGAGGTGCAGCGGCCGTTGTCGCCAGGCTCGGCTCCGGCCGTGACGCCGGAAGCGCTGCTGCGCTGCACCATCGGGCGCGACTGCGGCGTCTTAACGCTTGGCCGGCTGCTCACAAGACATCGAATTAATTGTTGAATAATTGAAATTTTATTTATATTAGTTTCCGTTCGGTTCGAACTTCGAGTTTCAGCAGCGCCGCGCACTGGACCAATCTGCTGCTCTCTGCGGGCAGGATTGGCGGCGATGCCGTGCCGGCTATGGGTCCGTCTGCGCTGTTTCTAATTTGGTTTCGTTTTCGGCTTCAGTGATTTTCTTCTTGGATTTCTTTTCTTTACGCCGGTTTTTCTAGGATTTGCTGAAGCAAACGTAAACGATTAGACGGCTTGTTTATGTTTGCCCTTTAAATTACAAGACGAGTGTGGGTGGTTTGCGGCTAACGGGATGATGAAAGGGGGAAGGAGCTGAAATCGTTTTGCGTTTGAAGTTCTTTCGAAAAACTACTGCCTTGGGGTAGAGTGTTGTTGTTGTGGAATTGAATCGAAATGTTTAAATTCAATTAGGTACCAATATTTTATTCGTCCGGAGGAAAAGCGTATAGCGAAATTTGGTAGACGAAGCGCTTTGGTTAGAAGACAATAATTTTGAGAAAAAATATAACTTCAACTTTATTTTATTAAACATACTTTTTGAGACATACTTTTCAGAATTAAACACCCTGAAATCAAGATCTTCTTCGGTAAGAAGTCAAGTTCTGTAGGCCTGTAGCTTATAAGAGAGTCTAAAAAACTTCTTAAGTTTCTGAATTTCTCATACACGATACTATTGTTATTCGTGTATATATTTCCAGGTACCTAAAAATAGAAACATTCTGAGCCTTTTCAGAAACCTCTTTCTGCTAATGTTACGTGTCAGACAGCCTTTTTTATTCGAGACGTGATAAGGATGTCTTACATAATATAGAAATAGGTGAAAATTCTGAAGAAAGGAAATGAAAAAAGAAGTTGTTTTAACGAACAAATGTTTTAATATAACTAAACCTTATACGTTATAGCTTACGTATACCGACTATAACGAGCCGCAGTCATCAAATCTGGTGTTAAGCGCACCAATGTGCGAGTATATCACCCACTCCCGAAAGCGCTCACGAAAACTGTCAGCCATTAGTGCCAAAATTTGTTTATTTACAACAAAAACTGTCATAAACGATATGCATGAGCTGTGTTCATGTGTTTGTTGCATGTGCGTACATATTCGTACAAATAAGAATACGACTATATTGCCAAAAACGTATATACGTAAATTAAATCCTTGCTCAATCCTCCACCTTTTCGTATTATTATTATTGCAATGAGTTGTGCACGCACTGAAGGCATGAATACAATGAATGAATGAATGAAAGAAGTGTCGTAAAAACAAACGATGTGTGAAACGCCCCGTCAACACACACGTATGCACTAAAACCGAGTCATTATCTGTCAAAATCGACATTAGCGAGCTGTCAGAAAGAGCAGCGAAAATTCAAATTTGGTGGCATTTTGCGTGTTGACGTGGCGTGGGCTCATCTGCCCGAGGTTACGTTGCCGGCAAGTTGCGAAAGAAGAGTGTCCGAGGGACGGACGGACATGCGGTTGAGTTTGGCTGTCGCTTGGAGGTGCGCCCCGCTGCGAGACAACCTCAGCCAGTTTCAGCGTCTCGCAAAAATGCAAAAATAAACAAACTTCCGGCCGTTATCCTGGAACGCAATTCTTTTTAGCCGTCCGAACACAACACGGACGCATCGCGGTGTTACGAGAACGCCTCGACCGGAGTTGACGGAGGAGCCAGAAGCAGGGAGGCCGCTCCTGATGCTTGCTTTTGATGACTTTGACATGCGCTCGCATTGATTGCCCATAAATAACACATTTATGTTGACAGCAACGACCGCGAGCGCTGCTCCCGGGATCCTGGCCAGGAATCCTTCCAGACCCGACGACGCAGCGCTGCCTGCATTAAAACGAATAAAATATGTTTGCAATATTTTCATGGAATCTCTTTCACACACGCTTGAAGGAATTAATGGACCACGGCGCGCAAGAGGACGACGGCGAAGGATCTGTGGGACGGTTAAAGGCAAATAAGCAAACATGTACAATTTTTATACACACAAAAAGGCAACAGAAGCAACAACAACAACAACCAAAGCGGCAAGGACAGCAGCAGCAACAAACAAATATAATTTTATTATGATTTTGATGAGTGACGGAAAGCCAGGATAATGCATACCGAATGCATAAAAATTAATGTGGCATCATTGTTGTCGCGCCGCTGCTGAGCAGCCGAGTATTCGTTCGCTCGCTCGCTCCATTAAAGCGGCACGTTCTGACCGAATGCAGCAACAGTTTGCGCCATTGACTGAGCGACAATGCTGCAGCGCGGCGAGATAATGACGCCACGAAGTGCGACGGTTCAAGGAAATGGCGCGCAGGAATAAAACGAAACAAATAAACGCGTCTTAAGAGAGAATAAAAGAGCGAAGGCACAGCATTAAAGGCGGCCAGGGCGACGTTGTGGGTCGTTGTGTTTGTGGTGCGTAGCGAATTTTTCGATTTGATGCCACAAGCAAGGACCAAGGAGCAGTAAATGTGGTGTTAATTAGTAGCTATTGTTAATGAGACTGCTTGAAGAGCACGAAGGCGAGCGCGCACTCGTCAGTCTTGACATTTGGCGAGAGTTTCGGTGACGTCATGAAGTCAATCAAATTGATTTCTGTCGCTTGCTTTGTGGCAAAGAAATGCCAACTTTAGCCAGCTGTTGGTTGGGACATGCTTAGAAGTTTTCAATAAACTTTTTATAGTTTTTTTCAAAACACTTAAAAAACTTGCGCTTCGATTTTTTCGTTTGGTGTAATCTTATGCGCAATTTACTCAGTCACAGCCACGAAGGACGTACACACACTGCACACTGCGTTAATTTCATTATCCTTGCGCCATTGTTCAATTGAGGAAGCTCATAAAAATCAGTGTGTTTTTCATGTTTTTTATGGCAATGAGAAATTATTGGAAAAGGAAATGAAAGCGATGCCTTGAGATGGCAAATAAATTTAATAGTTCGGTCTTTGGTAGGCCCACAGGAGCAGGACCTGGATCACGCAATCGGAAGCAAAAATAACAAAACGGGGCGTGGACAAACGCCAACAGAAGCACATTCCGGTATTGATTTAGTGGAACACTCGCACAACCAAAGCGGAATACATTCTGATAACGACCAATGTCAATGGTTCGCATCGGAAATGTTGGTACTTTTGCTCATTCCTACTTCTTTTATTAATATTGCTTGTAGGTATTTTTATTTACAAAAGGTTGCCGTTTTTGTGTTATTTTACGAGTGAAGAGTCACCGAGCTATAAGAAAAAAGAAACAACAAAATGTTGTTATTACTCGCAAACGGAAGCGATTTCATAGATAACGTCTTTTCTTCATGCAGTCTTCGTCTTCTTCTATTTCTTCTATGCAGTGCGTTCTCTCTGCCAGAAGCTGGCTGTAAAAAGGCTGCGTTTATTGAGGCGTCATTATTATTAACATAACGATAAACATAAGAAGTGCAGCAACAATGTTGTTGTTGTTGTTATAGTTACCAACGAAATGAAACATTCCGATTTTGCTAAAAAAATTCTATAATAGCAAAAATCGTAAAAAATCTGAGTGAATGAAACCGGGTTGAAAGTCAGCGCTTGGGGACATTCTCAAAGTATTTATTTTGCCTCTCCCTTCATTCTTTCTATAGCTGCTGCTTAGTTCGAGACACACACAGCAGCAACAACAACAACAACAACAAGCAATAACAATATGGAAGGTGTGTTGTTGAAGTAGTTTTAATGGTTTATTACAGAGATTGTTTTGCAAAAATAAAAGACGCGATTTTCATCACTCCGAAGGATGTAAATATCTTGTGCCATTCGCCGGTGACAAAGTGCAGAGAGAAAGAGAGAAAGAGAGAAAGAGAGAGAGAGAGAGAGAGAGCGTGTGAAAGGCGTTGTTGTGACATGAAGAACGGTATCGACCGTACACTGATAGAACAAATTCGTTTGACAGTCGCTGGCCGCAAAGATACTTCTTTTGTGGCAATAACAGACCTTTCTTGTAAACGCAAAAGTGTTCTTATAAACTGCAAAGTAGTTTGTTTAGTTTGACGCCCATAGTAAAATTGTCAGTTAAATTTTAAATTAACAAATTTTTCTTATATATAATAAAAAAATTCCTTAAATATATTAAACATTTCATATTTAAATAGAATTCTTCTTTGAAGAAATATTCTATGGATTAAAGGAACTTTTTCGTTCCGTGTAGCGAAAAGTAACGAGAAACGAACCGAACCTTCGAATGAAGTGTAAAATTATGATGGATAGAGTAACAACAAAAACAACAACAACAACAGTAAAAACAGCAGCAGCAGCAGCAGCAATAAGTAATGTTGGTAACGTCAACGACACAACAACCAGCAGTAACTGTTTTGTGCAACACAAACTGCGACCATTTTTTATGCGACACGAAGTGATGCGCTCATAAAAAATGTTGATGAAGCTGAAGCAGCAGCAGCAGCGCAGCACGAGCGACGAAGAAAGGAGCGACATTTCATTGCAGTTTCTTTAATTAAATTAGTTATTTTATTTGGCGTCATAAAAGAGCGCAACAAAGATGGCGGTTGTTGACGCAAAAACAAACAAAAAGTAGATTACATTTTTTAAACAATTCGAAAAATGTGAATGCATTTTTAAAGTTTCATAAATAAATTTCGTTTGAACAAACGGAAAGACAAGTTTTCTTTTGTGATACCTTTTAGTGAAGTTGACAAATTTGGGACACGAAATCTCCAGAGAAACGAATCTCCACTAGCCATATCTAAAATCTGGCAAAATCATGGTAAAAATTTTGGAGAGTTTATGGTCAACCCGAAAATTTGCTTTTTGAGTTAAGAAGAATAGAATTTTTTCCCATTAAGTTTCCATGGCGATTTTTAAATAAAGTAAAAAACTGTGGTATTTCGAAAAACCATACTGTTTTTAATATAGTCCCTACAAATCACATGATATACATCATTTAGCGGGCGTTGGAAACAAGAACACACCAACGAAGATACCCTGGTGGACGCCAATATCTACACGATCTGCCGTGGCCAGTTTGGCCACTTTTAATTTCATAAATTTGTGGTAAAAAAATCGCCGAGCGTTTAAAATATGGGTTGTGATATAGTACAATATATAGATCCTTGCTGGGTTTGCAACCTATTTCTCTACTGTGACTAACTTTTCAGTGCTCTTTTCTGCCTTTTTCTTTCAAGTACTTTAAAGTGAACCAAAACGACATTTTTCACGCAAAACGAATTTCCTCTCAGAATTATTTGAATTGTAGCAAATATTTAAACAATATTGACAGACTTCTTCAACAGCAGACAGACTCAATCTTATTCAACAATCACTAGATGAGTAAAAAAAACCATTTTACTTTTACACTTCAAGAATAAATTTCCATTTGGAAGAAGTGCGTTTACTTGGAACGAAGGATACTGCACGTACATACTCGTACGTCGTGAAAAATATACAAATTCTCCTCAAAATAAATTTACTAGAATAACAAGAAAAGATCAGTCTGAAGAATGGTTCTTCTTTCTGTCTCAGAAAGCTCTTTATTCAGTTTATAAGCAACTCATCAGCTACAAAAAAAGAAACAGCAATCGTGCAAAACTTGTATGTACGTATAATTAATGTCGATTTATATGAGTTGCGTCATGAATCCAGATTAGCAGCTACTTTTGATTCACGATTTTAACTTCTAATTATTTACTAAGAGAATAACTTTAAAGGATTTAAATTAATATTTGTTCATATATTCAATTGAACACAATTAGGACATGCAAATGTATACTTTATTAATTTCAATTTACACGGCATTTTCAAAAAACGAATCCACCGAGAAATATAGCGAGGAATACTGTTATAAAATTTGTAAAAATTCCTCCCAAATGATTAGTTTTTTTTAAAATATTTGAACCCCAAAAATGTTCTGGAAGGCCATGAGTTCCATTACTTTTAACATTTCCGTTTGACGCTTGCAGAATGTGTTGCTGCCCTTCATTGATTGCTCTTCAAGTGGCCTCGACGTTCGCCTGGAAAAAGAATGGTTTTTAAAAAACCCGCATAATTCACGCATTTTCCTCGTAACTCAATTCGGAAGGGTAAATCATTGCGTCGCGTTGCGTTTCGTTGCGTTGCGGTAACCTTTGATGGTGGTGATGATGGCGTGAACGTATGCAAAAAATGAAGCTAAACAGGAATAAATTCACAGATTATCTACGCTCAGGACATAAAGATGTAAGAAGGAGAGAAAGTTCTTTTTCTAATGTGTGCCTTCCTTCGGAAATGGATTTGTTTAACACGCTCGGAGGAAGTGTTTATTATTTGATCACAAAACTGAGGCGACTCTCGCGGAATGTGGGCCATAAAATTGATGAATGGTTATTGATATACTCGTACATACGATGCGTATTATTGCTGTGGGACTGAATGGGTGGTACTCCGACCGCTTCCGCTCGCTGAGGTAGATACGCGCTTGTACTGAAGAACCGCAAGTTGTCGCGCGCAGCACGCGTAGCCGGTGGGTACGCATAGCGTGCTTTTGTGTGCGGTAACAAGAGACGCAAATGTTTTGATGGGATGAGAAAAAAATATTTGTTTTCATTACTAAAAAGTACTCGTTTAAAACCTACCCAGCCCTCTCGACACCTTCTCAGGAGTTCGTGTTTCCTTTGTGGCTTTTCACTTTAGTCTTCTTCTTCTTCTATCCAAAGAACACTTCATTCCCTGAGGAATAAACTTACCGGAAGCAAGAAGTAGAAGAAGCTGGCTTCGAACAGTTCTCACACAATGAGCAAGTGTTGAAAAAAATTGAGGATGTCCGCGTCGCATCAACACTCAGTGCGACCTTCATATTTATTGTTGGGCCGCCTCTTTTTTTAGAAAAAAATACCAAACTTATCCTCCAAAGAGCTTCCCGAGATTATTTAAGGAATGATGATGATGGCGATGTTGATTCAGACTGTGTGATAAAGATGATGATGACCACGATTACTATTAATGTGATAATTATGATGATAATTGTGGTTATATCATTATGATAACGATAATGAATGGTAATCATAATGATATTTGCTCAGCCTTTTTAAGGTGATGATTTCATAAAGTATTTTATGACTTCGTCGTTGAAAATATTTCATTAATTTTAAATGGAATTGCGGCGTAGAATTTCAAAAAAGATAATTACAAGGATCGAGTTTCGGCGGCGAAGTTCGAAGTGGCCCCACGAAAGTTACTCAAAAATTAAAATGACAAAATACTGTTAGTCGCCGCGCAAGCCTGTGAAAGCTCCTGCTCGGCGACGATTTAATTCCTAACAAATGTCATAAAAATATTTAAGATAATTTCAGCCCCACGGCCTGGACAGTCCTCGATGGGATGGGCTGGTCGAAACGGCTTTATGCATTTTAAATCAAAAGAATCGGAAAAGGAAAAATGAAGAAAAGGGAAGAAAAGAAAAGGAACTCTTCTCAGCCTCTTCCAAGGATTTTGAGTAACTGAAGCGGAGTATGAAGCCCTGAAAAATAAGAGTTTTAATTGCTCAGTATTTTTATTACTTTCGAGTGGTATTTGTTTAGGAACGAAGGAAAGGAAGGTAACGAAGGTATGAAAGGCAAACAACAGCATGCAACACCAACAGAAAGAAGCTTAAAAAGAGCCGAATCGACGTCTTCCAGAAACGGAAAGACGCCCGCAGCCGAAAAAGAGACCAAAGAAGTAGAAAAGGAAACATAAATAAAACAGAATCCTAACGGATTAAAAGTTAATTGCAGAGCAAAAATTAAATAAAATAATGCTACACAAAAAGCAGGAGAATAAAAAAATGTTAATGATTTCAAAGAAGTATTAAAATTGAGAAAAAAATTAATAATGAGTAAAGGCGGCAGTTGTCTTTAACTCTCCTGCAACTACAGACTATGGCTTAAGAATAAATGTATTGCAGAAAAAGCTAATAAATTAATATTCGAATATTCGAAAAAAAAATGTATGAAATTCTTTTAAAGCACAAAATGAAAGGAAACCCCAAAAGTATGGAAAAAATCGTTAAATTCAATTAAGAAAAATTATTATAATTAGTTTATAGCAAACATTTAAGTCGAATCGGATGATAAGGAGAGAAGTTGTTTAGGTCAGATGACATTTAAAAAAACAGAACTTGTCCTCTGACTACATTCCGCGCTCAGAACTAGTTACAAGCTTAAATTTGGGCTATATTAGATTATATACGCGTATGTATATTCAATACAGGGTTTCCTGTGATCGTTCTGTGTGATCCTTTCATTTCAATTTTGAGAATTTGAAGGACTGTTTGGAGATCTTAAACATTTTTGACCACTGCTTTCTTCTTTTATTGATGTATTGAGCATTTCCTCTGGAGTGTTCCTCTTCTTAGTATAGTGTGGTATGGTTCCATCTACAGAGTCCATAAATATCTAGAGACGACAACATTCCAGGGGGAATAAAAAGTCCCCAAATAGGCATGTTATCATACTTGATGGAACATTTACAGCAAAATTTATGGTTCTCAGACTTGAGGATGCCAAGTTCGATATGGCAGCGGTCAACAACGCTGTTAGGCACCACCGATAAGGTCTCTTCAGTTAAATCAGTCACTTGATTTATGTTTATGGAGACCACCTGATATCGCTGAAGGTAGAATGAAGCAGTAGAAATCTAATTAAAATTGGCCGCCGCAGAATACGAACATTTTCAGCATTCAGTACAGAGGACTGCCCAGACCGCTCTTCAATATTGGGTCCTGTGCCGTGAAAACCACAAATTGGCAACGCTAAAACTCGCTGCATTTGTGCGAAAGAGTGTAAATTTAAGCGCCTAAAAGCTGTCAAGTGTTGCCAATGCATCAGTTGTTAACTGTTCGTCCACCACGAAGCGTGGCCTCTTTTGCGGCCTCCCCGTTGTCTGCGGATGCGGATTTTCGCGCGAACAGTTTGTCACCGGACTGATTTATGCGTTCGCGAAAGCACTTAACGCACTGAAAACATCCGCAAGTCGCGACGAGGCTTCGTGGCGTGTCTAAAATTCTCCGTCCTACGACTACGACTGCATAAATCTGGCTCCGGGGAATTGGGACAAAATCGCGGCGGCGAATCAAATCGAATTGAATTGAGTTGAAAGCTTTTTTCGATTGCGTGATTGCGTGCGAGACTGAGAAGAAGGAGGTTGGGGTAGGACCTTCCGCCTGCGGGGGGTGGGGGGTCTGAGGGGATATTTTTTGCAAAAATCAAGTCTGTAGGGCAAATTTGTCGTACGTAAGTCGCGCCTTCCTCGTTTCTTTTTTGCAAAAAGTATGTTTGTAATTTAAGCATTTTTAATTTTCAAAAAAGAAAGAGTCGTACAATGTAAATCTTGTAGTTTTTTAACTTCGGGTGTCCTTTCAACAGCTACCGTATAGTGCTTCCTTCTGGTTGACTTCCTCGGGCGCAGCGACGCATTCAACCGTGAGAAATTTATGGGCTGCAGCGTATCACTTTTTCCAATGCCACAATTTCCACATCCCGAACGGTGCTGCCATATGATGCGCTGCGAATTATGAAGCAATGAAGCTAACACATTCCTTAAGGTCTCAGTTCAATTTGCATAACTCGAAAAGAGTGCTCCAAGAAGCTGCAATGAGCAGCATTAAAGGGGCAATATATTCATTGTAGCCACTCTTGGAACGACCTCGTCCATGGCTTTTTCCTCTGACCTCTATTGTTACCTCCCTCACTCGCGTCCGTATGACAGACGGCTGCAACTTGACTCCATCGAAACGTGGACACGAAATCCAATAAGTGAAAATGTGTGGGATTTAATTGATTCTGCCGCTTGCATTTCATTTCGGTGCCCGAAAAAATCCCATTCACGAAGTTTTATTTGTGGCGGGCAGGCAGCGGGTGCTGCCACTCTTTGGTTTGAACGACATTTGCAAAATTAATGACTTGACGCCGGTTACGCAGCGCTTCTTTGCATCGATCCAGCGCGGTCCTTCAGTCTTAATGTTGATTAAAATATTTTTGCTCTGTTTTTTGTTGTGGATTGTTTCGAAGGGTTTTGGGGAGCCGTGAAAAAATGTGAGTATGTTTATTTCATTTGGGTTGGCAATATAGCCAACGGAATGCCCACTGTCCGGAGCGCTAGAGACAGAGACGGCCAGCCGGGACATTCAGTAAGAATAAAAACCGAAACGAGGTTTGCGAGGACAAATTGTTGCATGCGACATTTATTTGGAAAAAACAAAGAGCGAACAAAAACCTTAACGGAACACACGGAACATGAAGCGAAAAATGGAACAAAAAGACAAAAACCGAGAACCGTACAAAAAAAAATCGACTGAAATTTCGAGGATCTGAGCGAAAGCGTACAAATGCGCAAATAATGTCGCAAGCATTTCACTTTGAGTAAAAACTTTCAAAGACATTTACAATGTGGCCGCATTCAAACGGTTTCGGAGCTGACAATTAAACGCAGCCACGTCGGCAGCGTCACGGCAAAAAATCGCGGGGCAAAGTCATTTATCGACGTCGCGCGCTGACAGACGAACGCAGCGGCGGTGTGGTCCATTGCACAGCCGTAGGAATGGACTCTTACATGTCAACATTTTAATTAAAAAAGGACGCGCGCTTCATGCGAGTAACGAATGTGTTTGCGCAAATATTTTACTTTTTGCCCCATTTCGCCCCGGCCACCCACGCAGCCAGTCGCAGCCCGGTGCCAAGGGTGCGATTTTTAATGAACTCGTTTCGCAGTTACAAACAATTTCTTGCGCCGCCATTCTTTTATTTGCAATGAGTGAGTGCCCTCGCCATGGAGCGCTCGCTCCTGGGGTCAGTGTCGTCGATTCAGTGTCCATCGCTTTTTGCGGGAACAATAGATTCTTTGCGAAAAAGGAGAAAAAAGTGGGAGCGCTTAAAAGTCGCCCTGCTGCCGCATTCATTGTTTGGATCATTTTAATTTTATTTATTGTTTGCTCGGCACTCGTCATGCATACATACACATACATACGTACACACATGCATACAATGCCTTGAAGGGCATCCGTCGAGCCATTCGTTCGTGCGCTGCGTTCAACTGCGGCCGCACCGCTCGCTCGTCTGAGGTAAGTAGTCTCCAATGACCATTGCCATCCAGTTGACCATTCCGCCTCAGCTCCACAGCGCGAGCACGACGCCCTCCCCAAGAGCCCACTGCCCAACGTTCCGAGGATGGGCCGCAGCAGCATTCAAATTAGATGAATTGCTTTTTGGTAAACTGAGCCTCGACCGTAGGAAGTCATTCAAGCTTACACTTTAGCAATTTCCTCCCCGGCTGTAATGACTTCAGAGTGGCGCCCTCCCCGCGCCCACTGCCGGGCCAAGTGGGCGCTCTGGCCGCTGCAATTGCCGCCTTGTTCTCATCATGTCAAAGTCTGCGGACGTTTATTGTTTGAAAGCTATTACCCAAACCAAACAAGGTGGCAACACTTTTACATTGTTCGGTGGCACTTGATGACTGTTTCGCCACGCCGGCCGCATTTGGGTGTGATGGGTGTGCTGTTCGAGGGGGGCGAGGGGGGCGGCGGAGGTGGAGACGGGGAAGGCAGTCGACTAGTTTACACTGAGGGTGAGATCGATGGGAGTGCGGGCAAATTGCTGCAAAGTGATGCTTCTAACCTTGTGCATTTAATGTTAGGATATGATCGCAGAGGATGCACTTATTAAAGATTTACGGATGGAGGAACAAACAGTCCGGAGTTGTAGATTAGAAATTGCTGTACACGCTAAAACTAAATTCGTTTACGGGGGCCCAGCGAGGATAAAGCGACCCCCACCATTTGTGGTTTGCTGAACGAAGTACACGAAGCCATTTCTAGTTGCAAATAAGAAATGCGAAAAAGGAGATAGATTCTGAATTCGACAACATTAAGTCTAAGGAAAATGGTTCTCCTTGAAGATGGTGGGAGAGCCCAAAGGGTTTGTTATGAGAATTGAGCCAAAAGTTCAACTAAACACGATTTATCCGATTTCCATGAATTTGATTTCCAAGACAAAGACATACATTTTATATGATGGCTTAATCGTCGGTAGAAGAAGCACGAATATGGTATAGTGTAAGCGTACGGCTCTTGTCGGCAACGTTTTAAAATAAATATTTCCGGTTGAAAATAGCAGAAGTCTAAACCTTCACCTACAGATATATGTATATGGTCAAAGATATATTCGAAAGAAAGCAGCGATCGGCAAAGAAATTCCGAGGGCTCGCCTCAGCGAAAAACATGGATTCTTTGAAATGACGCTTCATAAAGCGGAAGCTTTTAAAGCGGAACCTTTCAGAATGTGCATTCGAAACAATTAAAAATTATGCCTCTAACACATGCTCACATTTTGACAGACGAATGGCGAAGGATCTCGTTAAATTTTACGATCAAAATCATGCAGAAGGATTAAATAACTTCGACGCCGCAGGCATATAAAATAATAAAACCAACCAATAAATGTCCTTATAAATTGTCGAATATACTGGGTGTAGGTACGCGTGTGTGCGTGTGTGTGCGTGCACTTAATTTTCATTACAATTATCGCGAACGCTCATGCCGGAAAGAAAATTAAGCTGCACACGCACACACGCAAGAATAACGAATAAACATAAGATTTTATTGCTTACGCAGTATGCAAAACAGGGCGTGGCTCCGCCTACCGCAACATAAGTTCCAACTCATACGTGATTATTGGGGTGCCAGTGCGTTTGTGTGTGTGTGTGTGTGTGTGTGTGTGCGTGCGCCGATGCTTTCTGGTTGTTGGCTCCTTTTTTGCGACAACGATTGCAAAACATTCACTAAATCTCGCATGCTTCTGCTTCTATAACCATAAACATTTATGATGCAACCACACTAATAACAACAACAACAACAACAACAACAACAACAACAGCGACGACATTAACAGCGACGACATTAACAGGAACAGCAGTAGCGTCAGTGATAACAGCGACATGAGCAGCAGCGTCAACATGACATAAGCTCAAGTCAGCTGCGCGTCACTCGGCACTTGTCAGGATTGTCAATACCGTCAGCGAGACGTCATCGCCACGGACGGGCACAATTGAAAAAAGCACGGCAGAAAATCAAGCGAAATCATTCGAGGTAATTCCTAAGGATTAAAGTGTTAAGCACAGCTGCTGCTGCTGCTCCTGTTGGTGGGCTGTCTGCTGCTTGCCATCGCCTCGAAGGCATTTTCAGATTTTAAAAAATTTGATTAAAGTTTGAAGGAAGAAATAATTGTCATTCATGCGGTATCACACTGAGTTCATTACGCGGCATACTTTCCGTTTTTGTTTAAGTAATTGTAAATATTGGATTTGGCCTGACAAATAAGGATAAAAAAGGGGTTAAATTTTGTAAAAATGCTTTGTGGAGAAAGGATCGGGCAAGCAGTGAGGTACCGCGATTTGGCGTTCTAAAAAACTTAGCGTAAAATGTGGAAAATGCGGTCAAAAAGGGTTAACAAATTTAAGATTTTCACTTTAAAGGAATGAATAGATTACTCTTTTGAAAATGCCTTTTTCTTAAAATAAAATTTCTTCAGAAATTCAATATTTTTCTAAAAATATCCCCGATTTTTGTCGTAGCATGCCCGTGCCGTGCCATTAGAAGCACATTACAAGTACATAATCCTGCCTTCAGGACTTCTGGGAATTTGTCAAAAAAATACTCGCATATGCACGCAATTAGAAAACTGTTAGCCGAGCCAGACCACACCCGACTCATCATCCACCGGCGGCAAAGCCATGGATATCTCATTACAACTCTGGTATATCATATATGTCACTGCGCTAAGATTCTAAATATCCTGGGGCAGGATATCAGCCGCAAACAATGCATAAATTAACGACATATTTTGTAACCTTCACAAAAATTCGGTACCGATTTGTTAATGGAGCGGGAAGAGCAAGTAAGGTCGCAATAAACTCGTAGGTGAAAAAAGAATAGAATATTAAATAAATAAAATAATTGAAAAATAATTTATTGCTCAACAGGGATGGAAGGCAGGTATCACATACGAGAGCCCGCCCGATCGCCTTCTTGCCCGCCTGCTGTCACGGTGTGCAGGCTTTTTTATCTACGGTTTTTTGGGGTAAAAAGCATTTGAACTTCGTAGTCGTCGTTCTCGTCGGCGAAATCCGAGAGTATTTCTAATTACGGTACCGTCTGTAGAGCCGGTTCCGTGGCATTTCTGGGGTGCTTTGGGTTCGCCAAAAAGTGGGATGAATGGCAATGAGTCGATCCTAAAGAATTGTCCTTGTTTTGGGTGATATTCATTTGAAAGGTGACACTATTGGTAACGTATGTCGCTTTAATAGCAACAACACTGGCATTCCGAATGACACGCCACACGGCTGGAGTTGCCACAGTTCCACAGGAAGAGGGAGAGGAAAGCTGAGGTCTTTTCTAAAAAGCAAACGATGAGTGCAATTTAATATGCGGTCACAAGCACTTAGACAGCGCGTTTGTCGACAGCAGGCACAAGTTTTGACATTCGATTTATTGTAATAGAGAGAAATACACTCAAGAGCTGTCAAAGTGACATTTGAACTGACACAAAATAGAGAAACGCTTGTTCAGCGACGTCACTCTCGTGGTCGACTGACCTGTCGTCGCTCTATTCATTCGAACCGACGACAGCTCCATCAAACTGTAGCAAGTGTCAGCCGGTGTGACAGTTTAGCTGTCATTAGCGCTGTCAACAGCACTTTTTTACTATTCACTTTACAAACTGCTCTTTTATTGTCGCATATGGCACGTTATTCCGAACACATCGTGGCCAAAGCCCGCAATCGGAGTTAAGTGGTTCTGCCTCTGCTGGTGCAAAGACCGTGCCGGCCGTAAAGCCTCATTATATGCAATGATTTCCGCTTAATCACGCAATTTCAGCGTATGCATTGAATTTATAATTCGAAATGAGATTTTTTTTGAACGCTACTTATACTTTATTTTCATACCTACATGGTTACCGTGAGTCTGGCTGCTGCGCCCGCCAACTCCGCCCCGCAAGAAACCCTAACCCGCTCAAAGTTTTATTATTCAACGAAATTAAATCGCGCTCATGCAGAAAATTTGCTAAAAGGTTTACCGCCTCAATAGTTTCGCACCGTTTTTTTTTTCCTTACACCAAGCAGTCACCAAAGTTTTTTCGTGACTTTCGAGGGACCTTTCTCAAATGCACCGCTGTTAGTGGTTGCCGTCGTCGTTGTTGGTGGCTGTTTCGAGTATTTGTAATTGAATTTATAATCGCATTCCAGAATTTTAAATTGTTGCAAATTAGTTGAGTTCAGCGGATCCGCACAACAACGCTGTCGGTGCGCTCGACTGCACCAAATTGTGACAAGTGTTCGCGTTTCGCCGGTGGAAGGGGTAGAAGAGCTAAAAGCATCATTGGAGGACTGAATGGACTGACAGGACAAAGCAGCATATTGAGAATATGAAAAAGTTAAAAGTTTGTCATCACAATTTCGTATGACAATGGGTTAAGGGGTTGATTTTCCGTGTTGTACCGAATAGTAAAGAGGTATATTGTACTTTAGATGTTTAAGTGTATTCGGCGCTTAGATTCCTAAAGGATAGCAGTTCTAAATCGCCTGAAAAACACTGCTATTTAACATTTAAAACAGATATTCGATAAGCGTACGAGTCAAAAGTAACAATAAAATAAACACGAGTGCTATTCTTTAAGTTTTCGTACTCGCCGTAATAAATTTGTAGTGCCTTCTTGAAAAACATGTACTATTTTCGTGTATCTGCCAACGTGAACATACCAAGAATTTTGATTTTTGCCAAATAATTTTCGGCAAACAATTAAACTTTTCATCGAATTGAAATCGTGCGAACAACCTTCCAATAACTTCCAATAACTCGGGCGTTTAAGTCGAAATTGGTTCACAAATTTTCACTTTAAACGCAGCAGAATATTCAATATAATTACAAAAATGTCTACTAAACACAACCAATCCAAAAACTGACGGTCTTCTTTACCGTCAACCCACACTCAAGGGTATAATGTCCTCGCTTAAAAGAAGTAGAAGAGCGAAAAAAACGAAACCAAAGAATTATTGGCGAAAAACCCATAAATATATTTTCGCCATATTTTATGGCTTCCACGACGATACTGTAAACCATAAAAAACTGCAGAAACTATGTCGAAAGCAACAACAAATCATGTGGAAAGAGAAGTTGGTCCGGAAGACGAGTGGCTTTATCAGATGAGATCCTGGCGAATGTGGTGACGAAAGGAAGCTTTCTGGTGCTTTTTGGTGTTTTTATAATCTCCTCTTCTTCTGCAACTTTTACTTCTTCGCGTCCTTCCTCTTATTCTTGTTCTTTTTCTCCTCTTACTCTTGTGTTCAAAGTTACCTCGCGGCACCGGTACCGAGAGTAGGTATGTAAACAGGTTTCAGTTTTTGCGACTATTTTTATATTTTAATGCTGTTAGTTGTTGTTCTTTCGGGGTTTTTGTTGTTGTCAGTTATTGTTGTTGTATTAAGTACGAGCATTTTAACAACTCGCGTGACAAACGAGAATTTTATAGCTTCCGTTGACCTGACCGAAGCCGCGGAAGCAACCAAGCAAGAAAATAGCGTGGAATCATCATCGTTGAAATAGAAACGACTGAATCAACGAATATGCTGGTGGTCTCACCGTTAGCGTCGTGGTTGAAGGTGCACCAAGTAGTCATCATTGTCATCATCATCATCGTCATCGTCGTCGTTGTTGTCGCAGTCGAAGGAAAAGACGAAGAAGTGATTGTCCTTTTTGACTATAAAACTAAGTGTACATTACACACAGTCGCACACTTCGAGATATTTGTAGTACATACATACATATATCGCTATATATGTACATACCCACAGAGTGATATACAAAAGCTAATGCCAAAGACGCCCATTCCAGAATGGTTTGAAACCGCGGAGCCGTCGTTGCTGCTCATTCTAGCTAATGATTTATTTTTGCTATCAGCAAGAGTTAGTCTTTCTATAGAATTGTTGTCTCTTTGTTGTTGTTGTTTTTAATGTAAATTGCAATGACTTTCTTCGCACTTACTATAACAAAAACCAAGGCAAAAAAGCAATTGTTTTTAAAAAATTAAACACTCTTTTCACCTTCTGAACATTTGGTGCCGAGGACAACAAGCCGGATGATGGATAGTCATACTTCCGCACAGCTATAATTAAATCCTTATGAAATGGCATTAAAAATAATAATTTATCCATTATCGATCCTTGAATTTACTTCGGACATGCCGGAAGTTTCTATGGTTATTCAATTATGGCGATATACCAGAATGCTACTGATCACACTAATAACATTTCAACCTTTGACAAAAGTATGAATACGACAGCACCAGGCTTGGCCAGGATTAGTCTTTCGAAGCCCGCAAAAGGGAGGGACCGACCGTAGGCCAAAGCAGATTGATTTTTACTCAAAGCAAATTTACGTATTCGCTGAAAAGAATATTCTCCGGCAAAATACTTGAGGATCAATAGTTCAAATTAAATTTCAACAACCAAAATGCAATATTAAAAGGATACTTTTTCTACAAAGAAACTCCTTCTCCATCCTACAACTCAAACATCTCCCCTGCCAGCCAAGTAGAGTCCTCTCGCCTAATCCCAAAATTTGCCGCAAACATTCAATACGACACCGCAACGTCACATGCCAAAGGACATCAAAGGATTTTCACGTTTTCAGTTTCCGACGCCGTTTCTTTCACTGAAAAGTATTTCTGCTGCGCTCAGCCATTCCTTTGATTTATCGGAGAATTCTGATGCGGATTTACACGGCTTCGTGCCGTGTCGCTCCGGTCTCAGCAGGACGAAAAAGTGCGGTGTGACAAAACGTACCAGAACGGAGATCGGTGACGAGGCTGTGGAGGAAGGAGGCGGTGGGATAATGGGCGGGTGTGTAGCGAGACGGAGAGCGGTTTTGCATTTAATACGCACTAAAGCGCGCATTATTATGATACGCTTTATTTCGTGGTTCAATGAGTTGTTCCACGGCGGGACAGCGCCACAACAAAGGAGCCAGATCCTTTTTGTACCAAATTCTCCACTCAAGCGCATAATGAGCAATCGCAGGATATTGAAAGCTGCTTAAATAATGAACTCTGTCTGCGTTGCTGCGAGCTGGCGAAGAATACTTCTTTGAAAATTGATTAAAGAATGTTCACACACAAATCCCTCGCCCCAACTCGACACTTTTGCATAAGCCGAAATGGCTTGCTCTTAAGTATCCTTGAATATTTATCACCACCAAAAATGACACTAATTGAAACAAACTTCGCAAGCTTAAGTCGCACGACTTAAATGACTTCAACTTTCGCGATTAGAAGCCGGTGTTGCCTTCGCTTATTCAGTTCTTCGTCTTTCACAAAAAAGGATTCGTACAACTTAATCGCGTAAGTGGACATGGGAAGACCCATGTGTGGGGCTGTGTGCGTGTGTGTGGGACACGAAATGTTGTGCAATAAATTTTGCACCCATTGTTGAGAAACAAGAAAAAGTAGTAAGCATTTGTTATCCTTGTAGCCGGCTGCGTTATCAGAGAGCGGCTGCGTTGGTATGTCTGCAGACGCTCGCACACCATGCGGCGCTCGCACACACTTCGGCCGCCCGGGTGCTATGTACGGAGTCAAGGGCCGGCAGGGCAATAAAGTGCAAAGATACAAGCGACATTATTAATTGCGGTCGTTTTTCCTGAAGGCAGCACCACATTGTTTGCTGCGAGTGACTACGAGGAGTCCGCAATCGCGCGGTACTCAGCAGTTTAGGGCAATGTTTTATTCAGTCTTCTACCGAGGTTACTTTTTGCGAACTTCAATAGAGCAGATTCAGAAATAATTATTTAAAAAGAATACTCATAATGTCAGGATGGAAATAGATGATATTCAGTGAATATTGTGGCCGTCATGGCACAGATTCATACTCCAGCTACGAATCTTACCCAATATTAAATAGCCCAAGCAAGAGGTTAAAAGCGCATCTTGGATTTGATTAGTTCACGTAGTTGGGTTGGAGCGCCTGTCACCTGTAAAAAATAATTATTAAAAAAATTCGAAAATAAATAAAAACGATTATACTGTTTAAAACCTTTCAAGTACAAACACTAAGGTAAAATTATTAAAATATTTATTAATTTTATTTTATGAAACAAATTTAATTCATACTATGAAAATTTTAAATTACTAGAATTGGCACCACCGACTTCAATTCAGTTCAGACATTTTCAATTGTAATTTAGAAATTTCAGTTTAAATTCAAAAATATTTATTTGAAATTCAGAAATTTTCATTGGAAGTTTAGAAAAATTTGAACTCTTTTTTCAAGTATACCATTACTTTATTGGATTCTCCTAAACAGTATTTATAACTTCGAATTTCACTATAAGTTTACAAAAAATGTCAAGCAATTTTTATGTGTCTAGCTGATGATTATCGCAACCTTTTGTTGTGTGTGAGTATCCTCGTTGTTATTGTTGGCGCTGTCGTTTCTGCAACCGGAACTCATTTTAAATAATTTTTCTTTGTAATTTGTTGCTCCTTCGTGGGTTATGTCCTTCTACTCTTTTGGGGCTGAAGCGAAATCTTGAAAAATAAAAATAAAACAAATTAAAATAATATAAAAAACTAGAAACAAAGAAAATAGAAAGAAAGTAGAAAGACGAGTTTGAGACGCTTCTCAATAAAAGGATTCGCAGGAGCAGCGACAATAGTTAAAACATAAATTTTAATTGTTGCTGGTGTTGTTGTTGTTGTTGTTGTTGTTGGTGGCTTTGCTGCTTGTTGTCGGAACAGAAAAACAACGCTTCTCGCAACTTGTGTTGCATGCAATGGAATAGAAAACCAAAACAGACCCACAAGAACAAGACCAAAAGCCAGACTTCAACTGCCAACTTCATGCGCTGCTCAATAGAAATGGCCGGAATTCATGCAACTTTACAACAAGCGCAACAACAGCGACAGCGACAGCAACAACAATAATAAGTAATAACAATAATATAATAATAAACCGACAACAACAAATTATTTATGTATTCGCATTTCGATGGCAAAAGAAGTCGCTCTTTTTTTGGTTGGCGACACTGAAAAGGAAATATTTCACAACATTACGACTAAAGTGTTGTTGTTGTTGTTATTGGTGTTGTGTTCATGTTTGTTGCTGGTTGTTTCCTTTGTGTGTAGTCTCCACGAATAGTTTAATGGCAGCGAATTATAAAAATATTCACGACCACGGTCAGAGAACTCTTGCTTCCGGTAAGTGCGCCAAAGGGCAAATTCTACGTGGTTGAAACGTGGCCGAGGAAGTGTATGTGTGTGTGTGTGTATGCGAGGAGTGACTTTGATTTTGCCAACAACAATGCAATTACTACCAAAACGTGCTAAGGCGGTGTTTTTGAACCATTTAAGTCCAATAAATAATTGTCGGATCGAGTTACAATAAAATTGGCAACCTTTACAAGGGTTATTTATTTTGCATGTGGATTAAGCTCCTGCAAGTCTGTTAGAACAGAAAGGATAAATATTTGCGAAAGGGAAATATTGATATTAATATGTTGATAGAAAGTGTTCCGAAGGAGTCGAGTAAAATCCTTAGTTATTGCGATTTTCCTGCAAGTTCACAAGTAATGTGAACCCCCCCCTCCTCCCCCCCCTTCCTCCGCCTAAAACAAATAAATTGAGTTATTAGATCTAAACTCACGCAATCTTGCGACACTTCTACTTTTATTCCGGCCACTTTTTGCTTTTAATTTTCAAAGGATATTATTTTTAATTAATACAGCAACAATAAATAACTTCCAATAATTACTTAAATCAAACTTCTATAACAAAACCGTCGTTTCTTTCTGTTGTGAAAAGAAAATTCCATTTCATTTGTAGAAAATACTAAAAAAGTAATATTTTAAAGGACGCTAATCCTTAGAAAACGTGTTTTTTTCAGGGCGATTGCTTCAAAAATACTTACCCCTTTTAAGAATGCTATTAATCCTTACACCACAAGGATCAAAGTAAAAAATCCACACGCAACAAGCAAAGTTTCACAAAAGCACAACAACCACAACAACATCATCGACGTTAACAATCAACTCCTTTGAAAGGGAAGAAGTTGTTGCCGGTTACACACCGTTCAACGAATCGCATCCTAAGTAAACAGTTTTTGGCTGCGTAAAGGATTTCGCCGCGCATCAAAACGCCAAGCGCAAAAAAGCGTTAGAACAACTTTGTAACAAAAAATAATAAAAAATATCGCGCTTCATTGAAGCGGAAACGGAAGTCGTTGTGTTAGCCGCCAAACATTTTTTGCTTAGTGATGGACGTTGCCGAACGGCTCAACCGTCAAATAAAGTGACGTTGAGGTTTTCTACGGTTAGTGACTCGTAAAACAACGGCCAGCGAGTAGCTTTCAATCAAATCACTGAAAAAGAAGAAGAAGAGGGGCGTCGAAGTCCGCTGCAAAGGCCAAGCTGAAAGGGTTGCCAAGCGGCAGCACCATCGTCCTCTGCCTCCATCCTTAGTGCGTGGCTTACGCGTAAACTCAATTCGCGCGCATCGCATTTTCAATTTGCGAATGAAGCGTTTGCCGCGTGGGGCGCAGTACCACGCAGAACCACGTAAACGTAAAGCGGCTTTACGAGCCTGACGCGAACGAGGCTGCGGAAACGGAAATTGTAATTAACAATGCACAAGGCTTATTGAATTTCGGCAAAATAAGCAATGAGCCGTTGGAAATCGCGCAAAGCTGCTGTAATTAAGTTAGGAACACGTCAGCCTGGGCGGGCGGCGGAGGAGCAGAATGATAGAGTTTTCTAAAAGCTCTGCCAGCTCCTTTAATTTGAGTTTTTGAGCTCAGAAGGTTTTGAATGGGATCAATGCATCCTCATCTACTTCATCATCGTCCAACCTGTCAGTTGCACTTTTTCCAGAAAAGACTTACGGAAGCAAAAGTCAAATCCGCCACAGAGAAACATCTTGAGAACGCTCGAGAACGCATTCATTCGTAAAGCGCGTAATGAGTCGCATCAACTTCACGAGCTTCATTCCAACGCGGTTGTGGCTGCTGTTCATTAATGCGATTGAATAAATTTGCATCAAAAGGATTTCTCAAAAGACGACGACGCCACTGTTAAAATCTGCAGTAAAGAGAAGCGTCGCCCTGCCCCCCTTTTGGTAAAATGCACTTGTATTGACTGATGATCAAGAAAATAATGAGCTTCTTGCAATATTTTACAATTATTGTGTACCGCGCAAAAACGCAAATCGAACGAAATGACAACCGCGCTCCAACAACTTCGCGATGTTATGGCAACGCTATTTCTCAAGTACGTGCTCGCAATCAATCGCATAGAATTTTTGCAACTTTGCCATTTTTATGTCTAAAATTAATTTTAATTACAGCAACAAACAACGTCTGAATGAGCAACAACTGTTTGCGGGGGTGAGAAAAAGGAAGTTCGAAACAGGCTTTCGACTCAATAGATTTGAAATCTTGCTTGCTATTTGCATAAAATTTTGCATAATGAAGCCAGGCAGTCTCACTAGGACGCTCAGCCACCCACCGCCCACAAACCGTGCGACCGCGCGACCGAACTCATCACTTGCGTTCGGTTGACGGTTAACCCTTTCGATACAGCTCGCCGGCAGAGCAAAATAAAATCCAAGAAATTATTCAAGCGCGCATAATTAATAACAAAGGATTTTCCAATATTAGAATTTAATCCTGGCAACTCTGTCGAAGTGGCGGGTCGCGAGCGAGCGCGCACGCGAATGACTTGAAAACGCGTAAATTTCGTTTTTAATCTTCTTGATTAAACATTTTCAGAGCGTGGTAGGAGAGAATGGTTGCGGCTGGAACTGAAGTTTTAAAGGAAAGAGTTTGGTTTTAAACAGAGAAAGGTCGGGATGAGGAAGTTACTGCCAGGGATAGAGAGAGTTTATTACTCAAGAAAACAAATAATTTTGAACAAAAGTAGATTTTGATCCAGACACAGTTCTGCCTCAGCAATAGTCCAACTTCTTTAGGCCTTTCAACTAGTACCAACTAGTACCGGAGTAGTACCTTCCAAAAAGTCCTGGTGATCTTCTCATTGCATGAAAGTGCCTGATTCAGAGATCAGAGTAGATCAGATCTACTCAGAGGTAGACCCAAAATGTCTGGAGGTATTATCGAAAAACAATTTGCCAATTTTACTAAATTGGGCGTTGAAAATTATTTCCTTAACATGAGAACTTCATTACAATCGGAAGTGTCTGTTCTTCGGATTTTGCCCAACCGAAAAATCTTCTGTTACTGAGATTAACCAGATTAATTGGTCCAAAGTGAACAAGTTCGATTCGTCAATTTTAGAAAGAATTTCGGTATTTTTTGTAAGAAATTAAGGCAATAACTTCCGAAGGCTGCTTAAAATTCCGTTCCGTTTTCCGCCGTACTGGATGCGACATTGTCTCTTACCCTTCCTTGGTTTGTCTTTCACCCTCTTTTCTTTGTTTTTCACCCTCTTTCGTTCCATTAAATGTTTATTCTTTGCACATTTCTTAACCACTCTGCTTCATTAAACTGGCATAACAAGTGTTGCCACATTTATTTACATTAAGACATAATGGCACTAACAACTGCGATGACATTATCAATATCGTATATAGGTCACCCAAATACGATCTCTTCCACAAAGAGTGATTGAATCTAGAAGTCAAATGCTTCGGTAACTGACTTTATGGCTCACTCTCCGCCTCAGTCGCAGGCTCCAAGAAGCGTATCCGCCAACGCCGTTGACAGATGAACTCATACACGGCTGACAGTTGTTGACGCTGACACATAACATTTGTAATTTAACGCACAAGCACACGCACTCGTGTGCCGAAAGCATTTTCCGAAATTGTTTTATTTTCGCTTGAATAAACTTCGTTGCAAAGACCGGGAGCCACGCCACGCATGAACCGCACCGAAATGTCGCATGTATCGCCCCGTCTGATGAATAGCGTTACAATTCGTCAAGTTACGTTTCCGGGTACCAGCCAGTGAGCCATTCAGCGGCGGTGCTGACACACGCGACGAGTCTTCGAAAAGGAATCACATGAAATCGCTGGAAAAAACTCGACTTTTTACGTAAAAAATTGAATAAACATTACGCACTTCTTGCGGAAGGAGCAGGCAGCCCTCGAATGCGTTGACGTTTGAATATATGACGGTCATTAGGCACTGCCGCATGCGTGCGCTGGGCGCTGCTGCAGGCCGAGCACTAACGCTGCGAGTTTAATCAAATTTGATAAACATAAAAAACACAGTAACAGATTAAAAGGAATTGACGAACATAAAAATAATAAATGAAGGACTGCAGCCTCGTCAGCGACGCCGGGCTGGCGGGAGGGTGTGGCGGCATGCAAACGAGAGCCTCAGCGTCGGCCGAAAAATGCTTTATTGTTGTAATAATATTGAGTGATAAGTGCTGTCAGGACATTAACAAGCTCAGGAAGCCGGAAGCGGTGCTCAGCAGCCAGCCGAATCAATTGCTGGCGTTCCACTGTTCTTCCTTCCTCTGGTCCTGCGGCCGGTGGCAGGCGAGTAAAAAAATATTGGTGCTTGTTAACTTTTGTCACGGTAGATTTTTATCAATTTCATCATTGCTTGGACTGGCTCTTTTTATCGAAAAGTAATGGACGATGGTCCACGCCGGGGTGGCGCAGCCTGACGGACATTCGCCCGAAGGCAGAGCAGAGGAAATGGTAAGGAATTCATCATAATCTAATGTATTTGTATTTTTCTAATGGCGATGATGATGGTAAAAATCGAATGTGATTTTGTTATCATTGTTTTGTTGTTGTTGTATTATAGTTAGTGATGAAAATGAAGATTGATTGTCGAAATAAGTAGAGTTGTTGGGAATGTTTGATCGCAGGAACGAAGGGTAGGTACATATACATATTTCATTCAGCAATAATGGTTTAATGGAAGACAAAATCTGCCATCGCTGAAGAAGATATATTTTGTCATAAGTTTCTGGCAGATTTTTAATTTAAGCTCTTAAATTAAAAACGTTGAAAAGCAGGTTGAGAATCTGAGAAAACATAAGATTTCAAAATTTAAAATCGTCACTATATTAATTCACTTTCTAAGGAAAATCATAAGCACCAAGGCGGCAGTCACTGCGCCGTTTGCGATCTCTGTTTAAAGACAGTGTGTGTAGAGGCCTGACAGGGACAAGATTAGGGTCCCATTCTGTGAGAAATGTACAGTGGGCAGTCACAATGGGAGCAAGCATAAACTCTATCAAACTTGCCATTGGACAGTTTCGACCCTTCTTTCGTATTCGCGGTAAAAAGAATTCACGCAAAGAGTACTTACATATTCTCATATATTCGGTGTAATCTTTATTAATTACAATAATTCGTCGTTTATGATACTCTCGCCTCCTTATTTTCCCTTTAATGTTCCTTCTGACATTACGTCCTCTCATTAGAGCGCACCCATTATGTCCCCTTCCACCTCTATCGCCACTCTTAAATTCTACGCCATCCCCCTACCTCCCGCCCCTTTCTCCTATCTCTCTACCAACAAGTAAATGAATCGAACTTTGCCGATAAAAATATCAAAAATACTCAATTTTCTTGTCGTTTCGAAACGAACGTTTCGAATTCCGTTAACGATATGTTCGTTTCTCTTGTTGTTATCGTTATCGTTATTATTGTTATTATTATTGTTATGGATATTGCTTTTGTTTTCGTTACCGTCGTCTTCCGTGCATTTTTCGTCCGTTAACGCTGGCGAATAAACAACTCGGAAATCATATTTTTATTACCTTTACGCATACCAGCATACACGCTGCATACACGCGCACACACACATAATGTGTAGAACGTATTGAAGAGTTGTTGTTGTAGTAGTTACTTTTGTTATTCTTACATTATCACTGTTATTATTATTATTATGATCGATATTATTGTCGACACAACGTCTTCGGCCATTTAGACCAAGACGGAGGCAGCAGCACTTCCTCCTCCTTCTCCTTCTCGTCTGTTCGCCGGACTATCGCTCTGACCACCACTACGACGACGTCTTTGGCGCTTTGCTGCAAAGTAATCCAACTGCCGTCGGCATGCCGTAGATCGAATGATGTAAGCATGAAGAGTAATCAACCGACTCGAGAGTGGAGAAAAGAGCTGTGGAATTGACACGAAAGGAGGCAGGCGGGCGGGAAGGAAGGGAAGGAAGATCTATTAGTGGAGTGTGGTTAAGTCGGATTAGCTTTTCTAGTTAATCGATTACTTGTGTTTTCAGTGAAGCACGAATACGCACGACTAGAGACAGACAGCTTCTCTGCACAACAATTGTCCTCTGCCTTTGCCTTTGCCGTCGTTTCTGTATTCTTCTCTTCTCCAGTCCACACGGCATGAGCATCATCATTAATAACCATTTTTATTAGCTTCTCATGACGTCTGCAGCTAATGCTGCAAACCTGATGAATCTGAGCCTTGGTCTACTAGGCCTTCATTTGTGTCTGACAACAAAATGACGAGCAGACGATTCTGTGAAAATCCTTTAACGACAACTCAACTAAATCCTTTCTTCTCGCATTCCGGTTGTTCGCATTCGACCCGCTCCTTGTCTAGCACTTCACTGCCTTTGTCAGCGCTGCCGTAGCGCAGCCAAGCAATCAACCAGCCAACGACAACGTCTAAGATCTGCCGAGGCCGCCTTTGTTGCTCTCGTTGCATTTTAATGATGATCCTGTTAAGCCTCCGGCTGTTTGTTACATTTTTTATTATCTTGATTTGACACATGGACGGACACGACTACCCAGACCTATTCACATAATCCTCACGGCTTCGACGCAATGGCGCACCGGCGCGCCGGCCTGTTTTTCTACTGCGCAAGCGCAACATTTCAATTGCTTCAAGTAATCGCAAGCGTCGATCTTGCGTTGTTTCTCATGACAAAATATTTGTGTGTCGATCTTTTGTGCGGCTTACTTTGTATTGTAGAATAGTTATTGGTGGTATTACTGTGTGTTGTTTTTGTTGGAGTTTGTGTCAATTACTCGGCAACATTGTTGTTAATATGCGCAAGCGTCTTTGTAGCTCTGTGACGAGCTTAGTGCGTTTTTATTGCCGAATATGCCGGACGCGGCGCAAATTCGTGCTGGTATCATTTAAATTTTGAATTTATTGACACTTTTAATGGCACAAAGAACCAGAAGTGACAGGAACAGAAACGAAGGTAACAAAGCATGCGGCGTCACAAGTTCAATTAAAGATACACTGAGAGAAATGCATTGTCATGAAGAAGAAACAAACGTATTTTAGAAGACAACGAAAGAGGTATTTCGGCTATTAATGTCGCGTATAGAGATGCGCGGCAGTCGATGAAGTTGTAGGACCTTTGCGTCTTCAGTCCGACTTCTGGCGTACCAGTCGGATGGTCTGCAAATGATCGTATTGGCAGGTTGGGACCTCAACCATACTTGGAGACTGCCTATACAACCATCGCTCTCGGGGACTATGAAGTTGTAGGACCTATACATAACTTTAAGGGCTTCAAAATTCATATTTAGACTTGGATTCTCATACACCTTCCTCGATCCCTTCCTTTTCTCGCAGTGTCTTCGTTGCCTTGAACAACCCCTTTAGTCTTAGAGGGTTTGTCCGTGATTGACGCACATCAAATTCTGGCAACCATAAAGAATCATCAGCAATGAGTCGAACGACAAACAAACCTTTCTTTCTTCGCGCAATACAAAAGAAATCAATAAAAATTGCAACAAACTTAATAATTCTCTTTGAGCTCTACTAATGGCGGTCCTGATGGATCGTCGTCCCCTCCCAAGGTGCGGCCGTACCCCGAAGGAGGGCCGCCAAAAACTCAGTCGATTTTATTAAATGATTTACAGTGTTGCTCTATAAAAACAATAAACAAAACAAACGAAATAATTCGCACTGAAGACCATTTTTGCCGCTGATGATGCTCGCATTGATATGCGTCGCGGTGGTAACTCCTTGAGAAGGGTGCAGCGAGGAGAGGCAGGGTATAGCTAATCTGAAGATTTATATGCGGAGAAGTTGATCAATAAAAATCTGAGCAGAAGAAAAGGAAGAAGAAGACGAAATTCGGCGAGGGGAATGCCGGACTTTCCTCGGCGACTTTTTTCGCTGGTTTTTATGGCGAAGATTAGCGAGTAAATGCGTATGTAACTAACTGGAAGCCTCACAGAAGCTTGGTCGCCAGAGGGCCATGTGTCTGCTGGTGACCATTTGACCAGCGTCGGCCGGGTCGGGTCGGAGCTGCGCCGATTTTACATTCTTACTGCGTTGCGGCAATCAAAAACTTTGTTTGTCTTTGGCCTTTGCGCGATTGAGTTTATGTGTGTGTGTTTTCCTTGAGGGGGCGGGGGGCGGGGGGCGGAGTTTATGAGAAAAGTTCCTCGTCGACGGCTGCATGTAAATAAAAGCTGCCAAGTCTTCTGTTGACCAAGAGTCTTAGTGCAGCGGCGACCCGGTGACGACAATTGCCAGAGCTCTAATGAAGCAGTCGACCGTAAAACACGACATAAAATTATGAAAGATCCGGAAAGGACATAAAAATGGACACAATTGTCGTGATTCTGGAACAAAAAGTAGCAATTTAGCGGTATTTTCCAAATGCATTAAAAACTTAAAAGAGTGAGGAAGAAAAGCTATAGCGCGCAAGGAGTTACCGATATGCCCTCTGAAGAAGAAGAAGGAGGAAGAGGAGAAATGAGTCATCCCGTTGCAATATCTCGATTGGAATCCTTGTCATTCCATTCACGGCAAAGCTTACGGCAAATGCGAAATAATTCATCGGAAGAGATTGTTCAACTTCACCGATTAGCTCGCAATATGCTCACAATATAGTGAAAAGCCTAAGAAGCTGCACGCCGGCCATTTTTCACCTCAACGAGTTCAGTAGCAGCGCTTGCTACGGGCAGCGTCTCCTGCTCACAAAGGACTCGTTTTTTATTTGCATTTTGCATTTTCTGTCATCTGTCAAAATGCATTAGAATGGGCGGCGCAATGAACGACAGTCAAGTGACAGCCGTCAGCATGCAGTATGCGTGTCCTGCGTAACCCCTGGAGGGGTTTACCGATTCCATGTGAATCGAAGCAAGAAGCCCCATCGCCCATCGCAAAAGGCCGATCTTTAAGGGTCCACTCTGAAGAACTTGCTTGACAAAGGGCGAAGAAGAGGGCGTTGCAGAGGATGATGATGACGATGATTGTGAAAAGAGAAATAAATTTTAATTAAATCCATTTAATTATAAAATTTCTATTAAGTTGCACTCGAGGACATGTCAACAAGAAGACGCTTGCAAGAAGCGAGATGAAAGACGGCCCCATCTCGGACATCTGTCAAGTGGATGCGGCACATTGTGCAAGGAATGCAGCCGCGGAGGCAGCAGTTGGAGCCTGAATGCAGCGGAAATCTGTCTTCAACTCGAATGCGACCGAGTCCAAACAAATAAAAGTAGCAAACAATGCCTGAGAGGGGCTGAGGCGGCAAGGTTTGCCGACCCTTCAAATCTGCGGTCGGCATAAGAAGTGCAAACGCTCGCCCCTCCACCTCCCCCCACACCCCCTCGTCAAACACCGCCGGAAATGCATTTACGCACTTTTTACAAGTACACACGCACTTTGCGTTACGCACTTCTTGTTGTTTGTGGCGGTCATTGAACCACCAGGCATTCCTTGACGAGGGCACCACCAGATGCAAATCGCCCCGGCCGAAGCCAGCCGGCGGAATGGGTTGAAAAACCGAGAGAACAAGCCCGGCGTGCCAAACTGTCATCGGCAAATGGCACCCTTCCTGCGGTGCTGCTCTTCTGCACCGCTGCTATTTCAACCTTCTCTAATACTCGAGTGCTTTTTCACCTCCTTCCCTCCCCCCCCCCTCCTTCCCTCCTCACCCATTCCTGGCACAGTGAACGCCCCTTATGTTCTGCATTAAAATTCTTATGCATCATTTTCCAGTAAGTTATTGCGTCACCATCTTTCTTGTTATCTTTGTATCCTCGGTGTTTTTGTTGCTTTGTTCGCGGGTTGTGCTGAAAGGGGTGCCCTTCTTTGTGCGGTCCGACATCTGCTGCTGGCCTGCGGCATGCCTGCGTTCGGAGTGCATAATATTTGCAATTACTTGCAATTTTAATATTTCGCAATAATTAAAATAAAAGGATGACTGCGGTGAAAGGAAAGCGAAACGGCGCGGCGGTTAGTTTGACTGATGACTGATTAGGTACTACGGACTGGGCAATATGCTTGGATGGGGGCCGGTCGGTGGGTCTATTACAGAATTAGGAGGCTATGACCAAAGAATAATAATAAAATTGTATATTCTTCGGTATGACATTATAAGAAATTGAGAAATGTGAAGATTTCTGATTGTAATCGAAGTATTTTTCTATTAGTAGGTACTCGTATTAGCGCTATTCTGCGAGGCTTAAATAATGCTTTTTCACCTTTAATAAATTTCCGTCAACCTTGGAGATTCCTTTTATTTGCGTTTACCTTTTATTATTTGATGAAAAAGAGCCTTCATGCTTACCAGAAGAGCCTCAATTTTCCAAAAATTTCCTCCTCCCTTGACTTGGTTGCGACTTTTGTGATCTCTTACAGGAATCTCTGCCAACAATTCGTGTTTTTGGTTGTGCTTTCTTAATACTCTAAATTAAGCGTCTACAAAAAATTAACTGAAACGAATTGGGAAACCTTTTTATTCAACAAACAGCACAAAATCGTTGCCTCATTCATAATTAATCGAATAGACAAACTCATGTCGGGCTCATCTACCCTTCAGATCTACCCTTGAAAAGTTTCCAACGACAACAAAGCTTCATTATTATCACATTGCTAATAACTAACATCAACTTAATTGTGAAGAAGTCGTCGAGAAGGCAAAAAAGCTATTTTATAGCTTGTGCCGAGATTGCAGTATTAGTCTTCGCTCTCTAAATGCACAGACACAACAAAAGTTTTGTCTAAATTTGAATTATTTTATAATTATTTCTTTCATTATTGCCGACTTGATGTTCTATATCCTTTACACTAGTTCTAAAAACATATTTAACGTCATCACTGTCAGCGCTCTCACCTTCGTCATTATCACTTTCTTCCTCTCTGCAAACCAACACAAACATCTTTTTGTTGTCTTGATTTACTTTGAAGACACACTCGTTAATGTTAACGTTAATTTCATTTCCACAGCAACATCATAATCATCCGCAATGCTCATCATCTCTATATCGGGCAACATACTCTTATCTTAACATGATTCTCGATTACTTTAACTGCATCATCTTCATCATGGCTGTCTTCACGGTCGCATCATTATCATCACTCTTACTACCAACATCCACATCATAATCAGCATCAGCATGAACATTATCATCAATGTCATCACTTTCGTCAACTTCGTCAAACTATCGGAATGATGCTGCATACTTTATAACAGCCTGCGGTTGCACTTAATTTAATTGACAATTCGTTCGAAAGCGACTTTGGTGGCACTCGAGGATCTCGGAAAATGGATTCTCAATCCGGGACACGCAAACTGTGCAGCATGACGGTACGAAAATTTGCCCAAATAACGTCGAAGTAGTTGTCTTTTTTCGCCGAAACTATGGCTAGATTAATGCTGCTTTTGTTGTTCTTACTGTTCTTGCTCTAGTAGTTGTTGTTGTTGTTGTTGCTGAATCCATTTAGGACTCCAGCTTTTGGATGCCCGAAGGCTGATGCCATGGAAATGGAAGTGAGACACAAAAGTCACAAAAAGAAATTGAAAAAAGCCAACAAAACCCATGAAACAACAAAAGTAAAACGCCATGCGGGTTGCGACTTTGTGCTCGTTCTCATTCTATTTGCCAACCTCAACAACACCAACAACAACAACAACAATCAATACAACATATTGCTTTTTCTTATGAATCTCTCGATTGAGCATCAGTTCTCTCTGGCTGCAGATAGCGCGCTGATGATGACGTTGGTGTTTGCTCAACGAAAATAGCCGCAGGTTAATTAAGTGCAAAAACTCCATTTTGGAACATTCAGTTCCGCCGGATATCAGCTTAACTAATGAAATAACTCTACACACACAACCACATTAATAGATGTTGATGTACGAGAAGGAAGTGCTGTGTTTACATGGTTACCGTTGCCCCGCACGAGTTGCTGCCTCAGCGCTCAGGTTAAATCATCAAACAAAACTATGAATAATTGAAGCAAACACTGGACTCAATTAATTAAAGTGTCCGTGTTCAGACAAGAGAGCGGAAACAAAGCCAGAGGAAGAGGACGGGAGAGGATTCGATGGATTTCGATGAATCCCCAATCATTGCATCCTTCTCAGTTGTTTGAACTCAATAAGTCAAGTATGAAAAACACGAGTAACATAAAAACGACTCATAACTCATTCACAATGGACTCTTTCGTTGTTGGAGTCCTTTTGCAGTGCCGAAAACTTTTTCCACGCTGTTGAATTTCTGCGATAAACTCTTGAGGCAATAAACGATTAACATAAGCATCATCATCATCATCATCACCATCATCGTTCAACGCATTAACAGTTACAAGCTCTTTCGCGTAATGGCCTCAAGCTTCATCAACACCATCATCAAGAAAGCATCAATGTCATCATCAATACCAATCTCAATTCAAGCAATGAATATTGGATTGACGACGATTCACTTCCACGCAGACGGACCGGCGAACGGCCCTAACCTCCGCCCAACCCTTGACCCCTCCGAGCAACCTTCACCCCAACATAAGACAAAGAAAACTTTATAAGTTTCTGTGTATAAATAAACGTTCTAATCCTGCGAATGAGCTGAGCTGACAGCATCGCCTGAGCACCGTCTTCGTCTCGGTCTTTTGGCAGTCATAATTTTTTACTGTTATTGCCTCTTCAATCCAAGCATCATCGATAGCGAAATCTGATGCTGATAATGGCGGCGGTTACGGCTCCTTAACTGCGACCCAAAGTAATGACCATTGAAGATGTGAGAAGACTGCTTGCGCAAGGCTCTTAATGGGATCATCATATTTTCATTACTCTTCGTATGCATATTTTATTCATGGAGGTTCGCGCCGGCAGGATGATAAGCCTAAAGTTACTCCGGAAACTAATTTTCGCCACGCTCTGGTTCAAGTTTTAAATGTCGAGCAAGAAAGGAACCATATCGAATCAAGTTCAGATCATTTGCTTGGAAAAATAACTGCTCACTAAGTCGTTCTGAAGGAGCCAAAGGAGCTTAGGTGGGTCCTTAGTATGACCACAATCCGTTTCTCCTCCAAAGACACGAGTTCATTTGACCGTATAGAACAGTTTACAAGAGGATCGGGTTTCTTTTGTGTTTGAGCACAACGCGCACTATCTTCTTGTACGCTTGGGAAGATCTTTGCAATCGCTTTGATCTTGGTTCCCACTCACTCCCTTCATTAAGGATTATTATCGTCATTTAACTTCCATTAAAGACTTCTGCGACTGTTCTCGCGGCGTGCTGCGTGCTGCGTGCTGCGTGCTGACCAATTTGTCGAGGACCTCTCTGATTAAATTGCTCTTACCACGCTGATTTGTATCATCCGCAGCACCGAATCACAGATACTCGCACTGCACTCACGCGAGGCGTACAGCCGCGCTGCGATCCAACGCAATCGCAGCAACACTGCGCTACGCTTCGATCGTGAGAAAGTCTCGGGCATGTCGGAGAGCTCATTTGAAAATGGGTAGATTTAATTGCCTCAATGGCATGTTTTCGGTAAGCTTCTGGCGGGTGCGCCAGTCGGCCGTGAGCAAGAACGGACCAACTAATGGTAATGATGAAAAACGTCTGTTTCTGGAATGCGGGTCGGACGCCCTTCGAGTCCTCTTCGCGATAGGCGTAGGATTGATGCGAATCCTACTCACCCTGGAGCGGACTGCTTGCGCAAAACCGAAAGGGGTGCACCGCATCTACTGCTGGTGATGATTCCGGTGAGACGTATTCCGGCGAAGACCCAAAAGTCTCCCTCGTCGCTCGGCGTTGGTCGTCGGTCGTCGGTCGTTGATCACGACGTACGTTTGCGGATGTGTTCAAAATTGTAAATTTTAATTGTTGCAACACGCACTCCAGTAGCGCTTGGATGATTGGTGGTTGCTGGTGCTGTTGTTCTTACGGTTTGCCTTTTTCAGCTCACGTGGACCGAGCAATGTATATACAAAACATACCATTATCTGGGCATCATTTCACGCCACTCGGAAAGTGGTTTCCCGTGTTGGGTTTGTTGCGAGGACACGACAGGACAGGAGCAACAAATATTTGAATGAACGCACGTGACTGCTCTGTTCGGCTGTGTCTGAGCGTCGGGCTGAAGGAGCTCTTCAACACTACTCGCTCAATCCTTCCGAAACACTCGAGACTTGATGGCGTGACATATTGTTATCAGCAGTGACAGTGACAACAGCTACAACAATGGCGTCAATGGAAACATTCATTTGATACGTGCATGATTTCGTTTTCACCACATTTCATCGGAACCGCCAGATTTGATGACTCTACCGATTTGGCAAAGATTAATCGAGAGATCACCGTCGAACGTCACCAGTCACCAGGGCTGGTCACATCACTTTTGAAATTTTAGACCCGACGTTTAGGGACAACTGCGGCAATAGTCGTCCACAGCGACTATTTTTGTGCCCCAAAAATGTTTGTAGGAATTGTCGCCGGCAGAGAGATTTCTGCGAATTCAACAAAGCACCCGCAGAAGGGAAGTGGGACACTTGGCCGGATTTGATCCATTCGAACGGACCTATGTACTTCTTTATAAGGCATGGTTAGGAGCTTTCGAAAGAGGAAGTCAACAAAGATCGGTCTTCAAACAAAAACCTTCATATGTGGCCAAAGATTGAGGTTTGGTTTGGGTTTAAAGCCTTTCGAGCTTATTACAGAACTTCAACTGAGAATTTATACCCTTGTATTTTGAGGTAAATGAAATCCATCCATTCCTCTAAACTCAAAAAGAGTATTTTCTCTGGTTGTTGTGTAAAGAAGCGGATTAAATCATACTAAAGGGCTTGCAGTGTTCGCAGCAGATTACCCTCCTCCCACTTTCCGCAAGGAATGATGAGTTTTTCAAGTCGGACCAAAATTTATCACTAGCGGTCATTATTCTGAACTGTTTAATTAGATTGTGTAAATGTACAGAGTGTCAAATTCCTTTCGTATTTCGAATCCTTCCCTTCAGAATGCATTGAAAAGCACCATCAAGATATGACATCAAAACTATTGCACTAACAGTCGTTTTATTTCGCCGAAAATCATAAATTCAGGCGATAAGTAGCTTTTGTTTATAGCAGTTTCTCGCAAACACATTAAAAAACTGTTGACCCCTGAAAACCGATACTGAAGCTTCATTACCTTTATTGACGATGATTACGATGACGGCACTTTTTTAATAGTTTTCAATTTCGATTGTTGTTTATCACATGCTCAGCACGGCAGAACGAATCCGGCGCTCATTTTGTAGGGGTCACACTCTGGCTGCGGCGGTATTGGTACGGTCTGCCTGTTACTCTGGCCCTGCTCGCAAGCAGCCCCTGATATTGCCCGTCAGAGTGTGGTTTCGACAGAACATTTGTCATTTCTTCCTTTAAAGAACTATTAAACATTTTAACAATCGATTGTCGATGGATTGTCCATTTGTTGGGCACAGCGTCCCCTTCCATTGGTCTTCGCAGCCCATAAAAATCGAAATCAAACCGAAATTACGTCCGAGGTACACCCGCTGCGTTTTCCAGCCGCTTATGTCACGACGCACACCGCACCGCTGATGATGGTGGCGACGATGATCACGGCTCCGTGTGGCCCGTTGTGGAAGACGACCAGGATTCACCACCGTCTGACAAAACAAGCGTTGACGGGATGCGTTGAAGTTGCGATATTGAAAAATGATCTGATTAGAAATTGAAGAAGCCAAAGCAAAAAGCCGGCCATAATGTTCTCTTCGGCATTGACGTGACGAATTCTTTTGTGGTGCAACAATTTTAAATCGATGGACACTTTTTTATTGCCGTTTTCTCTCTCTTTTTGTGTGAGCAGTCAAAGGCCCGAGGCGAGATGTGTGCATGGTGCTCGCTGCTCCTGCACCATCCATCATGTTTTCGGTTTGGTCCAAAGGGGTAAAAACTACATTGATTGAGGGTGTTTTTTCGTTTTTGACAATCATTTTGATTGCATTGATTATGATGTATGAATCCGTTGAAAAGTGATTCCGTGCTTTTGTTCCCCTCTGTTGTTGTTGTTGTTGTTGTTGCTGTGGATGTTGTGCACAATTTGGTTGGCATCATTTTTCACAGCTAATGAAATTGAAAAAGAGACAACCAAACCAAACATAAAGAGTGTCTACACCGAAATGTACCGGAAACGAAGTGATGTCATTTCTGTATGAATGAGCTGCGGCGTTTTCTTTTTTGCAATATCATCGCTGAAGCCAACGCATCGCCAATATCCTCGCCAGGACATACCCACGTATACACATACGACACAAAACCAAACGGCACACATGCGAAAGATGAAGGTATATTTTTTAAGTGAAAACGCAAATATCGGTTGGATTAAAAAATGATCAATCATGTCTTTTATCCGTCACATCAATACGTGCCGATAGTCTGTCGTATTTATACTCGTATGTACGTACATACGAGAATGTATGTATGTATATACAGAAAAATTGATTTGATGAATATTCATAACTGTTGTTGTTGTTGTTGCTGCTGTTGTTATTGGTCACTATTGTTTAAATAACTGATGAGTCACGTTCGCCAAAGGACGAAACGTCATTTATATCAATGTTTAAAAAAGGGAAAAATTTTGCAAAATCTATCGAAGAAATAATCGAAGTGCAGCTGTCCCAATGGATGCACCACCGCGTGTCCAAATTTTTCGGCGACTCGATTCGAGTGACGTTTCGCAAATGATCTGTGAGACGATGAAAGTTATTTCTAATTAATCTTAAGTATGAAAAAGTTATAATTTTTGAAATTTTATTAATTTGAATTTTATTTTATTAGAAGTTCACAAGATTTGTTGATATAAAAGATATCAAGAAACTTTTCGTTGTTTTTAGTCGTCCATAAAACGTCTGGAAACCGATTTAGCCCAATGATATTTTTAAATAATCGCTACTTAATAAGCTATGATTGACTTGTAGGCGAGTTTTTTGTCAGCTTTAAACATTTTGGAAGCAATTAAATGAAGGCATGACTGATCAAAATAACATGATCCAAGGAACAATATAAGGAACAAATAAAATTATGAAATTTCTAGGACTGCAACAAATCCACTCATTACTAGAAACATATAGAACGTATAGTCTATAACTATGTATAAATAATTCATATTGTTCAATACAAAATCAGTCATTAGTTAAAAAGCAGGCTTACTAGAGGTGTTTTTGAAATTAGGGTCTACTTGATAAATACCATCGAACGCTATTCGATGGTGCGACACTTATAATAGACCCCCCACAAGTAAGTCTCAGCAGCCCATTTGAAATATTATCTACCGATTGTTACTGCTCAAGAAACTAATGAGCCAGAACGACGTCAAACTCAACATCGTTCATTCCGACGCAACTTACCTTGTGACAATTAGCGTGGTTGTCGCAATCACTTGTGATTGTGCCAAGATGACTTTATAATTATACGTCCTGGTATGCCTCTAAAAGAGGTAACTGCGCGCATACGTTTGCGGCAATGGTCAGTGTGAATTAACACTCGCAATTACGGCTCATTGCACACGAAAAGCCTTAGAAAACTGTCGATTGAAATTGAATCAATATCGTTGCCGATTGATTGACCGACCGGAAGTTAGCCACCACCTTGACAGCTGGTGAAAGGCCAAGGTAGGTGTAACAGAAAACCGGAATTACGCAAATGCAAAATAATTACATAAGCCGGAATTTCTTCGAAAAGGAAAAAACCAATTTTCATATCATGTTGTTGTTGTTGTAACTGTCATTGCCAAACAAATTAAAAGAGGGCAGAATGTGCTAATTTGACAGTTGAAATGACCGTTCGCAAATCTAGCAAACACACACTGCCAGCGTTTCTTTTGAAGATCGACTTGGTTTGTTTTCTGCTATTATTATTATTATATTATTTTTATAATCTACCCTTGCCGCAATGGTAGAGGACTCTATTTGTGCTTATGCACGGCTGTCACGCATATCGTTTCTTCACTCTTCCTCTTCCACCACAGTCGAGTCGTTTCATTGTAGCGCCCACCAATCGCGTACATAAATCTTAATTTATTCAAAAATTACTCTAATTGGTCGTAATTAACTATAGTCTTTCGGTGGTTTCGGCGCGTTCACTGGGTGGGCCACTTCGCAAGAAGAACGGAGACACCTGCCCGATTCCCATCGAGACTTCAAAGCGTGCCACATCAGACTGACATCTCGCTGGATATCAGAAGAGACATGTTATTCTTGTGGCTGTCCAAATATTTTCGTTGGATTTGGATTTCTGTCGTTTTCATTTTCATTTTCGGGGTGTGGCACGATTGGGGTACGTTTGTTTGGTTAATAAACGATTATTTTCGTGGTAAAGAAGAGATAAAAGGTAATGGACGATTAGAAAAACAGGGCTGATGCGTAAACTGACGGCAGCAAACAAAATAAAATAAAATAGCGTCACTATATGAAATACACACAAGTCCCTTTTTAAACGAGTCTTTTTTACACGATCACTATAAAACATTTCTTATCATTAAATATCAATATATTTTAAGAATAAAAAACTCTTTTTTTTTGTAAAATTCTCTGGATTTTCTCTCCATTTTCTCTCACTAAATGCATATACGTCTCTTGCTAGGAGCCTTTTTTAAGCCTCTTACGTTTAAAAATTAACGAGAATTAAGTAAGCATTATTTTTGAAATTGTAGCACAAAAGAAGAGGGTTTGTATTTGCGGGTCTTTCCGCTCTTTTAGTCAAACTTTACTAATGAAAACAGTCAAAAATAATCAGCGATTACAAGACAACAATAAAAAGGCCAAGGAGGGAAAATGTTTGCATCAATTAAAGGCGACAAATGCGACATGACGTAACATATACTGAGTATCATTACCATACAGTGCGTATGTATGTACGTATGTATATATTTAAGGCAGCATATGAGTGCGTACGTATGTTGCGGACACCACGGATTGTTTGTGTTCATAAAGTACAGTTATGTCAGCACTTACTCCGGTACACAATCCATTTGCACTAGGATATACATACATAGTTTATTTGTATTGGACAAGCGAAGGGTGAGCTACCGTGACCACGAAGTTTTCCGAAAAACCGAACACCTGACAGCAATCGCTGGCGTGGGCACTGCCAGTAGCGCATTTAATGAAAGATAATTCCGAACGCAATTTGGTAATTGTTAAACAATCGCAGGTTATTTGGTCTTGGGTCAGTCTGTGAGGGCATGCTCCGTAAGTCACGGCTGTCGATAGATGAGCCGATTGCGTGCAAGCGCTACCTTCCGAAGGCGATGTCAGTTAAGTTTGACACAACAAATGATCTGCTATTGCCAATGCCAATGCCGCTGTTGCTGTTGTTGGTGTTGGTGTTGCGCTTGCTGTAGTCATTATGACAGGCTTCATAATGTACGCAGATACACCAAGATAGTGTCCAAGCTGATGAACGGATGGACGACGCAAGAAAGCGATGTACGAAAGCGTCTCTAAGCGGCGAGGGTTTGTTCGGTTCGGTAATTATATGCACGATTTTGGATAAGGGTCTTTTATTGGACGGACGGGTGGAGAAACTGAATGCAGAAGTCGCTTAATTTAATGCTTTTGTGTTGTTTTTCTCTCTCTGTCCGTGATAGATTTGAGAGATTATCGTATTTTATTGCCCGAATTTAAATTACACTGAACAGAGGGTGCGCTGGCGATGGTTTAGGGGCGTAAAAGCACAATGTGTGCTTTAACTTCGCTTGACCAACAGTATCGATCGTCAACTAGTTTTTATTCCTAAATCTGATATCGTTGAATGACCCTATTTATTGCCTCAAAGATGACTTTTATGTCACAGACGACTTGGTCGAATCAAAACGCGAGCCTAGTTTGAGTTTAAAACAATGATAAAGCATTTCAGGGCCTTCTTAGCTTGAAACCTTCGATCCAAAAGGTTTTATTCCAAAAGCGAGTCCATTCTTCATTTAGTCTGTGCCACTGTAGAAGTATTTCAGACGGCATAAATTAATCCGGAAACTGTTCACGCAGTAACTGCTCCATCGATTGATTGATTATACCACAACGATTTTAACACACCACCGTCGTTTAGCTGCGAAGATGAAATTGGAAGAATTAGGCGTCCCTAAGTAAACACAGTGACCGAAAAAGGCGAAACATTTCGTAACGCCATTCAGCTCAGTTAGTCTTCTCATAAACCGAAAGGAAATTAGAAAATGAAATTAAATTTTGTTATTCTTTCCAACATTTATTTACTTTCTTTTTCATTCCCAAAATGCATAACCCATTGTTCCGTCCATCAAAAAAGACCATGCTTTCGTTGTTGTCAAGCAGCAGGTGTCAAAACTAGGTTAATGCTCTGCCTCTGCCTTCAATCGATTCATTCCGACGGTGTGAGTCATACACGATCGCTATCGAAACCTCTCCCAGCGCCTGAGCGATCAAGGCTTCTCCCGCGCTCAAGTTCTACATAACCCAATTTTTCGAATAAAGGTTCCCACGCTCGCTATTAACCCAGCAGCCCCGATAAATATTGATGCAACAATTGAAAAAGAATTCAAGAATGCGTAGAATGTTCGAAATCTCTGTTGGTTGTTCGCCTCGAACGCAGCTGAGTTCGTTTAAATGACAAAAGAAAGAGACTCTCAATGAATAACACTTTTCCAACAGGTGTTCCTCGTGGAACGTAGCGCAGGATTAACATCATCGAGGACAAAATGTTTCAATTACAAAATAAGAGGTTGCCGCAGTGCCGTCCCGTGACCCATTAGGATTCACACAAGGCAACAAAAGAGAGCGGCAATGACAAACAAAGAAATTTCAATATTGAAACAAGGACGAAAGCGAGCATGCTGGGGCTCTGCGAAGCGTAGGGATCGGTGAGCCATTCGTGAACGGCGTGACAGCGGCGAAAATGACAGTTTCAATTGCACGCAAGTGCTGAATGCCACGCAATCTACGATGCGATGAGAGTAAGTGACGTTTCGGTACTTGGAAAGGAGAAGAAGAAGAACACAAAGACGGAAATTGAATCGTTTGGTGGAATCGGAATGGCTTAAAAAAACTAATAGTAAAATAAAGAAAGAAAAAAATGGAGGTGCTGTCAGAAGAGAGAATCATCGATGGATCGGTGAGATAATTTCTTGCCTTATTCCCGGTCTCGCTGAGACTTTAAGTAAGTCGTTGAATGCAAACAAAAGTGATCAAAAAGGATAATAAATTTTTAGTGCAAACATGCAAGAAATTGATTTAACCCCCACCCCCCTCCGCCTCCGCCACCAGTCAAACAAGCTGTGAAGAGAAAGGGACACTCTCTGAACACGTTCGGAGTTCAGTTAACCCTTCGAAATAGGCGGGGCAGCGCGGAAAGTGTTCGAAGTCGTAGCTTCAAGTGCTTTGAATGCAGGTGTTCGATATACGAAAATTTCGAACCTCGAAGACCCCGAACACTTTTCAGACCGCTTCGAAGCGGCGGGGGGTAAGTCCATAAGCTTAGAACAAAGTGCGAGTGAGCTCGCAGCGGATGGATGCAACCGTTCATTAAAATATCAAAACGCTTTAGCGAAGAAGGGAAGAAATAAGAACAGCTCACGTAATAATTATTTTACGTATGCTGTGTGTGTGCGCTTGTAAGGAATAAAGGATGGGAATAAAGAATGGCAAAGGGTAGGGCAGAAAAAAACACGCCACTGCCGGAGTATTCGAATCTACATACTACACGCGCAACAGTTCCTTCAGCAGAGGAATTCGCTCCAGAGAAATCAGTGCACTTGCGAAAATCAAGGAAGAAAAGGGCGAGATTTTATGCCAAACAAAAAATTATTATGTCTTCAGAGGGGCGATTGGCACAGGGTAGCAATCTCATGAAATATAATTTAGAAGATCTACATGTATTTTGACATTTGTAAAATGCCTCAAGGATTATTCTCTAAAGATCATTTTATGGATCATTCTCGATCATTGTGAGGACATCTGTAGTTTGCCGCGCTCTAACAATAACTTTTTAGAATCGGTCTTCAAAAGTAAAAGTTATGTGGGTCCACAATAAAACTGAAAATTTAGGCTTGACCAATAAAAGATGGCCAATATGGCCCAGCCACAGCCTCAGTAGAACAACGAACCCTACTAACCTTAGGTTCGCAAAAAACCGCATAAAGAGAGGTTTGATTCTGTTTATATCAACGGTTCCGTGAGTAAAAAACTTTTCAGCTACGAATATCAACATGATTCACCCTGTATTCCACCCTTTTGTTTGCATGCAAAATAATTTGCGTTCTTCTTCGTCTTTTTCTACATCTTTTTTCTGCATCTACTGCATTGTGCTTCATTATAAAATATTGTAAAATGAATTAAAAACGCAAACAATGGCAGCATTTGCAGAATGGAAGAAACGCACAGACCAACGAATAAACGGATCCAAGGGACCGTATATCGATACATGTTCCCATTCAGCACCATCATTGTCCTCAGCGCGACGTCATCGTCAGCAGCAACAATCGTGATGCTAACAACTTATGACTCATCAAGCCCGGCAGTCAGTCGGTTATCGTCCATTCTCGACTTAAGCCCGGAACACTTGCGCAAACCTTCAACAGAGCAGACCATTGCGCGGGGCGTAGGAATCTCCGGGCATTTTGCAGCCCCTTTTCGGTTGCGGATGTTTGAGCTGCAGAATAAATAAAAGAAAACTTGAAAAAAAACACAGAAAACTAGAAAAGAATCTCACTTAAGAGTTCTTTTTCGACTGCTTGTTCTTCTTCCTCACATGCCACTTCACCTACAGAGTTGGCTTGACTGTCCCTCGAAGTAAAATCAGTTGTAGAAGGATTGATAGCGTTCCACGAACGCCGTGTGGAGGGTTGTTGATGACTATTAAGCAGGCTGCAGCCGCAATAAAACCATCCCGTTTTGTCCTTCTCACATGAAATGCACTGAAACGATTGATCGATTGGCTCGCAGAGGATTTGTTAGAACAGAAGAATGAAGTAACGACGGCAGCAGCGACAATAAAGGATGCAGGATTTAACCATCGGAATGTGTTCAACGAGAGCAACATGAATAAAACTCCTTTTAATCTAAATCTTCTGAAGGGAAGCTGAATAGAGTGAAAAGTCTGTGGAATACGGTTAGATCTAATGAATGGCGCCCAAGGAGAGGACGCTTAAATCGTGCATTGATCCATGGAACAAAGTAAACCGTAGGTACTCACAAATACCTTCATCTGTTTACATTTCGTATTATCCTTCAATAGACCTTTCGCTTCACTGAAACGGTCCTCAAATCGTTAAAAACTGATCAAGTTACGAATAGACCAACAACTACTAATTGGCCATTCATTACCACTTCGCTACTGACTAATTGTTTATTATTAATCTAATACTTTTCAAAGAGTGTTAAATATTGCATATTTTTCCATTCATTGACTCTACTTCTCGCCCACCAGAACGGCAGCTTCATTTCATATGGGTTCTACTGGTCTCTGGCTGGCGCTGTACGAGGTGCCACGAACAAAGCGACGAGTGCGCCGAAGGAAGTAAATAATATAAATTTGCCCTCCTTTCTTCTACGCCCATACAAACACACAAACAATATGCCGCACAGAGCAGGAAGAATTCAACAGCGAAGAAAATCAGGAATCGGTGAGTCATTTTCGCCACAATTGGCCGAGGTGAATGCACTCGTTGTGTGTGTTCGGTCGTTTTGCACAAGCTTTGCCATATTTCCTTATTCTTTCCTCCCTTTTTCCCCGCCCTCCAACCTCCACGACGGTGTTCAGATCAGTTGCAATTTTTTGTTTTTCTATTTGTTGTTTTGTTTTATTGAATGATGTGCACTAACTACGGCGTAATAAACAGGATACGAGTGTGAGTTGGTTGTTGTTTTTTTGCCTTCACTGTGTTGTGTTGAATTTTGCATAGCAGCAAAACCAGCAGAGAAAGAGGTGCGGAGTTAAATCCTTCAAACAAAATATTGAGAGCTTCTTTCGTTCTTCGTTCGAAGCTTGTTGAGAAGTATTCCAAAGCACTTTCTTTCATTTCTTTCATTCAAAAATAGAGAGGAGCTAAAGCGAATTTCTTAAGTGAAATATTTAATACTATTTCTAGAAAAGTTAATCTCTCAAGTAGGCTTTCTGGATGAAGGGATTATTTTAGAGATCTCTCTTTCTTCAAACACTATTATTGAAATTATAATATTAAACTACAAGAGCAGGAATAATTAAAGTATTAAGTATTTATTAATATTTATAAGGTAACAAGTGCGCCATCTTCTATATCGGTATGCAAACATTAAATAACTTTAACATTTATCAACCGACTTGACTTGAGTCATCATATGTTTTAGAAACGTCCATTCAGTACAATTTCATAACTATAAAATAACCATAACGTACAAAACCTTAAATCGTTTCATACCGAAGCAACGCAGCGAAAAGTGACGTGCAAAAATCTTAGTGACATTATTTTTACCCCATATGTGGAAACTGGTGGGTTTTTTACAGGTATTCAATGTTCACATACCGACATAAAAGATGGTGCACTCTGTATATAAAGTAGATTATATAAAATATTAAGAAACTCAGACAATTTTCACTTTAACCCAAGGAAAAGCTTCACAATTAATAAAGCAAAGTTTTCCGGTGAAGTCTTCTTTCGTTTATATTCGACTGAAGGTTCGTGCAGAGTTGAATCCCGTTGAAGCTTTAGCATCGGCGGGAAATAAGCTTACCATCTAGAGATGATTCGATTTCTCCGTCTGCGGAAGTGGTATTTGCTTCTCTGCCAAAAATTGGATACACTGAGCGACTGGAAAGTCACCATGAGGGTGTGCTGGTTCCTGGAAGAACCCATCAAGGGAATAAGGACTTGAATAAGGACCTGGCGTACGTGTCCAGAAAGACGGGCTCGTAGACTTTCAGAGATGTCTACGAAACTTCACTACTTCAAATATCTATTTGGGTTGATTACAGTTATAGTGCTTTCGTGGCGATATCGAAATAATTTTAAATTAGGATACAATTGTCAATGAAAAACCGTTGTACCAAGTATTCTAAAGGAAGTATAAAGGCTATAAGTTTACACTCTACTTATCATAGAAGCTTGAAACGGGGGTCTCCCAGCCCGTCCCTCTTCTACTTTGACCACAGTAACTCACATTGGGCGAATCCCTCAGAAACGCATCGTAAAACCATTAAAGAAGTCAGCCCTAGCTGGTGATTTATAAACGCAGCGTATTTGAATAAAATTCAAATAAAAACCATTCGCTAACGTGTTGCCAGACCGATTTGAGGCTGCAAAGTGTCATTTCATTGCCGCAATATAAAGAGCGCAATAATTGAGGCCAAGCAACAAAGTGGCAATAATAGCAATAGAATTTCCAACAATAACAATACGGCGAGTACCTAATAATAATAATAGCAATAATATTTGTTGTGATTTCATGTTTTAACCAACTTGTTTTTTAGTTGTACAGGAAGAAGAAGAAGCAGAAGTGAGTATGAAATCTCAGGATACCACTTAAGCAAAAACAAAGCGACAGAGCGACAAAAGTTACGCAAAAAGCGTGAAGCAGCCAAGTAGAGTGCGATAAAAAGCAAGAGAGTTATAGTATATATGTAAAGCTGTGAAAGTGTGCAAAGAGCACAAAACAACAACAATAACAACAACTACAACAAGTGTAGCCAGAATTATTTATTGAAATAATCATTTGGCAGGCGGCAAAATCAGAAGGAGCAGCACCAAAAATAAGCAGTTAATCAAATAAATATAGTGGCTAGCACACACACATACATGCACACACACACACACACACACACACACACACACATACTCACATTCTGCCACTTGCTAACAAGTGTTGTTTGCCAACTTCGAAGGATGTTTTAGTTCTGCACTTTGATTTAGTGTGGCGCCCAGCGTAATTCTGCCGCGCTAACACTCGACTCGGGAGAGTTTTTTTGGCGGGCCCCAGATTTGTGGGGCTCCCATCCCGTCCCATTCCCATGCGCGCGCAAACACAGCGCCTTAAAACCGCAAAGTCATAAAATTGCTTACGCGCATTAAACGGTACTCGTAAATTGTTCGCCAAATGCCAGCTCAGAGCTGTTCCGGGATTTATGGGGCCTCGCAGGATGTTGCGAGTATACGAAAATAGTACACGCGAATAATGCCAATATTTTCTCAGTCATTCGAAGCAGCTACGAAGAGAGAGGGGGACAGCAAGAGAAAGACATGACGTTGCTCATTATTAGGATTGAAACCAGCAGCAAACAAATTGCTATAATACTGAGGATACAACGGATGATTATACTCGTAGGTGTCGAAGCTGACCACATAACAAAAATGATCGAAGCAACGTGAATTCTTATTTCGAAACATTCGAATTTCGAGCATTTCGGATTTCTAACAAAGTTATATTGACTCCGTACCCCGTACCTTGTGACCTTCTGATCTGGTGAAGTCGAATACGCCCATATTTTGGATCTTTTATAGCGTTCAACATTTGGCTACGTTTTAATAGTTCGGCAACAGAATTTACATAATTTAAATACTCGAAAAAAGCTACTTTCAGGAACACCGTAGGTCGTTGAAGGATTCGGTAACAAGACCTCTCCTTCAGAACTGCCAGTTTCTATTGCTTTCTACTTGAGAAAACGAGAAGCTCTTCAGAATCTAAAGAAATAAAGAAAAGGTTTTTGTTACAAACTGATTGAATTTTTATTCAGGATTTAAAAACTTCTCGAATATTGTTTCATTTTGAGTGAGACAGAGGATCATTCTCTCAATCAATTCGACGACTTGTAAGTTTTTACGGTCATACTGCTTCGATTCTTTCGATCCATTTGAGTTTATGTATATAAAAATTGTATCGTTTTTCGTCTGCTTTTCTGTTGCTTTTTTCTTAGCGATTCCGGTTTGCGACGGTAAATGTGCTTCGTACTTTTCTACTCAACTAAAAGTCATAAGGATTTCATTTCTTTACCTCCGAAAAGTCAGCAATCTTGAAAAGATGTCATTCAAAAGCACGGAATGGATAACGAAAAATGGCGCTCGACACAAGAATTACTTCTCTATGCAAATTTCTTCTCTTCTTCTTCTCTTTGCGCTGTACAAGGACAAAGAAATAAAGCTATCGCACATTCCGGGAGCAGGCAGAGGACGAGACTGACGAGGACGACGTGTTTCTTCATACAAATCAAAAGATTTAATTTCGATATCAATGGCAAGACAGGAAAAATGAAGCCCCGAGTATCGCTGGGGAAGGGTGGAAAAGGAGAGGACGGCGAAGAAGAGGAAGAAGAAGAAGCAGTTTGAATGCAGGAACTGAAGTTTAATCACTTGAAAAATATTCAAATGTTTTCAGTGCTTTTCAAGGAGTGCGTTTTTTCTCTTCAGTTTGTGCGGCGTATTTTTGGCGGTTATTGTTGTTGTCGGGCTTGGTTTTATTATTGCTGTTGTAGTTGTTGTTGTTGTTGTTGTTGTTGTTGTTGTTGTTGTCGTTGTTGTTGCTATTGTGTCTGCTATGGAGTGTACTTTGCGTCATGTTGCGGGCATCATTATTATTTCTTTTTGTTGCTGTTGTTGTTGTTGTTGTTGTTATTTATTATTAATGTTTTCTATTAAAAATCAAGCCAAAGTTTTTGAAGTATACCATTCATACTTGGCTGTGTATGTGTGTGTGTGTGTTTGTCGGCTGTCTTCCCCTTCCTTTCATGGACGATTGGTGTATCTGTGTATCCTACAGATACTCACCAGCGCCAAGTGATTTAAAGACACAAATCGCAGGAAGTCGTCCGGACTCAAGGGCTCTGCAGCGCCCCGGCACAGCCCAGCCCGGCTGGCGGAACCATGCGGGTCGCGCATTTCGATACTATTTTGCATAATTTGGTTGGTTTTTTATCGAGAATGATGACAACAAGTGCCACACCGCGACGGCCATAGTCCTCCAAGAAGAACGCGAATAAAAGCCCGATGAAGAAGAAGACCTCCGGTGGAAAAATGCGCAGCGGGCAATGTTCGAAGAAAAGCCAAATCGTCTGGTATAAATAATTGTAATTGCTGGCATAGGTACCGGGTGGCACTTGGGTACCGGGTGCACACACTCTCACCTTCTTAGCAATGGTTTTCCCCCACTTTTCATTTTCACGGTTTGATGATGACGACGAGCTCTCGAGTGTCCCTTTGTGTGGCGGTAATGAAAAAAGTGAGATCGGGCCGATGCAATGATATGGAAAAATTACGAGCACGATGGGTGAAGTCCTTACGGTGTCATTGTCAGCCGGATTGCAGCGAAGTGTCATCGTAAGGTAAGGTAAGGTAAGGAGGGGCAGATGAAGCTTACCGCTCTCTGATGATTTACGTACACAATTACAGGAGAAAATAAATTATACGGAGGCGTCTTCTGTTCGTGAGGCTTCGTGCCTCGTCAACGTGCCTCGTCAACGTGAAATCGAGCATCGATTTGCCAAGAAATCGAAAAACTGTTACGCGTGCGGCGAAGCGATAAAACAGGACTCCTTAAATCAGTTTCGAATCAACCAAATCAATTTGGTTTTGTGCGTCGTCTGTCTTTAAAAACGAAAAAATGCCATTTATTTCGATAAAAAGCGTCAAAAACAAATAAGCATTATTTTTGCCATGTCAAAACGTTTGACATTTGATAGAGTAAGTAAATGACGTTGTATAAAGTGGCATATGAGTTCTCTGCCAGTCAGTCAGACACCGCTTGCTGCTCGAGTCGGGCGGCAGTCGAATGCGGCCAATCACTTCAACCTTAGCCGGAAGATGCTCACTCTTACCTGAACAACAGAAACCATTTTCCTACCCCCTTCCCCTCCCCCTCAATATCACTTATCCATCAAACACAGCGGGTAACTTTTCTTTTTCGGTACAGTACAGCACACACTGAGAACAACAACAACAACAACAACAACAACAAAATAACTGCTAAAAAATTCAGTTGAAAGTTTTCTCGCTTTTGGTTGCTTCCTGCTTTTGTCGCAATGTACTCGATGTAACTCACGCAACAAGATAAATATTTTTATATTATGAAAAATATTGATTTTCTTGCTTTTACGAAACGCAAACGCCTTACAGTCGTGGCCATAAAAACACAACCACCAGAAGAGCGACTTTTTTCGCTTCTACAGCGACTTTCGCCTGCCTGGCGAAATGACTTGCTGTAAGTTTTATGCCCTACAACAGAAGGGGTGAGGGTGTATGTACTGTTACATACATATATTCACTTTGTTCTTCCGTTTGTAACGCAATAAAGAAGAAGTGACAGGTATGCGATAGACAAGTATATATATTCTGGCCCAGAGTCGTCTGAGAATCTCTTGGGACGATTTGGGTCCGTTCATCTGTCTCTCTGTCTTTTTCTGTCTGTTCAACCGTCCGCCTGTCAAAATCACGATTGCAGCAGGAGAGCGAATAGAGATATCGTCATAAAATTTGGTACAAATATTCCCTGTCATCGTAGGCTCTTTGATATTGAAATGGAAAAAGTAGGCGTGACACTTTTTAAGTAAAAGTATTATTCTTTGCAAACTAAGAGCTAAATTTCTCGGCTTGCTGTTCGGATGGAAAGCTCAAATTCCATGGGCTTTTTTATCGTACTTGTGAAAGTCATCTCACAAAAAGTGAGCAAGCCACGCCCACTGCTTTACCACACTATACAACAGGGAGTTTCTGATCTTTTTATTCTCCAGAAAATAAAGCTTTCAATACAATAAAAGAATTGAAAGGAATTAAAAGGGGTTTTATTTTTAACTATCCGTGAGTAATTTTATCCGCCTTCACTGTAAAAAATGAGCTTCAGGAATGCATGAAGTTCAAACCGTTCAATGGAATAAATGGAAGATTTTCATAACTGTTTCGAAGGAACACAAGTTCGCAAACAAATCATTACGCACCACATTGCATCCACATTGTCGTCCTTGGCATGCGACACACCCACCGTTCCTCGTCTATCGTCTTACCGTTAGTTATGAATGTGACACGAACGCGGGAACACCGCGTTAGCTCGATGATTGAATTAAAAAGCTTTCCGCTTTGCTTGCACTCGCGGTGCACGCCCGCCCTTGGCATTTCGCGGGCAGCATCGATCGACTGGCGCATGTTGCAAGGATATCCGTTGCTCCTGTTGCAGCACAAGGACATTTTCGAAGTGAGAAATCTGAGTTACTTCCAGCTTTTGCTTTTGCTTTTTCTGGAAACTTCTTGGAGTGAATTGAAAAAATATAAGGATGTAAGGTCAGAGAGAGAGAGAGAGAGAGAGAGAGAGAGTGTTGTAAGAAGCGGAGAAGCACCGACATGGAAAGTAGCATTAAATCTATTCGGATGCGAATCGGAAGCGAAGCAGAGCGAAGCTGCTGGTAGAGCGGTTCCAGAAGTGATGATGATAGCAGCTTTTGAGACACGTGGTGCATGAAGCACGTGGTAGAAACGATTTATAAATATTGACCCTTCCAGCATGGAATCCGTTCCCTTAAAGTAAATCCAGGATAGCATTTTGGGTGGCCACATTTCTCCCCACAAATTCTTATTGATTAAGCTCGAGTTTAATTCTCGTTACCTTCTTGTGGTAAACGCTCAGTGAAGGCCACCAGGAAATTTCCAGAATATTGAAACAGTTGCGAAATTGTGGGAACGAGTGTCGGAATTCAGTCAGTGCTTCTCTCCGTCAAGCGACCTTGGCAAATGTCAGGGCTACTCGCTTTTAATTTATTTACGTTGAACACGCTTCGTTCCTCGCTCGTTTGTTGCCATAAAGTTATAATCAGTTGTTACGAGTAAAAAGAAAAGGAGAAAAACTACAAAAAGTTATTCATAAAAAAAGAGGACATCATCGTAGTATTATCGTGTTTAAAGCAGTTTAAACAAATCATTACAAAGAAAAGAGAGAAAAGAATGGTGGACGATGATGTAGGCGCCTTCTGATGGTACTCCTTCGTAGTGAAAAAAAACAGAAATCCGTCCTAAACAAATGACAATCTCCGAAGAGCATAAAAGTCCGCAAATCCGAAAAGATACAACATAAAAGGAGCAATCACGAGGCATCTAAAATGTATCATTTGGATCGTCGTAATTAAGCGATACTGATTGTTTTCTACGATTTTGGACGTCCTGATGACTGTTTCTTCGGAAAATCGAATAAAGTTCAGTCAACTGCTGCGGGACCCAGGCCCGTTTATTACGCTTCTCGAACGCTTTCGAATTCGGAAAACGTTTTAATTTGCAAGAATCCAGAATCCGGCCGTTTATCACCGACCATAAAAACACGGTTTTCTTGATTTAATGACGCCCGACGAGAGTAAGATAAAAGCTTAAGAGACCACCGCCAGCCGCTGCATAAACGAAGGATTAAGAAGCAGAGGAAGACCACCAAAAGCAGCAACAACAAATTTCAAACAATTAAGAGTAACTGAAAGGGCGATCGAAACTACTTGTCGGCCATCAAATGTCCTGAAAGCAGTCAGTCGGTCGTAAATGATGTTGATGAGGTGATGCATAATAGAACAGCGACAACAACAACAACAAAAGGGACCTGGGTATGGGTCCCTTTAACTACTAAAATCGACTAAATAATCATTAAAAGCAGAACGTTTGCGAACATTGGAGAATGCTGATGACGATTGCTTCACCTAATCAGCCACAAATCGAATTTATGACACATCAAGAAGCGAAGGTAAGAAGGTAAAAGCCGCACCGCACCACACCACACCGCAGTAGAACGAGCAGAGCTCCCCGGAGACCGTAGGGCAGCCACGTCCAGTCCAATGCTGCTCGCAGTAAAACAATAAAAGTGCCGGCAGCAGCATCGAGAGCGGTAAATGACGCGATAAGCAACGAAATGTGCAAATAAAATTCAGGATTCGTTGCTCAGCGCAGGACTTTAAGTGCTGCCAATCTAAAGAAGGGAAGACTGTCTTCTCTTCGTCCCTGCAAGACGTTTCCTTTCGCATAAATAGCATCGTTTATGATAGCGTGGGTGTGTGGGTATGTGGGTGTGTGTGGGTGTGTTTGTGTGTGTGCATTTAGCAACACACGAGTCGCCCCCGCTTTGCTGCGAAAATGTGCAACCGAGAGACTCGCAGCCGTTTGTGTTACTCGTACTTACCATTTTTCAACACATTCTTTTCGCCCTGCCCTTCCCCTTTTTCGCAATCGTGGTTCCTCTCTTTGCTCAACCTCATTGAGAGTGTGGCCGTGTGGCTTGTTAGTGTTTGTTTAATTTAAATGTGCTGCTTTAGGAGGGCCCTAGTGCCCTCCGTTCGCTCGTGTGCAATTTTTTAAGCAATTTTCTTTCTTCCTTTGCTTTCATTGTCGTTTTTATCCGTTTGCGATTTAATTTGGTTGCTCGATTTGTGCGTAATTTTCGTTTCATTTGGAATTCTTTTGTCGTCGTCGTCTTCTGTTGCCGATACTCTGTTTCGTTGTTGTTGTTTTTGGTGCACATTGAAAATTGAAATGCATTCGAAATGAAAATGAGGAAATTTGCTATCCTGAAAATACTTTGCAAATTAAAATAAATACAACAACAAAAACAAGTGCTGAAATGCAGAGGATGCACAGTGGATCAATATTGAAACATTATGAAACAATATAACAACAATATTTAAATTTATTTTATTACTTTATGAAGCAAAGAAACTGTTGAAAGTCTTGCCAGATCGTTGTATGTCTCTCAGAAGTTGACAAATATACGATAGGAGGACAAATATACGATAGGAAAATCGGGATGGAAGTAGAATACGATTGTATTTTTGTACGAACATGGGAAATATATAACGGGTGCGCCATCTTTTATGTCTGTATGTAAACAATTAATAACTTTCACATTTATCAACCTTGATTAACTTCAATAAACATGGTTTTGAAGCGTACGTGAGTACAATTTGAATTATGAGTCGCTTCATACAGAAACAACGCGCCCAAATAGTGACGCTGTTCATTGAAAATAGTCGTGCATGTCGTCGAAAATGTCGTAGCCAAGAAGCACCGTCTGACAACACTATTTGTGCTTTGGTGTAGAATTTTGCTGAGCACAGGACAGTGGAAGATCGTCGACATGCCATGCATCGACGCCCAAGACGTTTCAATAAACTAGTTGAAGCGGTAAGAGAGAGTGTTGCCGAAAGCTGAACTGTGTCGTATTGTCTAGTGCTCAGAATTTTGAACGATTTTGAACCTTGCGGCGAATTTTGAACGATGATTTGCATTTGTTTCCGTATAAAGTGCAATTAACTTAAAGAATAATGCCGACAGACCGTCCATGGCGCTTGGAATACGGCCAAGCAGTCACATGCCGATATAAAAGATGGCGCACCCTGTGTAATTAAGTACTATTTTCTAAACGTAATAATATATGTATGTATACTAAAAATAATAAAAGCAGTTCGTCTTTCCGTAAAGTTCTTCATCTTCCGAATGGATTTTTAGTTCCATATTTGAAATTTCACAAATTATAGCAATTTACTGTGAGAAATTTAGAGAACCCATTTTTATGAATTTATTTCATCTTTTGTCTCACGGTGCTTAGGATTTCCTAAAATAAATTCCAATCATTGCTTGTGCCGCAGACATTCATAGCAAGCCCATTCGTCTCGATCTTCTTCGGAACTAATTCTGCGCCGAACTCAATTGCGGCTACTGGTAGCCGTTCCTCTCTCTCCTCGCCTCCTTCGGCAAATCCTTGTTCATTCTTCTTCACTTTATGTGCTCTTAAGAAAACTTTTTCGCAACTTGTTCTGTGGACACTTTTGGTCTGCTGCGTCCTGCGTCCTTTCTTCGGCACAATTGAGGTATGTTTCTACATAAACTAAGTTGTCCGATCTATAGTTGTTTTCGTTGTGGTTATTGTTGTTGGCAAATTCAGCAGTCCTTGTCTTTTCTCTTAGGATGCGCTTCACTTCTTCTGATTCCATTCCTCACCAAGAATTTGGAATCTTTATCCTTAGCTCCTCATCGTCTGGCGCGGAAGCCGTACGAATGCGTCGCTTGCCGGTGCCGCCAGGCGGGCGAGGGAAGGGAGCCGGTATAAATTGCATATAATTGCTGTTGGTGCTGCTGGTGCACATTAAATGTGCCAGAAGAGATTTATTCGCTGTCCGAGGAGCTCGCCAAACAAAACGACCTATCAGTACACTTCGCCGAGGAATCGCCAGGATTCTTTCCGTTCATTTGCTGATAAAAATGCCACACGGAAAATTGAATGGCCAAACTAGCGAGTGAAGATTTCTTGCTGGCGAAACAATGGAAATTTATGCGTTCGGAATTTATAGTTCCATCCTGGCAGCTGAATGTCCCGCGGCGCGCAGCTCTCCTGTTCTGCGTCCGGAGTCCTTTGTGCGCGCTTATCTCTACGGTTTTAAGCAACAATTGCGAAATAAATAAATAATAAATAATTAGATTTGAGCTTTTGTTCAGTCGGTCGATGCGCCAACACCGCCTTCACCGCCTTCACCGCCCTCGCCGCCACCGCCGCGCCCGCACGACATCCTCTCGAACTTCTTGTGGTCAAGTGGTAGGTTGCGTGCTCCCGAGCTCCTGCGGCGTGTGTTGCTCTAATAATTCTATTGCCGTTGCTGCATTTCGTCGAGCAGCTTCTGCAGTCATTTCCAATTCAAATGGACTTAAAATGGACTCGGCGCTGTCAAGGATGCGCCGAGGATATCGTCTCGAGGCGGATTGAATTATTTGCCGGCGTATGTAATTGATTGGGCTGGCTGGCGACTTAGCGCGCTGACAATTTTGACATTTGTTGTTGATTTATGGGTCAGTGCAAGCGGCGGGCAGTGCGGGTGCGGGGCGCTTGGGGTGGTTGGAGTGAGAAATTGAATTTGCGCTCATCGTTTATTCATAAGCCATAATCCATTGAGTTACTAAAGCTCTTCCAGTTACTAGCAGTAAATGCTTTTAACGGCGCTTAATTCTTTTAAGCGTTTAAAATCTGACGGACCAAGTTTGGAAGCTTGAGCCTCGAAAAATATAGCAACATTGTTGCCACAGCATTGGAAAAATATCTCCATAAAAAGTTATTTTATTAATAATAATTTTTACCCACTTTTTATGCCTCTCTGGCCTCTTATTTCTGGTTACTTTTTATGCCCTTCCCTCCGTCGAGCGTGCGGGCAGCCATCGTTCTCTCCGCTGACCATAAAAAGTCGCCATTAATTTCTGCAATAAAAGCGAAGTTTTTGATTTCGAAAACATTTGCCGAAACGAGATTCTTTAGTAACGAAAAAATGTGAAACGGACTGTCATTGAAACAGGACGCTCGGCATATGACTCGGCGACGTGCTGCACAGATCAATGAGAAGATTTAGAATTATTCAGTTGTCAGTCGTCCTTGTCTTCAAGAATTGTGCTCCGAATTGACTTTTACGACGGCGAAGAGAGTAGACAGAGTGGATTTTCATTAAATTTGGTGTGCTTCCGAGCAGAGCAGAAAATAGGCTTTCGGTTGAACGGTTGGATGGATTTATGATGCACTGAATATGGGTACATTCCGCACCGAAGGTTATTAAAATCAATCATGAAAATGGTTTCGAAGTTATGATTTTTGGTTTTTGAGATAGAAATAAAGAGACAAAGGGACAATGGGACAATGTATTATAGAAGAATTCTGAACAGTAAACGAATTGACAAACTAATTGATTTCGGTGATTTTATTGGAGACTCTTAAAACTGCGAAGAGTGTAAAACTATCTCACGACAGAGGACGACTTGGCCTCCTCAAGTTAGTTTTGGTCTGATTTATAAATACTTTAGTTCAAAATTAATGGCCGCATATAGAATTTGAGCCCATTGTACTGCTGCATGCACTCTTCTTCGTTTTTTGATCCATAAAAAGAGTAAAAAATGGCTTCGGTTCTCTCTTAAGCCACTGTCGTCATCGCCACCACCGCCGTCGCCACGTGAACCACAAAATTTGCTCTTTACGATTATGATGATCATTTTCATTTGCTTCTATATTTCTTCAAAGTACCTCAGGGCCGCAGGGCGACCACCAACCACCAACCAACGACCGACTACTGCAGCTTCGCGTATTTTAACCACGTTTACGAGTTAAAGAAGCTCTATGAACTCCGTACTCGTTGCGCGAATGGTAAGAAATCGAATTTAATTGCAACAAAAATAAAAACACAAATAAAAGTTCTTCTACTTTTTTATTATTATTCCCAATCGGCATGCACACTCACACGAATGCCTTCGGAATGGAAGACAGTCTGTGAACGCAAACGGGACACGGTACACGGAACACTTCCTAATACCGCTTCAATAGAATCATTAAAAAGGTTAAGGTTAATAAATTTTCTCAGTTTCTATAGCTTTCTTAACAAAGTTGCCAATTTTATTCAATCGCCGACAATTAAACGGAAGCGCGTCAATATTTTTATCGCCATTTTGGTTGCTGAATGCTTTGTTAAGCAATACTTGGTGCTTCATGATTGCACGACTAAGTAGATAAAGGCGACAAGGAAGAGGAAGAGGAAGAGGAAGAGGAAGAACAAGTATAAAAGAAAGAACGATTTCCAGGGATTTTCATTATTTTCATTGTTCGAATTGTTCGCATTGTTCTCATTTGGACAAATAATGTGACAAATAATGTGACGGTTACTTCTACAAAAAGCCATCAATCAGTCATCAATTTTTTCTATAAAAGTAATTTATTTTCTTCAGTTACGATGAAATTCATTGATTTTTCCTTTTATAATACTCGTATTTAAACGTTTTCGTCTTTAGTATTTTAAAATTTTATTAATGAGTTTTCATTTTTTTAAAATGAAATTAGAAATTTTCGGTTTATGTTGTGGTTCTCGTGGTTGTATAGCAAAGGACGTTATAAATAATGGAGCTAAAGCATTTTATCGCAAAAATTTGTCTGAAAACAGTTTCTGCTGTTTCTTTAGTTCTCTTCCTTTAAGATTTACAATAAAATTTTGTGAAATGTGTGTATTTTATGAAATGTGGTTTGCAGTAACTAAAAGCCCTCCCAGTAAAGAAGCTCACCCGTAGGCAAAACGGTCACATGCGCCAGATAAATGTTTACGTTTAATATTTTCTTTGCTATAATTCACTTTGAGTTTATTATTATTTTTATTTAAGAAGCAATCAAGAAGGAATGCGTGGCAGCTTGAGATTAAAGTCAAGTCAAGTTTGAAACAAGTCTACCGAAGACTATATCTTCTACTTCATAAGTTAATTAATTCGGGCATTTTCGATATTAGTGTCATTGTTGGACCACATTCACGAGGCTTATCATCGTGATTTATCACCAGTGATCCTAAAAGGACACATCGCTTGCAACAAAAATCATTTCCAATTTTGATTTTGTTATTGAAATCCTGTGAACTTGCATTCTTTCTGTGTTACGTTAGGTCATGATTATGGCAAACAGTCTTTTCCATGGAAACCAGAATCAAACATAAATTTAAAACTTTTTACAGGATCATCGTAAAACACACCCATCAGCAGCAGAAGTCTGAATAGGATCCGTGCCATTAAGTCTACTTGTCGTATCCTTTTATGCAAACCACTCTTTCGCATTCGTGCGTCGCTGTAACCGTCTGTCGGCGTGATGTCATAACTTCCGTTTGCCCCGCAGGCGAAATTGCCGCTGAAAAGTTTGTGCTTTTTGCAAAGTCACGTCTACCCTTCCTGCCACCCTTCTTTTGTGACTAAATGTACAGATTATCCTTTCAGCTGATTATCCTGCGCGACTTGTTCGTTCGTTCGTGTTCGAGTCTTGGCGATGTTCTTGTCATTCGACGAAATCGAAAAAATGATTGATCACCACGTGACCGAATCGAAATATGCGCCCGCGGCGAGCGAAGCGCGTCAAGGAGAAACCATTCAACAATCAGAAAAAGGAGACACCAGCAAAACGAGATCCTGCAGCATTTCGGTGATTAAAATTAGTGAAGAAGAGGGCGAGCTAGTAGTGGCAAATGGAGGTGTGGCACTGTGAATAAATTTCATTGAAATGATATGCAGATTCTTGGACATTTTTCCAGGAGCGGCGTCGGGTAAGTGACTGGCAGAGCTTGAGCTGATTTAACGATGACTCTTGTTCTTCACCCTGCGATGGATTTCGTATGATTTCGACTCGTTAATCGTTCAAGGGTCGGCGTCAGGGAGGAAGCGAAGGATGGGAAGAGGGCGGCGAGGTTCGGAAGTGGGAGGGAGGGCGAGGTTCAGAGGGCACAGTAACATTTTCGCAGCGCGCTGTTCAAATCTTTGTTGGCGCTACTCTTAATGTCCTTGTTCTTCTTCCTTCCTTTTCTTTCTGCTTTCGCACTTTCTTGCGTTTTTTGCTGCTGCTGCTGTTGTTGTTGTTGTCCATTAATCTTTGCATTCGTCGACAGGACTCATCTCTTCAAGTCCTTCTTCCCCTGCCATCCATCCGTCCATCCTTTGCGTTCGTAGAATTTACGCGCAGCATGACGCTCGCGTTTTCCGCGCGATTTTCCTCCTGAATTTCGCCCAATTTCTTTGCTGTTTGTTTTTGCGGTTTAAATTTTGGCTTTTCTCGGAGGGTTTTTCATTAAGTCTTTGTGAGTCAAAGCAATGCAATTAGAAACATTTGTTACATCACTGAAATTTGCTCTTGCTGCCCTTGTTGTTGTTGTTGTTGTTGTTGTTGTTGTTTTCGTTGTGTAATAAATTAATAATAATTAAGTGAATGAAAATGAAAATGAAAATGAAAAGGAGCTGCCGTTAGCGAACAAACAATATTGGATGAAAATTGATACAGTTTAGTCGTTTCATCCCAGGATTCGATGAAAAAGAGTTAAAGCAAGAAACAGAGACGCGGTTTAGTTGAAACGAAACGAGGTGTGGCGAAGGGAGGGATAAGAAACGAGAAGGAAGGGTTTATGAAGGGTTTTTTGTCTTGATGGTAATTAACTTTTGTGTAAATCTCAGTAAATTTAGCATTTCAATAAAACCAACAATGCCATCAGTAGCGAAAGAGTGAATATTTTAACCCTTTTTCCTCTTTTGTCATTTGTCATGTCTTCTGTTTTTAGATTCTAAGGCTTTAACAATATCGATTTTATCGAATCTTTTCTACAAAATGTACAATTTTTCCTTAAATTCGTCGTTGACTTTTTCTTAGGTAGAGTTAAGGTCTTTAGTTCCGACTTCAGGCTTGCCAGAGTGTGACGGTGCAGCAAGGAAAACATTCCCGCAGGACTTAATTATGTTGTAACGAGCGTGTTCGCCCATTCATTAATTTTGAAAAAGTTTCAAATTGGAAAATTATTTTCGGAAAAACTAATCAAAATAAACACAACAACAACAACGACGACAACAATAACAACAACGACGGGAACAACTCTTGACTTTTGTAACAACTTTTTGACAGCTGACCCTCGTGTCAAATGCTTACGAATTCTATGTGCGGAAGTCTCAATGAGAGAGGAGAGAGGAGGGGGCGGGGGCATGAGAACTGAATCATTGTAACAACTTTCGTTATTTGATTATCCTGTGAGGAGTTACTGGTGTCCTGCACAGGTGTCCTGCTGCAAGGGCGTAGGTGCAGCTGTTGTTCGTTCCTAATTATTATCGACAACAAACGACGATGAAATGTCATTAAAAGGCACGCAACTTCGTTAAGGTGAATACACGCCCACAAGTTAATCACGTCGGGTCAGAGGTCATTAGGTGCGACTGGAAGTTGTCAAAAAAGCCAGTAACGTGATGGCAAAATAAACTGAAATCAGGAAATGATTCGATGGCTGAAGCGTTACTTGCTTCGAGTATCGAGTACAGCAATCTTGTAAACCAATTGCGTGTGCCTGCTGTTTCTGCAGCCGACCTCTCTGGCGGGGCGGGGCGGCGCGGCAACACGAATGACTTCAATGATTAATGGCTGAATTATGCGCGAATAAACAGCACAAGAACAGGACTCGAGTAAACAATAATCTCCACACTCTTTGTCTGCAAACGTTTCCAAAAAGTTATCAGAAAAAGCAAGAGCGACCGTTCACGGAATGTTGCCAACAGCAGCTACGCGACAGCGATGATTGTGCAAAAAGCGAAAGAAGGACTCGGCCAAACTGAGCAAAAAGTAAAAAAGGAAAAACACGGAAAATGGTTATGAATTTTTTGTGTCAGCCCGCGTTCGCGTCGTCCGCTATCAGTCCGCCTCGCTTTTCCGAGAGAGAGCCACAGTTTTTCGAAGGCGTCGTACATCTTTACAGGACGCACTACATAGGGCGGACCCACCTCCACGGCGTTGACCCCTTTTTTATGTTTCAAATGGCAGCAGTAGCAACAAAAAAAACTGAAAATCATAACTTCTAAGCACTCGACTGTGTCCAGCTGTCATATCCTTGCATATCCTTTCAACTCTTTTCCCCACGATGAGTTGTGTTTCGGTGCTTGCGCCTCACTCTCGCAATCTTACGCTGAATTCATTCAATGATTTCACATTTTTAATAGTCCGCTGACTTGCTCGCTTCCTTTGGTTTGTTGTTGTTGTTGTTGTTGCCATACCATTCGTGTTGTTGCAACTGACAGACTCCTCAGCAACAAAAACCAAAACAACCCAACAGAATTATTTGCACGAAGTTGGATTTACTTTGTGTGCTAATTAAAATATCGTTGTGTATTTGCATTTTTTTAAGTTTACTTTGAAAGCATTACGAATGCAGTGGCCAGTGTTGCCACACCTCCAGCGCTTCCGGTGTTCGGAAGGAACGAAAGAAAAGCAAAATAAAATGTGTTTCTGAAGGGCGTTACAAAATCCTAAGGATAACATGTGAAAATTTACATAATACGGTAAAAAACAGAACCATTCAGAATTTAATTAATTTTTTTTAGTTTTTCAACTTTTAACAAATACTCGTAAATCGTGAAAAAAATGAAATATTTTTTAGAAGTGAAGCAAACAACTTCATAAATCCAAACCTCCAAGAAATATTATACATATAAATATAAACCGACTCGTATTGGTTTGTTGTAAAAGTCATGACGCATGTTTCGAGAAGTGTATTTATTGAAATATTAAACCAGAATTAATGAAACCGCTCATTTTCGGATATGATTCGTCGATTATAAAAGGACCTCTCTTTATCAGCGATAAACTTAATAAGCTGTTGAATTACAGCCTCGTCTGATATTAAACGTCATACCACGAAATACGTTTTGAAGAGACCGAAAAATGTGGTAGACTGGCTTCGCAAGAGAGTAGAAAGGATGCGGCAACATATCTAGTCCAACTTAAATATATCCTTCGAGCCATTAAACTTGTGTCTTAACGTTGACAGTGCAGTTATGAAGAAAATTGTTTGGTTTCGTCGCCGAAGCTCAAAAAATATGGAACCTTTAGAATGACACCGCACTGAAAGCATAATCTTTTTCAAGGGATAACCGCTGAGGTTCTTGCAGAGCACTGTCATCTTGAACTTCATTTGACTTCTTTGTTCCCTTTACTAAAGTTAAATAATACCATCAAACTCTATTACTTGCAGAAAGGTCCAAACGCCAACGAACAACGAAAAACGTCATGACATTTCAGCCAAGTCAATATTTATGCGTTGAGCGGAAAGCGTTTTTTATCTACAGCGATTAAATAATTATAAACTTAGAATAATATACAAGTTATATCATAATACGAGTACCTCTCGCTGTGAGCAAATATTTTATTAATGTGCATAAATAATCTTTCTTCATTTCTATGAACAATTTATGCGACATTTTTGCAGAAATTTATTTAGAAGTCAAATCATCAGAGTTAACAGAATCAAAAGTGAAGATATTTACAAATACGAGCACAAAGATTATATAAAATTGTACGTGGAAGGTGGAAATTAGATAGAAAAGGTTATCCCGAAACTCGAGACGTTCTTTCATTCCGTTTTTTATAGGTATAAAATAAGTTGCCCTCGTAAATTTTCTCGTTAAATATTTTCTGCCACTGAAGTAAATCATTGCGTGATTGTTGTTGCATCCTTCGGCAGACATAATCGCACTATTTATTATCACAATACATCATAATTTTCAGCAACTGAAGCAACACAACAACAACGTTCACTGTAGCAGCCAACGAAGACTGCTTTCAGCGAGAATCTCGTGATGATATGGATTCTTTTCTAACGGAATGAACATCTGTTACATTCGAACGATGCTGCTGAGGTACGCGCTGATGTTGGCAACCCTGCGGAGGCAGGCAGACGTACAGAGTACAATAGGAAAACGGGCGACGGGCGCCGGGCGACGGGGCCGGCGTGTTTTCTTCATTATGGAAGTTATCTGTAATGATGATGAGAGCTGTTTGTTTGCACGTGCAGAATTTGCATCGCAGACCCATACACTGGCACACACACACACACACACACACGTACCCAGCTCTCTGTCGTTTTTAAGCTTCTTAGTTGTAGAAATTATTACCCAAAATTTAGCAAAAATTAAGTTAATAAAAAACAATGAAGGGCAACTTCGCTTCAAATGAAACGGCTGTTGTTGTTGTTGCTGTTGTCGGATATTTCGAGACTGCAGCAGGTCCTTTTTCAACGTACATGTTGTGTTTTTTACCCCTGGCGCAGTGATTTTACTTCTTGTGTGCATGTAGCACCCAACAACAACAACAACAAAAACAACAACAACTGACTACAAACCAACCAACAACAAAACAATTAAACAACCTGATCTGCCAAAGAACGCTGAACGGTAACAGCAACAACAACAACAACAACAACAACAACAACAACAACAGCAACAACAACAACAACAACAACAAGTGCGAATCACGGTTATCGGATTAATTTATACACGAATATGAACCCTGATTAAAGCTATTCGTATTCGCAGCAGAGCATGATACAGGGTGGTACAGGGTGATACTGGGTGGGCGGCCAGCGACTCCTTATTGAGTACGAAAGCATGGATTTCGTCTTCGGCTGAGACCTTGCTGTTTGCTGCTTCATTTGTTGGTTCTTCTACTTTGTTGTCTGTGTCTTTTTTCCTGTGCTGTTTTTGTTATTGTCACCGTCTGGTCTCGTACTCGGCGCTCGTGGTACTTGATTTAATTTCACCATAAACTCGGATTTGAGTATGCACGATATGACCAAATATTTGTTGGTTGCATTCACCGAATTATTGCGACGTCGAGAGTTTCTGGCAAATTAGACTTTGTCAGGCTTAACGGCGAAGTTGCGGCAGCACCAGGCACCCAACAACCCCCGGCCACCGCCAGTCCCTTCAGCCTTGGGATAATGAGGGCAGGTTAGAGCGCGCCGTTAAGAAGGCAAAGACTAATCGATGATATATGAAAAATGACGGGCTGGAGAGTAGAAGAGCGAAGGCTGTGGAGAGGGGGAGAGGGGGGGGGGGGGGGGAAGTATATTTAGGAATAAGTGCGCTAATGTTGCTCTAAGCAGATTTGCCGCATATGTTAGGAATTTTTGGACCTGCGTTGGTGATATTTTCTATAGCGAGCAGCTGATTTTGCTGAATAAATAAAAAAATTTTGATAAATACATATTTTTCGGACGAAAAAAACTCAAGCTTACAAAAATTAAGTCGATGGCAGCTTAGCGCATTGTCGGATAAAAATAAAAACCATCTCATAGGTTTTGTGTTTAGAAAGGAGCTCACTTTGTAACTGATACTAGAGTAAACTGGAAGGACTGGAAGGATGCCACCTTTTTCCTTAAAAGCTAAATATTTTTGGGTATAAAACAACACTTTTCTTGTATATATTATTACTTGAATATAATTTCTTTTAAGAAAGTAAAACCAACCGATATCGACTCTATTTTCATGCTTTTTGTCGCATTACCGTGAGCTGCGTTGTGGTATCTTTTGATGAAAATCTTCTCATAATTCTCTGAAACGAGGAAGTACTCCTAATGGGACACGCCCCTTGCATCAACAAAGTCATTATAATGCAGTCAGAAGTCCTGTCGGATTAACAACGGGCGCTAATGGGCGCAATCAATTAAGTAACGCAAGAACATACTTTCGCCAAAAACAGAAACAACAACTATGTATTTTTCCCACACTACTTCCGGCCAATGGACGGCCAACGGAATGATACTCAGGTCGGAATATTTCCGTTAACTGTCCCATTGATATTCATCACTGTCAGTCAGGCTTCAATGCCGCAGCGAATCCTTTCGACTGCCAACAACCTGCTGCACCAGGTACATACATATGTACGTCTCTTTCCTATCATTTGCTTCCTAATTCCTGTTCTAATATTTTAATAGTATGCATTTTTTCTTTCAGCCAATTTTCGTAATTTTTCACTTTACAAAATGTATGACGATGGAACGAACGCCTCCGCGGAACATGTCGAGCGAGTGGAGGCCACACCGGCCAGCGGCGGCGGTGGTCATTATCGCACCTCCAGCCGCGCCGCACGAAGGCTTATCGGGCCCGTGAAATCTTCGATAGAGCAAAACAAGAACAAATACAATTTTGACACGAAATTCCATTCCATTTCCACACAATTTATCTTGGCCACAAAAAGTAGAAAAATTTACTACTACTGCTGTACTTCCGGTGCGCGGTAGGGGCACGCTTTCCCGCCGGTTCGGTCAGCACCATCGGCGACACAGCTAGAGGCGAGAGTGGGAACGGCGGTTGTTGTTGTTGCAGTTGAACGCGATCTTATCAGGCCGCATTGCTTGCATAATGCCAGCGTGCAGGTGATCAAAGGTTTTTCAAAGGACCAGCGCGCTTCGCTGAAGGGCCCACGAAAAGAAAAACACAAAACAGAAGAAAAACCAAAAGGCAAAAAAGGAATTCACAGTATGTTGCACAAAATGCAAGTTAATTAGTCAATTAGTCAAAAAGGGGCATTTTTTGTGCCGCCGGCCGACACTAATGCGAGCATTTTATTTACTTTTTATAGCGCAAACGGAGACGCCGCGCCGGAATTTATGCAAGATGCAGGCCGGCGATAGAAGACGGCCGTGGGTGCTCCGTTTAGTTGGCGTTTGACGCATGTAAATGTCGACACCTTGAGTTGTGGACACGTATGTACGAACACTTACAGGTAATTAAGTGCTCACACTTCCTCCGCAGTCCCTGTGTCCCTTCACCATCCGTCTGGCCATACCTTCGTCTCCTCTCCACCGACCAGTGTCGGCAGGCGCACTCCGGAGGTGTCAAGCTGAGCACTTCATTTGCATTTTTTGACCCATTTCGCTTCGTAGTTTTCGAGAAATTCTTGTAATGTTTCGTGTTTTTATGGTTTTTACGGTTAATTCTCACGGGCAGGTGCCGCCCGAGTTTATTTTGCATAATCCGGGAGTGCTGCCCGTCCTGCTGGCCCATTTATTTATGGTGATAACAAGATTTAGTGAGATAGAGTCTAAAGGCGATGAGTTTTAAAAAAAGTGTTTTTATGGCTTTTTAATTTATGCCTTTCTTAGACTTTAACTTCTTGGTGATTCCTGGTGTTTTCTCGAATCGTGTACCGTGTACCGTTTTTACGGCATGACGGATTTTATGAGCGGAAGAAGTTGTTAAAGTGAAATTGATAAAAGTTCGAGGGAGAGTTTATAATTAAAAGAATTTGTGGGCGGAGCAGTTTTATTGCGTCCAAGAACTTCACTAATGATGTCATCGTGCTAATGTGTCTTAAGATCCGAGGGCGGGGGAACTGGGAACAATGAAGAAATAAGGATTTGAGGACTTAAAATGTGATTGTAATGGTCTGTGATTTCAAAAATGTCAATCAATTAAGAATCCAATGGACTCGGTAAGATTTCGAGCATGCTGTTTTTTATGGATATGGTATGATTTTACGCGTTCAAGCCTTACTACCGCCCTTAAAATTTAATTTTTCCGTCTTCAATAAAGTTATAAATCCCTTAAAGAGCATCGTAATTAGGATTCTTATTTTAGAAATAAGAAGTATAAAGGTTTTTTAATCTTTCAGATGCAGATGCTTCTTCGGGGCATTCAGGCTCTCTAAGGAGGGATGGACCAACATCAATTTTCGAGGCAGTAGTGGGATTGCGATAGTGGGATAGGATTGTCATTTAAACAAAGAAATACATAGAGCAAAAATTGCTTTTTAATGATATTTTTTTGCAAGCAAAAATATAATTCAGATTATTTTTTTTCTACCGCAGTGAAAAACCAGTTTCGTCAATGGGTCCTCTTCGAATATGGGTTTTTCATCCTTGGTGTGGCTTTCCATCAGGCCTTTTCATCCAGAAAAAATACAGAATATTTAGAAGAAGGTTTCTCCAAGCGTTTAGCGTTTTTTTCCATCCTGGACGAGAAGCCAGAGCAGAACAAAAACAGACACTGAGGATGCATTCCTTCACAAATAATGTGCTTTCCTATATACAAAAATGAGGTCGACAATTCAAACACTTTCTTTCCACAAATACTTCTCACTTCATTGTCTACAAAAATAATTGATAATTTTCTTCCAAATGGACCTTCCAGAAAGGATGTTTTCAAAATATTCACTTTGAAACTTATTTTCTTCTTGTGCCCTTTTGTTTACTGCACGAAGTACCATGCATTACAACAACGACAACAACATCAATAGCAATTACAACAGTGAACACTTCAAAATGATTAAACGACGAACATCGAATCAAGGACAAAAACAAATATCCTGTGGCAAAGCGATATCATTGAAGGCAAATAAATTCATTGTAGCTCAACCCGATTGAGCTACGGCCACACTTTGTGAAAGATACACACACACACACACACACAAACACGTATCTCCACACAATGCAAACGTAATTATTAATTGTGGGCCATTTTTCTCGAGTCTCATTATGTTTACACGGAGTGCGGCTGAACAGAACAAACAAACAAAGCATTCGCAGGACACAAAATTAGAAAAGAATATTGTTTTTGAGCACAAAGATCGCAAAACGTCACGAAGAGTTCCACGCCCTACGGTGACGCTATACAGTAACAACAACAACAACAACTACAATACAAAGTAAATTCAAGTATTTCGGAAAATCTTTGTTTTTCACAAAAGATTTCAGATTTCTGGGAAAAATCAGCGGACTTCATTCAAAGCGAAGGACTCAGCCGCAGACGACACGTGACTCGTTCGCCGAAGCGTATTACAAGCATGTTAATAATCATTGCTTTTGATTTTAGCCCAAATTGCTAAGGTTTTGCTTTGTCTCTGCTCCCACGAAAATTAATACACTATCGCTCTGGTCATAAAAGAAAGAGGGAGAGAAAGAGAGAGAGAGAGTATGCAAGTCCTTTAAAGTGTGACGCACGTCACACGGCACTTCTAATGACAACTGATTAATGAAGTGAAGGTAGGAAGTGTGTGGAGAGCGAGAGCGATTACTGATGCGACGAAGCCGGAAGTTGAGGTGCGGAACATATCCCCCCTCCATACACACTTTAGCAAGGACGGGCGGGCCGCGAGTGGCACTGCTTACACCCAACCGAAAAACTATTTAAATTCTTCAAGCCCGAGCGAGAATTCGATAAGGCTGCCCCGCACGATATCACGGAAGCGGCGCGAAAGTGAAGTCGCATGGAGGCGTTTATCCTGTGGTCGTTGCGGCTCACTGGTCATCGTTCGCTGGACCCATGTTAAGCGTAAGCGTTGTTGTCGTCGTCGCCGGCGGCTCTCTTCCTCCTCGCTCGTCTCGAGGTCTTTTGTGTTGCCAGGCTTTTCTAATTTATTGCAATTATGCGACGAGCGTCATGCTGACACGTGCAGCCTCAGCTCTGTCAATGATGACCACTGGGCAGTCGGTAGTGACGAAGAATAAACGTCGATAAACAAAGAAGCAGGACAAGGACAAGCCACGACAACGATGACAACGGCTCTCAAGCACTGACCGCCGGGCGAGTCCTTTTAAGCAGGGGTCAGCAGCATCAAGAAGCTACTAAGTGTCGAAAAACATTGACGATTTTTCTCCTCCCGCCTCGCGCCTCTCACTACAGAAATGCCTTCGAGGTGGTCTTAGCAGACTATCAGGCCCTAAGGCCGCAGTATTGAGAGGGCCTCTTTAGAACCCAGGGAGAGAGGCCGAGTTCTAGATCTACAGAGAGAGTAATTTTTTTTCTTTTAACGAAAGTATATTATATATATTTTGGAAAACTTTAAAATTACTGAAAATAATGGTAACATTTCTTCGTAAAATATTTCTTTATCTGAGATTAAAATAGAAAAAAGAGCAGAATTCAGAGAGCTATAATTCAGAGACCATATTTCAACCCAGAAAAACTTTTGGAAACATGCAAAAGGTACATAGTACCTGATACACTTCGGCTAATCTTGCTTTTGGTAAGTCATAAAATTAATTTGATGGCTGCTAAGCGTTACTACGGCCTTAAAATTATCATTTTAAAAGATTAGAGAGATATTGGAGTAAAAATGACTGCTTTTGTAAATGGGCCTGGGCCTCTACGTAGAGCCCGCACTGGCTGATCTGGTGCATTCGTCGCCCGTAGAGCGACGACCATTCTGGCAGCATCCGCCCGGTAGATTGCTCTCGGCATTGTTGTCAATAGATAATGACATTGTATTTGTTATACGACGGCACGACGGCATGTCCGTCCATGCAGTCTGTCATGGAGTTTCCATTAAAATGGCGAGACAATCGCACGGACCAACGAAAGTGATCGATGAGCCTACAAGCGGATGGCTTTTGTCGAGTTGTTTTTGTTGTTGATGGACATTTTATATAGAGGATGTTCCAGTATATTCATACACCCACTCATCCACACACACACACACACACCATTGCTCATTCAACATTCATTCATTTTGCCAATATAATTGATATCCTTGCGTTACTTGTTTTTAACCGAAAAATGGCCTGCAAAGACAGCCCGCTTGTTGCTGTTGTTGTCAGTGTAAACAGAGTCTGTCAGTGTCAGTGTCGGGCACGTCACGGCAGCTGCGTTCGCAGTGCAAATTTAATTTAGTTAATTGAAACAATTTGTTGCATCTCGCGTCCGAAGCGCCGCGACGAATAAATTGATTTTTCGAGTGCGTTGTGCGGCGTTGTTGCTGCTGCTGTGTCCAGAGTGTGGCCACATTGTTGCAATTGTTGTACACTGATTGATAACGGATCTGAAAATATGTTCAACTGAGCTTTTTGCTGTTATTGTTCTCGCCTGAGGTCTTTAATTATTTCTAAAAATAAGTTGCACAAAATAAAATCGACATGAAACAAATTCCATTTTTTAGCACTGAATTTTCACGACAGCGAAATTTCCAATTTACGCTTGAAGCCTGACCGGAAGAGTTGTCAATTTATGAAATTACGAAATTGTTGGCTGTTTGTTTCTCTTATTTTTAAATAATGTTAATAAAACAGAAAAAAGCGTTAATAGAAGGAGGTTCGTTAACAACTGCTTCCAAGTTGCCACACCTCAATTTTATATGCCACCATAACGCTTAATAACCATTGCTGCGTCGCTGAAATTTGTTTATTTAATTTTAATGTGTTTAATTTTCATTTCGAAAAAGCATTCGTGCATCAAAATGCAAATTCGCAATCCGTTTTCCGGATTTTAGAGGGCGAGTGTGTGTAGTGTAAAACCAACATGGCTGCCGGCGTCGAAATTCCCATGAAGCACGCCGTACGGGGGCGTCTCTGCCAGGCGGGTTGCCGGTCCACCGGTTCCTTTCTGTTTGTCTTTCACTTTGCGCAGCATCTCGACTTATTCAACAGTCGTTACTCGGCTGCGCTTCAAATAAACAATAGCAGCATAACAATTATTCCAACAACAACAACAACAACAACAAGAACAACAACAATGTGTGCCACCGGCAACAACGCAACGGCTTAAGGCTCCAACAACAAGAGTCTTAACATAAACAAAGCAAACTTTCGAGTCCTCTCAACGCGGCCGAATTCTGCAACGACAAACGGCATGCATTTTCAATACAATACAATTCAGGAAAGGTAGTTAGAGGGGGCGGTGGTGGGCGATGGTGGGGGGTGGTGGGTGGCGGAGAAGCAGGAGTGAGCAACGATTTTGGCCAGTTGACCAAAGGAAGAGGCGGCCTGCAGCAAGCCGTAGGTGTTGCTGTGTGCACATAAAAGTGACAGTTTGAATGACAGCTGACAGTGCGTCTTTGTTGTAATCGCTGTTACTAGTGGTGGTGGTGGTGGTGCCGTTGTTGCTGTTGCTGTTGTTGTAACTGTAGGTGTTTGACGGAAATGGTTTCTACAGATTATTGTAACAAAATACTTGCAACATTGTTGTAAAAGCCTCCTCCACGTCGTCCTCCACACACCGACGCTGTAATAAGTTGTTTTTGTTGTTGCAGAAGGCCAGATGACGAGGAAGGTGTTGAGAGACTGTCGGTATGTAAAACACTTTAATCGAACTATTTTAATAGATTATCATGCTAATACTAACCCTGCCCCTTCGAAATCGTTTTCACTATTTTGAGGCCTCTCTCTCTCTCTCTTCCTCTAGCCGTCTTCACCTGTCTGTCAACTCACTCTTCGTCGCATTCACGCATAGAGTTATTTTCTAATATCATGCAAGTGTTCATAGTAATGCGATCTGAACTCGTATGTACGAGTACTTACAAATTATAAGAACTAACAAAAAATTTTCTTATAATTTGTTCATTTCTTTCAAGTTTTTTTTGAAAGCATAGTTTTTATGTCTCAATCGAAGAGTACGAAGCCTAAAACCTTCAATTTTCATAACAATTATGTCGAAGAAAGTGCGAAATCCTGAGCAGCTTGAGAAAGAGCATGAAATAGGAGCAGCGCGCAACCGAATTTTTATGTTTAACAGAACGGAAGCGGAAAGACCGACTGACTCTCGAGCATTATTAACGCGTCCACAAACTGGAGCTTCATCCCTGCAGTCATATTTTGCCACAATCAGCACTTCCCTCCACAGCCTTGGCCGAACGGCCTCAATGCATTGAAGTACGAGCAATTCCTTAGATTTCAGGAAGCGCAGTACAGTAAATTCTCCTTGAGACGCCTCGACGTCTCAAAAGAAGGTACTAAAAATTAATGTAGCATCAGGTCTGAGATGATTGCGACTAAAAGCCTAAATCTTGCACCAAACAAAAGCAAATCGACATTCGCCGTCTTTGGCGAGGCTTGCGCAAGGGCAGCGAGGCGGCGGCAACGACAAGAGCAGCAACGCCCGCCGATTGTTCGCAAGCAAATATGTATGTGTGTGTGTGTGTACAGAAAAATAAACATAAAACTTTATGATTTTCCTGACTGACGAGTATGACGCCTCAGCATTAAGCAGCCTTTTACCAGTTCATTCTTTCGTGCATTTGATTTTTCGGGACGCGTTGAAACATATTTTATTTGATCTTTGGCAGAATCGTCGTGTGAAGTAGAGAGAGAGGAAAACGCATAAGGGCGGGGCTCTCGCGCAATCAATCGCCTCGCAAGCAATGAACCACGCACCGGAAGTGCGAACTCACTGCTGCCGTTGCTCCGGGCTGTTCCCGGCCGCAACGACATTGCGAATTTATGCGACTTCAGGCCATTTCCATAAGTTACAATCTATCGATTTTCGACCGACATCAATTCCTTCGAACATACTCCTAGTTTTTGCTCGCCCGCACGACGCTCAGAAGACACCGAACATGCGGTATTCGGGCCAGTACAACACCGGGCCAGTCTTACTCTCAAGCGGAAGTACAACAATTGGCGAGGAAATAATACTAAAATGGAATTACCACTCGTTAAGTTTCTGCTGTAGTCGAGAAGTTTTTCATTCTTGATTAAATCTTCAAGTTCTTTGGCATTGTCTGAGGACGAAGAAGAGAATGGCGCTGACGCTGACGACGATGGCGATGGCGATGGCGACGATGACATGATTGGAAAGGATATTAGTTTGTTGTTGTTGTTGCAGCTTTTGTTTTTGTGACATGTTTGTTTGCTTCCTTGAACCGACGACTGGACACACTCAAGTGCCGGAAATGGAGAAATTGTAATGATTATTGAAACGCAGAAAGTTTCTCGTCAATGAAATTAAAACAATTGACAATGTCATTTTCTTTAATCCTACAAGATTAAGTCTTAAGTTGGTTTATGTGGGTGTAGGTTTTCGGAGCGCGTTCACCATTTAAAAGCAGGACCGAAAGAAGACTTCTACTAAATACGAGCACAATTAAGCTTTCCAGAGAAATAGATACAATTTTATGCTATGATTTCCTTTAAATTAACATGAAAATGAAGCCTTTAATATTCGTAATGCAAGACAATCTAATTTGAGGTCACGGTTTTCTCTACTCGGTCACTTCACTTTACTCTCAATAAAGATAAGCCCTGAAGAGAAAAAGCTTTGATAAGTAATCAAAGACCAAGAAAAGTTCGGGTTATTCTCTTCATCAAATGTTTATTATTTCTCATAATGGGTTAATGTTAAAAGTAAAGTATTATTCTTCTTAATTTTTGGTAAAACGGAGGGAATTTCTTTTCTTTTGGTTGACGCATAAAACCCATAAAAAACCCGAGCTTCAATTGATTCATATCACTTTGGAATTTTCTCGGCATTTCCTGCTAATTTCGTTTGAACCAAACCACGATCGCATTAGCTTCTTCAAACCTTTGACTCCACAGATTTTAATGGCTCAAACTTTCCGCGCCTCCCGCTTAATTATGCAAAAGATACACGGTTCCTTTCAAAAGAGACGGCATTAAAACCACAGACGGAGCAACAAATGACAACGCGTCGTATCACATCGCATCACTTCCGCTGAGCCCAGGATGTGCCGCTGAATCAAAGACATTTTGTACGGAGAAGTCGTAGGTATTCGTCAACTCGTCGTCAAGTCATCAGCATAATTTGCTGCAACAACATGTCTAAATTATTTATTAGCTTTTATGAGCTCCACCACCACCTCCTCCCACCCCCCCCCCCCTTTCCCACCCTTTCATTCGTTGAACTTCATCTTCTCTTCTTCAATGCTTGTTCCTGTTGTTCGTCGCCGTGTCTTCATTAAAATTTGCTCATAAAATGTTCGTCAACTTTTCGCATCCGATAATCTGGTGCAACTTGTTTAGTCGCTGCGCCGCAGTTCCCGGCTGCCGGAACCCACCGCGCCGCCGCCCAACCCGAAACAACCGAAGGAAATGTGTTTCTGGCTTTTCATCAAAAAGGATTCAAGTGTCTGATTACACTTGCGTCGCCTTGCGTTGTGTTGTGTTGCGTGGCGTTGCGTTGCGTTCTGTTGCAAGGATATCACATATCCTGCCGCCGTCAGTGAAGTCTTAAGCTCGAAAGATGAAATTTTGCGGCTTTCCAAGAGATGCCAACGTGAACGGTGGCTGCTGAGGAAGCATGCAACGCCGCATCCTGTGCTCATTTATATGGACTACCTCCCCCCGGCGCCCTCCCTCGCACGTTGCGCTTAATACCACTTTACGGAATGACATTTAATATGCAAAGTTTCTCTGGTTGATGAGGTTTTTCATGACTTTTGTTGATTTTATGTGGCCGCTGCAAGCAGTCGGAGCTCGCTGAAGTAACACAAGTTTCACCAACGGGTAGCGCGGTAAGCGTTGAGGTCGTAATCTTCAGTGTTAACAGTTGAGGCTTTTGGGAAATTGATACAGAAGTCCTTCTTTGAAAAATTCTGGAATGAAAAAATAAAATGGGCAGAATATTTTTATGAATTAGTTCAATCGTGTTCGATTGCATTCAAAAATTGATTCGATTTTCCGATTTTAACCATAAAAAATTCCATTTCCATTTAATTTTCTTTCCATTTGTTCCACTGTGCCGGTGCCGGTGACGGTTTCGGTCCAATTTTAGGGATAAACAAAATATGGGTTTTGTGTGCTCGCTTGTTTTAGTTAATATTGGGTGCTATAAATACTTGACAACATGGGCCAACGACAACGACAACGACAACGACTATGACAACAACCTTAACAAAACAACGCCACCAGCGCCACCACCAACAACAGGCAGAGAAATAACCAACTTCGTTTCGGTTTCTGCCGTCTTCAGGAAAGCTCTCTACTCTTGAAATTCTCGTGATGAAATCCTTAAAATACTCGTATATACTTTACGCCAGCACAGTGGAGTTGTTGTTGTTGTTGTTGTGGCTACTTCGAATACAGCAATAACAACAGGACCTTTTGTTCGTCATGTCCTTTAAAATCACGAATACAATCACGATGTTTCTTGCAGAACAAAAAGGGATCACCGCAGCTTGCAAAGTTTTACGCAAGAAACTCGAAATCGTAAACATTAATGACCGTTCTTTAGCACTGAAGAGGGCGTGCGGGGTCAGAAGAAGAAGAAGATGATGGTGCTGATGGTGTATTGGTTTAAAGATTTGTGTGTGTGGCCAATGTTTAGAGATTGCTTTCGGCCGCTTGCGTCGATGAATTCGAAAGCAACAAATAGGACAATAACGAGAGCGAGTCCTTCCTCTGTGAGGCCAAATTGACAGAAGCAGACGCACGCACGTACACCCAAACATACAAATACTAACGAACACACGGCTGGCCAAACAAAGGAACCGCCAAACTGAAGCTTAAATTAAATTCCGCGTCCGTGTCGTCGACGTGGTTCTGGTTTACCCAACAACGGTGAATTTTCGGATCTCGAAAGAGGCTACTCCGTACCGGCCGAAGCGCGCTAATAGCCTCGAATGGTTTAGTGCCGGTCGCAAAAGAGCTACTTTCAATCGCCGAATTGACACTTTGGGGTCGTCTCTGTCTGGGTTGGGGTTGGTCGTAGCGCCGCGAAAGGTCGGCAAGTCGATTTGGACTGTGATTGAGCGAGTGGAGGAACGCTGTGTGGGCACACGGTGGCACGGTTTTCTATTTGCCAGGCTAAGCACGCAATTACGATCGTAAAATTTAATATTTCCGCTTTTGCCGAGCGAAACACGCTAAATGCCAATTTATTAGCTTGTATTTACGATAATGACGACGCTGCTCTCTCGAAATGTACAGCGCCAGGTTAGACAGGGATTCACTTCAGGCTCAACTCAAAGAGCCTGAAACAGGAGCACTTTTCCGGCCCACAGAGAATTTTTTACGTCTTCAAAAACTATACCGCTAAGGCATAGCTTAGTGTAACTGCGTTTTGTGTAAAACAAATGGGACCGACCGTTCATTGTGTCGAACAGAATTTTTAATACTGCTTGCAATCATTTTAGGAATTAGTTATTAAGAGCGGAAAAGTGGAAAAATTATTACTTAAGCAGTTCCAACCGACCCAATCGATGGTTCGTTTTGTTGGTATATCTCCGATATGCTCGGAAAGGTTCGATTTGCTGAAAAGTCCAGAAGTTTAACCTCTTTCAAAATGTTTGTGTACATTTTCGTGAAAAGAGAGTTTGCAGTTTTCTGTGTAGCGAAGTTTTATCTACTATACTTTCTTAAAAAGCGATTGCGTTTGGCCCAAAGAAGCTTTAAATCTATTTGACGCGACGGTAGTGCAGCGAAAACATATATCATAGGCCGATTATCCCCAATATTTTTTTTTTTCTACTCTTTTTCCATACCTGTCATTGCTCTTAAATCGACCTCGTGTCAATCTTGTCTCGATCTTGTCTCATTATATCGTACTTTTACTGCGAAGCGAGTACAAAAGTGACGCCCCATGTTCACTAATATCTTTTATATCATGTGGATACTCTTTTGTCTCCCTAAAAACAACAACAACAAGAATGGAACAATTGCCATTTTTCCTTTTTCACCATCAAAGTGACCATTCCTCAAGCATGCAAGCAATTATTTCATTTATTGTATTATTCGAATATCCTTGAATGCCGAAAAAGTGCTATTCAGGGACTTGGGTCCAGTCGCCATTATAAAGGAGATTGTAAACAATGGTTAAGCAAATATTGCAAAGGGCTAAAAGTGTACAGTGGTGGCCACTTCCCAAAATTTTCAGGGTGGCAAAGGGTAAATGATGGAATAATTGGGAAGCAGTGCGAGTGCAAAAGGAGGCCGACTACTGCGGTTGGCAGTGATGCCATTGAGCCTGGTTTTAGTACAATAAATACTATTTAAAGTGTCTTGTGCCGACAGAGCTCAACTGAATGGTGCATGCTTTTTGTAAGAAAATCAATTAAGCTTAAATGTTTGCTTAAATGCCGAAAAGGGAAACGGCTACGGGTGTATTTACTCGGTGACGCATGTAAAGACCGGAGACGAGTCTGGGTCAGTGTAGCCACATGCTGAAGAGAACGATCAATCCACAAATAATTTCATTAATTTTGCAAACACGAAATTTCAAATGGTTTTCGGTTTGCACGACATTAAATGACACCGTTCGAATCATTGTTGCTGTTGCCACTGACCATTTATGACCACTTATCCTTCGTCAGACTCCATCCGGCTGTAGTTTTGACAGCATTTGTCAAAACTATTTCTCTCCGAGTTTGAACAAAAAATTTAATTAAAACTTCGTCACAGCACGAGATCCTTATGGTCGATCGGTCGGTCGGTGCCCCAATAAATGATTGCCGTGTCGAGTTGATTGTTGTTGTTGTTCGTATGGAGTTACATAATTGGAAAACGCTCACTCGTCACGCTCTTTAAATTAAAATGCCATTTAAGAAAAATCAATTAATAGCAGTTTTTAATTTTTCCCGAAAATTGTTTTCGTAGCACTTTGCGATCCAAAAAAATACTCCCATCAGAAATAAACAGAAATTCATAATTAAATCTGGAAACTTAAGTAGTTCTCGTTCAAAAGCGATGTCCCGCCGACAAGCTAATTGTTTTGTCTACCAGAGTAGCGGCGCAGATCGAAATTCTTCGAACTGAAACTCTTGATTTTTCGGAACTGCCTCCGGAATGCCGCAGGCGAGAGCATTAGTCGTGTGTCAATTTTCAATTCTCGAAGGAAAGCCGTCAACCCGTGCTTCATTATTGATTACTTTACTAAATGAATGGGCTGGAAATTGATCTGCGTTGGCAGGAAACCTTTAATTTTTCAAAACTCAAACTTTTAATAGTTTTTCCAAACCTTAACAAAGCAATCAATTTGGCCGTAATTAATAAAAACATAGCAAAATAAATGATGTACCGGCAATGAAGAAGAATTAATCTGGTGCTAATAGTATCGCATAAACAATAGAAGACACTAAACATACTTTTGATTACGGTCTTATTGAAAGAACCGCTTATGGGGTTAAATTATATACTGTTCAGAGATTAAACCTCGTAACCACTGCTCATTTATCATAAACTGTGCTGGAATCTCATTCATCGCTAACCAGCCATAATCTCAGAATCACAGTTCAATTAGTCTCACTTTAAACCAAATGCTCAAACTCCAGTTTTTCCCATAAACAAACGGCATACATCACTGAATCTTTCCTTCTCCTGGTTTCTTCATCTCCCGCTCCCAACCCTTTGCTGATGCTTTCCTCCAACCAGTTAACAACTCAACCAGCATAAAATACGTTCATTCTTCATTCGAAGAAAACCGCGACACCATGACGCGGCGAGGCCAATGTGACGATCCCAGAAGGTACAAAAATATCACCTCGTTCAAATTTGTTTTTTCTTCTTATTTTTTTGTCTTCTTTATCAACGCGGTACACAATAATCCATCATCCTGAAAAACAGCTCGAAGAAGTCTGCCGGTTCGGAAACTCTGATCGAATCCATCAATAAAGCAATAAAATGTCCAAGACGCGAAAAGAGACCGCACAGCCCAAAATGCCCCGGGGACACTCTATAGAGCATTCACATGGGAAATTTTCGCTTTCAGTTCGGTTTTTTTATAAATTGGAAAACGTCGAGAAAAGGGTTACAAGAAAGTCACGTTTAACACGCGCATGAAAATGTGGCCACCACAAAAACAGGGTAACCCAGGAAGGGGTGACGGAGAGGGAACATACTCGTACATCAATACTTTCCAACATAGAAAAATTTTATGCACGCGATTCCTCAATCCTTCGCGTTGAAACATTATTAAAATTAATGGATTGTTTAACGCGATGGGCGTTGCAAACAACGAAGCTGTCAATCTTCTCTTCTTCTTCTTCTTCTTCTACTTCTTCGATTTCTTAGTCCCAACACGGTTGCACGTCTTTTCAAGCAAACATTTCCACATTCAGAATCTTTGTATGCTTTTTCCAGAATGGTCTGTATAAAAGATGTGACATCACAAGCATTCCGCACAGGCTCTGGCATGGGCTTCGTTTCTTCTTTGCTAAGAAGAAGCTTTTTCCTTTTCAGTTTGCTTTGCGTGACTGCCGTCTGGTGGCCGGACTGTCATTTCGACTGTCGCCGCAGACGGCTAGATGTGATTTGTCTGAGGAAATTCGTTAAACAGCTCGAAGACGCGATCGATCGGTCGATCGGTGACCAACCGACGCAGCCGTCCCAAAGCGACCCCCTTCTGGGCGATTGTCTCGGCTGAAGGCTGAACAGATCGATTCATTGCTCATTCCTCGTTAATCGTGAGGGTTTTCTGTTGTGATGTACTCGCGATTTATTCTGGGTGTTGCCCATTTTCGATTATTCTCGGTTTAATTAATGGTTACATTATGGATCATCGGGAGCATTGAGATGCATTGCTTTGTGGGGAAAATTGAGCAGGACTTTGATTGATATCAACTTGCTTGTCGTTGATGCACCATGGTACCTATCAAGTATCTGTTGAATGCTTTAAATGTAGCTACAGAAATTCCATTGATTGTTTGATGATGCTGATAACGACCGGATTGACGATGATCTTTTTTCTAATCTTTCAAATTTTGCTTCAGTCTGAGTTAGTTTTTGAGAAAGGACCGAAAGAATTTTATACCGTAGTAATCATATTTTTAATCATGTTTTTTTCAAAAATTTTTTGACGAGCTGGAACTGAATTCAATTACAAATTTTTGTCATTACATCAGCTCTTCGAGTTATCCTAACCTCAATGTTTGGGAAACATTGCTTTGCACTAATTTTGAGGTTAAGTTACCACGCTGGTTATGTTACCCAGCAAAGTTTCTTCACAGAATGGAGAACTGGGCGTTATGATGTCCGAAAGTACTTCTTTCTTCTTCTTCCTCACTACCACTCTCTTTATTTTTATTAAAAAAATCTATCTGCTGAAATTTATTGGTTTAACTTAAAGTAAAACATAAAAAAGCGAAGAATCGGCAATGGATTCTTAATTGTGTACTTGATCCCGTATGTAATCATTTGAATCGATCATCAAAATCGATTATCAAAAATCGAAATCGAAATTTAACCTTCTTTGTCAGATTTCTCAGAGAGGAAAGATGTTTAAGCCATACGAATATAGAGATTTTGAAGGTGAATGGTAATCATATTTATGTCTATGGCATGAATTTCCGTTTCCTCCCAATAGATTTGATTTCAAGCGATGACTAACCTCATCAATGAAGGGCAGTTCTTTCGGAAACTTGTTTTATGAGGAACATAACAAAAATGTATTCTCTGTTAATAGAATATCTCGAAAACCAGCGGTTTAAAAGCAATTTCGAAATCGGAGCGATTAGTTCCATGTTTTCGAAACCTGAATCAGAAGGTACTCGTATAATGTGGTTTCTAGTTTAGAAAGTCTGCTAAATTTTGCCAAGTCGTGAAATGGACCGAGCCAACGCTGGATTCCTTCAAAATGTTTCTTTCAGCGCATATTTCAGTTTTCTTCTTGGAAGAGTCCATCTATATCTCGATACTGATCGAATTTTTCCCAATCCCTTCCACGGTCAGGAATTTCCGGTGGCTCTGCCCAACTTATCCAACGCATTGGCCAAAGGAATTTAAATTGATTTCCGTGAAGTCGGATGCGGCGCGCTTCCGTTAATTGCAGTGCAATGCTCGAGGCTCTAATGCGTCGGCCATAAAAACTGCATAACGTGCGAAATGGGGGACCATATCGCCAGTGTTGCCATATCGACGATGGGCAGTCCGGCAACGTGGAATGCAATAAAACGCATTGCTGCCTCCTCACCTTGCTCGCGTTGTTCGCTTTGCTCGCTTTGTTGGTTGCGTTAAATGTTAATTTGAATTTACGTTTACGACGTTGGCGCAACAACACAAACAACGACGGCCACTGGACTGGCATTGGCTGTCAGAATGACATTTCCTCAACATTGTCTATGGCAGCCGGCCTCGCTGTGTCTTTGTGTTTGTGTGCTGTGTTTAGTGCACGCCTGCTGTAATTATTGACAGTCTGATTTCGCTCTGTCCGCGTGAAACGTCGTAAAATTTAATGCTGATTGTGTTGTTTTTGTGCCGCGCGGCCGTTGCAATAGTCCGCTGCACAACAGATCGTAAATTTTCGGCTCAGTGACGGAGGCAACCCATCACGCCTCTGACAGGTGACAATGAGTCATGCCGGGCTAATCTTCGAGCACTAAATCATCTTTAAGATTCTAAACAATTTTCAAATCTTTCAAGCTCAACTCTTTCGCGCTGAACTCTTGCATTCATATTTTATTAACACTAGACGGTATACTCGTCGATGCTGTTCCTTCAACTCGGTCCGGCTGATTACCGAGGAGGTAATTTTCCTTGAAGCAGGACTTCATTTGATTACTATAATTAAGTTGTGCTGGCGTGCAGCGAAAGAAGCCCTAGATGAGTCTCAAGCAACAGAAGTATTCATCACCATGAGTCCCATAAAAGTCTTCGCTTCGTGCCATCAGCCGTCGTCTTTGCCATCAGCTGGAATTAATTCATTCGGTTTAATAAATCGCGGCACATTAAAAATTTCCGCAGCTTCATCGTGAACAGCGGTCGAGAAAAACCTCGCCGGCGAGGAGCAGCGGAAATGAATGAAGCTTGAAACTCCATTCGCTCCGAGTACTTCGAGTGCTTCATTAAGTGTTTTAGCACCATGTCCTGCCACTCAGTTAATCATCCGACGCGGCATCAAGTCGTCCTTGTAGATGATGAATTCTATATAAAACACCGAAGCATCACCTGAAGATGCACCCACACCACCTCTGACTCTCCAGTGGCGCACAGTTGCCTTAAAGTACGCACACCCTCTTCCAAACCCTCCCCCTGGCGCATTGAGCCAGCCTCAGCCTGTTGCCTGGCTCTCACAGGACTTCTTTCATGTTTAATTTAAATTGACTTCTTTCGGTCGCTCTGCCCGCCCCGCGTTTTACAAACACCGCGCAGGAAAACTTTTGCTAAACTAATCAAAAAGCCATGAAAAACGTAGAAGTTTTTATTTCCTTTTGTGGGTGTGGCGCTGCAGATGCGGCGAGCACAGTAATTCGCCCAAAAGCAGCAAAATTTTAACTGATGAATTCTTAAGTAAGTCTTTGGCTTTTCTTGTTGTTGTTGTTGTTGCTGTCTTTTCCTTTGCTCCTCAGTGAAATGCAAGCAACAGCGACGCGGGCGAAATCATTCCCGCTAAACGCAAAGGAATGCAGCTCATAAAACAAACAAGGAAAAGGTATGAATTTCTTCCCCGGAGCGCATTTGGTTGGTTGCTAGAAAGGGCGGTGGCGTTGGGGAAGGCATCGCTTAAATTATGTTCAAAATGCATTCTGCGAATACTTAATGAACCGTCGTCGGACCAGAGCGGGCAAAAGCAAGCTACACTTACTTTATGAATTGGTTGAGCTGAAATGAGTCTGGATGGCACGCGGTAAGCTATTGCCGGGCAGGTTAGATACATTTTTCATGTTCTCATCGAATTTTTATATACTCTTCCTTCGGGATATAAATTTTGCAATTTATCTGAGAGTTTGGAAGAAGTAAATGAGCTTGGATGGAATAAAACAACGAAAGAAAGTAAGAAAGAAAAAAGAAAGTAAGAAAAAACCGAAATAAGCTCGCTAAAAAACCAGCTAAACCAAGCAAATTTAAGTACTTTTTATGAACACAAATTTTTTGGTCGAAAGTACTCGGAAAAGCATTGAGGACGGCCGATCCTTGTAGCGACTACCTTTACGTCACAACCTTTCGAATTAAATTTCAGTAGAAAATACGATCAGAAGTATTGCGAATTTATTGATGCCGAATTACGATAAGTTACATCAGCAGTCAATCGGTCAATCGTGTCTTTTGCACAATAAGGTCGCGTTATTTTAAACATCCGGATTGTCGGGCAAATTCGTGGGCCAGATTTCGTTGTAGTTCCTCGAAACTCTTCGCAAAAGTGTTGGCAAGTTTTTAAGTTTCTGATTAAGATCAACCAAATTTTGTCGACACTTTACATTCGTCTGGTGTTAAAATATCTGAAAAATGTATCATTATTTCATTAATATCTCGTTCCTTATCCTTTGTATAACTTTTATTTATTTTTTCAGTAATTTCTAAAACTTTCATCCTGAAAGCTGCGTCTTTAGTGTCGATGTACGTTTAAATTCTCATTTTGTTTTTCTTATTATTTCCACTATCGTCTCTTTTAAGATCATCGTCCCTGCTTAAGAAATTTCTCTGTGGAAACATTTTAATAATTTGTTTCCTTTCTGAAGAAAATGAATTCTGGATAATGTTATTTTGTGGCCAAAATCGTGGCAACCACGCCATAAGAAACAGTTTCAGTTTCAGTTTCAGTTTTTTTTCATATTTTTGTTGCATTTTAGCTTTTATCTAAATAAATTGAATTTCTTAAGCAAGAAAATTTAGAAGCTTGTTTTTTAAATGGACCGTTTCTTTTCATAAATTCTTTCTGCTGCTGCTGCTGCTGCACAAAAGCAGTTTTCAAAAGCACAAAAACTTCATTTTTTTCGCAAAAAAAAAGCGCAAAAGGAACATTCAGTTCCGTTGAGTTGAGACTGAATGCTGTTGAGCTGGCTGCCGTCCGGAATGAAGTTGGCCGCATTGAAATTCATTTCCTTCTGCGTAGTGGTTTTTGTACCTGCTACGACTTCATTCTTGCGTCTGTTGCATGCAATCAATTTGCGCAGCTGGAAGCGTCAGTAGAGGACGTTAGTTTAGCAAGTTTAGGTATAACGGACGGAAGGGCAAACAAGCATCGACAGTCAAATTGACAGTTAGGCAAAGTGATTTTTTTTGCCGAGAGTGAAACTTTAAAGGTTTTAAAAAATGTGAGCAAAAAAGCATGAGAACCAGCATGCATCGAAGAAAATAGAAAAAACAGGTGTAAAAGCTAGAAATGAAATGCATGCAGAGTGTTTCTTTTCCAGAGCAACAACAACAACAACAACAACAACAACAAAACAACAGCAGCAGTAGCGAAAGGAATAATCAGTAGGGAAACGTGTCACTAGCTGTCATCGTAGCTTGCTGGAACTGTCATTGAAGCACAATGGATTTAACTGCCGTTGGTGTCCCTTCCCCTTTCACGGAGTGTGTGAGGACCCTTGTGGTCTCGGTGCCCTTTTGTTTTTCCGGAGGTTTTACAAAACTTCGATTTTGCGGCACTCATTTTTGCAATCTTACTCAAGAACGTGAGGATTTATTTTCATATTCACAGAAATCCGTCTTTCCGCTACTTCTTTCACACAATGACAGCTGTTATTGTGTCGGTGGTTGTGATTGTTGTTGTTGTTGAGGGAGGGAAAAACAAAAAATCGTCAGTCAAACTGAATATAAATCAGAAGAAGGAGGAAGCACAAATGGATGCAAGTTTAATGACCTACGATAATGAGTAGGACTCCTTTAAGTGAAGGAGTAGACGGAAAAGGAATCAGTGAAGAGCGGAAGGACAAAACAACTAAACTAAGCAGTACGATTATTGGCGTGATTGCATTTTAAAAGTTTATATTAACCCTAAAACGATCTTCGGGTAAATTTTCGCTCAATTTCGCTGCTTTTATAACTTGTGTTCATTCGTCTGGCGCCTATCGTTATTTTTCACCCAAACAAAGTAACTTATGTTTGCTTTTCTTCTAAGAATCGCATGAGGGTTAAGGAAGGCCTTAGAAACCTGATGGCAATTTCCATTCTATTTCTATGAATGGACTGCTGTCACTTTTTCAATTCCGAGCAGCGCTCAGAAACAAACAACATGCAAATTGGGCTCAAATTGGCTCTAATCAAGTAACTCAATCCATATCCATTATCGAATACAATCGGTCCGCCTTCAAGTCGTCCGTAATTACGTCTTTGTTTGGTATTTGTTTCTCTCTTCTCCCCGTTCTTCTGCTTCTCCGGCGCCTGGTCAAATAACACGAAAGGCCGCAACAAATCACGGCAATAATTGCGATGATTGCGGTTTAAAATTCAATAGAGCGAGAAAGGAAAATCCTCATAAACTAACTGCGAGTGCAAGGCTCGCAGGACACACAGAACTTGTAGAGTCGGCACGCAGCAATCGCAGGACACGGCTGTGAAACGCAAGACCACTTTTATTGAGTACGGACGGCGGCAAAGGCCACGGCGACGATTGCCAACAATTTGCGAGCGTATCAAAAGCAGCAGAGGGGAGGGGCAGCAGCGGTGGGAACGATGTTCCACGACCAAGTGGAACGACCAGCGCCTCAATGAAGCTCGTGAAGGTGGCCGGTGAAACGAGGACACTTTGTCGCCAGTCGCGTTGTTGCAGCCTGTTGATTTTGAATTGAGCTATTCTGTGAGACGAGACGCACTCCGCAATAATTACCACTACAAAATGATTAAATAAGAAGGACGCCAGAAGGGGGGAAGGAGGAGAGAGCGGCCAGCGGTAATTGTCTATAATGACAGGCGTTAATAGTGGCGAAAATGAAGTCACATTTTACTGACAACATAATCGACAACGCTCGAATGCAAAGCAGTCGTAGTAATTATGAGGCAGCCGCAGCGACAAAAGGCGGAACTGCACCCACAGACAGAACCACGATCCGGGCCAGCGGAAGGAGGGCCGAGGCTTTGAAAGAAATGGAGCCGGGAACGGGGTTTATTCAAAAGAAAATCAAGCAACAAGGAAAAAATATTCGTATTGAAAGGAACATTTGGTCGGACGAACGGACGGACAGCTCCCTTTAATAAACGAGCATTATTTGCCGGCAAAGAAAACTTTGCTTTCAAAAGCATTTGTGAAATGCTTCAATGCATCCTCATTTTATTCCTGGAGATGGACTTTTTTTAATGTCGTTTCGTAAATTCAACTAAAAGATAACAAACTTTGTCGACTCAATCAATTTGTTGCCGCAGTCCTCCGGTCATCCACAGCCGGAGGAATGCTTAGAACATTTGCAAGTACTTCGTATTTGGTTGAATGGAGTCGGAAGATGCTAAGAATTTATGAAGCAACTCAATAAATGCGACTCCCAAGCTCCTACCTCTTTGCCCCGCCCTTACGGCTACGATTTTTCATCGTGTTCTTAGCCTTTATCAGTAACAGAGGATACCATAAATACTCCCAGAGTTATATTGACACTTTCAAGCCAACAAGTTAGTCAGTCCATCATCTCAACATCAGCATCTCAAACAGTAACTCCTCGCATATTTTTCCTGCCGTACGTAATTCCGAAAGCATTGTATGCATTTCATTATCCTTACGCTTCAATAGTTTCCGTCGTTGCGGGACAAGGCGGCAGAGACTGAGAAAAGCCGGACCCAGCAAAGTTAATTTAACTTTATCCTTATCCTAATCCTTGTCGCATCATGTGCCGTCGAAATGTTTTATGAAGTGTTTGTCGTGAACTTCAACGAGCAGGTCCTTCAGATGTTGGGCTCGTATGCAAATAAACGGAACAAAAGGATATCGTGCAGCGGGCAGGATATGCACATCATGTTTATCTGAGTGAATGGAGGACCTTTTTTCGCAGCTGTACTCAGCCGTTCTCAGTGAACCGCACGGCACCCAACTTCACTCGATTACATTCGATTCGATTCAACTCCGGTCGTGTTCCGTTCTGCTTTGTTGCAAGGAAGTGGCGAGGAAAAGCTCGGTTCGCTCGGTTTTCCATGTAAATTTTATGAAGTTAGAAGTTTGCATTTATTTAGTCAAGGCGTTTGCATTAAATTGAATTCGGTCGATGAGGTCCTGTGCGCAGGTCGAAGGAAGTTAAGCGGCCGGAGGCACTGCATGGCTGTTCCCACGTGCGGATGTATCGAATGCAAATTAGTGGAGTGCCCACGAGTAGAGGAACAAAGGTAGTATTGGTGTTGTCTCAGCCGACGATGATGGTGTTGGTGCAGTTTCTGTGCTAATGCCGAAAATAAATACTTTGTTGGTGAGATGTTCACTCTTTGATAAATTATAGTCGATTGCATATATTATAAAAATAGCGCCATTTTCGAGGTTTTTGCTTTGTCCAAGACAAAATTTAACATTTACGTACTCAGCACGAATATTTTCTGAACCTCAATGTACGAGTACAATGGCTAATACACCGAACCACAGCGCCGCAGAGTTGCCAACCTCTCTAGGAGGAACCTATGGAACGTTGGTTTAAGATTTAGAGAGCTAGAAGAGCAGCAACCTTTATTTTCAATTTCGAGATTATTCTCTAGTGATATTCGAACTCTCGAACTCTCGAATTTGTGTATAAATAAACAAATTTATCTTACCTCTTTCTGTCATTTTCTTCAACCTTATTTAGGGCCAATTTGACGATGTCCGCTAAAGTGCTAAACGGGACTTTCAAACGTCAATTTGTAAGAGATTTTAACGTTTGAAGGTCCCGATTAGCACTTAACTGGACATTGTGAAATCAGCTCTTAATATAAAATGTCATTAAATTTGAAGAACTATTCCTTGGGATTGTGTAAAAACTTTGGCAACCCTTTTTCAATTGCAGAATCAGCGTAGATATCATCTCATGATGCGGCAATATTAACTCAGTAACGATGAATGCTCGTCTCTGGAATCATTACCATCATCAGTGAGTGGACAGTCGTCGTTGTCTCTGCGGATAGCTTGGCAGTGGCTGCAGTTGAACGGGAAGAGGATGGGTGGACGATTGAGTGGCCGCCATGATGGAAGTTTCCTTAAACGCGATTGTGGTCGTAAGTGGCCGAGAAGAGCGGCAAAAGGATATTTCATCAAACAATTGTTCGGTGAGGGGCTTAGGGCGTGGACGGGGCGGGGGGGGGAAGGGCGGTGGGGTTTATTGTTATTCATTAATTTTAATGTTTACACAGACAGACCGAGCGCACGTAGACCGATACCGTCTTCTCGAGCACGAAGAGAAATGAAAACGACAAAAGCGAAAGAGGTTACGAACCCTTTTTCTCCATTCATAACAACAACAACCACAACAACAACGAAATAGCTTATTTGCGTAATGGTCTTTTTCCTGCGGATAACAAAATAACAGACTATTTCCAAAGTATTGTCGGTTGATGGTCGATGGTTGTTGCTCTTGTTGCTTGTGACTGTTGTTGTTGCTGTTAAATTCGATTAACGAAATTTTATACGTTTTTTAGCACCAACCGAGAGCAACCAAAACTTTCCCAAAAAACACTTTTACATCAATAATTGTAAAAGGATCGTGGCTCTGCCTCTCTCTCTCTCTTCTCATTTTGGGTTTGTTTGTTTAAGTGATTACCCTTTCATTGTTCATCCTGTAAGTGGTTGTTGTTGTATTGCATAAATTTCCAGACGCACCTCTTTGTTTTTCTGCTTAATTGAAGGCGAGAAGGTGAGAAGTTACCCGCAATGAATGACTTTTTCCTCATCCCTGACCCGACCTGATCTCTTCAAAACCGACACCCATGAGAGAAATACTTGACAGCAGGATAACATCGTGGATGCCTTGAATATCGGCAAGCATCGGCGAGTGGTGTATGCGGTAAACCCATGAGCAATCAATCATTGCGTCCATTTGAAACGGTACCTAATCTTTTCCAGGAAAGCTGAAGCTTTTTTCTCCCTCTTCGACCTCACTGCAGAGACATAATTTAAGGTTTGTTGGCTAAATTTAGAAAATCACGACATCACTGACATCATCTTTGAGGTAGAAATATTTAGGTACGTAGAAATAATTCGCTAAGAATGAAATGATGATGTCGTTGCTACTCTCACTTTTCCCGTTACCAAATTATGTGTTTATCCAACAACAACAGACATTTTAACCGATGCCAGAAACTATTGTTTTTTCAAACACTGATAATTTTATCAACTCCGCAATTAATAGTGTTTCAATTGGCAACAACAACAACAACAACCACCACAACTAGTCAAACATTTTCACCCGGATCAATCTTGATCCTTTGCGACAGATCACGCATGTCACTAATAAAAGCATTCCATAATTATAGCGTTGCCATATGGTCATAATAACAAAATAACAAATATTTAGACTAATTATTGTTTAGAGCCTTTTATTATTGCCCTGATCGTTGTTGATAATGTTATTATTTCACGCCCACTCAAATTGCGAGATCTTGAGCGCTGGAAGCTTGTCTCTGGCAATTACGTTCTACGGTCTATTCGGGCACACGAAGGTATGCTGCTGTTGCTGCGCAGGGTAATTATCTTGGGTTGGCGGGGGGTGGGAGATACCAACAGTGAGGCTGTCCACTATTAGGTAAATACAACCACAACCACAATGGCGACAGCATCGACAGCGGTGCAGAACAGTCGACAAGTTACATGAAAGTGACTTCAAATGGACAAATGCAACAACAACCAGAGTACGCTGTCATCTTGCGTGCCCGCATCTACAGCGAAAAACCATCCGACGGACTCTTAACTAACAAACAAACAAACAAACAAACACCCTCTCAAAAGAATGAATGACTGAATGAAGGGCGTAACGACCGATCAGTGCCCGATGTTCGAAGGTGACGTGACGGCAATGAAGCGATGCGATGCGATGCGATGCAACGGACGAGATTAAATTGAATGCATCCCAGGACCGACGAACCACCAGAAGGATGCCAGGCCACGACGGAGGTGGGTGGAATGGTTTAGCAGATGTTGCGCAGGTGTTTCCATTATACAAGAAAAATACCTGTATGACGTAGAACAACTGGAGACCACAGCAACAAACATAATAACAAAGCGGTCCAACCATATGTTTGCGAACTTAGTCGTTGATGCGTGAAAACTGTAGAAAATTAGAAAAAAAAATTACTGATGATTTTATTTTATTCTTGAAAAATTTATTATGTATTTGCTTTCAGTTGGTTGGTCGATACTTTGAAGGGCGCGAGAAGGTAGACAGGAAGGGAGGGAGATGGCGGGCTTCGAAGCTGTCCACAACTATTTCATGCTGAGTTGCGCTTTTCAAAATTTGTTGACTCTGCTTTCTAAAATTAATTTTTCATTCTTCGACAATGGAAGGAAGGAAGGAAGGAAGGAAGGAACAGAAAGAATTTCTCCAGATTTCTAAATTTTTAATGAATGTAATGGAAAAACTGCGGTTTTCAAAGTTTCCAGTTTATTTTTATCAATTTCCGACATAAAATAAATCTTAAAAGAACATAAAAATTTCGACTAATTTTTAAAGTATAAAAAATGCAATTCTTCCATAATCCCATCAAGTCCAAGCAACCCGTAAAATCGACAAAGCGCACTAAAAAGGAACAAATTGTTCCCATGAAAATTTCAATTGTATAAAAAATCCTTAGGCTCTCATTTCGATTGAGAGCCGAGAGTTTGTCATTATCAACGCTTGTCTGCTGGATGTGTTCGTTGTAGTTGTCAAGAATTGAATTGACTTGTGAACAATTTTGACAGCTCACTTGAAAAAACATCCCCAGAATTGAGCAGGAGGCAGCAGCAACAACACTGTTCTCTATCAGCAGCAAAGATATTCTTTGGCACAATTGTTTCCAAGACCGAGCTGCTTGACAGCCGGCTTTAAGAGATTTTCAATGATTTCAACAATTTCAATGCTTTCTAATCGCGCTAGTGTTTTTTTACAAATTATACTTACTTTACTGGTAGCTAATTGTTGTTGTTGTTGTTACACTTATTGCCCTCGCGTGGCATTCGCTCAGCATTCGTTTCGGATACCAGTCGGCCCACCATCGCCTGTCAGTTGTTACCACGTGTTGCATTCAAAAGTGAATTAAATTTAAAATTTAAGCGCACTCGTAAAAAATCCGCTTGTTGTTGTTTCCGCTCTTCCGCCTCACGCAATGACAGCCATCGGTAAGCGAGGGCGGAGAGGATGGTGCTACCTACATTGTACTGTCTCCTCGTCACGGTGCCACTTGGAGTGGCACGCGCTCTGTGCACTCCATTCGGGAAGCGGGCGTCGAACGCGTGCTCGTCAAGCTTCGAGTGGAAATAATTTTAAAACTCTGCCGCATGAAACTTGCTAAATGTTGGTGGTACTCGGTCTAAATGCCAGAAAATGCAATAAAAACCGAAGCTTTTATGCGAGTGCAAGGCGACGCCATTAAAATGGATTAATTAAAATATGCATGACGAATTCATAATTGCGCAATCCATCAAAATTTGAGATCATACCGAACTCAGCGAAGAAATTTTAACTGGGCTCATTTCACTTAACAAAATGATCATGTGAACGGGAGTGTACGCGAGTGCGTGTCTACCAACATGTCGTGCCATTTTACGATCTCAGCCAGCCAAGTCCGAGTCCTGCCGCGGCTTGTCGCTGTCTCCGAAACTTCACAATCAAATTTAAAGTACGAGTAATAATAAATTTATATGGCGGTTTAGCAACAACTGAAAAGCACTTACTAAAGATAAAGACAAAGACAAAGAGGCGAAGACAGCAAGATAGAGACATACGACACTCTAGAGGTGTACTCACCATCGACACAGACCCAGTCGGAAAAGAATACAATCCACAGAAAGTGTGGAAGCGGCTGTTGGTAAATAACAACACTTCAAAATTTTATAGAAATTGTTGATGTGGTCCATGATATAAAATCAGTAAAAGAGGTTTTAGGAAATCTCATTTATTGACAAGTAATTGTTTTATAAGATCTTATTAGAGCTTTATAAGCTCTGTTTTATCATCCCTTTATCGTCCTCAAAAAATGTGGACTTTTGTGGACTTATATTATCTATAAGTCGTTGAAGGAAACTAACTTTCTGATTCGGTATCCACAAAACAGCACATTCTTCACAATCTTACTTTGTTATTTTCGGTTTTTTGCTGATTGTGCCGTTTTGTGTATACCGAAAAAGCATGTAAATTAATATTGACCAATTAAATTTTTTCTTTTTTAAGAGCAAGGAATCTTTTCACCAATTCAACTTTGTCGAAGGCATTTTCAACACAGGTTATGGATGTTATGGTCGCTTATGGTAATATTCTTATGTAGTAATATTATTGAATTGTATGTATATATACGGTGTATTTTCCACGAATGGATTTCTGCATTCGAAGAATTCTGTGAATTTTTCTGACTGGGTCACAGTAACTCTTTGCTGAGCACATCTTCGTTGTCGCCGTCGTCACTGGCGTCTATGTCTATTCCTCTCTCTCTCTCTAGGTATGTATGTGTGTTTATGTCACCGACTGCTGGAGTCATAAAATGTTCTCTTGTCAACTGCATGTCATCAATATTTCAATTTAGACTCCATAAACAATGGCACGCATGGCGCATTTGTATTTAGAGAACAAACCAAGCCTATGTATGGGTTTCTGTGGGTTTGTGCGTGCGTGTGTGTGTGTGTGTTTGTCTAATATAGACGCATCCAATTTCCACTTAAACATTAATTGCGCAATTTTCTTTCCGTCCGCCGAATGACAGCGATTAGTTCTGCACGAATAACTTAAACCAACCAACAAATGAACGAACGCACCAACGCTGCTTTACGGCATTGCCAACTGTCTAAAACAAAACAATATTTACGTTGCCACCAGATGACACTCGCACCCATACCTGGACGCACACACACACACACACACACACGCGCACCTGATGCTTTTACTATAGTAAACTTGCTTCATTTGACCGGGCTGGGCCTAGATGGGCCGGGCCGGGCCGGGCCGGGTCGGGCGAGCGAGTGTGCGAGACACTCGAGTAGCAATCATTTCAATTTTCTTGATGTTACGTCGTTATACGGCACTGGTTTTGTTTGTTTTAATGAATTTTTACGCTTTTGTCAACACATTAATTAAATATTGGCATTTGTTGTTGTTACGAGTATTACGAATACATTCTTACATCACTTGAGTACTCGTAGTAGTGATTATTATGGTAGTGAAAGATTATTGGAGGGGAGAAGTGGGCGGAGAGAAGGACCGCAATGGAATTTAATTTAAAGCTACAAATGAAATTTATTTGCGAATGACTTTTGTACGCAATGATCGCATTGTTCCTTTTCCACCCAAAGCCCTTCAACAAGATAGTTTATGTCTCATGCTACTCTTCTTTCTATTATTTATTTTCTTCCTAACATCTAGCTTATTTAGGTTATTTATGCGGAAAGCAATCACGTTTAAGATTTGTACTTGAACACTAATATTCAAAATAAATTTGAATGGCTTTAACACTTCATTCTTAAAATGCATTCTTAAAATTGTCTAACATTTTAGATTAGAAATTAAGATAAACTGACACAATACAAACATGGCATTTGACAGATATTCTCATTCAACATCCTGAAGGTACTTTTGAATAAATCCTTATAAGCATAAGTTTCAAAATAAATAGTTTTGTTTCGACGAAAAAGCCTTCAAAGAATCGGAAATTTGCACGCAACTGATTAAAACTTCAACAACTTTCTTGTCGTCGACTCTTTCGCACTTTTCCTTTTTCTTGGTTTTTCTTCTATTATTGCATTCTCTTCCGAACTAATTGACATTTTTTGCAATTTTTACGAGCTCATAAAAACAAGTAAGAAATGAGTGTCTAGCTGTGCATGTGTATGTATGGATATGTCTGTGTTTGTGCGTGTGTGTATGTCCGTGCATGTAATAAATAAGTCGTAAAAACCGTTAAGTCCTTAAAATTAAATTAAAATAAAATAAAAACAAATAAAATAAAATGCTTTGATAAGTAGAAAATCTCCACCAACGACAACAACGACAACAACAAAAGCAACAACAACAACAACGTGTAAACAACAATTCAATTGAGGCAGCAAATAAACTGGTTGATTTAAGTCGGATGCCACTGATATACACGCACGCTATCGCAGGCTGCCACGCCCACTGCTGTCCTCTCTCTTTATTACCTTCTTCTTCTTCTTCGGTCGCTTAATTTAGCCGACCCGCCATCATTAAAATAAAATAAAAAACAAAAACAGGCAATTTTGTTAAGTTGTTAAATGATTTTAACGATACTCTCCCATCAACAGCCACTCCCTCTTCCCAACAGGCTCGTCCAACAATGTCTAACTTCGAGCACTTGAAAACCCTTTTTTAATGTTGTTTATTTTTGTGTACGTGTTAAGCACAAACTCGCATCGTACACACTTAAATCATCAACATCGCCACTCTCGCACAACACACACATAAACTCATATATAGGTATGTAAAATAAATAAAAAGGACATATACTCCGATTGAGCTTTGGCGTTTCGTGGCATCTTCTAAAGAGCAGGAAGTCGTCGGTCTTTCTTTCCAGCTGTGAAATTTGTCAGAAACTTTTCGAACGGAAGAATGGATTCAAGACTTCTTGAAAGCGGAAGATGGTCTTTTTGTTTTGCTGTTTGTATTTTTCCGGGGACCGCATGAAGAAGCGCGCAGGATGTACGTGTTGTTGACACGTAATTGCGTAAACATCAGCAAAGTGCGCACTGATGTCTTGAATATTGGTCCGTGCATACACGAAAAAAATTACAAACGCTTGATTTAAATTACCTTTAAATTTAAAATGCATTTTTTGCCGTGTATGTACTATACTGTGTCACTGTAATTTACACGAGGAAGAAAACCAATGTTGTCTCGTTGGCATGACTTCAAGGCTCTTTTTATAATGATGACTTCTGTAACTCTTTTCTTCAGTTCTTTTTGCTGCCTCAACTCAGACATGATTTCAATTTTTAAGCAAAGTTTAACTTTTAACAAGAGCGTAATCGCGCAATCGCTATTTCGTGGATCCCACTCACGTTCTCTTCCATAACCGATTGGCTTTGTCATCCAAGAAGGCTTGGATGATAATGGCTTTATCATCCAACAGCTTTGTTTCGAAAGCATCACAACTCAAAGCTACGAGTGTTAATGGCTTCATAAGAACCAGCTGTTGCTGATTATTTCTGTTATTTGCACCATGAAAGTGTCCTTGTTTTCTCTCTTTCTCAACAAGTTACATCGATTGCCGTCGATTGATTCGAGAAGGTATGCTTTGGTCGGCTCAAGGAAACAACGGTTTCGCACATGACCATAGGTGGGCACCCGGAGTGTCACCCACGGGCCGCACATAAGCACACTCACTCGCATATTAAAAAGGAGACGAGCTGTTAATGCGACTATCTTGGCACATTGTCATCTGACAATGTTAGAAAGCCATTAGAGCAACCGCCTTCATTGTCGTCCTCGTGGTTGTTGCTGTTGTTGTCGTTGTGGAGACCTTCCAACCGTACCCTGCCACACACTCTCTGCCTGGTTTGCACACAAACAGCTCAAGCGCCATAAATGGAAAATTTATGCCGTCTCCTTCACTCACCCGGCCATGCTCTTTCATCTTTGTGGAAAGGTCGGTCGAAGAAATCTCTCCGCTTCATAAATGAACAAGTGCGTTGAGTGGAAGTGACGTCACCGGCCCACACACATGCTGCTACATCGTGCATATGCATGAAGTTGGCTGCACAGAAATTTTTGACAAATGATTCCAGCGAAAAGCAAAATAAAATATAGCAAAGGGTTAAAGCGTTAGACAGACACGCTCTTTTAGCTCAACTTGGGCGACGTTGGCCACACACACGCTGGTGAAGCGGGTGAAGCGGGTGAAGGGGGGCGGGGCATTATTATTCTATAAGCATAAGAGCAGAGTGTATGTGATCTGTCAAAAATTAATATTGTTTCGGAGCCATTGTTTCCGGTTGGACGCTTACCCCAACCGCATCCAGGCCGGATCCAAGTCGCAAGACTTTTCTTGTAGCCTTTTTCTTGACTCAACGCTTTACAGAAAGGCGTTGAAAGTAGTGGGCCGCGCATGCACACATACGCCCGCACCAACTCACACACGGACACTTGCACACTTCGCACTTGTCACTTTCATTCCGACAGTTCGGTTATTATCCTTAAGTAACCGTTCATGCATGAGAAAGCGAAACGCTGAGACAAAAAGCGTAACGCCGAAGAGTATGGAAACAATTAATTATTATGTCATATGAGCCGGTGACAGTTTGACTAACGAGGATGCAAAATTGTAGAGTAAAAGTGAATAGCGGATGGTGTGAAAAAGTGAGAGCGGTGAAGAGGGAGAGAGAGAGTACGTCTCGTAGGATTCTCGTATAAGGTATGAAGGAAGCAATTTTAAAGCATCAGATGAAAATCAGAACGGATGAGAAGTCCGTATAATAAAGCATTCGACAATTGAAATGTTATCGATCAGCCCTTTTTCGATTATTGTTGTTGCCATGCTTTTCTGTTCGCGCAGAAGCGATTCTTATTTCCATAAAGAACAGTCAAAAGCCAATAAATACTGCTGCTTCTCGCTGTTGGAATCCAACCTCACTGATTGCTCCCCGCCATCACTGGTCGATTTTCCAGTTCAACCTTGGCATTCAAAACGACAATCGACACGTGCTCACTGCTCCTTTTCCTCCGTTCAGTTCCTTTCGCTTCCTTCTAGCCTTGAAAATATTTCATGGTCAAGTTGAAAAGTTTCAGTACAATAAAATTCAATCTTTGACTAAAGCTGTGTATCCTTGAAACAATGTGTTTGCTAACCCAACAGGATACACTGTCTTCCCGTCCTTCACATTGAAATCTCTCCAAGCAATCCTGCGAACTGCAGGAAACGGTCACGACAAGCGCCGGGGAAAGCTTGTTGGTCGGACGGATTGAACGAAGTAATTTAGAAAAGCTGCGAAGTGCTCAAGGATAATCAGTGCTCGTGGGTGTGAATGGTATCATTATTTCCAAGGTCGCGGTGCCTGACAACAGCATTTAAAAACTGTGAATCGCTCACTGCTATCGGTTCAAGTTTAAGGCGAAGGATATGCGAACAACTAACCTACAAGTACGTTGTCGAAGCAGCCTGGAAAGACATCGTTATCGAGGAACGAAAGAAGAAGAAGAATAAGAAGTGTGGCAGAGAGTTTCTGAAAAAGCTTTAACCATAACAATTTGATTGAAAGTATCGTAATACCGTAGGTGTTAGTTGAGAAAGGAGAAAAAGAATTTTCTCAATGAGTCAGTCGTTCCCAACTATTACCAGTATGAATTTTGAGGAGAAAAAAAATCGTTTTTACTGTTTTATTGCTTCAATGGTTGTATGGGGCTCATTGGCCCAAAATTTGATTGGGATAGTTTATCCCGTTTTTTCCCAATTATATAAAGAATCATTCTGTGACCATCAATCATTCTGTATTATATGGAAAAAATAGAAACTTCATATTAAAAAATATATTTAAACGAAACTTTTTTTGCATATTTATTTAAAGGTAAAAAAATTGTTCACATATCTTCGAGGAAATAATATGTTAAAAATCCATGCGCGAAATGGGCCGATTTTGAATGATTTTGAACGATATTTACGTGGGTATATACTGAGCATGTGAGGGTTAAAGCCCTTAAAAGTTGGTCCTTAAAATAATCGTATTTCGGCTCTAAATGCCAAAAGCCTTATAAAAAGTTATTTTAAACTTTAAATTTTAAAGTTAAAATTAAACTTTTAAAATTAATAACATTTTATAAAAAAATTTGAACTGAAAAGAATGGCACTTAACTAAAATGCACTAAGAAATATGCCATTTGATAGCACTCAGCAAGAGCTTTCATTTAATATCACATACGGTCCCCCTCCCCGCCCTAAAAGTCACCAATCGTAACATTTTTTACACCATCGGAAAGATATTCGTTCACCTATTCTAAACCAGAAAGCCGTATATAAATCCATCCACGTTAATTATCCTAAATTTCTAACCCAAAATTTCACTCTTGCACTTGAAGTTACTTCGCCAAACCTTCGTGAGTTGGTAAAAGTTTTTTAAAAAGGCAGTAAATCTGAGTTGACTTTGGTGACCCGGACCAAAATGTGGCAAAATATGGCTTTAAAGAGTGATGCTTACCACAGTGTTGAAAGTGTAACAAAAAATGGGGGAAAATGGGATGATCTTCTTTAGAAATAATCTTCTGCAGGATTTTCTGGATGATTGATAAGAGTTATATATACATATTATATATGAGATCTTTAAGCGCTCTTAGACATAATCGATGGAAATTAAAGAAATTAAGGACACCTCCTCCGGAAAAGTGCATTTTCAATACAGACGAATTTCGGCAAATGTCACTCGTGAGCATCACTATATATAAAATATATACGTATGAGCGTACGCTGGCCCTGAAATTTTCCAACTAGGGGGCTGTCCCAAAAGGAAAATTCCACAAATAAATTAGTATTTCGTGGTGATTTTCCATTAGTTTGGAAAACACTGCTTTAAATTAAATCAGAAAGAAATTGATTGCAAATTTAATGAGCATCGAAAGCAGCTTGCTCGATAACTATCGTTAGCTCCTTCGCCCTTCACATTAAAGGAGGTGGTTTCCCGCCGCGGCATGCCTTTGGTTTTCCATAGCAACGATAGACCAAACCGACGACCACTCTCTCTATGTTCTCCTCATTTCTCCTGATTTTCCTCTGGAGCATAAAGCTTGGGCGATGTTCGAAATTTTCGAACTCCCAACACCACCTTTTGTGAGGAATTTTCAGCTTGAGGGCCAAGGCAAAAACTAATTCCTTGATACCTTCAGTGAAAACATTCCACCCCTCTTTATAAGGTCGCAACATCGACACCCCTTCGAAGCGTTGACTCGAAATTTCGCTCGCCGATTCTCCGGGTCTCTTCGAAACTTCACCCTCGAACTCGTGTCGCTCTCTCGCTCCCGAAACTGAGCTGGCTTTTGTCGTTTACCTTCACGCTGCCCTTACGGTTGCGTGGTCTGAGGGTTGCTGCTTCCGCGTCACTCCCAGCGGGTGCGACACGGCAGCGGGGTGGGCTGATGGCTTTCGTTGCACCGAGTTGTGCTGTTGCTTCCGTTGCATGCGTGCGAAGCGCTCATGGCGGGAACTTTTATAAATGTTTCAGACGCAAGGACTCGCCAGTCAGTCTTTCAAGAACCATTGAAACAGAAACAACGCAGTTGTTGCAGCAACAAACGAAACGCAACGCTACGAATTCCTAGATGAGTTTTACGTACGTACGTATTTTGTAGCGTTGGGTCAGTCACGTGGTCACGACCTGACTGAAATTTTCTAAGTGTCGATTTTGGCGCCAAACTTTGAAATTAACTAAATAATTAATGTAGTTAATATTAACAAGACTGAATCGTGTGTGATTTACAAGAGTTGTTTTAACAAAAACAAATTATTGCTAAAAAAGAACGTTTTTTTAAGGAAAAAGGAAATCTTTCCAAGAATTAATTTGTTCAAAGAAAAGTTGAAGAGATGGCGATCGCTTACTTTATTCCCGATCAAGCGAAATTACTTCGACGCCACGGTGACGGTAGCAATGATCAGAACAACAACAACAACCATAGCAATAATAATAGTAATAGTAGCAGCAGCAGTGCCTCTTCCGACGGTAATCCGCAGCAGCCGACGACGGCGACCAACAGCAGCAGCAGCGGCAGCGGTAACAATTTTCATGCCAACATAACGATACCACTGAACCCGTTTGCACCGCGGCACGCCTCCAATGTGGGCTGCTGGGAATTAATAACACAAGTTTTCTGTTACGCTCTGCGTTTCTACAACGAGAGTACCAGCAGCGCCAGCGCCAGCGGCAGCAGCGGCAGCGGCAGCAGTGGCGGTGGCGGAACCACAGCCAACAGCCGGAACCACGGCGGTAGTGCGAACATGCCGCTTATCCACATTACCGTAGAAATAAGAGGCGTCAATAGCGGCAGCGAAAGCGGAAATCCGTCGGCGGACAGCGAGCAACAACCGCCCACGCAAGCGACGCCCAGGCGAAAAAACTAAAAGAACAAGTTTGTAAGAAAAAATAAGCAGGTCCTCGGCATGTACAAAGTAAAAAAGCACCGACAGGACTCAAGAAAAAGCTCAATCAAAGCGCATTGTGATCAGATCGGAAGAGTTTGAAGCAGCAGCAACATAAAAAATCCAAACGAAAAAAAAACAGTAAAAGACACAAAAGCGGGAAATTGCTAAATGTGATGGAAACGACTAACGAAGCAGTCTATGTTTAAGGTTAAGTGAATTTTTTAGAGAGTAACAGTTTTTGAGGTCGACAATTCGTAACGGTAACGGGTTGTATTAAGAAAATCGTCTTTTAACTTCTTACAGCAAAGTGCCACTTTTATGAAGAAAAATTAAAGAATTAAGTGAAAAATCGTCTTTACGTATTATTTCATTTTTTCCGTTGTCATCTTTTTTATTATTGAATATTATTGAAATCGTTGAATTTCCTTGCGTTAGGTTTTCCATTTCTACAGAGCGAGATAGACTATGTATGGGTAGAGGAAAAGATTTGTGGCAAATCGTAAAAATTTTATACACAAAACTTTTTCTCATTTTCCTTGTAAAAAAGTCTAAACCTTATTATTTTTGTTTTGAATGAAAATAAACCATCGAAAAGCTTGCTTTCGCCGACGCTCTACACCGAACGATTAATCTTTATTGTATCAAAAGTAAGCAAAAAATAACACAAAATATTCACCACTCATTCTTGCAGATATTCCATTGTATTGTACTACTAAACACTTAATTATAATCATAAACCATGTCCGCGGTACAGCAAGGCCAAGCAAAGCGAATCGAAGTGCACCCGCGAAAACAAATCGATCTTGCTGTACCCTCGACCTCGACAACAAACTAAACTTTTATAACATAAAACCTGTCAATGTCAATGTCAATATTTATCTTGATGTCGTATATATTTATACAGCAGCCCTCACAAGCACACTAACGAAGAAACAGACATGCTACAAAATCAACAAAATATTGTACAAAATATTTTAAGTATAAAATATTATCTAAGCAACACATTTAATCAGCATTCAGATTTAATCAGCATAGCGCTAAACAAAGAACTATGGATAGTTAAGAAATATGTATAATCCGTACCAACGAATATTGTCAAATACTACGATGATGCAAAATACAAATACAAATACAATTTTTATACTAATCAACCAAACAACCGAACAGCCACGAATACCACGAAAATTGTACAAGCATTGATTATAAACAGCATTGATTATAAACATTAATAAGATAGATTATTATTTTACTTGAAAACATTATTTTTAAATAAATGAAATCTATGAAAAAAATCTTGAAAATTGTATAGTGTTGTTTTATCATCGAAAAACTCATGAAGAAATTAATTCCTGAGTTCATCTTCAACAATTTCTAAAATTCTGAGCATTTGTTTTCTGCAAAAGACTAAATCGAAAACGTTAAGTATACAATTGAAATTCCTTCAAAAGGATTGACATTACAAAATCTTTACAAAATCACGCCTGCTACAAAATCAAACAAACTTTTTCACTAACTTCTTGCATGCAATACGAATATAATTTTTATACTTTTTTAAATACTTTCATTTTCATACAAACAATAGAAGCAAATTTTTTTAATTTTTTCAATATTTTTTCTGTTAATTGAAGTGTTGATTCTGTTAATAAAGGTAAAAATATCTCAATTTGAATTAATAAAATTAAAAATCCCTTTTTTAATCCCTTTTTTCGTTATCAGCAAATTGTACAAGCCACGATATAATTAGAAAAAAACACTAAAGTCGTGTTCTTCATTCGACTCTTGGACTCTAAATTATTCTGACTGTTTAGAAAAAGAAACTAAATTAATTTTTTTAATTGGGATCATATCTATCATTAAAAGGAATTAATAAAATAAATTCAAAGAAATTTATAAAAAATAAAACCATATCAAAAATAAAACGAAAAATGGCTGTAAAGTTGACACATCGCCGAAAACGTTCCAAAACACAAAAAAATGATAAAATACTCGTATGTAATGAATAAAATATAACATAAATAAAAGTAAATATTGTAAATAAAATAAATAAAATATTTTAAATAAATAAAAGTAAATAAAATAAATATCGATTACTTTTTTTAATTTTTTCTATTCATGCGTTAAATACTTTTACCTGAAATAATTTCTTAAGTTATTTAAAATTTTACTTTTTCAGCATTTTTTGATAAAAAAATTGTTACTGTATATACGAGTGCACTATAAATTTTAATGGGCGTAAATAAGTCACAGAAATATTAAGGTTTTACTTTTGGATTCGTAATTTTTTACTTTTTGTATATTTCTTTTGTTATAATAGCTTTTTTAAATCAGTTGATAAGATTCAATTATTTGCGAACGACTATTATCTCTTCATCAATTTCAAAATTAAAATATTCAAAAATTAATAAATGTTCAGTACAATTTCTACAGGAAAGACGTTTTCTACTTTCTTAATTCTTTCCACTACAATTTCTCGTAATCTACTTTCAAACAAGAAAATATAAACTTTGTTTCAAGAGATATAAAAGAATACATTTTTAATTACAAATTAAAAAAATGAGAAGATTTATTAAATTCCTGATATTATTTCTGAAATATTGTTTGATCCAAAAGATTTATGGATTACTTCAACTGCTCCGAAGTGACCACAGCTATGCTCGACCAGCTTCTTAGCAAAAGTTCCCTTTTTTCTTTGAAAAGGACCAAACAAATTAAATATTACATAATACAATTTCGAAAAGGAATACAGACTCTTAAAAGTATCGTTTTTTCACATTTAATATCAACCATTAAAACGTTTAAGGACGCCACTCAATTGAAATTTATAATTGATGTAGTTTAGGAGATGTCACGCTAAAGTTCCCCAAAACCTGAATTCTGTAAAAAATCGGCCGTCAAATACAGTTGGATTTGGGATTTGCGCTAAAAAATGTACGGCATTTTATACGAGCGCACCTCACAAGGCCTCTAAAACTCGCGACGGGAAGGCGTTTTAGACTATAACACATAACATACCAAAATAAACACCTTGGAATCCATCTTTCGTAGGAGTAATTGGCATAATTTGGTGTCTAACTTGGGTGATACTTCCAAAGGCAAATTTAATTTCTTAATTCGTAAAGGAAATAAATAGAAACCAATATAATAAAAGTATAGTAAAGTACATACTATTTCCGGTACTAAATATTTGGAGTAAACTGTACAACGTCAGGTCTAAAATAGGCCTACTTGAATATTTAATCGTCTTTTTTGTAGTTTAATTAGAAATTACTTATAAATTCCAAGACTTTCTCAGAAACATTCTATCGATTTCGGCAAGAAAAAACTAACTGAAAAAATATTGAAGGCGATTCATTTGCGTTTTGAAAGATTCACCACGATTTTTTATAATTTTTGACGACTATAAAAACTTTTCTCGTGTGGATCTAATGATAACTCATATAAAGCGCACGAATCTGCAACGGATTAGAGCAGGTCTCACCAACCCAAATATTTTCACGGTCCGCTTTGTTAGCGCGTAACGTTACACCGGTCCGCACTTTATATAAACCGGTCCGGCTTTTAAAAAATGTAATACAAATGGAAAGTAATTAAAACTTATTTTTCACATTACGTCTTTTTATAGAATCCTAATTAACTAACTAATGTCAACATTAATTATTGTCTTAATCAATGAGATATTTGTTAAGCCTTTCTTTCACAAAATTTTTGTAAATCTATATTTCTGCTTTATGTTCTATGTAACATTATAGAAATATAAAATCAGATCAACCGAATAATTTAACGTGACGGGCCGGCGCATATTGGCCGGCCAGAATTAGAGCAACAACGGATTAGTGGCATTCGCGATATTGAAATATGATGATATGATATGATATGATATGTTTTTATATTGGTTGACCACTTATCGACATTATTATCCAACTCTTTTTTATGATTGGCATAATCGAGTTATAATTAAATTCAGGGCAATTCTGAAGAAATGCCATTTTAAAGACAATTTCCTTCCGCTGGAATTCCAAAAATGTCGAATAAAGTAACAAAGAAGGCTCCGTTGTCACACGGAAAGAGTTGACTTACGATTTGATGTTATCTACGGATCATTCTGGCAATAAAGCGGGAAGTATTGTCAGCGAAATTAAGAACTAGAATTACTTTTTGTCTCCCAACTTCTTTCATGCAGCCTGTTATAATAACAGTGATTGCACCTGGTAGTTATTTGTCACGTCATATCATTTAGAAATAAAATCCGAACCTTTTCGAGGTCACCTGCGCGGCTCATCTGTGATCAATTTTTTAATAACTAACTCCACATCTGTCACCTCACCGAAACCTGCCCTTAACCCTGCCTTTTAACTCAGCTATTCAGTGCTTGACCCCACGCCTCGATTTGTGCGTTAAAATTTAAGCAGTAAATAAGAACTGAACGCTTTCAAAATTCCTAAAATACTTGAAGGCGTCAAAAGTTTGCCAACACTTACCAACTCGTCCTTATCTCCACACCATTATCAGCCCAAGAGCGAGCGAGAGGACACCCTTCCTCCGATTGCCAACTCGATTGCATTCGGTTTGTTTCTGCCGAAACTGTCTGCCGCACTGACAGCGACTGACAACGCCAGCAATAATAAAAAATTGTGGCGATTTAAAATTCGGATAAGGACTAAATTAGCGCATACGGAGTGCAATTACGACGCGAGCGAAAGGACGAAATTGGTGGTCGCCAGGGCGGCCTTATCGACACCAACTGATCATTCGTTACAGATGTTTGCTGTTTGCTTTCATTTGACTCTATTCGAGATTGGCCTCGCGGCTGGCAGACGCGAATCTACCGAGCTACGATGACTTAACATATTAATGTTTACTGCGCCGTTTGTTGTCATTGTCGGCTGAGTCAGTTCGCTGCGGTTGCGAATAACAATTAGCGTAACCTTTAATTTAACCCTTTTTCATGCTCGTTGACTTAAGGACTAACGATCAAGCGTCTGGTGGTGGTCACTGTGTGCTGGCTGACATATTGCTGTGGCTTCTTATCGACTGATCTAATGACAATGCGTGACTATAGAAGTGATATTTGTGTACTCGTTCATGAATGTCGTCGCCAGAAATTGTCAATTAAGCGGGAAGCTTCTGAAATTTCGCCTTCGTTCGTTACTGAAAGACGACAAAAGCTTATCTGAAAAATGCAAGGGTTTGTCAGAAATTGTGAAATAAGTTTATTCGTCAAAATGTGAGTGAAGGACTTAAATTAGAACCCTTTTGTTGTAAGTTCTGTAGCATAGATTCCTACTTAGTGTTAAAATTTTTTTATAAATCGTGCTGTGTTTATGTACATAGTGCTAAAATCACATTTTTTCCGACTTGTTTTCTTTAATAGCCCTTGATTATGGTTCTCCGGCTTCCCTAATTTTATACCATTACTTTTCATCCCCAAAATGGCCCGTCATTTTCCCGAATAAGACTTCAGTTTCTTTAATAGAAGACGTCAGTACGACATATTTCATAAAATTTTCTCCTAAGTTGTCCTTTTCAAGCTTCAAGTCTTCGAATCCAATAACAAGAGCCTGAGCAGAAAATGATTAAACATAGAAAATATTCCAGCTTCTCTCTCTCAAAAGATTACTTTATTATGTTTAAGGAAAATTTTTGATTTTGTAAATTCTTGCTCATTTCGAAAGCCTAAAATCGTATAGTTCTTCCTGCGTTCGTTTCTGTCTCTTCTGCTTTTAAGCTGATGGATTCACTGAAATTGAATTCCGGCGCCACAAAATCACCAAAGCCGCTGGATCTCTAGCATCCTCTCGCCTGCGATGATGTCCTTCTTAATCGGATTCTAATTTATGCACAAAAATTTGCACGCCGCTTGGCTGCAGAGGGCCGTGCATTTTGAGGAATGTTCCGTCGATGCTGAAACAAACCACATCAGTCAGCTTGAGCGACAGCAAGGACACAACCGGACTAAAAGGATTAAATGCATTCGCAGACTCATTCGGCAGCAGCAGCACTAATTAATCTCGCACACGTCGCCGCATCCTCGGATGCATCGAAGTGAGGTCAGAAGACAAAGAAGAGAAAGACGACCAAATGCGATTTCAAATCAACTCTTCTCGTGTCCGGCGAAAAATGACAATTTGACCGAAACGCAAAAAGGGCGGCAGGAAGAGTGTGGCACAAGCAGGACCAAAGAAGGAAGACGGAGAGGATGAACAGCGCAATGGCGAGTGAGGACACAGCCTTTGCATTATCTTAATTAAACTGCAAAAGGTATTAAATACTCGCACTTAACGCAAGGAACTGCAACGAATGGGAGTGGCAGCAAGAGGCGAACACTTTGGGAGCGATTCAGCTTCTGCGCGAAGTGAGTGAAGAAGATAAACTGCACCCGAGGAATGAAGGATGGAGCTCAGCAGCAGGGGCGGGAGGGGTGGGAGGCGCTAGGTAAACACAACTGCGCTCAGGGCGTTATCCCGGCTGTTGTGATACCCGCCCGGTCCTTAAGGTGGCAATGTACCGATAGTTTTCGATTTATTGCCGGACAAACACGCAACACGGAATCGTGCATACGAGCATTTTTCATGGATTGCATGCAAGCAAATTTCTGAAATTATTTTAAATTGCAACGAAGCAACTCCTCCGCATACCCCAAAGTCTCACCAGCGAAGGCGCTGAGACCAAAACTAAGCTTCGTCGAAACGAAAATCAGGCGATTGCAAGGAATTTATGGCAGCAAGAATGAGCGTCCGGTGGCGGAAGTTGTCCACACGATCACAAAGAAATAAAAACACGGGCACGGTATGAAGTCGGGGAGACGCTACTGAAAGGGGAATGCCTCAACTTCAACGGACGGTGCAGCTGAAAAGCATTTGTGTCCAAAAGACAAACGAAAAATAGAGAGAGAATGCTAAAAAAAGAAGACAAATAATAGCACAGCAGGACATTGACAACAACACGTCCACACAACAACAACGGCGAATACTAATCGTAGAACCAGACCCACGATAACAACAACAACAATTGCAAAAGGTAATTGACTTCATTGGCAACGACTGCTTCGTCCTCGCGTCGGTGCCTTCGTTTACCGAATGCATTCACAGTCGATAATGAAGTTCAATTATCAATGAACGGTCTTGGTCATCGCTCGCCGGTCGGTCAGTCAGTCCATCAGAGATGCCAACTATTCACAAATTGCTAGACATGCAACACGCTGCTGCAGCGACGGCGGCAGTGGCCAGCGCCGGTTCAATTAATCATAAACCCAATGCGAAGACACGCAGACCAGCAACAAATAAAAATCAGTCCTCGATGGTATAGAAGAGCTCGACCCAAGGGGAGGGCAGCAGCAGCAGCAGCAGCAGCAGACCAACGAAAGAATGATGCATTCTTCGAACAAAAGAAAATCCGGTCAGGTTCTTTAGCAATAAATAAATCATTAAAACATCATTTTTTCTACAGAAATCCATGCTCGGGTAAACTGAATCCCGACATTAATTTTTGTGGGGGGCGGCAACTCTTCAATTTCGGATGGGCGTCGACGGAGGTTTTTTCAGAATTTTAATGAGTCTATAAAAGGTTTCTATTAAATTTATTTACTTCGTTAGCTCAACGTTTGTCATTCGTTGCTGCAGTGCTGCTGATGGTAATGCGTTGATAAACTTTTGATTGAAAGCCACCAATAAATTTTGTCGAAAAGAAGCTGGCCCTTCACCTGCCTTCTGTGCATGAAACCGATTACTCTTCAGCGCTCCAACATATTTCCAAGCATTTATTGAACAAAAATATTTAAAGATAAAGCTTGAAAAAAATATACGGCATGAAAAACAAAGAACAAAAGTGCAGTAAAAAAAGGAGGAGTAGGAGGAGGAACACTTAACTTCAGATCATCATTCTTTTCTAAATTATATATGTACTCTTTAAAATGTATAGACGTACGGGTGTATACTTTTTATATATATGTACCTACATTCATACATAAAAGGTATCATGGCCCAATAATCTCAGAACAGAAAAGACGTTCGGATTCGTCTGGTTTGAGAACGATCTAATAAAGTGTTTAAGTTCTTCGTTCGCGCATTATATTTCTATAATACACATTACTAACTGTCCCGCCCTCCTCCGACACTCCAAACCAAACCAACCACATCCACAGAAGAGTATTCCACCTATGCCCTTTTGTGGGCGCATCTAGTAATTAATTCTTAAGTTTTGCACCGAGTTTTTCCTTGTTTCTGTTTTAATGAAGTGCTCTTTAGTACCGCGGTAACGCAGTCGCCTGTTGACCATTTATTTCGGCTCGCGCTGAGGCGACGCTCAATCATTTGTCATTGACAACGTTGGTGACACGAACGGCGAACGGAAGCTCGCCATTTGCAATGCATGCGAAGCGTTGAAGACTGCGACAGATAATGGCTTTTCTTTTTGCTCGCTCGGCTGATTGCTGCACACTTCACACCACTGTTGTCGTCGTCGCTGTTTTTGTTCGGTTGTTGTTGCACCAAAATGTTAATTTCGCCCAATCACGCCCACTCACTGCAATGTTTTGAATGAACTTCAACCTAGCGTGAATGAAAATCTCACGACTGCTGCGCTGCCGAGCTGAGTGATGGACAATAATTAATGAATGCCGGTGCTGGGCGCTGCTCAGCCTTTGCTTGTCATTAAGACGAAGCGTGTGCTCGGAGGAGTGTGAAATGACAACGAAAAGAGCAGCGGCACCACGTGCATCGTGGGTGCGAGGAAGGATGATTCGGGAATTTAATTAAAGAATATTCGACGGAGGAAGAGTCTACTAACTCCATACTCACTTTGATACTCACTAACGCGTCTTCCGACGATCTTGGGATCGTACAAGTTTATGTGTTCAAGAATTTTGAATGTGTGTGAAGTGTAGTCCTTTAAAAGTTGGCAACGCAAGTCATGTTCTGTCGTTCGGTGCACATTCGATTTGCCGTAAGTGATGACGATCATTAATAAAAACTCCTTCAATTAAGTAATTATCCGTAACAAGTACTCAAATCGCTGGATTTCGAAAATCTCTCGTGACTCATAACCATGTAGAGTCACGTAATGTTACGTAATAAAGTCACTTTTATTGATTTCACTGACCGTATTCTTCTTCTTTTTCGCTCATCAAGCTAACGACTAACGACTGACCTAAATTTCAGCACTGGTCTAGTGAGGCTTCTCGCTCTGGCCTTCCCCCGCCCCGCAAATTGATGCACGAACAGAAACCGAACAAAGCAGAAATAAATACAAACATCAAAAGTAAAAGTGAAACGCAATACCTTCACGACGCTGTGGGCGGGGCAAGTCTTTGACGATTCTTTATATACTTTGATGCAACGTACTATTTGCAGTGTTTTGCACGGCGCTGTTGTTGTCGCTGTTGCTGATTATAACTATTCCCGTTGCTTCCTTCTGTAGCCGGTGTCCTTAGCGGCATTGGAGTGGGTAGCGCTAATTGGCCAAGTTAACTAGCTAATACTGTGTGTAATTAAATTTTCCATATTCAACAGAAGCGACTTCGCATGTCACGTGAGGTGACTGTCCATGCGTCTGTCCATGGCACGGATTCGGAGTTGTTGGAGTTTTACCCTGCCGGCTTGGAATGAGTTAGTGTCAGAATATAAACTACGTTACTTTATTATAAATGTCGTAAGACACGAAATCCGATTACGAGATTTGCTAATAATTGATTTTAAGGGCGTGGGCCGAGGTTGTTAACACCATCGAGACCGATTTTGCATGAGCATAAAATAATGAATAAAGGCTGAATAAAGGTAATGTAATCAGGCTCTTGTTTTGATTAACTTTCTAGATGGGTTTATGTGTTAATAAGAACACAACTAAGAGATACAAAGGCTTTGGGGAAAATCCTCTTGAAAATAGAATACGAAGAGATTATGACATACTGTATAAATATAGCACGCAAGTATGTACTAGAATAACGATTTTGGAATCAGACTACGGAAAATCAACCGAGACTTCGAAAGCGCAAGGTTTCTGGAACGACGAAGAATGGGATTGGGGCTGAATTGACTTCGAAACAAATGGAGAGCGAGGAAATGCAAGAGAAGGTGGGAGATTACGAGGCAGAGAAAGTTATAGGAGAGACGACGCACGAAAAGGAGCTTTGCAGCGACAGAAAGGAATAGCAAATACTTTTTTTGGGACATCATACCTGAAATGATTTAGGCACACAGCTGTGCACAACTTCATTGCCACGTCTAAAACGGGCTTGGCGAAAGGGATCCCAAGTCTAGGGCACTCCGGTTCTTATTCTGTTTCTTGTTATATACAATTTTCTTTGATATCGTATTTTTTACCACACTTTTTTTCTTTCTCTTAAACAGTGACCAAGAAGCGACCAGTTTATGAGCAAAAATTTATAAAAAATCTTAATAATACACAGGACAACATAATTTGCTTGACCTAAACCAGAAACCTGCTAAAAACCTTTTCGATTTTTTATGTCTGCGAGGTAAGGTTTACGAGATATCTTGCTCTTAATGGGCAAAAACACATTGTTAAGCTCCCGAAAAAGTATAGTTTGGTTTTTGTTAAGGAAATTCAGCCAAATTTTGTTATTAGTAACTGCTGATTTTTGCCGGAAAGAAAAAAGGTGGCAAGAAAAAGTTGGAAAGTTCGAAAGTAAATCATATTATTCGAAATATTTAGTGTTGTTTCTGGCGATAACCCGCATAACTCTTTGCATGCTGTCCTTAAGTGCATCAAATTAAGTTTATGGAACACAGAAGATCAATTATCATCGTTCTAGGAGTGTACACTGCAACCATCAAAAACGGTGTCGAGAAGTTCATCTTCAAAAAGCCAGCATCAACGACACATGCCATCTCTCCAAAATCTATTTCATTTTGATAATAATTTCTTAATATTTAATATTTTATCATCATCAAACGACGACTTTTTCATGTTCTGGAACATTGAGCCGAACATCTTTCTTCAATCGAAGGGCGATAAGGTTGACATTGTTGAAGTGAAATGTTCAGAATATCTTTAAAGAATTAAAGAAATGATCGCATCTTAACCCATCACTTCATCACACTCTGGCCTTGCTCTATATTTTCCACAGTTACGCAGTTCAACAATTTGTACGGATATTCCCAAGGTATGTTCTTGAGGGCAATGAGTACCAATCGTCACACAGACACATCTATGCCCCGCTCCTCTGCCCCGCAGCACGAGCGTACGTACGCACTTCCACCGACGGAAGCAACAGCAACGAAATCAGGGCGCAACGAATTGCGGGTACTCACAGCGCGGCATTGTCTCAGCCTGTCGCGCTGCTTAGCGCCGGATTAGCATCGTGTGTTTGTCGGCATTCCGGGAGCAGCAGCAGCACGTGACACAAGCGACGGGATCAAAATCGAGCAGAGCGCGTAGATGCGGACTCTCGAATCGTGGAAATCCCATTACTTTTGCCCAACACAAGTTTCTACAGCATTCACACTTCATTAGCTATAGATTTTCGAAGGCGGGTTGGAGCGACATGGTCGCGAAAGTGTGCGAGTGGTCAGTTAATAGGTCAGGCAGTACGGTTGTCCGGTTGTGGACCGGCCGGTCCGCTTCGGGACGTTTGGTTGGCCGCATAGTCAGACAACTCAATTATGTCACTTTGAGCACGGCGCACTCTTTGAAGAGGCTTTTGTCGAGAATTGTGACAAATGAATTCACGTTTTCCATGAAAATCAATTTTCCGATTTTGCGTGACACTTCTTGTTGTACGCTTGTCGATCTTGTTCCCAGCCTCGCTGCTCTTCATTGATGGTAGCGAGCACCAATTGATTAGATCGATTAGTGTGACGCGTGTCTGTCCGCATAGCGGCCGGAGTGACTTTCTCTCCATGCTAATCCCAGCCGAAGAATTGATTTGTTTGGTGCCACTTTTTGGAAAATTAGCACAAGAGTAAATTCTAGCATTCATTTGGGATCAACGGTCAACAAGACACTCAAAGAACGATTCCATGATTCCATAAGCACGCCCTCCTCGTAGCAGCGACCACGCTGGAGAGGTTGGAGGGAGAGGAAAACGCTGGGAATCTCGCTGAATTGATAACTCTTACAAAGTTTATTATTAATGATGGTATTTGTTTAATAATACATTACAAAATAATACATATTATTCGACACAAAGCGAAAGATTATCCGTGTAAATAACAATAAACTTGCTGTAAATAAATAATTGCTAGTAAATAAATAACAAAAAATAGGATTTCTAAATAAATTTATAACGAACGAATCAATCAATGCAATTTACGCAAACTGAAGTCAAAACAAATCGGGGCTACATTCACCGAGGTACCCTCATCTGATGATGCAACGCCCTTCGAATGCAAAAGCACTTAAAAAAACCACGGCAGTTGCACCAAAAAAGGAAAAAAATCACCTAAAAAATTCCCATGAAATACAATAAGAAAAACTCCATTTTTTTCCACACAAATTTCGAGTGGAATCATTCGCTTTTTTTAAAGGTAAGCAAGGCCTCTTGATAAAGCAGCCCAAAGGGTCTACCCTTGACACAAAAAACAACAAAAAACACTGCCGTCTGATACACAAACATTTTAAAATGTTAACCGAAACAATAGCATTTAGCGTAATAAGAAAATCAACACTTTGTTGCACTCTGGCAACAACAAGCATTTGTTGTGTTCACGGACTACGCTCACTTTTTAACCCTTTACTGCTCTGTGGCTGCGCTGCTCCGAACGCGTTAGCGAGCCACCAAGTCGCAAAGCCAACGAAGCATTCAAGCGTCGTCAGTCAAGAGTAAATAAATCATTTCTCTTCGATTAATTCGTTTGCTGACATGTGTGTGTGTGTGCATGTGTGTGGTTGGCATTACCAAGGGTGCCTCGAAGGGTGCCCAAACCTCGAAAACCAAAATAAGCCCAGGCGAGCCCGCGCGCGCGCAACCTCTAACGGAGGGTTCCGCCCGGATGTGTCGGATTTTCGGTGGCGTACAAAATGCGATTTTGTGCGAACTTCTCCCTTCAACCAACCCTCCCCTCCAACCCTTTTGTCCACACACGCACACACGGTAATAAATTAAAACGGAATCTCTCACGTCTAGTGGAATGTGTTCGATTTCTTTTAAATTTTTAAATGTTTTACAAGGTTTTTAAAGCGCTCTTACGGTTACAATGTAGTCGCCGCGTGCAATCGATGTTAAAATGTTGCTGATACTTTCACGGCCCATTGAACCGCGGGCTTAATGCGTCGCAATTGGCACTTGAGAACAGGCCACGATGGCAGGAAGGAGTTATTGATTAATTTCTGTTTTGATATTTTTTTATCAATATTTCAGCAGTAGTTATTGCGAGAAATTTATCAGAAGAAAGAGGTTAAGGCCCCGCCCTTTACCTCAGAAAAACCATCTGGCCATGGATGAATGGTGGGAAAAGTTTGAGAAATGTTTTATTTGGTTTCTGCGTATACTGAAATCTTTGATAAAGATAAAGAAAGACCCATCAAATATTTTGTAGTTCTCGTCGAAGATCAATCGAAATCAACACAAATATTGCAAGCTGAATGCTGTTAAATGCATTCTTGGATTTAATACAATAATGTTTATAATCGCATTCCGAAAGAATGCTTTAATTAGAATCATTATAATTCATGGGCGGACAAAGCTGTTTAGAGCCAGTTAGAAACGTCAAAGGGCGCCCCACAGCCCGCTGTGAGATTAATTCGACCTTCCCAGGAAGCGGAAGAAACTGACGCAACCTCAACTGTCAAATGTCGGTCCTGTCATCAAACGCCAATAATTAATCAGAATTTGCGCGATACCTCTGCATTCTCACGAAGCGCCAATGCAAATATTTGTATTTCTTTCATTACGCAATGTCAACTGCGAACAAAAGGGTTAATGAGACAAATGAAAAAGCAGCAGAAATAAAAAAGTAAACAGCCAGAAACCAAAAAACCATATAAATGACATTCGAAATGTCAAGCGAGTAGATGCGCTCATGAGAACTCGAAGGAAAGTCTCAACGGAAGAGCCCGAGTCGCATCGAAGAGTGATTCCTTTCGTAAGGAATTCCGTATTAAATCATTAATTATGACAACCGAAATCGCGTCTGCGGCAATATAACAACTGCACTCAGTCCACGGTAAACACTCTCCACAACTACGCCTTTGAAATATTTGATGCGCAAGGACGTTTTTGTTGAAAAACAAAAACACGAACAACGATATGCAAATTACAGCCGCCGAGCACGGCCAACTGTCAAAAGCCAATTTAACAAAATAGCACCCAAAAAACGAGACTGGGACCGGAGAGAGACGCACAAAAGCCGAACAAGGGCAAAAAATCACATAATTTTCCAATTATAAATTCATCGAAAGTACATGCCATTCACGCGATCCATGCAGATTCCATCAGTCATCATGAGACGATCACCGCGCTGTCACTCTTTCACGCGAAAATTAATGATTACTCGCAAGAAAACAAAATGTTTCTCGGAGCTCTATTGTTTTCGGGCCGCGAGGAACGCTTGAGGATTAAATTGCGTACGTCCCGAAAATGTGACAATGACTATTTCCTTGATTCGTCTACGTGTGACGCCGAGCTACGTTGAAGGCCACCAAATACGCGTACTTACGTTATTGACGTCTATCGGTGTCGAGTTAGAGCCGCTCGAACCACAACCAGCAAATGATTATCCACGATTGCTTGTTGTTGTTGTTGTTGTTGTTGTTGTTAATGTACGGCGATTTTTTGTTACCCTTTATATTCGGGGTATGCAAATCCGGCAGGATAGCTCATGAAATATGCAAAATAAAATCATCGCACAAACACACTTGCACACTCAATTAACCCGCCTGTCAGTCAGTGTGTCGCTGCTGTGATGCCATCAGCAGATCCGATCGGCTCATCAGCTTATTTTCACATTGTATTTTTTGCTTTCTTTAAATCGGTTTGTGGCAGCATCCTTTTTTGTTTACTTCTTTGTGTGGTTGTTTGCGGCATGATATGTTGATGCAATTCGATGCGCTGTTTTGATTGCAAAAGCGTCATTAGGATTGCTCAATTATTCCATCAATACGTGAGGAAAACCAAATAGAATTCAACAACGCTGTAACGAAAAAGAGTTAAACTCATTTTCATGAATATTTAAGAACTTCACGGTGGAAGTGGCTACAATGGGTTAAGTTGAACTGTGGGAAAGAATTAGTTTTTGTTTTAAATTACAGAAGGATGGATAAAGCGCGATTTTAGTATGGCTATCAGATGCGGATTCAAAAACGTTTAATACAATAAAATAAGACCTAAAGAGTTTCGTAAGAATAACCAAAAATTACAGACTTTGGAAATAAGTTTTTATAACTTTCGACAAGTCTTAATGGTCCTTTTAAATTATTCAACTAACGCTTAATTAGAATTCGCAGTAAAAGACTATAGATTCTACAGGAAAAGAATAGTTTTGATTTTATTAAGCCATTAAAGCATAAATTCGTTGTTCTCGTGGTTTCAATGACAAAACCTTTGTTTTCTTAAAACTCTGCTAGATCTTTTAAACATATCTTGGTTCAAAACTTTTTTTGTCCACCAGCTCTAAGCTTGAACTTAGTGAGCTAATTCGCGTTATATTCTTTGTATGGAGACGTTATATTGTAAGGCTTATGTGAAAACTACTCAGGATATTCTTTTAACATAATCGGGCATAATAACTACCTAAATTATGGGTCAGCTCTAAAACTTCTTGGATCAGATCAACGGAGAAAGTAAGATTATCTTCATGGTAGAGTACCAGAAATAACTCTCATTTTTTTCTTACCACTAAAAGGTTTTTTAATGAATAATTCGTTATCGTTAACATTATTTGAGTATGTATTATATTAAAACCTTTGGTTCCATTAAGCCAAAGGTTAAAAGCTTTCAATACAGAATACAGTTCTCAGAATCTCTATAATCGCGTAGGAAAATTACTTTTTATATTCCAATTGGCGTTAAAAGGTATCCAACTATTTGTATTATATGTTTATATAGCATATAAATTAACGATTTTAACTCATGTATTTATATCTTTACTATTCTCTCCTTCTCTTGTGTTGCTGACAATTTTGATTGTTCCTTTTTTTCCAGTGTATTTTGTGCTTTTTTTGCTCCAATCAAAAATAGCGGTGATTTTCGTTGTCCATCTACAACACTATCAATCAAATTTTGAATTTTAATAGCTATGAAAAAGGATGGGTTGCGTGAATAAATTTGCATTCATCGCATTCACACTGAGCGTTTCTAATCAAAGTATGAATGTACCGTACCAACACCTCGCAATATCTGGAAAAAGAACGAGCATAAAGAAGAATTTGAAGAAATTAAAATAAAAAAGCTTTTACTTTGCGAATGAAAATGAATAAATGCGAAAGAAGGAATTCCATCAAGTTTAGTAAAAGTTCCAGTGGAGAGTCATGCCCGAGCTTGCTGGTCCATACACGCCCGCCAGCCCACCCGGCATTCGTCTGGTGGCCCGTCTATCAGTCAATCATTGTGGATGTTGTTCGTTGTAGTTTTCGTTGTCGTTGTCGTTGTCGTCGTCGTTGTCGTTGCCGTTGCGTTGGCAAAATTTTCATACAAATCAGTCTTCGGGGAATTCGGTGAGTTTAAGTGTCTAATTTAAATGCATGCGCTACCGGAGTCGACAAAGATTGATGAAGTTGTTCATGAGAATGAGAGCAACGTACGTATCTACAAAAAAAAGAACGAATAAAGGAAGATTTTTCAGAAGAAAGGAAAAATATGTGAAACAGAATCGGTCAATAGAAGATGTCTTATTGCAAAAGTTGTTAGATTGCTCTGAAAAACTCCCGACTCAAGCCACAAAAACGAGGGCCTCATTTGTTCTACGAAGTACGAGTCACCAAAAGTAAAGAATGAATGGAACACTGAAACACTTTAAACTGGAAGAAAGGTTGCTTCAAGCGAGGGTACCAAAAACGTTACCATAATGCTCGAGAGTGCGAGAACGCGTGCCAAATTTTGCACGTTTGTGAGCAAAGAGAATGGCAAACAAAAAAGATACTCTGTTTAGCAAGAACGCAACCCAATCCATTGTTTAACGCTTCACCTTAACCCTTTCGAGCTACAGGCGTCCCGTTCAGCAGCTATGAACCGCTCTGTGTTCCGCCAAGTAATTTTACAATTACGTAAACGCGCCATTTACGACGAAGCGTAACAAATTTCGCGAGCGTGGTGCGTGCAAAAATCGGGCTTCGACCGAAATATGTTCCGTGGCACTTGAACCGCAACGGATTCATAGCATTTTAAAGTATCAATTGAGCGGAAATAATTACAATCCCCCTCCCCCGGCGACCCCGGCGCGCGTGTTGTAAATTTTACAATTCCTTTAAAATGCCCGCGGCCGAGCCGAAGTGTGGCAAGCGGCGTTAGCCAATTGATTTTGCCATTTTCATAGAGCAAGGACACACTGAAGACACACAGACCATGCCAATGAAAACGAATGTGATGCCTAACAAATCCTCAGTGAGAGCACAACGAAACAGAAACACTAAAGCAACAATAGTAATAATATAATAACAACAACAGCAACGAAAATTACTATAACAACATAAACATGACCCTGTCAAAAAGTGGTGCGCCAAAAATCTACAACTCAATCGCGTCTCCGGTGAGTCCTGAAATCAACAGCGTTAATGTCGGCAGCGCAACGAATTGTTGATTGTTTTTTTCGTTGTCGGTTCACTTTATACCTTTTCCCCCCGGTTTTCCTTTGACCGGTACTATATAGAATGATAAATTGGCCAGTTATTATTGTTCGTGTTGTTGTTAAATTGTTATCCTTTTTCCTCGTTGCCAACATAATGATGTTTATTATTTCCGCTCTTATTGCGATTCTTATCAAGGGCCGGCCGCATTGGAAGACACTTAATGACATCCGTTTGGCGTAGTTTTTCCTTTAGTATTTAAGTTGTAGTTGTTGTTGTTGGCAGTTTAGTGCTTCTCTATTCCTAATCAAAAGGCATCCATCCATCCATTCATTGTACCGTATCTTGAGCACTCGGGCAGGATGTGGTTTCGGACGATCGCAGGAAAGTGGAAACTGAATTGCAGCCTACCGCAGCAACGTCGTCAACCCTAACGTACGCGCAGAGTGACCGACCAACCAGTTCTAGTTTGTGCTGATTGACATCATCAACAAATTCACGTTAATGTTTTCGAAAATCAAACGCTGATAAGCACGACCGACGCGTCAAAAAATGGCGTGATTAAAGTGATTTGTAGAGATCATAAATTCGATTTCTGAAAGAGCAATACATGGCGTATTGTCTCCTTCGCGTCGGTTCGTTGAGGGTGGATAGAGGTTGGAAAAGGCAGCTGCGTTCATGCAGGTTGATAACTTTTAAAAATTTTACCAAAACAGTGAGAGCGAGAGAGACGCAAAGCAGAACGTATGGGTGGGAGAGAAAAATTAGAACAGTGACGCTGAGAGATATTGTAAAAAAATTAGAGAAAAAGATGCTTCACTTTCAGTGAAGTGTTGCCAATGTTTTTCTTTTTATTCGTATGCGATCATTATTTCTCTATGATTTCGGATAACTACTTAAAAAGACGATTAATCAATTTTTTATCTCTCAAATGCTCTGCAGCATCAATGGCAATTTATGGCGAAGAAGAGCAACAAAACATAAATCGCTATGATTGCTAAAAATATATACAGATTATTAACTAAATTGCCCTCAAAGAACGAAAACATAAACATTAGCCGTAGTTCCACAAATCATAGTTCAAAAGGTTCCATTTTAGAGAGAGAGAGAGGGAGAAAAAGAATTGGAGAGAACAAAATAAAAAACAGCAAAAAGCAGCAATATTATTGTTTTTTGGCGGCAAGATAAGCTATCGCGATCGAAATAGCGACAAACATTATTAGAAAAATGGATGACAGAAAGACATGCGGGGCAATAAAGAACCAAATGAGGTCGAAGGAATTGCAGTGTATTTTTTATTGTCTCATTGATGAGATAAAGAGGAACAGCTTACCAAGCCAACTAACTGTATCCCCGGGGAAATTGACTGGAATGAGTGCCGAATAAAATATCTTTTCGCGGCATGAGACTTGAATCAAGCAACCAATCGGACTGCTTCTGGGTAGCGGAGGGTTAAACACTGAGCAATGATTGTTGATGTAAAGCAGCAGATTTGTTGAAGTAATCCTAATTTCGCCTTCTCCAACAATGATTAGCGGTAATAATCTGCAGATATAACCCTCTTGTGACTCAAATCAACCATGAATTCGATTGGAATACGCGGCATAATTTACCGCATTCACTTGATTAATTCAGAAAAACAATAGTTCGAAAAGACCTGAGTGTGTCGGAATTTTTGTCATTTCAGTTTGCCAGAATTCTTACTACGTAATCCTATTTAAAAGTAAATTTCTTACTGATCTTCTGTCCTTACTGATCTTGCTATTTTGAAGGAGTAAAATGGCTATTCTTGAATAAAAATGAATACGGAACCCTCGTAACTATAGCTCTGTGAAAAGATAGCCTTCGAAAATCGCCTGACTTCTCCCTGCTATTGCTGCAGTGAAAGTCCTCCATTAACTTAAAGGAAATAAATTTACATTTCATGCGGGCTTTCTTTTTCACATTATAACTCACATGCTGAATGCTTAAGTCCTGTTCATCGCCTCACGATTAACCCTGTCCTCGCCCTGCCGTCTATGCAAAGCCTTAAGAAGTGAAATTAATTATTTATCTGCATGCGATGATCGGTTAAGATAGAAGCCCAGTTCTTCACATCATTAATCTATCGGAACTGTGTCGGTATTGCACGAAGAGGATCGCGGCCACTTGCCGTAATGTTCTCAGCAGGGGCGGATTAGATACCGTACCGCGACCGAGTGACAACGGGGTGTGGCGAGCCCGCATAAATCCAACCAAGCACCAACGATTCAGTAACGAAAATCGGTGGAGAGAAAAATAAGTCCAATTCAATTAATTGGATAAAGGTCCCCGGCTCGAACTAAGTTAGCTTTGGACGAATAAACGAAATGTGCAGCAAAGCAGACCATAGCTTCCATGAAGCTGGTGGAAGAAGCTGGCAACATTTTCAAATTGTGGTCATTATAAACCATTCGAAAGGCTGCAACTAATGCACGGAGCAGCATAAATCAAGGAGAAAGAACAAGGTTAATTGACTTCTTGAGAACGGAAGCAAACCAAACATTTCTGATAGTTTGTTTTTCTTGCAACGTATTTGAGTGTTGTGCGTGTCCTTGTAATTTCGGTCGGTCGGTCGGCCAGAGAGTATCGTCTCATTAGTAGAGACAAGCTCGTCTCTGCTGTGGATTTACGAATGGCTAAAATCATTAATAAATATTATAAACGGAAGGCGTAGCGAATGACGTCATGGTAAACGTTTACCATCAACTGATTCTAAAACATGTTCACCAATTTCAAAAGGGGAGAAGGGAAGGGAAGTGAGGGTGAAGCGAGAAGGGAAAGGTTGAGTGAATGGCAAATAATAATACGAAGAGCGAAGAGAAGTAATTAACTCTAAAAAGTCATAGTAACGTCAGAAAAGGATTATTTCGTTATTTTTTGTCATTGGACTGTGATGATAAAACCTTGACAAATTTTATTAATAGTCATGAGTTTAATTAAGAAAATTGTGTTGCAATCGCAGAATACCCTCCGAGGGAGCGAGAAAGAGCAACAATCGAGTTTGAAATTATGCTTAAGAAAGAATTAATATCTTCACACTTTTAAAACCAAAGCTACCCTTAAGTGCTTTTATATTAAGATTTCATTTTTAAAAATGACATAATCTACGTAAACCCTGAGCCGAAACTGCGTTTTTCTCAAAAAAAGAATTACACAAAAAAATAATGAATGAATTTATCGAGATAAATAAATTTCACTGTTTTTCACTCCATTGAATTTAGAAAAAAAAAACCGGTTGCTTTAAAAAAGAGAGCATTGGAAGGATGCTAAGGAAAGAAAACTTCTTCCCAAAGTAATAACTTCCGCTCAATGTGACCGCTGGTCATAAATATTCAGATTTCAGCGAATAAAAGAAAAATTAAATACAAGCTTCCGGACTCCATGGACCAGAAGTTGCCGGTTGACACAGTTTCCATTTCACTCCATTCATCCTGCAGCCTGAAGACTGCAGCCTGCAGCCTGCCACCGCAGAAGGTTATTGCGCGACCCTTCAAGCATAATTAGCGAAAAAATAGCATCAATCAAAATAATGTTGCGGCGCTATGAATGTTAAGCAGGCTGATTACAAAAGGAAGAAGGAGAAAAAGAGCAGTAAAGCGCTTCTTCAACGGACCCTCTCTTTCCTTAGACTCTTTCCTTGTCTTGGGTCTTACTTTCTGTCTTACTCTGGTCAAACATTCGCCCTCTTCCGCTCTTCGAATCCGTTCGAAAATATTCATTAACACATAAAATTTGCATATAAAAAACATTTTGACAAAACGCTTGGTCTAATTGTCGCGCCGCAGAGAGCGTCGAGGAGCTGCAAGCCGCAAAAAATGGACCACAGCACATTCAGATGGTCGGCCGGTGGGTCGGACGGCTATCGGCCGCTTTTTGGTCGGCCTTGCACATAAATCTAAAAATTGTTCTACTACGTTGAACAACGTGCCGGCTTCGTAGGCATCCACACACAGGCTTTCCTGAAAATCTCCGAAAATCTTGTCTAACAAAGTGTTAATGAATGCTTAAGTGTCTCTCGTCGGAGCGTCTTTCGCCCGGAGCGAAAGGGTTGACACTAATGGACCGCATTACAAACTGTTGAGCAATTTAATTCAATGTTCCTTTTTCGGTATTTACAATATTTCACCAAAGATTTACTACCTCAAGTACCGCGTCGCGGCGGCCGATTGTGATGAGATGCGGTATAAGCGATGAAAGCGATCTCTTGGAGATTTTTTAGACGTGTTAGAGAAAGGGAGGAAGGAAGGAATGAAGGAAGCAGGAGGATAAGTTGATCTGATACACATTCCGGTACAAGATGCGACTTTGGAAATGAGATACAGCTATTTTCGAAGAAAGGGTACTCCTTTTGAAGATTTCCCGGCTTCGTATTCAAATGGACAAGTAAAGATTTCACGCTGGCATGAAGTCTGGTTTGGCAGGATTTTTTGCCTGAGAGCAGTTGTGGTTAATGGACCGTATGGTCATTGTGATAGACAGAGATAATTGAGATTAAAACAAGGCACATCTGGAGATATCTCCGAATATTTCGAAGGAATGATAGCTAAAGAAATACTTAACTGATCTCAACTGCTAAATAACGATTTCCGAATGCTCTACACCGCCTACTCCCACAGGCCTATCCTCCTTCGAGCCTTGTGTGGGAAGGATCAGGTATTTTGGGCTGTTCATATCATATCAACCAGTATGTATATATTCTTCCAGCCAGGACCAACCGTCTCTCGTTACTGCTTCATCACACTTCCCTTTCCTCTCCTTCTCTCTTTATCTGTCTCTATCCTGCTTTTGGTAGCTTCTTTTGATTTGTTATACTCGCGTTTTATATTATTTTCCGGAATCATTGCATTGACGTGGTTGAACGAATAATAGACGGACGGTCCATCTGGTGTCCCAATATCGCATTCAATCGACTGCTTACCATCAAAATTCACAGATATCGCAAAAGCATTTGACCCGCGTGATTGCTTGCAAAAATTTGATTAGATTTTTATGGAACCTGATGACACCGCAGTCATCAACAAAGTCCACCTGTCAGAATGTGCCTTCGCACAATCAAGGCGAGGTTCCTCCATTTTACTTAATTTCTCCGTCTTTATTGCCCCCCCCCCCTCCCTCCTGATCCCCCTCCCACACCTTTCTAAGCTTACCATAAAAATTGGATTTACCTCGATTTTATTGCGATGCAGAGAGTGATGGAAGGAGCCCGTGCTTGGTGGAAATACTTCTTACCGTTGTATTGTAACCCACGGAATAGTGAATACGAGCGTTTTTATGCTCCAGCTTAAGACGACGCCACTAATACCATTTTAAGCTGCTCTAGCAACCTGAAGTTTCTCCTCGTACTCTGCAGATTTTGTGCGGTGTGGCAACGTTTAAGCTTTTCGCTGGCTTTTTACACTCGACGCGTTAACCTCTTGGCCCGCAATGAAAATGCGCTTAAGAAGACGTCTCATTATATGATTCCCATAAAAAGTGCACGCCAAATGGAAAAAGGCTGCAGAAGCAGAGCGAAGGAGTGATGAAGACTGAAGAGCCAGGAGGTTACTACTCAAGACCAAAGTGATTAAACGACTGATACTATTACGATCCGAAAATCACTTGGTCGTCGCTCAGCAGAAAGGCGTTATAAAAGCACCGTCTCCGTCCCAGCGACAAAACGGTTTAGGTATAAAAAAACGCACTTTTGCGCAGTTCGAAGTTTACAGCAGCAGCGTTTACGCCGATCAGATCCAATTTCCAGCTTCCATTCAAAAGCCTGTAAAAGTGGTTAATTGTGGAGAGTACTTCGGTGGGTCCCGCGAATTTTACCGCAGCGAATAAATCAACGAATCAGTATTTGTGCAGCAGCAGATCGCGGTTTATGGTAGCAATTCGCAATTTGGTGCTTGGTACTTTATAGTGATGCATGCAGAAGCTTATAAACCGTGAATCACTCGATTCTTAAGGTTCCGCGAGCACCAGTCCTCCCTTTGACTGCACAAACTATCCTAGTCGTTGCTCCTACTTCATGACAACAACACCTGAGATCACTTGGGAATGCATAAGCCCGCCCCCCTCCCTCCCTCGCCGCGTTATACGCCCTCATTCAATGCAGTACCTCAAGGAGTTTTTTAGCTCTTCTGGGAAAGTCGTAACTTTGTTTAATTCGAAGCTCATAAAAATAAGCTGTAAAATTTACAGTAAGTCGTTGAGAATCAAGAAAGCAATTAAATCATCAGAGTTTTAATTATAATAAACCTCAAAATATTATTGAAAACAAAGACCATCAAGCATTATAGAGAATTTATGGAGTCTACAAAGATTGTCTATTTCTTGTGAAGAAGTTTCTTGACTCTTTAAATTAACAGACTAAAGAAATGTCACTCGGGACCGCTTCATTTTTCACTGTCTCGTCCTTTTGTTAAGACAATTAATTTTCGTTAATTGAAAAGACGGGCCCAACACGTACCATCTTAATCGATTCCTTCCCCAGATCTTCTTCAATAATCAGTAAATTTTTTTAAAATTCCATCAGACGATCCACGTGTTAGTCACGCGCTCAAAAGTTTTCCTTCGCAGCGTCATTCCTTAGCACAGATGTTTATTTATAGTATAGAGATTGTAAGTCAATTAAAACCAGCTCAACCAGCTCGTCGTCCTCCGTCCTCACCGCTCTGCCACAACCCACAAACCTCCGCCACTTTCTTCGTTCAAATATTAGGAATACTTAGTTTTCGGACTTTTAGGAAACGTTTACTTCAAGGCGTCCCGTTTCTGTCTATCGATTTAGACGTACCTACAATATAACTGATGACAACAGAGAAGTCAACTAATTAAATGTCAACTTTGACATTTCTTTTCGCCCCGACTGAGAGACTAAAGATAGAGTTGTCAAGACAAGCCTTGCCATCGCAAGTCAGAAACGCTTAAACGGAATGTAGAGGAAAATTAAAATTTTAAAATATTTTAATCGTAGGAAGGGAAGGGGAGAAAAAACAGCAACACGTGCGGGTAAATTGCTTGTGACGTATGACAATCGTCGCGAGGAAGCTCGCTTGGTTGCGGGTGCCGCATGGAGCGGGAATACTCGCGACACCAAAAGCGACGACGCTGATTGTAGAAAGAATGCAATTTTTCAATTGCGATGCAGCAAATTACTCGTAAGCAGCATGGTTCTGCTTCACATACGACTATGTTGCATTTGAATGGAGCCGGGATCGCAGCAACATTGCGCGAGGGACGACTCTAGCGATCCCTTTGGGAGGGATCCCCAGCGTGTGCCACTCACTGACAAGGGTTCAAATGGCTTCCTACTTTGACATGTGCCACGCAGTCATTGTCAGAAAATGCTTGACTATTTTTAGTTTAAATGGAATTAAGATTGTTCTGAGGAATACCAGATGGTATAAATTCGATGTAATACAAGGCGGCCACTCCACCGCATACTCCGAGAAGGAGTAAAAACTAGCTCCTATTTCCAACGAAATAATAAATCCGATAAACTTATTTGCAGGTTATGGACGTGACTGAATGACGTGTGATTTATGAAGAAGTTCTTCAAGTCTTCGCCTTGAGGAATTTTCAAATTAAACGCAGTATTTTTACATTTATTCAGAACAAAGACTCAAAAAACCTCGAAACCTTTAAAGTTTAAACCTATAAAAGCAGTTTCATTGATGTGGACTTTATTTTATCACCGACTAAGTCTACACGATCCAATACTTTCTTCAAACTTAACATGACGTACCAGGCTTCAGATCAGTTCAACTGCTCTACATCGCTATAGTCGACAATTTGAAATTTTTGCTAATGAAATAGATTTTAAAAAGCCGCCGATCTTAGAAAACCATTTTTCACAAAAGTAAAAAGTTTAACATTTTAAAGGACCCACTAAAACAGTTTTCTCACGTTTTTGAATTTTTCCGAGTGAACAATTTTGCGAAAAATTTTTGAATGATTGATCATTAAATCTTAAAAGAGCTTGACCACTTTCCTCAAGCCACATGCAGCAGCTGTGCCTTTAGTTATGAAAAATGGACAACCACTTTTGTCTGATCACTTTTTATTATTCAAAACTTTTCACATTAAGATTTTTTAAAAGTAACCTATTAAGAGTTTTTTCATATCATATTTTCTGCGGAACAGCGAATAAAGATGAAGATTAATGGCTTCCGATTAATCAACGGATGCTGATCATCTTCTGCGCATTCGCAAGGGCTAGAAGGGTGTGTTGGTTGCTGGATCCTGTCGTCGCTTCAGCTGGTCAGCTGTTGGCGAGAGATGCTGGCGCTGCTGCTGGAAGGATGGGATGATGGACAAGTCAGACACGCCACGTTTCACTTTCGTGTCATTTCGAAAAAGGTTTTGTGTCATTTGAAGGTTTTTCATGTTTACCTTCTTCGGTAACTTCATTGTTTGCCACCTTTTGATGGATGCAAGTACAATTTTTCTGGTGATGATTATTTGCCAGCTCGCTTGATGCTCTGCCTGGTCACCGTATGACCTCTGCTCTGGTCATTGTTGTGCTTATGGCTTTTGCAACTAATTGTTGGAGAGACGGAAAGCATTCTTGAGAGGAATTAATGAGAAGAAACAGCATAATGTGAAGCAGCGTATCGAATTCAAGTTTTTTGACGCATCACCTCGAAGTAATGTCAGATGGACTGGCTCTAATATCACGCTAAAGCGCCTGTTGATTAATGATCAAGTGCAAAAACAGCTTTTGTCCAGAAATTCTTAAGGTTTCCAGTTGACAAAACTCTCGAAAGAGATTCTTGAGGAGAATTTCACAAGCTATATTGAAACATTTTCTATTTTTTAAAATGGCTTCAGCGCACTTGAAAATGTAATTTGTGGAAACCATTCCATCTCAGTGTCAAAGTCAAGTGTCAATATTTTATGAGTAAATGCTTAGACATCAGCTCAGTTTTCAAAATGGCATTGGCATTTTGCGGCCTTCATCTGATTTTGAAGCTCAGTCTGGTGACTCGATCACTTGAAGTTAAAAATCAGGCAGCTGTTGACACACTTCAAAATCTCAAAGTCGCCACTTCGACGACTTCTCTAAGATATCACCGCTTTAAAGCTACATCGAATTCGGCCTCAGATTTTGATCTCGCTAAGATCCGCAGCTGTCAACGGTTGCTCCCAACGACAGCCATTCAGTGACTGTCGTGACTTCAGTGAAAAATTGCGCAACTTCCTGCCGAAATATTGATAAATTTGGGGTATTTTATAAAATATCGCCGTCGTATCAGACGCGATAGCCTCTGCCTAACGTTCCTCTTTACACAGAAGTTCGACACAACGTAAATGCAATGTTGAGTGTGTCACTTGTCAGCGTTGCCATATTTCTTGTGTCAAACAGCGTAAATCTCAAGACGTCTCTGACAAGAGTTCTTGTGTTGCTGTCACTCTTCAGCTAAGACTTGCTCTGGCCCTCTGCGCCTCATCACCGCCTTTAGTGCCTACAACTGACTGTCGTTGGTGTTGCTTTCATTTGAAATGCGATCCGTGCAGTGGCAACGACCAAAAAAGGAAACCGCAAGAAAAGCTGTGTCCTCCTTCGATTTTTCCACATCAAAGCCATTGATTCCAGCTAAACCGAAGAGCGGTGCGGTGTGCACGCGACACCTTTTCTCCATGGAACCGCTCTCTTTGCTATTGCTTCCTCGCGTAGAGCAAACAAACTTCAGCAAGGTCTTCCTGGGGGGCATTTTCCATTTAAGACTCTTTCCCTGGACTCCCCGCTCGTTCTTGCTCTTATCGCGCGTTCGAATGGGACGGAAATCTGCCTTTAATTAGCATGAAAATTGTGAGCGGACTCGAGCTGTGTCGCTTTGATGGAGTCGAAAGTACTGCGGCCGCGACAGCCACGACGCCCGCGACAGGGGCAGGGCGATATTTTGTACTTTTAATGGTAAATTTTGCCCCTTTGCCGCATTTTCCGGGCAAATGAGGAAAGTAAACAATTTGTTTGGCGGCTCTGGTTGCACGCTGGCACTCTGGATCGATGTTGTATGGATTGAAGGCGCTCGCGGTCGCGCCCCCCTCGCGGCAACCATAGGATGAGATACACACTTGACATTGTTGACATTTCAGTTGGATTGCGTGGCGAAGGCGACTGCGTATCAAGATTCTCTGCTTCCAGCTATCAATTCTTTTCCGGGGCGGCTGCGGTTTGGTTTGTGTTTAGCTGACGCCTATGATTATGAACGCAGATGAGTACGTTATGCTTACAACTATTAATAGTTTTCTTGAAATCTCAAGTGTTCAAAATGAATTTGATTTTTCCTTATCCGCATGTACTCGTATACCGTAGCCTGGGGCGTGTATGATATGTTTGAGGGGCGGCGATATTATCGTATAATTGAGCCTGGAGTGCGGCGAAAACAATTTTACAACTTTATGAAAGAGATTCATGATGTTTTTTGTTATTATTTATTTTTTTTTACACAGTCTTTTTTGTAATAATATTTACATGATTTTGTACGTTTTGCTGTAAAAATCAGAAGCTATGTTCTTTCCTTATCGTATCGACCTTCTTCTTCGTCGCGTACACACGCAATTAATTAAGATTTAAAATGTTTCTCTATAATGTGTGATATTTTTGTGATACTTTGTCGTATTTGTTTCCACTTCAAAAAATGGAATGGTCTTACGTTCTTAAAAATAACCCTCATTCATGCCGGAATTCTCAACTAATCGTTGTGGGGGACCTATTGGCCTGTTTCATCACCATAACAATTTGTCAGCTTCACAGCGCAGTGCCACACCTGCCCTCGCCAGCGTCCCGACGCTCTTAAACCCACCTCAAAACACATGTTCCTGAGAGCTTGATATTCCACAACATGCACCATTTGCTTCGCCTTCTCAGCGAACATCTCTCACGATGACGCCCCTTCGCCACCGCGTGCATGCCACACATTAATTCTCTTACACGAATTCTAAAAAAATACACAACCTCGTAAATTGAACTACTCTTCCCATTATTAGCCCCCGCCCTCTGACAATTCTCTGGCGGTTCGTTCTTCTCTTGTCAACAAAGGTCTCACTCAATTGTCAAATTTTCTTAATCTTGCCCGAAATCTTTCAAACTAATCAATTTAATATAATTCCTCAACGCACACGGTACCAAAGTGCCGAAGGAGGGCGGCGAAGGCAGAGAGGAAGGCTGTTTAAATAATAAAAATTCGTTGATAAATCAGCAATTTATCGAGAATTTTATGCCATTTGTTTTAGACACCAACTAATTCTGCATTTGCTTCGTGTGAAAGAGCGATTAACAGAAACACATTCATTACGACTTCGGTTTTTTACCCAACACCACAAGTATCGTTTCCCGCTACTTATTGCGGCAATGAAAATTAGGGTGGCCCCCTCACCGCCATCCTCAGGCACCCTTCTCGGCTCGTAGAGTGAGTGCTTGAGTGCACATTCCAAAGCGCAGTGGTGCTCACCCAACGCACTGCATTAGGCACCATCAGCACCGGCAGCACCAGCCCCGGCTAGGCTCACTTGGCTCCGGAGCTACATAAATTTCGGTTGGCTTGCGTTGTTTTGAGTAATAAATAATTGTCTGGTCGTTGATGAAGAGCTGGAGCACCTTTCTTCGGTGGACCAGGAAGCAACTCCTGCTTCACCGCTCCCTAGCGTCGCCTCCTCTCGATCCTCGACCGACCGAGCGACCGGCATCGTCCAAGTCTGCGCTGCCTGCGAACGGCAGAGTAAACGAATGGAAAAGCAGGCAATAAATGTCCAATAAAAATATAATTATTAGTTGTTGTAGACACCTTCGGCCTCGCCTTCGCCAGCGCATTACTCAGGCTGTGGTGAATTGGCTTTGGCTTGCGTGGTGAACTCGCTCACCTCTCTCGAAGTAAGCGCATTTGTAAAGTCATAAATTTCGGTTTAGTTTGGGTTTCGTGTGGGAGAAAAGGTTGTTTTATTTCTAATTTATTGATTTCAGTGGATTTACTGTATTTTATGGGAACTTTTAATGAAGCGACAAGGAACTCAGTCAGCACAGACTTCAAATATTTACGTTACTACAGAGCGTATATACTTCAATTGGAAAAAAATTACGCGTACGTTAAGGTTGAATACGTTTTTTTAACTGTACAATCACAATTCAAGTATTTGTTGAAGAGTCCTTTCTGCAATAATGTTAAAACCGGGTGTTTAATTCTGGTAAGCTCTGGCTACGTACTCATAAGTATCGCATATGAAAAAATAAGCTCTCCCAAATGCCTTTTTTTCTAACCACAAACTTGCTTATATTTCAAATTGCGTACTTTTCTATACTCTTGGTGCGAAATGTATGGCTTCGATTAGCGCAACCTGTTACTCACTAAATCCATGGCCTCGCCTTTGAGCACTGTAGAGCGGATGGGTTTCCCGTCAGGCACAATCCTCCAAACCATACATCAACTGTACTTTTTATTACTTAGCAGAGAAATAATAAATCTTGTACTTGTAAGTGCTAAAGGTTTTGAGTTGTATAACTTTCGGGAATTCTTTAAGTTTTGGTATAATATTAAATTCATTTTAAATATTATGAGAACATCTAATCTGGCGATCGAATTTTTTTAGCGTGGAAAAAATCTACCATTTGAATGATGACCTCTATATTGATGCTCCCTGCTTCGACTATGCCCTCATCTCAGGTCAAAATGGATCCTAAGTCTAGTTTAGATAACCCGCTATAAACAAAGCGTAATCTTCACTATATCGAAGTTTGAAGTTTTGGTCGGTGTTAAGTTGTTCACGACCACTATCTTTCTGCATACTTCCTGATATTGCACAAAGTGAACATTTCAATGGTTGCACGCAACCTCCCTTCTACGACTCATCTCATGAGATTTATGCGTATGTCGATGAATTCAAAAGTGTGGTCAACCATAACAACAACAACAACAACAACAACAACAACAGCACAAGCAACGACGACAATCAATAAATCCAAACAATAAAAGAAGCAGCAGTTTTAGTTTGTATGAAAATATTGAGAATAACTCCAAGCCTGACTGATTGCCTGGATAAGGATGGTGATGATGGTGATGATGGTGATAATGATGATGATGATTATGATGATGATGACGATGAGGCTACAAAAAAGTGTTAATCACAAAGATTTGCCACAAATTGGGTGAAAATTGCTGGAGTTATTATTTTTCAACTTCTCTTCTGTTTTTATTGTTTCTTTTGCCCTAAGATGAAATTTCAATTTCCGTTTTAAATTATGCCATTATGTGTTTAATTTTTTCTTCTTTGGAAGTTTATTAAAAATCAACGGCATCCATTCATCTTCAGCCAAGAGCAGCGAAATTTTCCCGTGGAAATTTTTCGTTCTTCCTGCATTTCAACCTTTTTCGTCGATACTCATTGCTTAATTCACAATTTTATTGCGTTGAATGAACAATGATTGCCAACGTCCGGCCTCTCCTGACCCAAAAGCCGCCAGAGACTGCGAAGCAAAGGGTTGCTCATTCGTTTCGATTTCATTTGCATTTTTTCTATGTTTTTTTTTTGTTCTATGGCCATTTTTTTGGTGGCAATTCGTTGCGGTTGAAAATTTCGTAAATAATCTTCAAATTGAAAAATAAATAAAAAACGACTACGCAACTTCTACCAAAAAGGATGCAACTTGACCATCATTTGGTCGGCTCTGCAAACAGGATTTTTTGGTTTATTTATTTATACAAGTACATATTTTTTCTTTTCGTTTCTTTTTTCTGAAAATAGTATTCTTGTTGCCGGCTAGTCTCCGTTTTCGACTTCTTTACAGTTATTTTTTATATTTACAAATTACGCACGGTCAATAAATCACTCGGGTTGTCAAAATAAATGAATAACTTTGTGGAGCTACCCTTAATAGAGTCGAAAAGATTACGTATTAGGAAGGAACCACTTTAGCACTATATAAAATAAATACTTTTTGGTGGAAAAAGAGAATTAAAAAAACAAATTTTCTTTCGTAGTGTTGCCATCTGTAGGCACAACTTCGAAAGGAAAATTTATTTAAATTTTAGAAATAAGAAAGAAAAAAATAAGAGACACTTGGTCCCTGCTTAATCGCCCTCGCCCAGCCCATTTCTCGCCGGCAACTAAATTCTCCATTCATAGATATAGACGTAATTAATGAAAAGCCTAAATGCGTATGATTATTGTTAATACTGTACCAACTGAAGTTTTCGTTGTAATATGAATGTTCAAAATCCCACAAAATAGTGTTGGCAACCCTTTTTATCAGAAGTGGATAAACTATGGCCACGACGATGACCGCACACGCAAAGCATTTATAATGTTTTCGATTTATAGACCTGAATAATATTTATTTGAACATGTTTAGGTACAAGTCGCTGGACCAATGACTCGATCGATGATAACAGGATATCATTTCGCATATCCGTTCAGCCTGCCGTCCTGCGCACCAATCCCCAGAGAGGAACATTTCACAGCCGCTTTCTTGGCAAATAAGTCAAGGAGATGATTGATAACGTTTTCGGACATCGAAACGGTTAATCTTCTTGTTACAGACCGCTTCTCGAGCAGACCGCCTGCAAAAGGGTTTAATCAAATTTGATACGCTTCGAACCAGTCGAAAGGAAACAGCTCAAGGGTCGAGCAGAGAAAGAAATAAACGCAGAAGAAATAAGAAAAATCCGCTTCTATGGTTAGACCCTGGATGGACACTTTGCACCAAGAGCAATAAATGCTATTAGATTCGAAGGAAACGCAATAAATGAAATCAAATGAAACAAATTGACTTTTATAGAACCGGAAAGTAAAAGAATGCAAAAATTAACGTCCGATTAGAACGAAATTGATTGATGATGGATGAATCGACGCTGATATTCAATCACTCGCTAAATCCAACTTAAAGTTACTAAAAGCGTTAAGGGTGAATGTATCGTTGCTATATCGTTTGTGGACAGACAGACCGAAAGAGAAGGAACACGTAAAGGTCAGCCTCAAAGAAAACTCCCAGAGGGACCTATCACTAAGGCCTACTTAGTATGCATTTTCTAATGCAGACTCCGGCATAAGGAGTCCTGTCAGCTTCTAACCAACCTCGGAACCATTATAATTACTCTCCAAGCACTGAAAGAACTCTAATATGTACGCACGTACATACGTACATACATACATACAGTACTTTTCGATACTCTGATGCATTTCTTATCTACGGCTTGGGTCGGCTTCATTGCGAGCCAGCAACTATTGCCGCAATAACAACACCAAAGACAGCAACGCATCCACTGCGAGCGCTCCTGCGACAAACAAACTAACAACCAGCAGACTCCAAACGAACCAAACGAATCCAGGAAATTAGACACTGCATTAGAGCCTCGTCAGACACTTTAGAAAATTATTTGCTGTTCGTGGAGTAAAATGTCGACGAGAAAGCAATCAAAATGAAAATCGTTTGAGAGTCGAGAAAGGTGCAAAGAAAGAAATTGAAGCCAAGACAAGGAAGTAGTAGAAGAGTTTTAGCTAAGTCTTTCTGGAGAATTTGAGACTCTAACTCTGGAGACAGTCACGCTATTATCAGCCAAAGAAGCTACCGTCATCGTCAGCGTCACCACCATCATTATCATCAGCCACAACAGCAATAACCTAATAGCACCAACAACAAGAGCGTCACTATGGATCAGCTGTCGTCAACAAGTCGCAAAGTCATGTCGCCTCCAGCCGGTCCGGGCTGTGGTCTCTGGTTGCAGCGACGAATGTTTCTACGTATGAATGGATCGTTTAGTTCGTCTCGTGTGCCTGCCTTTTCGAAGATCGCCGTGGCCTCCGCTTGTTGTTGTTGTACTAGCTCTTAGCGCAATTATCATACGCGCTGCAAACCGCATTCAGGCGCTGCGGTTTGCGTCTCCCGTCAAGTGATTACTGACGGGACTGCTCTTCGACTACTTCGCCGGCTGCTTCTTAGCCTTCATTAGCGACTGTCTGCTGATCGGATGCTTTTCAAATTTTCCTCTTCCTCTCTTATACTCCCTCTCGCGCTCTCTCTCTATCGCATTATTATCGCATTTCCTACTTGTGGTGCCGCAGCAAAGACGCAGCAACACATCACATTATTTATAATAAATAATAATTTTTTAATTAAATCAATTCAACTCTCGGCCGGCGCTCGTCGGCGGCTTTTCTGTGTTTCGACGGTCGCATTGCTCTCTTGCTCTGCAGTCCTTTCCGCCTGCCATTTATTAACTTATTAAATATTTGTTGCGCCTTTTAGATCTCGCTTCTTTGTCGGCTGATTACGCCGAGACTATTTGGGCAGAGTTTTGATTGCGGGTTAGTCCTGGCTCGCCGTCGGGCTGCCTTTTATCTGCAAAACTCGTATCTTATTAGAGTTAAGTAGCCGGTAGCCGCAGCAGAGTCGTATGCGTAAGGGTAGTTATGGGGGAGGGGGCTGGAATACCCCTCTTCTCTAGATAAGAAAAAAGAAACTTCTGCAGCATTTCAAGGTTTTTAAAATAAATAAAATACAACAAGAAATACTTACAGGTGTCGAATCCAGAAGGGTCAGTCTGGGGTTTTTGTATCCCTCTTCTCGCAGTATTACGACATAACCAAGGACAGTTCAAAGGGCTTTGGAATTGCTAAAATAAAATAGGTGGGCTTGTCGTGCTTTTGAGATAAGTAAGATTACAAATTCGTGGGGGTTTTTTTAGTTTTAGTTTCAGTTTTAACCCTTCCGTAAAATCTCTCGCCTGCGGCTTGATCCGGCGGCGGCTTTCCTTTTATGAAGCCCACACCAATGGCTCAGTTCAACAGAACGCCGAGGCCATAAAATTTCACTGCGTTAGTCTTGACATACTTTCAATTGAACGAATGTTAAAGAACTTTTTATGACCTTTGGCAAAACTTGAGGCCGCCTAAAAGTTAAAGCAAGAAACAAAAACCTTTCGGCGTTGTCGCAGGAGACAGAATTTCAAAGCAAAAGTACTCGAAAAGCGCTGAGTAGAAACCCGAAATGAAAAAAACTATAGTGAAAAATAAAAAGTACGAGTAAATTTTTCCTGGAATTTTAAGAATCCTTCAACAATTTAGAAAATCTTTTTTTTTACTTAACCGTTTTCATGTCTTTCAGTTTTTCAGCAAACAGCGACTCATCAAGAGTTAACCACCAGCTAAGGAAGGACAGCAGGAAGGAGGGAAGGCGCGAATACTCCCCGAGTAGAGTTCAATAAACTTCCAGCACTACAGTGAAGGTACGAGTAACAACAAATCGACGCAATTTAGTGGAAATCAAAAAATCATAGCAAACAAAACAATATATCCTTTCTTTAGTGTGGCGCAGGATAAGCGCTGAAGAAAGTCAAGAAAGCAACAACTACCGGGAGACCGAAGCAAAGAAACGCAACACCGCAGGACCTCGGCTTACAGAGCGTTCCACAAACAAAGAGCGAGCATGTAAGGCGAGACATACTGGCAGGCAGCCGCGCAGGACGACTTCTAGTGAGTGCGAGGATGTGTTTTCTTTTTACCTGCAACAAAAGAAATGAATGCCGTGACATCGACTGATATCAGTCGTTTTCGTCGTCCTCATCATCATCGCTTTCGTCGGCGTTGTCGGCGTTGTCGTCGTCGTTGTGGTCGTTGTCGTCTTCAGCGTCAGCAGTTGGCATGACAAATATTCCTTCAGTTTCGTGTGTTGTGTGTCGAAAAGGCTGAGAGAGACAAGCTATGTTACTTGGAAACCATGCCTGTCTTCGTCTCTCATGCACTTTCTCGCAACGCATCCGCTCCACACCCGAAAACCGAAAACCTGATGGCTGCTAAAGAACCCTATCAAATTCCTCAATGAAAACGATAAGAGTTAACTCGGTGCGGTGCGTCTTCATACATACTTCTTTCTGCACAATGAGTTGTTGTTGTTGTTGTTGTTGTTCATTGTGGTTCGACTCCTTCCCTCTCTTTGAAGAAAATTTAACTGATGCGTGGAAATCAATTGAAGCAATTGAACCCTCAAAAACAACAAAAAGCAAACAAATTTTGTACAAAAAATGTCCAAAGGTTAATCAGAAGTGTTCGACGACGGAAGGAAGGAATGAGGGCCAATGCAGCGCTGCAGCGCAGCCTTTTCAATTTTACACGGATAATTTTCTTGTTTAACAAAAAGGTCCTCGCTTAGGCCGGTCCGAAGGAAAATCGCCTCATGATAAATGATGTGGCTGCAAACAAACAAAAGCAAAAATAATTCGAAAAGAAAGAATAACTTTTGGAAATTTTAAACGGTGGCCAAAGTCACAATGTAATTACCAAATTATGTGCGGTCTCGGCGGGGTTAGTTCCACTCGCACGAAAAGTGTCCTCACAGCGTGCGGTTGGCAGGACTTGGCGGCTGAGACGGAAGGTCAGTGGTCCAAAGGAGAAGGGACGAATGGTGGAGACACGAAATTGAATGGCCGTAACGAAAGCACGAGTAATGTGGGTTTGTCTGAAAAGTCGAAATTAAATTCCGGAGTGCGAAAAAGAGGCGGCAGGCGGTGAAGGGCCAAGGAAGCTGTATCTTGCTGGAAATACTTGTATCGTTTGGGCACAAAAATATTGCTTATTGCCGGCAATGTTCGAACGATGTTTCGACTTTCGTTGCAGCACCACAGAGCCAGCTACAACGTCCGCCCAAAGTAAACACTTTTTGTGGAGTGTCCTCTCAACAGTTAGTTACTTTTTGAAATCTGAACCTGGCTGCTACTGACAGCTGTCATCGCCGTTGCCGTTTTGTTCTACAATTTGCATGCTCTCATTTACTTTTATTTATGCTTCTTTTTCTCCTCCTCCTCCTTTACTCCTCCATCGCCATCATTGAAACGCCTTTTATATTGAATACGTCTGAGTGAACAACCACTGATTTTGTCATTACTTCATCTAATTGTTTATAAATTCAATATTTAGATTTAGCAGTCGCTCTTTGGCAGCCACGCCCTGTTATGTTAATTTTTCTGCTTCACTCCCTTTTGTGTGAGTGCGTCGCTAACACTGTCTCGTCCACCCTGCGCCGGCGATAAACCCTTCATCGAGTCTCTGCTCCAAATTTCGGCTTCAGCCTCAGAGCTCCAGCCGAAGGCTCGAACCTTCTCTATTTATTTAACGGTAAATTAATTTGTGGCTTCATATTTCGTGCGGCTGAGTAACTGTATTTACACAAGATTACTTAACGCAATTTATATTTACGTTGCTAATTGAAGCAGAACACTCTGGCAACACTGGCAACTGGCAACACACTGATTGCCGTCGCTTTATGGTTGTTGTTGTTGCTCGTTATTGTGTTGTCATGTTGTCGTGGCTGCTGTCATTGCCAATTGTAAATTGTGTAAATGGCTGCTCGTCCTCCGCATGATCTAACCCCGCGCACATACACACACGCGCATCTGTCGCTCCGCTACGCTCGGTGTGTCTGTCTGTCGCCTTGGTGATGTTATGTTAATTTGTCGCTTATTGTTTTCCTCCACTCCACGGAATACTCTCCCGCAGCAGCGCTTCCTTTAAGTCGCTCCGGTTTTCGGTTTCTGCCACTTGAGACACCTCATCGCCCATTAGCTGGCTGTCTGTCAGGTCGCCAAAACATGTAATGACACATCATCATTGACAATGGGACGGCATTGTTGCCAGATGCAAAATTCTCACTTTTATTTGTTGCCTAATAATTGGCTTTGATTGGGTTTGAAATCGTAAGTATATGCAGTAAACCAAAATAATCTTTATACATATGTACATACATCTTACATATGTATATAACAGTCCATATAAAATATTAAGCCTGCGTATGTTTGTGCTCGCTAAAAGTAGTCGGTCGATTGACGTTGCATTCGAATACTTGCGTGTTCTTATATATGTACGTATTACATCGCGCCTGTGACAGATAAAAACTGGTCGTTTGTTATTCCTAACCAGCGCCATCTGTTGGACGTAAAAGCAACATATGCACTTTCTCTTTTCTTTTCCATTTAAGCAGACTGAGCCCCAGCAACGCGTGGGCAGGTATAACTACGAGTAACTACGAGTAGTTTTATAATAAACTACAAATTAAGCTCTTGAAGTCTGTTTTTAAAGAGTGTTCAAATTGATGAATTATTAGATAGTTATTATAGTTGATTATAGTTAGTTGATAGTTGATTATTATTAGATGCCTTTGCATACACCATTGTGGTATTTTCACCCGATTTATGTGAAAAAGTAATTGCAAGTGGAACAAAAACTTAAAGTCCTTTCTCTACCGTCTACTCGTATACTCGTATATGGGATTTTCCAAAATAGAGCGTACGAAGGTTTTTCGTTTTAGTTTGGTTTTTCTAAAAATTATTAGGTATAATGATTATTAGGTAAATTATTAGGTAAATTATTAGGCTATAACAATTATATGTGGAAAACAATATCTGCAAATGACAAACAATATCTACCATGACTACCTCATTTACAGACATTACTTCGAAAATTAAAATTAAATTTATTTTATTTTATTTTATTTTATTTTATTTTATTTTATTTTATTTTATTTTATTTTATTTTATTTTATTTTATTTTATTTTATTTTATTTTATTTTATTTTATTTTATTTTATTTTATTTTATTTTATTTTATTTTATTTTATTTTATTTTATTTTATTTTATTTTATTTTATTTTATTTTATTTTATTTTATTTTATTTTATTTTATTTTATTTTATTTTATTTTATTTTATTTTATTTTATTTTATTTTATTTTATTTTATTTTATTTTATTTTATTTTATTTTATTTTATTTTATTTTATTTTATTTTATTTTATTTTATTTTATTTTATTTTATTTTATTTTATTTTATTTTATTTTATTTTATTTTATTTTATTTTATTTTATTTTATTTTATTTTATTTTATTTTATTTTATTTTATTTTATTTTATTTTATTTTATTTTATTTTATTTTATTTTATTTTATTTTATTTTATTTTATTTTATTTTATTTTATTTTATTTTATTTTATTTTATTTTATTTTATTTTATTTTATTTTATTTTATTTTATTTTATTTTATTTTATTTTATTTTATTTTATTTTATTTTATTTTATTTTATTTTATTTTATTTTATTTTATTTTATTTTAAAAAGTTAAAATGTTAACTTAAAAATGAAAACATTCGGGATAAAAAGTTTAAATTTTTTCATTTAACTAACCAATCAGAATCTGAATAATTAATTACAGAATAACCAGTATTAAAATTCGAACAGAAATTCCGAAGAGGTTTATGACGATCTCCAAAATCTTAGATGAAAAGGCTCATATCGTCTCGATTCAGTGTTGGCTAAAAAATATGAGGAATCCGTAACACCGTATAGACAGCTCACGATAAGAACAGCATTGAGCATAATGCCATAAAGCCATAGAAAGTCGACACCGACATTGGCCGGTGTGAAATGTCAAAAATCGGCTGCTGATAAACTAAAAACATACCAAATAAATATATTAAAATATCATCGACGTAGGATTTAACACCTTCACGATGAATTCAATGTCAAATGGAGTGTAAACAAACAAAAAAAGAAGAACAAGATTGGAGTATTCGTACGATTTTCATGACGATACCTCTATTCGTTATCCCATAATCGTGATCTCTACTAACGGACGGACGGACAGGGCTAGATCGACCTGCCACGCCTCCCATAATGCGTTACAAACGAAAGCACAAAGTGAACAGACCCTCATCCCCTCGGGTGTACGGTATAAAAACAGGTTCTATATAGTTTTAATGAAGCAATCAGAAACCTGGTCACACAAATTTAGGTGTTTGTTTTCCTGCGTTACGCGCTTGAGGACGAAATGCGTTCTGATAGTCTTCACAGCAGAACTCTGGGAGCCATAGATGCTCTGTGGAAAGTTTTATAACAAACAGAATGTACTCTAGTGGAAATTTAAAAAGAAATTGTAGCGAAATCATTCCAAAACTGAATAATAAAAAGCTCTTATCGTCCAATTAACACTCGTCAATTTTAGACTTGAAAACGGAAGTTGTCAATTTCGTGTTAAAATATGTCTGTCACTCTCTCAGCATACGTTAATTGAAAGGCTGTCCAATAGTTTTTCCCATAATTATTTCAAAACCGTTGCATAATTAGTTGCGACAGTTGGCGATACAATTTAACGCTAGGAATTGTTGAATGTTGTTAAATAATTTCGCCATATTTAGCGCGATAAAAGACATTGAAGAAAGAGTATAATAGCACCAGCAGGGCCCACATGCGAGCCACCTTCGAACGGGTGCACCGCGATGGAGTGAAGCTCATTAAATAGACAAAATAGAACAAGTTCGTAGGCGACAGTCATTATCACTGAGCCATAACTTAGCGAACACGCGCGGCCCATGCTGGTGGCGGCACTGTAATTACCCTTGACAGCTCATAAAGCAGCGAGGCGACGAAGGACTCAGCTATTTTCTAGGAAGCCTTGGCGTAGAGTGGCGCATTTGCATTTTAACGGCCTCGCACTAGGTGCGCGTAAATCGCGTAGTGGCCACTCGGCTGTGCGTTTTATAGGAAGTTAATTTCTAAATAACTTGTGTGCACGCCAAGTTGTGAAATTTTTCAAATATTTGCAACACTCAGTCACCGGCACATGGTGCCAGCTCCAAGCCAGGCCAGGCGGTTGCTAATCCCTGGACCGTGGCTAAATGCAGCCCTTGCCACAGCCCATGCCCATTGTTCACGAGGCGCAGTTAAGTCCTTGTTGCCCACTAAGGATAAAGTACGCTCTACTCATCGATGATGACGCATGCATGCGTCGCTGCATCGGCAACGTCCCTTATGGTGGTCTGTGTCATCAAAGAAAACATCAATTCGAGTGGTTTATGCTCGTTGTTTAACTTACTTACTTATCCTTATCGCCACAGGATACAACGAGTCCCTGCCTTGAACACCTGAGCTCCAAAAAACCGCACTAATACGACCGATATGCTCGGAATTATTCGGTAATATTCTTAGTGCTTAGTACCAACTGATCGGGGTTAGAGTGAGGCTAAAAAGGAGGGAAGGGATGGAAACGCTACACCCATGTTACAGTCAGCAACAAGCAGCGGCTTTCATCCTGTGACACAAAAGGTTTGTCACTGTCGACACATTGTAAATAAAGACGACCTAATGAATAATCCGGATGGTTTTGAGGTCATAAGTTCAAATCCTGCAACTACGAGTGACGAAATGGGTTTCTGTCAGTGTGTATTAATGACAATTTGTTAGAAGTTAATTGAATTTTGACTTAATTAACCCAAACTAATTAAACACTAATTGCGCGAAGTTTCTCTTAATATATTTAATTGTTCTTCTTAATAATAATTTAATTAAAAACTGAATAAATTTAAAATAGTCCTTTAAAGCATCACAAGATTGCAAAAAGTCTTCTTTCAAATAAAGCTTGTTTTTTGGGAAAAATAATTTTCGACATATTCATGAAGAATTTTAGTAAATGAATGCAATGGAATCACACGATATGAAGCTCTTTTATTTATGAGGTTATTACAGTACTTTATCACTTCCCAAGTAATCCCGTATGATAAACGTCTTTCGCCAGGAACGCTTTAATATTAATACTATTTCAGTTTTAAGGAAATCCCTTCCGATATTGGCTCAACAAAGAGCAAAATATTGTGTGTGTACCAATGAACATTGGTGACACTCAAACAGATAAACCGTTGGGAGTATTTTATATTGGAATTCCCAAATATCTTGCAAGGAAAAACCTCTTGCTTCACACTTAAATCCCAATAAATTGTCCAAATGGATAGATGGATAAAAATATTAAACCAATTCTAATGCATTTATTACCTTTTAAATTATTCCTGCATAGTACAGTTTAGTACGAGTATTACGATAAGTATAAGTATAAGTAGCCATAGCAACAAGAGAAAGTCAACAATTTATAATGAATTTATAGGAAAAAAACATTTTTATTCAATCCTCCTACTATAAAATCGATAAATACCTTCCCGAATCTAACGTATTATTTTCTGAGTGTATTCATGGTTTTACACATTCAAAATTTTCCAAGGATTTACCATTCATTCAATCGACTAATGACCAATGCCAGCCAAACCAACTCCGTGTTTAAGGAGTCCCTCGAGTCGAGAGTCTCAACTACATCGCGCTCATACCGAAAATAAATGTTAATATTGTCGTTGTTGTTGTTTTGTTATTAGTAGTGTGCTTACAATATCTCACCCAACCGTCATAATGATCAATAGGAAGAATGAGCCATCAATGAATCAACTGTACTTATGGCGTTTTGGAAATAAATACAGCAAGGAGGTGAGGTACGGACTGCACTGACCGGACCGACCAAGCCAACAACCCTTGTTTTCTGTAAAGCCTCGCACTGACAGGCTCGCTGTACAGTCAGTAGGGTCGACTCTTTCGAGTACGGTCGGTCGGCGGTCGATGGTCTTGCTGCTGTCGTGTCTGCCTGCGATGACAACAACTTTCGTGAACGTTTTCAATGGTGACGGTGGCGGTGGCGGTGGCGGTGACGGTGACCGGTGTTGACGTTGGCGTTGGTGATGGTGGCCGCAACGCAAGCGTCGCGAGGCGTCGAGAAGGTATTGATAGAAAGCACTTTGTGCTGTATTGCTCTCTTATTCGAACTAGCCGACCATCTGTCGCAAAAGAATTTCCTGGTGCCACGCGGAATGCACTTGTGCGGGGTGCACCACAAACGGGCCACAACAACAGTGTACTAGATACAGGACGTGGTAAAAAAGGGAGTAGTAAACAAACACGACGATGCGATGTGGCTTGTTTTGACCGATCGGCGGTGCGTGGATGGGTCGGAAGGAAAGGAGAAATGCGTGTTTCAACTGCACTGGAAACACGTGCAACAAATAATCTGCATATCATTGTTTCTGTTGCTGTTGTTTGAGTTGTTGGTGTTGCTTTAACAGGGCTTCAAGCGACTGCAATACGCAAAATGGTCAGGAAAAACCTGGTGTGGTTTTTCCTTGTCTCTGAAGTGGTTGAAAACACTTTCATTCAACAAAAAAGGACAAGAACAACAACGTAACGCGAGTAACGTTGGTTAATGTGGGCTAAAATGTAGACAAACTTTGAGCGCCGACCACCCCGTGCAGCAGCCCCAAATTTGTCTAATTGCGTGAAGTATCTCCGTACAAGTAATCAAACAAGAAAGGCATAAAAAGGAGCACACAAAATGGAAACGCGAGTTGAAGGGCACGGCAAATCGTGCAACAGGAAACTACGCTGCGCTCTCCACGCTTCATCACTTCAGCAATCAAAGGCCGGTCAGTCGGTCGCTCGACGACCACGAAGACGTCGAGCTGCTCCGAGCACGCAGCCGTACAGTCTGCCCCTTGAAAGCTGTCCTGCTCGAGCGCTGAAGTGTTCTTGGGACCTCTTTGATGAAGTAATCATTTCCATTTGATTGCACACAGAAGTGCATCAGCTCAAACTCGTCAAAGAAGCACTCGGCGCTGGAGAGGAAGGGTCCGTCGATCTACTGGCATCCAAACAGCCACCAGGAGCGGGATCTGCCTGCTCCAGTGTCCATTACGCAAAGTACTTTCGAACTTGCTCTCTTGTTCAACATTTTCCTCAATGCTTGAATGCATTTCGGACAACAGCAACAACACCACCACCAAATGGATATATGCACGTCCATCCTGGACACAAGTGAACTGCACTCAGAGGTTGCACTTGTTTGCCGAACAAAAACGAAAGGTAAACAAAAAGTACTGGTGCGGGCTTGAAGAGAAAAGCCATCCTCGAATGAGTTTTTTCCATAAACTCGAGGCGAAACCGTAAAACTGCAAAATTTGTATATTTTTTATGATTTCATTTCGTTTTCATTATTGTTTGTACAGTTTATTAGTAACTCCAGTCGGAGTTACGGTCTCGCCCGAGAGAGTGTGTGTGTGCGTGTGTATGTGTCACTCACTCTTGCCACATTTAGCTCTTGTTTGTTACCGAATATCCTTTTTTTAAGGATATGTTGTGCGGAGCGGAGCACAACAAAGGCATTAATGATTTTTCGCTTGAATAGCAATTGCAATTACAACAAAAGCGAACAACAATTGCGGTCAAGCTATCAACAGTTGCAAAACTGTACTGTAAAAAACTGCCGTGTCCTGCCAATACGCCGCTCCTCCCGTCGCCTCGCCCTGGTTCATGGCTTCGAGTGACACTGCACTCGACGAGGGTCAGATTTTGCCTCATCCTGCCGGATTTTATTAGTGCTGGCGCAGTCATTCGGCGCCGCGCGGTGGTCAATCATGGCGTGCATTCAATGCATTTCGCTTGTTTGTCCGGTGATTTGCACAAAATTTACTTTACGGCTTTTTCGTCCTCAAAAAAACGGTATGAATTCAGAAGGTTTTTTCTAGTTCAATGCATTTTTAATGAAATGAAATGAAACTGAATCGTAAAAAAGTACTGAGTGGCGAACAGCATTGTACGAATGAATGAATGAGGGCATTATCGCAGGAAGAAATTGTTCTGGTCGATGAGATATCGTTAATCAAATGAGGATTATCCTGTTTGCAGAAGCAGCAGGCGAGAACCATCTGAGTGGATATATTTCATGAGGACTTCTTAGAGAAGATTGAAATCTTCTGGCCACAGACCGATTCCGGTTAATGGAGGGCGCAGGAAGAATTCTGGATGGGAGTGGAGAACGCATTAAATTTAATGCTGTGTTGGGAGATGTTTACCGCAAAGGGGCGTGTTCTGTCTCTTTTTACTGGGCTCTTTTACTGGGAAGATCTCAGGTTGACAGTGTTTAACGACCTTGCTGACAACCATCGAATATTTCAATTATCGATGCAATGATCTGGACATGCCAGAGATTTTTTTGCACTTTTTGCACTGCTGCGTTGATTTCTTCTTTTCTTTATAACTTATACTTTTCTTGTGCCTTCCTTCCTTCCTTCCTTCCTTCCTTCCTTCCTTTCTTCCTTCCTTCTTGCTTCCTTCCGTCTTCCAAGATTCTACACCTTAAAAAATATCAGAAAATAATGCAATCTTGACTCCGTAAAATATTCATTGGACATCTTTATTTTGCGATTGTGGAACAAGGTTTTGCGAGATTTAAGAACGAGACTGTAAAAGCTTGTCTCATTCTGGTAATTCGTTTCGACAGAAAAACTCTTTCTGGGTTTCGGATTTTGTTTATAATAAACAGGCCCGGCAAAAATAGGCCCGTCTACTTCTTTAGAAGTCTTCCACGTTTTCAGATTTCGTCTCACCAGAAAAGCTCTTTCTCGGTTTCGCATTTTGCTTCGACTGACTCTCGTCTGTTCTTGTCTCGAGAGACAAACTTCCATCCCGGATTTCGGGCAAGGTCGAGATCGACACGAGAATGTAAAATTTTTAGTAAAGGATGTAGACGAGAGCACTCATTTCCTATGAAGTATTTATCATGGAGATAATTATTCATCACAAAAACATTTTTGTGCAAGAATTCATTTATTAAACAATTGACAAAATGGACAGATTTTTTTCTTAAATGGTTCCCACCATTATTTATCGGAGATGTAATTTTTTATTTCGACTTAATAATTTTCAAAGAAATTCTTCATCTTTTAAACAAGAACTATTCAAACTGACCTCAAAATAACGATAATGTAATTAATTTCGTCCACAATCCACAATCCGGACAGTCAGAATGGAAAGATTAATTGCATTTTATGACTGCTCCATAAAAACATATTCATATGTTCCAATTTTCGGTCACTTTGTCTCGATCCGTTTTATCGGAGATCTCGAACGCATAAAAAATGCTTTTCTCCCCAAAAGAGTTGGTGCCGAGCAAGGGATCCTCACCCAAAACGGGCACTAATAAACTGCTATAAAATTAAGAATTAAAAGAAAAATTCATCACGAATGTCAAAAGTCTGTCTCGCTGACTGATATCCAGACGGAAAATAATTGGTAATAAAGGCATACAAAGTGAGATAAGTGAGGCGGAGGACAATTACGCCGCTAACGAGTATCGGGAGAAGGGCATTAAAAGCACGAAAATGCGCATTAGAAATGCCTCGCGATGGAGACGAAGTCGGTGGCGGGAACACGTGTCAATTTATCAAGACTCGAGCGCTGCTTATGTCGTCCGTCTTGTGCAACGTCGTAAAAGGTCCGCCGCTGAAGTGATGCAGCGATACGGTGCGGACAATTAAGAGACCTTCGAGACATGTGGATTCCGGTAAACAATACACTTTTCGTACGATATATAAAATTTTTAATAAACATAAAGCGAGAGGAATTGCTTTGTGTCAATATAAACATTTTATGCCGTTCTTCTGAAACATTTCGGTTCTCGTGTAAACAAAGCATTGATGAAGCTCCAGATGCCGATCGTTATAACGAACGAAAGATGATAACGAAAGATTCCACGGAAAGCGCCCTGCACGTGGAAGCGCTGCAGTAAAATGCAAAAAGTTCCACTGAATTTCTTACGGCTTCCTAAAACAAGATTATTGACGACGCTCATCACAGCACTACACGTTAATGAACAAAAAGAGGTAGGCCCGACACCTTTTGATGAGGCGGGCATGAGCTGGAAAAGGTGTCATGAAGATGTAATGTATTGCCGAGACGTTAGAAGTTATTACCGTCGGAAATTTATGACCTGTTGGCGGAGAGCTGTATATCTTCAAGATATGCTTGGCTTGTGATTGAGATTGGTTACCACAAATCGCTTTGCACGCGCATCTAGATGCGAGTGGAGCTCTTTGTTGCCACATGTTCTCTAAAAAGCCAATTAAACTGGACGACGTGATGTTATTCGGGTTGCGTTCGGTGAGTTATCATGAGGCGTTTTTGTTTACTTGTCCAGGGCCAAAGATTTATGATTGCCGATTGATTGAAGCTCCGCGGAGGAAGATGGGCCGGGCCGAGCCGGCCAAGTGAGTAGAAATTAATTGTTGGACATTTTTTGGACATAATCAGATACTAACGGTAACATTTTTCAAAAGCAATAACCTTTTAGAAGAAAAACAAAATAATCACCCGGAATTTTTTTATAATTCTTGACTATACCAAAGAAATGGCTTGTTTTGTGTTAATAAAAGTCGAAGTAAGAAATAATCTCTAAATCAGAGAAGATGTCCAATATTTAATGCAGCTAATTTTTTGAAGTACTTGAAGAGCAAAAATCCTAATAATATCAGAGAAATTTTAAAAAATTATGAAAGGGCTTTTATCTCGTGCGCGACAAGTCTGGTCTTAAAAATGTCTGAATTGTCTTTCGAAGCCGGTACAACACATAAAATTAAAAATTACACTTAAGTGTGTTTAATTGTTTTTACGTTGGTGTTTTGGTCGTTTTTCCATTTGTGGTCGTTTCCTTGAAGGTCCCACAAATTTTCAATCGCAACATAATGTTCGAAGACGAAGAAGTCTGCGAAACCGCACAGAGAGCCATTGCCATGAATGGACACGACTAAAGCGGCACGACATGGGCTCCACGAGAGACGGCGTGTTACGGGCGGCACAACACGACCACGGTGCTCTCGAGGGCAACGCAGCGGCTGCGTTGTTTATAACTCATAAACGCAAAAATCATAAGCGATTGGTCGCACAGCGCGCAGAAGCAAGCAGTTTGCCATTAATGCTGTTGTTTATATTGACTGCCGACGGTGATCGGAATGATGATTATGCCGATGAGATGGCTGCTACTGTTGCTGTTGTTATTGTTGTCGTTAGTGAACACGTGCAGCAACAGACGCTGTGATTCTCCGTCGCGGAGTGCCCGGGAGTGGGTTTGACATTCACAGATCATTACGACATTGCACCGTAGGGCTAAGCATGAAAACCACTTCGCTAAAATTGCCATAAACGACTGTATTCTAATGTTGCTTTTGTCCTCTTGTCTCTTACCAGTAAATAAATTTTAAGCTAATCAAATAAAAAAATGTTTATGTAAAACGCTTTTAAAACTATACGAATTTATGAAGTTCGTATACGTTGTTACTAAAAGCCCTTTCGCGCTGAAAAGTGTCCAACGACAATATATTCTAAATTTTAGTAAAACTATTTTCCATTTTAGTAAAACTATTTTTTTAGAATTTATTTAGAATTAGATTTTTTTGGAATTTCTTGCCTCAAACTGGGTCTGGGTGGTTAATTTGTGCTTAACAAGTAATAACCTAACAAGTAATTATTTTTATACGATAAAAATACATTTTGTGTCATTATACTTTAGAGCCGATGAAAGAATAGTGAATGATACTGGAAGATAAAGTCATATTTGGAAGACGTGCCACATATCTTTTGACATTTACAAGATGATAGATAGCTGATTATTGTCGTGTGCCGTGTTTTATACAAACAACAGCGGAATCAGCACCAGCAGCAGCAACAACAACTACGTCAGCAGTAGCAGCATCATCTTAAAAAGTTGCCGCAAAGCGCGACTTATCTTAAAGAGCATTAAAACTCAATGGCATCAAAGTAAAAAGGGAAAAATGGCAACTACTAGCTACAACTACAACTACAACAACAACAACAACAACAACAGTTTATTATACAATTCAAAATAACACACATACCACATTGACTTTGAGATGGTATAACGACAAGTTAAAGTATTTACTAAGAGCAATTTTAAACCTTTTCAACTTTTATCAAGAGAAGACACGAGTTAGCATGTTTTGGAAGAAGAAAAAGGAATAAGGAATTTCAATGGTTTCTTATAATATTCTTTTTATTTTAATGTTTTCTGTTCAGCCTTAAACGAACTCTCTGTCTGGTCTTCTGATGTTTATTATATAATTTAATTATGTCAATTTATGGTGATGACAATTTATTTGATTATTATCCGTGTAATGAATGTATAATATACTCAAAGAAATCAACGCAATGATCAATTATTTAACTGCCTGTAAATCAAAAACTATATACATTATTCCATCTTCGAATAAAAATAAAAAAATAACTATGTATGTAAATAATATGTAATATACATACATAGTTTTCTAAACAAAACTCATATTTTAGATTATTTCCTAAAAAGAAAATATTTTCCGAAGCAGTTCATTTTTGCTTCGAATTAGTTTTGCTGAAATTCTTATTATTCCAGCGAACAAACTTCATGATTAGATAATTTTAAACTAATCTTCTTTTTAATTAGAAATTTTTTTTCTTTTTAATTAGAAATCTGATCTAAAGAAGTTTATTGTATATCGATAAAATACCGTAATAGTTTAAAATATAAATTTCGAAAAAGATATCGAAAACGCATAAGTTCATGACATCGTAAACATTCTTAAAATCGGCCAAGCCAGCGACCATTTTGAAGCGGCCCATGTAATAAATAATAACGGCTAGCAGAAACTCAAGGTAAGTAATTTGTATATCCTTCCCATGAGCCGACGGATGTAGAAGCGAATGGTATTGATGCAATTATGAACTCTCGTAATAATCGCACAATAGCTTTCACGCGGAAATGTCATTGCATAGTCTTATCTTATTCTGCTTTCATTCATTTAGTAAAACAAATTTCTTTATTGTGAAAATCAGGACGACATGTTGCCATAGAATCCTGCATGAGTATTCTCGTAAGCGTATATAAATCATGGAAATTGTCTCCTTTTTACTTAATTTGTTACTTCTTATCAGCTTCATGTAATACCAGGAGTAGACGAAGAAGAAGAAGGAGAGTTCCAAATACGTACGACACTCAATCCATTATTTATTTAACACGAATTTACTGTGGAATGTCGTCGCATCCTTTTACATGGCTTTTCCAACGCGATTCCGTACAAATCTGTTTATCGTATCCTTCAGTATTGTATTTGCGCTTTTGCCGATTTTCTCATATAAATTAATCGATGTTACTTACCCTTATTTTCCGAGCGATGGTACAACTTAATCGTGGCTCTTGATTTGCGACTTTCACCCTTTCCTTCCCGGACCCAATAATTTTCGTATGCAAATCAGACGATATGTTTGTGTTTGTGTACATGTATCCTCGTATGTTTGAATACGCTTCTCGTATTGAGAAGCGTATGCTAATCACAAGCTCGTCAGTTCGCCATGCCCGTCAACCCGTTTTCGTGAAAGTGCTGCTGTTGTTTGTTGTTGCTGCAGTTCAGTGATTTTTATAGAACTCAATTTTTAAAATTTTTTTTTCGCTTTTATGCTGAATGTCATTAAATATCCAGGATAGTCAGTCCCCTGCGAGTCAAGCCATCCTTAAATGATTTCGAAATTGTAATGGGTTTTTTTTTGGTATTTTCAATTTGTTTATGATTCTCAGTTAGTTTGACGTTTGACGTTTGACGTTTGAGGTTACGCTTCGTGTATGCAAACAATTGTCAAAGGATAATAAACAGGATAACGTCGACGTCTGCTATGAATATTCCAATTGAGCATTTTTTTATATTCTGTTTCTTCTTCTTCGGTGATTATCATTCACCACGCACAAAGTCACAAGCACACACACACAAACGCACGCACACACACGGCATTTGGAAATTCTATGAATATGTTGTAACGTTTTAAAAGTCCTTAAATCCTTTCAGGCGTAAAAATCAAAAACCCCAAAATTTGCATAATTTCATTTTACATTTTTGTACGCTTTGAGGACTTTTCAGTTTGTCTTAATGTTGTTGTTGTTGTTGTTGTTGTTGTTGTTGTTGTTGTTGTTGTTGTTGTTGTTGTTGTTGTAGTTTTGTGGGTATTAAGCATCAGTAGCAATTTACGAAGGTTTTCAATCTCCCAAAAAGCAACAAAAGTTAGTTGTAGGAAGTTATAATTGTTTATATATAGTGCGATGAAATACATATATTAGATAATATTAGATAATTAGATAAATACACCTACGAGTATTTCTGTTTTTGCACGGTCTGTTTTTAATTTTTTTCTAAAATTTTAAAGACCATATAAAAATTTCATCGTACAATACAAATATTAATGTGATAAATAAAAATGCAACAGCGTTTTTAAAAGTTCTTTATATTGCGGTTCAAACTGCACTTTAGTGTGGAGAAGTTAGTTTATCGTATTTATGTTAATTTATCTGTTGAAGTCTGCTTTAACTTTAAAATAGGTGAAAGCTAAAAAATGTTGGGCCTTATTTCATTTGGGCGCTGTATTATAGAGGCTAGAAATTTTTAAAGTCAAAATGTAAAATCTTTGAAGGGCCGCATGAGGAAGTGTGGCGGGCCGCGGGTTGCTCATGCCTGATTTAGAGCATACTTTATTTATTACCTTTATTAAAATTAGAGCATACTCTAACTAGAATGTACCTAATGTATCGTAGGACTACAAATATGCGCCACTTTTTTTAATTTTGTGGTTTCTTTATTAGATTTTTATTAGGTATTATTTAATTAATAAGCCTGTCAAATTTCCACGACCACGACCACGTTTTGAAAATCAAAATTTGCAATATTGTAATTCTTGAGAACGTCGTGGAAATAAAATTGATGGGTGGTCATGAGCAATATTTTCTCGAACAGCAGCAATGTTCTTCGATTTCTCGAAGAGATCTGTACCTCTCAGTAGAAGAGACTCTATTTCTCCTGTTTTCAATGAAACAAAAAAAGAGATTTTGTACTGGTTCTATAAAAATGCTGTATGCTTTAGAATACACTGGCATTTAATCGCATTTATTGCGTTGGCGATGCGGAATCGGCTCTAGAAAGAACCCTGCGAAAGAGCGCTCTTCCAGTGATGTATTTTATGTAAATCGGTAATTTTTATGGCCTCTGGTGAAATTTATTTTATTTGAGAAAGAAGTTTTTTCCAAAATTTTAATGTCTTCCGCATTGATTGGCTGAATCCAGCCCGAAGTTGTTGTTTTTTGGATTGACGCATTGTTTTTCTGACGTTGTTCTGTGTGCCGTCAGTATAACGTAACAACGTATGCAGCGGAAGGTCCTCGAGTGCTTTTCTTTGCATTTGCATTTGTTTTTATACCGCAATTTCATAGTCTAAGCAAACTCTTCTCCTTCTTATTCTCTCCTGGAATCACTGCATCTCAGCGTCTCAGCGTCTCAGAATGTGATCCGTACGCTAGAATGAGTTTCTGTTGTCTTTTTCTTACAAGCGGCATCGGCATCGCTTGAAGAGAAAATTGTCAATAAAATTTACCGAGCGTAAAATTTGTTTCACAAACAAAAATATTAATTTTTCCATTCATTTCGTCGAATATGGCAAGGAAAAGGAAGGAGGAAGAAGAAAAAGGTAGGAAATGTCAAAGCAAACGTTATGGGAAAAAGCAGGAAACAGCAAAAGCTTTAAGAAGGCGAATGTGCCTTCAATCGATTCTTTGGCGTTTGTTTTCTATCGCAAGATTATCTCATCGAACGATTCATTCAATTTCTAAAGGATATATGTTGAAAGTAAAGCCGGCAACACTTTTGTGCAATGCCTGAACTGCGTTGACTGCCATTACTTTCCGATAGCAAATCCCTTCCCCTTCACCTTAGCCAGGCCAACCAACTTCTTTGATCCTTACCCTTTTCTGAGGAAAAGCGCCAGCGGCTTTAATGCAACACTTCGAACTTCGAATGCAAAACAAATTCGATTATCCTTTGATTCAGCTGCATTCTGGGAACGATCGGCCAGGAGCGGCAGCGGCAGGCGAGGTGGCAAAGTGTAAGAATAATTTATGGCTGGACTGAAGACTTCGCACGAGCTCTCCCTCCCACCCTTTCGCTCTGGGGCGAGTAATTTGAAGAGTTTCAGCATTCATGCGTGTATGAATAATGGCAGGAATACGTGTGTGCGTACGCATTTGTGTGTGTATTGGCTTGAATGCTGTGTGTATGTGGTGTTAATTGTATCCGACAGATATTCCGATTTGATTTTCTATGAAATCCTGGCGTCCCACTTCCTTCCATCCAGGCAGTTCTTCTTTCCCTCCGTCCAGGCAACTCCTCGGCTCATTCGATAATAATTTGTCGATGCGCTCAAGTGTCAAAGTAATTTAAAATACTGGAATTGTAGGAATGGAAATGCTGCATTACGCTGTGTCTGGGAGAAAGTCCATCTCTTATCTTTCAGGCCTCGAGAGTGACTGCGTCTACTTCTTAGAGGTACGAGTAAATGTGTACGTCTTCCGCTCAGGTTGAAGGAAGTATTCAGAGTCTCATTCATTCAACAAGGATTATTTTAAATTTCCTTCGAAGACTTTTCTCTGGTTTAGTTTAATGGAAACTTCAGCTTTTGTAAAGGCCGACCAATTGATTGAAAACTGATTAAATCCAATCTAAGAATTTTGCAAACATTAAAACGAATGCATTAAAGTTCCCTTTTTCTAAAAGACCTGTTGGCCGTTGTCTGAGTATACAAAATTTGTGTGTGAAAATGATTTTTTCTCTCTACAAACGAAACGGCATTTCGTTCGGTATTTTCAGTTTCAATGAAAATCGTACAAAAAAGTCATGTATTGCATACATCAGATTTTTTATATACAAGATTGCAGTATTTTAGTGCCTTAAAGTGTCCAGTCTTCATTAATTTTAGTTTTGATTTATATTTCTTTTATTGTAAAGTGTAAAGTGTTCAAAAATAGAAAGTGTTTCTTTTACCGAGAGGAATATTTCATTTCTCAGAAGCAGAAACATTTCAACGCTGATGATTTTGGTGAGACGAGTCTGCGTTGAATGCAAAACTTTAGGAGTAACCATGTTTTAATACTAGACATCAGTGGCATCGTTTCTCAATGTAATATTGATGACCGGCGAACGACTGGCGCAATCCAAGTAAAGCCGGTCCATTTAATTTATTACTCGCATCACCCGAAACCTGCACCATCTTGGAGCCCGGTGACAAGTGATGATTAATGGAATTGGCTACGGTATCAATTTATTGCATATCCCGCTTGCAACAACAAAAGCCACAAACACAACAACTACAACAACAACAACAGCAGTACAGTAGAGCACTTAGATAAATAATATGCGCAGTCATGTTTATAATGAAACAAACTAATATATCTCAAATTATAAATGCTCCAAAGCCACCAACCCAGCTGCCACACCCACCAATATGGCCGGAACTCCCCCCTCCCCCCGCCCCACCACCTCGTGGTGGTTGGAATAATCTGTCATTGCTGTCGTAAGAGTAAATAAATTCGGCAACCATTCTATAAACTTAATTATCGTTCACAGTAACTTGCCGATGTGTATTTGCTGAGTGAATTATTAGTGTGTGCGTGTGTGTGTGTGTGTGTGTGTGTGTGGTTTTATGTATGCAAGTGTTTGCAGTTTATTAATTGCCCTCGTCAGTAAGTTTTCCTGGTTGCTACTTGCAACATGCTGCTTGCTCTCTTCTTCTTCTTCTAATGTGCCAAGAAAGTCTCATGTTTGCTAAATTTAAATTGTAAACTTATTCATTAAGGATTCACTTTGCTGACGGCAGAACGAAAAAGGATGAAAAATTGAATTAAAAATATCGCAGAAAGCGTATCGTATGCGTACACTAAATGCCAAACGGTAAAGGCTCAGTCACCTCTTCCTCTAATCAGCAGAAGAAGAGGTACATATGTTGTAACGTACAGGTGCCAGCGATGGTTAGGATGTGGCTGAGGCTGCTCGGTCCGGCTTTGCTCAGGGTGTGGGGGGGTTCATTTCCCCAACCAGCATCCTCTGCACCACGTTACAAAAAAAAGAAAATTTTTATTACCGAGACTTACGAAATTTCGTCATGGTGGAGTGTGCCGGGCTGGAACCGTTCACTTAAGAATTTTTTTTTTTTTTATTTCATATTTATAGGATCATGCCCATAAACTTAATTTCAATTAAAATTTAATTTTCAATTTTTATTTCATTTATAATTTTTTATTATTTATTTGATAGTATAGAATATGTTTATTCAAGTATAAAAATTTGTTTTAATTTCATTTCGTTTTAAAGAAAAAGTTAATTAAAGTTAATTATTGTTTAATTTGTTCTATAACAAATAAAGAAGAAAAAAAAATTTTACTTTTCAATTTCATTTCATTCAATTTCATTTCATTTCAAAAAAAAAAATTTGTTTTGTAATATCGGGTCGATATTTACCTTGTTATTTCTCTAATTACCAGGGCGAAGAGCTCTACGTCCGTGACCAGCAATATTTTTGTTGTATCCTGCAAAATTCTCAAATATTAAAAAAAATTCAATGAAATTGTTACAATGTTAATATGTAAACAATATTATTACTGTTACAATGTTGAAATAGTGTTAACTTGTAAAAATTGTTACAATATAATTTAATGGAATTTTTGACTTAAATTTAACGATTGGTCTTACTGATCGAAGTTTTCTATGATGATGGTTATTTCAACAAAATTTTTACAAAATTTTTTATTTTGGTCAATTTCCGTGCTTCTCTTTTCTCTTGGTATGTAATGGGCGTAGGAGTAACATATGGTTGATGTTGTTGTTGTTGTTGGTATTGTTCCGTGTTGAGTTGTACAAGAACGCACACTGTTGTTGTTGTTGTTGTTGGTTGTGTCGCCTGCTATATTACTTGCTGGCGCTGCTACGTTATCAAAATCGCAGTTTTTTTACCTGTCTTTACGTTATAGTCCTACTAGCGCTGGAGCGCTGCTGGCGGCGGTAGTAGTTGATGTTGTTGTTGTTGTTGGTGTTGGTGGTATTGTTCCGTGTTGAGTTGTACAAGAACGCACACTGTTGTTGTTGTTGTTGCATAAGTCGCCTGCTATATTACTTGCTGGCGCTGCTACGTTGACAAAATCGCAGTTATTTATTAGTGTCTAATGATAAAATCGAACGAATAATATGATGATGCCATTCCATGTTCTCTAAATGTGGCTTAAAAAGGAGCCACGCTGTTTTTTTTTTTTGTAAAACATTGTTCATATTATTTCTTTGTTGTTGGTTGTTGTTTCTTTTAATTAATAGATATCTGCTTTTTGAAAAGGGAATCCTCTGAAGCGCTGAAATTTTTGGCAGTATTTTGTTGCTGCAAGACATAATTTTTGCTGCTTTCATAAATTCTTTGTTTTTCTGGATTATTTATTGAAGAAATTGGTTTTTGTAGGCAGCGGCGTATTTTTTTTTTGATTTCTTAGCTCTTTTTATGTATTGATAGAATTGTTCTCATATTTTAAAAAAGTTAATTTAAATCCAGGTTTTTTTTTTTTTTTTTTTAATACACGAAGCTTAATTAATTTCTTTTACAAAATACTAAATCGTTTTTGCATTTTTTTTTTTTTTTTTTTTTTTAGTTTTGCTTTTTCATTTGCTTCTGCTTGTTCTTCCTGTTTTTGGACATCATAAATCTTCCTTCTTTGTTAGTTTTTTGTATTTCGAAAACTATTTTAATTTCTTTAATTTCACTTCAATAATTTTTACGATTTTTGTTAATCAATGTCCGCCGACCGACCACCACGGTCCATTCAAATTCGTTGACTGTACATGCGTTTTTATTTTCTTCATAATTCCCACCGGTACCGATTTGATTTTCAGGTCCTACTCACACTCCCATAGAAGTGCCATCGATGAAACTCCGCTATATGGCGTAACACAAACTTCATATAAAAAAAATTATAGAAGTTTCTGTCAGGCCACATTGCGGTATTTCATCGATGACACTCGCCGTTGGTATGGCAGGAATGCAACATCAATGGACGAGGAGTAAGGAACACCGGGTACCTCCGCATCTCAAAGAAAACAAAAATTTTTAAAGGAATAAAAATGTCGAGGTGAAGGGTTTTGTTTATTTCTGCTCTGTCCTCTCGGCTATCCTCACAAAACAGGAGCGGGCAGATAAGACTAAGGAAAGACCGTTGCTGAAAAAGGTACGGCCGATTTGTGACAATAGGTACTCGACACTCTTCTTACCATGACGGAATCAAAATTTTTTTATGTTGGTCTTATTTACCAAATGTCTTTGGCATGGAATATTCCAAGAGGACGACCTTGCAAGGTCTCCAGTCGATAATAACATGTTCCGATGGTCTGAACAATTTTGGCCTTTATGCCTGCTGGGGCTAGTTTTGAGCAATAATGTGCCGCTTGGTCGCTTAGAGCGAAATTTCTTTTGGTCACTATTTGTCCCACTTCAAATCTTCGAACCTTCGACCTGAGATTATAGGTCTTGACGTACTTGTCGTATGCTTGTTTCAGTCGTTTTCTCACTAGTTCATGTTGACTCAATATCTGATCTATTCGGTTTATTCTTACATCCTCTCCGTTGAGAAGGGTCAACTTTCTTAGGAGTTCATAATCCTGGCCATGATTTACCATGTGCTGGCCAAATAACACAAAATACGGAGCATATCCGATCGCCTGATGTAGTGAGTTTCTCAAGGCACAGTTTATACTGCCCAGATATTCATCCCAGGTCCGCTGGTCTGTTCGTACGTAAGAACGTAGGGCCTCGTTTATTGATCGGTTGACCCGTTCGGATGCATTTGATTGGGGAGAGTAAGCAGCCGTACACGTGTGCCTCACTCCAAACTCCTGGAGAAATTCTCGAAACTGTTTGCTCGTAAATTGGCTTCCATTATCGGTCACTACAGTCTCAGGTACCCCAAAACAATAAAAGACGCCGTCTTTTAGAAAGTCAATAATAGGAGTGGTGATGAACCTTTTTACGGGTTTCAAAAAAGTGAACTTAGAGAAATGATCCAGTATGATCAAGATTCCTATGTTTCCCTGCCGAGTTCGCGGAAATGGACCTATAAGGTCTATATAGAGCTTTTGGAAAGGTCTCTCAGATGGACAGTATTTTCCCATCGGAGGTCTCAATACCTGAGTAGGTACCTTCGACGTTTGGCACAATTCGCAATTCATGATGTATCGATTCACTTGGCTACGCATGCCGGGCCAATAAAAGTATCTACGCAATTTTTCCAAGGTTTTAGCTATACCAAAGTGCGCGGAGGTAGGGTTGTCGTGAGCAGTTTTAATAACCGAGGTTTGCAACTCGGATGGTACAACGAGTTTCCAACTTAAATCATCAGCCATGTCATCACCTGTCGCAAAGTCGTTACGGAAATAGAGAAAATCATCTATGATTTTAAAGTCAGGGAATTGATCGCTAGCGTATTTCTTTTTCAGGGTTTGGTACTCCTCGGAGGTAAATGCAGGGGAGCTAAGGTCGATGGTCGGTTCATGATCGAGCTGGACGGCTGTCACTTCACTTATCGGTAAGTCTTCCATTGCCCTTGAAAGTGCGTCCGCTACCACATTTGCGCTACCCTTCCGATGTTCTATTGAGAAGTCGAAGCCCTGAAGTTTGAGTGCCCATCGCGCCAATCTACCCGCCAGATCTTTTTGGCTCATCAGCCATTTTAGACTCATATGATCGGTGACCACTTTGAACTCATGCCCCTCAATGAACATTCTAAACTTCTTTATCGCCATTATCACTGCTAGGCACTCTAGCTCGGAGACCGAATAGTTGCGTTGGGCTTTATTAAGTTTTTGCGACATATATGCTATTGGCCTCTCCTGACCAGTTTCGTCAGCCTGCGCAAGCACAGCACCAATACCAAACTGGCTAGCATCGCACTGGACAATAAATGGCTTAGAATAGTCCGGGTGGACAAGAAACGGCGCTGAAGTCAATTTAAGCTTGATGGCTTCAAACGACTGTTGAGCCAAAGAATTCCACATAAAACCTTTTTTCCCTTTTAACAATTCTGTCAGATGGTATGTGATCGAAGAAAACTCGGGGATAAACTTTCTATACCACCCCACCATCCCTAGAAATCGACGCAACTGTTTAGTTGTTTTTGGCTGCGGATAATCGGTGATGGCGGCGACCTTTTCGGGATCCATTTTCAAAACTCCGTTCCCAACTACATACCCTAGGTAATTAACTTCCGAAAGACAAAACTTACTTTTGGCCACATTAATCGTCAACCCAGCCTTACGAAGAAAAGAAGCCACCTCAGCAAGATGTTCCAGATGTTCGTCGAACGTGCTAGACATGATTAGCAAATCGTCTAAATAGACGAAAACCCTTGACTTAAGGTAATATGGGATCACCTGATCCATGAGTCGGCACATGGTTTGAGGCGCGTTACACAGCCCAAAAGGCATTCGAGTGAACTGGTAAAGCGGACGATTGGGTATGGTAAAAGCTGTTTTCTCTTTAGAAGTGTCGTGAAGACAAATTTGCCAAAAGGCGTCTTTTAAATCTATCTTGGAAATAAAGTGGACTGAAGGCAATCGGCTTAGTATTCCGTCAATATTAGGGATCGGATAAGCGTCTTTTAAGGTCACCTCATTCAATTTTCGTGAGTCCAGGCAGAATCTAACCTTTCCCGGCTTAACAATAAGCACACCTGGTGAAGCCCAAGCTGTACAATCCGCTTCTTCGATTACTCCTAACGCAAGCATCCTATCAATTTCGTCACATAATAACTTTTCTTTAGCCGGTGAGATGGGGTAGTATCTTTGCTTGATTGGACGAGCCTGCCCTGTATCTATGTAATGCTCAACTAATGTAGTTTTACCCAAACCTTGCTGCTCTGATGAGGGGAATGAATGGATGACATCGTTTAGTTGGCTTTGCTGGGTCTCAGACAAGGGAATAAAAGGTTCATCCGGATTCACTTCAGATGACATATTCGCGATCTCTAAGTTGTTTATTTGAATATCAAAAGCTTTCCAGAAATCAATACCGCAAATGACCTCTTGCGTAATTGTGGGTATCACCAAAAACCGAAAATTTTTTTCTAAATTGTTAAACTTGACACGAGCTTGTAAAAACCCGGAAATTGGCTGGGCTTGACCATCAGCCGTCCGAACATTGCCTCTAAATCTTTCAAGGGTCTGACCTGAATTCAACACGTTTGAAGCGGTCTGCCCGCCTATCACGCTAACATTAGCGCCGCTATCCAGCAAAGCACGACAAGTTACATCATTTAGGTTTATGGAAATATAAGGTCGTGAATCATCTGACCTCACTAATAAGGAAGATAAAACAGAATCTTTTAGTAGTCTGACGGACTTCCAAAATCTATTCAATCGCGTGGTCTTTCTCTTTCGACAGTGTAAAGAGTTAACGCCATAAATCTCGGCTCTCCGCCTATTATACCTATACAAACGAACATGATAAGGTATTATCTCATGCAGCCGCGGTGAATCTTGATGGGATGATTCCGTAACCGGTGATATGAGTGCTCTTGAAGGGTTAATAGAAGTAACTAGCGTTGATGACGACGATCTTGCCATTGCGGGTGTTCGTTCGTCGTCGGCCGAGGTCCCGCTCTGGAGTTTCCCGAAGTCAAACTGCATTTTCGACATGTGGGCCTATACACATTCGGCGCACCACAACCGTAACAAAAGATTCGCCGAGTCAGTGACAAACAATTTTGGTAACCATGGCCCTCCTCGTCGCAGTTCCAGCAGCGAAGTGTTGATGCCTCTTTCTCCAGACGGCACACCTCCGGTTCCGGATTCACCTCATCAAGTTCTTCTGTCGGTGATGATTGTTCTAATACTGCTACCTGTCGTCGAGCTACTCCAGCTCGTGGATATGTGGGGTGATTTTGGGTAGAAAAGAAATTCTCATGCCTATGGCATTCGCGCCTTAGTTCGGGCAAGCTTCTAATAGGAACATGTAAGAGTTCAAAGCGTAATTCAGGTTTGAGATTATGAATCAATATTTCAACCAGTTCTTCGTCAGGAAGGGGACTGCAGAGTCTATCGCTCAATGCCAACACGACGTCTAAGAACTCGTCGAAAGGTTCAGTAACACGTTGCTTGCGCCGTCGGATATTTTCCTTAATGTCACAGTCAGTTAGATAGTCTCTAAATTTCATGCGTAACTCCTGACAAAGGGTTGTCCAAGTTAGTTGATCTGTCTGTCGATGATATCGCCAAAACCAAGTTTCTGCCTTGCCACGAAACAGCAGATGAGCATGCTGGCACAAAACATTCTGGTCGCCATCCAGGCATTGATTGGTCAACGTATTCACTCGGTAAATAAATTCATCAACGCCCATTGAATTAACGTCACCGGAAAATTGTAAGTGCCACCCACCAATCAAGGAGGCAATTTTTCTGGCAGTAATGCCGACAGGCAAAGTCTGTTCGGCCGACCCAAGACCAGAATTTTGTCGAGGAAAATCAAATTGTCGAAGTGAACCTGTCGACCGCGTGCTGGTTGATTGCGCTCTCTGTGCATTTCCCGTGTGGTCTGCCAGGCCGTCTGAACCAACCACCGGGGTTTCACCTCGTGACAAATGCAGCCGACGGAAAGTAGTTTCGCACTGTTCACTTAGTGTTGAAGAAAGTTGCTCGCGCACCTCGCGCATGGCTTGGGAAATAATTTCTCTAACATTGGTCTCCTGAACTGTTGATGGCTCAGAAGGGTTTTCCCTTCGAGGGACATTTGTCTTAGGTATAGCACCGCGATTTGGTTGAGGCGTCTGTTGTCCTGCCGGTGAGTTATTTGGAGCAGTACCTCCGTCAAATCTTACAGATTGTGTATTACGAGCCTGGTAACGAGTAAATGGTCTAGAAACTGTGGTCGGTCGTCGGGCCATACCCTGCGGTGGTGTTATGAAGCGAGAAGGCGTGCATGACGCTCTGCACACAGGACACGCTTGATTTTCCTGTAACCAGCGTCGCAGACACGGACGGTGAAATATATGTCCACAAGTGGTCTCGGCTACTTCACAGCCAGGGACCAGCACCTCGCTACATATTACGCAGGGAATCCCTTCTCTCGACTGCTGAACGTTGTGGCCGGATTCGAGTGGACTACGTTGGACCGACATTATGACGAGGAAAGAGAAAAGAAAAAAAAAAGTGAACTATCGGAACAGCGACGCGAACAAAACCTACTTCGCCACTATTCTTAAAACAAAATCAAGACCTTTAATCCTAATTAACACTGGTCTCACTAAAGCCTTATATTATTTTCCGATTTATCAAAAAAAAAATCTTCAAGTAAAATATAACTTATTTCATCTAAATGAGATTCTATATAAGTGGTATAATTTAGATATAAATGTATTGAATAAATATGTAGGATAAAGTGTATGATGTCTTTAGTTATAAGTGTACCGGTTCCAGCCAGCACAGGCTAATTCAAACCCCTACTCCACCATCAACGCGAGTCGTCGAGCGTCTAGTATATATGTGTAAAAAAAAAATTTTGAAACCAAGGGTAAAAACTTTACAGTTTAATATATCTTCTCTGCTGCGGTATAGCCACATGTCCATACAATCGCTAGCGTTAAGTCAAGCGGGTCGCGCCAAAAATGTTCAGCCACCGACAATCCAGCGACGACTTTAAAGTCGATTCATAAAAAAAAATATTTACAAAAAGATATACTACAATGGTCACCTAGCGAGTTGATATTGACCAGTTATGATTCCTCTTCTCAAGATCTCTAGCCAGATGACCTAACAAAATTCACATTCGATAAACATTGGGTTTCTCATTTTTTTTTTTTCTTTCGTGGTAAACTCAAGTGTCATACTAACAAGTTAATTAGTCAACCGGGTCGCGCCAAAAATGTTCAGCCATCGACAATCCATTGATGATTTTAAAAAAAAACTATTTAAGAGATTTAGGTACCCAATATCGTCAATGAGTCAGAAGGTAGGAGAGATCTCCTGCAATCCAAGTCATCAAAGCATTGGGCCCCACGTTGGGCGCCATTTTGTAACGTACAGGTGCCAGCGATGGTTAGGATGTGGCTGAGGCTGCTCGGTCCGGCTTTGCTCAGGGTGTGGGGGGGTTCATTTCCCCAACCAGCATCCTCTGCACCACGTTACAAAAAAAAGAAAATTTTTATTACCGAGACTTACGAAATTTCGTCATGGTGGAGTGTGCCGGGCTGGAACCGTTCACTTAAGAATTTTTTTTTTTTTTATTTCATATTTATAGGATCATGCCCATAAACTTAATTTCAATTAAAATTTAATTTTCAATTTTTATTTCATTTATAATTTTTTATTATTTATTTGATAGTATAGAATATGTTTATTCAAGTATAAAAATTTGTTTTAATTTCATTTCGTTTTAAAGAAAAAGTTAATTAAAGTTAATTATTGTTTAATTTGTTCTATAACAAATAAAGAAGAAAAAAAAATTTTACTTTTCAATTTCATTTCATTCAATTTCATTTCATTTCAAAAAAAAAAATTTGTTTTGTAATATCGGGTCGATATTTACCTTGTTATTTCTCTAATTACCAGGGCGAAGAGCTCTACGTCCGTGACCAGCAATATTTTTGTTGTATCCTGCAAAATTCTCAAATATTAAAAAAAATTCAATGAAATTGTTACAATGTTAATATGTAAACAATATTATTACTGTTACAATGTTGAAATAGTGTTAACTTGTAAAAATTGTTACAATATAATTTAATGGAATTTTTGACTTAAATTTAACGATTGGTCTTACTGATCGAAGTTTTCTATGATGATGGTTATTTCAACAAAATTTTTACAAAATTTTTTATTTTGGTCAATTTCCGTGCTTCTCTTTTCTCTTGGTATGTAATGGGCGTAGGAGTAACATATGGTTGATGTTGTTGTTGTTGTTGGTATTGTTCCGTGTTGAGTTGTACAAGAACGCACACTGTTGTTGTTGTTGTTGTTGGTTGTGTCGCCTGCTATATTACTTGCTGGCGCTGCTACGTTATCAAAATCGCAGTTTTTTTACCTGTCTTTACGTTATAGTCCTACTAGCGCTGGAGCGCTGCTGGCGGCGGTAGTAGTTGATGTTGTTGTTGTTGTTGGTGTTGGTGGTATTGTTCCGTGTTGAGTTGTACAAGAACGCACACTGTTGTTGTTGTTGTTGCATAAGTCGCCTGCTATATTACTTGCTGGCGCTGCTACGTTGACAAAATCGCAGTTATTTATTAGTGTCTAATGATAAAATCGAACGAATAATATGATGATGCCATTCCATGTTCTCTAAATGTGGCTTAAAAAGGAGCCACGCTGTTTTTTTTTTTTGTAAAACATTGTTCATATTATTTCTTTGTTGTTGGTTGTTGTTTCTTTTAATTAATAGATATCTGCTTTTTGAAAAGGGAATCCTCTGAAGCGCTGAAATTTTTGGCAGTATTTTGTTGCTGCAAGACATAATTTTTGCTGCTTTCATAAATTCTTTGTTTTTCTGGATTATTTATTGAAGAAATTGGTTTTTGTAGGCAGCGGCGTATTTTTTTTTTGATTTCTTAGCTCTTTTTATGTATTGATAGAATTGTTCTCATATTTTAAAAAAGTTAATTTAAATCCAGGTTTTTTTTTTTTTTTTTTAATACACGAAGCTTAATTAATTTCTTTTACAAAATACTAAATCGTTTTTGCATTTTTTTTTTTTTTTTTTTTTTTAGTTTTGCTTTTTCATTTGCTTCTGCTTGTTCTTCCTGTTTTTGGACATCATAAATCTTCCTTCTTTGTTAGTTTTTTGTATTTCGAAAACTATTTTAATTTCTTTAATTTCACTTCAATAATTTTTACGATTTTTGTTAATCAATGTCCGCCGACCGACCACCACGGTCCATTCAAATTCGTTGACTGTACATGCGTTTTTATTTTCTTCATAATTCCCACCGGTACCGATTTGATTTTCAGGTCCTACTCACACTCCCATAGAAGTGCCATCGATGAAACTCCGCTATATGGCGTAACACAAACTTCATATAAAAAAAATTATAGAAGTTTCTGTCAGGCCACATTGCGGTATTTCATCGATGACACTCGCCGTTGGTATGGCAGGAATGCAACATCAATGGACGAGGAGTAAGGAACACCGGGTACCTCCGCATCTCAAAGAAAACAAAAATTTTTAAAGGAATAAAAATGTCGAGGTGAAGGGTTTTGTTTATTTCTGCTCTGTCCTCTCGGCTATCCTCACAATGTTAGAAACCATCTTTAGCAAAACCATCGATAAAGCTCCTTGGAGCCCACACAAAGACCGACCGTTTTATCTTATTTAAATATCGCTTTCGAAAGTATTCTAATAAGATTTCTTTTATTCTATTCATAACTTTAATCAACTTCCTTTTTCTCTTTTTCTGCTCACCATCATTATTATCATTATCGTCATTATTTTCGTCGTAAAACGATGTTTTATGGTATTTGAGTTTAAGACGAAAACTCCACCCCTCGCAACGGGCTCCTTCCTAACCCTTCAGCTTCGCATTTTCACTCTATCATTCCATAAAAACTTTCGTCAGTGCATAAATTTTTATCATATCGTAAAACTACGAGTGCAAATCTCGTAATGTCATTAAAACATTTTCAACTGTAATTAAAACCATTAAAAAAAGCATTCATTCCAGCGCAAATATAAATACGCAAGAATCCTTCGCAGTAACTGAGCCGCCGCTGCCGCTGCCGCTCAAAGAGAGTCCAGCCACCTCGCCCGCCTTCATAAAGCTTGCTTTCTGCGTTAAGTTTTAATCATCATAAAAACGCGAAATCATTCATTCGTGCAAATATCAAAAATGTCCAAACCAACAACAAGAACAACACCAACGACGACCAGAAGAAAAACTCCTGCAAACGTCATCCTTTTGTTAGACGAAAAAACAGTAATTTCCCAAAAAAGTAGTGAGTTACTCCCAAAAGCAGCTGCGGCATTGCCAGCGTGAAAAAAGAGTGCCGTGAAAAAATGGAAAATTGCTGCAAACGAAAGGTAAAGTAATGAAAATTCAATAAAATCTCAAATACGTCATAACAACAAACGCTGCAAAAGGAACACAAAGGACAAGAGCAGATTTCGTAAAAATGTTAAGAATTTTTGCCAGCGTCAGCAACAAATTTTTAGCTAAATTAAAAAAAACAAACAAACAACACCCAAAAATGAAAAAGAAACCGAATAAAATGTTGCAGTGTTCAAAAGAAAAACGGCGTTGATGGCATCGTCGTCATTTAGCAAAAAGCATTCGAGTCCTGCAGGACCTTTTCTCGATTTTCTTGATTTCGTCAACCCACGTCGTCAGCCCTGCCGCACCGTCAGCCGTCTACGGTGGGCAACCCTGGTTCTGTTGATGACTCCAAAAAGGCGCAGACATTAATTATTGTCATTAAAAGTGAAACAAATGAAAGAGCGTTCAAACAGTGGATTCTCCGAAGTGTCAACAAAAAACGCGACTGCCGGCACCGTCAACGTTCGCCATAAAGTTTTCATTTCTGTTCTGCTGCTGACGCTGGCGCTGTTGGCGTGCCCGCTATTGAAATTGTTTAATGTAACGTAGACAACATTTTCATAAAAAATCCCAAACAACTTTCACAAACTTTACGGTTCCTCAGATTCAGCAGATTCCGATTTCTCTCATTTTTTCTACCTCAGAAAATATTAAAAAAATGCTTTCAAAGTCCTGGGAAGAGAAGGAGGAAGGACAATTTAATATTCATTGAAGGAAGTTTCTTTATCAACGAAGAGCTTCTTGCTCTGATCAGCATTCGTTCGATGGACTCGCTCTCAAACAGTCAAATTTATACTCGTACATTCATTGAATGAAACAGTGGACAAACTGTTTCACTGTGTCATGAAATTTCATAGATTACGAGTCAACTCTTATTGGAAATTCTATGATTTACTACATTAACACTGAATGTCTTTCATACTACTGAATGTTTATGACTGAATGGTGGTGAAGAAGGGTACGATTTATAATAGTTGCAAGATGGCTTTTATGTTTAGTGAAGATTTTCCTTCCCAAAAAACGGTTTTGGTATAATTTCATCAAGTTTACCTTTTTTTCTTTCTTAAAAGGTCAATACTTTCTTAATTTACCTTTTATTTAGGGTACATATTTAATTTTTGAAGAAGACGCTTACTGTATGTGGCCAATATCGTCTGATTTTCGTGAAAAAGAACTTCATCAATCCACAATCCACAATTCAAAGACTCTGGTTTCAAAACGCAAATTCAGAGTTTTTAGCTCAATTTTAGTTTTGCATTGGACTCGTTCTTGCACTAAATAAAGAGAGATTATATGGGTTCCTGTTTGCGCATGCTTAACGGCTTTAATAAATATGTTTTTTTAGCAAAATTTTGAAGTCAGTGTAATAAGCGGAATAAGAGGAATAAGAGTAGAGATGGCAGGAGTGAAATCAAATTTCGAATTCCCTTTTTCAACTCCAATTCTCTTTAGTCACTCTATCGAAAGGAATTTTTGTGAAAATACTCTTTATAGATATTTTACTTCATATACGTTGAGTTTTCCTACAGGAACCTCTTTCGTTTTGAAAAGAAGGAAGGAAAAAATACACCGAACAGAGCAGTTTTTTCGAAACTGGTTGCAGTCCAAACTAAATTTACAAAACTCATCAGAAATATAATTATTATGAGTTCAAACGCATAATAAAGAAATTCATGTGCAAATATTCAGGAATATTATATTCTACGATCACCAGAACCATTCCGTAATGACGCTTGAATATAATGCAAGTCGGTCACAAACTTTTAAAGAGAATTTGGTTTGTTAACGATGGAGACGTTACCGGTTGGTGACGTAATTTGAAGAAAGATAACATGGCTTAACAAAATTGTAATAATCGTGTAGAATTTTGAAATTGTTTGGGTTTCTGGATACTATTAGTATTACGTTTAAAGAACAAACTGAAACTCACTTTTCCGAGTCTCACGACATCTGTAGAGATGTCTGTATCTACTGCTAATTTATATAAACATTTTAGTAAATCAACGCGAAATGAGTGTCCTGTAATGACTTTCGCCATGTGACTCTTTGATGTGCTGAACGTTTTTTTCGGGTCCGAACCTGGACGATGGACAACGACAGAGATAAAAGTTTCGTTATCAGTTGGTTTTATAACTTTTTTTCAGGGCAATAACGTCATAAGCAAGGCACAGTGTTACCAAGTTAAACAAACTTTCCATCTCAGTTATGCTTTCCCGAAGAATGAAGTGAACATCCAAAGACTTAGGTAATGATGGTACTTTTGAACAATTTCGAAGGACCGATACATGTAGGAAAGTTATACAGAGAAGAGGTAAATTGGAACGAAGTAAAGTACTGGGTTACAAACCCTCCCCCTCCCCCTCCCCCCGCCGCGAAATAAATACATGCTTATATGTCGATAATTTTCCGATGAGGCTCCAGCTGACTCACTTTGAGTTACAGAATCAGGTAGTAAGCAATCAGTTACTAAAGTGCCAGAAGTCTCAAGCCCCCTCCCACTCCTCCCCTCGCAAGGGTGCCACTTTTGTTTGTCTGTTGCCAGTCAAGTTAGTTACTGCCTGAACCTGAAGAGGTTGAAGGCTTTGCCCAATTATCTGGGAAATACTGTAAGCAGCTTCTGGTCACTAAAAAGTACGATTTTCCCCAGACACGAACGCACACACACCCACCCACACACACACACATGCACCTGATACTGGTAATTATGGAGCTGAACGCGACAACTTTTAACGCGAAGCGCACTCTAACCAACGTCGGCAAGAGCTGATGTCCTTTTAAGTCCTAGGAGGAAATTAAAAACCAAGCATAGAAATGGCTTCCAGGTAAAATAAAAACACAAAAAATCTGTGACAAACAACACAAAGCAACACAAAAACAATAAAAGTGCCAAGATTGTTATGAAAAAGCGACGAAATTACATTTTGCGCATTGATGGGCCCTGTTCGGGGAAGTGGGGGGGGGGGGGGCAGGGCATGAAATGCGAGGACATTCAGTGCTTATGACTGCGGATGAGATGCTTATCGGCGATTTTGAGCATTAGCCGCTACGACGAAGCTGCCCAAAGAGTTGGTCAGTCGTAAAGGGCAGCAGGCAAGAGGAAGAGTTAAGAGAAACAGAAAAGTGAGGATAGAGATGAAGAGGGACGGAAGGTGAAGCGTTGGGGTACCCTAAATGTGATGATCGTCACTTTAGTGTTGCTAAATTTTTATTTTTTTATTTTCCCCGTCGCGACGGGTCACCCTGCGAACAGACCACGAACGAGCGGGTGAATGAACAAACAACCCGCTCTGGCGGCGGGTGAGTGAGTAAATGAACGATTGAATGATTGTCTGGGACGATTTCATGTTATACAGAACAATTAAGCGGAAGTTGTCGCGTCACAAGTTGTAAATGTGTTTGTTGTTGTTGTTGTTTCTGGATTTCTGTTTTGTTTTTTTTTTTTATTTGTGAACGATTAATAAGTTACTGGCTTTTTTTTCGCGTTGAACGTTCAAAAAAGAAAAATAAAAAAATTGGAATTTCCCAAAAAATTATCAAAAGATGGCGTGACTTCTTGTGCTTTTTTTAAAGGTTAATTAGCTTCTTGTTTTTATACAGTTTTGAGGAAGTACTAATTTTTTTCCTTTTTTCGCGTTTTTACTTTTTATTATTGTTTGATTATTATTATTATTAGACTTAATAAATGTCACACATGAGAAATTGCGAATGTTTGAGTGGAATGAGTCCAGACGGTTTATTGTCAAAGTATGCGGAAAATAATATTAAACGTCAGCGTGTGGTCGTCACTCAAGCAAAGTTGGTAAAAATACATAAGCATTTTTTGTAAATATTTCATTAGCTTTTCTTATTTTTTATGCTCGAGACCTTCCATTGTCTAACGCTGTACGTCAGGATTTTCTTTTTTGCCGATTTCTCTCTGACGCCTCGGTAGTATTCAACATCACATCGTTTTGAAGTCTTTGATTATGTATTTTCTCTATGGCTAAAAAATGGAATTATGTATGCATATTTTAATAAAAGCACCCTACAGGCGGTCGAAGAGATTTACTAATGGTCCACTTATTTACGACTGAAAATAAAAGAATCGACAGATGGAGAGAGAGGAAGAGGGGTATAGAGTGACAACCGAACTATGGTGGGCGTGTCCTCTTATCTTATGTACTTTAAGAAACTATTTCGTAGGCAGGCAGAAGACTGCTTAAAAGAGACTTAACTGTCTTAACTGACAGCTGTTCACAATGCTCAGTAAACATAATGATCGAATACGCCTACCTCGATAGTGTAGAGTGTTCGGACAAATTTCACTTGAGTGACTTCAGGAGCACTCACTAAAGTCCTCAGCCAACCAGACCCTTTTCAGACTTTCAAACAAGTGGGCGCAAACTGAGTATACCATTCGAGCCTGAACTGCCCGACGTTCGTTTAGGGCAACTTCCTGCAGTTGACACTTTTGTACTTGGTTCCCATTGACGCTTTCCACAGTAAGTTTTGCCCTCAAAAATAAATCCTACACAAAGAGTTAATTTTTACACCTTAAAACAATTAAACCTTTTTCGAGACTTTATAAAAAAATCACTTGAAATTGATTTCAAGCGTGAAAGTATTCAAAAGTGAAGGTGCCAAACGCTAGACAGACGCTTGTTGTATGTGGAAAAGGGCGGTCAAGCAAAGTATTTAACTAATTCATGCACTCAACAAAGCAACCAATCGAAAATATTTAATTAAAAAAAATACCTAATTTGTTCATGCTTGAAGTGCAGTCGAATTGAATCGACCGCAGCTCTATAGGGACAGACTTTAGAAGGTGTTTCTTTTAAAGACACTGCGAGTGGAATATTAATGATGAATTTTAATGAGTTCTGAAAAGTGTCAAAATTAAAAGATGATCATTAACCCGATTCTCTCAACTTCTTAAGTCGTGCTACAAAATGCAAGCAACCTTCCCGGGCATCTCATCTCTGGCATTTTTATCGCTGTCTGTAAATAAATCTCGGCGCAGGAAAGCGTTACACTGATGTAACGTGTTCAAATATTATCTCGATCAAAATCAATTAACAGCACAAATAAAAATTTCGAACACAAACAAATCAAACGTTCCAACAATATGTTGTTTTTGTGGTGGAACAATGTAGCATTGTTACGACGAATGACCAACAATGACATCGACCGAATCAGTAACAACGAAAGCCATCCATGCATCCATCCATTCATCCATTTATCCACCGACTTGGTTGGACTCGATATGTATCTTCCAGATGGATCGATCGCACGTTTCGCGTTCGAAGTTTATTTATTCTTGGTACATTTTTCGAAAGAATGCAGCTAATTGACGATTGTTAATAGATCGTTTTCTCATTTTTGAAGAAACGAACTGAGCAAACAATACCACAATTTCATAGATCGTGGTTGCGTAGACCCTTGTTGGAAATAGGTATTCTCTTGTCGTTGCTGTTGTTGTTGTTGTTGTGATATAATGCGTAGTTGTTCCAAGATCACATCGTCCCATAAACATTTTATCACCGAAAGTCATCGATCAGTTTTCGAAGGCTTGATGTAACTGCTGATAAGCGTGACGATCCGATGACGATGATGAGTTACTTGATCGACTGGATCGTTTGTGCTGCAGAATGCTATGGATTAACAGTATGTACGCTATTGACCATGCTGGAAGAGCGTCATGTTTCAAAAGCAAGGAAAACAGTGGCGGTAGTAAAATCGATGACATTGTCGTACATGTTTATTATAAGCATTGATGTTGCGATGATAAGATATTTTAGCGACAATTCAAGACATAAACTCTGTTACTGCTAGAAGTATGAGGTATTTAGGTTCCTTTAACTCAAATGAAAACTATAATCTGTGCACAAAATTGCAAATCCGGGGAGTGGTCTTCAAATAACTGATCATTTATTGATCTCAGGTAACACAGACAGCATAAAATCCAGTGAAGAACAAAACAAACATGATTTTCTTGTGGCTTTTTTATACAAAATCGTTTCAACTCTTTAGAGTTATGCGAAAATATACCAAAGGAAAATTATTTCAGATCCAGTTTCATCAAATTTTTAATAAAATTGCAAACACTTTGCTCCGATTAAAAAGTTTTTTGGAAATTACGCTTAAAGTTACTGAAGAAAATTTTAATTATTTACAAATTTTCATAACTTTAACACGCTCTGCATTCGTATACGATTACATTATTGATTGTCTATTATTGCAGGTTAGAAATAAATGAAAGTGACAAGAAACAAACATGTCGCTTGACAGATATTGTCATTCAACATCCTGAAGGTACTTTTGAATAAGTATTTCCAGTATAAACCTACACACTCTTCAGAGAATCAGTGCCACCACTGCGGCCTTCTCAAAAACCGTCCCTGTTGGCTTCACTTCCAAACCACATTGTCTTCAAATGATGTGTAAATATTTATAAAAAATTGTTTTACGAGTTTTTCTTTTTTCTCCAGCCACGAAATGAGAATAAAAAAAAAACACTACCACCCAAACTGTCGAATCTTTTGTGACTCACTCCTTCCGCATGCTCTTACCCAAAGCGCTGAGGATCAAACTCGACTGCTGGTACCGAAATAATTACAACACAACAACAACAACAACAACAACAACAACAACATGTGAGTGCATACATACATACTTGTTAATTATGGGAACTGTCTACAGTCCAAAATTTGATTACATTCGAAAAGCGGAAGAAAAGAGAAAGAGCGGGAAGAAGGGGGGAACTCCAAAGAAAATATTAAGTGAAGACGGTTGGTGGCAGTGGCGACAAGAGATGGCGCCGTAGAACGGTCAAAGACGATGTGAGAAAATTGTTTGGCAATAAATGCAACTAGAAGAAAATTGTGAGAGACGGTAAAAGAAATCATATAAATTTAAAACGTGAGCTACCGGCGGCGACATTAAGTAGCACTATTTAAGAGCTACAATTTCAGTTTAGGAGTTACTGAATTGAAAGATGGGTTATTATCGCTCAATTCAGGTGGAAAAGATGAAAGGTAACTTTATTCCCTGAAAATGCATTCTTTTCAGGTTACCGTGATTTCACTTGAACTCAATTTTTGATGACAAGCTAGACATTCTTTCAATGGAGTAGAAGTGTCGTGCATGGAACATTTGGGGCACTAGGTTAGAGCTCTAGGTAGGTTTCGTCTGATTAAATGAAATATTAAAAATATTTCACAATAATTCTATAAAATACTAATCTTAACAATCGTAAAATGATTTGATAATAATAAATATTTCCAAAAAAAAAATGTTCTTTGATTCTGTTGTTTCTTGAGTATTAAAAGTTCTCTTCTTGAATAATGAAATAGAAATAAAGAAGTTCGTTTTCAATGAGGAGATAATTGTTATTGTACTTGAAGGATCCGGATTCATGCCCAACAATTGAACAAAATATCAGATAGTATTGTTCATGAGCAAGATTTTGTGAAATCTAAGCAATCTCGTTCACGACGCGTGCCTCCAGATGCTGAAATAGTCTTTCTCCTGGTTTTAGGGCGCTCGTAGTTCAAGACGGTTTCGTCTCGTGGCTTTAATCAGCTCGCATTACAATCGAAGAAGAAAAGGCCCTCGGACACATTCGATTGTGTGTCAACAAAAGCGGGGCAGGCTGCGGTTTCGATCGATGTATTTAATGAAAAGTCCTATCGAAATTGTATTTTCGATACATTTATTTTCGATTTTATTTTGCCAATAAATCGATTACGAGAAGTAAAGTCCTTCATTGGCCACCACGATCGATTGTCTTTTGATACCTTTGGATTACGTTCTTACGTTTCATAATTTATACATCAAAAGCCTCTCACTTTTCCTAAAAAAGTCGTCAATTTTCTTAGCCCAGGCGGCCAATTGAGGTACCTCTAATTGGCGTACTGTAAAATGACTTCAGATTTCATTAGGTTTTGCAGTCAGTGGCATTTTACGGGTATATCTTACCGCTACCTCCCGGTTCTCAAGGTGTTAATCTTATTCTCTTGTTTTATGACTTAAGCTCATTTGCCAAACCTGACCAAACCTCAACATCTAGATCGCCAGATTCGTCTCAGTCGTAAAAAATAGTGATTAAATTAAGTTGAAGTCACTTTAGTATTCAGCGACTGTAGGTTATAACTTTGGAGTTAATAAAGTTAAAGTGCGCCGCGAGAAAAATTAGGAAAATCAACGAAAACTTGAAAGCATTCATGAGTATTTTTTACAACGTGATTGTTCTTGCGTTCGTACAAGAATCGTTTGAAAGGAGAGGAGACAAACACTAAAGTGTGTCAAGTAAAACATTATGAAAACATTATTTTTTCTGATTTTATATCTCAATAAAATGTTGATCATTTTACGATCTCGAGTTGATAATAAGAAGTCAACTGTAGAAATATTAGATGCTGCAGCTCAGTCTCAGATAACTGAGAAATTGGATTAAAGTCTCAGCTTTGTTATGAATTTAATCCATAGGATTAACACACGACAGATCATATTTCTTTTCTTCGCAAACGAAAAACGCAATGCTTTAAAAATAACATAACCGAGAGTGTATCACACAACAGCAGCAGCGACAACAATAACAGTCTAAAGCCAAGGAAAAACAACAGAAAAAGCTAGAAATTGAAATTGATATAATGGATTTTTCATGTTTCACTTTGCTCAAAAGTCAGCAAAGTTTTCATTCGTACCAAACGAGCCCCGCGACCGTGCCCCAACCGTCTTTAAGCCAATTTTTCACCTTTCATCAGCAAAATATTTATGAAAAACGAGTGGCTTTTTTCCCCAACTATTTTCCATGTTTTCCACAAATACTTAATCCATTCTGCTGCACTGACGCGTCACGGCAAAAAAAGACACACATGCACCATTCGGGACAAGCGTGGGAGGTGTGTCGAAGGCAGAAGACTGGCTGAGTTCTTTGTTGTCGAGCGACGCAAAATGACAGCGCAAAACTAATTTTTTTGTTTATTCTGTGATATTTTTATTCAGCCAAAACAAAACAGCTTTGGCAATGAGTATGAATGAACTCGTTGTAAAGCTGTTTGTAATGACAATTTTTTTGTCTCTTACCAAAGGACACGCCTCATTGACAGCTGAATAAATTAAATGCATATTCGTGTTTGTGAGTTTATGATGGATAGAAAATGTTTTATATAAAAATATGTAAAGTAATCTTTCGTGAAAGGAAGAAAGAGATTTAATTAAGCAGATTTTTAAATTTTTTCACTCTTTGTAATTTTTCTCTTTTACGGTTATGAAAGGGATTTACAAAGCAAATCAAAACTACTCCGGTCATTCATCATCATCACGTTGAACACTTGTCCGTCCGGCCTTTCAAGCCATACTCGATTGTCTTCCAAGATGATTGATTAACCCTGACGTTGCGAAAATATATCCTGCCTGGACAGTGACTTAGCCAGCGCTAGAATTTATAAGCATGCACGTCTCTCTCGCCCCACAGTGCCCTCACTTGACTTTATCCTTGCTTATTATCCTGTCAAACACAACTAATTTTCTGCACACAAAAAGTTTCTCTAATTAAAATGAGTACATTTTTGTCTGAATTCATCATACCTTTTGTGAAGCTGGCTTGTAACTACTGCGAGTCACGTCTAGATCTGCCTCGTGCAGTCGCACCGAATGTCCTCTCCCTCGTTCCTGAATACTCCACGTCGGAGTCCTTATTCGGTTCCTTCATATTCTCCATTATATCCTGTGTTTTTTGTTCTCTCCATTCCGTCTTTAGAGTCGCCTCGTTTTTGTCCAGTCATTCAAAATAAAATGTTGGCTCATTAATTTTAAGCCGATTTCAGTGCCCCTCCCGTGACCCGATTGACCACGGCTCGGCGTCCCGTGCAGCTGTTGAATTATTCACAAGGAGCTCAAGTGTTGCAAACGGACCAAATTAAGTCAATAAACCAGCTATAAAACTATTTATAGCAAGTGTAAGGAACAACAAGTGCACGAGGGTAGAGCAGTATTTCCGTTTCGGTGCGGTAAAATCAAAGGCGGAGGGTTTGGATTGAGTTACGCACTGGACAATGAATGAGCTCAATGACACTGAAAAAAATATGTGTAGAGAATATAAATAAATATTTTTACTTTTAAAAACAAGGACTATTCCTAAGTGTATTCCTAAGACTTTGTTATAATTCCAATTTTTGGTTATTCTTAGCCCACTTGATGTGCGCCTACTAATAATGCCGTGAGATTAATGGAATTGTTGAAGAGATTCACGCTGATCACTATGACTTATCGGGCTAAAAGAGTGACTTCACCGAACGCAATTGACACGAAAACTAATTTCCTTCTATTTTCGTTTATATTCTTAAAAAATTTTGTACATGCTTTTGAATACTCAAAAAATGCCTGCATTCATTATTTAATTGAAGTAATAAAAACTTCTTTGCTAAAAAATAATGAAATAGTTTTAGACTTCTTAAATGTTTTTTATGGCGTTGAGTGTATTGCCCTTCGACTATAAATTTTCAAATTGAAGAATATTTTCTTAAAAGGGGATCACTGACTCTGTTACGGCAGAGATTTTCACTTCTCGGTACCGACGCTGGCACAACGTCAAAACGATCAAATATTTGAGCAATCTCAATGCCTAATTTTGTGGTTGAAAACTCGGTTAGGGCTAAAAACAATATCAGGTTAAAGCGAATTTGGTCTGTCTTTTGCAAATATGGCTCTCTCTCTCTCTCTCGCTTTCATCAACACGCGAGGCACGTTTCGGCGATTCTGTCTGCGATTCTAGGCACAAAGGAATTGCCATCAATCCTAGCTAACCACGTCAATTTGACAGGAGAATGACAAGTGCAGTGACAACGATTGTAGCTACGAAAAAAACAAAATCCACAGCCAGCAGTAACAACGACAGCAACAACTACAAAACGTGTAAAGCACAAGCCTTTAAAATTGCACCCGGTGGACGGTAAGTATTGACCGTTTGTCTAAGCTGCACAATAACGAGTAACAATAAACTGCGATGGTTATAAAAAGTGCACAGGAAAAAGTGGCAACGCTCTGGCAGCCATAGACACATGCTGGGAAGCCTTCTGACAGCTGCAAACGACGATAAAGAAAAACGGCAATTTCGTGTGTAGGCGATGCCGGGAGAGTTAAATTGCTGCAGCGGCAGCAGCAGCAGCAGAAACAACAACCAAATTAACGATAACAATATAACAAATAGAAACGTCGCAGGCAAAGAGTGCACAAAGAGTGCGGCAGCAGCAGCAAGAGAAGCAAAAGCAGCAACAGAGGACTACCAATCGCTGCTCCAACCTTTTGCCTTCACCTACGAGGTGCTAATTGTTATTCTATCGACATCGCTGGATTTATCGACTCACGTGCATCGATATTACTTGAGCTATAGCTTCTGCGTATTCTACCAGCCGAGCGCAACATGTTGCCACCAAACGTAGGCACAATCACAATCAGCCGACAACTCAATTGTTGATGACGATCTACACAGACAAAAAAGAGGGTAATTATAGAAATAATGAAAGCTCTTTCTAGCCTACGAAAAGTACACAATATTAAATCAACGGAATAAATGTAGTTTTTTCTTTATTATGTTACGAATATAATGAGGAACGCAGGTCTTGTGTGGTTTAAAAGTTATAGTTACCCAAACTTTGAAAATTTCAATAATGCCATATTGTTTAAAAGAATTTTTTAGTATGTTATTCCATGTTATTATTTGCTATATATACTATTAATTATTTACTAAGTATGTATTTTTTCAGATATCGTGATTTAATTTTCTTTAATAAATTTATTAAAAAGACAGTCATTAACTATAACTCCTACATAATATAGTATTAAAGAAAGCTTTAAGGAAATTTTATCAAAAATATACTTTTCTTGCGGATTTGTTTATATAAAAAATGTTTTCTTAAAAGACCTTACCAAGAAAACTTTAAAAGAACAATATCTCAAAACTCACAAAATGTCAACTTTGAATAAATGCATTGGTGTTATATCCATGTTGAGTTTCTGGATGATACAGCTCAGAAGTTATCGCCCTTAAATCTTAAAATTTTGAAGAGCTATTACATCAAGCCATCTTGTAAGCCAAAAGTTTGGCTTCTGCTCGTAAATTGCACTAGTTCGAAAGCAACATCTCGTAGCCAACCATTATCATCTATTTATAAATATTCCATTTCCTTAAAAAAAAGCGGTCTATAAGCATAAAAATCAGTCCAACGTTCGTAACGCTATCACCGAAAATGTTAAACCGTTAAAAGTGTTTTGTTATACATATTAGAATATTGTCTAAAATGAACATGAAAGCCTTGAATGAAATTTTTAAATTATAAATTTGCGCAGCTAAATTATAAAAAATTAGCCGAAAGTTTTGGAGAATTAACAAATACAAAAGGAATCCTTAAGTAACAAGCAATTGTTAGAGACATTAAACATTATCCATGCGAGTATTCATAGGAGTCGAATCTAACTCTTTTTTGGTCTGTGTATGGATTAGTGAATTTATTTAAATCTTTGAGCATGACAAAATCGTAGTAGCCGAAGATTCATGGCTTTTGCTGCTTCTGGAACAGCAGCGAGTCGATCAGGGAGTGTCATTTGCTAGAGTGATCTTGTACCTAGACGAAGATCAGAGACGAAGATCAGCTAGCAAAAAGTCGACGGTGCACTATGGGCTGGGAGACCTGGAAAAGTGGCCAAAAGTCACATACGAAGTAGGACAAAAAATTATATGTCATCATTATCTACATAGCCAATGCAAAGTATTTGGAATATACTACAATCCTGACCTGCCCAAACTTGCCCATTTTTAGATACATATGTGCCCATAATTATCAAAATTCACTAAGTCACACTTTTCGCGTTTAAAGGTTTGCATTTTATTAAATTAAAAAATATTTTTATACTATACCTCAAAATGTCTGAGGCAGTATTTACTTCTGATATATATAGCTTTTTTGGTGATTGTGAAATTTTTTGTGTAGCTTGTAAGGAAATGTGGTTTTTTTAAGGCTACAAATCACTTAGACCACTTTTAAAATTTAAAAAACGAGAAGACATAGTATGGGACAAATGACTTAAACCAATAAAATAATTGTAACCAGCAACCTCAAAAGCTTTTATTAGTACGTAATTGTTCTTTTTAAATCAAAATTCGCTTAAATCGGACTTTTGGCCACCTTTCCAGGTCGCCCAGCCCATAGTGCGGTGGGAAGATTTCTTTTATTATGTTAATGTCGAAGATGGAGCTGCATGAATTAAATTAATTCAGAACTTCGGTGGTTATCGATCGTTATTGTTAGGGTTCGCCGCACAGATATAAAATGACATACAGAGACAAACCGAAAATCCGTAAGTGGTATTCTTTTTTGGTAAACAAGGAGTGTCTCTTGTTCTTAACCTTAACTCAATGTATTTTTATTCCAGTATCCATAAAGTTCATTTGAATAATAATTAGGCCTTCAAGACTTTTTCAACTACTTCAGTCTTGAATGCGTTAAGAAAACGCAGCAGGAGACCGATTTTCTTGCCTGCTTTTTTATAATCTTTCCCCTCATTCGACGGGCTATGGTTTTTGTTTATTCCTTACAACTTTTACACACACACTCGCGCTTGTAAGTGTTCTGCTCACAGCAGATTTCTCCCGAAAAGTGCTCCCCTTCTTCTGGCTTTTCGTCTATTTTCGACACTGCGATTTTAATCGTGTAGCCGCCCAACGCTACGCGACGCACTGCCACGCAACGCAACGCACCGCACCGCGAGGCAATGCACTGTAGACGCGTACGAGCATGCACCTACGTTTGTGGGGACTTTCCCGCCTGGCAGCGAGGCGTGTAACAGACTTTGCCGCTTGGCTGTAATAAAGCGGCCCTAACGCTTGCTGGCGTTGTTCTTGCTCTGTTTCTTCAATGATTTTCCCCCATGCCCTACGATGTACCATATTTGAAAATAACTTTCAAATAATTCTGGGGCGTATTTTTGTTGATGAAGCGCGCACGCAAGTCGCACGCGACAGCGCAATGCAGTTTCACTTAAAACGCTGCTGGGTTGACATTTGACTGAGCGTCTACTCGTGCTTTGTCTTTGTCACATGCGAATACTTGTCTCCGCTCTCCCCCCGCTCACTCTCCTAATCACTAACTCCAGCGAAGGAGCCGTTTTTAGCTATTTTTGCTTCGCGGAATCTCGTCGAACATTAGATTTTTCAAGCGATAAAAACCCGTGCGATCTTTCGGGGTGCTGATTGCCGTTGTTGTTTGTGTGTTTGTGGCAGTCGCAGCAGCAACTACTGCTGCTGATGTTACATTGCTACAATCTGCTGGCCGGGCAGGGCAATGTGTTCCGACATCTGCTGCAGGATTTCATCATCGGACTGACTTTTCGACTGTGACAACAGCGTTCAGCAACAGCAAAGCCCGAATTTTTCGTTGTGTTGATACCACAAGGGCCCCAACCGCCTTGCCTCCGCCCATTCTCGCCCACCTCAAGGAAAGCGTGTATACGTACAAGTCAGACTCTTTAAGCTTGTCAGTCAATCCGTTTCTCTGATTGCCCGTCAATCAAGTCACTCAAAAGCACAGTCGCGGCCAACTTGACGGCAAACGCAAGCGACTCGCAGAATGTTTATGCGCCCCGATCAGAAGCGACCACGGCTTTTGATTGTTCATGAAGCAATTAACCGCAGCGGTGCAGGCCCCCGCAAGGAGCCCCCACTGGCAAATGATGGCGTGGCGACTGCAGCTGCAGCAATCACCACTACTTGGCCAAGCCTCGCGTGTTCCGGCGTCGTCGTCGTCGTCGTCGTCGTCGTCGTTGTTGTTGTCGTCGACACTGTCCCAGCACAAGTTTCGTACAAGCCACTTCGGACAGACGCTAAAGTGTTTGGACTACGTTCGAATCGGAACGATTTCCACAAATACTTTATTCAGCGCAACTCGTAGTCATTTTCAACAATTGATCGTCGCGGCGACCATGTCGGTAGCTCGGACCATCTCGTGGTGTGAGCTGGTGCGAGGCTGCGCTGGGCTGCGATCGTTTGACGGTCAACTGGTAATTAGCAGCAGCGGTGAAGATAAATGCGTGCAAAATCAATTTCTGAATCGTCACATCGTCAACATTCGCAGCTTGCTGCACCATCCATGCTTCATGGCCCATTAGTGAAGGTCTCTCAGCGCAGGTCAAGATCCGCTCGAAATATACTCTCGCGAGTTGCGATTAGATGGAGACAATGATTAGCCCTGAACACAAGCGAAAAATCTTCTAAAAAATGGCGAATACTGAACACATACATACATATTTTGTTACCTGCCGAATGGCTCGAACGGTCACAAAATTCATAAGCATTACGAGAATGACTTGCGTAATTCGGTGCATAAGAATCTAAGCAAATATTTTGCAATATTGCATTTGCGGTAGCGGTGCCACTCTTTAAAGCCGCAACAAACAGATAGCCAACATACAGTCGAGAGCCGAACTCGTGCCCAGTTACGTGGGCCTCCTCCAGAACCAAGCCCACCAACGAAATCCATTCAACGTAGCCGCTTTCGATCCGAATGCGAGTCGAAACGCGGCGATCAGTAGCAGCGATCCAGTTGCCACTGAACGTGCTCTCTGCTGAGGCAAGAGATAATCAGTTTAGCGATTTAATCGCAGCCAACAGGTGCTTACTGCAACAACAACAATGACAACTCCAACAAAGTCACCAACACGGTCACTACCACGCGTCGTAAGCCACAAAGTCGCTTTGGGGTGCTTCAACATAACGGTTACCGCTCGAGTACGACGACGACGACGACGACGACGACGACGACGACGACGACGATGACGGGAACGATGATGGCTCGTGGAATACAAAATTTAATTAAATAAACAGCTTGAAACGCCAAAACGAACAACACCAAACAACTTGATTGCACAGAAACGGTCGGTACATTTGCTTCTGACGGTGTCGGAAGAGGGGCCCGGGTGGGGGAAGAAAACCTGCAATGACAAGCGGTGGTATAAATTAGAGCCCACGCACACGTACTCATGCCTTACGTGACTGCTAACGTGATTAGTATTGATGAAGATCATAAATCCAATGCAGTCGATGTTAATCAAGACGACTACTGAAAAAACCGGTAATCGGGCGGCGATACCAACATAGCCCGACACGAATATCTTAATTCAACTGCGGAATCCAGAATCTAAGCAATTCAGTGGAATAGAAGTCTTAGTTGCATTATACGAGTACACTTTTGGCATGAAGACATAGACTTCTTGTGCGCAATTGTTTTGAGGAAATAAATAATTTTCTTGCATCGAAAATAACTTCAGCATGAATTCGTGGGTACTTATGAGAAGCGTTCATTCTCTAAAAGCGTTCATTCTCTAGAATTTTCCACGCGGACAACACGAAATTTGACAATAAATTCTGTGAAGCGAATTAAGAATGAGTTTGGTCACTGATATTTTCAGCGAAAGGCGAAACCAAGAACTGATCCATCTAAATCTCATAGTCCATAACCCATTATTAATTCATTAAGCTAGAAAATAATCCGCTATTATCCCGATTTTCCTACCTTCGAAGTGCATTCATTTTATGCCACGATGAGCAAGCACGTAGGTTTGCTTTTTGAACCGAGTACCTCTACTCCACACGGTTATGCATTAAGCAATCAAACGAGCGTCAGGCAGGCATCGACGGTAAGGATTATATCCAATCCACGACACGGAAAAACTGAGTATCCCGCAGTGGCGCATGTAAAATGGGCCAAGCGAAGGAAAAAATACATAAGAAAGAGTCGAAGAAGAGAACACAGAAAACGAACACACACCGTGAGTAGAATTGCAAAGATTTCTCATTCACGTTGCTGCTACTGGCAACAGCAGCACCAGTAGCAGCAACAGCAACACCAATTGACAAGGGCAACAACTTTCGCATTCGAGTCGCAACAGCCTAATTGTATACGTATTACGTACCTAGTGGTGGTAGTAGTGAATAGTAGTAAATAGTAGTAGTAGTAGTAGTTGTCGTTGTTGTTGTTATTGTTATTGTCATTCTTGTTGAAGCCGCTTGACCAAAATGCAACTGCGTGTTGGAGGCAATTTCGAGGTTATGGTTTACGTGCCTCGCTTGATTACGCTGCGGAGGCTGGTCGCGTTGGTCGCGTTGGTCGCCGTAAAAAAGTGTAAAAATAATGAAAATTTATAAACAACGCAATTAGAAGTGGTCAGCAACACCTCCACCACCCTCACCGTCGTCACCGCGGAACAACAGTTACAAGCGCGGCAACAACCACAACGATTCTGTACGTGTATTGTTTTTAGTTATAGCAGCAGCAGCAGCAGCAGCAGCAGCAACCTGTTGGGCGATTCTTGCTCTATCAACGGAGTAGATCTTGCTAAGTTTCTGCAGTTGTTTTTACTAGCAATTGCTTGATGTTGTTGTTGTCATTTTCCCTATAATTTTGTTGCTCAATTCATCTGTTGGCTGTTTTGATTGGAATTTCGCTGGTTTTGGTTTTTGATTTTTTTCAATTTGCGCGCGCAAAATTTTCTTAATGTAAACAAGATGCGATTTCGTAAAGAGCGGCAGTCCACGCCACTTACGGTCCACGCTGACTGGCAGTCCGACTAAGAACAGGTTCCGCACCTTCACGGTTGTATGAAAAATGCAAGGCAGATCCTCGCAAACCAGCTTAACCGCTGCTCGGCAGCATCGCTGAGCTACGAAAGTGTCCGTTATTACGTTGCTGAATGTTTTCATTGGCTTCTAAGAATATTACCATATTTTCGAAACCAGTCTCAGTTAAAATTCGAAGCGTTGCGAGCATCTATTACTTTGTTATGAATATCATGTTGTATGTTGTTGCATGAATATCATGTTGTATGTTGTTGCATGAATATCATGTTCGACAGAGGCTGCATTCGTTAAAATGCTTTTTGTTTATAATAGTTCAAAACCTAAAAAACTATTCGAGCCGTTTTCTTTGAAAGTGTGGTAACTCCATTCTTTCTTATTTCGAGATAATTACAGGACTGCATTTTGAAAACAATGTTAATTCCTATGGATAAGGATGTTTTGTTTGATGATAATTGTGTACATTTTGAAACCATTGTTTTCTGAATTAAATGAAAATATAAAGATCATACCTGAATATGAACCAGAGTTCAACCGTTTTTTTTCGTTTGAACATTTTGCCTTCCCGTTTGGTGCACTGGTCTTACGTTCTGCACCAAAACAATTTCGTACCAAATTCATACATTTCAGCCAGACCAATTATGACTATTTTGGTTTTAAATCTTTGTATTAATTACATTGGATTTTTGCCCCCGTAAAAAGGCACTTATTCAAAACTGATTGGTCCGTAAGGTTTACGTTGTATTTGTAAAATTAAAACTTACAACTAACTGTCATAAAACTAAAAATAATAAGTCTTCATACTTAACCTTCAGTTTCCTTCAATTTCCTTCCATCTCTTTTCGTGCCGCTCTGCTCTCCGCATAATGCTCTGCTAATGCTAAATGATGAAATATTTTTCTCAATAAATATTAAATATTGTTTATTATTGGCCAATCTAACGGCGAAGCGTCTTTTAATGACTTTGACCAATGAATGCGAAACCTATCCTTGAGCTAGATCCAGTCGTCGTTGTTTCAATAGAGCGCGGTTAATCACGCGCACGAAGGCAGCAAATAGATCGAAAATGGTTTTTCGGTTGTTTTTTTTTGTAAATTGTAAACTACGATTCGTACCTACGTACAAAAGGTGTTCTCTTGAAAGTTTAGTTTATTGGTTTTCAAAGAATCAATAATCCATTCTAAAGTGGTTCAGCATCGATTGGTCGATTGGATGTACCAATATACATAATATTTATTGGTAATAAAAAAATACATTTAAATGGATTTATCTCGTACGCAAAATATGTAATTACAATAAAAATTTTAGAAAAATCCGAATGATGATCATTTATCAATCGAATGATTCTGCATTCATTTTATCCGAAAATGTTATACCAAACTCAAAATAACTAATAAGTTAAATGGCTATATTATATATTTAGACACAGAAAGTCCTATGTACACTCATACTCCGCTAACTACGGAAGATATTTATATATATACGCATATAAAGTGCTCCGGCGATTGATCCGGTAAGACCACTTTTTGCCATTTTATAGCCATATCTTTGTTATTGTTTCCAAACATTAATGGACGATGGAGGGATTCCTTTTTATATCCTCACTTTTTAGAAACGTTTTTTTATATCGTAGAAATATGTATATCAATGGTGATAAAATATCAAAAAATGAATACGATCTTAAAATTCAACAGAGCCCCATCATTTTATTGGCAATTGTTAACACATTTACATACATTTCACTTCAATCGTTCTTGAGCTCCACTAGATCGCGTCAACGGTCGCTACAGATCATTCCGTTCTCAACTCACTGAAGCCTTTAAGTACTAAATTAAGTCGGAGCGTATAATAAATGATCGGCCATGTGTTTAAAATTAAGAATCAATTAGATCTGACATTAAGTGCCGGTGAAGCAGCAGAGCGAACAAGTGCACCGAGCCACGGCCCACGCCGCGCCGGTGCAGGAGAGTCCATTAAAAACGATTTAAGCACGCAGCCAACAACAAAGCCCACGAGCTGGCGTGTACCAACGTGTCCGCAACAAAGGACTCTCATGGAGTAGATTGTGAAAACGGTGAGTTTGTTTGTGTGTGCCTTTGATCGCGGACACGCAATAATTGCCTTGATCGCTCATCTTTGATCGCTCTCAGCCAGAAAACAGATCAGGCGCGATCGCGGAGGGAGGCGGCGAAGATCGTCGAGATCCGAACGCATTATGCCAATTAATAGCAATAACTCAGTAAATTAGATAATTCCGTGGAGCGGCCGATGAAATTGCATTGAGCAGTAAATGGAGTCGAGAAGAGAAGTCGGCTCGCCTTCGAATCCTGCCCCACTCAGTTGCGCCCGTGCCACAAGGCACGCGATCGGATTAGCGTTCATTCGCCTCTTCGCCGCTCCCGTTGCCTTGCGCGCCCGTTGGGCCTTGCGCGCGATAGCTGCCTTGTGGTCTCGATCTACGAGTGTCACTGGTACAGTTTTCTCGCTCGAATGAAAAGCTCGGTCACCGCAATTCCGCGGCCCTTTGCTGCTAGGCTCGAACCGGTTCCTGCTAGTTCCACACAAAGCCAGAGAAGGGACAACTGATCGTCACTGTAGGGCAACCGGCGGGTGACCAGACTCTAAGCAGCCTACGTGGGCTCCTGTATTGAAAGGAGGAGCTCCTCTTGTCCTATAGCTTGCATTGCAAAAGCTGACTGCACCGAAACGTTGCACAGAACCGGGAGCAGCCACCGTTTACGATTCTTAAAGTGGAAATCAACCTATTCTGATACACCTCCGTTCGTTCCGCTTCTGTAGCTTAATTTATCAATTATTGATACAGCAGCCAACTCATATTTTACGCCATAAAGAGCAGAACAACCACCACCACCACCACAACAACAACCGCAACAGCGGCACCAGCAACACTAGCTAAGCCGACAACACCGGCAGCAGCCGCAGCAGCCGTAGTAACCGTAACCACCAGCAATCATATCTATTAAAATAGCAGCACATCGACAGTGCCAGTCTCCTCAACACGCTTCGATGCTAACAAACCCCCCGAGCACCCCGCCCCGCCGAACAGCCCACCAACTGGCGCACAAATCCACCAAACGCTCGCGTCACAACACCGACCGGCTCCGACCCACAGCAACCCTAGAATACGGCCGATCCGGTGCGAGCTCGAGAACCAGGAAAACCGGAAAGCCATGAAAAACCACGAACCAGCGCACGCTGTAGCTTTTGCTGCTGCTGCACTGACTGTACCGCGTGGCGCGGGCCGCCAGTCCCACTCTGCGGTTAGCGCAGCGGGCTGTGTTCGGCGCACAGCAGCTGTGCCCTGCTGCACAACTGGTCTGCTATGCCCCAATCGCAGCCACCGCCAACCACAAGAACAGCAACAACGAAAACCGCAACAAAAAGCGCAGCTTGCCAGATTGAGCTCTGGGGAGCCCACCATCTTCTGAGGCTCGACATGAAACAACTTTTATTTTTATTTCTCCCGGTGGCTGTCCCGCTGCCGGAAAGCGCTTGTGCGGCGGAGCGGGTGGGTGCAAAGTAGCAAAAGCTGCGCTTGCGTCGCAGAACTCTTCGATTTTCATTTCTCTTTACCGTGATCATCTGCTAGTTCTTTCTGAAAGTCCAATGGTGAGTGTAGAGTGTGTCTTCCTTTGCGACAAATACAGGGTGGGCAGTTGTGGCAAAGTACTCTTGGATCGGTAAAAAAATGTGCATCTTGAAAGGCAAATTGGATTCGAAATAAACCGAATGCTAAATGCCTCAAGTCAGAAGAGAACGCAAATAACAGCGCACCTGATTCGGCCCATATCAAGAACTATAATGTCACACTCTTTGGATGCTAAAAGGTTAAGGAGCTTGATTTCAAACATCAGTTTTTTAAACTAAAATATTTTAGATCGAGGCCCCGTATTCTAAAGCCAGGTCCCAATCGCGCCGTTGCCTCCTCCGCTTCTGACAAGGCGCGCTGTCAAAGTATCAGGACTGCAACACGATCCCGCTGTCTTTTCCTTTATCGCAGGTTTTTCTTCTTTTGCTTTTCAATTTCTTTTTTCGTTCTTCTGCTTCTACGCCTCTCGCTGCAGTGTACCGTATCCGCGAAATCGCAAGTGTTCGCCGAAGTGGTTCGTGGAGCGGCTAATCGAGCGATGCGGTTTGTGATCGAGAGAGTTTCTTTGTGCTCCTTTTCAAATTTCTCTCTTTCTCCCTCTCTCTCTCTGCCTGCTCAGATTCGTAGCAGCTTTGGTGAACGCGTCCAAAAACAAGTTGAATGCTTTTGTTTGTTTTGTTTTTTTCGACGCTGCTTCTCATTTCAATTTCTTTGTTTTGATTTTGCTTCGTCTCTCCACTGAATTGCTCTCCTCGTCTTCTAAGTCAAAGCAAAAGAATATATGCGGAAAACATACCGAACTGGTTTGACCAGAAGAGCCAGATTCGTAGCTCCTCGATATCACCTTACAACAACCTCGCGACGAACCGCCAACAACACAGACACAACACGACACAGCAAACACAGCTGCAACTGATTGCAACCGAACCAAGTGAACCGAACCGAACTGAACCGTACCGCACCGCACAGAGACCACGCCGCGCACACAAGCAATGCACTACGACGGCCAGAAAGAGACAAAACAACAACAAATCGTAACATAATGAAGCGCAATCGTAACGAAGCGTACTCTCGTACGTACGCAAGAAGAGGCAGCATTAAATTGATATGAAATGAAAAACAGGTCATTGCCTTGATGGATACGATCGACCATCGTATATATTTAGGTACGTACGAGTATACTCGTATACGGCGTCGGATGCGATAAAGATTTAAGCAAGTAATAAATAAATAAAGGAGCAACCTCAGCATACTCGCATCCGCGATGGACAGAAGGGTGGCAGTTGATCGAGTGAATGGTCGGCCGCACGGTGACTGGGCGGGTGGAGAGGGAGAAAACGCTTGACTTAAAACGCACTGCGACGCATGCCAAAATCGAGCCAAAAGTTCACCATAAACACGATGATCAACGACAGATAAAGTGACAAAAATATGATTACCGAACGAGACGAATACGTATTACGTAAGGCAAGATATAGCTGAAAACGACCTGATGACATGATACGAATTGGACCAGTCTTCTTACTCGAAGAAAATTAGGTTTTATTGTACTTTTAAAAGGTTACTTTTACTGTACTTTTAGGATAAGTTGCTAATCAAACTTAGAAATCACATTTCTACGTATATACAGGGTGGTTCGCATAAGATGCAGCAAAAGGTTAGGGCGTTTAGGTTGGGTTGAGACAAAAAAAATCGTGTGGGGTTTATTTAACTCAAAAATTTTCTCAAAAAATTACTTCAAATCGAAAAAAATTCTCAAAAAATAACGAAAACAATTTGACCATTTCTGCTACCTTATTTCGAAAACCAAATATTCACTGTTTTTTAATTAAAAAAAAAAAAATCCGTCGTCTTAGAAAAAAAATACGAAAATTTTTTTTTAAAATAGGTTTTTTTTTCTTGCCTCGACCCAACCTAAACGCCCTAACCTTTTGATGCATCTTATGCAAAACACCCTGTATATCTGTATATTGATTTCCGAAGAGTAAAGGTCAAATGGAAAAGAAGGAACCATGGAAAATGTAAGACATCGAGGTCCTGATGGTTACTATTTCGGTACTTTCGGTAAATCGAAAAATTAACCCTTTATAGTAATAAACAGGGTATTGTATTATTTTTATAATTAGAACCTGGTAACGGTTAGTTGACTCGAGTTCATTATTGTTGTTAACACATGATGTTAAAAATGTGTGTGCGTTGAAGGGTTCATTTTTAAGCACTTTTTGTGAACTGGATGATATTACACATTTTTTTAATCTAATCATCGACTTGAGTTCACAAACACGAGAGACTCTTGTATACACACGAATTTGATCGTGATCAATGTTGATTTAGGATCGATCGGTACACAGTAGCAAGAGCGAAAATTAAATAAATTTGTTTTGTAAGGTATAAATATTTACTTAGCCGTAGCTTCCATTTAGTTAGCGATCGAGAAACAGACCGATATTGAATCCTTCATATCTTAAGAGATTAGTAGACTTAAGAAGAGCACCATGCACCTTGTACATATAGTATGTCGATTCCTGTGTGAAAATCTTAAAGTTCTGAAGTAACGAAACCGAATAAAAAAGTTTACATATTTAGAAATCGCAAAAAGCATTTCAAGTTTCCTACCAATTTCTTTTCTCTTCTATTTCTGGGAATAATGTATGGCCTCGGGCGTGCCAGTATTTAAAAGATACAATTTTCAGTGCTACAAATCAACCTGCGCTTATAGCCGTACCAGCCGCGAATTACATCCTCGTTCATACGCTTAGTGCCCGTCTCTGATTGCAATTACAAATTACGAAGATTACTACCAGTACGCCCCTCTACGGAGAATCAATTGCCAATCTTGAGCTATTCTCGTTGTTATTGTCGCTGCAGCCTGCAGCAAGCAAGAGACGTCTATTCCTCTCTTATGATCGCCAGTATCGTACGTGCACGCTTAATGTCATTATCATCATCATCACCATCAAGATCGTTATCAGCACAACGTTAACCGATCATGTACAACAGGAGTGGCCAAACTTTTCTTCCAAGGGGCCCATTTGGTAGTGGAGCGGTTTCTTGAACTCATCCATACTATTCACAGAATACTAGACCCAAAGGTTTTAAACAAAATCATAGCGCTTGCCCCGAAAACGGGGGTTAGTTTCTGACTCGCAGACCGTAGTTTACGGAACCTCGTCCTTTTCCTTCCCTGAAATTACGCTCGTACCCCGAACGCATCATTGGACGCACCATCGAAGCAGGTTTCCTTTTGCATTTGTTGTTATCGCTTCGGTTCTTGTACGGAGGAGTATCGCTAGATTTCGGCTTAAGGTTGCCTGCCTGCCTTTTGTTTGGATTTAGTTTTACGCTTTTTGTTATTTTTCTTGTGCGCTTCTTTGTGCAGCTCGATTACGAACACCTGTGATCGTTTTTTATACGATTTCGTTGTTTTCTTGTGCGCAGGCTTTATTTGCTGGGTTTATTTTTTCGAGGTCTGTTTGTGCTGCATTCGTTTGTTTTTCTACAAATTCGAGAAGGGTCTTTAAAAATCGTCTCGTTACCGAGTGACCGGGCGGGTATCTTTGGGATACTTCCATACTCAATTATAGTATTTCTGTTCGCTGACGATCGCTTAATTTCTCTGGCTTTTTAACATCTTTTAATTGTTCGTATTTTTTATCCCGCTTTTTATTGTCGAGTTCTTATCGTGCTTCATGTGGTCACTGTCCGTCTTTTATCAGCGCTCGATGACTTCGATTCTCGTGCGAGTTCGTACATGTTCAGTTTTATGCTTGGTGGAACGATCAGATCGTCCGCACATCAGCCATGCGGTCCCCTTCCCCCAAGATCTGGGATGCGAGAGTGTCATTAGACTCGCTCGCTGGCTCGCTCTGTCCGTGAAGCCGTTTATCTGCAGGTCTTCTGGCTTCATTTGATTTTTATGCTAAGCAGATATCTCGTAGTAGAAGTTGCGACTACAACTAGCCAGTCAGCGGGCTTTTTTGTGCGATTCCAATGCTAAACTTATTAGTTATGCGAGGCGCACAGCGAAGACTCGCGAAGATGCAATATTTTCAGGTTTTATGTGACTCGTAACGAGATGTTTTGGTTGTCATTCGAACACTGCAGTCAAAGAAGTTCTCGTTTAGATGCTAGAGTGGCATCTTAAAGTGTTAAATCAGCACAATAGGGATTAACTGGTGGCAGATTTATTTGAGAATTAATTAGTGCAAGTACATAATATACTTCCATCACTTCCACCGTACTTGTTCTCAATCAATTTATGTATATCGCAAATTCCGAGATGTTAAGAGAAGTACGAAAATCGAGCTGAATAGAATCCAAATCGAGCTGAATGGAATTAAAATCGAGCTGAATGGAATCAAAATCGAGCTGAATGGAATTAAAATCGAGCTGAATGGAATTAAAATCGAGCTGAATGGAATCAAAATCGAGCTGAATGGAATTAAAGTTGAGCTGAATAAGCCAAAAGTCGAGCTAAATGGAATGGAAGTCGAACTAAATTTGCTGGAAAGCAAGTTGAGTTAGCTTAAGTTCCAGCTGAATGATACGAAAATTGAGCTGAATGACATGAAAGTTGAGCTGAATAACATGACAATTTAGCTGAATGACATGAATGAATGTCAAGTCAGTCAGTCAGTCAGTCAGTCAGTCAGTTAACGACATTGGTTAAGTCGTTACGTGAGAGGTCATTCTTCAAGTTTTTATAGTTTTATAGTTCCATGGTCGCACTTGAATTAGAAGGACTTTAAACAGGTCCTCAAGTAATTAGCTATTGCTTAATTGATTTCATTCCACAATGCTTCCACAAATTTCCTTAAAAAACAAGTAGTCTCTCTAAAAGCAAAACCAATGACGGACTGTCGTATCGTGAACACTTCGGACTACAGACGCTGCAGAACTAACGGCGATTGATGCCACCCAATCGTCTCCCATGGACACACAAGCATCAACGGGAACAATAGCAAGAGCAACAGAGATTGTCATCGAGCACCAGGACCTTTGGTTGACGTGCTCGTACATTCGGTATACAATTTCATTCAGTTTGACACTGGTCAGCGTCTGACAATCTTTCCACCTCACTTTCGAAACTCGGAAGTCTTTCGGAATCGCTGGAAGTCTCCCATTAGAAAGCTTCCCGGCAGAAGCACAAACACTACAAGAACAGCTACAAAAACTCGTTAGACTTCTTAAACTCCATTCAGCAATGGTTCAACCGTGATGCTTCTAAAATGCTCCAAATTGAAGAAAGAAAACAATTTCAGCTGTTTTCGAAGAATGGCCGTCGGAGGAGTTCGGATGTCTTCAGCGCAAGGCTACGTACCGTGCAGGCGGCACAGCTGCGCAGTGGAGGTACTTAACTTAGCTGAAAAGTACAATAAGTAAACTTTTTGTTATTGTTGCTGTCGTCTTTGTTGCTCTGATTATAAAGGGCGCAGCTACTGTGCACTTTTAACGACCGTCGGAGCTCCGTCTCTTTGTTGACCATTTACTTTTTTGCCAGCAATTCTTCGTTTTGCGGGCATTTGTTGCGAGTGCTTTATCTTAAGCAGGTTTGCTTACTCTTTGTGAAGTGGACCTCACTATTCTCTGCTCGAGGTGCTCTTTTTACTTCTTCTTCTTTTCCTAAGATGCTGCCGCTCATTGTCAATGTCGTCGTCTCCGTCTTCGCTTTTTTCTAAACGTCACACGACGTGCGCCTGGGTCCGATTCAGCGCGCACGAGCGTTGGTTGCGCGGCTAGTGCTGGCTTCGGCGGGCGGTTCGCTCGGAGGGTGGGGCTGGCGTAATCGCTTAGCGTGATTCATTAGTCGTGCAGCGCATTGTTCAGAATTGCAAATGGACAGACGACCATTGTTGTCATTGCTGTTGCTGTTGCTGTTGTTAGCATTGCTAGCTGTGGCCAAGCAAGAGCAGTGGCCAATGCTGACTTTTAAAACCTTTTATACTGCAGCTGTTAATGACCAGCATCCAAGAAAATCGGCACTGCGGTTGTAGCTGCCAATTCATACTCGTCCTCCTCCTTTCTCTTCTCTTCGGGGCGACTGCTGTGAGACTTAAAGATTTTCACAACATTGTCGCCTACACGTGGTCCGCTCGAAGCTTAGTATTCAACCGAACTCAGCGCTGCGATCAATCTTGGGCTTTGCATAAAGCAATTGAAATTACCGATGGCAGCATAATGGCGGCAGCGGCAGCGCCAAGTTGGCAGCACCGAGCAGAGGCGTGTCAGTGCTTTACACTGCTGCAGCAGCCGAGGCACGTTTTTGATATGAAAATCAAGGACTCGAGTTCGAAATGATGTCATGCTAAGGTTGCGGTTTAGTTCGATATGGTAAATGGTACATGCTAGCAGCGAGCGATTGACTACCACCAACAACAACCAACAACAATTGAGTGATACGGATTACTTCATTTTACTCGGCAACATCGATACAAGCGCAAGCCATTGTAAAGTCGTAACAGTTTTAAAAAATGTTGTCTCTATTTTGAACTTACATAAGTCCACTTAATTTCCTCTTATTCTTCTTACTTATTATAAGAAGAAGGGAAGAGGTAGTGCCTATACCTTTATCTGGTATCTATTATTCATCATTACTTTGATATTAACGACTCAACGTTTCAACTCAATTTCATAGAATACTTATAATGCTCGTATTATGTCATGTATTTTCCAAATATAACTTTAAGTCGAAACCTCCTAAAAACAACATCAAAAATTTCTCGATATTCCTTGGCGTTATTCGAGAAAAAAATTTTGAAATTTATTACAAATTTTCATTGACAACATTGTCTACTTGCACTCTGGTAATTCATAGTCAAAACCTGCTTAATTATTTCATCATAAACATTCGACTCTTAAGGATTTATTTAAGAAAATATTGCGGAAATGGTTAGCAGCGAGCAGACAACAAAGAAATATGTTTTTATTCGATAATACTCAAAAAATATTCACGCCGTCAGAGAAAGAAATAATGTTTCCAGCATTTACAAGAATTCTAGAAAAAGGTTCCTAAGATTTATGCAATTTTTATGGATTATTGTTTATTTTTTATTTATGGATTTATGGATTATTTTCGATTATGTTCACGTTTCCACTCTTGTGAGTAATTAAAAATAATTTTCAATGCACAATGCATTATTTAATTGTAGATTAAAGATTATTTTCACAAGATTTATGCTGTTAATAAATTTAAGATCAACACACCTTTCGTATTGATGATCATAATGGTGACGATGATTACCACGATATTAAACGAGTATATGGTGAGGTTTAGAAAATAGTTAAAATTAAATTTATTATCCATTAATAAATTCAAATGGGACACGACTCAGCCGGACCCTGAACAGCGTATCTAATGGGACAAAAGCTTCTCTGAAATCGTGAAGAAAAATCACGTCGAGAAACAATTACGAGTGCAATAAATTGCCTCACAATCAATTGATATAAATTTTTACGACATCCTTAATAATTAACAGCGACACAAATAATAACAAGAATTAATTAAAGTGATAGTGCATGAATTGAATGACTAACTGAGGATATCCGCCGCTCAACATGTTCTGGAAGATGGACGCTCCCGCTCCCGCATGCCCACAGTCGTAGCCACTGTTTTAGACCTTTCCATTGTGCACAGATATCACTCGCTTCACCAATCAATGCACGACATAAATACAGCGGACAGACCGAGTAAAATTGATCCGTATGCAAGCCAGCAAAGCCATCGATAAGTAAAAACAACATTTCCAGAATCTAACCACGGCAAATTGGTTACAAGTGCAACGGTACAACGGTTCAGCTTTGTTGGCCGAGGCATTACTGAATACGCTGAAAAGATTGTCCCAATACTTGAAAGATAATGTTTTTTTTTAAATACGAGTATTTCTATACATGGTTTTTTTACATGGTTTTGCGAAAGCCTAAAATGCCAAAAAATCTATTAAAAAAACTCGGAGAAATGTTTTTCCAAAATTTTTCCAAGTACTCTCTCTACTGAGGTACTTTGAAACTAAAGTGAATAACGCTGAAGCCGGAGCAAAACGACAAAACATAAAGAAAAACTTGTTAGACTGGTTCCATAAAAAACATATAGAAAGCTTAGAATCTAAGGAAAGAGTTCAGTAAAAAAGAACCCAAACAAACCCTTTTTGGCGGGATGGTTTAAAAGAAATCAAAATCCCGAAAAAGAAACAAAACAGAAGACATTGAGACAACGAGATCAAAACAAAAATATGATAAACGCGTATACAGACACACGAGACAAGGAGAAGATCATGAGTCTTGAAGAAGCTGCCACGAAAGAGTCGAGGCAGCTAATCAGTTGACTTAGTTCTGCTAAGAGAACTCTCTCTCTCTCTCTCACTCTCAGAGAATCGAAGAGAAATTGTTTACAGAGAAAAAATTTTGGAGCTTAAGTTAAGAGAGTCGAGAATAGACGGGTGATTATGTGAATGGTTAGAAAACCATTTTAGAAGAACTGAAGAACCCGCTTCCAGTCGAACCACGAAAATTATGAGCAAGATATACGATATGGTTATATGGTTATATAATAAAGTAAGAATAAGAGAATCAATAAACTCTTTTTTGCGGTTTTCGGTTTTTGCTACTAAAGAAAACTAACTAAAAAATAGTTTGATTAGTCGATAATTGCTGTCCATAATTAAGATGTACTAGAGTAAAGTCGTCTTACCTAAGTCTAAGTTACCAAAGTTTCACAGAAAAGTCTCTTGGATATATTTTATTACTAGAACTTCTCGGCTGGTTACAATCGAATACGATATGATTGTGTGGAATGAGCTTATTTTTAACATACAACCCATTACGAAGTTCGTTTTTGTCTTTAGCACATTCTGTTATTCCTTTCTTCCGCCGAAAAACTTCACTTCATGATCTTTTATAAAAGTATAAGTTCAAAGCTTTCTTATGGACTGTTGTACGCTGTCCTTAGAGAGTGTAATCCACCCCCTCTTGATAAAACTTATGACAGTTCTTAAGCCCAAGTAATGAAGTATTAAGCCTTGCGCATCACCATTTAGGTGGCACAAAAAAGTGGTTAGAAAGATTAGTTTCCATTTTCTTAGATTTTGCTAGTATTTCAAATCATTATGTTTTTTAACCTTTGAAAACAGTGTTTCATATACAGCTGTTCTCATTTTTCCCTTCCATTGAATTTAATTTAATGACTTCTAACAGGATCAAGCTTAACAGAGTTCTAGAACTTAAAGTAGAAACCTTGAAGACCAGATCTTCATAAAAAATAACACACGAAAACTCACGTGTAAATAAATGCAAACTTGAGGTCGAGCAAAGTCAACATAAAAACACTCCAAAAAGACCAGAAACAACGCCAAAAAAGCAACAAAGGAGAAAGAAAAACGCATTCGCATTGAAAACCGCTGATAATAACTTAAGAAGTACGAGTGGCGACGCTGCTACCGGTTTTTAGCCTTCTTTGAGGTTGTGCAAAAAACCTTCACTCACCCAGCATGAGAAGACAACGAGACCCTCGCAAGCCCGCACTCGCACCAACCCATCGACAAACCCATAAAACGACGTATACGTGGTACATACTTTTGAAGCAGATCTGAGAGCTGCTGCTGCTGCTGCCGCTGCCGGATCATGAGCATGAAAAGGAGTATTTATGGTTTGTGTGGACCGATGGCACCCAGGAAAAGTCTAAAGAACAAGATTTTGTGAGCTCTGCTGAAGGTAAGACTCGAAGACGGATATACTGGGTGCTTTTAACTTTTAGAATATTGATTACTTCGGAACCCTCAGGAAGAGGGTGGACGCTAGAGAGAAGACGAGATCAATCTCCTTAGAGTGAGATCTTATACTGTTCAGTGATTGAGTGATTGATTTAAAAACGCAATCCTTGCTTTTTGCTGTGCGAACCTTCCTAAAAATAATCAGGGTCTCCGGCAGACTGCCTGCCATAAACGCTCTTAGCCTTTCCTACCTGAGCGTTTTATTTTTCGTGTGCTCCACGTTCGATGACTTCAACTGGTTTGCCGTGCCGAGTCTTCCCTACTCTTGCACTGTGCCAACCCGTCGCTGCAGCCCGCCTTCCACATAATCCTGTTTGCGGGCCTCGATGCGCCGTTGTTTTCCGTGCACCGATGGCGAGAGCGCACTTATGCCTCCGACTTTGCTGCCCCTCCGTACCGTACATGCAGCCTTACCTTGTGCTTATTCCGAGCAAATAAACACATATTGTTGGTAGAGGTTCCTCGTTCTTCTTCGTCGCCGTTGTCTGTCAGCGACTCTCTCTCATGGCAGCCGAAGCCCTGCTCAGTCCCTATACTCTGATTCCACTGCACAGATGTTCCTCTTTCTTGTGCAAACCTTGGTCTCTGCTTCTTGCCCTGTAATTCCTTAATCCTAGCAAATACTGCACCAAGCCAAGCAACAACACGAAAACGCCGCAACACGAAATAAAGGAAAGTGAGCCTCGTCTCAAGAGCTCCATAGACAGCAATGAACTTCTGGAGTCAACGAACTTATCCTTCACGATCAACACCATCGCAGCAGCTACTCCGGAGCTCGGTCGATGCCTGGGGTTTGGTGCTAGTGCTGGTGCTGTTCTTCTACTGGTGCCCGGGGCTGTGGACGACCACAAGGATGAGGAGCACGACGTCGCCGTCCGTCGCCGTCCGTCGCTGGCGCAGTCGTCGTCTTCGTTATCGTGGTCTGGCGTTCTTGTGGAGCCTTCTTCACTATGGCTGCAACGTCTATCAGCAGCGATCGTGCCACTTTGGTTTGGTAGCGTGGCTGTCGTGGTTGTCGTGGTAATAAAGACCACGTTTCGGGCTGGATGGTAGTTGCAGTGAGTGGCTTTTAAGAGCGAACATTTATTGCTTGATGCTAAAATTAAAGTTGAAGAACCTTTGGATAAGTTGCACTAAGGCTGATGACGATTATGGGGCAATCCTGAAGCTTGCGGGGAGGCGGCGAAACACAAATCGAAGAAAAGATGGCATTTTGAGAACTACGAAGATCAGCAGAGGTCAACAATCGTTGTTGCCAAAAGCCTTTTTAGAAGAGGTTACTGTTTTTAGCCAATTGTAAGAGGTTTAAAAAAAAAAAACATGGACTGCGACCTGTTATTTACGGATTGATACCATTCATTTCAAACTTTAGGGTATTGCAATTCTCCTCCCCTCCACCCTTCCCCCATTGCTCTTATTTATATATGTTGCTTACCTTTAGAGAGAGAAGGCCCTCTTCCAATAAACAGCGAGATGCCAGTATAGGTCTTTGGGACAGACTCTATTGATAGATCACTTCGAACTGAAATGTCTCGGCAGGTGAAACTTGTCAATACAGGTTCCAGGCAATGACGTCTTCTTCGTTTTGTCCCGGTGCCTGGCGCACGAAAGACGCAAGACTGCAGAAGATCGTATGAAAAGAAAAGATCGGTCTTATCTTGAGATGATCGAGGGTATGTAGCTGGTACTCACTCGAAATCTGTGCCTTGACAGCGTACAACATGCACAGCGTTGAGGTTATTTCCTACGCACAAACACACACAAATAAACACTCTGAAGTGTGGCCGGAGCAAGTGGAAGCGAACCATCCTCCAGTCTTCTTCTACCTGCAGCTCTTCAAACTGGGGTGCCGTACGTGAGCCTATCGGTTCTCAAGCTAAATTTCAGGGAGCACCCCTCTACTGCTATGCGTATAGACAACATATGTATGTACATATATATAGAATAATGATTGTCGCTCTCGTTGTGTTCGCCTTCAATTAGACTGTAAAGATCATTATAGTAATTGTTTGTTCTTGTGGCCCTTTTGCTTAATGATCCAGAAGGTCAGGACTGCAGCATGACTCTTTGTTGCTTTCAACAATTCGGAACCGAGCACCCATAAATACTATTTTATTGGAAACCGATAAATACTTCGTCACTAAAAGTGTACTTATTATAATAGATTTGTATTATTTTGGGAAAAAAAGTTGGAGCAAGAGACCGTTTTTTCGACCGTTTTACGCCCAGAGAATCATTTTTTAAAACAGCTCCGAAGCAAACTCTTTAAACAAATGCTCTGTGCACTCAGACGACCTTCTGTGAATTTCTTTAAAGGAGTATGGTTCAGGCTCTCCGAATATTTCTTATAAATGTAAAAACTTGGAACGCTGAGGTGATAATCATCCTTGCTACTCTCTTGCTGGTCTTGAATTGCGATGACTGCTAGTAGTGTTCTTTGTTATTCTATCAAATAAACAGCGAGTATTATCTGCACCACGCATAAGTACCCACATCTCTATCTCCATCGAAATATTTGTCCCACAAAACGGTAAATATATTGTCACTAATTTCTTTAAAAGTTTTATTCTATTAACCTCAGAGTGCTTTATATTCACCGTCGAATGAATGATCGCTCAACAATATTTCATCAGCGTCACAGAACCCAAAAACTTAAGTCGCAATTTAATTTCTGTTGTCGTCTCTGTTGTTGTTGTTGTTGTTGTTGTTGCTGTTGTGTTGGCTGTAGCCGTTGTGCCACAAAACCATAAACTTTAACGAGCGCCCCTGCACAATAATTCTAATGCAGTACAGCTCGTACAGGTGTTCGATCGGAAACCGAGGCCTGACTCTGACACACACACCGCACACCGCACACCCACACACACTAGCGAATGCTCCATGTGTCCCAAAATGAACACATACTCGTACATACAGCTTGATTGCTGCAGGCACACAAAAAATCAAGTTCTCTTTTCATCCATCCATCAGCTTAACACCAACCAGATCGTCTGACAACTCGGCGTGTACCGAGGAAAGAAGCCTTTGTTTTGATTGAACATTTCGCTTTATCTGCTCGACGCTACCACTCGGTGCGTCTGTCGCACTAACTCCATGACCGGTTAGCTGCAGCTCTCTAGCTGTTCCGTTCCGACTCGAGGTTTGCAGCAGGTACCGCCAACATATACATAGTTACATTTGTTGCTGCCTGGCTGCTCGCGTATATATGTATGAATATATTGAACACACTGCTCGTGGCTTAATCGACGAAGAGAAGGAGTACGAGGAGGTTACGTTTGTGGAAAGGTGGCGTACCTGTGGCGTATCCAAAATTACTGTCCAGCGATTTTCTGTTTCTGTTGGACTGCATATAGCACTGATTTCCCGATTTCCCCGACAAAGTATCCACAATGGCATAAATGAAATGGACTACCTAATCCATCTTCCTAACGAACCACAAAATTACAAATCCCAGCCACAACAACAACAATTACGACTAGTCTGCTATCAGTAGCGCATGCGTGCATACTTCGATCTCACTGTTTGCACGAGTACGTACGTATACAGTCGTGGCACTGCACATAAGAATCAATTTCATTGTCGTCAGTGCATTTCTTGGTCTTCATTTTTTGTCAGCTGATTGCGATCGATAGCTGCTGGCAGTACGACAGCATTAGAATAGAAGAATGGTTGGTAGCGCGGTCGGTGTGTGCTGGATGGAAAGACCGCGACTGCAACTACGACTGTGTCTGTGCCTGGAATCGGAATCGGGATCGGGGCTTGGGCTGTAGGGAATCACCAGAGAGATTAACGATCATGCGTTGATCGTAACGGGAAGAAATAAAACAAATTGGGCTCAGTGATCATTTATCAGTTTTTGTGCATTTAAATCAACCTTTTAACTCTCGGAAACTAGTTTTCGTTTTTTTAGGGTCTTTGGAACGATCGTATGGTTTTTGGAATGATTATGTCAAACCTAAATCTCTAATCTTGAGATCATTCTGCCTGGAATTGTCACTTTCTTCTGTTTCAACGGCAGACAGTGATGGACCAAATGGCCCAAAAGTACTCAACTGGATTCACATTCATCAGACATTTTACAAAAAAATTATTAACAAAGAAATAGTAGTTCTGACAATTAATCACGTTTTCTTAATTTTCATTTCAATATAACAAAGTATTCGCGGAAGTTTTATATACATAGGTCTGCACAGACCTTATTCATAAGGCCAAGGTCCACCGCGTAGGGTTAGGAGTAAGTGCATACATACGTATTTTTTTACATATTGATTTTGATTTTAAAAATGCTGAGCACATTTCACACGCCATGAATATAATCAAAAAGTACTTGTAAGTACCATTTCAGCTTCGATCAAGCCCATCCAATCGTTTGTAAATTGTTATTTCTGCAAATATCGTTCAATCTTAATTGATTTGATTTTAAAAAATTTATTTAAAAATAGAGTGAAGAAAGAAAAAGAGCAACATTGAAGAATTTTATGGCGCTAGTGGAAACTGGAGAACTGGGTCATCCTCATAAGTTAAACTATTTCTCACTGTGTTGATTTATGTAGCGCATGAATTTATTATGAATCTATCACATGCTTGCCATGCTTGCTCTATCGATTCTACGACTGGCCGCCGCTAAACCTAAAAAATTGCTTAAGGACGAAATATTTACGGACGAAATGTAGAAATTTTGAACAAGTGCGGCTTAATAATGGAAAAAATCAGTACGCATTTTCTTCAAAAAAGGAATCTTTCATCCACTGAGGCATGTCATCATTAAAATTTTGGAAAAATATTTTGTAAATTATGACTTTATACTATCGTACGTATAAAATACTTTTATACTGCGTATAAATATTCATATATATGTATATGTATGTATACTTTGAAATATTCATTTTTTTGCATAGAGATTACCTTTTTGGAATTTGGATTTTTAAACGAGTATGACCCGATTTAGTTTTTTACACTTTATGGAACCAAATCTAATTTACATCGTAAACTCTTGCAGAGCGTAGAAGAGAAGAAAGCTTTCATTAAATGCCTGTAAATGTCTGTAGATTTAAGCGTCTGAAGGCAGCCCAGAACTCAGCCCAAAGGAACTTCTCACCCTTTTTTTTGACAGCAACAAGAAAAGGGCTAAAACATCAAACCGCCGAAACATTTGACAATCAGAACGCCTTCCCTCTCTCTGAAAACGATCTGAAGTCTCATTCAAACTTGTAAAAATAGTGACGGACGGCACCACTCGCTGCACAGATTCTTACCCCCAGCTTGGGCCAAGTGCGTCGCATTGATATAAATATGAAACGCTTTTTCCGAGATTTTCTTAGTTTTCTAGAGCATTTTTTAGTTTCTTGTTTGTTTGTTTGTAAACAAACGCAGCGCATTATCATTTGAATGCTAGAAGTCTCGATGGCGCGCCGTCTCGATCGTCACTGCAGTGTGCAATGATCGCTCGCTCGATCGTTTCAATTATGTTGCTGTGATTCCTAATGCTTTATTAAATTGATAAAAATTCCTGTTGAATTTCAGGCCATAAATAAAAAAAGAAAAGGCTGAGCTACTTGCCGCGGCTGCTGCACATACGCACATACACACCATCGCGCAGTACGACTGCGAAGCATGATCACACACATTTAATGACAAATTAACCCAGAAACGAGCATCGGAGACGTGGCCCGAGGACCACTGGCTCGGCAGCGATCCACTGATCGAGCATATCAATGTTCCGGTAGCGAACACTTCTATTTTCTCAAATCATTGCATTATTTATGATGGCAGCAGGAATTAATTTCGGTGGACTTTGACATTGTTGTGCGGCGTGCGTAAGTTTTTAATTCGGAGATTGGAAATTGTTTTATTATAGGAAAATTGTAAACATGACGAAATTGAAAGTTCGGCATTTAAGGCTGCGCCAGAGTGCTGCTGGTGTCGTTGGGCGATAAGAGTAGACTTTGCATAATAGAGGCGTAATAGAGGCGTGGGTGTGGTGGGTAAAGGCCAGTAATTAAAGTTAAAATAAATTTTATCTACGTTTCAGAGTAAGATAAGGCTTCTGTAGCGAGCATGCGTTGTGCTAAGATGTAGCTAATCTTTAGAACTTATAGTAACTATATAAACATTGTTGTTTACATATGTATGTATACGTATATGAAAGTAATGAATATACATGAATACATGTAAGTTTTTATTATATGTAAGACTGTATGATCAGAAAATCGTTTTGACACTCCCGCACATTGTCCCGAAATTAATAACACACTTAAATCTGGTTTTTGATTTCACACACTGCGACCGAAGGGAGTGTTTCAAGTGGTACCCAAGTGCCCTGGTCATCTTGTCACTACTAAAACTGTCAGTTCGTTGCAGGAGGTGCTTGGATATAAATACGTACATAGTTACAGATTTGCATTTTTGGCACATGTGCTGCAACCGAGAGCGCTGTGCCGTGTCACCACAGGGAGCCACTTTAAGTGATCGTGCATAACGGAAAATGAGACAAAAATTACTGCACACACTCTGAGCCGAAACGAGGCAAGTGACCCACTCAGGGTTACTGTTGTGAAACAGTTCCATTGTAATGAATAGCTTAACATGATAACCATACGACTGACCCTTTTCGGTGGACTGGGCTGGACTGCGGTATTTCTACGGTATTTTCCTTCTGGTTTATCAGAAGTGGCAACGAAAAACATGTGTCACAGTTTGACACGTTTCTGTATGGCACCCACCAGAGAGAGGAAGCATTTTTGAAATACTAGCATTTTTTGGGAAACCGTCTCTCTGACGTTTTCAACAAGGAACACGTGCGTACCAGGAAATTTTTAAGAGCTGGTGGTCCATTTGACCTCTTTGAAGTGTGATGCATTAGAAGTGTGTGGATTAAAATGCTCACTAATTTCTCTAAATTATCTTTAGAATAAAAGAAAATAGTGCACCTTTTAAAAGATTAGCATTGATCACTACGATCAGTATTCATGATCAGCATTCATTCGGTGTAGAGTTGCTCTCAATGATAAGAATGTTGCTGACAAAGAGTTATGTGGCACCAAAATCGTCTGTCTTTGAGAGACCTCTTCTAGTCCTTGGCTGCTCCTCTGTTCGTCCCGATCTTCGTCCGATTTTCCGTTCATTTGCAACACTTTTGACGGTAATAAAGCAACGTAATTTAACAACTCAGCAAGCATGTGTTGCGCGGCACCTCCGCTTGAGCTGGCATGCGATGATGAGCACGAATTACCTAAAAATGTGTGCCTCTTCCAGTGCGCGATCTCACGGTTGAGCAATCATGCAGCAACGGGGACGAAGATCGAGTTTTAAATTAAATTTCCACATTTAAATAATTTTGTGGGGGAAAACAGACCACAGACTGCCACGTTCACGGTCTGGACGGCTGGCCCAGGAAGACCCATCGGTAGAAAGAGTTGAGGGTGTGTTCCAATTTGTGTTTTTCTCTCGACATTTCAAACATATTGACAACTTTTTTCCCACGACCGGCGTCTTTAACGCTTCATTGACGTTTTTACTGAATTGCAATCAGTTGGTAAGAGTATATAGCTATGTACATATGCATATGTTAAGACGGTAGGTGAACCTTACCAAAGCGATGGTGGAAGGAAATCTTAAACGGAAAAGCTCCGATATCGAAATGGGATGGAAAAATACTGCATGTTTTTTAATTTCGAAAGAGGGGGAAAGTTTTTTTTTTCTAATCAGTGCCAACCGAGAGCCCTCTCTCGCTCCAATACCGTCTTGATTATAAGATCCTCAGACTGCACAATCATTTACTTAATCCTTGCACCCTAAAGGCGATAACTTTCTTATGCCCACATTACCGTTAAACCAGACCCATTCTGGTCAGTAAACTTTCTGACTTTTTGTATCGTTTTTTGAACTATAGCTTCGCAGCTGCTTCTGTAGGAAAATTTATTACAGTAAGAGAACACCTTATTTTTACATTGGAAAAGATGCTCAATTGTTTAACCCTTCTTGACCACTTCGTTAAACCATGCCGTTGCCGTTGACAGTTATTTATTGCTTTGGAATCTGTGTCTGTACACTAGAAACCTGTCTGCCCCTTTCTCTAACTCCGACCCACACTCTCGAGGCACAAATTTCTATTCCTGCGGCTTGCCGGTTTCCGGCTGGGTATAGACAAATATTTAAAATCAGTTGAAGAACTTGAAACATGATGTGAAGAATATGCGCCATAAAAATAGACACAGCCATGCAAAAGTTCGCTTCGTGCTTGTGGCGACTGCTGCTAATCGTCGCTGATCGTATGCGCTCCAGCGAGTTGTGGACCGGTTGAGGGGCATGTTTCCATGATGCCACCAAGTACTAAAGGGTTAAGCTTATGGATTCTGATGAGGAGGGTGCCCTGCACCGCTGATCGCACAGTATGGAGCATGTTGCTCAGGCGCACTCCTTTTATTGCTTCTTCTGCGTGCCCTTTTGTTGTTGTGGTGGGTTATTGTGGGCATTTTGGTATATTCGTATGAACTTTTTTCAGTTCATTGCCTTTCGTATGAAACAAGAATCTGCCGTTGATGGTGGCAGCGGCACAGCGGCAGCGGCACAGCGGCAGCGGCAGCGGTAAACGTAGACGAAAACGAAGACAGTGTGCGCCCGCCTTTGGAACAAAACAACCGTCGCGTCGTTTATGGCCTGTTGTAGCAGCGAGAGTTCGAGTGTGTGTGTGTGTGGTGAGTATTACTCACTCTCGTATATCCACATACACCCATACATTTGTATCGTACAAGTAACGTGCATCCTACGTAGTGTCAAGAAACGTTTCTCAAGCGTCGCCAGAGTGTCTGGCCCGATCCGTACGTTTCTCTCGTTCCAATCGATCGCAGGAACAGATCTCTGGACGACGTGCATAACGATGTGCAGTTCAGTTCGGTTCGAATGTCGGCCGAGACAGCAATAAAAACACAACAGCAGCAACAAAAACATGAATAAAATGAAAACAATAAAGATCAAGGATGCTGTCGTCTCTCTCACTCTCCTCCCGCTCTCTTCGCTGATCTTTCGTTAGTAGTTGCTAACACTTCGTGCATATATTTTCAACCTTTTACGAAGCGAGAAAGAGCACTTTTCGTATGCCATGCGAGAGCATGAGTCGGTAACGTATCACGAACTCGATTCTGGACAAATTTAACGTAAAGCTGGAAAGTATTAAATTTCGATTTGTTTGTTTTCTTTCCCGACAAAACGTTAATGTCTTAAAAGGGAATAAAACCGAGCATTAATGCGTCTCTTCGCAATCACGTCGATAAACAACGCTGTTTATGAGAAACTAAACTGACGAGCATAAAAACATATAATAGAAAAGTTTAGAACTGCTTTAATGGATTATTGTCTGTTGACCCGATGGCTGCTGAAGAGGCCTGTGAACACGCTTTTAAGAGCGATACAACATTTTGCTTCAAAATCTTAATGCTACTTTTCTGAAATGAGCCAATAAAAGAGGAGCTCTCTCTATAGTGATCAGTTCAAAAGTCCGTAGACATCATGACGAAAAATTGCAATGCGCTCGAATCCAGAAGTTTTAGTTTCAGATTCGGACTCGGATTGATCCAACATGAGACTCATTTTGTAGTCTACGAAATGGGGCTATCATTCCGGACACTAATAAAAGGCTTTGCTAGCCTTCTCTGTACTATTTTTGGAAACTGAATAAACTAATTGCTCTAAACTAATTGCTATTAATAAAAGTTTAAGCAAAGACTTGTAATGACCGTCCACAATTCGTTACCTTCGGTGCTGTAGTACCAAAGCATTCTGACGAACCAGGTCTAGAACTACGATCGCTATAAATATTTCTCTTTTTCTGCATTCCGTGTCAACTATCCCTTTCAGCCATCTACCCCTCTTTAAATTCAACGCAGGTATCGAAGATATCGTCATTGAAAATTCATCGAGTAAAGAAAATTCCTTTATTTGTTGCAAGCATCATTAAACAACGGCTGATCCAATTAGTCCGTACCCTCGCAGCTGCTCTCTGTTCTCTACAACGAAATAATGCACAATGGTGCACATTTCGATAGAAAGTGGATTTTAACTTGTCGTTCAAAACCTATAACCTTGTATGATACGAGTACCATTTCGATCTGGTGCTCAGATGATCAGCGTTACACTACAAATTTTTGTTATTCGATATATCCCAAAGGATACGATTCGGTTTTCAATATACCTTCTCCAGTCATGTCAATTTTCACCGACAAGTAGGTTTAAAATTAGGGTCCTTGCCGCCATCCAAAAATAATCCGCTCTTCAGATGTTCGGTGGAAGAATTGTTGAAAATATAAGTTTAATCTGCACTTGAGAAGATGATTTGAATCTAAATTGATTGCAACAGGTTGCTTTGTAACATCTAAAAAATATCGCTTTCTTTGTTGCGACGAAGGCATCGATCCTGCCGTGGAACGATCCAGCCACCGCGTTAAATGAAGCTGTTCGGAAGGGGCTTAAAAAGGCTCGAGCGGGTGGAGGACAAAGAAATACTGCACTAAAGACGATGAATAAGTGTCGTCCATTACGTCCCTTTTTATGTTAATGCTAGAGTGTCACAACTATTTGTCACGATCGCTGTTTCAGAAACGTCGATCGTGGGAAAAGATTAAAAAAGGGTTGTTTTTAATCGAGCCCGCGGTAAATTCGAGTAAATCATTCTGAGGTGGTAACTATTTTGCAATCTGTGTATTTAATATAATAGCCATTTATTATCTGTGCAGAGAATGACCAGCTCGCTTTAATAGCTTGACATCGAAAGACAAGTTCTTTTCCTAATTTTCAAAAACTCATGATAGAAATATTCCTTTCCTCGTAGACGGCCTTGCTAATTTCGTGCACGGCTTTATTAGAATTTTGCAATTTCAAAGAAGTCATAACTTACTTTAAAACCGTAGCAAACAGCCCGCTTGGGCTCTTGATGCCAGGCTGTCGCAAAACTTGCAAGAGCTGCCTCGGTCTGTCCCTCGAGCAGCTACTGTAGGTGCGTTCTCACTGGAACAAATGCCTGAGTAAGATTTATTACCGCCTGGCGGGCACTTAATTTGACACTTTGTAATGAGCCGACGCCCAATGGACTTGAACACACCTCCCGCCCACCCGAGTCAACGATCGCCACTGCTTTACGCACTGCGACAGCCGTTTCGCAACCTTCCATTGAGCTACCCATGACTAATGGCCCTCGCTCCCTCGCGGGCATTCCTCACGGGCCGGGAAACAGGGCGGAAAAGGGCGACCGGGATGAGGAGAACTTTTCTCTGTTAATTTGCACCAGGAGCCAGTTTCGGTTCTTAAACGGGCTGCGGCCAAATTGCGCTTCGGTACCTCGACTGCTGCGCAATCAAGTGATGTCTGAAAGCCGATTGTCTATTTCGGAGTGAGTCCACAGCCAAGAAACAGGCGTGGCACTGGCCAACAAACACACCCATGAGTCAGGTGGCGCATTCAGCTGCGCTGTTCTTTTCGGTGTCAGGTTAAAATTTCTTAATTTCATTCCGAGGCGGTCGTTTTTCTTGAGCTGCCTTTTGCGAAGTGCATTTCCGCTGCTCTGCGCTTAATGGATTCCTTGCGTAATTGTGGTCAAAGTGTCGGAGTTCTGTCGCTGAATTTATGACTCGATCCGGGTCCGAGTCTGGTCCATGTTCGCGTTTCTGATCGCACAAAGAGTGATTAATCCGCTGCGGCATGCATCAACAAACGGCTGACGGGTGCATTTTTCTTAATTTTGCAGTTAAGTTGCGTTGTTCGCCATTTCTGTGGGCTGACACCGACGTTTGTTGTTGCTTTTGCGGTTAATGTTCTTGGTTTTGGTACAAGCGATTGAAGGAGCGAACGCATTGGGCGCATTAAGGTTTTGGTGTGTCGCTCCGTCGTTTTTTTCTGCTCCTCTGACAAGCGACTTTTTCGATTATTCTCTCCCACCGAATGTGTTCCGAACGAACGGATGTATGTCACGCCATTTCTCGTTTCTGCCACGGATTATCGCGCTTATCGCCGGGCTGCACTGTTTGCTTTGTCGCCGTTTTTAATTGATTTATTCGGCCCCTGTTATTGGCTTTTCGTGTAGCCTTTTGTGGGTTCCGTAAACAACTTTTGATGTCGTTGTTTTGGTTTTGACTGTCGTTCATTTTAGTGATATTTATTGGCGATAATATTCGACAGCTCCAGCGGCAGGACTTTTTGGTGCATTTTTTGGTTTTTGGGTCAACTAATTAATCAATCTTGCAGATTAACGGTGCCATCGAGAGGGTTCAATAAATTGTCAATTTTTTAGCAACCGAAGCAACCCACCCGCCTCCTTCAGCTGGCTTTCTGCGCCACTCCTCCTACCCACTCCTGATCGATCCCCAGAACTTGGCCATCGGTGCGGTGGGCTTGCTGCTTGATCTCCTCACCCTCCTCTCCTCTTCTCCTCTCTTCGGTGCGATAGTTGCCTCGACCGCAAACCCGTTTCAAACTGCCTGCCCCGATCGAGCTCCGAACAGTCGTGTGCCCCCACAAATACGATGAACGGAGTGCTACTGTTTGGCCAGACCTCTTCGGCGACCGTCGCGTGGTACTCGCAGTGTATAATTTATAAGCTTTTGTGCAACAGCAGCAGCAGCAGCAGCAGCAGCATCAAAGCAACGAAGCAATTGCAGCAAGCCCCGGCGAACGGCTCGGAACCACCGCGCAGGTGTGCATCAAGTGTTCCAAAGTGTTCTTTAGTAATAATAAATTTTCGTCTTTCAAATTGTTAGCTGCTCAGAAACCAGTTTGTGGTTGTGGCTCTGTTGCGCTGTTGCTGCGTCGCTGGGTTGTCGAGGCTGTTGGGACTGTTGGGACTGTTGGGACTGTCGACGCTGTCGCGGCGGCTGCTGTTTGCGTTGCGTTACATTGCGTTTTTTGTTTTAATTTGCTTGAACTTCCATCATAACCTGCGTGAAGTGCTCTGATCTCGATTCTACGTCGTGCGCTCGCTGGTTCTGCGTGCTGCTCTTGCTGGCTGCCATCTTTTTTAGGTTCTTAATTGATATGGAAGTCTCCTCCTGCCGCGGCTGCTGCCGGGTACTCGCGGTTACCGCTCGTTGCCGCTGAGCTCCTGCGGGCTGCTTTCTACCTGCGCCTAGGCCCGACATGAATGATTTCAAATAAAACAAATGGTTTGCGGAGCGGTGGAGCCCGGAGCTCGAGATGGTTTTTAAATTTGATTTGTTGCCGGAGGTTGGAAATTGGATTTTACTGCGCAGACAGACGCCGGAGCAATTTGGCGTTTCGACGTTGCCCACAAAAACATTTTGTAATCTCCTTTCAAGCGTGATCCTTGCTAAAGGTTCTTTCTGTTGCTGGCGATGTTGCTCCTGTTGTTTGTTGGCTTGTTGGGTTCTATAACGTTCGACTTCAGTCATTCTTCCTGAATATGTTCCCTCATTCGACCATTTCTGCTGCTATTTTTTATTTTCTCGAGACACATAAAGGTTATACTTCTTTGTTGTTACAGAAAAATAAACTGAAACGAACACTTCTTTGGACAAAACGGCCCTAATTAAAGATTGCGCTTACGTTTATCAAATCGAAAGTCGACTCAGAACGTTGGGTTCAAGGAAAGGCGGGCCTCAGAGAAACACATCGCCAGTTGATTTTTTAATCGTTGATGAGCAGAGCAGAGGTACACTTTGGAGCCTTCACAGTCACGTGATCAAAGTTCAAAAGTCACTAAAAAGAAGATTATTGAAAACGGAAACAGTGTTTTTTTGTTCAGCAAGACGCAGTAACACTAACTTTAACTAAGATCTTTGCCGTAAACTTTATAAAATAAATTTTAAAAAAATTAGATTAAAAAAATAAATTAAATAAAGCTTTAATTTTGAGGCTGAACTCTATGTCGCACTCGGGACATATGTCCCCTGCCTAAACAGCCCCTAATGTTTTCAAAATATTCAAAGCCTTCAGATCTCTGTGATGAAAGCGAATATTAAGAGGTTAATATGCTGATAAAGGAAGATATCGAGGGATGAAAAGACACTGAAATTGAAAAAATATAGTTGTTAAAAAGCTATAAGGCTAAAGCTTTCTGGCTTTTGATTATAAAACCTCTTTCCATTTCCATTGAAAGTAATACAATAGAATCAATAGAAGTGATGATTATATGATGTTATATAATTATGATTATATGATTATACTCGTATGATGATGATTATGATATTATAGTGATGATTGTGGACTCAAACCGTCCACATCCTCTAAGTCCTCTGGTTCTTTTAAGTCAAATTGTTGTTAATTTTATTTATAATCTAAAGAATGTTCTGAAAAATAAAACATTTGAATATTTATTTGTAAAAAATTGTTAGTAAGACCAAATGTTATTGATCATAAGTATAGAAGCATTTCAAAAGTTAAGTGTTCGGTTTCGAACGAATTTTTCTATGAGATCTTGGCTTTACTGCCTCGATGTTTTCCAGAAAATTTAAATTTTTACTTGTCAACGGAAGAGATGAATGTTGTCGACCACTCTTCGCTGCTGTCTTGTGTTGAAATCGCTGCCTGGCATTTCAATTCTCAGCCAAGACACGCTGTTTTTTCTGCTTTTGCCTTTTCCCGATTTTCCCATGAACTACTTCGTGAACCATTTCTGTGAATCCTTTTCTCTTCTTACTCGTTTCTAAAATCGTTGCACGCATTTGCCCTGTCTCTAGTGGCGCTCAAGATCAACTCAAGCATGGATCAACGTTTCGACGATTCGAATGTTGCAAATTATTCTTGTTAGTGCAACGAATTTGTTGCCAGTGCCATTTTCTGCAAAAAGCTTGTAAAAACAAGTAGAAGTGAATAAAGAAAATAAAAGTGATGCAGGTGCTGGACGGCTTCGAATTTTAAAGAAGCTATAGAGAATGTAGAAATTTAAATAGAAAAATTCACGGAAACAGAATCGTCAGGAAAATACTGCGAAGTTAACTCGTTTATTCCTCACTCGAATGTAAAAACAAATAAATATGCTATTACGAGAAAGATGAAGAGCGGAAAAGGGCGAAATTATGTAGGTTAACTCCGGATAATGACCATGTTATTTATTAATTTTATTTTCTTTCGAAGGAAGAATGAATGATGAATGGATAATGGACGAGAGGAAAGTGTTCTTGAAGAGCTTTGTTCTCTCACAGACTAAAATATTAATTGAATTGTAGTATTGACGGGAGTATAGATGAAATCTTTACTCCCTTCAGTTTGCTTTAGTCTTGTTATACGATATAATTTCTGCAGCCCGCTTTATAAGACTAATTTTTGTATAAGAGCAGTTCTTTTTACAATTTGCTTAAACATTTTATAATACTGGTTACGAAGTTGTTTCCTTTTAACAATAAATATTGATACTTATACTATGCCAAAATGTCTCTTTAACTTTATGAAGCAGGGACCGTAATCATTATAAGCAAAATAAAAAAATCACAATTTAATAATTATTTTGTGATTTTAATTTTATCGATCAGCGATAAAAATTATTCTTTGATTTTTATTTTTTTGCTCGATCGAAAAAATCAGCTTATGATTTTTATTTTAATTTTCGAAAATAAAAATTATAGTCTGAGTAATATTTTTTTGCTCAAGAATAAAAATTATTTTTTGAGTTTTATTTTTCTGCTCAGGAATAAAAATTATTTTTTGAGTTTTATTTTTCTGCTCAGGAATAAAAACTATTGTTTGAGTTTTATTTTTATTTTTCGAAATAAAAAACTCAAAATGCATGTGCGTCTTTGTACCTGCCTGTCCTACAACTTTGTTATTGTGAGTACAGTGATAAATTTTTTGTTGCCTCAAAAATTTCCATTTGAAGCAAATAATTCGCAAGATATTAAGTTTGAAACCCATGGTAAAAACTAGTTACTCTTGCGCTCGAATGCAATTATTAATAAATATTTAAAATTTCATTACAAAGATTAATGGAGCGGATGAATGGGAAGCAAACACATCTCAGGAAGTGTCATGACTGAAGCCAATGGATCAAGCTTTAAACACAATACACGATACCCAATCCCAAAGGTCAACTTCCCGAATTGGGTTTCTTTTGAACTCGATTGTGGTCTCTTCATCAGATGAAGAGTCCGAAATATCGATAACATATTGACTGACTAAGGTTTCGGCAGTTTGAAAATCATTTTGAGTTTTTTATTTCGAAAAATAAAAATAAAACTCAAGCAATAATTTTTATTCCTGAGCAGAAAAATAAAACTAAAAAAATAATTTTTATTCCTGAGCAGAAAAATAAAACTCAAACAATAATTTTTATTCCTGAGCAGAAAAATAAAACTCAAAAAATAATTTTTATTCCTGAGCAAAAAAATAAAAATTAAACAATAATTTTTAAACCCAAAAAAAAAATAAAAATCAATCAATAATAATTATTTTTTATTTTTATGGGTAACGCTCAAAAAATAAAAATCTTTGCTGGTTTCAATAAAGCATGTAACCAGTGTCATTTTGGTGTACTTCACTCTGCTCTCCGGCATTTAGAACATGTCGATTTTTTTCATTGAATTTTGTAAAATAATGATTATTTTCGGTCCCTGTTATGAAGTCTTAATTTAGTCTATCCTTAACTTTTGACTTTCTAAACTGGCTCTTCAAGAACTTTTTAAAAATGCATTTTATTTTCAATTTTAATCAATGGGTATAACGGTGGTACGACAACAGCTGTAAGCAAACAACAAAGAGTCGAAATTACTCTCTCGGTAGGTCTAAGGTTAAACCACTGTCAACCAGTCAGTCACACCATCTGTCAAAGAAAGTTGTTTTAAATGGTTCAGGAACTTCTTTACGACAAGAACTTTTCTGTGGTGTGTTATGGCCCTTTTTCTCCTCTTGGGAATTAATTGTTTTTATAATAAAAAATCTGCAAATCTGTTATTACACTTTACCATTTCTGGTTCTGTGTGTATGTGTTCTGCATGGATATCCATTTTAACATTTGCATCCATAGAGTTTCTTTCAATTCTAGGCTGTATCTTGTTTCCTTGACCATCAGCTGATGACCAAAGAAAAGGCTGAAAAATCATTGAAATTGAAATTGCCACGACTAACTGTTTATTATACTGTTCTGCCGTTGCAGTTGTTATAGTTATCAAGATTGTATTATTTACCACAGGAACAAAACCAACCAGTAGCGACGTTGTTTGCCGGCACCAAAGTAATACCATTCCATTCTTTATGAGATTCTCCGATTTTCTATACACTTCTGTGCAAATTTTTTTTAACAAAATTTACAACAATGCGTTGTAAGTTGTTATCGTCATCATCTACGTCGTTTTCCACATACCTCTTTCCGGCACATTTAACCTCTTGTGTATATCTTTTCCTTTGGAGTCTGCCTACGGCCTCCTCTATTCACCAAACGACGACTATTTTCTCGCTACTGACGCAGATTCCTGTCGGTTTCTCCGTTAGTTTTGTGAGATTTGAATGTTCGTTGATTGGGCCAACTGACCACCGCCAGCAACCAACTCACTGCTTGCGCATGCGCGCAATTAAATTGTTGACAACATGGAGAGGTTTTATGATGATGTTGTTTCAGTAATTTTTGTTATTTTGATTTTTGTTAATGAGATAAAATAACTGCAGTAAAAGCGACCACAAAGACGAAGAAGAAGACGACACCTCACTGGTTTTCTTTATCTCTTCTTTTACGAATTCTGTCCTCTTCGTGTGTGCATAGATTATGGATGGATTATCGGCGTTAATTTCTTTAAATTTTACAGTTTATTTTAACGGTAAGCAATGATCAGAAGCGCGATAGTAGTAGTGGTAGTAATAGTAGTAGTAGTATTAGTTGTTGTTGTTGTTGTTGTTATTGTTGTTGTTGTTGTTGTTGTTGTAGCATTTGCTGATGCAATCATCCGCTTGTCTTTACCGCCCAAGAATTGTCAGCCTTCATGCAGTAAAAGAAGGCCAAAGGGCGAAATTTTCTTCAGCAAAATTTTCTTCGTAAAGATACTATGAGTCAGTGTCGTATTTGGTTTTTTGGGAGGCAAATATTTGTAGGGACAAATATTGTTTGTTTGTTTGTTTTATTTTTTGTTCTCTTTCCGCCGATCAAAGTCAATTGGTCTATTTTTTAGCGTGTTCTCCACTGGGCTGTGCTGGGCTGGGCTGGGCTGGGCTGGGCTGGGCTGGGCAGGGCAACTCAAGAACCACACTGCACCAATATTGGTCACAAGAGTTGAAAAGTTTTTGTACCGAATTCGGATTGAACTGCAACAACACGGCAACACGGCAACCAGCAACACCTGCAAAGTATCAAATAATAAAAAGGAACAAAGAATCCTCTGAAAACAACAATACCATTAACAAAAAAGTTAACAGTTGAGGCGGTACAGCTGACAATAATGGCGTGTAATAATTGGCGTGGCCGAAACACTTCCCCGCGGGTCCAACTGCAAACACTTTAAGGTGCTGCAGAGGCGAAGAAAGAGTAGATGCTCGTTCCAACTATAAGAAGGACAGCGTCAGAAACTGGTTACAACAACACCTTTTAATTGTTTTCATCAAAAAGTTTGGTCTATACAACCAAACTTATGGTAAAAAAGGCATCAAAAAGGAAAAAGTCTCAAAACATTTGAAAAGTGTAAAAAAGATTTTTTATTATTTTGCTGATTTTTCTTCTTGTTATGTTTTATAGAACGAAAAGAAATAGAGGCTAAAAAATGGAGAAAAATTTATGTTTTTGGGGAAAAAAGTAATAAAAATAGACGAAAAATTAAAAAGGTTATGGTTCTAATAGCCCTTGAGACAACCTTTTATCCTATACCCGGTCTTGCACGCGGCAGAACACGTCATTAGGCGCTGGAGGCCTTCAAATGGACCGAAGTCGAATTTTTCGAACAAAAGTACCCCGAGATTTATATACAGGGTGTTATTTATATACAAGACAAGAAAGGAGTCGTTTGGGATGCGGTGAGACAATTTTCGAAAAACAAGAAAATTAATGTCAAAGTTCAAATTTCCAAAAAAATTTTATAAACTTTTTGGTCGCAATTTTTTATTTAAATTATGTGAATAAGTATAATTTTTTTTTCTGATTATATATTTTTTTTTATAAGTTCAACTATAAAATATGTCTTATAGTTCTTAAGAAAATTAAATATTACGAAACATACTTTTCCCATTATTATAAAAAGGGTCGGCTCGGGGTTAACTGGGCGCCATAAAAATGAGATGGAAGTACCCAATTAGAGTTGTCAGGTAAAAAGTATATTTCGCAATTTGCACTTTTCTGCAAAAGCTTAGGACGTAGTAGGTCTAACGGTTTCGACGTTTTATCGAGAATTGATACAGGCATTTTTCTTAAAAAAAATTTTTTACTTATTTACGTGGTTTTTTGAAAAAATTCGGTCGAACTGTTTTTTCTTAAAATTTCAATTTTAGCATTCATTTTCTCCATAACTATTAGACCTATTGACTAAGTTTAAAAAGCATGTATAGCATGCTTTGCAGAGTGCCACAGGTATGTTTTTTTATAACTTTGCTAACCAATTTAAGTAATTTTTTTGAAAATAACGCCTCAACCTCAGCTTAAACGGGGGGAAGATGGCCCCTCATGCGATTATTTAGAATTTTTACATTTTATAAAAGATTGGGGACCCTTTGCACCGGGGCCCGCTGACGAGGATGCTGAAATAATTGCAAGCCGCCAGACAGAAGCGGCTCTGTTCTCGAAGCGCATGCGTTTACGATACAAGTGGGCTCAGCGGTGGGCGATTGAAACAAACAGACCCACTGAAAACATTGTAATGGCAGCAGGTCCCTTAAAAAAAGCTGAGGTTGTTGTTGGCTGCTGGATGTTGATTGGGTTGATGCTGCCGTTGCCTTCCGTTCAGGTGTTCGTCTCGTTGTTGTTGTTGTTGTTGTTGTTGTAACTACAGAAAGTAACACAGAAGCCACTTTCAAGAGCATCCATTAAAATCCAATCTTTCGTTTAGCATCTCTGTCTCTATTCTGTTGCTGCTGCTGTTGTTGTTGGTGTTCTTGTCGTCGTTCTTCTTCTGCTGCTTCTCGGGGCACTCACTCTGTCGAGTGCCTCCGTCCTCATCCTACTGTTGTTGTTGTTGCCGTTGATGATGGCGACGCATAAATTTCTCGATGCTCGTACAAGCGTCAATGCTTCAGCTCTTCGTCAGATTCTCAGCTGGCTGCTGCCACTCTGTCCACGTCCAAGCCCTTTCTACCTAATTGTTTCCTTCGTTCTGTTCTCCAGTGTTGTTGGCGTTCTTGTTGTTGTTGTTGCCTGAAGTGACTTGGCAAGTAATTATTTCCCGCTCTCGGGTGTCTTGCGTTGGTCTGTTTGTAAGACACTCGCTCAGTGACCAAAGTTAAACAAAAACAAAAGCCAAGCTGGCCGTCTTCTTCTTCTCCTCCTTATTTTTCGTGCCACTAACGGTTGTCGAAAAGAGTGATCCATGCTGTAAGTCATTTGCACAGAGAGAATTCGTTTCTATTCTACAAAAATTCAAAGTGTTCACTTATATTTTTCCATTCTACTCATGCTTTCATTACAATCTTGTTAGTCAATTAAAATATTGTTAATTTTAAATTCGATAAAGTTTTAAATTTTCGTGTTTCTTACGTCTTCTCTGTTTTTACAGTGTGCTTCTTATCGCGTGTTGTCCAGGTTTCGGTCCACCATCACCCAAGCCGTTACCGCGCCAACATACGGCTGACATGATAGATTAACTTATTCATCCATAAATAAAAAAATGACGACCGCGAAGTACAAAAAATCTGATTCGATGGCACGAGCTCATGAAAAGCCTTTCAAAATGCATGCAGCAACAAGAGTAACAACAACAACAACAACGAGAGCGACGAGAACAACAACTCGGTGACACGCTGCGCTGCGCTCCTCCAGACGCCCACTTCTGGCAGGTTTTGCTTGTTGCTGCGGGCCAACTCGATGCACTGCGAAGTCATAAAAATGCAAGATGAGATGCTGCACCGAGACGCGTGGCGTTGTTGACCTCAACTTAAATTATGTTAACAACAATGAAAGCCTCTTAGTAACAACAACCATAATAATAATACGAACCCAACGAACATTCGCTCGAAGAGATTTGTTCAAGTGGGCTTCGGCGAGTGGTCACCGAATTAAAGAAGACTGTTTGGAACGACAAAAAGAAGAAGATAAGAAAGAAACACTGCCATTTTGTGGCTGTTCTTGTTGTTGGTGTTGTAATTGTAGTTGCTGTTGCCTCAGTTTTAAGGTGTTTGTAAAGTAACAGACAATATTGTTGCAAGTCATCTCTTTTCTTCGCCTTCGGCACGAGCTCAATTGTTTTATTTGTTCTTTCTAGTTTTCTGTCTCCTTCATCATGCGAGAAGATACTTAATCATTTTAATCATCGTCTCTTTTTCAACAGTTTTTCAACAACCTCCATTGCCACCAACATTTTATTCTGTAATGAAAAAGAAAGCTTAGTTTTCATCGAATTTTCATTACAAGCGACCATTACATATTTCAGATTACAAAGTCTTTAAGTGTTTGAGTAATCAAATTTTCTTAATAATTTGGAGAACTAGTTTAATATTGTTTATAATATTATAATTGTTTATTTTGTGGCTCTGTGCAGAGTTGGAAGAAAACGTATTCCAATCTATTGTACACTCGACTTTGAAACGACAAAGAATATATAAAGTTTTCCATTGCGTTTCAATTTTCAAAAACATAAGTTTGAAAACTGCAACTCCGTTGTTTGAAAATATCTACTAGTGCTGAAAGCATTAATTTCATAAAGCATAAAAGGTAAGCTTCTGCGTTTTAGCGACAAGATTTTTTTAAAGCTTTTAAGATGAAATAATTAAACTTCGAAAACATCAACTTCTAAATCTTCGTGGTTTAAAAGGTCTATTTTTTAGCTCACGTTTTTTTTCTTTTCAATTATTCATATTATTTGCTTTATTTAATTAATAATTTTTTAGTGCAGAATATAAAAAATTGAAATATATAAAGATAAAAACGGAATAAAAATGTATTGAACTCAAAACTGTCCTAGTTTTCTTTTTAAAGTGTCTACGAGTATTTGCCATTTTTGTGAGTTTTATTATATTCGGATTTATTTGTATGATTTCACAACAACAACAACAATTATCAAAAGCAATAAATTTTTGCACGCACACAAAAAACAAAATGTTTGCAAAAGATAGCCGGAATTTTTTTAAAACATGATTTTTATGGCACTACATTAAATTCAGGTGACTATTGTTGTTGTTGTTATCATGGGTATATAAAGATATTTTTATATTAGTGTGTGTGTGTGTGCGTGGTTAATGTCGATCGATTGCTGTTATAATAATAAAAGCTTGTTAAGCTATAAGAAACGAATCTATGCATTTATTCAACATCAAACTGACATTATAAATTACACTAAATTTTACAAAATTTGTCCACAAAATATAATATTTTTATTTTAATAATTTTAATTTTTTTTTTTTTTTTTTAGTTAAAACTGCTCACAAAAGAATCGCATTTCTGTAAAAAAGTGCTGTTGATATTCGAAATAATAATAAAAACTCGGTAATAAATTGTGTAAATTTTTAGCATCTCGAGGATTTGAAGTGTTTTTTTATTAATTTTTGGAAAAATTTCTTTCAATTTCTTTCTAAAGATTTGAAGTATTTTCTTCGGTTCCCAGGAAAAACCAGCTCCTGCAGCGCTTCGCTTAAAATTAGTTTACAGTCTTCCCGTTGTTGTTGCCGCTGTGTGTTGTCGCCGTTGTTGTTGCCCTTATTTTTGTTGCTGTTTTCGTTGTGACGAGACCTAGTTTTTTCGATAAATGTAGGTCATTTCAGAACATTTGATGTCGCTCCTCAGCGAGACTCTTTTGGTGGATGTTGGTTTGTTGTTGTTGTTGTTGTTTTCACGGCATGCGTCATTTGAGAAATTTGTTTTATATTTGTCATGACTTTATTGCTTTATAATACATATTTAAAATACTAAGAGCATCAACAATACCAACCACAACAACAACAACAACAACAACAACAACAACAACATGTTTCAAATATTTTTCTCTAACATTTTAAAAATGTGTCAATATTGTTTTTAGCTTTTTTTCAAATTTATCGCAGTTCATTCAATTGAAATGACAAGAAACCCAGCAACAACAACAACAACAACAACAACAACAACAACAACAAATCAATAAAATCGTTGAACAGAAGCAGCCATAAAGGCGTCGAAGCTAATGCACTTTTTCAACACTATCGATTTTAATTCATTTGCTAATGAGTACATTTCACGAGCTGTCAAACGAATTATTGTTATTGGTTTTTCAGTTGCCTTTGTTGTTGTTGGTAATGTTACTATGGTTAATGTGCTTTTTGCTAGTATTATTGTTGTTAGTGTTATCGTTGTTACTGTTGCTGTTGTTGCTGGCATTGGTTGGGTTGACACATTTCACATAATGATTGATTTTTAAGTGCTCGGAAAATTATGTAATTTTTTTTGTTTTATGGCTTCTTTGTTGCTTCTCAGCTACGCAGTCCAGAAGTATTTTTGAAACTTGGGTGGATTTTTACGAGTTACGGTATGCCCTTTTACAAGTGTTATCACCTTCAGAATTTCAAAAAAAAACAACAACACAATCTTCACAATTTTTGGATACTCCTATTATTTATGATTCATTGCTTGGACTTCAAAAAGCAGCAGCAATATTTTCAAAACAGTGAAATTAAAATACTTAATAATAAGTTCATTTCAATTCATCTCCTTCCTTTCTTTCTTCCTTCTCAAATGCGTCTTCTTCTCTCCTTTTGTGTGTGTGTATTATTAACCCTTGTGTATGTAGCTAAACATAGCTTCCATCGACGAACCTTAAGAAAGGTTTCTGAGGCATTTCCGTTTAATGTTTATCATCTTATGGCAAGACCTATTAAATGATTAAAATATTGCTATGCTCCGGCAGGCCTCGTGCGTCTGCAAGGAGGCACCAACTAACCCTGTAGGAAATTAACATACCAGTAAAAGTCGATTCTCGAATAATTTCAAGCCAAACCAAACACCTAAGTCTTTTCCTGCAGCCTTCCAGAAATGATTCCAGAGTTATAACATTACCTACTAATGAAGATTTTCGTCGGTAATGAACCGAAATTTGTATTATTTTGAAGACTTATCGTTTGCCAGAAAATGGTCTCTTTTACTGTCCATGTTCCGTTTGACCCACGGGCAACTGACGCAGCTAATCGAAACCATTGCAGCGCAACCGTTCGCATAAATTTCATCAACCAAAGAAATCAAGTTGATGACTATACCTTCTGCCCCTTGTTGTTGTTCTTGCTGTTGTTTTCTTTCATATTTTAATGTTGATACTCTCAATTGGACTCTTGGTGTTGTTGTTGTTGTTGTTGTTGTTGTTGTTCGTTTACCATCTATTAACTGACTTTGAAACTTTAGAGTCTAGAAAATGGGCCATAAAACACAAAATCAAAGCAATGCAAGAAGGAGATGCCAATGCTACCACTCGCCAATATGAGTCATCCCCATGACCATCATTATCCCCATCATCATCATCATTATGGTTAACATCACACGAGTATCATGCAAAGGCAAAAACTGCCGGTCTTTTTTGTTCTTGCTGTTGCTGCCGCTCTGCTAACGTAGTTGTTGTTGCAGTTTTTGATTTTAACATTTTTTGCGTTTCTCATAAAGTTTATCTTTTCTGTATGTACTTTTCATTTCTCTTTTCTTTTTCCGTTTGTACTTTTTCTTCTTTTTTTAGGACCCTTTTCTGTTGTTTTTGTTTTAATCTGTGCCAATCTGTGCAAGTTGGGCCCATGCTGCGATCGACTACCTGCGTCCAGCCACCGACCAGTCGACCAGTCGACCGGCCTGTAAGCTCGACTTGCGCACGGCTTGCGAGCGGACCGGGCCTCATCAGCTGTCTAGTGCGCAACACCGAAGTCCAGCAGCGGTTCCGCTTTCAGCGAACTGAGGCAGAGACGCCAGAGGAAGATGTCGCCGAGGCGGGCGGGGCTGGTGGGGTCCGCTGATGACTCATCCCTGGTATTGGCAAACAGGTAGGGTCGAAATGAACGTTAAAATCGGGCTTGTTATTGCTGTTGTTTGCTAGCGTCTTATTTAGCAGGCGTCTTCGTCTTAGACAAACTCGTCTGGTGCGAACTGTCTCGACAACTTTGGCTATGGCCATGGTCACGGTTGTTGTTGTTGTTGTTCGTGCTTTTATTACTTAGCAGCGGCTTGAAAGCGCAGTTTATATGGACAGGTAGATTTATTCGAAGACCATGACTGCGAATACGTAATGGGCCAGATCGATACAAGCAACGACAAACGAAAAATTGTAGTAACGAAGAGTAGCGGTCACATCAACAACAACAACAACAACAACAACAACTAGAAAAAACGTTCCCTCTATGGTCGCTAATTTAATAGAAAATCGTGCAGTGGACCCATGGATCCCTAACATGAGTCATCAGAAGGTAGTTATGTGTTTAAATTAGTATATTCTTGTTCTTGTCGTTGCTGGAAAGAGGACCTAATGAAAATAGTTCGGTCCAAAAGTTATAGAAAGTTTCAAAAATAGTCGTAGAAAGAAGAAAAGTGTTTAAGAAAAAAACATATACACGTTTTTTGATTTTGAGTTTTTCTCTAAAATCAATCAATTTTCAGAAGATCTTCAATTTGATAAAAAGTAGCTAGATTCGAAGGATAACGATTTTTTTTAGAGTCAGTGCGCTTTTAAGAGTCGCAGAATTTTTAAGGGCCATTTCTTTTACCATTTATATAAAGTTATGCCATGCGAATTGTTTATTCTCCGAAGCAATTTTATTATTTCAAATTTAAAACAAAATGAAATTATGTTTAACCATGAACTAGATGATCACTAAGAGACAAACCTAAAATAAATGTATTAATTATAAGAAAAGTTAAATCTAATTAATGTGACAATGGAATAAACAAATTTATCAAGTAACCTAATTTTAACGTTTTTATACTAGCGTTTCCTTCTATGCACTCAGATGTTGCATGCACTCTTTTATCGCGTGTCATTTTTACTCTCCAATTTTATCGCATCTCATGCGCTGTGCGTTTATCGTGTTTTACTAATTTCACTGAAATAATGGCAAATGCGCACAATTTCTCGCCCAAATTGTTCAATTCACAGAACAATTAAGTCAAGGCAGGGGCAAAATGCCAACGAAATTTGGCCAAAAAATAGAAATTCATTCAATGGCAACACTTGGCCAGGCCGCGAATGTAACACATGGTGCAATGAAGATGGAGCGGCGATGATGATGATGCTGGCGACGACGGTGACGACGGTGACGGCGATGCAGCCGCCGCCATTTTTATTCATATTGAATGTACCAGCAGCAACATCGGCCTCATCAGCATTAACAACAACAGCAGCAGCAGCAGCAGCAGCGACACCATTACTGCAACGTCTCATAACAATCTTCATCACCCTGGGGGCCGTTTGGCTCTGGGCCAAGTAACGAATTAGCGGGGACTCGGCACACTTCAGTAGCCCCCCGGCCACCCCTCGCCGGCGATCGGCCGTCACACGCTGCCGTCAGTCGAGCAATATCTAATGCGCGGTTTATTTGCATGCTGATGGACCATTTTGTGGTTGTCTTTTCGCACAGTGCTCGCTTTTCAGCCTCAACTCATGAAATTATTTTGCACTTTACAGACGCACACGCCCATGCGTATGGTCTTCAGGGCAGGGACGTTGCACGGAATCTCAATTTTTTTTTTTGTTTCTTGTTTGGCTTTAGAGAGTGCAGGCGAAGGTGCAGAAAATTCGTGAATCCTGCTGGCAATTTGTGCGATTTTGTTGATGGATTCATTGTGCGTCGGCGTTTTGCTCGCTGCACTGGAAACGGTTTCAAGTGCACCAACACCACCATCGCGGCAACGAAAGAGGCCAACTCCGCAGTCGCGCGTACCAAGAGTACCCCGAGCATACGCCATGTGGTGCCTTGTTTGGGACTCGTCACTGCACTTCTGGGTGTTTTCGTTTTTAGTTAGAATTTCATTCTTCACGGAAAATGAAATCCTAGCGACGGATGAATGATACAAAGGGATGATATATATATCATACGAGTATACTCGTATCTATTCTGAACTAAGAAAAAAAGCTATAAGAAAAATTTACCCAACTTTGAAAGAACTTCAAGATTATTCGCGAAGACCTGGTTCAACATTCATCATGTCATCTACGATAGCATCTCTTGTAAAGGAAAGTATGTAGTTCTTGACGGCCTCAAGGACCTACAATTGCTTTACCTTGATATATGTACTTTGCATATAAACAACTCGGTCAACGCCTTGGTCCTATGCCAGCTCCGTAGAAAACTGCTGAGTCTTGAAATTAGTGAGCTGTAGCCACGACGGAGTGAATATTTCATAACCTCAACTCGGTCACTCTCGATTCAGCCGCCAACAGCAGCCACAAGTGGCACAACATTCGTGCAGCCGGGTTGAGCCTCACGCCATAAAAATTGCTAATTCATGGCAAATTGAATGTCGCACGACAGCAGCAGCGAACAGCACCAAAAACAATGGCAACAACAGCAACAGCCACGTAACGGAGCAGCTCGTGCCAAGGATGCCAACTTCTGGTGTCCATTACCCACCAGACAGTTGTCGCCAAGCGGTCGGGGCGGCTGCGGCTGCGGCTGCGGCTGCGGCTGGTGCAAAACATTGGGCAATCGCTGGCCGCCGGCAATGGCCAGTGGTCCAGAGTACACGATCTTTAATTAATTCATTAGGCGCCGCGGCGTACAAAACAGTCTCCGGCCGCACCAAACAAGCCCCGCAAGAAATAGCGACAAATTCGATGGAACGACAGATAACGTCGAAGCACACACAAGCTTTATTTGTTGCAAGTACGATATTGTATAATGAATGCAACTGTAATAGTTCGCGATCACCGAAATCGATCGCCGCAGTGACCACAGCAGCAACAAATGTTTCTTTAATTCGCAAATCTTTGATCGTGGAGCTGCCGTGTCGAGGCGAGAGCGAACAGTTCTGAAAGCAGCTGTCGATCGTTTGATGAATGAGCCGACGAACGGAGTACCTCTTTTTGGCCGTCGGACAGCATTTGGATCGCAGTGATCGCAGCCTCTACAATTCAATGTGGACAAATTTGAGCGATCGATCGATCAGTCAACAGTCAGTCAGTTGTTGATTTTAATTGCTATTTAGAATTTAATACAAACACTGCGCTACTTCACAATATGTACCAAACATAACAACAACAACAATCGGAGTCACCAGCAACGTACTGTGTTCGCAATGTAATCATGACAAAAACATGAATTTTGCGTACATCTTGGCAATCATGGTTTGCAGCTAAAACGCGCATCGATTAAAGCCACTCACGATCTGCGATCAGCTGTTGTTGGCACTTGCGCGAAGTGTCAGATGCTATTACATGTGCCGTCTTTGACAGGTTCATAAACAACAAACACTGTATGGACCACCGCGCTCGAGGCGGTGGAAGCATTTGCCCAATTCGTTTGCAACGTGCGTCCAACGTGACGATCTCCCCTCAAGACGCGTGTTACATAGTGTACATTTGAGCAGCGCGTGACCCGGTTCTGTGGCCATCTGAAATTACGTACGTACTACGTGCGTGAGTAGCTCCAGCTCGAGCAGCCCACGTCTCGCGCTGAACGGCCCAACGCAAGCAAATGCACTGTGTTTTTGGATTTTCTTTTCGGAAAAACAAACCAAAAGAGTTTGAAATCTTGATTCCTTGAACGCAGCAGCACAATTATTCACTTAACTGAAATTTAAACGCATTACTTAAGTGCTTCTTCAGGATGAGCGAGCGACCTTATCAGGTCCGCCGATCTCTTTGTCAGCATTTTCAGTGAGTCGCCGATTATCGTACGACCACCGCCGACCAACGCAGCACTCGAGTTAGCATTCGTGTTGTTTTTTTTTTCCTTTTGGGATTTTTCGACGAAACCAAGAACGAAGATTCCTTTAATTTTTGCTGAAATCTTTCTTCTTCAGATTGTTATCGATCGAGGTGAAGTCATTTTAAATGTCAGAAGAAAGCAATTTATTAATTGATTGCAGACAACGTTAATGAGAGAATTTGTCAGTAGATTGATCTACTCTAAAGGGTGATGTAACACGGCCCCTCTCACTTTTTCTTCAAAGGTCCATCTTCGCCCTCGCTGACGCTTGAGACCCGAGTGTTGAGAGTTGTCCTATGGGAGGTCATCTTATTCTAGAGTCATGCGTGAAACCGTTAATAAGCGACGCGAAACTACCCGCTGAATTGTGGTAAGATACGGTCCAACTCCTTGAACCTGGCCACAGCGATATGCTTGCAACTTTGGCTTCGATGAATCGACCCATGAGTGGTTACCTGCAAAGTAATTCTTTATTACCAGTCGATTTTCTATTGCACGGAGACGAAGCCTGTTGGGATTTCTTTAATTCTGGTGACAAATTGAAGAAGAATAAGAGGAAAGCACTGCAGCCCAAGCCTACAACTCGATAATTGCCGTGCAGTCCGCAGTTCAACGCGCTGAGTACAATATAGTTTATCTACAACGAGGCAACAATGAATGTAAGTATGGCTACAACCACACACATGCATGCACATACATACATACATACATACATACGATCATTATGACGATGTATGCTGTGCGCAAGTATTGAGGAGCTGCAGCTAAATAACTTGTTACCCAAAACCAATGAATAAACGTCGCCGTCACCGTCACCGTCGTCTTCGGCTTCGGCTTCGTCGTCATTGCTGTTGCTGTCGCCGTGGCGCGTCTCGATCCTCGTCTTCGGCACACCGATGAGGTATACATAGTCTAGAACTAGTTTTCTTCTTGAAAACGCAACGGCGGCGTCGCGGACGGACAAAATTGGACACCTGCATGGTTTCGAATCACAACAAAAACGGCGTCCAATATACTTCTGAAGCATGGTATATAAACGGCTGCAGATTGAAGCAGCACTAACTCAAACAACAACAACAAAGAATGGAGCCGAGACACTGAAACACAACCGAGACGCAAGAGGAAAAAGCGTTGAAAACGGTTGATAAAAATTCAAAACTCATGCAAACATTGGAAAATGTCTTGGTAATACGTCCCCCGAAAATTTTGGGAAAAAAATAACCAAATCAATATCACCGTCATTACCACAGCAACAGCAACAGCAACAACAACGACAACAACAACAACAACACCAACCGCTGGCTTAAGCAGAATACCAAAAAAAAACGGGGGAACATTTTCTTCATGCAGCCTGTCTTCATGCCTTTTTTTTCAGATTCTAAGTGGTTCTTCAACCAACCCCGTCACGATCACCCGCATCATCAATCTGCCGTTTGTTGTTGCTCTCTTCAAAAGCCAGGCTTTTATTTCCAAGAAATTTAAAACTTTTCCCTGAAAAATTAAGGCAGGCAGTCAAAAAGACTGGCGGTACAGACAGCAGCACCGACGAAGGGTCAAAAGCAAAAACAAAATGCAACAATTGATTAAAACCTGCAGCAGGTAGACAAAGAAGGAGCAGGACAGAACGAGAGGGACAGTGCAAGAAAGAGACTGACTGTAGTTTGTGGCACTGCGGAGGAGTAACAATCTTAAATGGCAATTTTTCAAGGATCAAAATCGAAATAAAAACTCCACACTCGATGCTAGACATGGTTTAATTTATGTTCCGAAACCTGGCGAGACAGTGATCTAGTCAAGGGTACCCCGACGCATGGCGCACACATGTGCCGCTGGCCGCTGTCCATGGCCAGACACTTGAGCCAATGAAGCAGAAAGTCGTAAAAAGGTATAGCAGGAGAATCGTCATAATCATCACTCAAATCTCAGAACAAAATTATACCCGAGTCGAATAACAATGAATTGAAATTTATGAGGATTTTGCATGCAGGAAGAAGGTCGATCTACTTCACTCTATCAGCGCAGATCGATCGGGATCGAGCTCTGGCGGTGCTGGTCCTTTTTTTTTGTTTTTGCAATAATCACTGATAACGAGCTGGAAACGTAATGGATGTCGCTTTTGAAAACCCATCAGTGACTCGTCTAGAGATTCTTCTTCAGTCGTTTCGCTTTATATTGAAAGAGGACGCTTTTTGGTATTTATAATCAAAAGCTATTTCCTCTCTTCGAAGGCCGCCCACGCAAAGAGAGTGTAGTAAGCGCGTTACTGGAGGATTTAAGAGGCCTTCAAGCGGCCAAAGGCGCCTTACGCAGAGAGACTTTAGGTGCAGCAGGACTAAATTTAACCATATTTCATTTGGTTGTTATTTAATAGAGCAAGATTTAAACTACGCAATTGGTACATCAGGTTGACTGTTTGGCACCAAATGGTGCAAATGACATCAAGAACGCCAAAGAGGGCGATAAGAAATCTGGAAAGCTTATGTGAACACGCCCTGATTCCACCGAACAATGACATAACTTAAATGCACAATCACTTCAATGAATATATTGCGCTTCGAGGGTAACTGAAGGATCGAGCTCTTCGAAAGAGAATGAATAGAATTTAGCGAGTCCTGCCTCAAACAAAACAGTTTCGAAACGTGACAAAGTGTTTTGTATTTGAAAGGCCGGCACTCCTTTCGTCCAATCGTCTACTGCGTCAGATTTCAGATTTCGAAAGGAAACAAAATGAATGCCGATTTAAGGATATGCCAAACATACGAGCAACCCTTTGGCAAACTTCATCCGCTATCATCAACGAGCATGAATAAATTATGAGACAAAAAAATTATATAAATGATTGCACAATGATTGCAAAAAATCTATTCTTAATGTCTGCTGATGATCGGTTGATCATTAAAAGAGCATCACGCGAGACGTACATCACGCGCATTCGCCAAGAACAGTACGCTACCGGTACAGTTAGAGGCACGATCCTCTGTATACTTAGCGTGTACAAGAGTTGCGTGCCCGTTTACACCCGTCACAGCGTCCCTCCGTTCGCCAGTCGCCTTTTCCTCCACCGTGCTGGAGATAATGCAAGTACGAGTATTAGCAGAAGTTTTTGCTCTTCATTAAAAAAAGGGGCTCTGATAGTGACAGTTTTAATGCTGATCTTGCTGCGATAGACCGCCGCATGAATGCATTAGAAGCGCTTAATCGGCATGAGTCGACCAGTTTTTCTGCCCGACAACTCTTCTCACAGAGATCTTGTAGATCTCGAGGTGTGAAATAATGCAAATGACTTTTCAATACCTCTACGTAGATTCTAGGATTCTTGAAGAGATGGTGCAGCTACTTTTTGCCACGAATCTGCGAGTGACGAGAATTAACACGAGTCTGCCAAGATTTATGGCTCTTTTTTGTTGCGTGCGGCAGCAGCAGCAAGAAATTATATTACAGTCATTAAGGGTTCATCAATCATTGAAGAAAAAAGGCATCCGAAGGCATGCAACGTTTAATTATCACAAAAAGGCTTTGCATAATTTAGGCAGATGGCACGCAGACTCGATTGGCAGACTCTATACACAGCGGCTTACATTGTGTAAGAGTAAATATTTTAAAAACATTTGATGAGCCGCCTAAACGAGCGATTAGCGTGCTTATTCTTTCAGCAAGCAGCATCGAACACTCATACGAACGTTTATGGTTGTTTGATCAAGGAAGGTGATCGTATAAAAATGAAAAAAAAATTGAAAAAGGAGATTAAGTAAGCGTTGATGCTGCTTTATATTCCTGTGAAATGAGTAGAGTCAAGACAGCAGAGTGTAAGGAAATTGTCTGTATCGGAGGCATGTGGCTCTAAAGGTGTCTTTGACACGAAAGAAGGACATGCTTCTTGGCCCTTCCTATGAATTTACAGTTTCAGCAATGATTTTCCTCCTCTGCCGGAGGAGGTCCTCCTTAGCAGCGAATTGGGCTCTTGCCAAGGTATTACTGTCAAGGAATGATAGATTAGAAAGTCGATTAGAATGAAGTGGTGTCGAAAATTTTATAAATTCAGTATGTAAAATGTGCTGGGTCTGACGCAAAGACACCAGGTTGTACACCGATATTCTCAACAATAATAATTTCTAATAACGAGTCAGTTGTTGTGACATCAACTAAGCCTTTGTTCAATCCACCGTGAAAAGTAACTGAAAAGACTTAATTTTCAAGACCTCGAGATAAAAAGCCTCACCTCAAATAAATCGTCAGCTCTTCCACACCCTCCCGCGATGGGTCAGTCCACGAGTGTGTAATCTCAGCAACGAGCAGACGTGGCTGTTGCTCCCGCCCTCGAAGCGAGGTTTGGGAATCATTCTTGAAATTAGGTCAACCTTTAAGTCTTTTTGCGTAGTTCTTTGTAAAGGCAGAAAATGGAGCGGGGGGGGGGGGGGGGCAGTGCGATGAACAAACACAACACTTTACTAAACTTAATTGAATTCTTTTGCTGCTGCTGCTCAGACGGTGACAAGTTGCTTGCTTTTCATTCCACCACGTGATTTATGCACTTCATTTTCGGCACCAAATGATTCGAGAGACCTTCAGATAAACAAAAAACGAAAAACCGGGCGAGCAAATGAACGGGCGAGCAAAGAAGGGTTCGGTGACAAACAGCAAGTCCGTGCGCTGTCATAAGCGAGAAAGAGCATTCTGTGTACGAAGACTTCGACTTCGACTTCAACCAGCTGGGGCTGGTCGTATTGAATTACAATCGCTGGAAGTGGGGGAGGGCGGAAGGGCGGAAGGGGCGATAGTATTTTTCGACGAAATGCTTAAGGTAAAGCAGGTTATCTAATACTCCTTCAATATTTGTTATGCATTCGGAGAAAAGTCGGCATATTCAACGGAATCGAGGGAGTACGGCGAACAAGTGCTGCCGAATTCTTTTACCCGTTACCCACCATTCCTCTCTTCCTTGCTTGCTTTATTGGTTCCTACCTTTCTCCCTTGCCCTTGTCTGTTTTATTAATACTTTTAAATCCTTTTTTACTAAACGATCGACGACCTTTCTTCACTTATTGAGAGAAATAAATTAAAGAAACCAAAATAACAAGAAATTAAATTTTGAGTCAATCGGAATTCATAATTTATAAAAAATTAATCACAACTTCTTGACCTAATTTTTACTCGCATTTAATCGAATGCCCCGCCTCGGCTGTCAATATCGTGTTGTGTTTTTTTTTTTGGGTACCAAAGAAAAATAAGCTGCCGAAGCAATCAAAGCCTGACTGACTCATCAGTGCCTAACTGTAACAGCCAAAAGTCAACATTTTAAAACGTTTGCATTTCTTTAAACTGGGCGACCATTTAAACCAAATTCGTCATCACCACCAACGCAGCGCGCCAACCACCAGCGGATTGCAATGAACTCCATTTAAGTTTTACAGAAGTACAAACAACTGGAATGTCAGGAGAAAACAGAAATTACCTGGAAATTTGTGGAGGGAGGTATTTCGTTATAGCGTGGACTGATGTTTAATAATTGAACATTTCCGACTCCATTCAACTCACATGTCATCAAAGTTCGTCAACAGAACTTTGCACAGTGGTCAGTAATAAAAAATAAAAAATGGACTCGCACAAAAACGAGCTTCGAACACTATAAACTTTTATAAAACATTTCAATATTAATAACATAATAGCTTTTATAAGTTTTTCTTAAATAAAAACGATTTTTAATTATATTTATTTATTTATTTATTAAGATTCAAACTAAGCATTCATTGCCTTATAGTTTACAAACAGGTAAAAAATTGTTGACAATCTATGGTATTGTTTTTTCATCAGATTATCCTCAAACTTCTCCACTGTCCATTGACTACGAATTTATTATTAGTCATCATTAAAAGGCTCGGTTACTCAGAGACTGCAGAGGCTTTCATGTGTCTCTAAATTGGGTATTAATGTAAGAGTACGCGATGCGTGGCGGATTACGCCGTGCGCAGATAGCAGTTAATTACGAATTCCGAAATAAGAGGCTTTTGACGCCATCTCGGAGGTTTTTGCACCGAACATCCATCCATCCATCCATCCATCCATCCATGCGCACGGAGCTTTTATTTTGCCGTATTATGACAGCTCGATGAGCGACGAGGAACTGTTAAGTTATGAGTCGGAGTCATGCAGAGGCATTGAGTTGGAACGCGTTGTAAACGAGGCGGAAAAATTGAGAGGATCCTGGGACGTTAAAATCGGAGGAGCTTAAATCGTTGAAGCTTCGTCGGTAGAAACAAAATTTATCCAACAGTTAACAAAACTCAGAAATACAAAAAGCAAATTTATTGTGAACTACGTGAACCATCATCAGCCGACGATGTGGAGACCGCGGAAATACATCGCGTGATTGCTGCAGCGGAATCGACAACCAGGAACGAGTGTACGCTCAGCAATCAGGCGAGACCGCCTGAAAGTCCGGCGCATACCTCAAGCTACCACCTGGTTCAGCAACCCCCGTTCATCGAGGCCCCAGAAATCGACAAAGATCGATGCAGTTTTATGATAAAATCGAGCATTAGCGCACTCCCAACATGCACGGCAGCTGTAGGTACAGATGCATCAAGTGTATCTTTCTCCCCGCGGTCATCTCTCCCTTCCCACGGCAGCCGATCACCGGTCTCCGGCCACCGATGGACGCAGTAGCCAGCGGCTGCTAACGGCCGCTGCGGCAGTATTAGTTACGCACGTTCGGCCAAATCTTGATTCCTTCGAAGTGCCGCAATTAATTTTAATTGATTGCATGCAACTTTGGCTCGTCGAAGCCACGCCCCCTCCTCAAGTATTTGCGCACCGGAGGAGATGGAGCCAAGCTCTCGATGTTTTTCGTTATTATCTGCTTGTTTTTCTTCTGCTTTGCCTCTTTTTACGCTCGTTTAATTTGTAGCTGTCAAAAGCGAGTAATCTGTCATTGTTCGGTTTTTTATTCAACATAATTCTGACTCGTCATCGTCATCGCCGAGCCATGACATTTCATGTCACTGGATATTAATTTAATTTTTTGTGGCTGCCGCTGTTCGGGGCTGTCCAAAATGCGGTACCTACGTAGAAGTCGATCTTGTTAAAATCCTCAATCATCGTCTCGGATTGCATTCACGAATGCAGTCATCCATGATCATTATTCGCTCATTACCTGCTGATTGGGCCCCGCCGTCGCGTCGTAACGACTCTTCGCATACATACAAAATTATCTCGCCCGTTACTGTAAAGCTTTGTGTCTTGTCATGCCCGATTAAATTTAATAGAACTCAATCAATATATTTGTTGGTGTCCGCGATTTGCAAATTCGTATTTAAATTTATCTAATTTCAAGAAGAAAATAAAAAGTATGAAACAAATCAATCGGCAGTCAAGCCGAAGAAGACTAAAGACTGCTTTATGAAAAAAATTCTTCACCTTCTTCGAAACCGCGATATTTTTAAATCAATATTTTTTCAACTGTTTGGTTTCAGAAATAAAAAAATACAATAAAACCACTTTGAGAGAGAAAAAGAACGCATTACAACAACCTTAGTTTAAGAGTATTTTGTCCTCCTCCTCCTCCTCCCCCTCCTCCTTCACCATTACTCTCCCCTTTACCCCTTTTAACACTTTTCAGCGACTGCGAGAACGCTTATAATTCATAAAATAAGCCGCGCACAAAATCCATTGAAAAATTAATATCAAAAACTTATGCACGTTGTCAGACGCGCTACAGAGGCGTTCACCGCGTGAATGACAGCTAAGACTGCGGCACAACGGTATATTTGACAGCTTGCGTAAAGCGACATTTAACGCAAAAGCTGCGTTGACAATTTTTCTTTTATTTGCTGCTGCTTCCTCTTCTTCATATTTATCTTGTACTTTTGTCTACTCTTGGCCACCTCACAATTTGGTTCTCAGCACGTTTCATTTTCAATTCATTACTTTTGGTTATTTTTAGTTTTACATGCGCGTGCTCACTTCGGGCTCAGTGAAAAAAGGAGGGGCGCGCATAATGTGTACAAATTGGTACCATAAACGGCCACCAACAACCGCAACAAAAATACAACGGCCACAACTCACTGCCTGCCTAATGGTTTTCGTTCGAGGCGCTGCCACTCAAAATGCTATTCTTACTGCCGGCAAAGAGACGGCGGTTTGGGGCGACCGAGCGCTTCTAATGCCAATAAGTGCAATATACTTGGTCCTTTTTTGGCGGACCACGTTCGAGACTGCTGATCCGAAAGCGGAAATGCAGCAGTTTTATTGTTGGCCGATTGGTTGGTCAATCGATCGATCGATCGGTCCATCGATCGACTGGTCGTTCCTACGAAAGCGTATGTCGTGAAGCATAGACCATTTCAAAAGTTTTCCATGCGGCCGCTTGCGCAGGTCTCCTACGTGTCTGCAGCGGTAGCGGCAACGCCAACTCGGCTCGGTGTCGGTGTTTATTCTCATTTTTAATGCGCAGTTTTTGTCATTTCAAGCCAATTTATAAATATATAGGTAACAAACGCCTCGATCGCGGGAGACCTGATCGTGCATTGATACATGAGTTAACTTAGACGAGTTGAATGCATGCACTTTTAATGTAGTGGTGGGAAAGGGGGCGGGGCATTTATCACCCTCCGTAAGTAACATACTGCGGCAACCTTATCAGCTTTTCATATCGCTGTCAAGACCATTTCGTCTCAATTAATGAATGTTTATTCAGTATTTTATTACTTTGTACGCTTGTACAAAAAACTGTCAACACGTTGAGCATAACATAAACCGGTGACAATGACAGAAGCGGTGCAAAGTTTAAATTGGTCAATATAGTTGCTATTGATCGCAAAGGATGTCAACGACAAACGACAGCAAAAACGTGATATAATTTAAAGTTTAAAAAAAAATCAAGTCTTCAAATAATATTTCTCCAAACAATATTTCTTTTGAAAATAATTCATACCGTCACTGTGCCTTTGGAAGTGTTTTCTGTGTGCGAATCAATGGATGCCACGCCGTGCAACGTCTTCATGTAATCGATCAGTATAATTTTTTTGTCGCCTTGCAAATTTATTAACTTCAGCGTCATGCTTTCTACTGCGTCACTCACAAGCCACACAAGCCACACACGCCACTGCCACCCCCTCCTCCCCGCAACCTGTCCGTCACGCCCACTAGACGAGTGTTGGTAGCGGCAAGAATTGTACGATTGTACGATATGGTTGGTGTTTTTATCACTGCTTGTTTATTCGTCTTGTTTAAAAAAATATATAGTCGTGTTTTTGTTGTAGTTGTTTTCGTTTTTGTTGTTCTGGTGCGATAATCTTCCACATTCGTTAAACATTAAAATGCATAAAATTAAGTCGACTGTGGTAAATAAGTTGACGGGTGTTGTTGTTGTTGTCGCCGCCGCTGTCGCTGTGGTTCTTGTTGTGTACCTAACGACTTTTACGATTAATGCAAACAAATCTTATTTAAATATTTACACTATTTATATTTTTTGAAACTTTTTTCTTTAATAATATATTTTTCTTCTCACTGTTGTCATTTGCGATAGTTAAGCCATGTAAATATAAAATAGCATGATGAAGTACGTACCAGTATGAAATATTATACTATACTCCCAAGGTTTCAATATCCATAATCCTCCCATGTTTTCCCAAGATAAAAACTTTCTTGACGATAATCGTTGATTATGAAAACTTATTTTGCAAAAAAAAAAACTAAAACCTCTCTTTCTTTTTCAGAGAATTATTTTTCGGGCAATTGAAAATACTGGAATTTTTTACAGCACGCGGTTCAACAGTTCAAAATATCAGTCAAAGTTTTTCGATTTTCGAATGTGAGTGAAAATCTCGGAACATTTTTCGCGACATTTTTTCGCTTCAGAATCAAATCGAAATGATAAACAGTGCACAAATAACATCTGAGTCGAAGTTATTTGCCATAAATTAATAAAGAGGATGTGTTTTTTACTCTAATCCCGAATTGTTTCTCCCTGACCCGTTTTTTAGTTGGTTTTTCTGTTGTTTTTTTAAACCTTACCATAAAAGTTGAGCTGCTAAAACCGAGTACATACTAAGGTATATTTGCAGGAAGTGATCTTAACAAAGAAATAAGTGCATTCGAAAAAAAAAATTACCCTCGGAAATGATAATTCCTCGAGAAACATGACATTGAATATACCGATTTAGAAGGTGGTACCAGAAGAGTACCAAAAAAGGGTGTCAAATTGTTGTTTCGCGCAACAGAAAAGACAAAATCTGAGAGACAATAATATCGTTATAAGAGTAATATTGTTAATATCGTTACGAGAGTATTCAGCAAGAGTATTCGAGTACAAACAAGTATGTACTTATGAACCATTACATGTAATTGCAAAACTTGAAGTAATCTATGCTTATTCTAGAGAGAATAAAAGCGACTTACTTCATTATCGGTCCAAGCCTTCCTCATCCCGTTCTAACACTTTCGGTGTAAGCGTCCTTCGAGTAGGTACGACTCCTGCATGTTTCCCAAAATTGACATTATGAATCCGGTTTTTTTTTTTCTTTAAAAGTAACAAAAAGTATTGAGCAAAAAAAACAAACGTAGCTCTTTCTTTTAAATTATGGAAAATATGGAGAAATGGAAACGAAAAAAAACAGACCGTTGCAACATGGACAACGCCAACAGCAACAGATACAAACCGAAAAGATGGTAGTAAAGGATGGGAAAAAGAGAAGTAAGAAGAGGGGAAGACAGTGAAATTCTGATCATTACTTTCGGAGGAAGGGGAAGAAGAGGAGAGGCACTATAATAACCATAATAACAACAACAACAACAACGCAAACTCATATTACTGCAACAACTAAAACCAGTATAAGATATAATACGATAATATTAAGACAACAAAAGTACCATGAACAGCAGCAGCAACAGCAGCAACAACAACAACAACAACAAATAACAACAATTACGTTGAAGATAATGCTCAGTATATGCTGAAAATCACGTCCTTTTTGATCGAACAATACTAAATATTCCACTTTACACACACACACACACACACACGCACACCCGTTTCATATCATAGGCTGATGTATTCAACAGCAACAACAACATGTCGTTTTAAACGTTGTCATAGAGTGACGAAGGGGGGGGGGGGGAGGTGCGTTGGGATTGTATTCCCTTCACCCTCCTCTGCCTCCTCCGCTGTCCACCAAAACGGCAGCATAACCTTAAAATAAAACAAATACGAAAACACCGAAGAAAGAGCAGCTCGTAAAACTACACAAAGCGAAAGCCAAGCAACCTAAAAACGCACTCGGTGTAAGACAGGTAGCCGAGGCTCTTAATGCCCGTTCTTTTTTTATGGTGTGATTTTTTGTGACTCTCAAGGAGCAGTTGTTGCCTGTTGCTGCCGCGGCCTGATAGCAGTAGGTTGTTCTCTGGTCGTTGCAGTTTTTATGCTGCTCTTATTGTCATTGTTGTTGTTCTCTTATTGCCCTTGCTGCTGATGATGACGGCGACGGCGACGGCGACGGCGACGGCGACGACGACTGTGATGGGCCGTGGTAGAAGAGATCCATGTATGCCATGCACGCGTACACGCCGTTGATAAGCACCACTCAGAAGACCCAAAAAACCCAAACAGAAACAAGCACACACTCCGAAAAGATGTCCGTCCAACAGTCGGCAGTTCTGTCCGCTCACCCGCTTGATCAGTCCACCCGGCCGTCCGTCCGCTCGTTCGTCTGTCCGCGCAACGTGCAACGGCGCAGCTCGTACATGCTCGTACTTCGAAAAACGACGACTGAGCACACAAAAAAGAAGCGTTTAAATTTGAAGAGGACAAAAAGAGCCCACAATAAAGGGGCTCACGGAAATCTCAGAGCCACGAACGCTGCTTAAAGAACCTCGTAAAACGCAAGTGTTACGGATTAGAACGCAAAAGCGGGAAGAAGCGAACGAAAAAAGGCCAACACACACACACACATCGCACATAAGACACTAACTTTGTTTTGTTGTTGCTTGTCCATGGCCCCTTTTAGTTGTTGAGCCTCCTCCTCCGTTTCGGAGCATTGAAAAGGTTCTTAACTGGTGCTTCGCAGCTACTGGAAGACTCGAAGGCATGGAGGCCTAGTCGACTCTCGGCTCAGCAGCCGTTTGGTACAAATTATTAGCGCAGCATAAACATTCGAAGGCCAAGTTGCACGATCAGCACGATCGCTCGGCTCTCTGGACGATCTTCTGGTCTTCTGTCGTTGTTCGACGGAGGCGGACGAAGGCGAGGTTTCGTAGAGTGCTCTGCGGAGATGCGCGCTACGTGCGCTGCAGATAATGATTGCATTTATCATTTCGGACGCGTCAAAGCAAATTATATGCCTGAGCTTTTGAATTTTAAGTAATGGTTGCGCCTCGGTTTCAGGTACGCAGAAGTACGTAAGCAGCGAATACGTACTTATTGCAGAGCTCTGCTGGCAAGGATCGAAATTGCAATAAAAGAGGGTTGGTTGGTGATCAGCACCACTCTGAGCATGGTGGTGGCGGTGGTGGCGGTGTATGCGTGCCCAGAAGTGTCTTGAATAACTTTATTGGCAGGAGACAATAGACGTTGTCTGGGAAGGACACTTAATAATATACAAAACGACGTTCAAAAATGTTTTCCAAAGGATACTCATATCCTTTGTATCTATTCCTAATAGTTTGGAAGACATAAGACCGAAATTTTCAAAACTGGAATAGCCATAACTCCTAAACCATGCGAGACCCCGCCTATTTCTTTTACCACTATACTCACAATGACATAAATTTGACGACGCTTTTTATAAGGAAGTCCTTAAAAGGGTACCATCATCATCATCATCCGAAACCTTTACCTCTAAAACACCATGAAAAGAGTGCTCTTTTAAAATTAAAGCTTTCGCCTTCTAAGGCATAGCCCCAGCATCCCCCTCCCCCTCCCCCTCTTACAATTCGTGCTGGAGGAAGTCTTCCAATCCGACTTCATTTACGGCGAACTGCGAACAACTTCAGGTGCAATTAATACCCATCATGTTCGCGCTATTATCCTTCATCTTCAGCGCATTATCTTCAAATCCAACATGAGTTCAATTCTAATTCGCGGCGCGTGTACGAGTGCACAGCCCGCTCGCCCGCCACCCCTTTGCGAGCCCACAAGTCTGGCCACTCCGCGCCGACAAGAAGACGACGGAGCTGCGAGGACTAAATTTAGTATTGCCACGCGTATAAATAATTTCAATGCTGCTGATCCAGTTGTTGCTACTGGTGCTGTGGTGGCTGCTGATGCTGATGCTGATGCTGCAGGAGGAGAATGTATTAAGACAGCAGTTGCCGAGTAGTCCCCGCAGAAAATGCCAGCAGTAGAAGTGCGTCCGTCCGTCAGTGTTTCTTGATGCAAATTGTATGCAAGCGCGCGAGTTTGCCGGCAACCCAACAACCCAACAACCCAACAACCGAGCCGTGATAAATCTAGGAGCAACAACTGGAAGAACAGCGACTGCAGCACTCTGCCACTGCGGCCTGGAAACAGCCGGAACCAACTGGTGTAAGCATCAAATACATACTGTCGGACGGTGAGGGAGGGTCTCTTCTTGAATCGGGGGCGGAGCTCTTCGTTGTTGTTCAATTAAAAAATGCATGCACGAAGAAGGCCTCGGCTCCAGAAGCCTGCCACATTATGTGGCCTCGGCGACTGCTGCATGAGCAACCGCAGCAACATGATTACTAGCAGGAATTAATACAAAATGTGGAAGTCTTCTTGTTTTCAGCCCAAAGAAATCTGGCGCGAAAGCGTGCTGGTGGTTGGGGTCGGTTGGGGTCGGTCCCCCGAACAGAGTCGCGCGAGAACAAAGCAGCGGCAGTTTGGCTGAGGCCCGTTTACCGCCGGGTTACATGGCAACTTCATAATTAATCAATGGCAATTGTTGATTGCAAGATAACGTTGGCAATTATACGTCTTGTGGAACAAACGGTTCTGCTGAGAGAGACGTGGTCAATTGTTGGGTGTCGTTCTAGAAGGAAGGAAAAATAGGAGAGTGAGTTGGGGGCTAAAGCTTTCAAACGTTGCACAGATTCAGTAATTACTCTCAGACATTGTCCTCGGACTATGCTATGTCTAACCCTGTATAAATATTTTCAAGTCTTTAAAGAAAGGTCTCTGAGTTGATTGCGAGAGGCCGTGAAAACCATAATGCTCTGGAATGCTACCAACTTGCTTGGGCATGGCCGCCCGCCCACCAGGTTGCAGAAAACTAGTGCTTGTTGTCTGAAGAAGCAGCAGAAGCCGATTGAAAACCAAATGGCGTTGTGGAGAGTGGTTCGATTCCAGCTAAACCGATTGTCATGCAGTCGTGTGCAGTCGTCGCGCTCAGTGCACGCACTGCGGGACATCCCTAGAGCGACTTTTAAACAATATATCACACTTTCGCAATTTTAATGCTGCACTCCGCTAAGCTAAATCTCAGAACATGCTCACCGCAGCCACACATTGCAGCCATAAAGGAAACCAGAGGCGCAACGAATCGCAGGCAGTTGAAGAAGATAACAACAAGTGCAAGAAGTGACCGAAGAGAATTCGCCAAATCGCGACCAAAATCAACACAGGAGCTGCTCGAGCTTGAACTCGCGAACATTTCCGATGAAAGCAGCTGATTTCTGTGAAGAAGCTGCCCCTTTAGAGTTCGGTACCAGCTGTTGCTGCGGTGCAGCATCCGCGGCGCCTCTGAATACACTTTTTAACGGCTGCTAGCAGAGCGATGGTAGCACCAACATCATGCTCGACGCCTGTACCACCTTCAGCCAATACGTAAGTGCATGCGTCGTCGGTCGCGGCTGCAGCAGCAACATTAGATGAAGCAGAACAGCCAGCATCAACAGCAGGAACAAAAAATCAGCACAATTGAGCCGCACTCATCAGCCTCAAAACGCCGCATGTCAATGCTGCGTAACATTCGCTCAACTTGTTGTTGCTGCTGCTGCTGCTGCTGATGAAATCACTTGATAGGTCAGCGACCTAGTTGAAAGCATAATTGTTCGATATACCGAATGTTGGTCGTGTGTGCATGAGTGTGTGTGCTTGTATGCTTCATGTGGATGAACAAGAAAGCATGTGTGTGCGTTTGTTTGAGTGTGCGCCCTCTGCATAACAGCTACTGCACTTCGCCCGTGCAAACTTTTGCGGCCTGAAAGTGCGCGCCGTTACGACCTGCGAGGACTTTGCGAGGAAGATTGCAGTCATGTGGGAAGCAGCAGGGCTGCCAACAGCTTTAAAATTTTTCAACCTTCAAAGTTTTAAGCTGCTGCCAACACTCTGCGGGGCCAACAACACTTTCCTGCAGTGGCGCCCCAAGACTTGGTCCGCTGCGGTGACGGCGGCGGTCATCGTTGGGTGCAGGTTGATGCCGGTGTGGCATTTGTAAATTGAGGTTAACTGCAACCCTGCACGCAGCCGGCCACAAAACCTCAACGCAGCCCACCAGCCGCCAGTCGCTCTGTCCCTGAATCTTGCCGGCAGTGCTGCCCAGATGGTTGCAACGCGAATCCAAACCAAACCGCAACGACTTCTGACTCCTTGCAATTCTTGTGATTCTGCTGCTGCTGACGATGGTTCTTGCCAGCTTCTTCTTTGCTGTTTTTCCTTTTCTTCTTCGTGTTATTCTCGTACTTTTGTAGTCACTTTCTTCCAGCATCATCACATCACATCCGCGCTCATCTCGTTTGGCAGCCAGTCAGCGCGAGGAAGCAGCATATGATGCACGATGATGCAACGCAATAGATTCGACTCCTCGCCTCCCAAACGGGTCCTCTGCTGCTCGTCGAGCGACTTGGCATCTCCTTCGTCTTCTTTTATTTATTCTCATTCTTACTTCTTTTTCTTGCGTTGTTTTTGGTTTTTTATGCCTTTCGACACCGAATACTGCTGGAGACGCGTCCAGCAACTCCGGCGAAGTCGTGCATTTCATTTTCAATTGCCGCTAACTTCACTCCTGAGTTGCGTACATAGTTGTTGCTTTTGTTGTTGCTGTGTTTTCTTGGCTGGCGTGATTGTTGAAAACTCATGAAGCTGCCGCGTGAAGGGGTTCGGATGTGTTTCAGGGACTCCGCTAAAGGGAGCCTAACGGGTGCATTTGCGATAGCAGTATATTGCAAACCAATACGACTTTAACCCTTTAAAATACCGGAAGTTTTCCAAAAGTAAAAAATTTATTTTAATTCCGAGAAATGTATGACGAAAACCGTTTATCGAAAAGCAGTTTGTTAAAATGTCGCTCAGTCTTCACCAAATCTTTCAACAATCTTTGCTCGAAATGGGCAAATGGGCCTCACAACTCTCTATAACTGACCAAACTAAACTTGGTTTTCCAATAGGGAAGGGTCGATAATGACGGTCTGTGACGGCCATGTTGTTGTGGCGGCGTCTGTCACGTCTATGGTTTCTAATTCAGTCAGCAATGCCAAATCACCGTGGCAAGTTACTACACCATTGAGCAGTGCGTCCAAATGATAAAGATTGGAAAACCTTTTAGATCCGCAAAAACTGATTAATTCCAATTTCTTGAGCATTTTCCCTGTAATCGTTCCTCAAATCTTCCTTGTATTCTTTAAGTCAAAACCGCCTCATTTAAGTAACGAGTAACCGAATATCCAACTAGATCCTAAATGGTTTTATTTGATTTCGCTCAGGAACATCTCTAAATGCAGAAACATTGGTTACTGCTTCTTTTAATACAAATTAAAAGATTCACATGGAGTAATCGGATCATTATGAACTTCAGAGATGTTCCAAACCTTGTTATTGGCTCTCCAAAGATTGTTACTAACCTTTTTTATTTGATAAAGACATTCACTATATTTTTGTATATCGTACCTCAACACCTTCGATTGTAGCCACATCCTTAAAATATACGCTTCGAGTATTCGGATCATTAGGACAATGTCCTGCCACAATTGCGAGGCTCACTCTCTATTCATTTAATGCAGAATCATTAAAAATTACGCTTTCCAGAGTGTGTGAGTCTTCCTCACTATCAATAAAGATGCTCTCTTAATTAATAATGAACAGCTAAATTTATTGCTATTGTTGTTGCTTTGCTTTGTTTCTTTTATTAATATTGAATTCAATTGAAGTATCTGGTTCAATTGTTCAACTGTTCGTCTTGTTGTTTTTGTACTTTTTCATTTTCCTTTTCTCTTCCACAAACGACGATGGCCCAGTGTTGGGAAAAGTGGGTATTTTGTACTTTTTTTCAGTACCTTTTGGTTTAAAAAGTACTTTTTTATTTCAAAAGTACCGAACTACGACCATGAGCTTTACAGTACCTTAATATGTATTTATGAAAAAACATTGGGTGCGATATTTTTTTCTTTTTCAAATATTTTATGCCTACACATATTTGCAACCCTGTAGAGTGGTGCTGAATAAATTTTACAACTCTGTGAAAGCTTTAAGTTTACCCTTAGTCCTCTTTTACATTGGGCAATTTTTCCTTTAAACTTTTCCACATTTCTGATATAATAGCCATAGATCTGACATAATTGAGCGAAAAGCACAGAAGAAAACGAAAAGCTGAAAGTACGGAGGTGTCTTGACGTCCGCTTGCGTCTTCAACCTCTCATCCCGGAACTCGAACTTCGAATTCGAAGTTGAAAGGAAAAATTTCTCAATGTAAAAAGAGACAGGAAGAGGAAGCAAATAAAATAATCGTACTTAAAAAATTAGTGCTGTTTGTAATTTATAATTTCAGTAGTTTTTGCGCCAAAAAAGACCTTTTTCCATACCATTTTTGCAAATGCATTTGCCAACCCTGAGATGGCCTGATCTCGCTCCTTTGCTCGTTCGCTCGTTCGCTCGCACCAATTGATCTCGTTGTGAAAACGATATGAAGAGCGCAGCAAAGACTCGTGCTTGAAGACACGCGAGTCTAAATTTTAACCCGGCCATCAGGCGTAATAGTTGTTGTTGTTGTTGTTTTAGTTGCTCTTATTATTGTCATCGCTGTGTCGTTCTCGTTTCTGATGATGATGTCGTTGTGGTTGTTTTAGTTATTATTGTTATTGTGACTTCTCTTCAATTCGTTTAATTTTTTTTTTTTTTGCTTGGGTACGACTATTTTTAGCAACGACTAATTTATACGTATGCACTCCATCATTGCTGTTGTTGTTATTAATGCTGCGCTATTATTTGCTCCTTTTGCTGATTTTTAGTGCTTTATACGCCTAAAGTTCTTGTTGTTTATCGTAGAATTACTTTTTTGAACTTAGACACATATTTTTTCTGGACGACTTTTGTGTTTTTGCTGCTTCTTTTGCTGCTTCTGTTGCTGCTGTTATTATTGCTGTTGTGTAATAAACAATTTACTATTTATTGCTGCTGATGCAGTCGCTCTTGTCCCTAATGTTGTTGTTGGTTTTCTTCTTTCTGTCATCTCTGCTGTCTTCTGCTGCTCTTTTCTCTAATCAAGTGTTCAGGTCGCTGACCCAGAAACGCCAGCAGGGAAGTATAACTAGCTCGCTGCTTTACTTCAATCTCTACTTTATTTCAATCCAGAAAGATACTGAAATTAAATGGGCCAAATATGAATTTCGTATAATTAATTGCTGTAATTAATGAATGAGAATGTATTACGTAATTGTATTTCGTTACTGCAAGCCATACTTTTTGGAAACTTACATCTTTCAACCAGATTTTAAGCGTAACCTTGAACGAATTCATTGACCTTCTTTTAGCAAAACTCCCAAATTGGAAGAGAACCAAAAAACTAAACATGTTAAAACTTGTTCGGAAACGCGACAGAGCAACGAGCTACCTGCGTTGCGTTTTGCGGCGGTTGCCGGAGTAAAGCCTTTTCCTCTTTTGTTTTAAGGACGATTCATCTCGAGGATTTTGTCGTTGCTCGTACCTTCAGTGCAATCAGCATCTAAGCCAGCACGACGCGCGCCTGCACTACCACGTAGACTGAGATTGATGTCAGAAGCAACAGCAGCAGCAGCAGCAGCAGCAGCAGCACCAGCTGCTGCAAAAGGGTTCAATTAATTGCTTTGAAGCAGTAATAACGTGTTCGAACATGCATTTTTATGCAAATAGCAAAGAGGTGGTGTGGTATACCGTGTACCCAATTCAAATAAAGCAACAACTACCAACACAACGCCTACACATACACATACATACATACTTAGTAATTCATCAGCATTTGCAAAGACACGTTAAGAGCGGTATAATCAACAATGAAGAACTTCTCTCCGTCGTTTCCACACAAAAATCAGAAAAAAAATTGTATAAACCTGAAACTCTCATTTTAGTTCACGTTTGTGCAGTTCAGAACTCGTAATCAACTCTTTAGAACTTGCTCTTCCTCTGGTTTACCTTTAGCTTTCTTTCACCCGCTACTTGAGCTATTGCCAACTTTTCATCGATTTATGACGTGCATGCTCTGCATATTAATATGCTGCGTTTCTATTGATTTGCTAACCGCGCCTCTCTTGATGTGCTATGACTCTTGCTCTGCTCGCTCTGAGCTGAGCTGAGCTGAATTGTTTGTGTACACACTCTCTTTTTGGGTAGTATAAGAACCACACCTTCCAATGCTACAACAGCAACAACAAGTTGCTGCAACTCTTTCCTTAAATAAAAAATTTCACTACTAGTCATACTGCACTGAGAAAAAACAGATTTTAACTGTTGCAATAAAATCGTTTAAAGTCAGACTACTCGTACTTACTCGTTTGAACAGAAGAATATAGTTTTTAAAAAAACTAATGCAAATTTCGAAAAAAGTTCTTTGACCGGACTTTTTACCAATATGTATCTATATTTTCTTAGCGCAAAATTATCTAATGAATTTTCCAAAAAAACGTTGAAACCCGAAAGGTTGTGGCAGGTTTTTTGACAAAATTGAAATACGATTTGTATTTCCAAGTGTCAGTATCAGATAAAGATAGAGAGAGAGATTTTACCGAACAAAATGCGATTCTGTTTACTATATGTACTGGACAATGCCATAATTTCCCGCCTCTTTGAGCTGAGTATATGCTGTGGCTAATTCCGGACGGGTTTTAAGTCTACCTAACACCTTGAAGGAAATGCTTTACTGCATTGTCTATAGGTTATTAACAGTATAGGCTTAAATGCTTTACGGGCTTTTTTAGAAATTAATGAGGTCAACTTTCCTGTCAAATCTAATACAAAATTATTGTACCTTTTTATTTTTTCAGTCTATTAAAAAAACCTTAGATGCAAAATCACTGTTGTAATGTGTGATTTTTATGAGTGTACTGTTTTTATTAGTGTTGTTTTCGTCAGTTATTCAGGCTTCCTGTCACTTGATTTCGGCGATTATGACCAAGCTAATCAACAGTAGCGAAGCATTTGTTGACTGTGCACAGAAACAGGGTGCTACAATAAAGCACCCTTCAGGTATGTTACCCTAGAAAAACCAAGTTTGTAATTCATCCTAAGATTTCAAACTGTACGTGTTCCAATTTGGTAAGGAATATTACACTTTCTTTGAATGTTAAAATAATTTTTCGAGGTTCATGCTCTGCTCCACTCTTGTACAACTAGTAGGCCGATTATTGCTGTATTCTTATTGCAGCCACTTCCTACACTTTCTTCCTATCTTTGCCTGTCCTTCTGCCAAAGCATTCAACACTTGACTCAATCAACAGCACCCAACCATCGCAAACGCATACATAAGGGCACCTCGCTTTCCAATCGCTCTCGTGAGGTTCCTCTATTCATCCACAAAACTTTTCGTTTGGTTTGAATTCGTTTTGATTTTCTCGTCTTCACCCGTTTCGAACACAACAATAATAACCACAGTGAAGACTACGGCGACGCTGACGCCGACTCCGACGATGACGACGGCGTCGTTAGTGCAACAGTGCAGTGAGTAGCGAAGCATCAACCAATCATTTTTGTTTTGCTTTGTCGTTCGCGTGTTTAACTTTGTTTTTGTTTGCATTACTTACGTGTTTCGCTTTGTTTTTCTTCGCTTTGCTTTTGCCTTGCATTCGCGTTGTCTGCCCTGCTCTTCGTTTCGTTTGGTTTTGTTGCACTTTTCGCTCGTTCTCTTTACTTTAGAGCTCCATGTAGGCTCCATGTTCAGCCGTTTTTGTTGTTGCTATTTTAGGCGCGCTCTTCTTTCTTGTGCCTAGAATGAGTTTGGTTGTTGTTGTTTTTCTTTTTAATATTGTTTTTAAAATTGCTCTCAGAATCAGTAGTAGGAGCAGAGCCGTTTTCTGAGTTTCTTTTCTTCGTTCTGTTCAGATGTGGTTGTGTTGTTGCCTTCTGCCGTCTTGTTCTTGGCAGCGCTGCTGCAGAGCGAGGTGGCTGGTATGAGGCTCCTCGACTGGGCCACCGCCGCATGTGCGCAGCAGTTGAAAACGAGCTACGAAGCGAGTAGGACGTGAGTTCGTTGTCGACGTTTACAGTGCTCTCTGGTTAGTTTTAGAACTTTTTTCTTTCCATTCTGAAACTGTGTGCAACGCGTACGCAGCGAACTCATCTTAGCAGCAGTAACGAACTTTTGTGCAATCACGAGATTCACCAACGCATTTTTGTTATTGTTTCGAGTTGGAATTCGAGAGTGACGCCTTTTGGGCGTTTGAAAAGAAAATTGTTGATATTTTGAAGATGGTAACTGATTTTAACCAACAACTAATATAGAGTGCAATCAAGAGTGCAGGACAGAATGCTCTGTAGCTTCGGCTTGAAAAGTGTCAATGAAAACTTAAACAAAGGACAGGTGAACAGATTCAAGAAATCAAGTGCAATTGTGTTTGAAAGTCTTCGAGTTTCATAATTATCTGAGAGATACTCATCGGTGCTGCAGATAAGCTATCATCCCTACCGAGAACAGCTCAAGGAAAGTGTATCTAGAACTACAAACTGGAAGGATTTAGTGAAAACCTTAAACATTTAAGAGAAAACGTCGGACGATTTTCTGTACAGTTGTGCCGTCTTTACAATTAACAGGAATATTTTAGACGTGCAAAGTTGCACGCATCTACAGACTGCAAAAGCGTGACATTCTGACTTTTTTGTTCAAACTTTGAACTAGAAAAAAATCATAGCCAACGCGAGTGTCTTCTTCGTGGTTTTCAGTGTTTTTGTCTACACTTAACGCTCTGCCGCGCCCACTCAACACATTCCTTCTTTGACACTTGCTGCCAAACACACCCACCCCCGCCGCCGCCGCCACCTCCTCCACCGCAGCAAGAACAACAATAACAAAATCATCTTCAACAAAAAAACAACAATAGAGACATCAAGAGCTGCTTAAAAAAAGCATTGCGAAACAGCGCAAACAGCAACAGCAACAGCAACAACAATAACAACACTGCAGCAAAAGTAACAATGGCTGTGCCCTTTTATGTGCCTGAGGGTGGCCCCGACTCATCCGCCAGTGGCTCATCATCAGATGGCTCGAGCAGCTCATCGAGTCAGTCACCGAACACCACCACCTCTGCCACACAGACGCCACTGCAGAGCCCCGTCAATGGCGAACATCTGGTGATGGCCTTCTGCGAGGCGCTGTATCGCTGCTCCATCCATAGCGGTAAGTTTTCAGGGCACCTCTTACTTTGTGCATTACTTCCGCACAGCTGTGAGTTTTGGCGCGGTTGCCACGCGGCCCTTTTTATTGATTTTTTATGATGCGCGCTGCTCAGTGAAGTTCACTGACTGCTCGTGACGCTTGTGATTGAGTGCGATGTGAATCCATGAGATGCATCGATTTATCTGCGAGTACGTCGCTGGCGATTCTCTCAGCACTCTTTCCGCTTGAAAACTTTTTAAGTTCTATGCCATTTCTCTGCAAGTCAGCCCAGTTGCACAAGTTGAGCCGGAAATGGTTCAGCTGAAATCGAAATGACATTGCCATTGAAAAGCAAACAGGAAAAAGAAATGGTGCAATATTTTTCTCTCATTTCAAATCTTGTCGGGCGTTTAACTTAGTATACCATTAAGTATATACATAGGTACAAATGTAGGTATGGAATACCGACCGCAATTTATGAAAATATTGTCATGTCGAGAATTATTTATCTGAAGAAAACGTAAAACAAGACGATGATCTTCTTTAAACTTTTACAAGTCTTGTATTTTCCGTCTTCAATTTGTCTATAATTCATCAATATTTTGCTGTTTAGCACTTTTATCTATTAAAACTAAATCATAATAACTATTTTCCTTAGTAATTGTTCGCAGAAAAAAATCGGAAAGACTAAAATAAAACCCTTTTTTGGAGTTGCCGTTTTCTAAAAGTGATCATTTGAATACTCTTAAAAATTAACTGAAAGTGCTCGACGGAAATTTTTCAACTAATTAAAAATGAATAAAGTTTTCAGTTGACGGTGTTAAATATTTTGAAAATTTTACTCTATACACGTTAATTTATATTAACACTTGTATTGATGATAAACTTTACTTCTAGCGTAATTTGTCCATTAACTAGAAATATGCAGTACACCACCATTTACAAAATCTGTGTGCCAATACCTTTCTCTAATGGTTTTTCAGCTAAATTATGAATACGGAGTATTTTTTTGTACTTTTATCTATAAAATTTGTGCATAAAACAATGATAATATTCAGTTTGGAGATGACAGAGTTCAGATAAAATTTGCCCTTCGTTTGTAGCCTGTGTTGGAGCAGGATTTTCCTATTTTAAATTATATGGAAGATATATCATAGCATCTCACAACTTATGCAATCGAGGAAAACTACGACACCTCTTCGATCTATCTGCAAGATTTATACATTCGTCGTTATTTGCCTCTAAAAGGTTTCAGTTAGACCAAAGTGAAAAATTCGTACCTCCTCAAAAGTTGTAAAGAACAAAACTAAGATTGACATCCCATTTTTAGGTAAAATCAGGTCATTGTCAACTGAAATTCTCCTTGTGTAACTTAAAGAGTTTATAAAAAACTCAATAAATTCATTCGGGACGTGCTTGAAAGCTTTTACCAGCCAACATTGCAATAAAAAGTTAAAATAAAGCTGCCCTCAGCAAAAACTCAAAGCGCGAGGCTCTCAGCGAAGCACTCTCCTCCCTTCGGCACAAGCATACACGCTGACTAACTGTCTCTCTGACTGCCTTTCTGTCTGTCTGTCTTTCCGTCTGCCTGTCAATCAGAATGAGTGGCACGAGCAATGTATCTGGTTATTCACTCGAAATGACAGGCGAAATCCATTGCTTAAGCTGCACTTAAATTTTCAGCAGCTCTAAGCCTTGCCGGCCGCGAAGAAAGGTAAGTAAGTACCACGTGCGATGCCAAGAGCTGTCGTACGTCGCAATCGCGAACAGCGCTGGGACAGTTCTTATCGCACTTTGTAGAAATAGTAACGAATTTTCCGAAATGTGGCGTTAACAGCACAAAACCGCAACAATAAAACCATCCAGATGATGCATACGATACGGCATATCAACGACCGAATAATGTATTGTTCGGTACAAAGGCCGAAACATGAAAAAACCTAGAAAATAAAAATCAGGTAAAAATAGTTGCTTATTAAGAAAAATATTGTATGACTCAGCTTGAGCTTTGCGCACAAAAGAGTCATAATGATAAGTCAAAACGGAGTAATTGAAAGCAAAAACAACAATAGTAATGTTTTATAATGACGTGGAGTGCACGTGAAACGCGAATAAAAATGAAACAGAACATAAAGAGGTTGCCAGTCTTGCAGGCAGTCGCGATTTTATAGCGTCAACACGCGAGATTGGCAGCCACTGACATTTACGAAAAGATCTACGCCATAAAAATCGGCCATTTTTGACAGCTCGGAATATTGGCGCGCGAGTGACTACATTTTGGCTGCACAAACGCATGAGCTGCACCATTTGCAGCGCAGCAAGAAATTGCGGACAGAGGCCAGCGGTTGGCTAAGGGAAGGGCTTTCCAGTGATAACCAGTTGTTAGCTATGTATACCTAGCTATAAGTACTCGTGATTAGAGTGAAGTACTTCGAGTCGTGTTGTTCCATCTTTCAGCAAGCCTCGGTCCTTTGCTCTCTGTCGCTGTCAAATGCTCTAAAAAAGAAAAATTTCGTAACAATCCAAGCCGAAGCCACGAAGTAGCAAAAAGATACACGAGCCTGGTCAACCAGCCATAACGACCGCAGCCACAGACAGCAACAACCACAACAATAACGATAGCAACGCGAAAGCTCAGTGCAACGCGCCTGAGGTCAAACAGCATTTAATAATTCGGATCAAGTCAATGTGGCAGCAAGGCAGCGTCACGCCGCCGACAAGGAACCAACAGCACAACGGCCCACTTCGTTCTGAAAGAACACGCAAAAGGTACAGACACAAAAGCTTGCTTGAAATCTGATACTAGTGGCCAGAATGGAGTCGGCAGTTCAACACGAACCGTTGCCAACGCCAAATGTTCCACTTGTGGCGCGTGCCAATAGCTGCTTTCTTGTTGTTGTTGTTGTTGTCACTTCAGCTGGTGCTGGAAAAGTAAGAAAGCTATCTGTTAGATAGCGCCATTAAAGCCACTACGCGCACGCCCACTCCTTTGCTCGCCTGCGCACGTCGATCTACGCGCCAGACTTTGGGAGCGCAGTGGCTTTTCCGTGGCTGAGAACACGGCTTACCGCCAGGTTTGTACCTTATCAGCATTACGAGCATAATACGCGCACGCGCACGACCACGTCAGCAGCCCGTTATGTCTGTTGTTTACTTGGCCTGACTCCGAATCGAGTTTAATGCTCACCGCACTGGTTTTTACCAGATTTATTTTCGTTTTGCGTCACACCCGGAGAAACTCGTTTGCTGCAGCGTTTTCAATCTGAAGGATCCATCCACGACGCAGAACAGCACTCTTGCGCTGACGCGTTCGTTGCGTTTTGTGCACCGAAGAGATGATGTTGTAATTCTTTGCGACGTCAACGCCAACGTAACCGCTGTTAGGTTGGTCAGTTGTCCTCTACGTCACTGCATGTTGGCTGATGGTATGACGTTGTTCCTCCGCATTAAAAGATTTCGTTGTGTGACGAAATTCATGGAACGTGGTTACGTGCGTGGCCGAAGCTTGGAGAAAGAAAGAAAAAGCCGTGTTTGGCGCGTTCGACAATTCGCTTTTGTTCGCGAAAAGAGCATTTGATCGATTCGAAGACAGAAACGTCAGGAATTCATGATTTATCGCATAAGAATGCTTTCATTAGACTTCTACGTGTACACTGAGGTCTCGAGCTGTGTTGAAGGCGCGAACGACTTCAGGAAAGGCCCTTCTGAAGCCGTCATAACTTCACTTTTGGCAGTACTTTGTGTAACATCAGACTTCTACAAAACCTAACCGCTTTAGGCGGATATTCGAGACCGTCTTATGTTCACGGTACCTTGTATCCACCAAACATCTCAATTTGGACAATATATTTCGGTCACGTTTATTTTGGTTGAGGCTTAAGCGACTTTATTTGACTACTTTGAAAACTTTAGTTCTTAATGAAAACTTTTTCCGATACAAATTTGAGAAACACTTGACCCAAAAGAGCTTCAAACATTTCGTTGCGGAAAATCGCGCATTTGATCTTCTTATTAATTGTTATACGAGTATCCGCGAAATGCACTCTACGCGAAGTGCAGCCCTTCGAAAGAAAATAAGAACCTGGCAGTGTGCATAAAATTAAAACTTCACGGCCAAACAAAACGGGACGTTGTTGATTTCAATTCGTTGCTGCGTGCTTTTGCGGCATCATTAAATGCCACTTTGGCATCGTCGACCCGCCTGCCAGACCCGCGCCCACCGTCTCTGGTCCTTTGTTCGAAGAACACAAGAGCGAAGCAGAAGTATAACAAAAAGTTAGTACGAAACAGTTGCTTGGCAACAGCGTCGACTCGACGACTCCAGAAACCATGCAAATTCCATTCTGCAACGGCTTGGCAGCACTGGCTGGCGTCAGCTGCTGTGCGACTTTGTGCATCGCCGCTGTGTTGCGCCTCTTTTCATTCTCCCAAACACCGATAGTGCTGCGGTTGGGGTCAACACGTGCGGCGTTTATGTACTTACCCATGTCGCACAAGTAAACAAAGTAAGCAGAGCTAAAGCCCAACAACAACAACTCAGTGTTGTCAAGTTGACGTTCCAATGTCAAAGTTGGCAGCTGTTTCTAGGCGGCCATTTTTTGTGGGTCTGACGGAAAGAGCGGAGCAAAACAAAAACGAACGCAGCCCATTTTGTCCACTCTCATTCTCTTCGGCGCATACTCTCTCTCTGTGGTCCGCTCCCCAACCCGCTGACCGTGCCAATGGCCACATGTGTTCCGGAACCAAAGCGGTAGGGGTAAAGGTAAGGAAGGCCTTCGGCTCGACGCATTGGCTCTAATGCGGCGACTGTCGCGCAGCTGATGTGCAAAACTTCGCAGAGCAACGGAAGGCGCTGCAACAGCGGCCAAGTGAGGAAACTAAGCAGAGCACTCGGTGCACGCCTAACAACAAGCAGCTCCGTCCTGGCCCCATTGTTGGGCCCGGAAGAGGATGGAGCAGCAGAAACACACGGAAGAGGATGTGAGCCAGGAAAGCGTGCAAAAAGTGCTCAACAAAGCACAAAAAGAAGCAGAAAGCAAAGCCAAGCCTTTGCTGGCAAAGAGATGAAACACTTCTGTGATTGCAGCTGCTTTTGTTGTTGTTATTGCGTTGCCGCTGATGCTGATGCTGCTGGTGTCGGTGTTGATGTTGGTGCCGGTGCCGGTGCCGGTGCTGGTCTGAGAGCCTGCCCGCGGCTGCTGGTGCAGCTGCGTTTTGAAACTCAGTTGAAGGATTTAAAGTGGGCGTGCTTCGGTGGGACGTTTGGGTGTTGATGACTAATCGTTTTATCATCCTTTGGAAAAAACGAATAGATCCGAGACCGGAAGGGATATCCTGTTGGTATAAGGACTTAAGTTTAAGAGAAGAGAAGAGAAGAGAGAAGATACATAAAATGTATCTATTGCAAATAACTCTACAGTCTTTCCTATCGTTCCAAGCTCAAACAATAGCAACAACAGCAACAGCACACACAAAGATATGACTCTATGACGAAGCGATGACTAATCGGTCTCAAAGTAAGCAGTAACTGGACGGCTGTTTAAAGCCGCTTTGAGAGAGATCTCGGTAAGTAAGTAGTCTTCATCGCCGGCCGCAACGAAGGCGAAAGAAAGCAACACCAACAACACCAACAACATTATCCATAACCATAACCATAACCTGTCCATGGGATTGTAACATCTGACGGCGCAATGAACTTCCTCGCCTTTGTCTGTCTCTTTCTCCTGCTCTCCTTCGCTCGCACTGTGCTGAAAATGACGAATGCTTCAAGCATGCCAGGATTTGTTTGTTAGTCACCGGAGTGCTAGAAAAATATGAGTAAATGCGGTAACACTTGCACAAATAAGAGCAAGTCTTTGCGTCAAATGTTTATCTTGAGGTACAGAAGTCGTTACTCATGGGCCGTAAGGGCTGGGATGCGTTGAGGAAAATGACATCGGTGCAAACGCAACTAATTCGTTTTCCGAATAAAATTTGCTCCATAGCATTTTATACAGTCCGGTTGTGGAGATACCAGTTTGATCTCCATCAACAACAAAAAACTATGTTGAATAGAAAGTAAATGCTCACCTAAAAAAGTATGTCCAAAAAGTTTAAGAATCAATCAAAGAAATAGTTTTGGGAAAAACATGTGGTCCCAATTCAAACTTTTGGTCCCAAAGGGTTAAGTCTATAATTTCAAATCAAGTTTGGTTTTAAAAATAAAAATGTTAACCTTAACAAAGTTTTAAAAATCTAACTTTATACTTTACGAATTTTATCAGTTGCAAAAACAACAACGCAAAACAATGTCAGTGTCGTTAATTGTTTTGCTGCGAAACGGACAGACCTCAAATGATTAAAAATCGTAGCGGCTGCAATGAAAACGAGTCGGAATGAAATTGACGTGCTCGCTGTCCCACACGGCTTTCGTCAGAGCTTATTCAGTATTAAGTAATCGAGCGCGCAAATCTGGCGTCATTTCCGAGTTATCAACGCGTTCGCGTTCGCTGATAGCAGACTTTCCCAGACGGAGCTGCTGGCAGCAGCATCACTGCCGTACGCGTAAGCGCGAGTAGATAACAAGAGGGCCGCACTGACTGCACGTTTTCCATTGCGTTCTTCTGTCACGGCAGCCCGGGTCCGAGTGCAGCCTTCGTACGGCCCCTCGCAAAATGTAGCAATAATCTTCATTTTTTCTTAATTGCCGCCATAATTAGCTTCATTAGCGCATTGAGTATTAAGTATTGACTCGAGCTTTGCCGTCGACAACTCGACAAATGCTGGCCGAAGCTTTGTGTGCTTGCGTTTCACAGAGTTTTTTATGAATTATAGCAGTTGAGCGTATGAAAATAGGTACATAACTATTTTTCCCGATGTGCGGCTGACTAATTTGCCGCTTGGATTGACTGAGTGGCTGACTGCCTGAATGACAGACCGCACGGCGACTGCTGATGAGTGATCCGAGTCAGCTTCAAGGCTACTGATCCATTTGACTTGAACAAAAACGACGATGACGGCAAAAACAGCAACAACAACAACAACAACAACAACAACAAGAACAATGATGAAGTATGATGACAACAAAGCAACCACCAGCACGACCACGACCATCATTTAATAGCTTCGTACGAAGTTGGCAGTACAGAGTTTTGCAATATTGCACTTAATTACGTGGATTGTTAATAGCAAACAATGCGGCATGCCATTGTTTGCTGCTGAAATAGCCTTTTTTGGTTAAACCACCAGCGAGGAGGCATTTTTCGGTCAGTCTTTCATTCATGAATATCGTCACTGAAAGAGCGGTAGATGCATTTATTCGAAAACGATATTACGAGTACAATAGACAATGACGCTAATTCAATATAATTTAAGATCTGTACATATCTACAGTTTCTTATTATGATACTCTATACACATAGTGCTGCTGCAAGAGCTTCGACATCTTTAGACCACTTAAGATTTATACTTTTTTTCAGGGCCCATGAAAGGACGCCTGTCAAATTCGTTCGCACTCTAGCGATCATAACTTTGCTACTTCTGAATGGATTTTTATAATCTCTTTTGCTCTTGAAAGATGAAATTTGAAGCTTAATCTTCTTTTTTTAAATAATAAAAATCCATAAAAACCAAATAAGTTATACGCTTCAGCATGAAAAAGCAATGTTAACAAATTCTTAATTATTTAGAGCTCTCTTTTATGCAATTGTAACATTATATATTCGTGTTTCCTATTTTTTCCGATTTCAAAATTGTATTTTCTGAAAAAACTCAGTAACCTAAATAGCATTTTTGGCTGAGCCTGTTCGGCTACCTGCGACCTACAACCTACCACCTGCAGCAACTACATATAGCGATTGCCTGAGCCATTTATGATCGTTGTGATCATTGTTGTTGCTTTCCATGTTTATTAAACACGGTTGTATGTGTTGATCGAATGTCCTTGAATGTCTGAAATGTTCTTTGTTTAGATGCACGATTTTCAATAAATAAACTACAGACAAGAAGAGAAGTGGAAAAGGGTATGCGTAAAAGCATACAAGATTATTGGCTCGAATGATAGCACAGATTAAAACAGAAACATAAAAAGAGAAAACAAAAACAAAACCTGAAAGGACGCAATGGTTGCCAGCGTCGACAATCAAAACGATTATAAAGGATATTCCTGCGAGTTTTGTGTTAATCCAGGTCTCTTGTCTACGGATCAGTTAACTTTCGGACACGCTGAAATATGAACATTCTTTAAAAATATCAAATATTAATTAAAAGTAGTATAAAAAAACATAAAAATGACTCAAAAACTACTATAGATTATCAAAGTCATGTTATGTACTTGACGATTAAGAGCTAAATACTTGATTAAAGGAAAATTCAACGCTTGCATTTGCTTACTGCTGCTATGAATACATCACAATAATACTAAATTTTATACAAAAATAATTTATAAAGATTGTTTAACATTTTGCGGTTCGTTTTTCGTTATTGAATGGAAAAATTTTTGAAAAATTAAAAATCAATATTTGTGGTAAAATATAAAGAGCATATTAAAATATGGTATAATATATAAAAATTCTGAATTTTTTAATAATTCAAAGTATCGGTAACTATCTGTTAATGTGTATACTGCTGATTTTTTTTTCTCCAGTACGACTAAGTAACTTGTTCTGTATCCTTCTCCGAGTCTTATTATTACGATTATTATGATTAAAATTTAATCATATCACCATCATTTCGGTGTAACAGACCTTGACTTTTTCATTTCGCATTAAGTCGTCGCACAAGTCTGCAGAAAAGCCACAGCTACCAGTAATTTATTAATTCGTTTAACCTCGAGCTCATACGCTAATCACCCTGCTGACTCACTCAAGCATAATGCTTAATAAGTGTTGTCAGCTCCAGTGCAAAATGCACGATCTGCAGTGACCAACAAGCGGATGATATGCTTGGACAAAGTCATACTCTTTCAATTCAATTCCTCGACCTCGGAATTCATCAACGTCAAGTTCTCGTTTGTGTCCAAAAACAGAAGCCGAGACTGTTACTTACAGATATAATTAAATTAGAACAAACGCATGGCCCAAGTAACGCATAACTGTCACAACAACAACAACAACAACAAGTATGTATACGATACATATGTATATAATTGAAAGGAATTTTAATTATTCTGTAAAAAATGTCTCCAAATTTGTCAAAATGATTTTAGACTGGCGACACACTGACTGACTAGTCCGGCACAGTGGCGTATATAGCTTTTAATTTTGGTGGGGGTACAAATTCATTTACTTGGGGCATATTCCAGAAATTTCAGTTCAGACAATTTTAGATGTTTTTATAATTAAAACGAAAAAAGGAAAAATCTAGTAAAAAAAGCAAGAAAGCAACAAATTTGTTAGGAAACCTTGAATTTTTCCTTGACAATTCTGCTTGCTGTGGGTTGTTGGGTGTCCGGTCCGGATACTATATGGTCTGTATATTGTCCGAATATACACTCCTTTGTATACAAACTCGTAGCCGTGTGTGCTTGATGGTCACTTTATCGTTCCGAAAATGGCTAAAAGCGGTTCAACTCGTCAGCTTCTGACCATTATTGCTGACACATAATGGTATATAGGTAGTATGTATACGATATATGTATAAGTACATACACGATCATCGGAAACTTGAGCCAAATTTGGTGGAAAACATGTTATCCGTTGTTGTTGTTGTCGTTGTTCTCGTCGTCGTTGTGCGTTTTTTGGTGTTGTTTTTTGCTGCCACTGTCACTGCTTTATTGCTGCTGTTACGATTTACAGTTAACGAAATTCAGTCCAAAACAAAGAACACGAAAAATCTGTTAATATTCGTCTGCGATACAGAGAAAGATTTCAGAACTGTCTCGCATCGAATGATTTATTAAATAAAAATTGGAAAAAATGCAAAACCCTTTTTGGAGCGAGAATCACTCTCGTAAGATAAAATAAGTTTTTACTAACACTTTCGTATCGTTTTGTGTATTAACAAATAAATAACATACTCATTAAAAAAATCGCTAAAAATCCTTCAACCGGAAATAGCTTATGTATTTTTGCCATAAATTGTTTATAAACTACTTCATTTATGCCACTTGACCTTAGACTGATGAATCCTCATAAGGACGATTCGTCAGTCAGATCGTCAAAGTTGAATTTAATTCGTGCAAAACTTCAGTGAAATGCTTTCGAATCGCGTTGGCAGCTGCTGCCGTTTATCGTTAGAGATCGTTAAGGTGCGAAAATAACGTTTGAAGTCATGACGAACAGCCAGACATACCATTATGGCACACAGTGTTGCCATTTATGGCCAATAAGCGGAACTGCCAATTCTGACAGTTAAACTGATGACAATATCGCGTGTCAGTAAAACGAAAAGAGACTCTTAAAAGGAGAAACGGCATGCAATTAAAGCAAAACTATCGACCTCCGACAACGTGCGAAATACGTTCCTTCTCCTCTACCTCCTCTTTCTCTCTCCCTCTTCCTCCTTCCATCGTTACCGTGAGCCGAGTGAGTGTCAAAAAATGCATTTATGGCATCAATTTCAGTCAGTTTAAAGCAAATAAGTATTCAATAAAGAATTTCAGTTTTGTGCTAATTAGTCTCGACTTTGTGACTAACGCTGCCATAAAATTAACTTCCTTTTTGTTACTTCTCGACGATTCATTTCATTTTAATTGATTGCTTTCTTCTGGAGAGAAGAAGCCAGAAAATATGGCGTGCTGCGAGCGAGCTATAAACTCAACGAAACTCATTAAACTACCGTTAGGGATGTAATTTAATCAAGAACGAGGTTAAGCCGAGAGCCGGCAGGTATACCCTGCCATTATGACGCCCAAGAACATTTCCCGCGGCCTTCCTTGCATTTCAGACAGCAAAAAACAAAACAAAACAGTTTTTGATTTAAACGCGAAATTAATACGAAAATTATTGCCACAAAAACAGTGAAATGAGGAGGATGAGGTTGCGTGGGACAAGAGCGAGGAAATAAAGTTTACATGATGAGTTTTTCGTGGAAGTTGCGACCTTAATGAGTGCCTTCCGAGAAGTGGAGCATTTAATTACGGCGTTGCATCAAAAACACCGAACCATATGACTTTCTCCCCGCTGCTTCTCATGCGCCGGCAAAGAACTCGACGAAACTTCAGGGGCAGGTCAGCTTGTTGTAAATTTCGAGTGCTGCCTGCCAACGCATGGAAATTTACAGGAAATTTACAGAAAGGACCTGAACGAAACTGTTAAAACTGGCGAAAAACTATTTAATCGGAACGAACGCTCTTCTCTGAAGCATAATATCTGAGAGAGGAAAAGAAATAGGCGCATAACAATACCTTTGTCTCGCAGTTCGATAACTCTTATCTATTCTTAACGAACTATTGAACTTCATCGCACGAACACGAACACTACGATCTACTGTATTTCTTCGGTGCCTTTTGTGGTACAGATCAGAACTTAACGAAAGTTGTTTTTGTATGTGGCAAAGCACACTTCGTTAGAATTTAATTGCATTTATTTCTGAAGCCAACAACTTCTGAAATAAATGTAACAGATGCCCTGTTGGGCGATAATCGGCAAAGGCAGGGGTAGAGAGGCGTGGGGGAGGAGGGGGAGGCGGGTGAGAAGTGGAGCTTGAGGGCGAAACGAATGGCGACAATGGCAGCCAATGAGTCTGGTTGTTGTTGCTGAATGCAATCATTAATCAAGCAACGCCGAAGCTAACCAGTCTGAGCTCCAGCCGCACCAGACCGAGCCAAGCTTCGGCCAAACTTGAACCGCGATTGTACTACTAACTGCGGCGTTCTTGTTTCTTGCTTCTTGCTTCTTTGTGCGGCTCAGAATTTATCTGCTACGCGCTGTTTAATTCTACAAGCTGTTGGTTATATGTGCTGCGATCGAGCGACGACTACGACCAACGACCGACCGGCTGACTGACTAACTGCATGCTGGCTGGTTGCGTTGAACGCTGGCCTTGGCTTAGCTGAGCAACTTATATCAGCGTGAGTTCAAAACAACAACAATGTGCCTTATAATATATGTAAAACTATAGTAAGTAGCATTTTTGTCAATAATTTGTAAATAAAAGCAGAAAGAACTCAAAATGCAATAAATGCAGCAAACTCGTTTGAATGCGTTGCGTATCTTTATCCGACACCGCGACTCGAGCGAAGAACCTCCGCAAAACGGGACGAGCGGCACGCGTGTTGCCGCCGTCGTCGTCGTCGACACAGTGGTCCGCTGTGGGTTTGGCTGGCTGCGCCGACAGCGGCCTACAGTTACTTCATCAGCCGATTACGAGCCGATTTTTGCGCGCCAAATTCAAATGGAACCGAACGCAGCTCCTTACGTACATACATACATACACCCTTGCGGCCTGCGTTCTTGCCAGATAATGCTGACATTTCGGTCGGTTGAAAAGCGTTGGGACCACACTTTGTCGTGCTTAAGCACCGATGAAAATAAAATTCATTAAAAATTTGAGCGAAAAAGTCATAAAAATCTGATGAATTTATTGACCAGTCTCACTAGTGGCTGCCGGTGGAGGAGCAGCCAACTTTTGAGAGAAGTTGGCAAATCCAAAACTTAAACAGCAAACAAAAAAGCACTTCCAGGCATCTTCGAAATCTGGTTGCTGCTTAATAACGTAATTTTGTGTGAAACATGTTGAGAAATTTAGTCAAAAAGATTTACAAATAATCAATACTGTTTCGCGCACTCCAGTCATTTTGAGAAAAGCTCACTAAAGTGTGAGAATAATTGAAAGAGTTTGAAAGCAAAACAAATTTCATACCAATAAGAGCAGATTCGTTGACATGAGTTTACTGCAGTGCCTTAATTTCGTTGGCGGCACGCCTTTCCGCTGGCAAGCTGCTCTTTATAGCAGCTCTCTTAATGATGTTCTCTTAATTAGGGATGGCTTTTCACAAGCTTTAAGTGAGTTTTTATGAATCTCAAATTTTTTTAAATTGAAAATCTTCATTAAATAACAATATAAAAGTTTTTATAGTTGTATTATTTGCAGTTCTTTTAACCATCCTTGCAGCCAAACAATGCAATTAGCTGAAATATCATTAGGCTTCGTTAAGCGTAATAACAATCGAAGCTAATGAAGTTTAATTAATAGAAGGTTTGCGTTTGTCCAAATGTCGAATGAAGTGAAGCCTTTGTTGTTGAGAAATGTCACCGCCTTCTGAATTCAGAACTATTAAGCGACCATGCTTATTGGTCATATCGTATCGTCGGTTTATCGTGCAAAAATCAAGGTTATTTTTTAAAAAGTGGTTATACATATTTATATATTACAGCCACCAGGATTAAAAGTGGTCTATATGATAATTGCCATTTGACCTCGTTTAGGATAATGAAGTTTGTTTTTTCTGGTGGAAGCTTAGTTCCAAAGCTTTCGAGCAAACTACCTCGGACTCAACTGAAAAATCTTGTGTCTTTTTGGGGTGGCCTCTTAGCTGCAATATATGTATTTGTATGCAAACAACTTCAGAAATAAATAGAAGAACAATCGAAGAACATCGATATTTTCAATCACTTCAGGTGAACATATTCCGCTCATCCTTTATTAATAATGAACACCATCAAATTATAATGTTTCGCGATGTGACAGCACGATGTGACACAAAAAGTGTTGTGCGATAAAAATGAACAAAATTTATACGCATTTTTATGTCCACAAAAACGCTCTTGAGAGCAGTGCGATGCAATCAGTTTATATTCATCGCCACATCCGTTGCTTGCGACTGTTTCGCTCTGTTTTATGAGCTCAATTTTGGTTTATTTATTAATTGACAATATATTTGTGCCCGCATAAACGTTACCTATCGCTCGCTCGTCCAGAGTCAGTCAGTCAGTCAGTCAGTCAGTGAGTTACTATCACAGCAGACGAAACAGCGACAGCAACAACAACAAAAACGCCGCACAAAAGCTGAATTAATTCAATGCATGCATCGATGCAGCTCATAAAATAAACAGAGAGCCGTTTTTAAACATGTTTCTTCAAGTTGTCATTCCTTTGTTGTTGTGCTGTTGTTGTTTTGTGGTTGTTCTTGTTGCTGTTCTTTTTTTTTTTGAAGCTGCTGCCGCTTGCATTTCAAGGAGCGACATGGCGGAGATGATGCTTCTTCTACTTGGTTTCGTTTAGCAAACATTATCCAACCACATTAAAAAAATAAAAATAAAAGACAACAACAACAGCAATAAAAATACAATTAATGATGATGCAGTTTTCAAGGTTAAACATACTTTTGCATTTGCAATGGAGCAGCAGCAGCAGCGGCAGCAGCAGCGGCAGCAGCAGCAGCGGCAGAAGCGGCAGCGACGGCAGCACCGACAATAACCATCATCATCGCCTTCATAACTTTGAACACGTGAGTGAGGCTGCGCCATTTTTCGATGGCGTTGAAGTTGCTTGCTCGCGCTTTTCAGACGTCAAACGAGTTTCAAATGTTGCTGCACCGGCGCGGTCTGCTGCGCATTTCGCATCATTCTCAAAGAAGCGATTTGTAAAATAGTTATTAAAATGGATTCTTTGGCTGTTGGTGTTGTTGTTGTTGTTGTTGTTGTTGTTGTTTTCATTGCTTTTATTGTTTTCATTATTTCCAAGGAGTGGTATATGCCCTCGCTGTGGTTATTCTTCAACAATCTGACACGAGTTTGCAATGATAAATAATCGAACAGCTGATGGACGCTACTGGTAGCGGCAAAACAACAACAACAACAACAACCGCGATGGCAGTGTAAGCCATGATAAATAAATACAATTGGCATAACACCAATAACAATAACAATAACAACAATTGTAAATGCTGAACAGTTTAAAGTGGAAAAATATTAGGTCAACTGAAAAATACGTTGGTGTCGTTGGAATCGTTAGCGTTCCAGCGAGAGCGTTGGCTGGCTAAGCGCATGAAGCGCAGAGCACGATCCTGTTCATAGAACAACGAATAGTTCATAGAGACGTTGAAGCAAGGTTTCTGAAATGTTATTAAAAGATGGTAAGGCCGAAGAAGATTATTGACTGAAAAGAGCAGGTTAACAAAGCATCGACACACTTTTCACTCGGGCCGTTCTTCCACTTAGATAGACTGGAAGTGTATTTATTTGTCTCGAAAGTGCACTTATCTTCTAACAAAAATTTAAAAACTGAAGAAGACAGGTCAAACAACTCTCCTTCAAATTGATTGAAATTCAACTCAATCGAAATCAGTCTAAAAATACGTAATGCATTGGATTGACGAAGCGTTAAGGATATGTTGACGTTATAGACATAACATTTCTCTTTCTATTTCGCTCTTGTACCTTTGTTTATAGGCTTCTCGCACATTTGTTGCCACCTTTTGCGAAAATACTCCTCCCACTCTGAAGGTTGGGGTGCATTACAACCCTTTGCGCTACGATCTCTTTCCTCGTCTCCTCCCAAACTGCCTGTTATGAGTCTTTAGTAAGTGCACTGTTAAACGCTTAAAGCTTAAAGCGTTATAATAGTAAGAAAAAAGATGTTTTTAACTCCTTCGCGGTGTTTTCAAATTAGTTTGTAAAAATTATGTTAAGTCTACGCCTTCAGGCCACGTTTCTCTTGCCGAAAGAAACATTTGTGCAGCATTTAACATCGTTTAGATACACCCACCAGCAGTGCGCGCCCAACAAAAAAAGTCCGTCTCTAAGTGTAGCTCTGAGCTTGGTTGGAAGGCATTAATTAGACTTGGTTCTCTTCACGTTCCGAACGAACGAACAAACAGTATCATAGCGCAGAGTGACAAACACCTGACAGAGCGCTGTGGTCATTAGCAGCGCCGGGGCCGCGAGTCCGACGGATTACATGCTTGACTACGTGCGAGTCCGCAATTATAAGGCGCAAAGCGAACACGTTGTCGGCGGGCATCAACACACTCCGCCGATTCCGATTCTGGGTAGCGCTAGAGCTAGAAGAACAGCCACAGCCAAGAACTTCTAAAATCTAATTCAATAAAATGACTTCTGACGTGTCGCTCCGCCGCGTGCATTCATCAGCGCCGGGGATCGGGCACGGTGGCATTCCATGCACTTTTCAATGCAACTCAAGTCAGCTCAACTTCGTTTAATGACGCGGCATTTATTATTGTAGAGGATGAAGGGCTTTGGTAAAGTGGGGAGGGGGAGGAGGTAGGCTAGGATGAAGAACAAGCATCGACAACCATCATCGAGTGCTTAAGCTTTTGTGATGATTGCTGTTAACTACTCGCGGGTACCTTTTGCATTCATTCATTCATTTGTACTCCAGCACGCCTTACAACACTACAGCACAAGAGGCGTAGAGGGCGGGGGGTGTGGCAGCCTTTGTGAAACAATAAAACTTCTTTACAGCAATGAAATTATTGTTGCTGCGCACTTTTGTCTGATTAAGGCAACCGTCGTCGACGTTGCTGCCCATAAATTAATTTTAATTTTCGCTGCACTCACTATGCGACCCCCGCTCCAGGGGGCCAACAACAAAAACAGCAACAACAGCTGCAGGATTTTATGCGGCGAGGTCGCAGGCGAAATGAAATCGAATTTAAGGCCTCATAAAAGATGCGTTTTTATTGCTAACACCGACGCCAGAAGTTATTAAAGTCTGTTATTGGCGACGTTTGGACTGAGCGGGCCTCACTTTCAGTGGCCACGGCTCAAGCTGAAGTTACTGGGATCCTGCGAAGACTTGAGGAAGCCGAGGATGCACTAAGCGTCGCCTCGTGTCATAAATTCCGTTAAATTATGAAAGATAAGACAATGCCAGCGAAATTCGAAGGATGCGATTCGTCTGATTAAAAAACTAAATCTTTTGCACAGCATTCGAATTTGTTATGAAGCTGGCTGGCTTTTGTCCCCGAAGAAAACTTATCTCTAGCCGGTCTATAGAGCTTCCCTTGACTCAAGAACTCAAGAACTCCTTCCTTGCTTCTGTTCGTTCCTCCGAACACTAAAATCGAAGAGACAAAAGCTGGAGACACTGCCTGAGCCACTAGAGCAGCCGTGTCTAGTGCGCCCGCATCGAACACGTACGCTTTTATTATCCGGCGATGTCATAAAATCTTTTTTTAAATAAATAAAAAAACAAACGCCAACCGAATTCCATTTAGGTAGAGTTTATTTGTAAAGCGGCGAAGCCTTAATGAGTCCTTACAACGATTAACGTTTGCGTATTTAATTACCAGAGCTGGACCAGTCGTGAGCGCCCCTCCGACGCCTGCTCTCTTGCTGCACGTCTGATGGTCTGTCTGCGGCGACCGCAGAGATTGGCGTCGTATGACGATTTTATTGAATTTATCTTTTTTCTTTCTGTTTACAGCCTCACCCGTTTTCCAGTATCCCCCGCCACCGAGTCCGTCCTGCTCGGTGCATAGTCCTTCGTACGCCGGCGGCGAAGTCTTCTTCCCGCGCGGCCGCAGTACGCCGCGCACGCCACGCACCAGCGTCAGCTTTGGCCCCGGCGAGGAGATCAGCTTCCTTCGCCATCATCCAGTGCCGCCGCAATCAGCGCCGCCAATGTCCAGCCAACATGTCCAGCACCAGCCGCACCAACAGCGTTACCATTATCACCCGAACTACCCAACGCATTACCACCAGTTCACGCCGCCGCCGACACCAACAATGCCATTGCATCACACGGCCTCGGCGCCGGCAGCAACAAGCTTACTGTGCGCTACTTCCACGGCCAATGCAACAACATCGACAACGGCGACAACAACATCATCAGCAACAGCCAACACAGCTGCTGGAGGCACAACGACGCGATTGCACCGCAGTCACTCGGACGCGGCCAGACGGTAAGTAAACTCAACGAACTTAACGAACTTAACGAACCTAACGAAACTCCAAAAACGTTTTCGCTGAAGTCTAAAGTGCAAATGAATTTAACGAATCTTCAGCAACGATGCGTTTGCCAATACTTCTAGTCAATTATTTGTCAAAATCGAGCGCATTCCCAAGCCTTGACTGAGCGCCGACTTGGCACCGGCTTAGTATTCATACGGTCGCCGCAGCTCCATGGCTACGGTCCATTTCGCCCGGGCTCATCTGCACTATCAGCGGAATGGTTCCCATGGTCGCTGCCCGGGCCGAACAACGCACTATTAATTATGTATGATAATTTCAGCCGTTGCAGCCATTTCAAATGAAGATAAGAAGCGCTAAATCTGTAGCTTCGTTAAGTTTCTAGTCGCCGGCAGCCGGCAGCCGGCTTCGAAATGGACTCGGTTTCGAGATTTGCGAAATTTATGCTGGCTGCTGATAAAGAAGTGCACTGAATTAAAAGGGTTTTTCTTCTTCTTTTTCCTTGCTCTTCTGACATTTTTCAGCTCGCGCCTGACGTCGACGGGCGAGGACGAGCGCGAATGCCAGAGCGAGCACGAGACCAGTTGGGATGAGTTCGATGAGCGTTTCGACAACTTCACGGCGGGACGCGAGCGTCTGCAGGAGTTCAATGGACGAATACCGCCACGCAAGAAGAAGAAGGACGTGCCGAAACCGAAACCAGAGAAGAAGGTAAGACCGAGACGTAAAATAGTCAACGCTGAACAACGGATGCGAAACGTTTTGTAGGATTTTATTGATCAAGCGCCACTCAAATGGTACAGAAAAAATTGCAAGACAGGAGAGGGCGGTTCTTCGTCATGGTTTCAACTAACTTTAGTTCAGTTAATTGATTTTGATCTTCCATTTGTCGACTCACGTCGTTTGCGACTTCTCAGGGCACTAAAGAAAAAGTTAATTTCATATATCGGTTTTTATTAAAAGGCCTTTTCAATTCTTATAAACTACGAGCTCTTCTTCATTTTTAACTTCACTGCGTTTGTCTTTCAGTTTTCAAAATATAGCCTTTTAAATAACGTCTTAAAAAGCGTCAGTCAAGTCGCCATTTTCGAAAATAAACCTTAAAATAATTAACTTAATGAAACTTTGTGAATCCTTTGTTCATTGCATTGGAAAAATACGTGCAGCTGCCGCCGCCGTCCTTCGTCGTGGCTTCAATAAAGACGATACCGACGCTCCTCTACTGCGTTTAATTCTAAAAAGTGATACACGTTCAATGCAATCCAACCAAAGAAACTCATCGGTACAGTTCAGCGAGCAACAACAACGACGACGGCTTGTCGGGCGGTCGCAGCGCTGCGCAATTAATTTTATCGCATTTGCATTCATTCGTCTCGGTTTTTTTGTGCTTTTTCTACAATTATTTCTATTTTTCCTAATTGAATTGCAAAAAAAATTGCCCACGAAAACGTCGCGAAGTCGCAGCCGCAGACGAAGTCGAAGAGACGCATGCTGTTTGTTGTTGGCTGCGCTCGCTAGCGTTTTCCTTCGTGCAAAGCTTGTGAGCGAGCGGACTGCTCGTGCGATTTGTCATTCGGCGTGGAGAGCGTGCGACATGCGACAATCCAGCGACTGTAGATTTATGGTGCTGCCACTTGGCGCAAAATCTTCAAGAGCGCAAAACAAATAACGTACAAATTTTGCATTGAAATTTATTAATAAATAAATGTGCAGAATAATGTGAAGCACGTGCATCGACAACGTAAAGAACAACAAAAATAAGAGCGAAAGCAACGAAAAACAAAACGATTATTACTATATGAGTTCTAAGCAGATGTTGCCGTTTTTCTGTGTGTGTTAATGACCTTTACGTCTGCGATGAGGTGCACGAACTTAACGAAACTATGAGTATTCAAAACTGCTTTGATTTTGCATGCACTGTCAAGAGCACCGATAATAGCGATAGCAACAACAAATTAACACCATTAACACCAACTAAACAAATTAAAATACTAGATAATAAAAATCACAGTTGATTAAATATTTTTATTGTTGTGGAATTAATTAACACTCTATGACTTGACAGTACACAATGAGATTTGAATAATTATCAGAAGTGTTAAAACTTAACGATACTTTTTAATCGATTCTACCCAGTAAGAGAAGTAAGAAGAAAAGGAAGGAAGGAAGGAAGGAAGGAAGGAAGGAAGGGAGGGAGGGAGGTATAAAGGGTAGTTGTATGTGTGTCTTTTTTCTTCTAAAGAGCTACGTTTTACAAAAAAAACAAAAATATTTATTAATATAAAACTTGGTTTATTTTGACAAGAAGCGATCTCTTATGAAGACAAGGAAAGATACGATCTTTTTAGGTTGTTTCACACATTTTTAGAGACTGGAAATTATGATTATACCCATTATACGGTATATTGGGTTGTTGGAAAAGTTATGACGCTTTTTCGTCAAGCACTAGAGGATTTATTTATTTATTACATTAGGTACACTGATCTGTGGATCTTTTAAAAACAACAATTAAATATAATTACCATTTTTACGAATTTAAACGTGTTGAAGGTGTGAGACCGAACCGGGTCATTTTTGGCAATTTTATTGTTTTATTTTCTTAAAAGAAGAGCTCATTTTAAAACTGGTCGCGCGAAATGACATTTAATTAAAATTGTAAATAACAAATTTTTTAATTTTTCGCTGATAGAAAAAGGTAGATAGGTGGTATCTTTTATTAAATTAAAATTATAAAGCACCCTTAAAAATAGCAAAAGGTTATAACTTTCATTAATATTTATTAAATATAAAATAAATACGTCATAACTTTTCCGATCACAAAAAAACAGCAAAAAATTAACAAGAAGATTGAAATACGGCGTCATATGAAAACTTATCTGGCACCATTGAATAAAAATCCATGCTGGTTGTAAACCGTTTAGAGAATTGCAAGCAATTGGCATAAATTAAGGATAGAGGATGTATTAAATGCAGTCTGCATATAGTATTTCACCGCTAACTAAACGCATTCGTTTGAGATACTAAAGAGAGACTTTATTTCTCTTTGGAAAATAGTAACATTTGCCCCGAAAACGCATTTGCCCTCGGGACTATTTGTTCCACTTCAACTCGCTTTTCTCTCCACTTATACGTTTTTCCATCATAGCATGGCATCATAAAATGCTGGGATTTTTAGAGCATTGACAAATACATCATTCAGTTTAGCGTAAACATTTTATTAATATTTTATTTTCTCCACTTGACCGGTCAACACTTGCTCCTTCCATCCCATCCTTCTCCCGCGTTCATAATAATTCATCCAGTTCAATGCATTTTTTGACAGTTCGTAGTTCATAAACGAGCGATTTATTTAGTAAGTAGTAGAGAGAATGGCAGAGGGACACTTGTCTCTTGTCCAGTGGTTCCTTGCGACCATTATGACCATCCTGATCGTCCGCCTATGCGTTGGTTCGTCAATTTTAGTCCCTCGGCGCTCGTAAAGGGCAATAAAAATCTGCCACCTCGGAATCAATTCGCAATTTCGACTGTCCGAAAATGTGCCGCCTGAGTGTGGTTGTGTGTAATTGTTTTCGTAATCGTTTGTATGCGGCGGCGCGTTGGCTTTGTTCGGCACTGGCTTAGTTCCGCTCGAATAGCGAGCGCTTGGTTGGGCGCCGACGGCCCGTTGCAGTGAGTCTACGAAGGTGGGGGGGAGAAGGTCTCACAAATCACTCGATGGACATTCGAGAATATTTATGGCATCACTCTAATTTGATCATGTCTCTGGCCATCATGCGGGCAAGCATCGTGAAAAGGAAGCACATTTAATTCCCGCAAATTTTGGGGATGCAAATGCGTGACTCTCTTGCAAAGAATTAACCGAGCAATTTGGCTTCTATTTAGTATTCAATGGATAGACTCAATCAATGTGCTAAGAGTATTCATTTTATGACTTAATAAATCAAAAACCTTTGTTACAATAACTTTTCTTTTGTTCTAAGTATTTTTCTTTTTCCGTTTCTTTTGCATTGCAGGAGAAAAGTTTTACTTGGCCCACCGTCGTAACAGTTTTCGTCGTAGCTATGGGTTGTGGCTTCCTCGTGGCGCGATGATTCTTCACCAACTAAAGCAGCCCTCAGAAAAGCAAACTTGTTCGCAGCTTTCGATTCAGCGAATCGACTGCCGAAAGCAGTTGTCAATTGTCAGGAAGACTTGAACGGAGCCGTAGATTGGGTGTACCCAAAATGGTGTGTGGAACGTATTGAAGGTGATAGGTTTGAAAAGGAATGAAAAACAAGGTTGGTGTGAGGAACTGATCAGCAGCCCGAAAGCTTATCGTCAGTAATGAAAAATTGTTGCTATATTTTTGCAATTTGTGAATTTATAAATTGTAGTTTTATAAGCTACAGAAAAATCCGTGCTCTTAAAATCAAAATGCGAAGAGACGGAAACTGTGGAAGATGTTCGGAATCTTACTGCCAAACTACTTAAAATGTAATGAATGAAATTTCTACTAAAGGGCTAAAAATGTGCATTCAAACAAACAAACCAGTAATGATTATAATAACAATTCAAAGGCATACAATTTTGTTATATTTTAATTCTTAAAGTAATAAGAAACGTTAGAAAAAAATTGAAATGAATTTAAGAAATATCAATAATCATTATTTTTTCCACTTGTCAGTGTTTTTCTTATCTTTTTAAGATTTTAATATTCATTAAAATGCATTTCGTGCATTTGGCAACCTTAAATTTCTTTTGTTTTTTTGCTAATTGCATTAAATATGGATACTGGAATCCTCTAAACAGCGTTAAAAGTTCAATAACTTTCAGTAATAATTTGACTTCATCATTTTTTCTAATCTTTTTCTTCAAAACGAATATATTCCTTTCAAATTATTGAAAATTAAACTGATCGTTGATCTTCTCAACTAAGTTAAAATTTTTTTAATGTTAAATATATATAATATATTACAAGATGAATTGAAAAGCAAATGTGATGAAACTATGGATAAAAGTAATGAATTACAAAAAAAAAATTAGTAATCCAAAAGAAGACAAATTAAAACTGCCAAAAGTCTAAAAAGTTTTAAAAAAAATAAAAATAATTTTTAAGGAAACGGAATCGTTTCAAGCCATTTCTGAGGAAAATACAAACGAATGGAATTTAAAACATGAGACAGAATTCATACGCAAGCTTGGTTGGTGCTACGCAAAAGCTTCAATGACTTTAAGAGGAACAATTAGTAATTAATTACTTTAAAATAAAATTAATCGATGTCTTCTACGCAACTGCTGCAATTGCTTTGTTTTTTATTTAATATTTCTCAAAAATGAAATTTAATATCTATTTGCAATAAGTATTTTTATAAATGCACACTTTATTAATTATTTTTAATCTTTGGCAATTATTTTTTCTTCGTAACTGTTTTTAGAGTGCCCAAAAACTTTGAAGAAGAATTAACACGAATTATTTTCGTTATTGTCAAAGTATTCGATTAATTTTTCAAATGTTTTACGTAGTTAAATTTGTATAGTTAACTTCTGTTTTAATTATACTTAATGTACTTTAAGAAAACGGAAAAGAAAATATAAAAAATACTATAAAAAAGTAGCTGTAAGTTTTTTGCCATTTTTGTGATTGTTTAAATTCTTGTGGGTTAAGAATTTAATCTTAATCTGAAGAGTTTAATATAATTATAAATAATAATTAAAAATAATTAATGAAATTAATGAAAAATTAATATTAATTGAATGAAATTTTTATAGAGAAAGCTAAAAATTTTTAAATTTTGTGAAACATTTCACGCCAGAGTTTTCAAATTGGTCTCAGTAAATTGTTAAGTTTCTCTTATTCTCTCTATATACGATATATCTTAGCGCGTCATGAGTTGAAGCAACAGAAATATTTTTTTCGTATTATTTAAGTTAAAAATTCTACGCAAAAACATACAACTTTTGTTATATTTTCAAAAATAACTTTAATATCGCGTTAGTTTATTTTTTTGTTTTTTTCATGCAACTCAAGCATATCGTTTTAATACAGAAAATTGAAGAAATTAACAATTAATGAATAAAATATCCATAAAAAATAGCATTTACAATTACATTTAAGAACAGTTCCCAAAAATGTTGATCTCAAAATCTTAAAACAAAACACAAAATATTGTATATAAAAAAAAAACACACAAAACAAAAAAAAAAATTAAAAGTTACGCGCAACAACGAGAAATTTATTTAATGTTCTTTTTGCTATATTAAAAAAAACGAAATAATTTAACGACGCAAAGCGCGGTGTAGGTTTAAGAAGTTAATAACCGTTTATTTTCTTGTCATTACGCATGGCTTAAATACTTTTTCGCCCGTTGAAAATAATGCAATTCACTTCAGCTTTACTTTTTTAATTGATATAAAATAAATATAATATAACAACGTCTATTTTATTGTAAATAGCCGTTTAATTCAAGAAAAAAAAATCAATACATTCAATAGATTTTTTAGATTAAATAAACATTAATTAATAATATTTGTAGAATGAAAATAAAGAGATAAATAATCCTGGATTAAAAAAAGCCGGCATTAGAATTTAAATATTGTAGTATTAATTTAGAGAGCTTTTAGTGGGCGCTACTATTGCCAAACGATTGGGCCAACAAATCTGTCTGTTTGTTTGTTTGTGTCGCGAACAAACAATTGTTAGCAGCGACATCGCTCAATGCGCAACATCTCTAAGCATTTCTATATAATATTCCCAGCAAAGTTAATACAATAACAAAGCAACACCAACACCAGCAACAACAATAAAATAGTACAAGTTTTACAACAACAACAAACTCATTCTTTGATGTACACAAAAAAAAAATACAACAATCACAAAAGAAAAAAATTAAAAAATTATTTGTAAATTTTTATAAAATGAGTCAAGTCGTTTTGTCTCAAACAATGACAGCAACAATAACAACAACAGCACAACAACGCTCTGAAAATCCGTGTTATTGTAATTGTTTGCCGTCGATTGTTTGTCCCACAAAATGTTTGCTCATTTTTTTGTAGTTTTCATTATGATCTCGGTAAAAGCATTGCATTCGCGCTCGAAGTTCATGCCCCGCACGCCCCGCTTGGCCCGTATGACCATGTGTGTCTTCAATGAAGGTGTACCGTGTCGATGGATGATGAGGGGGGGGGGGGGGGGGGAAGGAAGCGGGCCGGAACTCTCAAGCAGACGAATTAATGTTAAATACAAAAAAACGAAATAAATAAATAAAATAAATTTAACAAACGAAATCGAAAAATTTTCAAGGAATTTTTTACACTAACACTAACCAAAATTACAATAAAGTTTTTGATAAAAAAATTTTGTACAAACAACGAACACCATATTTTTAATACGAAGATGAAGATGATGGCAATATTTTGCGAGTACACGATAAAACGATATTGCGTATAAAAAGATTCTAAAAACTCCAACGAAACGAAAGACTTATGGATAAATAAATTTTCGAATACGTCATTTTTCAACACAAATTGCCAGAAAATTGAAATTAATATTTGCCTAACTGGACAATGAGCCCTCGAAATAGTATTTTGTAAAGAGATGTACATATATACAGCCGTTTGAAAAACAATAAAAAACGTTTAGAAAAATAAGATAAACACAATAAGAACCGAAAAACTAAGCACAAATAAAAAAAAAAAACTTCTACAAATTTTTTCAATTTTTTTTCATTATTTTTTTTAAGTCAAACGGATTAAAATTCGCCATTTATTTTTGCCTATAAGCTTCTGCTTCTTCCATGATGAGTTGCCAATTTGTCATTTCACGCGAAATGCGTGAGCTGTGGACTTTGTGGAAACTATCGTTGTGTGCGCTGTGTACTAGAATTTAATCAAAGTCATTCGAATAAAGGAAGCTTTCGAGTAGCGTCGACCTTTAGCACACGAGTACAGCAATAATAGCGATTTTTTCAAAATTTTTATATAAGTTTTTTCTTATTATAACGCTGTTTTTTTCTTTGTTTTTTGTTTATTTTTCATGTAACAGAAGTGCATATTTTTGGATTGTAGTCTTCGCAAATATTCACAGTTTGAATTTGAAACATTTGTACATTTCCAAACGTATATGTTTTATTTAATTTATGCGTTGAGACACATTTATTCATATTTCATATAATACATTGTTTATAAATAGTATTTCTATTTTTATGCGTAATTATTTTAAGGGATTTTTTATATATTGTACGGGTATTTAATGAATGATTGATTGCAATAAAATTATTAAATAATCAGCTCTTTGATTTTCTTACGTAAAGTAAAAATTATATTATATTATATTGTATCTGTCTTATTATTATACATACTTAAAAACAAATGTTAAGCAGCCGAAAAATTGTATCAAAAATTATTAATTATGATCTCATGTTCATAAATGTTCATTAAAATTTATAAAATATAAATGAAATGGAAGTTTTGAAAAGTCTTTGTGGTTGTTTTAATTGAAAAAAAAGGAAAAGCCATATGCGGCCAAATTGTTTAAACAAATTATTTTAATAGAACTTCGTCTTCAATTAACACTAATAGTTATTAAAAGAATAACTAGGAATAACTTAGTCGTCAAAAATAAATGTAACTTGTACACGTCTATAAACAAGATGTTCAACTTCTTGGTACTTCTTGGTGGAAACTTGCTATCTCATCGAGTATCTTTTGCGACAAAAAATAAATTTTCACCCTACAAATCTGGCAAAACTCTTAGCCCCGGCAATGATTCCGGAAGAGGGTTGAGATTAAAGCGTGTCATAAACGTAATGATATTCGAAACCAGTCTCATGACTATCATCGATTTCATAAGAAATAATCGGTTATTATCCTTTAATTTTTCGCCGAACGGCAGTCAAGTGGTTACCAGGATATGCCAATTAAAGTAAATCCTTCATGCTTTACTTCAGGCCCGCAAAAGAGTCTCACACGCCGTTGTTCCTTCAGCAACAGACGCCGCACTCAATCCGCCCAATCTGCATACATTCGCAATGGGTGTCGCACGGCTGTTAAAGAGCCGCCGGTCTTTATTCTTCTTCGCCCGTTTTCTTCTGCACCAGTTTGCTCACTTAGTTTTTTGATTGACAGTTCAATCTCTTAAACGACACGCTCTCTCCGGTGCTGCTAAACACAATATTTTATCATTGTGGGACGCTTCGGTGGTACCCTTTTTTTCCAAGTACTTGCTTTATACTATGCTCATGTCAATCATAAACTGCTTGGAACTGATTTTTGGGAATGCGCCAGCGTTTAATTGCAGGATACGCCAGGCGTTCAAATCCGTGTGGCGGCCTTCAGGCTATTTAGCCCTGCTAGTGCTACAATTTTCAGATGTCAAACGCGTGTTTGTCGTCCGGTTTCGGTAAAATTATGACAATTCAAGCTCAACCGCGACCGCGAAGGCGCAACCACGAAGGCGCGACCACGAAAGTGAAAACCAAAAGTGGAATGGAACCATTTTTTCGGCCACAAGAATGGTCGAAATGGTTCGTTTGCAATAATCGATTCATTGACCCTTTGTTTAAGCGTTGAAGGCATGTATGTACCGAGTATACCACAGCATATTCGTTTCTGTGCGTGTGAACGTAAAATAAAACTATTCAATACGTATCGTATTGAATGATACGATGATACCGATTATCATCGGTTCAACATAATTGCCGTCGATTATGTACGTTTTGTGGACTTAATAATACTTAATTTTATCAGATTTGCGGTGGTTTCGAAACGTGGCTTGCCTGACTCGTTGTAGTTTGGGCCTTCCTCTGCTTGGAAACCATTAAATCGGTCACTAGATTCTAGACCAATTATTGAAATTTAATATGTATACTCGTACATCATAATTTGGATGCGTTCGTGCAGCAGAAGAGAGAAGAAAAGGCAGAATGTGACGAAGAAAGGGATGATTCGGATTATCATGTTTTATAGCGGTTACGTTTTTTGAGAGAAAATGTTCTATGAACAAGTTTTACCCTTCCTAAAGTTTCTGTTTCTGCAGTAAAAGATCGCACGGACTAAGAATACTTGGAAATATTGAACCCTCAGGAAAAACAAAATCAACTATGAAGATATAGAATAGTATAAAATGTCGATTGTATATCTTTTCGAAGTGTTAGAAGCTTTTTTATTTAGCTTTGGATGGTAAGAAAATTACATACTGTGAAAGCTCTTTTAAGGTTGCGAGGAGTCCAAATTGGCATTGGCTGAGTTTCAAACGGTATTCACAACAGTATTTCCATTTAAATTCGACAAGAATAATGAAACCGAGACTAACATTTTTTGTATTCTCTGAAAAATCGTCCAGAAGTGTCAAGGATTTATCTGAAAAGGGATAAGCCACAAACAAACAGCAACATTTAATGTATTTTCTTTATCATTACAGTATTTTTCCTTTGTTTATTTTTGCAAATCTTACAAATAATAGAACCTTTGGCTGTCACAAAGCGTTCGTCGTAATTAACCAAACAATAAAACAATAAAAAGTTTAAAAACGCCAACATAAATAACAAAACTAACATAATCCTGCAAAAGCCATTAACAGAAATCAATCAGAGATTAAAAATTATTTAATACACATTTTAGCTGTTGTTGTTGTTGTTGTTGTTGTTTTTACTGATGTGGTTATTGTTGTTTGCAAAAGGTTATTTTTCTCATTTTGTGCGCGTAGGAAAAGCTTGATTAATCCCAAAACAAAACAACAACTAAAGCAACAAACAATGATGTAACATCATGTGAAAAATGCACACCTGGCAACACTAACAACTTGACAAAAGCCAAATCTGTAGAGTGACACCGCCCCGCTTCCGTCGGTTTACGTTTCTGCCGTGGCTCAACCGCAAAAATTTACAACCGAATCCGGCGACGTATTGTTGATTTATTGTTTCGCCGGCGATAGTTTCTTGGAGCGGTGCCGGAAGAGGGTTGTGAGGAAGAAGAAGGGGATGCCGATAAAGAAAATGAGAAGCGGGAGGGAGTGCCTCGCCGGAAGAATGGAATGGAAGTGACCGAAGTGTGATGCTATGAGAGTAATTTTCTAATTAACGAACGAGTATGCACGAAAGTGTGTAGATAAAGAATCAATAAAGTGTGTATGTGTTCGTATAGGAGCGTGGGCGTTTAGGCGGGTGGCATCCATTTGCATTTGTGCCTTTAGCTGATTAAAACTAATAAACTCGATTATTTTGTTTAATTGTCGGAAGTTTTATAATGCTTGTGGCGGTTTCAGCAACATTTAGAGACGCAGGCGTAATTGACAGGTTGCGATCGTTTTGTGTGTTAGTTTGTGGTGGCTTCTATGTGTGTGACGTTTGTTTGACGTATAAATACTTGCAAATTAATTAGACCCAAACAAAGCTTATTCTCTCGTACGGATACACAGATTATTGAGCTTATTACGAGTTTGATGAGCTCGCCACCAAAACCTCAGATTCCGCGTAGAGATTTTTTAAAAAAATTAAGCCACCACACAAAAATACTTTCTTCTTTCATGAGAGTTTTTGGATTTTTAAGTTTCTCGAAAAACTTCTACAGGATCTATGATAATAACTTTCGATAACTTCTACAGAATCTAATCGTAGGTAAAAAGATTTATTAAAATTTTATAAGAAAAAAAAAAGAAAATAAAAAAAGAAAATAAAAAAAAAAAAAATAAAAAATAAAAAATTTTCTACGAAGATCATAATTTTAAATTTCTATATAAAATAAAAATTCGACTAAACACATTTTATATACGTTGCGAATAGAAACTAATAATTCAAACGTATCGAATGCAATGGATGTGTTTTGTTAACAAGATGCCATGCCGCCTTTTCATGGCCAACATCGAGAATAGCTTGTGCGGTCTTTTTCACTAAACCACTAAACCCTCAAACTCTTCCTCAACTTTTCACCACATTTTCTTCTTTTTCTTTTTCTCTTTTTCGTCTTCTTCTCCTTTTTTTCTCTCTTGCTTTTGCTGCTGCTGCTGCTGCTGCTGCTGCTATTTTCCCAGATTCTCATCCGTTTTATTGCTACGTCATTCATCGAAGCAATTTATCACAAGTTGCCTATCACTGCCTCCATCATTCATTCGTTCATTCCTTCTTCGCTGCCATCATTTCATCATTGACGCTGGCGTACAGACGAGCTGGTCCATCATTCATTGTCCCGGTAGCACAAAAGCCGTCGTACTCTTTCGCATCGTATTGACGTTATAATAAAACACTAATAAAAACATCCTGCCGATAGTCCTGTCGATGGTGCTGTTGCTTCTCGGCAGCTCCCGAAAACGATTTGTTTTGAACTGTCGATGACGATGACGATGACGACGCTGGCGACAAGAAAGCATCGTGCAAGCAGGCAGCTTCTTCTTGCTCTGCTTCCTCTTCTTCTTCATCGCACATACACATTAGTACCTCTACTAGTCACAAAAAAGGACGATTATGAAAGGATGATATGAGTAATTTGCTTCTTGGTTTAATGGTCAAGCGTTACTAACGACAACCGCTACGATTGCAACCGAAGCGAGACTGCAATATGTCAATGCATGCGTGTGTGTGTTTGTGTGTGTGCCCGTGAAAGTAATAAATGAGATCAGGACATAATAAAGGACATCAGATGTGAATACCAGACCATGCCACACACAAGGACCTCACGATGTCAAGTTATGCAACGAAGCGAGGCTTGAGCTCAAAGAATAATTTATCCTGGTCTGTGGAAAAATGAATAAACTCACATAATTCATGCTATTTTATGATGGACGTCGCTGGAAATTGACCAAACTTCTCTTTATTGTTGTTGCCATAGCTGCTGTGCCTCTAATTTCTTGTTGTAATCTCCCGGAACAGCGACAGCAGGGAGATAATAAAATGCTTTGAGCTAACGTGGTTGGTGTTGGTTGTTGTTGTGCGGCATTTAATAATACTTTTAGCTTTGTGTCATTGTATTATTTAGTAGTATGTTGTAAGGATGTAACGTACGATGCTTCTGCTCTTCCTTATTAAACGCTGTGAGTGCACATTTACACACACGAAGCCGAGAGACAGAGGCAGAGACAGAGACAGAGTCTGTCCAAAGGCAAAGACAAATAACTTGTAGAATTAATACCGAAAATATAGTATTTTCTGCATTTTATGTACTTTTCAGAGCAATCAAAGTAATTACTAATGAAAATGCGTAGTTTTTTCTCTCGGGACATTTCTTAAAAATTCCTTTCAGGATAATTAATAATAAAAACTATTTGTCAAAATAAAGTTAATTCAAGAAGGACAAACCAACGTTTTTTTCTCTGCCTTATTGAAGAGCTAGAAACAGAGAGAAGGGAACCATTTAGGCCTGTAGAGTTAAAAAAGTTAAAAAGTTAAAAAAGGAAAAAATTAAACAATTTGTATGCTCAATACAATGCAACTAAGTACCCATAATAACAACATCACCAACCACCAACAACAACAATAACCACAAACTAATTGTCATTTTCCAACCACGGCAAAAAGTTTTCTTCTTTCGTTTTTATTCCGTGTTTTGTGATTAAATCTCAAAAGGAAATTGCTGAGCATCACGCGCCTGCCACGTCACGCCACACCGAAACCAAAAGGTGCAGTCGTGCTGCGTCACTTCGTCACGATGCGTATCCTTTTTGGGGGGTCCTCAGCTCAATGGAAATGTTGTAAGCGGAATTAAAAAGCATTTAGAAAAAATTGAAAAATTTAACGCAATGGCAAGGCTTCAGCAGTGACGAGACACTGACGTTCGGACGGTCGATCAGGAGATAATAAGTAATTTCCGTTTAGGAGGCCACGTGACATAATGCGTGTCTGTCGCAACGGCGTTTAAAATGGCCGCAAGCAACGCAGCGAGGTGTGAAGATGAAAAGAACGAAGCCTCGAAAGCTGACGGCGCTGCTGATGGTGAAGGTTGCGGTAGTAAATGAGGGAGGAGTGCGGGAGGGCAATATAATTTCAAGACAATCAATGTTTCCTAATTGTTCAACCTCGCGCGACAGTCCGAGGTCCGACTCCATCAAGCATTCGCCAGAGAGTCAAAGACAATCAAAGGTTACAATTATGCCAGCATGCGTTTGCTGTTTGCGGCGAAAAGTGGCAATTATTAGGTCTTCGGCAAAGCACGGCGAGCAAAGCAACAGGATACTTTGGCGAATTTCCCTTTTCAGGGGCTTTTCATGGCAGCGCTTTGTCCCGGCTGCGGTCACGTGCCAACAAATTGTCAATGCTTAAGTTTAACGCGAGCCGTTGAAGGCGGCTCGACAGCGTGGTTTTCAGTTAATTTGTACAAAAACCGACAGCAACTTAATTCTTTATTTAAGAGCAACATGAGTTTAACCCGTCACCGTCGCCATCCATCGCCGCGCCTGTCTCCAGCCATCGCTTGCGGTATTCATTTAAGCCGCAAATTATTCATTTTAACCGAGTGTGAGCAAACGTGAAACGCGACCACAGAAGGCATAATTAAGCGCTCAGCAGTACAACAAGAAGCAGAAGCAACAGCAACAACAACAACAACCATTTCGGCCGCAACAACTAGCATTGAAATTAAATTAGAAATTAATTACAACGACGACAACGCAAACTTCGCAAATCCTTTTCCTAAAAACTAAGCAATGCATTTAATTTAATCAAGCGACGGATGGAAGAAGAAAGGAAGGAAGGAAGGGAGGGATGGATGCAGGAAGGGTGAAGGAAGGGTGAAGGAAGGAAAACGCATCCTTTAACAAGTTCTCTTGTATCCGGGAAATGCATTAAAAATTCATTTTCAGTGCATGTTCAACTGGCAACGAGGCTGCCACCTGTTTAAATTGTTTTCTGTGTTCAATACGCTCTACCCCTCTGCCCCTTGCTTGCCGGCCGCTCATGCCACGGCGTGGCTGTGTATGGCCCACCGTGATGAAGAGAGCGCAGTGATGTAGAGATATTTTTTGAGACATGAAAGTGCGTTTGAGTAATAAACTAATATTGTAAATATCCTTTAAGGATGTGTACGAGTAGGCGGCTTAAAACCCACTTAAATATGCACAAAGGAAATGCCAGAAAAAGACTACTCGTTCCGTCTCCTGCCGCAGGAAGAGGAAAATATGGAAAGTTCAAACACCTGCAAAAACATGCTGCTAGTGGAAGGTTGATAGAGGGAGAGGGGAGGGAAGGGGAGGGTAAGGGGTGTTAGAGGAAAAGGAGATAAGGTTACCGCAAGGCATATTTTCAATTTACAAGATTCCTTAACATGTAAAACCGATAAATCGAAGAGACTCTAATGAAACTGTGTTGAAAGGACAACACATCCCCTGATGATGGAGGTAATGGCATGGGTAATCAGGCCCGTTTTCGTATGCTTTACACCAATCGAAGAAGCATTAATTACATTTTATAACGAATACTTTAACTTACTTTACTTACTTTTTAAAACTTTAATTTCAACTTTAATTTCTTGGCCTTAAAGTTGAAGACATTTGTAACAAAATCTACAGTATATTTAAAGCAGTAGCCGGTCTCTCAAGGTACCTAAAGGATAACTACAGCAACGATATTAGTTGAAAATTTAAAAAAAATTATGAAAGAGAAAATAATCCGAGGCGGCTAAAAAGGACGATAGAGTGCGTGATGAAGCAATTCGGTCTTGTGATTTTTGGCCACCGCGATAGCGGATGTTTAAACTGGTGCATTGTCTCAATGAAACATCACTTTTTTCTGGCCAAATTTATATGCTAATTATAAATTATATTATATGCTGTTGGACTGAGACCTTTCAAATGAAAGTATCGTATCAACCGTCATGTCGAGCGTGTTGTTCAACCATACGTTAGGTCAGGTACCGCTAGGACTACCCTCGTATTACACAGTCAACATCGACCTAAGTTAAAATATTATATAAACTTCACCCAAATTCAATTATTGTCAATCGTTTTGCACCCACATTGACCCATTTACAATAATAAACTTGTTCCAAATCGATCAAAAACCGTTCAGTCCATTAGTTTTTTATTATACAACAATAACAACAATAACAACATCAACAACTTATTTAACAAAAAGATTGAAGAAATCGAATGAGGACCATTTAAACAGTCAATGACCCACAAACGTTGTGGGTTTTTTGCATGATTCGTTGTTTTTTACAGCTTTTGGTTGTGTTTCGCCAACAGCCTCATTGCCTCTTTCTCCCTCTCTCTTTCTCTCTCTTTCTCTTTCTCTTTGTGCTTTTCACTCTTTTTCCTTTTGACACCGTGAAACGCTGACACTCGCTTTCGGTGCGATCGTCGTCGAAAAAGTTATCGCATCGCGATTTTACTGTCGAATGAGCGAAGATTTCAACTTTACTCTCGTTCTCTTTCCAGCAAATGAAGCTGAAGATCATCGATTATGTATCTGCAGTACTTCCTTTTCTTTTAAACGCCGGGACGGAAAGGAAACTGCAATGAAAATTACTCAATAATGATACTTAATAATGATTACTTAATAATTTCATGAACAACAAAAGTACTTTCAGAAAAAGAAAGCAACTGAACTGAAGTAACAGCGTTAACTTCAGCCTGGCCGAAGCTTCTATACCCTACACTCGTATTTGTCGAAGTGATGATAAAAAGTGGGCGGTTCACGCTCCCCATTTTGATCTATTAACTCATTTACAACATCGCTTTTCTCAACAATCATCTAATTATATGATATGGTATACCAGTGGGCGTGTCGCGCCCCTTTTTTTGTGAGATGACTTTCACTAATACGCTAAACACGCCAATGAAATTTGAGCTTAAGATACGGACTATCAGATGCATTAATATTTTCTTAAAAAGTAGGCGTGGCAGTGGTCAGATTTTCTCCATTTCCGATATCAAAGAGCAATACATGGAAAAGACTCGTACTCGTTCTCCGGTAATCGTAGTTTTTGTCACCAGTTGGTAAACCACGCCCATTTTTGGAAGTATATCTTAGTCTGAGCTGGTGGACTCGATGGACACACTTTATAAACTGAGAATTTGAGCTATAAGCACGGACGAATTGATATTCGCTATAAAAAGTAGGCGTGTCACTGGTTCAAATTTCAATACCAAAACGCCTAGGATTGATAACAGAGAATATTCGAATATTCGTGCCAAATTTCAGGACGTTTACACGAGAACGAATAGAGCTCTTGTAATCGTGAATTCTACAGACGGACGGACAGACAGAATATATGTATATCCTTCTCTAAACCTGCCACGTCTTCTTCAATGCGTTGCAAACGGAAGAACAAGGTGAATATACTTCATCTATAATACTAAAATATCATCCGATCGAGTGTAGGGTATGAAGTGAGCCCCAAGAGAGAGAGAGTAGTCTGGAGAGAGACTGTAACAGAGCAAAGACCACAACAACAACCATACTGTTTAATGTCACAATAGAAAAAAAAACATAAAATCATTTTTGGTCAAAACTTTCTCTCGTACGGTTAAGTCTACGGTTCAGCGAGTTTTGAATAAAACTAAAGAAAGAAAGAAAGAAAGAAAGACTTCCATCGAAGAAGAGAAGAAAAAAAAACAACAACAATTAATTAAGTCATGTTAAAAATGATGTTATTAAAAGTTGTAGAAACGAATAAAATTATGTGGATTTCTTTGGAGGGATTTTATTGGTCTTTGTATTTCAAGTTTAATGTCCCGTCAGCGCCCGGCGGCCAACCGCTCCGCAAATCAATTGAAAGAAATTACCCAGAGCGTAATCGTCTCTTCTCGTCAGCTCTTGGGCTTCCCATTTGCGTGGGATTTTGAAGAAGACAATGAAAAAAGGAGATCAACAATTAATGAAATCGAACGCATAATGATCAAATTGAATGAATAAATAAGTTATGAAAATTAATCTGTACTGCAGATGGTAGTTTTGTTTACCATTAAAAAATGTTACATGCATCACACCGACACCGATCGTTCCCGCCGGTACGACACTGAAACCGCAGCATTTCGCTTGCCTTTGATGATTTATTCATTTATTTCTCGTTTTCGTGTGCCGGCTGTTGGCGAGCCAGGTTACGAAACGCTTATTGCCAAACGAAACGAGCCAACAACCTGCGGCTGGCATGCGGCCGCTTAAGTCTGGGCCGCTATCACTTGACTTGACGCGCTCCAATCGTAGGCCGAACGTTGCCGCAACAAGTCGAGCAACATCTCTGCCCAACATTCAGAAGAAAGTGAAAATATTTTGTAAGTGCTTTTCGGTGACAGAAAAAACCGGGACGAGCGTTTACGCAGCGTCATAATTCGAACTAATAAAGCTATTTCTTCCAATTGCCGCCATTTTCTTCAGATTATATCAAAATCAGTGGCCTGGAATTGTTTTGGAATTTATGCTTTGGTTATTGTTGTGTTGTTGTTGGTGTTGTATTCATCAAACTTGAACTTGAAACGCTTCGGGATGGGCTAATATCTGTGTTGTTGTTGTGTTACTTCTGGCGCTAATGTCAATGCGAAACCGACGCGCGCTCATTTTGGGAAAATCACGTCGCCCAATCGTAAAATCCGAATTGTTTCTGTAATCTGAGATTCGGCACACGTTCGCGTAGTTTATGTCCGCAAAATGTCGCATCTCCGCGCTGAAGAAATCTGGCAGCTCATTTTATTTCCTCGGGCTTGGTTTCGCAAGGCCACGCTCCGTCTTCGGCGGGTCGGTGCACAGATTTTCGTAGCTCTCGCACCTGCTCCGCTCGTTAAAAATGTTGTTGAGTCGGCTGCACTGAAGGCGCGGATGCGGTTGTGGCGGTGACTTCCGAAACTGCCGGTCCTCAAATATACGTATTTGAGGCGTTTATTTTGCTGCGCTCACAAAAAAAACCGATACAAAAACATACAAAACAGTTTTTGAAAGCAGTTTTGAAACTAGTTTTAGACTCAAGTACTTTAACCGTCTTCCTCGATGAGCCCACACAAAGCTTTATCTGGTTTTCTATTTACTGATATTTGATCGGGTGAAGATTCGGGTACACCGACACAGCATTTTCAGTATGATGCCCGAAAGTTAATGCCTCTCTTGAGCTTCAGTTTTTCATTTCAAACGATGTCTGATGCAGACAAAGTGACGCTTCCATTTAAAATTCTCTCATCTTCCCTCCCGCCTTTCTCCTCCTCCTCCATCAGCGCAACATTGCATGTGCTGATGCTCCTCTTCCTCTTCCTCTTCCTCGTCTTCTTCTTCTTTTTCTGCTCCCAATTATTCATCTTATTATCCTTGATATCCTTGGTTTATTTCTCTTGCTGGCTGTGACTTTGCATAATCAGTGGAATTAAATTTTGCCGGCAAATCGAGCGGCGGTTTCGTGCTAACGCAACTCTGCCATCGCCGCCTGATCACGTGAGAACGTCGACAAAATCTTAATATTTATTTGCAGCGTTTGTCTCCGGGGAGCGTGGACGGAAAATGTTGCTGGATGAAAAACCTAAAAATCGCAATTTTTCCACTTCTTCACTTTTAGCGTCAGAAGCAGAAGCAGCAGCAGCAGCAGAAGCATCAGCAGCACCGAAACTCGAAACGGGCTTTCCGGATACAGTGTGGAGTGGGCACAGGCGGTTCCTTGCCGGGGTGCGGTGTGGTGCAGGCTGGTACAGCTTGGGTTTATGAATTGCTGACACGACTAAGAGTGACAATTTTTGTGTTGTATATTGCTGCGGGGCGTGTTGTGCAACATTTCAGGAGTTATTGCCGGGATCATCATCATCAGACGCAGCATCATTAGCAGCAGCAGCTGCAGTCGTCGGTGACAGTAGACGCAACAACAACAGCAGCAACAACAACCACGACGTGATAACTTGCAGCAAGATGGCGCAGGCGGGAATATGGCAAAGGATTGCATTCGTAATTGTGACGAGCGTGCTATACGTGGAGAGCATACGAAACGCGGCCAGTCCGGATAACGAGAAGAGGTAAGAAAAGTGCGGCCTTTATTAGGAAAATCTCACACCAGCTTTTCTATTCTTTTCTTTTCTTCAAAATAAAATATTGTTACAACTTGCAGCTCCATCAAATCAACCGATGCCTTTCCAGAGGCTGGGACGAGCACGCGACGCCAATCGTCGTCATCTTTCCGGCCATCGCAACTTTTGGAGTTTACCGCTGCTGATGTCCTTGACCTCTCCGACACAACCGCCGCCACCAGCGCCAAGCGCCAGAAAGCTTCGACGCATTCGGCGCTAACGTTAGAACATCCTTACGCCACAGAAACGCGATACTCACCGGATGCAACGTTTTCATTTCCGACCAAATCTCATTATCATCCTCATCAGCAGCGGCAGCAGTATCAGTCAGTGCCTGCAGACAAACAGTCAAACCAGTACAACAACAACAACAATTACCACGCATCGCATACCACGCCGAACGATATTTCGGCGCAACTTCAACTTCACTCGGCACCCATAGCGACCTCCCTCGACCCTTATGCCAATGGAAACAACCACTATAGCCCCGCGCCGGACGCCAGTGTCTTGGAGTATACGGTACACTCGTCAATGCAAGTGCAGAACCCTCACACACCAGCGCACCAACGCCAACCGCCACCATCACTACCATCACCACCGACCCACTTGCCCTTGCCATTTGGATCGCATGCCTCCACCGCTCACCGGCCCTTGCAGGCTTCTGAGTTTTCTCATAAACACGACCGCCTTGGCCCGCTGTACAGCCAGCACCCGAATGTGATACTCGGCTACACGGAGCGTGAATTGCTGCGACCTGGTGCTTTGGCGGCTCCACCGCCGCGCTTGTCTTATGCCTCGAAGGATTATCCGCCGCCCTCGTATCTTCAACCTTCCAGCAATCAGGCGCCGCCACAAAGACAGGACTATTCGCCGGCTTCAACTCAGACATCATCAGCGTCATCGGCTGCTCCTAATTATGCAAACAGCTACCCGGACAATTATTTGCCCAGCGGCGGTCAATATGAACCACAACAACAAAACCCATCCGATAATTATTACCGTCCCCTTTGGTCTGCGCCTTCACGTGGCGGAGCAAATAGGTACCCTCCATCTCCCCAAACTTCAAGTGGTTCGGGGTTGCAAATTCGACCCGGGCGGCCTCCGACGTACCACAGCTACCCTTCCGAGTACCAGCAGGGTGAGGTGCCTCCGTCACATGTGCCGTCAAACTCTCGCCCCACACTGTTTCCATATGGTGCCATCGGCTCGACGTCGCCGCCGCAACAGGCTGCCGGCCTGACTTCCTTGGCTTCTCTTTTCAGTTCGACCCAGCAGCATGCACCGCAATTCGCCAACTTGGGAAGCTTGCTGGGTGCCTTCACCGGAGCGGCTGACAGCTCAGCCAACCGCCCCATCAACACGCAGCTCGTTAGGGCGCTCGAGAACATTGCCCGCAATGACGACTTGCAGTGCGTGCCGAAGGTGCTGTGCCAGTTGATTGCCGGCCAAACACAGCGTGGCCAGCTGCCGACCTTTGTCACCTCACCGGCCATAACCAAGTGAGTGTGCGGGGTATGTGGGGGTCGATAGCGTGTCGATATCGATGGCAATCAAGCTCAATTATTTCGATAATTGCTGCTCAGTGGAAGACAATGTAAAATTCTCGATTGCTCTTCTTCGTTGGTGGAAATTCGTTGACCACCGAGTGTCAAAAGCTGAGGTGCTCTCAAAGCAGAGGACTTTACTCTGTTTCAGAAAAGAACCTTTATCGTATCGAAAACCAACTCTTTTTATCTCTCTTATTCGTCATTAACGTGTCTTGAATTTCAGTTTCCTGGCGGCTTTCCCTGCCTCTTCACCAGCTCTGATCTTTGGACGCGCTGTTCTGTTGGGTATTAGTGGCGGTGTACCTAGCTGTGTTCAAACCTACGTAAAGTGTCCTAAAAGAGAGGTACCTACCCCATCGTGACGCGAAAAGATCTTCTAAGTGACCCTCTTTTCGCTCATTTGCAGGATGAAATACTCTACTATCTAAATAATCATCGCGGAGGATTTTTTAAATTCTTTAGCGAACCGGAGCCGGAGCCGCAGAAGCCCAACCAGTCTCCTTCAACGTCATCGTCCGGCAGTTCCTCACTGTTCAGCATTTTGTCCTTTCTCGCAGGAAACCCGAGCCCAACCTCCACCACACCACGTCCCACCAAGCCCAGACCGACGTCGGCCAGCACGGACATCACCAGCAACATCGGTACCTTTTTCACAAACCTGTTATCCACGTACATGAGTGGCGTCGAGTACCAGCGCAGAAAGAGGAGGGCCGAGAGATCGATAGATGGCGCTGTGGGCGACGAAAATGGAATCAAGAAAGCCACGGAGAAGCAGCAAACGAATGTTGAATGGAACTATTACGACGATGAAGAAGATGACGAAGATGAGAATAAAACGCATTACTTAGGCGCCCAAAGCAGAATATTGCACAAAGACCTCAACGTGCTGGAGAGCAGAGGACCGACCTTTTTTCCACCTGCAGAACACTTACCGGAATCCTTGATTCGTTTTGACCAGGAAAAAGAAAGTAAGAAGTACAAATTTCCAACTGTCACAAACAAACCTAGAGAAGAGCGACAGGAGAGCCCTGGAGGCGAAATGCCTCCGCCCCCGAATTCTCAGTCATTTGTTTTCAATTCCGGAACTCGAACCAACTACGAAAATGCGAACAGGGTGCGTTTTCGTGACGAAGACAACAGCCAGGGCAATGATCAAGACAGCGAACACACAAATTATGCCTCGATCGTGGTCACTGATCCGAAGCGTGGTGTTAGAATGATTTACACTGGCAACATTGAGGAACTCATTCGGCCGGGAAGAATTCTGAATCGACCTTCTCACAACGCCGATTACGATGGTTCGCTGCGAGCTTCTGAAAATCAAAACAAGCTGGTGGTGTCGGACGCGAAACGTCTGCCGCAGCGAGCAATCCAAAATGGTAATCTCCTGCGATTTCAAGAGCAGAGAGAAGATCCGCGCCTGACTAATAGTAAAAATAAAAATGCAGGCTACACAAATTCTAGTATTAATCCGGGTACCCACCAGGGTTACGTGACGTCTCAGCGTTTCCGTGAAAACGATAAAAATATCTACGTTACCGATGCGAAAGGAGTTAATGAGTATTATATAACACCGGACGGTAAAAAAGTATACACTTAAACAGTGGCGAATTTAGCTTTTATCGAAAAACCTCATAAATAATTTATAAACAGATTTAAAAATAAATTAAGGAAAATAAAAAAATTTTTATTTTTAACAATTTATTAGTTATTTCTTCTATAAGTTATTCTTCGTTTGGATTTCTTTCCTTTAATAACCTTAAAAATATGAATTAAATCTTCTCATCGAATTCGTGACATTAGCAAAGAAATATCACGATATCTCACATCGATCGATAATGATCATGTGCATATATGTGTATGTATGTATGTATGTATATGCCTATACCAGTGATGGCGAACCCTTTTTATGCAAAATAATGTGCATTGTTTTTTTCTATATGTTTAAACTGATTAAACCTATCCGAAAAATAAAAAATATTTTGGGAAATGGTTAAACTATAACATGGGCCATATAAAAACGTGGCGTGAGTCTGTAACTCGCGGGTCATAGGTTCGTCATCACTAACTGGTCTATACCTATGCCATCAGTTCCAAAAAGGCAAGTACATATTCTCATTGCTACGTGTAGCATACCTTTAGGATGAAATTAAATGTATTAACCTGTTTTATGCAATTATTATTTGTTAATTAACCTGTTGCTAACAAAGTAAATAATTTGAGAAAAAATTCCAATATAAAAAGCAAATTAAGGCGTTTCGATTATGTTTAGCATACAGAATTTTCGAAAATATACTACAAAACTTGCCTTACCAACCATATTTATAGTATTTTATTTTAAATTTAATAAGTTCTTATCTATTTGTATTTTTTCATATACATTCTGTTACATTCTCATACAACAACCATTAAATACGATACGATAAGTATAAATAATTTTATAAAATAAATTTCAATTTAAAATTTATAAATTTAAAAATTAATACTCGTACATCATAGTTTTTTACACATTTTTGCTTTCTCACAAGCCGAATCATTCAACCTTAAAAATGTAATGATGGTGAAGAATGATACGAAATATTTTAAAGAGCTTTGACAGCACCAGCCAACATCAACATCAACAACAACAAAAACAGATAGCGTGTGCCTAAAGGAGTATCCCGGGAGAAATGACAAAAAACAATGAATTGTACGAAAAATCAACAAGTTAAGCTCACCCGATTTAAATATCAGAAAAAGGAAGCTCCAGCTCAACCAAATCCTCAACAATTTAATTTTGAAACGAGGATTTCACGCAAGCTGAAGTATAGTGTATCGAAGAGGCACCCCCGCAGCGGAATTTAACCAAAAGCAGTCCCATTCGCAGACGAAACCTCTCCCACCTACCAGAACCTACCAGACAGCAATCGCATACCCAACAGCATCCCCATCACCCACAAGTTTTATTCAGATGGTTTTCAGCGGCGCTCGTTCGTGCCATTTGCCCCCCGATGTTGCCCGTTGGCAACATTGTGCATCGCTTGTTTCGTGTCTTATTTATTGCCTGCTCTTTTCTTCTTTGTTTTTTGTAATTTCAGATGACGGTAAGCTTCCAACGTAAGGGCTTACGACCGGAGCTCCGGTGCGAGAGAGTATTCCCAGAGTTAATATTGTTGACGCTTGACGTCAAGTCGTTGCAGTTGCAGCAGAATACATTGAATCAACAAATTTGCTGTTTGCATTCTTACTTGTTTTTGCTGTATGTAATGCTGCTGTTGATATTTCGGACAAGCGAGGTGGACAGACATGAAATGAATTTTTGAATTCAATTCAGCGAATGTCCAAAATGTGTCCGAACGAACAGACGAAGGAGTGAACGATGTGGTATCGAAAGGATCAAAAAAGAATGAAATAGTGATTACAAGACTGACCGTTTTACAAAAAGTTACCATTGTACAATTAGTAGTAGATTGTTAAAAATTAAAAAAGAGAAAAAGTACTTTTAATACTAGAAGGTACCATAATTGAAAAACTGTATGGCTGCCTATTTTTTAATAACCGGGCTATACTGCTTTTGGTTTGTTTACTTTATAGAGAATTTGCTCGCTTTCAAATCTAGCACTATTTGTTTTTACTACTTTTCTAAATTGCACTTTTTCACTTTTCTGCTCCGTTCTTTCAACTAGTCTACTGCGTCTAATGCTTTTTAATTGTATTCGTAACCCTGTTCCTTCACGTTTCCTTCTTTTTTAATCTTTTTCGGTTCCTCCCCGCTATCATTGTCCTCACAAGCTTCACGCAACTGCAGCTTTTAATTTATTCACCATAATTATTTACATTCTGCTCTTAATATTGTCCACAATGGCTACAGACAGGACAGCAGCAAGGATGCTGTCAACTCACCCACTATTCCCCCATCCTCCCTCCCTCCCTCTCGCCAACCAACCTCGGCCAACCATCACTGCCCTCTGAGACACACACGCTGTTGCTGTTGCCAACACAAAAGCTCAACATAAATAAATAACATAAAAAATACTTCAAATGAAAATTAAAACTTTGACAAATAACTAAGAGAAAAAGAAAAAACCAAGAAGACAGAGAGAAAGAAAAACAGAAAAGTAACGGAAGAAAGAATAGTGAAGGAAAAACTGTGTGCGAGTGTGTGTGGTTGTGTGCGTGTAAACGAAGTGTACGTATATGATAAAAATGGAGTCTGCTTGAGGTAGCCGGAATTCTTTAAGTTAATGTTTGCTGGCCCACCCCCGCCATCCCTTCTGCTCACTGCTCCCAACGCAATTGATACTCCTCCTGTTGTTACAACCCTGCATCAGTTATTATTACTGCTGCTGCTACTGCTGTCACTCAGTGTGTTTAACGTGGCAGCGGCGCCGGCAGACGACCCCTTCCTGGACACGGCAAACGCTTGGCCAGGTGCTTGCATAACGGTACATCGCGCACAGCATCACCGATGAACACTGAGAGCAGGTACCATTGTTTCATGCCGGTTGATTGAACCTTGTAGTTGCTGCAGAGAAAAGCAAAAAACAAAGGAAGAAAAAGATGAAGCAACAACGAAATATTAAAATATTGGAGCAAAAAAGGATTAAAAGCGTGAAAGAGGATTAAAAATAATAAGTAGTATGGTACAGAAAAAAGTAGGTGGCTGCTGCTGCTACAACTCTTCATCACCGGCTAAAAGTATGCAGTATTTCTTTAACTAGAAATTAAAAAAATTGCAATAAAACAAAGTAGAATTTTAGGAGGGCGTTGTTCTGTCTCAGCATCTTGAAAGCGCTGATGATGGTGTCATCCCTCGGAGGTGGGAGCATCCCACGCAACACTTGTTCCTGAAAGCGGAAGAGGACTGTGGAAATGTGCGAGAGTGTTGCGTCCCTCGGAGCAATATCGCCCCAATTAAGAGAAGAGTGGGGAGAAAATTGCAATTTCCATTAAATCGTCAGAATGCTTTTCTACTAAAAGGAACTTAGGACAAGCAATAATTGCAGACTAGTGGTACTTCTGGCCCGACTGGCTTAATTTTTCATAAATGCTGTATTCATGCACAATAAGAAAAAATGTGAAGTTTTGCTTTATTCGAAGTAATTTCATTTAATTAGTTCGGAATGAACTAATGAAAATAGAAGAGGAGAAGAAGAGGAAGACCTTTTTCAATTATAACCTTTTTGGGGGAAATCATTTCCCCAATTCTTTTCTTATTTGAATAATTGCTATTTTTCAGAAATTTACAGAATGTTTAAGAATTTTTTTGCTTTTGACAAAATGATCTGGAGCTTTTAGAAGATCGTTAGCCGTTAAAAAATATGCTTATTAGCATGGTCTAAAATTTGTAGAGGCCCCAAATTTTACTAAGGTCCCAATTGGGACCAAATTCTGAGTCCCGTCAGAAGAAACATATATTGATAAATACGCTAAGCTAATTAAATTTAACAACGACTAGAGCAACCCAATTTAGGGTTTGCTGGGAAAGTATTACATATCCGTACGCCGAAAGCAAGCCTTTTTGGAGAATCATAACATCGTGTTGTACCGTAATTTCAAACATTGGAAAAAACTTGTCTTTGGAACTGTAGAAGCAAGATATCTCGAAAACTTTAAGCCATAATGAAATTTCGAGGCAGTATTTTGATTGAGCGTATTCAAAATCTTGTTAGAAGTCTTATTTCTGGTTAAGGATTTTATCGATCTGTGTCGTTATAACCTCTTTATTCCATTGATGCTTAAATTCCACACAAATGGGTTAAATCATCAGATTGTTTTGAAAGAATCTCATTATAAATCGGAAACATTTAAAAAATTTCAAGGTACACCAACAGCAACAACAACCCAAGGAGCACCCACGTACCCATACATATATAGTCAGTATCAAAAACAGTAACCTCAAAAGTTTGCACACTTCCATGAATCCATTCAATGGTGTTAACAACCGTAACAGAAACAAAAACCAAATAAATTCTCAACATTTTGCCTTTGTCAGCAGGAACAACTGCAGGTCGGTCAAATATTGCAAAACAAAAACAACACAACCCATAAAGAAACAACAACAACAACCACAATAACTACAGATTTTAATCCTTTACCACAGAAACTCTCATTGTTACTATAGAAGTTCTATTCATGGTGATTTTTGTTGGTCTTGCAGTTGGTTGTTATTGTTGTTGTTGTTGTTGTTATGTGTACCGTTGCCATTGATAACACTTGTAAATTTTTCGTCCGAAATGAAACCAACTCGTGGAAATTTTAATACGTTTCCTTCCAACAAACGACACGACGACTCTGGTTGTTGCTTTTGTTGATTTTGCAGCATTAGTTAGCAATAATAGCAGACGAAATGATGCAAAACTACATTGTTGTTGTTGTTGTTGTTGTTGGTGCAGTTATGACAGTCACAGTCCTTGCTGTCAAACGAAACAAACACTGTGAACTCCTAAAATAGCTGACTCTCAATGCGTTCCGTGACATGACAAGCATGGAAAATGGTTCTAATCAAGGTTTGCATGCAGCATGCGGCACTCAGTATTCGGCAAACGGCATACGTGTTAGCAGCCGAGAACCCAACGATACTCGAAATGCGGTAGCCAAAAATAAGAGGAAGCACCAACACAGCAGTTGTCAATTGGCTCGACAACTCTCTGCACTCAGAGCGGCAGCAACATTCGTTTCGACTTAACAACTTTTGACAACGGCATTATCTTTAACCCTGATCATGTTGGCAAGGTTTGGTGGTGATGGTGGTGGTGGTGGTAACGCTGGTCCTCTTCCAGACCGAAACCGAATGTAATGAAGTTCCAAAGTAATGATTGCCAGAGCACCTCATCAGAATCGGAAAAGTGGTTGAAACTGCGAGACACCAGAGGAAAATTTGGCTGTTTCGGGAGGAGCTACTTGCAAACGTACCTTGAGTTGAGTTGAAGCAGTTGCAAATAATTTTATTATAAGTACGAGTATCTGCCGCGTAGAAAACAATAACAAAAAGCCGTAGCCGCATTTCGAGTCGAGGAAGAGGAGTTTAGCGGCGGAGTAAAAGTAAAGTATCGTACATAAAAGTTTATCTCTGCTGGAACACACGCTCCGAGCTGAGGACACATTATCAAAACACTGTTGCGCAGTTACGCCGACGTTCCCAGGAATTTAAAACAACGGCAACACTGTGCGTAAGACCTTCCGTTTACAGAACCTTTAAATCTTTCAACAAAACACTTCCGCACTTTGCTTGCGTTGAACAAATTGCAAAAGGCAACTTTCAACATTGCCACTCGAAAGGCCATACCATACGCCCTTTGCCACTCTTCTCTGCTTTACTTTGGGCAGGCCATGACCGCAGCACCCTCCTCGCATTCGATACAATCAAAACTTTGCCCGAACTCGGTTTCGCCGGCACGGCGAGCGCAATAAAGTCTGACTTCGTGCTGAAAAATTCATGAAAATTCAAGCAGTTCATGTAAATGAAACGCACAAACTTTTTAACGGCTTTGTTCGGCGAAGTGGGCGGAGTGGGCAGATTGGGGCGAAAGCGAAGGGCAGAAGGGCAGAAGGGCATTAGGTAAACACCACTCAAGCGACCAACGCACTGCGGTCCGTGTTGCGTCAGGTCAGTGTTGTTGACTTTATGGCTTTGACTCTCAAGTAATGAATGACTTAGTGGGCAAGTGAGTGAGAGAGTGAGTGAGTGAGTGAGAGGGCGAGTCTCTGGAGTCGTGGCAACTGAGACGTTGTAAATTTCTTATTGTTGTACTTTGTTCAAGTATTTTATTACTGGCGTCGAATAATATCAGTGTATAGAAGAACAGCCAGAGCAGGAAGGAATGAGAGCGAGAGGAGACGCCTGCAGTCGCGTACTAGTAGTAACAATTTTTGATAATTTTTACGTTTTCATTTACAATTCGTGAGAGTTCAGAGTACTCTTGTGCGTTTACGAACGAAGAAAAGACATCGCGTCAAAGTTATTCAATTGTGCAATGTTTGAATTGTTGAGCTGTTCAATAAAGCGGAAATTGCGAATGTGCTCGAAGCTGCACCGAGTTCGTGCTTCGGTTTTCGTTTCAGTTTCGGAATTTGCCATAGTAAATCTCTCGCTTGCGCCACGACGCGTCGCGACGCTCTGGACGTTCAAGGAAACACATTCGGAAAGGGCTGCTGCTGCTGCTGCTGCTGACGCAATAAAAACAGTTTACCACTAAGGAGACAATAGCGACGAAGTAGCGAAAGCAGCAGCAACCGAAGAAGCAGACATTACATTATGCACAGATGAGTTCGCATTTTGCGAATAAAAATTGATTGGAAAGCATTCGATACGGTTTGCGCCCAGCTCCGTTGGCGCTCGATGCGTTGGCGAAACGAGCAGGGCGTTTGAATGCTTCCCTGCGACAATCGATGCCAACTGAGGGGCGGCGGAGGGGGTGCAGCAGCAGCAATGAGCTCGCAATCGCATACCAAATGAGCCCTGAAGACAGTACTAACAGAGCGGCAGTAGCAGCACGTAGATGGAGAAATGTTCAAGTCTAAGAAGAAGAAGAAGCTAAGTAGTCATGTGGCTACTTTGGTCCTTCTCAACTCTTCTTTGTCTAATCGCTTTCAACCTACCTCAAGATTTCCGTCCAAGCGTGATGATGTAAGCGTGATGGCAACGGTGGCGATGGTTCCGGTCTGGCTGGTCGTGTGGCATGCAGTCGGCAGGGTTCCTCCAAAATGCACGCCGTGGCGCCGAATTCGCTGAGAATTTCTTTGTGGGCGAGGTCTGCGTCATGAGCGACTGATGCTGCGTCACGTTTTGAGCGCCCTCTGTAGGTATCTGCGGCAAGTGAAGAGGGAGAGGAAGTAAAGGAAGAGTAAGAAGAACAAGAAGGAGAAGACTATTTAGTCAATTAAATTTTATGTAACCGATAAACAAACATTTTCATAAAAATTTATTCTAGATCTATTAATTGCGATAACAACGCACAATTTGTCTCTCATTTCACAGATCCTGCCTTGTTTTAAAATAAAAATTATTAATTGCTTTTTATAATTGAAATTAATTAATTTTTAGTCCATTGCAAATATTGCAGGAAGAAATTATATACGCGATCTTCTAACAACCAAATAAGCTCTTAAAAGTGGTATCAATATCTCAAAAAGTCGCGGAGATTTTGCTTTAGGGTGACCCTACTCCGTAATAACTGTCGCTTTTGTCGAAAAAGTCAAGAAAAGCCTAATGGACCATCATTCTTAGAAAGGTTGGTGATGAACACCGGAGAGGTTTTCATCAATGCTTAATTAAAATATTACTTTGTGCTATTAGTAGAGATATTCAAGGTAAAATTCATTCGAAGAGAGAAAGATGACATAACATTATTATAAAAAATTGTGTCAATAAAAGTATTTCTAACGGTCCAAAGATTTTGTTTGGGTGAATTACTCTTGAAAGAAATTTCACAATGGTCTTGAAGTAAGGCCGCAGGCTGTGGCCGTATTTATTTAATGTACCTAAACTTATATGCTTATACCGCCTTGACCTCATTATGAATACCACACTCCTAATGGTATACGGTTATGCGTGTATGTAGATCACTAATAGCAGATTACAACACATTTCTGTTGTTATTATTGTTGTTGCGCGCAGAAAAACCCAAGAAACAAACAAAAAAATAGAGAAAACGAATTTAATTGAATTGACCTCTTTTCTTGTTCTTCTTTGATTATTTGTGTTTTTAGTTGTTTCTTACGCAACAGTTTATAAAAAAATCTCCGAGTTTTCGAAATCGTTTGATTTCGCGCCTCTGTCTTAAGAAATTAATCTCGTAGATTTGATGGACTTACTTGGACTCAGCGAATAGGCCAATTTTTTCGCAAATTGAGACAGTCGCACCGACAGCACAATCACCGGGAAGCCCACCAGCTGCACCGGTAACTCGAACAAGGGATCCGGATTCTGTGCCGTGGCCTCTTCGACGAGTTCCAGCAACAACATCAGCAGCACATAAATTGTTGGTAACACTGACAGCGAAATAATTTTACGTAATCTCATATTTGCTTTTTTCGCACTATGTAAATATTTTGAATTAGTTGTTGTTGTTGTTGTTGTTGTTGTTGTTGTTGTTGCTTCACTCTTTTTTCTCAAAGCAGAATGTTTGGCTTTAATCAAAAAATGCTAATGAGTTCGAATCGCCGCTGATTAGTATGGATTTATTAAAAAGGTGGCAACGTTGGCACTTCAAAGGCTGACCATTTCTAATTATAAAATTTTTAAAATCTTTCACTTTTTATTGTCCATCATCCGGAAAACCTCATCCAACACGGAACGCGCCTCGCGTTCGACTGATGTTTAGGTACACGAAGCCCGACCGGCCCGCCGATCTATTTGCGTTGAATCCAAGCCAAGGATGACAGATTTGGAAAGAAAGAAAAAAGCTACCTGTTTTGTCTGCAGTCGCAGTAATTAAAGCGCAAGCACACGGCAATTCGGAGAGACCGCCGGGTTGGCGGACGGTATACGCGATACGCTGGCTCTTTGAGAGCCCAAAAGACATACTACAGATTCGTCAGCATGGGCCAAGCGCTATTGACCAATTTCTTTGTTGCTTCTGCTGCTCTACTCTTGTGCTTTTCTTTATTTGCCCAAAAGAAATACAAACACAAACCAGTCCGTCCACACGACGATGATGAAGAGGAAGCAGAACGAGTAGGCGCACACGAAATCCAACACAGAGGGGGAGAGAAAGAGAGAGAAAACAAAAAGTTTTGTTTTGCTGGTAGTGAAAGTGAGTTAATGACAACTTGGGCAACCACTTTGGCAACGACAACAACCACTCAAACTAACAACAAAACACTAAAAACGACTAAAAATAAGCAATAGCAGCAGCCACAACATAACAACAACAACAACAACAACAACAAGTACAACACTACCACACTTCATTGCCAAATAAGACCTACCCTAAAGCCTCCAAATTCCAGGCCAACGAGCACGCGTCTCCGACCACGTTTTGCTGCTTTACTGAACCAAATACATACGCGTACTCGTATGTGTTACCAATTTGTCGGCTTTATGTAACGCTTACACGTTTTGGCCTAAATACAGTTAGCCTCACGCACTCAAGTTGAATAACGATTTGCTCCATTCTTCGGCATGGAGTAAATGCGTCGACTGAGACTACTGCCACTTGACGCGATATCGTATGATTTCTATATGCAGAAATTACCACACAAAAAGCGACTCTTTGCCGACAGCGACTGTTGCGCCGAGCAACAGGTGGTACTTGTACTGCTGCTCTGCAAAGACTTGCACCAACAACCATGAGGTTCATGGAGTACAACAACGTCAGAGATCATTCGATATGAATTATAGCAACATTTCCTGACTACGGCCTGGTCACATCATATTTATGCTTATCCAGCGTTACTCTAACGTAAATGTCGCACACTGCCGATTGTACCACCTCGACTTATGTATGTATGTATGTCTTTTTCACTTCCGCGTATTTTTAGCAAAAAAAATTGACTTAAAACAAATCCATTTCTGCGGTGAATTTGGATAAACTGCAAGTGTTTACCGAAAAAAAAGAACCTAAATCTGCTATTACACAAACCAACTGGTATCATAATCCAGGCGCATAATTGGCAGTCGGTCAGACTATTCCGAGCATGTTTTCTCGGGCTTTTGCTCACAACAACGACTGCCAACCGTGGATGATAGCGGCCACGAGAAATTTAACCCTAGAAAGATAGCCTTACTTGAGACTCTTAAAAAATGTTTTTAAATTAAATTGTTGTTAAATTAAAAATTGTTTTAAGCATTGTTTTGTATATTATTATAATTTAATTATAAACAAAGAACGTAATTTTTTCTACTAAAGTAATGCTCATTTTATTTTCAAAATAATTTTATTTAATTTTATTTTTCAATAAATTAGTAATTCAGTAATTTAAAAAATGTTTAAACTCAAGTCAACTAGAGATATTTGCATTAACGATATTATCCGTTTTATTGTTAAGCTTAAAAGTATACGAGTTTAATTTTTATTTTAGTGTCTAATAAAAGATTGATATACAATATACATACACACATATAAACTGCGTACATAAATATTTGTTTAAAAATAAAAAGTCAATAACCTAATACATACATACATACATACACATAACACAGACAGACAAATACTCCGCCTGTAGACAGACAGGCGGACGAAAAAACAGCACAAATTCTACCGAGAATTACGAAATATGTTACTTAGGGTTAAGCATTTCCAGAAGCACTGTGGTACTGCCGCAGTTAGTCTGTAGTTTGCGATTACAATGCCTCGAAAACTTTTTACTTACTTTAGACCAGTGTTACCCAAAGTGTGTTACAAGCACTCCCTGGGTTACGGAAAGAGTTTGGTGGGGATACGCGCTCCGGGCTTTGGCTGCGCCTTTGGAACAGGATATTTATGTATGTATTTGCAACAAGATATTAGAATATTTTTAATTGCTCTGAGAGCCTTATTTCTTATCAACTAAAGGAGCGATTTTCGTCGATTCTGCTTCGTTATTTTCAATATTTGTTTCAAAAGGCTGTTGGGTGTAAAACCGCATCTCAATAGAATTACATAACAACCAAGGAACCAAATTATGATGTTCTGTCATCTCAACATAAACAATTTCATCCTTCTCATTGATTATATTGATTATAATACGCTCCCTTAATTATGACAATGTCGAAGTCACACTTTTTGCGTTTCGAGATAATTAAAGGTTTGCGTTTTACTAAATTAAAAAATGCGTTAGGAATCAATATTTACTTACTACTAAGATATTAAATTTGTTTATGTTAATGAAATTTTTTGTGTAACTTGTAAGGAAACCACTTTTAAAATGATTAGAATGGGAAGAAAAATAATTAGTCATACGTCTGGATCAATAAACATGAATTTAAAATAATAAGCTGATAGAAAAATATTAGAGTTTTATTAAAACGAAAATTTTAATAAAATTTTTATTAATTATTTTTACAAATTAATTAACTAAAATCCGTTGACTGACGTAGGGACAATGTCACTTTAGTCTAAATTTTTATAAATTAATAGAATTTATTTCAGATTATAATAATTTAAGGAAATGAAGTGCGAAATAACGTATTAATTAACTTTTGTTGGTTTCTTGACTTAGACTACTGTCATAATCAAGGACACAAATAACTTTTATAATAATAATATAATTCGTGCTTATTACTTAATAATGTTACTTTTATTTTATTTATATTTTGTTAGGAATTCATTTAATTTACCGCTTATTATTATATTGTTTATGTACTAAAAAGGGAAAAAATTATATATACATACATATATATGATATTGATTGTTATTAATAGGAGCTCTCAGTGTGCGAAAATTATAGATCACAGATATCTGTATGCCATAGATATCGAAACTTTGGGAAACACTGCCCTAGAAAGACATGCGTTGTGCCGGTTGTTGAAGTTGTCTATGCCTAAAAATAATCGGTGCCAGTCAGACACATTTCGTTGATTTACTGAATGACTTGACAGATTGGTTGCCTAACTGAATGACGTAATTGATGGTTGAATGAATCGTGCTGGTTTCATTAGTTATCAAATGTTAATTTCAGTTATTTCAAAATCCATGTTAACTTTCTTACCACCTTTTCTCGCCTTTTTGCTGAAATCCGAAATATTGGATGGAATTTTAATGAATCAATGAAGACTGTTCGGAATGGATTTCTTATATTTTTGGTTACTCAATAAATTTTAGTCCCATCAACAAATTTATCAACAAGTTTACAATTTTTAATAGCAGTACAATAATATTTTTTCTAAAATTTAGAAAAATTTTAAAAAACAAAACATTTTGTCGAGGCACGAAATAGCAAATCGTTAAAATTAAAAATATAATTAAAATTAAATTTAATTATAAACTATGTAAGAACTATATGTACAGGGGATCATTTGTTAATAAAAGGTTGTATATTATAGCCCATAAGTGAAAACATAACGACGATGCGAAGATGGCTAAGATGATTTTCATTCCATCCAGTAATTCGACTGCTGCCAGTGTAAAATGTCAGCAGCATACATTTTCATTTTAATTTTCCTTCTCTATTCATCTATTTTTATCTATAATTATCTGAATCGATCTGATGATTGAGGTTACGGATATAAGAAAAGACTTTCACCCTTGGTCTGCGGTCAATGAGTCTCGTTGTGCAGTCTGTGAGTTTGTGGCCAATGGGTAAAAAAATTAAAATAATATAATGAAAATAGTAAAAATTTTGCTTTTGTAATCAACAGTATTTTGCTCTAGCGACTTCGACTTCCATTGAAGCTCTACGATTTTATGGCACTGTTGTTGCTTCGTGCCAACTTGCAATTTCTCGATCGTTGCGACTGCTTCTCATAGCTTGCAGTTTCAGCTTCACGTCGTCATCATCATTAATGCCACATCAAAAGCTAGCATGAAATCACATGTACCTAAAACTACTGAAGTATCGTAACTACTTCACATCACACGCGAGAACTTTTTGTTGTTGTTGTTGTAGCTGTTTTTTTGGTTATTTTCATTCAAAGTTCTTCTCAGAGTTTCACTCTGTAGGACAATTTCATCAACTGCGTGGAGCTAATCGGGCAACTAGGCCAGAGCTGGGCACAGCCCATGGGGCCGCTCAGATTGTCGCCGGTGTAGCGCAGCAGTTCGCCCATTTGTGCCGCAAAGTGCCACTTGCTGGGCGGCGTATTTAGAGCGAGAGACATGGTAGAGGATCTGTTGAAGAAGAAGGAGAGAAATAACGGAGTCAACAACCAGATAACGGTAGCAATAAAACATCAATGAACATACATAAGACTAAGTATTTATTCACTAAATTTCAAAGCAATCGCGTGCGGAAGTGAAAAATTACTTGATGCTGGTTGTTGTTTAGCCTTCGTCAACAATATAAAGCTTTTGAAATATTCATTTTACTGCATTGCTTTGTTTCGGCGAGAAACAGCTCGCATGTCTCAAGAACGAATTTGCTCTAAAGCTAGTGTGAGCATGACTCAGTGCTCGCTTTCAATGATCTCAGTGAATGTCAAGGGTGCTCGCGCAAAATACAAACACGGCAAAAATAAGCGGTCTTATAAATAAGGATTCAAAAGGAAAGTTTAATTAAGGTTGAACCTTAAACAACTGTTTCAGTTCACAATTTTGTGCTTGAGAGGAATTCGGTGGTTTTCGGACGACATTTGCGTCGAGCTAGAGCGAGATTTTCAAAGATTTCAGCAATTAAATTCTCGCTCTTGTCTCTTCACGTCTCACGAAAGTAAAACGTCTCTCGGTCCCGTATCGGTCTCGTCTGGAATAAAAACCTTCTCGACTGAAAAGTCCTGTCTTCTCTCGGAATATTTTGCGAATTGAAAAGTCGTATCTCGTCTCAGTATCTCATCACGGCTGAAAAGTTCTGTCATGAAGGTTTTATGTTCATAAATTCCGTTGCAAAATACTGATAGCGAGAGGAGAACCATAATGCTCTCGTGGTGTTCACCATCAAACATCAAACCATGGTTTTACCTTATCAAATGCAGAAGGTCCCTCTCCTTCTCTGACAGCATATTTTCGGGCTTTGAGGCCATCTCGCAAAGCATCTTCGGCAGGCAGGACTCCTTGATCGCATCCGTTAGCTGCGTTTTGGCAAGATTACGTTTTTGCTTTAAGGCAACTGATGAAAGTTCATTGATTTCAGAATCTGGAAAAACAATAAATATTTGTAAAACCTGCGTACATGTTTATAAGCGTCAAGTCGTATATTTCAATAAATTGCACAACAAAAATCAAGTTACGAATATATACGATAAATTGTAGAAGGTCAAGAGCAACGCTTTACAGTTGAAAAAAACTGTTCAAATAAACTGAACTAAAGGAACAATTATGACGATTGAATGAGCACAATTCGTATAGAAATAGTTTCTTAATCATTCAACGAATGCGCCTCAGACAGGCCGGACGTAATGCTCTTTACTTTTAAAGGAAGTGTTCAGCAAAGCTAAAACAGGTTTTCCATACGCGGCGACGCGTCGTTTAACGACTTTTAGACTGTATCAAGTTTAGAGGTAGACTCTTTTCCGGTGTTTTCATGGTTTTCCTATACTTTTGTTATTAGTTTAATTAAACAGCTTAAAGAACTGAAATGAAATTAAAAATTATGCTAAACTGAAACTCAAAAGGGAACATTTTAACAAAACATTGATATTTTTAACATTTTTGAGGGTCTGACAAATCAAGTAACACGAATAACATTTTCAAAATCAATGATCCTCAACCTTGAAAAGCTTACTTTTTTCGATAAATACTACCAGATATTCAAATATTGATTAATTACAGATTTTATTCAAGGAATTTCTAAGTCTTTGATATATTGTATTCGGCAGACATTTTTTTAAATAAAAATATTAAAATAATGCACAATCTTCTGATATTCGTTTCATCTTCAATGCGGCTTTTTTATTTTTATAGCGGTACAATTAAAGAAAAAAACAACATTCTTTTCCACGAGAGTACATTTTTAATGAATTAAAAAATTTGTTAATAAATTTTATTTAATTATTAACTTGGTATTCGACGAGGTGGAGATTTCGATGACTCGTCTGACATGTCTGGAAAGTAAATCAGAAGCGACCTTGATAAAATTTCGGTTAGTTTTTTCTCTAATCTTTAAAACAACTACAATTCATTTATAGTATATTTCAGTAAGACATTAACAAAAGACCAGACCAAAAATGTGTTAATATTCAAGACAAACTTAAAATACAAAGAAATTATATATTTCAAATTCGGTTGTATAGTCTTTTATTAATCGAAAAATTTACAATTTTTAATGTAAATAAATGTAGAAAGGTTAGACTTTAGTAGTTTTTATTTTCAAAAAAATAAAGAGAATAAAATAAAAATTCGAACTTTTAGTCTGAAAAATTTTCCATTTCACAGAAAACAAACTTTAATGTGAATTAAGTTGTTTGCCCAATGACACCAACCGACACCAACCGGTTACCGGGATAAAAGTATTAAAAATACTATGGTTATACCAACCAGACGATCATTTAAAATTAATGCAAACTCAAGAACTTTTCACTCAGGCGCGCAACAGCAATAAAACTAAAGAATTAATTCTTATTATTTGAAGAAAAAATCAACAGGAAGTAAAGCAAAAACTTGTTATAATAAGAAATAAAAAAAATAATTGATCAATTAACCAGATTGTATTCAAAAGGCAAATTAACAAAACAGTGAAAAAATATACTCGTAAAAAGGAGAAAAGAAAGGCAAAACAGTTTTTGATGACTTCAGTGCTTAATTTTGCGATTTCATTCAACTTTTTTTGGAAGAGTTCTTACGAAATGTAGTTATTTAGGGCCTTAATACGATTAAATACACACAACAACAACAACAATAACAAAACCTTAAAGTTTGCAAAATTTCACAAGAAAATTTATTTCGCTTTTTAATTATGCAAAACTTATTCCTGACACGGTTTCGAAGTGAGCTCATGAGGAATGGTTAATTTTTAGGTTTCTCCATAAATTATTGTTGCAAATACTGCACAAACGGAGACTAAAACAGTTTTAAATTCATATCAAATAAATGAACCTTTGAAATGAATAAATAAATACATAAATAAACATTTCACGATTTCTATTTTCAGTTAATCGTTCTTCGATGACCATAAAACAACAACTGCCTAAGACCAATGCGTTGTTTTTGTAATTCATTATGAACTCAGTGTTAATTGAAACTGGTCGAACGATTCACCGACTTCAAAACGTTAAGAGTAAATAAAACGATTACAGTCGCTTCTCAGTTGATTTTGAACGAAGGGTGAACCTTTTAACCTTCAACAGTGCGAACGGCTCTGTAAGGTGTGCAGGTTAATTAGGCGAAGGTAGTTGATCGGATTAAATAATTAAACCGTTGAAAGTGACAAACGCTCTGGATTCCTTGGAAGAGATTATCGACAAAAAGCATCAAAATCAGCTTGTTTTTGATGATTTCCGTTTCGTTGAATGATTATACTCAAATCACACTTCACCACTATATTGAATATTGAAAAACTTTAAGGAATATGAGTGGTAATAAATCGCTTTAATATTCTGAAAGACGAGATTATGAGAGGTTTAGAGGTTAAGAAGTCTTAGTCTTTTATGAGCCTTTCAGTCTATAAAATGTAGGTATATGACTTTTAAAACCGTGTATGTTTGTACATACGAGTATAATTCAAACATCGGAACTCAAGGCTAACATTTAACATTCACTGAAAGAATAGTCAAAAGTTAGTAGGTTGCTCATTTGTCTACACTCCAACATAATAACATTAAGTTGATTCTTAGCTACTGCCACTACCCAGACCATAACGACCCAGAAGCTTAAGAAAAATGTATTTCATCAACTGTACAAAGGAATAGAGTATACTTCAAAGTACCAATCAGGCAGATTGTACCATTAAGAAGATTCAGAAATATGCTGCTGATACGTATTCCTATGGCCAATCGTATAAGTTTATGCATCTGTAGTATCTTGAAAACTTTAAAGGTTCTCGGGATATCGGTGTACCGCCCGAATTAGCTAGAGCCATTTACTCGAAGAGTCTGCATAGACTTTACAGTATAGCGCTTTAGATTGTTAACATAAAGTTAAAAGCGAAATGAAAGTCTCTTAGAAACTGTGTTCATCATTTCCACCGTAACTTTCGTCTTCTTTTTTACTTTCACTTTGACCCATGCTTAATGGTTTAACTTGGCTTCCATTTTTTATTGCTTAAAAGCCATTAAGTCATTAGTTTCTTTCTTAAGTTTAAACGCTCGATTATGGCTACGGTTGATGACGTAGTTTTGAAAAGTGTAGCTACGATTTGGTCTAAATTGCGTTAACAGCTGTCCGTCCGCCGACCGTCTGCTTAATCTCAGATTTAATTTTTGTTTCTTGCGGCAATCACTAACAGCTAATCATTTACAATTTGGCCGACTTGGTTTGGCTTTTTGAGTACTATCAAGTAACTGATTTTCCATGCGGTTCTACGGCTGGTAATCGTTCGGTTTTCGTTTTCCTCTCTCCTCAACCATTCTGCAGGTATTCAACGAAGTTTGTTTTTGTCTTCCGTGCCGAATTTCGCCACTGGTTGACATTGCAAAACTGATGTTGTTGTAATCGAACGAGTACTAGTGCCATTCATTGCTCAATGAAAACTGGATTCGACGATGTTAATAAAAGTTTAGTCAGACTTAATGCAAATTGCAAGAAGTAGCATTAAGAGAATATATCGCCAGCAAACGGCACAGCGAAACACGCTCACAAATGCACATATCGACTACAATAATGATCATTATAAAAGCATGTACGAGTATGTAGTAACTTTCCAAAAGACTGCGAAAGTTTTCAAACGGTTTTCAATCCAAACATACATTACAATTCTGTCTGTGTCACTGTAACTCACCTTGACTGATTTCGATTTCGGCATCTTTTGGCTGGAACTTGCCCGCCGCTTGATTTGCGTCCGATTTGACACCGTATCCGAAGAACTCTCCGAACAACATGACAGCGAGGGCGGTAAACAGAATGAAGCGAAATCGCCACGCATTGTCCATGATGACAAACTGAACTGACGAATTCTCTTTAGCGAACTGAAGGTTTTCAAACCTTGAAATTTAAACTCGGACTGTGTCACAACGAACTCTGGCACTCCATCACACAAACAAAATAACGTTGCGAACTTGTTCTAGACAGACTGAAAGTGAAACTGTTAGCAATCAATTTCTCGTGGTTGCAAAGCCCAAACGAAACGCAACAGTTGGCAACAAATTAAAAACTATTAGCAATTAATGCTACGAATTACGATAATTGTTAACGTTTTCAAAGTCTCCCTCGATCGTCGCGTGCGTCCGATTGCGGCGATTATTTGTGATTATTGCACTATCGTTCGTGGTTGCTTCGAGCGACCAGCGTGCGCGCTTCGAAACTTCAAACTGAGTTACGCTTCGCCGGCGACTTGGCCAAGAAGCCATTCGTATTCGCGGCAAGCGTTAAGCGCGCTCGAATGGCTCGCGAGCGTAATTCAAGCGCGAGTGTTATTTGAAGCAGCAAGAGCTACAAAAGCCGGCCGCTTAGCTTGCATGTATGAACATATGTATGTGCGACGAGAGCTTGCATGGAGAGAGTGAGTCCATAGCGCGGCAGAGAAAGTCCATAAGAGACAATGAAAAAGGTATTTCATTGAGCAAAAACAACTACGAACTACTGAGTGCACTCGAACAAGTAACAGGTAGCGTCAATGATCGCGCTCTCCTCTTTCCACCGGAGTCGTATGGTGGTCGCATTCGCTACTGGTCAGCGGCATCGGGTCGTTTTATTACATCAGCGTGCTGCGGCCTGCAGCTGATTCCACCGCATGAAACTTACCGCGGAGTAGTTGCATGCAAGTATTTTGTGGTCCAGTCTTGGTTTTAAAGAGCATGCAAGGCCACAGTGGAACGAAACGTCGGTATTCAACCACAAAACTACCACAATTGGCTTTCATTTCTAAAAAGACTTATGTGGAAATATGTTTTCCTTCTCAACAAACGTACAAAACAAAGTTTTCACTTACTTTATGAAATATTCATGGAAATTTTGTCGTTCATTCGAAAGGACTTTTAGTACCTATTAGCATTTTTTTAGAATTTCTGTTAGTATTATTTTTCACAATAAAATAAAAATAAAAAATTGATTTTTTAAAAAGCTGTCATGCCTTCGAATGCACAATTCTTCAAAAGTTGGTCACCACAAAATCTTAATAAAAACGTCCTTTTCATCTGGAAAATTCATTAATTTACAGCAGACTTCATCCATATTCATTACGGATTATCTTTAGTAAATTCTCTCATTTATTCACTCGCCTGAGAATTTATAACCCAACGGTATACAAATCAACACTGATTAAATAAAAATTATTTACAAATAGGAAGAACATCCATTGACACGGAAAAGTATTAGAAAGTATCGGAACAAACGTTCCGTTCGAAATAAAAGCGCAATGGAAACAGTCAATTGATTAACTCTGATGAAAAATGTTCCCAATCGTAGGAAGTGGATCAAATTGAACCCACTGAACCACAACGGCGGCCGTTGCCGCTTTGCCCAAGTGCCGCAAAAACAACAGCACAAAAAAGTGGTGGCCGAAACGTGACTTTACAGTCTAGACCGCGAATACGAATCTTACGCTAAAACAATCCACAATACAACAACAACGTATCGTCTCAAGACAGATTGTAGACCGTCGAACGGGTTTTTCGTACTGTTTCGCTTTTCTCGTCGAATTGAGAGAGTATGGTTGAATGATTTCGTTGGCCGACAGAGATGAATATATGAAAAGCAACAACAACAACAACAAAAAAAACTCACATAACTTCTAATATAGACGTAGATATTGTTCGTTTAGTTACTAACCAAGTAAAAGGTAGTCCTCGGGAACACGGCCAATTCAATACAGTTTCAAATTATCAGTTTCATTGAAGAAATAACGGATGATTATGTACAATAATTCGAAAGTTAGAGTGTAAATTGAATAAGTCATATTGTAAGCACACTTTTAAAATTAATAACTTTTTTAAATAAAATGCACTAAGAAGAACTGCACTTAACTAAAATGCACTAAGAAATATGCCATTTAATAGCACTCAGCAAGAGCTTTAAGTTATTTAATTCAAAATAGAAGACAGAGCAAGCAAGACTGAGGAAGTAATCGTATTGTAATTGGAAGTAATTTTTATCGTATTGTATTTCGTGCCTGGAAATGATATTTTTCATTTATTAGTAGTACTTTTTTCCCTTATTTAATGATCGTAGTTTTTAATAAAACCTGAGAAAAATATAGTCTTACATTTAAATTGTCTTATAACTTCGTGGAGTGAAGCGATAGATCATTAAGAGCAACAACCCTTATAAAACCATAAATTCATTGAATTTTGCTACCTGCTCGCACATAACAACAACATAACAACATAACAATAGATAATAACCCTGAAGAACATAATATTTCGAATAAAATATTTGGTACTTTCATTAAAGTTTGGCCCGAACGACTTAAGATAGTTCGGTTTGATTGTAAAAATTATCAGTACTACTTTTTTCCTCATTGTAATGTTCGAAACGTAGGCCTTTCTTTCTAAGGCAGTGCCCTGTGAGTACAGCGACCAAGTTTATCTCTAAAGGCTTATAAAAAAGGATTCATTAATTTCCGAAGGAAGTTACTTTACCCATCATAAAAGTTTCTTAATACTCTTCAAGAAAAATCATCCTTCGTTTCTTAAGCATGCATGGCAGAATTTTCTTCTTTATCTTTACCCCGGCCCTGCCTTTACTCTTAACCGACCACCGCCCGCCTCAAATCATTCCGCATTCGATATTCAGTATCCGGCATTCGTAAGTGTCAATAACAAAGGAAACTGTTGCTCATTATTTGTGTTGTTGTTGTTGTTGTTGCTGTTGTTGTAGTTGCCAATGTCACACTTACAGTTGTTTTGTTGTTGTCACACATGCTGTTTTTTCTGCTATGGTTGTTGTCCTTATCATTACTGACGATGTCCGTTGTTGTTGTTGTTGTCCTTTGTTTTGCTTGATGCAACAACTTGTAATTAAATGGATCCTCACATTATATTAAATTCTCCCAATAGACAATCATTTGGCCGGCCATCAACAGCGTTGTTTCGGTATCGGCATCGGGGTCGCGTTGCGAGCGGCGGTTGATGGAGGAAGGGAGGGAGGGAGGGAGATAGAAAACTGGGCAAGAGAAATGGGGAAGAATGGATTTAGCTTATGGATAAACCACAGAAAACGTGGACACTTTCAAATATCACATTATTTAGTTTAATTATAATGCCGTGCAAAATTATAAAGCAAACACACACACACACAAAGACGCAGCCATGCCCACACAAACACACAGAGTGCAAACAGAGATATTCATTTCGACCACTCGTAATTTCGAATTAGGCTTTTGTGGATTGAGTGAGTGCGGAGGAGCCGCAGTGGACACGCACACAAATAACCACAACTACACACATACACACAAAACCATAAATAGCTGCGTATGTATCAGTCTTAATTTCCTCAGAGACAACAAACACCAACACTGCGATACCGATGGCTACGTTTTCTTTGACACCTCCTCCTCTTCTTCTTCTTCTTCTTCTTCTGATTCCTCTTCTTCTTTTTCTTCATCCTTGCCTTGTCAAATATAAACTTGGAAGAGCTTGGTCTTTGTTGTCGTCGTCGCTGTTGTTGTTGTTGTTTTTGTTGTTGTTGTTTTTGTTGTTGTATGTGTCATTTGCAAATATTTGAAACTCAAATGACAATCCAGTTTAAACAGCAATAATTATCATTATTATAAATTTACATTTGCTGTAGATATTGCTATTGTTCTTGTTGTTTTTGTTGTTATTGCTGCTGTTTTGTTACAATTATTGATGGCGGTGATTGTGGTGGTGAGGTCTGTTATAATGCATGTCATGTTCAGTTTTCAGTTTCTGATATTATGTAAATAGGTTAAATTGACACGAACAGACGCATCTATATGTATGTGCATATACCCATAATAATTCCCATATGAACATCCACACATCCCCACACATCCCCACGCATACACATACACAGATACAAGCCCCCCAGCAAATACCAACACTTGATACTTGAGAGGCTTTAATAAAACTCACACATTCTTAGAGAAATTGTTTACCGTCAGCCGCATCTTTAAAGCAAATCAGTGTTGCCATCGTATTTATTTTCTTAAAATTGCGTATCCCAAGGCAATAAAACTAAAAATGAAAATTTGTTAAGAAAATTCTGGAAAAAACGTATATTTCCAAACCAAAGTTCGCCTGTAAATTGAGAAATTTCTTTACCTTTAAGCGAAATAAATAAAATAAATAAAATAAAATAAAAAAATGATGTTGGTAACTTGGCATATTGTCAATAAAAATATTTATAACATTAAACGCAAAACCGCATCATTTAATGTCTTGACTTAGTGCGAATTCCCAGAATAAAACTTTTGGAAACATATTGCTCAAATGGCAACGTTTTGTCGAGGAAATATCTTGGAAACTGTTCATGGGAAACTTATTTCCGGCAGCTCTGAATGATATTGAAGTTTGAAAACAGTAATGACTGTCGAACGACTGTTCATTTTTCAAAGAGAGGAAATTTTAAGGGAAGAAATGACATTTTCATCGTGTCAAAGAAAACTTGTGATTTCTTTGATAAGATTGGTTCAACAATTGGTTACGAGGTCTGATTTTTAAATTCGGTAACTTTCCAGCCAATGCCTAACAGAGAAAACAAGCGTAGGCATGAAATTGTTATTATTTTCATGAAATAAAATCAACTGCACCGACACACGATTTATCGTCCATATACTCGTACTTGTTTAATAAGTACTACGTATATTATTTTTCTAATACATATTTACAAATTTCTTTAAAACTGAAATTTAGAAAAAAATTTATTTTTTATGTATTATCATTCTTTAAGAAGAACTATTTAATTTAAGGATTATATACAATATGCTTAATATAAAGATTATACAATTTCAGTATCCTGCCTCGACTTTATCCCAAAAAATAGACTAATGATGATACCGAACGAACTGTAGTCAGTGTCCGGACTGGAAAGGTCTACTGTATGGTATTTCATTTCTTAAAGTGATAAGAATTGATGATTTGTCATTTTAACAAGGCGAGTACGTTAAAAAATCCTGAGTATTTTAAACAAATTTTAAATAATTCATACGAAGCAATCTACCGTTTAAATTGAGCAAAACTTTCAGTAACTTTAATTGGTTTAATTTCATTTGCGACTTAATTAATATTTCTCTATGATGTTAAAAATAACTTCATGATTGTAAACTTTCAATTTCACAAAGTAAGAAATTAATTATTTACTAAAGAATAATAGAAAAGCCTGATAATGAAATACTAAAGATTTGGATTTCAAAGGCTGAAAGGTATAGAGATTTTTTCAGCAAATGGTCGATATGCTTTAAACTTAATTTAGAAAGTCTTACGTTAAACGTAAAGAGACTGAAAGATTTCTATTTTCGCTTTTGTTTTTGAGATTCTCTTGAGAAGTTAACGATTTAAGATTTAAATTTATGACACAGTGTAAATTCAGTCAATGGGACTGAAGGTTGATTTGTTCTCCTAGTAGCAGTACTCTCCTCTTCGGAAGGGGATTACCCCCCCCCCCTCCCTCTCCCCGTCCTTCTGTATGTCCTTTGCCTTCTGTTACTCGTCCCATGCTTTTATTATTTTAATTTTCCAATTGCTTTTTACTGCATTATCATCATCATCATCATCATCATCATGTGATGAAGCTCACACACGCCACGGATGTCATCTAATACGCCATTTTGCAAAATGGCGCATGCAGGTGTTACCGAAAACTGTCGAAAGAAAGGAGGAGCAGCGTCGGCCAAACAAAAAGATGCGTATTTAGTTTATTGAAGCAAAAGTAGTGGAGATCGCGGGCAGCGGAAGTGACAATGCAACGCTGTGCGTGGATCCTCTGCTCTGCATTTTACTATTACAATAACTTTAACGGTACACTTACATACACACTTACACTAGCCATTAAATTTTAATTTGAAGTTATGTTGATGCGACGAGCTGGCCGCGTTTTAATTTCACAAAAAGCTTTTCCACTGCAATGTGGCAACGCCGGGAAGCGGTGAACGGCAGAGGTTGTATAAAGCTTGCTACTTTAAGGCTCTGTAACGATTATGCTGGTGAGTGAAAGGGAGAGGGTGGAAGGTAGAGGCTAAAATGTAGTGCTCATGGGTTTGTATGGGTGTGTGCTGCTGGTTTAATGCACGAATGCATTTTAACGGAAGCGAATTTTGCGAAATTTCGCGTAATGAAGTTACGTTAAAATACAGGGTGGCCGAACGTGTTCGATTCGCTGCTGGCAAAGAGATTTCTGCTGATTTTAGTGTGCTGCCAAAAGAATCACACTCGTCACAAAGGCAACGTTGCCCTGTTCACCAGGCGAGTGAGTGGGCGCAGGTGAGCGTGTGAGCGACCTGGTCTCGCGTGCGATAACGCTACAAACTGCATGAGCGCTCATCCGTGAGCGACGGGACGGGCGGCAGTTGAAAATCCGAGCGTGTTATTAAAATAATTATAAAAAACTCTTAGTGCAGATCATATGAATTTGAATAAATTGCATGCAAAATAAATGCAACAGAAGAGCATAAACTTATCGTCTCTGTATGCGTGTGTGTCTGTGTTGGGGTGTATTTGGTTCTGACCCAGAATAATGTATTCCAAGTTGGGTAATGCGTATGTTATGTTTCTGTTTGTATTGATTCTATGAAGTCTTACAAAGAAGCGAGAACATTGCCTTTACACGTTACTCACTTTACACGTTACTTACTTTACACGTTCTAAGAATAATCATTGTTACTGAAACAAAAATATTACATACATATTTCTTTGTCCCATTTCTTCATATTTGCCATTAAAATTTGGGCCAAATCTTTCTTTACCTGAATTTATCTAATCCACAAACCATGTTAGAGCGAAACCATCCGTGTTGTTGAGGAGGTCCTCTCTTAAATTCGCGAACCGTGTTAGAAAGAAAGCGCGTTATGTGGAAGTTACCTGAATTTTATTCCTATTCTTGCCAATACTTCTGAGAAGTTCTCTTTCTTCATTTGAGGTGAAAAGTGTACGAAAGTGTTTTTGCAATTTAAGAAGAAATTGAAGGCAGAAATTTTTGTATTTTTTTATTTTTTGTTTTAAATAACACTTTCATACTTTAAATAAGGTATCGTATTCAAAAGTGCGTGTATCATTTTTTATAAAGCTTATAAAGCGAGGTTATAACTTAGATTCATTTTCCTCTCCTTTCAAAAGTGTAATCTCGATACGAATCCGGTCTGTCGATTCTTTTCTAGGCTAAAAGTAAACGAAGATTTTGCTGGGATGTTTCTGTTAGCTTATGAGAATGTGTGTGTGTGTGTGTGTGTGTGTGTATGTACCTGCAACAAACAAGTTTGTGAATATAAATACATAATTACAATGCCAATATTGTTGTTGTGTGCGATGGTGATAATTTTATTTATTACATACTTCTTTCGTTACTACTGACGAATTCAAGTAAAATTATTTCAAGCAAAAAAAAAAACCAAAAATCTGAACAAATTAAATTTTCACTTTATTAATATTTTGTTGTAGGTTTTTTTCTGCGTATTTATTTTACATTGTTTTTTCTTTTCTCCTTTTTTCACTCGTAACGAGTTGATTATTTAAATTCATTTTTGCTGTAGTAATGAAAAATGAATCAACATTCATTCAATTGTCTTCGTTGGCAATTTATTACTATTTTTTAATTTGACCGCAACAACAACGACGACAACAACAACAACTGCCGGCTTGGACTGGACTGGGGCAGAAAAATCGGTTAATTACAACAATGTTACGCGTTGCTGAAAGGCATTCATTATGAATTGAACGATAAGGAAAAAAATAATTACACGACATACGACAATTGAAAAAATGCTTGCGTATGTACGATATGTATGTATGTGGTTGCGTGGAGAAATACGTGGAGCATGAGGCTCTCTTTCTCTCATTCTCTCACTCACTATATTGGCGAATAAGAAAAGATACGACAAAACTACTAACAAATCCTGGCAATAAAGCAAAACTGTTTAACTAAAAATAATAAATTAAAATTTCGTCCTCTGCACGACCTTTGAGAGAGTAATAAGAAGAATAAGAAGAAAAGCAGTAGAGACAAAAAGACAGAGAAAACAAGAATAATGTGTCATTCTCATGCTTTCTTTCTTCGTTTTATCTGTTTACTAAGCCAACAGTTTGAAAGAAATTCGAAAAATTTATTACCTTAAAAAAGTGCAGTTTTTGTGACCTCTTATGAAGACCGAGTGTTACACCGAAACATGTTACCAGATTTTCGTTTTCAGAAAAAGCAATTTGTTAAAATTGATAATATTTACGACGAGTAATAAATTGCGATAAGTTTGTAGAAACCGGAAAATTCAAAACGACACCATATTTACAGAATCTTTCAATTTTTACTAAGTTGTAAAATTACAAAAAAGTTTTGGAAATATCTAACTCTGAACAACTCTTAGATAATCTAAAGAAATTTGTAGAATTTCAGGGTGTTTAAAATGATATTTGAAGCTTGTGAGAAGATGAAAATTGAAAAATATGATGCCATCAAGATGGTTTTCAATCATACTGTGATGCTATCGCCCATAATTGATCTAGTTGGCCGATTTCCATGATGATTTCATGAGTACTAGACACATATGCTTGCTAGGTTAAACCTTAAAAAAAAATCGTAGTGGTCTAATTACGTGTTATTGATTATTATTGGCTGCGGTGAATTTGGTGGGACCTTCTTGTATATAAAACTGTTCTGAAATTGTAATCTTGTTATCTGTATCATTATTTAAATAAGATTATTTAAATCGACTTCCGAAATTCCTTTAATTCTTTTAAAATAATCGTATATAAAAAAATGTGTTTTCATCGAGAAATACGCCACAAATAGCGGATCGGGTTGGCAACACTGTTGCGTTCTTCTTCTTCACATTATTTACATGATGTGCAGTGTAAACAAGAAAAATTACAACAACATTAGCACAGCATTTGTCGCTGAAATAAATCAAGGGTTCCGAAACGAACAACGTGACAGATAACAAGTGTATGTAACACATGAAGAGAGCAGCTCCAGAAATAACAACAACAACAACAACAACAGCAACATCAACGATAATACCATTGAAAGATATCCCATAAATCCCGCCAGGAAATCCTTCAAGGAAGAAGGAACCTCGTCCCAAAAGTACAGCAATAAAAATGGTGGAAAATTAAATTCGAAAAAAATGCATACAAATCTTTGTTTTTCTATCTTTGCTGTGTTCTTATGTCCGCTCCCGAAACTTTTCTACTCTCGCTCTGTTTTCATGCTTCCTTCAAGCACGCCTTAATACACTCTTTTCCTCCCTCTCTCTTTCACTCGCTTCTCTTTTTCCAACTATACCATTTCGCGAATGCAAATTCAGGTTGTATTTTTGGCAAACATTTTTACGACTCCGCCATATTGTCTTCTTCGACACGCCACTTGAGCAATGTTGTCATAAAACTTATAGTAACTGCTTAAAATTCCTTTTTAGGGATTTTTATTTTCTGGAGTTTTCTTTATTTTCCATCGTTTCTCCTCCCTCTCCGACTGCCCGACTCACGGCATAGCAAGAGATAGCAATTACTTAACCCGTTTAAGCATCTCACTCGGAGTAACAAACAAATGACGCGCCGTGTTTATTCTGGTGGTTATGTTTGCTGTTGTTGTAGCTGTTGCTGTTGTCGGAAGAGTTAAGGCAATAAAAGCAGTTAAAATGCAATACTTGCCGGGAAAATCGAAGAAATTTATTAGTTTAGATCGACTTCAATTTCAACGATGATGACTTTTATGAGCAACGGAACGAAACTTAAATTTTATTGCGGCAAATTACGTTGCCTCAAGCAGCGGCAAGACAGAAGCTGGTGGGATTGATCCCGCTTTCAATCACGTAACTCTCGTCATGCACAATACAATCATTCATTCGTTACACGTAGCCAATGTTGATTCATGTAAATAGCTTTTATGCCATCATAAATTTCAATCAATTCTTTAAGAGAATTTAAGTTTCTCTCGCCGTCGAAATGGCTCGTGTACTTCTAGAATCAACAGACCCACTTTATTGAACTCTCAAATAACGATAATTGAACCCCTTTTTCACTATCACGATTTTTAAATTTTCTTCCCTTTTTGTGCCACTTGGTGGAACCACTGCAGCACTGAAATCCCGCCTAAATACGAGTACAGCTTTTTTGCGATTCTGCCCCGCCTTATAACAAACGTTGCCAGATTGAATGACGGCTCTGCGTAGCACAAGAAGTTAATTACTTTAAATTAACGTAAATGCAGCTGCTCATTAACGAACAACTCCTGGCCCTCTCAATTTACTCTTTCTGCCGCGCTCTTTACCTCTTCTGGTGGCTTAATACATTAATGCAAAAAGCATTGCATAATTTTTAGAGAAAGACAGATGGAAAGAGAAGGAAGGCAGAGACAACGCAACTTTGAATTTACGCAAGCAGCAACTAATTAATATACAAGCAACAAGAACCTGCAAAAAAATACCCAAAACGAAAAAAAATATCCAAAAATATCCAGGATTACTCGGTTTCGTTAGTACAGAGGAAGACCGCGGGAAAGAATATTTTCAAAGAAATTCGATACAGTAGCAAAAGCTTTTAGAGGCAAGAAAAAAAGGAGAAGAATACACAGAGCGCTACAAACGGTAAACGGAAACTTGTAAAAATTAAATTAAACTCAAAATGCATGGCAACCCTTGAGGTTGTTTCGGTGCCTCGATAGGAGGCGCGGTTAGAGGGAAGTAAGCGGGACTTTCAATGACTTCGAGGTAATTGCATACTGCAGTACGACGCTCTTCATTCATCAACGTGTTCAACATGCCACGGAAACGGAAGTTCATTACGCGAGCGAAGTATGTAAAAAATATCTGCTTTTAGCGCGAAGAATAATGCGACGAACCAGCATACGGATGGTGTTTTGAAGGACGAAGAATGGAGGCGAGTGAAAGAATTATGCTTTACTGCAGAAAGTAAACAGAAATCGAATCTTTTCAGGAATGAAAAATTCATCACAATCAGAAAAAAACACACTAAAAGTTAGAAGGAGAAATTTATTCCTTCAATAAACGAAGTTCTCGTCACCTCAATTACAATAAAGGAATTTTTATTACATCAAAACGTTTTCATCTACTCGTAACTCCCCATCAGCAAACTTTTCAACATACTTGGCAACCCTGCTCTTTAAAAGGCTCCTAAAAGCAAGCTTCAGTAATTCGAACGCTGCGGCATGGGTCGGTTAATGTAAAAGGAGAAGCTTTTTAATTGAACTTATTTTATTACCCACAACTTATTTATTATTTTTTTCCTTTTCGTTCCATTCTGCTCTTTGCAGCTTAACGTAATCCGCGTGTCTGCCTGATGGACGGACAAAGGTGACGCCGCCGCCGCCGCCGACGCATCATATTTTATCGTCAGGCAACGCAACAAAAGCATGAAATTCAATACAACAAAAGGAAAAAGCTAAAGAAAAGAAATGCAAAAATTTACGAGAGACAAGATTTTTCATGATTTTCATTTTCGTTTTTATTTAAATAAATTGCATTCCACGCGCCACGCAATAAAAAACAAAATACGTCTATAATCGAAGCAACGCAGCAGCCATGAATGGATGACGGTTTGAACGAAAGCAAGCAGGAATGAGTGCAGGCAAGTAATAAGGAAACAATAATTTGCACAGGATACGAAAATCCTTTTCTTCTGCTTCAGCTTATTTTCACTAACAGCTTTTTTATACTTTGCAGAAAGCATTGTTGGGTTGGTTTCGTCCGCCTGCGATCGATTTGAGGGAGCAGGAAATTTTTACGCGCCAACGCCGGCCGCTTGAATAGAATCAGATTTTCATGTTTATTTTACGGCCCAGAAGAAGAATGGTGTATGCCAGAAGGTGGCAACGCAGTCGAGAGGATGTGTTGGTTTGTGACCGAAATCCGGCGAACCTGATTTTTTAAAGATACGTCCTTATCTGGCACAGGCACATGCGACATGGTGATATGGGCACATGCCCATTAAAACCGGAAACGGAAACTGTTTGTCGTTATTGGAGCAACAAAATAAAAATTAAAATTAACGAGTGCAGAAAATGATGTTGCGCAGCAAACTGAAAGGCTGAAGAGAATCGTAAAAAAGTGGCGGAACGAATTGATAAATTGGATGATGACATGTTCCGAAAAAAAGAAAAAAAAATCGGGCATAAGAAATAGAAATAGAGAATGAAACGGAGACACAAAAATGAGGAAAAATATTGCAGAATTTAATGGGCATAAAAAACGTCTACGCTCATCAGAGAAAAAGATAAGATTCCGATTTAATATAATAAAAAAGTACTGAATGCACGAGGAAAGGACCCAACGAACCTCGTGCAACCTCTTCCTACATTTTAGATTACTTTCATCATCTTTTGAAAAATCATGGCAAGGTTAGGAAAATAAAATGTTCCGCGCTGGAAAATAGTGAAGGATAAAATACGTTGGATCCAAAATTTTACTAGTCTCATTCTTAGCACTAATACAGTATCTGAGAATGTAGATAGATAGAATTTGCAGCCAGACCGTTTTTAATACGCAATATGACGTATCCGTGTCCAAAATTACGGATGGAATATTAGATTTCAAAAAAAAAGGGAACTTTTGAGGTTGGAAATGCGGTCATCAGAGCTATTAGGGACGATTTATCCGAGAAGAGAGAAGCTAAAGAAAATTGTTGCCAAATTGTTTTACCTCAAATCCGACAAATTGTATTGAAAAATATACGGAGAGTAAGCTCTCTTCAAAGACGAGAGAATGGAATACAAAATGCAAAAACAAATAGCCGACTGGCTGTCGCTGCTCTATTGTACTTTGCTGAGCAGCGAGAGAGAGAGATGCTGCCGCTGCAACTGCTGGATTGTGTTTACGCTGTAAGGAAGCATTTTCCGATGTCATGGCTTCTGTTTGTTTTGTTTTTTGATGCCTATATTTCATTATGTCCGCGACTTCCCAAACGCGTGAAATATTTTTTGGTAGTCATTGTGAGCGCATTGCTTCATTGAAACTCGACACTCGCATAATGTACATACTTTATGCTATTTTCGGTAACGTGTGGTTCCAGAATTTCAATTTAAATACGGCGTAGGATCAAATAAATAAAGGCCTGCAAAAGAATGTTATCGAATTCAATTTGACAAATTTAACAATGCAGCTCAAAAACAACTTAACTGCCAATCTACAATTTTTACGTCGTACTTCTATTCCTTACCTCCCTCCCCCTCCCTCCGCTGCTTGCACCACTAATCCGTGGAGCAATCAGTGCAATAAATTGTTTTGTTACATTTTCTTTCTTTTTTATAGCTTTCGTATTTATTTATTTCATTTTTAACTCCTTTTGCCGTACACTCGATTTTACTACCACTAACTTCGATTTACAATAAAACCCTCCCACCCCTTCCCATTTGTCGCCCCTTCTCGCACGCGAGACACAACAACACTCGGCGGCACGCGTCACCGATGCGGAATTTTCGCATTAAAAACGCATAAAATGTTCGTTTGAATTGAACACAACGAAATTGGCAACACGTTCGTCGACGAACGAAGTCAGTCAATCAATTAAAGAAATGCAACTGAATGGCGTCACGTGATTGACAGAAAACATTTAATAGTGAAAATAAAATATTTCGAATATGTTGCTAACATCTGCTGTATTCTCGCCCAAGATACTGTTATGGACGAGAGGAGAAGAGACTCTTTTTTGAGAGGCGAAGATGGAAAATGTTATAGTATTATAAAAGTAGTTTTAACATTCTAACATTGTGTACCGTATAAACTTTGGTATTACGTTCTGATAGAAGAAGAAGCTTTTTTTATAATAGTTTTATCAAAAACCTATATAATCTTTATGTCAGCTGCCGAATTTATTTCTTTTAGATCAGCCCATACAACATGCAACATACCCATACCAATGTCAAATTCCTGTCATGTTAAATCTTTCACGTAAAATTTGTTAATTGGAAAGACTTCCTATTCAAAGTTCGAAGTCAGAATGTTCTAAGAGCTGAGGTTTTCGAGAAAATTTAAAATTACAAGCAGAGAACTGACACCTCTTCCTCAGATGTAAATGTACATAGGTACCATCTCTAAAAACAGTCTGCTATTAAAAGATTATGTTTCGTAATATCTAATTTTTTTAGAAAAACCATAGAGCTTTTCGATGCTTAACATTTTATCGAGAATTAATAGAGGCATTTTGTATTTGGATTATAAATGGTTAGTTTTACCGTGATTTTAAGGACCGTGATTTTAGGGATTTTAATACCAAACACCTTTTCTCAAATTTTTAAGTTTAACACTAAATTTCTAAGCATTTTCTGTTCAGGCTGTGTGCCATTTCGGAACAAAAAGATCATGTTCTTAGGGCACATTTTCTTCGAAAGACTGTTTAAAACTTCTTGGATTTCGTTAGTATTACAGAGATATAATTAATATAATTGTATTAGTACAATTAGTACGAGTATAATTAATAAAATTGCTTAAAACCTGTTTCCGAAGAATATTCTAAAGCCAAGAGACGTGGTTTTTTTGCATCAGATCGTAACTGCTGATGAGAAATGGATTAATTACGGCAGTCCGAAGCATAAGAAATCATCTGGTAAGTAAATATTCAAGGATGAAAGATTATTAAGAATTTTATCTAACCCATTAGTACTGAAAAATCTCTTTGCGATATTAATCCTCAGATAATTTAAAAATAATGATCTAAATTTGCAACTTTTCTTTTGTGATTTATTCGTTTTCACACAATTTTTATATTATAATGTGCAGTCTTTCGACAGGAGGCCTATGAGCGTGCCTACTCCAACAATTCCAGCCCAACCTTCTTAGTTCAGCCTTCCCCACATCACGCAAACTTATTGTGCTCAACAAATATTGACGTCGATGTGCATGAAACAGTCAAGACCGCAAATAGGGCTTAAGGCTTAAGGCCTTTTCGTTTACCGCAACGTAATGCAACATTGTCGTTGTAGTTGTTGGTTTTGTTCTTATGTGGCTAATGATGAATATACGCTAAGTTTACGCCATTCATACGCAAGACAAAAGGTACACAGTCGTCACTGTGGAAAGGAACTCATAGCCGCTACGAAACCGATAAATGACCAGAAGAGTGCTTGGAAGGGGAAGAGAGGAGAAGGCGAGGGCGAGGGAGTGAGACTGTTAACCGCAAACAAAGCAACAGAGTCGAACATATCGAAATAGATTACGCGCCACAGGACAAACATCCTGAACACGTAGCAGCGATGTGCGTGCGCTTTAGTATGAAGCACATACGCAGGCACATGCACACACGGGGGGACAGACACGGTCCGGGGATCAACACGTTCGATGGTTAACATTATTTACTTTTGCAGTAATTGTTCATACAATGAAATAATAGTACAATCGTTAGTAGTTTCCAAAGCGCCTTGAGACTTGCTGGCGACGAAGGAAATATTGTTCCCGTTTTGTGGAATCGGTTTGCAATTCATTCATTGAACTTTTACAACCGAGAAACTAATTCCATTCTTGAATCTTCCTCTAAAGAGACAAGGGTTGAAACCTAAAAACTCACTATGAATAAAAAAAAAATTTATTTTACTTACATACAAAAAAAATGATAGGCATAAGTTTGTTGAATAAAAAATTAAGTCATAAAAAAGTGTAATAAAATGTAACATTATTCATAAGAAAATTTTTAATGGGACGGTTAATTTACATGCATTTTTTTATAGGCGGCTATAAAAGTCACGCCCCGTGGATTTTGTTGAGACGCAAATGAAAAAGGCTTCTCTGGAAGGCCGTCCATAATCGTTTACGAGTTATCAACTGCTTCAGAGAATATTATGAATTTCTTTTATTTACTTTTCATTTAATTTTTATTGACGCTTTGGACATAAAAGTGTTAAGCCGGGTATTTCTGATATACGATTACTCTATGACAATTAACCCATACCAACCCGAGTATTCCTTTCTACTTAAAGACACGCCTCAACCCAATTCTGTGGATAATCAAAGGGCGCGTCAACTGAGACGCATCCCTTCTCTTGTACTCTCTTATCAGTTTTACGCCGCCCCCCCCCCCCCTTCCCTCCCCGCAGCACAACCCTGGCCGTTGAGTCTGCTGATTTTATGTCTGCATAAATTATGAAAATGTTTTATAATTTTTTGGTAATAAATTTTGCACAAATAAAACTTCGTTTTATTGCTGCTAGCATCTTGATTATCGTTAACCCTTTGCGCTATTTGAATTTGCCTCTGGTCGCCGATGCATCAGCCAGGCCTTGAGCCCGTTTGCTTTTGTGATGGATTAAAACGAGCTCGTTAAAATGTTGTAAAACTTATGATGTCCTGTCGCTTGCTGGTGTTTGTTTATAATTTTCCATGGATAATTAATTCTGTTACTCTGCAAAATGTATCATCATCAGAAATATTTTAATTGCTCAACAACGATAAACGGTTGCCCGCTTTATTCGATTTCCTCGTTTTTTCTCTGTGCTCTCTTTTCTGTCTCTTTATCGAAACGCAACGGACTTAAAAAGTATTCCCCGAATTTTCTTCTCGATTTTAGCTTTTCATTGCGCAAATTGTATTAGAAAAAGTTTTTAAATTAAAATTTGCTACTTGTTATACTTTCGTGACAGAGAATGAGAAAAGAATCTAAATAGAATTCGTTTTTATGACGGATGCTGACATTTTTTATGGTGAAGAGTTCTATGGTTCAAAATTCTTATCTTATCAACAACTAACTTTATTTTATGTATTCCTGCATTGCATTGCATTCATTAAATTGCCTCGAATGCCAACCACAGCGGACCGTTTTTTATGCTAGCATCCTCGCCCCCTCCTGGCCCCTCCTGGCCCCTCCCCACGGACGCTGCCAACATGCAGGCAGCGTTCAAGCCAACAGCTGAGCCACACTTGGCCAATTTCATTTTTCAAGTATTGTACAACTCATCAAAGTTTTATGATTTTTTAACTCCGTTTTACAGTTAGCTTGCTCCGCCTTCGACTTCGCCTCTGCCGCCTGCTCGACGTGCACAAACGTGCACAGCAGCCTGGACGAAAACCGACCGACAGACAGACGGACAGTGTGTCCAGCGACCATGGAGCAGCAGAATTAGCGTCGGGCAATGGCCTTAGTCTTCAGGTCTTTAGATTCGCAGTTAAATTTTTTGTGCTGCTGCTGCTGCTGCTTTCTTCGCATAAAAAGCTCAAAATATTATTACATTACATTACATTTCTTGACGTTAGGTTAGGTTACATTACATGGCGCAGTTTTCCTCTTCCGTCCCATTCGAGGTTCTGCTACAAAAGTTTTACAACTTTTACAATCATTCCGGGCGTCGTTCGTGTTATTTTCAATTTAATTACCGAGAGCAGCCGGTGCCATTTTATTGAAAAGCTCCGGAAAAGGGTTAAATCCATTCGGTGACCTCTTTCGAACAGAGTAAGGCGGAGGGGAGCCAGGGGCAGCAGAGGTATTGAAGAAAACTCTATAAAACTTCATTCTGTGAAGAATAAATGGATGTTTTAATTTAAATCGAGAACATTTTCTAAAAGCGACTTTCTTAAATTCGAACACATTCTTTTCTATCATCAGAAAGTATTATTATTATTATAGAATAAACGAAGTGTTCCTCTCACGCTTTCTTTTCCTTTCCTTTCCTTTCATTGTACTTTAATTGTTATTGCGGTCATAAAAATCGTCATTTAAAGCTTTCGAGAGTGGATTTCAAGCTTTCAATTTTCTTATTCCAAGACCTTCGCAGCTTTAGCCGAAAACTATTCCTTCCATGCTGCAATAGCATGACTTTGATTTGCATATTAAAAGGATGCACCATCGTCAGGTCCGCTGCATTGAAACTCTCCAGAAGAAGCAAAATTAAGAAATTTTTCTATATTCCTCTGAAGACTTCCGCCGCAGGACGCGCCGCGTCGCAAACTGTTGCTCGACCTGCAGCAGAAAAACGCAAAAGAAAAAGCATCAGCTCTAAAAAGATTCACCGAGGGTTGGACAACACAGCGTCCAAATTCCATTCCATTTGAAGCACCTTCTGGCCGTGCACTGCCAGAACGACTGCGATGACATTTAGCAGCTGTCGCCAGCGCTGCCGCCATGTCTTCTTGGCTAATTACAGAGCGCGCTCAATGCGTAAAAAATGCAACAAAAAGCGACGACGCGACGTGGCACACAAAGGCAAACACGGAGCATAATGACAGCGTTGCCAACTGTGAAGTCCCCAAGAAGCAAAAGAAGAAGCAGAAGCACGTTTTACTTTAGCGCAAGCAGACAAGCTTAACTTCTTTACGGCCAGCACTTCCTTTCATGGCCAGCAGTTTTCTCACGTTCGTCCCACCCTCTCTCCGGTGTCAACGCTTTGCATTGTCTCGCATTGGATAAGGCTACTCTTGTGCCATCTCTGCAATGCACAGCAACATCAAAAAACAGCATCACCATCAACAGAAACAACAACAACAACAACAAGAATAATGTTAGCAGCATCGAGAGAAAAAGCAGCAAAAAGATTTTTAATTAAAACCAAATTTTTGTTTGTTACAACGAAAGCACGCAAATTGTATTTTATGTTATAATTATAAAAGCCATTGGCAACACTGAAGCGACACTGTAAGACACATACAATCAGCGCCAGTCCAGGATCGAGCCAGTTTGGTAGAAAGTTTTACCTGCGCTGTAAGTTTACATTGGTTGTGGTTGTCTTCGTTGTTGTTGTTGTTGTTGCTGTTGTTAACAATCGGACTAATTTAATTGTTCAATTAGTTAGTGCAGGTAGTCTCTGTCTTTAATTATTGCCCACTTTTTCTACCATGAAATGTTTAAGAAATTGTGGTTCATTTGAGTTCACAAAATGAAAACGGAAACCGTATTTTTAGGGTTTTTTTTTCATTTAGTTTTGTGGAAAGAACGGAATAATTTAAATTGAGGAGAGAGTTTTTTAAATGCTAACCCTTAAGTCGATCTATATCTAAAGTGTCCTCAAACGGTTGCGTTTAGACCATTTAGACTTTGGTTTTAAAAACCAATGTAAAGTTTTCTTTTCCATACTTATAAAAACGGAAATGAAGGCTTGGCGAATTCTCTTATAGACGAAGCCTTTTTCCACACCATTTGAGTCGAATAATCTTCTTCCGCGCTTATTTATTGCTGATCATTAAGATTGATTTAATCCCAAACCATTAAAAAATTCTATATGAAATAACTCTGCACTCCAATTTTTTCTAGCTAGATCTGACATTTTGGAGACGGTCTGTTACAATCTGTTGACAAACGTGGTCGAATTACTTTACAATACAAAAATTTGGAGAGATAAAAATATTTGGAGAGATAAAATTTTGGAGAGATATTATTTAATGGCAGGGTTAGCATTCGACAGGAATTTTTGGACCTTGTATGTAGTCTACGTCGAAAACTGTAGAGTACTTTTCTACATGTCGAAAACCTCAACCTTGTCGAAAACCTCAACCTTGTCGAAAACTCCTAAGCATTCAAGAACTTAAAGAATGACTCATTCAAATATCGTTTTTTAGTCGCGTGAAGTATAGAATCTATCGAGAGACACGTTCTCCAGCTTGTTTATACCCGAAATGCGCGAGCCAAAGTTTAAATAATAACAGAAAGAAGAGAAAGTGATAAGATACACGAATATATACATCTTCTCTCTTTCTTTTGTTTCTTCTAATACATTTTTACTTGCGCGAGAGCGAGAGCGAATTTAAATTTAAATTAAATTTTTTATCGAAAAATCTTAGTAGCGTTCATTTATTCTTATTGTAATTAATAAAGGTAAATTTTTAAGAGTTTTTCGACAATTTTGTGTAATCTTGATTTGGTAGTATTCGACATGTCAAAAATGTCGAAAACTCGACAAAGTATTCGACATGACAACCCAGTTTATAAGACATATTGTAGTTGAGAGATTTTATAGCGACTATTAATGGTTAAGAAATTCTCATGAAACAATTTTTAATACATAATAATTTTAAAATATATGATATTTTCTTATATGGTAAACAACAATAAACTAACTTTCTCATAGTCCCGGAAAAGGAAAGCGGCCGAACTCATAAACATTCATGCGGTCATGTTGGTTTCAATGAAGTTTGGACTGGTACCATTAAAAGTAATTTTAGAGCGAAAATTAAAATTAATATGCACGAAATTAAACAATCGCAAAAGCAAATATGTATGGAAAATACGCCGGTCATTGCAATAGTAAGCCTTGACCGCCAGAGTCAGCCGTAAAAATGAACACCTTTCATGTCAATAAAACTCGAAAATAAAGGGCTCGAACGACCGTAAGCATCGCAAATGGACATGTTTCGGTGCAACTAATGGTTGGTAGTTAAAAGAGGGAAAAAGTGGGAGTGGTAGTGTGGGCGTGCTGGTCGGAGATAAAGGAGGAAGGAGTTCGCAAATTAGTTTTAATAACGAGCTGCAAAAACAATCGTCAGCAGCAAGAAGAACATAAAAACAATTTTAATAAAAATACAAACTGATAGAACAGTGAAAATAAATACGATACAATGACATAAAAGCACAACACATTTCAACTGTTGTGCGAAAAGTAAATAAACTTATTTGCATCTGAAAAGCAGCCATGACGATATAAAATGGAAAATCAACATTGGCAGCACTGGAAGCACTGTGGCAGCACATTACCGGAAATAATTGACACCTTGTGAATGCGTGCAGAGACCGAAGACCGAAGACCGAATGGTCCGGATGCCGAGACATGCAAAAACTATCTACAAACACAGCACCAACGGGCCGGGGCTACTTCAAAGATACAGAGACGAAGACAGAGCAGCCAAGAAGTGTTTTGCTAAAGACGACAGCAATAATAATGAATGTTCTGTTGTTGGTATTGTTGTTGTTGTTGTTGTTATTGTGCTGTTGGGAAGCGTGCAGGACATGTCGTAAGTATCTGTAAATAAATGACATGACACAATCTTGGCCAAACGAGAGCAGACCAAAATTACTTAAGTAAAACGCTATGAAAACGCAAACGAAGAATAGAACGCCAGCAGACATCTCTACTTCTACGGCACTTCTGAGGCAATAAGACACTGACGACGATCTTGAGGAGTGGAGAATCCAGGGGAGAATTCTCTGCCACTGCAGAGAACATTACATGAAGAAATCCTTCAGCTGATGAAGTTGTCATGCTTCAGAATATTTGGATTTTGCAATAATAAAATTTATGGTTTTTTGTGGAATTTCGGAATAATATTCACAGTATGTATTGTTATGTATGAATGTGTATGTGTATATACGAGCGCGAGTGTGCGTTTGTTTGAGGATTCATAAGTGACCCTCTCGCCACATTCCGCAAATGATTGACGATGTTTCTTGATAGAATTGAATTGTCAAAATGAGTTTGTTTAATTGAAAAAGACACTCGGTGTCGTTTTATTACCTCAACATGCCCTGCCGTGTGTCATTCGTTCAGTTCTGCATTGACAAGGCGAAAATTTATTGATGGAAAGCAAAGTAAGGCAAAGCGAGAAGAGCAAAAGCCACTTTTTATGATCATTTCGAACTATCGACGATATGCTACAACAGCAACAGCAACGAGAACAACAACAACAACAACAACAACAACAACAACAACACCAACAGATGATATGTGGAAGCTGTGAAATACCAAAGAGAGAAAAGAAATCATGTCATTTAGGAATTTTTCACCATCATTCATTTTATAGCTTTTACGTTTTTCGTTTATGAAATCATTGAAAGGTTTCATTTTGCTTTTGTGCGTGACCGTCGAAATTATGACGTATGTATATGGTGTGTCTTCTCTTAAAGAGCAACAACTATTTTTATCTAACATTTTCTTATCGTTGTTTCAGAATCAACGATTTCCCCGAACAATATCTTTTTAATAACAGAAAAACAAAACGTTTTGAATAAATTTCGTTATTATGCTCGTATTTACATTCTAGTTAAATTTTCGCCTAGTTGGCAACATTGTTTCCGTCAAGCGTGTAAGCATACAACAGTGTTGGCACATTGTATGCATTTACCACACAATGGCGTTCAAACTTTTGAAGTTAAAATTTCGGAAATTCTCTCCAATATCTCGCCTCTCTCCTACACTCTCCCGCTCTTTGCGCGGGAATTGTGCTTTATGCTTGAATTGTTCATGTGTTAATGCTTTTGTTGGTTGTTGTTGTTGTTGTTGTTGTTGTTGTTGCTATACTTGCTTGTGTATTTGTGGTTTGTGGCAGAACTTTTTACACCGAACGAATGCTGCCCATAATTGGCTTTACAAATTTGTAAAAGTACACAAAATGTAATACTTTTAATCGGGAGGTCAAAGGCCATGGCAGAAGCCTGAAGTAGTTGCTTTTGCAAAGGGTTAATTTTTGTTTAATGCTCCTCGTCTGAGTTATACGTTATAACAAGTAATTTACAAAATGTGCTTTTCAAAAATTAATAATAAGAAATTTCGAATTTTATCAATTTTCAGTTTCAGCTCTTCAAAAGCGCATTTGTCACTTTGATTTGTCAAGCGTGTTCAGTACTCAGACCGCAGGGTGGTCGGTCGAGCAGCAGTGCACCCTTCTCCTAAGCCAATTAGACAGTTGGCAACCCAAGAAGGGTTCATTTACAATACACTTGCCGAACCATTATTTGTCTCATACAAATCGTTGTTTATTTTCATAGCTAATTGCTGCAAAAATTTAGAAGCTTCCCGAACAAAAAAACAACAAAAAACAAAATAAAAAAGAAAAAACAGTATTCTAAAACATTGCCAACGAGATTGTAAAGAGGTTTTCTCTTCGGTTGCACAAATATTTTTGTTTTCTTTATGTTTTTAAGCAAAATAGAGGACTAAGAAAATGAACACATTACGAAAAATACTTATTATTGTTGTTATTATTATTTTTCTGCTCAAACCCCTCCTCATTCTTGCCATCCCTCAATTCTGACGATATGCAAGTATGTAGTCTCTCATTCTCAGTTGCAGTAAAGCAACAACAACAACAATGACAACAATGACAAAGCCATGACGAAAAGAATAAACAATTTATCCATTGAAGTGGTAACGCTTTTGCAGCGTTCGGTGCTCGAGTACCGCGGCACTTGTTCCGTGATGAGTTTTTATTATTGTTAAGAATAAAAGGCGCTAAAGTCGGCTTAAGTCGGAGCACCAGCCTTGTTCATAACTCGTTTTTGTTTGTTCTTCCCATCGCTCGACACCCGGGCGTACAACGCCCCAAGCCGTAACTCATAAGGATTTAACTACATTCAGTGAATTCTTTTTGCTTCATTCTCTCGGGGTAGATGATTTTATTTGTCTAATTTGGCTAAAAGCTCATTTCATGCAAAATCAATCGTATCGATTTAAATCAGTGGCGTCTTTTACGACGGCGGCAATAAAAACTAAACTTAACTTGAGTTAATGGCTTCTGGCACACATCATAGTTAAATCTAACTAAATGCTTTTATTTAAATTTTATGACTTACAACGAGTCGAGTTGGTTGAAGCCAGACACATGCAGGAACATTCAAATTTTTACGATGTCGCATCTTCGTTACGTGTTCGGCACAACAACGGCACGCACGCACAGAGAGAAAGAGGGAGAGAGAGAGAGAGAGAGAGAGTGATAACAGGAGAAGGCTAGACGTGAAACTAGTTGGTATTAATTGCAACAAAAACAACTCTAACATTAAAAGCAACAACGAAAGCATTTGTAAAAATAATTACCCTGCAAAATTTCATCAGCGAAGGAGCAGCCTTTCCTCAACAATTCCTCGTTGGCAACACTGAAAATATTTAACCTAACAGCAACAACAACAACGAGAAACTTTGAAAGAGTTGGATGAAAGAGTTACAATGAACAATTCGCACAGTGGACTAATTGAGGTTTTTCAACACAAAACCAACAAGGATAAAAATAAAAATAAAAATTGTTATATCTACGATATAACGAACAACACTCACTGTACATTCATTTGTTACATAGGACCATCTCTCTATCTCATGAGAAGAGGATGGGACCTTCTAAAAGAGTTAGAAAAAAGGACATAATCTGTGGATAGTATTTTTATACAGTCTATATATACGATAGAGATATATGGCAAAATTTTTAGCAAAACTTTCTGTATAAAAATTTCTACTTTCTTCCGACCATAATAAAGTAGAGTTTGGCCCACGCCTGGTATTGGGCCACGTTTGCAGCCCTTCAAGTTTGTATCTCCTAAACTTCATATAGAGATCTTTCTAAAATATTGCTATAAACCTTTATAATGCTGGATGACTTCTTTGACAATAATACTTAAAAATTTTTTTTCTGAGGATCACAATATGGCCCTATTTCTGTATGCAAGAAAGATCTCTCATAGACATAGAGATCTATGCCGAAGAAACAACTCTCAAGTATTTCCAATTGGCCCATCGTGTAGAAGAGACTACTCAGGTATTAATGGGCCAACCTGTTCGTGTATCTACCCTTTCCTTTCCCTGTTCTCTACCCGAAAACCACCTCTGCCGACAACACATACCGTCCCAACGTCGTCCCAACCAAGCAACCACGTTGACGTACCACGTTAGCAGAAACCAATTTAAATCTAAATTTTAATGTTTTTTCCATTCGCTTTGAACGTCACTTACAACTGTCATGGCGTCGCTTGATTGTGCACTGCTGACATCCGGATCCGTTTCGTTGCTGATAAACGTTTACGACGACAACACCGACGAGCGAGTGCAATAAAAACGCACTCGAAACTATAAAAATTGTGCAAATTCAAATATTCCATCATAATGGATGAGACCGACCGACCGACCGATCTGGGTGAAGGAAGAAGGAAGGATGAGGCCAGGCAGCACAGTTTTTGCGATACGGGCGTACAAGGTTTGACAATTTGGTGCCTGTGAAACACACACACACACACACATACACACACATACACACACTGACTAACTGAAGAACCCAGAAGTGGGTGGGTTCGGGGCAATGGGTAATGGGGGCGCCTGCCGGGTGGCAGTGACGGTAACGGATGCAGTCATAAAATTGAGTAAGATGTGTGAAATGTGTATTGTTGTTATTGACATTGTTGTTGTTGTTGTGGTTGTTGTTGTTGCTGTTGCTATAATAATTTTAATGTTTTGTTTGCAGTTTTTATGGATTTGTATTTTATCATTCGTTGTAATTGCATTCGATATCTGCCGTTGCTGCTGCTGCCGCTGCCAGCGCTACTGCCGCTGCTACTGCCTGCGCTTCAGTCAACTTGAGTGTCAAAATGCAATAACAATAAAAACATACTTCTCAATGGCTTTTTAAGAGTGTAAATGTAAGTGTATGCGTGTGTATGTCAATGCGTATCCTTCTGCCAGGATGGAATTTAATTAAATAAAGAACAATAAAATAAATTGAGATTTCGAAATTTAATAGATTCTGATACAAATTTAAGAAATTTGTAGTGAGATAAATTGAAATAAAATGAGATGAAATGAAATGAAGTCTTTTCATAAACAAATTGTTCATGGTAGACCACGCCGAACACTACAATTCTGTGGTTTAAAACCAACATCTTCTCTGAAAATGGCCGGCTTCTGATCTTCTGCATCTTCCTTCAACCTTTTGCAATATGATCGACATTATTATAAAGCTAAAAAGTAGAAATCTTTCATTCTTCTTCGAAACTCTTAAAGACTTCTTGAGCAAAAAAAAACCTTCCTTTCTTCATAAACAAGAAATACTTCGACATGATTGTGCTTTTAGAAGATGTCAAAATATTTCCGGTTGACTTGTCAACGCCGCGCAGGAAGGACTTGACACTCTCTAGCTCTCTTCTTCTCGCCATCCCCCCACACGCCTCGCAACCGTCATACAGCCGCCCCCTGCAGTCTCATTACATCGAAACCGATGTACCTACAGAGAAACAGTATGAAAACAGCTTCCGAGCTTCTTCAGCTTCCTGGTGATGGCACGACGCTTAGATACGGCCGCTTACTTGTTCGTGCTCACTTTCTAATTATTGCAAATTCCTTTTTATAGATATTTTTATTACCGCTATGCTTGTCACTCAACTTTAGCGAAAATCAAACAATGGCTGTCGTCCTTGCCATCGAGCGGCAACCGCGGGCGGAGCACGAAGAAGAAGTAGCAATTACAATAACATAGAATTATCACCTTCTTCGGCCAAAATAAAAATAATCTTACTTATTCTCAAAGCCAGCTTGCCGCAGACACGCCTCCGCCCTCAACCAGCCCCCGCCCCCGCGCGGACTGCTGTGCAACGTTGCAAAGTATCAGAGTTCATTTCCTCATTAAGCATAAGATCTTGAAGATTTCCACTCAACAGAACAACGCACACAACAACAACAACAACCCCAATAGCCATAACAATAACGACAACAACAACAACAGCGACGACAACAACAACGACTGATAAACAAAGCCATCAACAACGTGAATAATAGTAACAGAGGAAATGAAAAGGAATTAATTTTTCTTACTTTTATTTCGCATTCTTTTTGTTCTCGTTGCTGCTTTTGTTGTTGTTATTGTTGTTGTTGTAAGTAGGTATTTTTATATTCGGGTAAAATTCGTCCCTCTGCAAAAATGTATGGATTTCCAACAACAACACCATGAACGAGAGCCGGATAAGCGCAACTAACGACTGCAAATATCCGCAATCAAGTGGCCGGCAGAAGAGGAAGAAGATGATGACCAGGAAGAAGAAGAAGAAGAAGAAGCGGCAGCGTACATTCAAGCGTCCAGACAGCAATATGGCCGAGCAGCACCTTCCGTGCGACGAGCTGTCAAGCGCAAGTGAGTGAAAGAAGCGCGGCCGACCATCCGAAGGAGAGAGCAGATTGTGGGCGGAGGGGGCGGAAGTCGCGGGCACAAGTCAAATGCACAGGCAACACTTACTTTAATGAAAAATTCTAATTTACCAATAATGCCGGAAATGAGATAGTTGCGGCCCGGCGAAGGAGGAGACGAGGCCTGGCGTGGGTGGACCGACGCGACGAGGCGAGGGATTAGCGCACGCAAATTGTTGGGGATGCATAGATACATTCGCAAAGATAAAAATCTGCTAACAGCCATTTCTTCGGTAGTGCCCATTTCGGGGCCCATTTTCACTTCGCAACATGGCATAACTTCTCAAGTGATGAATAAATCCATTACAACAACAACAATTAAAAGTCCTGTCTCTTCATACCGTGAAGTGAAGACAGAAGTCGGTCGTTCAAGACGATCTGTCTGGCAGTCAGTCGACCGCTTTGCCCCGTCGTCCCTCGGTCAGGCCACTCAGTCCAGTCAGCCCGCAACCAATCAAGCATTCAACCATTCAAAGCAATGAGGTCGAAAACTCATCAAGCTGACTATTCCGCGCCACAGCGTCGAGTGCGCTTCCCCCGCTTCCGCTTGAATGACAGCGTACTTGTATCTAAGCATCTGTGAGTATGCTGCTGAGTGCTGTCGGCCGCATCAACCAGATACACCCGCTGAAAGAAAATGTCCCAGAAAGACAAAAAAACAGAACGAAGTTCGTCAACGATGTGATTTCTTCAGATTTTCTTTGGGCGAAAAAACAAAGAATCTGCTGGCGTATCTTTGAGATGCTACAGCAAGTTAATTAAAACATTTGCCGCTTGTTTTCTGCGTGGTTCGGGATCTAGGTGGGTGTGTTCGGCGGAGGGGCTCGGGGCGCTGTCCACACCTCCTCAATTTAATACTTAACCGAAACAAAACGATTCCATTTCGTGATCCTTTCTTGCTCCATCAGGGCTCTGTGCTTCCTTTGGTTTGTTCTCGGTTGGAATATTTCCGGAGGAAAGTATTTTGAGGAGGCGGTTTTGGAAAGAGGGCGTTGAAAATATGGAGGTGTTCTTGTATTGTTTCGTGACTTGTGTTCAAAAACTCATTTGCAACATTTACACTCGGCCACTCTGATGCAACTGATTGGGTCAAAATGGACCAATTGCTGGTAAATGCAAAGGCGGACCAAAGAACTCCGTCAAAATCAGGAACATCGAAAGCGAGTTCGCCCAAATCCAAAAAATTTCATTCGTTAAGTCTAAGGCTTACGCTCTAAGGGCTTCAGACTAATCCGGCGTCTGAAAACTAAATGGAGTTATTACAAATCTTGTCTGAATTTTTATTGAACTTTGTGAAGACTGTTATTACTACACTGAGCTTCATCGAAGAAGTCTCATGTTACGCTTTAATTTACCCTTTTTAAAAACTTTTAGAGCTCTTATTTCAACCGATAAGAAAACCGTCATTATAATGTCTTCAAACCCGGAAAGAGTATTTACATACTTCATGGACATGAATAATGAAACTCGTAACAAAATTCCAAAATGAACTTTCGAAAAATACAAAATTAGGTACATATAATATTTAATTTTCTGTTGGTTTTCGTGTGTTGGTGCCGTCAACAGTGTTGCATAAGCATTTACATCCTTTTTTATATATATTTAATTTGGAAAATTCTAAAAATTGTGCAAAGTACTGTGTGCGCTTCCGTTTTCGGTTTCGGTTGCTCTTCCTTACGCTCGAAGTAAGTTTCAAACAAATAAGCTTGGCCTGTCCGACATAATCAACCTACCCTTTCCCCGACCCCCAACCCCCTTTCCCTTACCATTCCATAGACGTCCTTGTCCAGAGATGAAGCCTTGGTAACCGTTTGCCAACCAACCTCAAATTGCGGCTGTACAAAGCGACCGCGCCTTGTGTGACCTCAGACCTCAGACCTCAAACCACAAGAACGACGACGGCGACAACTACAGTGACAACAACAACAACAACAACAATTGCAGTGATTCTAGCTTGAGTAGCATGAAATGTAACTTACAGCAACAGCGACATCAGTAGCATCAGCATCAGCAGCAGCTGCCTTTTTTACAAAAGCATTTACGCGGAGTGCGGGGAGGGGGGCTCCGTGGACCCGGGAAGCGATAGCAAAAAGGTAGCAACAAGCAAATACGGCTGCTGACAAATGTTCGCGGTACGAAGGTACATGTTATCTGCATGCAAGCATTCATGTGTGAACATATGTTGAAATAATATTTTCTAACGACGTGGATATCGTTGGATGCTTCCGTTGTATGCAAGGAAGGAGGGACAGTGGATCGGGCGGGGTCTGAATGTGATCTGGACACAAGGACACAAGCTGTCTCCTATACCTCGAAGAGGTTACACGAACATCCAGCCAGAAATTTCTTCTTGCCATTTGCCACACTTTGCTCCACGGTATGTCTACCCTTAACTCATGGGACGTCAAACCACAGAGCGCTTAAACAAGTTCTGAAAATATTGTGGTATCCGCCGCCATCCACGCGTTACACCTACCCCCCAGACGGGACCGCCATGGAGTTTCTCCCTTTGCAGTTTGGAGTCGCGAATTGCAAATCGTTGCGAATTACAATAATAACAAAACAATAGCTGGAACGAGCGCAAAAAATGACAACAAAATCTGTCAGTTCGATGACGTATTGCCCGAGGATTCTGGTTGAAGTCGACAGCTTTAAAGTAGACCATCAAGGCACACTCTGGTGGGGCAGAGGAGCGGGAGAAGGAGGAGAGGAGAAATAGAGCAAGGGACGGACAAAAACGGATACGAACGCTTACACAAACGTCGGCTTGGCGTAACGGACACACGCTTGCGAGTATGGTTTTTCGATTAATTTATGGATTGGCATTTTTAACATTACTTGTGAGCCATCGTTGTGCCGTTAAGGCGGCCGCCGAGTGGGCGGGAGTGAGCGCGAGTCCGAGTGTGAGTGGTAACAGCGGTTGCCGCGGTTAACCAGTTGGCAGTCTTTGCGTTTCGTACTCAGGCCAAGTCCGGCAACGTATTGTCGATTGCCGCAAATAAAGTTCGCAACGCACGACACATCCGCCGCACTGGCATGCGTCGACAGTGAAGAACTGACAGCTTTTAAAGTCAGTCAATGCATACAACGACAAGGAAGGGCCCTTCGGTAGGCCCTATAGGTCGAAGGGGTGGAAGGGGGAGCAAGGGGGAGTCTATGAAGTCATTGAGTTGAGTTAGAATTTGCGGTCGCTCGCGCTTTTTCTGGAAGCCCCGCAAAAATTCATACGTCATGTTTTCTGCGTGTTCTCTGTCTCTCTCTCCCTCTCTCTCGAAGGCCTCCGGGGAACCCTTTTTCCAATTTGCATGAAATTGATTTTATTTACTCTGATTCTTTTTACTTTTACTTTGATGAATTGTATTCTTTCTTTCTTATTTGAATCTGTATTATTTTCGACGCCGGCTTTTGGCGAAAAACAGCAATATATCGACATACACAAAAAATAAGCTTTGATGGCTTTTAAATTTTTAATTTGCTTTAAAATTGACAGTTTTTTATTCTTATTACGTTTTGTGGTTGTTGGCAGGGAACGCATTTCCCCTCCGCCTCAAAAATACAGGACAAACGCGGCGCTCTGGTGTTACATTCTTTTGAATTTTTAACTCAAAGCAATGCGCCTTTCTTCTGGTCCGTCAAGAGCTAATGATTTTAATTATTCTGTTCAGCCAACCATCATTTATCACGTTGTAAGCCTTTAAGAAAACATATTTTCACATTTTTATCATCTCAAATCGCTGCTGAAACGCGTCATCCTTAAATCGCTGCAAATGGAGCACGATTTTAAAAAATTAATTATTTTTCGGGGCAGGTTTTCATTCGGAGACAGACGTCAGTATCATCGTCGGTACTACCAAATGATTTATGAAGAAGTTGTCTTCAAACTAGATCCTTCCCAAAAATAATCGGTGACTCAGTGACAAAAGCTGTCGTTGTTATGCCTCTATTTGTTGGCGAACTGGCAAGAAAGCGGAAAAAACACTCGACTGACGGCTTGACACAACTCAACTTAACGTAGCTCGGTGTACGCACATATGTACATCTTAAGCTGATCGCATTGAGTGCGAAGTGCAAATAGATTACAAACCAGACCACCAGAATCAGCAGCCGGACAGACGGCAGGACAGCTTCTTTTTCTCCTTGCGTTGCGTATTCGTCAGCGCTAGCTTCAAGATTTGTCCACAACGACACAAAGCAGGCCGCTGAAGAGCAATTAATCAAGCGCGCGAAAGAGCAAAGGGCGAACCGCCACAGCCACGACCGCGACTGCTGGCGTCAGATGTCAGAAGTTACGCACTTCTCACAGGACTGCATGGATGGCTGGAATGGATGGATGTTTGACTAAAGGATATTGAAAACAAGTTTTCAAATTCAGAAATGTCAATCATTCGTTGGCGGCGAAGATACTTAAAAAGTCACAGAAATAGAAATTCGCTGATTCTACACAAAAAAGCAGAAACTCTAAATGCCGAAAAAGGGGAGAAAAACGAGAGCCGCAAAATGTGCGGATTAAATCTTAGACGTATGGAAAATAATGGTATCGTTATACACGACACGTTTACTGTTGTCGAAGCGCGTATGAAAATGGAACATAATGTCAAGCGGTTCTTATGACACTTCGACAAGTTTGAGCTGGAGTGCGAAGGTTTCTCAATAGGTTTTACAACCAATTTGCGCCTTTGAAGAGTGTAGAGATTACGCGCACCACAAGAGTGCGAGTATATGCCGGTTTCGGGGTATAAACAAATTGTCCAGATGCTGCTAAAACGAAACGAAATTTCCTCAATGGTAGTAAGATATGAAGTATAAATGGTTAAAAATCATTTTGAGCATTTAAATGTTATCCTGCAGCACGCCCGTCTGTCTTTATTTCAAATTAGACTAATAAAAATTGAACTTGAACTTGTCTAAGTTGTAGGTAATAATTATTGCACGAGTCAAACTTTTTTAATATATATGGAATATATTACTGTTTTACGCAATACATAATTCTTTCCTCCGTAAATAAAAATAGGCATTAATATCAATACACTTTTCGTGAAACAGTTCTTTGCGATTTATTGTGAGCATTTTGCGGCAAGAAAAGTAGTTTAATTTTTTAGAAAAATCACATTAATTTCTTTTAAACATTAATTTATTCAAATCTTATTTAAAGCTAGCGATTCAATTTAAATATAGTAGAAAATATTATTTTATGTAGCTTTTAAATAAGATGTCAGTTGCTTTTTTAATTCCTTTCCGCCAATCGAAGTAATTTTGACAAAATTGTCAATATATAGATAGACCTCTCTCTCCGTCTATACGATTTCTCCTTGTTTCGACCTCTAACGTTTTAGCATCTCTTATAATGGAAAAAGCTTGTGTAACCATATTGAAACGGAGCATTTTTTCATGATAAATAAAAATCCTCTTGCGAAGGGTTAATACCTAAGAGCATTCCGAGTTCTCGCGGTATTCACGGTCTTCAATATGCCGATAGTTAATATCCTTAATGCTTTCAATTTGATAAATTACTTCCATTTTCGCCTGATTGCTTCAGTTTAAAATCAATTTTTCATGCAGCTAATATTTATTAAGGATATCTTTTGCCAGGAGCACAACGAACGCAGCGCATCATCCTTTGCTGCTGCATTTATTTCATTTGTTTTTTTTTTATGCATTTCTTGAAGAAATGAAAAATTGACCATATCCTGTGCGTCCGTGTGTAGTACGTATGAGACATGAAGAGCAACCACTGCCTGCAGCCCACACCATTATCTTCCCCGCACACGTTGGTTGGTGTCTTCCTCTTTCGTCTGTCGTTTGTTTTTTTTAATCTGATCTCTTCCGTTTCTGTGGCGTCATTATTGTTGTGTCCAAAGAAGTCTCGGTGTGGCATGGCTGCATGTGTCTGTTTGCTAGTTGTCAGCTCTCATGTGATATCCTGCCATTATCCTTGTCCGCACATTATTTAACTGATTCATTGCCTCGAGTGAAATCGTTCGACGCGCATGCAATATTTTAAACTGAAACAAATTCCGGTTACCAGATTCTTTTCATATGCTGCCAACGAACATATAATCCTTTTGCTATGCATATCCTTGCTTTATGCTATTTGTTGTTGTAGCTGTTGTTGTTGTTGTTGACGCAATTTGTTTAGCTCTGGCATGAGCTTTTGTTAAACTAAAAATTTTAACAAGACGTTTTGAACGGTAGCAGTTTCGTAAGAGGGCGGGTGGGGGTGGGGGGGGAGGTGGTAGGAGGAGGATTTATGGTGTTTGGTGCCTGTTGTGTGCATGTGTAAATAACAATCATGATTTGAATTTATTATTTTCTCCATGGAACATTAAATTTTTGCATTTGTCTGCATTGAAAATTTGACTGCGATAATATATGGATTCACATAAAGCACTCGGAGAGCTTCCCAGAGGAGTGGGTTGCCTCATGTAGGTATTAGTTTAAAGAGTGATACCATTGGGTGTCATCAAAAACTCCCCGGAACCCTGGCCCGTCCCAGGAACCAACAGACTCCTCGCAATGGTCAGACATTTTTTCAGTGACTTTTATAATAACGGATAAAGAAAGGATAAAGTCCTCCGAAGGGAAAGGTTAAAGAAGGTTAAAAAAGTGGCTTCAAAATAATCATACATTATCTTTTCTTCCTCTTCAAAGTCAAAATGACTCTGACATAATTTTCCTAAAATCAATTTTCGTTTTTTATTTCTATTTCTTCTATCAATTTCCGGTTCAGACGAAAATTAAAATCATTATACTGATTAATGGCTGTGTTAATCAGGTTCACATACTCGCAGTTGCACACCATATCTTACACTGAGAGAAATTATTAACTAATATTAAGTAAAATCGGAGATTGTGTAGAGAAAAAACACAGGGTGCCGCTTAAATATTCCTTTTTTCGTAATGCATTTTGCAATTATGTATATTTATTATAATTATGAATACGACATAAGTTTTTATATTGTGTAAAGACCTTTTTTATTGCTGTTCATTTCATAGTCCTTAGACATTGTACGACAATTTAAAGAAATCATCGAATCTCTGGATGACCAACGTGTCTTGTTTTCTTAATGATCATTGTTCATGAACCTACCTCCTGATCTAGCTTTCCATGATAAGAGAAGAAAAAAGTAGTATGGAGAACTTTTTATAAGTTCGAATATTTTCTTTTAAAAATCTATCCAGAAATTTCCATTAAAATTTGCAAGAGAATTTTAATAACTTTGCCAAAAAAATCATTTCTCTCAGTGTTAGTTTTGTGCGACTCGGATATATTTTAACAAGACCAAATTCATCAAATGTGAAATAATAGATTAGATAAGAATGGAAGCGGAAGAAGAAGTCAGCTCCGGGATGGCAACAATAGCCGGGCATTTATGTAAATACCACTCAATGCATCATTTTAATAGATACTCATTAATAAGCCGCAAACAAAAATAAGAAGCCGCGCCACAAAAGGGCCAGCAGCACAAAGGACCGACTGACTCTTTGCCAACTGCGGAGACAGATCATGGTGAGCTGAATGTGACGAAAATCTACGTACATTAGTTGCAGCGACACATGCAAACACACACACACACACACAAAGACACTTTGCTTTCCGTCTCCTGACTACACGCCTGGATTGTCTACATCTGTACACATATCCTTACGAGCCTGGCGAAAGAGTACCACGCCGATATATGTACGTACGAGTACAATAAAAGGATGCTTTCAGAAAAAAAAGGAAAATAAAACGAAAGGAGCTGAAACGGAAGAAATAAAGAAAGAATTTGCATATGAATGCGTTTGCGTTTGCGTTTGTGTTTGACTGAGTGACTTTTGAGTAGATACTTTTGTGGTTGTGTGCGTGTGCGTGTGTCTGAAAAATTGGCATGCAATTTCGCCGCCAACAACAACAACAACCGCAATGTATGCCGCATACTCAAGGATTCAACTAATGATAGTGCAATTTATCAAGAGTTTTGTGTCGTTCGGCAAACAAGAAAAATTTTAATCTCTTAACAGCATTTTAGATAAAGCGACAACTTCCTTTACACTGCGCAAATATGTACACACATGCTTAAAAGTATTTGTTAATTGTTTACGAAACATTTCAAGGTTTCTCAGTGTTTCGATTTCGAAAGTGCTCAAATACGTCGCACTCTTTGAAAGAACTGTACTTGTTTGTTTTTGGTCTGTTTGAAGAAGCTGTTTCTGTAGCTGACGATTTCAATTAACTTTAATGCTTCTTCGTTGTGTTTGTAGCTTTTTTGGCGCTAGTGATAAATGATTATAAAAATGAAAAATTAACGCAATTTTGATGAGTATCATGCATGCAAACATGTACATATGTGTGTGAGGGAGGGGGGTGGTATGAGTGAGGAAATGGTAGCTGTGCGGATGCGGCATGATGATTATTCAGTAAGATTTAGAGATTATGTTAACCCTTCCTTCCTTCCTTCCTTATACTCACATGACACATACCAGTCAGTCTGTATCCAGTCACTCACACTAACACACACGCACGACAATCTCACTAATCATCGGAGATTTGCATACGAAATTTTATGCTTCATTTGGCCCAAGTTTGTTTCTGCACCAAAGAATTCATTAATTTTCATCACTTCAACGTTGCAGAAACAAAACCAGTAATGCTCTGTTTCAACCCGTTGGCAACCCTTCTCTGGACGGCTTTTGCAAAATGTAAATTAGCCATTGAGTTTTGGAGCTTTAAAAGTTTATAAAGAAAGCGATATTTGCGTCGAAATGATCTTGGTCTTATCTAAAAAGATTCTCTAAAACTGAAAAGAAGAACCATTAGAGATACTCGCCCGTCAGGACAAAAGGCTTGCGGAGAGGTAAAGCGTAGAGAGAGAGTGAAAGTGTAAGTAACGAGGAGCAAGACGAAGAAGAAGAAAGGTTGCGGTACATAAGAAGTTCCTCCAAAAAAAAAACTCTTTTCTAAACCTAACAAAAGTGGAGCATTTCATTTAGTTTGAGAACACCCAAAAAAAAGTCTTGGGTGCTCTCGCCGCCGGCCGCCCCTCTCTCCCTCTCTGTGGAACCCAAAAGGTCCTCACATCGTTTTCAATTGCGCAGCATTTTCTAGCGTTCTGGCCTCTCTCAGTCTTAGCAATTAAAACCCAAATGCTTCTAATCTTTACATTGATTAATGGATTTTCTTGATTGGATTTAATTTCTTCTTCTGCCGCGGCCTCTTTTTGTGTGCCTCGCAAGAGGTTGATTTAACCCCGAACCACGAGCCACGAACCAGATACTGACGCCGAAACGGAACGAGGAATGCATCAACAACGCACCGGAAGCACTGACACAAACGAAAGTGAACAAACAGATAAAGATGGATGACATTAATGACATGCAAGAAGGTAGGGCAGGGCAGAGCATTATAATTGCCTTCAAGCCAAATGTTGAAGAGATAAAGTCAGTTTAACTGTCGGCTAGACGGAGCGGCAATGACAACGACACCAAGACTGACACCGATACTCGACGCACTGACGGAGACTGACGACATGTGTGAGCATGTGATTAGCTATGAGTGAGCACTTTCAACTTCAACTTATTTAATTTCGGCTTAAGGTCTTTTAACGTTAAACATATCGTCCTTTATCATAACCTCATGGTCCTCCTCCTCCTCCTCCTCCTCCCGCAACTACCGAAACTTGTGTTTTAAAGGGTTTGAATGTCCTTTACTTCCTTCCACTTGTTATCTGGGCGATGGCAACCCTATCCACAATCCCCATAAATGACATTTCATTATCTATGCCTTGTCATCGCTTGTTGGACTGATAATACTTATGCCCAATTAACAACCACCCTGAAAAAGGGACAAGGGTTGGGGCAAAAGGGTTTCACTCGCGAACATTTTAACAGTTGACAAGTGAGCAGCAATAATCCAGTCCCTTTTTTGCATCCCTGGAGATCTTATGATCGATCGAGAAGAGGTTTCGGTGAGTGCTCGTCAGAGACAGAGGTTAAAATTCGCCTCACTGCCTTCGAAATTTTGTAAATAACTTTAATTGCAACCACTTATAATCTGTGGAAGATGTGTTTTAGGGTATGAAACCACATACGGTTGTGCTTAATCTGGTATATAGCGTATAACTTAGTCCGAATGGGCCCACACCAAACCACAATGGAATGCATCAGAAGTTCAAGGGGGCCACTCATTGTCTGCGAATACATTATAAAGAGGCCTTAAGTCCTATTAATATTCATTCATATAATTGCAACCATCAACAGGAAGACTACCCACTAAAACCACCTCTATCTAATCCGGTTAAGGTGGTCGGCCGAACGAATCGGTATTCGTCCTCATAACCAGGTTATGTGTCAATTCAAGCATGTTCCTAAGACTAGGCTTCTCCAGCCTGTCATCAATAAATAAAATATATAAAACTTAGTTTAAAACAAAGTTTCAAAGTGTGTTCGGACGACAATTTCATTGAGTCCTTTTATGTAAAAATTTAAATTTTTAAGATTACTTTGTGCCAAATTTCAACTTTGAAGAGCAAAAATACAATAAAAGTCTGTTTAAATGAAACAAATGTTTGCGAAGTATTCAAGTATGCAAGAACAAGTCCTTACCTCCTTTCCTGACCTTCTCCTCCTCCACTCTTCCTTTGCTTAGTAAGTTACAAAGTCCATTTAGAGACCCTTCAGTGCTGCTCTACTGCCTCGTTATAAGAATCCACTTTCTTTGCGATAAACATTTTTCATCTTTTGCGTGTAAATAATTTTTCCATTCTGTTAATATTTATTCCCTTAGATTTTAGTTTTATTCATGCCCATACGCATCATTTATCGAGTCGCAGTGGACGCACTCGCCAAGGGTGGCCTCGTTGATTCTTACTCCGTCTCCGTCTCCGTCTCGCCCTCCGCCGGCGACCCGCCCGATCGACCCGCCAGCATCTTGTCACTACAGCCTTTGTCAACAGGAATGTGGGTCAAACACATAAATCTCATTTCTTTTGACATTTGTAGACTTTTCCGCTGAAGTTATTCCGGCGAAAAATACAATATTTTCCCTTCTTGATTCATTCGTTTACTTTTGGGTAGATTTTAATCCTTTTAATTAATTGAAACTGTTGCAAAATACGACGAATACGCCGAGCAGGAAAAACCTTTATTATTTTTGTGTTACAAGCAAGATTTATTGAGTGCGAATTGTTTGTTTGTTTTGCTCTGAAGCTCTGCAGATCCGGAAGGAAGCATACGAGGAAGTTGATATTCATTAATTATGATTACTCTACTCAGATCGGTTACAGTTGAGCCACGACCACCACGACAACGACGACAAGTTTACTGAGGGAGCCGCAAACAAAATATCGGAGGGGGCGGCATTCTTCGATAGTTCTGGTACCCATAGTTTTGGAACGGAAATGGAGATCTTTTGTTTTGGATTTCTTTGAAGTCGACGGTTGACTATTTCGTAAGAGAGCATTGATTAGCATCAAAATCCTATTGTGATTAATTGCCGTTTCAGTTTATTTATTGCTTTTATCAAGTCACCGGAAGTTGATGTAAAATTGCTCTAGCAACGAAAGGAAAAAGTATGTTTTTTTCAATGCGTTTTAGTTAATGACACATACGGAGTCTAGTTTAATGACTGGAATGCGCTTAATGATTTCAGGATTATCGCTGGCATTTTCTCATACCGCGAAGGCTTCGGTATTAGTTATACAAGTGCTCGCTTGCCTTGCATTATATCAAAATTATATCAAAACAATTAGTACAGTGTTCTTTATTAACTTCTTCTATCAACTCTTATAATCGAATTTAGAAGGCATTTGAAAGGAAACCTGAAAATTTGGCCTATAAAAATGATTAAGAAAAACGATTTTTGACTCCTTCGTAGCTCGATCCGTCTGAAGTCAAAGTTTTTTAAAGTCAGTCAAAACCACACTTTAAAATAACAAAAAAAAAACAACTCCAAAATAATACCTACGTAAATCCTTCACCTTCAACTTTTCTCCAGCTCTACGAAAACTTGATCCTAATTATCTCTTATTTGCTAATCCTTTTTGCGAAACAATAAGCATCTAGATTTTTTCGAGCACTTTCGAGCAATTTCCAGTTCAAATTTATGTTGTTGCTGTTTCTCTGCTGATTGCAACTCTGCTAAAATTGCTTACGACAAGGACGATTTGCTGACCTGAGGAGATGGTTGGCAACTTTGTTGATGAGTACGACACGCGCGTATGCTGGCGAGTTGTTGCAGACGCTGAGTGTTGGTTGCTTTGCCTTCTCCATTACTGACCACGTTAATTGCCGCAAGCGTGTTTTTCTCGACTTGAGACTCGAAACGAAACAGTGCTACATAACCGCCTTCATGTGGTCTTGGTTGCGGGTACGGGTAGTGGCTCTGGTTCTGGTCATTAAAGCTACTCTCATTTCCGATTGCCAGACGAGGGCAGTTCGTAAGCAGGAGAATGATACTTGTGCAAACGGGCAAACGGTTCGTTGGGTGCTTGTGTGCTGTTTGTTCTTGTTGTTGCTGTGCGTATGCCTGGCCGTAAGAGTCGCCGTCTACGTCGACTGGTGTGTACTCTTATTTGCATTTGTGTTGCGGTTGTGCAAATAATCCGAAGAGTCTCAAATACAATCTAATATTTACCAAGCAATATTAAATGCAGCGTAAAGGAGGCTTCTTTCTCCGACGGAAACGAACGGAAAAGGAGGGCAATATCGTACATTCGGAGCGTTACGAAGAAGTGTATTGAAGTTTTCTGCTTTTCTCATATTTTTCTCATAGTAACAATGTATTATTTTCGAGAGGAGCAAAAACTCAATGAAAGTCTATACTTCAGCATTATATTTTTAACATTTCTTGGAGTTATTGTCGTTAAGAATCAACCGATGAAGCTCGCCTATTGTTGGAAATAGAAGAAGAAAATAGAAGATTTTTGTTGATAATTTCTCTCGGAATGTACAAATAAAGAAATCTTATTTTTATAATAAAGATTACGTCTTATTTTTGAGACTTTATTGTTTGACTTCAGGATTAAAAGTGATCTTAATATAGAATAAATTTCTTAATACTAGCCTAGCCTGTCCAACAAAGTGCTGAGTTGCGCATTATCGACAGAGCTTTGGCGCATTTTGTTTACAGTAACTGGACACTACCCAGCGATGCTCGCATATTGCTGTCTAAGCATTATGCTCGCGCTGTTGCTGTGTGACCGTGTTAACTCCTCCCTCACTTAGATGAAGGGCGTCCTCGGGCTTCTTTAAACTTTCAATGACGGTTTGAATAGTGTTCTGCCGATGGGTCCTTCTTTTTTTCTGGTATACTTTATAAAGAATGAAGCCCACGGCAAAGATTATGATTATAGCGAAAACGGATATTAATGGGATTGTTATAAACCCTTTCCTTATTGCATCAATATGGCGTAGGTTTTCGGTACTCAACCTCTTGAGGTACGGTAAACTTAATATTTCTTGGTGCTCCGTAATATTTAGAATTGTGGATGCCGCCGAGGCCGGAGACTTTTTAACCACGTTTTTGTGATTTCGGTATAATGATCCGTTGATCTTGACCTCGTCGTTAAAGGTGAGTAAGTATGTTCCGGAAACAGTTTTTTCAGCCTCATCGCCAATTTCTATTGTGACAGTTTCGTTGTTGATAATGATAGCACCGTCGTCAATTACTGTAAGTGGGTCTAAATGACTGGGCCGAGTGCTGCAGTGGGCAGTTTTGCCAGCATGGAGTTGTTGAGCACACGTTGGCCCGGACAATTCCCTACAAAATGTTGTCGTCAATGTTGCGCTGCAGTTTCCGATTGCTAACGCGCGATTTCCACAGTCTGCAATGTTGTTACCTCCAGCAAAATAAAGAATCGTGTAGTTATGTTGGACAGGATATAACGTTAATTTTTTACAGACTAAACTTGGCTTAGGATACTTAATAATAAAATACAAGAAATTATTGCTCAACAAAGCTCTGACATAAGAAACCTCCATTAGGTCCGCTACAGTTATATTTGTAGAGCGCTCATTGATTATGCTTTTTACGTCACTGGAGTCCAAAATTTGAGGATTTATTATTCCAACCTTTGTGAGTGCAATTGACAAAATTAAGCTTTCAAGTTCCGAAATTAGGATTCTATCTCTTGCAAGCAGAGTTTCGTACAAATGATTGCAATCGACTTGCTTGGACTTTGCATTTTTAAGAATGAGATTTACTGTATAAGATAGTTTGTTTATTTGCTCTTGTGTTTTTGTATTTATGAGTATTTGCCTATTTTCTGAATCAATGAGCTCCTGCTGTTTGAATTTAAGATTCTCAAAGTCGTCAAAGTCAGGGGTTCCTGCGATTATTTTAAGAGCAGTGCCCAGAAGGTTGATGCTTCTCGTGTGTCGGTGGTGAACGTTCATTACAGCTAAAAGTGTTCTTATACGTCCAATATCTGAGTCCAATATCCTCCTCATATGCGACTGCGACGAGGAAAAATGTTTCGTAAGTCTTTCTGTTTCATCGGCCATTTCCGAGTACATTGTGAGGTTCGATGAATGTTTTAGGTATTCGAATTCCTGCCAGATTGTCACATCTCCGTCAGTAACAGGAATATAGTTCGAGTTGGAATAGTCAGTTAATTTGGCCGTCGATGCCGCAACGAGAAGAAGCACAGTCAAAATCCTAAGGTGCCAAAAAAAGATAAATAATATCGGTTAGGGAGTAAGCTAAGCAAACTATACTATCTCAAATTGTCCTTATGGACCACCCTCCCTTTAATAAGAACTGTGGTTCCTAAGTCTGCTTCTATTTTTTCCTCCACATATAAAGGGGTCAATTTGTTACCTAATCTTCTGTTTCTCTTAACCAGTACGCGTTCTCCCACGTCAAATACTCTATTTTGTCTGGAGGGATTATTCCTCTCGAGCTGTATCCGCTGGGTTTCTGAGATCTTTCTGGATATCTCTTTTCTAACTTCAGGCGGTATGGCGTGAAGTATATCTATGGGTCTTCTGTCAGTCACAGAGTGAATAGTTTTGTTATATTCTACCGTAGCTAGTAATATAAGATCTACTGTATCGTCGATTTTTTTTTCCAATTTGAGGCACCTAGCAATCTCCAGGAGAGTACTATGGAGGCGCTCGACCTGCCCGTTCGAAGTACTATGAAGCGGAGGTGCGTTTACAGTATCGACATCGAACTGGTTTTTTAACAACGACGAAATCGTTTCAGAGTTTAGTGACGCTTCGTTATCGCAGTAAATGGTCCTGGTTCTCGGAAATAAGTTCATTAATTGAATAATTGGAGCTTTTACATCTATAATTGTCCGGGCTGATATAGGTTGAACCACAGCAAATTTTGAAAATTTGTCTACGCAAGTGAGAAAGTATTTTTTATTCGTTGAGAAAATGTCAATATGTAGCATTTCGCCTGCATAGGATGGCGTTGGGGTTACACCAAGTTCCTGTTTACGCGGGTGCCTGACGTACTTGGCTTGGGTACAAATTTTACAATTGGAAACAACTTCGTTTGCTAGTTGGGTCATTTTTGGGAAAAAATACTCTAGTAAAATTTGTTTTGTATTTTCTTGAGCGGCTCTGTGAGCTCTGTTATGCTCTGTAACTACGATTTCTTTTTGTTCGTCTCTATTGAAGATGTCGGTCACCATTCGTTTAGTATGACGGAAGGTTGTTGATGGAAATACCTCAACCAACTTGTGCTGAATAAATGCTAATATTGGAAGATCGCAATGAATCGCGTTTACCACTTCTTCCTTTACCGCGTCGCGTATTCTCTCGAATAGCATTTCTCTATCTGAGAAATGTATGAGATGCCTGGTTTTTTTTCCAAAAACAATAAAAGTGCGTGTTGATGGAATGGTGCTCTCTTCTATTACTATCTGATTTCGAAAACAATTAACTGGCTTATCGGTAGTTTCGATGGTGTAGGACAACGATATTTCGCTGTGCATTGTAGCCACATCAGACTGTGCATCGTCTTCAAGAGCGTGAATATTTTGTCGTGATAATGCATCAGCGACATAATTTTCTTTTCCTGGCTTATAAAAAATTTTAGCGTTGTGCTCATCAATAAAAGCTTTCCACCGCTTTATCTTAGCGTTTGGGTTTCGATCCGAAACCGCGAACGTAAGCGGCTGGTGATCTGTGAAAATATTCAAATTTTTAACGCCATATAAGTAATTTCTGAGGCTCTTTAAAGCCCAGACTATAGCAAGCCACTCACGCTCATTAGTTGCAAAATGCTTTTCCCTATCTTTCAAAGTCCTTGAGACCATAGTAATTGGCCTTCCATCTTGGGACAAAACTGCCCCCAAACCGCAAGCTGAAGCGTCAGTTGTCAAATCAAATGCTTTTGTATAATCTGGATAGAGCAACATAACATCTTCTGAAATAAGAACTTCTTTAAGTTTGTTAAAGGCTTGGCGTTGCCTTTCATCAAGGTTAATAGATATTTTTTTTGACTGGTTAGCGCTTACTTTGCCATTTTCGCCTTTCAGTATGTCTGTTAAGGGTTTGGCTATTGATGCGAAGCCCTTAATAAAGCATCTATAATAGCTTGCTAGCCCTAAAAAGGACCTAACATTGAATAATGTAGAGGGTTGTTCATAGTTACGAATAGCCTCTACTTTGCTAGTGCTCGTCGCAATTCCGTTCCGAGACACTACAAAGCCCAAATATTCGACTTCTTCTTTGAAGAAATTCGATTTTTCGCGAGAGACCCTCATATTGGCCTCGTACAGTTTATTTAAGACCCAGGCGATATGCTTGACGTGGTCTTTCATGTTTTCAGAGAAAATTATTACGTCATCGACGTAAACATAGCATGATTTGCCTATTTGCTCTCTGAGCACGTCGTCAATTGCTCTTTGAAAAATGCTAGGCGCATTTTTAAAACCGAAGGGTAGCCTACAGAACTCGTACTTGCCATTTCCCACTGAGAATGCAGTTTTTTCTCTGTCCCGTTCGGCTAGTAAAATTTGATGGAAACCTGACTTAAGGTCAAGTGTGGTAAAATACCTAGACTTTCCGAGATTCGATAGAATGGCATTCACATTCGGGATAGGATATTTGTCAGCTATCGTTTTTGAATTTAACTTTCTAAAGTCTATAACGAGTCTCTTCTTAGTATTTCCCTGTTCATCGGTGCCTTTTTTGTCTACCACCCAGACTGGATTATTATAAGGCGACCTAGATGGCCTTATAATACCATCTTCCAACAAATTACGCATTTCATTGTTGACAAAATCAGCCACGCCCATTGGGTATGGGTACAGTCTTGAGTATATGGGGTCTTCATTTTCAGTTCGAATGGTTGCTTCTACTTTGGTATTAAAAGGAAGTGCTTGGTTTGGGTCTGCGAATACGCCCATTCTACTTTCCAACATTTTCCGAAATTCGGCTGATATTGCCTGAGGCACTTCAATGTTTTCTAAATTCGTAAAATTCACGTTTTCGCATTTAAAAAATTGCATGATTTCTGATCCCGAATTTGTTCTCAACTCTTTGCTTTCAAAGTCTAGTGTCGCATTTACTTGTGTCAACAAGTCAAGCCCAATTATGCCATCAAATGTGGAAAGGTGTGGAAGTATAAAAAATGTTGTGTTTACATTGAAAAGATTTATAAAACATTTTTGTTTGACAGTATTACAACCATGAAGCGATTTTACCTGAAAGGGCTCAGCTACTGATTTTACATGTTTTAATTCCTGTAGTGGTTTTATGTAATTCTTTGACGCTCCTGTGTCTATTAAAAATTTGATTACCCTCCCTGCAATCGTCCTCTCTATGTACGGTAGCAGGGAGTTATGTCTAAAAAATTAATCTGGTCATATTCGACAAGCTCATCATTGATGTCCGCAAATTCCTGATTTGCCTTCGCTTGATAGTCGTGACCCAAATCATCAGGCATAACCTCCTCCTGAGCTAAATGGTTAATTCTCTGTTGTTTCGGTCCCGTTAGTCTTGCGGTACCGCTATTCGGTCTTTTCGTTGCCTGTTCCTGACCCTGGCAATTTTGGTATTGAGGCCGCCACTGATTGCCATTAATCTGTCTTTGATTGTTTTTATACTGAGTGGGTGCCCTAAAACGTGACGAAGAATCAACGTCCATCGGTTCTGATTCCTGATTTCGCTGATTTTCATTAGGGGGTTCCTGTCTTCTATTAAAATAAGGATTTTTCCTTTGTGAAGCGCCGTTATTATTTCCAGCTGTACCTCTATCTTTAGTTTGCTGTTTTTGCTCATTTTTTTGAGCCCTATCCTCTAAACTCCTAGCGTAATTGCTAGCAAAGTTGTAACGCTCGTGATTTGATTCGACCTCTTGGGCTAAGGCCAGAGCAGAGGGAAGATCTTTTGGTCTTGCTGAAAAAAGTACATCACTTAGTGATTTCCTGGTACCCGATATGAACACGCGCAATGCGTCCATTCTGTATTTCTCGTTGAGTGGTGCAGCGACGGCACTATCGAATGTCATCAGTGTTTTATTCGTAAGTAGAGTTAGTTTCTTTTCTACTTCATCATAGTATTGTAGGAGTGTTAAATTTCCCTGCCGGAGAGTAGATAACTCCTGTTCTACTAAATATATCGGCCGCTTATCAGCGTATGTGAAGTCGAGTCTATTTATTATAGCTTTGAAATTTAATGGAGTACCAAAGGAAGCTAAAATCATGTCAGCCGGGCCTCTTACTTTATTTCGTATGATACCAAGAGCTTGATAGTGAACAGAGCTACCCTGATATTTTTCATAAATTTTGTACGCGGTACTTGCCGCTTTCCTCCACGAAACGTACGTCTCATGTTTTCCTTCAAAATCTGGTAGAGACTTTACGATATCTAAAGTTTCCCTACACACAACGCCTTCTCTAATGTCTGCTTCGCTAAACGTTTCGATTTCCGGTGTGCTAAGCGTCGTCTTGCTGAAACTTTTCCTAATATTTTCTAATTTTTGCTCAAAAATTCCTTCCTGTGCTGCGAGCGCGCTGTTAACAGCGCTTTCAATTATGGTTTTTAGCTGGTCTGGAGTTACTGCCATGTTTAAATTTACTTCTTGTTCTCTTTCGAAACTTTCTACGCACAAACTTCCAAAATTCTTAAGCAAACCGTCTAACTCGCTATCACTCATTTACGGTATTTACGAAACAATGATAGATTTTACCACTTTTTTTTTAAAAAAGTCGAGAAAAAAAAATTTGTTCGCACAATATTTCAATTCACTCAAAAAGGCCCACTCAAAAAGGCACAACAAATTTTATGCAGGTGATTATCTTTGAATCGTTGAGCACTCTACTTACATTCTTTACAGAAAGATTTAAATATTTCTATTAGTGTTGATTGTAGTTGTTCTTTGTGGTGGTTGTCCTTTGTGGTAGTTGTCCTTTGTGGTGGTTGTCCTTTGGTGGTGGTTATCCTTTGTAGTTGGGCGCCAATAAAGAAATCTTATTTTTATAATAAAGATTACGTCTTATTTTTGAGACTTTATTGTTTGACTTCAGGATTAAAAGTGATCTTAATATAGAATAAATTTCTTAATACTAGCCTAGCCTGTCCAACAAAGTGCTGAGTTGCGCATTATCGACAGAGCTTTGGCGCATTTTGTTTACAGTAACTGGACACTACCCAGCGATGCTCGCATATTGCTGTCTAAGCATTATGCTCGCGCTGTTGCTGTGTGACCGTGTTAACTTACATACGACCACACTTGAATTCGTTGGACCAATATTTTATGGTTCTTATCGAAAATGACTGATCCTTAAAAACAGTATCCAACTTTTCTCCGACCATCTAATAGGTTTTATAGAGTGTCCGCATCCTATTTTTCTCTGCTGATGAAAGCCAACAACTGCACGCCCTTCCTTCGCTCCATTTTTCTCATCCTAAAAAAGCTTTCCGTCTTTTCGTCTCTGAAAGTCATACATACTAAATTAATTTTCATTACGTTCCTTGTTTATTTTAACACTGCCGGCCTAAATTTGAAAGCGAGATCTTTGATGTGTGGGTGCATCACAGAGAACAGCACAGCTTCAGCAATAGCACACCAAACTCGAACGGAAACATGGGCTGATACGTGGTAGACAGATGGCAGTGAGGATACGAGTACTCGTGTATTCACATTTGAATTTCACGCCTATCAAATTTCCGGCATCAAAGGTTCAATTCTTTGCTCTCAGTGCGTTGCAGCGCTTAAGACTTCGCTTTGCTGATGCGTACTCGTTTGCAGACAACGCGCCTTCTTCCACTTCGCATTCTCTCAGGTTGCACTGCAATCGAAAGTGCAACCTGATACAAATGCAATTAATGCCCGCAAAGCATTTGGCATGGCTTCAAACGTAAGGCGAACAGCCCCGGTCCAGTCGCGTTTCCATTGAGACCATTGCTGCGTCTCAGGTTTGCAGCAGCGTGAGTGACGAACTTTTGATTGCATTGCAACGGAAGTCGCTTGCAGTCTGCATTCTGCGGCTTCATGTTCCATTTCGGGCATCCTTGTGTCTGCTCGTTTGTTTGTTTGTTAATGCTGTATTGCATTTAAATTGTTTGTGTTTAGAGGAACCGGATTTGCTTATCAAAGGACCGGAAATGGCTTCGCAACCGCCTCAGTGCGCAACAAAACCACAACCATCGTGTGGCATGATTCACAAATAGCATGACATTGAGCGCAAACAGGCTTCAGGTGTTTGTTGTGACTGTTGGCAACCCATCCAACATAAAATTCTACACGAAATCAGCAGCAAACGCGTACATGCCGGGAGACACTCAAACGACTTCATACACTCGAGCGTCAATCTGACAATTTCATTTTTTATTGTCTCAGTTTCGAGCACAAGATTTTCTTAAGATTTCATATTTTTATCCTTTAAATTGAGAAACAAACAGACTCAATGAGCAAACGCAGCACCAGAAGCACCACCAATACCGAGGTACGCAGAGCGGCGACCCGCTCGGACAATTTGTTAAATGCGAATGAGTCTGTTTTTTTCCCTCAAAATTTACAGCGTGGAAATCGTGAGAAGAACTATAAACTCTTTATAGCGCACTTCCATGCCACTGGCTTGACTCCCATTCGCGAGAAGCTTGTAGAACGCATGAAGGACGGCCTCAGACGACGTGTCTTCATCATCGATCTGGATGAAGAGGTCAAGGATTTCCATAAGATGATTCGCCAAAGCAGGGGCAAGGCGAGGGGAGGTAAGTCGCTAACTGCAGACAGCGGAGTGAGATGAAAGCATCTGATTTTCGCCATAGGCTCTTTGGAGCAACCTGTCGATGAGCTTGTCGTGGCGCTGGCGGCCATCGAACACCGTCGTCAGCAGTACGTCAATATTACAAAAGCCATTGAAGCTGAAGAGAAATTCGACATCTTCCGTTATTGGATGGAGAATATTGTCAGCGTCGAGGCGAGCTTGATGCCGGATAATGCTGAGCTTGGTAAGAAGGCACCCGTCACCGGGAAGAAGCCTCTTAAAACAATACCAGAAAAGGTCAGTAAGAAGGCCGCTAAGCCCGCCCCGTTGCCTGAAAACCCGCAGAAAGCACTGGAGTGTCCAGCAATCCTATCGCGGGTACACCACAAAGTGGGCAAAGGGGTACAGCACTCGAAACGCAAGGTAAAGTACACAGTTGAACCCGAAAAACGAACGGAGGAAGGAATGAATATTCCTTGGAAACTAATGGAACTGCAAAGAGGGGAAGGGAGATGGATTGCGATTGAACTATAGCAGTATTAAAGAGCGTTTACCATTTCATCGAATCTTTTCCATTACAGTATATCGAGGACGAACCGCAGCCTTCAAAGCTCTTCATAGTGATGTTATTGAGCACCAACGCGAGCAAACTTTACACGGATTTATTAAGGTACGTATACAGTATTTAATTGTTTCTCTTGACGTCACGTTATGCCAAACTCGAATCAACATTTGCAACGTGTTACACTCTGACAATGTCAGAGGAAGTTACGGAGAGGTTTCCAAAGTGTTCGCTGGCTTGGACTCATAAATCAAGACCGTTGCTGCACTAAGGAGAGGTATCGGCATGTTAAGACCACGAAGCAACAGAAGCACAATAAATTTTGACTCCGATACTGGAGTGTGTGCGTTTAGTATGTTGCATGCAACAAGACAATCCTTGCGTCTTTGAAATGCTTAAGTTTCTTAGCAAACCTTTTCCCAAACTTTATTGAGAGGCTGCCCAGTAGAGAAACTAATCACTGACGATCCAATTTGGCTCACTTTCGCCAGTAAAATCATCCCTACCTTCTTTTATATTTATATATATATATAAATTTGAGTTGGCCCAATTTCGTATGCTTTTGTAACAAAAACCGTGTAATTTCACATTACATTACATAATTTTATCGAAGAAGTTGAAGGACCTAGTTTTGAAACATGTCCTGGTGGGTCGTTAAGGCGCTAAAACCATATTCACACGAACACCATCCTGGTGGCAAATGCAACCATGCATCAAGCTTAAGTAAACTCACAGTGCCATCGACAATTTATTTGTTCCGAACAACATAAACACATTAACTCAATTTACATGCTATTTCCTTCTTCCCTCCGCAACCCACTCTTTAGAATCGGCGAGCCTCTGCAGGCAATAATCCACTTCATCCCGGAGAGAGGCCCCTATGACTTGCTTGTTCCACAACCTCGCAATGAGAAATTCCTCCGCCACACTATAAAGGATATCAAGAACTCTTTCGACTCGCTTCGTATTCCGCAAATTACGAAGCAAGTCGGTTTGCTGCAGCAACCATTGCCCGTCATCTCGCGTTGTCTGGCCGAGAAACACGCCGCCTTAATATACGACGAGATGAGCTGGTACTTCTACGACGTGGAGCTGCTTCAGCAGCACTACCAGATGTACTACGTCACTCCGTTCAAGGAAGTGAACGTCGAGATGAGCCACAATGTGAATATACAGACGTTAATCGACACCGCGGAGTCCCTCACCATCCAAGGGCACTACTTAAAGGCGCCCCTTCCCGCTGCCGCCACGGATCTTGCAACTATTGCCATATTCCTCGAAGGACTGCTGAGCACCATAGAACTGCCCCCGGAGGTAACGGCTGAAGGCGCGAAACCTTTGTTAAGAGACTCGTCTCTTCCGGGCAGTGCATCAATAGCTACCTTGCGTCCAAGCCGCGAAAACGGTTTCAAGAGCATCACAAAAGTTAGACCGTTCGACCGTGTGGTGGTGGAGAAGACGAACACATTGTTCCACTCCTTGGTTAGTTTCATGAACGTAGAATATTTCCCCGCCATTTACCGCAGCTGCCTGGAGTACAACATTCTAAGGCGATACATCTCCTCATCGGACGTTGTCGACTGCGCGCGAACCAATGCACTTGAGAAGGAACCCTTCTACCTGCCAAAGTACTGCAAACTCTTCCTCACGCACGACAGCGTCATACAACGCTTGACCGACTTGCTGACCGACTACGATCACTGCGAAATCAATACCTTGCTGCCTGGCCATATGCTCTACCACTTCAAGCGGCGTTACAACGAGATTATGCAACAAGAGAAGATGGTGGTTCTGCCATCGCGTCTTTGCTTTCGAGACTTCACGCTCTTCCAGCTGGAAGAGTTTCTCGAGCATCTGGTAACCCCGGAGCAACGAAAGCTAATCATCGAATCGCGTCAACGTGAAAGTGAGAGAGAACGGAAAAAGCTCCAACAATTTTCTATCGACATTAATATTTTCATTCGACCGCCTTCGCTAAAGGCCCAAAGGCCACATACCCTTCCTTTTCAAAGACCTACTTCTGCGGCCCCAGATACGTCTCAACGCAAAACTAAACAGGACATCATCCGTGAACCAAGGACTCCATCTGCATTTGAAACCTATGTAGGCTTGCCAACAGGCCATCCTTTGCTGCAGGGCTACAATTTGGAAGATGTACGTCAGGAAGTCTACATGAAGTCGTCGGTGTACAACTTCGAGGAGGGCAGCCTCAAGCTGTACGAGGACCGTTGGTGTTGGGACAACCTGAACAAGAACATACAGCTTACCATGAATCAGTGCAAAATCAACTTCTGCCGCCCGCGGTTCTGGAATCAAGACGCCCTTCCAGGCATTTCTCGAAATATACACATTCGGACCAAAAACGATGTTACCTGCCGCATTTTGGGTCTGGAGGAAGAGTGTGCTCAAATAGTGCTGAACTATCCGAATGGCTTGTCCGTCTATTTCCACACCAACTACACCGAGCAGGTGTGGAGCTTGCAGGAGACACCGAAGAATGAGTTCAAGCGTTTGATGATTCCTGAAGGAGCTGTCATCGTTTTTTACCACACCGAAGATGTGATACGCGTTCTTCGCCATAATGGCGAGGTCTATGAGTTACTCCAGTACGAGTGTATTAGCGAAGAGGGGGAGGAGGAGGAGGGGGAGGAAGAAGAAGAAGACACTACGGGTAAAAGCACTTCGCTTACTTTAAGGAAGAACAGTTTGAGACAGGGCTCTTTGGTAACCGTTAATCCAACATCCAACAGAGCAAGCTCGGCTAAAGCGAGCTCTACAAAAGCAAGCTCCACTAAAGGGAGCTCTACAAAAGCAAGCTCTACTAAAGGGAGCTCTACTAAAGGGAGCTCTACAAAAGCAAGCTCGGCAAATGCGCGTAAGCAGAAAGCTATTCATGCTATTGAAAACGAGTTGAGGTTCCTGGATATCGTTATGGCCAAGTATAGCATCAGTTATGTATGTCTTAAAGTGACGACCACAGTAGGACGGATAATACAGTTAACGCATAAGGGGAAGGTTCGCATCCTCAGGAACGTCACTGCCAACTCATTCTGTCATGCATTTCCTTCCTCTGCAGGTGTCCGAGAAAAGGTCCCTGAAAAATGAGGAATGGCACGATTACTTCGTCAATGAAAGCTACGCTATGCGAAGTGATGGTGTCAAAATTATATGGACAAAAGACGCCTTCAAATGTTTTCATGCAGATGGAACCATTATTACGTCCGGTCTAGGAGAGAGTCTGGAGACCCTACTGTGGGACGATGAGGACGGTAAGTAGGGAGAAACTAAAATCTGAGGACTATGAAATAATTATATTAACGACTGCGAGTGTTTAGACATAAGCTTCAGTTCCTCGCATCTAATGGAAGAAGAATTAGAAGAAGAAGATAAAATAATCCGCAAGAGAAGACTGGTACGCCTTAGAAATAATGCTTACGAAAAGTTCGTCTTCAATGAGCAGGAGGAGGAGCATGTTCCAGCTGAAGAACGTTATGTTTGCTACCAAGATGAGAAGTTTCTGATCCAGCACAAATGTTACGCGGCTGTCAGCTTTGTGGTCCTACAGAGTTTCTTTTTTGAGGGTAGGTGCGTTATGAAAATCTTCGCGGCGGACAATGTTGGAGTGCAGATCACCTTGGACGATGCCGAACCGAGCACAATGACGGAACTGGGCAAGTACGACGACGACGAAGAAGGCAGTGATGAAGCGAATAAATTGCTGCTGTGCAAATCGAAAGATATAATAGTAGACCACGATCCTCCACGTGGTGCTGGCGACGCCGATCATACACGTAATCACGGCGACCCCGTGCATCGTGACACCCACCACCCAGGTGGTGATGGTGACCACCCAGGCGGTGATGGTGACCACCCAGGTGGTGATGGTGACCGCCCAGGTGGTGATGATGACCACGCAAGTGGCGAGAGCGAGCAAATGCTGAAGACTCCGAAAAACACCATCAGAATAAACATCGGTAATGAAGTGGAAGTCAGGGTGACTGACGACACCTGTCGGATAAGTGCTGTTGTTGCGCGGTACGACAAGCTTTGTGGTAAAATTCGGTAGGTCGCTTGCTTTTAGACTCTTTGGGCGAAATCAAGTGCGTGCTGAACGATAACGATATTTCACTACAGGGATATTTTAGAACTCGGCTTTCAGTTCGACGATGACATCTTGTCTTTGTTTCACGATTTCGTTAAAACTATTTCGAAGTATAAGAACTACATGAATTCCGAGAATTCGACTGACTTTTACTTCCTGCGGAAGGACAATAGTGACTGCACGAGTTCTCAAGGTAAGTGGAGGCCGGGTTCAGGCGCTAGACAATAAACATCTAGTTAATATTTGAACTTCGAAGGTTTTGAATTTTTAAAATATCTTCCAACTCTGGGTGAGTACTCGTGGAGTGCAAGCAACACGGCGATCGATTTGCGGGCTTTCAACACCGTTTCGGAAATAATGAGTAACAAATACGAATGGTTCGCGAAGGCTATGAAGAAGTTCCCTCGCTTTCAGAAACGCAAAGTAAGAGCGCATACCATGGGCGAGGTGGCGGGAGCACTTACGGCAGAGTAAGCAGACGAAATAAGCATTTGAAGGGTCATACAGGGTTTAATTTATAGCTTTTATTGCAAAATACCTTGTCGTTTGCGAAACACTGAAGAGATAGAAAAATTCCTGGACCCTTTCAGCACGACTTCATTTAAACGAACGCGGTGCCATCTGAAAGGGTAAATTTCAAGCGTAAACTTGGGTGAATTTTTGCGTTGAACGAACACACGTCTACGTATCCATTTCAGAGTTATCACCTATTACTTGTATCCGAAGGAACGCATCAAAGTGAATAAGCTGGCGAGCAAAATGAGCTGGAGACGGCGCCACGTGGAACATTGCCGGCGCTTGTTGATCGAGATGCAGCGCCGGGGCCTGTATCATGCCATGCTGAAGCACAAGATGTACCCCAAGTACCACGAGTTCGTCTATGATTTCCAAAATCATGTCAGCAACATCGACTTCTTCGATTATGTCCGATACAAATGCTTGCCAAAGAATCAGCCGCCACCGACGAAAAACCACCACCAACTGCACCACCCCCAACCACCAAAACCAACTGCAGTGAGATTCTCCAAGTGACAACTGGGAGAATATATATTGATGAGTACAAATATTTTGGATTAGATATAATAACATGGATATAGATGTAACATTTTAAAAAATTTGAAAATTATTACAATTAAATACAGAGCCATTCATTGTTGAGATTACGAATATCTTGGATGATGATTAACAATTTTTCCGCTCTTTTTCTTCTAGGATGACGGGTAGTCCGGACCCGTGTAACATCCCCCCTTTTTTTACCGTTATAATTTGCCGTTAGGACTGGAAGTAGCCATTTGGTTTTCACCGGTAGTCAACCAGCTTGGATTTAGAAGCTTTTAAATGTCAAATAAATACAACTAGTAAAAGCTTAAAGTCATCCGAAAAGCTTGTAAGTAAAAAAAGCTTGAAGGGGCTCAACAAGCCATCCGAAAAGCTTGTAGGTCACAAAAGCTTGAGGCTCAACAAGCCATTCAAAAAGCTTGTAAGTCAAAAAAGCTTGAAGGGGCCCAACAAGTTATCCGAAAATCTTGTAGGTCACAAAAGCTTGAAGGGGCTCAAAAACCCATCCGATAATCTTGTAGGTCACAAAAGCTTGAAGGGGCTCAACAAGCCATCCCAAAAGCTTGTCCCATTTTTTTTTTTAAAATTCCCTATATTTTTGGATCATGTTTTTCGTACAGTACATCAAAACGGTTGGTGTATTAGGAAATACACACCAGCTCGTTGGTTCTATAAAAACATTACATCAGAGTGAAAACCTTAATTTTATGAAAACCACTGTCAAATTAAAAATCTAAAGACAACTGTCAGACAACAACAACAACAGCAACTGTCAGATGATACGGCCTGGTATAACCTCACTTTCAGCCACTCTCTCTCACACATCACTTAGATCGAGATTTACAGAAAACGTTCTTAGAAAATCTTTAATATAAATCTGCAATTGATGCTTGCTGGTAAGACAGCCACCAATTCAGTTATCCTCGGAAACTTTACTATTACTTATGTCATCGGAAAATGGAAAATTGCATGCCAATCCATCGCCGGTGCCAACAATGCTGTCAGCAACCAAGATCAAACGTGAACCAGGCAGCATGGTCTTGACCAACGGAAACTGTGCTCTCCCCAAATTCTCCTCCTTCACTCCAACTCGTGATTTAACTCTTGGAGGACGTGGTCCACTGGGAGCCGCCAGCAAGAAAATATTCACTCCTAATCTCAATGTGGTGAGAAACAAGAACACGTAAGTGACACGAGGACATGTGATTACACTATTATTCTTACTCATCACAACTCGAACACTAACATCTGTGACTTACAGCAACGTTAAGACTTCCAAAGACACAACCGCGCGTGGTCGCGGTCGTGGGAAGTCGGATCGTGGTCGTGGAAGTGCCTCAGGGCGAGGGAGAGGCGGTGCCAATTCGACGCTCATACAAACCACCGGTGTCTTCTCTGAAGGAGCCGGCGCAATCAACATAAGAAAGACTAACGGTAGCGGTAGCAATTCCTACAGTCGCTCTGTGGATGACGCTTCCTCGGCTCTGTGCAAACCGATGATTATAAAGCGGGAACATCAAAAAGTTGACATTCAGGCGGAGGCAGCACACGTGCGTGAGCTGCTGGGTGCTTCGGATGAGGACGACTTTGACGACGAGAAGACTGATTTAGAGAAAATTCCAATAAAACTGAATGAAGGTAAGTGCACCATGAAACCAACCAATTACTCGAAAGTACGATACCGAAGCTACCAAAACTTCCTGTGCCTCGCCAACAGGGGTAGCCACAAAAAACAATCTGTGTGTCCAATGTAAATTTACCTTCCTTACGGGGTCAAAATTTATTTGAGCTGTCGCAGAACAAATCGTTTGAAGAATTTATTTTACAACTCTGCTAAACACTACTCTCTCCTCTTTCCCCGCTCCAACAAACAGCTAAGTGGAAATATGTGAAAATAGAAAAACCCGAAATTAAGTTGGAAAAGATCGAAAATGACGAGGAGAACACAGATCCTTCTGTGCCGACTGGTGAGTTCCTGCTAATGCGGCCGCAGCCGCAGCCGATGCAGAGCAATAGCAACGCTTAATTCAATGCAAAGTTTTCGTTTCGCCGCATCTTTCAGTGTCCCTTCATTAACACCTCCGCATTTATTTCATTTACTTTTCTCTCTTCCATCTGATGTTAATTCTTCTCTTTCTTAACAGAAAAAACCGTCACGCTTGTACAACAAATACAACACAAGCAAATGCAGCAACGAGCCATGGGCTGCATTCCGCGGTATCCATCCAGCATCGAGGAACTCCTAGATTCAAGGCAATCGCAAATTTTTTTGATACAGGTAAGTTTAATTGCTTGTTTATTTGTTGAGACTTGTTTGACAATGTTTGTATGCCGTTCAGTTACCGGATACGTTACCTTGCGAAGAAGATGGAACAGATTCTCCAGAAAAGCTAGCACCGGGTGAACTTAAAGAGGTTTGTAGTAGAGGATATAATAGTGCCTTAAGGCCCTATGGCTTGAGATCCTTAGTGCCTCTATAACTTAGTGCCCTAAACAAGCGAAAATCATTACAGCAACCCGGTGATTCATCACTATCTACACCTGCCACGAAATCCAGCTCTAGCTCTTTGAAAAACATGGAAGAAGGGCAAGTTGGGAAACTAATACGCTACAAATCAGGAAAAATAAAACTAGTTCTAGGAGAATCATTTTTCGATTTAAATATGGGCATGGAAACCGGCTTTTTACAGGTATGATGGATTATTCAGACACAAGAATTCTGATGGTAAGAAGAAAACAATTCTATCGTAATTGAGATACATTTAGATCGTACATATCTGCTGTATATCTATACACAAAGATCAGTTCCACAAAATTGACATAATTTAAATGTAACAAAAATTTTTAAATTTAAGAAACTTTGCACATTTTTTCCTGGCGCGGGTGTAATCAGTTCTCTCGATATCTACATCTGTCGCAATCTTTAAATTTCTTCTGTCCATTCAATTTTCCTTTGAACAGGATTTAATGTCTATTAATACGAATCGTGAAGAGCGCAGCGGTAACATGATCAACCTGGGAGCGATACAAGCCAAATTGACAGCCACGCCAGACTGGGAGTTCATGTTGAAGCAGCAACCATAGCTACACAGGGATAAAAACTACGCTTTATGTTGTGTTGTTCTTATTTAATGTAATAAAAGCTTAGCTTGAGCATTGTATATTTATACTAGTGTGTATATAAAAACTTACCATAGAGGCATTTATCCTAAAGGAAGCTGTCAAGGCATGCGCATTTATCCTAAAGGAAGCTGTCAAGGCATGCGCTGGAAACAGGTCGCCGACATTTCGAAATGCATCATCCAATAATACTTTAACCTTTTTTGTTAAACATACTGTTATTTTATGAAATATCTCTATTTATTGTAGTAAACAATTTTTATATTTAAGCAGCTACTTGTAAACTCCATAAATTATATACTTTTTGTAATAATTGCTTTTAGAACTTTGTTAAGGAAAAGCTAAATTAAAATAAAATGCAATGCAAAAATGTTGAATGCAGGGACACAACTGCTTCTATTAATTTCGTGCCGCTTCTGCTGGACGATTATTTGAAGCAAGATTCTTGCTCTCACCAGGCACCGTACTTCGCCCATGGTAAATATTGCCCTTTAAGTCAATTGAAAAATTATAGTCGACCGGATTTGCAAGAGCAGTGTTGATGGCTTCTTCCAGATTTTCGCGCGTTATAAACGTCTTGGCCAGTTCCTATGAAATAAACAAGTTTAAGAAATTCTGAAGATGAAGAATCTATGTATGTACCTTCTCTCGTTTAACAATTTCTTCTATTTTTTTGATGTGCTTCTCTTCACGTATTTTTGCTTCCTCCAAACGTTGGTTGATCAGCGTAGCCCTTTCCTGACGCTCTTTTTCTAACCGCATTTCACGCTCCGCAGCTATTTTGGCATTCCATACATCGTTTTCTCGCAGTGTACGCTGAAATTCTTCCTCCTCCTGCTCTGGCGACAGGACAAAGTGGTCAGCTGATGATATCTGCTCATTGCGTTGCGCTTCTTCACGAAAATATTGCATCAAGGAGCGCATCTGAAGATGGTAGTTATTGTAAAGTCGCTTTAATTCTTCTTTTTCCTCCGGTGATTGCCGTTTGCGCTCTGGCACACGGAACATCTTGCTTTTCGCCTTCGGCAACCAGCGAGGCTTCCGGCGCCAGCGGACAAACTCCAGAGCGAAAACGGATTGACCAACTTTGGCTTCTGCATTAACAAGACGAGTTAGAGCACCAACACCAGCACGCAGCATTTCACTACTAACAGATTATTGCCAAAAAATTAATTCACTTCTATTTATTAAATTAAGCAAGAAAAACCACCTTCATATCACGCTGAAACAATTCCAAAATTATCGCCGTAACCAAAATCTGATTTGGTGATTGACAATTGAAGTCCCCGATGATTGTCAAAATAACACAAACAGATGATGGGATGCTACACATGGAAGAAGTGTTCAGAAAGTCTGTGGTGAAATTGTATACTAATATGGTAAATTTTCTACTATACAAGCCGGAACTTCTAGAAAAAGTTACAGAAGAAAACGAAGTTGACCTTTTTGCGACAACGAAGTATAAAGAAACAAACATTTTTTTCGTTTTTGGTTTGTTTTATTTTTATTGATAAAATATTTAAACTAACAATTATCAAGTAATCAACCCCTAGTTGCAATCGTCATATAAAAACTTGAGCTTAATATATATCGTATTAGCGTTTGGAAACAATTCAGTCTTTAGAATTATCCATTTCCCCCGAAATCGTGATAGTTATAACAAAATGTATTAGGAAATTTTGTAGATAACGAATGAATTGAAAGATTTTATCAAGTTTTACCTTATTAAAGAAATGTAAGGGGTAAGCTAGGAAAATGATATTTTTTTATAAATATAACAACTCTTGTAACGCCTAATTTTAAGTTAAATTAAGGGACTACACTTATATAAATACTTCTATTACCTCAAGTTCATTATCGCTTTCGTTACATACTCGTATTACCTGTGTCACATCTACTCAAATGGACATATAGATGAACTCAAGATAATTCATATTACACAACGCAGTGAACATTACTCCAACTTTTTGAGCTTAATTTCTTAGCGTGCGGCTAATATTAAAATCTTTTCTTCTAAAAATTTCCAAATACTTTTAAATGAATAATGAAAAATTCTAATAGGATAATATTAAAAAATATAATTTTGTATATGAAACAACGACAAAGTTTAAAAAAATTATATTTTGAATACATACTAATCAAATGAATTAGAAAAAATTCAAATATGTAGTAATATTCTTGGTTACCTGCTCACTGAACAAACGTATGCATTGGCCAAGCATAATGGCCAAAGGCTTGAGCGGGCGAGTTAAGCTCTACACCGAAGCTACAAATACACTACAAGCAGTCACAAGCTTATAGCAAAGCTTCAAGCTGTGTTCCAATGATTTCGTGTTTCGTTCCCGTGTTTCGCTCCACTACCAGAAGAAACGGCCAAAAGAGAGCAACTAACTAAATGCCACATCGTAAGTTTCGTGTGGTGCCGAACCAGGTTTAGTTACGATTTAGCCGCTCTTTCGACGGGTTGTGTACGCGGAATGATCGCAAATACCGATGCGCTTGTTGCTCGCGTGCCTCAACGTTAACAGTTGGTGGATTATTTACTTATCGGTTAAAGCCCGGCTTTCTTCTTTTTGTTCGTTGGAGTTAGTTGTCTGACTGGGATGGTTCTATGCCATGAGTTCAGCTTTTGTTGGTAACGCAACTTACGTTACGCAGCTATTCGTCAAGAGGAATGCGTTAGTGAATCAAATAATGTTAGCTTGAAGTGAAGTGAGTGGAGTTAAATAAAATTTGTTAAGAGCTCTGCGTCCGATGAAAATATAACTTCTTCGACTTTTCGGATGTTCCGTTTAGAATATTTGAAAAAAAGTGAATAAATGAAAGCGAGTTCTGCGGTTCCGTTCCTAGGTTTTTCCCACTGAAACGACTGCAGTGGCTGCTTTTTGCAGTCGTTCGTTGACTTAACTACATGTACAGCGGCAGAAGTAGCCGCAGAACCAACAACACAACAACAACAACCTTAACAATAAAAATACCTGTGCAAACACATACACACAAATTAAAGTGAAGTGGCAATAAAAAAAAGGTTATTATTAAAAGTGTCTGCGCCTGAGTCAAGCTCTCGGCCTTAATCGCAGAGATATTCTTGCACCCCCTTTTCCTCAGTTACTTTCACACACACTCACACACTCACACACTGTCAGAAACACTCAAAATACTTTTCGCTCAGGTAAATTACCGTCTGGGGCCGTCATCGTCTCCGGTGTGAACGAAAAGCTCCCTTTCGGTGATCACGGCGGGCTTCACCTCCTAAGTACAGCTTTGATCATACTCGAAAAAGTAAGCTCGGTGTGAAGCCATAGAACGTGGAAATTGGAACACACAGCACAGAAGAATCGCGGGCTCCATCGAGCGACATCGAACTACGAGTGAATACGGGCGGATTGGAGTGGAAACGAGTCAAAGCAAAAGCAAACACGGCAATAAGCAACAGGTTTCAGCCCACAAAAGCTGCGTCGCCGGCGGCAGCGGGCGCTCGCGGGTACTCTGTCTGTTGTCTGTCCGACTTTTGAATGCAAAACAGAAGTCGTTCTTGTCGTTTATGCTGGCTGCTAACCGATCTTCCAGCACTCCACAACTGCACCACTTCGAAGGCCAGGTTTGTCTACTAACTACAAGCGACAAATTCTTATTCTTATACATACGTACATATACTATATATGTACCAGCAATATTTTCGATTTATTTTTGTTGTAATTCAATCAATTGCTAAACAGTGCTGAGAACTCAAGCAACTGAAAACTGAAGCTACCGGCGTGAAATGCAAGGAGGGCTTTTTAAAGCCCGGCTTATATTGCATGCAAAAGAACCGGGTTACGCATTTGCCAACGCCATTCGGTTCACACTTATAATATAAGTGCGCTAAAACTGTATGATTATTATTGTTTTTAATCAATTCAGATTTTACTCAGTTTTAATGTATTCAATAAATCTTAGTCTAAGACAATAATTGTCTTAAGAGCGTTGGCAGAAGACAATTTTTATTTGTCAATTTGACAATTTGTCTATTTTAAATTGTCACTAAAATCACCACGTACCCATGATTTTATGTAAATACTTAAAAAATTAAAATTCCACAATAAAGCGAGGAGTCTATTTGCGAAAAATTCATAAAGCTTTAAGCGGTCAAAATCTATTACCCCAAACAAAGCCAGATATTCGAAGTCCCGCTGAAGAGTGTTACACCGCCCGATGTGTTCGTAAACGTCAAAAAGATTTCATTTACTTGGAATGCGTTTATTCCGGTTGGAAGAACGTGTTCAGATTTCCTTCGCAGATTGTGCAAATTTTTCAAAAGCCGGAAACATTTGTAATTAATTTTACGCGACAAAAAACCGATACGAAAGCGTTACTACAAAAACCGATTGATTGTTGGTTTTATTTGGTTTCAAATCGAGTTAGGCGAGTAGCAGTTTTGTGGCCACTTGTTTATCACTTCGGTTGCAGGCAGCTTTATCTAGTCCAGCGCTTTTAAATGGTCTATCTCTATTTTGTCCTTGCTTACGACCTTAATGACGCCAACGCGGCTGTGTGCGTTTTTCCTCGTTTACGCGCGTGTGTGTTTGTGTGCTTTAAATAGATCGACAAACCGAAAATAAACATCTAACGTCAAAATTCGTTCGGTTCGTGGGTAAGAAATGGCCAAAACTACGATAAATAGGTCACGATAAATCGGTCAATCACGCTACCTCCCACCAGTATGTGTCTGGTAACTAGTGTGTGTACGCATGTGTTGGTTTGTGTTGGTGTTCCATAATGTAACATGTTTTTTGTGGTTGATTTTCTATTACGACAATATGACGCGTTTCAACAGTGACCGACCCAGCAGACGATTTTTAAAAGTGTTTGGCTTTTGTTTACTGTGCTCATTTCTCGTCTTATACATAACAATGACGTCAAAAAAATAAAATCAGAATCAACAAAATTGACTGTTTCATGCAATCAGTTTGGATTATATCCATATTTGTTTTCTTGGCAGTATCTCTGTAATCGAATTTGTCAAATCCATGAATGATGAAATAAATTTTGAAGCAATCACTTTCAGACAAATTTTTAATGCATTAACATTACATAGTTCATTTTCTTCATTTTCTTCTTCAATTTTGGTATTATTGAACTGCTAGAAGGGCAAAACCTCTTCCGATTTTAAAGAAAACTCTTACGAAAAATCTCAGTCTCGCATTTTCGCATGAATTTTCAAATGTTTTCAAATTTGTTATGAGAACTAGAAATGAACAGATAAGTTTACAACACTGTCAGCGACCGTCTCTCAAGGGACACCTTTATTTCGTGCAGGGTCAATAAAAATCGTTTCAACTATTTACTGCCTCAAACTTTAGCTCGCTTTGCATTGTTGTATCGACACTGCAATGGCTTTCGGCACGAAAGCGCTTCGATGAATACGAGACCCAAGTCCCAAGCCAACCCCAACCAACGACGTAATCGAGCACTTGCCAACAACTCACAAAACATACAAGGGAAGGGCTGTTGGTACGTACATATATGTATATATGTATGTATATGTACCAAACAATATTCTCTTTTTAAGTTAAAAACACATTTTTAGCGAAATTTTATATCAAATAAAACGACAGACCGTGTTGCCAAATGTGTTCGACGGAAACCATGAAATTGTGAACACATTTTTGTTTTGTCGTATTTGTATTGTTACAATATGTAAAAGGTTGTATTGTTGTTGTTATTGTTATTTGTAAACTGCACTGGCCTGATTATAAACACTTGTTTTTGTTATTGTACAGAGTTGTCATTTTCCACGCAGTTGAGAAAAATATGTACGAGTATGATAATAAATAATACGTACATATGTATGTATGTTTATATTTTAAATTTTTCATAAATTGTGAGAAAACAGCTGCGTAAGTAAGTACGACTATTTGAATAATAATTTATATATTTATTATTAAAGAATATTTCTTGAACATTCGGAAAACGCCTGAGTACACCACACTTAAAAAAAAGTCTACAGAATGGCCAACGCTGCAGCACACGCCCATCACTTTTCAGGGTTATTTTATGAAAAGAAAAATTGAAAAGATAGAGAAGCATTTGCCCTGCGAATGTCATTTAATCTTAATTAATTTGTCAAGGTCGTAGATACAATAATTTAATAGTAAATGTCGCATTTTAAGTGCTTGTAAGCCCTTCCCATTAACCCAATTTTAAAGAAAGTAAGAAAAAGTAAGCAAGCTTTCTACCAACATGTAAATGTGTTTAAAAGGAGGAAGAGAGAGAGAGACGAAAGGGATGTAATAAAATGTGAACTTTCAGTGAAGAGGAAAAAAGCAGACACAGAAGGTTACTTTGGGTTAATCAACTAACAGTAGATTCTCCTTATGTTGTTAGTGTTTGACTTATCTGAATTTAAATAGAGTCTGCATTAATTAATTGAATTAATAGTTACGTTCACAAAGTTGTGAACGATGATAAATGGTTGAACCAATGATAAATGGTTCCCAATATTACAACCATTGACCGCGTCGTATTTTCTTCCCTTAATATTTATTATTTTAGAAGTATTTCCGTAAAAAAACTCCTGAAGCAAATTTTCAAATGTGTACATTTATTGAGTTGAAGAGAGACAGTCGTACGTAGACGAAGACAAAAATGCAGAAACGTAAATTGCAAAACGTGGCTTGGAATTTGAGGCAGGTGGCAAAAAAAGGCTTCTAGAAAGGCATTGCCACTGTCTATGGCAACAACACTCTATTGTTTGCAAAAAACTCTGTCTAATATTCATAAAATAAACCATTCAATTATATGATATATGTACGTCTATAAGTTTACGTATGCCAAAAATTTAAAAAATATGGTCGCTGCCTAAATTATTATCTCCATGAGCCATAAATTATTGAGCGCATAAGTCATCAAGCTTTGTTTGTAATATTTTTTTAGTTAAAAACTACTACTAAAATATTTTTTTTTTATTTTGTTCAACTTTGTTATTATCATTTTAATTATGTACCGCCAAAATGGCAACAAAGATTTGATAAAGAATAACTTAAAAGAAGCAAAAAATTAAGACTTTGCCTTCTTTATAGTTTTACCTTCGCAGACATTCTCTTCGCCTATGTTTGCAGAACTTGCTTGTTGCAAATTTGCTTGTACGTCTTTCGATTTCAACTTGAATCATTTTGCCAGTTTGACAGTTTCTTTACGGTGACTTACAATGGGTCAGAAAGCAAAAAAAAACACACTTTTAGACTTAATACTTTTACATGCACGAGTGTGGATTTGTGATTCTCGTTAGTTAGTGTATAAATCGTGTTTTTGCTGCTAACGGTTTTTGGTGCTGTTGAACTTTTAAATGTTAAGAGAACCATAAACCGGTCGGTCATCAAACACTTGCAACTTGAAAGCAGCTAAACGTGTTACTTCAAAACTGTGTAAAATGCATACATTGTCGGACTCTGATTCGAAAATTTAAGGATTCAATACATATCGACTGTAGAAAACCGAATGATTCGAGAATATGTTAATTAAAATGTAAGCCTTCTGGAGGCTATTATCCATGTAGGTATGTATGTATCTATGCCGTTTAAAAATTCCAAAATTGTCTGGTGCAATTTGTGTAATGAAAGTTAAAAATCATATGCAGTTGACGTTATACTTTCTCATCGTAAATGACAGCATCAGCAAGAACCTCCCATACGGTCTCTCACTCGGTCTTCACCTCATGGATTACCTTAGAACTAGTCTAAAAGCTAATGCTTTCATAGCCATTACACAGAGTGACTTCGTGTTAAGGAAGTTAGAAGTGACTTTCGGAGTCCAGAAGTTGTTGAAAGCTGTTTACTTTTATGCTTATTGATTTAACAAAAACAACGAATTCTGGTTTTAATTTGTTGGGAAAAACATGGACAACATAAAATCTGCAAACTTGTTCACAAATAGAAAAGTAACCGTACCGTTGAGGCAAAACAGGAAGCTCCACTCGCTTGTTTAAATTGAGTTCTTCGGCAACGTTTAACAGTGTTTAGTTAGTAACGAACGACAAGTAGGTACAGCAGCAACAGCTGCAACTGCCACTGCCACTGCTGCTGCTGCTGCTGCTGCGACGATCTGCGCAAGTAGTACAACTTTATTATGCAGTGCTGTAGTATATGTAGTATGTAAGTATAAATAAGTACCACGCACACACAAACGCACGACACAAGAATATAAACAACAAGTTGAAAAACACGAATTTTATTCAAAACAAAGCTATGCAAAACAGAAAACAAAGAGGATGAACTTAAAATAAAAAAAAATTATTTTTTATTCCTTGAAAACATGCTTGCATTCAAACAATGCGTTCCAAATGAACAAATACTCTTTTGTACAGCTATACAACAACAACTAAACACACTGGTCTCTGAGGCTTATCCAACAACAACGAAAAACATGCATCAACTGTGGCCATGTAACTAACGGTGCTTGACGTCACCTACTTTTTGTAAGCGCTAAAGAAGTTACAATTTGTTTAAAAATAACCAAAACTCAAATGTTCGGTCAGGGTGACTTTCAATATCAGCTACTCCAAATTAACGATAGTCATTTAGCAATTCTTAATTTCTTCTTTGCCAGTGTCTAAATTTAGTATTCTTTTCATTTAATCATAAATAATGATGCCTTAACTCTTATCACGTTACTGTTAAACGTGTTCAGCACAACTTCAATTTAAGTTTTTTTTTAATTTCTACATAGCAATCTTAGTATTTTACTAGGCATAGTACATATACATATTTTAAAATAACACATATTATGTATTTTTATATATTTCTATAAAGTATGTACATTTTATATTTGCACAAGGTATATTTTTTCAAATCAAATATCAATCCATGAACTCATTTGTTTATGTGTTTGTCATTTGTTGTCAAAACGTATATAATCTTTCTATTGTTAAAATATATGTGCATCCATCCACCACGAAATACAAAATGGGATGTAATATGCCGAGTGTAGGGTGTTGAAAAATGTGACCAGTTTTTAAACAAAACCAAAATGAAATGATTTGGAAAAGCGGCTTAATAAGAAATACTCATGAAACGTCAACAATTTAACACGTCAGCTTCATTTTTAAGGTAAAGTAAGGTCATCGCACCGTGGACGGAGGCCTGGAGAAGAATAGGAAAGAAAAAAAAATGAACACAAAAACAAACCGAAAATGGTCAGTCTTGAAAAATAAGAGTTTACCAGAATGGGCAAAAATCTTGGCCAACATAGAGATAAATACAGATGGTCCAAGAGCGACGCACTGAAATGCATACCACCGCCCTGAGTAGCGACGTCACAACACGACACGCGCGCCACACGCTACAGAACGTCGCAGCGTCGTAATGTAGTCGTGGATGTGCGTTGGCCGGACTGGTTTTTGGGCGGGGCCGGGTAAGACTTGAAGTGTCTTTTGCCTGCTGTGAATTTGTTTCTGTTGACAATATTTTTTTTATTAATTTTTTAACAGCCACCAACAAGCTGGCCGGCTGGATCTCGTCGAAAACAAAACTTGAAGTTAGTTTTAGATTGCTTTTATTTTGGATATTTTTGGAATTTTTATAGTTTTATTGTGCATACTCGACGACGACGACGCTCCCTTCTCTCTTTTTCTCTTTCTACTTCTTTCATAAGCTTACCTTCCAAAGTAACGAAATAGAGGAAGCGATCACTCAAATATGCTAACGCTTGGTCATTTTCTGCAATGCACAGGAAAACATTGAAACATTTTGCTATCAATCAGTTAAACTGTTCCCACTAACCAAAGTCTTCTCAGTTAGTAAAAAATGCGCAAAAAAGGCTTGATTCAAATTCAATAAACGTTCGCGAACCGGTTTAGCTGTTGTTGTTGTTGTTGCTTTTGCTCCTACATTTTCAACACAACTCATTTTCATGCTTTACTGCTCGTGGCTCGGCTCTTCCTCAGCAGCAACAACAACAACAAACAATCAAATTTCAATTGCAAATGACGTTTACTGCGTTTTGTAGTTAACTATGAAAATTGCAGCGAATGATGAGCAATGGAATTGATGTTGGCACAACTTGACAGCGGGCTGGTGGAAACTGCGTAGAGCACAGAGTCGGCGATAGTTGGCGAGAAAGAGACCTGTTTTCAAACAATGGACAAATGATTTGATTTAATTCGATTTGTTTTTATTGAAAATTATGCGAGACGTCAGACGATTCTGAAATTGTGAAAAATTGTAAATGCATTGAGTTCGAAAAATTTATTTCGTTTTCGTAGTCATCATAATCATAATAAAGAAAGCGTGAAATACTTTTTTGCGGTGTATACCGAGTGTTTACCGGTGTTTTTCGAGTACATACTTTTACATGATGACAAAAAAAAATCAGCTGAAATCAGGTTAAATTGTAAATGAATAATTGAATTAATGATTGAGAAAGCAGGCATTATTATGTATGAAATTCGTAACCATTTTCCGCTAATTGTTCGACAAATAGAGGAAGAAGCATCCTCTTCACCTTACAATTCTTCACCTTAATTTAAGAAGAAACCTTTACCTTTACCTTAATCTTACCTTACCCAAATCTTACCGACCTGGGCAAACACGACGACACCTTAAATTGTGCGGCCCGCCGGGTGAGAGACGCTGAATGACAGAAATTCGTTCCAAAACTCATCAAATATCTCTTTCATTAAGACTCGAGAGTTTAATTACAGATATCATAGCATAAAAATAAACTGTAATTCATTTTCGATTTGTATTATAGTTTTTAGAAGTATGTTTGTCTAAAGTGCGGCCCGCTGTAACGCTATGCGCTAACAAAGTGGTTCGTGAAACCGTTTGGGTTTGCAGGTTTGCTTTAGAGTCTAAAATGTGACACAGTTTTAAAATTTCCTTTATCAGACAGCCGCTTATGAACTTTTTATACACCATTTTTTATACGCCATTCTTACCGTTAAATCCTCATCAGCCTCAATCTGACAACTGGTCGTGATTCCAAGTTTGCTATTTGATTACTCGTTTTTTATATCGTAGAAGCGATAATCTGTTATTCTTAGTGTCGTCGTCAGCAGACGAGAGACATGCAACATGCAACGAGCAAGCAGTAACTTGTAATTAACCTCAACAACTGTCGTACCAATGAAATAGAGAAACGACAGCAACAGCCACAACCACAGCCAGCAACAAGCGCTGACAACAACAGTGCAGAAGATTCATTTCAGCAAAAGAACTTACAGCAAATTGCTTTGCAGACGTTTCATGGGCTGGAAGGTAGCATAGAGAGAGGCAGGGAAAGGGGCAAGCAGGAGCGGGGAAGAGTAGATGCGACGTGCATTAAACACCTGCGTGGGACATGTACAAATCAGCGGAAAAATTAAGTTTAACTACCAGCCGACAGAAAAGAAATTCAGTGTACCTGGCTTTTTTGTGAGAAAAAGCAGCTGAACATTTGGGTCAAATTCGAGACAGTTAAACTTTTTTATATCTCTATCACTTCCATTCCGTGGAGGTTTTGGCCCATTTTTCCGGAGCTGTGCAAAGTTTAAGCTCCTTCACGTCGTAGCTGTTGAATGTTTTTTTGTATATTCGTACTCGTATATATATATACATATGTATATTCATATTCTTTTATAAGGCAGATGATATGAGACGATTGTGCACTACAGACGAAAACTCTCCGTCAAGCACGACTGACCGCAAGATCAATATGAAGAAGGAAAAGACCGTTAGACCGAAACCGGAAAACGTAAAAAATGAGAAGAGTTTCGAAGCAGACAATCAGTATAGAAAATGTTTATATAGCGGTGGAATATTTACAGCACTAAAATGTAAGAATAGTAAGGTACGGTATATACGTATACATATATGTGAAATATTTAAAGATTCTTGGTGAAAGTGTGCTTTGAGCTTTGAACAAATTAGAGAACATTTTTTCTGGTTATTAATTATTAAACCGCTTAATTTTAATTAAAATTTCAATTCATAATAGCGATGGAGCAAAATTATCTGCGCCACACGAAATTTTACACGATGAAACATCGTATAGGTATTACAGTAAACTCATGATTATTTGTGAACATTTCATTTTCTCTACCAACCTCTAAAAACAACACCTTTTTTCTATACAATATTCTAACAAGTGGAAAATATTTTAAAGTTCTAGAATGTCAAAAACTTTCAAGTTTTCAGCCAATTACTTTTAAATCCTTTCATAACCTAGAAATTGTCTACAAATGTCCTTTAGGGTAAGAGCAGTGGAAATATATATTATTATTTTAAATTTTCCTCTCTTCGTCCATACTAATTTTTCATACTGTGTGAGTTTTGTAATGTTGGGAAATTAACATTTGCATAACAAAGGTTTATAAAAAAGACGAAAGGTTATATGCAAAGGTAAAGCAAATACTCGTATTATTACAGATTTACGAAAAGTATGTTGGTTTAACAAAAGTACAATGTTCTTTTGGCATTAATAAGTATTGTTTGCTATTGTTGAATATAAATCAGTCTTAAAAGTGATCAATCTCACAAACGTGACAACATTTTACTATTAAAACTTCACATTATCGCGAGCGTACTGTGCATACTCGTATATAATATTGTTTATGCTTCCATTCATACATACATACATACATACATACATACATACATAAATACGTACACAGATTATTTTCTTAGATCATCGTATTCACATCTTGCCATTCGGATAATTGAGAACTGTGAGAAAATATTGACATACTAATATTGAGTTCAAACTTTCAAGTTCACTAAGAAGAATATGAAGAAAGAAGAAGATGTGTGAAAATACATGTATGGCTTTAGTTAATAATGTTTGAAATAATTGAAGAATTTTTCCGCAGGAATGAAAAATTTTAAGAGGTCGGTATCCAACAATTTGGAGCGAACGAATTTGGGTCTTTTCCCGATTATTTGGTTTGTAGACAAACAGGTTTCGGTTGGCGATGTGGTTGGTGTGCAATCCCAAGTGTACATTTGCATTCTTAGAAACAAAATTTGAGGTTATATTAAATTTTGATTCTTAGTGTAAAATTGATCTCTCTGAGAACCAAACCTTACACTGAAGAGGGCACATACCTAAAACCGATTTCATTAAATGAAACATTTTATTCACGCTTAGAAATTTTGTAAAACTCTTCAACCTTAATTCAATTAAAATTCTTCGCAATTTAGTGTCTCACAGCTTTGTGACGTCGAGTATATCGTTTAGTACTGGTTTTATAATAAGGCGCAATAATGATAATTAATAATCTTATAATAATAAATAACGAGTTCGATTATTGTTGTTTGATTTTGCAATTCGCTGAATCATTGCTTACTTACATGAAAGATAAAACGATAAATAACAAACAGAGAAGAGACTGCTACTTTTCAGGAAAATAAAATTAACTCCATTCTCTCTATTAGATTTCAATCACTTCAATAAATCTTGATGTTATGTTAATGCCATAATTTCTGAAAGTAATTGAAACAATGCTGTGCATATTTTTCGTAAATACGTTGTACTCTTGTACTCTTCTTCCTATGACTACAATCAAAACAACAAATTATAAGAGGGCCCAAGAATTTAAGGTCACAAAATTAAGTACATACTTCGTTATGATTTGATTTTAGCATGAAGAATTCGTCTTCTATACTCAAGTTTAATTGAATTTTATTATTATTTTTGACTTTTACTCAAGGTTTTAACCCGCGCTGTCGCTTTGGAAGCATAACAAACATAATTAAATTTTCATACTCACAGACGTATTCAAATATTTGTAGACAGATCTGGCTCACAGAAGCAGTCAGTAAGTCATTTTATCGTACATTGTTGGCCCCTTAATTTCTGTGCTAATGCTGCGTACTATGTACTAACGACTGACGACTGCGCGGCTTTCGTAGTCCATGTCGAGAGTCACTCATTTATTATCATCACTTTACACATTACGACTGCCATTATGATTGCTAAGCCATATAATTTTTGCCATAAGGCCGCCGCCAGCTATCGTATTTATTGTGTTCGGTTGAACGGACGATATCTGTGGAAAATGAATCATTGATCGGTAGGTAATTGCTCTACTTTTATGGAGGAGAAGCGGAGAGAGTGGTTCGTCCAATAGCGCACGTTCAAGTCTAGTGGTAATGCCAAGATCATGGAAATACGATCGATCGATGTCGATCTGGCGGCGGTGATTCGGCGGTTTTTAATTTACTCTCCAATGATATCTACCTTGGCACGAGTATTTCTCATCATGTTCGTTCGATGCTTAATTAACTTTTTATTCTCATGATTATAACTATGGTTTAATTGCTGAACGTTATTGTTGTTGGAAAACTTCTTCCCAACAAATTATAAAACTGAACTTCGTAGCGTTCTGGAAACTCTTATGATCGCGGTGGAATAAAATAAAAAAAATATTAAGAAACTTAACTTGACTGTTTAACTTTATTAGAGGATTAGCTTTAATTATTTGTAACTTCATAATATAATGTATGTTTATAAACTTTCTAATAGAATCGGTTAGAATCGGTCTCCATCATGGGTTTGAAATGAAATTCTTGAGTCTACTTTCCATAGAATATAATGCGAGACAAGAGACATTCCTTTTACGCGATGTTCAATTCTGTATCCTTCCATTAAAAAATTCTACCTCCATACAGATATCCACGATTCATTATGAACTGCTTCGTGATGATCTTCAATCGTCATATCGTCATGCTACAATGCAGTAACAATAAAACACATTTTTAAGTTTCCTATTTCTTGCTTTCGTAAATCTACGTAAGTATTTGAGATACTTTTATGCACATAAATATAATAAAATAGTGTTATGTAATAGAAGAAAATGGTACAAATAACTATAAAAATTGTAACTGCTAACTGTAAAAGTAGTAAGAATTTTACTACTGTTGTGTTTACTGTTGTAAGAATTAAGCATGAAAATAGTCAAAGAAACCATCAAAATTAAGCTTAGAAATAGTGAAAAGTAACCGTAAAAACTGTAAGTTAATCGTGAGAAAAGTTCTTATTGTAAGTATACGCAAATAATTAGACTATAAAAAGTGGTGCCGTAACTACAACGTGTAGTTAATTTACAGTTTTGATGGCTGCTTTATTACTTTTTTCAGTTAATGCCATTTAACCAAAGTGTTCTTCAAGTGTACGTACGAATATGTGGAGAATGGAAAGAAATGAAAGTATGACACAATGCGAGTAATTTGAACAGCTGGCCAGCAACACGAAACGACTCTGGGCAACAACAGGGCAAAATCGCGGTGCCCCAGCATCAGTTTGGCAAACATTTCCGTCTACGTTAAAATAATTTCATTTAAAAAAAATTACCTTAATAGAAAAAATATGAGCCGACTCGACTCGGCAACACTCACTTCGACAGTATACATTTTGTGAACTCTGTAAATTTGAGAAGGTCCCAAAACGGTACCAAGCAAATATTGAACACGTTGTTGCATCTCTGAAGATGTAATCTTTGTTGCTGTTGTTTGCTATTACTGTGTGGTTGTTGCTTCTTCTGCTCAGTCGGCAAACCATGTTAAAGTGTACCAAATGAACTTTGAAACTGTGTCACGACTCGACTTTTACCTCGCCGATTTCGAAAGCAACCGAATGGTACAAGTTTGAATTTCTTTGGGTGATCGCACGGAGGTGGCGAACGTGATCAGTAGGTGGCTGATCGGCGCTTGATCGCCAAGTAATGGAGAAAATGATGAAAAATGGTTTCGTAGCGTTCGATGAACGGGAAATGGAGTTATTCGAAAGTCAGGCAAGGCAGACGGACGGACAGACAGAGAGACGAGCGAATGTGTCAAAAATTGAATTTCGGCCAAATTCTGAATGTATCTTCGCAGAAGTTTCGTTCGTCGGTGGGAGAAAATTAGGTTCGTGCTTCGATCAGGAAACAGATAACTCTTTGCATAATTTTGTATAAACTGTTAGTCGAAATGGGCTAGAATTAGGCTCTCTTTTTTCGGTCTTAACAATGATTTTTCAACGGTCTTTTCCTGCTGATCAATCTCTCGCCGGGAACTCTTGCTGCTGCTGAGAAACTATCCAATAAAAATCATCATCCACGTTATAAAGCCATTAAGAAATTCAGCTTAATTGTATTCTAATAAACTGCATTGCTGTACTCCACGCAGCAACAGCAAGAGCAGCAGCAACATAAATTGCTGCAACAAATAGAAAGTGCATTTATTTGCACACATTATGCACATTATGCATCTTATGAACTGAAACGGTCTATGTTTGTACATACATACATATGTATGTATATACTATATACAAGTATATACTTCTCATCGTCATGTTCTTCCCGTCGTGATGGATTGGAGAAAAAAATCAGCTCAGTTACTTTATAGGACCGCAGAACCGGGCCAACAATGAAAGATGAAGAAGCATTAGAAGTGGCAGACATGAAGCATCCCAACCGGCAAACACACACACACACACACAGCATAAAAACAAGGCCCCACAATTAGCAATAAAAAGAGCAACAACAACAACAACAACAACAGAAACAATAACAACAAAGCAACGACAAGAACACTAGAACGTGTTGATTCGTGGCTAATGATTATGGTAAAAATGTTCCATGTTTCCTTCGCTCGTTCCCATTCATGCGCCGTTATTTGGCAGCACTGGCAAAGTTAAGCAGCGAAGCGTACTCGAACAACGAGTAAGCCGATAGTTTTAGCTACAACCTCTCTCCACTACTACACATGCAATATGAAAGAAGTGATGATGTCTTCGCAAGTATGCATAACCGTTAAATACACGATGCCAACCGAACAGAACCTACAAAAATAATTAACTATGGTTAGAGACTGAAAAATTGTTTATACAATATCATGCGAATCGAGATAAATCGAGATTTGCGGTACTATAGTAAGTATATTGCCGCGTACTGCCTCGAAGAAGAACAAGACGAGGAAGAAGGAACTTCAGTGGCGTATTTCAGTGAGAAGAAATGAACAGGAAGGATATAGAGGAATACTTGGCACTTGATATTTATTAAAAATAATGTTATACGGAAGGTTGGAATAGACAATAAAATGCAATAAACAAGTAGCTTAATCTTGGATTAAATACTCTTAGTTATATTTTAATGATCGTAATATACATGTATATATGAGATCGTAATAAATACTCTTTAGACTCCCAAATTATGGCTCCCGGGGATGCCTCTGAATCGACGCGTAACCGACTGAACAATCAACCCACTCGGTGACTACAATAGCAACCATTGAACTTGGTATTCTTCCCGTGAGCTGCTTCCAGGAGTTGAACGTAGCAATGATCCGGCCAAAGGAGACCGGAGAGCTTTAATGCAATAAATTAGATTTAATTTTACAAGTAAATGATTTATTAACAAATATTCGTAACCTAGATTCGCCAAAAAGTTAGCAGTGGCAACGTTCGTTGGTTTGAACTGAACTTCTGAGCGTGATTTATCTGCGACGCGTTGGCAAATCCTCACGCTACGAACATGAAGCGCGCAATTCCTAACTGAAAACTCATACGACTCATGATTGAAATCTGACACTTAAAGAAAACTGGGCTAAGCAAGATATGCACATATTCCGACTGCAACGACCATGACAACAACAAAGGAAGCCAATTATGAGAGGGCCGTGGTTCGCTCGTAGCGTGGCCTATGTTTGTCGTCATGGCTTGCGTTTGTTTGTTTGTCCGTGTGTTTGTGAGAGTTTTTCCACGTGTTCCACAATACACAAACTATTTTTGCCAATCGATTTTGTGGACGGATTGCAGCAACGAACTGTCTGTGAAAAGAAGCACAGTATGCAGTTCTGATTGTTGTTGTTGTTCTGGCTGTCTTCATAACCATGGTGACAATGGGTCTACACGGAAAGCAGCCAACTGCCGAGCCACCCACAAAGCACCACCCGACGAAAGCGGGCGGTACTGGCTCGGTTGGCAGACCTCGAAGTAGGTCAGAAGTTATTAAGCAAATCGTTTTTTGCCTGCAATCATTTTGCTTTATCGCTTACAACGATTTTTCAACGATATTACAATTGATCTCAAGCCAAATTCGGCAACCCTGTTGAAGGTATAGAAGCCCTCAATTTGTTTTGATTTTATTTTAGTTTGAAAACATTGATTTGATGCCGAACGAAGCAAAATAAATAGAATTGTTCCGTTCTATTTTTTATTGGTAAAAGTTGTTACTTGTTGTTGCTTTAGAAGCAGAAAACTGATATTCATACATCGTACATATATATACATATGTATATACATATCTCTTATACACACTAACACCTTTTTTTAGCTGCAATTAGTTTCGCTTTAATACGATATTCTATGCAAAGCAGAATAACTCGAGGCGGCGGAAAATTCTTCTAGAGTTTCCAACTCTTTGAAATCTTTTCCCATTTTGTAAATCTTATTGATTGCAATTAAAATTCGGAGCATTTTAGTTGCAAGCTTTTATTTGACTATGAACTTAATTTAGTAAATAAAAAGCAATAAATAGACTAACAATTCTTTACTAAGGCTCATAAATATTTGAGGTGCGTGCCCCTTTGCGACAATGCCACCAGATGCATCAGACGACAGATTCTGCTTAAATAAACTTTGACAAACGGAGAACGTTTGTTCAAATCAAAAATTCATACAAAATCAAGTAAAAGATAACAATAAAAGCTGCGTCCGCTTAATCATCAATTACAGGAAGAAACGCGGCGGGGAAGGAAGTGAAGGCAAAAAGTAAAAAGATTTATAATTCGTATGCAGAAAGCGTGCGTTTGCCGGTACTGTCACACTGGTACCTTTTGCTTCATGCCTGAGTAGATGGAGAAAGGCGATAACTCAGTGCTTCTTCCTCTCGCCATACCTCCTGCCCACCTTCCAACCCGCCTTCATTCCTTTCTACCAACCATCGTTCTTTTCAACATGATGTGAGGAAACTCGAAGATAATAGCAATTGTCTTCAGCTCAAAAGGAATTACTCTGGTGAAGCCAGATACAATCGATTACCCTGCAAGCACTTGATTTGTTAGAGCCTTGTTGCGCAAATCGGGTTGGAGAGCAAACGGATAGACAGATAGACAGACAGGCCCAATGTGAAAGACATGCTAATGCCACTCTGTGTGCCAGATCCTCTTGGCATGATTCCATTAATTGCACAATTGACCCAGTCCACAGATGAACTTGTGCCCACAGAGCCCCCTGTCTCCCCAACCTCTCCGCATCGTCGACAGAGTTACCATCGTAGTGAAAGGTTGTTCGATGTAGCAAATGTTACTAATGAACATGAAATTTTCGAAGCGACTTTTACGTAAAAACGGCATCTGGGCATAAAATACATGCGAGTACATATTTGAAATGAAACGATTGTGATCACAGATTGTATCCAACACTAAAAAGTTTAGTACATGGAAAGCGATACAATCGATTTAATTCGTGGCAGCATTAGACAATTCTTTTGCTAATAACGCTAGCACGCACCACACGACAAATACGAAGTCGTAATTTTTCTGCAAGTTTTCTTAACATCCAGAAACTACAATACTTCAAGATTATCAGCTGGTGACAGTTTTGAATTAATAACAGTTACGTCAGCGAGGCATCACGTAGAGCGACTTCGTCTACGATCTTCGCCAAGACGCATTGAAAAGATAGATATAATAGAATTATTTAACGGTATCGATCAATTTGTCGCATTAAATTTTAATGCCCGCAGAGGAATTTACAAATAATATGTTTGTGTCCATAAGGCTCAAAAATATTGACAGTTGGCATCTCTGTTTTTGCCGTTGCCGTCGTATAAAACGCAAAAAAGAGCACTTCATTAATTGATTGAGAAGTGTTGCGAACGTCATTAATTTTTCTCATTTACTTGCTTCGCTCTTAAAAGAATGAGCGTGAATTCGTGTCAATGCTTTCGAAGAGCGAGCAAATCTGACCTCATCAAATGGACTGAACCTGTGACATGTAGAATTTATAGCACATACAATACATAATTTCATATAAATATGCTTGTCTTAATAGTTTCTTACACATTTAGGTCTAATAAATTTGAATTTGTAAATTGAACTCTGAAATAAGTACATCAAAGCTTCGTTGAGCTATTTTTTTAGCTCAATTTCGGAGTTTGTGGAGTAGACTTAAAGTGCTTAAAGGTAAAATTTTTACGAGATAAGTTTTTTCACAAATAAGCGTGGTCCGCCTCTGGCTACACCAATATATCAGTTAAGGGTATAGCGTATATGAGCTTCAGCTATAGCACTTTTTCCATCCTTAAATACTTTAAAATTATGGCCAAAAATAGTAAAACAAATTTCATGGCATGAAAAGAAATTGTATGTAATTTCAACTGCGAACTCTCTTTATAACAACAAAGAGTCAGTCCTCCGTCTGTGGATCGAGTCCACGAAAACCACTGCATTGAAGATTTCACGTCATGCTTTCGCTTTACGGAGTGTAGCCATGTGAGACGGCTTCTCCGCCGAGTACAACGCGATTTTCGCGTCGGAAGCGATCTGAAATTGAATATTTCATTGATGTAGGAATACTTGTGTGCATATATTTATTCTAAACAATTTGTTTGGCTGTCTGCCGACTGCTGCTGTTCAGTAAGCGTATGCAGCGTCGATGCTCCAGTTACAAGGTCACCTGAAATATGATGTGTTTGGTCGCGTTGTTCGTATTGATTTGAGAAGCGAGACGTGGCAATCGTTTGATAGATCGTCAGCTCGACAGCTCGACAGCTCTGCAGAAATTATAATGATATATGATTTATTTAGTCCGGAATGAGAAAATTTCTGTTTATAAATACACAAGTTTTATAAAATCACTGATTAACCTTTTCCTCCTCTTTTTTTCTTTCTTTCTTTCCAGTTTAACTGATCTCAAGAGAAATTACAAATTTTGAAAGTTTCTAATTTTCTCAAAACTACTAAAACAACAACAATAAGAATAATATTACGACTAGTCGTCAATCTACTGAAGTTGTTAAGAACCTGAAGGACTTTGGAGGACTTGAAATTTAGAGGAGTGATAATTATGCTGATCATTCGAAGATGGCCAAATCAAAGACCGTTCTATATGCTGCTGGGGTAACCTGCCTTGGTTTTGTATGCTTCGGCCTGGCATCAGCTGCAGTCGGTATACCGATATGGGGCTACTACGATAGCCCAACAGGTGCGTTTTGGTAGCTTCTAACTTCTAAACTTAGTTTCTAACTGCTAAGTAGTTTCTTATCTTCTAAAAGGAGAAGATAATTATAATTGTCTGTAAAATTAAGAGAAGACACAAACCTTTTTCATCTCTGTTAAAAGAAAATTTTATTTCATTGTAATACATTTTTCTATGCTCTTCCTTCTTCTGATTTTCTGGCAATTTGCTTTAGAAGGCTATGATCTGGATCGCGGTTACTTCGGTCCATTCAAAGTGTGCAAACAGCTCTCCTACAACCGTGAAAAATGCGGAGCCATGGTCTCGAAATTCCGGCTCTCATGTAAGTACCGTAGAATCGCAGAGAGTGCAAGCATCACCTTTGACCATTGACCGCTTGGTTGTTCCGTTGTTTGCTTGCAGCGGCTGTATACGTCAGCGGTTTGTTGGCGGTTCTGAGCTCAGCAGCTCTGGGCATTTTCAGCATTCTGTCTGTCATTCAGATTGCGATGGTGTCGTCGATGGAGAAGGTGGTGTTGCCCTACACGATGGCGGTGTTGCTGAAGATGATCCTGGCCTTGATCGGCTGTAAGTGAGCACAAGAAGCGATTCATCGACACAGAGTCTGACCATTGCCCACTTCTTCTTGTTCTTCTTTTCATCTGCAGGCTTGCTGGCCATCATAGCGACGGTAATGTTCGCGCTGCAAATCGACGATCGGGAGAATGACGGTTTCCGGATCTCGCGCGGCGTCTCCTTCTATTTGCAGGTGGGTAGAGAAGAAGCAGAGTGGAGTGCGTTACAATTTCCTAATGTTACAAACCGTCATAGGTCGTGGTCGTTGTGTTGACGATTGCACTCTTTGCTGTCTCTGTCTATGATGTGATCTATTCACGTCGCCCTGGTGGCGATCCGACCATGCTGGTCACCAACGCCTCGTCGAGCAGTGCGACCACTTACAATAATCCCGGCTACAAGGAGCCGCGTTCCCGAAATGGTATAGCGTTTTATTAACTAACCCTTTTCTCTCTCTCCCAGTTCGAATTTATCGTTTGGTGTTTGCGCAGGTGTTTCGGTGACGGATGCCTCGGGCAAACCTTACAGCGGTATACGCAATGGAGGCAGTGTAGCGTCCATGAGCACCACGCTTACCAGCGTCTCGAACGGCTCCACCGTGGAGTCCCTCACCCGCTCTCCGCTGCGCTCCAGTCTGAAGAAGCCACGACCACGCCCCGAAAATACTCTGGGCATACAGAATCCCGGCTTCTCCGGATCGGGACATTCGCCGACGATGAACAGGCAGGCCAGCGTCAAGAAGGTGCGCATTCAAACGCACAGTACTGAAGTGTGAGCGCTGGCGGGGAAGGCGCTGAGGTGACGGCAGCAAGTCATCACAAAACGAACCAATCCCGAAACAAAGACTGGATCAAACTAAAATACAACACAGCCGAAAATAAGATCTAGGAAAGAAGAAGCCTCTAAAATGCAATACTTCGTACATTGCAACGTTCTCGTTTGTCAACCTGTTTCTCAGCGAGCCGTGGCAGAGGAAGGGACCGACAGACGGGGCAGGGCTACCAGTCAGGTAGAATTCGAAAGCTCTATTGAAAGAGTAAAACCTTCCCTTATCCTCAAAAATGTCATTGTTCTCAGATGAACCGTCGACAATTTTCTGTCTTCCAATTAAAATGAAATTTAGTTTAAAGTAAAATTGCGAGGAAACTGTACAGAACTAATTTAATTTGTAGTTTGTGGTTACTCTTAACGTGCATACGTCTCTAAAGCACAGAATTTGAAAGCCTTTAAAACGGCCTTCGACTGTTTCGAGGGCTTCACTTCGCTTCACATCACATCATTATTAGCAAACAATCCGTCCAATAAAAATAATTATGGCTAAGGCTTAAGGTAAAAAATCAAGGTTTCAAACAGATTCGAATACAGATTAATTTTAAAATAACTTAAACGGTTACTTAAACTCGAGTTGATTTTTTCGACAATTTATTTTGATTTTCATTCTAAACACAAGAAGCATTATCAAACAAATGAGTCAGCAAATAATTCACGTTAAATAAATAGAGAGAAAAGTGTAATAATAGCTATTAAGAAATTAATCATTATTAAGTAATTAATTAAGCAATCAAGTATTTGTAATTCATAAAGAATTCTTAGGTAACGTAATGTAAAAACTGTTGTAGCTCCTCACTTATAATGAATTAACAACTTCATCATCAACATGATAGTTTGTGTTTTTTAGCATTTCACGTTCTTTAATTTTCTTTTTAAATCATTTCTAGAGATTTACGTCTTATTGGTTAGGATTTAAAATAATTCAAATTATTTATACGTAATAAATGCATTTAGCATTAATGGATATGAAAAACTGGTTTCATTAAAAAGTCCCTGATTCGTTTCTCATTTCGTTACACATTGCTGAGTATTTCGGAAAAAATGAGCTTTTGCCATCCAAAGCTCATTCAAAAGCGTGAATCAATCAATGCAAACTTCTTCAGTTTACCAGATTGAAAGAAAACATTTTCTCCTAGCATTTCTTATATTTAGAAAAACTTGTTTCCGTAAAACGGTGAGAAGAACAAGAGAGAAGCAAAAATTGTCTTTACGAATTCAATTAACAGAATATTCAGAGTCTTATTTATTTATAGTCTTTGCTCAAAATACTCATTTTTAATGAGTAAGATTAGTGAGTAATTTCAATGAGTAAACAATGAGTTCACTGAGTTTACTGAGTTTACTCCCATGACTCTTTTAGAAAGAGAAGGTGAAAACACTCTTTAATATTGTGACGAATTTACAATTGAACGCGGCATCTAGCGCGAGATAGTTTCAGAATCTTCGACAGCATGCATGCAATAAACGCGACATCTAGCGCGAGATAAAAAGTTTAGAGAGATCCACAATTTACTAGCTTGTTCCAGAGCCTTCCTTCCACCCAAGTGTCAGCTCGTATATATGTAAATAGGCCGCAAGGCGTCGCAATGGACAGTTAGAGTTTCGTTGTTGAACGAAATACATCGTGCCATCTAATAAGTGTTAAAAAATAGTAAGTTTAAATAATAAATCTGTAAAATTAGAAACAAGTAAACTTTTGTGTTTTATTAGATTATTTGCAATCCAGAGATCGAAGCTAGTGAGTCGAAACGTCAAATATTATTTACGCTTATTATTCAACACATTACTTTCTACACTTATTATTCAACACTGGTCAGTTTGCTTGTAGATGGCACGGTTTCTTGTTCAGCGATTAAATTCGGATTGTCTCGCTGCGCCATCTGCGGTCTATTTATATGCGAACTGACACTTGTGTGGAAGTTTCTGGAATTATCTAGTAAATTGTCTCTTTACTTTACTTTACTTTACTTTACTTTCTATCTCGCGATAAATGTCGTGTTCATTGCATGCTGTCGAAGATTCTCGAACTATTTCTGTTTATCGCGCGATAGATGGCGCGTTGATTGCAGGCATGCTTTTACTAATGCTTACGTCATACTGCATCATGCTTTTATTATTCACAATGTGTTTTCTATGAAGTGTTATCGTGAACCTTCCTTCGAATACGAAGAAGGCACGTACGTAACAAACTCAATTTACGTTGAGAAAGTTTAACAGTGACATGCTAAAAGTTTAGAAGGCACTGCAGTAATCGGGGCTGCACAAGACAGCAGTTTTTTTGCGTCATATTTTTGCAGCTCGAAATTGTACCGAAAACTGTGCAAGTTAAAACAGTTGTTTTAGTGACAGCGCCATCTATTGAGACGTAGCTATAATAATCAATTATTAAATTTAACTGTCTCAAAATTTTTAGCACGGATTTTTAGAACATCGACAAGTTATGACATATTAGCTGTGACAACAGCCGTGTCGATGAATATATTTTCGTTAATCAGTTGCTTCTATACACCAGTAGAAGACTATCTATGACGTCTACCGGCGGACTCCAAAACCATTAATTTAAGCGAAATGAAGAGGAATATTCTTCACCTGTTCTTTTTTAACAAAAGATTTAAAAAAAAAAAAAAAATTCTGCCGGAAACATCGAAAAAGCCATAGAGTAATTTTTTTAAATTAAAAATAAAATAAAATTAAAAAATACAAATTAAAAAAAGTAAAATTAGAAATTTCACATGAATTTAGGTGAAAGATGAAAAGTAAAAATTAATTTATTTATTTATTTTAGTTATTAAATTTTTTATTAGTTTTTTTTTACATTACGAAAAAGATAAAAAATACCCACTTATAAATATAAATAAATAAATTTAATTTCGTTCAATAAATAATATTTTAATTTTTATAATTTAGGAACTCTGCGAGAAATCATTACCATTATCATTTTACCATTAGTTGGTAAAACTGCAAATAGACCAAAATAATTGCTACAGCGCCATCTATATTTCAATATGTGCGCCCTCTGTAACTGAAGTTTAGAACTACTGATCGGATTAAAAATTAATCCGAAAAGGTAATAGGATTAAAATGTTGTTGTTGCTTTGCATTAAAAAATTATTAATCCAAACAAGATTAGAACAGCTGGAACGCAGCTATTTTTGGTTATTGGCAGTTTCAGATTAAATTTCTTTTCGTCTTTCTTTTCGAAAAGATTTAAGCTTCGTTCTTTCTCTCTTTAAAATAAAATAAATAAAAAAGGATTATGTAAGTCTGATGAAATACACGACGGAAGTGATGTATTTGTAATCCATAAAAAACAAACAGTTCACAGGAGATAAATGGAAAGTTTAAAATTATGAATAAGTATATTTTGAGAATCTCGAATAATCGCTGTGAAAAACTTTTTATTTTTGTTCCAAAATGGTTTTGTGATCAGTTTTATGGCACTCTCGACCATAAAACCTTGTCAAAAATCAGTTTTAAGTTATTCAAGCATGAAAGCGTGTGAACTATTGAATATATGCGTGCCCACAAACAGACGAACACGCGAACAACGCTAAAGAAGTTTTAGTTCAGGAAAAGTCAGGGTAAAACATCGGGCGTGTGGATAGAAATCTTGCTTCGGCAGGAACATTAGCATGTGCCGAAAATGGTCCCATTAGAACACAGAAAGAATGAACCTGCAGACATTGACTGACAGTCCATGACCAGCGTCGTTCGGCATTTTCCTATCTTCGTGCAACGAACGCAACACACGAGAGATTGCGTAACCTTTCTTCGATCGCGTTCCAAAAAATAGTGATGATTCGATATCTGTGAAACAATCGAAAACATGCATCAGGATTATCAAGAATACCGTTGTTGTGGTAAAGGCAATGCCCAAACAAAGATGAATTGCTGCAGCATTTTCATGTCCATCGACAACTACGTGATGACGTCATAACCAAAGCAAGACCTTCCGTCAAATTTCGCATTCTTCCGTGTCTAAAAGCGAAATTTACTTTGATAAATCAATAGAGCCGGCGACTCTTGTAAAATGTTCCCGACCACCGGATGCGATGGAACAAAAGGATAGTGGTCAACGCAACAGAACACTGACCCATTCACACCCTTTTTTTTGATTTGGTCGACAAATGAAAACGACAAAATAATTTCCCGCATTCACAGAAGAACAGTGCAGAGACGAAAGAGGCTGGCACATCCGATGGCATAGTAAATAATGGCGCACACACAGTAACTCCCTTAACCTCCCTCCCACCACCCACCTCCTTCCGCGATCAACTCTATAGCACTCTCTTTTCCTTCTTCTTCTTCACCACTCTCCACCGCTCCGAGGAATTGCGGACTACAATGCTTCATTAAATTTAACCCGAATGCCATCATCAGAAGCGGCCTCAGCGCCAGGAGAAGGAGACAGACTGCTGGCCCGAAAAAGAGACTGGCGGATGGAGAAGCCTTCACACGCAGACTGGCTGGAGTTTGCACTATGGGTTGCTGCACAAGATTGGCAGCAAGGACGGCTCAGTCCGGATTCTGGGTGAGGTGCCAGACTTTCGCTTTGGTTGTTGTTTTGTCACAATACGGCGAATATATAGGTACCGTTTTTTTCGTGGGCAGTACTTTTTGTCATGGACAGGAATCGAATGTTTGCCAAAGGCTAACAACTTCCAGAACTTGAGCTCTTCAACTTCAAATTAAGCAAGAACCCAAATATTAAAAGAATGGTGGAGTGTATGGTGGTCTACGAACAAGATGGTCATTATTGGCATTCAGGAAAGTCGAGATAATCACCATTGTTATCTCTTGGACCTCTTTTTGCGCGAGTGAATTCGTGATATCTTGTTAATGCGACTCATATTCAATATTATGCGCTCAGTAAATCCCAACAACTCTAACTTTCTGGACCTTAATTTTACCGAACAGAGGAGTCTTCTAATCCAGCCCTTAAATGATGTTAATAATAACTAATTATTAATTGATATATGTATGTATCTTACTCGACGATGTCCAAATATTCGGATTGTAGTTTTAGAAATCAACAGTTATTTTGCTCGATATAATCGAAATGATGAACATGCCGTGAAGTTTCCTCCTAAACAGTTTCCTTTAACAAATCTACGCGCCTTAACTAAGTTCTTGGGTTGTTGTCTTGACTAAAGAGGCCTAATGGATGTAGCATAAACTCGGCAAAAGAATTCAATTGCGTAGTATTCAGACTCTTATTGGGATATTTCGTTCTTAACAACGAAAATCGTTTCATACGATTTTCTATATAGAGTTAGATTTAGAGTCTATAGATTTCCGTCCCGAAATCTGCTATACGTTTCTGCTATACGTAAGTGCTGTAAGTGCTAATGAAGTTGGAGGTATATAGTCTTTATCCTATATGGGTACGTCTATGCATATATCTATTATATCCAGCTTTGGTAAGCATTATAATTGCCCTGTAAAACAAATTTCGTCAGTTTTAACGGTAGCCATTTTGTATTGAATTTTTGGGTTTTTTATTTAGACACACACACACACTCTCATGGCCAGTTTGGCACTGTTCCGCTTCTGCACTTCGGGCCAACTCTTCCTTTATAAATGAATTCATCCTGCAGCGTTGAAAACGACCGCGTTTTCCCTTTCTTCCAATGTCTGGCGAGCACCAATGTCTACAGACGCAAATTCGGTTGCAAGGCGCGCACCGGACGCAGCCCGCACAGGGGCGCAGCGCTGGTGATTCACATGCCCTGCTCCAGATGTGCACGCCGTGGTACAGTTTGCCAGTGCGAAAATTGGTAACCAAAGCCCTCGCTTTCGCCAGAGCTGTTCGGTGTTCCAGTACCACGGTACCACAGTCACAGACAAGCGAGCAAACGACAACAGCGCGACGATAGTAACGACGACGACGACGACGACGACGACGACGACGTCAAAAAGCAATGCTTTCTCCCTTTTCTATGGAAGCGTCAATCCTTTGTGCTGTACTCGCTGGAGCCACGCACTTGGCTCGGAATTCCTCGGAGTCGAGGAGGGTTAATTTCAAGGATTCTGGTGTCGGCGAGGAAGACGGTGCTGCGCCAATTTTAATGCGCAAAATGTGCTAAGCTTTGCCCTCGCTTCGGCGTGGTCCTGGGAAAGGGATTTTTTCTAGTGAAGCACCACCGCACCGCGTCCTGCCTGTGCTGTGTCTATGTTCACAAAGTGTAACTTGGAATGAATGCGCCGCCATTAATGAGATTCCGTACAACCCTGGCATCGCAGCGCATCGCATCGCTCCGCAGTGGCCGAAGCTGTACGTCAAGGCGCACGAGCCATGAACGAGTAGACACGAACGGATCAATGACCTGCATTTCACTGAGACACTTTTCAATCGATATCTCTCGAGAGCCGGAGAAGTAGTGCACCGTCGACTGCATTGTGCACGGGGCTGGGCGGGGGCCGGCAGGCGAGCCAGCCAACAAAGGCAGGGCGCCAACATGGCGGCCAAGGTTTCCCGCCGGAGTGAGTGTAGAAACCACGAGTGGGTTGTTGTTTTTGCTGCTGCTCTCCATCACTCGGTCGGTCGGACGGTCGGTCGGTCGGTCGTTCTTCACGGCTGCCAACGGATGAAATTGAAGTTGACTTTTGGTTCGGCACTGGCTGTGGCTCCGACTCCGACTCCGACTCCGTCTCCGGATGCGGCTCTGGCTTTGGCAGTGAATCTGAATACAGCCGGTTGTTGTTGGCTGCCGAGTGTTGGCGCCCGACGAAGCACGATGGCAAGTGGATCCGTGGGCGCGGGGGCTGGTGGTGAAGAGTGGACTTGCCTCCAGCAGGGCAGCAGTGCTAGAAAACTGCTTTCCTAGCCGTCGAAGAAATGGCGTTTTTGGCAGACGCTGATGTTCTTGGTTTATTTTCTACGAATGAAGTTTGCTTTTCTTTCATTTCAGTAAAATTTGTGTTTCTTTTCCGGAGAGTTCTCTCCGGTTTTCTCTGTTTCTAGAAAGTTCTAGCATTTGGCGTTGTTGACTGCGCGGTCGGTTGATTGGTTGCAGCACTCCCTGCTTTATTCCACAGAAACCAACCCACTGCACTTGGAACTTTTCGACACAGATACGAGTATGCACCAGAAGATTAGGGTGAAATAAGGCCAGACGAACCGATCGGGCATGGCTACAACCCACAGCTAGCCGGCCAGAAGACGGCAAAACGGTCCCTGCCGGTTCGTAAACCTTAGCAAGTCCTCACGAAGTGTGTCTCTGTCTCTCTAAATGTGGTGCCGAATAATGGCCAATGTCAAGGAAGGCAAGGAAACATCGTGGCCGCACTGTGGCAGCGCAAAGCAACCCAACGGTGTTCCGGCCAACGGTATTGGAGCCAGACAACACCCTCGATATGCTTCAATAACGTCCGACGTTGCGTTTAGTTTTTGCGGGACGGGCGGGTGGTCGATGTGGTATGGAGGGAGGGTGGGCTGTCTTGTTTGTGTCAAACTTTGCAACGAAACTTGGGAAGGACTTTTTCGTTTCTTCCTTTTCATATTCTCTTTCATGTCGTTTGTCTACAACAAACAAACTGAGGCTTACAAGAAAAACAAATTTGCCTTAAGTAGACTTGACTTGCCTTGACTTGACTGGCCTTGCCTTGCCTTGAGTTGTAGCATTTTGAGAAATAGCAAAGAAATCGAATAGATTTCGCAAACAGTCTACTTTCTTTCAGAACTGAAAACTGCGACTTCAATTTCTCTTAACTTATGAAATGGCTCGAAGGCAGGAAGTTTGAAAGGAGTTAATGAAAACCTGCTTTTACGCTTTTACGCAGACATCAAAGAAAATCTTTTATCATCGAAGCAATACTTTGCACTGATTGATTTTCGACGAGTACTATTGCTCCAGAGAATAGAAATCTCGGCCCTTAGTATTATGAGTTCATATCGGCAATATGGGTACATAGTCTCGGAAACACGTGACTGGAGTCTTAATGTATCGTATATACTTACTCGGTACCGCCTAAATAAGGCCGAAACCAAGGTATTAACGAGTTGCGTTTCGGAAAACGACAGTCTAACCTTGTAGAGTATGTAAATACCTCTCCGTGTACTTCGCAGGAAGCCATACACGGATGGGCTTTCTGAGCCCATAGGAATGCATTAACCTAAGTCAACACTGCATACATCAAAGCCTGTGCCTCTTTGAATGATAATCCAATCTCGATATGTTGAACATAGCCCCATTGTCCTTAGATACTCCCATGCAAAAACATCCCTTTCAAAGCCTTATTCCAGGGGGACACTTCAAATTAGTCGTCTGTCACTTCATTTCGCCGTATCCGTCACAAACACCGAAACTTCGTCGCTGCGCAGGCGTTATCTTCATCTTCAGAAACCTGTCAGACCTCAAAAGCAATTATGAGTAGCTGTCCCTCTTCTATTGTTAAGTGATTTCTTCTGGCCATATAACATTGATTCAATCAATATTTACGTAAACCGATTATGTGTACTATTTTGTCTAATGTCGAGCAACTATCCCCGCCACGAAGTACACAAATGTGCCTGTACATTGAACCCTGTATTCCACGCTTTCAACAAAGACACGAAGAAGAAGAAGAAGAAGAAGAAAACGAAGAAGAAGTTCCGCTATAAAAAAAGCCAGTAACATTGAACTTTAAATTTGTAAAGTTTCCTCACGATACACAGTCGTCCCCTCGAACAAAGACTGGCGAAAGCACTGCACCATGCCAACGGTACGCCCGTCCATCCATTCAGTTTGCCGACGCGGTAGACGAGGAAGAAGAAGAAAACGCGCTGGCGGCAGACTACAGCGAAGAACGACTGCACTTCGAGTCCTTTCACGGACGGTGCGGGCGAAGCAATAAATCGAGCAAGAACACCGACACGAAGGTAATCGTGCGATATCTGGAGAGAGTCGATGGCAAAAAGAGCCCACAAAAAAGAGACGACAAAAGCTAACGACCGGGACCGGGCCAACTGCAGCCAACACAAGGCGTTCGCGACCCATCCCAACATGCACAGGCACTCCACCGGCTGAGTCTTGCTGGCGTGTCGCAGAACTTTTTTTGAAAATGTATTCAGTCGTGGGGCCATCATGGCGTGGAGAGTTCTGCGGTAGAGTAGAGAAGCGGGAGGCCCTCACTCGAGTATTCGCACACATGAGTCAGCTCCGTAGACACGCTCCCCACCCCGACCCCGACATCTGGGCGCGTTCGAACACTGCGAACAGGAAAAGCCTGCTTCATGCTTCTCCACTTCCATCACCCGGACATTCCCAGAGTGCTTGCAATGGACGCCGCGCCGCGACTTGGCATGCTGACTTGCCGAACACTTCGACTGACTGACTGACTAACTGACTGATTGACTGACTAACTGTCCCTCTTCACCGGCGTGCATTTCATTCCTTTGGAATCCCGTCGCATCGCACTCGTTTTTGTGCCGTATTGTGTCATCGAGTTACAAGATTATGGCATTCCCAAACAATTCTCGCTCACTCTCCCGCTTTCTCCGTCTCTCTACTTCTCTCTGGCGCTGTCTATTCCAATTTTCATCTGCGTCCTTCCCGACAAACTCTCTTTTTCTCCGGCCTTATCTTTGTGTATATCTCGTTTTCACTACGTGCACCATGCCGGTCGCCTCCCCGACGCCAAAGCAAACATGTTCATCGTTGCGTTCGTCGACCTTGCAACTCGTTATGATTTCTGCTTTCGTCGGCTCGTTTGCAGCGAAGTGCTTCTTTGTGTACAGCGTGTAAGAGGACGTCTCTCTCTCTCTCTGCCTTCTCTTAGGAAAGAGTGTCTGACCCTCGTATAGTATTTTGTTTGCTATGTTTTATTAGTTTTGTTTTTCTCGCTGTTGATCAATATCGCAATTGAGCGGCTAATGGAAGCTTGTACGAGAATACGCGAGGGCATGTCCGCAAAAGTCTCGCTAAGGAGACACAAATACTACGAGTACGTACGCAGTAGAATTGCCTTTTTCAAGTGAAACTAGAGCGATTTACAACGCGTTCTATTTGAATACCGAAATATTATTTGATTTATTAAAGGAGCTGCATTCAAAAGGAGAAGCTGTTACCAGATTCTGCATAATTCTATTAGAATCTAAATCCTAAGCATCTCCCGAAAGAAGATTCACCATATTATAATTATTGTAGCAATATTAAAAAAAGGCTTATATCTTATCTTAGTCCTTCCTATTATTAATTTTTGCACTGATTCCAGAACAGACAGACGGAGAAATAATGCGGATTCATGGTTGATAAAGCACCAAAGTCAGCGTTACTCATACAAATGTGCCACAACACGGAGCTACTCGCGAAAGAGGTACCTACTCGCCGCACTAATGAAACGCAGTCGAGTGCTACACTCCGCCTGGTCATGGAAAGTATTGAATGATTTCACTTGGTAGTAAAATTGTAAATAATAACTGAAGTCGGGGATGTATAAGTAAAGAGTCCGGGCGGGGGGAGAGGAGGCAAAACGAAAGGTTGAACAAAAACAGTCAGACAAACAGATGGACGGACATTTAATAAAAGAGCACAAGTGACCATGAATGCTGCAGTGCGGTTAAAATAGCTCACGGAATACATGCTTGGTTGAGGTCACCGACGGAAGGCAGACTGCGAGAGTGCGAAAAGGAAAACAAAGGGAAGAGTCTTCCCGACTTACTCGGAGAACAGATGAGAAGAGAACTGGGTAAGGCTCTGGGAAGAGCGCAAGCGAGGTGGAGTCTATAGTTGGAAGGCTTTTGGTGGCACGAATACTTGCAGGGCATTCGCCTGGTGCGAGAGAATGCATCGCCGCAGCAGACAGTGAGCAACAATAACGAGGAGAGAGAGAAGCTGCTGTTTGAAGGCATGCGCATTCGTGGACTCTGTGAAATGAAATGAAGAAGCGTCGGTTGTGGGAAGAGTGTGGGATGCCGAAGAGGGATGAGAGTGCTCAACATCAAGCCAGACAGACGCGATCAGTGAAATTGTGGAAGTTTTCACCACAAGAGAAGCAAGGATTTTCTAATAAAGCAAGCGCACAATTATTAAAAATTATCAATTTTCGTCATCAATTTGGATTAATCCGGATTGAAACCTGACGACGACGACGACGACGACGACGACAGTTTTCTATAACGGTTGAGTGAGTTGTAAAAGGCTCCGAAATGGTTGAAGAGTTCGTGTGAGGCATGGAGGTGTTTGCTGGCCTTCAGCAACCAACCTGAACACTGGACTGATGCGACAGTGGGTCGTCATGGCAGCTGGCAGCGAGCAGTGCATGTGCGAATTCGAAGCCACACGAAAAGTTATGTTACGAGTATATTCGAATATGTGTATATATTCGTTTTATATACTCATACATATGTATATGTATCGTATGCCCGAGTACCCAAATGTTTGCAACAAACGACATTATGTATGCGTTGCCGACAGTCAACACGCTTTGTGTGCTGTCGCGTACATCTGAATCGTCGCTTTGGCAGCAGTTCAATGGAGCAGTAGCGAGCGATGGTGGATGAAACCAGCGGTGGCGGCGGTGGCAGCGCGACATGTCCGAGGGACAAAGTTGAACGAATTTTTGGGGCGAGTACCATAACCTTGGTTACGACTCACTTCCAGTCAGGCATCGCGCAAAACAGAGCGATTTGCAACGCAGTGACTGCAGTGGGATGGAGCCCTCTGGATGAATTCTCTGGTTTCATCGTTCGTAGCGCGTAATCCAAAAAACGGCGTGGCAGTGTGGAAATTCCAACGCGATTACTCTACCTTCCTCCAAATCTGCCCGCTCCACTTGCCGCTTCCGCCACCCAAACAACAAAAAACAGACGAACAATAATACTGACAGAAAAACGCTTTCGCCGCTACATCATCTGTGCGCTTTCCCTATCATCCAGAGCACCAGAGGATCATCCATCAACAGAATCCTGGCCCTGCATCCTTTGCACTGTACATCATCCTCCAGTCGGTGATGCGCTTGGTGCTGCTCATCCAATGGATGCCGGCCGAAACGATGGGAAGCGTTGTTCTTGTTACTCTGATTATTTTGAAAATAACAAATATTTTATAATATATCCATTTACGGGTGTTGAAAGTGGTCTAAGAAATGTTCCTGAAGTGGATTTTTTAATTTTTTTAAGCTTTTTTCCTAAAAAAATTCAAAAATTGAAAATTGAAACCTGTTTAAAATGTCCCAAAACTAATTTACTTTTATTTTATTATAAAAAAAAAGGTTTTCAAGTCTTTTACGGGCACATTCTAAGTTTCTAAATTAATCTTTAGAAATTTTGGCTACAAAAAGGCTACAAAATTGGTCCGATCTTCTAAAATAGAAACAAAAATATACTCATGCAAAGAATTTTGACGAGCACAAATCGAATGCAATTTCGAAGACCACAATTTCACTATTAGTTTAGGTTTTTGAGATATCAAGCTCTTAATATAAGAAAATATGGTTTATGGTTTAGACTCTATTTGAGGTTATGTTACAGATTGATGAAAGTATTCATGGTAAGATGATGGTTTCGTATGAGAGAAAACAGTATGAGAATAAACTTTCGTAAATCGATTCCAATTTCGTTTCCAAAACAAAAACAACGCACATTGCTTAACCCGGTTTATTTGGGGCGGAAAGTCCAAAAAACATCATCATTCAAACCTCGCGAGATTCTGTCTCTTGTAAAATTCTCTATAGGATTTCTCTAAAATTCTTGACTATTTTTGAGACTTTGGAATATGTTTTGTATTCTTCTTGGTACGAGTGTAGGTGTCACTCAAAATGCCACAATTGTTCTTTTGCCATTCCCAAAAATAGGCGGCGATGATTAAAACAGAATGTTTTTTTACAGTTTTTAAAACAGTTTTTTTTTTTGAAACAGTTTTTTAATCAAAACTTCATTTGAAAGGTTCATGAAATAATTACAGTCCTTCCATATCTTCTGATTATCAGTTCTTTCTCAGTAATATTTCATTACTTTCTTTCCTCATGAAAGCTACTACGTTTTTGCATGAAACTTACTCTGTGTGTAGTCATTTCTACTGCGCAATTAATAAAACTTACCCCGTAATCGAATGTCAAAATGAGGGTTAAAAACCTCACCCAAAACCATTCATTCGTTCCTTCATTTTAAATAATACGAGTTCTCGATAACGGTAAAGACAATGCTCTCACACACACACACACACACACGCGCTCTTGTCGCCTCAGCTCGCCTCGTCTTCGTTCTCCAGACTATATCTGTTGAGTCGTCACCATCGCGACCATTACATGCTCTAAATATCAATCGGTCCGTCCATTGTGCCGCAGAATGAATTTCCTGACTGCCGGTCCAGGTCCTTTGAATTGCGTATTTAATAAAAATTTTGCATGAAATCCTATTTCACCCCGCCTGGACCGCTTCGACTGCTACACATTGCTCTGCAATAAGGAGTCGCGAGGGAGCAAGCGCGGGCGTCTGTAGACAACGTGTCATACATACCCTTCCTCAACTCAAATGTTTACCGAGCTGCCTTGATTTTTCTGCGTCTCAGCAGCGAATTTGGCAAAACTCTATTTCGGCCGGAGCCAGAAGTATTCCTTTAAAACATTTGCACCCTCGCAAAGAAGAAGCATCAGTACGTACACTTTATGGCTTCGATTTTTCGTATGGAAAGGGAAAATACGTCAACATCGTCGTCGCATATCCTTTCGACATTTTGCTGATTACTGGATCCCGGGGCGAGTGTTGATGGTGGTTGTAGTTCTCCCCTTTTGTGGCCAAATCGCCCCGTTCTTTTGCTTGAACAAGCAGACTAATGAGAACAGATTCGTCTGCCAACAAAATGTTTCCGTCGGCAACTTTTTAAAGTGGAAAATGCCGTCGAAGATGCCGATTAAATCAAAATGTCGAACTCTTTCTACGAGAAGTCTGGCGACCGCCATTTGCAATGCGCCTAGACTCGATTTTGCTCCAGCATAAATCAGTAAAAAATTTGGCAGGGAACCGAACCAAGGGAAGGTCAACCACCATGAGAGTGAGGCAGTCAGTCAGCGGGAGGAACCAGTCGAAGAGTCCAGCAATATCCGAGCCAGCTCAACGAAGCTCGCAACGTCCAACGGAACTTGTTTGGCAAACGCGTTTCTGTGAATGTTTTCCGAGCTTCTCGACGAAAACCTGGCTTTTCACAACGGCAGAGAAGTGGAAAACAATCGAGAATCTTCCACCATCGAGCAGAAGAGAAGAAGAATATAAAATATTCTTTACATTTTTGCTTTTTCTGATTCTTCAGATGCAAAGGAATGACGAACCAATAAAACAGCACGCCTGCAATGCGAGATGAGCAAATAAATCGTATGACAGTAAGCAACAGTGTTGCCAGAGCGAAAATAAAAAAACGTACACATATTTTCAGAACTAGCCGTGAAGCGAACGATATTAGTTGTGGCTGGAGAACACCGAGGGTCTACGAAAGTGGGGGACAAAAGAGGCAGATATTGCCCGTGTAGGAATTTTTATTCAATATTTTGTTCCGAATAGAAATTTCCGTCGATCTGATTCTTGGGTCTTATCCCAATTTCGGATTTCGTCTGAACGAAAAAGCAGTGTTTTTCGTCTCGAACAAAAAATCTCCGTTTTGTCTTGTGCCATTCAGTTTTTTCCCGATTGGTGGTGAATTTATACTCGTTGTTGGTTGTTAACGTATTTCGAGAATACCAAAATGAACTGAACTTAACAACGTCATTAACAAGAACTACTTAACACATCGTTGTTAAGTTAACAACCAGAATAGGGCCGCTGGAGTATAATATCTAACAAAACAATACTCATTCAGTTAACTCAGTGCTTAAGTCTGGCAACGCTAAACTCCTCAAACTTCACTGCACTCCACTGAACTGCAATCGCCTCTCGACTCGTTGCAGGCCCACCACCGCATCATCGGCGGCGGAGGTGGTCCGTCGGTCGGTTTCGAGGATTTGCAGGGCGGCGTGTGGCGCCGATTTTGGTAGCAATGACCTTCACCGTGATGTTTTTGCTGCAGCGTTCTGTTGTACTTAGCTGACATTCGCTGCACACTGCTCACTCTGCCTTTCCGCAGCCCGACCACCCCCTCCCTGCCCCCTTCGCGCACGACATCATCCGGCCGAGCAGTGAGTTTTAGTGTTTGCTCTTTGGATCTCACACCAGTGCCCGTGACTTCTTCCTGGACGCGTTCTATTTATGTTCCACAGCCTACACTTGGCATTGCACCATGAACATGAAATTGTTGGCAGCGCCTCCACGTTGCGCTCGGCCGACTACATAACCACCACAGCTCCGAATGGGTGGCACGGAATCAGAGTCGCGGAGGAGACCCGGCGCGGCAGCTACACCGAGTGAAATAAAGACTGAGAGGACAGACGAGTTGGCAAAGCGACGTGTATGCGCCAGTGTGTATCGCGTGTACAGCGACAACAGACGAGTTGGTGTGAGTGTTGCTGTGGTATCATTGACCCGCTCTTGTGCGGATTCCTCTATCCGGCGCACGGTCGCGGCGGCGGTTGCGGTGAGTGTTCGTGCAAAGCTTGGGATTGCATTTGTTGTCATGCTCTCGTTTTCAGTCGCGGGAGCGGAACGGGAAGGACGCCATGTTGTTTTCTGCATTTTATTACAGGTTATTATAGGTTAGTCTGTTATTGTTCTACCGAGGAGAAACGAGTTATGAGCAACTGCGGCGACTGCGACGAGCTAGTTGGCGGAAACGCAGCTTGGAAATGGAAATTCATGATGGCTGGTAATGAGTTTCGTTTTCTGGGAAGGACCGCGGGAAGGGAAGGCAAGTAGTGGAGTGGATGGCGGATCGAACGAGAGTTCTGGAGATCATTCGAATAACTTAAGTTCGGACATTTTTTATTTTAATTACTTTTGACATAAAAGATGAAGACTGAAATAAATGGCTGAAACAGACAAACGCGAAGTAGCAGAGGCCTTGGTCATTTTTAAAGGATATTACATGCTTTCAATATTAACCGAACATACTAAATGCTCATTATGTACAATTACAATATTTTAAATAGAATGTTGAAGGGTCACGCGGTCCACATTATACGCAGGTACATATGACTGTATGTAAATGCAGGCCTCAATATATTTTGATAGTCAAAGTGTATTTATTTATTTATATTATATTTGTGACAAACGTTTGATGGGACGGCGTCCGAGTGCTTGCTGTTAACGCCGGCATATCATTTGGCTCAACGTGCCCGGTCCTTTACTTTTTAATTTCGGCAGCAATGTAACTTTCTGTTAATAACTCTCTGCGGACATGGTTGCTCTACACACTTTTAGAGAAGCGCAGAAGGCCATCAAGTGGTGCCCCCATTTGCTAACTCGTTTGCTTTCGTTTTCTACGATCCCCCGGGTGTTCAGGCCGGGTGTCCACAGCTTAACACCCTTAAAATAGGTCCTCCGTTTGCAGTCGAGTTTCAGGTACGGTTTTTCAAAAACAAAGCCACTTTAAAAATTTGTGAAACATTAACTCTTTCAATAACTCTAGGAAAGCTTTTATTACATTTTAGTGAATGAATTCTAAGTAGAAATATTGATTTTTAATCCATATCCTTCATCTTATTTCTATCCAGATATTACCATCCCGCTTCATTAAAAACCTCATTGAATTATATTCTCCGTTGCAGAGTTGGTCTCTGCCATTATGCGTAAAGAACAATAACGTTCAAATGTCCTTCACGGAACCTTTTGTAGGCCTCAATCCTTTTGACGTAATTTTCGATGACTTTTCGACGAAAGTCGGGCAATAATTCGCCCATAACTTGACGTATGTCATTCTTTTAATGCTCCAAAGTTGACGGATTGTTCGCCTGAATACGGTCTTTTGCGTAGCCTTACAAGAAGAAATCCAAAGCCGTCAGTTCGCAACATCTCGGTGGCCAATTAACATCGCCAAATCGTGAAATAACGCGTCCTGGAAACTCTCCCGCAGGAGAGTCAAAACCCGCCGTGCTGTGTGGCTTGTGGCGCCATCCTGCTGGAACCACATCCTTTTTTTATTATTGTTAATTAATCAGTAGGTTTCAACTTTAGAAGTTTATATTTGTAAGCATTAAATATATCCGACTTCTACAGATAACTATTAACAAAAATATATCCCGAGTTTTTGTATTTTCTGTTTATCCTTAACTTTTCACAACCAACTAAAGTAAATAAGAGCAGAATATTGTTCTCTCTTCTCGATCAAAACTTATAGTCTACTGCTCAGTGGCCTCCTCCAGCTCTTTCGAGATCAACGACATTATCTGCGAGCGTAGTGGAAACTTTCGATGACTCTCAACGTGGCGCAATGTCGGCAAAATACTCATCACAAAGTGGTAGTCCTCATCGTGCAGGTCAGCAGCGGACGCTCCAGCATCCTGTCCCTGATACCGAAAGTTTTTGGTAACGAAATCATTTGATGCCGATGCTGCGGCTCCGGAAAAACGACGTTTGCGTCTGCTGACAGCGGCTCCGCTGGTCGAAACACACTGATCGGATACGGTTTTATTGTTTGGTTTGAAAGCAGTAAGAAGTAAAGGCACGTCGCGGGTGTCCTCGGGCCTTGGTTGTTGATATTGCTTGGTTGTTGACTGTGTGACGTTGCCATCGAGAGGCAGTCGATCAGTTGAATCGGAGTCGATTTCAATTTTGACCACATTGGAAATATCGAGCAGATCGATATCACTGAATTCGCGATCCTCAGAAGAATCGCAGGCTTGCAGATGAAGACGATCATCGTCTTGAAGTTGGTGGCGACCGGAATTTGGCGTCTGTATTCGGGAATGGTCAGAGTTTTGGAGTTGCGAGGTGTCGGAACCACAGTGTTGCAAACGGTTGGTATTGTCAAATTGCTGATAATCACAGTTTCGAAGAGGTTGCGAATGTTTTGGAGAGTGCTGAAGTGGCTGCTGTTGTTGGTTACAGTAGAGCCGTGACATGGGCGTTAGTTGTTGTAATTGATAAATATCTGTCAACTGCTTCCATTCGGTATTCAGTTGTATGGGCACAAAATCAGGCGACTTCGCTGTGCTTGTTGTGAGCTTCGATGCTGGCGTTAAGGATTTCCTTGTACGATTACTTTCACCCATCAGTACATCCTCATACTCGGACTCGGATTCCGATTTGCCTCGATGTTCGGAGCCCTTGATGCGTACCATGGATCGTATGAAGTCCATGTCTTCGAAGAAACGCCATTGAGAAGGGGTACCGGTTAGGATGGAACGTTTGAGATCGCGTCGATACTGATCGCGAAGATTCTCCCAAGTGCGCCGTATTTTGTCAACTGCAAGAATTTTAAGGAATTTATAAAATCTGTCAGAAACACTAACCATAAACTGTTAGATAAATTTTTTCTGTAATATTTTTGAATGAGTTTATTCAGCGCTAAGAATATAAAGTTACTAAAGTTGCCAAGAAAGTGTGACGTAACTGGAATAAAAAAACTGCGAGCGTGCACGCGAATAGCAGGCAGGCTGTACCACGCTCAATACTAAAAACTATGCGGCATAGAAATCGTTCGCTATTAAGTATTTCTGACCGCCTCCATCTTGTCGCTCTTACTTACTTGACACTTCAAGTTTCTCCGACACTTCCAGCCATTTCTGTGTCTTAACAGCGCGTTGGGTGAAGTCCATCGACTTTTTGTCCCACAAAATCGGATTCGCACGCACCAGCTCTATCAAGCGCATACGATAAATATTGCGCTGATCGGGATTATTCAAAGAGTCCTTATCCATGTTTTCGGCTGTTGAAAATTTTATAACAATTTTGATTGTTGCCTTTAACTGTCTGGTCGGTCTGACGTAACCCGAAATGCACAAAGAGAACACGCGTTGCTGAACAGGCACACCGCTTCGTCAATACTGTTTTGTCGGCCGACACAGCTCGCTCTTGTCGGAAGATGTAGCGCACAGCAACAACTACGGCTACTCGTAGTACCTAGAGAGAGACTCAAATAAGCGTATCTCTTCGACGAGAGAAAACAGTACGACATTTTAGAGCTCATACTGTGTCTGTCACTCTCTGAAGCATTTGCACTCGTATTTACCGATTTCAGTCTCTGGCTTTCTGTCGGTTGTCAGCTCGTTTTCTTTACCACAGACAATAGCCAACATGCGTACATACATACACATGACCGTAAATACGCGTACATACTTTTAATATAGCAACCGGTTGCAGCTACGAGACTGTGAAGAGCCAGAAGAGCGACAGGAACAGCATCAACAGCAGACAAACAACTTTGTGTGATATTTTGACACGACAAAAACTCGTTTGCTTTTACATTTTTGAAAATTTCTCATCTACCTGCGCTAGTGCTGTCACTGCGTTCTCGGCTGTCAGATTTTCGGAAGGAAGTTCAGTGACACTTTAGAAAGGTGCTCCTGGCAAAGCCAAAGCCTCTGTCTGGTAATGGTTATGAGAAAGAGATGAGAGTTTGTAAATTTTAACTGAGCATTACTTGAATTTTACTGCTGGAATACTTCGAGGCGAACTCAAGACTCTGCCCACGAGTTAAAAAAATATTTCAAATAAATTTTACAATAGGTAAAGTGTGTTTATTTCGTTGAATTGGCAGATAAGTAAAGACTTTTGAATTTTATCAGAGTTTAAATTAAATACCACAAAATATGTAATATGTTATAAATACCATAAAATAATACCATAGAAAATACCATATTTATTAAATACCATAAAAATATTACAAAAATAAATTGAACGAGATCGATTCTCTAACAGAGAATTAAAACAAAAATTTCGAATTAAAATTTTAAAATTTGATAGCTTTGAGCTCACGGCTAGAGCTCAGAAATATGTATGTTTTCACACGATTGTTAAATAATCAAAGATTATGACTCATCACGTTTGGAAGCCTGACAAAGTTTACCCCCGGAGTCACTGAGTCGACTCTTGTTGTGATTTATCGTGCACACGTCACTGACCAGGTACAGTTTATGTATGGTGTATGTATGTAAGGTTCAACGGTCCCAAACCTTTGATGTTTTGCCGTTTTCCAATTCATTAAGCTTTCGTTTCAATTCAAAATTGGCTAAATCGTAAGGAAAGGAACGATTTTATAAATTTAAATTTCAAAGGTAAAAAAAGAGCATTTTTTTGTCATTATAATTGTAATTATAGCAATGAAATATCTAAGTATAATTATAATATTTAAGTTATCATCATCATCATCATATTTTACCAACAATTCCAAATACAGACTCGTAGTATGGGTTGGGGAAAAAGTACTCGGCGTTTTTTAGTAAAAAGATGCAACATTTTTTTGTTGTAACAAGCATTTTATTAATCCAAATATTGCCCATTCTATTCAACTTCCTTCTGCCATTTTTCGGGTATAACCATTATTCCTCTCTTGTAGAATTCCGGAGATACATATGACTTGGAAAAACTGACACAGGCGCTTTTCGCAGTCCTCTTTTGAGGCCAATTTTTCCTCAGCAAGAGTGTGTTGTAGAGCTGGAAACAATTCATAGTCTGACGGTGCAAGGTCAGGACTATACGGTGAATGCTTCAAACACTTCCTAGCCGAAGTCTCTTAATTTTACCGGGTAGTCTTTGTAAGGCTTTGTTGCTTTTTGGACTAATTAAGCAAAAAAAAAGTTGCCAGATGCAACTAACCGTTTCAAAGTTATGACACTTTACAGTGAAGCGATGAGAAAACGCCGAATACTTTTTCCCCAACCCATATTTACCGCATATTGCACAATTTATGGCTAAACCGACGCGGTTATTCATAGACGTATAAATTCCGTTATTTGATACGAGTACCTAATGGTTACCCAACATTTCAAGGGCCCATGCTTAGCAGCCATATCATTTCGGTTCGGGTTAAGCACACTACCACCAAATATTGTTTGTATTGTTTTAGGCAGTCTTTAGGATAATATGGAAACAAGATTTTACCCATATTGACATCTCAGCGGGAAAAAAGCATTCATGGTCAGTCGAAACAGTGAAAATTTCAAACGAAATAACGTTCAGCCCAGCACAGAAATGGCAAGTGTGAATAATTGAATTGTTCGCTGCAAGGCTGTTGCCGGTTGATACAATAAATTAAATAGTTTCCATCAAGGATGCTACCTACCGGCTCGGCATCATCGGGCAAGACCCTGAGTCCGAAAGAAGGCTACCGGGCGATGACTTTGCAGAAATAATTCCAAGTGCAAGTTTACTACGACGCCATAAGCTCGCCACATACCACGATACCGCCAAAGCATACTCGTATATACACGCAGAAAATACACACTTCAGCATTGCGTCCTCGGTTGCTGTATGGGTCCGGTGGATGTATGCAGTCTGCAGCGAGCCTGCAACAGTGGAGTTGCCGAGCAGACTCGTGCGCATGTCCTGCTGTCCTTGCCCTTGGCTTGGCATTTATGGACGTTAGAGTCGAGGTTGTTTGGTTTTGAGATTGGTGTTGTTGTTATTTTTGTTGTTATTGCTGCTGCTGCTGCTGCTGCGTTGTGGCAGTTGCCCCTGAAAATGATATCAATGTTGCCCGTGGTGAGCTCGGTATTGCCATGCATGCTCTTCAGTTTGTGCTTGTGTTTCATGCAAGACTTAGCAGCAGAGAAACAAAGTTTAGGTAGGTCTCAGGGTTGGTTGGTTGCTGCGTTTATGTGTTGTTTACTTCCTTCTCTCTTCCTCCTCTTCAAGAGAACGCAGGGGGGAGTCTGATGGTGATGGCCCCCATGCGACACCCAGTGGGTGTGTCTGGCTTGCTTCAGTGTGTTGTTTGTGTGGAGTAATCAGTCGCATGTACCCTAATAAAGCCCTAACTTTTTAAAAAAGTACAACCTTGTGTCATGTGCGGACTGATTTCTATGTGCCGACTTCTTTGAGAGAACTGAGGTTCGCGGAGCGGAGAAAGAAAGGCTTAAACAATGGTTGTCTATGGCCTAGTACTCATTTTAAAGTAACACCTAGATGTATGTTACTATAATCTTAGTCTTCACCATTCGTTGACCAGAAAAATCCATTGATTTACTTGATAACTCATCCATATATGTACGTTAGTACAAGCCCACAGCCAGATTAGTACCAGTCTAACTGAAGTCTAACTGAACTGAAGCGACCCAATCAATGCGTAACTGACATTGAGATTGGCCGATCCCCGGAATTCTCGTGGCCTACAACGTATTTAATACGCCCCTGTATTGTTAGTGAGAAGTAGTTACATAGACCATGTACGTGCACTCGATCCCTCCACCTCTCCAGCAATTAATTTTGACATAATTATTCCCAGTCCAAAGCCGTTCGTATCGTGTTGCGTATACGATATTCTCCGTCCAACCCTCGCCAGCCGGAGCACAGTGCAACATACAACACGTACACGTTCACAGCAAGCACACCCTTCCTCAAGTGCGCTCAGAGCCTCACCCCTCGATCGGCGGCTGGCTGGCTGTTCATTGCACCCTCGGCGCGAAATATGTACATTGACTTCTGCAAAGTTTCTGCACTCTCCTGCTGCTCACTTCTGCACTTGCAACAATACAAGCGACCACAATGAAAACAACAACAACGAAGACGACGACGATGACGATGATGATGATGATGATGACGATGGTGATGGTGATGATGATGATGGGGATGGTGATGGTGATGACTCCACGCCACGACCTACCCACACCCTAAACGACTTAAGCTCTTTATGCAGCTGCAGACACCTTCTCGTCTACCAGCGCGACTGTGAGTGAGTGAGTGAGGAAGTGAGAGTGCGAGTATTTGTGTATGATTCGGATGGTTTCTGTGTGCGCTGCTGCGCTTCTCAGCAACGTCGAAAAGTTGTTGGGCTTTACGAAACTGTTATTAGTATCATCGGCGATGTCATGGCGTGCGTTCGTTTGCTCAATTTGAGGTTGTACGGCGCGACGGCAAAATTGAAGATCTGTATGTGGATGCTAGAAGACAGAAGTTGTCTGTCGTATGATTGAATTTCTACGAAATGTAAGCAACGTTTCGGAAGTAAAATAACGATCGCGCCGTGGCTCGCGTCGCCGCAACGAAAGCAAAACTTTCGGGCGATTTTCTCAGTCACAGTCAAGAAACGGTGAGGCATATTTATGCCTCCGATCAGACATAAATTACAATACGTAACCATTCACACTGCGCTGAACCGAACCTAAAGCAATGGCTTGTAATCAAATTGCCGCCTCATTGTGCAAGCGCATTACAAGCGGCGAAGCGGCGGCTCTCTTTCTGTATAATCTTATAGGATGACTTCTCTGCTCTGCGCCGCTAACAGACAGCGGCGTGATTGATTCCATTCACTGGTAATGTGCTCCGCCACTCGTAATGTGCTTACACAATCATGCGTTCCCGGGAAGCCGCTCAGTTCCACAGTTGGATTGTGTTCGTGAACTTGAATACACTCGCATAGAATTCCAACCCTCCAACCCACTTCTCTTTAAACAATATAGTTTTCTCTTCTCTCTCGGTGCTCCCAGAGACTAAGTAGCCGATTTTTGCTCTCTCCACAACACAACTAGAACTTGAAATTGTTTTTTCTTTTTCGTTACACCTCATCATACTCGTACTTATTGATGCTATTGTAGTGGTAAGTGCTCTCAACTTTTAACGAGTGTTTGTAGAGCAACCAGAAACGTTCAGTGTTAAGGTCATGTGGTTGTGCGGCCCCCCTTTGGCTCATTAGATAAAGTCGTATTCGTCATTCGCATTCAACTCTCAAAAGGAATGTTAGTGTAAAGAGCTTAACCCATTGGAAAACGTCCATTCATTTTCTTTTTATGAGTTTGAAGAAAAACAATTCGTGTGAGAAAAACTTGTCTTACTATGTTTAAGCCTTCTTTTACTATGACTATGTTATAAATTATTATTTTTTACAGCACAAAACCAGATTAGGTGCTTATTATTTCACACTAGTCGGGCTCATTGTCCTCGAAATCAAATAGCCTCATATTAAGGATCTTTTTACTTTACCTAATCCTTACTTTATAAGGCCCAATCTTCTTCATTAACAACAGGAGCTCTCATCCCTTCTCCGAGCAAGAGCTCGAATATGGCTTCCTTTACTCTACTACCCCAAAATCTCTAACATACTCGTTGTCTACAGTTGCCGAAGCACACAAGTCTCTCTCACACTCTACCTCTCTTAAAAGTTATACGGCTTTCAGCATATAGCTGTGCTCCACATCAATTATTTGTTTGTGACTGCGCTGTCTCCTTTGCTCTCGTTGTCGGTGTGTCCGTCGATTCACGCAGTCTATCCACACAACTCGCCCCAACTTGTCTCATGTTTTTGCCTCTCAGTTATTTGTTTTGATTTTTCGCTACTTGCTTTGCTTCCGTCTTTTCGCGCTCTCGGTCATGCGTGGCGTTGTACTCTCCTTCGCGTTCTTGGTCATGGACTTGGACTTGGCCGTGTTCGCGTTCGTGAATGTTTACAACGGGTCGGTCGAGGCGGAGGGTTGAAAACATGCTGCCGTGTTGTTGACGTTTTTCTGCTTCCTTGTACGTCGCGGCGTTGTTGCAGCGATTGCAAAACTGGCTCATTCTCTCTTCCTCGCTCTGGCTCTCGCGAAACACATCACTCTCTCCACGTCACACATTTCGATTGTATTATGTATTTCATTCCAATCTGTTGGAGTGGATCTGTGTGTTGTTGGAGGATTTCACTTTCATCCGAAGGGAAATCGTGCTTGGCAGCCACACACTGCAGAGGAGAGCGAGAGACTGACCAAGGCTGCGAGAGCGCGTGCTTCTAGAACAGAACTTTGCAGCCCATCGATGGGGAGCTGCGACGACGTTCTACGTGCGCTTCTGTGGCGACAGCCGAAACGTTAAACCAGTCAGAGAAAGTACGGCATCCGAAGTGGTTCGCTTCCGTCAGTCAACAGATGGCGTAAACGGATTCTCTTTAACTGGAATTTTTGATCAGACAAACAATATTCTGACAGAGACAGCAAAAGTGAGAGTCGCGTTGTTTTATTCAGTGTGAAAACTGAAAATAGAAAAAATTTAGAAGTTACAAAATTTTGACCAATCAATGTGGGTGTATTTAAAAAACCAATAAAAAATAGCTCTGGAGCTTTCTTAACAAAGGAATACATCAGCTGAGAAATATTGCAGCAGCAACAAGAACAATAGCAACAGAAATAACAACAGCACTGCTTGTAACCTTTGCCAGTTTGTGTACTCGTGTCCTTGTCCTTGGTAGTGCTCTGCAGCGGCAGCAGCAACCCACAAACTGTGGCCCGCAGCAACAGCAACAGCAAATGTCGGTGTCTGGTGTTGTTGCTGTCAGTGTCAATGTCAGTGCCAGCAAAGGTTTGCAGGTGATTCGTGCTTATCAATTCGCTCGTTCGTTTTCGAATCAGTCGCCGTCGTCGTCGCCGTCGTCGTTGCCGTCGTCGTTGTCGTTGTCGTTGTCGCCGCCGTGGTTTTATTGGTGCTCATCGTCATCGTCGTATTCGCCGCTTCGCTGCGTTCCGTCAACGGCTTTCCGGCGGCTGTGTCGCAACTGTCGCGCGTAGCCTGTCCGTTTTATGCGCCCAGCATTGAACTCGTGTCCTTGTAAGTGCCAAGCCTTGGAGACGCGTTCTGCCGCGGCAAACACGGTGGAAAACATTTTCGCCCGCTGTAACGCAGCCGTTTTTCTTGCAATCGCTGCAGGCTTTTTCTTTTAGAATTGTCGGCGAAAACAGCTGCTGATATTGCTATTTATTTCTTATCGCAATGTGTGCAAAAATATGAAGTACCAGACCGGCCCAGTGTCAAAGTGGTCCCTTATCAGTGCCGCAGCAACGATGTCGAAATTATGGCCAACCCGAAATTTGCCCCAGTGTAAATGAGAACAAAACACAAACCTTTGCTGAAAATGTTAACTGCACGAAAGACGTCAGAAAGTCACGACGCGATGTGACAACTGCAGCCAAGTGCAAGACCACTCAGCACTCAAATGCCTTTTCTATATAATTTCGCATGAACAAAATTAAATTTTGCACAGTGTACGCGTACGAGCTCTAAACTTATCCACAAGCATTTGTTTGTGTCTGTGCATTCGTATGCGTCGGTGTCCGCGTCCGGGAGTGCGCTTGTGTTTGTTATTATTTCAAAAATCTGTGCAGATCTATACGAATTTAAATAATAAATAATTTATGCACACAAATTTTTGTTGCTTTTGTTTTCGGCTGCTTCATCATATTGTCAAGGTCAGCGCGCTCGGTACACTGCGAGAAAAGAAAGCAGTAAACCGTTGCAGTGCCGTAGAAAGCAAGAAAAAAGAGAAGAGAAAAGAAAATGAAAAAAACTGGTAACTGTCTATATTATGCTTTGTGAAAATAAAACAATTTTAAAAAATATAAAATAAAAAAGTTTTTATATTTTGCGTATAGTATATAATTTTATGCAAAAAATTGCAAGTTTTCGTTAAACTTAGGCTAAGCTGAACTGAGAAATTGTGCAACGTTTTCCCTCACTCAGGATTGAATACAGATAAAAAGTTTCATTGTAAGACGCAGTAGAGAAATCACTAAAAAAATTATTAATAAAAAATTATATAAGAAATATTTTTATCAACGGTGCGCGTATATAAGCAGAATAATTCAACAAAAGCAACATACATATAACATATAAAGTAAGTTTGTTTTTTGTGGCAGCGCATTTGATACGAAAAAGCAGTGAAAACCGAAATCAATTAATCAGTTAATGAGCCCTTAAGAATAATTTAATCAATAATCAGTTAGAAATATCATCAACAGCGACAGTTTCACCGTTAATCGTCAGGCAGTGCTGGTTCGTTATGTCATTATGTAAGTCTTATACACCCTCATGCACCACCACGAAGCTATTACACCGAAAGAAACAGATTGTTTCTGTTTTTGCGACACTAACGAAACAGATTTTAAGACATTGAGCTTACCTTAGGTCCGAAAACGAACGATTCAAAAACGACAAAAGTAAAATGAGAATTTCTAAAAATATGTTGAGTTCAGAAGCTTGCGAAAGTGCGAGTGGAAGATTGCGTTAGGGTTGTCGGTAAAGTCGTGACGCCTGTTTTGAAAAGTGTCTTTATTTATATAATGACTTTCTCAGCCACTGAAGCTCCGGCTCGGCTTCTTCGCTCGTGAGATCGTTTTTGAATATAAAATTATATCAATTAATCTGAAGTTAAAACCAGATTATAATAGAATTTATCATATTGGATGAATGTCTTCTCTTTCTCCCTCTTTATTATTCAACTTGAGACAAAGAGCGCTCACGTGATCTTTGCATGGATAAACACATACGATCTCGTTTTATTTTTATTAATATTTATGAAAAAATGTGGTGGAGCTTAACTGACCAGTCCGACAACACCACGTCTCTCTAAGCTTATATATCTTAGCCCAATTCTTCATTTTCAGATAAAAAATATAAGAACTGCACACAAAGTAAACACGAAGACTCGGTTAGTGTGGACTCTTTTAAGGTCAGGTTAGGGTTAAGCTCTTATTACAAACATATGTATTTTGTATGTACTCGTACTTACGAAATGCAAAGGTTTACCAACTTATTTTAAAGAAAACGAGCTAAGTGAGAAAAGCTTGTAGAAAAACTGAGTAAAGTTCTTCATTTAGGTTTAGAGTAGGCACAAATTTTAAGACAAAATCGGCACTGCATCACACAATTCAGACAATAAACCATGGACGTTTCCAACAACAACTTGTCACATTTAATTCAAGCCCTGACATTTGAAAAATAAAGTTAGTTGTATCTAGACAAATGTCACTTCTAAACAGTTAACACTTCTGAAAAGTGTCATGTCGATCTCTTTCATTCCCAAAACATAAGTTATTCACCATTTTTAATAACGATTGTCTTTTCTCTCTTTCTACTGATCTCAAGAGTCTCCAAAATCATCGTCACGTCGTCTATAAAAGCAACAAAACAACAATAAAAAACAAGTATTACTAGCATCTAAATAACCAGCGCATCCTCATTTCAAAACAGATCGGATCAGATCAAATCAGATCGATATTTGATGAATATAAATACGAACACGCCCAGCCCGCCCTTTAAGGCGTGCAGCTGTAGTGAAAGGAAACCTAATTGAGCAACTAAAGAAAGGCAGGTTTAAGGACAACGTATTTAAGGATAACAAAAATTCAATTGTTAAGGATTTAAAAAAAAGGAAAACTATGGTAAATTAATCCCCATTTTTGCAACTTGAAGGCTGAAAATTAGTGTAAAACTGATAATAAAAGGAAGAAAAATAAGAAGCAGAAGAGACGATCAAGTAGAACAAGCAGAAAACGTAAAACCAGAGACTGATTTTTCCAACAGCAAAAAGAAGAAAAAAATATTAACATATTAAAACCAAGAAAATTCGTAGGAAATAAGTTGATATTATCTAGAGCTAGAACAGAAGCAACAATAGCACCAACACAAGCAACAAAAAGAGCAGAAGAATCTTCCGCATCTTCGGAAAAAGTCAAAGCAGAAAAACGTGATTTAGGATCAAATCCGAAAACTTTAATAAGAAACCGGAACAATGCTGAAGAAACTTAAGTGCATCGAAGCGACGGCCACTCTGGCCAGCAGCGCTATTGCGTCAGGGTCCTCGACAGCGACGTCTGCAGCCGGACTGGCAGCTGTTGGCTCCGGCGTGAAGCTCATTAAAACGGAGCCCATCGACTATGAAATGCTGCACTTAGAGGAGAACGATTTGCAGCAACACCAGCAGCAGCAACAACAACGCTATCAACACGTACAGATTCAAACAGTGGCGCCCCGACAACCGAGTGCGTTGCACACCGCCGCTGCTGCAACCACTCAAAAAGTGATTCTGACGCCGCGTGTTGAATACGTGCAGCGCTCGACTGCAGCGAATGGCAGCGGCAGCGGCGGCAACAGCTGCGTCAAGCACATCTACACGCAGCAGGCGAGCAGCAGTGAGCCACCGCTGCAACACATTGTGCGGCGAGCCTCTCGCTCCCCGAACACCGCCCACGCAGCAGCAGCAACCGCCACGATCTTCAGTGGCGCTACGACGCCGCCGCAAATCATTATAACACGCACGTTGCAGGCCGCAAATGGCGTCCAGCCTCAGCAGCATAATCACCATCACCAGCTTCCTCTACAACGACGTCACTCGGCCAGTCCCTCGTCGCATTACCAACGTGCCGTCGCCGCCGGCGCAGCATCTCCGCCTCCGCCTCCGTCGCAACAGCCCCCGCCGCTGGCGCTGCAACAGCAACAACATGTGCGCGTCATACGCGACGGCCGCCTCTACGAAGAAGCGGAACAGCAACAAGCCCGGCGACACTCGGTGTCACCGCCACCCCTCCTGCACCACCACCAGCATCTCCCCCGGTCCGCGCCGGCATCGCCAGCCACCACGCGGCGCTACACAACGTCACCGATGCACGAGCCGGGCGGAGAGCAACCGCATCTGCTGCACTATCAAACGCCGCAGCAGCGACAAGTGCATTCGCCACCGCTGCCGCTTCCGCTGCCGCTGCCGCAGCCCCAAGCGCAGGCACGGCAGGAGCAGGCTGGGTACGTGACGCCGGCGGCACGCAAATACGTAGTCACTGCAACGCGGCACGTTAACGTGATTGCATCGCATGCCGCGGCAGCCATTTCTGCGCAGCAGCACAGTGTGCATAACGAGGGCGCCATGGGACAGGAGCACCCACAACACCTGTGCGCTCCGCATCCGCATCATTCGCAGCCACAGCAGCAGCAGCAGCAACAGCACTCGCCCAGCCTCTTCCGCACGCCAGTGGTCTCCAGCAGCAGTAGTGGGAGTGGCAGCAACAATACGGCGATGAGGCCTCCCCCGCCGCCACCACCGCCCAAGATAAAAAACCACGCCGCCTCCTCCAGCTCAGGCGGACTTGGTGCAGGCGGTCTCGGGCAAACTGGCGGCTGCGAGGAGCCGTCCAGCTCGATTCCCGATTTAGGTAAGTGCAAGTATTGATAATGCCGAAGAAGAAGAGAATGTTACGTAATGATAGAACAAACAAAGCGATTTTCTGAAAGGGATCAAGTGCTGGGGCGACTCTATTCGAACCGTTATCAATCATATCTCAATGAAAGCGATTCATTTCTTCTTTATATAAGTACGAGTGTATAAAGTAGGTACTGTTTAATCTAACCTTGCGCGCTTAAAAGCTTTTGTTATCTAATCGTGGGTCAATCTGACCCATGTTCAGTAGACACATATATACATACATACCTGCCTATGTAGGTATGTATGTGCTAAACAGAGGTTAACGATACGATCACTTTATGTTGATTGGCATGATTGATCGATTAGACTAAAGCTATTTCCACTTTTTAATAACAATCGAAAAAACGGGAGAAATTATGTAAATATTTTAAGCATGCTATATCGATGAGACCGTAGAATATCCGCCGATTGGAAAATCTAGCTCGTGCTGAATTGTGTTCTTAAGCGAGATAGTCTGATTCGATCAGTTTCCGACCAGTAAAAGCTTTAAAAGTAAATAATGTAAAAAGTGAATAAAGATCTATGTATATTATTTGTAAAAATCCGGAATATCTACACTTTCAATCTGATACATGACCGGAACTGTTAATTTTGTGGTGACCACGTTTCAAAACCACTAAAATTCTGCACTCATAATCGGTATCGTAAGCCTCGTATTGTCTTGAAATAAGCTTAGTCGAGCTTATGAGCCTACGTGCGAGAGCACACAAGTATCATCGTTGTACAACAGATACAAAATTAAATAATATCGTCCATAAATACAATAAAATAAGAGATGCAAATTCTTTGGACTGAAGGTCAAGCAAAACGACGCGTCATGCCACTGCCGCCAGCATTTGCACAGAGAACAACGCAAAAACTAGACCATTAACACTGAGAGCAGCCGTGAGCAAGGCTGCCGTGTTGCTGGAGTAAAACGCTTCCTGAACCAGTTCTGAAAACTAAAACCGAAACGGCAAAGTGTACAATAAAGACCATAGGTTCGCTGTCGCTATTTGCCTAGAGATCAGTCCAAATATTGATGCAAATCGTACCGATAGAGAGACGCGTACTCGGCAGATGTATTTCCTGCATGCCTTCGTGTAGGTACCTGCGCGCTGGACGATCGAAAACAACAATCTCTTACCTGAAGATGCCCGTATCTCAGCTGCCACATACCTACGTATTTTATACTTCTAGTATTCTATCTTATAACTCTGTACCAAGGCTCAAATAACGGTAGTTGCGGGTGGTTTGCGTAATGAAATTGTTAGATTTGTTTCTGGACTAGCGGCAAAAATACCTCTGATGACTTATTTTTTTCACAACAAAAATTCTACTCCGTCGTTTTCGTTAGTTACGAGTTAACTTGCTTCGGGGCGGTTTCAGTATGAGTATTTGTTTACACGAATGATCTCAAATAACGAGTCTCGCAAACTGCGACTGAAAAAATAACTGACGGAACCCCAGTAGGAAAGTGTCGTGCATGGTACGCTGCAAATCGTTTTCCAATACGGACGGGTCGATGTTGACAGTTATCTATATCTTTATAATTTGGACGTGCTGCTCAATCGTGTAACCAATGGTGATTTGGCATTACTGCCTGAATCTCTATGGCCTTAAACCCTTTAGTTGAAGGAATATAGTTAAGGAAAATAGTTTTGTTAATTTACCTACATTTTACATTTAAATAAAAAGCATAGCAAGATTCACGAAATTCTTCTTCCCCCTTAACGATATTTTTTTATTATTTTCTTTCAAAGAAAAAATACCAATTATATTGACTAAAATTACAATTGTAATCACAATTGAATTACAATTAAAAAAATAAACCCGGTACGGCTTATTTTATAATCCGAAAAACTGTCTGCGCAGTAGCTATATTTTGTTTCTGTAGTTTTTCGTCAGCTTTTTCAGTTTTATGAATTTTTATTTGTATTTGTTAAAAACAATTACAAATTTTAACACATTTCGCTAATCATTAAAAACTTCAATTTTGAAAACAATATCGTTTTCTGTATGTTACTGCTCGTTCCTCCGCGAGATAAGTAAAGTCTAGTTGTTGCCTGTATCAAGTCAAGAAAGGTTGCCTATACATGGACCCAAGGTTGCCTGAAATTTTTTGATTTCAAGATATTTATGGGAATCTTGACTCATAACTCTCTGCACTTCAATTTTTATTAAATATTTAAATTCTATTTGGTCACTATTTATCACACCTTCTTAATGCAAATGAAATTCTGCATAAAGAAATTTCGCTCCTTCGGGAAGCTTTAGGTCACATCATAATATGCATTACCATGTCCTCGATGCCAGATTCGCTTCTCACTGATCATTTCGTACATGGCATACTTTCCTACGGGGGTTATGGCGACACACATGCACAGGCACACTCTCCAGTTACTAACACATACACATCTTTTGTTTAGCTGAGAGTAAGTCGGATGCATTTTTGTATCATTTTGATTGACACACTTCAGCCAGCGTTCTCGGCTGCTGAGTGAGTGCAATTGTAAGCATGACGCATGCGGAAGCGTTAGCCGAGTCTTCTCTGCCGCCCCCTCTCTCGGCGCTTAACCCATTCGCTCGGCTTGCTTCATGCTGGCCGCTTCGATGAAGGCGGCGACGATGGTGATTCTCTGACTGACCTCTGATACCGTTAATAAGCGTAAGGTTCTTGTTACCTTTTGTTCAGGCTGGAGCTGGACGGAGGGGCGACGGTGACGCTAATGGCAAGACGTGTTTTGAAACGTTGCAGTGGTCGCTATACTCGTAGCAGACTGAAAATATGGCATTTACTCTTTACGAATAGAATGAAAATGCCATCCAGAAAGTGAACGCTTCGAATCAGAAACAGGAAAAATGAACTGTTATAATTAGTCGAATGGTTTGCTGCGCCATTCGCAATCGGCAGAGCTGCCAGCAAGCAGACGGCCTTGAGACAGCAGCGACGCAAACAAAAGTGAAACTAGACTTTTTCAGGCTTGAAGTCTGATCGGTCTCGGGCTCTGCGTTGATGGAGGAAAAAAGCGCTTAACCATTTCGAATTTAACCAGTTTATTAATTTTTTTTATAAACAAATCCTCTCTCTCTGAAGGTTCTTTCAAGAACCGGTTTTCTGTGCAAGCAATGAATGAATGAATGAATGAACGAATGAACGAATGGATGAGTGACTGCGTGAAGGACAAAAGCTCACCAAAAGTGTTATACACGAATAACGGGAAAATGAGAAATGCACAATAAGAGGAATTACGAGGACGTCAAAAGCGTGGGAGGTGCTCACAGCGTCTGGAAGTTTTAAAACCACCAACACCGACAGTTACGAAGGGATTAATGCGAAGATGCATGAAAAGAGGGACAAAAACGCTTTCCGGCTAAAATTTAATTTTTTTTTTTTGTTTTTTAATTTTTTTTGTTATGGATTGAACTTGATTTTATTATTATTAAAAATCATCGCCAGCTTTCGCTGAAAAGTCCATACTTCATGCATACCATTTGACAACAACAACAACGACTGCAGGACCAACAACATCAACACAATACATAGCGACGAAACCTTGACTTTTCAACTCATTCGCGCGGGCACTGGTCTCGTTGCTCAACACTCAACACACAAGAACGTCTCTGACTTTGATTCGTTCTTCACAGAAAAGAAAGAAGGTTAAGGTCTGCGAGACGGCAGTAGCCGTTAAAAAGAAAGATAAAAATAGAGCCAAAACATGCGATTATACAAATTATACAATATTACTAACATATATATTCAATACATTTTCGAGCACACTCAAGATATTGCGCAATTTAAAGGCATAATAATTATCTACGTATCGACAAAAGATGAATGTCGCAGTTTACCGTTGGTTGAATCTGAATTCAATAAGTTTTCATTTCTTGTTCGGCTGCGAATACTCGTGCTAAAAAGTGCCCTAAAAGACCTCACAAAAGCCGACGCAAAAAATCGGGAGATAAAGTCTCTAGAAAGGGTACAAAAGAGTGAAAGAAAATAAAAGCCAGAACAAATCTGAAGCCATGAAGCATTCGGCATAGAATGTCGAAACTGTCCGAGAGAAAACGACAAGATCAAGACCTTGAGTCAATCCTGATTCGTTCTGAACACAAGACGGATCAATTTATTTATTCTTTTAGGAATATAATCAGTTGTATATGTGTAGATATAGTATACGAGTAGATAAGACTAGTTATATTTGCTGAGTGTATTTAAACAAAAATATCGCATCACAAGTATGCATTACAACACTGTGCAAGCGCCAAAGTGTCCGTGAAATTCGAGTGACGTTTCTGAAGTAATTTTGGTGCGGTGATCATAAAACTATATTCCGTTTGTCTGTATCACGTCAGAATCTTGAGATAATCGAGGTTAAAGTCTCCAAAAACGTGTCCAATCTCCAAAATCTCCAATGGCGTGGTACAGACGGCCACATTGATGATCAATAAATGTCGGCGCATAACCTTTACCGAAGAACCTTTAGCAGATTAACACTCAGAAAAAAAAGGTCTTACATTATTTGCGCTATATAATCCAATATTACTCATTAATAACGGAATTATTACCAATTGAAACATTAGTTTATTGCCGTACACATATGTACCCGTATCTTTTCTGAATAGACACTTCTACACTTTCGAAAGCCTTCTATTAAACATTACGTCATAAAAGGCAGGCTTGTACTTCCTTTAATGAAATTATGGTCTTGCTTTCCCGTAAAACTGTAATATATTCAATTTTGTATTCAAGTGCGAGTTATTTTAATAAAAACAGTTATAAGAACAGAGATTTTATGTCACAGCGCTGTAGTAAAAAGCTTCCATTTCCGTATTATTAGCATTGATTGGCATTCAACGAAATAACGATATACTTAATTGACAGTTCAGTCGAGTAATAAAAGCTTAGCTTGATTAATTAATGGTAATGATTGCAATATTCGCAATCATTACAAATTATCAAAAGGTTTGGTGAGCTTTGAGAAAGATTTTACATATGTTTGTATATTGTAAAAAGTCGAGTTTTGTATGTTAGTGTAACGAATCACTATGGATTGCCGTTTTAACCCTTTAAAGAAATATGCACCAAAGATGTTCGTAAATACAAAACTTTGATATATTTTGTGTGCAAAATGCACATTTTTTGTTTGAAATTAACAGAACTGAGTTAAACTAAACATTATCTGTACACCCTACAGCCAAAGGGTAGACTATATTCAGTTTGGTCCTGCTATTTGTACTGAGAAGATTAAAGAATATACTAGAGGTATAGCGAGATCTACTAAAAATCGATCGCACCGCTTTCCTAGCAAACAATTAAAAGTATATTTTTATGTAGACACAATTGTTTCAAATGCTTTTTGACACAGAAATAGCTTACTCAATTTAAATTTCAACCTCTGTAGACACAAGGGTTAATATACGAGCGATTCTGACATTGTAGCTTGCTTATTGAGAAAAAATCGGAAGACTTTTTTAGACCTTTTTAAAAAAATTTATATTTCAAACGAACGAAAAGAGTAAAGGAATTCCATACCAGGCTCCAGTGAGGGTTAATTCAAAAGGAAGTATTTTTTTGTCGCCGCAACCCCAAAACTTCCCTCAATTTTCGTCTTCGTTGTGGTGAGTTTCTTCTATAGTTATTGAAAGAAGAACCTGGGTTATATAGAAACAACTACGAATATACAGTTCTTCGTCCTCTCAATTAAGTAAATGCAAAAGAAGCACTTCCTCATTAATAAAATTAAACAGTAACAAATGACTCATAACTATGTGTATGAATGTCGGTTTTGCTATAGCCTATAGCATATAGCCCCGTAAGACGTAAGACGGTTCATAAAAATATTCATAACTCATTGTGATTTATTCAATAAATAAATTAATAAATATAAATATACATACGTATGTACATATATACTTATAATTGATCCGTCAAAATCACACAAACAACATGACATTATTTATTAGCAGCAGAGAGAAAGAAGACGTGTGTGTATAACAGAAGTACGATATATTTAGTGAGAATATAGTATATTAAAACATTCTTTAAATAAACGAAAAATTATTATTAAACACAAAAGCCGCAATCATGCCACAGCGAAACGCTCTCAAAGAACAATGAAATATGTATATAACAAAATTATGAAATCGGTAGCGTCGTGGCGAGAAAGAGAGGAAGAGTGAGAGAGCAACAAAATGATACCAAAACTAATTCAAGTCCGTCGTATTCGAAATTCAATGTCAATGTCATTCAATACAAGCGCACCTTTTCGACGACGGCGATGATGATGATGATAATGATAATGATGATGACGATGACGATGACGATAAGGCGATTGTATAACACCATCGCGGCGGCGACGAAAGCAAAGTTAAATAAAAAAATTGCTAGAAAAACAAACTCGAAAGAGAAAGAATCAAAGATGAAAAGAGAGATGAAGAACGGAGAGCAATAAAACGACAAGAGTGATCGATGGAAAGCTAAAGGAGAATGCGAACGGCCGTCTCTGTAATAAATTTGTGGCAGAAAACGGCGATGTTAGATGGATCAACCGTGAGGTGTGTCAGTAGGGCAGCGGTGTATGTATGTATGTGTGTAGTAAAACAGCGAAGATCAGTGATTAATAAAGTAGCGAGAGAGAGAGAGAGAGAGAGAGAGTAAGAGCACTAGGAGGGGGAAGGGGGCAGGGGGAGAAGTAATTATGCAATAAAATTGTTTTAATAAATTAAAACTGATAAAGTATTACTGATAAATATTTTTTAAAAATAAACGAATATATATGTACGCCGACTAACAAGAAACACAGCGCGTTACGTGACTTTTTGTCGCGTGTAAAAAATATACATACATAGTTATCACCGCTCATGTTGGATCCGTTTTAGGGGGGAGGTCTTTTTTTCATAACTCGATTAAAAAGTGAAGCATTATTTTAAAAATCTTTGTGCGTTTCATTGACGGAATTGTGCACACGCAAATTTACTAAGAGTAAGTGTTAGGTTTTTATTTAGTCAGCAGAAACGAAAGCAGTACACTCTAAAAAATTTAATATAAGGAAGTGTACTATAAGTCTCTTTTTTCTCTTTTTACACTGAATATAGTACTTATCGTCAGTTCTTTCAGTCATCATCAGTTCTGGGAACAAACAAGCACTGAAGCTATGAACTTTTCACCCATCAATGACTTTTCCACTGACCTTTTTCTAATATGTAACATACATATATATTTTTTTTAAGTTATTAAGAACATACGTATAAATTTACGTATAAATATGATTCCCATAAAACTTCCATCATTTTCGCTCCCTTTGGCATTTTCAAAAGTTACAGAATTCCCTAAACTTCGCCTCACCAGCGCATCGAATTCGCTCCACTCCCAGATTCTTGAGTAGAGTTGATTATATATTATTTGAGTTGAGTAAAAATGTTTAAAGCAAGAACAAGGAAGCTCATAGAAAAGAATAAAATGCATAATTAAAAAAAAGCCTCGATCAAAAACAACAAAATTAAAAGCAAACGACCTTGTGGTCGCATATCGTATATACGAGAACTTGCTAAAATCGCAAAACACCAACAACAACAACAACTGCATCTTTGTTGTGAAACGGGTAGCGCTTCTGTTTCTATATCCAAGTCCAGTAGTCGAACTGGTCGTCACGTCATAAAAAGAGACACCAGTGAGACCTCTGAGTTGAATATAAAAATACATTTCTTCCAATTTCTCTTCTATCATTTTTATTTTCTCCTTAATCATTAAAAGTTTAATAATTATCAGCATGAAGTATGATAAATTTAGGTAACAAAAATATGTATAAACAAGCAAGAGCGCTATCTTCGGCCTGGCCGAAGCTCATACCCTTTTTGGGGGAGAAAAAAATACCCTTTTTGAGGGAGTTCACTCTTTCTTACAAATTCAGTTCTCCACAAAAAAGATTCTTGAAAAGTACTGCACCAAATTTACTCTCTGAATTTATTTGACCTATTTTTTATGAGAGAGTGGGCCATCAGATCCACTTAACGATTGAATAATACCTGACTTGTTTTAGGTCACATACACTAAAACAGAGGCGGTGACTATTCCATTGATAATAGAGCCGTGTGTGTTGGTTATACTGCACTGTAAAAAGCATAGCAGGTTTTGTTAGAATATTAAGATGACAATTGTTAATCAATAAAATGTATTTTATTATAATTTTCTATGAGCGCGTTTTTATAATATGTGAACTGTGACTTTCACATTTCTGAATACTTTGACTGCAGCTTCTACGAACCGCTTCAACGGTATCATGTTTTGTGGTGTAAGGTTTGTTACACTGAAATAATTTTAAAATTTTGCTTTATTTAAAGGAATTCGTTTCTTTGAACGGAAATAAAAAATTATATCTGAACCAGGGTTGGCATTTGACAAGAATTTTTGGACCTTGTATGTAGTCTACGTCGAAAACTGTAGAGCACTTTTCTACATGCCGTAGGTTTTCCATGGAAAAATTTTTTTTAGCGTTCGTTAGTTCTTATTGTAATTGATAAATTTTTTAGAGTTTTCGACAATTTTGTGTTATCTACTCTAATTTGGTTTGGTAGTCTACCGTAGGTATTCCACATGTCGAAAATGTCGAAAACTCAACATGACAACCCAGATCTGAACAAAAAGGGAAGAAATGTTTTTAACGAGAGATTTATTCAGGAAGGAAGTTTCTTCTGTAATTCGATAATTTTTTCACACTCAGAAACGACTGAATTGAAATCAAGATCTGAATTGAAATCTGAAGAGAAATCTCAAGATAAAATTGAATATGATTTTCCTGTAATTTATTATTAAAATTTAATCAAATTCAACATCGATTTAAGTCTTTCTGGTTAGATTAAGTAGACATTTTTTTAAATTTTAGTTTTCGTTACAATTTATTTAAATTCAAAAATTTAATTTTTTTTTTGCCATAAAATAAACAAAAATTTCTTTAGATTTTGTAGCATTTCTTTAACGATAGAAGGGCAAACCCTCATAAAAACATTTATATTTCTCACAATTGGACCGTTTAGTTTGAAAGTGGCATAAGTCCACTATAAGAAAATGGAATGGAAGGAAAAAATTAAAGATTTTAAACAAGATTGCTGTTTTTGAAATTAAATAAAAATAAAAGGATAAAGGTTTCATCAACATTGCTTCGATTTTTTTATAAAGTTGATGTAAGTAACTTTCAAATAAACGGTCCAGCTTACGGTTGTAGTTACAGAAAGCAAAAATATTACTTTTTATGTCACTTAATTACCATTTTTCGATTCAAAAATAACAGATAAATTTCCTCAATTGAGTTAACAATTTCTTTGAGTGGATGTGAATGCGTATTGTGTGTGTGTGTGATTCTTGCTTGGTGTATCAGTACATCGTACTTGCTTATCATTTCCGCATTTTTGGTGTTTGCAGTGTTTTTAGATAGTGCTTTATTTGATTTCACGGAGATGCGTCGAAGCAACAGTTGGAAAAGAGTTCGCTCATTACAATGGAATGGGAAGGAAGGCGGGTGTGTTGCGACGCTGTGTTTCGGGACACATCGGCAAGTCCGAAGGGTGGGCGCTTTGCAGCAAACGACGCGTTGCGAGTAGCAACGTTAGTAACCAGATCTGTTTGTCTTCACCGAAGTCGTTACTTTTCTAGCAACTAACAATTCTCGCAATACAAAAGCGATTTGATGATTTATAATTTAAATAAATGTATAATTTGTTGGTACATATTTTAATACGGTATATGGCTGAAATATTTGTCCAACCTACCAACAAAAAAGAACCTATCTAACAATAAAGAGATATGACTTTCTTAATAAATTTTGCAAAAGCAATTCTTTCGGCGTGTGTCTGTGTGTTTGTATGTTTGTGTGTTTGTCTATACAATAACAATTTCAAGGTTGCGCTTTATTTAATTGCCGCCGTTTATTCGTTTATTCGTTTATTCCGCTGCTCTTTGTTGTTGTTGTTGTTATGCTCACCTTGAACTTACACTAGAATAAACTTTATGTATTTCCACTGAACGTACACATACGCTTTCATACGAATGTATTGTATTCTGACTGTACGTACATATGTGTACGTACGTATGTGTTTGTTTGGTGAGATCGAAAAAAATTGTTGGCTGTTGTTGTTGCAAACAATAATAATGATGGCCATTATGTCTTTTAGCTACAAAAATGACGACAGCTCTGAAGCGCTGAAGGATTACAATTTTTTTTATCAGCAGCATCTTGGTCTTTGTCTTTTTGTCAGCAGCATCTTTCGTCTTTCGATTGATTTTCAATTTCAAATAATTTCTGGTTTAAAATTTTTTTTTCAATTTTTAATTCTGACGGATTAATTTGGTTTTGTTTTTAAATCATTGAACTTCCGTTTTGTCTGCGGCTTGAGCAGTTTTTTCTTCATTTTGTCTTTTGCTTTTCAACAAAAACCATCGCAGTCAATCTCTTTGCGCTGCGATAAATGAACCAAAAAACCTTTAAATTCAAATTTTAGCTCTCTTTTTTACCATGTAATTTTTTCCGAGTGGAAGAACCGTTTTTTTCGTTATCATTTTAATTTATTTGCTTTTGTTTCTTGTGTGCTCCGCAGACAGACCCGCAGTCGTCATTGTTTCGATATAGTCTGGGTCTCCTTCACCTGGTTCTGTTCGCAGAGTGGAGGCCGCCCCTGTCGGTTGTTCTTCTTTATTTATGCTGTTTTAGTGTGAAGAATCAAATAAACAAGCAAACAAATGAAACGGAAAGTAGAACCAAAGTGTACAGGAATTTTTAAAAGAGTCTGAAATTTATACGAACGCGCCGACGACGACGACATCTCGATTGCGGGGAAGCGTGGTTAAGAACACATTCACCCAAATGCAAAAATTCATTTTTGCCGAGAACATTTTCTTGAGCAAGAAATGATGATTTGAACTTTTGTTGGTTATCCTTGAACGACTGACCCTTTGGCTCTTCAAGTCAAGGTCTTACGGTGCGTGTGGGAATGATTCGGCGGTGTCTGGTGTCTGGTGTCTTCTTCTTTCGAAAGAGACTAAGGCATTTCTTCTTCTTTCACACACAATTATTATAAAAAATCTAAAGAAAGCACTGAGCAGTGAAAAAAACGTCGATTTCCCCGAAGGAAAGGGTCATCTAAAGTGAGCTTTTGTCTGCGAAATGAGACCAACAGTTTATTCGCATTTAAAAAAAAAACAATACGACTCCTTGGTTTTTTTTTTTTTGGGATCTGAGGCGTTGTTTCGAAGTCCTGAATTCCTGAAAGCGGTTATAATAACACAAAGGTAAAAAATTCAAAAATTATAAAAGATTCAGAAATTAGATAAAAAGTTTGAAATTTTCCGTTTAACTAACCAAACAGTATCAGAATAATTAATTACAGAATCAAGAGTGTAAAAATCGAACAGGCTCATTTTCGAAGAGGCTTATGCGGTAGGTGTGACGATCTGCAAAAGCTTTAATGAAGAGGTTCAAATCGTCTATAACGCATACTCATAGCCTTACCCGCAACGCCTTTACCAACGACTTCGCATTGCCTTCATCGATTTGAAAGTGATGCCGTTGAAACTTTCGAAATCGCTAAGGTTTACTCGCTTCGTATAAACCATCTCTAGAAAATGGTCGCGCACCCCGTCTTCCAAATCGACGACCACGATGCTCTTCCGCGCCGACCATAAGAAATCATCATATCGCATACCTCCTCGCATGCTTAATCACGACGATGCCAATCCTTTGGAGCATTCGAGAACGAGTTCTGTCAGGCTTCTGCGCCTGTGCCCGCGCCTGTGCCTGCGCCTGGTGCAGAGAACATTGAACCGGGTCCGGTGGACGCATTGTCGAAACAAGTTTTCAGTCTTTCGAAGAATGCTCGATGAGTATTGAGAATCCTACGAACAGCAACTGCAAAATATAAGCGCAGCAACACCAACAACAACAGCACCAACTACTTCGACAGCAACTGCGCAAATAAAAGAAAGGGATCGATTCAATTAAAAGCCACATCATGGGCGCAATAACGCAAACATTTAAAATAATAACTACAGAATTTAGTGGAAGCCGCAAAAGAAGAAGAAGAAGAAGAAGAAGTAGACCGGAATCACGCAACAATAAGTCGAGAGCCGAAGAAACGATGTGTTCGTATTCGTGGCAGCACGAACGCCATCACGATCGTCGTGTCGGGGACTGTGTTATTGACCTAAGTCAAGGTTACTGCACTTGCGCAAAAAAAACAACGATTTGTTGAGACGGCGACTGGCGACGCACAGTGATCAGCGCACAGCGATGCGTTCGATGCGCTGGCGTTGGCGTTTTGGCGACGATCACGAAGAAAGAGAAGCAGCACAACGTGACTGGACCACAGGAACCAAATGCCAACGCAAGTAATAAATAAAAAAGAAGGAACGAGAAAAGCACTAAAAAGAAAATGCGACAAAATTACCAGAAAGCTAACAACAGTGGAAGGCTGCACTGGCAACAACAACAAAAACAATGCAAAATGTGAAACGAAAAAGCGCGCGATTACACACTTTTGTGAAATGGCGTATCGACCAACAACAGCAACAACAACAACAGCGCATGGCATAAAAATAATAACAGAAAATTCGTCATTAAAATCAGCAGACGTTGAAACTTTAACTGGCTAAGGTTTCGCCACATTATGCCGGATCCTGCGGTCCCCCGCGCCGCGGTTCTCGCTGGGCTGGGGCTTCTGTTTCACTGCGAACAGGGCGCGCCTGCTCCGTGTCTTTTGGCTTTGGTCGCCGTACGAGCCAGCGTCAGCGTCAAGCCGACTCCAACGGTCAACGGGCTCGCCCCTCGAGCGCCACGCACCTCACAGGTCGTTGGCAATATCAAGGTCTGTCATTGAGTTCTGTTGTTGCCCGATTTGTTGCGCGCTTAACGTTTTTATTTATTTCTTTTAGTTTCCAGACGCTTTGGGTCAATGTCTTCCTGACTACTGAAGGAATCGTTTGTGCGACTCGTTCTATCTCTGTCACCCCGGATTACTTTAGCTAAATGAAATGGATATTGCTCTTTCTCTTACTATCTCTCACTATCTCCGTCTTTCCCTCCGTTTATTTTTTTAATCAACCCTTCGATCATATGCGTCATTTCCTCTGGGACTCCTTCATCGTCGGTGTCTGATTTCTTTTTTTGGCTACATTCGGAACGGCTCAGTCTCATCCATTTGGAACCGACTGACTGCACGCTGTGCCCTACTTAGGTACGTCTGTTGTGTCGTAAAAACAGCGCAGATAATGGTTTTATTCAATGATCTTGCGTTCATGCCGTTTTCTTCGGGCTCGTTCTCTTGTGGTGGGTCTTCTTTGTCCTGTTGTCTTTCGATTGTCTCCGTAAGTCGGTTCAAGGTTTGGCGGTGTCTCCATCGCTGGCCGAATGCCCGTCCCGAGCTGTTCTTGACTTGGTGTGACTTGGTGTGACTTGGATACGCCTCATCCTTGCGTGAAGAACTACCTACGCAGGCATCAATCGCCACTCATTTCGTACTTCTTGCTGCACCGATGCCTTTAATTAGAGCCTGACAGAAATTCCTTTTCTTATTATTCGGGAATTGTGTTGCTATTTTTGTTGAGAAAGAGTTGCTGGCGATGACGAAATGTATGGAGTTTCCGGCTGAGGGCAAATGTATGTAAAGTGAAAGTATTGAAGGCTGCCAAAATATTGGCTCCCTTTTTTTGCCCATGAAATCTTTAAATTTAGATAATCACAATAATCCAAATCAATTTAGAAACAGCAAACTTATAATCGCTAGATTTCCTGCATTTTACGAACATTTCATTACATTTTCATTATACATTAGTTAATGTATACTCATAATAGTATCTTTGATAATGAAAAATAATATCCAATCGCGAAGAAACCTCTACAAACGAAATGTGTTACTTTCGCATTCGTGTATTATCTGCAGCAATGTTTTGAAGTAATGATAAATATCGTATCTCTGAAAATGTTGCAAGAAATTGGCAAATGTGGCAGCAATATCAGAAACATGGCAGATAAGCTTTTGTAAAAAATTCGAAGGCTTGCAAAAACGCTTAACAGCACGCAAAACACTTTTAAAGAGTTTTACCAAGAAACAGCTGAAAACTGCGAATGGCTTAAAATCGAAAGTGTTTTTTTTTTTTTTTGTTCGACTCGAATCGAGAGAAGAACATAAAATAACTCACAATCTGGTGAGAAGAAGAATTCATGTTATGCATTCTCTATACTCGTATGTACCTACTATTATTTTGTTTTGTTCTTGTTTTTTGCGAATTAGTAAAAAAAAAATTACATTCAAGCGTTAAAACAGACAAGAAATAAATATTATTTAGAAGAAGAAAATACTTTCGCTCAGAAAATATTCTAAAATCGATAATTTAAAAAAAAAATTAAAAATTTTATAATATTTTACAATATTGTATAATGTAATTGGTCTTTCAAGAAGAGGTATCATTTTAAACTAACCGCAGAGCTTGCACTTTAGGCTAAAATGAAAATGTCGTCACTTTTTACAAAAGTATTGCGTTTTTCTGTAGACTTAATATGATACCTTTTACTGACAGACGTTTTATCTTCGATACTGTCACGTTCAGAATATAAAAATTGTATTTTACATTAAAGAGGTATATTTTTTTTTGCTGTAATGAGAACCTGTACTGAGATTTTTGGACTAAAAATCTCTAAAACGTATTCACCAAACCGTCGAAAAACGGATTCTCTGCAAATTCAAGCTCTTGGAAATATTCCAGTGACATTTTGAGTGCGAAACAAACAAACACGCCCCACCGTCGTGCACACAAGTTCGCTCATCAATAACCTTGACCATCGCAATTTTGCCCACACACACATGAACACACGCACGCGCGCACACAAATGCAAAGCAGTCGGCGTATTCTCGAACACCTTCTCTCTGGAACGTCTACTCGCCACAGCTTCCCTGCTGTGCCAATCTCATTTCTTCCACTGCCCCTTCTCCCCTTCAACCCATCCACGCTTCTGTCTTTCACCCTCTCCCACTTTTTCGTTCCAAGTCAGCCGAAAATCTCGTCGCTTGGATACACTTAAGAAATCATTTTCAATAAATAATGATAAAAGCAAATGCATAACTTGATTAGGAGAACATACAAATTCAAAACAGACAGAGAGAAAGAGAGCGAAAGCGTCATCAACGGAGCCGAGAGCGAAGGCAATACTCGCAGCAACCAAAGGAGAAAGAGAGAGCTGGCGAACGAGAATCTGAACGGTAATTATTGACACCGACTACGGCTGTCGGCGGTGGACAGCGAGACTCTCGTGACGTACGTAACATAAGTGTTGCCAACTGCGAGTGTAAAAATAACATGCCATAGAAAATTTGTTACGTTGAATAAACGAACGCCGAAGGCAGAGAGCTTAAAGCGAGAGCTGGCAACAGACGAACAGACAAAGAAAGAAACAGAAGTAAGGAATAATAGTGCAGTAGCAACAACAATAACAAGCAGTAACAATCAGCCATAGCAACAACAACAACAACAACAACAACAACAACAACAACAACAACAACACCTACAACACCTACAACAGCAGTCATATTTCCGTAAAGTGCGCGTCAACAAATTGAAAAAATTAACGTAACTTAATTATTCTTTTTTTATTGTAAGAGTTTTCTTTCAAAGCATAGTAAGCGCCTCTGAGTTTGATTTGTAGAAAAGTAACAAGACCAGAAGGCGTAAGGGTGAGGGGCGGAGGGCGGAGGGGTAGCGAAAGGGTAGTAGTTGCCTGAAAGTAAGACGCCACGAATGATTTGGATGTAAACAGCATGAGCGTCCTCGTCTTCTTACACCCGCACCCGGATCTTCCTTACTGTGGATCCAATACTGCGGATTGATTGAGTGCGGGTGCGGCAAGCAGGGGCTAGTGAAAGGAGAGGGAAGTGAGAGGTGTTGAGGTGGCGGTGAATGGTGGGCGGGGTGAGGTGAGAGTGCCATTAAAATTCTTATGAGGTTTTCAATGTCAATGAAAAATGTTCGTAAGGCCGATATGAACGACTAAGGGCAACGTGACGCCGACGGTAACGCCGACGATTCCGACGACAGCGTGTCGCATGACGGGTAAACTGCCAACAGCCACAAAAGCGACAACGTCAACGATAAAAATAACGATAATAAAAAAAAACTACTTAATTGATTCGTTTGTTTGCTTCCTCGTGTTTGTTTTCTGTAAGAAATAAGAAATTGCCGAGCGCTCGGCGGCAAAACCTGAGGAAAAGGCTGAGGGACGCTCCGTAAGATACGCTCGTGTGCTTCAAACATTGGCGTGAAAGTGAAAAGCGGAGAAAAAATTGGGTTAGTGTTACAAAGCGATTGAATGCACGGCATGCACAATAAAAAAAATGCACCACGACAGTTTCACGTAAAGCTTTCAATGGCCCGTGTCTCGAACGATTCGCAGAGACCACTAATCAATAGCTTCCTTTGATGGAAATTTCATGGAACTATTGCCGCTCGTCAAACAGACTGACACTGAACAAATCAATGCATGCAGTCAATTGTCAGTGTCACAGTCACAGCAGAAGCAGCAGCCGCAGCCGTAGCCGCAGCCGTGGCCGCAGCAATGCAACAGAAAATCCTTGTCATGCACACAGAATGTCGAATGTCCTGTGCCCGCAGTTATCCTTGGCCTTGCACGTTAGCTTGCACAATGGCAGCAGGGCCGTCGTGTGACTGACTCGGCGCACTCGGTCGGCCATGAGCAGCCGAGCCGTTCACGGACCAAGCGGCACGCCAGCAAGGTTTCGCAGATGAACTTGAGTTAAATTTCAGGGGCATGAGAGTCGTAGGCGAATTCCGAGAGTGCGAGAGTGCGAGAGTGAATGTAGAAGAGAGCGAGTCTGAGAAAAGAAATAGAAAGCGAGAGAGATAAGGCCAAAAAGAGCAAGTTCTCTCTTACGAGAAATCGTAGCATCCAAGAAAATCGCCCAATCCTTTGATCCCTTTCAAGACTTTTAAAAACAATAATTAAAACTTTTACTATTGTAATAAAATACGCTGAAACAGGGCTCAGGGCATTTGAAATGTCTGCATGTCAGACAAAATGCATTAGGACTAGTTTCCTCCATTTTTAGAAAGGACAAAATTATATAAAAGTCATACGACGTGGTGGTCCTTGTTTTAAATCTCTGTGAATATTACCTTCGCTTTTGTCACTTGAAAACGAGTCGAACGAAGTTACATAATGGCAATAAAAAGTCAGAGAGAAAACAAGTCAAAAACAAAACCAGGCAGAGTATAATCGATAATAAATTATCAAAATGTACATATATGCGTGCCATTAGAATTCAAGGGCGCAGCTAGAGCGTTTTGAAATATGTACCTTATGTCGTCATCTGTATTTCATGAGGTTTTCCTGGAAGCGTTACTCGATCTGATTATCCATTATCGCTTACGAGTACTGATGAATCCACTGATAAACCTGAAACGGATGGTATACATACGTAGAATGTATTCTAAAATTGAAGAGAAAGAGCTTCGCTTCTGTTCTTTTCATTCAATGTTTCAATACACCAATCTTCAATATCGCTTGATCGGTTTGAATACAGTTTAAGGATTCAGTGTGATAAAAACGTTCGAAAAAGAAGAGTACAAGATTAATTTCGGTTTAAATTTTAGTCGGCCTGTGTCGAAGAATTCGTTAAGAAATTCGTTTTTGGGAAAATGTCTGAGGTCATTGAGTTCCTTTAACCATTATGGCTAATTTCCGAATGTGCTTACTTTTAGAAAGCTTTTGTTAATACAACTTTTTCTTTTAATAACCTCAAATATTTTGTGAAAAACACAAAACTGTCACAATAATAACACTTTTGTTCTTTCTTTTCAGGTACGTATGTATATCTTTTCGATTCCTGTTACTGCTATGACCTCTAACTTCCAGTAAGTTCTAATATATCTCGGTAAGTCCACCATAAAAGCGACCATTATGATTTTGGGACCCCTGAAATTAGGATCAGGTCCCCTTGAAAATAGCAATTATTAAGCATTTTCGATTTTAATTACGTCTAAGAAACCTTCAAGGCCTTCAGAACAAAACTTTTACGTACTTTCCTTTGCTTTAAAAAAGTTTCGACCGGCGCTTTTTCTTCTTCTTACTCAAAATATTGAAAACTTGACCTTTAACCGCCGCGAACAGCTGATGTCCTTTAACTTTGCTGCAGCCAAGGACGAAAATAGTTCTAACTACCGCACATGCAGCAACAGCCACGACCACAACAACAACTAGCATAGTGCGTAATTTAGCCGGAATGAAATTTTCTCTGATAACCTTAAAAATGCACTCGTTTCAAGGATGTTGGCTTCTGTTCATTACCAGAGAGCTTCCAAATTGAAATTGTCTAAAGAGAAAAATAAAGAGAACGAGAGGGTCGAATGAGCGGTGAAAATAGAGAGAAGGAGAAAAAAGGAGGGCAAGAGTGCACTCACTATAATGCAGATTGCTGCAGCAGCAACCTGCCGGCAAAATTTGCAACTTGTTGACGTCCTCTGTCGGCAGCTCGGAGTTAGCCACGGATATAGCTGTCCTCTTCTATCAGCGCCGATGAACAAAGCGTTGCCAGTATGTTAGAATATACGAAATGCTGTTAAATCTATAAAAATTCCCGGAATTTTTCTTTTAGAGTGAAATTCTACATAAGATTGGTGTGAGAAAAAGAATAATAATATTCATGCCTTTAATACATTTAGATACATTGTAAAAATTTTAATCAAAAATTTTAAAAGTTGACGCATAATCCCCCGTTTTTCCCTTCTTCAGCGGCCCACCGGAAACAGCTATGAAACGCTCTTTGGACTACAAAATCGTAAAAATTGACTCAAATCGTACCGACTTAAGTTTTCTAGTTAGTGATAATATATATACGTGCTTCTAGAGCAGAATTGTTCAGTTCAGAGAAGAGAGAACTGGAGGCTCAGATTTTCTAAAAAAATACCCTTTTTATCATATGAAAACCTTTTATCATTCCATTCGACCCATGTACTTATTTTTATCCGAAAACATTCTTTTAACACTAGATTCCGGTACATCTAGTGTTAAAAGAATGTTTTTAAACCACCTTTCGAACCACCTTTCGAACCACCTTTATCGACCGAGCGAGTCATTTTGACTCCTCCTACAAATTTTACATTTCCTTCCTCAGATGCGTATTATATTTTAAGGAGTTTAATCAGCGTGTGAGCTCGGCACATAATTCCTCCTCTAACTTTTGAAGAAACTTTGGAAGAATCTCAATAAATCTCGAATATAAAATTTTGTGTCGTCATAAAGTTTGTTTCAATCGGAGATCCTTTTGTTGTTATCTAAAATTTTTATTTTGGCAACATGCAAAATTTACAGCAAAGAGTAAAAATTACTCCAGTCGTCGACAAAGGTTAAACAGCGTTCTTACTATCCATTTTTTAATGTACGCCCCGTTCCATTAGCACGTCTTTTTTCAATATAAAAATCATTAAAAGTCTCCGAATTGCATGCTTATCGGTAAAGTAAATTCGAAAAAGTAAAGTAAATTCCAAAAAGAGTCAAAATGACTCCTTCGGTCGATGTAGTGTTAAAATACATACATACATAAATATGTATTTTTATGCAAGCCACATTCAGATGGTATTGATTTATATCGCGTTGTTATTACTGTTATTATATCTTCTACGCTCTTGAGTTAATAGAGCGAAGAGTTCTGCGAGCTCTATAATACTTTTGCCCTGCTGCCGCAAACGCGAAAGCTTTTCTAATGCTTGGAGCGCCGTCGTTAAGTCATTGCATTGTCGAATTGCATCGCAAAGCTCAACAAACAACAGCAACAGCAGCAGCAGCAGCAGCAAAATAATAAATTTTCAGTTGAAACCAAAGTTATCAGTCAAAAAAGCTTTCTATTGCAATAGAAACTTTTAAAGCTTTTTGCATTGAATGCAAACCGAAAGCTTGGAAACGCAATGAAAATGTAATGCAACTAATGCACGACAGGTGACGCTGTCGATGCATTTTGCGCTCTAGAAATTCCAATAGTCACCAAAAAGACTTTTCGGTACATGGATGTGACCTCGGATGTTTAACGAATTCTCTTTCCAGGGCTTGTGAGGGCTGAATTTAATTAAATAGAAAGAGACAAATTATATACGTCAAATTAAGAGCTCATCTTTCGCACCCAACAAAAAGATGATATCTATTCTAAACGAATAAACAAAATCTTTCCATTATTAAAATAAGTATTTTGTCTACATTTCTTAATTTATTTCAAGGTCTCTTCTATTCTTCGTCTCTTTGAAGGGCTTTCGCGTTCGGCAGATGCCCAGCGGGAAAAAAAGAGCGCTTTTAAAGCACAAACTTTCTTAGAGCGAATGGATTTTGCTCCTGTTTCAATGAAGCATCAAATGGTCGACATTTTTATAAAACCAATTATTTCCATTAAAATTTTATCTTCTCTACGAAATAAGCTTTATAACGTCAGAATGGAAAATTGTTGAAACGCGTCCAACTAAGGTTGCATTTCCTGCTGCGCATTAATAATATATACATACTGTCATATCAAAGATAACGGTGCACATATGTATCTACCTATGTATATATTTATATATATACATTTACATATGTACAGTTATTTATGTATGTACATATGTATGTATCAATGGCGACATATGGCGACTGTTTGTTTTTAGATCGCACCACGCAATTTCTCCGGCGCAGAATATCGTCGCCCTTTTCTTCCCAAAACCAGAAAAAACAAAAGAGTTGAAATTGTGCGTCTTTAGGGGTGGATACTGGTAACCAGCGTAGTTGGTGTTGTTGTCGTTGTTGTGAATTTCTTATCTTTTACTTGACCCTGAAGTTATTATTTGTTTTCTGTCGTCCGAAGAGAGCCAGCAAGAAAGAATTCTATTTTTACCCCTCGTGGGGGGAGTTCTACCGAGCACGGTGCGCCGCTGACGCTCTACGATGTTAATCGAAGTCCTTTCGAATTGTGTATCCTACCCCGGCCGTGCGCGTGGTGGTGGTGATCCAGCAGAATTTCCATGCTTTTATTTACTGGGTCGAAATTTGCTGAATAAGTTCAACGACCTACTAACGAAAAGCAAAAAATCGATGAGATCACGTGGCGTTGAAGAGCTGAAGGAAAAGGTAGTCGCGGCAAGTGGAAGCTTTGTGAAGTGACTGACACGAGCCGAGCTCGATGCTAAATAAATGCGTCGTTGGTACGACCTTTTTAAGCATTTAGTCGTTTATGTACATACGTGCGTATCGTATTTTGTAGGTAAGGCCGCGAATAATAAGTTTGTAATTATCGTATTTATCACGTACTAACAATTAATAAATTACATTCTCACTAACTATTAAAGAACACTAAAGAAGTCTAAAGAAATCTGTTATCACGAATTTTTAAATACGAAAAGACTGATTTTAGACATAGTAAATTAAAGGTCGAATTATGTAGTTCTTTGATTTAAAAACGAGAAAGCTTTTAACTTGCCTTCACAAAACAATAAAAAACTAAGCTTCTTGAAAAAGCAACGCTTTTAAAAGGTTTATTCCCCTTTTAAAAAGCTAAACTAATTAAACTATCGAAATTAATTAAACTATCAATATAATATATCGTAATTAAGCAAATGTCATTGCATTCATCGTCATCAGACAACTTTTCAATAAGCCTCATAACCATAAACCTCATTAAATTGCTGTCAATAAATTACTCATCCATCCTTCTACCTCGCAGCCCTTCCACATATGCCGGGGCCCTCGAGAGTGCAGGGAAGGGTGGGCCCTATGAGGAGAGAATATAAGTTTACAGGTCCATCGACTGCAGAGAGACGCATCGAACGTGTGTATTCATACAAACCCATCCAAACATCGCTGCTGGGAAGAGTTTACTTCAAACAATTATTGTGGAAAAAAACTGGTGTAGAGAAGAGAATGAAATGACAATGAATGGCGCAGTAGTGGCAGGAGAAAAAGACCATAACAACAACAAGAAAAAGAGAGCAAATTTTACTTGGCCCAGATTCTTTTTGAAGGTCGCGCTGTATCGGCGGTCATTCAACTCTCAGAAATAACTGATACTTACGCACTGTGTGTGTGTGTGTGTGTGTGTGTACATCGGATTATACACAATGCGTGCGTTCAACTGTATGCGTGTGTGCGTGCGCGTGCGTCCCAAGAGGAAACCGTATATACATACCTAACAAATGCTTTCTCTTGTTTATCGGTATTAATCGGTAGGATAAATACAATAGTTTTCAGCAGAAGAAATATGGTTTTTATTTTAGTGAATAGTTAAGAATATTTCTTGCAAAAATTATTGATGAATTCGAGCTCTGCAAAATAAGGTGAAAAGTTTATGTATAAACTGCATAATTTTTTAAATTTTTTAAATTTTTTAAATTTTGCTAGATCTATTAATTACTTAACTGATTCATTTTTTAAAGCTTAATTGAAAGAATTTCAATATAAATAGATATTGAGTTTCGTATACATATTTTATATTATGTACTGACCAAAATAATATACGTAATCTATTTTTTTAATATATTGTTCAAAAGTCAATATTGTAGTATAGCCCTTAGAAAGTAGGTTAGGTTTTAAGTAAGGAGCACTTATAGCCATTTTTTAATTATTTACATTTTTTTTAGTTTTATCTAATAAACGTTCAGTTTTTGGAACTTTTTACCCAACGAAAAACAGTTTGCAGAATGTATGTATGTTTGTATATGAAATCAAAAACTCCATTTGATATCATAGATATCTATACATATCTATTATTTCTATCAAAACAGCAAATTACCTAATACCTAATACCTTTATTAATTATGATTAGGAAAATATTAAAGCGGTTTTTGGACTATGGCAAATTGCTAAATTTTCTTGCTGGGTTTACTGCGAATGTGTCTGCCTGCGTGCGCGTATCTCCATATTGTGTGACTATACACAGCAAACAAATTTTTATTTGGAAATTGTTAAAAACAAAAATTACAATAACAATAACAACAAAAAACTAGCAATATCAATACTATACCTGGAATATCCAGAAAAAGTGAATAAATTTATCATAGAACTAACAGAAGAGATGAAATGATAGTGCGAATGTTACGCTTGTTTAATTAGAAACGCTCTCATTTTATGAACTTTTGAGAGCATTTGCGCTTTCTCATATATTATTTAAACATTAATAAAAATAGTAGCTCTCAAAATTAATGCAGATAAAAAATGGAAATGTTAATGGCTCGGTCGATGGGCCGGTCAAAGATTGATTAAGGACCGTTTTCTCAATGTCCGGTTAAGTCCTAACCGAAAAAACGATACTTTCAAACGCCAAAATCTCTTACAAATTGACGTTTGAAACTCCCATTTTATTTCGGTTAGCACTTAACCGGACATTGACCGGAAAAAATAAAAACTTTTATCTCAAATGGTTTTAGTACTTACCCAAAAAATACTATTCCTTTCTGAATATCGTGACTTTTTTAAAATCAACAAAGTTTGCGAGAAATTAGCATTTAGCTGCCATAACTAAACACTTTACGAACTTATGGATAATTTGTGGGCGCAATTACTTGAGATTTGCAACAGCTTCTCGAGGGAGTACGCCCATCTGTCCTTGTTTTCAACCTGCCCACGAGTGTACACAGCATTCGCCACTGCGACAACACGAATTCGCATTAATCATAAACTGTTTGCTGTTCAAAAGCCATAGACTGACTGACTGAATGAATGACTAACTGCTGGTTTAGTGCAATCAAGTGTTGCATGATATGGCCTACTTGAGGGATCACTTCCCGCATTTGAGGAGCCCGGGACGACAGAGGACCTCGTAGCAACAAAATTCAATGAAATCTGTTCACTTTAGCTAAACTAAGCGCTAAATAGTAAAGATCGCGCAGCCATTGACAGTTCAAATCGACAGCGATTGAGGTTAGCGTCAGCAAATGAACACAGCGTGGAATGTAACTAAATCGAGCCCACGTAGCAAAATTCTATAAACCCAAAGAGCAAAAAGCAAGAGGAATGAAATGTGAAAAAACTCAAATCGAAAAAAAATCTAATCAAAGCACTCAGAACCAATGAAAACAGTTTAATGATTTTTTAAACCATTTCTTGTTTCTGACATTTCGGTCTACACTTCGAAAATATGTATGTTCATACGAGAATCTGAATCTGGTGTGAACACCAAAAGTTTATAATTAACCTTGCATCGTGTGTTTGTTCAACTTGTGCACTCTCTTTGTCACACAGAGGTGCACATGCACACACACACACACACATACACCGAGAGAGCCAAGTATATCAAGGCCACTTGCCGTGAAGCTGCCATACTATGAGCGAATTCTGCTGTCGCTGCCTCGCGTCTCCCTCACTCTCTCTATCTCTCTACTCACGCTCTCGCTCCATCTCCTCAACCAATTACACTCAAAGAACAACAACGATTACAAATGCAATGCATTTGCCTCAGCAACGATAAAAAAAAAATTGAACTAAACAATAAAAATAATGCAATTTTGCATCAATTGAAATTTACAACAATAAATATTCAATCAGATTTAATTAAAACAACAACAACAAGAACCAATAACACCAACCAACAACAAGGCAGCAACGGTCGAAGTCATGCTTGACATTTTTTCATAAACACACAACAAAATTGCAACAATACAAATAATAATAATAACAATAACAACAACAAAAACAACACTACTATAATTTGCACTACTGTGCACAGTGGGCGTCAATGTTATTCATATCGATGAGAGCCAAATAAATGCGCACGTCATTGTCCTGAAAATGGTTCAACGACATGATGGAATAGTTGAATGACAACAACAACAACAACAACAACACTAACATTAACAGCGACAGCGACAGCGACAGCAACAACAACTTGAACTACACCAGCGCAGCAGCAGCAACAACAACAACAACAACTGTGAGAACAACAACAACGGCAACAATGGCATAGCAACAATAGCATAAAATTTATGCCATAAATAATTACACATGGTTATTGGCATTGTTATTTTATGTTGTTGTTGTTGTTGTTGTTGTTGTTGTTGTTGTTCGGTTTTAAAGGTGTATGGTCTGTTGTTGTTGTTGAGTTTTTTAACACAAAATGTGTACGTATAAGTACACCGCCGGCCATAAGTCTTTGTCCACCTTCAAATTTCCTTGCTATTCAAATGACACACTGAGCGAAAAAACAAGCTGTTTCGTGGTTAATTGAAGCATAAACACACTTAATTTGGCCTCAACATGATAAATTCGGTTAAATTAACAGCAGTCTCTTTTCTATGAACATTTTCCGCTTATATTAAGCAACCTTTTGATGGATATAAACACACATTCGTTAAAACTAATGTTTTCTCCATAAAAAAGTCATTAAGAGGGCATGGAAAGCATGGAAAAAATAACAATTATCATGTTTGATCCATTCGTGGTGCATTTGACTCTGTGCAGGTATTTTATTGTTTTGAAAATGCTAAATGCATTTAAGCTAAATGTTAAAGCAAGAACTAGACCGATAGATACGAAAATCAGCCCCAAAATCTACAGAAGCGCTCTGGCAGCAATTACGAGATGCATGGTATACAATACAACCACTCACACTCAAAAAATTTTTGAACAGTATTATACGAAAATACGAAATTATGCGAAGCAGTAATAACGGTGGAAATATCGTTGAATCTAAAATTTAGCTAGAATTGTAATAAATTTTGTAACAAAACTGGAAAAACATTATTTTTAAAGATATACATATAATGCACGATTAGGAAATATATTATCAAAAAATGGTTAAATTAAAAAAAATTATAAATATTGCTTTTTTTTGTGTATTTTGAGGGTGGGCGAACACTTATTCGCCCGGCAGTGTATGTACGGCAGTGTATGTATGTACGTATGTTCAGCTGGTGTTGCGAATGTTACGAAACGAATCCAGCCGTGAAAAAGCACTAAAAGCAGATCAATTGAACTCTCTGATGCGTGTCGTTTGGTTCAGATAGGACAGAGGTGGAAGGGTAGCCGACAACGGCGCAATTCTCCAGCAGGGATAAAGTTTGGAAGACAGAGAAGGAAAGAATATAGGAGAATAGTGATGGTAAAGACTCTTTTCAAGACAACTATGGCAGCAAATTCTTTGTAGGATAAAGTGACCTTTTTTTCCGTTTTGTCTCCATGTATGTGCATACATATCTGTATTTGTGTCATCGAATGGTATGAAAGTGAAAAGATGAAGAGTGAAAAAATTAATTTTAAGAAAATTATAAACATTTATTTTCTCCATCTCCTTCCAACTTCGTAGAAATTGCACGATACTCTTCTGAAAGCGTCTACTTCTAGACTTATTAAATGCGAAAATAAACGGAGACCATTAGAAACTACTAAAAGTATACAAATATCAAGGTTGAACAAGCAGAAATGAAGAAATTGTATTTATAACTTGATTTTGTATGTTTATTGCATAATGTCAAACCAAAGACAAAGTCATAATGTCAAGACAAAGCTTTTTTTTATCAAAAACCTATACATTTTCAGATAAAACAAAAAGTTGTTTAAAAGTCAAACAAAAAATTGGAAAAAACACAAGGAAGAACGAACGTTTCGTTTATACGGAGTAAGACTGAAAATCGTTCGTTGTGTTTAATTATATTTTATTATTATTATTATTGTATTGAGTCTTTAGGTTTTGTCAATCCAAGAGTGAAAAGTTTAGATTCTGTACATGTGAGGACTAATGGTTCCGGTAAAGTTACCTCCATGGACGACATCATGGCTCCTTACAGATTCTCCTCAATTTGTTCATGACTTCGTTTAGTTTTTTTAATTGCTATAGATGTCGAAGAAAGTCTATGATAAATTTTCAATAACATTGTTTTTTCTACAAAAGACCATTTTCCCCTCTAATAACCGCCGTTCCGTTCTTTTTTATAAAGTTTCTTCAGAAATTTTACACTTTTTCAAAAGTGCAATTAATTTTGATTTTGTGTTATGAAATCCAAAATAATACCTTCGAGAGTTCCAAAACATAATTAACCGACAAGACGATGTTGCTTGCTGAATACATTTTTGGCCGTATAAAGGGGCGTATTTTGGGGGTGTCCACCGGTTCTGAGCGTCCTCGAGGAAGAGAGATGGAATAAGAATTCAGGGTTTCCCCAGAAATTTGTCACTTTCCTGCTTTTTTACTATATTTTCGTTGTACATTTATTAATTTTTGCATTTATTTCTTTTAATTATACAAACATTCAAATTTTCCTCAATTGAACTGGCGCCCCTCCCCCAAAAAGATGTGCACCCTTATCAAAAGAAAAATGTATATACGCCACTGGCCGTATCCAACTCATTACCAAGCGCTTACTTGATCAGTCGTCCAGTAAAGATTCTCTGTTAACGAAACTTTTAACTTTTAATTAATATTAAAATAAGTTAAATTTTAATAGAAAAACATTTTATATGATTTCTATTTCTATAAGTCTATTTTAGTAAGTGTGTATGTGTGTAGTTGTGTATAGATTTGTTTATGCCACGACACTTTGACGCTGCGTGCCGTATTTCAGTTAAATGAACTGAGCCAATTCTTGCATCATTTTCAAGGACGCCAGTCACTTGCACACACTCGCACATTTACAACGAAGCACACAGACACGTACATTGTAGCATAGTTGATTGTCGCCCGTGGAGTCAGCGACCGACCGTTCAATGCGACCATTTAGTCATGGCTAACATTTGCTTACTTTGCTCCACTTCACAGCTCCGGCCCAGGCCGTGGCTCAGGCTCAGGCTCACTTCACTGCGGCTGCACCTCGGTTGGTCCGTGATGTGACGCCAAAGCTAGGCACAGGCTACCTCGGTTCACCCACAGCCAGCCCGCCATTGTCAAAAGTTCTTCAGTTTGTTTCAATGTTTTTTCCATTTGATTTTCTCGAGCCTTCGAGCCATGTTCGCGTTGAAAAGAGGCAACGCGGGAGGGGCGTGAAGGGCGAAGGGGATACGATTCGTTTGAAATGTCGTTGAACGTTTTTGAACTTTTGCCCCTCTTTCTGCAGCTACCTTCGACAAATTGCATGCCACATTTACTGTCCATCACACCATGCGACACTGCCGACCTTCCCTCAGACGCTTCCTTCGACCGGGCGCACTCACCGTCCCTTCAGCCCTTCCGCAAGCGTGTGTTGTGTACAGTGCTGCCGTCTATTTTTAGTTTTGGTGGTAGTAGTGCTTCTATTGCTGTTGTTGTTGCACCGACTGTAATTTTGTTGTTTCATTGCTACTGCTGTTGCTTCTGCTCTTGTTGCTGTTACTGATGCTGCTTCTGTCGTTGTGGTTAATGTCGATGTTGTTGCTTCATTTTGGTTAAGGCTCAGAGCTGCAACGACTCGTAGAGGGCGCACCGTCTGCGGCTGCGAGGGCGGGTGTGGGGGAGAAAAATCTTTCTGTGTCGTTGCACGAGTTCAGGGACAAACACTGCAACAACACTGTAAAATGCAGCTCTCCGACGTAGCTGCGATGAAACGGGAAAGAGCTTGAATTAACGCAATAGCAACAAAAACGAGGCTTCATATTCATGTGTGGGTTTGTTTATATGTGTGTAAAATGCCAATTTTGGTTTCTCAATACTTCAAATTTTTAGAATTAACAAAAAAATATTGAATAGAATCATGTTTTTCAGATCAGAAATAAACACTTTTTAAACAACAATTTTTTTTTAGTTAAAAGCCTTTTCACGTAATAATAATAATTAATTAATTGTTTATTTATTATTAATTTTGTTTAAAAATTTTTTGAAATTAAAATTAATCGTACGCCGTGAGAATTTAACCGAAAACCGTTGCCGCTATTTAAAAATTCGCAGCCAGAGCTTCTTAACGTTTTTTGAAAGTTTGCTAAAGCTTTGGCTTGCCCTGGCCTTCTCTCTTTTTCGTACTCCGCACTCTTCGGGCACCTGGTCGCCTTCGCACAAACTTCGGAACTTGTTCAAAAGCTTTGACTGTAGAGCTTTCGTCCATTTCCAGCATTTCCTTGCCATTTGTCGAAAGCTCCAACAACTACAAAAACAATAACAACAGTGGCTGGCGCCCTGACTGAAAATTGAGGTTCACTCAACTCGCCGCCGCCGCCGCCGCCACCGCAGCCGCGGCTGTTGCTGCTGCCACAATGCTTGACGCTGAGCGCAGCATTTGAACTTGTAAACGGAATGTAGGCCAAGTTTCGTACATTGGAGCTTTCGACGAACGCTGAACGACAAATCTGAGCAGTTGTTGCATACGCGTGCGAGTGTGTGTAGGTCTTCAAGCTTTTGTGTGACATAATTTGGCGCGAACAGAATTGTCGACTTCGCGGCTTATGCTTGCGTTCGCGCTACATCGTCATCGAGTGTCGAAAATGTGCGAATTCGCTGCAGCTTTCGGAGCGGCTCACCGAAGTGGCTTTCGCTACTAGCGTTGTTTTTGCCGCTGCTGCTGCTGATGCTGATGCTGTCAAGTTGCACGAAAGCTCTGCCGCACACCGAAGCTTGCTGTTGGCACATGTCGTTCAGCGTTTATTCAACTTTGGTTTCGCTTGGCAGAAGCATTCGTGAGTGGCGCAAAGAGCTCTGAGCAACTGGAGTATTTTGGAGTCGTTGAGGTTTTAGCGGCAAACGACGACGACGGCTTTCGATACATTTTCAACAAAAGCAACAGAACAAACACACAACAAAACGGGAAACTGTGGCCATAAGGAGAAGCAAAGACTGCAACGTGACCAACAGCCAGCCGGAGTCATGTCGAAGTTGGCCGCATCTTGCTAGAGACGATGCATCAGAGTTTGCTAACAAATGCAGCCAGAAGGCAATCGAGCGACAACAACCACAACCACAACAACAACGCAAAGCTAATCTTGTGATACGTTTTAACGGTATCTTTAGACAACTAGTGCAATCCGTTAAAACAAAAATTAGTCAAATTTCAAAGTCTAACATCATCAGTCGGTGCCATACTCAAGTTCTACATTTAATAAACAATTACAGGGTGTTGCAGAAGCTGCCAACCAACAAAGAAGTTGCCACAAAATTACTCCACTTAAACTTAGTCAAAGTCTAATCAAAAGTTCTTAGTAAAATTAACACTTCCAAGCAAGTGCGAGAAGGAAGCACTTCCTGGACTCTTTAGTGAAATTCGCAACAACGAATTCGTAACCGATTAGTTACAAATAGTTACCAATTTTTTGAAAATATTGTAAAATTGCCGCCACGCAAAGAAACGAGTTAATTTCATCAGCAGCTGTCACAATGACCGTCGGCAGTCGCGAAGATCTGTTTGCGAATGCGAAACATATTGACGACACGGAACGACTGATTGGAAGAGTGTTAGCAGGTGAGTAAGACGCTGGAGGGGAAGGGGGGGGGGGGGGGGGGAAATCAAAAGTACAATACAGTGACGTGTTGATTCTCATGGTCTAACTATTCCAGACAGCTAAAAAGATAATTGGAATCACTTTATTCACTAAAAACAATCGTGATTCCTCTTCGGTGATTCGGTAAAAATCCAAAAATACTAAAATTTTCAAACAAAAATATATCTTTTCATGAAAAAATCCTTAGTTATTCTGAAATTAAAAAACCAAAAACTTGCGTATAAAAAATTTCAGAGTCTTATTTTAAAAAGAAGGTTTAAAAAAAGCAAAACATAGAATCCAGTAAAACAAACGTTGCAGATTCACGAATTGACGAATATCTCTCTCTTCTTTGTCCTCTCTCTATTCTCTTTGAGCGTAGTAGAATAATAGCAGTAAAATTGAGAAGTGTAACTATTCAGAAACTCTCGTCGGCGCATACGCGCACACACACTAATACCTTTTTCGCAATGAATTCACTCTCGCTTTCGCGACAACTCTTGCCCTAAATAAAATACAGTGGAACCCCTCTAGTTAGAATTTTAAGGATCCTGAAAAAAGATTAACGCTCCGCAGATTAACGCTCGCAAAGTAAAATATTAAAAAAAAAGCCAGATGTCATAAAAGAAAAAAAACCAGGGAAATTTATCTCAGAATTAAATTTCAATTTTAATTTTACAAATAAAACGAAATTTCTTCGAAATTTTAATAAAACGAAACTCTTTTACGAGTTTTTGCAGCATTCAAACAACGTACTCGTAGTTATTGCAACTGCAATTATTAGTCGCTTTTTAGTTCAACAAACATGACCTGATTCTAAAGACTTGGTTTTACATGAATCGGATAATTCTTCTGCTGTAATGGATAATTTTTTTTTATAGTCCAGCCAAGTTTTTCCAAAGTTTCAAGTTGCCGGCTGCGGCAAAGGATTTAAATCAGAAGATAGGAATTAAATGAAGCTGGGCCGTTGTTTATGCCTAAGTAATCAAACATTTTTTGATTAATTATTTTGGCATTAATCATTATTAATAAAGTTTTAGATTATTGTACAGTAATTGTTCAATAATTCCAAATGTGAATAATGTCGAAAATCTTTGGACTTTATAAGTTCACGTTATCGCCAGTCCACTGTAAATACTTTTCATTTCACTGCCATGTTGTTGTTGTTTTTTTTTTTTTTTTGTATCTGGTTAGTTTTTAATACTCGTATTTACATACTTATACATAAATTAAAGAGTTATTGCGGTATTGCTTGCTATAATAATTAGTTTAGCCTTATGTTTTTATGCCCGGGAAGTTTTCGTCTTGAAGTTTTCTGTAAATTTTTTTTGCCTTCTTGCAATAAAGTACACTTTTAGACTCTCGCAATCACTGTTTCTTATGAGATCTAAATACTCGTATGTTTTTGAAAATCAAAAAGAATGGAGAGAACTCGTTAGGTTTTTCTAATTTCAAGCATTCTCGTCACTTGAGAATCAATAAGGTTGCCAATCTATTGCGTTAACGAGGCCAATTTAGAGGTGTCGGTCAACTTTTTAATGGCGTCTAATGAGTGATGGCTCTCGGAATTCTGGTCTATAGACCCTAAAAAGATCCATAGACCAGAACTACTTCTGAAGAAATTAAGTTTAAAATATACTTTAAGAGCTTAAAAAATTCTTTAAGATGGAGAATTTTTAATATTTTGCAAAGTATGTTTGATTCTGTGATATCCAGACTAAAAATCTGTATTTCGCGAAAAAATTTACGTTTTTCGAATTTAACAAGGAACCTCCATTTTTACAAATTGGTGATATATTGAGGTTTTCGTTAATACTAGAACATACATATGTACGTATTTATATATATCCGCCTTTTGAAGGTTATTTGGTTTATGAAAGCTAAAAATTTAAAAGCAGATAAATTTTACTGGAAAGAACTACAGAAAAACAATATCGAAAGTTGTCCAGATAAAGAACATAGCCTTTCTCTTCAATTTGATTTATTTTCCTTTTTTTCGCGTTTTCGGTAGTTTTTCTTATTATGTTCTTGCATCGTGTTTCTATGATTATCGAAAAGTTAACAAGCGGCAACCCGGACCAACTCCTGATGACGCTTAACACATTAACCCACCTTTTAATTTGCGAACACTGCAAAAATGTTCATACATGTTTTGCTAATAACAATCAACAACAACAAACTTGATCAACAACATCAGTTAGATCCACAAAAGTTAATCCTCTACTACCAAGCAGTAGCCGCCGCACCGCCAAACCGTCAAACTATTACAGCGCCACTCTGGCTTCGTGAACGTCGCCATGAAGACGACATTCGGCTGCAACGATTTCAACGAATCGGCGCCGAGATGAGCCGAATACCATCATCAGTCGCGCGTTCACTCTCGCCAGCCGAGCCGACGAAACGTGCACATTTCCTGTTAACTGGGCCATGGATTTTGCGGTCGTTGAACTCGCTCGACTTCGTTTTCGTTTTCGATTTCTGTATGAAAACCGAAAACCGAAAACCGAAAATCGAAAATCGACAACCTGAGCATGACGGCTCGTGCAGAAAACGCGGGTGTTTACGAGTGTTTGATTGTGCATGGATGGGGCCGAGTGTGTGTTCGGGGAAGGGGCGAAGTGCGAAAGCTTTGGCGCGTGGGCCTTCACTGTTTGACTCTACTTAATTAGGTTTAGTCAGATTCAGATCTGACACCCATTCAGATAAGCCTACAAAGTAACTTGATTTGTGGGCATTTTTAATTCATGGAATTTGGGACAATGCTTTACGATATTTTCATTATGAAAACCATAAGACGGTTTTTGAGTCGTATGCAGATGCAATCTGTAGACTGTAAGAATCGTAATTTGCAGAACGATAACGATTGACCAAACCTTACTTCATTAAATCTACCAATCTCAAGCCTCTGAGAAGCATTCTTCGTGGCCTCCTGACCGCAGCAAATTGGGACTTGTTGCTCTCTGCGAGAAATGTATCATCAGGAATCTGATTTTAATTAGTCACGTCGAGTACTATGCTGATCGTAGAAACGATTTGTCACTCGTAATGGAAAATTTTTACTGTTGAGCTTTTCAGTTCAAGAGCAATTAATTGCCGCACGGCGGAGCAGCAACAACGGATCAACCGCACCTTTTTCTTGCCTGTTTCTGGCTTTATGCCAAATTTCAAAAATAGAAAAATGTATGGTGAATATTTTTAAAAATAAGATACATCAAATATTAAAAAACTGCTCAGACTTCAAATGAATTTTGAAAATGTAAAAACATTCAAAATATGTTTCAAAAGATTTTAGTAAATAAAATGATAAGTTTGAACAATTTTCCTGAAAATATCCATATATCGGCACCACCCGATTGAGAAGCTTAAATCTTTTAACCCTTGACCATTGTTGAAATCAGGAAGAAAAAAAAATGAGAAAATTAAAAAGCTAGAATAAAATAAAAAGCTTTGTAGCAGAAACAATTTTAGGCATTGTTTGGAAACCGTTTTAAAATTTCTTTTAAAATCAATTGAAAAATTTGTTCATTTGCGCTTTAGAGTGTTGAAATTGTTTTGGCCCACTGTTCGGTCTACTTGTTAGACTTCTTGAAAGGTTTTCCTAATTTTCTTCATTTTGCCAAAGCTCTCAAGAGTTTACAAAATCATGCTAAATACGCTACTAATAACGATATCAAAATACGGTAATACTTAAAAATACGATTTCAAATAACTTTCTCTGCTTTTTGAATGTGAAGAAAGGTGAAGAAAGAAATTGAAAGCCGAAAATTCCCGAAAAAATGTTTGTCATTTTTTAAAAGTGCGAGCAACAACCACAACAACAACAACAGGAATACGTATTTCTTTGTAAGCAGCAACACTTCATGAACCACGTGAAGGAGGGAAAGGGTTAAAGAAGAAAACACCAGCAGGGGACAGAGACACCCTGCTGCTGTTGTAAGCTCTTGTAAGAATGCGTGAGAGCGTCAGCCATAGAGAATGAACAGAGAAGCGTGCTCGCTTCGCTCTGTCAACTTCGTAGAATGAGGCGCCCCCAACGAGACAGTCAGCTTCGGCGGCCGCACTGGGTTGAATAGTTATGTCGGCTGTGGGCCGCGGGGGCGGAGTGGGTAATGCGCACGAGCGTCGGCTCGATTTCAATGATTTTGCCCTTGAGCTCGCTGTGAACGCTTCAATCGTTCATTGACCCTCGCATTCGTAGCAGCTGCGACCTAATTGCAAATACACACACACACACACGCACGCACGCATACATATAAACAGAATTATGTGCGCGCTTGGGTGTTCATACGATTGTATGCGCCAAGAAAAGTGGGTTGTTCGGTTGCTTACGGGTGCCGCGCGGTGTCAGTGTTGAGTGCTTCGACGTCGTGAGCAAAGGTGTCGTAAGGAAGGGGAAGGGGAAGGGGAAATACGGTGCTCAAGCTTTTTTGCTATTCGCCGCAAAAACACGCAACAAAGTTGTTTGCAATGTTGTTGTTGTTTTGTATTTTTTTTTTTTTAAATTCGCTGTTGCTTTCGCTAAGCCTCTGCGTCTATTGAATATAGAGAGTAATTAGATAACGTTGTGCGTTCATTGGTCTGCACGCCTACAAGAGCGTGGCCAGCGGCCAGATTCAAGAGAGAAAAAGTCAAGTGTTCTTCTCCAGAGCTTGAGAGCAGCAAGAATATGCACGTACTTAAGAGAACTAGGCTCCAAATGAGATGAAGCAAGCGTTCGGATTTGAGTTAGAGAGCTGTGAGTGGGTGTAGCGAGTACCGAGAAGAGCCCTGTCTCCGTTTGGGTCGAACAAAACCGAATAGGGTCGGCCGGAGTAGGTTCATCACATGATGGCAAAAACTATCGAGGCCAAAAACAAAAACGGGCTAATATGTACACAATTTTTAACGAATACATAAACATATAAATAAATAATAGAGCGCCGCAGAAATGCTTTTTGTTTTCAATTGAAAGCATTTTAAGGCTCTTTCGCTTGTTGAAGTATTATCAGCGCATTCCACAAATCTTTAAGGAATAGTTTTAGTTTTTTAATTTAGTAAAAAGTTTGTTAAAATCACTCCCAGAAATTCCCAACCTTTTTTGGTATTAGTAGTGAGTTTAATAATAATAATACTCGTAGAAGCTCTAATAAATATGCACAATATCCGTTTAAAGCCAACATCGCTTCTTGTAGAGTCCTTCACAGCAACATCCTGTGCATGTTGCGGTCAGTTACTGTTTCGGAAAAGCGTTCGAAATAAAATTTCATGGTTGTGTCTTGCTTTTGGGGTGTCGTGTCGATGTTGACTGCTGACCTTCTGCCGAAGTGGAAAACGTGCAAAAATGTTAGCATCATCAGCAAGAGCAAGATGAACAGCAACAAGAACAGCAACAAGAACAGCAATAACAATAACAATCAGCAGCTCTAATAGCAACGTAATGCAAATCGACGAGCAGCAGAGCAGACGACAATGCAACGCCAACGATGACAACGACAACAACGGCGATGAATGGAGACCATGAAAAACACAACAACAACAACAACAACAACAAACACAGAGCAATGAAAAATAAACGCTAAACTTTCGAAGTCACATGCATGGTACTGTAGTCGTAGCAACAACAACAACAACAACAACAATGACAGCAACAGCAACAGCAACATCATCATCAAGAGAACATCGTCACTTTTCACGTACGACTAAAACGCTATAGTGACACGTACACGTACTCGTACACACGTACACAGTCGCAGGCGCACACAAACACTTGCACCACACAAATACAAGCACAGATATGTGCGTCGACTAACAGCGCAGCGAGCGACATCGACGAACAACCAACGAACAACACACCGAATACATTTTCTGGGGTAAATGTACCGGGCCAATGCACGACCTTCAACGTTAGAGTGCAGTAGCAGCAATCGCTGCACTCGCTGCACTCGCTGCACTCGCAACAGTCGCAGCACTAGCAACGACAACGACAACGACAACGACAACGACAACAACAACGACACCAACAATAACACAAACTATCAGCAAAGGCACCTACACCGAGTTGAGCTTGTCTACATTCTATTCGTACGAAGATTGACTCGCATTTGCACTAGTTGTGCTCGGAAAGATCACTGCGTGGCTGATGAGGTCGTCGAGGGGGAGGGGGGAGGGGGGCTCGTAGCTGAGGGGTAGATCAGGCGCGCGCGCGGCTTTTTTGCGACAGCAAACATTTGCGGTCTTACGACTTATTCGTTGAGCTTTTCATATCGCTCGACGAACGTTGTGTCATTGCACAATAGTTATTTCTCTCAATGTTGTTGTTGTTGTTGTTGTTGTTGTTGGTTGTTGTTGACTTTTGTTGTCGTTATTGTTGCTCGAATTGATATAACAGAGCTGCTCGCAACGAATGCCCCTGAACTTTTCATAGAAACATATTTCAATTAACTCCTTTTCTATAATCATTTCTACGCCCATGTTTTCTGAAAACAGCGTGATAAAACACAATGAAAGAATCTTTCCTTTTCCAAAAACGTGCGGAGCTGAAATTAGAAAAATCTCGTAATGTCAATTAAAATTAATTCACTGCAAGACATTCGTTCGTACAGCTCGTTCTCAAAAACTTCTCCTCGCTCCTCAAGAAGTCCGGTCACTTCATCGTTTTGCTCATAATCTTCCTAATTATGATCTTCCAATCCAATCTTCCAAACTCGAAGGTTGCTTCATAACTCGAAGCACGAGGACGAAGGACACCGACCCGAAGCATAACAGCAGCAGCAGCAGCAGCAGCAGCACTAACAACTGAGGACCTGCAACTGTTTTTGTTGCTCTTAAAATGCAAAAAAAGAAACAAAATGGGGCGACTTTCTGAGTTGCAACAAAGTGGGTGGTGCGACGTATCGACGGGCTGGCTGCACTCTAGTGTGAGACGGTTGGGAGCTTCTGGGTTACGGTTCAAGCGAGTGCAATGCACACTAAACGCGAAGGACATGCAATGCATTCACTTCGAATCCTTGCCAGCGAACTGGCATTATGCAAAATTATTGGACTGCAAAGAAGAATACTATGCATAATGAAACTACAAGAAATGACGAAATAATTAAAATAATTTTGAGGAGTCAGCCTCAAATCCAAAATACTACGGACTGCGGACTTCTGAAGAAGCAGAAGAAGAGGTGCTACATCGTACTGATGTACCATACGGTGTTGATGCTGGCCCGTAGCACTCGCAGGTACCATAAGGACAAAAGGTTCAAGAGGAAAAAGTAAATCTCAGTTCTATATGGATAGTTTCTGTATTAGTTAAGGAATAGCCAGCAAACAATTCTACAACACAATCGACGAATGCAATCATACAAACGACAAATGGATTGATTTTCTTGCGGCGACGTAGGTCTTGACCACTCCCCCTCCATTCCATTCAGCTTTATACGAAAAAAGAGTGGAAAATATACTTGAAGTTAATTTAAAAAAGCGTTGAAAAAGTTTAATTAAAAAAGAATTTTGCATTCATGAAATTATTCGCAACCTTTGACGCTGACGTTTTAGTATGCGTTCGTATGTGAGATAATAGAATTTTACATTACAACAATGATAACAACAACGACAACAACAACGATAGCAATGCTTTCGAGCAATATCATACAAAAACTAAAGTGCAATAAACTTGTAGCATTGCTTGAAAAGCCTCGATCTAAATTTTCACAACAGACAGCCATACACACCATCACACACCATCAAACACACTCACACACACTCACACACACACACTCTCTCTCTCTCTGCCTCTCTTTCTCTCTCTAAAACATATATCAACACCTTTCAACTTGCTTTCAAAAACTTAACGAAAGCTTTCGAGATTATTTTTTGTCACTTTGTCACGAACTTTGCAAAGTTTTGTTGGCGGCAAAGTTCATAGAATGAAACTTTTGAAATTCGATTGGCGTAGAGGATTTTTGAAATTCATATTTTATAATTGATTTTATCAATGATAATGGCAAATGGCCCTATTGATTTTCTTTTCTCTCAATTAATTAATTATATATGTATGTACGTAATTTTACATAAAAAGAAAAATTTTAAAATGACAGTAAAGAGAAAATCATAAACAATTTCAATAGTTTTTTTTAATTTTTCAATATTTTCCATATAAGAAATTCACAAGAACGGCCTTAATGTCTTCTGGAACCTGTTTGAAACTTTTAAAATGTTTTTTCTTACTAACGGTACTAACGCTCAAAATAGTCTTTCACGACCATGCCATTATGATGCATGAGCTTTCGACACTGCTTCATGAATGAATCTGAGTAGGACTGATTTTTGCCCCTGCTGAATTGTTTTTTTTACTGTAATATAAAATTGTTGCTGGTGTTTTTGTAGAAAAAATAAGGCATTAAATCTTTAAATTTTGTAGTTAGAAAAGTATTTCACATAATATATTGTACGAGTATCGTATATATGTATATACACACACGGCGATTAAGCCTATGTATATTTCTTTTGTTGAACTTGTGTGGTCGTTTATACAGAGGGGAAATGCATATTTTTTTACCGACGCACACAATCGGCAACTACGAGTATCGTTTCGTTCATTTTCAGTTTCGTTTCTAGTTTTTGTAGCTGCTGGTTGGTTGTTGGTTGTTCGCTGCTGATTGACGTATGCCCGCTTCGAGTTGATGGTCGTTCATCGGGATGCCTTGAACTCAACTCATGCCAGGCATAAATTCACCACACACAAACACACACACACACACACACACACTACTCTGAGCTCTCCCAACTCTGGATTTTTTTAGTTCAGCCCCAATCCGCATTTGCACTGCGCGGCTGTACTTTATTTCATTTTAGATAGAATTCGTTTTGAAGATTATCGAATTTTGTAAATTGTGTTATTTTTCAAATGCTATGCTGGCTGCTCGTATGACATGGTGAATACTTATTATGATATTTATGATAACAAATATGACATTTTTATGACTGGAATGATGATGATGATTATGAAGGCGGAAATGATGAAGTCGATGCCATGAGAACTGATGATGTCAAGGCCTGATGATAACGACTATGACATTGTTATGACTGGAATGATGATGATTATAAAGGCGGAAGTTTTGAAGTCGATACCTTGAAAATTGATGATATCGAGGTCAATGAGGTCATAATGGACATAAGTGGATTATCTCGGTGACCCTAGTGGCGGCGATAATGCCGTATTTGCAAGTTTGATAACGACAACAAATGCTTATTGTAAGAGTGGAGAATAATATAATGAAGGCTATAACTTTATCAATATATTTTTAATTGAAGTGTTAAAAACCTCATAGATTGCTACTCAGCCATTTCATTACTTAGTACGATACTTTACTAGACTGGCTCACTATTCTTCGACATACGTTCACAATTTATACAAATCAATTTTATTGATATGGTTACTATATAATGTCACTCACTATCTATATAAACCTTTTTGAAGAAACGTATAAAATGTATGTATTTTTATTTATCCTTTTTAATGCTTTCTGAAAATATTTACTTCGGGAAAACAAGAAAATTGTGTCGGAATGTCTAAATTCCCTTTTCTCAATTTTATTTGTATTTAATTTTAAATTAAACACACGAAAACTACCAAAAGTAACAATTTAGTAGGGTTGTATTTAAAAAAAAACTTAGGAAGTTTGTTATTTCATGGAAATGTTTAATACATCATAATTATCAAGCACTTAATTTTTTATGCGAGCAATAAAATAATATAAAAATTTATTTTTATTTATTTTAAAGTATGATTTTCTTTTAAAGGAAGGTTAAAAATGTAAACGACGTATAATATATGTATCTACAAAAAGACATCTGTATATACCTAAATATCACTATTCTCAAAATCACATCAAGAACATTGTGTGCACAATCGAATACTCACACGAATACGCTCTCGTAGAGCTTGACAACAACTACAACAACAGCAGCAACACACCAACAACTCTATTAGATTGAATGAAATCTAAGGTTATTTAAAAGCGGGTCAATTCAGTTCATTCGCCTGTGAGAAACGAACTTTAGTGTACGTCACGAATAACGACGTCAACCTTGGCTAAGAATCTTTTATGATTGCTACAGTTTGTTTCGTTTTTGCTGCTGCTTCTGTCATGGCAGTAGTAAGAGTTGTGGCAATACTTTATATGTGTGTGTGTGCTTGCAAGAGCTGAGTCGAAAGCTATAAAATGCATTTTTTCATACTAATAAAAAAGCTTCTACTAAGCAAAATGGAACGAAAAAGTTGTGTCTGCTCTCAATTTTTGCGTGTGGTCGAAGTGTCTTCAGTAATTTTGTTTAAAATAAAAGCAAAGCAGTAAAAATGTATGTTATTATTCATTCAACACGTAAATATATAAATTAAAATAGTTCATATTACACATACAAATTAGATAAAGTAAATCTAAATTTTAGAAAAAAATTAATCAACTTCAGACATTACTTGTTATTTAAAATTATTAATTAACAAGGCGGACAAAAAAGTATACTAAAAAAACTCATTACTAATAAAATAATTATATTATTATTTAACAAGTAAGTTCAAATGTAATAAAGTAGTAATAGCTGCGTTTGGTAGCAGTAAATCTGAGAAGTATTGTATATATTGCACTGCAGTAAAAACTGCTCCATCTAGTGGCGGATAGCTGAACTTGCACAAACATTGACATCAGCTTTCGCGGTAGCTTTTGTAGATCAATGCTTACTAATTTACACGTTATATTCATGCGGCGCTGTGTTCGCTTCGCTGAGTTCAGATTGAAACAATTTTGCAACAATTTTTTTCTCTTTCTCGGCCCATGGTTTTCTCTACTTCTCTCATTTTGGCGTTTTTCTCAGATTTCAAAATTCACTTTAGATTAACCCGAGCCTTACGTTTCGTTAACTTTTTCACCGCGTATAAGGACCGACTTGCATACTAATGACAGTACAATGAAAAAAAATTGTACTGCGGTTGCGGATGAACGCAGCGCGGAAAGATGAACGAATAAATAACAGTGACTATTTGGCTATTAAAATTTTAGTTCATTTTGTTAACAATGTCATTAAGAATTTTATAAATCTTCGATCTCTTCTGCTTTTCTGCTTGGCTGGTAATGGTATATGGCTTGTCCCGAACTTTAGCATGGACCTCATAAACAATTTGTTCTCTTTCTAACAAACCCAGTTAGTCTTTTAGTCCGAGAGGATGTCCAAAGTCCTCTTTAGGCTTACAAGGCTTACTGCTAATGACAAAACCCCAGAATGGAAAAGCTCCACAAAGCAACATTTCCAAACTATATAACCATACCAAAAGTAGGAAAATGGTGTAAAAAAAATTTAAAGAAGAGCGTTCAACTTTCGAAGTAAGCAGAATGCGGTTCTTTTATATTTTTCAGTGCAGTACCACCTTTTAACATGGTACTCCTGGAACACGGTTTTTTTACTATTTTAACATTTTTTGAAATTACAGTGTTTTTCATTTTATTTTAACTTGCGAAATCATCCAACCACCATTGCCAACAACAATTTCGGTTGTTGCTCTGACTAACTTCTTTCAGCCTTTTTTTTGGTAAATTTTTGTTTTGATCTTATTTCATTGAGAGAGTGCGCGCGGTACGCACAATACGAGCATCATCACTGCTGCTCTCTCGCCGCTGCCGCTGCCGCTGCCAACATCATCGCCAACGATCTTCCTACCGACCGGCATGTATTTTCGGCTTTCATTTTTTGGGTTCTTTCAAGGTTCTTAGGCCGTTGACATTTTCGTCGCTTTTCTGTGCCTCTCTAACCTTTTTGTTTTTGCTCCGTTGTTATTGCCGTCGTTATTGTATTTTTCTCCTGTATCGAGTGCTGCTTCTGGTATGATTTTTTCTTACCCGCGCATTCATGTTGTCTGTATGCATGTATGGCACATTCATTTTTTATGTATGAACGTAGGTTTGTATGTATGTTTTCTGTAATTGTTTTTATGGGTCTCAGCAGAGCAGCCGACAGTGGCAATGAAATCCAAAGACTCGATTATCACATAAAATGGGAAAAAAACAAAAAAAAAAAAGAAATTAAGCTGAAATAAAAGAAGATGTAAATAACAAAATAAATAAATCAAAGAACTCAAGAAGTATAAATAATTTTATAAAATAAGGAAGGAAAAAATGCACGCTGAGGGAAGATAATCGGCAGATGTACCTACTCGTATGTATATAACGTATGTATGTATGTATGCATTTATATAATACATAGATTATATAGTAGTATGTACATCAGTAGGTAATAACGATTCATTGGAAATCGGTAAAAAAAAACTTATCCGGAAACAAAATTATAATAAATCCAAGGGAAAAATAATACGTCTTTAATACGATCAATTAATTTATTCATAGTAAGAAATAATTTTATAAAATAAATCATTATCTAATGAAATTCTGCTATTCCCGAATAATAACGTAACATATTATTTGTAATTCTTGTTTTACTTCTTCTTACGTTGTTATCACATAGTTTTTGGCTCTGGTGCTTTACAATTCGTTTTTGACCATCATTTTGTATTCGCATCAGGCTTAGCGGCGCCCTTTTTAAAGCACCTTGACTTTGACTTTGACTTTGGGTACATAAGCGCATTTACTTGAACGTATTTTTTGTCTAATTTGGCTTCACATAATTACTATTTCCTTTTTTTCTCAATGAAAACGTCTCTGATATTTAAAAAAATCAAGAAGAGCGAATTAAGTTTATTTTAATTAAAAATTCAAAGCATTTACTTCATTGTGTTAACCCTAATATTCTCCTCGGGTGAAATTTTTCTTCAATTAAAAAAAAAAATGTCTGTATTTTATTTTATCATACTGAAAAACAGCAATTAATTATATACGAGTACAATAATAAAAATTCTTTTTTCTGTAAATATTCTGTTTGTGTGTTCGTTATCTACGACAATAAAAGTATTCCTTCCTTGAGAAATTTATGTGCGATATTTTGAGGATCGTATGCGGGTTAAATGACTCAAACAAAAGAAGTCGAGAGAGTTTGAAGAGAGCCGGAAAGAGAGAGAAAGAGAGTAATAGAAGAGGTAGAGAGAGAATATTAAGAGACCTCGGTTTATGATAAACACTAAACGCATCATTACAGTGTACAATGAACCTACGCATTGTTCTACGGTGACATGCTTGAAGCCATAAAATTATTATATCTGGATCGTAATCCTCTTTCCTAACCCATTGTCACATTAAATAATATTTATTAACGTCTTCCAGACAACTCTAAAGACGCATGAGAGTGTCAGTTCTCGCCTTGACGATCAAAAGGGTCAATCCTTTGGAGCAAACTGATTTCAGTGCACGAGTTTTGACTATTATTTTGCTGCTAATTAGCTGTTAATTATCAAGCGACACTGAAATTTTCGCACAAATCAATCAAATCGTTTTCGTTTGAAATGACAAACTCAGAATAATTTCCTTGGAATTTTACTGAACTTACGGATCAAGCAGCAGGAGAAAAAATGGGAGTGATAAATTTCCGAATTTCAATCAAAGAGATTATGATCAAGCTTGCCTTCGTTGTTATCGTAATAAATCAATTGTGTATACGACTACTAAACAAGAACGGAAAAGTACCCAATTTTTTGGTAAATCATTTCTCTGTTCGTATAATGATCATGTCATTCTTAAACCCTTCTTCTCTTTCTTCTTCTTTTTATACTCGTACCAAAGAGGAGCGGCTTTCATACTTTTCCTGTCATTTCCTTCTTTTTCTTTGGGTCAACTTCTTATCTCACGCTAACTATTTTTTACCAACACAATAAAGAAGATTTTTATGTTCTATTTCACAATTTACTGACCTTCTTCAAAACCTTCTCGTGATTATATTTTAAGCATATTAACCTACAAAAACAACTTTGCATTAACCCATTTTCATTTTTTGTTAAAAATTCCAGCATTTTTTCGTCTTCAAGCGTTGGATAAAACATATATGTATGTGTATTTGTGTATGTGTGTGCGGATGTGTGTGTGTGTGTGGCAGTGCACAGTATGCATAAGTAGGTAGACGGTAGACACGACTATAAACTCTTGCCCAGAACAGATGAAAGTGTGCATAAAGACATGGGTTAAAGGAGGAACCTCGAATGAAGTAGTACGTTTTTACCGAAATGCGTCTTATCCTTTACCTGCTGCCTTCATTTTAATTGCTTAATTGTTATTGTTGTTTTCTGATTTCATCAGGCTTCATCTCATCTCATCTACGTTGCATGATTTTTAAATTTAAAATCTTCCCGAAATGTTCTAAAACAAAAAACAATAACAACAACAACAACAACAACAATCTTTTAGGGAAATCATTACAGTATCAACACAAACGTGGAAAAATTTCATCGTATTTATTTATAAAAACTATTAGAAACAGTGGAAAAAACAGAAGAAAGATTTTCAAAAAAAGTTGTGTAACGACTTTCTGTTTCTTCAATAAAAAAAAAACAAAAACAAAAAAAAAATAAACAAATCTTTCAAACAAACTGATTGAAGGTTGATGGTTTTCGATATACGAGTATGTGTGTATTGTATGGACTCGTATCCAGAGTGGCACTTACAACAAAACGCACATTAACGCAATCGACAAGAATATCAACAACAATAACAAAAAATGTTATTACCTGTAATTCTGGATTTACACTGATATTCTAACACTAATACACGAGTACGAGTACGAGTGTACTTTTTTTTGTGGTACACTAAAAAAAACTGTTAAAAAAGTAAAAATTAACCATCCAAACTGTTGAGATAAAATTGTTGTTCTATTTTCCAATTATTAAGGCATAATTACATTAAAAATTGTAACTTAACTATTTGCATGGTTAATTTACAATTTTGATAGTTACTTTTGACTATTATTACACTTAACTTAAAATTATTATTGTTATACATATTTACTATTTTTACCGTGAACTCACAGATTTTAGATTTATTTTCACAGAAAACTTGCACTTTGTACTCTTAGCTTTCTTTTTCGATAGTCGCTTTCACTATTCTGTCAGTTAATTTACAGTTTTAAAGGTTTATGTATTTTTACGATGATTACAGTTAACTTACAGTTTCGATGATTATTTTTACCATTTTCTTCAGTCACTGCAATTTTAACCAATTATATTTTTAGTGTACGTATAACGACAGAAAGAAAAACCAATAATGGTCCTTTTCTGAAACGTTGATGACGCCTCAAAATCGTAATTCCCTTCAAACTGAGGCAAGCAACGTGCTGGTAATTAGATTTTAATGGCAAGAATGTAAATAAGTCTAAATAGGAATGATCAGTCAAGCAGACTTTCAAGAGTACCCTTCAAAACCGAAATTATAAGCGGCTGCTATGAATTAACTCAAACTAATTGAATATTCATTGAATACGAATGCGTCTGAAGTCGCATTGTTTTTTTTCCTTTGTACAACTAAAGGAAAAAGGTCTTGAGGTCTTTGAATTTTAAGGTCGGTAAAAAGACGTTATAAACTTAAGAGCTTGTGAAGATAAATGCTTGTGAAGCTAAAGTCTGTCAGAATTTCTTCCACAGACTATAAGTCTTTTAAAGATTTCTCTTATATACCTCTCTATTCATTTATGTCTATATCTTTGCTTCTGGTTTTGAAAGGTCGTAATTGATCTCTCAATATTATCGTATTATATAAATAATGTTTTCTCTGTTTTTATTTAAGAAAACCTTACGAGCATGGTGAAAAATTCCAATCTAACCGCACTTACATTTTCAATATATGTAGATATACAGCAAATACATATACGTATGTACATATATTAACTGGTCTACTATAACAATTTCGCAACCTGTAGCGCATTCTTCGAGTCGACCATGACGCAGCAAAATAAATATTGTATATTTATATATTTTCTTTGATTTTCTTCTTCTGTCTCCTTCCTGTCGCTATGCTGCTAGTATTGTTTATTATTAGAGTACATATGTATATTCGAATTTGTGTAGAGAATTCTTTCTGTTAAGCAAACCATGCCAAAGAAATGAGAAAAGATAACTACCCTCCCCCCACAAAAGTGTGCTTCCATCATTTCGTTCCACATTTCATTTCGTTCGTAGGTTGTATTTTTCAGTGTTTTTTATTTAATTTTGATAAATTGTTCGGGATTGTGTGCGTGCGATGGATGCTTGAGCGTTAATACTGATGCTAATGCCAGCGTGATTATGCGTGTGTGTGCTTTGTAGAAGTTTACTGACCTTGAACTTCCAGAATTTGACGTTTTGTTCAAATGCCCTACACAGCAAACGAGCGAACACACACACACACACACACACACACAAACATGATAGTGTGCTCAAATGTTTACACGAAACTAATTCGTTTCAAGCCTAAAAGCGATAAAAATTAGAAGAAAAAATTATGTCTAAGCAACCCAGTAGATAAATGAGCAACACATTACATTTTCAGTGAACAGATCATCGGTGATTGCATGATTAACCCACGGAAGAAAATTGGCAGAAAGCGAAATTCTCGGAATTCTGATTTTAGTCTCTTCAGAAGTCGTCTCTTGTTTTTGTCGATAAGGTTTTCTGTTGTTGGTCTTGGGGTATCAGGAAAATATACTTGGCAGCCCTGGTCTATAATAACCATTCTCTTACACTCACTATCTTGCGTTAGTGTTAGTTCTGTCATCGGCCTGTCTCTTTGACATCGTCGACAGTTCCCACATCGGTGTGGCTTTGTATCATTCAAACTAATCTGAGCAGGATTCATGCACGATTCATGCACGATTCATGCACAACAGCAATATTATGCCCGATTCGTTAATGTTTTTTTAAAAGTATGATCTGTACTGATTACTGACATACTGACAAACTGATACATACGTACAACACGTTAGAAGAAGTAGGTAAATGTTCCAACGACGACAACAGCAACAACAATAACAACAACGACAACAACTGCCGTAATTAACTCTATGGACATATTAACACATAAAAATGGTTTTAATGAGCTCTCTTTTTTGTTTTGTTACTACCTGCTTCTACCTTGGCAATGTTTTTTTTTCTAATTTGCCCTGTTCTTTTTTTGGTTTTCTTTTTGGAGATTTTATTCTCTTTATTATCGTTAGTGTTTGTTCCTTCTACTAATTGTTCTTTTTGAAATTTTAGTTCGGATCAGTTAAAATAAATAATGAATATCAAGAAACAAAATTGACCTTCAATAATCTTACTTCAAAGCTACAGAACATCGTAAATGCTATAAGAAATAAGAAATTACGTTGATATATGTATATAAAAATATCTAATGAATATTTTAGATTTTGGTACTGAAGTGATAAAAAAATATTAAAAAGTTAATGATGATGATAGTGATGATTTGTTTCCTATTATTTCAAATGAATTCTAAAGTATTGATAGATTTTACGTTTCTGAGTTCAGAATTCTTAAAAACTTAAAACCAGAAGAATTGAAAATCTTTGCCGGAACATGACAAGTTTTGGTTTCTTCAGCCTTTTATTTGCTCTTAATACTTTTTGAGAAAAATTAAATTTTTTCATCCTAGTTTAAACAATCATCAGAGAAGAGTGAAGAATTTTTGTATGTTTGTCCATATATTTAGATAGACGTACAGTTGATCTTACACCATTTTGCGTCCTACACCATTCACAAAACTGCGCATCACACTCACCTGCTTGCAGACTTACGAGTACACCCAAAATATTATAATAAGGAAATGACATCATTCTATTTGCCAGTACATACTTTGTATTTATTTGAAGTCATTCTGATCTTATGGCCATGAGCTTACAATGATGTAAACTCGTGGGCATTTTTTTTAACCTAACTTTTTTTCAAAGATACTTCCTCCAAATATTCACGATTATGCCTTCAGAGTGCAAAACAGAAAATATCTACTTTTCATTGCTCATGCGTAATGTAATGCGAGAGGTAATAAAAATTGCTCTTTATAGTGGCGTACTTAGGGGGGAGTAAGTCCCCCTGCAAGAAGTAATGGTGTTACCTTTGCTATTTTGCAAAGCTTTGCATTGCTTTTTAACTTGCTATTTTGTTATATTCAATAATTTTTTCATTTCTTTCTTTAAATTATACCAAATCTCTCAGCTAAAATGCCTTTGTACACCAGCCCCGGCTGAACACGCCACTGGCTCTTTATGTTTTAACGTGTTGACGTTGACCCTGAGAATGGCATAAGACTTACTTAAATATATACAAATTATTGTATGTAACATCAACATTATGGCACGTCACCAAATCATCATAGACACGACACGACTCAGTTTCACGAAGTCCATTTTCAAGGTCTTTGAATAATAAAAACTACTGAAATAAAAAATCTTTCAAATGTTCTAAGATTATTTTTATACACGCGTATGTAGATATAATAGAAATTGTGGTATGTAAGTGCCCCGCATATCGCTCGATATCTAGCGACCAAGCAACTACTTTAGTGTTGATCACAATTTTTTGGTCACTTGGAATTTCTTCTTAGGATCTAATGGACTCGTGTAATCCTCCTTTTCAGTATGAAATAATACAATATGGTATAATGTTTTTTTTTGTTTCATTGCTTTTTTAATCGGTAAAAAAATCAAGTGAGTTATGAACGTCTAACTCCGAAAGTGTTAAGGATTTTAATTATTTAAAAAGGATTTACTATATCCAGCGGTTTTATTATTTCAGCTTTAAAGAGTTCAGCGAATGTTTGCACGAGAAAGGCCATGGCTCAAAAGTTTTTTAGAATCTATGCCAAGAAATCACTATTTTACATAAGATGCGATGATTTTCCAAATGGTAAAAACAATGTAAATACAACTGCCACGCCCAAAACGTATCATTTTGAAAAGCTAGAATTCTATTGCTTCATCTACTATAGAAGTTCTTGAGGATTTAAATGTATTGCCATATTTTTAAAAGCTTCAATTATGTCAATCATTGAAATGAATCTGACAGAAAACGAAATAAATTTACATATTTTCTATATGTACGAGTATGTATGTATGTATGTATATCATTCATCCATTCTTCATTCTAAAGACTGCTGTTCATCAAACGAGTTTAGGCCAGAGCTTTCGTCCGAGGCACCCCGTGCCTCCGTCGAAGTCCGCGCTCAGGTTGACCGACTTGGATCAAGAAGTAGAGAGAATTACTTAGAAAAAAAGCGCGGAACTAATTTCGTATGCAAATCACACCAAGAATCATGTGAAGAGACACAATTTCTATATAGAATAAAACGAAAAATAAATGCGAGTATATAGAGAAGCCCATTATGGGACCCTCAAGAATCGCAAAACCAACCTGTTGACCACATGCTCACAAAACTCGGGACTCGTTTTAAAATGCGAAAAACGTAAAAGACTCAACACACTCACGCGAATCGCGGCGTTGCGAAGAAAGAATCGAAAGCAGTAAAGAAGTGTGTACACTCAGAAACATAAATACTTGCGGTAAGCACAAACGAGGCATATACCAAGCACGCAGCACGCTTACACACAATTTTAAGCCTTGTAAGCTTAATTAAGCATACTTTTTTATAAATAAAAGGCTCAAAACAAAACAAAAAAATTTCTTTTAAAACAAAATTTGTTTGTGCTTGTTTCATACATTAGACCAAAATGTAGACCAAATAAACTTCAAAAATAAGCTGTCAATTATTTCAGACATGCCTTTTGATTTAAAAGAAAGGAAGAAAGAGAATAAAAAATTAAGTACATATATCCTTTTTAATTTAGAGATTTTTTTTTGCTATTTTTAGTAACCAATTTTGCAAATTGAGAATGCCACAATTTTAGGACGATCTTACAAAAAAAGTTTCCAATTTAAAAGCATAAACATGCTTCTTTTAAGCTGTATACGATTCAAGCTTTCGTTTCTTTCCAAATTTTTAAAGAAATGCTAAGCATAAGACGAAAATTGCTGCAATTTACAATTTCGTGCTTCCCATAAGCATAGGACAGGCTTTATTAAAGCATTATAACACTTGAATAAAGAAGACCTGGTCATGCTTCCCACAAAACCCGGAAACTCAATTGATTAGCACATCATAATTTTCTAAGTGTACTACGAATAACATTTTGCGGCAACAGATTTTGTGGAAAAAACTTTAAGGAAATTCGAATCGATATATCAATACGAAGGTTTATAAGTTATCGAACTCATGGGTGAGGAATGAAAACTCGGGCATTCTTTGACTGATGGTAGCTGACGTAGATGAGTCCAGCAAACGAAGAATATCTCATTAACCTTAAGAAAATCATTCAAATGAAAAAGAAGCCTTTAATTAAGGGTGGTTGAATGAAATGGGCGATGGGAAGCGGTAGTACCAAGGAGCACTAATGTTATCTCCAGTTTCGTAGCTTCCATTCGACTCTACTTTCCATAAAAACGATTTTGTGGCACAAACACGTCTGCACATTATCCACATACCCACACGCGTCTTACACGCACACAAAAAAAAACACACACACACACGGAGATATTTACATGAAGGGTATTTACGCGTATGGATTATATTGTTGCTGGTATATCCAAGAATGTAGGTTATTGCGAAGAATATAAATTATTTCTAATAAAAAACCAAGTCCCAAGAAGTCCATACTCTCAGGCGATGAGGAGAGGAGCAAGTGTGGCTCTACTGGATGATAATAACGCTCTGCTACCACCCTCTCCCGCCTCTTTAGGAGACAATATCAGTTTTAGTATCAGTCGGTAAGACGACGTTGATTCGCTCAATTCTACAATTCTTTAAATTCTTCATCAACTTCTTGCACTTCTTCTTCAACTTCTTCGACTCCAGCATTGAAAAACGGGCGTGACTGATACATCCATAGCTTTTGCCATCATAAAAATGGCCACCATCCCTCAACCCTCTGGCGCGTTCCGTCGCGTTTTTGTTTTTCGCTCGAAGTTCGGTGAAAGAAGACAGGTATTAATTTTGCGGTTTGAAAGTTTTTATGCCACTCCGTTAATAGCGGTGTATGTATTGTTGTGTGTGTGTGTGTGTGTTTGTGTGTGTGTGTATTAGTTAAGCGTATTAGTATGAGTGCGTATATGTGTCGACATTCGTCTGACACGTGTTTCAAGTTCATTGCCAAATTTTCGGTGCTTCAGGTTTGAGCTTACGTATGTATGTAATTCTTCTTCTTCTTCTTCTTACGCCGTCAGATTCGTGTTCCACGCTCTTTCGCAACAACAACAACAACAACAACCACTACCATAATCTTCTTCGACGGCCATAAACTCATTGCGTTTTTCTTAGACCTGTTTCTTTGGCCACGAAGAAAGACCACAATCAGTTTTTCGCTTCTTTTGTTTTTCTTTTTATTAACATTTTTTATTGCTTTTTTGGGTATTTTTATTGTCACTTTTTTGCTTTTTTGTTTTATTTTTAATTTAGTTTGCTGTTTGATCTTTGAGGCAATTTTTCTAAAAGAGCTCGAAATAATTTGCCACAAAAAAATTAACAACAGCCAAAACTGTTGACGAGTGTAATAAAGGCTTCATTATGATTGACAAGATTTTGAAGACATTTTTGTTTATGTAAAGCATTTCGTGAAAGAAATATTGTTTTAACTCGTATAACGTATTATACTATAGTTATTCAAATATATACGAGTAAGAATATATGTTCGTTGATTCTCAATCGGTCGAAAAAGGCTCAAAAGACCCCAGTAGGATAAATTTCCTTTATATCAGCATATACCATCGGACGAAAAGGGCAACATTCAAGCGGTTAAAACTTTCTGGTATACGAGTGTGAGTATATCGAAACGATATCGAGTATTCGCTACTAAAAATTTGTATTTGATAAAACTTCGTTTACAACAACTTACAACTTAATCGTTTACAACTTAATTTACATTTTATACAAAGAAAGGAACATAATACAAACAAAATTTAACCCACAAAACTCAAAAATGTACATGTGTAGCACTTCTAACCAACCTTGGTCGACCAGACCAGAGTTTCGCACAAACTCTCTGATGAAAACAAAGCTGACTACGTGCAACTTATTGCTTCAACGGCACAATACCGACTTGTTTTTTAATCGTTTGATCACTAGGAATGAAAAAATATATCGTCCTCTACGATAATGCAAAACTCAAATCGCAAGACAGTGACTCTCGCCAAATGAATGGCCAAGAAGTATTGCTAAGCCAGGTTTACATTCAAAAAACCTGGCTTTTTGTGTTTGGTGGAGTATTCGCGGAAGCGTTCATTTGAAAGTGCTAAAACCCACGCACCATGCTATTTTTGCACCAGTTTAATTTTATTTAAATAAAAAACTTGTTAAAAATGTATCTGTTTAATTTTAATTTTAAAAACTTACTTTCCGGTCCCCTTAACCTTTGATTTATAGCTACAGAAGATAAGCGTAACCAAATATAAACAGTTCTCGTATCTTATCAGAGACTGGCAATGTACCTACGAGGAAGAGAACCGAACACCGAGTCTTATCGAATGTTCTTAATGGGCTTCTGCTATAATTTCCCTTACATATGTATGTACTTATGTATATACTTGTTAAGTAGCTTTATTGAAGTGTCATTCCGAATATCAGTGTACCGAGTTGCCCGAATCTTCTCGCTTATGTGCCTGTCTTGCCGTTTTGTCTGTTTTATCTCTTGAAGAAGAATATTCCAGAGCGCGTACAAGAATCTATTTATAAAATGGAATTTTACGAGTTCAACACAAGCAAAATTAATCAACCTACAATTGCCAGATGCGCAAGTGCTTTGTTTCCAGGCAGGAGAGGGGCCTTGCATGGAGACAAGAGTCGGACTATCTCTAGTGGGTTGCTCTCCACAACTGCATGGCATCAGCTCCATAGCAGCAGAATGAATTCATTGCTTTTCAATGTCTCTCACTTACTCTGCACAGTCTGTCTACCCCTTTCTTTCGACTTCTTCTTGCCCAGCAATCAGTTGTGCTCGCGATCATAAGAAACCAGCTCCGACTGGTTTCTCTGGTTGTTGAGAACAAACACTATCGAACGCAGTGCACCGACAACGGCTGAGAGAGCTCCCGACCGCTCTCGATTATCGACTGCTGACTGCCGAGTGCGCCGATGCAATCCGAGACGGAGGCGATGTTGCAATGCAGCCGACGAATCGGGGTGAATGTCATCAGAACGTTTATTCAGCTCTCGGTCAATGGCTTCACACAACAATAACATCTACCGCAGTGAATGTGTTGGACGCTGATTCAGTTTGCGATTGTATAATAATGAAAAAGTAAATAAATAAATATTCATTCGTGCATTTCGTTGCATTTCGCAAAGCAAAATGAACCGCAGAAACGACGGCAAAAACAAACATTCTCTGAAATTTCATTATCAAAGTTTCGTTTCTGATATTTCCATGGCTTTTGTTATTGTTGTTGCTGTTCTTTTCTTCATAGCGCTAACAAAAGGGTACCTTTATTGTACCAAACCCAGCAAAAAATTAAACCATTTGATGTGTTTTTTTCAAGAAATCACCGCCATTTCAACAAAAAAGCCTGCAATTTAAAACGTTTTTAAAATCCAATTTTATTCCTTTCTTGTGGGCCCAGTACCCAGTGCCCAGTGCTCATAAAGGACAGGACGATAATTGGACAGGACGGAGAAGAACGCCACCAAAACGAATTTTTAAAATATTGATTGGCGAAATTATTGTGATTTTTTGCTTTTTATTTTCCGCTGATTTGTCAAAAGAAACCGAAACAAACTCGTTCAGGTTCTGACGAAGTTAGCAAAGCCACAAACCAAAACAGCCGTGTCAGCAACCAATATGTTTTTAAAAAGATATGTATAGTACATACATATACCTGCCTTCAGGGCGTTGAATATTGAAAAAGTGTATGAATTACGACTTGTGCAAGTCAAATAGATAATTGGAGAACACATAAGAATCAAATCGGTATACCGCAGTACTAGCCAAGAATAGTCATAGAGTATGTAGAGCAGAAGAGCCTACCACCTCTTCCAATATCAGGAAGCCTTCCACTTCAAGACAAACGAAAACTTATACACTGTAACATAATCTGTCTTGGGAGTACTCATCAGCCACAACCAACAACAAGAATGGAATTGAAATCGGACAGTTATTTTAATTTGTGTTTTATTATAAACAGGCGGACGGGTACAGTTCATAGACTGAAAGACGAGACCAACAACCGGCAGCAACGAGGTAAAAGCGAAAAAGTGCTTGGACTTAAAAAGCAAAAGCCGTAAACAAATAGGAGGAGAAAAGAAAACGAAAACCTTTTATTTTTCTCCTATTCCGTTTTCCAGGGCGAAGACCTGTTTGAAAAAATGACGACTCCTTTTTTACGAATGAGTAAACAACTTCATTATTCTACTCGCAAAGAGAAACACGCCGAAAAAACCAAGGAATAACATTATATAAAGAATTGAAGAATGCAGACGAGTGAGAGTGTCAGGAGATAAGATCACGGGAAGAAAATAGGAAAACCCTCGTAGACCGGAAAAAAGATATAGAATCCTTTCGTTAACTTTACTATCTGAAAAAAACATTTCTGATGTACATATTTATTGTAGATGTACCCGCATTTATGTATTGGTCGACGATCGTCACTGATCTAATGGATCGATGGGTCGATCGGTCGATCGATCAATCGCCCGCAAACACGGTCACTGCACGCTTTCAAACGAAGCCACCAACCTCGGATTCTTATTCGCCGCACTCACTCTTTCCATTTGCGAAGAAGAGCCGAACGAATTTACCCAAAGCCATGAGTGCGAAGATGGTCGATCGTGCAGGGATCGTCCTTGCATACCACAAACGAGTGGCGCAAAGGAAAAACTACTTGATTGCAACAACAACGACAACTTGGCAAATCCTACGAGTATATTGTGGGCAGTGTCTTCGTAGTGACGTTGATGATCTGGTTTGCGATGTTGTTGTTGCTGCAGCTTTTGCCATTCCTATTGCTTTTGCTAGATAAGCTGTTACTTTGTTAACAACGAAAAATGTTGTATGGGTTAGTTACCCCGGTCTTGATGGCAATGAACCAGAGAACCATTGACCAGCTTAAGCCGTAGTGCAGCAACAAGCACTAACGACAGCAGCGTCGCAAATGACGACAACACCAACACACCAACCCACAAACAAAGCCAATAACACCATCAAGAGCCAGTCGCTCGCCAGCCCGCCAGAGCGCAGAGCGAGAGATAAAAATGCTGTTACAAAGTTAGCACGTCGAACGAGAGGCGAGTAAACAAGGAAGAGCAACGCGGCGGAGCACTCGTTATTGTGCAGCGAGCGGGTGGTTCGAGGCGGTGATAATCGTTTGCAAACTTTGTGCTCTCTCTCGCGCGCTCTCTACATCTTCCGCTGGTGAGATTCTGCAAACATGTAAACATATCTCCCTCTCTCTCGCTCTCTCGCTCCCTTTCTGACTTCCTCCCTCAACCACTTGACACGTAAAAGTGCAACGATCGCATGTGATCGTGCAACAACACACGTTGCTGTTGTTTGCCGAATGACAAGAGTAGAGCGCAGTTTTCCAGCGAAGAACGGACGGACTCTGATGGGTCACGGTGTGAGGGGTGTATGTATTGTAAATATATGTAAATAAGCACAAATAATTCAAAGAACGATCTGGCATTTAAAACATAACAACCAGAAACGTCATTGCTATTGTGAAAAGAGGGATGCTCTATTTTGCAACATGATCATTTTCAATCAAAAACCTAGAAACTATGTATATTTGTGAGATGACCAGAATGAAGCCTGGCAAAAACTCAGTAAATATGGCTTCTCATTTTAAAAACGAGTACCTATGTCAAGTGTAGCAGCAACAAAATGAAAGTTGATAAACTTTCGACTTCATTACTGCTCAACGTCCGCGACCTTTGCCTGGCGTTAAGGCTGCCAGTCCAATAAATCTTTCCGATGTCATTTTGCCACAGCAAAATTCAACTTTTCACCTCTTTGAAGCCGCACCGCACCGTTGGACGGGTGGACGGGAACGAACCGAAGCGAGTGCATTCGCCCACTGAGGACTTTGGCCTTCAGCCAAAGTGAAATGTTTGGGCGAATCACGATTATTTATCTCGCTGCCAAACCTTTTACTGCTGGTCTGTCGGGAGTCTCTTTCACTCTCTCTCGCTTCGGTCGTTGAGGGGTTGCTTTTACGCTGCGCTCCGTTGCACAAATGCGCTCGCCGTTCAGGGACTTTCCAATAGTTTTGGAAATTCATATTCAACAATGTCGAATTATCCGAACAGTGCTTACAATGTGAAACATGGTAGTTTGGTTCAAGCTTCGCTTCACGTCACGGACGTGTTTGTTATCATTTTTGTTAAGTTAGGATTTTTGCAGATTATTCCTAAAAAGCAAAATTGGCTCAAGGCATGAAGAGATTCATGGATTGCGCGAGATGATGCCTTGTTATTATTGTTGTTGGCTTAGAAAGGTCGTTATGGATTAGGATTTTTCAAAATCCATATCGCCAATGATTTAGAAAGTGATCGGAAGTGCCACCGTATGAGTGTAAAATTCGATAGTGGGACTTTTCTTTAATAGTTTTCGCATGGCAAGCGTATTGGAGAAAAACTTAGAAAACGAATAACTCCAGAAAAGTGTCTCTTTGTACCGAAAACAAACTTCCAATGTTTACCCTTTCGATAGTTTTTGAACTGATATCGGCTGGTAATGAAGGCGATGTGTCAAATTAATTGGTGCCATAAGTTAAATCGGCCAACATGGTATGGAAGGACATTCAACTCTACGAATGTGCCGAATGCGCCTTAAGTACGTTTTCAAAACGGCCGCACCCAGCCCGTAGAGGCTTCGGAAGTCGATTTTCAAAAGCTTGTCTGCACTCACAAGTGTCGTTTGTCCTTGATCAGTTCACTCCTCTGAAGCCTTCCAACTTATTTTTAGTATCCTTCAACTTCTTTGCCATCCATTTCGCCTCCTTCCTTCGCCTCTGATGGCACTGCTACTGACTGACTTCGTTCAGTGCGCCAGAAATTCGAAAAATTCCAAATACGGATGGCACAAAGAATGGCTGACGACTTGAAAACTTGTGCAGATTTATGCGAGTCGCGTCTGCTCGCCACTTTGAGGCAAACAGGTTTTTTCTTCTGTCCCTACCTCACACACCCTTTCCCCTTCCCCTTCACTTCGTGCCTACACATTTTTCCACCAGTTTCTGGTTCCCAGTTTTGTCTCCTTTCTTCTTCTTCCTCCACTTCGTTGTTTTCGAAAGCGATTTTCTTAAGTTCGGAGGCGATTTTTTGTCTTCTTTTTATGTTTCAATTATTGCTGCTGCCATTGAAGTTGTTATTGTTATTGTTGTTATTGGTGTTGTTGTGGATTTAATGGCGGTTAATGGAGGTCATTCACTTTCGCACGAATTGTTGTAATTTGCTCGTGTCTCTTCGGCTTCTTCAACCAGTTCTCGCTCCGGCTCGACAACTCTTTGTAGCGGGCCGGCCTCGACAGGCGACGCGAAGAAGTGATCGTGCTTTTTGCATGTTAACTTTCCTAATTCCGGCGACGGGGACCGAGTGCGGCCAGACGGAAGGCGGCGGCGACCCGGGTTCTGCAGAACTTCTGCTCGTGTGCGAATGGCCGTCGGTGCTGGCTCTTTTCAGGTTAAGAAGAGCCTCGAACCTATTATGGTCGGCGTTACGGAAGGTGGCAGCTTTGCCAGTCGGCGCGACGTAATTAAGACGTGTGCAAACGGGTTTCGGAAGACGAAACTCCTCGCGCAGGAAGAAAGAGTTGCGGTGGGCGCATGTAGATGCGACGTTTTATGAGTTTGAAAGTGGGTCAGACGTTATTCGTGGTGGCAATCTTTTAACCGTGACTATTTTAAAAAATCCTTAGAAGTGTTTACGCAAGTGCGAAACGGGACTATTATAGAGTTGAGCGCATTTTTACTGCTCAGTCCTCTGAGTCTCTCCGTAGCTACATTACGAACTCTGCATCTCATGCACCATGAAGTTTCCACAACATTTCGGGCGAAATATCTCCACTTCTCTTCTCTTCATATCACTCGCTTCTTCGAGTACGCCAGTACGCCCTATTCCCTCTGCCGTGCGTCCTGTGGGTAAGAGCAGATACGAGTAAACTCCGAAATTCCGTCTTCAGACCTCCCCCGCCCCCCCAAAGAAGTCCCCGTCAGCTTGCTCTACTAATGGTGATGGTGTTCTTGAACTCGGTTCTTCCTTCTGCTGGCTGAGCCTGTATTAGTTGCGCATCACTGTACCCATCCCCCAGACAGGGGCGTAGTCGGCTTTTAGTTTTGTTGGGGGCAGTAGTCAATGTTGGGATGTTTGTGCTATGAAGGAAATGGATTAAAAAATCTGAAAAAAATATATGATGTCATATAATACAAGAAGAAAGCTGCCACGCCCACAACATGTTTTTTGGTTTTTTGTCCTGCCTAAATGAGGGTCAATAGTCTCCCTTTCATGCGATTTCTTTCTATATTTTTGTGCCACTTTATGCGAAACACCCTGTACTGTGGCTATATAAAAGGACATGAAAAAGCTTGACTTTGATTGGAAACCTAGATTTTTATTTCTTTTATTTATAAAAGGAGGGCTTTCGACCCTTGGACTCCCCCTAAATACGTCCCTGCTCCAATTATCTCTGAGCTGCCATTTTTCATTCTCCATTTTCGTCATTGCGCTGCGCTGCGGGACACCTAAACCGAGGCGTGCGTGTTTTTTTGCTTTACTTAAGAATGGGTTCTCTTTGTCAATCACGGCCTTTGGTGTCTTCATCGCTCTTGAGCAACAACATCCAACAACTGCGTTCATCCTAAGCGTGTCCTCTCACCGCTCCAGCGATAAAGAAACGCGCTGGTCATTAAGGATTTCCAAGTGTTCCAACAGCGAATATTGTGCTCGTAAGCTCGCCTTGCCCTTTCTCCTGATCTTGTCAGTGTTTCTTCATCCTCTTCTCCATTCGTTCTTTCTTGTTTTCGTTATCAGTGCATCTCATTCAAATTTGAATGCTGCAAGCGCGGTGCATTGAACGCTCTTGCTGCCGTTCAATGATCTGCAGAGCGTCGCTCCGCGCCGTCGTCCGAACGCAAGAGGCTGGTTGCCGCAAAGTGATCCTCAACGATCTCGACATTGAAACTACAGTTTAACAGCAAGATTTTCCCTTTTGCTCTTGCTTTTTGTTTTGGTCTGCTTTTGTTTTGGCTCGCTTTTGTTTTCTGTTGCTTTTCTTTTCCTTTCAGAGAGCCATTTTCCATGTTGTTGTTGTTGTTGTTGTTGTTGTTGTCGTCGCTTTTGTTTGCAACTTGAAGTTCAAAGCCACTGCCTCGTATTTTGTTTTGCGGCGCGATGACGATCGCGTAGCAGCCGCATCCAACCGACGTCACGGCGTCGTGTTGATGTAGATTCATTAGTTTTTCGTTTTTCATGAAAAGTCTTTTTCGGGCGTCGTGATTGTTGTTGTTTCATTGTTGCTATAGCTGAGCAGACGTCTTCTAATGCGCATCGTGAGTAATTTTCCATGCACATGTCTTCAACGACACGCTCCCGCCCGCTGACTCGTCTTCATCGACCACCATCTCTCCGTCGTTCTCTTCAATTATTTTCTCATTTCTGTACTTCTGTAGAAAAAGGGTCTTTAACCCTTTGCTGCTGCCGCGGATTTTGCTGCGTTAGCGCGATCAATGCACGCTGCACGATGCGCGTCGCCGCCAGGCACGTTGCCGCAAGTCTCACCGCCGATCGTTAGAACAGTGCAGGTCTTCATGCTTCGGCGTGCCGTGCAATGCGAAGTCGTTGCCACTTGGGCGCATTGCAGTTTTGCGCTTAGCCAGCCAGGCCGACTGCCTGCCTACGAGTACTTGCCTGCCTGTGGCCGGCTCGCTATCACTCTTCTAGGCATTCTTGCCACACTGCCCCTCCGCGGTCGCCCCGTTGCCGGCTGACGGCTTGATTCTACGATCAAAACATTGCTTGAGTTGTGGCGCTGCTTGTTTTGCGTAAGTCAAGCGCTGAGCACGCCGCATTTCGCCTCGTCTTACGCCGCCCCGGCCCGGCCCGGCCGTTAATGTGCATATCGACCGTTTTATAACTGTTACTGAGGGCTACGCTCGCGCAGTGAAGGTAGGCAGCATCGAGTCGAGGAGAGCCAGGCCGAGTCCGGACGAGTCAAGTTGCGCGCACCGAGTGCCAATGATCGCTATTGATCGCCAGCACTTGATTAAAGCAGCAACGAGTTTATTGACTCCGCGCCTGCGAATTGCGCGAGTTCAAGAGCGAGCGCCATTGTGTGGCAGCACGTGCGCCCGAAGTGTCAAAGTTTCATGAAGTTCAATGAAAAATATTACAATTCTTGCTAATAAATAACTGTTTTGCGGAAGCTTCCTTTAGTCGACGTGGGCATGTCTTCTGCTGAGACGCATGGAGGATAAAGAGAATGATGTATTTCGGAGAAAACCTGAGAAATCTTGCGGAAAAATCATTATTGTTATTAATTTATTATTTCCATTTTAATTTCAGAGAACTTTAATTATTTCCATATTAATATAAGTTGAAAAATAACCTTCAAAAACATATAGAACATAGCGCGCGCGCGTGTGGGTGTGAAGCTCCTCCTTCCCCAAAAGCCCGCTACCACAAAAGAAGCAAAAGAGTTGTTTGCTTTATATTCCAGCACAAGCGCCCCAAGAGACTGGAGCGACGCGCGACATCGAAACGCACACGCGCCACACATTCTGAGCCATTAGTGTGTAGTATATGCGTCCGTGTGTGTGTATGTAGCAAATTTATCGCACAAGGAAAATCGTTCAAATGTCGTTCAACCCGAGCGACGTCGCTCCGTGGAATTCGTTAAATTGAGTTATGGTTATCGTCATTGTTATTGTTGGACATCATCGCTTCTATTTGATGTTGCTGTTGTCGCCGGCATAGAGTTTTTGTCATTATCATCATCATCATCATCATCATCATCATCAACAACATCATCCATAATTGTCTGTTTCGATTGGATCGTTCCTTCTTTATTAGAGCGATTGTCATTGAAAACACTTTTTTGTTGTAGAAGACCTACTTTGCTAAATTGGACATTTGTGTGGTTGCTGTTGTTGTTGTTGTCATGGTTATTCTATTTGAAACTTATGACATCAACGCTACTTTACGCTTTACATGGATGGTTGACTCGTGAAGCAATTCTGAGCTTTTATGATATTTCGAAAAGCTGTTGCAGACCAAGTTCAAGGCCTAAATGTGTCACCGGAATGGAAAAAAATGAAAGTGGTCGGCATGAAGGCAGACAGAGGAGGACAGAATCGCAGTTGACGAAAAACCTGTAAAGTTCTTTACGAAGAAATTGCATGAATCAAAACTTTAAGAATTTTCCAGAAAATGGATCAGTCACAGTCCATTTGCGAAAAGGGACAAATACATAAGATATAATTCAGTTCATTTAAAGCAATAAAGCTTAAATGTATTATAAGAAAGTTTAAATGTATTATAAAATTAAATTAGAATTAAATTGATTGCAAATGTCCAATGATCCAGTAACTTCTGATTCAGTAGAAATTAATCTAACTACAAAATCAGAATAAACTGAAGAATCAACTGGATCAATGTGTACCTACTACAAATTGGACGAAATTTTAACGAAACCTGCTTATGCAAAATGTGGTTGCGACATCCAATTTCTCTGTTATCGCTCTGTTATCGCTTGCAGCCGTTTCTGTGAAAAACTCTCAAAAATTCTAAAATTAAATTGAATTGAAAAATTCTGTAATTGAAATGAAAAATTCTGAAATTGAATTGAAAAATTCTAAAATTGAACTGAAAAATTCTGAAATACAATTGAAAACTTCTGAAATTGAATTGGAAAATTTTGAAATTGAATTGAATATTCTGAAATTAAACTGAAAAATTCTGAAATACAATTGCAAAATTCTGAAATTGAATTCAAAAATTCTAAAGTTGAACTAAAAAATTCTGAAATACAATTGAAAAATTCTGAAATGAATTGAAAAATTCTAAAGTTGAATTGAAAAATTCTGAAATACAATTGAAAAATTCTGAAATTGAATTGAAAAATTCTAAAGTTGAACTGAAAAATTCTGAAATTAAACTGAAAAATTTTGAAATTGAATTGAAAAATTCTGAAATTGAATTGAAAAATTCTAAAGTTGAACTGAAAAATTTTGAAATTGAATTGAAAAATTCTGAAATTGAATTGAAAAATTCTACAGTTGAACTTAAAAATTTTGAGATACAATTGAAAAAGGTAGACTAAAACCAAATTTTGTTTTTACGTTTTTTTGATTTGACGCACTGTTCTCGAGATATTTCCTTTTCTCAAGATAAAAATACACCCGGTACAGTATTAAAAATTCACCTTCTCATAAAACCAGAAATAGTTCCAAAAGCAGAATGCATGAAATATTATCAAACGAAGGTCAGTAGTATAAATGCTTGATCGTCTTATCAGCATAAAACTCAGTTGACAGCTTAATTCAATGCTGAATATTATGCGGCAAACGGCCATCAACCGCCCCTCCGTCGTCCCACCGCGTCCTAACCACTTCCAACAAGCATTTATCAATTAGATTTCACAGTTCAATGCCGTCGAGGCTGCAATTTGATAAATAGAAATTGCGCAGACGCCCTGATAATCTGTTGCTCGGGTTTATTTCATGGAAAATGAAAGGGGAAGAAGACCTTGGCGAAGGGTATACCCTTTGCAGATCTGGTGGCCTCTTAAGATGTTTGAAGCTTTAATCGCACTGCCCTTTGACAATTCTCCATCAACACTGCAACGTATAACCAAAAATGCTTCCGGGAAATATTTAATCACTTGCATTTAGCAAAGATACGAGTATCGTATATAAAAATACTCTGCTATCAGTGTGTATGCGAGTATTTCAGTCCGAAGTGACAAATTTCACCACACCCTGCAGCCTGAAATGATTGCGCAAATTTGACTCCAGTGGCACTGATTCCGGCGCAATAAAAGCGAATTTCTCCGCTCGAAATAATTGAAGAGGTTTAAACGAAATTTCAACACTTCTCCACGCACGCCTCGACAAAAACAAACAGACAGACGGACGGACGGACGGACAGACAAACAAGCGAACAATCAGCTTCCTGGTTTACAGACCAAGACCGAGCGAAAAAAGCCCGAATCAGCGCATTTAAAAATATCTGCGTACACACAACGAATCCTTAAAAGGTCAATGGTACACAAATAAAATGAGTATCAAAACGATATTGACATTAAAAAGAGGGAAAAGTTGCAAATCAGCAAATCAGCAAACAAGAACAAGAGCCAAGTTCAATGGCTCAACGAGGAGCAGCCAGAGCTTCGAGGCGTTCACTCGCGAATCGGCGCGACTGCTCCACCGCACAAACACCTCCGACGAGTATCAAGTGTACGTACGTACGTACGTACGAGTGTCTCAGTCGGCCCAGCGAGTGCAATTCATTCCGCCAAACCGAAAAATCGCCACAAAAACAACAACGAAGCAATTAAGAGCCATTGTTGCAGTTTACTGACCTCTGCTAACAATGAATATTTATGTGAAAATACGAATTGCACCGAGGCAGCGCAATGCAAGGGTAACTACAAGGGCGCTTGTGGGCCACGGTGCCCGTGGCCGCGGGGGGTGGCTGGTGGTGTGGGCCTGCAGTGCGAAGCAGTTCAATCAACTGGAGATTACTTTCGCGTTATTTGTACAACCGTTGAAGAGTATTTGGTTGCTTTGATTGGATCTTTGGAAGGCGCACACCTGTCGGATCATTGACGCTTCGATCTCAGCTGTTTGCCGGCCAAGAGCGCTGTCGGCAACAACACTATTAGCTTATCTATTCAGCCGTCCATGCGGCTCGATCGTGCTGCACGCTAGCTTTGTCATTAGAGTGAATGCGGTTGACTTCTTGATGTTGTTGTCTTATTGTTGCGAGTGCTCGTGCTGCGATTGATGTTTTTACTAATGCGCAACGATATCATTGACATCATAATGACAGAGCAGCAGTTATCATGTAACAACACAATGTTGTTGATCCCGTTGCGGGGCTCCGTCGTGTGTTGTTCGTGCGAAAAAATGTCGTTGAAGTAAACGAAACCTTCGGGTGTTTGCCAGCTTTTGAGAAAGTGGTGAAGTTGATCGGTAGGTGAGAGAAGAAGAAAAAGCAAAGAGTGTAACGTGCAGCAGGCCATAGCAAGAAAGCGAATTGGTCGGCCGGCGGAGTCAGTTACTCTTGCGGGATTTTCCATAAGAAGAAAGTGGAAAAGCAACTTTTACGAGAAATGCGTTGAGTTTAAAAGGAAAAATCAATGTAAAGCTGTAGCAGTGAACGAATAAGTGAGCGGAGCAACAAGAGAGAAATAGAGAAAAGCTCTTTCTCTCTCTCTTTTTTTATACGTCATGGTGCTGCTGTTTGTTTGCTGTTATTGCACAACATTTGGACATTTCGGTAGAGTACAAAAACGGTGCAATAATATCTAACCGATGAACTTAATCCGTAGAATGTAACGATAGTAACATCCCCAACGACACACGCGCCGCCTCCAACTTTCTCCTAAATCTTATGAGTTACAGCGTCTGTTTGTCGGTTTGTTTGTTGTGTCAATGAAGCCATCCAGCCCACAAGTCATCAAGCCATTAAAAATGGCTTGGCAGTGAATGTTCGCTGCGTCAGCGCATTTGACAGTCACACTGACCGGCATTCAAACGCAACAACAAAAACGGAAACATCATAAAACAAAGCTGACAATCGTAAATCAATTCTACCGATTAACTTTTCGCCTCCTGACGTGATCCTCAGCTTATTGTGACATTTAAAATGCCAAAGAGAATATTTTTTCGTTGCCAGAAGTCGTTGACTCGCTCTGGCTTTTGCTTTGGCGATGACATAATTTTTGGAAATGCTTCTGCTTCTGCTTCTGCTTCTGCTGCTTTGGTCACAGTCATTCACTGCGGCCTCTTTTACCACCTCAGCCATTGAATGAACTTGATTTTATTGAACTCAGACTGTGCTAAAATAAACTTTACCAATAATTATTTTTCGCCTCAGCGCGCTGAGTCAGAAGCACACGATCGGTAAGTTCGAAAGCATAGAAAACGACTCGCTCAAACGAAAACAATGTTCACACACAAGCAAAGATCTCAATTCACGGAGCTGCTCGTTGCAAAAGTATTAGCAAAATGAGAGCTAATGAGGAGAGATTGATAGATTTAGTGGGAGAGCTAACGAATTGTAGAGCGCAACAGAGATCGTGAGAGGAGCATCGAAATAGGAAATTTTCTATAGGAATTTTGAATACTAGCGTGAGACGATACAATTTTCGAGGTCAATGTAGACTTTTCAAGGGCAGATAACCATAACCTCCTCAGCCCTGCGAGCATGCCGGGCGCTAAAGTCTTGGCAAAAATCAATGCTTGTGATTTAAGAAATAAGTCTTCTGTTTATTTAAAAAACACTGTAAATATTTAAAGTTTTCTAAAAAATTCCATATTTTATGAAATAATTGTTGTCACTAAGTTGACATTATCTATATTTAAGTCTCAGAACACACAATAAACTCTTTTTAACTTAATAGTTACGCCTCCATTTCAATGCCAAGGTTTTGTAAATACGTTTTTTGGTAGCGAAAGACAACAAATCTACGATATTTCGGACCTTAACTTTTTCGCTCGTCTCAATCTTATCAGACACGTGTTCTCGAAACTACTTCCACCACTTCTCCTCCTCCGTGCCTCTTCAACACTCGCAATATGGCCATTTGTCTAATGAGAATTGGTTAATTTAATTGTTACATTCTCTCGCACGGTTTTACAAATATTACAGCCCGCATTGGAGGCCTCTGTTCATAAGAGTACAATTAAAAAAATATCTTTATCTTTAAAGTACAACTACAACACCAACTATCCAGAATCCCATTAAATAACAATATTAACAATAACAACAAGTCAAGTCAAGATTTTGCTGAATCAATCTGAGGCATAAGTACTAGAATTTTCATGGTCTACTAGCTTTTTCGTTTTACTTTCTCTCTCATTCTTCTACATATTGGTGGAGTCGCCACCATACATTACCCCAATCTCCCCCACAATTACGTTTTCTCTATATTTTGCTCTCTCTCTCTCTCTATCTCTCTTTTTCTCCCTGACAAAATGGTTTAACCGATCATCGTGCTTTGTATGTACTCTGCGAACTGTTCTCCTGCTTGTGACCTCGGAAAGAGAGTGTAGAGAGAGAATACTGTTGAAGAGAGCTTCACAGTTTTCATGGGCGCGCTCAACCAGGGTCATTTGCTGTCTCGCTGCTCTACACGTCGTTTCTGCTGTTCGTTTGTATTTGTCTTTCGACATTCATGGCGCGTTTTTACGTTCAACAAGATCCAGCGTTCGACATGGTTTTCCTTTCATTGACAAACAGCGCGTCGTAGCGATCAGGTCGTTTTTCCTCGCCTTCTCGTTGTGAATGTCGGTGTTTTGGTTGTCGTTATAAAAGAAATTTATGAAAATACAGTCGATCGAAGGGCTCAGCTGGTTCCCTGTTGCTTGTTCGAGCTCGATTCGTTATAAAACTGCTTAGAGGATAAATGGACATTTCCGAGAGCTCGCTCAAAGTTTTACAAATTTCCTTTTTTAATCTGAAAAACTCAGTTGAGACTACGCAAAATATTATTTTTCAAACTGAAGAGTTATAGTGCCTGTGAGAATATAAGGATATGCTGATCACTCCACGGATAATTTAAAGTTTGGCCCGATCTGTGTCTAAGAATCGTTTTATCACTGAAAAACCATTACGCGAAAATCATAAAATCATGTGCGGTTGCCATTAAAAAGTATGTGCTGAAAAAAATCTTGGTGTTCCTAAGTCTTAGTGAAGTTCGAAGTGTTGTGACATTAAAAACCAAGATATTCATTGCAAAAAGTGCTGGTGAAAATGTTGATGTCAGCTGACAGCTCGGACTGTCGCCCCAGCAGCAGTGCCGACAGTCCCAGCAGCTCACAGACTGCCTCGGTCATCTGTTTACCGTATTCCGTGAAAACGACCACCGCCGTTCCACCGCTCGCGGAGAATCCGCCCGCCACCAGTACCACCACTCCGTGCGGACCTCTCGTCGTAGGACGTTCGCATCTCGAGAACGCGCTGAAGCTGCCGCCACACACCAGCGTCGCCACCTACTACCAAAACAGCAAAGTGATGGCCGACGCGACGCTTGCTGGTGGACGACGTGAAGGCCAATCGCCTCTGTCACTGCCGCCACCGCCTGCGCCTCCGTCGGCGCCCTCACACGTCGTCTTCCAGACGCCTCCCAGCACGGATTATCACCAGCGACTGACATACCTCCCTCCAGCAACACACACATCCATGGCCGGCCCTGCTGCTGATGCGGACTCTGGGCGCTGTGGTGGTGCAGCTTCAGCGGCCGCGGTCTCAACGACATTAATGTGTGCGCCGCCGCGCAAGATGCCACACAGCAACGTCATCTACGTCAACAAGACGACCTGCAACATCAGCAACACGACGGTGGTGCAAACAACGCACTTGTCGCCAGATCTACAGCAGCAAGCACACAACAATTGCAACAACAGCGTCAGCAGCAACATGCAGCTCGCAGCAGGCTGCGGTCGTGTTGGAGCAGTTGTCAGCACTAGCGGCGAGCAGCTGATTGGCAGTGTGCACTTTGACACTTATCATCAGCAGCAGTCACACGCTTATCACCATCATATGCAGCAGCAACAGCAGCAGCAGCAGCAGCAGCAGTCGTCAGCGGCGATAACAGCTGTTGTTGCCGCCGATTCGCGTCCCCAGACGCCGGACTACATTAAATCATACCCGGTGATGGATACAACGGTGGCAAGCTCCATGAAAGGCGAGCCCGAATTGAACATTGGTAAATATCAGCCATAATTCTCTTACCTTCAGTTTGCAGCCTTCGATTTCATCTTCGTCCAAAAAATTACTCCAACGCTCCTTCTTGAGTTTGATAATCTTGTCTTTTGCGGTAGTCGTTTCTTCTTGCTTCCATTTCATCATTGGAATCTATTGGAGCTTCAATAGTATTCTCTTCAATATTATTGAATATTTTTCTACTCGTATGTAATTTTTACGAAGTATTTTTATCGGGTATATGCATTTGTCCACAACATAATAGACCAATAGACCTACAAAATCTTCCTCCGTCGAGTCGATTCTTGAATTTCTGGATGGAACAACATTTCTATATCTTTCGGAAGGAAGATTTTAGCAATTCTAAGGCTCTATGGAATGATGCCCAAATGAAATAGGCCTAATTTGGCCTTACATTTTTGGAAATTTTCCTATTTTCAAAAGGAAAAAATAAATAAAGTCCACAAAATATAAAATAAGGCTCCATTTCTGTACCCTAAGCCTTTCTGCGCGAGCAGCCAAAGCCGCGGGAAGGGAATATTGGAAATCCACTGTTAAGCGTAACACTAACTACAGCGCCTTCTTCTTCTTTCTCTAAAGAAGAATTTCTTCTGCATCTAAAATGATAATTTCTTTTGGTGTTTTGAAAAAAAAACGAGGTTTCTTTTTGATCCTCTTACTTTAAAGCGATATAATAAGACCAAGGGCGACATCTGAAATAAAGTTCTCAGATCTCGTTTCACGTTTTCGAAACTTGAACAAAAAAGAAAAAAAAAAGCATTTGTCGTTTCGAAACGTTATTGACAATATAGTTAATGCCGTATATAGGATACTGATATAACTAGATCTCTGCCAGATCTATATAAATGTACATACAGCTTTATTAAAGCCATGAACTTCCCCACTAAACCGTTTTGTTCCCGATCAATCATATCGTAGGCCTCTTCTCTCTTGAAGCGAACTGACCGCTTTACTACTTATTCTCTTTAAAGCGACTATCCGCAGCTAAATGTTCATTGTCAATTATAAAATTATGTAAATTGAAAACTATAGTTTGCGAACTCGAAAAACGTGTTCGATCAAGATCACTGCAACATTTTGCCAAATTCCACGATGGAGTTCATTATCACGTAGCACGGTCAACAGCATTTTTATGAGCTTCGAAATAAAACCACCAAAAATTCATTCTAAAGCTCAACAAATGGTCATTGAAACAAGTTACGAGCGACAGACAACAGCTTCCTACTCGCACAGCTAACAGCTGATCGCGCGCTAACGACGCTCGCGCGCTGGTTCATGACGTGCGACCATCGAAAAGCTTCCGATTCCGTCTCTGTGTGAATGCGAAAGGGGTCTCCGGGGACCAACAACCAGTTTTGTAGGGCCATCAGTACGAGATTGACGCTCAAAAGAAAGATGTTGGAATATAGCGGAAGTAAATTATAGGAACTGGTTAGTGTGTTGTGCCAACACTCATTTCAACCGATCTATATTGCTCTCTTTTGCTGTCAGATTTATTTTGTAAATATATAGGTACCTACTGACGAATAGTGCGGTTCAATCAACACCAGAAACGAGACTGAGTAGCTCTACCCGTCATTTTGCTATATCGATTCTCTATCGATTTAACACTGATCTTACTCAAAATTGAAGTCGATCTTGACTGACCTTCAGCAGACCATGGCGTTCTCGATGTTCGGTATTAATCAAATGGATTTCAGATTTGATTTTAGGACTCTTTAGCCAACGCTTTGGAACGATTTATAGCTCAATGTTGTCTTATTATTCGTACTTTTCTGTTGTCTTGACCAAATTGTCCTTTGTCATTTTGGTATTCTAGTATTGAAGCTCATTACCATAAAATCATTGCCGTCTGCATTTAGTAAGTACAGACATACAAACATACAACATACATCGATTTAATTGGCGATGAATTGAAATGATTTAAATTCGTACAGTTCAGCGGGCTTAAGTAATCATTAACACTTGCCTCGTTTTTGTATTTTATTCATCGCGAAGAGGCGTTTCAGAAACTTGTTAATTAAAAGCGACGAGGCGAAAAGCTCTTAGCTGCTCTTCTCGGCAAGGTCAATGGACGTCGTCTCCGTCGCGCTGCATTCCATTGCGACAACTGTCGATATTTATTTTCGGGGATTTTATGGTTGTGACAATGACCAGTGTCGTCGACCGGTGGCGGTTCCGCGTTTCGGACAGTTCAAGCGAGTTCGTTGGTCCTGAAGCCGTCAAATACTCGTAACTGTTTAATACCGAGATCAGAAATGGAGAATACAAGAAAAATGTTGATCGCATCGGTATATGCGTATATTGTATTTTAAGTATACCGTTGGAAAGTCAGAAAATTCATTATATTTCATGGTTGATGAGTCAACGAAGTGTAGTAATCATCAGAGATTCTGAGGTCGTCGTCCGTCTGAAAGGGAGGAATGAAAGCTCGTTAACTTCTGGAAACCTTTACGGACTGTACCGATGTGAAACGAACTCAGAGCAACGACAAGGTGTGTCCCTCTCCCATTTTCACCAGCCCAACCCAACCCATGCCGGGGTGGTACCACATTAAATTGGTCGCGTCAGTGACTTACCATCAGTGTCGGCAGCACACTCAATGTCGACGCATCCGATCATATCGCATTGTCTTGCTGCCGTTGCTGCCGTTGCTGTTGTTGCTGTTGTTGCTGTTGTTGCACTGCAATCACGACGCACTCTACCTACAGTACAATTTGGTGGCAACGCTGCCAAGCGTTTCGCTTTTATTTGCATCAAACAAATGAAAGTGAAAAGCATTTCGTTTTCGTTTCGGCTTTCATTTCACTTTGTTTCATTTTCTCCGCGCTCTATTAATTTAAGTGTCCAAAGTTGACTTCAACGGGTTCAATGAAACGGCGAAGAAAGAGTGCTGCCAAATTTCAGCACGATTCCAGCACGCTGCACGTTGCATGGCTTCGCATTACATTGCATTGATTGAACTGCGCGCGACAAGCGTTTAGGAAAAGGTGAAAGTCAAGCAGTGCCAACAAAAACAAAAACAAAACAAATAACTACCAAAACAAAAACAAATACAAAAACAACAACAATAAATGCAAAAGAAATGCAAAAGAAAAACTGCAGAAATTAAGACGAAAATTGGAAAAGTGTGGCGCAAAAATATCAATATCAACGTTGTTGTTGTTGTTGTTGTTGTTGTTGTTGTTGGCATCGTTCGAGCAACAGTTGGCAGTATCAGTGAGTGCTCAGATCTGCGAAGGGGCGGGTGGTGGGAGTGTTTTGGGGTGTCTATATGGAGCGTATGTATGTAGGTTTAACGAAAGTATTTCAGTTTGTATCAAAAGCTAATGACGATGGAAAAAAAATAAAGAAAACGAAGAAGAAGAAGCCAGAGTAACAGGGACATGTGGGTTAAAAAAGTCAAACGTCTCGCATCGTGGGAGTTGTGCCTTTTTGTATTTGTATCACTTTTGGATGGTGGATTGTTGTTGTTGTTGTTTTTGTTAATATTGGCAGCGAATAACTGAAAAGTGAAAACTTCGAAAGTTTCTACTAAAAGTCTAAAACAGTGAAACAATGAAAGCAAGTTTAACTTGAATGATTGCGAAATCGTTGCGAAAACGAATACGCTTTAAAGTTTGAAAATACGCGTCGTTAACCTTGAAGAGATATTAGCACTTTTGATGAAAATGTATAAATTTATGTTAATTAATACAATTTTGAAGGTTATAAAAACTATTTGGTTCTATGCCGAATCGAATAACGTGAAATAATAAGAGCCTCTTGGCCTTGCCCTCTACACCGCCTCTACACTCTTCCCGACACCTTTTTCTACACTATTTTCAAAAAAAATCGCAGATCCGTGGCACTAAAGAGTAGAAAAGAGAGTTCTTTGAAATCACTTTCTCGGCTAAGATACTGTCTAACATACGAACTACGAGCTGAAGACTTCAGATTACCATTCAGACGATTTTATCCTCAGTGGACAGGGTAGGCGTGACCAATTTGTCCGTTGCCAAAGCCAGTGACAAATAGTGACTCGCCAAAGAGAATATTCCTTTCATTCCATATCATGAAAATACGATACTTTAAACGTTCTGCTGTAATCGTATTTATTGTTTAATATACTTGTACATATATACATATATATGTACATATACATACATATATTAGTCTACAATAAATACGTTACAAACGCACACAAACACAATGAATATAGGTCCACCCTTCTCCGTTCGGGCGTAGGGACTATAAATAGAATGCTACGCATTTCCTTAAAAAATTTATCCTCTAGAAACAAGAAACTTATCGTCAAATCTCTGTTTAGCTCCATACAAATTTTTATTACCTTCGAGGCCTTCGTCATCATGTTCTTTATCATGTAGAACACTTTCGATTTGACCTTAAACGTTCTTCGAGGCCGGCCGCCACCAACGGACGGAAATTTCTGAAAAAACTCGCACACCCATAAACATACACACACTCACCCAAGAATATTCTCAAATAAAAATATCACTCTCAAAATATTCTCACAACAAATAAACGTGTAGTATGTACAACGTATCTGGTATATTCAAGAGCATTATCCATAAAACATTTACGTCTACAGCAAGCAGCAAACAGCAAACACAACAACAACGAACGCAGCGCTGGCGGCGTCACTGAACCATCGCACACAAATAATACAAATTGTTATAAATACAATACCGTTTCCGCATTCGGCCCGGCAACGAAAACGTATTCTAGAGTAAACATTTATCGATCGATCGAATCCATCGTACAACACACGCACCGCAGTTATTGTTGTTGGTGCGTCTGGTGGTCGTGGCGGCCGTGGTGTATCTTCCGAAACTCCGCATCGCCTTCGCACTGTTTGAAGTGCGTTTAATTTGAATCAACGCCGAAATAAATTTCAATGTCATTCCAAAAAAGTGTTTGAACAGCAAGATAAACAGTTTCAAATGATTCAATTGAAAAATGTAGTCGAAATGCAACTCTGTGCTAACGCAGAGCGTGATTCAGATGCAAATTATTTTACGCTCAAGCGTAAATGTTATGTGAAGTTATGCCCTTCTTGCAGCCAACAAGCGATAACTCTCAACTTTATGGAAAATATCCATTCGTGTTGAAAAGTGGTCAACACTGCGAAAGATATTTGCTTTTAATGTTGAAAAGTAATACCAATAGCCGTGATTGTGACAACCAGTTAGGTCGTTTCGCAACTTTTAGGAGTAGTAAATATACTAGAAAAACCGTAGCATGTACTTAGTAGTACCAAACACACAAATGTATGTACATACGGAGCCAGTATTGCAGAAAGCAACTAATCGATATCGCAAAAAACTCTGAGGTGACATCATATTTCGGCTGTTTTTAGCCTATTCCTAATTTTTCACAAGACGAGCAACTGATTTTTATATACATTTACATAAGTTTAAGCAGATAGCAGTTGAAAATGAAGGAGCACAATTAAGAATAGGATAAAAAACGGGCGAAAAATTATGTTTCCTCAGATTTTCTTGCTATGTGGTTTAGTTGCTTTCTGCAAAAGCGGTAGCGGCCATATATTGGCCAAGAAAAACACCTCCTACAACCTACACTACTTAGGACTTACATATATAATTCTCAGATAATATCTGTTATAAGCTAATATCTAGATTTGTTCCCCTTTTTGCTATTTTTTAATATAAAGCATACCATCAGTCTTGAGTAGTTTAATTGACTATGAAATATCGCAATATGTGTACAAGTAATGATACACAATATATTGTGTATATTTTATTTTATCGTACTTAAAATTCTGCTCATTAAATATCGAGGGCTGAGAGAGTTTGAAATATCCGTAAATGGCTTGATTTTTTATTCTTTTCTGACTTCTTTCAAGCATATTCCTAATAACAGCAACTAGTCACTGTTATTGAGAATATGATGCTGAAACACCCTGTGTATAAGGGTGTGTGTGTGAGTATAAAATACTGATGTTGTTATTACCTATTATTGACCTTTAATTCGCTGAAAACCAGCGGAATCTATGAAATCTTCTCTGCTTCTAGTAGAGCACTATAGGAAAGCTTCTCTCTTCTTCCCTCATTTTATGCTAATGCGAATGAAATTCTCAAGGTCATTCATTTGCTATATACGCAACTGATTATTCCAGATTTATCCAAAGAACTTATTTTCGAAATGCAACATTTTTTAAATGCGAACCAATTCTTCAATTAATTAAACTAGTATGTTTTTTTTTTGATATTTTTGCGCATAATATAGCATAGAAATTTTTTTATATATAAACAGTTCGGTGAAAGCACCCAAAACGTTTCGAAAATAGCGAACGTAACTTTAAATGGCTTTAGTTGACGGTTTAAACAACGTCTAACTTCTTCATTGAGAGAAGCCGATTTATGTCCTTCTTTTTCTCTGGTGCGGGTGATCGTAAGTGATCGTTAGTGAACGATCGAAGACGATCTACTCGTAGACTGCAGAGATAAAATGTTTGAACCTAATGAAATTGTCTCAAATGACCATTACCTCATCTTATCATCTGTATCATTTGAATCGTTTCGTCTTTAAAAATGCCTCACTCGGACAGCAACAAACTTGACTCAGCAACGTCAACAACCAACAGTACAATGAACGCATGATAGAGAAGTTGGCCAATTGATGACGTACGCGTGTGTCTCAGCAGCTACATAAATGCACTAACAAAACACTACACTTCAGCAGGCACTCGGCTCTTCCTCTTCTTCCTTAGCGCTACCAGCAGCAACAGCGTACGAATGAATGCAAAAACATGATGCGATCGCTCTTCTCTTTCAGCACATATTTTAAGACAATCGCGTCACTCCTTCTCAACAGCCCACATAGCTGTTTGTTGTTATTGTTGTTGCTGTTGTTGTTGTTGTTGTCGGTCTTGCAATAATCAACAACACGAAAGTGCAATGATCTGCGGTGCAAAATGTCAGTGGCCTCTACGATGCAAAATGTCTAGTTTCGTTGCGATTGTAGTGGTCTAGTGGCTGAAGATCATGATCATGTTGAAGTTGAAGTTGAAGTTGAAGTTGCAGTTGAAGTTGGAGTTGAGTCGTCATCACCATCATCGTCGTCGTTGTCGTCGTTGTCGTTGTCGTCATCGTCAAGTCTTTAACAAAAAGAGAGAGAATAATGCGTTATGGAGAGAAACTAGTGATAGTGTTATTGTTGTTGTTGTTGTTGTTGTTGTTGTTGTTGTTGGTATTGTTATTGTTGGGATTTTTATTGCTGTTTTCTTGTAATATCTCGTGCACACTACGTTTATTAACGCAGCGCAGCGTGGCAACTGATCACGTTGGCGTCTCTGTTAGTTTAATAGCAAAAATAGCTGCCGTTGCTGGTGTTGCTGTTGCTTATGCATTTGTTGTTGTTGTTGTTGTTGTTGTTGTTGTTGTTGTTGTTGTTGTTGTTGTTGTTGTTGTTGTTGTTAGAGTTAAAGAGTTATTTTGTTGTACGTGTGAAGTGTATGCTGGTGTTGCTGTTGAGGAATTGAGTTGAATTTCAATTGCAAGAAGTTGAATGCGCGCGGCTACAAATACTCGTAGTACTATTGCGGCTGCAGAGTGAATGACTTTGTGAGCATTGTTAGTGATATTTTCCGGTCTATCGAAATGCCCAGAAATCAGTTAATCAGTAATTATTTATAAGTTTCAACATTCAAATGAAGGCATAGAGAATACGACACCAAATGTCTCTCTAGCCCTTCATACGATAATGCTAAGAAAATCATGCACAATTTTTAGTGATCAACATGCTTGCACGGATTGCACTCATTCAAGAGTTATCGACACGCTGAACCTAATATTTCTCACACGCTAAAGCATTATAGTTCGCGCACATTAGGAGACACGATATCTCAAAGATCTCAGGCGAAGAAGAAGAAGAAGCAGGAATCTAACAATACTGACCAACCATAATCAGAAAAATTCCATTTCATTTTCTATTATGAAAGAAGTTTCAAGTTCATGTTTACACAAATGTTCGGCGTGTAGATACTTTCCCAGAGATACTCCAGCACACACACACGCACACGCACACGCACACCCATACTCTCGCTCGCGTATGGACACAAAAAGATTAAAATAACTTTCTCTCCACTTTCTTAAATGCTTGTATTCGTATATCTTTTCATATTTCCTTTCGACTTTCTTCGTAACAAACCACAAACAAGTCTTGCCTGCAGGCAGACTCCGGCGAGTGAGAGAGCGAGCAGATGATCGAGCCACTATCACTGTCTCAAAAAGCAAGAGAGGCGTCAAGGCTGCAGAAGAAATGGTTGCGCAGGCGGGGGTGTAAGTAGCTGTTGTAGAGATCCATTCAAGTGCAAAGAACTTTCGGTGAAAGTTATATAATACCAAACCTTGTGTGCCGATCGTTAAGCGAACGTATAAACGAATGAACGATCGAGCGAGCACGATCGGCAGCATGCAGAACGCTGTATCTTTTCTTTCATTCTTGCCAAATGCTTTTAGAGTTTTTTTCATCGGCGGCGTATTTATCGTATCTATCTTTCGATAAGTTTGTGCTCATGAACTGTACTCGTAGCGATCGAGAAAGGAAAAAGGAACGAGGCAAAATGTATTAATCAGAGAAAGCGATAATTTTACAGCGCTTATCGTTAGTGGTAATGATTTCTGAAGACAAAAACTCCGAAGTCTTAGATCCGGAGCATCTGTGAAGTCTTTCAAATATTCCGAGATTATGTTTAAAGTCTCATTTACCCTTTGTTAGCTCACTTCAGGAGGAGTAGAATTATTTGATAACCATTTCTTCAATTACGACAATTTTTTTCTAACTTCGCTTTTCTTCTCTTTTTTGTAATTTCAGAATTTGATGGTACTACGGTTCTCTGCCGTGTCTGTGGAGACAAAGCATCCGGTTTTCACTACGGCGTGCATTCCTGCGAAGGTTGCAAGGTAAGTAATCTGCCAACAGGCGTAGTAATCTTACCTAAGAATTAAGCTAGGGCTAACCTCAAAGAAAGACAAATTAATGAAGTGAGGATCCCGCACGAAAAGTGCGATCAGCGTGCCCAACACGCGCGCAGTGCAATCCTCACTAAATGCACTAAATGCAGCGGAAATGCACTGAATGGAAACTGCAGAAGAAAAGGCTTTTTTTGCTGTCTGAGCCCTCAGATAATGCGAAGAGTTTTTACAAAAAGAACCGACATTGAGCAGGAAAACAAAACGCCTGATAATGGTGCATTTTCCCTTCTTGCTCTTTGTGTGAAACGCATTGACATTGAACTTCGGTGAACTCAACCCTCGCAGTGGCTGGGAATTTCGTCTGGCGGACTGCCCTCCGATAAATTGCGTCGTAGAAGGGATATTATTTATAATGACTACCGCGGTCCTCCTCAGATACATACTACACACCATCACAGAGAACCGAACGGGCTCTCTGTAGAGGTAGAAGACGCGATGTCTGCCGCTCGACACTGAGTTACCTGCTGCTGCCTCGATCGAGGGTATCACCACCACTCCATGGTGGCGGCCTTTTGCTTGGCTCGGCACTAAATCCTTGCCTTGCGCTGAGACCGCTGTACCACTGTCTCGGCCTCGCTCTCCAGACAGCTCTGAAATGATGGAAATCGTGTTGAGGTAACCTTGAAGCGCTCGACGGTTGCCGTGTATGCCTTGGCATACCTCCGTGCCGCATCGAACCCTTTTTCAAGAAAGAAATCCAACAATCCAACAACCGTCTCAATGACGTCCTTGAATTAGGTTAAATTCTACACTCAGCAGTTTTTTCCCTTCAGCAGTTCTCTCATACCTTTTGTGTTGTGCTCCTTCTTAATGATTATGAGACGTATCCCTCCGTCTCTCCCTGTCACTCTCTCTGTTCCGCTCTCTCTCTCTCTCTCTCTCTCTCTCTTTATCTTATTACTTGAACCTTGTCCTCTCAATACATTGCTGGTTTTATGAACTGCTCTGAGAGCTGTGAGCTCTCTTTAGCTCCTTTCTCTTCTTCAATCTAATTGTATTCCCGTCTTCTTCGCCTCTCTCTCGTACCTTTTCTCTATTGTTTTCTGGAGTGGTTTTCTGAATCTGAATACGATTTCCTTTGTTCGAAAAGTTTTTAAGAAAAGTTCATTGACATTCGGCGCGTTGCAGCAGTTCTCGAAAAAACCAGATCGTGCGATCAGTCCGGCCCGGCCCGGCAAGCCATCCATCCCTTCAGCCCTTTTACATAGTGTTTGCCTTCGTATTTCTCTCTTGTTTCTACTCAGTCTCTCTCTTATTTCGAATTGTCTTTCATTCTGTTTCATTTCTTGTTTTTTGCCGTTTATTTTAAATTGGTTTTTTCTGTTATTTTTTGATAAATGCCAAAACGTACTCGGCCTTGTACTCGGCTCCGCCTTCCGCCTTCCGCCCGCCCCTCCCCTGGCTGCACTAGCTCTGCCTTCGACCCGCAGGATTAAGCCCAGCAGCGAACAGCAAAAGGCCTTGATAATGCGTGCTTGACAATTAAAATTGCTGTTCGTGTCTGTCAACCGAAGGGAAAATAAAATATGCAGATTAGATCGGGTTCAGGCTGTCGTTTGCCTGCGATAGGTCTGGCAGACCGCCGATGGTGGCAGGCTTGACTTACATTTGATCGCGAAACACACACACGCAGGGCGCATATTCCCGTCTTGCGCCGTCTCACTCTAAGTCTCTTCGACTCGGTGTCTGCGACCGTCTACGAGCTCTGACTCGCTGCTCTAGCGCATGCGACAGCACTTTTGAAGTTCAAGGTTAACTTTTTAGTGGTACCTTTTCTGCCGTTGAAACCCGTCTATACAGCTTCGGTCCGTCTACGGGCACCGGCTTGAGCTATGTTTCGGGTTTTAATTTATCGTCGCCATTCATTTTGGGCAACTTAACGTTCAGCAATGTCTGCGGCCTGTGTTGGTGTGCAAGGGTTGGCTCTTTTGTGTCTATTTGTTGTTGCTGCTTTTGATCGGCCCGTGCTTTTGGCACAGCTTTCACCAGGTAGAGCGACTAAAAATTGCGTATCTGTTTGGGGCAGAACCCGTTGCTGCTGGCTGACCTTCATCCTTCAGTCGATTGCTCTTCAGTTTTGCTATAGCTACATATAGTCGTTGAGGCGGTTTTGTTCTTGCAGAGCTTATACGTATTTGACAGCTGAAACACGTCTCATTTTTTGTTTGTTTAATAAAGTGATTTCGGTCTGCTTTAGTTCGCTGAAATATTGCAAAATGGAAGCTTCGGTGACCCAAAAACATAGACTTCAGGCACTTTTCCAACGAAGTCCTCACCACGAAATCATAGAAGTTTTTATTCTTGGGAATTTGGGTGCCTCAGACTCGAAGAAACTAATAAAGAATTCATCGGTTCTGCAGAGACTGCCGCATTGTTGGTAAAAAAGAATACACAGAATACATTTATACTTGGCTGATGACATCATAATAATACAATACTTTATTATTACGCAGTTCTGCTGTTCGCTGTCGAGGTCTTTTCGTTTCGCAAGCACTTCCGCATTTGCGGAGCGACTGTCAGTGACGTCAGCCAAACTGACAGCTCGCAATAGGAAACGTTTTGGCGATGGGTTTGTTCGAACTGTGTCATGTTTTGCGAGTGCTCGACTTTAGAGAAATCAGCGACGGCTATTTATGCTCTGTATAACAGTCCAACTCACTGGCATTACCTATTTCCAGTTACAAGCCTGAACACTTCAAAAACGAACGTCAAACGAGCCTGCTACACACATTCCTGATTACTCGTTAGTCTCACGAATGTGACAGCGACTGTCTGTACAGACATGATTAGTATATACTCTTCGCTCTCTTAACGATACTTGCCACAGCCGCACCAACGCCGTAGCCTTTATCCACAACCAGCCGCACGCGCGATGTGTTCGCATTCAACCTTCTGCCCTCCTCCGCGCCTCTCTAGCTGGAGAGATTCTCATGAGAGAGCGAAGTTCCTGGTGTGCGTGCTCCCGCCACAGACTTCGTGCTGTATTCGTGATAACAGTGCGTGTGTGTCTCAATTTTCCTCCATTACCTTCCTCCATATTCGCCTAACTTCATAATTGTAGTTGTAGTTGTATATCTGTGACAGCATGGGTGTCCGTTGTGTGTATGCGTGTGCGGTAATTGACCAGGCTCGATGTGAATGAACTCGTTCAATGTCAACTTATGCTGCTGCTTCTCGCGCATACGCTCTTCTCGGCTCCAGTCATTTGCCGGGCTTGCGCTCTCTCGTTCGCAGTGGCGGTGCTCTCTTCCTCTGCCCGCTGACAATTATGTACATATTACGATGTTTCATTATGCGGGCCACTACCGTACTGCCCTTCTTCTCTTCGGAGGGAATTATTTTCGTTTTGTTGTCGCTGTTTGGGATGGTGTTGTTGGAAATGAGTTGATGGCTATTCACGGATGGGTGTGGGCTCTCTAAGCCACAATGAATGACACACTAAGAACACCTATTCTCTCTCTTTTTCACTCCTTCCCTTTGTTATTCTTTATCATCGCACCGTTTCCTTCGCACTTCGGAATTATATATGGATCCAAATTTAATTAAAATAGTCAGAAGTTTGAGGAAGCATTCTTCGCATATAATTAATTATTAGATTAGAGAGAATGACGATAATATTGTTATTAATGGTAATTGGCCTATGTCGATGACGGTTACGAATAATGTTGAAAAGGGTGGTTTTCAAATTGGACCAAGATTTGCTATTATCATTCCATCGAGGTAAGACTAAAGACTTGGATCAATTTTGGTCAGCATATACACATACGGCTTCAAATGAATGCAGGGGCTCGAGGAGAACATATATTCTCTACAGATATAAACCTATTTATACACCTCGGGCTTCCAAATTTTGTGAGACTCTTTCCTGCAGAGGTTTTTACAATCTTCGAGGCATCCGTCCACGAATAAGAGCTCATAAAACTTCCAGGGACCATAGGAGGTAGTGGTTATTTCTGAGATCCGGGAGGCAATCAAGATTTTCGGATCCACGCTGATCCATCTGGCGATTTGGGTTACTAGACCTTCGATGTCAATGGAAATGAGATGGCAGAACGGATGGCAACGGAGGCCCATTCTTTGGACCTCTCCGATTCAGCGCTTGTTTTAATTTTAATCAGTATATGTTCAGAAAAAATATATCTGGCCGGAGCTTTGAATGATCCATTTTCGTAGGTGTATTTTTAGAAGGTCTTTATGATGGTAATATGTATAAATTGAGTTTACTCATCTCCCTTTTCCAAAAATAGTCTAATTATTGTCATTAGTATACTATATATATACTATATAGTCATTGCGCCCCGGAGAAGTATGTGTGTACGTATACAAATTATGCGTATAGTACTCTAGTGCTATATAGAAATGATGGAAATACATACTTTACATAGATATATCATCGTATTCTCTACGGGTTCTCTCATGTTCTCTTATGTATTTCTTCCCACTCCGTGTGCTCGCACTAAAATTTTCCAACTACTGAGTGAATTTTTCATCCCTCCACCTCCTCCTCCTCCTACTCTCTGGGCAGTCATGGCTTCTCTTTTTCACATGAATTCATTCCACTTTACCGCGCCCATCCCGGCAGAGTTTGTGCAGCTCTGTGTGTGTGCTTTCGTATACGAAGTCGTTTTTATCGTTCGGACTGAACGAGGTGAACGTTCTCGAATGCACTTGAACGACTGACAGAGTGAGAATTAAATATCGCATTGTTTTATTGTTTGGGGCAGGAGTGTTTGTGGGCGGAAGAGAGGGACAGAGTGCACTATAATCAAGCTTCATTGGACGGAGCAGAAGTTTTTGCTCTTTTTTTGCATGGTCGAATTACAAAGGCAGCAAATTCTGCTTCTGACCGATGGATTCAACAACACAAAGCTTTGGGAATGCGAAAACAATTCATGATTTATGGTCAGCAAAACACTACTGACTTCATCCAGTGCCACAAGAGCCGAAGTGCCGATTGCTATAATCTTAATGTTCTGCGTCTTCAAGTTTCTTGAAGCATTCTCTTAATTGCCAAGTTACTTCCACTTTCCTCGCCAATCAAGACCACGTACGTAGTCGTCACGTCACTTTGCGCGTCACTCTCCAACCGCGCGAGTAAGCTCAACCAACAACCAACCAACATGCATACGGTATCTTCACTCGCACTGAAACTGCTGGTAGTGACTGCCCTGCCGTCCTCCTGCACTGCAATCCTTGCAGAGCCTTGTCTTGTGTGTTCTTCTACGCGTTGCTGATAAACGCGCACAGCCCGCGTCCCGCGCAAACAACTGCCAACTCAGCAGCCCTGCTTTCCTACATTGAGTTCGTTGCACCATGCGATTTGGGTCATCAACCTTAGTCTATTTGGGTTACGACTGCTCTTCACTGACAACCGCATCGTGCGCCTCCACTGCTGCCTGCATCGAAAGACCACGTTCGTTCTCGGCCATCCGTCCATCCATCCTTCTCGGAGCATCGGCATCGGAGCAGGCAGGCCAAAAATAATCTTGAGAGCGCAGAGCACTCAACGTGTGCAGTGCTGTCGTTTTCTAATTATGTGCTACACTTTTTGCAAAGAACGGTGAAGTAAAAAATTGAAATTATTATTTGGTTTTTTGAGAAACTTTTATTTTATTTTCGATATGCACTCTCGGCGAGCAAATTTTTAAAATTTGAATAGAGAAAAAGAGACGATTTCGAAGCAACGCAAGAGTATGGCCAAGAATTATTTAGGGTTATATAAATAAATGAGATATAAGTTCCAAGTAAGTTCCAATAACCATTTGATATAAGTTCCAAGTAATACTCTTCTAAGTGCATTTAATTTATTTTAATCCCTTTTATAGACCAATCTCTTAAATTTAATTTTCTAATAAAAAATTCTATAACAATTGCATTTTTTATCAGTTTAAGAACTGATTTGCGTTCAAGCAAAACTAGTAAATATCTCCAAATGGCAAGTAAATACAAGAAAACAAAACTCTTTGATTAAGCTAACATTTGCTTTCTGTACGATTGTTATTTAAATTTAATTCCGATTTAAACCGATAAGAGGTAATAAACCGTAGCCCACTGACTAAATATTAAAACAGTACATTTTTGTGTTATCATAACGGTCAAATGTTAAAAATGGTTTTTTCATAAAACTCTAAAGTTCCATGAAAATGTAGTTAAACAGTACGATTGTAGTAATTTGACAACACTGGCGCGTACCGAAATTCTTCTTCACTTCTGTAAACCCGTAAACAATTCAAAAGCAAAGAAAAATGATAGAAATCCATTGCATACTTTCAGGCATTTGCTTTCTGCACATAGTGTGCAGCCAAAACTATGCAAAGTAATCTTTTGCGTCGGAGTGCCAATGCTTCCTATGCTAACTCATGCGGCAGCAGCGGTAGGTAAGCTTTAGTGACGTCAATGCTGAAGCTTTCGCTTCGAGTTTTATTGATTTTATTGTTGCGCGCGCTGGGTTGAATGAATTCAAACTGGGTTGAGGCTGTACGCTTACACAGTGAACGACAAATATTTGTTGCTCCGAAAGTAAACAGCGAGCTAAATTTAAAAAGTGATCCTCATAAAATTGTAATTTAAAAATAGAAAATGGCTGATAAGAACGAAACAAATCGGGCACGCTTTTAGGCTGCACGCTTAAACATTTGAGCGCCCAAACGACTAAGTAGTACTACTGTACTACTGGACATTCTTCTGCAGATTTTCAGCTCCCGCGAAACGGGAGAAGAAGAAGAAGAAAGATCATTCACGCGCCGCCGAATCTTTGGCGCCCACTGCACTTATTCTGCTGGCTTGTCGGCTGGCTGTTTCTGCTGCCACTGCGCGGCCGTTAGCAGCTGTTGCTATCGTCGACTTCGGCTCTGCTGCACTTTTAACTGGGGCGAGGGCAGAGTGCAATGAACTGCATGCAGTACGGCACAGTGCAAGTCATGGCTTAGCAGAAAAAAGCCATCCACTCACATTTGCAACAACAACAGCAAGAACATCAACAAACACAACAACAAAACCTGCAAAAAAATACTGCGCTCTGCTTCTTCGTTCGTACTTCGATCCAATCTTTCTCGCTGTAGTTGTTGTTGGTGTTGTTGGTATTGTTCTCCTGAAGCACTCGCTCATTCACTCAGCCAGTGTTCGCGCCATCCGAGTGGGACTCTCTGCCCTGGCCGCAGCCCTATAGTACTATTAAATAGTGTGTGCAAACTAGTAACAACAACAACAACAACAGGGTTGCATCAAACGTTAATTTCTCTACGTAGCGTTTCATGGACCCAGTTAAGAGTTATTCACCTCGAATGAGTTGTTGGAAAGGCGATTTGCTTGGGAAGAGGGGGTGAGGGGGGTTAGTGAGGGAGTGTGTGAAGAAGGGCGACAAAGTGTGGCTCTCTGCAGGAAAAGGAAAAGGGTTGCGTTAGAGGTGTTGCGATGTATGGGATCAGAGTGTCCCGCTTGCTCTCGGGAGGATGGAGGGAGGGAGGGTGCAATACTACCCTTGCTTGTTGGCCTCGACTGTTCGCTTTTGATTTCATTCTGGTTATTGCTACCAGCTTGAGCGCCAAACTCTTGTCCGGCGGCGTGGACAGTGCCGGAATGCGGCGGCTGGTGTTGGTGAGTGCGGGGTGTTGTTTCTCAAACCAGCAATCATTCGGCTGAGGGTCACCCACTTTGGACGGCGTGAATTCAGGTCCAAGTTGTAACATTTTACGAGTAAAATAAAGAAACTGCTGAATTATGGGAGTCCATTTTTAGGTGAGAACAACAAAAATAATTTGATATTATGTATTTGAGAAAGATTAATGAGATAGACATGGGCGGCTCAAGGTGAACAGGCTGTGGATATATCATATTGTGCCAAAAGGGTTAATTTGTTATTCCAAAGGAGATATTTTTAAACAATTGTTGTTCAGTATTCAAAAGTTTAAAATTATATACTAATAAAAAGCGGTTCATTATATAGAATATTATCAATATACGATACAACAAAAGATCCAATATGCAGTGAAAAACCGTTATTTATTTAGAGTAATTTTCGAAGATTTCGTAACCTTCATTTATATCCTTCATTTATATCGGACAAGTATACTCACAAAAATTGGAGCTGGCAAATTGAGTTCACGGCAGTTTTTTCTCAATATCTTCTTCTTAAAATGATAATACTCTAATGATATCTTTCGGGACGTCTATTTTGTCAAGGTATTAATCTTCAGTAATGCCTTACTCAGGACGGTGGGTGAGTTTTTGAGAGTTTAAAACTGTTTTTTCTCGTAGCAGAATATTCGGACCGTGTTAAAATAAAATATAAGCCGCACAAAACGGAAGTTCTTGGACCATTTTTTAACATTGTCAAATCCAAATCGGGCAAATCGTATGTAAATCGAAGGTAATCGTGTAAATCGAGAGTTACCTGTGCCACTGGCCGAGAGACACACATTCTGTTGCGTTTCCTTAAAATGAAGCCATATCAATCACGGTTAGTTTTACGATCCGCGACGTTTCGGTTGCGGACTTAAGATTCGGCAGCTCAATAATTTCAATAAAAACTTGGAATACTTTTCAAAAGCAAATCCTCTGAAATTCCGGCAAAACATTTTCAAGTTGTCCGCTGGTCAGTTACAGCAACAGCTATTGTGCGTTTTAACCAACAACCATCAGTCATCAACCATCAACCATGTCGAATTTTAGTAGTTTGTCACTAGTAGTCACCAGAAATGCTAGAAGTCGTTGCTCGTGTCTGCGAAAGCAACTAGAAATCGTGGTGCTGCACGCCATTTCCTGCTAATTGCAATTTTGCATGCCAATTGCTGCCACTGCAAACACTGCAGCCGCGCTGTTGGTCGCGCTAACGCTATTGTTGACTTTATTTGTCCCGGTCAAATTCCCATGACGTAAGCCAACGGCGGCAGCAGAAGCAGCAGCAGCAGCGGCACCAGCCAAACCAGCACGATGCACGATGCTGTTACACGCATCGGCAACTAGCAACAACGCGCAAATATGCGACGACGAATTGCGCCCGACTGCTGGCTCCTCACTCCGCGGGCCCTGCTGCCGTCTCTGACGCTGCTTTCTAATGCAACATTCTAGAATGCGGCATTCTGTAGATTGCGCGCGCTCATTGCTGCTGCTGTTGTTGTGGCTGGACGTCAACGACCTCTGTGGACGACGGCATGCACCACTTCAAGCAGCAACATCAACGAAAGTACCGCACAGTGCAATGACTTTCGTATGCGGCTCACACGAACGACGAGCGACACGAGCAAGACAACAGCCAGAGAGTGATAGAGAGAGAGAAAGAGAGGGAGAGAAGGAGTGCAAAAATTAAAGTTGCAATGGCAAAATAAACAAAGAGCAAAAAGGAAAAGAACCAAAAGCAGCAGAAGCAACTGCAGCAGGAACGGAGGCAGCGCAAATAGCAACAAAAGCAGCAGCAGCAGCCAGATTCGACTAGAGTTCGTTAACTTTTGCAAAAGAATTTCAGGTTCTCTGCCTGTGCAGGTCCCTCTGCCTCTACTCTCTGCGTTTCAATGCGATCGACGCTCTGAGATTCTCCCGTTTCGACAATTTATTCTTGCCTTCTCTCGCACTGTGTCTCTCTTGCACGCCCTCTCTAAATACTCATCCCGCTGGGCACAACTCAACCGAACTGTTCTCTGCAAAATATTCGCGCTCTTTTCCGTGCTTGTCGTGCATGTGCTTCACGTACGACTACGTACGTCTTTCAAAAAAAAGACGTTGATGACGATGATAGTGATGATGACGATGATGGTGATGATGGGATTGTTGATTCATGATTGTTGAGCTTTGACTATTGCAACCGATTTGGGAGTTCGCTCAGTGGTTCCTCGCGTTGTTGTCCTTTCACAATTATCTCATCGGGCTGAATGAAGTCTTTTGCAAATTGTTAGAATTTCAGTTGCCGAAAGAATTTTTTCCAGTGAAAACCTGTCCATATAAAGCTTTTCAAGGACTGGAGAGTTTCTAGACCACGCTCATGGCTATACCAAACGATGGCTTCTCTAAAACTAAGTTTCTTTGTGTTGTTGAGATTGTGTTGTTTTTGAAAAATAGTTCTAAAAAGTCCCCTGCTGTCTGCCATTAATTTCAAGACCCCCAAAATCCAATTTTATGCCAAACACTTTCTGCATAAGTCGTGAAATAATTCAAAAAGTTGATCCTGCACGAAACAGGCTAATTTCTATCGACCGTTTTTATTCAGCCTGCTGCTCTGCTCTGCTCGAATCGGCATGAATCCGTGGAAATCTTATGCGTCACTCGAAAAACAAATGCGTAAAATTACAAAAAAGGAGTCCGTCGCTTTTGACGCCTCTCGCAACTGCCGCCTGATGCGCGACAACGCAAATACTCATTCGCAATTCGGAGCAGCTCGCTTGGCAAATCACATGACTTCATGCAGTTACTCGTTAGTGCAGCCCCTCCGCTGCTCAGCCCCCGCCAGCAGGGTACAATACCTCTAAACAGATAAGCGACGCAGCGCAACGCAGCGCAACGCAATGCAACGCAACGCTGGAGTCTATTGAACTGTCAACCGCAGAAGTAGAGCAATGCACTCACACTACTTGGTGCAGCCGCTGCCCGAGGGGCGTTTGGGGGCGGGGAGCATTTCGTTTTGTTGGGTATGCGGTGCCTTACGAAGTCTGCGTGCCCGCTGATCTCACTCACGAGATAATTGAAAATAATAAGAACTAGAACCATTTAAATTAGAAGAAATAAAGATTATGTGCTGAAAGCTATTAAGAATCCAAACGACACTTGGCCGTAATGCAAACTATGCAGTATCGAAAAGAGGAATAATGAAAATATTACTCACAAAAATTGCAGTAGCAGCGACTACATACTTGCACAAAATCACACACACGCACACCAGTATCGCTAAAATGCGTTCAGTGATGGGTTAAAAATGAAATGAGCAGCGCTAATTTTGTGATATAATTGATCATTAGAGGACACAAATAGCAACCGCGCCATCATGGATTGTGAGAAATATTTCCTGCTTGACATAAAAGCGGATAAAGAGGATTTGATGTTGCCGATCGCATTTATTTTGGTAAATGTTATGATAAATTATGCATTCTCGCCAAAAGAGAGGGAGTATCATTGCCTTCTGCTGCCCACTGCCCACTGCCGTTTTGATAAAAAATCCATTTTGCTGCCCAAACAAATCGCTACAATTAATTGAGAAAATTAGTGCAGTACAGAAATTGCAACGCTTCGGTCTCTGATTTCTGCACTCGTTTAAGCTCTTGAAAAAATGCATGCACAAACGTACTCATTTAAGTTACACACGGTGCATACACACACACACACACACACACACACACACACACACACACACACACAGCCCAACATTTGCAAAAGACACACATGCACATGCACAAACGCATACGGCATAATTAGGCCGTTGAACTTTCAGCACTTTACTTGAGCGCACTTTTGTTGCTGATGTTGTTGTTGTTGTTGTTGTTGTTGGTGGTGCTGGTAATTGCTCCTCCACCTCCTCCTCCTCCTCCCCCTCCCCCTCCTCCTCCTTCTCTTCTTCCTGTTCTTATTAGTTTCGCCAACCACCAGCCAGCCCGTCAGCCCACTGCCGCACCGTCGCAACGCGTCGTTGCCAGTGCTACCGTTGTTTCTTGTTGTTGTTGTTGTTTCTTGTTGTTGTTGTTGTTGTTGTTTCTTGTTGTTGTTGTTGTTGTTGTCGTCGTTGCCTTTGGGACATTTAACCCATTAATTAGCATGCGAAGAGTGGCAACCGGCTGAGCCGATCTGGTGCTATATTTAGCGTTCGTTCTGATACTTTACAAACTGAAATATTCTGCTTCTCTGTTCTTCAAGCGCTTTCTTCCTCTTATTTTCCTTTTATCAAATTCATTGCGCTCCTCCGTCAACGCATTCGTTGCGGCGTGCATTTGCGGCGGACGCATCGCAATGTGCGGATTTGCGACGGAAATGATTTAGTAGCAGCGACAGCAACAGCAACAGCGACGATATCTCAAGAATTAAATAAGTTGCCGCTGTTGTTGTAGTTGTCGCATTTGTTATGATTATTGTTATTATTATAACTGGCCTAGTGTTGTTGTTGTTGTTGTTGTTGGTTGGGTTGCGTAATTGTTATGCATGCGACGACCGAAGTCGCCTTGCGTCGCTCTTGTTGCAATCGCCGCCTAGCCTGCGGCACGCAATGCACTGACTGACAACGACGGCGACGACAACAACAACAACGACGAAGAGACGGCGCATGGTTGGAGTGGCAGACGCATAGCGATCGGTTGGGCGGTCGGCCGCTGCTACCTTTTTGAGAACTAACGCCTTTGCGTCGCGACGCGTCAGCGAAGTGCGCGACGAAGGTATTTTTGCTGAACAAGTCGTAACCGCTCGTAATTTTTAAGGCGGCATGTTATGCATTTTTGTGCAGCAACAACAACAACAACAACAAATCCGTCTAACGTGCCTCCTGTCCTCCTCTTCTTCTTCTTCCACTTAATACAATTTGTTGGAACGAATACGGACAAATGTTTAGTGGCCGAAATAACGGTTAATTTTGGACTGCACTGCAAAATTTTTGTTGTTGTTGTAGCTGTTGGTGTTGGTGTTGGTGTTGGATCGGTTGGTTGGTCCGGTGTTTTTTTTTTTTTTTTTTTTTTATAAAGCAAGGGAAAAGCATCAAAAGCCTTATGTGTGGGACTTTAACCCACTAAAAACCCCTACTACCCACACCCTACACCCTCGTGGAACCGCCGCTTAAGCATTACTTCACGAAGAGGGTTATATGTCACTGCATACTCTTAGTCGGACGGGACGTTGTCAGTTCTCTGTTCGGTTACCCCGGAAAAGTTTGAAATCTGATGATTTCAGGAGGTCCCTCCCCACTCCTAGTGTAAGTAGTGCTGTACGTCTCGGACATTGTCGCTGTGAACTCGTTCTTCTTGACTTATGCTTCGTCTCTCGTAAGCTCTTCTGCGCTGCTCGAACCTTCTCTGCTCCGTCATGACTGAGGCCGCCATGCGACATACAGCATCCCAATATTTTGCATCTTTAAGCATGATGGCTATCAGATTTTCCGGCGTTAGATGACTGCCAACCGTACTTTCTAGTTCGCTTCGGTATTCTTGATAGTACGGACAAAGGAAGAATACATGCTCCGCATCTTCCACTGTCCCTGCTCCGCAATGGTCACAATAAGGGTTCTGCTCATGTCCAAATCTATGCAGATAAAATTTGAAGCATCCATGCCCACTCAATAGCTGCGTCATATGGAAATCAATTTCGCCAAATTTCCTGTCTAGCCAGACTTTTAGGTTGGGAATAAGTCTATTCGTCCACCTTCCATCTGCTGCATGTTGCCATCTTAATTGCCATTCGTCTGTTAATCCCTGCCGAATTCTAATGCGTTCTCTTCTGTTGTGAGACACATTAGCTTCTCGGGAGTCTGCGGTGCTGGCTATGCGTCTTCTTAGTACCGACTCTTTTGCTAACAGGTCCAACGGATATAATCCACCGAGGACAAGCGCAGCGCTCTCTGAAATAGTGCGAAATGCACAACATACTCGGATAGCCACCCGCCGATATGTAGCTCTTACGCCTCGCGCATAGCTTTCTTTACTAAGCGCATCTATCCATATTGGAGCAGCATACAATAAAATAGACTTGATGACACCTGCTAGCAGTTGCCTTCGTCGCTGTCTAGGACCATGCACATTGAGCATCAATCTTGAAAGAGACGCTGTGGCCGTCGCTGCTTTACGTTGCGCGTATTCTAGGTGCCATTTAAACGTCATCCGATGATCAAGAATGACACCTAGGTATTTAACATAGGGCTTAGACGTGATGATACAATTGCCCACACTTATATTTATCGTCTCGACCGCCTTTCTACTGCTGAACAAAACTGCCTCCGTTTTATGATCCGCCAGGCTAAGTGCCACCGAGGTAAGCCATTGCTTAATAGATGCTATTGCTTTTTCAGCTGCCTCTTTCACTTCACTTAGATATTTGGCTACGACTATAATCGCCATATCGTCAGCGAAACCAATGATTTTAACACCGACGGGCATTTGAATAGAAAAAACCGCATTATACATAATATTCCAAAGAAAAGGTCCTAGAATCGATCCTTGAGGGACCCCACCAATTACATCATATTCTTTGGTACCCTTATCAGTGTCATAGATCAGGACTCGATTCTGCAAGTATGACGATATAACATTATATAAATAGGCTGGAGTTCCATAACTTCTTAATGCCAAGAGTATACTCTTCCAACTCGCAGTGTTAAACGCATTTTTTATGTCAAGCGTAATGACTAGGCAATATTTTTTTGTCCCCTCGCGCCAGCGCGAGCCCGCAATCGCCTCGCTAGCAATATTTTTAACCCTGCATAGCGCGTCAACTGTTGATCTACCCTTTCTAAATCCGAACTGCCAGCTTGAAAGTTTTTCGCCTATTGCCTTCTCCAACCTAATTTTGAGTATTTCTTCAAGCAGCTTTCCTGCCGCATCCAACATGCAGAGTGGGCGATATGCAGACGGACTAGTCGGATTTTCAGTTTTAGGGAGCAGTACTAGGCGCTGCCGCTTCCACACCTTTGGAAACATTCCTTCTTTAATGCAGGAGTTATAAACTGACTGCAGTAGCGATGCATGTTCTAAAACAACTGTTCTCAGAGCAATATTGGGAATGCCATCAGGGCCTGGTGCTTTGCCCAGTTTTAGTTTTTTTGCGGCTTGTAAGAGTTCGTCTTCGGTTACCAATGGGATTGATGCGCCATCGACGTTATCCTGTATAATCCGTGTGAAACGCGGTTGCTCTGGAAATAGGCATTTAGTTATTTCAGCCATCAGCGTTGGACATGTAGGTTGTGTTGCGCTTTTCAATTTCTTAAGAACAAGCTTGTATGCAAAACCCCAAGGGTTGTTCTCTACATCATTGCACAATTCAAGAAAACATTTGTTCTTGCTGTCACGTATGGCTACTTTAAGCATCTTCCGTTTAGCAATGTAGATCAAGCGGTTACTATCGCAATTGTTAGTATTTCGCGTTCTCTGCCATATTCTTCTAGCATGTACACAATCTTTGCGCAACTTTGCAATATCCTTATTCCACCAATAGGCCGGCTTCCGGCACCTATTCATATTCTTTCGGGCCATCGATGCATCGCAGGCGACAACAATTCTGTGCATTAATTCTGTAACTGCTTTCTCCGCTGTGCCCTCTATTCTATGTGGGTTAAACATTTCCAGGAATAGTTCGCGATCAAACGTTTTCGACTTCCACCGAACAGCACAAGTGTTCCCTACTTCGCGATTCATATTTCTTACAGTCGAAAGGTCAATTTCAATAGCACGGTGATCACTGTGAGTGTAGCAATCACTCAAACGCCAGCTGGCGTGCGGATACAACCCAGAGCTTACAAATGTCAGGTCAATGATCGACCCATATCCATTTCTACTAAAGGTGTGTTCAACGCCTGTATTAAGTAGGTTAACTTGAAGTGAGGAAAAGGCATCTAGTAGTGATCTGCCTCGCGGATTCATTCTGGGACAGCCCCACTCGTAAGCCCAGGCATTAAAATCACCTGCGATTAATACCGGACTCTTTTGCCGTGCATCCCCGACCAGTGTGTCCATCACACTGTTAAAGCTGTTGATGTCGAGGCTAGGAGGAATATAGCAGCTATATATGATTATGCCATTGACTTCCACGCAGACAAATCCTACTTCCCTTCTTAGTATCTTCATGTGCGACGAGCGACAGTTCCAGACAGCTGCCTTTCCTGTGGTGTCCTTTGCCCATGCGGTATCATGCTTAACGAAATGTGGCTCACTAAGTATAGCGACATCAACTGATAGCTCAAATATGGTTTGCAGTAGCAAATCTTGCGCTGCCTTGCAGTGATTTAAATTAAGCTGAAGGATTTTCATTTCCTACTCGGCTTAGTACCTCTGAGGCTAGCAATCGCTTCCTGGTATGAGATGCACTTGTAACTTCCGGACACGTGACTCGCGTTCTTGCCTTTTCTTTCACAAAGAATACACTTTGGATCGCTGGTGCACAGTTTCGCAGTGTGGTTGTGTCCACCGCACTTAAAGCAAAGTTTTGCATTCTCATCCGTACTAGTACACTTGCTCGCTACGTGTCCAAAGTCCTGGCACTTGAAGCATCGAATTATCTTTATTACCTCTCGAATGCGGCAGTTCACCCAGCCAATGCGTACCTTTCCAGCCTTCAATAACCTGCTTGCTGTCGATGCATTAATCTTCAGTTTCGCAGTCTGTGTCGCACCATATGCCGTTCTCATCGATAGAATAGCTGACGAGCCGATGCATATATCCTGAAGGTAGGTATTGAGGGCTTCAACGACTTCTTCCTTGGTAGTAACTTCATCGATATCTTTGATTTCGATTTCAAACTCTTGCATGAGCGTACGTACTTCGGCTTCAACCCCTAGAGTATCTTTAACCGCAATTTGAAGCTTTTCGGTTTGACTATCCTTCTGTCTAATTAGTTCCAGTAAAATATCACCTTTAGCGGTTTTTCTTATCCCTTTAACCAATTGTCCCATTTCCTTTAACTTGGGATCAGCCTTAATTTTCCGTAAAATTTCCACATTGCTCTTACCTTCAGCTGCCTTAATAATTAGTGCTTCAGGTTTTGATGGCCAATTTTTTTGCTTATATGAACGTTTGACATTAGTCCAATGATTTTGTTCCTCGTTTGGGTTATATGTTTCCATAGCTTCGGCAGCCACTTGCGCATACGAGGAAGGAGATTGCTCGCCTGTAATCGTCAATTCTGATGCCTTTGCGACATGTTCAACCGCTTGGTTTCCACGCGCTGCCGGATTGGTTTTTGGCAGCAGTGCATTTTTCTTTTTTTTGGATGTGGGGAGATTCTCTCCCCTACCCTCGCGATCTCTTTTCGACTTTAGAGCAACGGATTTAATAACAGGTGAAGTTTGAGTAGGCGTACTCACCTGTTCAGATTTATTATTGTTGCGGTTTCCACTTATAATCCGCTTGTGTATTGCTGCTATATTTTCCACTAGATTCCTCATGGGTTGGTGGATAGACCGCCTACCGCCTCCCATCATTTTTATCAGCTCTCTGATTTTCAGCCCCAGCTCAAAAAGAGCGTCTCCAGTTATGTCGGCTGTAGCAGAAGTAATCGCTATCACATTGCTGATTGAATCTGCAGCGCTTTCGATATATGGACTAGCTGGAAGTTCTGCTATAGGCTGCAGCTCCTGTTGCAGCGGCATGGGAGAAGCCGTTTCATGATCCTCACTCATGGGACTTCCGATTACTTCAACGGTATGCACTTCATCCGCACTGGTTTCCCTGTTAACAGGCGGCGACCGCACCATCATGGTGCTCTTTTTAAATGGGTCAGTAGACACCCTGTTGACCGGCTTATTATATATTAGCACCTAAAACTATGCCGCACTAATTCGCTACTGTACTAAATCGCTACTGGAGCGACAGCAGCTACACAGACCGTTTTGAGTCGGTATCGCGGTGCAACACGAAGGAATTAAAATAGAAAAGATCGGCTTATGTCACTAGACACGATCAGCAGCAAGTGGTACTAACAAAGTAAAGAAAAACAAAACAGAGATAGCTCTTTTTGTTTCGATGTTGCGCGGGATTGAACTGCTGACAAGTAGAAAGAACTTGTTGCGACAACTTGTTCACCAGAACTATGAAAATTTAGAGGAAATAGAAAACGATTTATCTAATAAGTGTCCAAGGCAGCACTCGCGAGATTTAGTTCCACGAATTGCCACACTATCGCACAGTATATCGGAACACAGTTTCCCTTCTTCAACCCTTTCTTTACTGAAAATTAAGCGATTTGTTCGGAACACAGAGAAAACACGACCGGTTTGTAAAACTCCAAAACAAAACTCTCCAAAACAAAACTGGTTGGTCCGGTGTGTATGATCCTGTTTGTGTGTGTGTGTGTGTGTGTGTGTGTGTGTGTGTGTGTGTGTGTTTAACTCTGCTTGCAGCCACGATCCGAATTTGTTTTTCAAAAATTACAACAACAAATGGTTATAACTTTGCTGCAGCCGCAAAAAGTAAAAACAAAAAAAAAAAAACATTAAAATCGCCGTAAAAAGAACTAAAAAAATGTTCTACGAATGGCTGAAAAGGTTCGACGGGCGTCTGCGTCTGCGTGTGTGTGTGTGTGTGTGTGTGTTTGTGTATGCATCACGTATGCTTGCCAATGCATTGGTGTTGCCAACCTTCCCGAACACAATGCTACGATACTTTGTCTAAGGTTAGTTTCTTTCGTGGCCGTTGTTGTTGTTGTTGTTGTTGTTACTGTTGTTACTCTTTGGTTCGGTCGCAAATTGTTAACTGCTATTTTTGTTGTTGTTGTTGTTGTTGTTGTTGTTTTGGTTATTTCATTTGTTAGTTAGATTAAGTTGAGGTGAGCGGCGTTTAATGAACTCGTGTGTGCAGCACACACACACACACACACACAAACACATGAAAATGCACTAAACCATGCCACCGCGCACAAACACACACACACACACACACACACACACACACTAAGTCAGACGGCGCGAAATTAGTCGTACACACATTTCCAGTAGACAGCTCTAGTGCGTATGTATGTATGTATATACATACGAGTATGGACAAGTATGTGAGTTTTTGTGTGCCTGTGTGTGTGTGTAGCTGTGCCTTAAAATTATTTTACCTACCATTTTTTTCTCACTAAAGCCGTCACTAAACATAATGCGCGCTGTGAATAAATTCCATAAAACTGAGAATGGATTCTGACGGAGTTAAGAAGAAGAGGAAAAAAGAAGAGGAATGACCCAATGGTCAATTGTCCCAAGTTTATTTTGAAAAACCATTAATGCGGTAGGTCATGATAATATTTTGAGTAATCGCGATGCTCTTTGGGTGACCATTTATAAAAAGAACTACTCTCGAATGTACCTGATGATCATGACAAATGGATTCAGAGCCGAAGATCAGCAGAAGACCAAAGCTCTCTTTATTACTGCAGGTGACTGAGAGTCACTTGAGAGGGACGCCGTTTTTGTTTTTTGATTCTCTGGAAATTAAAGCGAAGGTCACCGTTTGCGACTGCATACGAAACTTTCAAATCAAAAGCATTCGAAGAACTCGAAAGAGGCGACTCCGCTCGAAGGCACTTTATGTCGACTCAAGTGCTGCTGCTGCTGCGCCTGTCAAGCGCACACACCTCCGGCTCGCAAGTGCAGCAATTAGCTCATTGTCAGCCTGCGCTCGACAACAGCTGTCGACAACCAGCAGAAGCACCGCCGTGCAAACGCCACTCTTTAGCATTTGTTGGCGCTGCGGCTGCACACCGTGCGGCCAACAACCTTCAAGCCTACATTCTGCAAAATGTCAAGCATGGATTTCGTGAGAAAAATATCGCAAAAGTCATAAATAACATCAACAGCAAGAAACGATTCGACTCGACCGAACACGCCGAAATGCAGAGGGCCAGTGCTGCCAAATGCAGCCGAAAAGCAAGACGCTTCGCTTCGCCAACTAATTCAATGCAAAGCAATCGAAGCACTCGATTCGAGCCAAGTCGAAATTACCGCGGAGCCACCGAGCAGCGACTTCGAGCGAAACCTACCGAACCGACGACGTTATTGGCCACCGAGTAGCCTTCAGACATTCCCATTAACTGGAACAATCCACGCGCAGGCATTAACCTCAGCAACGGGCAGGTGGCGCGGCGGTGGCGCGGCGGTGGGGCGGCAGTGCGCAGCGCTGGCGTTAGAACCAACGGAACGGCAGCGATGGCGGCTGCAAAACGTGACTTCATATTTTCACATTTTGAGTATAATGGGCGAACCCACATTGCAACAACAACAGCACCAATGATAACAGCATCTACGACAACAACAACAACAGCAGCAGCAACCATGAAATGGCAACAACTAAGACTCGCTTGCAATCGAACTCTTGCCAAATACGAATTCTAATGCGTCTCAAACGGCAGCAGCACCAGCAGCGCCAGCAACAGCTGCAGCAACAACAACTGTCAAGCGTGAAGCGTGAAGCGTCAACGGCTTCAAGTGATACAAATTGTTTTATTCCTTCAACGCCAGCAGAGAGACTAACGCCAAGCCGAAGTGTCACGTCATTTTTGAACAATTCAAATGCAAATCAGCAGCAGCAGCAGAGCGGCGCCAACAAAATGAAATCATGAATATGAGTGGAAAACAACAACAACAACAACAACAACAACAGCAGCAGCAGCAGCCGTTTCTGAGAAATCATTCACCTCAAAAAAGTTCAAAAACTCATGATAATCAAACGAAATCGATTCAAAGTGCATTCGCTGATTGACAGCAGTGAGCGTTTATTGAGATCAGCAGCAGCGGCGGCGGCGGCGACGGTGGTGGCGGCAGTTGCACAACTTGCGAAATTGCTGTTGGTTTTGTTTTGCTTCCTTTTTATTCTGTTGAATTTTTGGGTCAAAAAGCAATTGACACTCGCACACTCAGCGTTGCGTTGCGTTGGGCGACAGATCAGCGACAGATCAGCGACAGATCAGCGACCGATCAGCGACCGATCAGCGACTGCAGCCGCGCAATCCGGAGATGCCCCGATTCGTAGGAACGGCCAAGCGCGGCTGACAAACCAATTATGTACAATTACTCGAAAAATGTTCCGAATTTAGACGAAATGAACGGCGTTTTACGAAATCCACGTCGGAGATGCGAGCATTTGCTGCTGCTGCTGGTTGTCTTCTTCTTCGTCTTTCTTCTTCGCGAAACAGGAGCACTGCAAGCTTGTTGCTGCCGAAACACTTCGCTTGCATCGTGCTTGAAGCGTGGCGAATGGCTTTTGGCGCAGTGTGGACGCGCTTCTATGGCGCGTCGTTGTCGCTGTCATTCGGCTATTAATAAACAAGCATTATTTTTAATGGCGTGTAATTAAAAAGTTGGTGGGCGACCAGAGCGGCGGCAGGACTCGAAGCACCAGCGCCCGAATTAGCCAAGAATCGCTGAGCAAACGGTCCCAATGTCTCTTCAAGCATGAACTGAAGCGATGCAGCCGATGCAGCGGTGGCGAAAGAGGCGCCTGCACGTTGCTGGCCATACGTGTAAGCAGCAGCAGCGGCAGCGGCAGCGGCAGCATGCATGATTTTGGCAAATGATCAAAATTCTGAATGGAAAATTCAGAAAAACCTGTCAAAGAAGTGCAAAAGGAAAGAAGAAGCAATAGGAAAATGTTGTACGTACTAAATTTTGCCGATTATTTTAGAAATATTCCACAGAATGGGATTTTCTTTCGTTCTGCAACAACAACAAAAACAGCAACAACCATTTCTGGGGAATTTTGAAAGCGGCAGCAATGACAGCAGCGACAGCAACAAGGAACTGCAACCCAATTGACAACACTGCGGTCAATAAACTCTGAACACTGTTGATATTATTGTTGTTGCTGTTTATATTTTTCGTCAATATATATTTTTCGCTATTATTGTCGTTAGCGATATCGCCCCTTTTTTTTTTATAAACATCAGCGAAAGCGTGCGGCGCTTCGCAGCCTAAAACCATGCAACGACGCACCGCGCGATTCCTGAGCAACGCATTCCAGTCGAACGCAAAACGAACGCGCACGAATGCATTGCCCGACCACGCAACCGACTGACTCGGATGCTCATATAAACAACTGATTTGTTGTTGTTGGTTTTGTTGGCGGTCGCTGCAGTGGTGGCGACAGCGGCAGCGCAACGGCAGCGACTGCGGTCGCTTCCAATCATATGCAGAACGCAATCGCGCTGCTTGACCGGTAGATGATGTTCCGTAGTGTGTGTGTGTTTGAGTGTTTGTGTTTGAGTGTGTGTGTGTGTGTGTGTGTGCGTGTGTGTGTTTTGTGCCCAAGTTCATTGCACTCGTTGCGATGTGAAACGATGCAATATTTTTGCATTACGCGCCAAACCAAAAGAGCTCGAGAATCGAAGACCGCTTTGGAAGAAGGTTTGTCGAGGCGAGGGCCGTGCACGAATGGCGGCTATAAATGGCAGCGGGTGAGGAGGGCAGAGAAGAGGAGAAATAATTCCAGCTAGTTCGTCGAGCAGCAACACTTTTGGGCTGCATTCATCAAAAATTGAAGCACGTAGAGTGAATTCGTAGAACAACGACCGCGCGACCTACAAGCCAAGCCGCACACGGACACAAGCACACGGCGACGGCGACGACGACGACTCGATCCACACCGACGAAGCCGCGAGTGCACGCGAATCGCATACAAAATGCTCACTCGTGGGCCTGCTCGGTCGGCCGGTCAGGCGGACGGTCGCTTGCTGGCTTGTCGCCCGTTCGAAAATGCTTGACGGCGGCACGAATTTTGCATTGAGGCAGGCTCTGTAAGAACGACGGATAGAACGGCAACGGCCGCGATAACAACAACGAGTTATGGGCAAGAAGAAGAAGAAGAAGAAGCGCCAGTTTATAGAGGAAAAGTGGCCTTTTAAAGAAAACGCAGGCCGCCGAAAAACCCATCGAATCAAATGAAACGCGGGTCGGAGGCGAAAGGAGGAAAGGAACACTGGACGCGAAGAGAGAACTCGTTAGAAATACCAAAAACAAAAATAAAAAGAGTTAACAGTAACATAAGAGGCTAAAAAGTACAACAGAAACTAATCGTCGGGGAATAGACCGAAACGAAGCATAGACCTGAAGAAGTCAACAAATTCGAAGGCAGCAGGCGGCGAAAAGTAACCACACTTTTTGTTTCATAGATATGTTTATACTGTAGAATGTATAGATACCGAAATCCCAGAACAGAATTCTAGTTTAAGGCACAAACTTCACGATTCACAATATGTATAGTGAAAAATTTCGAAACAAATTTTACATATTTTATGTAATGATCTTCATCATTCCCGCATTTTATCATCGGTGGCAAATTGTCATTATCGTAAAAAGAGGAACGATTAATTTTCAACACTCGGTAATTATCGCTGATTCGTTAAACAAATATCGAGGAATCATGGATATTACTCACAAACTATAGATTCGCGATATTAGTCATAAAATATGATCATTTTTTCAGTTTTTATAATTAAAAAATTTATATATTTTAAAAACAAAAATGATAAAAACTGAGTAAAAATTAATTGAACAATCATTGCTTTAGATATTCGTAAGTTTATTCACGCACGATTTTTAACTTCTTCCTAAACTCGTTTTTTACTAATCAATGCACTCAAAACTCAGGATCAACCATGATCACTCAAAATGCACTCGAATCTCATGAACAACCATGATCACTCTAAATGCACTCAAAACTCAGCATCAACCATGATCACTCAAAATTCACTCAAAACTCAGCATCAACCATGATCACTCAAAATGCACTCAAAACTCAGAATCAACCATGATCACTCAAAATGCACTCAAAACTCAGGATCAACCATGATCACTCAAAATGCACTCAAAACTCAGGATCAACCATGATCACTCAAAACGCACTCAAAACTCAGGATCAACCATGATCACTCAAAATGCACTTAAAACTCAGCATCAACCATGATCACTCAAAATGCACTCAAAACTCAGAATCAACCATGATCACTCAAAATGCACTCAAAACTCAGAATCAACCATGATCACTCAAAATGCACTCAAAACTCAGGATCAACCATGATCACTCAAAATGCACTCAAAACTCAGGATCAACAATGATCACTCAAAACTCATGATTCATGATTAATTTTGGACTTGTAGCGAGTAAAGTCTCTGATAGTTTTGTGTTATCGGCTTCAGTTTGAATGGGTCAAACGGTAAAGAAATAGAGCTTCTGCACACAATAAATTTCTGCCAAGAGAAATCGAGAGAGATGGACAGAGGGAGGCAAATGGTCGAAAGACGAGAGAATGTCAAAGTAGATAAAGGTTCTAGAAATCTAAGCATCAGATAATGATGATTTTGGTGATGAATACGATTATGATGATGACTAATACCAGATAATTTAACGTGAAAATCCAACGCAGTTTTCGCTCGAATTGTGCTGACTAAAAAAGCGCCCGCCAAGCAGCTTATCGATAAATCAGAAGCCAAACGAAAACCTATCAAAAGCACTTTTGAATTTCAAACTCAAAAAACATTAAAACGCTAAAACATCGTTTGATATGAAACGGCGCGCCGTGACTCACCGGCCTCTGACCGTTTACTTAAAGCAAGCCTTAATTAACGAGACTGCGATTTTTCGTAACGGCACTCGCTACGTCTCTCGCGTCGTCCGTAGCGCCAGCAATCCAACATCTGTCCATTCCGACCGCTGCCACTCCCACCGACCCACTCACCAGTGTCGATTACCTTCAGCTGCAGCTGTCTGGCCGCTGTCAAAATGTGCACCACTTTTCGGCCCAAAAAGACAAATTTATGGCTCAATGCTCAGAGGAAGGAATCCGGTCGAAGCGCCCTGCGCCACACACTGGGCCCACCGGCACCACCGCTCTTTGCAGCGGGTGACTCATAAGCCCGAGCCGCGGGTGTCGGTCGGTCGCTCGCTCGCTCGCTCGCTCGCTCGCCACGCACAATTTGTCGCTCGCGCTTTGATTTGTGTCTCACTCGATTGCATAAATTTAATTGGACAGCCCGAAAGCAGCCACAGTTTGATGCAAACGTCAACTGGTTGATCGCGCTATGACCAAAATGTTTGTTGTTTTTGGGCGGGCATTAATTGACACTGCTGCTGGTGTTGCCTGCGGTGGTTGTTGTTGATCGTGAGATAGCAACAGACAACTATGGCAAAAACAATAACAACAACAACAACCAACAACAACAACAAATTACTGCTTTTCACAAAAATCTTAATCAGATGCAAAACAAGCAACATTTTCGTAACATGAGGGCGGAGCGGGCGTGGCTATTTGTGCCACATGGCACAACTGACCAACATCAAAACCAGTTGAACGATGCTGAATTGTCCCACCGTACGTGTTGTTATTGTTGTTGCTGCTGCTGTTTGTTAAGCCTCTGCTGTCGTGTTTTTGCTGCTGCAGTCGCTTTAATCCGCTGCCACGGGTTCACTGCACTCGGCGTTGCTGTGACTGAAGCCAACCTCAAACGTCAGCACCTGCCAGTCACTCACTGCTGGCGCTCCCCGAACCCGAAACTGACCCGACGAACCGCCGAAACTTCGTTGGGCTGTTGCAACTCGCTCTTGTCGTCGTTGTTGTTGTTGTTGTGCTCAAGCTCCTGTCTACTCTCTCACTGAGTGCAGCATGTTGTGAGTTGTTCTGCACACAATTTATGGCAACTTCTTTGTTGTTTCATCCGCTCCGTTCGGTTCGGTTTCGGTAGCAACGACCGTCGCGTGCCCGCAGAGAACTTGAGAGGCGAGCAATGAAAGCTGGTTGGTTGCTGCAACATACGCGCCGAAGACCTTGCAGCAAGTTGTAAGTGTATGCATGCATGTGAGTGTATGATTGTGCGCGTGTGTGTGTGTGTGCCAGCGATTTTAGAAGATGACAAATTTTTTTTTGTCTAAAATCATTTGCTTCAAAATCAATTAATTAAGCTAAAATCAATTCTTGTACGACAAGGGTGAGGGGGGCGGGTGGCTCCCCACCCTTGTCGCTCCACAAAGAAGATTTTTAGATCTCCGAAAAAAAGCTTCAATCAAAACAACCAAAAAAAAAAAGAGCCGCGTGGAAGTAATTTTTTGATAAGAAATCGTAGCGAAGAAGCTTACGTACGTTATTCCGGTGTTACGTGGCTCCGATCGCAGAAAGGATGACCTTAATTGATGTGGCTGTGTTGCGTATTGTGCTTTTATTTTTGTGAGGGTGTTTTTGCTTCTTTTTCGCCTTTTTTTCCAGCAACTGATAAAAGTAACAGCTATTTTTTTAACTCCGCGCTGATAAGCGCTGACCCAATTTCGCGAGTGCTCACACTCGCTTTAATTAATCGTACCGAACTCAGTCGGTTCATGTGCCGAATTGTCAAAATTAATATAATAATAATATGATAAACAATAGCAATAACAACAACAACAACAACCGTAGCCGTGCGCGCACGAACAACAAAATTATCAAGAATTGTGTTGTGTATTTTCAAAGAAAAAAACACAAAACCGGCAGCGAAAAATTCTGGAATTATGAAGCTGAAGAAGGTGGCAATAACGGAAAAAGGAAGGGCGGCGGGTGGGTCGTGGTGGAGGGAGACAACAGAGAACAGCTGGCGGTTCAACAGGCGAAAACATTTAAAAAAACGTCGTCAATTGACAAAATAAACACAACCTAGAAAACATGTTGAGTACAAAAACCTGCGAAATTTGTTTTAAAGAAACAAATTTATGAATAATTAAATGAAAAGCGCGAGCACAGAAGAGATCATTGTAATACAATAATTATTCATATCCGTATATTAATATGTACACGCACACGCACACGCACACACACACACACACGCATCCTCATGTGTATACGACTACGTACAAAAGACGATAAATACGTATAAACGCGTCAATTAGACGAAGCGCGACAGGTCAACGAACTCCGAGTGTAACAATTCGCGCAGCTTTGAGGCAACAGCCAGTGGCTTCAGCAGGATGTGAGAGAAGGGAGAGGGGGAGGGGGGTGAAAGCGGGAGGGAGAAAAGCGAGGATTTTAGTTCAAAATTGAAAAAATTTAAAACAAAACAAAAAATCGCTTTAGAAAATTCGGCACAAAAATAAGTTTTAACATGAAAACTTAAAAATATGATTTCATCCAAAACTTCGGTTTCTTTTGGACCAATTTTGAACCAATAACAGCCACGAGCTCGTAAAGCCCACGGCTGTCCTATGGGTTGAGTTTTTATATGAAATGTTGCGCTTTTCGATGAAAACAGCATATAGACAGGTTTCAATCAGGAGGGTCTACTTCTCGGACGCGAGGCTCTATTTATCGAACGCGAAATATAGAATTTAAGTTCTTCTCTAAAAAGCAGGAATTCCGCAAAAATACATATTTCGAAAAATGTATAATAATGTCTTTCCGTTCTATTTTCTCGCCATAATAACATCAAGTTATCACAATATTGCCATCATCTTTTTTGAAGATAAGATAACCAGAACTTACGGCCATATAATACCTACTATCTGTGTCATTTGGCAGAAAGAACTTTGAAAGCATAATAAAAATATATCATAAATTCTCCATTCATGAGTGTGGACATTTTTAATTTTTGTGTGCTTAAAATTTTCAACAAAAAGCCGAGGCTTTCGGAGTGTTTTTTTTTTTTTTTTGTGGGCTTTTAAGAGTTTTTATTTTTAAGAGTTAAATGATTTAACTTTCAAAGGAACTGTTAGAAAACGTCTTACGTAACAAACATCTTCCTTTTTCCGCACACACGATATTTAGTCCTTTTGAAGCCGTCTCCAGGAAAACCGATGAGAGGAAATTAAGTTGGTTGCAATAAATTACAAAATCAGGTGGTAAAATTCAAAAAATTATATGGTCCACTTAACAGGCAACCGACCCCCTTCACACTCAGGCTTTTCAAAAGGGGCCAGCAATGACAGTAAGAGAAAGGATATAAGAATCAAATAGAAAGACGGAAGAAAAAAGTAAGCAGAAAAAATATATGTTGTAGTTTTTAGAAAGAAGAGATAATCATAAAAAAAGACGACTCAGGCGCAACCAAAAAATAAGAAAGCATTGAAAATGTGTCCGTCCATTTAAGGCCGGTTTCAATGGCCCTCATTTTGTATGTTGGCAACACTGCCTAGCTTGCGGGGGAAGGGGGAGGACAAAGCATAATGACGTTCTTGTTTTGCATAAGTTAGCGATTGCAGTTGGTTCGGTCAACCCAGCAAAAGAGAAAAGCCAGAGAGCAAGAGAGAGAGAGAGGGAGAAGCAGATAACAATTCTAAAGAGAAAGAGTGAAAAAGATAGAGTTGGTGCTTGCTAGTGGGACGGGAGGTTCTTGCGAATGCCAAAGACGACGTCGGTTCATTGCCCTTCGTTGGCCCTGTTTTTGCGAGCGCCGAACTGCAGCAGAAGAGAACGAAGAAGAGGAAGGAGAAGTGCAACAGAGAGGATTTAAGGCCTGCAGAAATTGTAGAAGAAGAAGAAGAAGAAGCAGTAGAGAGTAATGTGTAACGCGAGAGTTGTACGTACGTGCAATGCCTAAAGAGAGAGCCGGACAAAAGGAAAAGAAGAAGAGAGAGAAAGGCCGCGCGCAGTGGGCAGGCTTAGAAAATGTTGTTGTTGTTGTTGTTGTTGACGAAAGCAGAGCTGCATTTAAATACAAACGATTTTTTTTTTTTGTGCAAAGAAGTCTTTGAAATGTTCGTTAAACGAGTGCGCTCGCAGTACGTCATCCGCTCCGTCCGCCGCTGTCTCCTTGCGATCCGCTCTGTTTCGTGATGGTCAATTACCGAACTTTATGAGTTCGACGATTGCCAAATACAGCAACAACAATGAAATGCAAAAGAAAAGCAAAAATTAAAAATAAGCAAATTATTTTTGGAATCGCGGAATGACGTGACGAAAAAAGGGCTAATGGTTTGTTATCAGCAAAAAAAAACCGTTTACTGATGATAACATTTTTTAAGCGCCATTTTTTAAGCACCTTTCTGGTAGTTCAAAAGGTTGCCGCGAACCTGCAAAGGGTTACAAAAAATCAAAAATACTCCACTTTTTTTTAGTTATTATTTTGGCCTCTTCATTTTATTAATTTTAAAGAGCAATGAGCAATGAATGCAATTGCCAATAGCAACAACAAAAATGCATAACTCGTACTAACGTCTCCCACCTCCAGCCACCCCCCCCCCCCCCCACCCTTCCGACTCTTCTATTTCCAAACGAACAGCTACGCGGCGCACATGAAAACCCAAAAGCGTTCTGGAGCACGCCATAGCAACAACAACAACAGCAACACTAACACAAAAAGTCCGCGGAGAAGAAAAATGAGAAAAAGGGAAAAAATCGTTGGGTCGGTGCCGTTCAATAACCCCAACGAAGCACCGAAGTCGTGCACACACACACACACACACACACACACACTCTCGCAATGCCACACATTGACAGAATGCAACCGAGCTCTGGCAACGTATTCGTGGACTGTTTGTTGTTGCAATTTTGCTCGTACTTTCGAGGTTGCGCGCCGATTGCAAAACGTTCGCCAGCGAGCTTTTTGGGCATTACTCTAGTTGTTGTTGTTGTTGTTGTTGTTGTTGTTATTATTGCCACTACGATTTCTTGCTGCTGTTGTTGTTGTTGTTGTTGTTTTGGTCATTGTTTGTTGCTGTTGCAGTTGGAGTAATTGACGACGACGTTGTTGTTGTTGTTGGGTGTTTCTTGTTGCAGTCGATTTGCATAACTCTCATGCTATTTTTGTGCGCATGTGGCTGCTGTTGTTGTTCCAATGGTGGTTGTTGTTGGTGTCATAACTGTTGCTGTTGTCAGCATCGTTATTCGACAATGTTAGGCATCGTATTGTATCGTGTATTATTCGAAAATGCAACCTCATTATTACAAATTTTATTATCATTGCTGCTGTTCGTTGATGCTGTGTGCCTTGTTGCTGCAATCTCAAGTTCTGTCGTTGTGTCGCCGAAATGTTGTCGCCCATCGAGAAATCATTGCCGCAGCAGGAAAATTGAATTGTTCTAAGGCTTAGAAAGCGGTACCCAAGACTGAGTTTCGAAGCTGTTCTAAAGCAGCAGCAGCAACGACCGGTTAGTTGTCGGTTTGCTGTTGTTTTTGCTTTGGTTTTTGTTGATCATGCAATCATAATAACTTGCTCGCCTTCGCTGGATTTTATAATTGTAGCTTTTTATTAAGATTGTTGTCGATTGTTGAACAATCTGTCGAATTCGAAAAAAGAACACCAAAGCAAATGGTTCGTTGTGTAGACCATTCACCATCGCTATCACTATAATAACCATTACCATATAATTATCGCAGTTCAATTCAGTACATGGAATTGCAAGGTTTTTCAGGCGGCAACATGCAAGCAGCAACGAAGTAGCCAGCAACGAAATCTCCAAAGGAAGCAGCAAAAAAGGCGAACAAAAAAGAACCAGAGATCGTAGGCTTAACCCTCTTTAAGAGCTATCAATAATAACTGAATAAATCATAAAAGCTTACTGTCGTACCAAATGGTTCCTCGACGACAACGACCGACAGCAGCAGCAGCAGCAGCATCAGAAGCAGAAAATGCTATAGTAATACTTAACGCCAATCACAATCAAGAGCAGTAATTACAGCACATATGAGCCCACAACAAAAACAACAACAGGCGTAACTTCCAATCTTGCTGCTGCTGCTGTTGTTGCTGCTGTTGCTGCTGTGGCTGCTGCTGCTGCTGCAGTCTCTGAACACCCAGCAAAGCTTGCCGCTGAAAGCGCTGCTGCTGCTTTCTTCTTCCCTCCTCCTTCTTCTTCTTTTTGTTCCTTACCTTTGCCTCCTTCCTGCTGCAAAATCATCCCCCGCTCACGTGCGCACATTCCTCGGGTTCACTGCCCGGCAAGTGGGTCAAAGCAAATGGCAACCCCTGGGCTGAAAAGGAAAATCGGCACGCTGACCGCTGGCGACACCGAACGTACGAACGTACGAACGTACATCGCTTTCCTGCGTTCTTTCTTGCTTCTCTTTCACTTGGTAGCCTCTCTCCGCCTCTGCGCCCCACCGCCCCTACGCCACTGGACTCGTTCTCCCACGAGGGGTTGCTGCCGCCGCTCGCTTGAACCCTGGATGCGTTCCAGTTGAAGGACATCGTCATGCTTTAGATTTTTCACTTTTCTCTGCTCTTCTCTTGCTCCTCCTCCTTCTCCTTCTCCTTCTCCACCTCTTCCTCCTCCTCCACTGCTCGTTTGTTCGTCAAGCCTGCGAGGAGAGTTTGTTGCCCGATTTGTGGGCGCGCGTTGTTGCTGCTGCTGCTGCCGCTGCTGCTACTGCTTCGTCCGTCGTGACTACGAATCTGCGATTTGTTTATTGTCTCTCCCTCGCGCTTCACTTCATTCTCATTTGCGCAATCAGGCAGTCATGCGAAGTGTTGCTGCTGCTGCTGCTGCTCGTCCTCTCACCACCGCCGCATTCAATGAGTTAAGGTTACTCGGGGGCAATGTCCCCAATCGTCACTTGGCCTGCGAGAGTCGAGTCGAGAGAGCTGCAGAGTAAAGTAACCCTTCCTTCGGCGCTGGTGGTGCTTTGTGCCATTGCTTTGGGTATGGCCTTTGTGTTCCTGGTAACGTGACTACAAACCCTTTCAATGAGTTTCCGTTACCACTTGGCTAATTTTGGTCCTCATGGCGGAGCATTTTTGTAGCTTGATTGTTAGCTTTTGGCTTTGATGACAGTTGTTCTTGCTGCGTTATCGACACACTTGAGAAAGTGAAAGAGCCTGAGAAACACACAGAAACAGCGACAGCAAGGAATAAGAAATCCCCCTCCCCCTCCACCTACCAACTTGTTACACACACCGACCAATCTTGTTTTTGAGTTGCCGTAAATTACCTCCAGCCGGATCGCGGCCTCTCTTCTGTCTTCTATGAGCAGCGAACAGCATTTGATTGCTTGCTTCAAGAGTTCTTAATCCTCGGGAATATTCGGTGCCCCATTAAAATTTCACACCGTTCGATCAAAGCCAACCGTCGAACACTCAACTCACCGAACATGCTCCATTTCTCTGCTTGTTTCTGCACGCCCTCCTTTCGCGCCCTACCACTTTCCATGGCCTTTGTTGACTTTGCTTACCGTTTTTCGGGTGCTCGTTGTTGACTCTCCGAGGAGTCAGAGGGTGAGAGCGCTGAGCTCTGTTTTCTTCGCCTCTTACTGGCTCGTTCTTCAATTCTCTATTGTTGCTCTCCCGCGCTCTCGCGCTCCCTCGTTTTCTCATTCGACTCGACTCTCGGACGAAGGTGAATGACCCCAGCAGCCAGCAAAGCATTTCCAGTTACCTGAAAATGACGTCAAGCGCTTCTTGGTAAGTCGTATCGTCAAGGTGTTGGCGGGCAGGCAGGGACGCGGCAGTTATGGATGTGACGCTATTGCCGTGGGTGTAGGAAGTCGGAAGTCGGAAGACGGCGGGGCGTGGAGAAAGGAAGAGGAGGGAGGGGGCAGGGGGGGGGGTTATTACGATGGTGGCACTGAAATACAAACGCATAGAAATGCGAGCCTTGCGAAGCGCAGCCAAGAGCTGCTGACCTCGTGATTCAGCCTTTTTATCGGGGTGGTTCTACACTTCACCCAGCAGTTCATCCCGTTGTTCGCTCGTGATGAGGGCGGGGGTCGGTTGGGTTTATTAAGTTGCAACAACAACACTATTGAAATTTCGAGTTCGCCTGCTGAAATATGTACATACTTTCTTCTTGTGGAGAACGCAAGAAGGTTCATTGAACTCTGACCTGATTTTAGCTGAACTCAACTGAGTCGAAAATCGCTTGTTTTTCACTCTGGCTTCCTTTAAAAACCTAAAAAAACTGGCAAAAAAAGAAATGAAAACAACAGAAATGAGAGCAAGACATTTAGCTCATTTCTAAAGTTCTAAAGTATCGAAAAATGCTTCCAATTTGTATGCCAAATCTTTTGGAACTGCGGAATGCGGTGTGTATAAAACCGAAAATGATATCCTTCATAGAAAAATCTTTGCGATGCACACCCCTTTTTCTAAGGTCGTCACTGTAAAGTTGATATCGCACTTCGGAGTATGCAATGACATAAACATTTCGCAAAATAAAGGTCGCGGCTCTACGGTGGAGTTCAGAACAATCGATTTCTCTGGGTTCCTCGAAGTGGTATTTGCTATAAAACCATTGAATGTTGAATAAACAACCGGGAACAACAATCGAAATCGGCACAAATAAACAGAAATATCGTCTGAATGGATGCCGAGCTATTATCACCCAAAGCTAGCAAAAACAACCAACCGCTCACTCTGGGTGCCGAAGCATGGCGTCGTCAACGTGATAAAATAAGAACGTTTCTTGTTGAAATGGAAGAAGACTCGAGAGAGAAGCTGCGGCGGGGAAGAAGAACACGAGTACCCGCACGAGCACCAGCTCCAGCAACAACCATCGTACAAACTACTACAACACTACCGAAGCCCTCTCACTTTCCGTAGAAACTTGTTTTGTTTGCAGTAAGAATGGAGTCATGCTGCGTGGCTGCTGCGGCACGTGAAGCTGCCGAGTTCGTTCACACCGCGGCCAACGTTTCGCAAAGCGGGCCACCAGCACCAACCAGATTGGTCTGCTTGAGCAGCGAGAGGCCGAGTCCATCGAGAGAGTGGCAACGCACCGGCACCGGCACAGGCACAGGCGAGAGCCAGATGGAGAGAGATTATAGTCACTTACACGGTCTTTTTCTCAACGAAAGCCATACAATGTGAGGCTGATTTTGGCCAAAATCTTATAGAGTCGGTTGATGCCATAGCGACGGCCTTTTTTCTGTACAGTCATCATAGTTCGATGATTCAAATCAATTATACTCGTAATTCGTTGATTTGCGAAAATATTTGTCACATGGTCATCACTTCGGCAGCCCCAAATGTCAAAGTTCTTCCGAGAGCTGTGCATGCAATGGTCCTTGGGATTCTCTCTCCGGCATCTTGTTCTGGCAGGCACCTGCGCTCCTTTCACACACAACAATACACACTGCTACAAAAATAATTCTCTCTGCACTCGCTCATACGTACATACCGATAGCTTTTATTCGTCATTCTAACTCGCAGAGCTCGGGTTTCTGGACCGATGACCGACCGCCAGCTCGCGTGAACTCGCAGCCGTCGTTGCTACAGCTTGCATTTCGAAAAAATCTGGCCTCCTTGTTTCTAGATTCGCGACTACTCGCCAAAATGCAAAAATGTGCACTCGAGCCGTCCCTCGGTGCCGAGCTGCTCCTCTGCCGCAAGCGCGCCTCGCGAGTGCTGCAGCAACTGGAAGAACTCAAACGATGCTAACTCAGTGCTGCCGCAACTCTCACTCCATCGCTCTCCACTCATAGGCTCAAATCCGTTCACCAGCTTCGCTGCCGCGCCGCGTCGTCAGCGCCGTCGTTCTCTGCCATCGCCACCCCGGCCGGCCGTGCTTCTGCTGTTCAAATGCTGCGAGCTCCACATTCGTTTGGAGGTTGCTGACCGAAAACTGGGTCACGACAATGGCGAGTTCGTTGAACTGGCATCGTGGTTGTTGTTGTTGTCTCATTGTTGTGTGGAGTCGGTCGGTTGATCGGGCGCTCGGTCGCTCGGTCGCCTGGTCGGTCGGTGGTCGTTCGTTCTACTTCGTTTTGCTTTGCTTCTCAGTGCTCAGACCGTGGGAGAGTCGTCGCTCGCTACGGCCGACCATACAAATGAGAGGATTTTTATGGAGCACATTTTCGACTCTGCAGTGCATTCCTTCGGCACTGAGACTTTCGGGTTGGCTCGTTTGTTGTCTTGAGTTGTTGAAGGCTATTGAATTGCATAAGGCCTTAGCAACAACAACAACAACATCGAATTTAAAATACTAATGAATGTAAATGAACTGAAGTGTTTGCCTACAACTGGTCAAAATTGCGTGCAGTTTGCTGTACTGCAGTCGATGCTACCGTTTCTTAGTTGTTGTGATTTTGGGCTTTGATTGCCGATTTTTGGCAAGCGGGCCGTACTACCATCGAATCTCTCAGCATACTCTAATTCACATGAATAACTCCCTTGTTTTGGCATTTATGCAGTCGACAGCTTGATTATTAGGCATCAATTTTGTTATTGCGATTTTAATTGAGAATATGAATCGTATTGGCTCAAATCACGAGTCGTCACCCAACAAAATGAACCCTTCGAATTTCAAAATCGCGAAAATTGCAAAATCCTCAAACTCTTTAGGATTTAAGTGAAGAATTAAAGTAAATTAAAGCAAAAAGTTATGACTGCGAAATACTTTTGTGTCACTATTTTTGAAAGCGAATCGAACCCGCTTACTTTTCGAATGCTATTGTTGCTACTGCTCCATTTCTCAGTGGGTTGCTTTCTTCGTGTCGTGCTGCGGAGCAGAAAAATCTCGAAAAACCACTCACTCTGGGTGGCGATTACTGAAATCAATCAGTTCAATAATATCCAATGTTGTAGCAACATATTTCACCAATTAATCAATCTGCGAAGGAAACAGAGAAGCTTGATCTGCCACTCGGCACCAAGAAGGCAAAAAGTTAGCAACGAGAACTTCTGGAACAAAAGGCAGCCGCCATAAAGCATCCGACATGCTGCAGGTGGATTTTCCGCTACCGCGCGGTCGCTGCAGTCGAAACTGGTTGTGTGGGTGAGCCAAGAATGCAACGAGGCCGATTCGCATAAGAAGAGTGGAGACGGTGGAGACGGTGGAGGCGAGAACGCAGGCAGCAACAGCGCTTGCAGCTAAGAATAACTGTTTGCGTCGATGGGCGCAGTGCGTGAGGCGGCAAGGGACGAGCGCTGTGAGAGCGCCAGTGTGAATGACTTCGATTACCCCACAATCGAGGATGAGCCGCGAGGTTGGCGGCCACACAGAAACAACAAAGCCTGTAGTACGCCTGCAGAAGCAGAAGCAGAAGCAGAAGCAGAAGCAGGAGCACAAGCAGCTCCAACAAGAGAGCAAACAACAACAGCGGAGAGAGCATGCTACTGCCAGTCATTTCGGATCAAGCGAACGAACGAACGTGTCTGAGTGGCCGACGAAGATACGAGCCGACGTAACTCAACTCAGCCCAACTAAACTCGTTCGAGTGAAAAGCTCACTCGGGCCCACAAACGCACTCATTGAACCCGCGCTTTTCTCATCGCGTGGCTCGCGTAAACGAATAAACAAGTCGTCGTCGGTCCGAAGTATCATTCGCAAACTGTTCGTCCAACGCAACGGTTCGAGACGCTCAGAAGTGGTGCGCGTTCTTAGAGACAGCAACCGCTCAGAAACACTCAGTGCAATTTGGCAAATAGTCTGAACGACAATTGCCCTTAAAAAAGAGTTCGAAACTAAAGAAACAAGCGAGGCGTTCATCAACAACAGCCAAGCCTGACTGACGACCAGCACCAACAGTTGCTGGCGGGAGTTTCTTCAGAGTCCGCCAATTTTTTAGCGCCAATTCGTGGGCACGCGTTCTGCGACTGACAAAGTTGTTTGGGAAAATGTTCTCCGTTGACAAATTTTAACAAAACAAAAGAAAAAAGATTAGTCGTGAAAGTGTTAGTTCTTGTGATTTCGAAGTGTTTTCAGTGCTATGGTTTGTGCGATGCAGGAACTAGCTGCGGCCGCTCTGGCCGCCAGTGAGCAACAGCAACAACACCAGCAGTACCAACAGCACTTCCAGCAACAACAGCCACAGCAACAGCAACCACATCAAATCAGCCCGCCAACAGCTCAGCAACAGCCGTCGCAATTAACCACCATCGTGCTGCTGACCACTGCGACGCCCGTACCAGCATCAGTGCAGCCGTCTGCAGCAACAGTTGCCGCTACTCCGCGTCTGCCTGCCGCCAAGAGCCAGCAGCTGAAGCAGCAGCACTCTGCTTTGGTGAAATTGCTGGAGTCAGCTCCACTTACGGCAGTTAAGAAGTGCCCGACAGTGTCTCCGGCATTGGCAACTAGTCCTGCCCCGCAGCAGCAGCACCACCAACAGCAGCAACAGCACTGCCAAATTGTTTATCTGCCGCAGCAGCAGCAGAAAATCGCCCCCACCACCAACGCGACCCAGCGCAAAAGGCTGAAAACCATGGACGGCAGCGACAGTCGCAGCGTCATCAACACCAATAACTTGGGAGTCGCAGCAACGGCAGCGACAAATGTTGCCAACTTGGAAAAGACAAAATCTAGTATTAGTTTGAGTTTCGGAAACATGCCCGGGACCGGGACCGGGACCGAGACCGAGACGAAGAGCGCTAAGAATGACAATGAGTCGGGCATCGATGAAGATGTGAGCGACCAGGAGCAGCGGCAACAGCACGCTTCGAAGCCCAGCGCTGCCGAGGCCGCTGCCTCTGCCAGCAACAGCACCATCGCCGCCCACAACTACGAGCACTATCAGTGTCCTTGGAAGAAAATACGTTACGCGCGCGAATGGAAGCAGCGCAAGCAAAGCGAAACGAGCGCCGAGCTACAGCCTCATCAACAGCAACTATTGCCGCTGTCGACAAAGGAGGGCCGAAAATACAACCCTGAGTCCTTTTCCGCCGCCGTCATGGACACCGAAGCGACTGAGTATGCGACAGCACCGCAGGAGACCGTCCTGCAGCAAACGCACAAAGAAATCTCGCTCGTGCTGCAGCAACAGCAGCAGCAACAACAGCAGCAGCAGCAGCAACAACGCCGCGATAGCTCGGACAGCAACTCCTCTCTGCTCAGCAACTCCAGCACTCAGTCACAAATCTCGCTGTCCGGCTGCACGTGCACGCCCCAGCAGCAGCAGCAACAGCAGCAGGAACAGCAGCAGGAGCAGCAGCAGTGGCAGCAACACAGCACCTGCCAGTGCAGCGACTGTCAACTGGAGATGGAGTCGAGTTGCGACGACGAGCTCAGCGAGCATCAGCTGCTGGAGCAGACAGCGATGAATTACTTGTGCCAGAAGTTCGACGAAAACCTGGAGACCGCGGCTAGCGGCAGTAACGGCGGCAACAATGGCGCTGCTGGCCTCAGCGGCAGCAGCGGCAGCAGCAGCCACACCGCAAAGGATATTAAAAGAGAGCCTCTCGGCGAGCAGGGCGCGGCGCCAACCGCCACCGAGGCGATAACAGCAGCCACTGCTGATGTATGTTGAGTCAGCAACATGTTGCTCTGGTTACTTTGATTAATGTTTAAGTTGTCGCGCGATTATTCTCAATTCGAAGTTATAACTAGACCGAATCTGGGCTGACTCTGATACCTTTCTTTCTTCTTTTTCAGGGATTCTTCCGGCGCTCCATACAGCAGAAGATCCAGTACCGGCCGTGCACCAAGAACCAGCAGTGCAGCATCTTACGCATCAACCGCAACCGCTGTCAATACTGCAGGCTGAAAAAATGCATCGCTGTCGGCATGAGTCGCGATGGTAAGTGACGAAAAGTACACGCCTTTTTTGGGGCTAGTTGTAAGAAGCAGATTTAGGCTAATTCTAGAAGAAAGACATGTGCCTTAGCGCATGTCGGGTGCCGCGGGCGGAGCGAAGGCATAAACATAAACGTATTATTCGATGTAAAAACGTTCGAAATTGTGGAATTTCGAATCATGGCATTTCGTATTGGAAGAAATCCTTGGGGGTGATTGATGCTTTTGACCCTACTTCGTTTAAAACTGAGCAGCCTTTCCTTTGTTTCCTAAACGATTTGCAAACATGCAAATTTTTTTATACCCAAAAAATTGCTTACTTCATCTCAAAAACTGAAATACTTTTTTCAAATCTTTCCAAAAATTGAAATCGGTAACAACAAGTCAACACAGCAACAACATTCGTGCTCTGCAAGGCCCGAACTGTCAAAACGTATTACGCGCGTCAGTCAGTCAGTCAGTCCGTCGCAGCCTCATTTATTTTCAACGATTACGTTTTGCAACCAACGAGAAAAAGAAGAAGACAAAAACGAAAACGACAACGAAAACCAAAACCAAAACCAAAATGAACAGCAGAAAGACGCAGCAGGAAAACCATGGACTTTGGGGTGACGCGCGTAGCGCTCGCTGCAACTACAAACATTGTGGTTAAAATCGTAGGTCACGCAACGCCTGAGCGAAAGAGTGACGGAAGCGAGCGAGAGCGAGAGCGAAGCAGTCAGTAGTCGATTGTCGGCGAGCCGATGAGGTCGATGAGGTCGTCGGGGGGAGAGCAGACTGTTGAAGGCAGCAATGAAGCAATTACATGCTAGACGAGTTCATTGACCAGCCCTGAACGATTGTTTTTAAATAGTCAGCGTGGTGGCGACAACAGAGGCAAGCCACGGTGCAAGTACCCCGCCACCCTCCGCCATTCCCGACGCCTTTGCAACAGAGAAAGACCGACTATCAGATTCACGAAGAGCTTCACAGAGAAGACTCGTGGGTCTCATTTCTGAAGCAAAACCAGCGCAGAATTTCTCTCGCTCTCTTTTCCTTGTGACACACACACACACACACATACACCCTCCATCATCACACACACCAGCCCTCCCCCGCAAAACTTGCAACACACAACTTCCTTTAGCTGGTCTCAAGGTGCATCTAATTTTAGGTGCTTGATCCACAAAAGCACTCGCTCCTTTTTACTCAAGCATCGCTATTAGTGAGACTTTGCTGTCGTTTCTTGCCCTTATGTAAGATCATATGTGTCTGTGTGTGTGTGTGTGTGTTCGTGTCAGCGTAACTGCTTGCGCCAGCCTCGCTCGCTTGCGAAATTGTGTTAAAAGTTGAACGACCGCACTTAACCTAAATTTCTGCAGCCACAACAACGGCAGCAGCACCAGCAGCGGCTGCGGCAGCAGTACAAGCATTCACTCAGCTCCTCCTGCCGCCATTCCGTTTCTTCATGCCCAGCAGAGGCTGTTGTTTCGTTTTGCTTCTCTTTCTTACTCTCCCTCTTTTTCGACACGACTCTGCTGAGCAGCAGCAGCGGCCGCAATCGTTCCCGAGTCGACGGAAAACTGGCCTGAAAATAAATGAGGAAGCGGCGATGTTGACTGCGCTCTGCTGCTAATGTTATCGTTGTTGTTGTTGTTGTTGTTGTTGTTGTTGTTGTTGTAATAATTTAATGTAATTATTTTACAGTCGTCATAACGAACGCTCTTTGTAGACAGCGGCCATACCACAGACGACAACGACCAAAACAACTGTAGCGGCAGAAGCCCTTCCTACCTTCCTTTCTTCCTTCGTGTTTCGTCATTATTTTCTATTCTATTCTTCTCAATTATTTAATTAATTCTCAATTATTTAATAAGCCGTACGAAGGAGGTACGAACGTACGTACAAGTATGTGCACAGCCGCGAAGGTTGAAAGTGAGTAAATATCGCTTACGAGGGTAGTATCAGGGCGCTGCAGCACGTAGCGTGGTATACTCGTACAATACGAGATCGCTTCAAAAAATTGTACTTCACAAGTAGTCAGAAAACCTGCCAAATAACCAAACAACGAGTATAGCGCACGTTAAAAGACGTCGTAATCGTTATGCAAAATAATTTGTTATTTTTCACAAAAATGTAAACGAGTCTGTTCAGAAACTTTTACCAAAAATCCATTATTATCGTTAAAAATGTTATTACCGCTATCGATAATAAACGGCAAAGATACGCAACAGGAAGTATGATGACAACAACAACAGCCACAACAACTAGCTACATAAAAGCAACATCAGCCATTGTTATGCGAGAGTATTCATGTAACAAGTTTTTGCTGTTATTGTTGTCGTTGTTGTTATTGTAGATTTTTCTGACCACATTTCTCTTATTAACTCGATTTCTCTCTTACGTTTCAACATCCATTGAACGCGGGGAGGGGGAGAAAAAGTAGTAACCATCCACGTACGAACAAACAGAGGCAAGCAAAGCGAGAGGAGAAAGACCCCGTTCATTGACTCTAGCGACCATACGAAAATGAAAGTCTGTCCGTCCTTTGGTCTGTCTTTAGTGGCGCTTAAATTGTGCACAAATGGCCGGTTCTGTGTATGGCTGAAACGAGGGTTAATTGCTATTTTTGTTTGCTGCTGATGCTGCTCTTGGTAGCTTCTTCTTTACACGTCCCTTGATGCATACAAACCAGCATCGATCGATGCTACGACATGTTGAACAATCGTTTCATTGGCTCGCAGTAGCCTCGCAGGAACCTCGATTGGATATCTTAGAAACCAAATGAATGATGAAATGTATTAAGAAACCTTTACCTGGCCAACGTGTCGATAACCCTTTGTCGAGGGCGAAACGACGGTGCCAAAATCATGAAATGCTCTCACGCTCTTCTCACAACTCACAAAACTTTTGTGCCAAAAGGCCATAATTTTGAAGGCAGATCCCAGCTAAATGCTTTCATAAAGCCCAAATTTTGTTTACAATAGAAACGGCCGTGGTCTCTTTTTCATTATCTTTCAAGGAAAGTGGAAGGCGTATATGAGTGCGTGTACCCGCCCGGCCGTCCGTTCGCTGGTGTGAATGCCGAAACCTGCATGGCTAGCATTCGACAAGCCCTGCCGCTGCTTTTGGGCTGACCTACAAAATAGATAAAACATTTCGCTCTCAGATTGCGAGCATGGAGCTCGTATTGAATGAATACTCTCATTCGGGCTAGGTTTTTTCGTAGGCCCTACGGAGAAGGTAGAAAGACTGAAACTGGCTTTTGTAAATGTTTTCGTGCTTTCACTTTTTACAAAACCCTTTCTTTTGTCGCTTTCTTTTCGTCGTTTTCGGCCGACTCTACCGAAATAATTTTTTGACTCTACACAAAATAGGCTCTTCAGCTATTTTTTGTCGGGCATGCGCAGTGCGCAGAACTACGTAGTACGTACATAGACATACGCACACACACAAAACGACGTCGTAAATGCACGAAGACGACGAGACTTGTGCGAAGGAACGCATAGTCTTATTAACGAAATCGAAATTGAAGCGTAATCTTTGCAGCGCGGCCTGGCAGCCCTCTTTACCGCCCCTGTTTCGATCTCACTAGAAAGAAGAGCAGATTCAAATATACACATTTTGCGAGCAATTAAGCGTCAGAAAATGGCAGAAAGTGGGAGAGGAGATGACGGGGCGAGTGCAGGGTAAGACACACAGAGAGCGCGAGAGCTTACAGTGCGCACTCCGAGAAGCACAACAATAGCTGCTGTCGCTCTTGCCGCGGCTGCTGTTGCTGCTGCTGCTGCTGCTGCTGTAGCACCGCTTACGAAGTTCATTGACCGCGCCTGACGTTCGTAACACCGAAACTGGGTCAGCCATTTTAAATATGGCGAACGGTCTGACAGATTGAAATGCGCGTTCTCTCTTTCGTTCGCTCGGGCTTGCGTTCATGCGGACTGACGGATGGACCGACGGATGGACCGACGGATGGACTGACGGATGGACCGACGGACAGCATCATTAGCCCGGTTGGGAATTTCAGTGCCTGAGCGACACTCTGGCCAGCGGTCGCCGCTGCTACTCACTATAACCGCCTGTTTTTGGCGAGATTGTTCGATTGACGTACCCCATGAACGACCAACCGAACGACTGACGAACGAGCCGAATGATCAAATGCGCAACTAATACTGATTATTGTTGCTGTTGTTGTTGCTGCTACTGTTTTTGTATTTCTCGTATGCAAAATTATATTAATTTTATTATTTTATGCTCTTATCGCGTTATTATTTTGTTGCTTTTTAAATTTTTTTTTTTTTTTTTGCTGGCAACAACCCTGGCATAAGCGTTGCGTCGCTCAGGGTTGCCATCTCTAGCCGATGGAAAGTGCATAGCTTGCTCCAGTTTGAGTTCGCTCAACTCTGTCCAAGCATCGACAGCGATTGACAAACATTCTGCAATAAACTGACATTTGTTATGATTGTTATGATGGTTGTTGTTGTTGTTTGTCACGGTGCTGGCTGCATTGGGTGGTGGTGCGTCAACAACAGCCACCATCTCAGACACGTGCAAACAAGTTGTTGTTGTTGTTAAAACGTATCGAACTTACTTTCGAGGAATGCTCTTAACTCCGCGAGAGTCAAATTTATTTGCATGATAATTTTGCTTTCCTCTGCCGCCTCCTGCGCAGCATCCACCAACAACAATCAGCCCACAGATTGACTTATCTATCTCACTCTCCCACTTTCCCCCCGCCACCCTTCTCGCACCGCAAACAACGACCTCTTCGCAACCAACTAACAACAGCAAACCTCTCCAGCGCTCTTTTTAGCCTTGTATCTCACTTGCGCTCGCGCTCGCGCTCGCGCTCTCGTTCTCACTGCTCGCTCTTCGCTCTTCGAATCCGTATCGAATCGCATGATTTTTGTGTGCAGTTAATTAAAATGAACCCAAACTGGGACGAGGTTAACTGAATCGAAAGTATTTTTTCTAGTTTTTGTTAACTAAAGTATATTTATTTATTTTATTTTCGTCTGTAGATGTTTTTTTTTTTTTTGTTTTTCTCGTTTTTTATTGCTGTATTGTTATTTTATAACGCATCTGCGACAGCTTAGCCGTGATTTGCCATCAGCTCATCACGACTGACGCTGACAGGGACAGGGACACGTACACAGCGTCGAAAGAGGATGACAACACTTTGGTAGATCTTTTACAATTTTCCTTTATGAATAGCTAAAACCGAAAAAGTACAAATCCAATAAAATATACACTGGAAGAAGACAAAGGGACGAACAGACAATAGAAAAATATGAACATAATAATAGAAAAAACTTAGAAAATACTTCAAAAAATTTAGATTCTTTAAAAGACCTGGAGCCTCACCACGGTGGCGTACTTTGGCGGCTGTCGAGGGGTTCGGACTCCTCCTTTGTAGGGAGAAAAAGCATTTTTTTTAATTCTAATTCGCGACTGTCTCACAGTAGACAATTGTGTTTATTTTAGTTACTAGAGCACATTTTTCAAATACTAAAAAATGTGAAATATCGAAATATATCGAATCGGTTCAACAACATCGATTTAGAAGAGCTCAAATATTTGTTGGCGTGAGAGGCTTTGCTCTTATCTGCTTCATCTCCCCCTTTCCCTTCCGCTGGCAGTGCCACACCTTCTCACACTCCACGGCCCTGCTCCGGGAGACCGGACGGTGTCGTCGGTTTGCTCGAAGCTCTTCTGCGGGGGCGGCCATTGAATTTCTAAGATTGTTGTTGACGCCAACACACCTGCCAACACAGCATTCTTACAATAGCAACAACAACAACAACAAACAACAAATAATAATTGCTTAGAAATAAGAAAACAACAACAACAACAACAGCAACGAGGCAGCAGCAATAGCCTAGAAGCGAACAACCACCGCCGGACAATGCGTGATACTTACGAAAAATAACTACAACAACAACAACAACAACTAGAACCCACCACCACAATAATGATAATGCTAATGATAGTAGCCATCATAAGCATCGTAAGCGTCGGGCCATTTTGAAAAAAACCAAAACAGAAAAAAACTTGAACGAAATCAATGGAAGCAACCTCACTCGAAATTAATTAAAGTCCTCCTCAATGTTGTTGTTGTTGTTGTAATTATAATGTGGTTAGTGTAATTGTTGTTGTTGTTGTTGTTGTTGTTTGCGTTAGCGTTGAAATTTCTACGCTCAGTTCGGTTTCATTAGATGCAAGCTGTTGTTGTTGTTGTTGTTGTTGTTGGGAACGAGTCGATTCGAGTGTTCGAACCGAATGTGTTTGAACTTTATTCGGGTCAATTACAAATACATTAAATGCGCGCGCACCCATTTGCGATCAAACAATCACCAACAGCACCAACAACAACAGCAGCAGCAGCAGTAGCGGCAGCAACCATAGCAACATCAACAACAACAAGCCGCACGATATCGACTGCCAGGCGACCTCCCTGAGTTTAATCAAACACACTCTGAAGCTAGTTAAAGTCCAACAACAACAACAATAACAAATAGATACATGGTCGTCTGTAGAGCGCTGTCGCGTCGCGTCGCGTCGCGTCAACACATCGGTGACGGTCGAACGAATTGTTTGATATTTGAATAAATTTTTCAAAAGTTGGCAATAATTTTATTATTTTTTTTCGCAATTTTTTTTCGCGTTTTTTTTTCAAGGAGAGAAAAAACGACGATATCGAGATCGCGAGATAAAACAAAAATTTTAATTTGAACAAATTATGAGAAATAAATATACTCAAGAAAACAGGCGGGAAAAGCGGTGATGAGAGGACGATGAAAAGATTATACGATATTAAGCAAAGGATTCGGGAATTTAAAGGGAAGTGACCGAGAATTGACTACAAAAAAAGTGGACTACAAATATCGTACTAATCCAATAGTACTAATCATTAGAATGATCACTCCATAACATTCTTCCTTTTTATTTTTCTGGGAGAAAACAAAACCATAAATTAATGATTTTTATTATCCTCAAAGCGCCGAATATTTGTTGTTGTTGTTGTTGTTTAGGTGTTAAATCCATTCTGGCGAAGTTGTTGCCAACATTTTTTCTTAAAAACAAAGAAACAAAAAACAGAGTTAAACCAAATGAAACCTGCTGAAGCTGGACGAACTGCAAAGAATTTCTTTTTAACGTTAACGTTAAACTTACGCATTAAAACAACCACAGCGACGCCGCCGCCGCCGCCGCCGCCGCTGCCGCCGACAACGACAACAACAACCAACAATAATCGCGCAGGTAACAGAAATAAATAATATGTAACCAAGCAGTAAATTTGGAGCATCCCAAAAGTACACGAAACTCGCTCGTACACACACACACACATTTACGACAGTGTACATATATGGCTGGCCCACCAACATCAGGAGCCATAAACTGTTAGTTACGACGTGAACCTTCAAGAGGTTCATTTACCCCAAACTGGGGCCGAACGCCAAGCGCCGAGTGCTGAACGGCTGGCGCTCAGTGAGAGCGCGCGTTCGAAGATTCGAGAAACCAACCAACGAATCTGCCGCTCTTGAGTTAAACTCGAACGAAGAGAGTGGTTCTCCTCTCCGCAGAAAGCCGCAGCGCATTGAGCACAAAAAATACTTTCGTTTTTCAATGACGTTTACGAGAGCAGAGCAATGAACCGAGCGAGCAGCAAAAAAAAAAAAAACCAGTTCAACTGCGCTCACAATGTGCAGCAGCTCCCAGCAGCCAGCCACACACAGTCCCAGCTAAAAACAACAACAACAACATTAAGTGCAACCAGCAAAATTTCAGGTTTCTCCACATTGACAGTTAGACGTCAACTGCGCTTCGCTCTGCTGCTCTGTTCTGTTCTACTATAACGTGCAGTAGCAGCAGCAGCAGCAGCAACGGCAGCAACCAGCAGCGTGCAGAGTTCAACGACTTTAGAAAACGCTCGAAGGTTTTTTATTGCTGTGGTTGTTGTAGTTATTGTTTTTGCATGCAACGTGCGGCTGGCTGGGAAGAGACGTCGGATAGAGCACATGTAGAGCACCACTTCGGCACCACTTCGGCAATTCGAAAACTCGCTCGTTCGAAAATTCGAAGAACCTCAAAAATTTGCACATCTCGCCGTCGCGACGTACGTACGCTCGCTCGCTCAAACGCTCGTTGCATTGGCGCTGTCGGGCGCTCGGCTTCGTGGCTCGGGCTCGTACTCGTACTCGTATCTGCCGAATCCGAAAAATACATATACTGCAATTTTTCATTGCATTCGAACACACACACAAACACAGTGACGCTGCACTGAATGGCGTTCAATGCACTCGCGCGCTCAGGCGGCATCCCCCGCCTTTTCCGAGCCCAAGAGTTAATACTTTCGTTACGTAGTAACCTCGGTTCGACGCTCGGCCTGCTTCGGCACTTGTGTGTGTGCGTGAGTATGCGGTGCATGTTGGCTATCTCTTGCTGCTCTGGCTGCTGCACACAGCTCGCTCGTGCTGTCGATGTGTGCGCCGCGCCGTCTCCTGCGACGTCGCTGCGAGTCAGCGACTTCTATCTGGGTCATGCACGGTCGTTCACACTGTGCACCACACACCAACAAACACGAGTGCGCTCGGGCTTAAGTGCAAATAAATATATTTTTGCGATTGGGTCTCCTTGGAATGTTTTATATTTAAATTAAACCAAATCCACGTCGTCGTCGTCGTCGTCGTGGTGGGGACAAAATGCTCGGTAATGGCGGTGTAGGCTAAAGAACGTAGCGGTGGAGAAGGGGAAGGGGGAGGAGGAGAAGGCGAAGGCGAAATCTTGAGTTTTGCTTCAGAATGATGGCGGCTGAGAATAGTCCACAAAGGAGCAGACTGACTTCAATTGTAAGAAAGAAAAACACTTCAAATTTTTCTATTGCTTTATCGTTGTTGTTATTGTTGTTGTTGTTGTTGTTGCTGCTAATAAAAATATAACAAATTCATACGTCCTAAATAATAACAGAAATAATTCAATTTCATTGCGCTGATATAATCTTTTCAACCGAAGTGAGACGAAGCAACGTCCCGAAAACTATTCCGTCCCATTCTGATCATGTCATCAGCGATTCCCGGAATCGTTTATCGAAAATATTGCTCCAACGTTAAGCGGCGTCGTGTGGCTTGCGCAACAGCAGCAATGGCCGATTCAGTGGCTGTTTCCGCTTCTCGCCTCTTCTTCGCTGCGCCCGCATCAGCTCATTGCTCAATGACAGCACAAATAATAATGAATGGAGTCGTCAAAACGATTAGGATGAGGGCAGAGAGAGAGCTAGAGAGAGAGAGAGAGAGAGGGGAGCACACGGTTGGTGAAGGAGTGCGAATGAAAGTCATCAAAATAATTTCCAAATTTCTACAAAACTAACAACAGAGTTCAACAACCGCAGCGAACACGCACGGGCCGTCTCGCATTGAGGACAAGTCTTCTCTATCTTTCTCTACCTCTGCCTTTCTCTCATCTAACAAATACCGATAATACAAAAACACCAAAAAAACCAACAGCATGTAATCAAATATGACTTAGGTTATGTTTTTCAAGGGACGTGACGCGGACGAGACGCGGACGAGACGGAGACGAAAAGCGCTGGGTAGATCAAAGACAAAAAGATTGGCGAACAGTTTCGTTAGCGGTGATGGGGTTGGGGGTTGGGGGATGGAAGGAAAGGGGGAATCAGCCAGTGTGGAGCTGCTTGCGAAACATTTTGCAGTGAAAGTGATTTTCTTTTTTAGCTGGCAATTTTTCTAAGAGCAGAGACATAAGATCGGGTGAAAAGAGAGGAATTTAAGGGCGCCCCAAAAGGCCACGTTTGGTCGAGTGGAGTGGAAAAGAGTCTGGCGAAAATATAAAAGTTTTTGGGAATGAAAGTACAACGTTTTCACGAAGAAGAAGAAAAAGATGAAGATGAACTGGTGCCCAACAAAGCTAAAAAATTACATTAATTATGATAATGATTGATGCTTTCGATGGTTTCAGCATTCTGAGGTTGAGAAACTCTTAATGACCAGGAAATTCATTGAAGTTACGAAGACAACAAAAGACATGACGACTTACAAATTCCACGAATCAACGAATTATTGTCACAACAGCAACAACAACACGCACATACTTTCACTTTTCACTTGCGCGTGAACGAAAACAACAACAGCTGAGCTATGGATGCGCCACATCGTGCATGATTTGAAGAGACTTGTATACCGCACCGCGCTCTCGCACTGAGTAGAAGACAACAACGACAACGCTCCCTCCCTCCCTCCCGTCCCAATCCATCCCTCCGTCAAACAACACCAACAACATATCATAATAGCAACAAATTCAATTGAAAGTTTTTAACATTATTTGTTGTTTTTCTGTTAATATTTGTCCTCATTAATTTTGTTGTTTATTTAATTTTTTTAGTGTTGACTTGTCATGTTTTTAGGCAGGCGTAGATACCACATACCTTTGGTTGTTGTTGTTGTTGGTGTTCCTGATAGACTTGTTGTCATCACGAATTACAAAAGACACATTTTTTCAGTGTGATTGGTTTAGCGAGAGAGTGGGAGAGGGGGAGAGGGGGAGAGGGGGAGAGGGGGGAGCGGAGGGGTAGGGTGACCCATTATTGGGTCAGTGACCAACACGCTTAAATCCACAGAGAAGCGGGCGCATGAAAATTAAGAAAGAAAGAAAGAAGGAAGACTAAATGGACTGATTGATGAAATGATATACCCACAGATGGTCAAACCGCCAGACGGAAGATAGACGAAGCGGACGCGGCAGGCAGGCAGTTTATGGAAAATATTGAAAAAACTTTGACCAGGATACCATTCAATTGTCCCAAAAGGCCCTTCAGCAACCTCATTATCGTCATCCTCGTGATCCGTCATCGTTTATTATTGCGGTTGCTGTTCTGTTGTTGATTGCAGAAATCAAAACTCGAAAAAATGTCTTCTTATTTAACGAATTGTTGCTTTTATTTCTTTCTTTCATTTTTTTTTTGGTTTTCACGCAACAAAGTTTTCATTGCAAGCGCTTCAAGCATTGCTCAAATGCACGAAAACGCAAATGCTCGAATTATTTCAGCAGTAAATATCGCCTTATTCACTCCGACCCCTTTCCCCCACCCGCTCTTCGCCTATACGTCCGTTCACCGGACCAAACTAATGTCAACGTGCATCGTTCGTCGCCGAGACTCGTCCTTGACATCAAATTACATTCGTTCGCTTTGCGATTTTGCGATTTTGCGATTGCTGATTGTCGAGGCACGTACTGTTGTTGACAACAGCAACAACTACAAAGAAACAACCCAAAACATTGCAAAATTCACCAGCAGCGAACGGGGCAGGCGCTGGTGGAGATTCACCAAAAAAATTTACCAAAAAATCGAAAATGCGTTACTCGCAAAGTTAAAGAAGATTATATGAAACCTTGCTAGTCGCAGTCTAGATTCGATGCGCTGAAACGGTTAAGAAAACCAACTTTAAAGCTTTTCAACACTCACAGCTTTTCACCTTGAGCTTTTCGTGAGAAGCAATGAATGAAGTGTTTCACCAAGAGCTTCCTCGACTCGACTCGCTCTTTGCTATGTTGAAAAGCTAACAGCGAAGAAATAAAGAAAATTAAGAGAAATACTCAGCTCTATTACTCTTAACGCTTAGAAACAAAGAGAGAGAAAGAGAGAGAGAGAGAGAGAGAGAGAAAGAGCGAGAGAGGGAAATGTATCTGAAAGATATGTACATTTGCGGACTACTCTCTGGCTTCAAAGAAGTCGAGAGCCAGAACCAGAAGCTTTTAAGAAAAAATCTTTTAAATGATGACTGCCTACGAGTACAAAGTTATGAAAAGAAAGCTCTGCCAAACTTAAAAGAGTATTAGCTCTTTCTCTCCAGCTCTCTCTCTCGCGCTTTCTCGCACCGCATGTGGACTCTCTTACTACGCGCTGTGAAGTATCTCGAACAAAAACAGTCGATACTATGGCGCTGCCTTTTGAATGAGCGGAGCGCGGTTGAATTGATTCTTTTGGACTGAGTTGTTGTTTTTGTTGTTGTTTTCTTCAACATTCATCGTTTCCTCTTGACTATCTTTCGCTATATTCGTAACGTACTGCTGATTTTTACAGTTAGTCGCGTTCGAGACCTTGTCGAGTTTTGTCATGTTAGAGCAATTGACAATAATAATCATAACAACAATACAAATAGCAACTACAACAAGAACACAATAACTGCAACATTAGCCGCATAATTCACGACAAATACTATTCAGTAGAGACGCCGAAATCAGTGCAGTTTGTTCGTTCTTTCGCGCAGTGAAAAAAAGAAATAAAGAAAAAATACATAAAAAAGCAACAAAGATCATAAATAACGGAGAGAATGTTTGCAAAAAGCCATACCATTTAAGTTACAAAAAAATAAATTAAAATTGAAAATTTTGTTTTAAAAAGCGGCGGCTTCCGGCACCGAAGTCATGCACCCGAAATTCGGTCAACCGCTGCCTGCTGTCAACGTGAAAATAAGTCGACAACGAGCTCTGAGCATTTGCTAAACAAAGACCGGCCACCATCACTTGAAATCCATACCAAAAATCAGGATTACAAGGCCCATCCCTGACCTCAGCAGTGCCGACCAGTATCGCGAGCACTAAACAATCCAAAGAGTGAATTTTTTACACAAAAACGACCACAAAAAAAACAACGTCGCTCAGTTTCCTCTCGAGAGCAACAGAAAGCAACAAAGTTCCTGTCAAAGTTTTTTGCATACAAAATAAAAATTATTTGAAATTATAAACTTTTATAAAGAAGACAAAAAAAAACAAACCAGAAAAAGTGTACCTGATTTTATCTTAAAAAAAGAAAAAAAAATTACACGGCACAAAAAATCTAAATTATTTGTCAACAGAAAAAAAAGAGTAGGCACGAAAAAAAGAAAGAAATAACAGAAAACTATTAATTGAAAATAAGTTAAGGTCATACCACACTAAAAGCCAAAAAAAAACCTTATTGCATTTACCATCAGTCCAGCCAGGATTAAGTCCAGTCAGTCAGTCTCTGTTCGGTATTAAAGCTTCTTGATCCGAAAACGCATAACTAATTACAACAACAAAAATAATAAGGAATAAGTGAGCAAAAATACAGAAACTCACTTAACAAATAACCTTAAATATTAAAAAATATATTATTTTTTTTTATGCTTTAAAAAAGTGTTAAAAAATTAAGAAAAACTCAGTTTAACAAAATGACGGAGGAGCTACCGATTTTGAAGGGCATCCTGAAAGGAAACGTGAACTATCATAATGCCCGTAAGTGTTAAAACAGCAAATTTGATCCTAGATACGGTACCATTATCTCAACTGAGGCCAAAGAGGTTAAGCTAAAAATACTTACCCAAATGTCAAAAATGAAAAGTCTGACTTGACTCTATTCGAAATTTCACAAAATACAATATTTCGCTGAAATTATCGATTATCGAAATTCGTTTTTCAGATTTTTTTCGGATTTTTTTTTTCTCGCTGCAGCAAAAAATTTTTTTTTATTATTAAAATAATTATATTACAAAAAATCGCCCTGTTTTGAGAATTTGATGACTCATCAGAGTTAATTTTGAAGAATTTCAGAACCAGAAAAAACAAAATTTTTTAATTTTTTAGAGATTTTGGCGGCAAAGTATTCTGCGTGTGTTGTCAATGAATTGTCAACAACCAAAAGCCGAGAACAGTCATTCTTTAAATCTCTACTAATGCCTACTAATTATTCTCTCAGTGTATGAGATTTTCCTCTTAGAATTGAAATAAAATTTTATAGACCGCAACGCATAAAAATTCACTTTCTAAACATTTCTCAATTAACCTCAAAATCCTCAAACGCACAAAATCCACAAACTCTTTTTGACACAATTCGACACGATTTTGGAAAGTAGTTTGTGAAAATGCAAAGAAACGAAGGAAAAAGAAGCAGAGCGCAGACGAAATTTCTTTTCTTTGAAGCGCGGCGTCGTCGTTTGGAGCGTCATCGGGATGTTGTGTGTGCGCGCGGTAACAGCTCTAAGAACCACAACATTTCGATGAAGATGAAGAAATGACTTCTTTGGGCTCAGAGCTCGGCAACTTTGTTCGCTGACGAACACGGCGATGACGACGGCAACATTGTTGCTGCCGGTTGTTGTTTTTGGCGCATTCATGGGCACAACAACCAGATTGCTGTGTCGCCTGTTGCTTCACTGCCTTACTTTCTTGTGCCGAGGTAGGAAATTCTCCCCTCCCCCCCGCCGCTTCTTTGGACTCTTTCCGCTGACTTGCATGCACCAATAACTTTTCCATTGCTCTCGGTCTCCAAGATCTTCAAGATACTCATTCTCATTCAAACATTTTGGCCGCGTTTGCAAAGAGATGGCCAATAAAATCTTTGGAATTGTGTGCGCGCGGCGAATCTAGTGCGAGGCCCACTTTCAGTCCATTTTCACTGCACTCTCTGCAGCGTCTCTTTCTTTTATTTTGTGTTTTTCGCTTCGGGTTTGCTTAACAATTTGCCAGACCTTCTCTGTTGGCGGTTGGCCTCAGCTCTGGCCTCGTTTAGTCGCTAAAACGCTTCACCCATTTCGCCGCTACCAACTACGGCGGCGAAAATGTTGCTCGCCCGCTCAACACGTGCGCCATTTTCCATTTCTTTCGTTTGACTCGAAGCCGTCGTTTGTCGTTTGTCGAGAAACTCTCTTTGTCCGATTTTTATGCGTTGACGCGACGCGACGCGACGCGACGCGACGCGACACTTTATGTTGGGGCCAACTTTCTGTGCATCTGTCTGTCGTTGTCGTTGCTTTGTTGTTGGAAGGCCGACTGTGGAACATATCATATGAACCCAACGCGAAAACAAATATTGTACTAAAGCAACATCAACATCAACAACAAGATCGACAACAACCCGAACATCGTCCCCAGAAGACGCCTCCCCGCCATGCGTTTCACGACGAGCGTCGCGCTCCAGTTTTCTACCTCTTCTCAGCGTCATGATCGGCGCTGCGCACTTTCATTTTCATTTGACCCGAATTTCGCCGCAGTAAGTGTGCCATCGTCGTGCGGAGAGATTGCTGCTGCCAACGACTAGCTCCATCTTGGCCAGGTTTGTTTGATGGAGCTGGCAGCGATGGTATTTCTTTATTGTTGTCTGTCTCGTTTTCGCGCGCATATACTCGTGCAACAAGAACTTTCCTCTCACTCTGTTGAGTTGAGCAGTTTGTTGTTCTTCTGTTTTTGATTAGAAATGGTTGTTGTTGTTGTTGTTGTGTCCTAAATGTGTGCTACTTTCATAGTTCGCTGCTGCCGAAGTGACACGAATAAAAATTTCGTCGAGAAACAAAATAAGCTGGTTTGAGGATGGCACGAGAGAGCGAGTGAGAGCGGCCGAAGAAGCCAAGGAGAATGAAAAACGAAAGAAGAAGAAGAAGAAGAGTTGAAACTTTTACTTGTTGGAAATCGATGGAGATTTCAATGAGTTGGCGATGATGCGAGTATTAGCGTTTAAACTATTTGAATCGTTCAAATCTGCTTCTGCTTCTTCTTATTTTTCTTCTTTGTAAAATGGAGAAATTTTCGCTTTAAGGGCTTCGCGGAAAAGCATGCTGATGCTGTACCGAGGGATCATCTTCAAAAAGGGCGATTAACCTTTAACTATACCTTCCTTCCGCTCTCTCTCTCTCTCTCTCTCTCTCTCTGTCTCTGTCTCTCTCCTTGATTAGTTTTAACTAGCAGCCAATAATGAAGAATCCTTTCTATGCAAAAGAAATTAACATTCATCTTCCTCTTCTTCGTCGTCGTCGTCGTCGTCGTCGTCGTCGTCGTCGTCCTCGTGGTTGTAGCGCTGAGTTGAGCTTGCGAGTTGTTGCTGCTTTCGCTTTCCCCCTTTTCATTTTGCTGTTGTTGCTATTGTTGTTGCTCTACTTTCGCGGCACCGGCATTCAAAACAGCTGCCGTGCTGCCGAAGAAATGATGGCGTCTCCTCACTTTCTCACGCTGTCTCCGTTTTGTGCTTCTTCACGGCATTTCTTTTTGTTTTCTCTTCTTCTAAAAATGAAAATATATTGACACCAAAAGATCTAGTTCGAGATGCTTTATTTTTTAGGTCGTGACCTCTTCTACTCTCAATACAGAAGAGATCTGTGGAGAGATGTTTTCTCCTACGGAGAAAGGTGTAGAGTGTCTCAAATCTTTGGCTTTGTATGAGTTCGATTTCGAAAATATGAAGCATAAATTTCAGCCACAAGCAGCAACAACAACCATAAGCATTTTCGAAACGAAATAGTGAAAGGAAACGCACCAACGACATTAGTTTCAGTGAAATTTTACGAGCAGAGAGATAGCAAAAAAGGTCCGATCCGCTCGCAAACTTGACTTAAGGCACTGGCGGTACCTCACTGAATACTGAATGCAGGGTACGTTGCTAAAGTTAAAGTCTCTACGCCGTTTTCATCATCATCATCATCATCATCCCCATCGGTTTTGGCGTAAAGAGAAAGTGCAGCCAGCCGTTCGCTAAAGGTTATCCCTTTGGACGGACACACATTCGCCGTCACACGCGGTGCAGACGAACACCATGGATTCCAAAGGCAGGAGGCACTGACCTACTTTGAGGAACCCTCCTGGTGCTGTCATGCGCGTCGGGACAATGCCTGCCCTTGCGAAGGGCTGTGACGGCTCTTACTGTTTGCTGCTGTAGTTGTTGCTGTTGCTGTTCCCGTCCGTTTATCCTGCTCTCATGCTCTCGTTCCGTTTAAAGTTGGTTGACTTGCAAAAAAAAAGAAAGTTAGTTCTGCATGACTGCCCCTCGCCCGACATAAAGTGAGGGACCAACGATACCCGAACACGATACCCTTCGCCGGACACCGAAAAAAGGTCATCGAAACAATGTCCTTCCGTTACAAAAACTACTTCAAGCAAGCGACTTGGTTACCATCTGCCATCTGGTGCAGTGTCCGTTGAATGCATCTTCATTAATTGAACAAAAAGCAGAAAACAAGAAATTAAGCAGCAGCAACAATTGATGAAGGCAGAGCAGTCACAACAACAACGACAACGACAACGACAACGACAACAAACACTAAAGACAGCTGCCACCTGCCGTCGTAAAAATGCGACATTAAAGCGGCAGCAGCGGTTGCTCTGTGCTGCTTCCATTGTCTTTGTTGCTGTCCGAAATCCTTGATTTCTTCACCCACCAACGGAGTCCACGAAGTCACTCGACTCGACGCTGCGACTCTCAGCTTCTCGATGCTTGAACTGCGCGCAGTTTTATTGCAATAATTAACTCTTTCAGATATTTCTGCTCTCTCTCTTTTTGCTGCTTTTCGCCATTATTGTACATCGACGGTTACTAATCTCTTTCTCTTTTCCTTGCTCTCTTTGCAGCGGTGCGGTTCGGGCGCGTGCCGAAGCGGGAGAAGGCGCGCATTTTAGCCGCCATGCAGCAGAGCACGCAGAATCGCGGCCAACAACGCGCTCTGGCGACTGAACTGGACGACCAGCCACGCCTCCTGGCCGCCGTGCTGCGCGCCCATCTGGACACGTGTGAATTCACCAAGGAGAAGGTGGCCGCCATGCGCCAGAGGGCTCGCGAATGTCCCTCCTACTCGATGCCAACGCTACTGGTGAGTACCGTTGCTGAAGTGAAAAACAAGTAAGAGCGTTAACTTCGGCCTGGCCGAAGCTCATATACCCTACACCCGCATCTGTCAAAGTGATTATAAAAAGTGGGCGGGATAAACCAACTTACATTTCATTTACAGATAGTAAATTTTGATCTATTAACTCATTTACGACAACGCTTTTCTCAACAAACGCTTCATTATATAGTATGGTATACCAGTGGGCGTGTCACGCCCATTTTTTGTGCGATGACTCTTACTGACAAGGTAAACGCGGCACTGAAATTTCAGCTTCAGATCCGGACTACAAGCTGAGAAATTCAGCTCTCAAATTGGAGGCATTAATATCTACCTAAAAAGTAGGCGTGGCAGTAAACCGTTTCTTTCCATTTTCGACGTCAGTGAGCTCTAAGAATATTCCTGCTGAATTTCATAATGATGTTTCCACTAGTTTTCCTGTAATCGTGGTTTTTGTCACCAGTGGGCGGACCACGCCCATTTTTGGGAGAATATTTAAGTCTGAGACGGTGGACTCGGAAATAAAATTTGAGCTTCAAGTTCGCCCTAGAAGCTGAGAAATTGAGCTATAAGCACGGGAAAATTCATATTTGCTATAAAAAGTAGGCGTGGCACTTGTCCGATTTTCCCCATTTTCAATACCAAACAGCCTATGACGACAAAGAATATTCGTGCCAAATTTCATGGCGATAGCTCTATTCGTTCTCCCGTAATCGTGATTTCCACAGACAGACAGACAGACAGACAGACAGACAGACAGACAGACAGACAGACAGACAGACAGACGGACGGACATGGCTAAATCGACTCAGGAGGTGATTCTGAGCCAGAATATATATACTTTTCTATACCTGCCACGCCTCCTTTAATGCGTTACAAACGGAAGAACAAAGTGAATATACCCTCAACCCTTCGGGTGTAGGGTATAATAATCCTTTAAGAACTGTTGGTGTGAAAGGACGAAGGGGGGGAGAAACGGGGTGGCGCAGAGACCACACGACCAAGTAATCCAAGAAAAGTAAACGCATGCAAGTTTTAAAATCATTCAAATTCGAAATGTTTTGATGCACAGTTTTAGGTTTTAAAAGAAATCATCAGAGGTAGAAAACATAATTTCAGTTGTGACGTCACAGAAGTCTCACTTGATTGGTCGTTGAGTGGCTGCCTTTGCTTTGAGGCAAGAATGTAATGAAACACATAAAAACTAAATGAAAATCTATAAACGTTGACATCGACGACGACGACGACGACGACGACTCGTTTCGTCCCTCCCTCCATCAAAGCGTCCGTCATTCTGTCGGCGGCAAAAGACGCCTTCCCATGCATGACATTAGCGCAACCTCAACATTGAAAGCGAGGGGCGCGCTCTCTAGGTTGCCCTCATTCGCTTGACGCGTTGCCACGTCTGACGCTTCGTCAAGCCGTCTGTCACAGTGAACGCACAAGCTCGGTAGGAACCACAACGCCGATTGTGACCGATTTCCGGTGTCACTGCGATGAGAAAAAATGCTGCGACACTGAAGACAAACGAAGACGGGACGAGGCTGGGGACGTTTCAAGAGTGTCAACAGGAAGTGATCGCAGAGAAAGAAGGAGAGAGAGCGATGACGAAGAGGCCTCAAAAGTTGTGCATGGTTTCTTTTCGCGTTTCTTTTATTCACTTTTGGCAAAAGAAATACAAGGTGAACCGCTTTAGATCGAGCTGGTAACAGTAACGTCTAACAGTAGCACTACAACCAACAACGACAACAATAGACCAGTTTACGGCTGTTTAAGCGAAGATGAGGAAATGCTTACTAGCGACACCGGGCACCAACGCACCGACAGCAACGTGACAGACGACAACAACGAAGAGGATTGTGTCGTGTGGAAGCTAATCGTTGTCGATTTTGACCACAACTACGTTTGGCTTTACAATTTTAGGAGAGTCCTAAATAGAAATTGGCTTTGGCCTTACCGTCACTGAGAGCTTCTCATTGATTTGCCGAAGAAGCCATCGGCGACACCTCTCGAACGTTGGGACTGTAATTATGAAGGCCACCTTCTAAGCGCGCTGCTGCCTCCTCAACCCACAGAGTTGTTTTCGAGCAGGTTGTCAGCCAGAATCGTGGAATAAATCTCATTATCTTTGCAGCAAGTGTTTTGATATTGACTGTTTTTGTTATCGCAAACAACTGTTAACGGCTCGTGTCGTGTATGGACACGTTCTCATCAGCACAACACAGACTTATTCTCACTCACACACTTCCACTTTCGAAGCTCGTGCATTCCTCACCCTTCTGCCTTGCTTCTACCTACCGCCTTCCGCCTCCCGCCACCCTCCGCCCGAACCGCGAGCTCGTAGTGTCAAATTATTCGGAGCAATTTTGAGCATTGACTCATGTCGCTATCGCCGCATCTTCTTCTTGTTCTAAACATTAGTGGTCTTGCTGGAACTGCGACGGCAAACGAGGCAAGAAGTGAAGTGCGAGCAGCATAAATAATTGTTGTTTGTTTATTTGATTTCGTAGTTGCGAAAAGACTGAGCGAAAATGCCCGAAGAGAATCGACAGAAGGAAATGATGATTCGGTACAGAACAATAACAACAGCCCCGCTCAAGGTCGCACGTGTCGTCATAATTAATGAGAAAAAACTTATCGGCGATCGTGTTAAGAAGACGTTTATGATTTCTTTATATAAATATCGCTGCGGTTGTTGTTGTTGTTGTTGTTATTCTCTCACTTAGACATTAAAAATTTGCATCAGGTTTTGTTATCAACACAAACAAATTCATATTGCGAACGTTTGACTCCAAGAATTTGGAACAGGAAGAAGTATCTGAAATACTCAAGGATGCAATTAACTCTAGCGCAGAATCAATTAAACTTAGAGGTTAGAGGCTGCTTCAGAGCGTTTCGCAAAAAACCCAACGAAAACGTTTTATGACCACTCAAGTAATTGTTAATGGTAGAAGGAAAATCGTATGCTTATCTTTTGGTTACTTTTTGTTATTGGGCACTTAACGAAAATAATTCAAAACCAAACGAAATTTAACCAAGCTACTTCGAAACTTAACGAAACGATCTCAAAACGTACAAAACTTCTTTGAGACTTCAAAACTTTGCGAACATAAACGAAACTCCTTAAAATCGTGAAGAAACAAAACCGAAACTTAACGAGTATTTTTCAAAACTTATCGAAACTTCTTTCAAACTTCCTCAAAAAGTTGCGAAACTTAACAGATCTCCTTAAAAATTCAAGAACCAAAATTCAAGAAACGTAATGAGAATTTTGTAGGACTTAACGAAACCACTTCAAAACTTAACGAAACTTTTTTTCTGATTTGCTGGTTAATAATAAAAAAATTGTTGCTGCAGAGAAATTCAATTTTTATATATTCATGAGTACAACAACTCGTAAGAGTTTCTGTATCAACAACGAATGAAATGAGAGGGCCAAAGCGACCTTGAGTCGAGTTATTTTTTCACCTTGACAAAATATTGTTGTTTTTTTTTCTTCTTTCGGCCGTATGAGACGAATGTTACGGCCAATAATAAATAAAAGACACTGAAAAATGACAACAAAAAGTATCTCTAATCGAATTTCAAGCACACACGCACACATACACACACGATTAGGTGCACATGCATGCATATGTGTATTTGATACCTTCAATAATACAACCAAATTTGACAAGAAATTCATCACCTTGACCGCCGACGTCTTGCGAGGTGACAATTGGAGACCTTGCGAAAGGAGCACCGCATGAAGGCATTCTCGCGTATAAATCATATCTTTTTATGATAAGGAAACAATCATTAACGAAATTAAATGTCAGTTTTTACTACTGCCGCGCTTACGTGCTGTCAACTACGCGGAAATACGCGGCACGCTAAAATCGTTTGTAAATCATGGCATTTACACGACCATTCGTCGTGTGAGCACCGCCGAACGCGTGTGGGTGCGTTCGGGCGAATCCACATACACACGCACACACGCACTAGTATATATGTATGTATATGATATACGCTACAATCGAAGGTGATGGAAAGAGGGCGCACACATGCTTTGTACCTAAATTCTAACTGTAAACGTCATTACGGCAGCGCCAAGCGTGCCTAATGCCAAAACAACGACTGACGAACGACTGGGGACAGCGGCGGCAGCGCGGCGGCGCGGCGGCGCCAACGATAGCGAGTGGACGACGACCTTGTGACTTACGAGGAAATAATTTTTGTGGTTGTTGTTGTTGTGGAATGTTAATAACAATAGAGGTTAATCATTTATTTGTTCTGAGTTTGCCTCAACTGGTGTTGTTGTTGTTGTTGTTGTTGTTGCCGTCGCTCTTGTTCTGGCTGCTGTTACTCATTCTGACGTTCATACTACGACCAATTTCTTTCCTTAAAAGCTCGTTGTAAAAACAGTACGTAGATATAATATTTACAAACAACAACAACAGCAGCAACAAGAACAAATAAATTATTCATTTTAAAATCCACGTTGTTGTTTTTTATTTTACTTTGTTCCGTCGTTGTGTTTAGTTAAATTTGATTTGTTTTTGTTTTTTTCTTTTTTTATTAAATTTGTTGTTGTCTATACTCCGAGACTCTGACTCGTTTCATTGAAATTCGATTTGTTTATTTGTTGCTCGACGTAAACTTGTTCCTCATGCTTTCATGACGAACAATTTTAAATCTCAAGGTCAGAACAAACGAATTTGACGAAAGTGCTGTCAAACTGAACGAACGTTTTGTTTTGTTGCCAACTCATACCATTGCGTTGGAACGAGTGGAATCGTTGGGCTGTGCCAACTTCCATCGTTCGTTACACGAAACGAAATTTGATCGGTCATTTACACTTGACGAACGAAAGGCGCCAAACAATAATAAGCACAAAAATGGAATCTGAAAACAACAACGCAAGCATTAATATAATTAATTACGCTATAATAAAACAGCAAACGAGATGGCAAAAATAATTTTCAAGGCCGCTGATCGCTCAGGCCGCCTTTCGACGTTCCAACCGACGCGCCAGATACGATTAATTGGATTTTGAAGAGAGTACAGAAATAAAAAAAGGAAAAAACCTAGAATAATTGATAATTTCGTTTGGCTTAATACGTTCTTTTTTGCGCCATACATTTTCGTGTGTGTGTGTGTGTGTGTGTGTTTATTAAGACGATGTCAAACACACACACACCAACACACGAAAAGTAGACATTTTGGAAATTTTATGGATTTGGTAGAGTTGGCAGAGTTTGCACATTCCGCGCGTGTACAGCGGGACGCGCGTGCATGAACGACTGCGCTCTCTGCCTCTCTCTCTCTCTCTACGGCGTCATAGAGAGCGTTATACAATCTCTCATACCTTGCTCCTGACCAAATTCTTGCTGGAAGTAGCGATAAAATTTCAGGAACAGAGCGATACAGGGTGCAACATTGTTAACTCAGGAGTTCAAAGGAGAAGAAAAAGCAGTCAAATAGAAAGCGCTTAAATATATTTTCGTATTCTCGTCAAAAAAAGGGGGTAACAGTTCCTTCATGAGTGAAATTCTGTTGACGGATGGATACGAGCTAATTTGAGGTCGGTGATCACGAGTTTGTTACGCGTTTTTACGCGTTAACTCAAGATTTTGCGATCTTCTCTCAAACGCCTTCCTGAGATTTTAATGTCGAAAACACTGACGTCATGTTAATTCGTTCGTGATGTCCATTCATGAAATTGCTTGGAAAAGTGGGGCCGGCCACTTCCTCTGGTCTACTTCTCTCTCGTAACAACTACACTCAGTTACCAACAAAAAACTATGTACCTTTTCTTCAATGTATTTCCGCTGTTCGTAACTGAAGAAGAAGAAGAAGAAGGAAAAAACCTGACCGATAATCAGTGCTCAGCGCACAGCCATTGCCGCCATGTGCTTGCTTGTGATGGTGCCTCGTAATTGCTCGAGCGTTGCACGAACCGACAGAACCTTGAACTCTGGTTCGTCGACCTTGACTGTCGAACGCCCTTCTAGATTCTTTCCATTTCCTAGACGCAGTTTGCTTCTAGCCGTGCACTCTTCCGCAATTTTCTCTACTTTCGCTCACCTTCGTTGCTATGTCTCTGTCCCTGTCTCTGTCGCTCGTGTGCACTCTCTGCGTAGTTCTCTCTGCATGTTCTCTACGATTTTGCTGGTAGTTTTCGCTGTAGTTTTCCGCCCGAAGCTTTGTTGCGCTCGTCGCCTGTTGCTTCGCTCTGTTGGAAGCTTTCCGTAGTAGAACCTGGCAGACTGGCGCGCTTTGGGTGTTGCTACACAACAGTGGGCAGCACGGGCGCTGGGGCTTCCTGGTGCAAGCCCCTCCGGAACGGGAAATGGGTGTGAGACCTTGACGTGAACTTTAACACAGTTTTATATTTTATGAAAGCGCTCATGTAATGACATGTTTTTCTTAGTACCTACGTAATTAATAATTATAGTAATTCCCAAACTAATTTCCTTCCTCATTTCTCGTCTACTTTCAGGCATGTCCCCTCAATCCCGCGCCCGAGCTGCAGTCCGAGCAGGAGTTCTCGCAACGGTTTGCGCACGTCATACGCGGAGTAATCGATTTCGCCGGCATGATTCCCGGTTTCCAGCTGCTGACGCAAGACGACAAATTCACGCTGCTGAAGGCGGGCCTCTTCGATGCGCTCTTCGTGCGCCTCATTTGCATGTTCGACTCTTCGATCAACAGCATCATCTGCCTGAATGGCCAAGTCATGCGGCGTGACGCGATCCAAAACGGCGCCAATGCTCGCTTTCTAGTGGACTCCACCTTCAATTTCGCTGAGCGCATGAATTCCATGAATTTGTCAGACGCCGAAATCGGCCTCTTCTGTGCCATCGTCTTGATCACGCCCGATCGCCCGGGTCTGCGCAACATCGAACTGATTGAGAAGATGTACACCCGTCTCAAGGGTTGCCTGCAGACAATTATCAATCAGAACCGTCCCGATCAGCCGGAGTTCATGGCCAAGCTGCTGGAGACCATGCCCGATCTACGCACTCTCAGTACTCTGCACACCGAGAAGCTGGTGGTTTTTCGCACCGAACACAAAGAGCTTCTACGCCAACAAATGTGGACTATGGACGACGAACAGCCGCCAAGCTCCAAGAGTCCGGGCTCCAACTGGGACGATGCCCGCATGGAGGTCGAAGCCAAGAGTCCCCTCGGCTCTGTATCAAGCACTGAGTCCGGCGATCTAGAGTACACCTCCTCATCGACCGCGCCCACCCACCTCCATCATCATGCCCAGACGTCTTTGGCTTCCTCGGCCCCTCTACTCGCCGCCTCGTTGTCGGGAAGCTGCCCTCTTCGTAACCGCGCCAACTCCGGCTCCTCCGGGGACTCTGCAGCCGATCTGGACATCGTCGGCTCTCACGCTCATCTCACCCAGAACGGCTTGACAATCACACCCATTGTGCGCTCGCATTCTCACCAGCAGCTGCACCACCACCTAACATCCTCGACTGGACCGGCCCAGCATCAGCATCGCTATCGCAAGCTGGACTCGCCCACGGACTCCGGCATAGAATCTGGAAACGAGAAGACCGAATGCAGTAAGGCGGTCAGTTCCGGCGGCAGTTCCAGTTGTTCCAGTCCACGCTCCAGTGTCGACGACGCCCTTGACTGCACCGAAGCCGGAACGGCTCAGTGCTCCACCAGCCAAGTCACAGTCTCAGTATCACCGGTGCGCTCTCCGCAGCCGAACACCGCCGCGCCTACATCAACGTCCGTGTCGCCCAGCTCAAATCCCAGTACGCTGAAGCGCCAGATCGTCGAAGACATGCCGGTGCTGAAGCGCGTCCTCCAAGCGCCGCCCCTCTATGATACCAACTCGCTCATGGACGAGGCCTACAAGCCGCACAAGAAGTTCCGTGCACTGCGCCACCGCGAATTCGAGACAGCCGAGGCGGACGCTAGCAGCTCGTCCAACCCCTACAACGCTCACCAGCCCCCAACAGCCACCAGCACAAGCGCTCCAGCCGGCAGTCCGGTCCAGTCGTCGTCGCTAACTCCGCAGCCAGTCACTTCAAGCCCACCACCGCAACCGCAGGCAGCCCCCTCACCAGCGGCGAATGTGCCACACCTCCATTCCCCTCCGCCCCACCATCAGAGCCAGCTTCACATGCATCTGACGCGTCAGGCGACGCCTTCCATGCAGCAGATCCAACATCAGCAGCAACAGGCCCAGCAGCAGCGAACCAACGCCAGTCCCACTCAGCAGCAGCACTCAACTCTGTCCAGCACCCACTCGGTGCTGGCCAAGAGCCTCATGGCCGAGCCGCGAATGACGCCCGAGCAGATGAAGCGCTCCGACATCATCCAGAACTATCTCATGCGGGACCCATCGGCCTGCTCCAACTCTAGCCTGCTGGGCGTCTGCTCGCCCAGCAATCCCGGCAGCCGCAGTCCGGCCCCTCAGCATTTGCATCCATCCCACCAGCAGCAGGCGCTCTACGTCGCCAACAGCTCTTCGCCCGCTTCGTCCTCGTCCTCGACTTCGACCAATTCCAACTGTGCGTCCCCGTCGACCACCACCGTCACACTGGCCTCACCCCCGCCGCCAGCTGCAGCCGCACGCTGGCAGGGCCACTCGGTCATTACGACGACCAGCATCAACCAACGCCAGCAATCGGTCTCGCCGAGCAGCAACGGCTCGTCGTCGTCCTCGTCCACCTCGTCCTCCAGCGGCGGAGCCTGCCAGTATTTCCAGTCACCGCACTCCACCTCGGTTTCGCCGCCTCGCCCGTCGCCCTCGGCGCTACACTCACCGCGCCTGCTGGAGCTGCAGGTCGACATCGCCGACACGCAGCAACCGCTGAATTTGTCCAAGAAGTCGCCGACCCCGCCGCCCAGCAAGCTGCAGGCTCTGGTGGCCGCAGCGACCGCCGCGCACAAGTATCCGACGTTGTCGGCAGACGTCACGGTGACAGCGACATCCGCAGCTGCGGCAGCGCAGCCCGCCACATCGTCAGCCACAGCAACGGGCACGCAGCAGGTCCAGGTGCACAAGGTTATGTTGGAGGCGTAAGTGAGGAGAGCTGGCAGCAGCCTCAGAGAGAACCGCGACGATTGTCAATCAAGTACAGGCATATCAAAATGTTTGGGCCGGAAGCACGGGGGCAGTCTTCACGTTGTCGGGAGACAAGCGGGGGCAGGAGGCGTTGCAAAGGGAAAGAGGGCGTTGCAAAGAGACAAAGGTATGCTGGTTGGCAGCGGAAGGAAGTGCTGACAGGTTTTTAAGGAATTTTTGGCAACGAAACGTGTTTGATAAGAAAAGCTCACAGTAACAAACTGTACGTATGCACGCACATATACGCATGTGGTGTATGAATGTATGCGTATGTGCTCTCAGTATGTATGCACTCGTATGTATGTACGTATGTGTAAACTTATTAAAACAAAAAAAGCGCGAGACTGAAAATTACATAAAGCCACACATTTTTTATGAGAGGTTGATAAACTTTTTAAAAAATGCAACAACAACAACAACAACATATTTTCCTTACTTACACTGAATTAAACTTTTTTAAAAAAGAAAAAAAATTAAACAAAAGAGAAAAACAAAATAAGAATGAAGAGAGGAAGAGTGGGCGATCCGGCGATCCGGCGATTCGGCGATCCGGCGGTTAACCGAAACTCTTGAAAAGCAACATAAAAAATAAATAATTTTGCTGTTAATTTCTAAGTATTGCTAATTAAAAGCTACATAAATTTAATTATTATTCATTACGATAGCGCTGAAGCGAAGCAACGGCCTAGGAAAAACTGTACAAACCGCATGCAATTACGTTACAATGTAAACAACAACAAACAAAAACAATCGCAAGAGAGAAGGAGCGAAGTGGAACTTACTCTCTCTTGAAGTTTTCATCAAGTTTTAAACTCATTTTATTTAAAGTAAATGCCACAGAATGAAATTGGATATTACACTCACACACACACACTCACACACACACTCACACACAGCTTGCAACAGCCAATCGCGTGGTACACTGTAAAAACTCAGACTTTCGTAGTCGCGCTAGGGATTGATTTTTGCTGTAACTCATTGAAGAAATACGTGCATTAAAGAATAGTATAGAAAAGAAGACGAATGAAGCAAAACAACGAAGAAGCACAATAGATAGTGTGTAGAGAGAGAGAGAGAGAGAGAGAGAGAGAGAGAGAGAGCATTAATGGAAAAATCTACTCCTTAATAGACGAAGGGCCGATTTCCGGCAATTATTTTGCGTAGTTTTTGTAGATTTAGTCAATTTTGCTGATTTTGACGTTTTTATTTTTAGACAAATTTTTCATTTTTTTTAATCTTTTCTCTTTCACTTGTTTATCATAAGAAAATAAGTTTCTGCTTGCTTTGTTTTTTTTTTTTTAGTTTTTTAATTTGTAAATAATTGCTTCAGTTTTTCCAGTAAAATTTTATGAAAATTGCGTCTACTTAGGATTAAAATGAAGCTGCTTACAGTTTAAAAATATAACTGCATTCAAAAGGTTGCAATCATGGGTTAAGCATTACTTCATCCAAACTTTATTGTGCGATCTCTCCTTTGTTTTTTGTTTAGTTACAATGCAATTGCCAACACTCAATCGGACAGTTTTCGCTACAAAGTAATTGGAATAAATCGCTGAAAATTTTGTAATGTTATTATTAAAAATATTAAATTTGTTGTTTTCTATTTTTACGCATGTTATGTAATTATTAATTAATTATTTATAATTTTTACAATTCACCAAAATTCAAAATTGCAAAATTTTATTTTGCCTCATTACAAATAAAAAAAATTGAAAAATATAATAAAACTACAAAAGCAAAAATATTAGAATTGAATGTCTTCAATTTAAAAAAAAAAAAAAAAAAAAAAAAACAGAAAACCTGTGTGTATATTAATAAAAATTAAACGGAGCGGAGAAAAACCATTAGAAATTTAATCTGTAAATAGTCAAGTTAATAACGTATGCTAAGAATGATGTATGTTAAATTTAAGTGAGAAAAAATAGAAATCTAAAAAGCCAAAAAAATTTAATAAATGTTAAAAAACTTTTCGAAGAATTATTCTTACAATTATTATTATTATTATTATTATCATTATGATTATGATTATCACTATGATTACTACTGCATAAAATCATAAGAACATTATTACATGATTACAAATTACAAAAACAAAACTATTACGCTAATTATTATTATTATTATTATTACTCTTATTCTTAAAGCTATTAATTAAAAAATATTATTATTATTATAATTAATATAAATACTATGATAGCGCACGACAAGTGCAAACCGATCAACAACAAAAAACCCGAAGAAAATCCCAAAATAAAAATTAATGAAATTCGTTAAAATTTTATTGCAAAAAAAACCAAATTGTTTTCTTTTGATTTTCGTTTTGAAACAACAAATTGTTTTTTTTTTTTTTTTGTTTCAGTGTATATTGCTTTGCTCGCACTGCGTAGACCATTTTTCATTTTTTCGTATCGTTTTGTTCCGTTTTGTTTCTTCTCGTTTCTTTCGATTCTCTTCTGTTTCCGACTACGCCGTTGCCGATGATGCACAACAAGAAATTCTTTAGTTTAATGGACTTCTCTAAAGTGCTTGAGGTTTTAAAGGGCACGATAAAGCGGCTGTCAAGATACAGTAAATAAAATAAAATAAAAGCTACACAAAAGAGTGCGCCTAACACTTCATTAATCGAAACAGGATTCTCTCTGTTAATCCGAAATTGGTGCGTCGGGAAAGCTATGATCAAGTACTTTAGAGAGCGTTAAGTATATATTTTCTTACCTCCATACACTGAAAAAAAAGCATGCCACACAAAACACACCAAAACCTGCACTTCCAAATACGTTAAAAGCATGAAAAATATGTATGTACGTATATTAAAGTTTTCGTTTTCAACAGCAAACAATCAGCGCAAATAATAATTGAAAAATTATAAAAATCAAAACAACTCATTTATGCTTCTGTAGTATGTATGTATTTCGTATTCTATTTCTATTCGTATAACAAACAATTTAAGTGTTAATGAAATCATTCCAAAACAATCGCTCGACAAATTAACATTAACGAAAAAAGTTTTTAATTAACAAACAGCTAAAATTAAAAACATATATACATTTAAGAAAATTTAAATGAACTCTTTTAATGGTCACGGAATCACAAACACACACAACCACACACCATCTATGTAAATTTACGCGTGTTTGCGTGTGTGTAAAGAAAATCTATTTTGCGACTTGTTGTTAATGTTTGACAGTGTAAAAAAACTACATGCACTTTAAAAAACTACCCATCAAAAATTTTAACGTAGAAATCATAGACACTCGGAGAGAATTAAGAAAAAACAAAAGAGAGAAAGAGAAATAAAAAGAGAGAAATTTATCTTTTTCATTCGCTTGAAACGTAAACTTACAACAGGTTTTAAGCTAAATTTACAAAGTAAAAAATAACGAAAAAGAAGAAGAGGACGAAGAAGAAGAAGAAGAAGAAGAAGCTACATTTAAAATTATACATTTATAAAAACATCTAAAGAATTTAGTTTCAGAATGAAGAACATTTAATAAGTAAACGAAACAAAACAATGTTTGAGTCACATTTTGTGCGTAATTTTTAAAAAAAAAACATTAAACAATTTGATTAACTCATTGATTGTTTAATTGATTAATTGCAAATAAAATTGCCGTCATCAATTGTGAAGAGAGACACTCTGTGGCTGCAAAAACAACACCATTCTTCTCGCTTGACAAGAATTGACAAGAGAAAATCTCAAATTCGATTAGTGACAATTTTAGTATTTTGCTGATGCTACTTCTCAGATTCTGGTGTAGGTTGGACAATTTTTAAGAAGAAAAAATGGCGGAAGTCGAAGAAAAAAGAATGCGTGGGCAGGAAGAGCGACCGTGACAAACCATCTAAATATTGTATTGTATTTCAATAAAATTTATGCTAAGTCTTAACGCAAAACAACAACAACAAAACAATTAAAACAGCAGCAAATTATTGTACTGTTGTCAAGGCAACTACTTTGAAAAAAAAAGGAAAAATAATGCTAAAGTAATAATAATGGAAGAAACAATAAAAGAAGAAATACATTTTTCGTTTCAAGCAAAAAGAAGAAAAAACAAATGATGAATGAAACATATTTAAACATTAAACAAATTGGTTTTCTTATTTTTGGGGGAAATTTTTGGCGGTATGCGCCATTCGATGGCGTCTTCCTTCGTACACTGAAAAACTGGAAGCCTGAAATGATGCTGTTTTTCTGCAGGTAAAAAGTTCAGATGAATTGTTGTACTAAAAATATCTCCGAAATTATTACAACATTTTTTCAGTGTAAGAAAATCTTAAGGCGTTGTAAGTGGTCTTGTGTGGAATTTTAAACCGACAGCTCTTGTTGGAGGTTTACTTCCTAAACTTCGAGGTCTAGAACTTGAAGCAAAGCAGCTTTTTCAATTCTGCTGGAGAACCTTAAGAGTCTGTCTGTTTTCAAAACAAATCTCGAATCGCCATCGAGCTTCTCTGAGCGTCTCTTTCTATTCCTAATGCCACGAGTAACTTCCTCACTTGGTGCTTGCTGCCCACGATGGTTAACAACGCCTGTCGACCAAACCGATAAAATGATACCACCGAAAAACTCGAGCACATGTGCCGAATTTTGTTGTTGTTCTCCAAACATTCCCGGCCTTGTTGTTTGCTTGGTCTAATCGGTCAACCTTGAAAGTATTTTTTCTTTCTCTGCTCTGACAAATTTTTATCAAACAAAACTATTTTCACTGCACAGTTGAACGGAAGGGAGGGGGTGCCTAGAGGGGGAGAAAGCAGCAGACGTGGAAACAATGTCAAAACGAAAGATCTTTTTCTGAGTGTATTCGAATCAGAAAATTTACTATAAAACACAAATTCTTCAAAAAAGCTCCGTTTTTCGAAATGAAATACAGTTAAAGGGGCCCCTGCCGTTGTCGACGCCACTGCCAGGAACATCCTGCTGCGGGGAAGCGGCACTGAACTGAGCTGAACTCTGACGCGCTCACTGAAGCAAGTGGCGCACACGCGTTATTTTTTCTACACGAAACAGATCAAAGAGCGAAGCCATCCACCGTCCCCGCCGCCCACCCCGTGATCGGGAAACGAGGCGTGTGTGAGTTTTCATTGCAAAAAAAGAACTGATAGAGATAAGACCGCTCGTGCAATGAAGCAACGACAACAACAACAACGACAACGAGAATGGCATTGGAAGCAATAGTTAGTCAGTCACCAAATTCATAACAACAACGAAGTATTATTTAGTAACAAAATGAATATGTTTGATTTTTCTGAGGTGGTCGTTGCTGTTGTTGTTGCTGTTGTTGTTGTTGTTGTTGGGTATTTTTATTAACTATTCCAGCGTTTTTCAGCGCTCATTCTGATAAGCGTTTGCGCCAGCAAGAAAAAGCAAAATCAAAAGGACGGACAGCCGAACTGACAAACGGACGGACGGACGGACGGTGTGACAGGCACATGCGCAAATAGATGGTTATTTTGAGTGTATGACTTTTTCATGAGAACGGCGCCGGCAACCTCGTAGCGAGCACATTCTCTTTCGCACAGAGCGGACCACTGAGAAAGGCCAGCTCGAGATCTGCTGCTCTATTGCTGTTGCTGCTGTTGGCCGTTGGCTGTAGCTGGCTCAAGGTTGTGGCTGCCGAAACTTCAATCTGTCGCTGATAATCATCAGTCGTAACCAATAACGGAATTAAATGGCGCGAGGAGGGGGTGGGAAGGGGGGGGGGGGGGGGTGGTAAGAATTGAAAATGGCATGGAAATACGTTCAAGTAAATGGAAATCGATCCCGGTGGGGCCGATCAGAGAAGCGGGCAGATAAGATTTGAAGGGTGGAAGAAGGGTCGAGAGAATAGAGCGAATTCTTTGATTTAATAAAAACACAAAACAATGGATTATTGTGAAAAATTTTGTAAAATATCTCTCCCAAACTCAAGCTACATTTAATCCATAAAGCAATTATTCAATCAATCAATCGAATCATTCAAATCGAACACGACAAAATGTTGCGCCGCGGCGTTTTCTTTTGCGCCGTAAATTCAACAAAATCGAATTTCATTCAATTCCAGAAGCTTCGATTCGAGGGCGGCGAAAATAGTTATCTACATGCAATCGCCTTTTAGCCCTTCACCATACACTAGCCCTTGGCCGATCTGCCCCCCGCCTCACAAAATTCTGCTGAATCACTAAAAGGTTTAACATTTTAATAAATAAACACAATATTAAGTACTTAATTTTATTTATTGTTTTTTTTTTTTTGTTATTGTTGTTGTTCGCTCGCTTCATTACAGATTTCGTTCGGCCTCAGCAAAATTTAATAAAATTGTTGTTATTATTTGTTGAGTTCTGTTTTTGTTTCGTGAGAAGATGATGATGAGTTTTTTTTTGTTTTTGTTAAATCATTTGTAAGTATGCCCTTGTATTTGCTAGTGTTGTTGTTGTTGTTGTTGTTGTTGTTGTTCTTACTGTTATTGTAATTATTGTTACTATTGTTATTGGCATTGCTGTTGCAAACAAATATAGTATTGTAGTCAACAGTAAAGTAATAAAACGACAAAACCAGTACCGCGCAGTTCAAGTTCAATGTCAAGAGAACTTCTTCTTGGCAGAAGAGAGAGAGAGAGTGAGAGAGAGAGAGACACCCAGCAGTTGCTGAATACGAAGCGTTCATGACAAATCATTCATGAAGCAGTGACGACAATTCACGTTTATGGCATGAAATAAAAAATCAAAGAACGACAAATAAAGAATATCATCGAGGTATAACATATTTTGTTACTAAAAATATTCAATATGAGAGTTTTTTTTTATTATTATTTTTTGTGAGTGTTTAGTTAATTGTTTAAAATTGGTAGAATCGCGCCATTTGTACACTGAGCCAAAAAGCAAGCAGTTCCGTGGTGGATTCAAGCATAAACACACTTGATTTGGCATCAATTTAATAAATGCTTGTTTTGAACATTTTATGTTTAATATTGTTAGAATAAATTCGGTTAAATTAACAGCAGCCTCTTTTGTATGAACATTATACGCTAATATTAAGCAACCTTTTGATGAATGCAAACACACATTCTTTGAAACTATGAAAGTTTTCTTCATAAAAAAAGTCATCAGAAAGAAATGGAAAACATGGAAAAATTAACAATTATGAGGTTTGATCCATTCGTGGTGCATTTGGATTTTTTCTATGTATTAGAGTGCTGCATTTGACAACAGGCTGAAGGCTGGTTCAAGGCGTCTTGAAAGGAGCTTCAGGAGCTGTCTGAAAGGCTTCTTCAGTTGCTTTCAAATCAAGCGGTGATTGTCGGCAGTGCTGCTGAAAACATTACCACTATGATCATATGAATCCGACAGTTACGGCTTGATTCGAAATCAAATGGAATCAACTGAGTCAACGCAAAAAGGTTGCTGTTCCAGTTTCAAGCCTTTCGTGTCGTCAAATGCAGTCTTCTAGTGTGTATGTATGTGTGCAGGTGTCGTATGTATTGCCGTCGGCGAATCAACACGATTCATGCACGACGATAAAATGTCAGGCATGATTCGTTTATGTTTTCTTAAGCACAAAGAAAAAGATAGTCCACATTCAGAGAGAGTCAAACACACACACGTGTACACACTTTTGCAATTACGAGGTGCTCATCATTCGCTCTATTTCTCTCATTTATCATTAATTACAACCTTAATGAGGCCAGAAATGTTTTTGAATATTTTCCATTAACTTTATTTATTTCATTTAACATTTAGAACGTCATTTCAGTATTTTTTGTGTACTTTCGGAATTCCCAGGAAAAATGAGTTAAGCGCGACAAATCTGTTATTCTGAAATACATTTTTTCGGCATAATGCTCATCACACTCTGGTCGGACAGATTCCAAGATCTTACGTATGTAAGATTTGAATACTATTGAGTATTGTAGTTTTTAAAATTTGCACTTTTCTTCTCTCTTTCTCTTCGCTTTGCGAAATTGCCTCCACCGCCCGCAAAAAAACAACATGAAGCGACTTCTACAGACTGCTGACTGCAGCGGCATCATCATCATCATCATCGTATTTCAGTCAACAATTCTGCCGCTGATGACGATAAGTGCAATCTTATAAGAAACACCAGCAGCAGCAACAACAATACCAAATGATGCTTCGCTGGATTATGCTGATTCGAAATCCCTTCTGCCATTTCATTGTCACGGCTGACGAGTTTCTGCCGACTTGACAAAATCATTTGCTTTTGGTGGGAAATTTTCTTGGGCGAAGGAACGAAGAGATTCAGACTTTATCAGCAGCAACAGTGTAGAGTTGCGCCGTCGCGTCGAAGTCTTACTGAAATGTAATCGTTAGAAGACTGGCCATCAAGGAGGAAGAGGCGCCTGAGGAAAGAGCAATGCTCAATGTTAATCGCGCCTCAACGCTTCACGACAGTTGCCAAAAAACTGAGAAGAAATTCGAGATTTCTTGAAATTCTTAAAGACTAAATTATATACATATATATAATTGTAATATCCTTATTTACTAATAGTTATGTGAAGTTTCTGCCGATACAAACCTCTCGAGAATTTGATATACAGATCAAGACTCCGAACACTCACTCTTCTTCGTTGGGTTTTCAAAGACGTAGGTACTCGTCGTTTTATGAAAGGAAACCAATAAGATTCCTGCACCCTTCCGCGGCTTGTTTCGATTTTATAGTTAGTTTCTATATATGTTACTTACTCGTACTTACTCGTAGTTAGACCATTACTTTTATTTCAGCTGGTCTGGTTTCTTCCTTTCTGCTGTCTATTTCTCCTCTCTCGACAATGTCCCTCTTCCCTCTCATGTTTCGAAAGAAACAGTTAATGCTTCGTTGCTACACGCGCCGCATAAACGCTGCTGGCGGCGCTGCCTACGTTCCTGGAATTCATATACGATGCGATACGTCGCATTTTGTCACCGATTTTACCAACATTTGAATATACGAGTCAATACGTATACATACTTTCCTTCTTTAATAAAAAGCCCGCAAGAAATGAAGTCTGGAAGAGGCGAAAACTGCGTGGAAGCATTACCATTGCGTTTTACCATGCGAAGGTAACCCAAGGTCAGTAACAGGGTCGATACAAACGCCTTATCGTTCGTTATACTTAACACTTTGAATATGAATGTTGTTGTTTTTGTTGTTGTTGTTGTTGTTGTTTGCCACCGTTGTTTATAGAGACGACATCATCACTTTCAATGTTGATTGCTTACACGCGCTTTATTGCCTTTACCGCCTACCGACAGTGTTGCCACAAAATAGAAAAAGGACAAATCTGATAAACTGGAAATACGCACATTTAATAACAAAATAAGACAAAGAAGAAAAATAAGGAGAAGGAGGAGAATGGGTGAGGACATTTGTTAATCCTCTAAATAAAGAATAGAGATATGTCTAGAGTTTGATATGTGTGGCTTCTTGTGTGCGTCGCTTAACTAAACAGTGGTCAACACTTAAGATGGCGACTACTGGATTCGAAAGGAGTTGAACAAATTACGATATTCCCCGGAAAGGGGCAGTATGTTATGTATGTGTTGGAAGACCTTGAACAAAACAAATGAAAATGAGAAGCGTTTAATGATTTCGTTTACCCACGAAATGTCTCTTTATCCGTTCAGTGTGGACAACAAAAAGCGAAAGTGGATCAGTCTCTAAATATTGTATTAGAAAACTTGTTTCGAGAAATTAAATTTTTTCTGTTAAATTTTTTATTTCATTTTTAACCCATTTAAACTGTCAACCGTCAACTGTCATTGTGGTGTCATTTGATAAGTAAAAACAAGGAGGTTTTATTACCTAAATCGATACACACTCGCACAACGAACTAAAATATACGATAAGACCCACTTTCTTCCATCTGGTCACGTGAAAGGTCACAACACTGTTTCAGCTGGGGCCAAAAACAGCCACAAATTATACGAAAACGTCGAGAAAAATTTCATCTAAAGAGTAGCCGAAGCGGAACATTTCGTAAATCTGTTACTGATCTCAGTTTTTTTGAACTTTGGATGAAAATAGACTTATCACCACTTTTCACATCACCACCTTCCACTTAACACCTCGTTTTGAAAGACTATATTAGTGCAAGACTATATAATTTATCGAGTTTGTACCATCCGCGAAGAAATTGCAAGGAGCTCTGTGAACCTGTGCTGAAATTCTTATGTTAATACCTTTAATATTTACAAAAATTAATTCCACCTCGATTGCAAGAGCTTTCACAATTGATTTAACATAACTTCTCTCACTGTGATGCGCTGAAGGCTATCATCCTTTACTCTGTCGACCTCTGTTCCTCTGTCTGTGTGGATGTTTGACGAAGACGAGTAAACATTTTTCACTTTAACTTTCTTCTGCTTCACTCTAAGTTTTCCTAATAATCTATTTTTATATTCTTTAGAAGTATTCTTTTACGACTAAGCCACCGATATTTACTTGTTGTTGGCCTTGTTTTATACTGATTACTGTTGCTTCAGTCAGTGTTGAACGCTCCACATTTGACTTCCTTTGAAAATGATTTCGTAGACACGTGGCACTTTATGTTCTCCCCGCTACTCTTCTTACAATGATTTGTTTATTTTTTTGTTTGTAAATTTGGAATATTTCACCTTCTTGGAACATCAAACGCTCTGGTGGGTAAAAAAGAGAGACTTTATTATTCTTTTTAATGAAAGTATGTATTTATTTTAATGCATAATGAGACAAAAAGGCTCATAGGATTCCTTTCAGGTCACAAAGAGTTGGCCGAGAAGCTGAAGAATATTAGGTAGGCAATGGCTGGAAAATTAATGACAGCGCAATGAAACTGTCATGCAATTGATCTCTTTGGAGCTTGTCATAATTTTGTTATTTCTGTGACTTTATCAGAATTTCTACAGCAGTTTTTTTCTCATTAAGATTCGATAATGCAGTAATCACAACAACAGTAATCACAACAACATCAAGAACGACAGTAATATTAACAAATTTGTACTCAATGCATTTGAAATGCAAATGTCAAAATACAAGGACAATGGTTTTTTTGTTTTTGTTTTGTAGATACTTTCTGGAATGGCATTTATTTTGACGCTTGAATTTCTGATGATCGGCATTGATTGGCTTTGCCGTCGTCGTCGTGACGCTGGGTATACGTTGTTGTTGTTTACCATACGCGCATTGTCATGAAAAATATTCTTACAGGCAGGCAGTAAAACCAACAAAAATAGTAAGAGAGACAGCAGAAAACAAAAAAAAAGTCGTGCAAAAATGAAAAGAAAGGCAGTAAAACAGTAGAAGGATGATTTTTGAGGAAATTGGCCAAATTCTACGTACCCGGCAGCTTAATGAATTTGTACCAATCAATTATGAGTACATATTTGTTAATACAAAAAGATTCATTCCAAAATATTCAGAATTCTTTTAATGCCTTTCTTATTTCAAAATGAAAAAAGACACTAAAATAGCACATAGCCGAAACCGGTTTGTCTTCAAGTCAAATTTAACAGAGAATGATGGAAAGAAAAGCAGCTCCAAAATCCAGCAACATCCAACCCGGTCGGAAAACTTAATGAACGTCTAGCCTCTGAAATCTTCATTTAATCGTCATTCCAATAGAGAGGGACAAACGCAGGAATGAACTAAACGCCGTCTCTGTTCGAATGTAGGGTACAGCAAAGAAAAGCCCAAGAAAAAACGAAAATAGGTAATTTTTAAATCTATTTATTACTTCGGGAACGCCTTGAAATCAATTTCGACATTTTCGATATCCTTGAAACGATTTTAGCATATTTTCTCAATGCATCGGATCGGTTTTATGCGGTTGTTGGCTCGGTTTTATATCGGTTTGAAACCAGTGTATACACTTCTCCTTGGGCACCTCTTTATTTGTAAAGCAATAAGTTCAAGAGCTAATGCATTTCGAAATCCCTTTCGGCAAAATCGATTGAAATTAATTCAATTTTAGAAATGTGTACGTCCCAACGAAGATCTTTCGAAGCAAAAAGATCCCCAAAAGTACCGATTCGGTGATCAGACGGTGGGCGGGTGGCTCTTAACCCACAACATCGCTTTTCTCAAAAGGCTTTTCTATTAAACTTGTAGATAAGGTATAATATGCCAGTGTGCGGATCATGTGCATTTTTTGTGAGATGACATTCTTCAACGCGGTCAGCTCGGAGGAAGATTTCAGTTTTAGTTGTGGATTATAAGCGAAAAAATTCAGCTCCAAAAACACCACGTTCTTCAAAAATCACGACGAGTTGCTTCGTGCCTACGCTCAGCCCTTCGTTTTGCTTCACACTTCGTTGTAAACTCTGGTAAGAGGCTCGTAAAGTAAACTCTCAAGGATTTCGTATGGCGCAGTTAGTCCTTCGCAAACGCCATCGCCATCTTAAGTAAAAGAACGATATTCGAGACGAGAAATAATGAGAGGAAAAACCAAATTTTATCACTCTCTGCCTCCAGCTGTTCGTCTTGTCCTTTTGAATCTTCTTCTCCTTTTTGTACTGTTGCGCATGTTTGGGTGCCATGTCCTTCGGCATCAAATGTCGCGGCTGCTGTGTGATGAACCCAAGCTCTCTAAATTCGTGCAATCTTTTTTCTGTGGACTGCCTTCGAGTGGATGCCTTTGGAAAAGGCGTAGCGAGAGAAGTCAAATTAAATTAGACTACTGCGAACTGAATAAATTATTTATGATTAGTAGGAGGATAATATAATATTATGAGAAATGGTATAAAAACCTAAACTCGCAGTTCAAATTTAAGCCCTAGAAAAAGAAGAAGGTTACTTTTGCGACATAAGAAAATTTTGTGGCTTTTAAAAATTTGGGATGCTAATGGTACAATTATCTTTCTCTAGAATCTATACCAGCAGAAATTTTTTACCACATAAATTAGGACTGCTGCCGCCAAGCGCAAGTTTTGCGGTACGTCCTTCACAGAGTAGGTCCCATGTAACAGTATGTACTTACGGCCTCAAAAGTGTTATTTATATATTTTATACAGAAGGACTTATACGAAAGAGCTGCTCTCTCTCTCGGAATAACATAGCTTTTGCGATAATAATGCGTAAACTTTGCAAATTCCTTGATATTCGAACATCAACACGCTCCCAAAAATGTACGTTTGTTTCCGTGGACGGAATAAGACGGCTGGAAACTTCCAGTTTCTGTGGCTCCTGGGATTTTTCTAAAGCTATTGATTTTGGTGCGAGAAAGACTGAGTCGCTGTCATGGAAAGAGGATGACCCTGGCTGGAAATCAGTTTAGTTAATGCGCGTTTAGGCAGGAGAGACTCTGACCATTACAGGGTGGGTATTATTGCTGTTGTCTAGTTTACGGATGGGTTTCTCCTACTTAGGCACAATTGAAAGACAAGAGCTAAAAACGTGCGTAAGAGTCACATTAATCTCTCCGCTTTTCCCTCTTTCTCGCTCTCTCCCTTTATTTCGCCTTCCCCTTTCCGCCCCACCAACGACTGATACTTTCCACAAGTCACCTCTTTCGGCTCACACTCATAGAATTCGAGCGTGTTGCCAACCGCTATTTTTTTGGTCTATGAACTGCCAGCGACTGAGAAACTATACGAGTATATGGACTCATATTTAGTCTGACCTTGAAATTAAAAGAAAATTTTTTTGTTGTTCGCTGCTCATACTCATAAGTTCTTTGCTCTTTCCAACAGCTAGTATATACGATACACATCCATACGTACACGCGCCGTGATTCATGTTCATCAGCTACGAGTACGTTTGTCTAAATTGTAAAAGCAATGGACACTCTTTCGTACGTTAGGCCGCTTTAGCCACGCACATTTTTAATTCAATTGTGTACACAACGTAGTATATCGGAGTGAAAGACAGAGAGAGTGAGAAAGAGGACGAAATAGAATAGAAAGTGTAGCTAGTAGCTGTCACGATTTTTTGTTTGTCATCATTCAAGAATCTGATATCTTTATGGAATATTTTGGGAAACTTTTTTTTAATCCTTCTCACATTGAAATAGTTAGTACACATACACTTTTTTATGCGTTTTTGTCCCATAATAACTCGATGTGTAATAAGAACAACAACAAGTAAGAGCGCTAACTTAGGCCTGGCTTGGAAAACTGTAATTTCGGGATTTTGTCGTTTCGGGAGTTTGTATTTCAGGATTTTTACTGTCTCCCAGAAATTTAGCCCCAAAATGAATGCATTTATATTTACTAGAAAAAGGAGGTATGTTGCTAATGCTGCTATGATGATTCTGTGACAGAGAATATGTGCTGAATTTTATGATGATACCTACATTCGTTCTCTCGTAATCGTGATTTCCAAAAAGACAGACGAATAAGCGGACAGACAGACGGACAAGGCTAAATCCTGAGTCGATTTAGACTTGTCCGTTATTCTGAGATGATGATTCTGAGCCGAAATACATAGACTTTTATAGACCGGTCACGCTTCTTTAATGCATTACAAAACGAAGAACAAAGTAAATATACCCCCATCTTTTCGGGTGTAGGGTATAAAAGTAATAAAAACTTATAAATTTAACGAAAATTGCCGACGCACAGTGGTCCAGAATACAAATCCATCGGCCAAAAATCTGTAACTTTTGAACGGATAGGAATTTTTGAATGCGTTTTTTTGCAATTGACAGAGATATGTTGAAATAAATTTGCACTGGAACCGAGATCTATGTAGATGTCTCAGAGTCAGAGCCGTAGAGCTCTAAACTCGAAAAATGTTTTCATTTTTTTAAACTTTGTCAAAAAAACATATTCAAAGGTAAATTGTTGAAACTTTTTTCCACTTATTTATAAATTAAGGATATATTCGTAATGGCTGTGAAGTTTCAAGTGCATCCGTTGAGTTTTTCATAACTTTTTGGCCCTTTGAAAGGGGTCTATTTTTGTATGCTTTGAAACTAAATATCTAAATATCATAGATTCCAGTCCAAAGATATTTCAACATTTCTCTGTCGATTGCAAAAAACCGCATTTAAAAATTCTTATCCGTTCAAAAATTACATATTTTTGGCCGATCGATTTCTATTTTGGACCACTGTGCGACGCTAACTGAACTATATACATACGTATTATAATGCATTATATTGTTTCAAAATATTCCGCATGAACAAATTAACTTTAATACTTTGTTGGGATATTTTAGGTTCTTTGTTCTTTTCTGTGTGAGATTTTTTATTATAGTCCTTTTATTCCGGCATAACCAATTTTTTATTGCGATCAATACATTTTAGAGCTACTCATGGAGTTTTAGAATCAATACTTTTTAGGTATTTTATTTTATGCGGTCCCTGTTAAAACATAACATAACGCATAAAAACGCATAAAAATTTTGAGTATATTTACGAGTACATACTCGTATGTATATGTATATACGATATATATATATATATTGTATGTAAGTACACTGACTTGTGTGTGCCACACTTTGCCTTCAGCTTCATTAACTTTATGTGAAAACTATACTTTATATTTTACTTTATATGTATTTACATTTACTTTATATGAAATGTAAATCATTATATTCTTATTTACGGACGAGTACGTTTAGTAGTATTAACTTTTGTGGTTTATATACGATTGTTATTCTCATTGCGAACGACATTTTATTTGAAACGACATTTTATTTGTGGACTTCAACCTTTTAAGCGTCGTTGAGTCGAACCTCATAAAAAGCAATCATTTTGAAACTGCGCATCAGAAAAATTCGTAACCCCCAGAAATCAAGCCAAGGGTAAGCAACCTGATTTATTAATGACAAAACATTATAAAAACATTGCGAGCCTAGATGAGAAAAATACACTTCCTGCCTAAGTAAATAAGAAGAAGAGCTTTTATACAGCTTCCAAAATCGGCAATAAACTAGCTATAAAGTCCGTCGGGGGGGAGAACAGAGCAGTTGAGGAAGAGAATGAAAACGAGAAAAGAGAAAGAGAGAAACGAAAATAGGTTAGGGATGAAATTAACAGTGACGCAGAAGAAAATGGGCGGAGGAGGTTGATTAGAAGACACCAAAAGATTTTCATATCAGCCTCAGGTCACAAGAGGCGCTAGGTTTGTATATACTATGTATATAAAAAAACCAGAGCCTGGAAAATTCGAATGGAAGAAGTGTGAGCAACAATTTTAAGTAGGTACAGTAGGTACAGTTTACGCAAAGGAATGAGAAAATACAGAACACAAACAACCCTCGAATTTTTTGCTCTATAGAAAATTACCTCTGAGACAACAACAAGCATAACAACAAGTGGGTTGTTTTTCTTCGTTGAAGGAAATTAGAATGAAACACTTTTACTTCTTCCGGTAGTCACGGAAACACTTTATAAACATGACAGCTCCTAAATGGTGTCACGCTTCAACGAATCGAAACGAATCTATAACCATAGTGATATCTTTAACAGCGAATATCACATAAAGTAGCATTTTATGTTCTAACATAACGTATATTTATAGGTTTGAAATTATTTGAAACGATACTGTGTTAAAATATCTGCAACGAAGAAAATGCTGGCATTTAAATATGCAAAACTTTCTCGTGCTCGTATATTATTCTCTCCAAAGACACAAGAGCGGAGACACACAAGGAGGAATTATGATTTACTTTCAAATTGTAAGATTCTAGGATCTAAGGTCTAAATATCTTTAGAGAGGTACTATAACCGTCGGTCTGAAAATCCATCAACATTAAGAAAACTTTGTAGAGACAAAAATTGGAAGAAACGCACTTGCAAGCAAGCTGAAAGGAAACATAAAACCTGATGAGAAGAAAGTGAATTTGTTGAAAAAGTAGGTCATGTCAATAAAACAACAGACGCGTATCGCGCCGTCTTGCGTCGCTTCATATCCATCGGTAGAGCTCTTTTCGGGAAAAGATGTCAGCCGGGTGTGACTGGAACGCAGTAGCTGGAGTCAGTAGTCGTGAATAAAAGTGAAAATTTAGTACTCTTTTGAAGTCTTTAATAATCGAAGAAAGAGAGAAAAGAAGTACGTTAGGAAGTAAAAGTATGTGGACCCAAATTTGTACTTCAAATTTTAATAAATGCCAGAAATAAATGCTCAAATATTTACTTGAGCACAAATATTTATATTTTATAGATTTCAGATGATGACCAATTTTTGAAGTAGTAAAGCCAAGGCCGTAGCCAGGTCTACGATGGGGTATGTTCCAAACAATTCTTAAGCTGCCCCATCAAAACGGGGTGGCCTGTTGCACAAATGTCGACACGAATCACTGTATTCTCATATTACAATACTTTAAAAAAAGAGGCTTTCTGCGGGCTATAGAAAACATACCCCACGCTCCCACCCTTTTATTGAAAGCGTTCTGAAAGCATTTTGGTTGGAATATTCAAAATCAATTGGAACGGGCATTACAATAAATGTGTATTTCAGAGATTATGGAATGAGAACGAAAATGTTGAATAAAGCTGGTTTAAACATTTCAGGAAGGTGACTTATTTTTCCAAAATTTAATGCATTAGAAGACGTATGTATCCGATTAGATATATACCTAATAATAGAGTTCTTTATAGTTCTATAAAAATGCTGCTAGTGGTGGTTTCTGTAGACCGAAGTTTTAGAGTCGAGTAATAATTTCAGTTGGAAAGCTGGTATCAGGTATGATTTTTCATCTATTTTTTTCTGATAAAACCGCCAATGGGAAAACCTTTGGCACACAATGGGTCAGACCAATATGAATTAGACTTGAACGTCTTGAACGGTTTGAAGTTGGTTCGAATTGGAATGATTTTTATGTAGTTTTTTCTGATAAAACCCTCCCCATTGAAAATGGGTCAGGACAAAACATAGCACGTACCTTCCACGATGACAAACAAATTTCTACAGGAAGAGAACTCCTCAAGAGTATTCCTAATAATCTTTGCGATTTAAGGAATCTTTCGAGAAGCCCCTAAGACAGGTCAAAATGGTCTCATTTTGTCCATAAAAAATCCGACTGAACGGTTCAGATTCTGTCGGAAGCCATCGCTTTACCTCCAAGTTCCTGCGATTTCGTCAACATTTTTTAAAAAGCTGCTTAATTATACTGAAATGTTAGTAAATGGACCATGCCACTATGGCTGAAGTAATCCATGGTTGGAAACAATTTTGAAGAAACCAGGCTTTCAGCTTTCAATCTCATTGAATCCGAATTGTTGCGTAGCATGCGGAAGCATTTGCATTTAGCCGAGTTGCGCCCCGCTCCGAACGCTCCGCTCCTCCCACTTTTATAACAAATTTGTTGCGCTCTCGTTAATTTCGCGGACATTGACACCGTCGACGACTTTCCTTTCGAAATACCAAAAACTTCAAAGTAAGAGACGCTGCTTGATGCTTTTGGCGGTCCGTCAGCCCAGCAATGGCTGGCTTGCGCTTAGTCAATCAGTCAGCTAGTCAGTCAGTTGGCGAGTCTCTGCCGGCATTGTTTGAAAATCGGCCAAGGAAAAGTGAAATTTGTTGCGTGCGAGGTTTTTGACTTTTCTGCTTTGTTGGCCGAAAGAAAGGCCTGCAGCGGATTTCTTCTTTTTCATTTTCTTTATTTTTTTTTTCTTTCGTATACGAGAGTGAGAGTGACCGCAATGTTGGGTTGGCCGGTCGTCGGAGAGGAGCAGAGGTGGAGACGGGGAAAAATGTGGTAGCATGTAGTCATGCTTTCAATCAGTCTGTTTACGATGTTGCAGTAGCAGAGCAGCGCAGCCGCAGTCGCTGCCACAGTCGCTGCCAGTATTTGGGGCGCAGCGAACAAATTTTACTTTCTTTGCCATTGAATGCTTTTTCGTATACATTTTTAATTTCACACTTCTGTTGGTGTTGTTGTTGTTGTTACTATTGTTATAATTCGTTGTTATGGCGCTGCTGAAGTTTCCCTGGTTTTGTTGCAAGACATAAACGCATGCATTTTAAATGGACGCACTTACATAAACTACTCGGAATCGCAGACTTCATTCGGTACAACCGGTTTGGCCGAATTCGTGCTCACGCTTCTTTTTTATACTTCTTCCTGGAGACAAAGCGGGTTACTTTATCATTAGCATCGTGTTATATCATTATTGACTATACTCTTCAATGCATATCTCTTTTCTTGATTTCTTCTCGATTTCTTGTGAATATCATTCACTTTTCAATCTTAGAAAAATGTTGAAATAATTTTATTCAATTAAAGATCTTAGCTTTTTCTTATTTCATTTCCAATTCAGTCTCTATACTCTCGCGTAGGGTGACAGAGTACCCTTATATTAACACTGCATTCCGTTCAGTTCAGTTCAGCCGGAACAAATTTTTTATTTTGGCCTCGAAGTCATTGAACTCAGTGATGCCGACGCCGAACTGCTCGGTGTTTTCACCGTGATTGACCCACTTTCGATGCTTATATACCAGATTATTTTGATATGATTTTAGGTAGAAATCTTTTTGTTGATCTCCATGCAATTTCAATATCTTGGGGACCTTTGGTATACTTTTGATTGATCAGAGGACTTCTGTTGCCTATTTTCATTGTATTTTGAAGGTGTTGGAGCACCTTGAGACCAACCGAAAGTTTGAATTTAGATTCAAACTGATTTCGTTGTAGTATCAAGCAGTGACGTGGCTAGCATGGGTGACACCCGGTACGGAAATGGTAGTGTCTCCCCCATAAAAGGTTTTTACTATCGAGTTCTGTTGTCATTTAAGATTTTTACTGTGAAACTTTTGTTGTTTCAACACTAAACAAGGAAGACACTTTCGTTTTTGGTTTAAATTCAAAGAAAAACCTGTTGCTATCGCTTCGCAGCCGCAGCTGAGTGAAGCGGAGGAGCGTCAATGCCCTGCAGTCGCCATCGACTGACTACGCGGCAATCGTAATGGTTACACTTTCGCTCATGAAAACGAAAGTTTATCGCCCTCTAAACGCTCATTAAAAAAACCAGCAGTAACTTTTACACACATCGAGAAGTCATCAGTCTCGTCAGCGACAGACGTGTTTTCGAGTAAAAACTCGAAAACAATGCTTATAAATCTTCTCAGAATTACGACGATTAGGTACTGTTAGCATTTTATGAAAGATTGATGTTTGAGTTAGTATGTACTGAATTTTCAATATGAAATAAGAGCTTATTAATTTACTTTTAAACATTACATCCTAATTTGGACATTTATTTATTCGTTGCTTCCAAATTTCTTTATGTTTATATATAAAGAAATTTGAGTTAGAAGTGAAGACGTACATACATACATACCTTTAGAAATGGATCGTTCTTGAAAAAAGAGATTTTTGGTTTAAATTATTTCTTATTATGCTTTTTGGACTAAAAACGAACTGAATTAAATATCTGCCATCAGTCGGAATCCATCTGGTCATTTTGATTGACTGTCAAAATCGGCGAATTAAAGTCAAAACGAGAAGGTTCCTGAAGCTGTCGCTGGTCTATCATCGTATACTGCTGTGAAATATCAAAGGCGAACTCATTTAAATCTAAGTAAAACTGCATGAAGGCAGTAAAGTTTTTTTTACGTTGTTTTTTACGTCATCAAAATGACAATCGTGGTTTTTCTTACGTTCATTTTTTATTGTTGCGTGTAAATTTGACGAAAGTGACCGGCAGTAAAATCAACTGAAAAGAAAGTTTCAAACTTATACCTACCGCCAACATTTTCAAGCAGCTTCGAAGGTGCATGAGAGAGAAAGAGATCGTATGTGTTCGAAGTTAGAGCATGTGAAACAAAATCATTCAAACGATTTAAAACAAAAAAACAGTTCACGCGAGTTTACTGACCTCTAGCCATTTCTCCTACTAAACGTCTTTGGCCTCTTTCCTTCCGCCCTTCTTGCCATACGATGGAAATGTTCGTGCGCAAACTAAGTAGGCCAAAAAGTGAGAGTTTAAAACTTTTTACATTGTCCGTCTCTTTTCGTTTTACATTTCGCTCATATCGAATATATTCGGTAGTTTTCAACGATGTTGTTGCAGTTGCCATCGCTAACACGATTCGCATTTGTTTGAATGGAAAAGTTTTGGAAATCATGAAAAGCTTGTCCGACCGTTGATCTTGCTAGACCTAACTCGAGGGAAAGGACGTGGATGATGACGCTGGAATAATCAAAGTCAAAAGGTGCACCCACGACTTTGTTAAATCGTGAAACGGAAAGAATAATGGAAGCGTTGTCTGATTTTAAATTTGAAAGTTTGTGATAGACCAACAGATAGACCAAGAGACAGACAGAGAGTGAAAATCTTCCAACCGTTTTACTATCGCTAGCAGAGATCTCTTCTCTCAGTCTTCTTCCCCACCAACGACATCTGAAATCATCGTCGACGGAACAGGGTCATTGCACCCTTTACAATAACAATAACACCAACAACAACACCAAAAAATAAGTACATATACCGATGAAAACAACGCGAAAAGAGATCAATGATTTTTAGTGAAATTTATTTATTTATGAGAAAGTTATTTATTTATCATTGTAAACTATTTTCTTTCAACGAGAACACGATTTTGTTATTCTTTTTTTTTCTTATTATGAAAATATTTCTTCCATTGGTCTCAGCAAAACTATGAAATCAACCACGAAAACAAATACATACATACGAAAAAACCAACTGCACGAAATCGCATCGAAAATGTGGCAGCGGCGGTGGCGACAGCGGCTGAGGCGACGGCGCCCGCTTGACCCCGAATGGTTCAACGACAGCAGCCGTAACTTTTTTCGTATGTACTTTCATTTCTTTTCTGAGTTAAAAATGAAAGCGGTCCAGATACCGTTCATTAAAAGTAATCTACTGTATTGATTTCGAAAGAAATATTGATGTGGATGGAGAAAACATTTAGAAAGCCCTTTCTTTGGCTTATTTTCTAAGATTCAAATTTTATTTAATTATATCTAAAAACCGTCGTTGATTGATCACACCAATAACACAAAATTTTAATCTACATACAATAAAAAAATATATTACTTATAAACGTATGTAGTCGTGCGACTAATGGCCGGTGCCAATGGCGTGCCAGAAAGTTGTTCCAGTTTTTGCTTACATTACGAAAATTTCACTATTGGCCAAGGTTTCAACCGAACAAACAAGATGTAAACTGAAGAAGTATTCGTAGTTTTCTCATTTGACAGCTTTTGTTGGATTAGACGTGAAATGGTTCACAGCTTGCTTTTAATAGTTCCCAAAACCCTTTAAATTCCTTGACATTTGGATAGCACTCATTTTGCGGCAAGAGTTTGAAATGAGCCCAAAACCATGAGCCCATATGAAAATACATATACCATCTATATCTTTTCTAGAAAATTTATGTTAGAAGGCCAATGTTAAAAAAACATAAGTATACTTGTTAAAAAATTCCAAATTTTCCCATATTTTTTAATGTACATACATATGTTTCTCGCAGTCACATGAAGAATAAAAGTCGTTAGGCGTAATTAATAGCACCTCACTCGAATCATAACGAAATTGATATTAAATAAGTATCATTTTGACCTGAGAAAACAGTGAATAGTGATTCTGTCGAAGCCGACCGATATGCGTACATACACAGAGCCAAAATACCACACAAAATAGAAGAAGAACAGAACAGAACAGAATGCTCTATACTTTTCATCTAAGAACAAAGCCTTATTAAAACCATAGAGAACCATTAAACCATTAAAATAAAACCATTAAAATAGAACCATTAAAATAAAAAGAATTATTCATGTTTTTTATTTCATTGTAGGTATTTATCTAAGATTTCAATAATATTAATCATAATACTAATAAATTTCTAAAATGCAAAGATCGTCCATTAGAAAAAATGCCAATGTAAAAAAAATATACGAGTTATAATAAGATAATAATAATAAGAAAAATAATAAGAATAATCATAAAAATAATAAGACTAATTTTTTGTTTCAAGACTATATGAGTTTCTTTATAAAGTAAATCAGATTTTTGTATGAAAAAAGCATATTATTTGTGTGCTTTAATCTAATAAGTTTCCATAGTAAAATGGCTCAATAAGGAGACCTTATTATTTTTATGTGGTACTATTTTTCTCTGTGTATGTATTTCGTTAGAGTTATTTACACGTTGTGAGTAACTTCATACGAGTACTTTCTGAGACAACAACACAGACATTCTGACACGTTTTTCTACCGAGTTAATCCAGCTGTTTTTGGATTGTATCTAATTCCAAAGTGTACCGAGAAGTCACATCATATTGTGCAAAATGTGTTGTTACCGTACTTCATACATTTTTGCTCCAGAATATCAATTACAGACTTTGAAAATGTTTCTGATTCAGTCGTCAGAATGGATGGCACAGAAGGCCCCTTCTTAAAGTATTTAAGCGTACCTCAGTACACGTTTACCTAAATCGATCCACTCGGAAAAACACTTTTTTATAGAGCAACGAATTTCGATACTCTTGACTATTTTTGTTAAAAATTTTGTTGCTAAGACTTCGTCAAATCAAAATAAAATCAACGACTCAGCGTCTGCGTTCGAAAGAACATATATTATTTATTTTATATTTTTTTGGTTTCAGGCAAATGTTAAACACTTGGTTTAGTGATTACCATCTGAATATGTTACATTTGTATATACGAGTATAGTTATAATACATCTGAATATAATCCTGGAAAGATACATTTTCTGTAACGAAGCCTGTACATTCCCATGCGTCATGCCTTAGTCGTAGAAAAGATACGTTATGAGTGATGATTTTTTTATTTTAATCGAAAGTACAGATTCTTAGTAATGCAATACTATTTTTGCCCATATCCGCGTCGGGTCCTCTTACAAATGGTCATACTTTTGATGAAATTTTTCGTCACGTTTTCCATTAATTGCGGCTGTTTTTCACATCATCGCAGAGCTCTCACCCGCTCCGAGCTCTCTTTCGTTGTAGATGGAGAGATTGGTACACTATTCCTTTTCGATTTTCGTAGCCCCAGCTGTGACAGTTTCACCATTTGACGTACCCAAACAGAAAAAAATTAGCCACACAACTAAGAATAATAAAATCACGATCTTGTTCGTGCATTGTGAGTTCAAATTTCTGAGCAGCATTTTCACTATTGAAGTTTATTCTTATGATCCATGCATAAAAACTCCTGGTTTTTACTTTTCGAACGACATTACAATGACAGTTGAGTGTTGACAGCTCACAAATACGCAAAATTAAAATGACACCTGTTGTTGAAAGACTCAATAAATAAATTTATAAATAAATCTGATTGATTTATCTGTTAATTTTGCCTAAGCGAAGCACAATATTTGTAGGATTAACCACTTTAATGTGTTACATTTGTTAGTGTTAACGATAACGAATCATTCAAAAAAATATTACGCCCACACTTAGGAAAATCGTTTTAAAATAACCAGATCAAGATCATGATATTCTAATTTTTAAGTCAACAAAATGAAACTGAAACGAGGTCACAAAATAATTCCTTTGAACTGACGGCTTCGGATAATATACAAAATATTCGATGTTGGCACGTGTCATACCCTTTCATTAAATGTTATCGTATTACAACAAAGTTCATCACTAAACCCACGCGTGCCCAACAAAACATTTTCCGTATTCTATCCGGAGAGAGCAAAGAATCACCGAAAGTTATTCAATAATGGTGGTTCGTTGCTGGTGCTGACAAAACGCCACAAGTCCGCAGCTACATACATTTAAGCTTACTCGTATATATGTACATACATGTAGATACATACAAATACAAAATACAGACACACTTAAACAGAACTCTTCACTCTTAAGCCACAAACATTCTTTTGTAAGGATAAAAGTCGATGAGCTCGAGCGGAAGCAAGACACGCCACGTTTATCATAAACCACCACCTAACAAAATGGCGTCAGTGGGAGCGCCAACTTCCGTTGATGGGCGCGTGTCATTGCCTTCTGTTACGCATTCCGGGAACGGGAAGAAAAGCTCGCACCAGCCGAAAGCTCCGCAAGCGGAAATGTACTACCAGAAGTAGGTGACCTTGAAGTTATTCGCCGCAGTTGTTGCGTTTGAACATGACAACAGCGTCAAGAAGCCTCCCACTCCACCCCGCTCACCAAAAGAAACCCATAGAGGCAATAAACCCGAAATGTTTCAAGCACACTCCATCCCCTTCGAAATTCCGCTCGGCCGACGAACTGGAAGCATGGCACGTGTACGAAATGAGATCCAGGACAGCGGAAGAAGCGAAGATAATGGCGTTATTGGAAGAATAATAAACGGACCCAAATGGAAGAAGCAAGCATCGAGCACGCTACGGAACGGAACGGGCCGGAGAGAAGGAAAGAATGTCGTGGGTGAAGATGGTGCTCGGAGTATATAAACAATGCGGCACTTAAGGGTGGATTTTCGCAGAGAAAAGCACTCCAAACACCAGCGCGAGCGGATGAATGAAAGATTCATGAAAGTGGGTTCGAAAGCTAGGAAAAAGTTCGAAAAAATTGACATTGAATAAGACGTAGTAAGTAGTCTTTATATGAAGGCATCAAAGAAACGACTTTAGTGAACAAGACGATAGCGAGAGGATGGGAGGGAGAGGCAACGTTCAGGTAAAACTTTCTCCATATTTTGAAAGGGAAGAAAATAAACCGCTAAGAGTCTGTACATTCTCCATGAAATAACAAATATTTAAAAAATTGCTTTCATGGAATTAATTGAAATTAAATTTAGCGGCGAGAATTTTTAAAGTATGTATATGTACGCATTTATATAAATACCTACATTCTCATACAGCGAAGCACCGAATAAGTATATAATTAATACGAAAAAACCTAAACCTGAAATCTAAACCTGCCACGCCTCCTATTATACGTTACAAACGGAAGAAAAGAGCTAATATGCCCCCATCCCTTCCGGTATATTTTACTTATATAATACAAGATTCATTCAATGAGATGGCAGCCTTCAAAGCGCTTTTCAAGGTGTCAACTTTTAGTTGACGAAAAGTCTTTCTCGCCTTCTGGACTTAAGGCTTTTGAGAAGCGTTTAACCATCACATGTTCGGTTCATTTCATAACTAAAACGCTCAGTGTGTACCCGGGTAAATAAATACGTGTATTATACGGAAAAAACCTTAAAAACTTTATATTAAAAAAATAGATTTTAAAAAAATTTTTTTTGAATATTTATTGAGAGGTGAAAAAATTGTTTACATATCTTCAAGTAAACAATTTCGAAAAAAATCCATGCGCATTAGAAGTAATGGTAAAAAAATCCATAACACAATGGAAAGGTACATTTATGTATATAGATTAACAAGTAAAACGATATAATTAAGAAAAAAAGATAATAGAATTTAAAAATATATTATAATATAAATTGATAGAACTTCACACAAATCATTCAAGAACCATAACAACAACAACAACAACAACACCGACGACAAATAACCAAAAAGCTCTAAAAATGCCTCTGAGAGTCATTAACTTTCAAGGTTACACTTCGTACGTATTTAACCTAGAAAATTATCACAAAAGCGAATACATATTTTTCATGACTCTTTGTTTGTAATTCTTGTAACAATTTATTCAAGAATGAAAAAAGACGTAATAAAATTAAGGTGTAAAGGCTCCATGAAAATACATATTATAATGAAATAAAAATAGAAATGAAAGCTAATGGAACCACGTGGCAGTACTTAATTCAGAGATTGAAGGACGATTAGAACATGAAAAAGCATTCTTTTCGAAAGAAACAAAAATATCGATGATACTCTGTTTATTTCAGGTAAATATGTATGTTTTATTTTACCATTACCAATTTGTAGTGAATACAAACAATACATATCTACTTAACCACGCAAGCACGCACTCATTCTCAAGCGTAAAAAATGGTACCTTCGAAAATTTAGCTATAAGAGATTTTTCTTGCCGACTTTGGGACGTAGTTCCATTCCTTCCACAACGTTCCATTGCTGCCATTCCTTTAAAGCTCAAAGCACGTCACTCTTCGGTAAACGCATGTCATCCGTGGCACTTGACACGTGTAAACTTTAAAAAAAGTAAGGGTCACTTTTACTTAGAAAATGTGTCAACAATAAAACTTAATCGCAAAAGGGTAATTGAGAATTTATTGGCCACTTTGAGCAAAAATACATCCACTGAATTACGCTGGTAATCAAAACCTGTTTCTGGAATCCTGAAGCTTGTATTATGAATACAACAACATTTATGAACACAACATTGTTATAGAAAAATAACGCTGGAACATATCGTGATGACTCTAACCACAAATTTACAATGACGACAATTTCAACACCCACCCGTATACACACACACACACACACGCCCACTATAGCTTACATTCATATACGCATACCTAAAAGGGATAGAGAGAGAGAGAGAGAGAGAGAGAGCAACGCGACTGACCCTGTTCAATGGCAACAGTCAACAAACTTTTACCGGGCAGGGTTATGGCTGTATGGTGTTACCGATGAGGACCTCAAAGCTCGCCTGTGCCACCATCAACCCTGGTGCTATGTTGGGGGCGGTGATGATGGGTCTCCTGTGCTTTTCCAATAAAGCTTTTCGGGAGGAGTCTCTCTTTAAAAATACCCTTTTACTTTCTCTTCTAAAATTCCCTCTTACTCTCTCTCTTTTTCTCTCTCTCTGAGAGAGTGAAATATGCTCTGTGTTTATTCTATCAAAGACATTGAATGCTCTTTACGACCCACGCTCCAGCTTTCACCGTAGTACGCGTTCACCGAATTGCGCGAATCTTCACAACAACCATAAAAACCTTGCCTTCTCATAACGTCACCTGTCCCTATTGCCATTCATTGATAGCGCACATGTTGTCCCTTTCTGCTGCTTAGGTCTATTGCCCGCTCTCTTGTTCCAGTTGAAGTTCAAGGTTGTGACTGAAGGACGCCCGCAAGATGGTCGGTCACTCGCACTCGCACTCACATCACTCTCACTCCCAATGACTCTCGCTGTGCCTTTCGGTTGTATTTTATTTTATCAGGGCTTTTTGCAGGGGCTTCTGCAGGGGTTTCTGCAGGGGTTTTTGCAAAGCGGTGTTGTATTCTGTCCTACACTTTAGCAGCTGGCGTTAATGGTTAGCTGAGAGTCAGATTTCGTTGGGATTAAGTAACTTCTTCGAGTAAATATTATAAAATAATAATTATCAGATACATTTTCGAGAAGCAAATACTTGCGAAAAGACTGAAAATAACTTGAACCCTTGCTAGATTTTGCATGACAATGATAGCCGGAATTGAAAATATCAGTTAATACGACGAAATCACCGTCTTTAGATTCTAGAAATATTTTTATGTGCTCTCATAGTCTACGAGTATACCGCGATTAGAGTAATTTCAGTAATTTGTTTAATTTATTTAATACTTTACGGGCCTTGTGCATCGAAATATCTTAATGCGGCACCGAACAAATTAAATTTGTTGTTTTTCTTCGGATGAACGCTTCTATGGTACTTTTAAACTTTTGTATTCATGACTGTTAGCAACGCTTGGCTTTGATTTAATTTCAATGAACTTCTGATGATGAAACTCTACAACGTGGTCTTAAAGGTCAAACAAAGGACGTCACACAGAGAACCGCAAGCACTGGATGTTCAACGGTACATGCGACTGGGCGAGTTACGAAACAAAGTGGTCCACATGAAATCCAAGCGGAGCTTCGAGTGGTCTTCAAGAGTGGTGAACAGATCGGAACAAAGAAGTCGCCCGACCGACCGAAGGGATTGCCATAATATTGTGGTATTCGTCTATAGCACACTGCTCGCGAATTAAATGGATTCCAATTGTCGTTATTGACTTATCCAAAGTTATTCTCTAGAGAGTCATTTGCTAGAGAGTCAACCCGCTTTCATTGATTGTTTCTCCCTCTTTCGGAGGGACCGATAGTTGTTTCTCCCTTTTCGACTCTCTGAAACCTACCCTTACTCTCTTTGACCTTTAGAAACACTTCACAATGTCGTCCTTCAAAATGGTGCGGTTATATCGTAAAATAAGCTGTGTATGCGCGAAAGGAATAGCAGTTAAATTAAAAAAAAAAAATAATAAGGAAAATTTGCAATAAAAAACAGTAGCTCAACAAAATGTCGTTATCGACCTCGACACAACAACGCCAACAGCTCAGCACAGCGCAATAACCCTTCAGACACTAACAACGACCGTAACAAGAAAAGCAATAACAACAACAGCAACATCATCAGCCATTTGCAAAGCCAACAACACTTTGCAAGAGCATTGGCAACCCTTGCACTTGAACTGCTGCATTTACCGTTGTTGTTGTTGTTGTTGCTGCTGGTGTCAGCTGCATTGACCGAGAACGACCTTCAAATATTGTTTTTTTCCTAGAAAATATATTTATTTCAGTGTGAGTATGAAAGCACGCAAAAGAAGAAGATGAAGAAGCAAAGAGAATCGGCAACGTGCCCTGCCGATGCAACGTGGGTTATCCTACGTAGAAAGTGTTGATGGCGGTGAATGGGCTGAAAAGGGTGAAAAGGGCTTTGTTCTTGAACAACCTCAAGTTCATGTTGCCAGACTAAGCACGAATTTCAAGGCAAAAGTGCCGGGCGCAAAAACAAATCTCGATCGATAAACGTATAACGATGTAATGACGCAGCTGGAGAAAAAACAATGACACGCAACCGAGAGTGGGCGGAAAAAGGTAGTTTAAAAACTGAATTTAAGATCTAAAATGAAATTGAAACGGAAAAGACCACGGCGGACCAAATCTATGTACATGCTCTCTTAAATTCTATATGAGATTAATGCATATAATTTCCACCCTTGCCTTCGCATTCGGAAAACCCTGTGGCCAATCATGACCAATTCACTCAGTTGTTGCTGTAGAGTGCTGACAAATAGAGTCGACTTAATCAGTAGTCACTTACCTTTTAACCATGAACCATTTCTCGGCGATTCCATTGAACTTCGTGAGCAGAGTACGAGCAAGCACTTCAACTTAAACTCAGTCAACCCTTCGCCGGCGTCACTGGCTGCTGTCGACTTCTGTCGGGCGCGGACAGTCGTAAATCAAGGATAGTTTCTTTTTCTGCGCATCAATGTTCGGTCAACTACTCCATTAACGCGCTTATCGGGATGAGCATTCTTGAACTTCAGAAAACGCTGATGCGGCAACCAAGCGACGCAAGCTAAATTCAATTAAATTCAAGTGCCGCCAGAAGCAGAAAAGAAATAGCGACAACGACCACAGCCGCGTAGTTTGTATGGAAAAACTGTGGTGCTGATAGTGATAAAAAAAAGAGGGTAGAAAACGAGAAAGAAAGCAAATTAAATGCAAATTCAATAAAAGATGCGCGTTGCATTAATAATAATAAAAATAGTACGTAGCAGCAACAGCAGCATCATTATCATCATCATCATCAGAAATGCCGGCTTCCAGCTACTTCAGTCTGCCGACGACCGCCTTTTGTCTCCACGCGGCAACCAAGACGTAGCATTATCAGACGGCTTCGGCTTCGTGTGGTCAGCGGCGAAAACATCAGTCAGGCGCTGATGGACGTAGCGCAGCTGCTCAGCAGCGCAGCAAGAGACCAATGACCGGCTAATCGAAAGCACTTTGTGAAGCGCAAGTAGACACCGACGTCAGCCGTGCCGATTGATCATCGGTCGGACCGTTGGTTGGTGGTTCGAGTCAGCCCTTGCTGCTTTTATTTCAATTTGAATTCACACAGTTGGTGTTGTTGTTGTTGTTGTTGTTGTTTTTGTTTTCTCATTTGTATAGGATACACACAGAATGAATGTATGGACTCCTCTAGATCGACAAATCCAACGGATAAGGCTTCCATTTCGAAAATGAATCATGGATACATCGCATGTAGCGAGGTCAGAAAATACTTGGAAGACATTGAGTTGCGGAATCGGATTCAGTTTTTGTTATTAAATTTAATCTGCATTTTCAATGTCAGTCCGAAAAAATCATTTCGTTTAATCAATTGTTAGCTGAGTAAAATTCTTAGAAGAAATTTTTGAAATTTTCTTACATTTTCTGTGATTACTTTTAATACTTTCCATAAAGTGTTTTGAATTTGAAACTAACTTGTAGCAGCCCCTAGCAGCCCCCCTCCTTCAGCCCCTTTTTTATGCCGTTTCATCCTGGTTCGGCTGTCTTCAACCGACAGCGCATTGCAACAATGCAAATGGTTTTAATTGAATTCAACCTTGATTAAACTGAATTAAAATCTGCAGAACCGCTGCTCCGACTCGTTCCCACAAACGGTCCGTTGAACGCGCTGAATGCTGATGCTGAATGCGCGAAAAAATAGTGGCCATAAAAATGCTGAGAGATGCTCGTTCAGTCAGAGGAAGTTGGCCGGATGACGGTCGCAGACGAACGGAACTCTTAAGTTTTCGAGCGAAGACTGAAACTGATTCCAAGCGAGCTACAAAGACAACAGCAACAACAAAGAAAACAGCAACAACTGCTTTAGAAGATGCTGAGGGCATCTGAAATGTTTGCTGTCTGAGCGACAGAGCAATAAAGGAAGCAGCGATGGTTGCAGTGAAGAACTGACAAAAATTAAATCAACAAAGGAAGTAGAGAAAATATAAAAAATGAAAATAAAAATATATCTGCATAGTTCTGGGCAAAACGGTCTGAGAACGGACTAAGGCCAACAGACGACGAGAGGACTTAAAGACTATAAGAATATGTACCGATGCGGATGCACACTAAGATCCAGACGGCAACCGAGACGCAGCTTCGGACTGACCTTGATGACTTTTAATGTTTGTAGAAATGGCAAATGGTCAATGGTCTGGACTGCAGCGAAAGCAACATAGTTACAGCTCCATCACCTCCATCCACTGAAAAAATTTGATTAAAATCTCTAAAAAACCTAAAGCGTTTTTATTAAGAAAATCCTTCGCCACTTTGAAGAAAGGCGTCTGACTGTTCTGCGAGAAGACCGCCTGAGCGCGCACATGAATGAGCAAATGAGTGAAGAGCAAAGCGAATGCGTGCACGAAGAAGAAGCGGCAAACAGCCAGCGAGTATGTCTGAGGCGTAAATGTTCCAATTGTTTGGATGATCGTTTTCGTCACTACATAAATGAACACAAATGAACACTTTCGACAATTCGGGCGGACAGGAATGATACGCGTGTTATGCTTCATAAAAACCAGCTCAGACAAAATTGCGGAGGCCGTCACCAGTACTGGGACCAGCTCAAGCCCAGGCTGAGGCTCAGACACACAAACGTTCAGACATGCAGACAAACAGAAAATGGAAACGGAATGCATTATAAATTTAAAAAAAAAATTAATAAATATAACTGCCAAAAGGCCAAGGCACAAAAAGTGTACATGTTTCCGTAGAAAGTAAAACGGCGATGGCAACGAAATTAGGCCAAATACCGCCTCCTTTTTGTTTTTTCCTTTCGTTTGTTGAAAGGGAGTGGCGCATATCATCGAATGCATCGCATGAACAATTACACTCTTTGACAAAGAGAGCGTCACTGAAGTCATTTTTTGTGGTGCCATTTTTTTGGCAGCTGCAGTGATTTTTTTTATGGTAAATTTAAAAGGCGGATTCCAGACATCGAAATTAACGTGCGCAATTGCACAAAATTACAATTTCGACAATTTCGATCGTATCTCGTATCCATTTCCTTAAAGTGAAATTATCGCAAGCCGATCAGAAGAGTTCTGCTGGAACGTTAGCTGAGAAAAAAATTTTATTCAATATAAAAAAAACCAATTCTTATTTGCAGTTATATAAAAAAACGAATTCTTATTTGCAGTTTTATAATATACGACTTGAATGGTTCAAAAGCCAGCGCGGTCAAGTCCAGGAAACAAAAATTGCGAAGACCAATCCTTTTTTAACGTTATTTATTATACACGTACCATATTTTCAAAAGTTATAGAAAAATATTTCTAATCTTTAGAAAACGTAGTAACGAGTAAATCCTTTAATAACTAAAAACAATATACTTCATCCATTAAAATTTTCTCTATAACAGAAACTAAATTAGGAAATGGACTGAAATGGCTTTACAGCAATTTTTCTATATATGAGATTTCCAAAAACTGGCCTAAATCACTTCATGACGTAAATATCTCAATGCATGTAGAAAAATGAACATGCTAAGCCAAGAAATGTTTCAATGATCGCGTTGAGTAACGGCCTTAGCCGTCCGCTGCCGTATGGCATTCTCAATATTCAACTTAATTTAAGGTTAAATTAAAATCAAATACCTACGAAGGGAAGTACATATGTATGTATTTGTATTGTTTTCAATTCATTTCAGTTTCTACTCAATGTGGATCGTATCTATAATATTGCATTTTTTCTATAACTTATTCAATTTACTTTACATTCTTCCGCAGTGAGCAAAACGCTCTCTGGCAACCTTCTGAGGTTTGACCCCGCAGCGTTAGTTTTAGTTTTCCGGGCAGCAAAAAAATCCGAATCGCAGCGAAAATCTTTTAACATTTTTGGAAAGTTTTACTTCACGCACTCAGAAGTCAAGGATTGTTTTTACTTTTAAATTGTTTTACGAGTTTTTATCGTTAAATCTTCCACTAAATGGTATAAGAGTAATTGATTGTAACCCATCGTGTGTCCAAAGACTCGCCGAATATGTCTCATACAGCTTTCGCTCCGCAATAAAAACTTTATGCGTCCATAAAATTCAAAATCTGATTTATTTCAGAGCTCTCCTTAGGAATGCTTCGCTTTAAAATCCAGCAATAAACAGCAGCACCAACAGCAGTTACAGCTGCAACTGACAGCTGACAACTCAGCCAATGACTAAGTTCAATGCTTTTAGCGCAGTAACTGGGTCAAGTTTATGTGGAAAGGCCGCCGCAGACAAAAAAGCCGCACCGAAGACAAACAATGCTTAAGTTAAAATTCACTGTAACACGTATCGACGAGGCTGTAGATTTTAAAGATCGCGATCATTGCTGCTCGTAGTTCTCTGCGATTTCATTTAAACCCATGTTAAAGGTTTTCCTCACCTCGTCGGCGCACTGTAGGCCGGAATTAAAGGCCATTCCACATCATTTTAAACGGCACGAGATAAGGTTTGTGTTTATCGTTTTTGAGTTATTAGCTACAAGAGCGTTAAAGGAAATGAAACACAAACAAACAAACGAGCTGTTTGAGTTCGAAGGCCCTCCCACCCTTGAGGCTTAATGAGGCGCCACAGTCGGCCTCTAGTCAGACGATTCCACTACGTACTGATGACCTCACCTAACGAATCGAATGGATTTTCAATCAATTTCTGATGGACAATTCACACGGCGACACTGGCATGGTTTCAAAGCGGATGACCTCATAATAACGCGTCGGTAATGACACCCATGCCGAGAGAAGGATCAGATGCAAATCAACGACGCTTCCAGTGGATATAACGACCGACCGCCCGGCCGGCCACCTGCGTTACTTTGCCGCCGAGACACCAGTTTCCATCCACCTGCTTAATAATTTTTTTATACGCACAGCAATCATGCTGCTCGGTTGTCAATTTCTTCTCTTTTCGAAGACAATCGAAGTCTTTTTTGACTGAACTAAAAACAGTTCACAGCTGAATAAAACCGAAGACAAAAGCAACAAAAATCAACAGAAGAAATAAAAAAAAAAACAAATTCATTGTTAATTTGAATTTTAATTTAATTCATTTAATTTTAATTAAATTTGCAATTAAATTTAATTTAGTGTTTTTTTTTCATTTCATTTGAATTTTGTTCATTTTATAGCAATTGACAATTTCGTTTTATTTTGACAATAGTAGTAGTCAAATTACACCGTTCTTGTTATAATTGACAACAAATTGTCACAAATTGTCAATTGTAAAACATAATCTAGAATCAAAATTTTTGTTTTGGTGAAGATTTCAAAGGAGAAATTTGACAGAGATGGTTTTTTTAAGTTATAATTTTGATTTATTATTATATATTCGTTAATTTTTTTACTATTTGGCATTTACTCTCCGCATTTATTCTCCGATTTTTACAGTCAAAGCTTAAAGATAGTTGGTAGCGAGAAAGAAATGGAAGGACTTTACGTTGATGACTAGGCGTTGCGGCGTTGTCACAATGTAGGCGACGCATAAGAATATTTATATGAAAAATCCCGCAAAAATGTTTTAATATTTCTTTTCAATAAAAAATAAGTTCCTCAATTTATTTATTTATATTAAAAACAAAAGAAATTTGACTTGAACCAAAAAATTCCGATCTTTGATTCTTTCAAAGATTCTTTCAAAAAAAGAAATCAAAGAATTCCGATTCTTCCACATTCGATGCTGCATTCATCATCTTCAATTTCGTTACTCATACTGTCGATAATGCTTGATTTAACGGTTGTGGTCAAATTGCGGCCATTACATCTAATGCCTCTTTGGCGAACGACAACCTCTTTTTCTGTTGTCGACAGAAATAAGATACTTTGATACTTGAATTTTTGGCGTAAAAGAAAAACAAAAGTTTATGCTTATTGTTCATTGTTTATTGTACGTCGAGGTAGGTACTACAGTAAATAATATCATTTAATTACATAAAAGATGTCCCTTTCAGAAACCCACAGAGTTCCAAAATCTAACAAAATAATTGGAGTATTTAAATGAAAAATCAAAAATAATTGCCATACATGCAAAAGAAAATTAAAATAAACGTAAATTGCAAATAAAGAAGAGATAAGTTCTCATCTGCTCAATAATACTTTTTTTTGCGAAAAAACCAAGACGCAAATTTTCTTTATACGCAAAAAAAATATTAATGCAAGCTCCCCAACGCCCCCACAACAACCACACCCTCCGCAATCCATAAACCGTCACACTCTTTGAGAAGGGTTGACTGATAATTAATTCTTTGCTCCTCTGAGCGAATTCTTTTGATTAAACGCAATTGAGAACACACTCGTACGTACTTTCGTTTTTTTTTTTTGTACTTTCAATGTTAAGGCAATGTCAAGTATGTCTGAATGCATGTATGTATATTTGTGTGTACATATATCTTCTCGTGGTGATCGACCTTAAGGTAATGGTCAAGGTTTCGTCGCGGTTGCATCTTCTTCTTCTTCGTCTGTTTCTTTTCAACTGAAGAGAAGAAATTATGTGCATTTTTTTAATAATAAACTCTTTTGCAAATCGGCTGCGTCTCATAGAATTTTAGCGACGTTGGAGAAGAAAACCAATCAGAGAAACAACAACAAAAAACAACCACAGCGAAATGAGAAAGAGCAGAAATGGAAGCAATACAATTTTACAACTGTTATTGTTGTTGCCGTTGTTTCTGCAGTTATGACATACTGCAACGCTTTCTGGAGGGGAAAAAAAGGTGTCCCTGTAAAATAATTAATTGCGAGACGCTTTTCCGGATTAATGTTATGTTTTCTCTATGAATGTAAAATGTTTAGAAAATGATCATATTCATCGCAAGGCCAATTCCTCTCGAACGATCTTTGACGACATCAACGATCACAAAATAATAATTTAAGCATACTCGTAAATAATTAAATTCACAAGCTTTTGGTTAAAATTAAAAATCCAAATGAAGTAAATATTTAATTTTGCTTTTAATAAGCTTAATAAAATTAAAATTTTGTTGTTTTGCTGTTTTTTTTCTTTGTCCTAACCAACCATGAGTATTCATAATTTTGCTGATTCTTCAGAATTTCGTCGCTCATCGCCAAATCGCTCATCATCACATCAACGACACCAACAACAGCAACAACAAAAGCACGTCACGATCTGCCGGCAACCGAGTGGGAATGTCGATCGTCGATCGTTCCATTCCTTTCCATTCCACACGATCTAGATCTGTCCGTCCACTCGCACCGCGGTTCACCTTGATCTTGACGACTTGATAACCTCAACCTTGAAAATTCGACTGAGTCGCGTCTGTTTTAAGCAAAATGTTGTCTTCTTTTTTTTATATTTTATTTTATTTTAATTTTTCGGCATATTTTACGGCTGGTCTTTATTGTTTATTGTTGTTGTTTGTTAACATTTTGTTACCTTTATGAGTGCAAACACATAGATTTAGTCGGTATTTTTCCAACAAACGAAACCACTTGATCGTTCTATGGTAAATGTCTCGCTGTCTGTCTGTCTGTCTGTCTTTCTGTCTATCTGTCTATTTCTCCTCTCTTGCCTAATTCGGTAGAGTCTATAGAACCAATTGTTTGTACTGAATAATTACCGGAAAGAATCTCAATGTTGGCCACACAAAAGGCGAAAACAATCAGTTACAATTTCTGGACAGAAGCTGAAAATGTTTTCAATCAATTCAATTAACAACGAGTTATTAATTAACCAGCAGAGGTTTTATTACACTTAAGAAAATTAACCTGAAATATTCTTCAGGATTTAACGTCCGTCCTTTCTCGCTATTTGCGGTTTATATACGAGTATAATCAACTCGATTTCGGTCTAGTGCCATCATCAGAATATTTCTCTCTCTGGCGTCTCTACTTCCGTATCACTTCCTCTAGTCATCTCTTTCTGCTACTTATCCATTATTATTCAAATCTATTGCTGTCGAAGATGCTCAAGGTCTTTCCAAAAACACCAAAAATCTCATTCTATACGACGAGTTCATGATGCGTGTGAAACCAATTAAGAATATCAAAATAGAAATGGAAGCCTACGATTTCAGAACTTTCAATACCAAAAAAAATTCAATACCAAAAAAAAAAAAAATTTATTTAACTTTAGCTTCTGTAGCTAAAGTTGGCCTGAACAATCATCAGAGCAATTGACCAGCTTAACACTACTTTTTGTACAACTGAGCAGACTACGAAGTGGCGTCTCTTCGAAGTGATTCCTTTATGAAAATTTTCGTCTGTCGAAAAGTGCCCTCCGGCAACTACGAGTCCAGGTTTGGTTCTTAGCAAGCGAGTCAGCTGTCTCGGTTCGTTAAATGCAATTATACTAGATGCGATTATATTCACTCTCGTTTGTATAAATTCTCTCAGTTACACGAACTTGTTTGAAGAAAGGGCTCTTAAGGCCCTAATCGAATAGGCCTATCAGGTTACCAGTTATTTGGAAGGGATCTGTTGGTTTCTAAAAGGCTGCCAAGTGGATTAAGTGACCTTGAACTCGCTTCCGTTTCGTCATTTCTTTGATGAATTCTTCACTCTCATTAAAATAAAGAGCGATCCATAAAGTTTGATGACTGTAACTTAAATATTGCAACTATATGAAAAGAAGAAGAAGAGTTATTGAGAGAATAATATAATCGCAGTGTTCGTTCTTCTTGGATTCCAACAAATTTAACACGTTGTCACTTCTTTGACAATCATTTCAAACCTTTTTTATCAGTAAATTTATCGATCATTTGTTTCAGTGTTAGGTTAGGTTTTTTGTTATAACAACAACAAAAAAAAGGATACTTTTTAGATATAACTACTTTTTATTTTTTTTAATGTTGCTTTTAAATTATTATAAGAATTTAATAACCTCTGAAATATCTTCTGATTACGATTGACAAATATGGCTACACTGAATGTCCTTGAATTGATGCATCGTCGTAGCGGTTACTAAACCTAAAGCAACAACACCAACTACAGCAACAAAGACTGCAACAATATCATCGACAACAATAAGTAAATATGTACACTGTGCAATTTAAATAAACAAAAAAAGGGAAATTTATTAAATAAAAATAATTAAAATGAGGCAGAATTTTTAATGCCAGTAAATTGAGATAATGTTTCCAACGAAATGACGGCGATGTCGGCGGCGGCGGCAGTGAAGCGGCGATGGCGGCGATGGCGACGATGGCGACAACGTTTGACGAAGACAGTGACATTTAATCGTCATCCTTTCTTTGCACTTTGATTAATAAAAAATGTCACTCATTGCAATCAACCAACGAGTCGCCGAGCTACCGTCAAAATCGCAAACTAAAGAAGTATAAAAAATCGAAATACACGCAGGAGATTAAAATGCATTCATTGTTGATTCAATGGTGAGGTTATATGAAGAAGAAGAAGAGGGAGCTTTTAATTATTTAGAAGTCAATAACTCTACGGAAATAGAAATTAAATCAAGTCATTGTTTATCAGTTTATCAGTCAACATCTGTAACAACCTGAACAGATTGAAGCCATTGCGAAACAGTTAGCAAATGTCACAGGTTAGATTTTCTTAGAGAAGAGAAATCAACGCGCCACGCGACAGCAAAAGGGATGGCAGTGGTGCCCCATTTTTAAAACTGTCCATCTATTAAAATTTAATAATTTAATGATAATATTAATGTATGAATATAAAGAGTATAAAGTAAAAGTAAAAGTAAAAGTAAAGTATGAATATAAAGTCTATACAGCGACGTTTTTCTCTCTCTTCCTCTCTGTTGCAAGAAATCTCCTCGAAAAAATACTTATTCGCTCTAAAGGGCAGCAACAAAATTGGCAACTTTATTGTTGGCACATACTCCAAAAGACTTCACCGCATATCATCGACCATTTCATGCTGCCGCTGCCACTGCCGCTGCACTGCTCGTACTCATACAGCTGCTGCTGCGTTACTTTTCGTTGCCAGCAAATGTTTTTATGCTCAACGCATTCAATAAAATGCATTCAATTTCAACTGATTTCAATCGATTTCACTTTCTCCAGCCGCAGCCCCAGCAGCACCAACGCCGCCATTGAACGACATGAAAACATTTCGCGAAACATTTTCGCTATTAACATTTCGGGCCGCAAATGAACTTGGCTGTGAATGAATACCAACAGTTACAACAATGATGAGTTGTTGGTGCTGGTGCTGCTGCTGCTGCCGGCTGAATGCGAATTCAAATGCATTCGGACACGCTCTGTAAATATCTAGTGAAGTATTGTCGCCTCAGCCGCTTTCAAAAGTTTCGCTTTCGAATATTTTAATGGAATGATTGGGACAATCAACATAAGAGAAAAACGAGACTAAAACAAATAGGATTCAACACAAATAAGCGGAAGAAGGGAAAAATACACGCAAAAAACTAGAAACCTGTTGGCGTTGTCGTTTCTAATGCTGAAGCCGATAACAATGCGACGGCGATGGCGACGAATGTAAGCCATTCAACCCTTAAACATCCTAATATTACACGCATTTCATTAAGCAATCGTTATTAAGCGTTTTTTTAATAAATAAATATGCTTTATTGAAAGTGCTTTCTAATGTGATTAAGTGAGATTAACCCCGAAAAAAGGTAAGATACAGAGAGAAAGGAATGTTGATTCTTAATCAATCAAGAAGTTCGGTCATCAGCAAGCATAGACCAATTGGAAAGTTTTAAAACCGTGTTTTTATGAGGTTAAAAACCAGGTTTTTATTAAAAGATTAATTCATTTGTTGCGAATTTAATCGAGTCAAAGGATTTCAATTGTTCAAAACAGTTTTTCTCTGTTTAAAATCATTCATTTTTTAAAAGATCTTAAAACAAAATTTTCACAGAACTTTAAATCAATCGAATAAAGTCGTCAATTATTCTCTCAACCTCATAGAACGAAAAAGTATATTTTCTAATTAACCATTTTTTCTAATTAACTTTTTATTCTATCTTGTAATTCTTTCTTCTATGATTTATTTATGAAAGAACAAAATCAAACGAATGAAGAAAAAACATGAGTCCTCACCATGCCTCTTTAATTGCATTCGAATGCAAATCATTTTCACCCAAAAGGCGATGAGAAACAACTACAACAACATTAAGCAACAAGTGCCTGAATGCAGCAACGAACATCAGCGAAAACATCAACCAATCAATATTTTAGCATCAGCAGTTTTGACGTATGCCGCCGGCCGGCTGCATCAACACACACACACACACACCCCCATATATACCTCATCAATACGCATGCATGAATGCCGGCAAAACCGCAAAACACCCGAGAGGGTTCCCCCTCTCAATCATTGCATGAATGCTTAAACGCTACGATTACGATACGATATGTTGATGCTGTTGCTGCTTTTTCTTCAACCAAAAATGCTATTTTGCATTTAAACGTTTCTACTCAGCCGCCCTCTCAAGCTCTTCACCGCTTTCTCTTCATCACGGTCAAAGCGATGAATGGCAAAGCTCATGAAAAACCCGCCTTTTTTAAAAAGTTATAAATGTCAAAAATCAACAACAATAACATGTAGAACAACTAAAGAGAAATAGCAGCAACTTCTTTGATGTATTTCAATTGAATACAAAAAATTAAAAGAATACAACGAATACAAAATTTTACACTTAGTGTAAAGCATTAAAAAAGCCGCTAAAACAAAAGTATTGCTAAAATAAATAAAATGTATTTTAAGAGAGGTTAGAAAAGCTCTTAAGAGAGTATTTCCAAAACAAATTAAAAGAGAAGAAGAATCGCTTTTTTTTAACCATAACACGCTCTTTATGACCAAGCTACCATCGGCAGTGGTGTCTTTTTGCTAGAAGCTCAAAAGCTTTAAATACGAAAACTTTTAGTAGAAAAAAAGTTATAATTTGAACCTAACGTTTTCTTTCCGAAATGTGCTGAAATTTGAAATAAAATTCGGACATTGTAACGGACTTACTCTAAATGAAAACTCGCTTGACTTCGAATTTGTAAAATGCGCAGACTTTCTCCTGCCCGACGAAAAGTCATAACCTTTGGGCGCGACAAGTAATTTCTTCTTAGCCATAGACTACAGATGTAATGAAAAAATATTAAAAAATTATCATTCGAAACACTTCGTTTAATAAAAAATGTTAATCACACAATATTTAAGGCTTGAAAGAGCAAATCAACGTGTCGTATGAGCGACAAAAGCTGTAAGTATTATTCTCTCTCGCTCTTCGTCCATCTCTCACTTTCTTCATTTTCATCGCCTTCATTTCGCTTTAATTTTCGTCGTGAGAACTTACATAAATCAAGCTTCTGTGAATGAATTCCTTTGCCGAATTCTGCGAGCGCGATTTTCGAGCGTCTCGCCGACTGTCTATCGACACTCTATCTCTCTCACAATCCATCCCAGCCCCCACCGTCCAATGCACCAGCCTTTGCATCGCAACACCTTTACGTCAAGTGCATGGAAAATCTAGAGAAATGCATGCGATGGTGGCGACGACAGAGAGAACGAAAATATTTGCGAAAACACGAATGAGAGGGCAGATCGTTTTACGTCTTCAGGCCTTGACCGTGAATTTAATTTTAGTCACTGCCCACCGCCCTTCTTCATCTTCTTCCGCCCCTGGACTCATGGCGTATTACAATTGCCAGAGACACTGCCATGTGGGTATGTGTATGTGTGTATGTGTGTGTGTGTGCGTGTGTGTGAGTGTGTATGGCTATTGGTACGAGTGCCCTCAGTGCATAGTATTTGAAAAAATATTATCGCAAGTTAAAATAATAATAATAAAACTTTAAGCAAAACGCCACAATTTTGTTTTCTTCTCCCTCCTCTGCTCTCTCCGTCTCAATTCAAGGTGAAATTTGAACTTGACATTAAGAATTTACAGTTAATTTGAATGTCATTAGCACAGCAGCAGCGTCCCCGGCATCGGCAGCGCCCCGAAGTGCATTCCACTGCCATGTTTTCTGTTTCCGCGTAGTTGTTGCTTTGTTGTTTTCCGCTGTTGAGAATACTTGTAAGATTACAACAACCACAACAACAGCAGCAGCCACAACAAATAAAAACCAGCAATACCAGAACAACGGCCAGACGAATAGCAAAAACAACAACAACTACTACGAGCTACAACAACAGCAGCAGGCGGCAGCGCACTGCAAAGAAATGCAATAATAATAATGAATCTATTTAATTATCGCCCGACTGCGTCATTTAAATTAAATATGAACTTTATTCATTCTGTATTCATTTGTCAAGGTTCGATCGCAAAGAGGAAGCATTTTGCAATGCAAGCTGAAAACAAGAAAGAAAAATGCTCGTAACATCTCATAAACTTGTTTGTAAGCGTTTTGTTTTGTACGATAAAAACAAAATTATGCTAATGTACAAGCATTTGGACATGTTTACGTCATTCTTTCGATACTGAAAGAGAAAAAAAAAACCACTTCAAAAAAAAATAAACTTCAAGTTACTCAATTTAAAAATTACTTAAAATACATATTTCTGATCTAAAATATTTCGCTCTACATAGAAAATTTCTTTAGGAATAACTTTTTTTGTTTTATTGCAATCTGGAATGTACTGATTTTTATTAAAACAAGACAGCAAAAAGTGTTTCTTATTATTAATAGGTGGACGGTCGGTAATTTAATTATAAATTAAATACTAGGAGTAATAATTTTGGTTCGCAGGAAATCGGGAACCATAGTAACCAAACATTAATAGCCATTTGAAGAAAAATTAAATGTAAATGTTTTAACTCATTTGTCACAAGTTATAACAATAAAAACTTGTACGAAACCACATCCTCTCAAACATTATGCCTCTTCAGTGCGAAACCGACGCACATAATTATATCCTTGTCCTTGAGACGGGACGGCAAATGCCGAATCGCCGATTCACGCCCCGTCAGTCAGCATCGCCAGACATCGCAAAGACTTCGTGATACCCTTAAATTATCGTAACAAATTGGTTTATTTGCCAACGCAAGGACAAGCGGACACTTAATAAGCTGGCGAGCATGTCCATCCAGACGTTCTTACTATAACGCACATGGTCGTACGAATGTTGTCATTTGGTAATAATGACACGACTGTAATGATATTTTATTTTCACTTGGCCTCATTTTTTCTTAAGCCTCGTTTTTGACGCCTTCGCCGGCAGGATTCCATAATTATGAAGTTTATAAAACTACATGCAAGAAATAATGATAATGAGAGAGTTTAGAATACAATTTCATCTCATATTGTGGTGGCAATTTCGCTCCCATCAACGCACACACACACACACACACACACACACATAAAGGAACAAACATGTAAAAGAAATATACATATGTATTCGTTCGAAAAATAGCACGTCAAATCATCGTCAGCCTGTTGACCCTGTATTTGAGTGGCAAAAGCGTTATAAATATTTAATGACTTGTACGCGAATCGGTTTTCGCGGAGAAATTTAATTGCGCGGAAATGCAAAGCTTTTCATGAACTCAAAACCGACAACGAAATTTCCGCATTTTTCAAATCACACTACACTAAATACGTGCCCTATTGCTTTATTAGATATAAAATAATTATCGTTGTTATTATTAACGGTTGACGTGATTTCGTAAAGATTCGCGAAGATGATTGTTTATACAATCTTAGGCGAGTTTAAATGATTCTTTGCAAGTTTCGAATTATCGAATTTATTTACGAATACATAAACTCCGATGGTCACGTTAGTTGTACCATAAAATGGTTACGCAAGTAGTCGAATTGGAAAATTTGCGGCATGTCATACGAAATTTGAAGAAATTCAATTTACAATATGTACATTTGAAAATTGCCATACTTATGATTATGGAATGACAAATACCTCTTTAAAACTAATATAAAATCTTTTTAACAAAAAATCAAAAACTTCATTATTTAAATGCCATTACGATTACATTACGAATTTTCGAAATAAATCATCTTTAGAAACTAACAAGAAAAATGTATACTCTTTTCAAAAAAAATTAAATTATAATAATGGCATTACAAAAATATTTGCATTTCCTTCAGCAAATATCTATACGTAATAATCATATACGTACATATATAATAATCTTATAACGTAATAATCTTATACCCGTCATCCTCATCATTCTAAAGGAAAGTTCATTCAGAACAAATGCAATATAAATCGTATATCTCCTTATCTTAAAAAAATGTTAAAGGCCAACCTTCAACTATTCATGGAGAATTTTTTTAGTGCAGGTCATGAGTTCACGCAAGAGGTGGAAAAAATTTAAATCGTCTTGAAAACCTTTACATGTACACTGCACCCGCGCCTCCCGACCACACATTCGTCTGCATTTCACTTATCGCTTCTCATACACAGAAATAAGGACTGAAAGGAGAAAATGCATACAATAAACGGAGTTCAAAAAGTATGCGCTAAATGGTCGTATTTTAATTATCACAATACAATAGTAACTTCCTACTATGAAAAATCAAAACTCAAATGCAGATGGTTTATCACTAAATAAGATTAACTTATACCGGCCGGTAATATTTGCGTCATTAATGGGACGAAGTAGACCATAATCAGTATTATTATGATATAACTATATAGCTGTACAAGCTCCATAGTTTTCTAGTTTATTGAAGTTGAATAAAGGAGAAAATTATTAATATGAATATGAATATCATATTTAATCGTAATGTTTATTTTCTCGTAATTTTAAACTGCTGACTTTAAATGTATGTCACTATGATTTTTTTTATAAATTGCTAATTTGTTTCTAATGATTGTTATACAAGAAACACATAACTAGCAACGACGTTTCTAATTTTCCTTTATTTAAAACCACTGATATAAACAGAACTTATATTTAATTCATTCAGTTTCACCCTGTTTCTCAAACATGTGCTCAGATATTTTGACATCAACGAACGAAATGGAAATGAAAAAGCGAAACAACAAAACGTTTGCCAATCTTCTATGTTCATCAATAACTGAAAAATATGTTAGAGAAGCTTTTTAATAAACTCTTCCTGTGCAATTTTAACGATATCACAAAAATCGAGGGTAAGCAATATAATACTTCTACATTAAAAATCAAATAACCAAATATGGCATTTGCTAGAACTTCCCAACAAATCATTGAGGCATACTTGGCAGTGTCACTGGACAATAGAGTACCTGGAAAATGTAGTTGAGGATTACGTCAGCGGTTCTTTTGGGAAAGTAGATAAGCCTTCGGCAGAAGAGCTTCTCTGTCAGACTGTTGACCTGATTTTGATCTTTATACAATACAATTTCACGGGGCCGTTCCCAGAGCTGCAGGCTATACGTGACTTGCTGGGACGAAAGTTGCCCCAAGACTTTCATGCAGCGCAACGTTTAACGGAAAACGGCGAAGAAATTAATCCCAATGTAGAGCTTGGTGAACTACTAGTAATGGCCAAGGAAATGCTTAATCATTTGTTGCAAAAATGGCCGGAGTCATGGGTATAGCTTTATATACAGTATATGTATACATATATGATTTAATCGGTTGCTAGCCTGATAGTTATGATTTTTTACAGGTGCTGCACTGGTGGCACCAACGCCTAATTTGCGTACATCAAAACATGCTGGATGTGTTAACGAGCAATCTTTACGAAAAGTTCAAGCTTGAATCCAATTGGCTTCTGCAACAAATGGATGCCATATCGGACAGAGAATATAAGGCTCTTTTACATTTAGAGCTGGCTAATGGTTACCTACTTTTTCACCGTACGCAAAAGTCTGAGCAACTCCTGCAAGAAGTTTGCAGTTATCTAAACGTTGTCCTTAGTATAGAAGGTAACATTGAAGGTTTTCCGAAATGATTCCCATCCGTAATTAAAGGAGTGTGTTTTCATGGCCAGGGTTACTCGGTTTACGCACAAAATTCCAACAGAAAGCCCTCCCTCAGCTATGCCTTAAAGTGGACCAGCAGATTGCGAACAATTTGCCATCTGCCGAATCATCGAATGGTACCACAAAACTTCCGAAATTGTTGCTACTGAATGACGACACACGTTTGGAGCGAATACGGTTCATTGACCCCAAGGATAACGAGGTAATGTCCTTGCCGAGCATTTTACAAGTGTTGGTTTTAGCTAAAGTGTACGTTCAATTTGATTACATTTTAATTCTCGAAAAAATAATGCCTTAACACGATTGCAGTAAGCAACTCAAACGTTCACAGCCCAAAGATAGACTGACGGATGAAGAGCTAGAACCTTACATACAAACGCTGCTCTACCAGGAGCATGGGCCGTTGCAGGTGCGTCAGTCTGCACTTCTGTTCAATTGTGTCCAAGAGTCTAATTCTCGGCGGACTGTCGAGCGCAGCTGGAAACAATGCGAAGAGGCTGTGAAGTTGCTCGCAGATACAAAGTACTCGTTGCCCGAGCGCCTCTCCTATGGCTTCGGCAGCATTTTGCAGCCAAAGTGGCACGTTCAAATGCAGCTCTGTGAGCTGTTACTTTCTCTTGGGATGACGAAGAGTGCTCTTGATATATATTTGAAACTTCAGGCCTGGGAACAAGTTATCGACTGTTACACACGTCTTGAACTGCGCCACAAGGCGGCTGAAGTGATACGTCAAGAGCTAGCAAGAAAGCCGACAGTACTATTACACTGTCTGTTGGGTGATGCCACCGACGATCCCAAGTGCTACGAAACGGCGTGGGAGTTCTCAAAACACACAAGTGGCCGTGCTCAAGCTCACTGGGGTTCTTACTTCTTTAGACGCAAGGAATTCGAAAAAGCCATTCCTCATTTAGAAAAATCAGTTCAGATTAATTCTCTGCAGGAAAAGATTTGGCTACGTTTGGGTTATGCCGCCATTACGTTAGAGCGCTGGGAGCTGGCAGTGCACGCTTACATTACGTACACGCATTTGGAGCCAACAGGCTTCGAGTCCTGGAATAATCTGGCCAAGGCCCTAATTAAGCTCGGAGATAAGAAACGTGCCCACAAAGTATTGGCAGAATCTTTGAAGTGCAATTTTACAAACTGGAAGGTAAGTAAATAGTTGATTATGCTCCAGTCAGGAGAAATTAAGCGAGCTCTCGAATTTCAGGTTTGGGAGAACTTTATGCTGGTCTCCGTCGACACGGGCAACTTCGAAGATGCCCTCAATGCTTATGAGCGACTAAGTCAACTAAAAGAGCGATTTCTTGATCTGGAAGTACTCTGTGTTGCCATAAAAGCCATAGCGGAGAATATCCCCGATGCCAAAGGTCAGACCTCCGAACGCCTGCGTAAGAAAGCCACCACGCTGCTTGGCCATCAATGCGTCAAATTTGGCAATGAGCCCAAATTGTGGGAGTTGGCCGCGTCAATAGCAGTGACACCTTTGAACAAGGCCCAGAAGCTTATTAAAGCTTATCGCGCATACACAAGCAAGGATCTTGCCTGGGCAGCAAAGCAGGCGACCTCCTTGAAGGCGCTTCAAGTTTGCCACGAAATGTGCGTGTATTCATTGGAGGCCGTTACCAACCATGAGGAAGATGAAAAAATATGTATTACATCTCAGTTAAGTTCTGCCCGCTTGACTGCGCAAGCATGCATTCGAGCGGTGGATAAAGAAGATGAAAAATGGGAAGAAAACCAGCAGTTGCTTCAGCAACTCAAAGACAAACACGAACAACTCACGGAAGAGCTAAAACAAAGAATGAGCTAATGCTTTTCCCGTAAAGAATTAATATAAAGTGATTAATCATGTAAAACATGTACCTTTAATAAAACTCAAAAGCATTTTGATTTTTTTCTAGTCTTCACCTCTCTTCCCGCCTCTTAACCCATTTCATCAGTACATGTTCAGCTTTGTCGTAACCAGTACTCGAACAGTCTGATCAAAAGCACCACACACGGCTAAACCCATTTTGTCAGGGTGCCAGTCGAAGCAGTGCACCGGTTGCGAAGAAATAGTTGATGCATGCAGCATATTGAGGGTGCCAGCCACTCCCGCATCATGCCCGTCGCTCGATTCTTTACGACGCTTGTCCGGATACTCGTACTGCCACAGACGTACCGATCCCGTGCCTCCGCCTGTAACAAACAGGTCGCGATTCTGCGGCAAATGGCGCACCATCCACACGGTCGACTTGGGGCCGCTGATCACGCCATTTGTGCCCACAGAACGCCCTGCATTGCGTTCCTCGACACAGTCGAATCCTTTGGTAGGATGCTGCGTCCGCATATCATACACATTTAAACCGCCTTCGAGCGTTGTCACCACCATTTTGTTCATCGGAATATCCTTCCGATCAAATTGTATGTCGCAAATACCGTTCTTCAAAGAAGTCTCCCAACGCACACCCAACTGGCGTAGATCGAAAAGCTTCACATCACCGTTATCGTAGCCAGCCGCAACACAACGATCCAGGTTGGTGTAGCTGTCTCCAAAAGCTACCGCCCAACAGTCCCGAGTTGGTTTAGCCATACCGTCACTCGCCTCTGGCGTCATGTCGACAACTGGAGCGTTGCCCTGCCTGATATCCCACACTTTTACTGCGCCATCACGGCTTCCAGTTACTATCTCTGGAGCGCCACAATCGATTTGTTTACCGCCCATAGCGTCGATGCTATTGATGATCGTAGAATGCGCTTGCACATTGTATACAGGTATCTCGGTATATTCCAAATCACTGAAAACAATCATATTGCACTAAATGCGAAAGGTTGGTCATGGCCACGAGTATTGCACTTACAGCACTTGCAGACGTCCATTGAAGTCGCCTATGGCCATATGCCGATTTCTCAGGCTGGAAGCTCCAAAGCTACCACACTTAAAAGCGCTCTTTTTCACAACCTCCTTTACTTTGTTGATCTTTGATTCATTAAGCTCGTACATCTGCAGAATGCCATTGCTGTTTGGCTTCGAGCCCAGCACTACGAATTTCGCCGAGCACGGTATCCACTTGCAGTCGAATACTGTGTAGTCGAGGGAGTGCTGGATATGTTCGACCATCTGTGGTTTATCCATGTTGAAGATTTCGATGGAATCGATGTCCAAACAAAGCTTTTTAACTAGAAAAATCAACAATAATTTTGAGGTTGCTATGGTAGTTCATCTCGGAGTTTGTTTATAATTCTGTCATGGGAAATGTGTTTGGCTACGAGACTCGAAGGGCCAGACTGGACGAAACAATACGCGGTATAAAATGGAACACAAATAATACTACAGTCTGAATGGGTATAAAATCTGTTAGCTTTGAAAAGTTTACATAGGTATTCTGAGAGTCACTAACTATTGAAATCGTCTCTATTTGTATTGCAAACAACAACAAAAACGTCTCTTTGTTTTTGTTTGCAATACAAAAAGACGATTTTCGATTTTTTTGTATACACAAAAAGAGAAAGTTTCCTCCCATCATTAGTACCAACAATTTTTTGTTGTTATACCTTATTAATAGTTTTGCATAGAAAATTTATTTCCATGTTTATTTCTCCATATATGAAGAATGACTGAAATTAAAAAAATTGGGTCTGTGCGAATTGTGACTAAATATTAGTGATATACTATTTGCTGTCGAACTGCAATACAACCTTTCTAAACTGTGCGATTTACTTTCCAATACTAAATCAAATTAATGACAGAATTTTACAAATTGAAATTTTTAAAAAATACTTATTTTTGTACAATAGTACGGTCGAAAAAATACTAAATTTTAGTCCAAAAAATTGTTGACAGTTAGTGTATACTGCAATGCCGGCGAAGCCTTTCTTGTCATTTAGTTACATTTTAGTTATCATTAGTTATTTTAGTTATCAGATAATTTAGTTATCTTACATTTTAGTGTCAAGTCGCACAGGCCCTTAACCGGATTAAGTCACACACACCCATAACACTAACTTCTTGCGTAAGGAAACGCTACAATGCTACAATGATCGTACTTTGTACGAGTATTTGAAATTAAAATTTTACTTGAGTAGACTAATAAGCAATATATAGTATAAATATATACCATAAATATATAGTATATAAGTATATTTATTATATAAGTATATTTATATATACTATATAAAAATTAATATATACTATATAAATATATAGTTTAAATAAAAATTTCATTAAAAGGAATGTTTTTATAGCATTTTTCTTTTATTTTTAACATATCTTTTATAAACCACTACGGAACACTCATAGTTTTTATTAATTATAATAAAAGAATTAGTTATTTTCTATTAAATATTTATAGCCGTTATATTTTCTAATGGTCCTTGTGTTTTGGCCATAAGTTATAAATTCATCAATACATAATAGGAAAAAATTTCCTCTTTAAAATGTCAAATCGCATAAACGACAGAAATGTCAATAAAAACAAAAACAACGCAAGAGAGCGACGATTGGAAAATGTTTATTTTATTTGCTCCCTTCCCTACAGAAAATAGGGAGAATTTTGCGCAATAGATAATTGCTTAATAAATTAAAGGCAGTATAATTAAAACCACAAGTATCAGCAGTCAATAAAAATCGCTGAAAAAGGAGACCTCGTCCCAATCGCTGCTATCAGACGAAATTCCAGTTACCAGTAAAGATAATCAGTCACGGTGGCATCCAGGGCCAGTGATCGCTTTTGCAGTGCCCAGTCGGTCACAGTCGTCCGTTGATTGTGCGTGAAATTGTCGGTTTTTACTCCGGAACTGCGTCAGCAACCACAATCGTAACACCATTTCAATCAGTGAAAACTGATTGCTGTACGTACGCGTGTGTGATATAGAGCCTTATAAAGACTTGGTTGACGATATTCATTTGCATTTCAGCAAATTTTTGTTATGTTATATCCGTCTACTATGTTACGTTAAAATAGATAGCCAGCTCTAAAGCAGAGACCTTATCTCTGACAGAGACGATAAATTATAGTGCTTGAAGTGTTGTTGCCTTCAGCAAGGACGAGCAACAGTTGAATTGATTCAGGTTAAAACAGCAATGTAACAGGTAAGGAATTAAGGTAAAAAAACTTGTGAATTTTTGCTACACTAATTAAAACGTTTTACAATTAGTGTTATGACACTGACAAATACTTCCTATGAAAAAACTAAGCAATTGGGTCACTATCAATGCATCAATTTTAAAAAATCAATCTTGTTATATCGATATCAAACAAAAGTCCCAAATACAATATCATTAACCTTCAGACTTCTTCTTCATCAGTTTTTTAACTTTATCTTATCAGTTTTAGAAATAAATTTTGGCAAAAAACATATGCCCCAAACAGCCCCTGATATTGCAGTTGGTCACTAAATTGTCGATTTTCACTCGGTCTAGATTTGCTTTTGCAGAAAACAATTCTTCGTTGCCGCCCAATTGATTTGTCATGCGTTCCCTTTCGTTGCGACTCTAGTGTTTCACCAACCAAGAACCTAAAAAAAATTATGGTTTGTCTACGAAAACTTACATTATCATCGTCGTTACTGCGAGCTTTTAGAATAATCCGCCTCTCTCCCCTACAATAAGACAGAAAGGTTTCTTCTATTGTAGTTCGTTTCGCATAACCGCAATCAATGTTCGCTTTCATCATCATTATCATTGCATGAGTTTTCATTTGACCATGTTTCTTTGCAAGCAATTACAGGATTTGCGTTTTTTGCTTTCGCTTGCACGCCACTTCTCATGCGATATTCAATAAATTCATGTTTTTGCCTCTTTTCTGTTCGTTGAATGCTTTTTTAAATTATTATTTATACAAGTATACATATTTCTGTGGTGTTTAGTTAGAGTGCATTCGCACCGCAACTGCCGACTCAAAAGTTCGAGCTCGCGGCCGTTTTCGTATGTTTCTGCTGCGACTAGAACCGATTTTGTGCCGATTTTAGCGCTGAGGTTAAAAAAAAAAAAACGGTGTTAATCAATATTCAAACACTGTGTCGTCTTAAGTGTAAAATGAGTTTTATTGTATTTAATATGTTGTTGATTTTGGAATAATGAAAACCCTCGATTTATACGAGATAATCATAAGTTCTGTTAATAATTCTTGCGTGAAGAATGATGGACACCTTCCGATCGCCATAAACACTTGCATATTTATTAAAGTAGTATGTATTTCGTGTTCATATACAAGCCTTTATGTGTAAAGTTCATTAGGCCACAATTCTTATAAATTGATTTCAACTTTCTGCCATTGAATATCTTTATTGATCAGATCGCAAGAACTTTGCTTTCCTTTCTTCGTCGGCAAATATTTTAAATTAATGTTAATTGTCTTAAAAAGTTCACTTCAATTCAATATATGGTATGTGTGTATTTATATGCCTATTTATACATATGAATGGATGTATATACATAAACTTGTAGATGCGCGCGTTTTGTGAGCTCTTATTATTTAAGAGTGAGTTTTGAAATGTTCGCGTCCAGCAATGATTACTTTCGATCTTTGACCTAACAACGATATGAAACTTTAGAATTCATATTTTTTGCTTAACTTAAATTTTTTGAGACTTCAGAATAATATTGTTTAGGTAACGATGCATTTTGTTGTGTTAAAAATATCACATATTTTGTTGGCATCAAACAGTCATACATACTATGTATACATATTATGTCACTACAGTTATAACTACAAACTTTAATCACTTTAATAACTTGGAAAGTTTGTCAAGAAATATTAAAAAATATATATTTATGAACTTCACATTTTTCTTCTGAGGTTTTGGCTTTGCTTGTTTCGTCGAATGATTGTGAAAATTCTTGTACTACAAACTGAAATCGTTTCAGGTCTTACTTTTTTCAATAAGATTTACATACGAGTATAATATATCTACAAAACGAGGATAAAATAAGCTTAGAAAAATCAAATAGAGAATGCATTCTTATATATATTTGAAAAACAAATTCCATTCGCAGAACTATACAGCTATTATTACAACCCAAGGCGCTCTACTCCTTGATTCAGCAATTTTTAATGCGCTCCATTAAAATTTAATCGTACTCTAAAATGTGCCTATACGTATTTTGTATTTACTATATAAATATTTTAGCTAGTGCTTTCAATTTTTCCCTGCTGTTAATTGAAATATTTACAAAGATTATCTTTTCTTTTCTTTTTTAGCGGCTCCTGCCGCTAATCAAACATCCAATCACGAAATAACACATGAAATCTCAACTGAATTGAATTATCTATACCGTAGATCAGCAGCGACCAATTGAATTGTTCCTAGCTAGAACTCGTGAGTCATTAGAGCTCACATGATTTCAAATAAAAATGTTTACAACGTGGTTAGTTGCAGCTGATTGTTTTGCTATTTTTTATGTTCGTATTATTTTATTTACTGTTTAGTATCGAACGAATTGTGTGAGGATTTATCATCAGTTTAAGTTTTATGTTGACATTTGTTACAATCAAAACGCATACGTGTTGTCCTTCATTTTATCGCTAAAATCTTTATTTTGAAGTGATTTAATTGAATATTATCTCTTCTATTCCTCGATGGTTAACTTACAAAATCGATTAACTCCAGAAAACAAAGGGCGGAGACTAGACTAGACAATATAATACGAAGTTTTTGGAGTGCTGTCACACAATTTTTTTTTTAAAAATACAAAATGGAGTTAATCGATTTGGCAAGTAAACCAACCACTCACTCAATAATGTTCACATTATCATTTTCATTATCTTTCACTATTATTTGTGTAGACTATTATGACACGTAAAAGTGCTTCCTTTTTTGCTGTTTCGATTTTCTCATACGTTTTCACTGTTAAGTTCAAAGTGTTCTTCACATCGGATTGTATTGTTAATATTCTCGTTTACTAACAAGGTTGTACGATTATCGTAGATTGCATTATAGATAGACTTGTGTAAGGAAAATAAAGCATTTACTTATCACAGCAGCCGCCAGTGCAAGGTTGATGAAGGTCTTAAAATAATCGAATGATTATATAATTTTTAATTTCGAGTGTATATCACTTGATAAATAAATGTGTATAGTAATAATCGAACTTATACAAGAAAGTTGTCGTTGCCTCTCTCTCTCTCTCTTTGTCACTCTACTTCTCTTCTACTTGCGCTCTTCGATACGGTTGTACTTTCAATATTGCATACAAAGCTTTCAATATGCAGCTGCCATACAAAGAACTACATACGTGTTTGTGCAGCCCTTTTTAACATAGGATTGATGAAATCTATGAATTTGTCTTCTGAAACAACAAAATTTCTTAATTTTTGTAGCCAACTATATCTATTTCTTTGCACTATGTATTTCGAAATAAATGTTTATAGCTTCATATTTTAATACATCTTCAAATGTTTTGTTTTGTTTTAGTTTATTCATATATCCCGTTTGCCTGCCTGTCTATTTCTGTGTTTATTTTAGCTGTAGCGACAGCCAAGAATTTAATTTAATTTTTTCTTTCAAAAAACCTGACAAATCATAATTAAATGGCACGTGGAATGAGCTGAAAGAATCAGCTGCTTAAAGAAGTCAACAACCGTTGGAAAGAACAAATAAAGTGACTAAGGCAACAAAGTAATTTTTAACATTAATATTGTTAAAAATTAATATTGTTCTTTCATTATATGCAATATATGTATGTATTTCTTTACAAAAACTTGTTATCTCTAGAAGCTACTTTATTTTAACTTAGCAGTAATTCAATATGTGCTAAAATCAGTCGCGTATTTCGGTGGTCCGGAAGTTAACCCTGAAACGAAGTTTCACTTGTAATTTTCATGAATCTTTATTTATCATTCTGAGTTGAAACTTGTGAATTTCAGGTCAACTGGATTGAGAGATAACATGACACCGAAAAGAGAAAGAGAACATTTATTTTATTTATTGTTCAAGGAAATAATTCAAAGTTTACTTTAAATGTTTACTATTTTATCGTCTAAGCATAAACTGAATTAAAAAATTTTTTTGATATCTGTGCTGCATGTGAATATTATCAAACAACAGAAATAGATTATAATAACAAAGTTTATATATGCATAATTTATTATATAGAAATGGAAATTATATGGAAATGAAAATTATATAAAAATGGAGTGTGTATATCCACTGCATAATGTATAATAAAATCGAAATGGTTTATTAGGGGGACTTTAGTACTATATCGGCGAATGAATGCATTAAAAATAAATTAAGAAACTAATATTTCCTCATTCTTACAGAAAACGTAAAGGAAAATGTTTCTGTTTTAATGAAAATTTAATGAGAACGAAAAATCTTATTTGCATTTATTGTTTTTGACTTTCAATCCAATATCGACTGATATCAGTGAGTGTACATAGTTGATCGACAACATTTAGAGTAAGCCAGTAAGTGCTCATATCGTCTTCGTCTTTTTCTTTTTCTTCCTTTCTTATCTCTCGCAAAGTTGTTTATAGTGTCGGATTAATCTACGAATATGGATAAACCATCTGGATCTCGTAAATGGGTAACTATTTATGGAAGTCAGTCCAGCAGTAGAAAGGGGTAGGTGCCGCTTCGCTTTGTTGCTAGTTTTTTTGGGTACATTTAGTCGCAGAAACCTACGAATTGTGTGTTAATTTCTACAAAAACATCACACTCCAAAGAATAACCTTGCTTTTCTTTTTTTGCTTACTAGAAAGCGCATCTGGGCGTGTTTTTGTGAGTAATTGATTGAATTGTTAAGGCCGCTCCCTTTTTACAGTTAGCAATAATCGAATATTATATGTACGTTTGCAATAGAATTTGTTAAAACTTGAAATTTTTTCCTTTATAACTCAGCAAAATTCTTCGTTTCTATCTTCCTCAGAACTTACCCAACTTAAAGCATGTACGAAAGTCACCTTTAGATTACTTTAAACACCGCAGAAGCCCTGCAACGAATCATCACAACGAAGTAGCCACGACAACATCCTCTGCGTCCGACGCACCCAACGACGAAATAAAGCACCACTTATTTGCCACCAGAAGATTCGGTAATCGGCCGAGGCATTTTCACTGGCTCACAAAGACATCGAACAGTGCTTCCAAGCTGGGAGACAGCAAACACCGCTTACTCATTCATCGATTCACCGATGTGGTTGCCGACGGAGTGGAGTTGAGGAGTATGGCCAAAGATAGTAGCAATGAGTGAGCGAGAATGATTTGATAACATTCCATTCGATCTTTATAAAACTTTCTGTTTTCGACTCCTCTACAGAACCAAACCGCTCACGCAACCCGCTCTGCCCCTCAAGCCCAAAACTCAACCCAAATATGACGTTAATCGCGATGTTTTGTCACACGAGGTCGTCATCAAACAGACTGGCTATGGCGCCCGCGACAAGAGCATTCCCTCCGGCCTACGAAATTGTTGGCGAAACTGGTCGTTCTTCTCGCTGTTCACCGGCATCGTGCCCATCCTGCAGTGGCTGCCTCAGTATTCCTTGAAACGCGATCTGCTGGGTGACATCATTGCCGGCATCACTGTGGCCATCATGAACATACCGCATGGCATGGCTTACGGGCTGTTGGCGGGTGTTTTGCCCGGCAATGGCCTGTACATGGCCATTTTTCCAGTCTTAGTTTACATGGTGTTGGGTACATCAAGACACATATCAATCGGTACCTTCGCAGTGGTCAGCATGATGACATTGAAAGTGGTGCAGGCCTACGCCTCGGAGGAAGGGAGTCTGGTGACGACCGCAGATGTCATAACCCCGCTGCAGGTGGTTACTGTGCTGGCTTTCACAGTGGGCATTGTCCATGTAAGGCTTTGAGAATAATACGGTAAAAGATGTATTAACAACCTCTTGAATTTAAGCTTTTCATGGGCTTCTTTCGCTTGGGCACTTTGGCCGCTTTGCTCAGTGAACCGTTGGTAAATGGCTTTACAACCGCCGCCGCCGTCCACGTTATCACCAGCCAATTGAAAGATGTCCTAGGCGTGTCCGTACCTCGTCACAAGGGCGCATTCAAAATAATCTACACATTTATTGATCTTTGCAAAGCGATGCCTACAACGAATCTGGCCACACTCTTGTTTTGCTGCTGCGTCATAGTCTTCATGGTCATAGCCAACGAGGTGGTTAAGCCCTGCCTGCGGAAAAGGTGTCGCTTTCCTCTGCCGGCTGAACTGATTGCAGTAATTGGGGGCACGGTCATTGCAGACCTTCTGGACGTGCACAAAATCTATGGCGTAAAACAAGTCGGTGACATACCTACAGGCCTGCCGATGCCAGAATTTCCACGCTTCGAGCTGATACCTATGGTAGTGGGAGATTCTATAGCCATAGCTATTGTAAGCTTTTCGATTGTCATGTCGATGGGACTGACGTTCGCAAAGAAGCACGGATATGAAGTGCGTGCCAATCAAGAGTTGTTTGCTTTGGGCATCGGCAACTTTGTGGGCGGTTGCTTCTCCTGCATACCACTTGCCTGCTCGTTGTCCCGCTCTGTAATACAGGAGCAAACCGGCGGCGTCACGCAACTCGCTTCTCTGGTGTCGGCGTGCTTGGTTATAATGACGCTTTTGTGGGCGGGTCCTTTCTTCAGCTCATTGCCAAGAGTAAGTTGCTTTGGAGGTGCTGCAAATTTTAAATAATACCACTCCCGTTGCAGTGCGTTCTCGCCGGAGTTATTATCGTGGCGCTGAAACCGATGTTCATGCAGGCAAAGGAATTACACAAATTCTCCAAGCAGGGTAAACTGGAGTTACTGACCTGGATCTGTACCTTCGCTGCGGTGGTTATCATCGATATTGATATCGGGTAATAGAAAGTGATTTTTGGGTTAGCCAACGATAATTAATAATATATGTACTCCTATTGGCCCCTTTAGACTGTTGGTCGGGATTTGCCTCTCACTGCTTACGCTGTACATCAAAGGGATTAAACCTTATTCCGCGTTGTTGGGTGTTATTGCCGGCGCCGAGGCCGTTTATGTTGACATCAGCCATCATCGCAACGCTGTGGAAGTTCCCGAAACGCGAATTTTCCGATATACCGGCGCCCTTAATTTCGCTACTAGTATGTTTTTCCGCAAGGCGCTTTACGAAGGACTCGGGATCGATGGCAAAAAAATACGCCGCCCCTCCTATGTCCCTATACAACAGAATGGCGGCGCCGAAAACGGCCACCTCAATCCATTCCACTTTCTGGTGTTGGATTTCTCCATGCTGGGACACATCGACGTTGCTGGCTGTCATGTCATCACAGACATCATGAAGGAAATGAAGCTGCTCGATGTGCGCATATTTCTTGCGAGTCCCACTGACCGTGTGTATGACACGATTGTGCACAGCATGGCGTTGGGCGAAGGCCCCTTCGAAATATTTCCCACCTTGCATGATGCAGTGCTGTATGCAAGTGCGTGCCGAACAGCGTGATTGTCCTAGACATAGAATGTAAACTAGTGAAAGAGAATCTTAGTTGTCTCGTTTGTCTAAGCCAATAATTGTACATACGTTTAAGGTACATGCAAAAATTCAGAAGGATAGTGTACAATATATTTTTTAGTTAGGCCACAGCAAAGATGTGAACAATTTATAGTAACTTAACTCTGAGACTGCATGTCTACACTGTGAGTTGATTTTATCTTCATAGGTTATGCGGTTACGTAACGAACTAACAAAATGAACATTTTTATGAAAACTTTAGTGCCTGCTCAATAGTAAGAGTTGGGCCCTTAAGTTACCACTTGACTTAAGCCAATTACTTGCTCGTTTATAGAGTTTACAAGAACGACAACAATTTGTGAAGGATTAAGTGTTCCTAGTACTTAATTTGAAAATATAAATATTGACTTCTTTTTATTTATTTCGTATGCTGTTGTCAAAAATTGCTCGCAATCAGAAAGTGTGATCTATTAAAGGCACGACACCGTCCCACCCCAAAGAATAAATAAATAAATAAATACGATTAATAGAGTGTAGTAGAAATTAACTGAAGGAAAACGTTACTAATTTCTAAATAAATTATATTTTTTACATTTTGAGAAAAAGTTCTGAATTAAAATACATAGTTTCAAAAAAAAATTAATTATTGTTATGAATTCTACAAGACTACATTAAATGGAGTAATTTTCTTAGATCTCGTTTGAATCTCAACACATTCGCGGACCTGAATGCTATATATAGCATTCATTTCTTTTACATGTGATGCAAAATGACGTAAAGACTTCAATTTTGACGTGAATTCAATTTGAAAGCCAATTATTTTCCATTTAATTATATATGTATAACGTTAACTGTTGTAATTATTATGCATTTCAAAGTAATGACCAACTGATTCATGGAGTATTTTCATTACATTATTATTCTATCTATTTCTGATTTCGAAAACTCATGGAGTCCTCATAAATAATTTTTAAAATTTTCTATGTTTGATGAATAACGATTTAGGGCTGAATAAATACATTTTTTTCATGCATTCTGTGAATAAAAGCTCTAGTTTTCACGTCATTCTAGTTAAAAAAGGTATCTGTATCTTCGTCGATGTACAGTGGATGTACGGAGTACGGACTGGATGTATGAAGTGTGCACATAACATACATACACTCATAATAAACGTGTTGATATATGTACATAAATAGATCAGATAAGTACAATTTGCCACTGGCTGGGAATTTTTCTATGCCTCTGGATGATATGCTTTCATCGTTCTGATGACAAATTCTCAGTTGAGATTCCATTTCACTGACGATTCTAAAACCGTCTTACCTGACAGTTGGCGCAGACTCTGATGTAATTATTGCTGCTAGTCGTATAAGATCTACTGTCAGTCTGTGGAAAATATCTCTGTATTTAAAAATATAATAAGCTTTAAAGCACTGCGTTAAGTTGGCTTTTCTAAAAGCTTTGGATTCATATGTAACCAACTCAAATCTGTTTCCTAACGTTCTCCGACTTGGTTTCTATAAACGGCTCTATGTAACCTTGGATACCAGCTATTAGATAAAAGATTTGAAAGCAATGAAGGTTGTCAGGCGAAGACTTTCCGTGGTGTAGGTAAATTCTATTTTAAAACGTTTATAAAAGCTTAAGGCCCGAAAGACCTCAATGGTTCTAAACATTGAAAAAATTACTGGATCTTAACTATAGGTGAACAAGACTTCTTAATGAAAAACATTTATACTCGCGGTCCAAATCCAGCCTCATACTCAATTTGCGTAGAAGACCTAATAAAACCGAGGCAGGTATACGGGCATGTTCTAAATTCCGCTTCGATTCCGATTTTAAAAGACGTTTTGCAATCCGATCGAAAATCAGCAAGAGCAGTCGGATTCGAACATGAGTTCGACAATCGAACCTTTCTGAAAGTTTCGTTTGCAGGATGCCAGTGATAATCTACATCAGTGTCGAAGCACTCTCAAGCGTCTAAACTGCTGGCAAAGCAACAATGCATGCTTGCGCAGCTGAGATTGCGAAATACAGGGGTATTCTGAGAGTCACTAACTATTGAACTAGCTGAGAAAGATTTTTTAGTGTAACGGATTCTAAAAACGACATTTTTAGAAGAAAATTCTGCTATTTAATCACGCATTTGTATGTCTTATTTAACCCTACTTCACTAAACACTCGTTAAATAGCGTTTAATAGTATACTTAGAATAATAATAAACATATTGCATTCCACTTTTTTCCGTTAAGAATTTTTACCTTAAGCTATTTTTTTATTTTTAAAATCCGATATGAAATCCACCGCTAAAAAAAATTGGTCGATTTCATTCCGACAGAAATTTCCGATATATCGGAATTCAGAACACCTTAAATCCGATATATATGCAAGCATAAGATTCGAACATCTGTATCGCAATTCAGAACACCTTCGAAGCAAATGTCAACGAAATCAAATCCGATTCCGAGGTAAATCGGAGTTTAGAACATGCCCGATAATCAATATCTTGAACCAACAGATAACACAGTTCAATACATAGTTGTTCCAGATAGTGGTTTTGATGATGATGGATTTGCCAAAGGAAACGTAGTACTGGTAGTTGTAAATACGTATGCCGTTCTGACCCCTAGTGTTAATCGTGCCTAAAAAGCAATCTTAATGACTAGTTTTGCAGTTTTGCAATTTGTTTTTTATGACAAGAAAACTAAATGAATTTAATATTTTAATGAAAATCTATTGTACAATTCATCATGTTATCTTGTGCCGATATTGGTATGTTTCCTGAATTGAAGCAAAGAAGGCAGAATCCACATTGCGTGTAAGTAATAAACGTGGTTCACATGACTGATCTGAATGTTGAGCTGTGGAACGTAAGTTGTTCTTCAATGTTTTTACTTACCAAACTGGCAATGATTAGGTACAATCATACTTCCAAGTTTTTTAACTAAAACACATAGAAAATAAACCGCCAACGAGAAATAGTGTTATGAAATTCATTTCGAGGGCGTTCGCACAACAACAACGACAATGACGCTTTTCACAAACAAGCCACTCTGCACACTCTTACTCTTGTTGGTTTTGTTGCTGGTGTAAGTCTAGTTTAATCCAAGTAGCTTCTCAACGAATGGCTGAGGGAATACAATAGCAACCAACACCTTGAGAGCAAATGTTTGCCAAAGCTTTCAAAACTCCTTTGACTTCCAGGCACAAACAACAATCGTCGAACGCTTTAGCGCTTAAACCTATAAAGAAACTGCGATCGGAATCTGTTCTCAAGACCAGTTTGGATTGAGCGCTCGTTGAATGCGTTTCAAAACGGTTCCTTTTCTGCATCTTCGGACACATCATTCTTCATTTTTTTGTCTTTGAAGTTGTAACCATGTTTTATTTACTGTGTTTTAAACAAAGCTTTTATGGTTTTATTAAAAGAAAAGGGAACAACATTAGACTTTAAACAGTTAAAATAAAGAAAATAGATATATAAAGACTGAGGTTGAAGTTGAGTGAGATTTAATTATTGAAACAGTTAATTAAAAAATGCTCACATTAACAAAAACATATCATTGTTGTTGTTGTTGCTGATGATAGTATTATTGCTTTTGTTGATTTTGAAGTGCTTTTGTTTATTCCAACTCGTTGCACTTTTTTTAAAGAAGTGGGATTATTACATAAAAGGATAGTTAGAGAGAAGAAATGGCCCCGGCTGACACCATTTGAGAGGTAGGACCCGAGCAAATTTGGCAAATACACAGCACAAATAAAGGTTTTTGAGTACATACGAGTATTTCGAAGGGGTGCCACCTGAACAAAATCAATTATTAAGTAGCAATGGAAGCTCAGCCTGGTATACGCTGAACAGAACAATTAGCCACCAACCCGCCCCGGGTGTCAACCATACTCGATGCGTCGCTGAAAAATGTGTTAACATTTAAAAAATTTGAATTTTATAATATAACATAACGTAAATTAAAATTAACTAAATTAAAGTAAAATTATTCAACTTAAAAATAGAAACAAAATACAGACACAAAAGCAAAATTAATAAGTGTAACATTAAAATATACTAAGAATTCAGGACAAAAGTCAATTAAAATTAAATTAAAAAACAACTATGCACACACTATCATAAAATTGAAAGAAATATAATAAAATTAAAAACTGAGGAAAGTGAACGAAGTTGAAATAAACAAAACAGGAGAAAGTAAAACTAAGTAAGATCGAAATGGATACAAGGTTAATAATGAAAACTAAATTAAAAAAGCAAAAACTCGAGTGAAACACAATTAATTAAAATTTTATATTATTTAAGAAAATCAAAATGTAGAGACAAGGTTAAATTAATTAAGAGAATATAATGATTAATTAAGTGAAATATGAAACATAAAATAACGGAAAAGTCATTTAACAGTAAAAGTTTTTTTACTTTAAAATTCTTCTAATACAATTAAAATAAAGATAATTACTTTTAAAATCTATTGGAATTAGGCAACTATTATTAAGGTATTATTGGAATTTTTTTCATTGATTTTAGAAAAAAATCATGGCATATTTTGATACTTGATACTTCATAAATCACTCGGCCTACATTCAGGTACCTACAGTCCGGGCTGCAAATGTTTTAGTAGCGTAAATCTTCAGAACTCTATACTCGTATCATAACTGCTTAAAAGGCAATGAAAACAACAGTTTCCAGACAAAATATTAAAAAAAAAATTCTTAATTATCATTTCTCAAATTTAATTTAATTTTCAACAATACAACAATTATAAAGATGCTATCAGACATATTTTTGAGTTGTTAACTAAAACCGCGTTATATAATAAGCATGGAAAAAACTACTTTCAAACTTATTAAATAACGTCGTAATTACAAATTTTATATTTTTAGAAATAGGTACTTTGCAATCAATAGATCGAAGAAACTGTATTTTTCTCTAATATTTCGAGAGCCTTTTGGTAAGATCCAGTTCAAGTATATATTATCAGAATCTATTAAAGAACACGTAATTTTTACATATAATTCATTGAGATTAGATTGAAAAAAAAAATAGATTGACTCTCAAAAAACTAAGATCATTTTTCTCCCGCTTCTCCCGCTTCTTCAATTTCTTCAATACTTCACTGGCAAGTTTGTGTGAGAGCAGGAGTCTTTAAGGCTTAAGCGATTCTGTGAAGCCTTTTGAGTTTTATACAGTACACCCACAAGTTGGGGAAAAATGCATAAAAGCATTTAAGGCCTTAACTTTTTCTTCCAATTTTGCCACTATTCGCCATCACTGTTAAAAATACATTTATGTACAATATTAGGAGAAAAAATCAACGAAAAAACAGTAACGAAAATAATAATATGTATGTAATATGTATACAACAACAACAAGAGCAATGAGTATGTAGAAATATGATGCATTGGACAGGTTTTTAACAGGTTTTTTCCACACTTAACTGTTCAAAACCAAGCCTCCTTCTATCAAGCACCAACTAAAATAACAACTTCAGAGCAATAATAAATGAAATAGTAGTAAAAGTGTTCAATTGAAATGTCAGCCTCTTCTTAAATTCAAATTCTAAAAATATGAAACAAAAACAAAATAAAGTGCATTATATTTTTGAAACCAATAAATACATACAGATATAAATTTATACGGATATACACCGTATATTTATTATATCAGAATATCTATACCCTTCAATAGTACCCTTCAATGCAATAAAACTGAAAGTATTGACTTTTACAAAGCAAACTAAATATTAGTAAAAAACGAGTACGAATGTCTTACGTATTAAAAATTTGAAAGTATTTTTCTGAGTTTCCGAGAAGCTGGAGACACTTTATGCAAACGCGCGCACACACACGTGTTTGATGTTGAATAGGAACACTTGCGCGCAGTACATTACTAAGAAACCGCCAAAATTGGTCTAATAACGAAAACTTCGTTCGTGATCAACGAGGTGAGTAACGTGGAAAGATTAAACCTTTACCTTCCATTACAGTTTGTAAAATTTTAAATACAATAGAATAGATTTTTGAAAACTAGTCGATTTTTGTACTAACTGAATCCAAAATTAATTGTGCTGCTCTGCAACACAACTTTGTTGAAATGTGGACTATAAAAACACCCTTGAATTTTTTATAATCTCAGGAATATTGCTGAAAATTGTCTAACATATTTATCTTAATCGAAGCTGTCGCCATCGAAACTAGATTAAGTGCGTATAATAATACAAACTTTGGTTGAAGAGTTCTTCTATAGGAATGTAAAAAAATATGCGGCTTCTGTATACTATCTAAAACAGCTGTGGGCAACTTTTTTTTACAACGGTACAAACGATACAAATTTAAAAATTTTGCGCAGGCCGCATGTAAAAAACTTATGATTTTACAAACACTGAATGCTGAACTTAAACTATATATTAACACTTATTAATACAAATATGTACTATCAAAAAAGTCCCGAAAAAATATTTGAGAAAAGGTTATTTAATAAAGATGCAACGTAGTAATTAAAGTACCACGGTCAGTTAACAGCATGCTTGTTGTACAATGAGGCTGCAGGACACTGTAAAAATTTTGAAAGTCAAATTGTAAAAATTTTAACGGGCTTAAGGAAGTGTGAAGGGCAGTAGGGCCGAAACACTTTTTAAAATATTAACTTTTTGCTTTTATTAATAGACTTTGTCATGCACTCAAGAGGCGATTGCGGGAACTTACACTTTTGGTATTTTTTTATACATTTAATTATTTCTTGCATTATTTTTTTATACATTTAATTTCATTTAAATTGGTTTTGTCAAAAAATCAATTTATTTTTTTCGGTTAAACTGGAGTTTAAATAATATTTTACTAATAATGTTTTCTAAGGTTACTTTTAACCAATGAGCACTCATTACTTTATAGAAGACGCCATATTCTCTTTAAAATCCTTTTCCAAATTTAAAAATAATAAACGCCAGGGAATAATATTTCCCCACACTGTATGTTTTTAAAGATATCCATCCATTAACTTCATTTGCCGTCAAAAGACCGCTCTGGCCTCTTTAGTGTTAAGCTCTATATAAGGCAAGGCAAATAAAATTACAATACGTGCAAAAATCAATGATTAAACAAATTATGAAATTCAAATTCAAATGCAAAAGCTTTGTCATTCTAATTCTTCACACATTTAACACATTCTAAAAGCTTTTCAAAATGAATGACAACATTCGTATTCTATAAAAAAAATATTTCAGTATATTTCAGTAATCTCAAATTGACAAACTCTGCGGCAAGAAAAGTTCAATGACTTTTAATTTTTGGCTGTGGCAAGCCTTTTTTTAGAATGCAGTTTAAGCCAAAAGGAACAGGTTTTTACAATTTTTTAAACCCTTGGTTGATTATTATCGAAAAACCTGTTTTTTGGTGAGTGGCCGTATTTGAGACTTTAAATTTAATTGAATTCTAAAAGTTACAACACAACAGATCACATCAAAGTATAAGTTAAATACAACAATGGCCAGTAAAACGATACACTAAACTTAATAATGAAATACATAGTCCCTAAAAATGAAAAGAAATTGATAAATTGATGAAATTATCGCTCAAGATTACCACTTAGGATCAAATAATTAATTCTTGAATGACGAAAAATAAACTCAAACAAGTTAACATTAACAACTACCTAAAAATCAATCAAGGAATATATATAAAATATTAAATCATTAGGGTTTCACTTTAGTTAAAATAATGGTTAACAACGGAAAAACATTAACAAATTGATTTAATTAAAGACTATATACTTGATAAGAGAATAATTTCATATTTAATTCCGTGCATAAAGTAATGGAAAAACCTAAATATACTCGTAACTTAAAGCTACTTAACCATTAAGTTCTTAGGTTTTTTGTAACTAAACAATTTCAATTACATCCGGGTACAAATTTGAAATAAGTCATTCATCATCAGACGTGTCGGAATCTGAGCACGTCTGCATCCTAAACATATTTCGACATATGTATTTCGAATGAGCTCTGTCCGGATAACTCGAACATACTTCAACGTTTCATGAACTCAACTCAACTGCGATTGCGAATATAGATCGATAACGATCGTGTTTATTTTTAATTGTTTCGTTATTTTTTCCCAATTACTTCGCCATTAACAACATTAACTACAGACGAAACATAAAAAAATTATAGCTCTCGAAAATTAAATTTGTGCTTGAAATAATTGAAACGAGATCGTGATGTGAATTCTCTTAACAAACTTTTATTCAGATGAGTCGAGTAGAAAAACAAACTGGAATCGAGCAGCAGCGCCCACTAAATGTTATAAAGATCATTGCTATTGCTTTTGCTTTTGATATTCTATTTTGTTAAAATTATTACCCTGAACATTTACTAAGCCAACAAGTTATAAACATTCTCTAACCAAACGCAATAGATCAGATCATAAGCAATTAATTTGAATGTACAGCGGTACGGGGGGGCATATTATTTGAAGTGCGATGATTTGTCGGTTTAAGGTATAATGGATCAAACGATACATGAAAAAGATGGATAGTATGACCTTATGCACGATTTTTTTTTAATTATAAAACAATTTCAATATTTTTGCATACAAAATTGAGCTTGTCCGAAGCCATAAAATATATATAAATTACGACTGCTTAATTTGCTTTTTTTAATGTGGAATGAGATCTTCTGTACTCTGCACTTATAAAAACTTTTTTGTTAGTTTAATTAAGGTAAGAGAGACATTAATGATTGAACCTTGTTCAAAGGTCTTGAAGCTTTAATATTGTGCAAGTTATTAATAGCTTTTAAAAAATTAAAATTCTTAGTTTTAATAATAGTTAAAATCGCAGATATACGCGTAAATTATCAACGTTTTAAATAGCTTAATCAATATAATGTATTCTAAAATCTATTAATCATTGAGTTTCTGATTCTACATTAATAAATGGAGCAACGAATGCAATTTTCGAACGTTCTTCTCCCACGTATTTCACGTATCACGCCTTAACTTTTCCAACTATTATTTTTGAACTAACCAGACCTCCTTCAGTTCGCCAAAACACATCTTAAAATATTTAACCGCACGCGCTCTTTTCATCCTTTTACTAACAATGTGTTACGTGAATAGTATTCAATAATAATAATACTACTACCTAATTACAAAAATTACAACAACAACAATAAGAATAAAGAAAACAAAATCATTAGTATGGGAAAAATAAACATATATAATAACAATATAAACGAGTTAGTCCAAAAGTTACATTTTTACTCAACCGCAAAAATGTCTTGCATAGTTTTCTTGTAATTCCGAATATGTATTTCTTTACACATAGCTGCCTATCTAGGTCAGGGTTACGTGTATCTACTTGTGGAACCACTGTGAAATTTTGATGTAACAGCGTCGACGTAGCGTATGTTTGTTAGACCCATTCAGGGACAGCCAAACATTTTCATCTACATGAAACAATACCTTTTAAAAGTGATCACTTATTTTTTGGCATTTGGTTTAATTTTCTTTATATTATTTATTTTCTTGTGTCAATAATTGATACTGGTTGCTAAAAACCATTTCGCAATCGTTCAACCCATTGCTGAATTATGCGGTTTAAAATAGAGAATGTAAGATCGCTGTGCTCTCCTATGAAAGATTCTAAATAAAGCCTTTGGTTGGTATAAACCAGAATGGTTTTTATTTTCTATATATATATAGAACTTTTATATTATTCTTTAAAAGTGGTGTAAGTTAGGTTTTTGTGGCCCCCCAAAAGGTTATAGGTTTTTAACACACGTAGACCGCTAATTATTTTACGCTATTACGTAGACCGTAAATTATTTCCCGTTATTCTGTCATGGATGTCATTTTTTACCTAAATTTTTTGGAGTTTGTTTGAAAATGTTTGTAACTGCTTGTAAAATAAGTATTATCTTGCGTTTATTGGAAACTTTTCTTGAAATAGTCACATATAATTTTGTTAATAATATTTTCAGGGAGAACTAAACATCGATATTAACATCGAGTTCAAAGTTTACAAAACTTTGCAAAAATCTATTGATTGTCTATCGACCCACGAGCAGTAGTTTGCCAATCACTGATAATAAACAACACTGATGATCTTCAACTAGCGGCAAACGCTTCGTACACGCCGCGTTGGTGTGAAAATTATTAAGTTCCACACGCGTTCCACTCACGAGTTGAATGCGCCGAATGACGGAAAGCTTTCTGATGATCCATTGGGTAGCTTTTTATTGAATGCATTCGAATGTATGGAGTGTGTATATACAATACATATTTTTGCTTAAAAAAATAAAAAAATTCCAGTCACATTCTGGCGCATTCTCTGCTGCGCTCATGATTCATTGTAGCTAGCGAGAAATTTAAATTATGCCGATAATATCTAATGCATTGCATATTTGATATGGAATGCAAATTAGAAGAGCCTTCGAAACACATTTCGGTTTCAGGTGCTAAAAGCTGAACGCCGACACTGGTTCCCACTGGACGAAACCACTGGAAGCGTTTTTTCCCACAGCGGTTGTCATTGTCTTGCATCATCAGACGGTGAAGCATTCAATTTGCGATTCTCAGCTAATTGCATTCGCATAGTAAATCGTCAAGTAATTTTGTTGTCAGTGTTAATTTTCGAAAAACCTTGTAGCTCCACCATTAAAAGAACAATCTCTAGAAACACAAAGTTAAGGGGAAAAATGCAAAACGCTTCAACTGAACAATTGAAAAGTAATGAATAGAACTCTTTGTATCTTTAGAAAATTAAATGAATTAAAATGAATTGTATAGTCTCCAAAAGTTATTAGTCACATTAACAATATCGTCTGTTGTTTAAGCCAAATTTAAAATTTTTAAAATAGTTTAAGGTATATACGAATATGTATAAGGTATATACATACACCTGCATATATGTATCTTAAACCATTGCTGAGGTGAGCGGCAACCACGCCTATGTATCGTCGTTAATGGAATCTAAATTTGTGGGAAATTTAAAATTTTTATTTTTGATCTCATTTCTCATAGTCTTCAATGTTAAGTTAATGTACATAAGTGTAAACTAACTTTAATTTTATAAATCTACTATTTTAATAAATCTGCTCTGTTCATAAAATACGAATGTGTTTCTCATACTAACTAAAAGTTTTGAAAAATTTTGAATATAAGTTATTTGAGGAAGCGGAATGGTATCGGAATCGTATTAGACTTTTTACGGCAGCATTCGTATCGGAATGACTACAAATTTTGACATCCCATCACTAATAACAAGTAACAATAATAATTTTGAACCATTCTAATTTCTTAAATCCTTAAAGAGCTTACTTCCCAACGGTTATATCTTGCAAAGAAAGCGTCTTTCTCTGACGTGTGTAGCAGTGATGTATTAAAGAAGAAAACCATAACTCACATTTCCTATTTTGTCTATAACATTGTTGTCTCATTCTCTCTTTTTTTATACAGGACGAAAACATGGGGTTCGGCTCACGCATGGATGGCTGCGGACAGTTCGTCAAGTATAGTTTATTCATCTCTAACTTAATTATATTCGTAAGTAAAACTAGAAACGCGACTAAAATAGACGCTACAAAACGTTTCCGAGTGTAGGCAATTATTAGGGGACATTTTTGACATGTTACCCAAAACGTACTTAAGGACATCGGTTCTTACGTAAACTTTGTGCCTCGCTAAAGTGTTATGGTTATTTTCAATTAGTCCTCAGCTAATTTTGAGCAGTAATATCTGCCCAAGTTGGTACAAGTACAATCGTCGTACAATCGTTCGTCTATTTTGGTCGGACCCTAAAAAACGCATTGCCATTAAAATATCTTTTTCTCTTTCCCTTTCTCTTTCTCCCTCCCTCTGCTTGTACAGATCGGCGGTGCCACAGTCTTTTGTCTCAGTCTTTGGACATTGGTTGATCGTAGCTTCTTGAATGAACTGTTGGGCACAAATCTCTTCTCCGGAGCTGTTTACGTTTTGATCGTGACTTCTGTGTGCATCTGTTTGTTGTCGTTTTTAGGTTGTGTGGGGGCGGGAAAGGAGGTCAAGTGTCTCCTCTTAACCGTGAGTATATGAAATGTGTCATTAGAAAGAGAAAAAACTGGATTATCCTTACTTTGCAGTACTTCATTATCGTGTTTCTTGTTTTTGTAACGATGTTAATCGGCGGTATTCTGGGTTATGTCTTCCGTGAAAAGGTGCAGCAAACCATGCGGCAGGTAAGGAAGTGTGACCAAAGTGTCAGGTCGCCCTATGTTTCATGATATATTTCGGAACTTTTTTTAATAAAAGTAACGTTTGGTTTATAATGAATGGAATTTTTTGTTTGCTTTCGTTTAGGAAATGCGTTCTACTATTGGTCTCTATGGCAGTCGCCGCGCGATAACTCAAGCATGGGATGAAACACAAGAGCGTCTGCAGTGCTGCGGCGTTGATTCGTGGCACGATTGGACTCGCTTCGGACTAGTTCCTGAGTCATGCTGTCAGGAAATCTTCGGAGGGCAGCGCAAGGAATGCACCAATGTCCCCAACGTTTCGAATCTCTATAATCAGGGTTGTCTGTATGTAGCTACGAATTTCATACGCGATCATGCGGCCACGATAGGCGGAGCAGGAGTGGGTGTGGCTATAATAATGGTAAAAAACATGTAACATCTGCTCTTTTTTCATCAAAAAACGAAACTTCTATTTTATTTTTTTAGATATTTGGCATGATCTTCTCTTGTCTTCTATTCAATATGATCGAATAATTTTGGTCTCTCTCGAACCTACGAGTATTTTTGCCTCTAGAGCAAAAGAGTTAAATAAATTTAAGGATTCTTATGGCAATGTGTAAACTTTTTCCCCAAAATATCGATACTTACCCTCGTGGGGGAAGAAGAGGGAGTGTTCAAAATGTTGTATATCAAATTTGTGTGCTATTTTGTAGAATTAAAAAGTAGTTTAGAATTTATTAAGTTAGTAGAACTTGTCTCCAATATCTTCAGTTTATGAAACACTTCCGTCTTATATTGTAAATGGTTTTTTGTAAAAATTGTTAAGATTGTTATTTACGATAATGGCAGTATTTAAATTTGTTGTATTTTGCTTGTATACCGTAGTATTAATTTGTACACAAAATAAATACCATAAATTTGTGTATATTAGGCAGATTACGGCAGACTGTCGGCAAGTGACTGTCGTTGAATCTGCTTTGCTGTTTACAAAACTTGTTGTTGTTTACCAGCAAAAACCAGCGAAAATGAACCAAGCAGATTTAGCGAGAGTCACTTTCATTACGTCTACCGTAATTTGCCTAAATACAATACTATAATTTGTAGATAAAATATATACTGTATATATGTATGAGAACACTTGAAATGGTTTTTTAAACTTTGTAAAAAAAATTAGAAAAAAAAAATTACACAACTTTCAAAAGAAAATCAGTTTTTGATTTCGTTAGATCTTTAATACCGGTTAAAATTTACAAAAACTGTTTTTATAATGGATTTGACTTTCATAAAGACTCGTGTGCATCCTAAGAACTTTATATTCGGAAAACAATTGCTTTTCATTGAAATAAATTTACAAAGACTTCCTCTGATCGTACGTTTTTATGCTATATTCACGAATATCGCCACCAACCAACCAACCAACGTGCCCACCGCTGCTTTGTTCTTCCCACAACTGCTTCCTGCAGCACCCGCCACTACACCGCCAACAGTGACTGCCTGGTCGCTCGGGCTATACCACCAGTCCCAAATACCGCCATGACGAGCCGGATCACTGCGAACATCAGAGTAAGGCACACGCGCCAATCGCACTGCATTCAAACGAAACTGCCGCACCTCTTGCCCCAGCAGCTGTGCCTGCAAGGGATTTAATTTGGCCAAATTGTAGCGCTCACAAGGATCTTGCGCCAAATCGAAATAGCAAGGCGCTTTCAACGGCTCGCAAAGATACTGCTCCTGATTTGGATCTTCCCGATTCGTTGGGCAGCGATGGGTTGCTGCGTGACGCATCTGCTTTACTTGGGCGTTACTTAAACGATGATCGCCGACCAGCTGGTGCACCGCGGAAGAGAGAACGTGCTGGATATAGTAAGCGGCCAGAGGATCCTGCTCGGCCTCCACTTCGCCAAGCCATCCATCATACCGTCCTTCGTTGCTGCTGCCATTGATGTACTTCAAATTGCCGCGCATGTACGAGCTGTAGCCAAAGACATCGTCGAGTACGTGTAGCAGACGGCGCGATTGTGGGGGACGCCTGTTGCTCAGCGTGTCCCAAATGTCAGCGCCATCCAACTGATTTTCGTTCGGCAGCCGAATGCCCGCCACTGATGCCAGAGTGGGCAACCAGTCCGTGGCGTGAATTACTTGGTCTGAAACGTAGCTCTTCTGTCGCAACAAAGGACTCCAGATAAGGCCCGCCGATCGTAGGCCGCCCTCCCACGGTGATTCCTTTTGCTGAAAATATTTATTGTAGCGAATTTAAGATAACATGGATTAAAAAAGTGGGCGCGCATTTGTTACCCCTCTGAAAGGATGATTGGAGCCGGCATTAGCATGTATGCCCACCGTCGGAGCACCATTGTCGGAATAGAGCAGCACAATGGTGTTGTTAAGGATGCCCTTGTCGGCCAATGCCTGCATCGTACGTGCCACGCTTGAGTCCAGACTGGAAACCATGGCTGAAAGGAGACCATGCCGAAGATGAAAACTTTCGCAATAACATTTTTTAGTATTCTTCTGCCTTTGCCATCACTGCACTGACCCGCGTACGTTCTGCGTTTCGCGTCCGAAATATGCATAAATTTATCTACTTCCTCTTGAGGGGCCTGCAAGGGATTATCTTCGTTGCCCGTATGCACCGCCAAGTGACTCATTAACAAGAAAAGTGGTCTGCTTTCGTCGTGCTCGCTGATGATACGTTCCGTTTCGCGGGTAAACACTTCTGTCGCATAAGAACCATTGGCTTCTGGCCAAGGTTCCAAATCTCGCCGGAAGTCAAGCCCCGCCGAATAGTTTCTATTCTGAAATTCATTAGCAGTGGGCAACTCTTTCTACCTGCCACATACTCATACTCATACTCGCACTCACCAGCATGTGCAGCGTATGGTCGTAGTAATCGATGTAACCCGAGTAGTAACCGTAATGATGGTCGAAGCCACGCAGCGTCGGTGTCAGCTCCTTGCGCCAGAAACCCAGATGCCATTTGCCCACGAGGTGAGTGGCGTATCCGGCATCGCGAAACACTTCCGGCATCAGGCGTTCGGTCAAGGGGAGGCCCCACGGCTCATCGTTCACTATGACGTAGTGCTGAGTGCCTGCCGCGGCAACGATGAGAAAAGTACATAGAACCAAGAAAGAGCAAAGAAAGATAGAATTAGTTAAAGTTGGAAGATGGTATAATCGGTATACACACCAACCTGTGTGTATGGGATATTTCCCGGTGAGTAGCGCCGCACGCGATGGTGTACAAAGATTCGGTACATAGTGACGGTTCAGGATGATTCCATTGTATGCAAGTGCGTCAATGTTTGGAGTTAAAATTTGATTGGAACCATGAAAACTGACATCATTGAAGCCCTAGCGTGACGCGATTTTGATCATTCAGAAGGCAGATGATGTGAAATTAATAAAAATAAGGTAATTTATCGGCTCTTATTAATCGATATCGAGTTATAGGTATATATAAGAATTATAAAACATATTAATATATTTATATGGTTTAGATTATAAACTTATCGACTCCTTATAAAATACTAAAGTATTCAAAAATTCTATGATTTGTAAAACTACTCCACAACATCTCTTCAGCAGGAACCTCTTCGGAATGCCTGTTCGGATTTTAATACAGCTTTTTCTGTAATTAATTTTTATGATTCTCTTTGGAAACAGAAAACGGAAAATTTAAACTTTTTATCAAATTCCTGAATCTTTTGTGCTCTTGAATTTTTAACTTTTTTGGAAAAACTATAAAGCATAGCTTATAAGTCTTAGTAAAATAATATAAAATAAAAATTTTTTTTTTATTAAATTATTAATATGTAGGTATAAAAATAAGTACAAATAATTTATGAAATTTAAACGATTTACACTTTTAGCTTTAAATGAATCTGAGAAGCAATGAATGTGAGTTCGGTTTAGTGCCCCGCCTACTGGTTATAAAACATATATATTTATCCGTTCTAAATCTAAAATGTTATTCCCGAGTTTAGCGTGTTGAAGAAAGGCATCTCGCAAAAAATGCACGTAATCTGTCCACTAGAAAATTGTATAATATGAAGGTTTTTGTTGCGAAAAGCGATATTTTTTTTTTAAGTGAAATGAAAATGGGCGTCACCCACCTACTTTTTTGTTATCGACAGCGTATTCGACAGTTATTAGTGTAGGGTGTATGAGGCCCGACTATGCCGAAATTAACACATTTATTTCACATCATCTTTAGTTCTCTTTACACAAACCTGTACACACGTATATGCTTATGTTTTTATGTGATTACGTTCGAATTAGTCTTACCATGTCATCAATCAGAATAATAATAATATTTGGTTTATAACTAAGCTTTTGTTTCTTTTGGCTTTGTTTGTGTTGTCGCTGCTGTTTTTCTTCATTGTCATCTGCCACTTTCGCTGTTACCAGCACTACGTTACTTATTAAAAGAACAAGTAACACATGCTTAAGTAAGGCCTTCTGAACGTATTCCACAGGATAAAATTTCGACATTTTCTGCAACTTCTTAATGCGGCTTCTCTTGAACAAAACGACGAAATGGTTTCGTGTTTCTAAAGTTTAATACTAAGAAAAGAAAAATAAGTTAAATGAATAAAGAAAAATATTGTAATTAAGGATTTGCGTATAAGTTTTTAATAAAACCGGTAATTCTGAGAGATTTTTTGTTGTTGTTTAAATTGTATTTATCGTTTTGCTGTTGTTGTTGTTGTTGTTGCTTTTCTGAAAGCATACCTACACTATTATAGGTATAAACTTGCGCCAAGAGAGCTATGTATTTAAAGTAACACAACTACGATAGCATCGAAAACACAGAATAAACGATACTACAATTCTTAAAAGCAACGAAGGCTCCAACAATCAGTTAAATCAAGATATAATGCTTTTCAATACTCGTATATACGAATACGAATGATATAAATCATCCATCCTTTGGCATATGTTTAAGAATCAAATATAATGATTCTTTTTAATCACTCTGTGCCACAATCAAAATTAGATAAAAGCGAAAAAATTACTTATCTTTGTGCAGGTCGAATAAAATCTGTATACAAGTGCAAATTCCGTAAAGAGCGATCGAGTCGAGTTTGACTTAATTTTATTATTTGTTTTGTTTCGTGAAATAAAGTACAAGTAAACACAATTTAAAAAGCAAACTAAGAACGCATTTTATCTTTTCAAAATTATTATATTGTATCAAATACATTATTTATACTCGTACGTATACTCGTAGATAGAAGAAGAATCGGACGAGATTGCCGATTCCGAGAGTTTTTGTTGTTGGTTTTTGTGCAGCAAGTAAATATTCAGAAAAAGCTATCCATGAAAACTAGTTTTTGAAAAAAATATTGAAGTGATCTTGGAATGATTAAGAACAGATTTTTAATACTTGGTAAGATTCAGGTTAACACAAAGGGGAGGGCTACGGTAAGAGGGTTAGCACCAAATCCAGCGGGAGTATTTTTTCACTGTACGAATGGAACTACAAAAATAAGTAACGGTTTGTTAAACGGTTGAGTCATAACTCTTTATTTTTCCATACTAAAATGCTTAATCCAGAAATTAATGCAAAAATTTCAACAACTGAAATATAGATATATATGTACCTATGTATATATAATTGTGTATATAAAAGCGATTTAGTAGAAGTTACACGATTAAGAATTAGCGGCACCAATGATATGCGGGTTGATTCTCTTTGGTCCGATTCGTGTAGTAATGCTTTTCGTTAAAATTTCAAACCAAAGCATGACATTTAACCATTTGGATTTATATAATGCTTACTCTATATATATTGGGGTATACAATTATAAGCTCGTTCAGTACAGGCAACCCCCGTATAACACAAGAACTATGTCTCGAAAAACACCCCGTGTTAAGCGGATCCGCGTTAAACGCGACATGGAATTAGTGCAAAAAGCTGAGATATGTACGTTCCAAAAATTAGAAAGAACACATATTGAAACCATCCTTGTTGTATGAGGACGGATCACAAACCGTGTTAGAGCGAAAGCGTGTTATACGGAGCTATGTACCTGTATATACTACACACTTTGAAATACCTTGGAGTATCTTGGGATTCACTTCTACCAAACACTAAAATTGAGAAAAAAGAGAGTGATCGGCAAACATAAGAATTCATTAATTCGCATTAATTCGATATGCGTTTGTATGTATAGCCATACGGATACATATTTCAAAAAATATGGTTATGCATTCAAGCACTGAACTTGAAATTCGAGCCATTTTTTTGATAAACGAGAAAACTCGATCAATGGACGTTGCTTATTCTTGATCTGTCTTGACCTTAAACACTTATTATCTGTTAATCCGCTCCGTAAATTCTCCGCTTCGTAAATTTACACATACCATTTTTTCGCTTCATCTTAATTTAGCTTAATTATTTTTAATTACAGTATAAGAGCAGAATTAGAGCGAATAATCTGCTTTTTAGGCGAATTTTATTACGTTTTTTTCTGGAAATTAAAATTTCTACCTCTCGCAACAGCAAAGAAGCTTTCATGTAATATCTTTCGAGTGTAATATGTGCATTTGAATTAGAAAATTTCTCAACTTCTTTTTCTGACCTCCTCATAATATTTAAAAGTAAAAATTATCAATCAATTACAATCTCGGTATGCTATTGTTAATATTTTGATCATTCGAATTTGACCTCAAAGCTAGAGTGTTAATTTGTGCCCATTATTACAGTGGACAGTGGACTTAGTCGAGAAACAAAAAAACTAGTTATTCTGTTTTTTCGCATTATATTCTCTTAACTACGATAATATAATCTGACAAAAATTATACGCTATGAATTCATAAAAGTTAAAACGTTAAAGTGACATTCTTTTTACTAAAAACTAAAAATTCTATTCTGAAATTCCGAATAAAAAGTATTTTCTAAGATTAGAGGGCTCTGATATTTATTGTTACGCGAAACAAAAATATTGCTTCACACATTTTGAGGTAAATCGCAAACCTTTATATATATCTCGATTCGAAAAAACTGTGACCTAGTCACTGTCATAATTATGGGCGCATTTGTCACTAAGACATAAACACCAACAAGCAACGTTTCAATGGCAGGAACATGATAAAAACTAATTTTGCTTTGAATTTTCCTGAGGAAAAGATTAGTATCGTATTTTATTTGCGCAGGCCTTGAATGCTGTTTAATTACAATTTTTTTTTTTAATGATATTCATCACTGACGATTGTCACGTCCGTCACGACTTTGTTTACACTTTTTTTTTGTATCAAACTAACTACAAACTTGTAAACCGAAAGGTATGTAAAACTTTTGATAAAATAGGTTCTTTGTAATTTCAAGAAGAAAAAAACAAATATAAGATATGTACGTATTTCGCATTTCAATTTTTTTCATTACTCTAGTAATTGTTTTAATAGTGGCTAATCATTGCATTTAGATATTATTTTGAATTATAGATTTTCTTAATTTAGAAGGCCAATTCTGAGATATACAAGAAATCTCGAAAAAAGTGTCTAATGATTCTTAGAAAATGTCTAATGATGTTTGGAAAAAACTCTAATGCTTAACATGTCAAAATGTGCATTTATTTAAGGTTAGAAGTAAGCAAAATTGGATTAGTGCGGAATAACCATTTACGGTTCGTGGAAAACAAATTGCCGAGGTATAAGAAGTCACTTTTATATTTGGCGAATCAATTTTTAAAAAATTATTTTACCATACTTCTTGATATAGAATTGAGATAGGAGCGAAGGCTTAAGCATAAGCAGAAGGCGGCTTATTCTGTTCTGCGCTCTATTGACACAAATTGACAAGATCGAAGCAATCTAATTAAATTAGTTTTAAGATCTTTGATAGCTCGATTAAAATTGATAGAACTAAGGCGAGCTTTAAGTTAAAGGAATCGTATTAATTTAAATTTGTACATCACATTTTCACAATAAATCTCAAAATCAAATCCAAAGAACTTCTATATTCACAGATTATTTTTAATCACAGATTTAATTATTAACGCTTTATTATTCTTTTAGCGAATATATTCCATAACAACAATCAGAGTAAAATTTGAAGATCAAGCCATCACATTAAGTTTTACCAATATTAATTTCATAGCACTGTTCGCTGATGATTCAAATCTTCCATTACACTTCGAATGCAAAACTTAAATTTTAGCGTCCTTTCGGTTTCGTTCCCTCGAAATAACTGCGTACACTAACTTGGCTCGAAAATCTTTTAACTATGAGACAAGTCTGGCCAACTCTGGCTGCAACTAGACGTCTCACGTCCGGACAAGTCTGTCAGCAGAAAGCCAGTCAGGTATTTAGCGATTCATGTATGCATTCATTCATTCATTCGGTTATTCATACGCTATTGATGGTAATGAACTCAGTGTATCCATGGATACCGTTCATGTCAAGAATAGAATTATTTTTTTGATTGTAAATGTTTTGACAAAATCTTGATGTTATTAAAAGAAATCAGCCCAACGAAACTGAGACAAAGTTTTAGATTAAGGCCTTGTTAAGGCGTATGCGATTAGAAACAAAACTGATATATACGATAATTAAATAATTACATGATTAATGCAAAACAACTAGACGGATTTATTAAAAATATTTTTCACAGCTAAAAGGTTAACCAGAAGATTTACATAAGAACTTAATTGCTAACAGAAAGTGAAACAAAAAAAGAAAAAACAAATGAAAAAATCTTGAGAAAATATGAGTAATAAACATAGTACAGGTTTTTCACATTAAATTCACCCTTTTGCAAATCGAATTCATCCTTGTAACGAGTTTTTTTCCAGCTGCGGTCAGCTCATATGTATGTTTATATACATATATGTCTGTATATATAAATATACATACATATATCCATTTAAAACAGGAAACAGAGCTGACAAAAACAAAAACGGGGCTTTTGGAATTTAGTAGGAAGGAGCTGTCCGCATTGAAGTAAAGCCAAACCATTTATTTATCTTTAATCTAAACCGTTCTGAATCACAAATTCACCACAATTTCGATATTGCACTTTACATTTAATCTAACTATTAATTCTACTAAATCTGAAACAGAAATCGATAAAATTGTTTCCAAAACATTTTTGAGCCCAAAGATCCTCCGGCTCTTGAATGGACGTTCTCCACCTCATCCTCCCACCAAGTCCATTCGTAGTTGTAGTATTTCGGATCGCAGAGTGGATCAGAGGGACGATTGTCGGGTTGCCGCGCCTGCTCACCGAAATACCGCACACGCTCCAGCATTTCCTCAATAAATTTTTGGTTTTTATACTGTGGATATAAGTTTATTTGCTCACAGGGATCCTTGTCAATGTCGAACAGACAAGTTTCATTGAGAGCAGCGTTACAGGACCTAGCGCCCTCCAGCTCACTCACATCCTCCAACAGACAAACGACTTTAGCCTCGGAGCGTAATTTTGTTATGTTAATCGACATACTGTTGCCTTGAAAAGCACTCAGCTTTTGCCATACACGAGACGCCCTTATGGTCGACTCATAGTTAGCCGCTCTTGGATCTACTTCAGTGCCTGAACGCTCTCCCAGCCAGCCATCGTAGGTACCATTTTGTGTGGTGCCACGCACTAGCTTCCATTTACCCTTCGTGTAGGCGTAATAGTCATCGATGTTGTGGACTATTTCACGTTCAACTGCCTCGTAACCGTACTTCAACGCCGACCAGAGATTCAGTCCATCCAATTGAAGCTTTTCATCGAGGGCAATGCCAGCAGCAGCCGCCAACGTGGGCAGCAAATCGGCAACGTAAATGCGTTGCTTCCAGACGGTGCCCAATTTTTCGAATTCGGGTGACCAGATCATGGCCGAGGATCTCACTCCACCTTCCCAGGGAGAATTCTTTTGCTGAGAGAACGACGAAAAAAAAATAAAAATAAGTTATCAGTAAGCCCTAGGGTGCTTCCTCTACATTGACACTTACGCCCCTTAGTGGATAATTTGAAGCTGTGGTGCTATGCATGCCTCTTGTTGGTCCTCCGTTATCTGAGAAGAACACAACAATCGTATTGCCGAGTATTCCTTCTTCGGATAATGTTGCGATTACTTCGCCGACGCTGCAATCAAGCTCAGAAACCATAGCTACGCAAAAAGTAATTCATCATTCTCAAGATCACCAAGCCGCTTAATTCTCACGCTTCATCAACCTGCATAGATCCTCCCTTCCTTGCTATGGATGTGGGACAAGTTGGCGATTGTTTCGTAGGGCGCTTGCAGAGGATCATCTTCGTTTCCAGAATGTGGTGCCAGATGACTCAACACCATAAGAAAAGGTTTCTTCGCAGTTTTCTGTCGTCGTATTAGTCTGACGGCTTCATCGGTGAGCAAGCGGGTGGCGTAGGTGCCGGAAGGTGTGGGCGCCACTCGCAGATTTTCGCGAAAATCGTGACCTCGGGAGTAGTTCTTTCTCTAAATAGAAAGAATGGAATACAATCATAGCAAGAATTAAGGATTAAGGTGTGAAATAGAAACAGCCCACCCACCGGCTCGTACAGAGTGTAATTCCAGTAGTCAATGTAGGCCCCGAGGTACCCGAAATGATGATCGAAACCTCGCTGAGTAGGTGTGTAGGCTCTACGGGACATCCCCAGGTGCCATTTGCCGACGAGGCTGGTAAAGTAGCCGTGCCGTTGGAATATTTGTGCCATGGTGACCTCATCCGTAGGCAAACTCCAGGGCTGATCGTTGGTTATGACGTAGTGTTGCATTCCTTCCTTTCAAAATTCTTCGTTAACATTCTATTCTATTTCAGTCATCAGAGAATTATATTTAAGTGACAAATTAGCCTCACCGGTGTGTATGGGATACTTCCCCGTTAGCAGAGCCGCACGCGATGGTGTACACATCGCGGGCACGTACAGGTTCTTCAGTATGACACCATTATAAGCCAATGCATCGATGTTCGGTGTGAGAAATTTGTTTGAGCCACGAAAACTGACGTCATCAAAACCCTTTGGAATAAAATTTAAATATATATTTGCTAAAAATCATTTAATGATCAGAACGAACCATATCGTCAGCCATTATAATTAGCACATTCGGACGGTCATTGCTGTTTTCTGTCTCTCCAGGAGCACTTAAAAGCACAATAATGATTCCAGTAACAAGATACCACATTGGATTTTGTTGGTCTTAATTGGTTCTGAAGAGGTTGATAATTGGTTCTGCACTTCAATTCTATTCAAAACTTAATCGTCGAAATGAAGTCTCTAGTTGCAACTATTAGAGACGCCAATAAGTCAGCGATTGATCCTTATCATGCAATGGGTGAAAATAATCAGCTATCTTTGATTCTAGGCTGATTCATCGCAAGCAATTCATCCCAAGACAAATTCATCGCACAGCAATTCATCGCGCAGCAATTTTCAAAATAAATTTTTCTGCTTCGGCTCGCGATAAATTTTCTTGCGATGAATAACGTTTCGGATGGCACAAAAGTTTATTGTTAATTTGTATCCAATATCTCATTGTTGCAATTATATCCCAAATAATTTGAAAAAATTGTTCAAGAAACTAAAAAAATTAGTTGTTAATATTATTAAAATTTGTGGCAAACTTGATAATTTAATAATTTTCGGTGATTAATTATCAAACATTTTTCAAAATTTCCATGTGATAAGTTAAAAACTAAAAACTAATACGAACTAATAAAAGCTAATACGATAAATTGCTGTTGCAATGAATTGCTGTTACGATGAATTGCTTTGCGATGAATTTGTTTTGAGATGAATTGCTTGCGATGAATCAGCCAGGTACCTCTATTTTTCAGTGAGATGTACAGTCTAAAAAAGTTTTAAAGTTACACGAGATAAGCTAAGGAGTTAAGTTAAGAATCTGCTTTTTTTAAGCTTTCAACCGTTAATAAAATTTATAGTATTTTAACAACAAAAGTACTTTCCAAAGTGACCAAACCTAATAATATTTGATCCTGAGGTTATATTTAAAATTAATTTTTTTTTATTAAAAAATATTCAAATGAGACTTATATACCAAAAAATTAAAACTAAACTAAACTAATCAAAATGCATACACACAATTTTTTAAGTTTTTAAAGTTTATACATACGACTTTATATACTTACGACTTTACAATTAACACGACTTAAAAAAAAGTTTAATACTTTTTAAATTCTCTCACGAACTCATTACGGGGAAACGATTATTTCTGAAATAAAAAATAATTATTTTCAGGCTATGTTTTGAGTCGTACAAAAGTTTACAAAAAACGTGCCATACTTTAATAAGCAGCACAAATAATTGGTTAGATGCTACTGTTCCATCTAAATCCGAAATAAATATGAATTAGGCAATTCACACTTACCCTCATAAGTCATAAAGTCTCATAATTTATAATATTCAATGAGAGTCATAGAAAATTTGTTGTTGTTTTGCACGTATTCTGTTGTTAGTACACTTATAATTCTCAGAGCTAGATTTTTTGAAAAATCATAATCTGTCAGTCAGATGAAAAAATTCAAAATTCCAAGTTAAAAAATACAAAAATTCAAATAAATAAGCCAAATTTAAGTGAGTCTGGAGAGCGAGCAATTAAACAATGAAACATCGAAGCGGAATTTTTTAAATCCACAAATTATAATTACCCAATGGTGACGATAATTTAATTACTGCCTTAATTACTCCTAATAAACTTTTGCCAGTAATAGAAAAAATTAATTCAACAAACTCAATGCATTTGATAGCAATCAACTGTTATTCAATCACACTACCACAATTCGTTTACTCTTTAAATAAACGAATGCAAACCGAACGCGTAAACTATTTTCCGCAATCCAAACTTTCGGTCGGTTTGACGGTCTCTTTTCTACTACTTCAGTTGTGATAACTGAACTGAAAGCAATAGCCGCTAGCAATTCGTTTTTCTCATGCGACATTTGCACAACTCGCTTGCTAGTTTATAAAATTCTGTAAGCTTTTTAAAAACTAAAGAGAAATGTTTAATTTTTTCTCACTAAAGCTTAATGAAGATAAAAATGTTCCCATTAAATCTATTGTGTTCCGGTTAAATCTATTTCTAATTTGACACACATAAAATGCTTTTCTTCTTTTTCTTCTTTTTGTTTACTATGTGAACACAGAAATTCAAAGAAATTAGAGAAATTGCGTTTAGTCCCTGAGATTATGGAGATTGTGGAAGTGGCCGAAATAAGCAACGCACTAACGCAGAGCTATTTGAATTTCCAATTTTACCATGCGTTATGAAGTGAAGTTGGCGCAGAAATTATTTCATTTGCGAGGTTTGCACCGAAATGCAAAAGGTGCACAGATGGAAGAAAGTAATATTGAACAGTTCGCAAATAATTAGAATTTTTCTAGTTTCTTTTAGCTTTTAAGACTTCGTAATATGTTTCGCGAATTTCATAATTCCATTCTATTCCACCGCAATGCACCGCGCCCTTATTTAGGTACCGCAGTAAATCAGAATTCCGAACATGCCCGAATATAAAAAAACTGTTCCCAGTTAGAAGTCATAACTTAGGACCTTACAACTTATGAAGGAAACTGTGAATTACCTAAATAGGTAAGTGGTAATTTTAGTAAGAGGCTAATTTTGGGTAATAAAATTACAAAATTTTATTTGGAAATGGAAATGGAATAGTTTAGCCCTTTATGCAATCTTCCTCTCGACTAAAGGGCGACGAGACCAATGGGATGTTTGCATGAGCAGGAATTATGTGCATGATGATGAGGCAATATTAAACACTTATAAAATGAAATGTCTTTTTCTATTTTCAATTGTTCTTTCTCAATTGCATTTAGATAATCCCAATTTCAATTGTGTTTGCGATTGTGTATTCTTCAGTTAGCAGATAGTTTATATGTAGATATTCAATATGTTTTAGTGCGCACCTTGCAGTCCCTAAATTTTTCATTTTTTTTACGTACACCAATCAGACTACCAAACTATCCCATTTGGTAGTGTGTATCTCCAACCATTATCTGAAAGACTACCCACTAAAACCACCCCTATGGCGATGATTACCGAAGCACACCAGAAAAAGTATTCGTCCCCTCCACGTCACCGGTTAAAATGGTGGATCATACGAATCGGTCTCCCTTTTCATAACCAGGACACGCGGCTTCTTCTTAAAACTTCTCCATCTTACCATAAATAAAGTGAGAGCCAAGAATGTATTATATCATCCTCACCAAGCCCAATCTGGTGTAAATATATAAATCTGCCGTGCCCTGTTATTAAAGCAGTAAGCCAACTACGACTCTCTCTTTTCTTTTATAGAGAAGTCTACCAAGAACAATTTTGAAAGTCGTACATTTTTTGGTTTTTTATGTTTTTAGTGCAGCATATTTTTAGGCACACTTTGAGAAGATACATCAAAGTTTGCCAAAAATTATGCTCAGAAATGAGGGAGCAAATTGGGATTTTCAACATCGATATACAGTGATCGCATTGAACAAAGAACCAAATGCGATATAATGATAGGATTTGGGAATGTTGTCATTAGGGGATACGTACTTACGTACATAAATCTTTATTTATTTTCGTTATAAATTCTCACGAACTTTTTTACACTTTTACCTCTAACAGAGACCTGATAAAATTCCTGAAGTTGTACTAAGCTTATGCAAATTACATATTTACATTATAGACTTATACATATGTATACGCAAATTATATAAATTATATGTATGTATATACGACCCTCTCTGTAAGTTTGAGTAAATCAATGAAATAACTTACTTAAACTGACTAATAGTATCTTTAAACCTAAAATTATTACACATGAAAATATTTCGCTTCATCACTAGCCAATCATTATTACGTGTGTCCTTTAAAATATCATATTCCGCGTTAGTGCTGGTAGTCCGCAGATCGCATTGTGCACTGGTATCGCAAGGAAGCCCGCCAAAGCGATACCATACGAATCCGATTGCACCACCATCGCCATGGCGAACTGACGCCTGGCCGGTGAGATCTCCTTGGACATCTGGTAGAATGTATTGACGTACGCTCCACCTCCCAACAGACCTTCCCACAGCACAATGACGAAGGTAATCCACAGACTGGGTGTATAGAACCAGATCACCTCGGTGAGGAAGTAGACCACGTTAATGAACTGAAACACTGACATCAACCAGATGCGGTTTAGCTGGAAGACATTGACTGAGGAGCGCGAAATAAACACTCCGATTTGATAGTCCACATTCAGCCAGCGATACTGAGAAGCTTTGTCCAGAAACGCATTCTCAAAGAAAACCAGCTCGAACTGTTGAGAGAAAAATACAAAAGAAATTGTTAATTGTTCGATACTCTTTGATATTATGTTGGCTCACCAAACCCTGATTTATAAAGTACTCGAAGAAATAGACGAGAAATAAAGGTACCATATATCTAAACAGCTCCTTAATATACATGAGTTTCTCTTTGAAGTCATGCAAAGGCTTTTCATCGGTGATTAACTCTTCCGTTGAATCCACGCAGGTGACTGGCAAAATAACAGGACGGCGTAAAAGAAGCCAAAATGACAAGGCTTCGATAAGTGGAAAGACCAACATGACTAGCATGGTGTCTCGCGGACTCACATTCAAGGAACGCAAAGTAGCGTAGGAAAGCGAACCAATGACGCCAGCTCCACCGGTACCAGAAGACCAAGTAGAAACAACATTTCTTCAGTGAATTGAATAGAATAAGAAGGATTAGAAACGAGCAGCAAAAATTACAGGGTTCGTCCAGAAATTTACTTGTTGTAATGCGAGGAATATGACAAAAATGTGGTCTCTCCAATACCGCTGCTGGCAGAGGTTATAATAACACCCAACAGCGCCATCCACTCAGCCTCAGCGAAACCGACCAATAGGAACCCGGCGCCACTGAAGATCACAGCCAAGAAAATGCGAACACTGCGAGAAGGATTTTATTCCCTGCGAGATATTTTTCGTGGTATATCTTTAACACTCACTTTACCCAAAGAGGACAGAATGGCATGATGATCTTTACAGAGAGCGAAGGTAGAATGTCAGCCAACAGGATGGCACCGGTTGAAACTAGGTGGCATTGGCGTCCAGTTGCGCTCGTGGGGGTGTGATCCGTTGGAGGGTCCTGAAAGGGCAAGATCTTATTTCATTTTCATCACAAATGAAAATCGTCTATGATATATCCTAGAAGAGAACTTATTTCGCTTTTACATTGGTCTGAAACTGAGCGATGATATCATGGGCAGCACTCAACATAACGACATAACCGTAATTGTTGCATAAGCCCAGAATCCAGTATGCAGACAAGTCACGCCATAGACCGCGATCACGACGCAATGGTTGCCCTTCCGGCGGTGGCGCTACCACTCGGTCATCATTTTCTTGGGGAGGTGGCATTTCACAGCAGTCTAAGAGTATACCATAAATCAGTTGTTAGTTAAAAGTCAGTAAAAATAATTGTAATTATATTTAAGCTAATTTTTTTTTAATAATGAACGTTTCAGGAATGTTGATAAGAAAAACGTATTTCTACGATAATTCGTCGTATCTAATTAATTATAGTCGTATATAACTAATTGATTCGTACAGACCGTAAGAGAGCTGAATATTCGTTGTACCGGTATAGGAGAATATTTAAAAAATAACCTAAAATTTTTCAACGAATTCTACAGAGAACGAAACGGATGGTAATCGGACCATGTGAGTCTAGCAGTTTTCGTAGGGTACTTATATAAGTATTTGTTACTTATAAAGAACTAATACCCATAACATAATTTGCAATGCCTTTGATAAAAAAATTTGTTTTTATTTTTAAACGAATTGCTGCGGGTTTCGACCATCGTAGCTTCGCTATGCTTCAGTGAATCAGTTTCATTTGAATCGAATCAGGCCACAATAATAAAAGCCACACTTGAACTTGAGTTACTGAGACGGTTATTGCAAATATTTTTCTTTTGGGCAATGTAAATTTAGTTAAAAAACTTTTCAATAATAAAATACAGGCAGGCACTATACTCGTATATCGTATTTTAAACACGTTCACAATTTGCCTAAAATAATAAGGTTGAAGTTTCTCGAATAAGTTATGCCCGTTCAATGACGTGGCTTGCTGCACTAAATAAAAAGTTGCTAATTTAGTTGCTTAAATTACAATATCGTACATATTTGTAGACTGCTAAAGTGAAGCACGTATTGTCTTAACACAGACGAGATCAAACAAAAGCTATAATCTTACTCCATCACCACTTTCCGTCTTCTCTTTCCACCTTATCAACCATTGTTACTTTTTTAAGAAAATACCTTCTAAGGGGCGAACCCTTTATCCACACGGTTCTCATTTACTGTTATTCAGAGAAGTTCTTAAAAAAATTTGCAACACAATACATAATTCCATTTTCATCATTTTTTTTAGTTTTGTTTCTTCTCTTCTTTCTAAATGCATTCTTAAATGATTTACGCATTATCTAAAGCTTCGTGTATTAAATATAAATAACTTAACTTATTCTTAATACGTTAAAAAGTTAAAAAAAAAAGTATTTGACTAAAGCGCTTTAGTATTTTTAGTATTTAATTTATGTTACAAATTAAAAATAGCCTCACGCTAAAATCGTGAAAATACTTCGTCATAAAAAACAATTGTAGAGTGTTGTAAACAAGTGGCGATAGAGATCTTTGTTAATTTTGTTACACGAAGTCACAAAAAAGATGGGTTGTATTTTATCGATAAAATTTTTTTTTAATTTTATTACCCAATAGAACTTCACCTTGGCCAACACACTCGATATTTAAGAATTTCTATTTAAATCTGTTCAGACAACGTTTGCTTTTTGTGTTTCTTCTAAAGATTTCTGTTTTACTTCCTTAAAGTAAATTAGATTGATCAAGTTTCAAATATTCGTTCGGCTCATCCAAGCTAGACATTAGCCAACATAATCGAATGTTCACCAAATTTGTGCCAAATTTCTTTATTTTTTTCTTCTTTTTTATGTTTCTGGTTGGACACAATTAAAAAACCTTTTAAAAAACTTTTCACGTGCTGCTTATTTTGGGTTTATTTTTCGACTGCATTGAGCGAAAAAGTTAAATAAAACTTTTGAGCCTCGTTTCGTTCCGGCAGCTAAAAGAACGCGTTCGTAGCGATCGAGCAGTTCGTCAAGACTGATGTCGAAAATTCGAATTTGCCTGCATTTCGTACTGTTGACGGACTGTTCTTCATACTCGGAATGCTGTTGACAAACATCATCGCCGTGCAGTGAAAATCATTAAATTTAAAAGTTCAAAAAAACAACTTATCAATGCAATAGAAGTCAGCTCATAACGAAAGTTTATTCAGCCTGCATCCGTCTGGAATGAGTTTTACTCATGAAAAATTATCCCATCGAGATTAAAAACTAGGCATATCTGTATTAAGGCATTGTGGTGATTAAATAAAGGACATTTGGAATGTAGTAGTAATGACAAAAATCATAATCTTTAAACTCGCCATGAAATAATAAATATTCACCACTGATTTCCAAAAAAAAATCGAAAATGTTTCGGTAAAACTTCACAGTCCAGACTTTTTTAAAATAACAACAAATCATTAACAGAGTCTGAAAAATATCCCTACATATATTTTTCCTACTCATATTCCTTTAATCTTTTCAGCAGCCCTTTACATAATTTCGCTGGCGTCCAACAGTACATCCTTAATATGATTCCTTTTTTAACATGTACCAATTTGAAAGAAGCGCAAAAAGTTTAAAGATGATTTTATTTTTTTAAAAAGTTGTAGATTAATAAATTTTGTCAATATTTTCTAAACATCCAATATCTCAAGGCAACATACTGACAGTTTAGTCAAAATTATCGCAATTTGCCATAATACACATGACATCAAAGCATTAAAAAACAAAGACAGTAGAGTTGGTACAGTTTAACATTTCACTTAATTTGATACCATTGTTTTTTTCAAAGAACATAGAATAACAAAAACAAATCAATTCACGAGATGGCTTGCCTTGAACGTGTCGAAGTCGAGCAAATAATGTCCAACAAGTGCACGAATTTTAGTCGGGCGGCTTTCTGTTATCTTGTTTGGCTTATCAAAATAAAAAAATTGCTACAAAAAGAGCAGTACATTTTTCACTTGGTAGCTCAGGGTTCTGTGATTGATTTGTTGCTTCCATTATTATTATAATCCATTGTTATTTTTCTTCATCAAATTTTGTGAGCCACTTTAAGTAAATAATTCTACCTTGGAAAAGAACATGTTCTATTCAGTTTCAGCTAAACTTAGTAACGTTAACAACGTTGGTACTATTGCGACTATTGCGTACTACTATATAAATAATGAACTATATTGTATTAACTGATTAGCCTGCCATTTTTTCTCCAATCCCCGCTTCTTTCTGTCGACTAAATCTCACAATAAACACTCCAGTGTCTACAAAGCGTCAATGATAAAGAAATTAAAAATATCGTAATATACTCGTAGATAGTTGGAAACGTTACCTTGACAACAATAAAGTTGAGCACTTGCTAAGTGTACCATTATCGCGGAATTCACAGAAACTTAATTAAAGCACGTTGCAATAAAAGGATTCTTGTATTCCCATAAGATAGGAATTATTTTTATTATAATTATAAAAATTAATCAATTGTTATTATGTATTATTATAATTATTTTTTAATATTCGTAAATCAAGTCCCACTGGCTTTTCTTTAATGGATTTCTCAAAAAAAGTGTTCTACGATACCTTCACAAAATCTAGTTATCATTTCTAGATTATTTTAAAAATCATTTATAATCATATCATGCTTATAAAATCATATTAATTAATTACATCATATATACATACTTTCATAACAGTTTATTTGCCAAAGTATAGAATTAATTCAAAGACCTGTCGTTTTCGTTAGCAATTGTACGATTATTGATGTTCGATTTCGAATTAAAATATCATAGAATAAAATATTTGACAAATTTGACAGCAATTCGAATTAAAATAACGAAAAGCTGATAAATTTAGTACACTTTTTTAATTGCCAGTTAAAGACAATACTAAGACAAATGATAACATTACTAATGATAATGATAGTTACTAATGATGGTTTAGTAATGATAGACATTACTTAACTTTGAACTTATGGAGCCTCAAAAAATGATGAATTTTGTAAAATTTTGCTTTAATCTTCGAATAAATGCGTATACAAGTTTTGTTAAATGAATTGCCCGATATTTATTACAAGGAAGATTTTTTTACTTACATATACAATGACAATATGACAAAATATCATTACATTTCCTGATGATGTGTGAAATTTTTCTTTGATTGCATCAATTTGTTACGTTTGCTGTAAATTGATTTCTTCTCTATCTTTCTGATTCATTATTCATAAACCAATGTATAGAATTTCACTAGGTTCTCACGCCCCCGCCCCCATGGTTTTTTCTTTCAACGCTTTTTTTTTCTTTTCTTTGGGGACTGCCGTCAGTCATTTATACAGAAAAGGGTTATGAAATGGATTTTCAACTTAACTCAGTCTGCTTCGTCTTCCTCATTATCCTTGCCTTCATTGCAGCCATCGTTCAGCTGATGTCGATGACGATTTACATTTATCACATCAGAAACGCAATCAATCAGTGCATTAAAAAACAATTTGCAATCGTAATTGAGTGACGAACGGAAGAAATGTTGGTGACTACGATACAACTTTTGTTGCCTTTTTACTACCGTTTTTTAATACAATTTTCCCAAGTAGCAGATTTTTTTTTTCCTTCCTGTTTCAGGGAGAAATTTTTGTAAAATAAGGGCAGCAAAATATTTTGCGATACTAAATTGTAACAAACTTGGCATTGGTGATTCAGTGAACCCCAAGTATCGATTACTATTTTAAAACTTTCGGATCTCCTCTTTCACATAATTTATTAAATGTATCAATTTTAATTAAGTGCATCAAATCAAAATAATATCTTTAAAGTGTATCTCATTAATTAACTTTGTAATAATTAAACTGAGCTAATAATAAGCAGTAATTGAGAGTAATAAAAAAGAAATATACATATACATACATATACGCGTCCTCTTTATATCTTTTAAGATACATAGAAGGATGAAAGATTTACAGCACAAAATTTAAGAAGTTCTCAAAAATTTAGTTCTAAAAATTCAAAAAATTTCCCGGCAACTGAAGTATTGACTGATATTGCCGTTGATTTTATATCGACCTTGGCAATACTAATGCATATACGTATAATAAAATATGTATCTCAATCCACAAAAGTCTACCATAACTTTTTTTAATATGAAACGATTTTAAAAATATCCATAAATTATGATACTCCAAAAAAAAATCGTACAAAAAAGGGAAAATTTGTGGCTTAATTGGCATTTTAATTGAGCCATAAGTATTTAATTTTGACGCAATAAATTCACAACAATTGCATTTCAAAAACCACATTCATCAATCAAAAATAATTTGACAAGTGTGAACAGTAACTATTTAGAGAATCCATGGAAATGTCGCACAATGATTTCATGTGTTTCTCAACAACAATTTCATGTAACACTATATAGTATTTAATTGAACTTCAAGTTTAGTATAATTTAAAATTAAAATAAAAAGTAATTCATTATTTATTATTGATCTCAAAAAAATTATACTGGTATAAATATTAAAATCATATTTTTTACTTTAATTATACATTCATACTTACAGAACCAGAAATCGAAACATACAAACTTCACTGACAAATTTACATACAAGCCATACATAGCTCAGCGTGCCGTCGACTCGTCTATGCAAATGTAACCTTTTTTAAAATCTCGAACGTCTGTTAGAAGGAGTGAGTTAGATATAGAGAGAGAGAGGGCCCCCTCTCTCATCATTACAAGCATACCACGTGCTACGGATTCACCAGCAACAGGCTGTTTTTAACGTAGCAGCAGCACGTGCTGCGCAGGAGTCGTTTTTCCGCAAATGTTTTCTTTTCCGAGGTTTTATTTTCTGTTAAACGAGGATAATGCTTTGCGGTAATTTTTATGAATGAAATTGTTTATTTGTGTTATTGTACGTGTGTACGCGTTTGTAAGCGAGTGTGATTGTGTATGTGTGTGTGTGTAGATGATACTAAATAGTAGGTTCCATACTTTTTTCGAACAAGCGATTTTTTGCCCCCTCAGACTTCTGAATGTTTTGCCGTGATTTAACCAAGTGGCGAGGCTTTTAATGCATTTCGAGTGAGTATGTCTGTCTCTCTGTCTGTTTGTTATTTTTGGCTGCGTGTTATTCAGTAGGTTTTCTTCTGATTCAGTTCGTGTTGGGCGCTCGATGAGCATCGTTGGTTTTGACGAAAAAAAAAGCTTGAAATATTTAATTGCTATAATTAAATTTATATTAAGAATATAAAAAAGTTAATAAGAGTAAAGTTTAGTGAAAATGAGACTATGAAAAAAAAAATTGATAATAATTGATTGCTATTCAATTATTAGGATCAATAATTGAAAAAAGTGTAATAAAAAATTAAAGAAATAAAGTGTTTTTTCTTAATATTTTATTTGTTGTTATAAAACATCAAAATTACCTCAATTTATTTTACCTAATTGTATATTCAATATTAAAATACCATTTTAAATTATAGTTTTTATAATATTGCACATTTCTTGGAGACTTAAACATATTTTGGTCACAAGGAAAATGTAACAGACAATAAATCAATAAAAATATTAGATAAAAATAAAATGAATTAAATAAAAATATTAAATAAAAAAAATTAAATAAAAATTATTAAAAAATTAAATAAGAATAATTAAATAATAATCAATAAAAAAATTAAAATTATAAATTAAAAATTAAATATTTTAAGCCACAAAAATATGTAAAGTTTAAAAAAAAACATTTTTAATCGTAACCGAAAAACAGCTTTTGGAAATATTGTTTAAGGAATAATATTATTGTATTTTTCATAAGCTTTATAGAAAATCAAAACAGAGTTTACAGATGATATAAACTAATTTTGTTTTGGAAAAAGGTATCAAATTATTTTCGAAATTTTACCTTCATACATTTTTTCAAGATTGTTTTAAGTCATCCAACCCTGTTTTCCGGGATCAACCAACCCTAGTTTTTGGAAGGAATTTCAGTCATTCCTTCAAGTTTGGTTTAAAGATAACCTGGTTTCAGTGATGAACCATCTTTAGTGTCTTTTTTTCGTTTTTGAGAAATGTCGATCCACTTTGGTTAAGTTGACAAGGAATGCGGATATTCGTTTCAAAAGTCACAAAACAACTTTACTTCTCGATCGAAAAAATTCTGTAAAGAATTTAGAGAGGTATGGCAGAAGTGATGAAAAATGTATAGAAAGATTTTTAAATACTGATTGCTGTGAATCAAAAAAACCATAACGTTGTAAAATTCTTCACCTTCGCTTTTGCCAAAAATGCCTTCGACGAAATTCCTTCTATTTTTGACTCAAATATTAGACTCAAATATTAGAAAAATATAAAAGATAAAAAATAAAACCTTTTAATCAGAATTCGTGCCTGCTTTTTTGTGCCTTTATAATTCAATACATTTGTACTAAAAAATGTTGAAAATTGTGGCTTCGGAATGAATATTAAATTAATATGGTTTAGAATAAAAGTATAATTATAATAAATAAAAAATCATTTTTTTTAAATTAAAATATGCTTTAGCAAGATAGCTTTAAATTATTCATAATTCAAAGATAATGCGCAACTACTTGAAGTAAGATTTTTACCGCATTCTATGTCTCTGCTGAACCGCCATCGTAAACAAAACCATCAACCAAAATGCAACCAAAAAGCAGCCTCAACACAACAGACGCGCTAAAAATTCTAAAGAGAAAAAACTATCTGCGGAAGAAGAGGAACAAGAAATATCATTCATAGTGTTTCATTTGGCGCCTTTTCAATTTTTCATTTTAAAAGTTCTCCTCAAACTCCTTGGCGGTGTAACCTCTATCCTTGCGACCTTTTTGAATGTTCTTGCTGAAGCAAAAAAAAAAAAAAAAACGCTGCGGTCATCATCATCATCATCTTAAAAAACTCTTAAGATTTACATTGTAAAATATGACACTCAAGTAAACGGACAAACCGACGGAGACAAAGATAAGCGAGGAATGGCGAGGACGGGAAGGCGGGTGCACACACCAACGGGCGAATGAACTTAGTTTAGTTTCTCTCTGAGGAACATGAAAAAATGCATTAGATTTAATTGAAATCGCTGAAAATATGAAAATGAAGTGTGAAATGCCATTTTCACGACTTACTGCAATCAGCTGAAATTGTTTAAAATGAATCAGTTGCAGTCAGTAGGTTCGTTTCGAACTCGATAGACGTTTTAATCAACTGGTTCTGATTCAAGAAGGTTTTTATTTCTTTTATTTATTGCTAATGATTTGAACTATAAATTCTCTACAGTGAACGAAAAAACTTATTTCAAACTAAGCCCTTTTTAAAAAGAAATCATTAGTAATCCGATTGTACTCCTAGTGACATACTTTGCCGGTTTTCTCCGTTTTTTGTTTCAATGAGTTAATGACTTTGGCAACTGAGCGGCTCATATCACGCATGCCACCTAAAGTGACCTTGGCTTCATGAAGTTTTAAAAATTTGACCCTAAAGGAGCTACACACTTTTTTAAAAGAGCGACCAATTTTAATGCATATTCCACCATCATATCCTATAAAATCTGTCACTGGAGAGCGCTGTTCATCTTTTAGTAGAGGTAGATATCATTTTCATTGAGAGTAAGATCCTAGTATCTAACTTTTCGGTTTTTTCTTTTCACGTAAAATGGGTAAATTCATGAGGGAGACAATGGCGGGTACTCTGATAGTAAATTTATATATAGAAAGTATGAAGTTGATCTCGAAGTCAAATGAAGACACATAAAATAAACCTTATAACAATGAAGACCTATTTTTGTTTCACTTCGATTTATAGAATAATCAATGATGTAATTTGATCTATACAAAGATATAGACAATGAGATGGGAGAATAAAGGGATGAGGACTGAGGACTTATGCTATGTTAGTTACAATTTTGTATATGCCCACCATTAGACAAGAATTGTAGCGGTATTCCTGCCTCTTAACACAAATTTCTATCATCTCAATTCGCTGGGATCAGTAATTAATTTTCATACATCTTAAACCCAAATTAATTAGACAGACCCACGGTTCTTAATTACTGCAAAAAACCAGCCTCATCGTGAATGGTTATAATTATTTTCAACAATTATTATCACCAAACATCCATCCGTCCCACTTGAGCATAGTATAAAATGTAGATCATTAAGATAAGGTTAGAATCAACACGTTACCAATTGACAAGCTTTTAGAGAAAATTAAAATAAAATACATACAACTCGAAGTACTCATCTGGCAAAGCATTCACTCTTAATGAAGCTTTTAGCACCTATTTACACGCCGCTGTACTTGAGGTAAATGGATTTGCTGCTTCAAAGTTGTTAAATTGTTTATAATACTTAGAAAAATAAAATAGCTACAGAAGGAGCGCCTACGCACGAAACGAGATTGCACAATTAGAAGAAGGCAGACAGAAGGAAACATTTTTAAACTTTTTTCTGAAATTTTTTATTGGAAATTATTTACAAAAATCGTACTCGTACGATACATGCCAAGCAAATCTTTCTCTTATGTCTTCATTCATTTAGTAGTCCGTCGCCTTCGGTTGTCTGAAAGGATCTCGTACCAAGTTCGTATCCTTCAAGCTTGAGTGCAGTTACAAAGCGTTAGCACTGAACGTGCTCAAGACGTGGTTTCGTCGTCAATGCTGCAGTAGCAGAACCTGGCACCGTCCCCCGCTGTCGCAACCATTGACGCCTTTCTCAATCAGTCTACTTTCAATCATTTCCGTTAAGATATTGACAATGTGTACTTAAGGTTATTTACTCATGTGGTTAAAACAGTAATGTGAGAAATACTCAAAGTGTACATTTTGGGTCCTGCGAAAGGATATGAAAGACACACTCCATACAATAAAACATCTTGAGTTTTTATTGCATTTTTTGCTTTGATCAAATACTGCCCCTAAATATCATGATCGCTGATAACGTACTTAACTTATTAACTATAATTAATCAATGAAGAACGCATCTGAAGAGCAGAAAAGAGGACATCATTATCAGGGTTACGTCGTTGCTGAAGAATCAAAAGAGCCACAACCGCGGAAGCAAGAAAGAGACAAACATATTTCTGAGATTATGACTTTGTCACTTTTTTAATTAGCAATCAGGCGCAATTGTCCGCTTGAAATAATTCGATTTGGGGGCAAATGAGTCCGATGAGACTTGATGCATCATGAACTTGGACTGGATTCGATATAGCGGAAATTTTCACAAGCAAATATTTCAAGGCAATTGAGCTCCTCCATTCCATTCTTCCTTCCTTCTTTCCTTCCTTAACATTTCTTCACAAAGGATTATCCTGGCTCAAGGTGAAAATAGTAGTAAAGTGCAGTAGTATTCATTTTAAGCTCATGCTTGACACTGAATCTTGAATTATTACAATATAACGATGAATATGTAATTGTTTTCTGCTACGATTAACCCGTTCATTGCAAAGCCTACTTGAGGGTATAACAACTTGAAGGTTTTACAAGATTTTTTTAGGCAAAAAAAAGCATTTGAACAGTGTTCATTGAAGCACAATCTATAACAAAAACAGCAGCCAAACTAAAAGTAGCAACAACAATGAGGTGCCATCAAGTGCAAAAACTTAATTTGCAGTAGTTTTTGACCAATTGTTGGTCAACTGTTGCTCTGGACACCAAACTAACGAACGAAGGGACGTCAGCTTGTCCGCGGCAGTACATGCCGCAAATTGTCCACAGTAAAAATGACAACGAATAACAACATGAGCAAGACGGCTCCTAACAGCCCCACCACTGACTCCTCCCATATGAATACAAGCAACAATTACTTCGGGACATGTCTGTTGGGGCACTTCGGACGTCTTCTGCTGAAGCTCATTCTCTGCATCATTTTCGTATTCAACCTGCGCTTTTCAGCATTCGTCAACCCACCGGCTGGCAGAGTGGGTGAGGGTCTGGTGGAAGCTGGTTCTCATATGCGTATGACACAACGTAATAATCATGCAAACATTTCGGAACTGCTAGACAATCTGTTGCGAGGTTACGACAACAGCATACGACCGGATTTTGGCGGTAAGTTGAAAGAGTAAGGAGAAGAGGAAGAATAGAGGGCGGAAAAGATTATAACGAAAATTATATCTAAGTATTGTTATCTTTTTTCTCTCAACGTTTCCCAGCGGTGAATACTCGTATAACCGAAGGACATACCATACAAAGAAAATATTTAATATTTAATGATTTTTGATATAATACGCAATAAATAAATTTTGCGTAGTTCTCATGTAATATAAATGAAATCGACGGAGCTTAAACCCATGAATCTATCTTACGTTGTTAGTAAAAAGGATGCATTCGTAGTTCGCTGTGATATGTTTTATCGAAATCGTACATTCTACAAAGTAACTAATGATTTCGTCGATGAAGTGCGGAGGAAATTTATCATTATATATTCGAATATTCATTTGAATTGATTTCGCCACATTTTGACTGATTGAAGAATATTTCACTGAATGATTTTGTCAGAGAGATTTCTTTTAAAACTTGAAATATGTAATTGGTAAAAACAACAACAAGTGCTTGTTGTGGAATAGCCGATTTATTCCATTGACACTTTTTGTATTGCATATTTCATACGAAATTAAGTATGGTCTTCTTAAGTTTAATATTCCTAAAAACCAATTGCCCTGCATTGCTTTTAAGATAATTTCCTCCAGCGACATTTTAATTTTTCAAAATAAATAATAAAAACAACACAATAATATTTATGCCCACTAGATTTTATTTTAAGATTTAAGTGTTAAGTGTTAAGTGTCTTTGATTTGAGATAAGAAACTAGTTCTTAGTTTTAACACGTTAAAATATCTTCATGAGTAACAGTTAACAATATTTTTAACGTTACAGCAACTAAATGTTTTAAAGGGATTTTTAATTTTACTATTGATTTTCTTTGAGAATACGTTCAACACTAGGCTTTTATTCAATTGTGGAAGATTCTTAACCACAACTTGGGAAAATTTGCGGAAAAAGAAAGCCACATCTTCATACGCTAATCCTATTTGTTACAACAAAAAACTAAAAGTAAATATTTCTACACCTTTTAACCAATCGACTTTGATTTTCGATTGCTCTCTTTGAACACGTTGAAGAAGCCAACATCGCAAAAGTGTCTCTTCGTTTCGGGGACAAATTATCGTAAATAGATTTGCAACCAGAAAACACTTCCTCAATTTGTACGAAAGAGGATGTTGCTGATGCTCAAGGAAGCAAACGGAAACCCGCGTTGACTCATCGAACCGAGCGTAAACAACCAGCAGAGTAGGAGGAAAATTTGAGGGAAAACTACTTAATGATGCGGTAGACAAGTGTTAACGACTTGAAGCAATACTAGCCGGTCGTTAGAAACTGTCAGTGTTTCACACTGAGTCACGCTGGCAATAATTTGTCAGTTAGTGATGACGATGACAAAAGAAAAGTGTAGCTTCTTCATTAATTAAAAAAAAATATCAAAACTCTTTCAACATATGATAAAACTATTGTTGTGTTAGTTATTAATACTAATATTAATTAATGTTTCATGAAATTATTTAAATAAACTTTTTCGAATAAAATTTAATAATATCTGGTTAATCTCCCAAAGACAATCCGTCTTCTTTATCAGCCGCTATACACATCAACCAACCCAACAATCAATCAGTCAGTTAGTCAGCCCGCCCGCCCACTTGACCCAAAAAGTCTAAGAATTTTTGAAATTTATTCACTTTTTTATCGTTTAATATTAGTCAGCATTAGCTTACAAGCCAATGCTTGAAATTAAAATGATGGATATTTGGCGAGAAGAACACAAACCCAAAAGGGGGAAAAATTGAAGCTTTCACAACAGAATGAACAATGTAGATAACATGTAATATTGTAATATAAATAAATGTACATAGTATATACTGATTGATGAGATATCTTCTTATGAGGTTATACTCGTACAATATAAGAAATTTATATACCTACATATATGTATATATATTACGAAGGTGATATAGTAATATAGGTAATATAGGTATATGTAGTACGAAGTAAAGAGCAAATTTACATAAACGTAAATAAAATTTTAAGTGACAGTACAACGTGTTATTTGTGAAGTTTAAGGAACGTTGGGAAGCGACACTATTATTTGTATGTTTGTAAGTTTCTGTGTTTTTATGATAGCAAAATTTCTCGAAATTTCTCTGTATTTTATTATTCTATATACTCGTTAATTCACAACCATTTTACTCACTTTTGTAGTATTTTAAGTTTAAGATTAGAAGTAATGAAGATTCGTGTTTATCTTTTTTGGGTAAGAAAATGACTCAAAAATCACTCTTTCTCTCAAATCAAATTTTCTAAATAAATTTTTCAATTCGCTTTTGAAAGAGTTAATACGTGCCGGAATTTTTTGAATACATTGAAAGATGCAGTACGTAATCTCTTTCTGGGGCATTATTGAGCAGATTCTACACTCTCATCTAGACACACACCCACAAACACAAACACACACACACACACACACACAACAAGGAAGTTAATAAAAGTGCTTACATGAAAAACTTTTTTCACCAGCTCATCAAAACCGAGTTTATTAAACGCCTTTAACAGATTTTTAGCAGTGTAGACGCAGAGTCGATGATCCCTATACATTATCATACAATTAAAGCTATTTGGGCGCGAACCCAATTACTCTAACTTCAAACTTTTGATGCTTTATATACTTATTTTATTCGCTTATTTATTCCCTTATTTTATATTCGCTTTTCATTCTTCATTTTAAACACTTTCTCGATTTTTTATTTCAACTATACTTAGGTCCACCGGCCACAATCGAAGTGGACATCATGGTGCGCAGTATGGGTCCAATTTCCGAGGTCGATATGGTAAGCTGTTTGCTTTTCTCAAAATCTTCTTCTCTTGCAAACCATTCGAACAGGAGTCCCAAAATTTTTTATTTCCTAGACCTACTCGATGGATTGCTACTTTCGTCAATCGTGGGTTGACAAACGTCTTGCCTTCGGAGGAGCTCAGGATACCTTAGCCCTGAGTGTTTCGATGTTGGGAAGAATTTGGAAACCGGATACGTATTTTTATAATGGAAAGCAAAGTTACTTGCACACTATCACCACACCCAATAAATTCGTACGTATCTATCAAAATGGGCGTGTACTTTACTCGAGTCGGTGAGTTGTAGCTGTAAAAGCTCAAGGATGTACAGTTTTCGCAATACTCTGAGAGTGTAATTCACAGGCTAACCATAAAAGCCGGATGTCCCATGAATCTAGAAGATTTTCCCATGGATATACAGCGCTGTCCTCTAAAATTCGGATCATGTAAGAAAATTGACAACAAATAATATCTTTGTTAAAAGATAAAGTAGCACAATGAGTTCTAGTATGAGCATTTTGAGTTCGAATGGGTATAAACGATTACTAACTGTCTATAATTTTACCAATTTTCTCTTGGGCTTTTACTCAAAAATACCGCGATTAATACTCGTACGATGTCAATTATCGCAACATTTACAATTCATACAAATATCTTCGAAATTAATGCAACGCTCAATGGTGATGGTATTCGTTCCCGCTTCATTGAGTTTTTCTTTGTTGTGGAACTCTTTGCATCTACTTGACCTTGCGCAAAAACACAACAACGCCTACACCCACAAGCACCCCCACGCTCAAACAAACTCGAGCAATTACCATCGTAAGGACTTAACGTTGGTAGAATTTTCCTTCAACACAACTGCTTTTCATTCAAGAATGTCAGCACTTGAACCATCAACAGCTACTCATCGCTGATGCTGTTCTGGTTCGTGTACTGTTCTGTTGTTGCTGCTGTTACCACCGTCGTTCTCATTGAGCAGCAATGAGTGAATGAATGAATGAATGAATTCAGCTGGTGCTACCATCAGCATCACGAGCACAACAATCGACTTTGAAGAAAAAATCTGCCAATACAAATGAACACATGCACACAAACACGCAACCAGACCAGAGGAATATGTTAAGCTTTTTGTCAACATAATAACATCATGTGTTTATTGTGCGCTTAAATAATATTGCAGGCGTTGGCAAACTTTTTTGGGTTTCGCGTCGTCCACAATTCATTCATTCTTTCGGGGATGATTTAATTTTTATAAATAATAGTAAAAATTAAAGCAAAAGCTTACTGCTTCTTAATCACGAGCTTATAACCCCATTTCTTTTTTATGAATTCATTTACAATTTAAAACCAATTCAATTGAAACCAATTCAGTGAAAAAAATAATTAACATTTCGAAAAGTGAGAAAGATTTTTAAAATCCGTTATTAAGAGCAGAAGTGGTCGCTCAGATGAACCAGTGTTGAAGAGCAAAATCTTAAGGGCTCTGAAGAAATTCGAATTTATACTTTTCATAACTTTCAAACAACGCAAACAGCTACGCAAAATAAATTTTAAAATAGCATTTTTAAGTTACGCAGTATATACTTCTAATACTCGTAATTGAAAGCAAGCCCAAATTAACGCCCCTGAATTTGGGCTCCATGCTATATTTGTGAGATGCTTTTTTTTCCACTAATAAAAATCTGACAATAAAATTTTATCATTATATCTACCCTACAAGGTGAGAACTTCAGCTCCAAAATGGATGAATTTATATTTCCTGTAAAAAGTAGGCGTTGGACTAGTATCCCTTCATGTGTATATAGTATACGAGTAACATCAGTTTTAAAAAACGTGTTAAAAAATAAGGTCTTCTAATTTTACATATATATATACACATATCTTATATATACATATATATAAATATAATTGTCTATATTTTTATTAAAAAACTAACAAAAATGTTTGTCCTTCAAAAAAAAGCTTCAAAAGGAAGCTTTATCTAAAGATTCGTTTGCTAACAAAAGTTCAAACGCTTTTTAATGTTAAATACATCAATACATATTATATTTTTATTTATATTTTATATTTCTCGTATTTATATTTTGTAAAAGTTTTCAGGTTCATATTTTATTTTCATTTTTATTACATACATATATATGTACATGTACATACATATATATAAACTGCATTATATTTTATTAGAGCCATTAGCGGTTAATCATTCGAAATGCTCATACGATGCGAAATGCGATTGTTGACCCGCGGGTCATAGGTTGTCCTATCCCTGAAGTAGTGTACATAGATATTTCTGCAAAAAGGACATGCTCAGTTCTTTTGAATGATTAAATTGTTGTTGTTGTAATTATAATTGTTTTTTACCGCAATTATTAATGCCTAACAAATATTGTCATAATATTGTGTATATTGAAAGATTAGCTGTTATCAGTCAGTCGGTCCCGTTAGCCTTTTAAAACGTTTAAGCAAATCAATAGCTGAAATCCGTAAAAATGCAAGAGCGAAGAATTCTATTAAAATGCGATTATGCAAAATATGCAAAAAAAAAAATTTCCCGTTATCGTGAAAACATGTTTTCGTTGTTGGTGTTCGCGGCTTAGAGAACATTACGAATTTGAATTACGATACTAGCAATAAGAAGGCAAGAACTTTAGTCCGGCGAAAAAACACAGAAAGGAACAGTTTTAATCCCTTAAAATCGTTGCATAGTTTCCTTTCCAGAAGAATATGCAAATAATATTATATGCAAACAGATAATACAGACGACCTGTAGAGAAGAGGAAGTTGTATATTATTAAATGATGATTATCATATTATACTACTTGTATTTATGAAGATTTTATTAACGACAGCGAAACGCAATCATTTTAATTCAAATTTGTTTTTATTTAGATTAAATTTCTTGCAATTTTAAAAAGAAATAGCACACGCCATTGCGACATTTGAAGGTATTAAAAGTAAGGTTTTCGAACCTGTTTCCTCAGCGTGTTGCTCGGGAGGACTCATATAAGCTTTGATACATACTCGTGCATAAAAAGGGGTCCTCCTGAAATCTATGTATATTTCAGTTTTACTCAAATGACCGCCATATTATTTCAGTTTAAAAAAATCTCGACTCTTGTTACAGTTGGCTACACCATCAGCGATGTCGTTTATCGCTGGAACAAGGAACGTCCTGCGGTGGCTATTGCTAAAGACATGAAGTTGTCACAATTCGATTTAGTTGACTGTCCCGCTGGCAATCTCACCGACATCATCCATCACTCGCCCCCAACCGCAAGTAGCAAACGCACCAATCGTCGCGATAAAAACCGTAGAAAAACAAGCAAATCCTTTGGCACTTTCATTGTGCCGGCTGCACAAAATCGAAAGCACAGCGTGGAGTTACAGTTGAACAAAAGGTCCATAGGATCCGGTAGGACCGATGGCTACTCGCTAGAAGAGAATCTTGGTGGTAGGTAACATTTACATCATTAGAAATAATCTCGTTATTCCAAATTAACAAGACGCTTTTTATTGTATGCAACTTTGGTAATGGCTTAATATAATTTGAGTTTATCGATAAGGCTTTTAGTTAATGATAAATAAATATTAAATTATGTCAATAAGCATTACAACGTTACAACATTTGCCATTAAACTGAAGCATTGTATGCAAAACTACTGACTAAACTCACTAACAACGCTCAAAGGACTAATTAAGCAACTTCTCCTCTCTTCTCTTCTCTTCTCTTCTCTTCTCTTCTTAATTATTAGCTGAGTATTCGATGTTGTTGGTGAATTTCCATTTGCAACGTCATATGGGTAACTTCCTGATCCAGGTGTACGGCCCTTGCTGCCTGCTCGTCGTGCTCTCCTGGGTCTCATTCTGGCTGAATCGTGAGGCCACTGCTGACCGCGTTTCGCTGGGCATCACCACCGTCCTCACCATGACCTTCCTCGGCCTCGAAGCACGCACCGACCTACCCAAGGTGCCCTACCCTACAGCGTTGGATTTCTTCGTCTTCCTCTCGTTCGCCTTTATTTTCGCCACCATCCTTCAGTTTGCGGTGGTTCATTATTTCACCAAATACGGCTCTGGCGAGTGCTACTTCATCATCGAGGAGAGCGACTCGGACTGTGAACCCGATGGAGTGGTCACCAGTGGCGTGAGTGCGGCATGCGAAGCGAATTCGGATTCGAAATTTTACGAAGTAATACCGCTTTCAATGTGCACGATTCCGACGCCTCCAGCAATTGATAAAAACGCTCGCAAGCAGCCGGAAGGAAAACAGCGCCCTGCGCCGTCCGGTTGTCGTTTCTTCTGCTTCGAGTGGCAATGTCTCAAGCGAGAACGCAAAAATCGTGTCAACTTCAACACCGGTGATGACGACGACGACAACGATGCTAATGAGGGTGAAGAATCGCACTTGCGCGGTGCTGAAGGTAGGCCGTATGTTTAACGATTGTTTAGAAATGTTATGCGGCAAGTCTTATTCCTACATCCATCCAATTTCATCCATTAGATGCCGCAGCTCAAGTCCGTTCGCCTGGTCGCCGTCGCATGTCCTACTACCGTCGCGAAGAGTTGGAGGCACGCCGCAAGGGAAAACGCACTCCGCAATACAATTCGGTTTCGAAAATCGATCGTGTTTCGCGCATAGTTTTTCCCCTGCTCTTTCTTGTGATCAACGTCTTTTACTGGTGGGCCTATCTTTCCCGCAGCTCCCGAATCTTAAATAGTACACCGTCCACTTCATGATGCTACCTCTTAGCAATTTAGACAGGGTACAAGAAGAAGAAGAAGTTTCAGCTTAAGAGGAGCAAAGGATAGTTAATGGAAAATGGAAAATATTATTAATTTTGAGAGGTGTCATCCTAACGTGGAGTAGCCGTCTCGCGTTAAGGTTATGTGTCGTCATCCTTTTGCTGCTCATTTCTGTCGTAATGATTTTCTTCTTGCTAAATTGCTAAAAATGAGTACTTACGAAAAACTCTACCAACTGACGATCTCTACCAACTCACTCTTTTCGAGTAACGTTGCCAAATTATTTTTTAATTAATATTCTCATTTACAAACGTTAAATATTTTACAAATTTAATTTAACTTAATCTTAGATTATGGATGTCTGTATGGCTGTAATATGTATTGTATTATGTATTGTATATTATTATTATTATTAAACAATATTGTATATTATTGTGTATTATATTAATTGTATTATGTATTATGATAAATATGAAAAATTATGAAATGATTTTAATGTAGAGAGAAAATGCAAAAATTGCTAATAAATAATAAATAGTCTATAAGTTTTAGCATTTAAAATACGAATAGCTGACATTATTGTTCTCTCTTTTTCTCTCCCACTCTACGTACAAGACAACTTATTTACCCACTGGTAAATTATCCGCGATAATATTTTAATGTAATAAATAAACAGAATAAAATAAAAAGAAGTCTCTTTTCATAATTATGAAGAACTAATGAAAAACCAACTAGCATTACTTCGCCTTCGAGTAATCTCCGAATGATCATTATTTCGTAAAGCAAAACTGAAAATCGTAATCACTTATTTCTATAATTTTTCCATGTCAAAAAAATTTTTTTAAAATAGAAAGAAAATGAAAAATATGTACATATATCTGTAAATTAAATAATTCCAAAATAAATAAGTCCTCTTTCTTTTCCCAGACATCTTAAGATTAAAAATTTCAATGGAAAACGTTCCCAAAAATTGTAATTATGAAATCATCGGGAGATCATCGATGATAAAAGAAGATATTTACCACTGGGTATTGTAAAATCTTTTGTTAAGAAACCTCTCCGCGTTTTATTGCAATTGATTAAATAAATAAATGAAAAAGTAATACGAACTAAAGAAATGTTCATTGAAAACCTATGAGAATCAAGGGAACTGTCTATACTTCCAACCCAATTTGACCGAAAAATTCGTCTTATCAATACAAAAATTTTCCCCAACACTATTTTGCTTTAGGCTTGACCTACCTAGATTGCAAGCAAAAGCTTAAAAAGCTTTCTCGCATGGTAGAACTGCACTTCGGTCAGAGATAAGAATATCGGAAGCGTCACGATGAATCAGCACAACAGCATTAAGCTTTCTTAAGATCAAAATTTTTGGAATTTCTCTATGGTCAATTTAATAAACATATTTGGCCTTTTTGGCGTCATTAACAGAACGCAAGTTAGGCAAATCTCAAACACGATGAGTAGAAGGGGGGAGGGAGTTTTCCTACAGATCTGAGATGCATTTCAAATGACAACTGATTTTAAACGTTTTTTTATAACTTCTATCCATAAGCCGGTTCTTGTAATCTAAAAAAATTTTCTTTTTATTGCAAGAAATACAAAAATTATAAAATTGTTAAAATAGATCTAAATTAAAGTAGCATCTTCTGAGAGGATCAGCCACACAAAGTTATTGTTGTAGAAACTGGAGCAAGTCGCCCAGTTTAGGCAGGAACACATCGGGAATAAGTTTTTTAAGGTCTGGTTCCCTCGATTGCTGCCACGACTGCACATCATTTAGCTGATGGATGCCAGTCCCTACCAGCAAGGTTTGGAAGCCGCAATTATAACCGAGCAAAATGTCCGTGTTACAGCTGAACCAAAGGGAAAAAAATAGTGGATAACACCAAGTAAGCCGCATACCAATCACTTACCGATCACCAATCATTAGTGTTCGGGAAGGGTCAACGACGCCGTCCTTGATTAGCCACTCGCAAATACTGGGATTAGGTTTTCCGATCACTAGTGGCTCTCGCTCGGCGCACACTTCGATGGCACGTACAAAGCTACCGGTACCTGGTATGACTAATTTCGGCATAGGGAAGCGTTCGTCCGTATTGGTGGCGAGAAATAAACAATCCGGATTGCTGAGATACGATGCAGCTTTTGTCATTTTGGGAAAACTGAAGTGTTCATCGAAACCAATCAGCACGGCTCCAACGCCTTCATCCGGCTTAAAGTGTTCTGACAAATACTCTGCCAATGTACCCTTCATTACATCAGGTCCAACGTCAGTGTGCGCAATACCTACAGCATCAAGTTCTTTGGTGATCCCTGCAGAGCCAATGACATAGACTTTCTGCTTGAAATTGCGGTTCTTAAGATAAGCAGCAGCTGAATGTGCCGTGGATATTAATTCGTGCTGTTCAATATTGAAGCCCATTTCGACAGCCTTTTGAAGCAGCTCTGAGCGCGTTTTGGTCGAGTTGTTTGTACAGAAAAAGATCTTTTTACCGAGTTCTTTCAAGCGGTTCATAGTCTCGACAGAGCCTCCAATAACATTGCTATACACCCAAAGAACTCCTGAAATAACAAAAAATCCGGAAATCAAAGGCACATTACCGACACCTAGGGCTATGGCAAAGGTCCCATAGACTCATCATTATGAAGCTGGAGAGGCGCGATGTATGTATGTACTTTGCATTACGCAATGGTAGTGCGTAAAACTTTAAAACTACAAAATTGTATACCAACCGTCACAATCTGTGATGACCGCGTCGAACGAATCCAGCCATTGGGCCACCTGCTCCGGCGTCTGCTCTAGCAGATTTATTCCTTTCTGTTTGAACATCTTTAGGGCGTCAAGAGGAAAAAAGTTGGCGCTGCAACAACAACCGACACAAATTTCAATTAGCAAATGCGAAAAATAAAACACGCGCTCGAATTGACAATCGCTCAACAGACGGACGTGCTCGCCGGCCGGACGCTTGTAAACGGAATGACGTGTTTGGCTAGGATGGACTGATTATTGATTTTTCTCAGCGGGAGGAGCGTACTTTCCGTGTTCAGTGCTCTCGGTGTAACTACCTGGGATTTCTCGGAATTTTTCCTATTAGTTCGTCCGATGCTTGCACTTTACTCACTCCTCTACTATCGCATTTAGATAGAAGATACGTGACCGTCGACTGTGTCGAGCTTTTTTCAAACAGGGCGCAATTCCATCCACGAATCTTTTGTGTATGAGTTCCGCGACCTAAAATGAGCGATAACATTTTTGGTGTTAGCAAATGTCAAACAAATTTTGAGAGTGAACAGCTTTTCGGAATGACCTTGGCGCGATATTTGATACAGTGCTGCTCAAACTGTTGGGTTGATTTTTATTTTGTTTGAGAGCGACGTGTTGGGTGGAGCAGAGTTCAAACTTCTCTTGCAGACAGATCAAGCAACGAGTTCTTAGCACTCTAGGAAGTCTGCAATAAATCCTGCCAATCCAGGAATTTGTAAAATAACTCTCTGATCAATCGCTATTTGATGTGATTTTCATTTAGGATTGATGAAAGGTTTAGAAGCCTAAATAGTAAGAACCTGTTTTTCATTGCCATCCGTAATCCATTCTCCTATATAGAAGATTAAAACACATTGTTTTCTGTATGCACATATCATATATAATCATTTCATGGTGTTTTTTATAATAAATTTTCTTTGTTTCGCTTTCAGAAAGATTTTGGAGGTATAGTCGAATGCAACCAATTTCAATTTATCGCTTAAGTAAAACTTAATTTTAAAAAAAGCAAACTATTGTATATTCTTCACATTACTCCCATCAAATAGCAGTATTTACTTAAAACCAACGATCACTAGAAAAAGCCGCTTACATTGATTCTTTTAACAATAGTAACGATCCAGCAACCAAAGAACATTTTTGCTTAATAAAACAATTTCATTTAATGTAAAAATGTATAGATATTGAGCATTATGCAATCCGCTATACAAGTTATTAACCATTGTCTGCCGCTTTAAATGTACCATTAGTCCGCTTCTAGCCCTCCTGTTTTCTATACCGCACATCAGTAGCGCTTTTATGGGGGTTTGTTCTAATTTAAAGGCCTAGCATAAAAAATATACAACTACTCTAAACTAAATGTTTAAATGTTTAATCATTATCTTAAACTTAATGCAGTGATCCATGCAGACAATTCTTTAAGTGTTTAAGTGATTTGAGGAAAAGTGAAAATACGACTTAAAACTGCAAAAATGTTATCAATCAATCATTCTTTAGGTGATGAAAAATCTTTGTGGAAGAACAGTAATCGTTTGCAAGGATAGACTTAACAAAGACGCCCAATACAGCTAAAAAATTTATACTGTAAAAACTAGCAAATATTTCACTCATTTGCTGAAGAGTAGACGAGACGGTTGCTTATTGTTGTGGATTAAGTCTGAAATAAAGGCGTTTGCTGCGAAATCATTAAGCCACCCGGACCCGCACTGGCAGGCAAATTTCCACCTATATTGGGTCCCAGTGCTCCACCGAGTCCTCCTCCCAACATGGGCGATTGCAATAACTGTTGCTGCTGCAGCGGAGCTTGTGAGGGCAGCTGCTGTTGTGGCGGAACTGAGCCGGGAGGTTCAGGGCTGTGACGTTGTTTTTTGCGCTTCTTTTCCTTTTTTCGTTTTTTTCTCTCCTTATCGTCTTCGTGGCGCTTTTGCTTTTTATGCTTTTTCTCATATGGCTCTAAACCAGTAGAATCTGCTGAATAAGATACTGTTAGTAGATAAATTTAAGCAGGACCTCTTTTGGTGCGCACCCATCAGTGACGTCTCCTGTGGAACTGTGCCGTCCTTGTGTTTATGTTTTTTGTGTTTGTTTTTATGTTTCCTCGCGGGCGTCGTATTTAAAGCACGATATTGTTCTGGTAACTGCGCGAATATAAATAAAAACAATAAAACCACCTCTCACGTTGCTATTCAGAGGCACACTCACAGGACCAGGATGCAACCGGAAACCAGCCAATTGTACTGCAGTGAGCGGGAGTAGCTCCTTGCCACCAATAGGCGGTTTCTCGACGACGCTCCGCAACGTGCTGTTTTCCAAATTGTTCATACCGTCGTATATGCCGGGTAGATTAGGCAGAAATGACGACAGCGATTCCTTCACTTTTTTGTCCTTAAACTTGGTCAATGTATGGTGCAAACCATACTCAGTCATCAAATCCTTGTCGCCTGTAAGCTCGCCTTTACCTGACAGAGAGCAGGAAGAGGCACCAGTTTCGGCGAATTCACTTAATTCAATATCATTTACCTGGCGGTTCCTTCATGGAATAAAAAGGTCCCGTTTGTATGATCGTCGGTGTCTTTCCGAGAGATATTGTGGTCTTCAAAGTGCCTGATGAATCCTGTCGTGAAACCACCGGCGAGCGTCCTCCGTGGGGAGATGACTTAGGCGAGTACGTCGACTCCATTTTACGAAATTGGTCGCCCATCATCATATTGCCGTAAGTGTTCATGTTGTCACGTAGACGCGACGTGCACCCTCGCACTGCCCTCAAGTCTTTGCCCTCACCAACCAAAGTTTCCGTTGTCTATTACTTCTACCGTGTTTACGTATCCTTATAACGCAGACTCTTACCCCTTAAATGCCCCCTGTGCGGAGAAATTAAACTATTAGGCATACCAATGTAGCACTTCTTCCAGGAAAAATGCTGAACTTGCGTATGTTAACACTGAGCTCGTTGCAGAATTATCGAATTTTACCTGCTTTAACAGTGAGCAACAAAAGTAATAGAATTACTGCGGTTTGTATATTTCCTTCTATTATTGCTTTTTTCTTTGTTTTTATGGCATTTAGCGCGTGTTGTTGTCTATATTTCAAAAATTAATCTACACCACTTCGACCAATTTCCAACAATTCAGCTTTATCGCCATCTTGAGACTGGGCGAAATGTCATTGATTAGATGTCAAAATTTTATTCTCTCTGAAACTTATCCTCTCTTTTATTGCAAGTGCTTTCGTCTTGCAATTTTTAATGGACTGTTCTAAAAAAGTGGAGTAGGTTTTATACTTTTCAGATTGAGGGCCTGAATTAGAAAAAGTCCTTTTATTTTTTGTAAATTTTCGTGGCAATGGCTTTACCAAAATTTATACATCCTATCGCTCCAATATTCCCGAATTAAAAAAAATATTAGTGTGTAGTCCCGCGCATTAAAATCAATAATTTTCAACCCTTTAGTAGGCAACCAGTAAACAACCCTTGGTAATTTTATCAAAACTTGGTTTCATGAAGTGAAGAAATGTAAAATGAATGCGAAACACATTTCAATTCAATTTAATTTGTTCTTTAATATTAATTTTTCGTCTGCGTTTACAAACTATTTCTTCCTCTTCTTCTTTGCCTTTGTCGCCTTCTTCTTTGTCTGCGTCATCGGTTACGTGTCGTCGTTGTTGTTGTGCTGTTGATGCTGTTGTTTTTGTATTGTTTGTTTTCTATCCATACCCTTACCAAACGGTGTCGGTTTTTCGTTACATGTTTACTTTTTACACAAGATTACCCTAACGAGCGATAAAAAATATTCACTTTAAAAATATTTATTAAAAACTACAATTGTGAGAATTCTGAAAATAATGAATGAAAATAAATAAAGTGATAAAGTAAAAAGTTTCGAATATCGGGTACACATGTAGAATTCTATTTGATAAACTTTAGAATTTCCTACGAAATAAATGTTTTCACACGTATTATGTAACATTAATATCTTTAGTCAGTTTTTTAATGTAGATATAAATACTGAAAGATCAGTGCTATTTTCACAATCCAATAATTTTTCAATGGAATAAAGGGCAAAATACGTTTTGAAACTGTAAGGTAGCAGAAAAAATGTATATTTTGAATGGGTGTGTTATGCTATGTCCAGAGTGGCACTAAATTAATAAAATTTTTGTAATTTAGAGCTAAATCATGCTTCATTTAAAAAATATAGCCATACAATTATCTACCGTTTGTAATTTATCATATCGTATATTATTTTACAAATCACTATGAAGAGTGACTGCAACTCTGAATTTTATACTAATTCTCTACTAAACTGTAGCTTTTGTCACTTTTGAAATATGTAAAAATTATTTCTACGCTATTTGTACGGATAGGTAAGAACAAAGGAATGGTGAATGGTTAGAGCCGCAAAGCTGACAAAAGCTTCTTGGAAATTTGGAAAAAGTAAAAAAATCACACCGAATATATTTAATTCAATTTATTTATATCATTTTAAAAAATTAGAAAATTTTGGGACGTCAAGAATAAATTAGGACATTTGTAATAAAAGATGTGTGGTTACCTTTAATTAAATCGTTGCCAACTTGAAGATAAGAGAAAAACCATGTTTTTCACGCAAGTGACATTTTGACATTTCATTGAAATTTTATCAAATCCATTGGTGCGGAGAATTGGTTTTTCTGCCGAGACGTCGGCCAACGTGAAACGAATAAACGAAAGCACCGGAGCTATTAAAGCCAAGCTAAATTCTATTTCATAGATTGAATTTTAAACAAGTTAAGATGCAGTATTCGATTCGTAAAGTTTTGTCGGCGGCAATCAAGGTAAAGCGCGTCCAAGCAATGTGGAAAAAGTTTTGTTTCGTTGGACAAAGCCATGGCGTTTTGTTGATTATGCAATTATCTGATTAACCTACTTAAGTTTGGGAAAGAAAGAAAACATTTCCAAATCGGTGATGGAGAGCTGATTAAGTGATAATTCGGAATCGCGGCACCTATCTGAAGTGAAAACATTATTTTTAAATATCCTTATCTAAAGCATATGTATATATAAACAGCGTATATGTACATATATGCAAAGCGATAAAACCGCATTGTTTCTTGGTGACTAATTCGGATGGCTTGACCCGCATTAAATCGAATCTACTGTAGTTGATATAGATTGTGAATAAGAGAATCAGCCTGTTGCACAAAATTAGGACTATTTAGAGAAATCTTTAATTATTTGCAGACTCCTTTGAGAGGAAACGGTGCTATCCTGGGAGCTATTAATGGCCGGTTCTACTCCAGTACACACGAAGCTGATCTGGTAGTCATCGGATCAGGCCCTGGTGGTTATGTTGCCTCTATTAAAGCTGCTCAAATGGGCATGAAGGTAAGGTCAAGGGTAACAGTGTGACATAACTTTTTCTCACTAATATATTCTCAGACTGTTAACGTAGAGAAGAATCCAACTCTTGGTGGCACCTGCCTAAATGTCGGCTGCATTCCCTCCAAAGCTCTGCTCAACAACTCCCATTATTACCATATGGCTCATTCGGGGGATTTGACTAGTCGGGGTATCAACTGCGGTAGTGTCTCGTTAGACTTGGAGAAGCTTATGCAACAGAAATCAACTGCAGTCAAGTCTTTGACGGGAGGCATTGCTCAATTATTCAAAAAAAATAAAATTACTCAGCTCACTGGATTCGGAACCATCACTGGCCCGAATGAGGTGCAAGTGAAGAAAGACGACGGCTCCGTCGAAACAGTGAAGAGTAAATATATCATGATAGCCACGGGATCCGAGGTTACGCCCTTCCCCGGAATAGAAGTATAAACATGAGGTTTCTTCACCTTTCCCAACTATTTTATTATCCGTTCATTTAGATCGATGAAGAAGTTATTGTGTCCAGCACTGGCGCTCTCTCCTTGAAACAAGTTCCGAAAAAAATGGTCGTTATTGGTGCTGGGGTTATAGGACTAGAGTTGGGATCCGTTTGGTCGCGCTTAGGTGCCGAAGTAACAGCTGTGGAATTCATGGAAACAATTGGCGGCGTCGGCATCGACGGCGAGGTTTCGAAAACTTTCCAAAAAGTACTCACCAAACAGGGCTTGAAATTCAAACTGGGGACCAAGGTTACTGCAGCGGTGCGTAGCGGTAGCAACGTGACCGTGTCGGTAGAGAACACGAAATCGGGTGATAAAGAGGAACTAAGTTGCGACGCTCTACTCGTAAGTGTCGGACGGCGACCTTACACCGAGGGTCTGGGACTTGATAGCGTCGGTATCGTGAAAGACGACAAGGGCCGCATTCCGGTGAATGGCGTCTTTCAAACAATTGTGCCCAGCATCTATGCGATTGGTGATTGCATACACGGGCCAATGTTGGCGCATAAGGCTGAAGATGAAGGCATCATCTGTGTGGAAGGCATGAACGGTGGACATGTGCACATTGATTACAATTGTGTGCCGAGTGTCGTTTACACACATCCCGAAGTTGCGTGGGTCGGCAAATCAGAGGAAACGCTCAAGCAGGAAGGCGTTGACTACAAGGTGGGCAAATTTCCTTACATGGCCAATTCGCGCGCCAAGACCAACAATGAGACCGATGGCTTTGTCAAAGTGTTGGCCGACAAACAAACCGACAGAATTCTTGGCACACACATGATCGGACCAGTGAGTATCAAATGTAGGGGGTCTGAGAAGTACTTCTAACATCCAACTTTATGGTTTCAGAGTGCCGGTGAACTGATAAACGAAGCCGTTCTTGCGATGGAATATGGGGCAGCTTCGGAGGATGTAGCCCGTGTTTGTCACGCCCATCCAGTACGTTCGAATCAAGTCTCTGGAGTTTACCGATTTCATGATTTTTCTTTTATATTTTAACAGACATGTGCTGAAGCTCTGAGAGAAGCTAACTTTGCAGCCGCGTTTGGGAAACCAATAAACTTCTAGAGTGTTTTTTATTTGTACCTCACTAATCGATAATTTTAATTTCTAACATTGCACATATTTTGAAGACAGATTGCTTTAAAATGAATACTGTGTCCGGAAAACGTCTGATAAATACATTACTGAAGATACGCTAAGCGTACTTTCAATATTAGTTTTATTTCTACCTTTTCGATAGAGAGATAGATTTTTATCACTTACTTTCTTAAACAATGCAATTATATATTTGTAGCATTTATTTTAATAATAATATTAGGCAACAATAATTTTATAATTATAGCTCCAATGACGGCGCGTTATCGCAAGGATATTTTACCACCAGGTCAACGTGACAGCTCTGAATTACAATTGAAAGTTTTTCAATTATTCTAAAACATTCTAAAAATTATATAGTAAAGTGCTTAATCGTGTCCCATAATTTATTAATTTTTGTTTAATAAATTTTGCTTAACGCAACGCAGCCGCGGCATTGCTTAAGCGGTCCATACACGACACAGATGTCTGTGCAGATCGGCTGTCCGTCCGACGACAACAGACGCATAGAACAAAAAATAATTGCAGTCGGTTGCACAGACATCTGTGTCGTGTATGGGCCGCTTTAGCCCTTAAAGCCGGTATGATACCTAATTTTTTCCGTATTGTTTTTTAAGTGGCGTGGAAGCTAGATAGCTATAAACACTCATTCTCTGGTAAGAAGAGGATCAATAGAGAATCGCTAAAACATTTCACACATATACTTGTAAATTGTTGTTGTCAACGTTGTTTAGAATTTACATCAAAAGAAACGTCAAAAACGATATCTGAAAAAATGTTCCGGGGCTCACATTTTTCTTGTATTTTTATATTGGCTGCGAATGCATTCACACCTATGACAGCAGGTCCGAGAGTTAAAAATTTTTAATGCACGAAATACCATGTTCTTTATCTCCCTTGCCCTAAAACGACAGTTTAATGCGTTCGCAATTGTTCTTGTGTGTAACGCTCCATTGAAAACAAAACTTCCTACTTCTATGTACTAGCTGTGTTTTTTTAATGAACTTTGTTTTCAGTTAATTAAAAACGGTGGGGACTTTATAAACGTCAGCTTCAGCTTTTTAATTTTATATTTCGCGCTCTTTTTTGTTCTATTTCAGCAAGCACATATGACGTTTCCTCGGCTGATTTCTATCGAAAAGTGGGAAATTCTTTAAATTTCCCCATACTTCGATAGAAACTTCGGTTTTCTATTTTGTATAGAGAAAACCTATACAATTGGTTAAAAATAACAGCTATAAAAATAGCTATAGATTTACAAATCTAATTGAATTGCGAGTATTCACAGTTTGGAAACGACTGTAGTAATACTGTGTTTAGGCTACAGCAACGAGTATATTCTCGTTGATTTGAACTTGTCAAGCAGCTGTTTTGAGAGCTGAAAATTTAAATTTTTTCGTTCACTTAATTTTTTTTTAGGAAGGAGAAAATTGGTTATAGCGTACACATAGTTCAAAAGTTTTTTTTTTCTATACAAATTTGCCAAAATGAATGGAGTGCGATGCTATTCGAAAAATGTTTATCGCGAATCGCTAAAAGTAACCAGCCAACCAACAAATTGGACACCCCGCGAAATTCGCCCAATTTCTCGACCGAGTATGACACCAGCACGTTTGACAGAAGATCCTAAGAAACAGCAAGATATTGAGGTAAGTCTTTGAGTAAATTTATGTCGAAAAGTTTATTATTTTCTCCATATTTGCAGACGAATTGGCCGCGCCGCTTTTTCTCGGGAATTCAGCCCACAGGTTCGTTGCATCTGGGAAACTATCTAGGGACTATTCAGAAATGGGTGTCTCTGCAGGACAGCAAAGAAAATGTTACATGCTGTATTGTTGATATGCATTCCATCACAATACCTCAGGTTGGTTTCCTTTTAATTGATTTAATTCTTCTTTACGAATCTTTTACCTAAGGATCCCTCAATCTTACGAGCAAAAACTCTGGAAGTGGCCGCTACTATGCTGGCTTGCGGTATTGATCCCGCGAAGTCGAACGTATTTGTACAGTCAGCCGTGAGGGAGCATGCCGAGCTCTGTTGGATTCTTGGTTGTTTGTGCACCACAGCGCGTCTGAGCCATTTACCTCAGTACAAAGAAAAGTCCATCCGGGTCCAAGAGATACCACTGGGACTTTTTGCATATCCAGTACTGCAGGCTGCCGATATCATGCTTTACAAGTAATCAAGTAATGGTGGTTAACGTTTCCTTGCTAACCCAGCTCAACTTTCAGATCTACTCATGTGCCCGTCGGTGAGGATCAAGTACAGCACATTCAGCTAGCTCAACATTTGGCTAACAGCTTTAATAAGAAATACGCCCCTATATTCCCCATTTGTCATGCCGTTATCGACAATAAACGTGCTGCACGCATTCGAAGCTTACGCCAACCCAGTAAAAAAATGTCGAAATCTGACACTGACCAACGAGGCACCATCTTTTTAACCGATGAACCCGACGTGATCACAGAAAAAATCAAGAAGGCGGTGACGGACTTCACGTCTGATGTCTCATACGACCCCGAAAAACGACTTGGTGTCAGCAACCTCATTACACTTCATTCCCTGATCACTGGTCAGAGCATAGAGAAAATATGTAATGAGGCCGCAAGTCTTGATACCGGAAAATATAAACTACGCGTCGCCGATGCGATTATAGAGCATTTGAATCCAATACGGACCAAAATAAAGGAGCATTTGGATAAAAGCCAAGACCTGTGTTACTTCTTAGAGATGGGCGCGGAAAAGGCACGACAGATAGCACAACAGACGATGTGGGAGGTCAAAGAAAAGATGGGGTTAGGTGCGCAGAATTTCATGCCAAAAGCTGAAAGCAAGTACAACACGACTGTGCCAGCTATTATTTCAAGACTGTCAACGTCCTTAATCCCAGAAGAAAAAGCTCGTAAAAACAAAAACATACAGCTGGAGGGAACAAAGACTACAAACGAAGTGATAGTGCTGAAGGAGCCGATTACTACGTCGGAAGAGAATGTCGTCAAGGGAGAAGTGAACGTCGTCAAGGGAGAAGTGAACGTCGTCAAGGAAGAAGTGAATGTTTAAAATTAAGCAGTGGATATTGTTAATTAGTCGAAATTATTTGCATGTAGTCCTTGTAAATATTGTTTCAATTATTATGTCGAGAATTTTACTCTATTTTGGATTATTTTATTTTATAAACACTTTTGGTATTAGAAAAACTAAAAAACACTGCTTTTTCGTCATTGGAAGCGCAATGTACATACATCTAGTCACTTCATTATTAAAAAGGCGTTAATAGAAGAGGTTTAATTTTAAAGGTAGCATAAATTTATTCCTAGCAAAACAACCGTGATAAATTTAAAAAGAGGGAAGAGTGAATAAATTTTAATTGCAACCAATTGTTGCAATATTACATTTCTAACAAAGACGTTATTTTAAAAACTCTTATTGGTCTTTAATCATCGCAATATAAAGTGTCAAGTTTCATTCATTGAAATATTTTTAATTTATTAAGGAGTAAAAATGGTATTGTATATATTATCGAAAAGTACATACATATAAGATACATATATGTAACTTTATGAAATGTTAATTCAACGTCGTAAAGTATATAATGGCTATTGTTTTTATGCATTAAAACGAAGAAATGTTTCCGGAGTTATGCGGTTCTTGCAGCAAATGTGATAGGTACATATATTTATTTAGAGGTTTTGTGTTTTTGATTGATGATAAAATAGAAACATGCGGTGAGGAAACCAATCAGTTGATGTTATCAATTTTATTTAAGGAAAATTATTCTTGGCTGCTTAACTCTATTAAATTTGTATGTAACAGAAATCTCTAATTATAAAGCGTATTCCTTCACTTGGGCTACAAGTGCCGGCTCTAAAACATTCGTGATGATGTAGGTTACTTGTTTTTACCAAATTTTTGAAAAAGTCTACAGATTTTCAAATGTTAGATCAATTTTGGGCCTTGTTCTTTACGAGTTTATAAAATATTTGAATTATTGTTACTTCTATTATTTTTGATTTACGATTTTATTATTAAAATAAAATTAAAACGCGAATAATAAATAATAAAGGAAAAAATAAATTGAAATAAATTTAACCAGTCTCCAGTTTCGAACTGAATCTTATTCTCATTTCTAATTTCAGAAACAGGTTTTAAAGTTTGCTTTTTACATTTTTTCTCTTAATCTCTTCAAACACGAAACCAGAGCCATCGTCATCCTGACCATCTTATAACACACTCTTCGTGACTTCATTCCAACTACACATGAATACTTTTTACCTGGCTTCTCAAACAACAAAAAAATCGGTTCTCAGAGAAGACAGTGAGTAGAGCAGCATCACTGCCGAGCAGCAACAATAAAAATGACTGCAGAATTAAAGAAGTTGCACTGTCCTCACTTGCGTCTAGTCAGATACCTGAACGCGGTATGATATAGCATACTCTCTGTTTCCATGCGTTCCAAGTTCCAAAGCAGTCGATGTGGTTCGGCGTTCAATTCTTCTGCAGTCAGTTAGTTTGCGTTGTCGTTTGCATGCGGTTGGTTGTTTCGGTTTCCGGTGGTGGTGGTTGTTGTTGTTGCTGTTTCTTGAAAAAAATAAAAAATTTCTTGGTCGACAGCGGAAGATTGGTTAAAAGCGGAACGAATGACGATAGAAACGTTATTTATATCTGCGCCACTTTCGTCAAAAAAATTACATGACTAAGTTTTTAATCCAACTTTCAATCAAAAAAGAGAGTGTTCATTCCAAAACCATTTCAAACCGGAAAATGCATTGAAAATGTTGTCGTTTTCCTCTTGAGAGACGTATAAATATTTAAAAAATTTAAGAAAATAGAAATAAATATAAATCAACATCAAGGAATTATGCACATGAAAAATAATTTCATTTTGCATGCAGTGAAAGTTTTGCTTGAAGCCAGCTTTAGTAATAAAACATAAGTAAAATAAAAGTTATTGTATAACAAGGGAAAACCCATTTATTTGAACAAGTTGTAAAATAAGGCAGAAGTTTATCGAAGAGTCGCTTCAAAGAGCACAGGAGTCATTTCCTATACATCACTGCCCATGATCAAGCACATCTTCTGAAAGGTTAGTAGAAACCAAGCACAGAAACATGTTAAAAAACAGTGGCGTACCCACGAAGGGGTGCATTGGTGAAGGGCTTTTGGCCAACTTTAGACAATGAAATCTATGGCATAACTTGTAAATACATATTTGAAATTGGATTAGTCTTCAGCTGAGAGCGACGATAAGGTGTAATTTCGCTACATTACAAAATTTATAATATATTTAATAAAACTAAAAGCTCTTATTAGTTACTCTTTCTCCTAAATATTATGTCTGTTTGACACTAGTATAATATTAATTGTGTTCCCAAACTGATTTTGGACTCGAAACCCTTTGTTACCTAGCTACGCCACTGGGCTGTACGTATAGGCAAATAACATGAGAGAAGGAAGCAGAAGAAGAAACAGGAGAGAAAGAAGAAGCAGCAAACGAACTACCTGTTCTCATCAAATTGAAATAAAGCTAGAAAAGATTTCGGTTTCTCCTTGTATGCGTTACTGTGTGTGTTTGTTGTTTGATTTACGTTACTAGTTTACGCTAAGAGAAACAGAAAGATTTATATTGAAAAATATACGCTGTTAATAACAAATTAATAAGCATTGAAAATTTAATAATTTTGAAACTTCAAATTGATTTTATAATAAATGTAAAATCCAGAACTTATTTGAATAGTTCTCGTATTCTTCAACTCTTTTTAAGAGGTTCCACAAAGTTTTTGGTAGAAGCCAGGAAGTAGAGCGCGGGCCATTCCGAACTGAGATAATGTAGTAAAATTTCAAATCAAATTTGTTTTTAAAATTTTTTGTTAATGTGCGTGGCTGGCATGTGGGCATATCAATCCCGGATTTACGAGATCCCGAAATCCGGTTAAATTGCACTTAATAGAGATAACGAGATTGAATACTTCGCAGTCCACCCAATATTTGTGAACCTCTAAAATTAGGCACCTATGAAGGCACTTTTTAAAAATTACGTAAATAATTTAATTTTAAGTTTAATTTTTTTCACCCAAAGTTCTCTGATAAGTTAAAAAAAATGCTTCCACCAGAAAGGATACTATATCTATATCTGTAGTTCCAGAGAAAATTAGAAAATTGAAATATTTTTTTAATAAATATTTTTTTTTTAAATATTGTGTAATCGGATTTTAGTTCAACTTAATCTTATATTAAAAACTATGCTTAATTAAAGTGAATTGTAAACTTTTGGTTTGGTTACGATAATGTGTTATTATCTTGCTTCAGCAAGGCTCAGCAAATAATTTTAAAAGCAAAAAAAGAAAAGCTTGTGAAATAATAATATTATAACTACGTAAATGTAAATAAGAGAATATGCATTTATACAGAAATGAATAAATGAATACCAGGTCTCTACAGTTGTCTCTACGCCTTATGTATTCGACTAGGCGTTACACACTCACGTCCGTATATGTATACACAAATTTGAAGAGGAATATTTACTTGTATTGTACGGTAAAACAAGTATTACTTTGGAGAATTAGTACGAAGAGAGCCGGTTCGGTCGGTCGGAGTGTTGGAGAGAGAAGCGTGTAGTGGAGCTGCCTTTTGTGCCATTTGGAGATATCACCAAAGAGTGGCACAAAAACTTTAAGCTGTCGAACTTAGCATTCAAATTGAAAGTGCTGAATTGGCCAGTAAATGTTAGCCGCTTAGCTTTGCTTAATAATCAGCAAGAGAGGGAGAGAGAGAGAGAGGCATTTTTCCGGTATTTGTTGCTTTTGTATGCCCTGAAAAAAGGTCATAAATGAACCGGGTTTGCATAACTGAATTTTTTTGCAAATTAAAAGTGAATTGTAAACTTTTGGTTTGTGGTTAAGATAATGTGGTATTATCTAACCTCTACTAACTCCACTTACCTCGTGATTTATAACGCTCACAAGAAGCAGTTTCTGCGTGCATACTTTGTCCTGTTTAATAATTTTATCCGATTTTCTTCTTTAAGTGCTACTTATTTCATTAATGAAGGACCATTGATAAAATGCATCCTTTCCGGTATAGCTTCATAATACAGCGTAAGGAGCCTGAGTGTTGAGCATCACGGAAGTCGTGCATTTCCTCGATCGCTCCTTTTCATACCGTTTTCAAGAGCGCACTTTTTCAGTATATCGTATTTCGAATGGTTTTCCGTTGATATAATAGTCGTGGTAGACAGATGTGTCTTCAAGTTATTTACTCGTAAGGTCGTAACCTGATACGTGCCGAAAAATGCTTGATGGCATGCATTTTAGTTTCCTTGGCATAATTACGTATTTCACGTGAACGCTGTGGTCTTTGTCTGACGCTTTATCCGGAGTGAGGAAATAAATATCGTATGAGTAATATCTTGGGCATACAGAGCCGATCCATATTTGTTCTTCATTCTATCAATTTCTATAGCAGCTGGCAAACTTCTTTGATGTTCGAGCAAAACAGGTTAGGCGGTGTTCGGCAGTGCCATGCAGGCAGCAGCCGGAAGTGTATTGGTCGGTATGTTTGTGAGGAAGATACAGGAAATCACCTGTTTCATACTAATTTGATGACAAACACTTACGTGTATGTGCACGCGCATGAGTGCGTGCATACGCGTGTATTGATTTTCTTATAAACAGTCATTCTCGTATTGTACATAATTTATGTGTCAAGAGTTAAATGAGTTGTGAAGAGTATCATAATGCTGCACTTCGTCAAGTAAAAAGAGAATACCAAATATTTAAGTGCGATACTGCGAGTAAAGAAGAAGTCAGGTTAGTTTTGAGTGACGAAAATGAAACAACACAATGAAGCAAACACAATTCATATTGATAAATGATGTAAATTGGTAATATGACAATCTGATACTGGGCAACCCTAACCACAGGGTTTAACGGGCTATAACCGCAGGGTGCAAGCCTTTGGGTGCGGCAAGTCTTATTGATGTTATATATATTTGTTATTATTAATTATTCAGTTATTAGTGTGAACCATACTACTGCAGCATCAGCAGCGTCATTGGATTCTCTGCAGCCAGCTTCTTGATGCGTCACGGTCGTTAAAAACATCTAGACATCATTGTTGCAAAAGGCAGCACATACCACACTTTTTTTTTTATCTTAGCTTAGATGGCTTTGCTGTGATGTCGGCGGTGTTTCTTTTATACTTTACTCAAGTGTGCACCTGGTGGCAAAGTAACTACATGCGAGCTACTAACGATTTAGCTATTTATTATTTTTATTTTGTAATTATTTTATTTTTATTTTATAATGGAACCAATACAAATAACATTATACAGTAAGACAAAACTAAGAAACAATAAAAGAACCTTGCCATACATAACTTTCTTTAACCACAAAAGGAGCTTCTCTGTATTTAGCAAGAACTACTTTCCTTTTCTCAGCCTGACCACGCTACTCATAAAGTGTCAGCTGGTTTCAGTTAGCGAGCTTCCACCAAAACAGACGTCACTACAAGCAGATATAGTTGCTTCTACTTTCAATGCAAGATTTCGAAAACCACCGAATCCGTTGGTTTTCTTTAAGTCCCAGAGTACAATACATCACGGTATCCATTATCTAAATTTCTTAATAGTTAATGACAACGCAGTTTAAATTTCAAAGAAAACAGTTGAACAAGCACAACAAACCTCTTATACTGCAGCTCTTAAATAAAAGTTACTTAACTAATTCAACTTCGCTCAGCCAAAGTTGGCAGACTCGGCGTTTACTAAATGCAGCCTAAAGATTATTTTCGCCTGGACGCTCCGACGCATATCGATGATGGCACGTTCTTTGTATGCGCAAACATACTCGTTCTTCCTCTTCTTTGCGGTCCCACTAAAAATAGCTTCGTTGATGATGCATTTGAAAACATGGACAGAATCAAAATTTCATGCTGCCACTAAAAGAACTCGGTGGGTCGGTCGGTCGGTCGGTTGGTCGGTCTATCACCGTTCTGCCATTCGACCAAGAAGTAGACAGATAGCTCGAAAGATTAGCAGAGACGATGGCAAAGAAGCAGATAGAGTGTGACTGTCAGAGGGAGTGAGAGGTGTGTGTGTGTGTGCGTGTGTGACTATTTATGCCATCCTAAGTTACAGCTGCTAAATTTAGACATTTATAGAAATAAATATTGATAATTTTCCATACTTGCTGTTCTGAATGTACTCGTAAATAAAATGGATGGAAAGCCTGGCAATTTGTTCATGTATTTTTTAAAAATATATCATCACAGAGTCAAAAAATTACAGAATTTAAAGAAAATTGTGTAAAAATTTAAACCGAAATAATTTTGGCAAATCGAAATTCGTCACTTGCGGAGGAAAAAAAAAAAAGTGAATGCATTAAAGATATCTATGCGGTTTTCCAAAAGTACCTTGAGGATGTTAACTGACGATGTTTTCAATTAAGATGTTTTCTTGCATTAAATCAACGTGAGAAAAAACGACAGAGTAAAAAACTGTATACTTCAAAAAAGTAGTTAAAAAGTGTTCAAGGGTTCAAGAATTTTATGAGCATACATTTGTACGACGCTTCTTCCTTTTTTCTCTGGTTTATTATATAACGGTTATTGATGTTGTAAACTATCAACATCCTGCATAGTCGTAATATGGCGCCTAATCAATTCTTTTTTTTTTGAAACTGTATTGGATTACTGAATTCCAATATTCCCCGAAGTCCGGATTACCTTTTATATTGACAACAATTTCCACTAAGAGGCCAAAAAGTGCTAGGAACCCAATTTTGTTGATTGGCTTCCGCTGGGTGTCCAAAACTTATTTAGCTGCGGTATTTGTAGGCATAGAAGCCAATATTGTTTGCGTTGCACGATTTCGTAACGACAAAATACTTAGTAATCTCTGCAAGTTAATAAATAATGGGCGGTTTTAAATAATACTTAAAAATTGGGGGCGTTTTTTAATCACTCTATTACTGTATATGCTGTAGGGAATAACTTCGAATTAAAAATAATCATTTGTTTGTTTTATTCTAGCATCGACTTTCAAGTTGAAGTCTATGAAGCACCAACATTTTGTTCATCATTGCCATATCTCTTCGTCTCGTCACCGTTAGACTTGATAATTATCTTCTACGATTCGCTGTTGGCCGACTATAAGTGATTTTCCTTATTAGTGCAAATCTTTATCTTATGTGATCACAATAATAAAACAGTTACCGCAACATCATTAAAAAAAAAGACCATCTTTGGCTTCTTCAAATCGTATACATTTTTAATTTCAATGACTTGTTACGCACCGCTCAGTTGTAATAACTATCAGTGTTAGTATTTTACACAAGTTCGGGGTGTTTTAAAATATGATCAACAGCTGTTATGACATTGCTTGCACTCATATCATGTACGCTGTCCAGGAATTTCATCCCAATGAAAGATTTTCCTTTATTGGCGATACTTTGTCGACATCAAACCTTTTTTCGAAGGCTTCTATAAGCAATGAAAAGGTGCATCTTTTAGACTTAGGTACCTGTGAAAAGGTTCGAATCTGGCACTGCCCTTCATTCGCACATTGGTCGGCAACAAATAGCTTTCTCAGAAATATAGACTCGAGGCGGCATATGCTATATAGTATGCTATATATGTAGATAGTACAAGTATACAATAAGCCATGTCGAATATTCGAATATATTTCGGAAAATATTATGAGAGTGCATTTTGTTTACAATCAAATATTTAAAGAACGTGATCATGACAACTAAGTGAAGAGAATTAATGCAAAAAAATGTCGATTACGTGCTAACGTTCTGTCATAATATTCTTTGAAGTTGAGTGAATGCGGCGGTGCATTTGAACAGATTTTCAGAGGTAGAAGAGGGTGGAAATCTTTACTTATTTGAAATACACTAAAAGAAAAAGGAATTAAAAAAAGGGATCTACGAACTAGGCGGTATTTTGTCGTTTCGGAATTTGTAAAACTTGAATCTTAGAAGACGATATCAAACATGTCGTCCCTTCATCGTCTTCTAAGATAAATATCATCACAATTCAGGATCCAAATTTCCGTCCTAAAGAATACCTTATACCTTATAAGGTCTCAATTATAATTAGAAGTATCAGCTCATAATTTCATTTTATAAAAGAATGTGTAACATGTTGTGAAGGCGTATAAGTCCAGTTGATTTGTATGGATTTTCATTATTTAAAATGATTATTGAGCTTCCAATTTCGGCTTAAAAAGGAAAAGAATAATACATAAATCCGTTTCGAAGAAACAAAATTAATTCATATACAATATAATTTATTCAGCATTTAATTGATATATAAACATACAAGTATCATAGTATATTTGCCGAAAAGCTGTCAATGATGAACAAACTTCTATTCTTTCTATATTTATTTTTACTTATTTATTATTAACTTGTTAGTTTTTATGTAACGACATTACATGACAGTACAGAAATTTTTTGTAAGTATCATACATACTTTATAATGGGTGTGTGATTGTAATAAAATCCCATCAATATTAACACTAAAAAATCAGTTTGAATGCGCAAGTTTGCAATCTGTGAGAAACTGCATCGGCTAAGAAGACCCTAAGAAGGCGAAGAGAAAAAATCACTGTAAATCTTGGTATTCGTGTGTACATACATAAAAAACATACCGCAATGTAATTATTACAATTATTATAAGAAACCAAAGTAAAGCAAAGCAAAGCGAAGCACAATCAAGACCAAATCAAGACCACGAAATTCAACACCAGTGAAAACCAAGAAACTGTTGCTGATGCTGCAGAGGCAAATAATTACACCAACAACAATAACAACAATTGCGCACGACGCGTCGTAAAGTTTCAGGTTGCGTTTAACGTTAATAAGAAATAAAACACGTTGGAAGCAGATGGTAGAAACGCACTCAGCGTAAATGCGACTGACAGCTACGACGAGCTCTAATTGAAGTCTCAGCTCAGCTGTTGTTGTGCCCGGTGTGTCGGCAATGTCGATGTGTCGATGCGGTCGTGTCGGCCGTCTACCATCACGGCCCAGAATCATCATCAATTTCGTTCAGTGGAAGCTTAATCTGCGAGTGTTAGTTAGTTACTGGTACAGATGGCGTTGCCAATAATTATCATACAGAGAGATTTTATTTGCCTCTTGTTTTTTATTAAAAAATACACATACAAGCACATGCTAGCTAAAACAATACCAACAACAACACCGACTGGCGGCTGCGGTTAATGTATTGACGATGGAGTAATTTTCTCATTGTTAGCTGTTGCAATAACACTATAACTAACTGCATAAATAATAATAATTGGAATGTAAAAAAAAAACGACAACATATAGCACGAATAACGAAAACAATAGTTACAGCAAGCTGGAATAGAAATAAGAACAAGAACATGGCTTCTAGCTGAGAAAATCGTGTTGTTTTATTTCTCACATAGATTCATATTTTGCTTTGACAATAATAATAATGAAATAATAATAATGGAATCCAGTTCATTTGTGGCTTGAATTATTTCTGACTGGCTGTCAGTAACATTGACAATTATAGAAATTAAACTTATGCGCAAGTAAATCTTACGTAATGGAATAAATACACTTGATATAAACAACAACGTTAATTTTGGAATTAAATACATTATTACAGCCACCTATCAAAACGTATATCTAGATACTCGTACATATGTAACTACGAGTTCGTATACATAAATACATATACATATGTATATTTATTAACCCATAATAAATTGACAACACGTTCTCTATTTGGCAATTTCAATACACATAAAACTATAGCTGATGTATGTAAAAGTTGTTGTCCAAAACTATTTTTGGACTTTCTTCAGCTTAATATAATTTATGGAGTGTAGACGAAAGTTTTCATCAAGCTTTGAAGGCAGATAACCCTACGTTTATAGGTTTATCTACGCCTACCACCAAGAAAAAAGATGACCCAAAGAGAAAATAAACCGGAAATCAATAATAATATTCTGATGGGTTTTGGAAAGAAATTTCCGAAACTTTCAAACTTGACAAGAGATAAGTTTGGTTGCGAGAACGAAAAAAGCGACAGAAAATGGTACATCGCCGAAACCAACCTATCAATACTTAATACTATAATGTATAGCTTTTGCATTTGCTTCAAATTCACATTAGAGAAATATTGGCGATCCATTTCTTTTTCAATGGTTTTTCCTTTATAGCAAACTCAGAATTTATAATGGCTCACCAGAAAGGAAAATTATGGAACGACCAATATTTTATAAAAGTTTTGAAAATAAACTTAATGATATATTCTTAAACTTCATAATAGCTCCAAAAAGATTCTTAGCAAACAATTTTTAAAAAAATTGTCTATTGAAATAAGTTAGAACCTCACGATATAAGAATTTTCAAGATATACATACGTTTCGGCGGGAAAACGTCGCTATTAAACCCTTTGGTCATATAAATTATATACATACGTATATTCTACCTACGTCCGAAAACTACACGAAATTCACATCCGAAGTTACTTTCTCGAAATTCTGAATTACTCAAAAAATATCCAAAATTACCGCAAAATTGTACTCCAAAGATATTGACTCATTGAAAATAATGTCAAAACGCCTAAAATTGTTGCGTTATGTAATCAGTCTGATATAAATTATTATTTAATAATCTAATTTAAAAACTTAAAAAATAATCTTCACTTTCTCCATTTTTAAAACCGTCTTCAAATTTTTGCCATTTTTTAAAGAAATCCTACCAGCAATTTATACAAATTCCAAGTTAATATCTCTTTATTTATGGCGTTTTGTCTAATTACTTTACTACATCTTTGGAAGTGGTTTAACTAAGCCAATACCTGAAGAAGTGGTAATTTTTTATTTGCATTTCAACAGTAGAAAAGTGAAGCAAAGAGACTGATATTATGAGTGCAATTTTTCTTCACCGCGCTTTTTTCATCAATTTCTTAAAATAGAAAGTATTGTAGCAAACGATTGATTTTTTAAATTGAAATTACTGAAAAAAATAACGTTTTTATTACTGAAGCATATTTTTAGAAATTTAGCTTTAATATTTTTTGATATTTACTTAATGTAAAAAAGCAAATTTTTTCTGAATTTTGTTGTGCAATGTGCATTCAGTTTAATTGAAGTTGATGCTATTGATGTCCTTTTCATCTGAAAATTGACTAAAGTTTTTATTTTGTTTTTTATTTGTTATCTTTATTATATTCCTAATGCTTGTTTTCTTCTTTCTTTCAGCTGGATTTGATCGTTTTGTATCTGTTCTATTTTTTGTTATTCCATTAAAATGGCGCCCATGCCCGGCATTAAATCCAACAAAGTGGATACATCTTTTTTGTATGCAGAAGCCGACTCGAGTGATTCCAGCCCACCACCATCGAGTCCACCTTCGAGTGCAGGTATTTTTTGTTTACCTTGAAAATATTGAAATAGCAGAAACACTTCCCAAACGCTATTCGTAGATCCCCCAAAATCACAGTGTTCCTCTCTGTCTGATGGAGAATCCTTTGAGGGTTACGGCGAAGTAGAAGGCGGCGGCTCTCTTCTGGGTCTCGGTCGCCACATGCAGCACAGCACTGGTAGCAGCACTAACAACAACACCAGCGTGCGTCATAGCTCCAATTTGAGTAGTAACGATGGCAACAATTCAAATGCCAGTGCCGGGGTTGAGCTGGAGCTGGCCCCACACAGTAATTCCACGCCGAATAAGTAAGTCAACACAGAAGAAGAGAAACAAGTTAATAAACTCGAAGTCGCCGAACAGTCGCTTAAAATAAAAACATCATTGAATGTGTTTAAAACGAATTCGCCACTGATTTCTTATAGACCTCTTTGTGTTGCAACAGGCAACAAAATGGCGCCGACACGACTGACTTCATTGCATATATACAACTGAGGCAGACTTTTTATTTGTAATTTTTTGTCGTTCGTGCTAAAGTTTTTTTTTATTTATTTATTGACCTCTGATTACGAGTTGTTTTTTTCCATTTGTAGCGACGGCGATCTAAACATCATTCCTCGCGACAACTGGGCACGCATGAGCCTCAGACGCACTCCCAACAGGTAAGAAATAAACCATTTTTAAGTCTCTTGGAATTTTTCTCAATTATTTAGTGTAAGCTCAGCTTGAATTCCTTTACTTGGAGCTCGATTTTAATAAGAGAGTAAACTTCACCCTTTGCTCTTTTACACATACCAGAACAAGCTCGTGTATGACCGTACGTCATGCACCAGTCATGTTTTTGTACACTTTTTTATCATGAGAGACGGGAGCTTGAAAGAGAGGCCAGTTGCAGAACCAGTTTTAAAAGCATTGGTTGAGTTGAAGGTTTAATTAAAAATACTGTATTTGCAGTTTGTGGAGAGAGAGTGCGGTATGTAACTATGTCACGAATGAATGAGAATAGTAGACGGCAATCCAAACAAAGAGAAATTTTATTTTCAGTGTTACCAATTGACTACAACAGCAAATAAGCCTCTGTACCGTTGAAAGTAAACAACTTGCTTCACTACTTTTAACATCCTACTATTTTATGCTCTACTAAGAAGGCGTTAGTTCGTTTTTCTTCCAAAATTTTTTGGATATAAATTATATAGATTAGAGGGTTGCACAATACTTTTTGATATTGACATAGTAATATTTTTGCGTTGACGGCAGTGCTTTCATCAAGCCTTTTCGAATCAAGCCGTAACTGTCGGAAGCATATATGGTAATGCTTTCAGCAGCGCTTTCGACAGTAACCGCTTGATTTAAAAGCAAATTAAAGCACTTTAGACAACCCCTAAAACGTTCAAGACGTCTTGAACAAGCCTACACGACAATAACTGATATATACATATAACTGATATAATTGATGAAAAAATATTCCATCTAATTTGGCCAACCGGATTGTAAGTTATGTGTTTTTATGTGACGATCGACGATCGAGTGATGAATACACAGATGAATATTTCTGTCCCTAAAAATAGTAGCGTTAAATTTCGTACTTTATCTACTGCGGTTGGTAGAGGTCAAAAACAAAGCTTCTGATGCTCTACTACTCACATCACATTAAGTACATGCAGCAAAGAACATGAAAGCTCTATGCCTACGTCACTCTCCAAGCTTTACATTTTATAATAGAGTCTTGCTTTAACCCCTTCTTACCTACAGTTTCTATATATTTACATATGTACATACATATGTATGTGTAAATTGTACAGTGTAATAAATGCGATAAAAGCAGTTAATAAAGTTTTCCTTTTTATAAATTTCAGCAATCCAGATAATTTGCCAAATCGTCGCTGGGGATCGATGAGACAGTAAGCAAATTATTAAAATAATTTTCTAAATCAATTTTACAACAATTCAATTAGTTTTGGTTTTGGTTTTCGCTTTTGTTTTCATATTTTGATTTCGGTCGTCCGGTGCCTTTTGGTTTTGGGACGAAAAGCAAAGATTTGCTGGTGAAGGAAGCTTATATATACATATGTATTGTATATAAGCATACTTTTCGTTACCACACAAAACAGATAAAAATTATCATATAACATTCTAATTACTTAGTCAATAACCATATCTCTTACACGCCGCAGTAGCAAGAAAACAAGTCAATAAATCATTTTAAGTACCTACTTAAGAAGTTCTAAACTATTTTGGGGATAGGAAACACAGGGTGCCGGGGCGAATTGACCTGATAAGATCAGTTGATAATGAAGGAAAGACGAATAGAAATTAATTGTTAGATTAATTGTTTGACATCAACCACGCCAATATTAGTTCTACATACCAAAAGACTTTGACAAACTTTACTTCCATTAACCTAATTCCTTCGGAACTAAGTAGTTTTGGTGAAATTATCATTCAAACTAAGAGAAACTTGTTTTTTCGGCCCTTGTTCGTGCTCGCATTCCAAACTTATGACGCCGCATCTCGCCACAACTTCTTTTTGTACTTCGTTTTGTTACTTTTTTGCTTCTCAGAAACTTTTCTGGTCACTGCGGTACCTTTGCAAGCAACAGTAGCAGAAGCAGCAGCACTTTTATGAAATTGGCAACATTTTTCTTACGCTAGCAGATTTTCATGCCAGTCAGCTTGAATTCTCTTTTTCTTTACCTTTCAATCGCTTCTTCTGGCGGATACTTTTCTCTGCTCAGTCTCACAGGCAGTCTTTCAAAAAGTCAGACAGTCGAGAAAACTGGTTTGAAGTGTGACTGGCAAAAGGTGTATGATGTTAAAAGGTTGATTAACGCCATTTTTCGTCTTCGTCGAGAAGGACGGGTTAAGATGTCCTAACACTTTTTAATGGTGCGAATGGTAGAGAAGTTTAGTACTTCCGGTTATGGAACTTTTTGAGAAGACACAAGTTTTTGGGATTTTAAATTAGAAGTGACATGATTTCTAGGCTCGAGGACAAAAAGTTTTGATTATTCTGTTTTATTTTTATCTGCTGAATTAGTAAACAAATACTGCTAGTATTTAAATAAAGATTTTGATAATGATTAATTGAGGCGTTTTCTTTGAAAGTGGTGTAAGTCCATTGTTCTTCATTTCGAGATATTCAACCCTTATGGGTAAAGATGACTTCTTATGGGTTTTATGAAAACTGTATACATTTTAAAAGATTGTTCCCTAAATTGAATGAAAATATAAAAATCATACCAGAATAAAAGTTTTCTCAACATTAACTTAATTTTTTCATGAAATTGACTTTTGACCATTTTAAAAAAAACGCCTTAATTATTGAAGAATCCTTCCCTGGGTAATTACGCTATTGAGCACGAATGGGTAAAGCGCAATCAAAATTAAGTTTATGTCATGTCAATTAGAATTGATATTAAAATTTACCATAAAATCTGAAGCTAATTAAGAACTAATTTATGAACACAAGTTTACTCCGCTTATACATACATATTTACTTATTTATGTATATATAAATATAAGCAGTTTTGTAACGTAATATCATGAAATATTTAGAATAGAGACCTCAAAAAGGAATGCCAATTTGCATTTATTTTTAATTAAATTTATTCTATAATTATTTTCGTTTTAGTTACGAAAAGTTTATGCATTTCATTATTATGTACTGCATACATATTTATTTTATGCATTCGTGGTAAAACCACAAAAATTCAATAATGAAGAGTTGAGTTAGCATGAGAAAAGTTCCACGAAGCGTAGTTTTCACACATTAAAGATTATGCACAGAAGAAAGGTACATGCATGAAAAGAACACGTTTTTCCGGTTCTCTGAGGATTTGTTTAATGTCAGTGGTGATGTCGTATGTGTTGATACTTACATATATCTTTTTTTACCTTCACTTTAAAAAATCACTATAGGAAGATACATTCTAAAAGGTTTGTTAAAGCTTTTACTCGTGATTTAGTACAAAAGAATCAAGAATATAGAGTTGCCATGTAACGCCCACGTCATAACTTCAACCCATGACTAATTTTCATTAAAACGTTCCTGATACACAATACGAATTTTGTTTTTGATTTCAAGGTAATTTTGCATAATTAATATCATTAAATCCATTTAAAAAATAATTTAAAATGTAAATAAATTGCAAACATTAAGGCCAAGTTCAGAAGCAGCCAGCGTTAAGAAATCATAAAAGATTATAAAAAGTATTGCCGCAATTATAAAATCATGTCTTTCAAATTGCCGGCAGAATTACTCAAATTATTAAAAAAATTAATATGAATAAATTTAAAACTAATTTTAAATAATTTTTCTGGTTATTTGCGAAATGTTGTGGGTCATTAGCTTGCATAAGAATAAACTAATTTTTTTATTAAATCTCAAAGCGTTTGATTTAATTAAGGAAGGGAGAATAATTAAAGTCGATTGTCTACGCGCTGTGTAAGTAAGAAAATGCTACGACAGAACCACGTCGGTTTTTTATTTCGTTTTGGCAAAAAAACAAACAAAATTTATGAAAAAAATGCCACTTTTAACGTATTCAAAACGAGCTGATGCAGCAGACAAACATGAAAATGTAATTAAATTAACTCTTCCCACCGAGAACCAATGGCAAACGCACCGATGACTGCCTCTCACTATATTCGACAGCAAACATGTTCGATGCCAACTTGTCGTTGACTGAACTCGTTGTCTTCAGTTTGGTCCGGTCGGCCCGTCAGCTGAATCTTTATAAAGGTAAAGAGAAAGAAGAAAAACAGAATGAAAAATAATTATAGAAAAAGTCAATTTGTAAAGAAAAACTTGTCATCATCATCATCATCATCATCCTAATCATTATCAAATTGCACAAAAGCACAATTAAAACCGACTGACGATGCGCAGACAAGATGAAACAACAAGAACAATAACGCAGGCAAGATGAATTAACAAATAAGAGTAATTTATATATACGCAAGTACATACATATGTACATAAATACATGCATTGTTACTACAAGAAAAAATGCTATGAAAAGTGTTACCGTTGATTGCTGACGACAAAAACAACAAAAACTTTAACTTGAAAAGTTTAAATTCTTCTTGCATTTTCCTTTGTTTGGAAAAAAGCAACAAGACAATGCTGAAGCTGTTCAAATACTGCAACAAACAAAAACTATGTACACACGTTGTCTTTTAAAAAAAACAAAAGATTAATGAAAATTCATAGTAGAGTGAATTGGAAGAGTGTAAGTACTCGTAGTTGGCTTTGTTGGGCTGATGTTTTTGTTATTGTTTGGCAGCTGTGAGAGATAACAAATTTTATGAAAAACCGAAAGAGAAAGAAAATGCAGAAAAAAATTTAATAAAAAAAGCAAAAAATTGCAGGTTATAAATAAAACAAGACAACAAAAGAGAAATTTAAATACGAATTACAATAAAACTTTTACGTTAATAAAATATGTAAAAACAAAACGCATGTGAGAAAATTAAAAGCAATAAAATAAAATGAAATTAAATTTCGTATCTATATCAAGTGAAAATAAATTAAAATTATTTAAAGAACTCTTCAAAATTTTTAATGAATTATAAATTGCTTTTACATAAAGTTTCAGTAAAAATTGTTTCAATAAACAACAATTATGAGTTTCCCCGTACCCCGTAAATTTAGAACTGTTGCTGAGAAAGTTATTAAAGTTTAGTTGGTTGATGATGCGGTTGAGATGAGAAAATACCTAGTGCTCGGTGTTCGAGAACTGTTTCACGGTTTCAGTCGATACGAGATCCCGAAAACGAATCATGGTTTTTAGTCGAGAAAAAACCCCGAATCGATACAGCCTTTTTAATCGAGAATTCTTCGTAAAAACATACCGTATTTTCATATAAAATTTTTGTATAATTGTTTTTCCAACACTTACATTCGAAGCTAATATTATCGATTGTTATTTCGCATTGGTTTACAGTCGAGATGACATTCGAGAACGAGCCTTCAGGCTTTCAAAGCAATTTCGACTCCTTTGGTTGGACCATTAATGCCATTGCTTGAATTTCTGGTTTTAATTCCTCACCAGGAACCCGAATGTGATTACACTTCAGCTGCTATTCAGGTTGAAAGACTCGGAAAGCCTCGTTCTCGGACTTGATCTCAAGTGAAAAGGTTGGGGCTTTTCTCGGTTATCGTCTCGACTATCGAATGACGAATTGACGAATGGTTTCAGAAAAATGAGAAAATCGTTGCATCTCTAAGGGTTGAAAAGTTATACAGTTAAACAAAATTTGAAAAATATTTTCAAGATTATTTTCTATCCATCTTCCCATAACGCCATTATTTACATGTTGAGGTAGCCTCGTTTAGCGCTGTTTCGCATTACGCTCTACTTTGACGGAACGTATCCCCCGCGTTAAACGGGGTCTTACTGTAGTAAATTTTGATCTATTAATTCATTTACAACAACGCTTTTCTCAACAAACACTTTATTATATAGTGTGGTATACCAGTGGGCGTGTCACGCCCATTTTTGGTGCGATGACTCTCACTAACACGGTAAACGCGGCACTGAAATTTCAGCATCAGATCCGGTCTACAAGCTGAGAAATTCAGCTCTCAAATTGGATGCGTTAATATTTACCTAAAAAGTAGGCGTGGTACAGACAGACAAGCGGACGGACATTGCTAAATCGACTCAGGAGGTGATTCTGAGCCAGAATATATATACTTTTCTATACCTGCCACGCCTCCTTTAATGCGTTACAAACGGAAGCACAAAGTGAATATGCCCTCATCCCTTCGGGTGATAATAAATATCATATCTACGGCATCCGTATTACGTAACAAACTTTGATGCAGACTTTTCCATTCTTCTGTCAGAATCTTTTTAATATTTCTGATCTCTTTTGCCCAATGTCTCCATCCGTCACTGTAGTGTCATTTGATTTTTTTTTCAGGCCGCGTTTTATCATACAACACGTTTGTTGTGAGCTTGTTGCAAGTTGCTTGTTGCAACTAAAACGTTGCATTGCAACTAGCAATGTTTTATGGCCACTTTCGACAAACTTGCCCAACAGTTTCGCTTCTACGATAAAAGCGCGTGGTTGTTAGATTTTAGGAGTTGATTTGTTAATATTTGACTATCACAAGTTTGACGTCGTTGTTGTTGTGGGCTGTTGTTGTTGATGTCTTTGCTACACAGTTGGCTCCAGCACTGACAGACAGACAATACTGTTGTCAAAAGTATTACAGTGAAGTGTCAACAACAACGAAAAAAGCGGAAGGCGGGCGGTTGCGACTTTTCTTTGGTCATTCCGCCACGCGTATCTATAGCCTGTCTCGCTGTAGGCAAGGTTTAATTCCTATCGTATTTTTTCTCATGGTGAGCTCCGAGAGCAAGGAGGTTGAACCGAACAGAAATGGTTTCAACAATGAATTTTTCAAATGAAAATAACTTCTTTGAGTGTAATTGTCGTTGTCGTTGTTGTTATTATTATTGTTGAGGTCACGGTTTAATGCGTTTCGGCACTGAATGACTGAATGTAAGTAAATCACGGGAATTCGTGCCGGTACTGGACCAACGTATCTCAGCTGAGACTCTGCTGATGTTGAGAAAAAAATAACTCAGACTCAGGTTTATTATTTTTTTGTGCATTCCTACGAAAAATCAATTTTGAATGCATAATAACTTTTTTTTAAAAATAGCTGCAGTGTAGAAAAAACTTTTCAAAATAATGTGTGTGGTACTTTCGAATTTTGTTAGAGAAAAAGTGAAAAATGTGAAAACGGGAAAATATAAAAATATCAGAAAACAAACAAAAAATACAAGAAATCAATAAGAAACCATTTATGCACTGTCTAACAGTTAGAGAGATATTTCGTATCGAAAGTAATGCCGTGGAAATAATCTGATGCTGCAGTCAGTGAATGCCTAACGCTGAAAGTAACACTTGATAAAATACAACGATACTGTAGTACGTATCTCCGCGATACGCCAACAATGTTTTATGTTTAGAAACCACCAGATAAATTCATTTGTGTATAAATTTACAAATAGACGAAGTTGCAAATAAAGAGAAATAATAAATAAATAAATGGAAGAATTTAAAAAGCATACCCGTAGAATAAGTGCATTAATGCAGAATAGATAAAAAAGTGGATCAAAGTGTCTTCCAGATACAGCTACTCAAAAGTGATCAGACAAAAGCTCTCATTTATCAACATTGACAGATTAAAATACAGTAAAAGATGAAATTAAAAGAAATGGGATTGCAAAAGAAACAGAAAAAGGCAAATAAAAAAGAAAGATAAGAAAAACTAAAAGATACGAGTACTAAAATTTAAAAATTTTCACTGTCAAAGACAAATAAATATGTACATACATATAAAAATATTCCGTGCGTATCTTCAGCTCTAAATGTTTGACAAGATTTTTGTTATGCAGCCATATGTCGGTCCGTGTTTGTATGTATGTGTGTTCATACATATGTATATGTGTAATTCTCATCTGTCTCTATCTTAAATTTAGAGATACATACATGTGTAGATATTCATGATGCTGTCACCATCAACGGAAAAGAATGCAATCAGCAAATTTCGAACACATCAACAGCTGTTGAATTAAACTCGAAGATATTATTGCTGTTGTCGTTGTTGTTGTTGCTGTTGCTGTCTATCCTACACTGGTTGTTGTTGTTGATATTATTGTGCTTGTGAATCGTGTTCATCAACTGCTGAAGTTTCTTTTTTGTTTATTTTATATAAAAGTTTTATTTGCGATACGCATAGTGAAAATCGTTACTGGAGCATTTTAGCAATGTGTAAAACTCATGAAGATAATAATAATAATAATAATAATAACAATTAAAAAAACAAAAAGACGATAGTGGCATTGGTATTACAGTGTAATCTCGGAAAGTTGAAGTATTGAAAATGTTAAAGAAACTAGAAATGCTCAAAATGTTCAAAATGTTCGTTGTTCAAAAGTCGCTTAGACTGTAAACCGATAAAATTGTTAATTAGTAATTAGTAATTAAAGTAAACCGATAATTTTAAAAATTAATAACTTCATAAGTAGTCGATGTTTCGTCGATGAAAACTACAGAGTCCCGATTTTTGTTTGTAGTTTTCAATTTTTCTCTATACGTTTTATGATGGAGAATAATGGTTGTACCTTTAAAGCTATTTTTTTTTTTCAAAGCGACTTCTGACTTTACCATAACTGCATTCATTGAAAATTACATTTAGAAAACTTAGAACTTAGAAAATATTGTCGTTGCTCACTTAACAACTGATAATAAGTTTGTGTGTCTTAAGAAATTACCAAATTATGCCAAAATTTTAATGAAAGAAGTCTTAATGGAATAATACATGGTCGACAATTTTGATTTATTATTTTTTTTTTATGTTTTACCAAAAGAGTTGCAAAATGCAAAATGAATTACGAAATACAACAACAAAATTGAAATATGAAAATGAGCTGCCAAAAGGGGAAAACTTTAGTACTGTGCCTTCACCCTTTGTCAATCTTTCAAACCTTCACCCTTTGCGATCTTCCCTTTGGTCAAAGTCAAAGACCGTGCTCAGGGCTTAATAAAAGTTAATTGAAACGGTTTTGAAAGGGTTTTGGAACGAATTTCCGTCATCCCTTGTCAATTTTTGTTTGAAGACAAACCGTTTTCGGCGATGCCTTCATCATCAGTCTTTTCGTTCTGATTGATATGTTTACAACTAAAATAAATGAAAATTGTTTAAACAAAATTTTTTTTGGAGCCTTAAATATTTTTATTTTTAAAAATGGTGTTTTTGCTTCTGCTGTAAACATTGCATGAGAGTTCAAAAGATTTTATATGAAGGTAGTTAGATTTTTTAAGATTTCGTGCTTTCGATCCAAGGTTCCAAATTTGTCACAATATATAGCAATTAGCCCTTTCCTCACTTCATTACATAGTAATTTTTCACATAGTATTTTCCGAATAATGAAGTACTATGAACTAAATTATTTTCAAAATATTGACTTTATGTTGCTGCAGTGAACAATTTTTAGCCGTCAACAAATTAGTTCAGAAACAGAAATTTGAAAATAGTGTTTCATTTAATCGGGAACAGTTTGTTTATGAAATTGTTGGTTGTTTGTTTGTTTTTATTTATTGCAGCCTAATTCCAAATGGGCCTCGCTGCATTACTGCGGTACCGAGGCCCGAGGTTAATCCGTCCCACACTGATTTTACGATTCCTTCTCATTCGGACTGAAACTTAATAATTAACAATTTCGGTTAATTAATTAATTTAATTAATGAATTACAAGACACGAAATATCTTACTTTTTTGTTGTTGATTGTTTCTCATTTTGGATTAAAGAAGTCTCAACACTTTTTCAGTAATAACAACAACGAGAATAGCAACAACAATTTTATAGACAATACCAGCAACAACATAACACAACATCAATAAAAATAACAGCAACACTCAATATTTAAAAAAAAAAAATAAGTAAATTTAAAAAAAAGAACCATGAAGCAATAAATAAACAAAGAAAAAATAGAAAAAGAGGAAAACCATTATGTTGAAATCTAACAATTTTTTGAAAAAATGCTTGAAGGCGTAACACTTCTTCTCTCTCTCTCTCCCTCTGTCTTTTTTTTTTTGCTCTCCTTTACCACAATTCGTTCTCTCTCTGAGGGGCGTAGCGACTGCATAAAATCCATGGCTGTAAAAAATTTGTAGAAAGCTAATTTGTTTGGTTTGTGCGATTTTCAGCGTATCCGACGGATATACGGCGTATTTAAACATTATATGACTATTGATAAAACGATTTGGTGTGAAAAATAATTTTGAACTCTTTAAACCTGTTCGTTTATACAAGAAAAGTGTTGTAATGCTTTGAAATGTTTCAGTTGTTGATATTCCGTTTCGTTGAGACACGAAAGTGCTATTGTTGCTGCTTTTGAATTTTTGTTTTCTCGTTTTCAAAATTTTTAAAAAAAACTCATAATAAATTTCAAAAAAACGAAATTTAACAAAAAGATAACAAATAAAAAATTAAAGACAAAATTAAAAAAACTGAATTTAAATTCAAAAAAGGAGTGCACAGTTTTGAAATGCAATTTAAAAATTAAAAACCCAAAAGTAAAAGAAATAAAATAAGCTAAAGCGAATTTCTACTGCCGGTAAAAAATCATGTTTGGAGTAATCACTTTTGAGTGCGAAATAAACTATCAGCAAAGTATTAAAAATTAATAAATAAAGTAACTTCAACAAAACAATTTACTGCCCGGACGGATACGCCCACATCGTGTTACATTTATGGATAATGATTGCTTTAACTTTGTACCTTTTGACTACAGTTACTTAAAAAAGTTCGTATACTTACATATTATCGTATATTATAAACTTGTTATGTTTACTTATTCTCTCTATAGTTTATCATGATTCTAATTTTCTTTGTGCAAACTGAACAATTTTTACTACCGTAATGAATAGAGATCTGTATACGATAGTATAGTTTGTGTACTATTTTTTACACAGTATATGTTACAGTACGTTAATTTTATACGGCATATTATAATTTTAGAGATTTTTTATATATGGCGATAGCAGCGACTCCTTTCTTCCTTCTAGATGGATTTTTCTTTCTTAATATATACAAAAAGTACAGAAAAGAGCTCATGCCTTCTTGCGTTCATCGCAAGCACTTTCAAAAGTATGAACTGAGCATATTATTTAGAATTTAAAATCATCTTAAAAAGTATTGAAGCACAAAACATAAATATGTATTTCTTTTTGGGTCAAATCAACGATAAAAGTACTCGCACTTACGAGTATGTTTTTAAAATCTGGCCCTTGCTAGAATCCATTTAGGCTGGAGTCGACCAGAAAAAGAAGAAAAAAAAGTGTTTCCTTACGAGAAGGTGCAATAGTTCTGACTAAATCCCATTAACAGCATTTACCATCGTATCGTATTTTGCTTCCATTCGAATTATTTAAACGCAATATCTTCAGCCAACAATAAACGTAAAAAGTTTCTTGAACTCTTTCTCTCACGATGTGGCTTCATGCGGTTGTGAATGACGCGATTCTACTTAGGTACTTCGATAGTAGCTGGTGATGTTTGTTGTTGTTATTGCTGTTTTTTAATTTTGCTATATGTATGTTGGTTTTGTTATTGTTGTTCTTAATGCGGCCTGCAATGAGTTTGTTTGATTTGAATTGTTGATTATTTTGATAACTGATTGCTTTAACAAGTACCCAAGTTTTAAAACGTTTGTCATTTTAAAAAAACAACAACCCTAAAAAAGATTTTGGAAAAATTATCCTCATAAAAATCTTTGCTTTATAATATTTCTTGTATTAAAAAAGTGAAAAAGTGTTCTAAAAAGGAAAGTGTGTTATACATTCTCCATTCATTGCCCTTAAAAAAATCTTTACAAAAATCTTCATCGCAAAGTAAAAACCTGTTGCTCAAAAGGTCTTCGAGCTAATCGAAATAATCAATTGCGTTGCACTTGTTTCAAAAAGTTTTAAAAAATATACATATACACGTATAAAGTATAATATATAATGAAATAATATAATAATAATGTGATATAATATAATAAGAAAGCCATATTGAGGTTGTTGGCTTGAGTGTGGCTGTGTGTGCATGTGTTTGTTTTTAATAATAGGCCTTTTATGTTTTCAGCTTATTTGAAGTACAATATTTATTTCAAACCAGTCTATGTTTGCGTATGCTCAGTACAACGCGTTTGGTATTTGAGTTTCCGGTAGATTTTTAGTGCTGCTAATTTGCAAAACAATAAAACAAAAATAAACAAAAGTACAAAAAATTAAAAAAAAAATATTAAAAAGACTAATAAGGCCAGTGAGATTGCGTTAACCTGTTGAAAAGTTAACCAGTCAGTGCAATTGTAGGTTTCTAAAGTTTATCGATATGCATTTCAACCGAACAAAAAAATTTCTTTACAGTGTAAAAAAGCCAAAATGAACACTAACTTGATCTTTTTTCTTCCTTCTTCTTTTACCTTCCTTTTTTTTACTTCCCTAAAATAAATAAGCTTGATTTGCGGTAGATTTTTTCTTTTTTTATGCATAATGAAACTGGTTTTATACGACCCCATTATCAAGAAATTCCTTATGACCTGTTGAATTTGGTGGCAAATTTTTTAACGTTGAAAGGTCAAATTTAATGGTAGTATTTATTTTTAAAAAGCAGTCTACAGAAAATTGCATCATCGACAAAGTTGATAATAGTTTTCTAACAAAAAAAAAAGGTTTAAATCTAAAAATGTGTCATTACTTTTTTCAGTGGATATTGTTGTGGTACTTTTGCTTTCAGTGGGAGTCCAGAGTAATTTTAATTGGGAAAATATAGGACGTTTGTATAATTAAAAGGAATAAATGCAAAATTTATAAATCTAAGTCCATATAATAAAAATACGGTGTAAAAAGCAAGAAAGTGACAAATTTTGCAGGAAATCTGAACTCTTATTTCCTATTTCTTCTACCAGAGGGGAGACGGGCCCATGGGCCACCCGCCCTATAAACACCACTGCTTTATTTTATTATTTTAATGAACCTTATGGACTTCTTGGATTCTATTTTCGTTTTTTCTTTAACTTTTATCTAAAAAAAATCAAAACCGTAAACCGATTTGTTATTGTCACTCTTTTACTTGCCAGTATCATCATTAAATTTTAACAAAACCTGTTTTTTTTCTTTTCAAACCGTTTTTTTGTTTCTTTTTTTTATTATTTTTGTAATTTTTTCTTTAATTTGGCAACATTCCGAGACTTCGTTTGAGTCAGCTACCAACCGAGCCTTTAACACCTCTGCAACTCTTTGCTGCTAACAGTTTAACTTACGTGGACAAAAATGGAAACCCACGCAGCGTTAAGAATTGGCAGAAGCCGCACACACACACACATATACACACAATTCTTCAAGTTAAATAAAGGAGAAAAGTTACCTCAAGCCACCAAAAGGAGCGACTTGTTGCTCGATTTAATGGACAAAATCATTTAAAATTCTGCATTCGATTTTCGAAGAAGAGAAAAAACAATCACTTCAAAAAGTATCTAACAGTGAAGAAAAAAAGGAGTGTTGAATAGTTTTTATTTGAAATAGACATTGAAATAGATTTATAAGTTTAAACATCATTGAAAAATCGTAATGATAGATATTTGATCTAACAGTTATTGATTGAAAAATTAAAACAGATTAACGGCTTAAAACGCAATAATTAATTGAATTATTTCAAAGTTATCGCCAACTGATTGAAAAATAAAAAAAAGTGTTATTGTCGGCCTGGCCGAAACTCATTCTTTATCTTCCACGCCTTCCTTATTGCGTTACAAACGGAAAGACAAACTTAATACATCGTTATTTGATTGAAGAACAAAGGTATCTTGTGTAGGAAGTTGAAAGGTTATTGGAAAAGCATAAAATTTGATTTAACAATTTAAAAACAGAATATATAATTGATTCAAAAGTCAGAATAAATTCACCAAAAACTTGTACTTAAAAGAAACGAAAAACTCATTGAAATGAAAGAGTTCTCTTAAATTTATTTCAAATCGGAAACAAGTTGACTGAATTTAATTGAACAAAAGTAAAAAACCGAAAACCTAAATAGTTTAAAATTCAACAGAGATATAAAAATTGAACAGTTTGAAATTCGATTCAAAGCCATTGCGCCCTTGCGCCATTGGAAATTTATTAAATTTAATTTTAGTTTCAAATTACTTATATGTACTTAATTGATTAAAAAACGAAAATTTGACCGAAAAATATGTACGTTAATTTTGTTTAAAATGCAATAAAATAAAACCAAAATTAAAATGTTCTTTTCGATCTTAGAGTATTTTGTTAAATTTTTAATTCTTACATAATTACTTAGGAGCTCTATAGGTATGTGCTCGTACATCGAAAGTTGTTGTGTATATTTGTTTAATGTCATATCATAAAAAGTTCTAAGTTTACGTTTGCTTAAAATGTAACTAACTATAACCAAAGAATATGTAATAAACTGAAATAATACTGTATATTCTTTGCTATAACGTTTAGCAGCTTTAGTACTAATTAGATTATTTAGTTGACGAAGAAGGAAGTTGATAGTGAATGAGTTTACTACAAAATAAAACTATTTGAACCCAATATGGTTTTTCGATTTCTCTTTTCCGATATGCAGTAGAACAATTCGCACATAATCTACAACGATACGATATAAACCGTTTATTATAAAAGTGGTTGGACTTCATGAAAAAGTCGAAGCAATGGTGAGAAAATGTTTTCAAACTGTTTAAAATTTTAGAAAACTTCCTTATTCATAACAATTGCATTGCATTCAAAATGCAAATTTATAAATATCTCGAAATAAAAAAATTGGCTTTGGCAGTTTCAAAATAAACGGTCCATACACAACGTTTTTCGAATAGTACGTTTATTATAGAATATTATATTTATTAGTATTTTATTTGCTGAGTATCGGTTTTTAATATAAGAAGTACATAATTGGACTGAACTGAAAAGGTATTCATAAAATTTTGCATAATTATTTAATAATAGTGATAAAATTATGTAATAAATTTTGGATTAAAGAAATTTCAAAATAATTAAAAAACTACATAAATACTTAAATAACAAATAATAAAATCAATTATGTCAATATATTAGTTAAATACATGTTGATGTATGTTAATATATATGTTGACATATACATATATCAATATATGTTCTTAATATTGTTAAGAAAAAACAAAAAAATAAAACTACATACATACATATAAACTAAAATTGGATTTTCTGAACTAATTTTATCATTTATTTTAAATTTAAATTTCTTTCAACAAAAACTTTTAAATTTGAAACTCTTATCTCCGCCTTCTTCAACCCATTTCAAGTACTATTTTCAATGGAAAAAGCTTTTAACAAATTATTCACTTCACTTGAAAATTTGCCAAAAAATATAATGTTGGATTTGAAAAAAATATATCTTTGCCATAAATGTTTTTTTTACATTTAATTTTTTACATTTTCTCTTTTCACTGACTGACGTTTTTTACCAGAAGCAACATGTGAATTCTAAAAATACAATGAAAATGTATCTGGAGGCATTTTCGATCTTGCCGACACTTGTCTTAATCTACAATTTAATACACATATGATTTATGACACATTCACTGTGCTTCTATTTTATTTTGAAATTATGTACAATTCGTTGAATCATATAGATTTCAGGCATGATTAATTTTTGTTCGTTCCTCATGACATCAGTGAGTGGTTGTCACTTTAGTCGAAACTATGAGCGAAGCCGTATTTGCTTTTATTGATTTCTAGAAAATGGTTCCAAAGTTGGCATATAATTAATATGCTGACAAAATATTGTATTTCGTATTGTAAAACTTGTATTTCATATTTTATTTTATTTTATTATAAGATTGCTTGGATTTGTTTCTTTATATATAATTTTAAATATTAACTTTTCAAACTTTTACAGTTCCGGACGACGGCAGTTAGGCTCTAATGCTCTAGCCAGGTGAGAATTAATTATGAAAGCCTTTATTTTTAGTTTGTATGTATAAAGTATAATTATTTAAAAATCATTAAGAATAATTTCAATACATTTTCCAAAAAGAGTAGTCACACTAACTATACTGTAAACTCTTATTTCGAGTATTTTTAAAAAATATATATTCGCCATAATAATGAATATATATTTTAAGGAATGAAACCACCAGAATTTTTTATAAAACGAAAGGACAGCAGTTATATGTCTTACGTGACAATATATCTTCGTTTTACACACTAGATAGGTTTTTGTTGGAAAACTGCATTAGTCGAAGTCACGGTTTTTTTTATGTAAAACAGTAAAAAAGAATCGAGAATTAAATTTAGAAAAAAAGTCGCAAGAATCAATTTCAAAAATTATTTTTCAATTAAGCATAGAACAAATTGATGCAAATTCACCCTGTAAAATTAACCCATATGTACAATCCACAATTTTCGGCATGAAACGTAAAAAAACTTCGTTTTTCTATGTGTTTAAGAAGCACTGCAATATTTTCATAAAAACAAACCTTAGCAGCTACACAAACCTTTTCTGCACACAGTTGCGTACCGGGTGACATGAAACTAAAATAATGTGTACAATGAAACAAAAGAGGTTGACTGGATTATTGGAAAGATTGTTGGATAGCTACATAGATATAATTAATATACTTTCAGCAAAGACAATAAATAAAAATAAGAAACAATCTGAGTATTTTTTTATCATAAGAAACAAAGATAATCAAACTTCGGATAAGTATATTAACGCTCATTTTGAAGTTGTTATAACATAATAATTATTACATACTTTTTGAAATTTAAATTATAAAAGGCAACATATTGTAATGAAAATAACTCTAATTTGTTTAATTTCTAGTCAACTCTACAGATCTTCGAGTTTCAACTCATCCGGCAGAAGTTCTAACTGTGATACGACTGAAGATATGTACAGCGATGTCAGTCTCGATAACGTGCAAGATTTGAATTACAAGGTACGTAAATAATATTTCTTTTATTTGCTGCTACTGTTATAATGTTTATACAACGTATTTAAAACGAGAACAAATGTGACGACATGTTTTAGAAGAAATCTAATGGAAAAGCTATTTTTTTTGTATTATGATCTGATTATAATCACATAATTTCATTTTATCTGGGGCTAATGCGGATTTAATGGTAAAAATTGTTAAGAAAAATTTTTAGGAAGATTGAATGAGCTTTTGTTAAAATCTAGTTAAAGCTTTAGATAAAATCTTACATAAAAGCACTGAATGTGAATATCCTCAGAGTGAGAAACAGAGTTGCCAACTCGATTCTCCCCAAGTAGCAAAAGCTTTTTGCAAAACCTACTTTCTTTTCTCTAGTCTTTCGTGTTTTCCTGTTGTTTTTTTCGTTGCCTCAAGGTCGTTTGATTGCTGGAAAGGTTTTATCAGAAATTGTTGGCCGTTGACGACATTATTGCCGCCAGTCAAATCCATACTGTTTTTTTTGGCCCGTTGATTATGATGAGTTGAAGCCAAGTTGTGGGAACTCGAAGAATGTCAATTTCACTGATTTCTTTTACAAGACGATGGCATTTTCTTTTTATTCCTTTTGTTGGTCAGCAACATACGTAATTGTTGAACGTTGAATTGTTGTGATGATATTTCTATTTGGCGTTAATGCATGATGATGGTGTTGTTGCTGTTTGCCAATTGACAACAGTTTCCAAGTTCGCCAGGAAAGATTTCACTTTCTTGTTTTTGCCATTTTTTTCATGTTATGAATTTTTTACTTTTCTATTTAGTTGTAATTGATTTAAATTGCAATGTGATTTCCTTAAATTCCTTTTTTGGTTTTATGGAAATCTTGGCAACAATAACATTCGTTGTCGATTTAGGTTTCTGTGATTATCATTATAACTATGCCGAGGGTGATGGCGATGGTGATAATGACGATTACAATAAACTTACAATAAACATTTCAAATTTTTTTCAAAGTCAATTGCCAACCACAAATAAATGATGCCATATTTAATGTTGTTGTAATAAACCATGAAATATTTCATAATATGTACTTATTGTTGTCAATCTACAAGTGTAAAATTATTCAACAAGAATTGAAAAGTTAAATGAAGATAAAATAAGTTTTTATAAAAAGCTATTATAATAATAATACTTTTCGAAAAGTCTTTTCATAGATTTATTATTCTTTACATTGACCGGAAATTTATGAAAGGTCATTGTTGATGATTTTAAAATGCATAAGAACAAATATAATTTATGTCATAATTTAAAAGGCGTAAACTGTTATTGATCATATTTTCTGAATTATTTATTTTTCCGCTTTTTTTGGTCTTTCTTTTAGTATGTCGATATATTAAAAGAAAGGCAAAATATTATGCAATTCTTATTTATGCTTATGTTTTTCTTTAAACGTGCTTTTCTTTACAAAAAGAAGGAGTATAAAACGACAGAAAAGGATGTAGGAGAAGACTATGTTATCATACTTTGAACAGGAAATCGATATTGTGCGATTTGAATTTGTTATCAAGAGTTTGATTAGTTAAAAAACAGAATTAACAGATATTGGGAACAGAATTAAGTTAAGTTAAAGAGTTAAGTTACCAGAAGGTTTACAGATGTACTATAGTAGGCAGCAAATAGAACTAACTGTCGAAACTAACACACTTCGAATCAACAGACACAACAATTAACAGATAACTTAAACCACATTCCGAGTTAACAGAGTCAACCTGCATAGTTAACAGACATAGACTGCACAAAAAAAAATGACGGACTTTGTTCAGAGACAGCGTTTAATATTGACGAATAGAGTTAGCAAATAGAGTGTAAACAGGCAGACTTTTCAAACATAATATACAAAGCTAGCAGACGATAATAGTGACCTTAACAGAGTATACGAGGCAAAGAGTATAACAGCCATGGCTGATACAGCCAAATTGATACAGTTTGCATTTGACAGCTTTTTGTTCTTCTCCGTTTTAGAATTCTATTATTGCAATTACCGTCGCACTACATCCGGTTGTAGCTATTGATTGATTGACTAAAAGATTGTTCATTTTTTATTTAACCAAATTTGACAAACTTCCTCCGTTTCCTGCGCTTCCGATATACGTTGCGTTCGTTACAACGTTTACGTGTTTAAGTTTATGCGTTGCCACTTAATAGCAAATGCTTTATTGTCAGTGTTGCTGCCGTGGCTCCTACTCCTGCTGCTTCGACAGCTTTAAGTACGAACTGTTCCTCTTTTGTTTCGATATTTGTTTTTTATTAATTTCTAAATGAATTATTTTCTTCCATGTTAAATGCAGCACATTAGAATGAACGACGACGACAAAAGTGACGAAAATTATAAATTCTGTCTGCATTCTGTGTCCCCATTTAGTGTACCGCCCTCGGCGTCCCACCGCATCCGACTGGTTCATTCTGCAACGCTTTGCATTCTGTTTTGACGCCGCCGCCGCCGTTAGTTTTTGAATTTGTGGCCAGTTCGGAACACGTGCGGCTTAAGTAATCGCGTTAACAAATTGTTGCAGTTAGTTTTGTGGCGCGACTGCTTGCTACATACAAACTTGTTGGCCAGAAAAGCTGTTGCTGTCTACGTGCGGCAAAACGCGAATAAAGGAATGAAGGTGGATTTTCAGCCTCTGCTTGGGCTCTAGACCGTATTTCGCAGCTTCGCTTGAATACGGCTCAGAGAGGCAAACAAAATGCATATGCAGCAACCACCACAGTCAATGCATTTAACGCCATAGACGCAAGAAAGAATCCGGAGGAAGCAAATTTTTAAGTCGAAAAGCATTTTCGTTTTTGCTAAATTTTAAATTTTGATAGTTTTTCATGCCTTTTGTCTTCTTCATTTGCATTCTTCATGCAACATAGTTTGAATTTATTTCACATGGTCTGTGATTTTTTGTTTGCCCGAATCGAGTGATGGAATAATGTTGGTTTTGACGATTGTCTCAGGTTGTGAAAATAGCTCAGACCTCAGCAATAATTAAAGCAGTAGTAAAAACAATGCAGTGCATATAATCTTTTTCGCCCTAAAGGAAAATGCAACACTTGCCGTGGCTTTCATTGTTTTCTTGTTTTTGCTCGCTTATTCTAAAGTGGTTGCATTACGTTTCTCGTTATTGTTGTTGTTACTTTTTTATAGCTATAGCTTATACTAACAAAAACAATTGTGTTCCTATGGTTTTTTACTTGTGTGTATGTGTTTCTTTTGCATGTGACTTAACAAAAAAAAATTACCAAAAGTCTGTCTGTCTCTCTAACCGTTCTTTCCTCAAGTGTTCACTTCGAGCGAAATTACGTAAACTATAGCTTGTTTGCTATGCTGACTTCCGAGGGCCATCAGTTTCAGTTGGCAACAACAGAACGTTATTAACTTCTGGCCAATTTGAGTTAAATGGATTTATGTTCAAAAATATATACATGCTGTCACGCGGTGACAGCTAAAAACAACTGACATAGACTGATTTGTTTATAAACAGCAGGCGGTTTACATTCGACTGCATAAAATAAAACCATTAGCATAAACCCATTAGTAGAAGTATTAAGTAGAAGTAGAAGTATATTAAAATTAACCACTTTGTATTTTTATTATATTTTACAATAGTAATGATGATAATAATGTGGCTGTGATGTGCTTTTATCCGGTTTTGTAGGGTAATTATTATTATAAGAATCACAAAAAAACCCTTGCATAAATCAGCGCGTTGCTTTTCTACCATTTTGGTAAATGTTAGTTTAGTGGTGTACCGCTTTTTCTCGCTAGACAAGAAAAACGATTCTTTATACAAGATTTCCGATTTTTATTTGTCATCTTGGCGACCTCTTGACTTGATGGATTTTTGGGTTTTACCAAAAAAAGCATGAGTGTAATCACGGACCGGCTCTGGTTAAAGGTATTGTTAATACTTTAATATTTAAGCCCTCTTTGGCGAACTCCAGAACACATGCGCAAGTGGGAGCAAATGACCACTTGTCGACAGGCGAGGTATTTATTAAGAAACCATTTCCTCGAGAGGCCGAAAGAAGGTCAACCGAGTTCTCTTGAATATTTAATAAAAAGCACTTTTTAAAAAATACGAGATCGTGGCCCAACAAACATGTTACTAAAACTTAGGTCCTCGAACAAATTGACAGCCAAGAATGGATGATAGTATGTTCGAACATTACTCAAAGTAACTTTTGTTTTGGGCCTCTTTTATTTTTATATATTGGTACATATTTCTAGCGATTGTGGACAATTTAAAGTTGTCTTAAGCTTAAGCTGTGCTTTAGCTGTGCTTTGTTCGTTTCAAAAAGCCAATATTTTCAAACGAAAATAGCATTAACTCGCTTATCTATTGTTTGCGCTTTCAAAAGCAAACCAAATCATTATTACAGACAGTTTGTAAGATTGTAACGTTTCACTCATCATCGTCATTCTCATGATCATCAAACTATCTTGTATTATACTCGTCTTCAAAAATATCTGCTACTTGTGCTGAAAAACACTCTTTACGTCTTGTAGTGGATGCGTATCGTATCCAAAGCGTCCAGTTCACAAAATGCAACCGAAAAAAAACAACAATAACAACTTGGCAAGGTCGTCCGTCTGGGTTGGTTAGCGGTTGTTACAAAAGTTGTCTGATCTCTTTCGCAAGCAACATGCCTGAAAATGATCGTCATGTATAAAGAGTTAAATGAGAGATTTAACAAAGAAAACAAAAGCAAAATCAGGAAATACTGAAAGCACAAGCCATGAATGGAACGGCAGCAATGGCTGACGGAGATGGCGGAGATGTAAGGTAACAACAACTACAACGACAACAGATGATAATAAACTTTAGAAAACTGCTTTAAATACATAAGTAAATTTGTGTACTGAAATGCAAAAAAAAACTGAAAAGATATCCTCAATCTACTAACTTGTGGGCGACTTGAAGCCTTCTTAATTATCACAAGAGTCCATTACTCTTGCTGTTGGGAGTAGCCTTTCATCATTTATTACTGAACCGAAGAAGCAGTAATTTTTGGAAAATTTATTTACTTCGCCTGAAAGCGCAAAAAATACAGAAGTGACTGTGCGGTTGTTGTTGTTTTTAATTTCCTTATTTTTTTTCTTTTTCTTTGCGTTAATTGGAAAAATGCAAAATAGAAATAGAGAAAGAGAAGTTTTTTGCAAAACGGAAAGTGTATAAAAAACTAGGAGCATTTTTGTCCATTATTATATACGAATAATTACTAACATATAAAAACTCTTAATTAATTAAAAAGAGTTACTTTAATTAAAAAGTAAAAAACAAACGTCTTTTTTTAAATATGACTCGACTCGTATGTATTATATTATAACATAAGAGTAAAGAATACTGCGGCTAAACTAATTGAAAAATTCAATTCGGTGCGCCTTTAAATATGCAGCAACAAATTTATACCACATGTCTCTCCCCTTCTTTCTCTGTATCGATCAAAACTCACCCTGTACGTACTACGTAACCAAGCAGAAGATTATAAAAAAGTGTCTACTAAAGAAAAAAAATTAAGAAACAAATATAGCGTATTCCTTGGAGACGGCTAAGCGGCTTTCCTTGAACGATGTTTTTGCTCTTCGCTCAAAAGTTGTTGGTGGAGATTATTTTTGGCCAAGACAAACACTGTAATAACAATAAAATATTGTTTTAAAAATCGATGCTTTAAATATTCAACAGCACCAGCGCACAAGTACAAAAGATTCTGTTGCGAGTTCGTTCGTTGGCGGTCGTTTTATCGCGCAAGGTTCGACCAGTCAACAGATGTTAAAACGTTCTTTTAGGTAAATTTGGGTAAATAGTGTTTTTTTTGTGAATATGAATTAGACTAAAACTTGTTAACGCGCTGCGCTGGACGCCCACCGACCCACAAAGCAACAGCTGCCGTTAGAAGATAATCTGCAAACAGCACAGAATCGACAACATGTAGCAGAATTTTATTAAAAATTATAGCGCATTGAAAAATATCCGAATTTTTAAAAGACCATAAACCGAACATTTTTCAAACAAGCGACCAACCGAACCGAACCCACAATCACTCTTCATCCTACGCCGCAACGGTCCGTTGGATTCTTTTTCTCTTAATAAATATACACAAAGATTGCGATAAAAACACAGATTGCGAAAGCAAAAAGAAAAAGAATTATAGGTAACAGACTTAAGCTTATTGCCGACAACGCTGTGACATGAAATAAACAAATTACCAAAAAAAATAAAAACAAGAAAGAAAAAAAAATGGTAAAAGACTGCAGCAAAAACAGATCGACAACTCGAAAGAGAATTTGAAAAAGCAATACATATGTACAAACAAACACAACAACAAAAACTACCACAAGCAATTAGCAACAATTGCAGGAATTTGCCGCCTTCAACACCGACAACATATCACCGTAACTATACCATACACAAAAGTTGACGGAGCGAAGACGCGTGGGTTGCCACAAGCCTGCAATTTGAAATATGTTTATACAAAAACCATTCATAATACGCACAACACTGATCATTGACAGGCAGTCAATATCTACTGGTGTCAATAATAAAAACTCTTAACCTTTTAATCCATTGTGGAGCGTTAACGCAAGAACTTTTAGAAGAGAAAATCTTACAAGAGTTTTACTACTATATTTTTTGCTTAAACGATATGTGAATTATAAACATAAAAACGTGAAAAGTATAAAATATTAATTATTTTTATGAAAATAATAATGAAAATATTTAACCAAAAAATAATAAAATAATAATAAGTTATTAATTCTGAACATATCAAGTCAAGCTCTAACTAGCAAATTTGCAAATTCTGTTAACGGAATCTGTCGGTACTATCTATACATATATATCTATAAATAAACATAGAAAATTATAATTTTAATAAATTTATAAAACTGATAGTAATAAATGCCGAAGTCATTAAAATTTGCTCATAGTTAGTATACTTTTATGTGTCTTATAATCCTTATCTTCAAGTAATCTTTTGATTTATATTTAAGTAATAGTAAAAAAGTTTGTTCGGAAAGAGAGAAACTCGTAAAGTACAATATGTACATTATAGTTTTATAGTGACTAAGAAGCTTTGCCTTCTGTTTCTTCACTTCTGTTTATTTCACTTCTGATAAGATTATTGTCATAGTAAAGCTGGAATGAGCTGAGAAATCGTGACCGTCAGAGTATGGTAAGATTATTTGTAGTCGCATTACGCGCAAAAGCACCTGCCCGTAACTCATACTCAATCAAGCCCTTGTTTGAAAAAGGTCTAGTAATTACCTGATTTTCTCCCACCCCCCCTTCCCTCTTTCTTTCCTTCCTTCCTTCCTTCCTTCCTTCCTTCCTTCCTTCCTTGCTTCCTTCCTTCCTTTCTTCCTTCCTTCTTTCCTTTCGGCCTTTCTTACCTTTTATGCTGCTGTTGTGGTTGTAGTTAAACTAGTTTTAATGCCTTTCCTCCCCTTCCTCTCATCTTGCTCTATTGTATTTGCTTCTTACTCACTTAGTCTCGGTTTAATTTTCCATTGAACAAGTTGGTCGAGCGAGCGAGCAAGCGAGGTACGAAAAGGTGGTAAGAGCAGTACCAAAATGGCTTCGCCGGCGAAAATCGATTGCAATCAATTTTCCCACACGACGATGGTAACCAGTGTTGCAATTCCCATTGCAGCCACAAAAAGAGGTTGTTGTCGCACTTTTCTGCTCTTGGCCGCTGCTGGCTGCTGGCTGCCAACCAGCGTATTGTTCTAAATACGCAGCTAATAAATTACGTCACGATTTGGCCAGGTAAGACTCTATACGTACGAGTATATTGTTAGATGTACTCCACAAGGTTGGGCAAGGCAATCCACTTGCCAGCCGCATTTGCTAGGTCTTAACTTAATTGGTGCCTCAGCTGTTTTAAGTTGAAAGCAATAAGTTGAAGGGGAAGACCGTAACTCTAAACTGTGAAGCTGTTTGTCAAAAGTAAAAGGTAAAGTTTGCTGTAACTCTAATACTACGAATTTTGGATTGTATAGCGCACATTAAAACATAATTTTAGTGAATTCCGCTAATTTCACTTCATATTATAATTTTTTATAAACTAACCGATTAAAACCGCACCAAAACTTACCCTCAACGCACATAATTGTTGAATGTTTTTTCACATTTTTTGTGATATTGTTTTTGTTATGAGTTTTTAACGAACAGCTACTAAGCAACAAAAACGTCATAAGAAATAACTAGCAAAGAAAACCGGCTAAATACATAGCTCGAATACACGTAAATACATTTAAAATACATACGAAAAATAAATACAGATTTATACCAGTATGTATGTATGTACACAACATTTAAGGTTTACCACTCTATAAAAATTACTTCCTTTATTGTTGCCAACAGCAACCAACTAAGACAACAACAACAACAACAATAATCACAAACAAAAGAACACAATTTAAACAATTGCACCGAGAGTAAAATGCTTGATGAATTTTGCATTAAATAATTATTAATTATACATACATAATTAAAATACATAGCCCAACCATAAACACATTCATTATAATTTCTGCCAATTTATTGTACTTAAAATAATTATGTACAATATATTACTTGTAAAATGTTAAGAATTCAATTTTTTTTTATTTTGATAAATAATCCAAGTTCAATAATCTAAGATCAATTGCAGGTTTTTTATTTTATGTAAATAAATAATAATTTCAAATAATCAATATAGCATTTTAAATATACAATGTTAAGTGTAAATATGACACCTGAGAATAATTGTAAATCTGAGAATATGGATTGTTGATAAGGATGACGATTGTGGAAACTTAGTTATAATAATTCTTATAATCTTCTTTGCTTTTTTTAAACGAAATTTTAAAAATCAAAATACTTTTTAAATACTGAAAATCCATGGGCATTTTGATTTTTTTTTTGTTATTATACGTCTTAAAATTAGGAAATAAAAAATTAATTGTAAAAATGTTTAACAAAATGGGTTTCCTAATTTTATCATTTTAGAATAACTTTTAATTATGAATAATTTTCTTTAAAACTGCGAAAATTGTAACGCCAATCCCATAATTTGATTCAGATCCGACAACCTGGCAACCATGCCTTAGAGAGTGCTGAGTATTGTTACGAGTACTAATGCTGCAGATTCAGCGTCGACTACCTCTACCACCCATCAAAGCCATGAACAAACCGACAAACAAATTATTTGCGTTTTTCCTTCCACTCATTTTCCGCTCGTGTTTCTGGCAAACATGTTTTATGGCGACGCAGCCGTCGTCTTTAACCTCGACGTCTACGTCTACGTCATCTACGTCTCTGTCGTTATGGCCATCGTTGTTGGGGTTCGGGTTGTCTTCACCGCTTTGTTTTCCCTCAACTCAGACTTGCTCCAACTTTCATCGCGAGTGGACTTGCGCCAGGCGCTCGGTCGTCTTCGTTGTTATTGTTGTGCATTATAATTTCGTTTTTCTTTTGTTTTGATTTTTCTATTTTGTTTCGCGAAAGATTCATGGGGAGAAAATGAGTCGTGGTCCTGGTGGCGGTAGTGTCTTTTCTTCAGTTGGATTTTTTGGTTGCACGCGACGATGGCAACTCTTGATCGTGAAATAAAATAAAAATCGCTTGTGAATAATATTGAAAACTTAAGATACTTTTCAAAATAAAATTATGTGAAAGAAAGTATGCAACAGAAATTAAAAATGCTCAAACCTCGAATAGAATCGTGATAAAATGAAAGAAATTATTAATTTTATTGAACGAAAAGAAAAAGCGTTGAATTATGAAAATGTTCAACAATAAATACAAATGAAATCGATTTGAAATGAAATTTTGTAACCATAAAATCGAAAAAGGCTTTCCAGAGTGAAATTTAAGCACGTGAGATTTTCAAAAAAAAAAAACAATAAAAACAATTGATAAAAAAATAATACATTCATACATATTTATCTATAAAAATTATAGGGCAGTAAATAAATTACAAAACAGCTAATGAAACAAATCCTACGTGTGTAATAAATAAATATTAATTATTTAAAATAAATAATAGTAAAATAATAATATACCATTGTAAAATTGGTTTACATTATATAATAAAAAATTTAATGTGCTAGCATAAAAAATAATTATTAAAACAAATGTTTCTTTCCGAAGCTTTTGCTGCTGTACATTTTTAAATAATGAAGCCAGAAATTAATATAAAAATGTTTAAATTTATAAAGGAGTAACAACCCAAGTGAATAGTAATATTCATGCTATTAAATGCAATTAATGTAATATAAATACCATTAATTAAATTATTTTCTGTTCACTGATAGTAGTGTCTTTTTTGCCTGAAATAGTCTTACGTTTAGTTAAAATTATAAAAATATTTTATTTTTCCCGAATATTCGTTATCAGTGTTTGAGTGACCAGTTTCTTTTCTTTCTTTTACTTTTCTAAACCAGTTGACCAAAGAAAAAAAAATACTAACAATTTTGGTAACGATTTGAATTCATCAATTCGCTGCGGATTATGTTCGACTTAAAGACTTCTTGACTATATGTGGAATGATTTGAGTCTTCATTTAACCAATTAACTGCAATTCAATTCCGTTAAAATGTTGACTGAATGCCAATTTCGACAACTTCGAAACTTTAACTCTATTTAATAAAATCCCAAAAAATTTTGAGATTAAAATATTTATTTTAAAACAATTGTTTGCTAATTTACAGTTCCTCACATTTTAATAATTATATTAACTATTAATTTTAATAATTAAAACTAGTTAAACAATTCGCGATTAATTGAATCATGATTATACATAAAAAACCGATTTAATAATTTTTTAAAATAAAGGAAACAATTTTGTTTTTGTAAGAAAGTATAATGTGTTAAAGTGTTATACCAGAGGTTTTCTAATATTCTAAAATCATTTTTCTTAAACTATAGTCGTCGGTTTCTTCTCTTCGTCAACCTACCGATTTCATTTAAACATCTGTCAACGCCATTTTTCATGCGAAAGTACATATTTCGCACCCCAAGAGACAGCGGTTAATATCGTACTCTCTATCTCTCTCATTTTCTTCTCTTTTCTTTATTGCTCTCTATCTCTACGTCCGGTTAATTTGGTATCCGGAGCGTTGGTCCATTGCGTTGTATCTACGGCACAGTATCCCTGCTAATATTAATTTAAAAATATTTGATGACTCCTCTTTCTCTGATTCTTCTGTCTCTCTTTACTTTACTTTACTTTACTGTCTTGTTTTTGATTGTACAATCATGTATCGTTCCACTGTACCGAGTCACTTTATTGAAAGAACATCTGTTGGTGCAAAGAATTTTTCTTTATTTGAAGGAATTTGTTTAAAAAAATTTATGGTGTTTTCAAAGATAATTTGTGGCATATATTTTTCGTGATTATTTTATAATAATCATAAAATTATTGTAGAATTTAGATTTCTACGGCGCATTTTTTTCTTATCGCTGCTAATATATTTTATCAACGAAAAAGTTAATTGGTCAAGGAATTTCAGTATTTAGTGCAAACGGAAGATCAAAGGTTAAAATGAGGTTTCAGTTGTGAAAATATAAGTATCTAAATAAAAATGTAAATTGAAATAAAAATAAAAGACTTAAATTAAAGAGAAAAATTAAAATTTGAAAATACATAACTTAAAAAATTTCAAAATGAAGACTAAATCTACATTAATTTCAATGCCTTATGTTTCAAAAAAATTATGTCGTTGAATAAATTTCCTTCGTCATAAAATGTAGTATCATGCGCACCAAAACTAAGTGCGTCATTTACAAGTGATGAATTGTAAAGCTCTCAAGTTTTTTGATAACAAACTTATAATATTCATCGACAGCTCGAAAACCATGAGGAGGAATAAATTAAATACGTTTCCGAATATTAAATAGAAGTTAATAATAAACTGAACTCTGTGCTGATAAATAAAATATCGTAAGCTTCTGCGCTAGGATGGTTCAATCAATCAAGCGATCGATAATGAGAATCGATATACATACATACATGAAAGTCTGCGCCGGCCACACTACATTTTTCAAAAAATGTACTATAAAAATAATTAATTATTTTTATTTTTTTTTATTTTTTTCTTTTAGCATCTGAAAACTATTTTCTAAATCGCTTAGCTTTTAGCTTTTGTCTTTTTGTGGTCCACTTTGGAACATAAGTCATAATCATTTGTTACTATATATTTCAGTTTGTATTGTATTAATTGAAGTCTTAGTTGATGATATTTTTGTTTGTATTAAAACACAAAAAAATTCATTCATTAAGGGCTTTTTTTGGTTGAGAAAGTGGAATGCCCGCAGAGACGAAAGTTTATCAGATCAAGAGAATTATAAAATTGTTTTCGAAATTATGTAATCTTTTGAATTCAAATCTTTAAGTATTTGCAGTGACGTTGTGAGTAACTTCAATGACTTTAAAACTACAAACAAATTTCAATTCAATATTTATATATATTTATTGATTAGTTAAATTATACGGAGCTCGCAATCTAAAAAGGCTATCTAAATCCTTTCGTTTAACTGAAATCTTAAAAAATAATTACTATTTTTCAGACAACTTCTTAGAACTTCTAACTAGGAATCCTTTTTGCCACTTCATTGTTTGTAATTTGTAAATGAATAAATAGATCGGGAACACTACATATTTTAAAATTTGAAAATTTTAATATTTAAAAAACGTAAAAGATTGCACAGTCTGTAACTTTAAGTTCTTTGTGAAATTTTTGCTTCTAATAAAAAATAAAAATAAATCTGTAATTTCATTCATTACTGCATTTTCCATTTGAAGATTTGCATTTGCATGATTTGAAGCAAATTTTTTAAATTTTTAAGTGAGAAACAAAAACAAGTTTTTCATGCAACTTTGGAAAATGAAAGTTTGAAGCCCGCCCGGGTTTCCGTCTAACTCAAAAACAATAGCATAATATTTTTTAGTGTACTTTGTTTTTATTTTGACATTAAAAACAAATGCATTTTAATTAAGTATTAATTAAAATATTTAATTGGTGGGTAACTTAGTTATTACTGTAGCTCGCATGAAAGTTGAAATAATATTGTTTTAGACAAAAAAAAAAACAGGAGTATACCAGGGTGTATGTATAAAGAGAGTATAATCAAGTATAACTTACCTATGTATGCCTGTCTGTAGTCTGTAAAAAGAAATGCTGGCAGGAAAATACATACAAACTCTTGACAATACTTAGTAATACATATTCCATGAGATGGTCTTGATGGTTAATGAGGTTCGCAGATCACGTTTTTCATTATGTACGAGCACAAGACTTCACTTGAAGTCTTTTTATTTGCCAGAGATTGAAAAAATTTTCTATCTTTTTGCGGAAAGTAACACTTAACCTGATAAAATAATTTCCTGTTGGTGTCATATGACTTTCAAATAAATACTACATATACTCGTATGTACATATGGCAATAATAGTTAACTATGGAATGGTTGACTAGATTATCTTTAATTAATCTTTTTCTTGAGGTGAAAAGTTATTACTCGTGTTGGAATATTTTATATCAGAAATTATAAACCTTTCAAGTTCATTTTTTTACGGTCTCTAAGACATCCCTAAAAAACATATGTAATTTTGTTTCTCTCTTCTAAAATATTTGAAGCTTTTAAATTTTGTTTGAGTTTCGATTTACGTTTTTATTTGTTTTAGTTTCTCTTTTGCCTTTTATTTTGTGAAAATATACGTATCTGTTAAACTTTAATGAATTTTTGCTTTGTGTGCCGAATTGTTAGAATTTATTTGAATTTGTTTATGTGTTTCACAATGTGCATAAGTCATAAAATGCTGCTTTCAGAGCCTTCACCTAATTTTCAAAAGTGAAGCTGATAAAAATAAATGTCTGAGATACTGTATAAAAATAAAGCACCCTGTGAACAATGTGAGTGTTTTTTTTTTAACTTAATAAATTCAATTGTAAGAACTAATAAACTTTTACATGCGAAGATCTTCGAGTGACACTTAATAATTTCTTTAGTTTTCCGTTTCAGATTTTAAGTGTCGTTTTTAATGAGCTCTTTATGACCGTCAGAACAATTGAAAGTTTACCTCACTCTAAAAATTTTTGGTATAAAATTAGAATAGTATACATACACATCTGGTATAAAAATTGTCCATCCTATTTTTTTATTGATTTCATACTATTGACATATAAAAATCTTTCATCAAATTGAAAAATTTCATTATATATGATTTTATTTACATTTTATGTTGTTCGAAACCGTAAGTATCTAATGGATATTGTTTAAACATATAAAGATGAAAAGTACTCACAATTGAAAACAGTGCCTACGTAAGAAAAAATAAATACGAATTATAGATCTAAAGTAAACTTTGAAGCTGAAATATTACAAAATAGAATAAAATTTATACAATTTCTGTATTACTTTTTGTTATGATAAAATCTGATGACTTTATAGGAAAATTGACTTAAAATTTGTCTTTTTTTACAATAAAAAAGCTTAATAGAAAAAAATCTATAAAATTTATACGAAACTTTCCTATGCATAATTTTATAATATCAAATTTTAGCCGTGGCGGATTTAGGATTTGCAATTTAAATATCTTTACAACCCTTACGCGTTAGTTTGGGGCGGCGTTCCTGTAATTTATATCCAGAATTTTTATGCCCAGAACACAGTGTCAGTTATTTCGATCGATTCTGATAGAGGAGATGGATGCACTATTTCTAGCCCCTCCCACCCCTCCACTCCTTTCTTTAAACTTAAATAATTAAGTACTTGGTTCATGCCGCAACTGGCTAATTAAATAATAGCAGAGTTGAACATTTTAGAGCACCTAAAAGTTGCACTTAGAGCCGTCTAACAGAGCGTAAGACAGACAGAGTCCTCTTTTACTTCCTTCCCGTCTGTCATTCTTTCATCAGCATTTGTACAATGCAGCCGAAGAATTGTTGTGTCTCAGCCCTAAGCAAATAAGTTACCTATGCGATGCGTGCCTAGGCGACCATGGAATCAGTACAATTAGATACTGCTGATACTGATTCAGCGCCAGTCGTGTTCTGGCAACAAAAGTGTTTTTAAAATCAACTGAATTTACTACATAAGAACTAATAAAACCAGACTGAAATGGTGGGGATGGGTCTGGATCTCTCTATCTCTCTCACTCTGTGTGTGTGTGTGTGTTCGGGTTTGTGTATATACGAGTTTCAAGACCAACTGGACAACACAACACATTAAGTGTAACTATGTATAGAAAAATAATTTTCCACTTTGATGAGCAATGAAACTCAAAAGCTAAAGATTTTCCAAGATTCTAGAGGAAGAAAGAAGTACATAACATGAACAATAAATGGTGAATGCAAAAGAATTTGGAATGCTATACAGAAAGAACAATAAAAATAACAAGAAAATTAGTGAAGACGGACCGAGCTTTAATCGAAGTTCAACTTAGAGAAATGCAGAACGAATTCTGGAAAAAATTGAAAAAGACACTAAGAACCGATTTCCGATCGACAGCGCATTGGAGTTTTTTGCATTTTTAGACCTGCCTAGATTTTAAGGGTTCTTTTAGACCTCTGAAGAAATAGTTCTCTCTACGAAGAACTACTACTCTCTTTCGTCCCTCTCTATCCATCCATCAGTGGATACTTGTCCATACAAATCTACTTCAAGCTATCTTTTATGACATTGCGTAGGAGAGCGTGGCCATACATATCTTATGAGCACATAAAATAACATGAGAAATTTCGTAAACGAATAACCAAATCAAAGAAACGGAAGTGAACTCTTTGACTGAATGGAGGTGTAGATAATGAGAAATCAGCAGTGAGTTGGTCACATTTCATAAGTCATTGACATTGAAATTAAATACATACATATAATCCGTATTTTAAATTTTTAACTGTTAAATATGTACATATATCTCGTTCATTATATGTATAATATGATATGTTCTATTATATGTCTATTATATGATATAGATACTGATATAAATCATAATTTCTACGAAACTCATAAAAACAACTCTCCTAAAGTTTTAAATTTCTTGGATTTTCGCAAGAAGTAGGTTCTATCCTTTAAAGTCATGGAAGTTACTCACACAAATGACCATTCAAGCTGAATATATCAATGGATATAGAATGTGTTGTGCAGCCCTCTAATACTCATTTTACCCTCATTAACCTCACCTCATACTAATTTTAAGTTTACTTCAGTTGAACTTGAACAAATGAAATTATATACTAAAGTTTGAAACCAAGAAAAAGGAAGGATCCAAGTAAATTATTTTCAAGTAATTTACGATAAATGCTATATATCGTCGTTAGGCATTTACCATCAGCCACTTATGTTATTCGGTAAATATTTTACCTTTAGTAAGTCTTACGAGAATAGACTCCTTAATATGCTAATGATTGTGCTTTATTTTATGCTTAATTTTTTTTAAGCTATTACTTTAAGACAGTTATTCAGAAGATATGTATATCTAAATATATACACGAGATATATTCAGTAAAAAATAGTTTCTGTTCTTTGCAGAAATGCATTAGTTACTTTTAAAAAATCCTGCAAAGTTTAAAATACGTCTTATAAGTAATTTTTTTAACTATTTTCAAAGATTTAAAAGAGTTAAAAAAAAGTATACATATGTATGTTTATGCATTATACTTCTTAATTTAATTGATGATTCAAAATATGGCGACAGATGCCGAATGAAAAGACAGCAGAAAGATGAAATCAGCAAGCAAAATTTAAAGACATTAAAGCAAGAAAAAATACCCATGATAATTTCGATAGAACGCCAACTGAATTAGCAAGAAACTTTAGTGATTTTTTCATATACAGTATAATCTCGGAAAAATGAACTGTTATGAGTATAAAAGATAAATTTATAACATTGAAGTACTCTCTTTACATTCTTTACGAATGGAGAAATTTCAGCAATTTCCCGAGAAATGAAATGAAATGAGAAATGAATCTATCCTAATTGCTTTTCCTCTTTTTAAGATTCAATTCGGAGAGTATTACCAGCTGAACACTTCTAAACGATGAAGAGCACGAACTTCTATTCGACCATCTTTTCGAGATAACACTGTATTCGTACTCGTATATTATGATTACGAGTATACAAACACAACTCTCGCGGGACATGCATACTATACGTATATTCTCTTTTGTCAAGCACATACATTCATTTACAATTTTACAGACAAAAAGAGTGTGAGAAGCAGTCTGTAAATAAACTATACTAGAATCAAGAAAGATTCTATTCTATTCTTTTTTTTCAAGAAAAGAAAGAAAGAACGAAAGATAAAGATAGAGAGAGCTAGAACTCTTTAATGACTTTTTCAATTTAAAACTTAATAAACCTAAATTAAATTATGACATAAGCATGAAGGATTGTTAGAAGGTCTTCTGGGGAAAATGAAAAAAGTGAAATAATTTTGAGCAGGGTGTTTTCTTTCTCATGTAAAGTTTTTGTTTTTGCACAATAATTGCAAAAACAACTTTCGCAACAGCAGCAAAACTTTTTGAGTTGGTTTTTTGTTGAATCGCGGCGAGTGCGCTTCACTCTGACGGTAGAGCTGCTGTGTAACTTTCACCTGAACAACACACATGATGCTGCATGGTTTGTTTCTTCCATTTAATTATATTTGAAGCGAAGTTAGGAGAATTCATTGACACTTGCTAGCAGCAGCAGCAGCCGCGGTCGCAGTAACAGGCGCAACTGAATGATTGAATTTAATCAATGAAAACTGAACGTTTAGTAAAAGTGTTGGGTTAATTGCAATCAGTTGTGTTTATTTAGTTGTGCATGATGGCTATTACCTCGCGACATTCATTAGTTCACGTGTAAATTGTCATCAGAGTCACGTGTACCGGAGCTCAGACTTCATTAATCAAAGATAAAACGTATACTAAAATTCTCTTTAACACTACGAAACTTATAAGGCTCATTTTAAGAAATTTATGTATAAAAGCTTGAAACATTAAAATTCTGAGAAAAGAGTCTCTAAAATTATCCGAATGTGCTTTTATAATTAAAAAAATTATAAAGTAATATTAATCGACTGGGCGTAATTACAAAATAATAACAAAACTATCATAACATTTTATAAATTGCATGAAATAGTAATTGTTTTAATGAACATTTAATGAATATTAAAATAACGCTGAAGTGAACTACTAAAAATCTTAATAATTCAGATTAAATTAAAGATTTTCATAATTCAACACTCAACATTCCTCGAATTGTTTGTGTACAACCAATAATTTTTTTTTTAAACAATTTACTTAATCTTCTTTCCGAACTTATAGAGTGTAAAAAAATGCTAAAAAACAAAAACCCAAAATATTTAAATGACTAATACGATATGTTTATATAAAGATAGTGAGCAAGAACACCACTATTGAAAAATTTGTGCCACGCCCATGCTCGCAAATATTCATTAGCTTTGCAATATCAAATCATGAGTAGTCAACCTGCGAGCCAGCCCGACAGCATTGACTTAGCTTATGATATGTGGGCGGGGCAGTTTGAATTCGTCGGTCCAACAGCAGCAACAACAACGGTTAATAATAACAGTAATAATAATAATAGCAGTGGAATACTCAACAATAACAACAGCAATAACAATAATAACAGCTACAGCAACACCCATAAAAACTCACAGAATCATAGAAAATTCGGTGATAAACAATCTAGTCTCAGCCAATCTACTGAAAGTTTGGAAGATTTAAACTTGAACTTCAACACCACGCCCTCCTTCAACTCCATGTCGAATAGCTATACCTTCGGAGGCAGTTACCACGATTCTGGCAAGCAACCGATACTCATCGATCAAGAAACGTTCCTTAGTCTCAATCCCGCTGATTTCGAAGATATCGTGCCATCTGGTCCCAATTCTCTCATCTTCATCGAGAACAAATTGATCGAGACGAATTGTGGCTGTACCGATAAAATTGTGAACATCGAAACGCTGACAAATAAATTCAACAATTGCAATAAAAACAACAACAACAACAATACAAATACGAACGGTTTCAAGTTGGAGAATCTGAAAAACTTCAAGAATAAATTGCTCTGCGATTTTGAAGAGAAGCCGGTTGCTAACGGAGTGGGAGTCGGAATAGTGGGCGTGGGAAGTGGTAGTGATTTATTACACAGCAGCAGTAATAACAACACCGTCAACAACAACAACAAAATGAATGGGTTAAATGCAGAGATTTGTGAAAATTTAAATGAACAAGTAAGAAGAAGAAATTTAATAAAAACTAAATTCTTAGCTTTAGATAGATTAAGAAAGTAAAATCTCCCGTTTATTAAATATGAGGCGAAGATCTCAGAGGCGACCTACTTGTAAGTCATAAGGTGTGATAATAATCACACAAAAGAAATAGAAAAAAATAGAGATAGAATAGAATAGAAAATAATATGCATACTTTACTAATTTTTGTAAGTAACAAAAGCTGTCTGCTCAAGCCAATATCAAAAATTTTAATTAAAGGCCGTGAACAAGTACTCGTTCGATAATTTGACAACAACACTTTCAATACTCACGAGTTTCGCGTTCGTTAAGGAGATTTTATAAGCATCGCTCGTTCGATAAAGAAGCGAGAGAACGAACAACTGTCATATTGAACGATAGGTTTAATAGGCTTGACTGGTTTACACTCGCCACTCATTTTTCAAAACCACTATTTTTTTTAAGCTTTTAATGTTTATATACAAAACGCAACAACATTATTTTACGTTATTCGCTAAATTCGCTGCTAAAAAGAAAGAAATAAAAACAGAAGTTTTTTTTTTCCACTACAAAAAGATAAGAGATATATTCAAAGGTAACTAATGAAAAGAAATAGAGAAATTATATCACACGTAATTGTTTGGCAAACTAATAGTTTGACTAAATAAAAAACAAAAAATGCAATTGAAAACATTAAAGGGTTCCTACCCGGGCCCTTCGCCACACGGATTAAGGTGGACCACATTTAGCTGAATGCTTTAATTTTTTTTGCTTCCATTGTCAGTCTAATTTAAATTTTTCAATTACATCAAATGAAGTGAACTTTAAATTAAAATTCTTAGTGTCATTATCAACCATACGTATGTATGTATGTACGTCAACAATTTCATAATCATAAATTATTAACAAGAAAAAAATGGTATCGTTGGAAGGCGCGCAAGGAAAGTAACGATGTCGAAAACATATTTGTGTTTAAAGTGTAGTCGTCTATTCAGTTTTACCAACGATTATTGATTTAAGCGACATTCACCTAAAATATAAGTAAAATGTGTAGAGATTTGTTATAAGTATATCCACAAAAGCAACAGTAACAGATATGCGAGTATGCACTCGTATTATAAAATTGTAATTCTGATATTTTTAAAGCTCTCACAGCCTTACCCGCTTTTCATATACAGTAATTTCTGTTTATATGCGATTTATTTTATGCGATTTTGAACGGTTATACGGTTTTTCTATACGATTTTTATCGTATTTCTTTGACGCTCGTGGTAATTTTAAGTCTATATTAGTATATTAGTGAAGTTTACTAATACTATTTACCTACTATTTTATATTATTCATTATTAGGAAAATTAAATAATACAAGTTGTTCGATGTCAGTAATGTTTCTCTCATTGGTTAGTTTCTTAAAAGGTAGTAATCTCTCCCTCAATCCCACCCCCCGCCCGCTTCACCTATCCTCTAAATTACCATGCCTTCGTTTGTTCTGAGTAAATTATTTGTTAAATTGGGTTGAGCGCATGCATGTACTTTTAAAAAGTTTTTGTTAGTTAAATGCAATTATCGTGCAAACGAGGTCATGCTTCAACCCCTTCTTGTGAGATAAAATCGTGTCAGTCAATCAGGGTGACTCGATGAGAGGGGTAAACCTATAAAAGTGCTCGTTCCTCCAAAGAGTAGACACAGTACTGAGGATAACGCTGAGCAAGTCAAAATGGTTTCGCCGCATCAAGTGAGTCGATTTTAAAAGTTTATATATATTTTCTGAGTGGTTGGTTGTACTTCAGAATATAATGCATATTCGTAGTTCTAAATAAAAAAATGCTTCGAAATTTTAAAGCCTAACCACTCTACGTTTTTTGCACTAGTTATTTGTCTCGTTTACCATCTGTAATCGCTATATATTTATTGTATTTTACAAGTTACGCCACGTTTTATATATTGAAGCAACGATAATCTTAACTGTAATGTCTACAAATTCCAAAGAAAAAATATAGTGCATATTGTTAGCGATATGCGATATTTTTATCCTATTTCTCTTTTATTCTATGTGGCAAATACAAAGAAGAGTGACAAAATCTATAATGTAAAATCTGTAACGGAAATGGATATTTTGCAACATTTTGATAATACATTTCCGTTCTGTGTGATTTTTATCCGTTACTGCACTTGCTATGCGCCTTATTCTTACGCCAACAAAGCGTGTAAATGTTGTATGCGGTAAGATTTTGTACGAATTATGCATAAGGTTGCCAACCGGCCAGGATTGACCTGGATTATCCAGGAATTGAATTTACTGTACAGAATAGAGATTGAAAGCACAAATTTCCCAGAGTTTCGGAGAGAGCTATCGATCAATATCACCCACTCTTCAAAATACGAGTATGTAGTTCTTTTTACTGCGCATGACTTTGAACTTATTATTATTACTATGTATAAAAGTAGACCATCAGACAGACTATTGTATAATAATAAAGAACATTGTATTATTATTTTTTTTTCTTGAAAAAGTGGCTTCTCAGTGAAGAACATTGTCATATATTATATCTTATATTATATACATATATTATCGGCATTATTCCGTAAGAGTCACAAGACACGATTCTTGTCGATTTTGCTTTGTTCGTTTTCAGGTTTTTGCTGGTAAACAACAACAAATTTTGATCAATCAAAAAACTCCTCTGGGTAATGTAAAGTAATTTTGCATACAGGGTCATATGTTATATATACCGCATACCGTAACATATGTTTATATCCAGTTTTGGGAAATATGTCCAGGAATTCTCTTAAATAGTTGGCAACCCTAATTAGAGAATGGGTCCACAAAAACAATTACATAATTGCCTTTTCTTTCGACAATTTTTTTTTTCATCCAATATGTTTTTCTCTCCATAAAGCCGTTGCTCTTTCATGCACTGATTTCTTTGAGAATATCTTCTTACTCGTGCTTTAAATTTGCTTTGAATTTATTTTTAGAATTTATGAGTTCATCTTTGAAATGTATTCCAGATACTGAATGCAGAAATTTTTTAATGCACTACATTTCAAGAGGAAGAGAAAAAACCATTAAACATTAGCCATTAGCTGGCAGAGTTTTGATAGCTCCGCTTCCGCCTACAAAAAAGCGACTACTATCACTATCCACTTTTTAATTTTTTTTTTTCGGTGCGTGACTTTTGGTCCATGATAGAACCATTCGGATCAGTTAACTATTACTCACTCGGACCATTAAATTTTAAATATCATTGTAGAACTTTTCAACGACAGTTATAAAAAACACGATATTATTAATAATACGAAAATACAGATCAAAAATTGTTTCTTAATATTTTTGAATTTTTACGTGGCGACGACTCGACAACAACCTAAGGTTTTTCAAAATAAGTTTTAACGAAATTAGCCATTTTAGACTTGACAGTGAAATATTATCATTTCTTCTATAAAATCTTTGACAAGGCAGAAAAGAATTCTTGGCATTCGTCCATTGTCTTCTAAGATCCTCTGCCATAGAGAATATTCTGGTGGAACAATGAAGTATGTTATTTTATTGTGATTTTCTATCTACTTTATGTGATATTTCTATATATTGGATACTCATATATGTATACTCAAACCAATTTTTGTGCGGGGGAAAGGAACCGCAGAAAAGAAATCGTATAAAAAATATCCCAAAACTTCAAAAGTAGTTTTTTCATAAAAATGTTCGATCACCCAAAGAGAACTGAACTGAGGTACTTTTCGGTATTCTATAAATTTAACAATAGAACCTGTAGTATTTTGAAAAAGACAAAACCTGTTTAGACTTAATATAAAAATTACTTATTGCAATAATAATAAAACGATGTTGTAATAAAGCAAACACGATACAATTAAGAAACGGTAATCGATCTTAATGGTCAACAAAATTACTAAAAAATGAATATTATATTTATTTTTCTTTCCCGTGAAACGTACAAGGCTTGGTCCACCCAAATGGTTTCACGGGCCACTTTGTTGGCGCGTAACGTTACAGCGGGCCGCACTTTTAAAAAAGTTAAAAACAAATGGCAAATTAATAAAACTTTATTTTTATAGCATGATTCAATATGACTACTCCTGAGTCCTAATTAATGAGATATTTGCTATCTTTTCTTTCACTTAATTTTTTTTAATTAATATATTTCTTCTTGATGTTGCATAACATCACCCAGCTGGCCGCCCAATGAACCATGGCGGGCCACGTGTTGCCAAGGCCTGCTATACATATGTGTACATGTATTAAAATTTACTTTAAAACATTTTTCGGAAAATTGCAAAATAACAGGAAAATATTTGTGAGAACTGCTTAAGTCATTGTACTCGCTTCTTCTTCTTTTTACCACTTCACACTTCATTAATTTAATCAAGTATAATTTGTTGTGGAACACCACAAAACTCTGTGTATCATTTGTACCGCCGGCACTCTTGGACAACACACAATAACCTTTTCTCCGCATGTATTTGTACTCTCAAAAAGTGTTATTATTGTTGTTACTGGTGACGGCTTGATTGTCTGATTTCTGAGATTGCGGAAGTAGTCTCGAAAATTAGTCGGAAGGGTGACGTTTTATTTCGGCTTACGTGTACTATTTCTGTTGTTCATTTATCTACATATATTTGAAAAAAAGAAAATGTCTCGCGTTCGTTTTACAAGAACTTCTTTTCCACTGTGCCTTCTTCATGTCGTATTTTTCTTCTCTTTTGCACTCAGCATTAGGTATTTATTTTGGTCACCAAGTGGCGATTTTATATAAACCAAAGGGGTCCAAGGCGGTCTGGGGAGCTTAGAGCGGTTGTAATTTTTGTTATTCCCAACGAATTTGGCTGTTTTTTGCTCATACTGATACTCGTATGTACAAGTGTATGGTCATGGGCCGCCACCGACAAGTCTTCTTCTTCTTTTGCAATGCCGCTGATGACTTTGTAAATTCAGTAGCAAATGAGAAACGGTGGCGCGTGGAAGAGTTTCATCGGTGACGTGCCGTTTAATATTGTAGAGGTGTAAACAACGATTTAGGGACAAGTGATGAAGTGCATAATCCTTTAGCATAGAAAGGCGGGAGATAATAAAATGTTAAATATGTATACATATACAAAAATAAATACAAATACAAATTACAACAAAAGCTAAAATGCCAATACTTTTGAATATTCTCGTATGTAATGTGCGTAGTGTTGATCTATGTATTGGTAGCGACATTTTTTATGACAATATTCGGACGGATCGACACTTTTGGATCACAAATTTGAACCTAGAAACGTTCAATCGGATAAACGTTGTTTTTGCTTCACATACAAATTATTCGATCTGATCTAATCTGTCCATCCGCTGAAAAAATACGGCAAATAACATAACATGGTCCAGTGGACCAGTGCGTGAATAGTGACCCTCATGATGGTTACATAGCATTCAATACGCTCAGCAGCATCCGATCCGTCTATATTTTTGTTATCGCAAGTTGTAATATCGTACAAGATTTGTGCATTTTGTTTTGCATTTAATTTAGCAGACAAGTCTTCTAACATTTTTCAATCCCTTCTCATCACTCTTCTTTTTTGGCGTTATCGGTTTTTATACACTCTCTCTCTCTCTCTCTCTCTCTCTCCCGCTCTCTATTTCTCTCTCTATGAGACTTTGCAGCTACTATTCTTGCGCAAGCTGGATCGCTCTCTCAATTTATTTCTCTCTATCTCTCTTTTGTTTCGTATCGCATCCCATTTAATAAGAATCATTTGTTTTCAGAATTTAGTTAATACAACAACTTCTTCAAAGTAACACATTCGTGCTATATTTAGACAGTAATAATTTACAACAACTGCAATAGCGTATAGACCGACGAAACCAGTCATAGCTAATAAAATTTGTGAAGATATGTTCAATACGCGCCAAACCTCTAAGAATGCAAAACCAACTGCCTCAGAAAACGCGCCCACATTTGATCAAGATTAGTTATGAGCCACCAGATTCTGTCGGTAGTGTCGGCGGTATTCGTAACTTTCGGTGTCTTATTAATTCATTTAGGCACAGTTTAAGTGCAACAAATGTATTTCAAGCGCCCGATGGATCATGTTGTCGATGATTTGCTTCTTGATTTGCGCGCCTTAAAAGCGTCCTGTGTTAGTATCTGATTAATTTAATTTAATCTAAATCATTAGATCAAATGATCACAAGTTCACGAGTTTTATTAAGACTTTTTGTGATAGCTTAAGTACTTTTCAATAATAAACCATATTTATCGCGGATGTTAATTCCCTCTTTTTCTCTCTTTCCTTTTCTTTTTTAGCTGGAGTTGCTACAGCGCCAAGTTACCGATTTGGCAGATACCCAGAATATCGCCGAAGATCGTACCACACGCACCAAGACCGAATATGCAGTACTGCAGGCTCGCTATCACATGCTGGAAGAACAGTACAGAGAGGTAAGGAAATGGTTAGAGAAAGAAAAAATTAAGAATTAAAAGGAAATTCGTTATCAAGAAACCCAGTCGGCAGCAAGGTCCATCATTTCTTTATTTTTGCAATCGATAAAGAGGGTGTGTTTTAATGACCTTAAGAATCTGACAAGAATGTTTGTTTGTTAAGAATATCTAGTACATCCTTTAACATCTTTAATATCTATTCCTTTGGATATTATGTATTTAAATTTATTTTAACATATTACTTTAAATCTATTTTGGTCTCTTCTCTTCCAACCTTTAAACAGTCTGAGCTGCGTGGCGAAGAACGCTTAGCTGAGGAGCAAAAGCGTCATCGAGAACTCTTAGCACGTGTTGAACGTGAGGCATCACTGCAGAATGAAAATTGCCAAATCAAAATCAAAACCATCGAGGTCGAGGCGAATTCGCTGCGTGACGAAGCACAACGTTTGCGTGTACTCTGCGACAAACAGGCCAATGATCTGCATCGCACTGAAGAGAAGCTTGAACTGGCGAACGATCAGATCTCAGTATTGCAGCAAGATCTCGAAGAGGCAAGACAACGTGAACGCAAGTATGAGCAGGAGAAGAAGATTGCCGAGGAGCTGATGATCGAGCTGAGCAAGGAGCTGGAACGCCTGCGGGCGGAAACGGGACCGGCGTTGCCAACTACGTCACCGGAATCACTAAGACTGGAAGAACTGCATCAAGAGTTGGAAGAGATGCGACAAAGAAACAAAAGTGAGTAGTTTGGAAAAGTTTGCTTTCATTCATTCAATAAGTATTCGAATTGTACCATCGTCCGACACTTCTAGGTCTCGAAGAACAAAACGAGGAACTTCAAGCTGCCGTTTTGACACGTGGCGTAGAAGAAGGACGTCACCTTCTGAATGGCACCCTGAATAGTTTAGCGCAGGAACTGGAGGAAATGTCACAAGCGCAGGTATGTAAGTCGAACGAAGTCAATAATCACACAGGCAGCAGCAACAACAACAACAGCAATGCCATAATAGCGACAGCACCATTTATCATTGGGGCTTTTTCAACGGGATCTCTTGTCACATTCTTCTCAAGCTTCAGCTTACTAAACTTTAGAGCTTTGCTAACTTTCGTCCTGCGCGTTCTCATTCCTTCTCATTGTCGTTATCATCATAGAATTTAAACGCATTTGATCAGAAATTTTGCTCACATTTTATTTGTTTCGTTTGTTTTCACTTGTTATTGCAGGAATCTGTGGACTCTGCCACACTAGCATCTTTAAGCCAGGTAATTCGCACAACGATTTGTTGGCCGTTTAAAAATGCTGTATTGGTATATCTTATATAAGCCATAAATTAAACGAAAATAACAATTATGGTATCTTCCTCCGCTTGCATAAACTTCATTGCTACTTCATAGAACCTTACTACCGCAACTCGTTTTTTCTACTTTGTAACTTCTAACATTCAATAGAATCAGTGTGGGGTTATCCTGATCTTGGTAATGGTTTTTAATTTTACTTTTTTTTACAATATTTAATGTATTATTGCTGCTTCTAATGTTTTTGAATTTATTGATAAGGAAATTAAAGGATTTAGGTTACACTTTGCGAAATTGGATTAAAATATTTTCCGATTGTTTATATATAGCCTAGAGTCTATTCTCGTCTTATCTCACTGTCGGAAAACTCTGTGAATATCTAGACACAATATTCTTGAAAACATCCCTCCCACCAAGGACAAATAGACCACATTCCCACACGATTTTTTCTTGTCTCAACCCACTTTACACTTCCTCTTTTCCTGTACTAAGCTTCTGCAGCATCTTATGCGACACAGATTCGGTATTCATATAACAATTGTGCATATTTTTTTTTACATGCTTAAAGTTACATACGAAAATTAAAGTCAAAACAAAATATTTGCTTTTTATTTCCTAAAATTGAATAAAACTTTCTAGTTAAGTGCTGAAACCCAGTATAAAAATGAGAGTAACTTACCCAAAAGTTTTATTTTCTCCTTAAAAAAGTTTAATATTTATATAGGCAACAAAGCCGTCGGAGGTGATATTGTTAAAAAAAAAATTACTGATACCAATTTTTCAGGGACAGAAGAGCTGATATTAGATATGAATCTAGTATACCTGGATTAATTAGGGATAACCTATGGTTTTATGTATTCAACTATATTTTGAAATATGGCACAGTGGCAATGGTATAATTATAAATTACAGTACTTCTATATAAATTCCTTTTAATCTACTTGGTTTTATTTTCTTTTTTTTATATTTTTAATACTGAACTGCATTTGTATAATATTAATTGCATTTTATATTAAAAAGGAAAAGCTATGAATATACTACTATTCCTATTCCTTGAACGAGTTTTTAAGCTTTATTTTTAAAGAGGTGAGGTAAGCACTAGCTTCATACAAACCAACGACAACGTACATACATATATGCCTCATCCCTGCCACTTTAAAGGAGGTTAATTAATATATTTTCGCTAATTATGAACTTTAAGCTAATTAAATCGGTCAAACTTATTTGTGGTTTACTGCAATGCGTTAACGTTTTTAATCAGAGTTAATAAATTACGACGACAGTTTTTTAAACACTCAGAGGAGAAGTCAATAAAATTAACCAACTCTTAACCCTAAAAAAAATTTAAATATTCGCTTACTAACCGTCCTCTAATTAACAGCCTTCTATTACCTCCTTTTGTGCTTTCATCTCCTAAGCTTAATGAAACTAAATGCAGACGATTTTCTTAATGCGAAATATGTATGTATGTATTTTCGTTACAGCTGCAACAGGCTTTCCAGGAAAAGGAAGACGAAAACACCCGCCTCAAGCACTACATCGATACGATTCTGCTTAACATCGTGGAAAACTATCCGCAGTTGTTGGAAGTGAAGGCCATACAGAAGAAGTGAGTCTTTTGCGCACGGGAGCAATAAAGGAAAAAGTTTTATTCAATAAGTTTTTATACACATTCGGTGAAAACAACATAGTAAATAATGAAAGAATAACAATTTAGAAATAGAGTATGGAAATGAAAAAACAAATTAAAAACGGATTCTACTGATAATAATTGTAAAAAAATACAAGTATTTTTGAAAAATATTAATGTTTTTATACATTTTACGTATGAGGAATTTCTAAATTCTATATTATGCTAAAATTTAGATGCTAAAATATACACGTGTACACGTTTAATACAGTGTAGTTAATTATGTATGTATTAACAACAACCAAAACAACAATTACAAGAATAATATGAACAATAATAAAGATCAAACAGAGCTGATCCATGTGAACTCTTTTTCCCATTAATTCATTTAATCATAAGCTTAATTTTAGACACACAGAAGTTTAAAAAAAATTTTGGTTAAAAATTGTAATTAACTAAACAAAAATTATGTTTTATATAACATGTTGAAAATTCCATTGTTGAGTTTGTTGAATTTTAATGAAGTTAAAAAATGCATGATTAAACAAAAGAAAAAATTTGCGTTTGAAATAAAATGGACAATCAAGTAAAAGAGCGTGAAAGTAGAATTTTAGTTTGATCAACTGTAGAGTGCAAATGCTGAAAGAGTGAGAGCATCATTTTCATACTGTTATTACACCGTACTGGTAACGCTTTTTTACAGTGCTTCCCAAAGTTTGTAACGTGTTTAGTTTTCAATTTTGTGTCGTTTAAGATAAAATGTTAGGAGAAAGCAAAATTAATCAAAAAATAAATTAAACATACTTATTTTCGTTTGGATATTATCGTAGGAATACAATTACATATTTCTTTCAAATAACATAATTTTAATAAAGAAATGTTTAACAAATACATTCATATACAATATATTTTTAAAAGAAATAATTAAACGAAATAATTTATTTCATTTAACGAAATATGTACACACTTTGTATAGCTAAAATTTTTTATTATTTAGCATTTTTAATATGCTGAATTTATACTAAAAAATATTACTATTTATTTTAAATATTGACAAGAGTGAAATAAAACAGAAGATTATTGCATTGAAGATTGTCTAAATTATTTATAGCATCGGAGACTCCATGAATTTGTGGTAAAAGAAAACTCACTTTTAAAAAAATATTTTCCCACTGCCTTGAGGGTACTAAAGATATTTTTTTAATAGGTTTTCTAATAGGGACGATGTTGACAATCTGAGGCGGCCATGTTATTTTGGCGGCATCTGTCAAATCTGTTGTTTATAAGGCAGTCAGTAATGCAAAAGCACCGCGGCAAGTTACATGATTGAGCAGCACGTCCAAATATATAAATATGTCTAAAACTGTCAATATCCCTATTGGAAAAGCCTTTATAGACAGTTCTATTTCGAGGCAATGGCCAAATATGTAAGCTTTCCTCAAGCTGGAATAATAGCAGTTGATTGATGCGCTCAGTTAAAAGTGCACAAAAACTACAAGAATATGTATATTGGAATCTTAATGTGTCGTAATTGTAGTTAAGCTCCTTCCAAGGCATCAACATCATATCATATAACTTTGAAAATTGTGTGACAATTCCTTCAGCAATTAAACATGCTTAGGCTTGTAAGCAACGTAAACAACTTTTTACGTACTCTTTTTACGCACACCAATGAGACCATTCTCCTAACTCGTCAGACCAAGACCTAATTGGTAGTGTGGGACTCCAACCACTCTCTGAAAGACTGCCCACCATAACCACCGCTTTTGTTGATGATGTCTGATGTGGCCTGTCATCAGGATAAAACTTTTCTCTAATACTGTATAGAAAATGAGAAGATCCCCATTTGCATTCTAAGCTCATGTTTAGCATTAATACACTCTAGAAGGAAAATCTCAGACACTACTAGAGGGAGATAAAAACAGGCATAGTTTGTGAACGAGTGAATTACAAAAATGTGCGTTATGACTTAATTGGAATTAAGAATTTACTTCGTTCTTAGGTCGAAGGATACTGAAAATTAGGAAATCCTAGTTAACACAAGTCAGAGTGTTAACTTTTATGCAGACAGCAATTTCATTTGTAATTTTTATCATTTCGTTCATCTTTATTAAATATTCTGCTCTCATTGCGCATTCATAAAAACGCCTAATGGGTTCTTGCTTGCATGAAATAAAAAAAAATTAAAATAAATTAAGAAAGTATTTTTGTTTAAATGACCGTTTTTTTTAAGGCCATAATAAAAAAGATTTCACATAGAAACTTTTTCATAGAGTCAAAAACAAATTTTGTAGACAAATGTCAATCATTGATGAAAACGATTTTACACAGCTCCGAAGATCAATATATGTATAATAAGAAACATATACCAATTCGATTACATCTCGAAAAGTTAACTTAATGGCAGTTAAATAATGTTAAATTATTTATAGTTAAAAAATGTTTTATTTGGATGATATTTTTATGCGAAAGAACCTTTTCCTTAATGCTATTTGCGAAAAATAAATATTGATCACAAATTGCTGATGAAAATCTACACTCGGTATTAAGGACTGCTACAAGTGAATTGGAACTGAATTTTGAAGAAATAATTGGAAACATAATTGGAAATAATTGGAAAAAAAAATTCGGCATTCTCCGGCCCGAAGGATTACCTGATATTAGAATTTGGCCCGCATATGACCATAGTATATTTTGCCTACATACATATGTGCAAAAATAGATATGTATTGTATTGTATTTAAACAATACTTTTTACATAGCACTTGATTTTTTAAAATTGAACTTTATTGAAATAGATTTACGATTTAAAATACAAACTTGTTTTCTTCTATACAGTACATACATTTGTATATACATTATTTATTGCAATTAGATCATCATACACTGAATGATATAATAAATATAAAGCTGAGCAAAAATTTAACTACATATAATTAGAGAAATATGTAGAGTATACGCAGATTGAAATTCAAAAAGCTTTAATAAGACTTTATCTCACTCAGAGTGATTCACAATTATTTTAAGATATGCCAAAGTTCGAAAGGCCTAAAATGGAATTTTAATTAAAAATGTTATTTTAAAAGAAGTCTTTAAAGAAACTTAGGAAATAACTTTCCCCCACTTCCGCAAAATAAATAAACAGTAATTAACTCTTTGTTTATTCGTATAATTAAAACGAGGGTGAGGCCAAACGAGCTATAGTACATCATTATTCGATGAAATTAAAAGTGAGTAAGATTACATCAATTTAAAAAGAAAATTTGCAATTTTTTTTCAATGAATGCAAATACAACTTATTTATATGCATAAAGAACACAAAAATCACATTCTCCTCAAGTTTTGGACCGGGTGTGTGTCAAGAACTGGTTGACTTACATCAGACAATGTAAAAAATCAAACCTAACAGTGCACCTGTTTCCGTAATTCTTCAAAGCGATCTTTAAATAGATCACTTTAATTCTCTCTCTCTTATAACTGGAAAACCTTTGGATTGGTATAAATTGCCGAAAATTTGCAACCATTCTCATATTCCAAACTGATAACTCAGCCAGAAGTAAACATGAAGTTGTGCTTAACATTTGTCGCAGGTAAGCTTAGAAACTGAAGTAATACTTAAGTGAAAAATTTACAGTTTAATAATCTTAATTTTTAGTCCTCCAAGCTGCGGTACTAGCGAAAGTCCTGCCGGATCCTAATGGAAGAGAGAAACCAAAACAAGGTGAAATTGTACCAACAAATGCTTTTGTTCAAGAGATAGCCACAAATTTTACGTCTGTGGAAACATCAACAGTAGCAGGAAAAACCATGCCACAGCATAAAGGAGGTGTTACGGAAATGGGACATGGTGGAGATAAGGACAATAAGGACGAGAATTCAAAACAAAAGCGAGATGTCGTGGAAATGAGTCACGACAGAAACTGGGGATCTATGGACCACAACTCAAAGCATAAACGAGCTGTTACGGAAATCGGACATGGTAGAGATAAGGACAATAAGGACGAGAATTCAAAACAAAAGCGAGATGTCGTGGAAATGAGTCACGATAGAAACTGGGGATCTATGGACCACAACTCAAAGCATAAACGAGCTGTTACAGAAATTGGACATGGTGGAGATAAGGACAATAAGGACGAGAATTCAAAACAAAAGCGAGATGTCGTGGAAATGAGTCACGATAGAAACTGGGGATCTATGGACCACAACTCAAAGCATAAACGAGCTGTTACGGAAATGGGACATGGTGGAGATAAGGACAATAAGGACGAGAATTCAAAACAAAAGCGAGATGTCGTGGAAATGAGTCACGACAGAAACTGGGGATCTATGGACCACAACTCAAAGCATAAACGAGCTGTTACGGAAATCGGACATGGTAGAGATAAGGACAATAAGGACGAGAATTCAAAACAAAAGCGAGATGTCGTGGAAATGAGTCACGATAGAAACTGGGGATCTATGGACCACAACTCAAAGCATAAACGAGCTGTTACGGAAATGGGACATGGTGGAGATAAGGACAATAAGGACGAGAATTCAAAACAAAAGCGAGATGTCGTCGAAATGAGTCACGACAGAAACTGGGGATCTATGGACCACAGCTCAAAGCATAAACGTGCTGTTACGGAAATGGGACATGGTGGAGATAAGGACAATAAGGACGAGAATTCAAAACAAAAGCGAGATGTCGTGGAAATGAGTCACGACAGAAACTGGGGATCTATGGACCACAGCTCAAAGCATAAACGAGCTGTTACGGAAATGGGACATAATGGAGATAAGGACAATAAGGACGAGAATACAAAACAAAAGCGAGATGTCGTGGAAATGAGTCGCGACAGAAACTGGGGATCTATGGACCACAACTCAAAGCATAAACGAGCTGTTACGGAAATGGGACATAATGGAGATAAGGACAATAAGGACGAGAATTCAAAACAAAAGCGAGATGTCGATTCAAAACAAAAGCGAGATGTCGTGGAAATGAGTCACGACAGAAACTGGGGATCTGTGGACCACAGCTCAAAGCATAAACGAGCTGTTACGGAAATGGGACATGGTGGAGATAAGGACAATAAGGACGAGAATTCAAAACAAAAGCGAGATGTCGTGGAAATGAGTCACGATAGAAACTGGGGATCTATGGACCACAACTCAAAGCATAAACGAGCTGTTACGGAAATGGGACATGGTGGAGATAAGGACAATAAGGACGAGAATTCAAAACAAAAGCGAGATGTAGTGGAAATGAGTCACGACAGAAACTGGGGATCAATGGACCACAATTCAAAGCATAAACGAGCTGTTACAGAAATCGGACATGGTGGAGATAAGGACAATAAGGACGAGAATTCAAAACAAAAGCGAGATGTCGTGGAAATGAGTCACGATGGAAACTGGGGATCTATGGACCACAACTCAAAGCATAAACGAGCTGTTACGGAAATGGGACATGGTGGAGATAAGGACAATAAGGACGAGAATTCAAAACAAAAGCGAGATGTCGTGGAAATGAGTCACGACAGAAACTGGGGATCTATGGACCACAACTCAAAGCATAAACGAGCTGTTACAGAAATGGAACATGGTGGAGATAAGGACAATAAGGACGAGAATTCAAACCAAAAGCGAGATGTCGTGGAAATGAGTCACGACAGAAACTGGGGATCTATGGACCACAACTCAAAGCATAAACGAGCTGTTACAGAAATGGAACATGGTGGAGATAAGGACAATAAGGACGAGAATTCAAAACAAAAGCGAGATGTCGTGGAAATGAGTCACGACAGAAACTGGGGATCTATGGACCACAGCTCAAAGCATAAACGTGCTGTTACGGAAATGGGACATGGTGGAGATAAGGACAATAAGGACGAGAATTCAAAACAAAAGCGAGATGTCGTGGAAATGAGTCGCGACAGAAACTGGGGATCTATGGACCACAACTCAAAGCATAAACGAGCTGTTACAGAAATGGAACATGGTGGAGATAAGGACAATAAGGACGAGAATTCAAAACAAAAGCGAGATGTCGTGGAAATGAGTCACGACAGAAACTGGGGATCTATGGACCACAGCTCAAAGCATAAACGTGCTGTTACGGAAATGGGACATGGTGGAGATAAGGACAATAAGGACGAGAATTCAAAACAAAAGCGAGATGTCGTGGAAATGAGTCGCGACAGAAACTGGGGATCTATGGACCACAACTCAAAGCATAAACGAGCTGTTACAGAAATGGGACATGGTGGAGATAAGGACAATAAGGACGAGAATTCAAAACAAAAGCGAGATGTCGTGGAAATGAGTCATGACAGAAACTGGGGATCTATGGACCACAGCTCAAAGCATAAACGTGCTGTTACGGAAATGGGACATGGTGGAGATAAGGACAATAAGGACGAGAATTCAAAACAAAAGCGAGATGTCGTGGAAATGAGTCACGATAGAAACTGGGGATCTATGGACCACAACTCAAAGCATAAACGAGCTGTTACAGAAATTGGACATGGTGGAGATAAGGACAATAAGGACGAGGAGTCAAAACAAAAGCGAGATGTCGTGGAAATGAGTCACGACAGAAACTGGGGATCTATGGACCACAGCTCAAAGCATAACCGTGCTGTTACGGAAATGGGACATGGTGGAGATAAGGACAATAAGGACGAGAATTCAAAACAAAAGCGAGATGTCGTGGAAATGAGTCGCGACAGAAACTGGGGATCTATGGACCACAACTCAAAGCATAAACGAGCTGTTACAGAAATGGAACATGGTGGAGATAAGGACAATAAGGACGAGAATTCAAAACAAAAGCGAGATGTCGTGGAAATGAGTCACGACAGAAACTGGGGATCTATGGACCACAGCTCAAAGCATAAACGTGCTGTTACGGAAATGGGACATGGTGGAGATAAGGACAATAAGGACGAGAATTCAAAACAAAAGCGAGATGTCGTGGAAATGAGTCGCGACAGAAACTGGGGATCTATGGACCACAACTCAAAGCATAAACGAGCTGTTACAGAAATGGGACATGGTGGAGATAAGGACAATAAGGACGAGAATTCAAAACAAAAGCGAGATGTCGTGGAAATGAGTCATGACAGAAACTGGGGATCTATGGACCACAGCTCAAAGCATAAACGTGCTGTTACGGAAATGGGACATGGTGGAGATAAGGACAATAAGGACGAGAATTCAAAACAAAAGCGAGATGTCGTGGAAATGAGTCACGATAGAAACTGGGGATCTATGGACCACAACTCAAAGCATAAACGAGCTGTTACAGAAATTGGACATGGTGGAGATAAGGACAATAAGGACGAGAATTCAAAACAAAAGCGAGATGTCGTGGAAATGAGTCACGACAGAAACTGGGGATCTATGGACCACAACTCAAAGCATAAACGTGCTGTTACGGAAATGGGACATGGTGGAGATAAGGACAATAAGGACGAGAATTCAAAACAAAAGCGAGATGTCGTGGAAATGAGTCACGACAGAAACTGGGGATCTATGGACCACAGCTCAAAGAATAAACGTGCTGTTACGGAAATGGGACATGGTGGAGATAAGGACAATAAGGACGAGAATTCAAAACAAAAGCGAGATGTCGTGGAAATGAGTCACGACAGAACCTGGGGTTCTATGGACCACAACTCAAAGCATAAACGAGCTCTTACGGAAAAGGCGCATGTTGGAAACAAGAACAATAAGGACGAGAATTCAAAACAAAAGCGAGATGTCGTAGGAATGAGTCACAACAGAAAGTGGGGATCTTTGGACCACAACTCAAAGCATAAACGAGCTGTTACGGAAAAGGCGTATGTTAAAAACAAGGACAATAAGGACGAGAATTCAAAACAAAAGCGAGATGTCGTGGAAATGAGTCACGACAGAAACTGGGGATCTATGGAACACAACTCGAAGCATAAACGAGCTGTTACGGAAATGGGACATGGTGGAGATAAGGACAATAAGGACGAGAATTCAAAACAAAAGCGAGATGTCGTGGAAATGAGTCACGACAGAAACTGGGGATCTATGGAACACAACTCGAAGCATAAACGAGCTGTTACGGAAATGGGACATGGTGGAGATAAGGACAATAAGGACGAGAATTCAAAACAAAAGCGAGATGTCGTGGAAATGAGTCACGACAGAAGCTGGGGATCTATGGACCACAGCTCAAAGCATAAACGAGCTGTTACGGAAAAGGCGTATGTTAAAAACAAGGACAATAAGGACGAGAATTCAAAACAAAAGCGAGATGTCGTGGAAATGAGTCACGACAGAAACTGGGGATCTATGGAACACAACTCGAAGCATAAACGAGCTGTTACGGAAATGGGACATGGTGGAGATAAGGACAATAAGGACGAGAATTCAAAACAAAAGCGAGATGTCGTGGAAATGAGTCACGACAGAAACTGGGGATCTATGGACCACAGCTCAAAGCATAAACGAGCTGTTACGGAATTGGGACATAATGGAGATAAGGACAATAAGGACGAGAATTCAAAACAAAAGCGAGATGTCGTGGAAATGAGTCACGACAGAAGCTGGGGATCTATGGACCACAGCTCAAAGCATAAACGAGCTGTTACGGAAATGGGACCTGGTGCAGATAAGGACAATAAGGACGAGAATTCCAAACAAAAGCGAGATGTCGTAGGAATGAGTCACAGCAGAAGCTGGGGATCTATGGACCACAACTCAAAGCATAAACGAGCTGTTACGGAAGTGGGACATGGTGCAGATAAGGACAATAAGGACGAGAATTTAAAACAAAAGCGAGATGTCTTGGAAATGAGTCACGACAGAAACTGGGGATTTATGGACCACAACTCAAAGCATAAACGAGCTGTTACGGAAAAGGCGCATGTTGGAAACAAGGAGAATAAGGACGAGAATTCAAAACAAAAGCGAGATGTTGTGGAAATGAGTCACGACAGAAGCTGGGGATCTATGGACCACAACTCAAAGCATAAACGAGCTGTTACGGAAGTGGGATATGGTGGAGATAAAGAGAATGCGGACGAAAACTCAAAATCTAAAAGAGATATCACTGATAAGAAATCGACTCCTGAACACTCAACAACAGCCACAGTCGCTGTCAAACGGGATTGCACAGTGCAATGCACAAAGCTTGAATTTAATCCAATCTGTGCCGTTAACGATGAATGCATGCACGAGTTCGCCAACCAATGCGTGTTCGAAACATTTAACTGCCTTCACCCAGAAAAGGCATTTAAAGTCACAGAGGATGAGCGCTGCAAGATGCACTGGCTCAAGGAATGTAGCGATGATTATATAAGCTTTTAGATATGTGTCAAGGTGATGACATTTTTATACCGTTTTCTTATTCTTTTTTTATAAATCTTATAATCATTTTGTACGTAATAACATTCTGTAAAAAGTACCACTTTTTAAGCCCATAGAAATATTGGAATTAATCAAAATCAGATAATGTACTCGTAAATTATTGAAATATAAAGTATATGCTAATCTAATTAATTTTTGCATTTATTTATTTTGCGCTTTAATATCAAAATGAGTATTCCTTAGTGCAAACGTAGCACGCGTTGCGCCCATTTTACGGCAGATGTGGCCCTTCAAAATCAACTCTCCAATCCTCAGTGGCAAAATTCGAGACGATCTGTTCGGTAAACAATTAGTAAACACCCCCGTACGTCGAAGGAACGCCAGGTCGGTCGAGAACATCGCCGCTGTCCGTGAAAGAAGAACCCAAAGCAGTGAACTCCTCGGCGTCCTCGTCGTATGTCCGTACTTTTTGCAACACGATGTTGAGGCCATCACCTTCTACGGCGAGCGCTACAGATCAATAATAATCAATTCCTTTTGGCCCGATTTGAACGGGCCTTACGTCTTCGTCATTTTGTTTTAATAAACACATGCAAATTTCCGAAGGCATGAGGGGGGCAATTTCTTGTGTCTTTTTTAGATTGCGCTGATTGATATGCCAAATTTTATTTTAGCAAAATAATTCAATTTATAGTTTTGCATGTTTAACATACGTATTTTGAGATTCACGAACTATTGAATCGTCTCGAAATTGCATTGCAAACAACAACAAAGAGACGATTTTTGTTGTTGTTTGCAATGCAATTTCGAGACGATTCAATAGTTCGTGAATCTCAGAATACGTATGTAAGATTACCATGTTTTAAAAGTGTTATAGAAAAAAAAATATGATAAGATTATTATTTCAATAACTTTTCTCACCAATCACCAAAATTTAGACAATAAAATTAAAATTAAAAAGAGAAATTATCAACCGAATTTAAAAGATTACATTTGGCAACCTAACTTTATACCGAAATCATTTAATCGACCCTTTAAGTTTGTGCCGCCCACTTTTCACTGTGCGAAATCTAGGGCACACAATTTACTTTGAATTAACCTTGAATTGTTTTTTTCCTTACGCAAATGAATTCTGTTTCCGTTATCTTTATTACTAATTTATCCGCCAGCTTTCTTAAAGAATACTTTGTATATTTAAATCATAACGGAAAAAGAAACATGAATTGAATCAAGTTGTACCAATTAGTTTAGTTTAGGTGTTCTATCTTCAGCCGAAAATCGAATAGCTCGAAAGCTTGAAGCTGAAAGGTTTGGAAAATTTCCCTTTCGTCAGCCTTTTTCCGTATTATTTGTACCGTATTTTTTGGAAGTCCTTTGTTCAAAAGAGTAGGAGCACTTTTGACGTAGTGGTAGAATTTAAACAATGTTATTTTTGCAAAAGAGCTGATATTAAAGATTCCAACACTATTCGAAAACAGTTTATTGGCGGCTTAACGACTTTTTATTAATATCCATTTGTACTTTTAACTTTGCTTCTGTATGCCACAAGGCCTTCGCCATGAAGCCAAATAGTAAAGTAAGTGTACATAACAAACAAACATAGTACACAATATAAAAAATTAAAAGTAAGTTTGCTTAGACTTAAGTTATTTTGGAATATGCTATGGCCGTTTCTTTATTATGGTGTCAGTTCCTTCGGGCCACACGTCGGGGCTCCGATATGCTCGCATTTCCAATCCTCGACAATGACGAAGGGCTTTTGTGGATTTTTACAATTATAAGCGGAAGCAGCACACTTGCCTTTGAACTTCTGCAAACACTGCCCGTTATTGGCGCAAATGGGCACATCCACGTCTGTGCAGTGATATTCACAATTGAGTGGAACAGGTGGTCCAGAGTCGTGTACCACTTGACCGTGCTGATTCACAGCAGGAGCCACCAGCGCCAAAGTCTCAATAAAGATGAGTGCTGAGAAAGAGTACGCGAAGCATATACATAACATACAAAGGCATGCAGACTAAACAAGTAACGTATGGATTTCAAGTGCTAAAAATATACATACCAAAGCAGAAAATTGCGACGAATAATTTCATTTTGAACGGTTTGCAGACAGGATGGAACGAAGCAACTAATTTCTTCAGAGAGAAGTTTCGACATTTATATGTTTTCGTTTCAACAAACATTGCTTGTGTGTCTAAAAACAGCTTTCTTTATTATGATGATAATTGTAATGGTCATTAAAACAGATTATGTTAATTTGAAAAACTGAATAAGAAAACTTCTTAATTAATTATGCATTCAAAGATAATTGTTTATGGAAACGTTTTTAGAAAGGAATTTATAACTAAAAAGGTTTTTTTATACCGAAAAAAGTTTAAAAAGTTTTATACATGTTGCCTTTTCAACTAAATATGATATAAATATTCCCTTTACCTGTTTCTAATTTTTTAAGTCAGAATCTTAGGGCGAAGGGGTTAAGTTTCAGTAGTTGAACTGAAAAATTAAACCGGAGTGATTGGGAAAGGGGAACGACAATAGCTAAGGATGGCATCAGAGAGATCACATTGAATTTCAAATGTTACCTTCGACGTGTAACCTTATGAAATAGAACCTAACCTCAAATATAGCAAACAAGTTTTCTTCCACTGTTAAGAGCGGAAGAATATCTCGAGAACATGAAGTGAATCAGACGTTATGATTTGGATTCTGTGCGTCAAAAATCTTCAGGAAAGTATAATCTGGCTTAAAATTTTGTCGGCCTGTATTAGTAATTTTTCGTATTTTATATTTTTAAGAATTCACTTAATCGCAAGCACCTGCTGAGAAAACAAAGTTTTCTTTTCTTGTCGATATCTTACGCAATACTCGTATCATCCAATCAAATTGTTTATTTTTAAAGAACATCTGAATACTTTTAAACCATCGCCATTGTGCAAACCGGTCTGCCATCTTATGCCGCTACGTAAAATGTAATTGTTAAAACAATTTACTTAATGAGGAATTTATTCAGGATGCCGCGAAAAAGTGCAACGCTCCAAAAACAAGGCTGCGCGTGTATCGCCCAGACTCTGATATAAAATCGTTGTGTCCCGCACGGATCCGGCACATTACGTTATCCGTGCTTCAAGATTCCACAAGGATCTCTGATGATCGCTAAGTCGCTGATTCTTTTGGGTAAGTCACTTTCGACTCTAAAAGTTTAAATTATTCCTCAACGCATGTTCTTTCTCTTCTCTTCTCTACTCTTCTCTTCCTTTCTATTCTCTTTCTCCATCTACAGCGCTTTGCGCCAATTCGTTTGGCGTGTATAAAGCTACGCTGACTGTGAATAGCGCTGCCGAACAGTCACCTATTAAAACAAATCCTTTCGAAATTGGCGGTAATACGTTAGGCCAACAAAAGCCTCACAATAAAACTGCCGAGCACCACCATACAGGCCCCAATGACCAGATGCCAGATGCCACACCGTTAAGTATTAACAGTCATGAGCATCGAGTGGAAATTTCACCCACTAAGATTCCACACATGACTTCATCTAAGCCAAATTCACAGGATACAACAGAAACAAAAGTATCTCACACATCATTAAGCAAAGAACATATGCAACAAAAAGTTGAACAAATTACGCAACAAGCACACCAACACATTCCACAAGTTATTAAGCTTGTTGTCGCGCTTCAAGGAGCTGGAAAAGTGCAGACGGGTACTAAAGAAGCCGGATCGCAGCAAACCCATACAACTGATAAACAAGAAAAGCAAAGAACAAAACGTGCAGTAGTTCCGTCTCACATTCAGCATACACTACAGCAGATGCACCAATATGTTCCTCACGCCATACTCTCCCAACAAAATAAACATAGGAATCATGCCGGTGCCGTACACGACCCTGAACCGCCAAAAAAGTGTAACTTCGCATGCACTCCTCTGGATCTGTCCGTTTGTGCTACCAACGGCAAATGCTGGAAGGAGTTCGAAAGTCTATGCGAGCTAAGCAGCTGGAACTGCCTGCACACCGACAAAAGTAAGTGAAGAAGTGATTATTTCTATAAGATATAGGGTCCTTTCTACAGGAATAGGACTCACCAGAATATTAGTTATGGTTCATGAATTCTAACACTAATATTTTCAGCCTTTACGCAAGTTTTTGATGCTCAGTGTATGGATTCGGCTAAAGCCAGTTGTTACCCAGGTGATATGTAAACTAAAACTAGTATATTCAAGTCCGCTGGATTTTACATCTTAATGCTTCTAACATGGAGCGTGCAACGTACAAATACACTCGCAGAAGTAGTCACATGAACTAACCTCGTGCGTTTACATTTGGCGTCGCGGCAAAGCGTCGGCCGTCATATGATTGATTTAAAAAATTTAAATTTTTTCCATAAAAGTGTTCCTTATGTATGGAAGTAGAAAATTTTAAAGTTATAACAAGAGAGATGATGACGTTGACTGACTGCAAAACAGGAAAACTAGATCAAATGATTTGTTGCGTTTCCCTTCTACCAGCGCAGATATAAGTTGCACGTTCAATGTCAGAAGAACAAAAAGGATGTAAATGCAGCATAATATATTGACATATGTACAAGTACTATATTTAAATTAATGGAATATGTATATACGAATACGAACCCAGAATGTGGAATCCTGGTTGTAAACCATAAGGGCTCCTTTCTAGCATTTTCAAGATATCTATATTGTGAAATTGTACCATAAGTGTATAAAAATCATTGATTATTACGTATCAAAATGTAACGAAATAATCAATGTAATGTAATATTCATTTATATTGCAACAAACATTCAATAAAACAACTCTTTGCATTTCATTACTTTGTCCAAACATTGAATTCAATTGAATTTTATTTATAGAAATAAAGTGCAATCATATACCATATAATTTTTGTTGTTTTATTTCGTTAGTGATTAATTATTCACTCTTAAACAATCATCGAGCAGATCGTTTTCGTGGGCTAAGAGCGCCGTTGAACGACAATGTGCATAGTTATCAATAATTTGTCCACGAAAATCAGTGCGCCACTAATACAAAAACACATCAGAGTGCTTCGGAAATATACTTGGGCCGCTTGGCAGCGTCGCATTCGTCACCCGATTCCATGTTACCGCTATAATCCGTCGGCATTTCCTCATAAACTACATCTGCGTGGTGTAGTTGGTGCTGCTGTTGCTGTTGATGCCCTGCCACCGATATAGCGTTGGTGGGTGCTGACGCAGCCATGGCATGATTCCGTTTAAGTGCTATTAAAGCACCCACTCCGTTTCCGCCGCTATTCTCAGCATGCGACTGGCCAACCACGCCGGCCATTGCAGAGTTCTGATTCTGGTTCTGATAATAAGGACTGCCGCTACTAAAAGAAAATGTAGATAGGAAGTGACCTATTAAGAATTTGGACTTCGAGGCGAAAAGCACTTACTTGTATTGATGATGGGAATTATTAGCTGGTTGTTGATGCATGTTTTGATTTCCATAAATAAGATCTGAAATTAAATTAACAGTTAACAGAGTTTTAGTAATACTAAATTGAAATTAACAACTAACAACCTTCAGCCGCACGATTTTCAATAGAAATGCCCGGCGAGCCTGGAGCAGACTGCAAAACTATGTCTTGCAGAGGAGAGCTCTCGCGAGAGTTATCTGAAATAATACGAAAAGAAGTGCCTTGTTTGAGCATTGCCTCTCAAAAGTATTCAATATCGAGTATTAAATTGGTATGCAAAAATTGAGAAAAGAAATTCTATTTTTTCCATTAGAAAATGCTCTTGTACATTTACCCATATGACTCGGAGAGACTGGCGCTGAACGCGGCATACCGTAGGAAGGACGAAAACCCTGGCTGCTGCGTTGGCGTCGCTTCTTGTAGCTATGGTCGATTAACTTAGCGCCACTATCTGGATCAATGCGCCAGAAACTGCCCTTTCCAGGCTCATCTTGAGAACGAGCAACTTTTATGAAATATCTATGAAGTATACAATTACAATAACAGTAACGTTCATATCGGGGTCTCGCTGGTATTGCACCTGTTCAAACTGAGGTTGTGACGAATGGAGTTCTGCCAGCCTTTGTTGGTTTCCTTACGGTAGTACGGATAATGCTTCACAATGAATGAGTAGATGCCGGATAGCGTCAGCTGCTTGTCAGGTGCTGCAGAGATGGCCTGCACGATCAGTTGGGCGTAGCTGTAGGGTGGCTTTTCGTTATGATTGTAGCTGGCGGTTGATGGGGTTTGGAATAGATCTTGCTACATTGAAAAAACAAGGTGACAATCTAATAATAACAACAAAGGCGAAGGGATAATTGCATTACATTTTGCAGGTTATTGTTGCTGTAATTATTGTAGTTAGGATTTTGGTGAAAACCTTGACGCGGACTAGCTGGACAGCTATTTGCTGCGCTAATGGTACCTGCAACAAAAAGCGTAGTAATATTGAAGAGTTTCGAAAGCATTTCTTGACCTACCGGTAGGTGAGAGGTAAGGGCTCTTCTGCTCCTTCTTCGGTATAGATATTTTTAATGGTGAATAGATATTAGAAGCTTCCAAGGGCATCAAGTTGGCGGTACCGTGAGCGGCTGAAGTGACAATAACATTCGTTTTTCCGCCAATATGGTTGCCCATGGCGTGTAGCGATCCACTTATATTTGCCGGTGGCGGAGGAGAATGAACGAAGCTCTCGAACATGATACGTATCTCGGTACTAGGGAACCGAAACGCACAACTGAAATTCACAGAATGGTTTAACCTTCGAATAATCTGTCTTGCGAATATGCCCGGCTTACGATTTCGGAAGTTTTAACGGATCCGCATTGCGACGCTGCAGGAAATCATCCACAAATATGCCATTTTTGCTAAGGCACTGCACGAAAAACTCTTTGCCGTCTACGTCAAACAGCACCTGGAAATGCTTGCGGGAAACCAAGTTATTCTCGGCCACATGAAAGTGCACGTGTGACGTAGACGAGTTGCGGCCAATAATAGTGCAGCTGTCAGTAATATAGAGCAAGTCATTCTCGAATTTCAGCATACCAAGGGCGTTGTCCGGCATCTGTGCTGGTGCGGGTGTTAAGACACCGATCTGCTGGCCATGCTGTTGCTGTAAGTGCTCCGCATTGGTGACGATGGCGCCACCGTGATGCAACTGGAGCATATCCTTCGCTATAGCTACGGTGGCCGCATCAGCGGATGCGCCGGAAGCCATCGAGTCGCAGGCACCAACCTGCTGCTGCTGTTGGGCCTGCTGTTGCTGCTGGTGATGATGGGGGGAATAGAATTCCATTGAAGTTGCGGTATGTTTGTTGCGCTCACTTGGTGACTGCTGGTGTTGGTTACGAAGAGCGTCTGGGAAACGGTGGCTTCAGTTGCGAATTGGGAATCGGTTGCAGGTTTCTAGCTCGGTGGACTTTATTCAAGGTAATCGATTGCAGACAAACAATTCTTATTGGTTGAAAGTCGGAAAACTAAAACGGAAAATGCGGCACTGCGCTCGTGCAAATGTTGCGTAAATCGTGCCTAATACAGGGTGTGGACTCACCGAATTTAATACATTTTGTGTTTACAAACAAAAACAACACGTTTCCCCAAAAAATAAAAATATAAACATTAGCGTGATTAGCGCGCTGGCACCTGGCAGCTGGGCACGAAGAAGAAAAGATAGAAGCGTTTGTTTTTATTTTTTCTTATGATACAGAAAGAACTGCGGAATAACAGATTCAGCGCGGTTGTAATCCGCTGAATACATATGCAAATGTCAATCTGCACAACCTTAAGCACTCGAGAGATGAAAAGTGCGTGGCCCGTATATACACATGACTAGAATGTGGACAATATTTATCAGCCGAGTGCCATATTGATCAAGAAGAATGAAAACTGTTTTTAAGGAACACAAATATTCATTTACCTTGGGTGGGAACCACGAAAATGCAAAAAAACCACAGCAAAAATTTTTATGTAAACACAAAAAGAGGTTAACTTTGTGTATGTATTATAAATAAACAATGGAATATTTTATTTATATGCGGCGGAATTCAAGCCTGATTCCTCTACTGCTGAATTCTCTTCACGTTCTCCGGCTCAATGATGCCACAATGATTTTTCATGTAATTATTTTGAGGTTTCTAATTTGAATGGCACAGTGTTGCCTCAGTCATTTTACCTTTTTTGATGTATTAGTAAAAAAATATTATCACCATTTATAACTACCGACAATTTGGTGACAATAAATTTATGAATTTTCATAAACACAGTACACAAATTAATATTACGGGTACTGGTACACCAGTATACCTGTTTCTGTAACTTTTCTCGATTGATTTTCTCGGCTGATTTTTTCGATCTGACGTCTTTCTTGATTGTATCATTTCTGTAAGTGTGGTAAGTCGACAAAGCTGTATCTGAAAATCGAGTTGATTCTCACTTACTTTTCAGCTGAGTTTAAACAAAACGTTAGAGATTTGAATACGTTAAAAAAACTCAATATTATTTCTTTTTATAAGTGTCCTATTACAATGCAATTTTTTGATAGATCAATCTGCCAAATTGTTTTTGTTTTTCTGTAGAAATCTTTCCAAAGCCTGTTTTGGAATGAGAAAGAGAAGTTAACCGATTTCTACGGAAACAAAACCAATTTAATAGATCGATCAATTAAAAAATTGCAATCTAATAGGGCACTAGCATAGCTGTTTAATAAATATTTACATTTTTAAATATGAACGAACAAAATAAATGGCAAATGTCAAAACCATGAATCTCATGAGGTGAATAATTTATTTTGCAGAAGCAACAAAACTCACATCAATCGAGATAACCCATCTAGTTTTGCTCACGTCTTTTACAATTAAGTATTTCTAGATCATGTTACAGGAACGAAGCATTGATTTGATTGCAGGTTTTGCACTTTGACGACAAAAAGTGTTATTTGGCGAAAAAGTATATTTCGTAAATTTCAATTTTCTCAACTACAGGAAATGAATAATTTCTGTTTGCATCATTTTTTAAAATGTATAAGAAAACATTTTTTTTAAAGTACGACAAAAATTTTTTAAAATAATTTTAACTTTGACATTAAGTTCTCAAAAACAGTTTGACCTAAAAGCCTAATTTCAGAATATTATGGAGAGGATAATTGGCTTTTAAAAAACAGAAAACAATAGTTCATCTAAGTCCACTTTCATAGCACTTACAGATAGTAAATTTTTATCTATTAACTCATTTAAAAAAACGATTATCTCAACAAATACCTTATTATATTGAACTATAAGCACGGAAAAATTCACATTTGCTATAAAAAATAGACGTGGCACTAATTTTCTTCATTTTCAATACCAAAATGCCTATGATGACAAAGAATATTCGTGCCAAATTTCATGGTGATAGCTTTATTCGTTCTCCCGTAATCGTAATTTCTACAGACAGACAGACCGACGGACGGACAAGGCTAAATTGACACAGAAGGTACCATCATCCTTCGGATATAGGGTATAAAAATATGTGCAGAAAGCTAAAAAGCTCTGCTTTCTTAATATTGACATAACTGTGTTAATTATACATTTAACAGAGAAAAAAATTAATTAATAGGAAAAAAGTACTAAAAATTTAAAATTCGGGGCCCAGGCATAAAAGTGCTATTACTCTTAAATCAGACGTGATCGATCAAAATTGTTGTTGTTGTTGGGGTCAGCGCCAAAAACTACAACAACAGCAAAGGAAAAACAAAATTGATAAATCTGTTGCTTATTATTTGATATTTTTATTAACATAAAGGGTAAAGAAAAAGCCGATCAGGGATTTCATGCCAGGAAACGTAGGGATTTCATGGAATGCGCCCATTGTAATCACTTCATTTAATTGATGGAGCTTATTTAAATCGTTTGCAGCATAACTGTTTTACTTGCTTTTTTTAAGTAATAAGTGCATGCATTCTTCACTGTGGCTGGTAGGAGATTAGTTTCCGCCTTCAAATCATAAAGCGAACTTTCTCAAGAAGCCGGCAACATCTGAAGTCACAGCCTTTGACAGCTTAAGGTAAAGTCAACTGTTACCAATTTCCTAAAAGCCAGTTTACCAGAATCGGGCGTATTATCTCTAAAATTTGTAAATAGGATTACGGAAATAGCTATTGGCTTCCTTATGAACAATTTAACACGCCTAATTACGAAATGCTCGCTGGATTTACAGCGATGCATTCCCATCATCCTTACACCGCAGTTGCGTGGCAAAGCAAAGATGGTGATAAAGCCAAAACCTGGTGAAGGAATACCGTATAGGCGCATTGTTCATTTTCCAGAGGAGTATACGGTCCAACCGTTAAAGATTACTCATTTAGCTGGTCGTGATCCAGTCACCGGACGGAAGGTAGCAGAGGGCATCGGAGGTGGAATAAAGCAGAAGTATCATTGGATCAAGTGGGTACGCGATGGGCCTTATGAGGGGCCGCCACAAGAAGAACGCGTTATGGATATTTTATTCGATGGCTGTCGGACTGCGAAAGTAGCTCTTGTAGCAGTAGGTGACGAGGTCAAATATATTTTAGCCACGGAAAATATGAAACCCGGTGATGTCATTAAAACCTCGCGCTTCATACCCAGAATACCAGGTAATATATGTCTATTTTCAATACTGATTATTTTACAGCATAATTCTGCATAGTTAGGCCCAATGAAGGTGATGCTTATCCCCTTGGGGCCTTGCCAAATGGAACCCGCATTCATTGCTTAGAAAAAAATCCCGGCTATCCTTCTCACTTAATACATGCAGCCGGTACCTATGGAACTATTCTGAGAAAGTTTGATGACAAGGTTGTAGTAGTGCTGCCTTCGAAGCGAGAGTTTGCCTTCGATAAAACCTGTATGGCCACCGTAGGCAAGTCTCAAGATTTTTATTAAAGTTATATATTAAGTCCCGATTTTAAATAGGACGCGTTTCCAATATAAACCATAACAAAGAGCACGTGGGCAGCGCCCAGAGAATGCGAGAATTGGGTAATAGGCCACGCTCTGGACTGTGGAAGCGCAAAGACGGTAGGTACGGCCGCAAAATAAGGAAATTACCTCCTATGACACTCGCGAACCCACCGCCGAAGAAGCCTGTAGAAGTCATTAAAATGACACTAAATTTGTAATCAATTAATATGTGAATTTATTAAAAAAGCGTGTGAGATATATAAAGTCGCTAATTAAAAATGAAGTATTTATTTGCGCGTTTTTTTCATGGAAAAACCCTGTCCTTGGAAATCTTCCGGCAAGGAATCTTCTGCATCTACTTTGTTTACGCGCTCGCTGATTGGCTTCACAGAACGATCAAATTTGAGAGTTCCAAATTTGTAGTTATAATCGGGTACACCCCGAGCCAAAACCTGTAAAAATAATACTTTACATTCAGGGCAAATTAATGGAAACCGTTTTAAACCTTTTTTACAACGGGACCCTCTAGTTGACTTTCTTTCTTCTTTTTGCCATCCAGACGTACACCAGAGCCTTTGAAAGTCTCCACCACCTCTTCGATAATATTCTGTTCCTGATCTTCCTCTGATACTTCATGTTTTTTCGATGTATTTGGCTCTTTGTATCCAACCGGGGCCTCAAATTCCACCTAAGAGAAGAATTTATTATATTGGCGAAATCTAGACCATTGTGGTAACTCACTCACATTCATATCACATTCAATGATGCTGACAGCATTGCCTGGCCGTGTCTCCAGTACACAAAGTTCGTAAATTCTTTTGTTGTATTTAATGGCTATGACATCGCCTTTGGTTAAACATGCAAAATTTCGTAAAGCATTTTCCAAAACTGCTTTCGGATTCGTGATGTCTAAGAAATCAGTACTGTGCGGTTGAAATTTGGAGAAAGTAGCGACCGGTAGCGAGACACTTTCGATTGTTAATATATCGCCTTCCTCCAACAGCAGATTATTCATCATCCAGTGGGGCAGATAGCACTTTCCTTCGTCTGCCACAAATTCCAAAACACCAGCATGTGAGTTACGACCTTTCTTGTTATTGATCAACTTAAATAACATTGGATACTCAACGTTAAGGCGTGTCAGTGTGTCCAAAGCAGATGGGGGCATAATGACTAAAATTGTTCACAGTGAGGTAACATGGAAACTATTGATGGAATTTGCCTACTTTTGCCACCATTCTCTACATCTTGCCGCTCATTTCCAGGAAGCATAGACACGGAAAAGCATTTATAAGTGGCCGTAAAGGGTCGTCCATTTTCTGGGAACATCATATTGAAGCCGCTAAACTGAAACTAAATGGTATATTGTTAGCATCTCCTTCGTAAAACTAAGGAAATAAATACCATTTTTAATTTTTTTTTCTAATTTTTAATTAGTAGCTTCCGACTTCTGCGCAATAATTATTGTTTTGGTTGTTGATTCCAAAATTGTATTTCTAAACATTCTGAAACGTCATGCTGGTGGATTCTGGCAATTCATAACGTAAAGGGGACCCTAGACGATACAAAACATTGCATAAAATTTCAGCGAATTGCTGTCCGTCCATTGGCCACAAACGGACAAAATGTTGCGCAATTATTAAAATTGTGTCAATCGGTTGATTTAGCACGATGAATACTGGTCCACTCCTCGATAAGTATCCGAAAATGCTTCCTTTAATTTAACACTTAAATGTGAGAATCCCTATATTTATCAACTCTGTAAAAATATTATTTGCTTTTAACTTTAAATTTTTGTATAAATCCTTCAATTCTGACTAGATTTTTTGATCTGGTAATTTTGCGTTTCTTCCGTAACACGTCCGCTGAAAAACTCTTCAGATATGAGCAAAATTTGTTCTACACGACAAAAATGATTGCGCAAAACGAAACAAGAAAGAGTGTTAGCCTCGGCCTGGCTGATGCTCATATACCCTACACCCGCATCTGACGAAGTGATGAAAAAAATTGGGCGGCTGAAGCCCACTTTAATTTAATTTACAGATAGTAAATTTTGATATATTAACTCATTTACAACACCGATTTTCTCAACAAACACCTCATTATATGGTATCGTATTTTTTTGGAAGATAACTTCCAAAGATAGCTTTAGATCTGGACTACGAGCTCAGAAATTCAGTTCTCAAATTTGATTTCATTAATATGTATTATTAAAAAAAAGGCGTGGCAATGGTTCGATTTTCTCTATTTTCGATATCAAAGAGCATTAAATGAAATTTCCTCGCTTACTTTTCTAGTAAAAAATAGTAAAAACTTTAACAGTTATCGAACTCGCTTCTAGTGAAAAATTGAATAATTTCAAAATTTACATTGGAAAGTAAACAAAGAAACGTATGTTTCACTCTCACAAATTAATATCGACAGTTCTATTTTTACTGAACGATATTTTGCCAGAAAAAATATAAAAAATAGCACGAAGGGGAAATGATTTTCGTTTTCACTTGCGTAATGCCTGGTTTATACAGTGCGAGCTAGCGTACGAGCCAGCCTTCCGAGTAGCTGCACTGCAGTAACTCGCAGCGTTTGGACGTTACTTACGAGTAACTCGTACGAGTGAGTTGGTTAGTAGCTCGCATCCGAGTTACTTCAACATTTTTTGTTTTCACTCGCCTTAAGTTCAATTAGTTATCGAGCGAGTCCTAGTACAAAATAGTAAAATTTTATGCTCTCTAGTACTAACAAGCATGTTATCGAACGAATCTAGTATTTATTGAAATCCCCACTTACTGTGAATGCTTTAAGATTAACATTCACAATAAAGTAGAGGAAGATTTTGGACCAACAACGCCGCTGTTTTGTCGTGTCTGAGGACTTTTCAATACAATATTTCACATTTAATTTTACGAAAGCAAATTTATTGAAACTTGAAATAAAATGACGAAAAAAGAAGAAAAACAAGTGATTGAAGAGGTGAGCGGCTTTTTTAGCTAGAACGAAGAACTACATAATTCAGACCCAAAATTTGTAGACACGTCACTGAAATAATTTGTTCTTTCCTCTGCATAAACCCAATTTATCACTTAAGACTTTTCTCTTTTCTGCAATTTACAGGTTGTGAAGATCAATAAATGGGATGGTTCTGCCGTGAAGCATGCTCTCGACGATGCGGTCAAGAATGCGCTGCTAGATCGGCCTTATCTCAAGGAACAGTTTGGGTTAATCAACACACGTCTTATTCTCTGCTCCTTGTCGGTGGGTGTTGCTGTCCTAGCTCATTGTTGGGATTACACGCATCCCTTTCCGGAGTCTCGACCTGTCCTACTATACAGCGTGATAGCCTACTTTGTGATTATGGGCATTCTTACGCTTCACACTACATTTCGGGAGAAGGGAACCTTTGTCGTTGCAGTTCAGGATTCGAATGGCGGCCAGCGCATTTGGGAAGCGACCTCCGACATGAAGAAATATGATGACAAGTATACACTTACTTTATTTGTTAAGGACTCAAAATCGGTGCGTAAGGCTTCAATGACCAAATCGTGTGCCAACTTTATCGATGTGAACGGCGTAGTGATTGACCAGCTGGTGGCAAATGAGGTCAAACGTTTATTTAATTCACTGACTGTGGAAAAGAAGGAGAAATAGCTTCATAGTGAAGGAGACTTCAGTTATGATTATCCGTTCAAAAGCAGCTTGTACCCAATAATTGTGTAAAATAATTTACAGTTTATTGTTGGGCTACTAAACAATTAAAATTTAAGAATTTAAATTTTACATATTTACCAATCAATCAGTCGGCCAATTTGTTTATAAAAATTAAATGAATTTCATATTAGCATTGCTTAACACATGCAGATTTGATCAGAAGCTGTGTTTCTAGCAAAGTGTTTTAATTTACAATAATATCAAGCAAGAAGCACTTATTTTCATTTTTATGTTATATAGAATATGTAAAAGATATACGTTTAAAAATATACATTTATGTCTAAAGAAAAATTTATTTTTCATTTTAACAAAACTTTATATATGTACGTACATTTAGTACAACTAATTTTCATTATAATACTTCGCTCTTTTCTTCATTTAATTGCGTATAACGCAAAAACTTTAAGGTTTGACAAATTAGTTTTATAGCTAAAAATACTTAAAAAATAAAACAATCTAAAATATTAAATTAAATCAAATTATAGGTAACAATTTTGCGCACCTATAAAATGATATGGCTACTTTAGTAATCTAACAATAATAATCAACAATTTGCACATGTTTTCAGTTAATTCCTTTCATGATTGAGAAAAACAAATTATGTCTATTATTTTTAGTAACAAGTTTTAAATCTCTTAGAAATCTTGAAACAGCTGCAAGTCTCTCTGGTCAACTGCGGTGGCAGGCTTCCAATCTGTCTCGGAGTATTCGTCGAAGTTGCTGGTGTCGCCATCGCATGTAACATCGGGCAGAATCGGGGGCTGTGATGGAAAATATTGAATGTAGAAAATATTCTATGAAATAACGTTAATAACAAAACGATTGAAATAATTACATAGATCTTTTCAATTCAGTAGTCGATCGATAATTTAGAAAAAATACAATTTTCCGAAATGGTTTTTTGGTTTTTTTCCAAATCATTTTGAAGACGTTTTTCTAAATTTAAGCGAATGAACGAATAAATCTAAAACTGCGTACGGACGGGACCACCCGCCGAATGAGCATTATAGCACGAATAGATTGATGAATATATTATGTATATTCGTTGGTTGATGACAGAGGGATAAGGGGGAATTCGTGGGTATTGTTATTCGACAGAAAAGTGCGGAATGCTTTGTATATTGAAATAAAAAGGAACAACAGCAAAATGAAATGAAAATTTTGATATTTAAGGCTGCTGGTAGTCGTCTCGTGTTTTTGAGCTGAGCAACCTCTTAGATAAAGTCATCATCAAGTCATCTCTTCAAATGTTAAGGGAATAAGTTCTAGAGACAGAACCGCTAGATTTTTGAAATATAGCTCTTAAAGGGAGACAGTCAAAATCCCGAATTACAAAATCCCGAAACGACAAAATCCCGAAAAATTTTAAAATCCCGAAACCACAAAATCCCGATGCGACAAAATCCCGAAACGACAAAATCCCGAAAAATTTTTAATACCGAAATGAGAAATCCCGAAAATCACGAAATAAAATTTTTAATTAATAAAGAAATGACATTTAAGTCACAATTTTTTCCAATTCGAAGTACGCGCCTTTTTTTTACAATGCCTTTTTTTTACAATGGCAGAAAAGCAAAGTTGTAATATCGAGAAAATATTGTTGTGTGAAGGTTATAATCTACAATATGAAAAAAAACTTCACATGACCGAGATTCTGCTGATTGAGGGTTATGATCCCTGCTGCGGCCGAAGGCCGCCAATACGCAAAAAAACCTGTATGCAAAAAACTTCACATGACCGTGATGATTCTGCTGATTGAGGGTTACGATCCCTGCCGCGGCCGAAGGCCGTCAATACGCGAAAATACCTGTATGCAAAAAACTTCACATGACCGTGAGGATTCTGCTGATTGAGGGTTATGATCCCTGCCGCGGCCGAAGGCCGTCAATACGCGGAAAAACCTGTATGCAAAAAACTTCACATGACCGTGAGGATTCTGCTGATTGAGGGTTATGATCCCTGCTGCGGCCGAAGGCTGCCAATACGCGGAAAAACCTGTATGCAAAAAACTTCACATGACCGTGATGATTCTGCTGATTGAGGGTTACGATCCCTGCCGCGGCCGAAGGCCGTCAATACGCGAAAAAACCTGTATGCAAAAAACTTCACATGACCGTGAGGATTCTGCTGATTGAGGGTTATGATCCCTGCCGCAGCCGAAGGCTGCCAATACGCGGAAAAACCTGTATGCGAAAAACCTCATATTACCGAGAGGGCTCTGCTAAAATTTTTTCAATGTTTTTTTAAAATAAATTTAGTGGCTAAATTGAAGTTTGCTAGTGGTTTTAAAATGTTCAAGAAGATGGAGAATACCGAAAAACTAGTTTTGTAATTTCGGGATTTTGTTATTTCGGGATTTTGTCGTTTCGGGATTTTGTCATTTCGGGATTTTGTCGTTCGGGATTTTGTCGTTCGGGATTTTGTCTTTCGGGATTTCGTTACCAACCCCTCTTAAAATATAATTGAAACTTTTTTTGTTCGTTTAAGAGATGAACAATGCTTCTTTGATTAGGGGCCGTCTTTGCTTTCGATTGTTACTTGCCGTTAGCTTTTTATTATAGACGTCATTCCAATTCAAATTCTTAAACCATCGGTGCCGTTTTACGTCATCCGCTCCATTCTGCAAATACGATAAATAAAATGCAAAATGAACAATTATTGTGGTTCATGCGGTGAAAAGATTGAAGAAAACCTTTTAAAATATCTAGAATAAAATAACATATTTATAAATATGCAATATATATGTATTTCTTTTTAATAAAGCCAAATAAAAAAAATAGCACATACTTTGAAGGTTAAAAAGATACAATACAGATAATTTTGTTACAATTAGTTAATTTTGTGAAGTATAAAAGCAGAAAAATTTAATGTACTGCAAAATGTCGAAAATTCAGAATTTCGATTAAAAAAAAAGTTAGAAATTAGGTATAGTTTGAATTATTATTATTTCCAATTTAAATATTTAAATTAATATATTAAATATTTAAATTTAAATATTTAGATTTTCTCTTTCAATTATTATTATTTCCAATTTAAATATTTAGATCTTCTCTATTTTTTAGGATTCTGACAGTGAAGGAATCAAATAGACTTTCCATTACTCCGCATTACTCCAGCGGTCATAACTTTGCTTCCTTCAAAGCGGAGTTATAGTTAGTTTCATAATTCTTTTTATACTCTACGCGCGAAGATATGCAACTAAAGGGCGTGATCATCATCATTTTTAACAAACGCCCATTTTAGGGCTAAAGGGTTAAAAAATTACGTTACAGGTTTTTTCATATTTTTCTCCTAGAAAAACAATCCAGCAAAGTTATGATCGCTTGAGTAATGTAATATGCAAAATTTTCTTCGGCCCTTTTTAAAAATCTTAAGGAATGATCTTAAGATGGGTTTTGAAACGAATTTATGTAAAAACTGCTCGTCAATTTAACTAACAGTTCTCAAATACTATTATTATACATATGTTTAATTTTACCAACGAGAATATTCTTCAGAATCCAGTTGTGCTTACCTTCATGTTACCCAAGCGTTTCGTTCTGTCATTCACCAACAGCTTCTTCACCAGATCTTTCGCAATGGGATCCATATGACGTGGCCAATCAATCTTACCGCCTAATATCTTCTCATAGATACCGAAGGGATTGTCATCGTAAAAGGGTGGATAACCAACGAGCATTTCATAAATAAGTACCCCTGAAATTGAATATAGAGCAAAATATTGTGTAATACAATATTGAAGAAATGAAATTATGGATTCAATTATATTCGAATGTTGTTAATAATTTTATTCCCTCTCCTGATACTTACCCAATGCCCACCAATCAACCGCGCGATTATGACCTTTGGATTGTATTATTTCTGGTGCCAAATACTCCGGCGTACCACACAATGTCCAGGTGCGGTCTCGTAACTTTTTAGCGAAGCCAAAGTCTGTGATTTTCAGATGACCATCTCGGTTTATGAGCAGATTTTCAGGTTTCAGATCACGGTAAACAATTTGTAGTGAATGCAGGTATTCCAAGGCTAAGACGATTTCCGCGGCATAAAAGTTAGCTGCAAGAGAAGAAAGGAGAAAAAAATGAAGTTAATTGATTTCTAACTTCTACGTATGTCTTTTTGCCGTGAAATTAAGATGAAAATATATTTCGAGTAGGACTTTATTATAAAGGACATAAAGTCATTAACTACGACTTATTACGAGTAACTTAAAAATAATTTTCATAAACTAATTATAAACGACTTCGTTGTTGTTTTGCCACCAAAAGTTATCATCGCTCTATTGTAATATTTAACACTTATATTTAAGACTGTAATATTTAAAACTAGAAAGTTTTACAAGATTTCGAAAGATTACAATATTTCGCCTCTCCCTTTTTCATCACTTAATTACCATTTTCACATTAATTGGAGTTAATTATCACATCAGGAAAATTATTAAATTTCTTCTTCGTTTTGTTGGAAAGAAAGTTTATTTATCATGCTCGTGATATCATGAGTAGCAAGAGTTATTTACGTTGCGGACTGATAACTTTTCAAAAATTGAAGCGAGGAAATCAAACGAAACGTTTGTGTGCTCTAAATAATGCATGTAATTATGTAATTTAAATTAAAAAATAAATTGTATAAAAAATATAATGAAGCGAATGAACTAAACGGAGCAATGAGCAAGATTCTTTTCACCTTTTGTGTTGGAAGTCGTTAAAAGTTTGATATCATTATTCGATAAAGCTGCGGAAATGCGGTACGTATCAAGCCCATTATGCAATAAATCCATTATGGATGTACTCGTAGTTAAAATTATTAAAACTTGAAATATTTAGAAAGGATGCATTTCCTGTAATGGTAGTGCATTTACCAATTTCCGATGCAGCAATGACTCTCGTATGCCTCGTGTTTAGGAAGTGTTTTATGTAGACTAATTTTATTTCGCAAACATGTTATTTCTTTGCGATTAATTAGTACAGCTTTTGAATAACAAGAAAGAAATTAATTTCTAACGAAAATCATGCAAAATGAAAAACCACGCTTTGTTACTTGATCGGTTGGTTTCTTTCAAAACAAGTGTAACAATGAACAAAGTTTAACAAAAATAATAGCTTCAATGAAAATAACAATTTTCGTGATAATTTTTCGAGTTAAACATATCGGAAATTTCAAGAAAATTGATTTCAAAGTCTTTACTTTGAGTTTGTAAATGTGTAGGTTCCTGAGACTGTATTCAATCGTCCTGTATTCAATTCAATATTCAATAATCGTCCTGTTTTCAGGACATGAAACAAGGATTTATACTTCTAGACCAACCTAAAGACCACTTTAGTTAATGAATATAAAAATAAAACATACGCTTGAGGCAAAAAATATTGCAGTGTTTCGGATAAAATTTTAAAATCTTTATTTAAGTTGAATACATAAATAAGGCGTGTAAATTTAATAAATCCTTTCAATATGAAACGTAAGTTTTTGGGAATTTGTACTGATTTTGAATTGTAGCAAAGGAAGCCATTTAATTTTTTTTTCAATAAACAAATGTTTAATAATATTTCTGAAGGAACAATTAAGTGTGAACAAGGAAGAATCTGCATTTAATTTTTACAGAACTTTTTTTATTATACTAATTCAATTTAGTATTTGTCAAATGGAATCAATTGAATTAATGTTTTATGTTGAACATCAAGACTATTTGGCTATAATTGAAAAGTGCTATAAATATGGAAGTTGGTTCGTTTGAGAACTGGTAAGATGACGTTCAATTTATTTTTTTTTTTTTTATTAACCTGCGATGTTTTTTGCCTTATTGTATGTATATATATGTATTTGTATTTGTATACAGGTCTGCCTGTATATACATCTTTGATTGTTTGTAAGAGATACGGCTATGTGTATGTTTGTAACGCTGTCTGACTGCCAATTGTCTGGAGCTATTTCGAGAACTAATGTAAATTGTCTATGAGATTTGTTGTTATAGATTGAAATAATGTACATATTACTTGAATGTACATCTCTTGTACCTCAATCTGCGATGTTCTTTGGATGGCATCAACATATCAGGGACGGTTGAAAAATTGTCTGTTTTGGAATTAATAATAACAACGTTGCATAATAATAATAATTTCTTAATGTCAAAAATATAATGAACTAAAGTGTGTAAAATCCGCGCAAGAAGTAATTTTTGTGAATTTTTTATTGATTTATAAAGTATACAGGAATAGGGTTATGTCAAGAATAGCATAGCTTGCAAATGGCCTCCACGGGTTTTCTGGCACATACGCACACGTACTCTTTTGTTGAAATTTTCCATGACCGCTTTTAACTTTTTAATGAATTCCTTCATAACTGTAGCTGCCAAATCTTAATTTTAAGATCAGCTGTCTTTTTTTTCGTTGACGGCGCAAAACGCGCAAAATTGAAATCTCGCGTGCACTTTGGGATACCTTTATCTACTCGAACATGGACTTTCAAAGCTGTGTCTATTTTCACGAATTAAGATAATTTTCGAGACGTAATTAGAATTCAATTTATAACAGAATTTCTTTGATAAAAGAGTACGAAATATGATGGATTTTCAAAAGTTTGGCAGTAACTGATTTCGATATTCTTGGCTTATAAGAATACTGATCTTTCCTTAACAAAATTTTAAAACATAATGTAAAAAATCTGTACTCTTTATGGATCATAAGTACATACTAATATTCTACATGTATGTATGTACATATACAGTAGTCTTTAATATTTATTCAATGCCATAAGTTTTATCTTTCTTCCTGAAGAGAGTTGTAATACAAGAGACTTTTCCGTTCCCACTTAAGTTTTTGGTAGCACTTAAAATAATTTCGTATATTAATAAAGGAAAATGAATATGTTATTTACAGGAAATTTTTGAACTTGGCAAGCGCTTATAATAAAAAAATACGAATAATTTAGGCTTTATTTGAAGAGTAGCCAAAAATTTTTTTTGTAAGAGTATAAATATGTACATACATAGTGTAGACGTACATGCAATAATTAAATAATTTTATGCATTGTAATATCTAAAATTATTTATATACGATAAGGTTGTATGTCAAGTTTGTCATTGTGTTTTAGGACAACTACAGCCTTTGAAGTATTTGATAGAAAAACGTAGGTGCTGAGTTTTCATGAACGGAAATTTATTTTTTCTGTAGTTTTACAAAATTCAATATTTAAAGATTAAACTTTAAAATAACGATAAATAAAATACGAAATCTCAACTTTTCAGATTTTCAGAAAATTTTAACTTTCTTCATATACAAACTCAACTTTAAAGTTAAAAAGGTTCTATATTATTTCTCAACTATTATAATAAAAAAAATTATTTTAATTTGTTGAAAAAAAAATATGTAAGTACTCAAAAAAAATTGCAAAAATTAAACGGTACTTAAAAGCGGTACTTTTACAACGCGATTTTACTACAACGCGGTTCGGCTAATGTGTAAATTTTTTTACGACGCGGTACTTCTATTACACGGTTTCGCTATAACGCGTTTTGGTTAATGCTTAAAACTGTCTACACCGCAACACTTTTCTATACAACACCTGGCAAGACTGTCTGCTCGAATTCCTCCAAAGATTCTTTTGAAGAAGAAAGCAAAAATTTAACAAAAAAATTTAATTTCTCAATAAAAAATTTAATTTATTGAGAACGATTCATTGCTTATCTGCCTATCAGGAAGTGTATAAAGATTTGCAAAGCAAAAGCAAACACTCCAAAAGCAAAGAATCATTTTAAAAACAGATTTTTTAAAAATCTTAACTGTTTGGAAGTGCTAATGAATCTGACATTGGATAAAGCTCCGAATTTTAAATAACGCCAAGGAAACGTTTAAGACCAAATCAAATCATAAGTGACGAAGATGGATACACTTATGTTTGCCGTTGAATTTAATTTGAATTTTTAATCTTACCAAACCGATAAATAGCATTCGTATGCTAAATAAATTCTGTCAACGAAATCTATCCGAAAATAAGAAAACAAATTGGCAATTAGAATAAATAAATTGCAAACATAACGAACTAATTCCTAGATTTCGAAGTAAATCATTTCTAAGTGTTTCAGAATATACGAGTACATACATACTGGCATAGCATTGTTTCTAGATGTATGTATGTACATACATAACTTTTTATTACAACGATTACGAGTACAAAATTAATTTTGTATGTCTAAATTAAAAATTGTAAATAGATTTGAAAACTAAAGAATTAAACGTTTCCTTGGCCAAGAGTTTCTCTTTCTTTTAATTTGTTTTTGAAAAAAATTTTTTTGTTTTGAAAAAAATTATAGAAACTTATTTAATCATGAGAATTTCGAGGGATAACGGAAAGAACTTCCAAAGAATATTTATTATTACCATGTTTTATTTTCATGTTTCGTATGACTTTGGACTATATTACTTTAGACCGTTTTCACCATTGTGCTACATATCTATCTTCAGTGGCTTTTTCCTTTAAAACTAAAAGCATAACTCGGAGTACTAAAATTGATAAGATATCTAAAAATTTTCAATAATCATATTTTACTGAAGAATTGATCTTAACCAATCTTCCTTAGATACTTACCCGTTTGACTGCCAAATCGTCCAGCATTTCTTAAATACGAAAACAGTTCTCCGCCGCAAACATACTCGAATAACATAAAGAGACAGCAGTCGTCCTTAGTCGACCATTGGCTTTAAAGAAAAAAGTACGAGAAGAAAGAGAAAAGTTAAGCCAATAAAAATTAGGAAAATGATCTGCCCCGTTGTTCCACGAACGGGAGAAGGGGGATAGACACAAACGTACAGCGTAATAACAAACGGATGATTGATTTCACGCAAAATATTGCGCTCGTTCATGACGTGCTCGACCTGCTTGAGACGTATCACATCCGCCATGCCCAAAAGCTTCATGGCGCAAAATTTGTCAGTTTGTCGATCGCGACAGAGGCACACGCGACCGAAGGTACCGGTGCCTGAAAAGATTAAAAAAAAAAAAATGTTAAACTGACTGACAACTGACAAAAATATTAAAAAAACGATTGAAATTTATTTCAAAATTATATTTTAGTTATCACTAGACTTTCTTAAAATTCTAAATACGATGAAGGAAATGATTTTTCAAATTTCAACAAAGTTTAGAATATTTTTAATTTTTTTTTTAGAATGAACATTTTGTTATTATAATTATGTATTATGTATTATGGTTATTATAATTGTATTATGTCTTATTTCTCTGTGCGCTGAAAGTTTCAAGATGATTTTTTATTGCTGGCAAATGACGTAAAACTGTTAGAAATACATGCGAAAATCCGAAATTTGACAAATTCAAAGAGGCGAAACAGGCTTCTTCATCAGAAAAATGCTGTCAAAAGTTTAAGAAGTCCATTAATTTTATAAAATGCTTTATCCTAAGTTTGTGTAAATTTTGTATACAAAATTTGAATTTTCACTTGCTCATTTTTAATGGATTGTATTTCCGTACGTGCTTTTGTAGCGCTGGATGTATTCCAAAATATAAAAGTTTTAATGATCGTAGTATCCAAGAGTTAGTCAAGGTTTTCTGTGATGTTCGACATTAAAAACGATCTCATAATTAAACTTAAAATAAGAAATCTCCTAAAAATACAATGCAGAATAGTATTCTGAGAATACTACAAAAAAATGTATATAAGAATATTTTGTAGAGACCAAATTGTACATACGATATCTATAGATTCTAAAAAACATTTTCAAATGAAAATCAGGGCTTATTGAATACTCGGTGTCTATAATTATAGCGTTGAAATGGTATGCATAAGACTACTTAAAACTTTTTTGTAATTACCAAATTATTTACAAGCAAAAAGTAAGTTTTGAAAATAATTTAATCGATGTGACGCACTATGAGACCGATTTTAAATAGCGTCTCAAAAATCTGTAACTTATTTTTATTTATTTATTATTATTTATTATTATTTATTGACGAAAGTTATTGAAATTGGCTATACATGTAATAGAGGCTATAATGCACATAAAAAATAATATATAAATAATATATAATATATATGAAATAACTATACAATTTTTATTTGCGTTTTTATTTATTCGCCTGTAAATCTATACAACTCAAAAAGAAATATATTTAACTTTTTACATTAGTATTTTTCTAATATAATACATCATTATACATCGTTTTAAAATTATTAGAAATATTAATGTTACAAAAAGTTAATATGTGAATGTAGAAATGCATAAGATACGGATCCCTAAGTATAAAGTAAAGTGTGGAAAACGTCTTCATTTGCGCAGACTTTTTTTCACAATCTTATAAAGAGCATTCTTGTCTATGGGTCTGTTATCTAAGAAGTATGCTGGAAGAAGTTCGGCAAATAATTAAAACTTCAGCTGAACTCTAGGAATTTTTCTCTCAAACATGCTTTCACTAATTGTTTATTTATATCAAACCTACATACGAGTATACTATAAACTATTCAAAAAGTTATAGCAGTTTTATAAAGCTCATTAAATTACCTTTTTAACGATGTATAACTATCTGTATTTCAGCAACATATTAGTAGTAAATTCGTCTACTGAATATAGTCCTCTGAAAAACAGCGTATTTTAATGTTTGAAAACTTTCCACTTTGCCGCCCCATAGCTTCCCGCAGGCAACTCTAATAAAAAATCCAACTGGCTTATAAAAGTCCAGTTAATTTAATATTATAAATTATATGTCCCATAATTAGATTTCCATTTAGATTTTTTGTATTTTTTAGCCGCCTTTTGAAATCGGCCCCATAGTGCGACGTAGCAAAATATAACTAAAAATATATACAGTCAACCCTCCTACAACGCGAGAGATACGTTCTTAGAAAACGTCGCGTTGTAGGAAATCGCGTTGTAAGAGACATGAACTCTATAGAAAAAAGGGGGTTAGGTTCCAATTATAAAAAACTGCATTGAAATTAATAAAACAAAACTTTAATAAGTTAATGTTCAAGATTTTATTAGAAATCCTTCAATAAAATTATAATAAATTAATAAAATAAAACAAAATAATTTACGTTTTTAAAAATTAAGAACTAAATAAAAATTCAAATTTATAGAAATTCAAATATAAAAAGAAATGTTGGTGCATATTATTTATGCAAATTCTTCGTCATCACTGCTAAACGGATTATGCCGCGAATGTTTTGCTGGTGCTATATCCGAATCTGAACTATTGGAACAAGGGATAGGTTCGTAATTAAACGAGTCCATTTCATTAAAAAACGGAGTTAATTTTTTACTTACAAATTTATACAAAACACCAAATGTTAAATGCCAAATTTGTCAAATTTTAAACATTCCGAGAAAAGTGACTTTTTTAAAAAAGTAAATTTTTTTAATCGCGTTGTAGGAAAAAAATCGCGTTGTGAGAAAAATTGCCTCAATTTATGAATCGCGTTGTAGCGAAAACGCGTTGTAGAAGTGTCGCGTTGTAGGAGGGTTTGCTGTATTCTCAATGCAACAAGCTAAAATATTGCGAAAATGACACCAAAATGTCAACCAAATGTCAACGTTAAGTGTCAGAGCGAGTAATTAGCGTTGATTGAATTGTGTTAATTACATATAAGTGAGTTGTGATCATTTCTTTTTCCATGATATGCTTCGATATATAAGTTATCGAAGATTTTTAAAATTTAACGAAACGTTGACTCGTTCTGACGTCGAGTTTTAATAACGTTGTTATTAATATTCGAAACTACAACTACGTTTTTTCGTAATACGTAATTTTCTCGAACAATAACACAAAAAAAGCTTTAAGTAATGGGTTGACTTAATTACACAAAGTTTTTATGCATCTACAGTTTCTCTTCGCGATTGTCCTACAACCACCGAAAAGATTCTGTAGGATGTAATCTTTTCGGTGGTTTCGTTTCATTTTTATTTTAATTTCTTTTATTTAAATGAACTTTTGCGTAGTAAGACAGTTCTTAACTGTTGACGAAAGCACTCATCTTCACAAATTTCATTTATTTCATATTACTTTTTATTTCTATCCTTGTAAAGAAGTAGGTTATGCGTGACTAGTAAGAATTTTTTGTTCTTCAATGTAAATGGGTTGAAGAATTAATTTTGAAATTTTCCGGTGCGGTTGCTCTCAAGCCATTTAATTCATAAACACAGCATCCATGATTCGATTTTACTTTTGTAGTAGTTGTTGTTGTTGGCATCATAGAGTACTATTGTTATTAATTCGAAAGTATTATTGTTGTTGTTATCGTTGTTGTTGTTGTCGTTGTTGTTGTTGTTGCTGTTGCTGCTGCTGCTGCTGTTGTTGTTGTTGTTGTTGATGCTGTTGTTGATGTTGTTGCTGTTGTTGTTGTTGTTGTTGTTGTTGTTGTTATTGCTGCACAAATTGTTGAAATAGAAATCGATTTGACTGATGATTGATCACACAAAAAGAAATTGTTTGTTCATTACGAACATTACAACGACATAAGCAATAAAAACAAAACAGATGGAACAGATGGTTAACAGGGTTTACGATTGCACGGTAAAATATTGTAAAAAGATAATTAAATGATAATGAAAAGTATGTTCATATTGTAAAATTATAAAAACACTCTTTCTATCCAAATTTGATTGATTATTGAATGTAGAAAGAAAAATAAGAAGAATGAAAATAACACAGACGTGATCAATGTTCAATATTATCATTACTACTCTTCTTAGAAATTCTTTTAAAAACTGAAATTCTCTTGGTTCTCTAAAATATTTTCGCAAAAATTATATGATGAATCATCAAACTTAAAAAAAATATATTCTACATAGATAAAAAAAATTAAGTTTTAAGTTTATAAATTTATCACTTATCAATTAAATGTAAAATTATTATCAAGAAAATACAAATTTTGTAAAATAATTATTGTAAAATAATTAAAATCTGAAAATTAAATTAATTATTATCAAGAACTAAACAAATTTCGTTGAGTGTATGTTGTACTATAAGTGGTTTTACGCAAGGGTTTGTGAGGTCGTGGGAACATTTGGAAGATCAAGTAGATAACTTTAGCTTTCAAGTTAAAGATGTAATATGTATAAATTACATCTTAGCAACATTTTGAATACTGTTGAATGAAAAAATTAGAAATGGTAGAATGTAATTACATATTTAAAGATTAAAAGTTGCCGAAATTGAGGATGTCAGAGAATTTCTTGATAATCTGACTGATCTTGCTTAAATTTGGGCCCTATATGCTGCAAAACTTACTCTATCACATGATATAACAATTTGCACAGCGGTGACAGTGAAAAAATTGGTCACCTTAAGTTTGAATGTTTATATAGTCAAAAGAAATAAATGCAAAGATTAATGAATATATAGGAAAAAAGGCAAGAAAGTAATAATTTGTTAGGAAATCCTGAATTTCCATTCATTCTTCCTCCTTCCCAATTTCTTCTTGAAGGGAGAGGGTGTCCGGACTCGTATACCCCACTGTCTACAACATTAAAGTCGATAACCGTAATATTGGCGGTCTCCCACAGACTAACGTTGTAGCCCTGACAAGCGGCTTAGCGCTAAAAACTACTTGCTCTGAGCACTAGAAATTGTCAATTTTCACGGAAAAATGTGCAATAAACTGACTGCAAAAAATACCAAAGCCAATTGTAAAAGAAGTACAAAGAAAACTGGTTAATTGTCATTGAAACTGTTAAGCGAGTGTCCGATTAAGGAAAATGGATCTCTTAAGACACTTATTTTTAAAAAGTGGTTTTTGGTAAATTTGTCTTCGCTTAAGTAAAGGTCAAGCAAGGTCTTTGTGTTGCACTTTTTTTCAAGGCTTTGGAGAACAAGTTTTGAGAGCTATCACGGGTTTTTTGATAGAATGCATATTTCTGTACACGATTATTGAAGTTTTCTCTTAGAAAAATTGGAAAAATTTCGAAATTTTTAATTTTAAGTCCTTACTGACTAAATGTCTTTTAGAATAAGTTTCTGCCATTTCTGTTCCATTGAAGGCAGCGCTCATCATACAGCGAATGGCGATTCTGGGAACTCTGTTTGCAAGATCGACTATCTGTGAGCCGTTTTAAAAGTCCTGTTCAGTGATCGAAATATAAGCAAAATGTAATAAAAATCTTCACCTGAAAGTCATTTATCGTACTCGTAAAATGAAAGTGACCCAACTTGTTGGGAAACTTTCAGCGAAAATAAACGCCAGCGGACATCGTCTCGTCTCATCTTGTCTCGTTCGACATTAATTTAATTTTTATGTGGTTTCAACGGATAAAGTAAACCAATGGCAATGGACCGCAGTATGAGGATCGAAGATCAAGACGCGATGCAAGCGCGGCATCACCAAAGCATACGCAAGGAGAGAGATAATATGTTTACAAGCAGCTGAAAGTATTTTACGTAATCTGGCAACTTTCTTCGAGTTAGCGGCAAGTTTTTTCTTACAACAGACAAATAAATACAGATGAAACGAATAAACAGATAAAAAAAAAAATTGACGTGTTCTTCCCCTTGATTTTATTTTCGCAAAAAAATGTTTATAATGCTTTCCTATTCGCAAAGTGAATAATGCAAAAATAAATTTCTTCTGATATTTCTGTATTTACTAAAATCGAAATGTCAATAATATTGTGTAAAATCATAACCAAATAATTTTCAACTTCGGTTTTTACGTCCATTTTCAGTCTTAAAAAACATACATACATTATTTATTTTTGTACCGTATAAATTTTGCTTCTCACATTCAAATAATCAGATCTCTAAGTTTACAAGATAATTATAAATAACAATAACGAGGTCAAACAGTTTGTTGAACTCACTTATGAAGATGCGAACAGCATGATAATTTAATCGATTAATCTGGAGATGATTGTCACCGTGTAAAAGTCGTGAAATTTTATACTTCAATTTAAATTTAAAGACAGGTAAATGTTTGCCTATCGCAGCGGACTGCTTCCCCATTCTTTCTAATTTTTATCGAATTCGATAGATCTATTTTGTCTACTTTATGCAACAGTTTTCCTGTTTTTTCAATTTAAAAACCAGCTTTGTTAAAACTATATTTATTTTTTCTCTAGAGATCATTAAAGACATTTCCCAAGATTTACCTCGTTAGACATGACTTTATTGTTATGAAGTTTATTAGATATAAAATATTTTTCTCTGTGATATCGGATAAGATATTTATTATTTTCCATCATCCAATCACAAGTAAAATAATAATAATCAAAATCAAAATCATAAAATTAAGAATCTCGAAATACAATAATAATAATAATAATAAAGTATTATGTACTTAGTATTTCTCTAATAATAATGAGAAAGTACTCGTATTTACTATTCTATGTAAAAACATTATAAAAGCGAACACTCGTCTGGCGCGGTTTTTCGCGAAGGCGTGGTAACGGTATGTCAATTTACGAGTACTTTAAGTTTTTGATAATTTTTGGGTTTGGCGTTTCTATTAGTTTGGCAATTTGCCCAAATCCGATGAGGTTGCCACACAGAAAATATCAAACACAACCAGCCTAAATGCGTTTTCATTATGAAGAATGACCCAAAAATGCATCGACTGCTGCGCGTTTATAATGGAATCAGCTTAGTTTGGTCATTTTTTAATTTTAGTACATTTTTATATACACATATCTGTAGAAAATAAATACTTTCAAGCCAAATTTAAATTATTTGCTTGTGTAATTACAATAAAATGTCTGCTCTTGAACAGCCAATGTTTATTTACCATCTGGCTAATAAAATTTTATAATACGAGTATATCAATATACTCATAGCATTACAATGAGAAACCAGCAATAAACAAAATCACGATACCATGGTGTGATTTATTTACATCGCATTCATTTAAATTCTTTTGCCCTAAAAACTGACTCTGACAATTGTGTAAGCATTGGCGAAGGTCGGCTAAATCGGTGTTTCATAAAGACGTCGCGACGTCCTCATCCGCATGGAGGAGAATTTAGCTGTTTACGACTTAGCAACTAGAACTTCTACATCGATAAAACTGAAAATATTACCTTTGCAGACATATTGATGAAAGTATAATTTTGAACTTTTAAATAAGTTTTAAATTATTAAAATTTTGAAATTGCTAAGTTTATTTGTTAAATTATCGAACTTTTAAATTGTTAAGCCTTGAAGTTTATTTCTATCACTATGTTTCTCAGGAGCTAAACCAATTTACCATTAATTTAGTAAATCGGTTTTATGTATATCAATATATGTTTTAGGAGTATTATTTTTATTTATTTAAGATTGTTAATAGTATTAAATAATTTTTATTGATTTCAAAATTTATTTAGAATAATAAATACCATAACTAATATCTAAAATTGCAAGTTAACCAATTAAAAAGTTAAAAACTTATCTTTTAAACAAAACAACTTTTGAAATATAGATACTTTTATACGTGAAAATTGTTTAATACAGAAGAAGTACATTGTCTCTTTTCTCATGGAAATTAATTAAACAAAAAGAAATTTCCTGTTTTCTCTTAATTGTATAAAAGTGCAATATATTTTAGCATTTGCCACATATTCGTATTTTTTAATAGTAAAAACATTTTTAAATATTTGGGTAAATAATACCTATTTCCGGTAATTTTGCAAAAATACAGTCCACCTCGTACGTGAATGATTTTCTTTTGAAAAAAATTGATCTAGATTAATTTAAAAATTTTTTTTTTAGACAAATAGCGGATATTAAAAATGAATGAAATCGGGCTGAAGTCACGAAATGTGTAATCGTTACACCGTGGGCAATTTTGAAAGAATGTTTTGAGAAAAAATTAAATAGAAAATGTTTACAGTTGTTATTCCTTTGTTTTCGCACAGAAATTTTTCTTATTCTATAAAGAACTTTTTCTTAAAACCTAGAAAAGTATTGATTCGCAGCCTTATTCCGTATAATGGAAACTTAGAGTAAGCGTACGTTCTTCTTTGTAATTTTCCAAATTTGTTGTTGTTTATCAGAAAAATCCACAAGATTAACAGAGCAAAGGTTGAGTTGGGTGAAGTAAAGTTTGCATTTTTGGACACCTTCACCAAATGACGTTATTCCCAGGCAACAGACATCGCACCAATCTACGGACTCACCAACTCGGTAACTACCCTTCAACTGTCAATGCAACAACAGTTTAATACTAATTTACTTTTAAATTCTTTTTTTTACACATTGCAATATCCGTTGGCAACTCTGAAAAAACTTGCTTTTGCATACAAATACAATTAAACGCCGTAATTGTTTCATTAAAGCGTTTAAGTGCAACTCTATAAAAAATGTAGTAAATCATAAATGTAGTAATCTGGTAATTACTGTGTTGACTGGTGAGCGACTGAGGAATGAGGGCAATGTACGAGGAAGGAGAGAGTAGAATGAGAGAGGTGGACAATTTAAAGAGGAGACAATAATTTGTCATTTTCCAGTCCGATTACACTCGGTCGAATGTGTCTAAGATTTGGTTTAAAAGAAAGCATTTTAAACCACTCAATTCAATCTTCACTGCAAGTTCTTATAACAATTTTCATGGTTGGAATGAAGATCTTTCTTGCTTTATTTCAAAATTATCACACAACACATACACATTTTCTACAATAAAAGTGATTGATCATCACTGATACACATGATCTGTTATTGAAAAGTGCTGGCAAAGGAACCGATTTGGATTTGAGGCTTATTTTCTAAAGTATGTATTTTGCCTTCAACTTTTATAGTATAAAAGAAAATAATAAATTCTAAATTTAAAATATTTAATTATACTCGTAGTTTAATTGTAAGACATTTGTAATAATCATTTTTACAAATAAGCGGTTTTAACATCATGCATGTTATTTTAATCATTCATGCTTTGGGAAGAACGAAACAATTTACAAAGAACAAAGTTGTAAAATTAAAAATTTTTTTATACCATCCTACGTACGTAACATGATCACTTGTGAACACTCATATCAATGTGTTTCACACTTCAGTATTATGGCTGAATTCTTACGACTTCTTTCCTGCAATTTTTTTCAATTTTTTTAAATATTTCTTACTCTTTTGTTGACACGCGTGCGTCTGTTACGGTAGCACACGCGATAGCAAAGGAAGAAGAAGCATCTAAATTGAGTACTGAATCATTTTGCCGCCTTTTTTGGTTAATGACGGTCAAATGAGTCGCGTTAGTGTTGCCGGCACGTAGCATTCTGAAAGTTGCTTTGATCTACGAAAGGGTAAAACATGTTTTTCTTTTTCAACTCTTTCTCTGAATATGTCTGTCTCATTTATTAATTTAATTCCATGTAATTTTATGTTTCACATTTTTTGCTATTCTAATGTGTCTTCAAGTGTATTTTCAAGTCACCAACGATTTTAGTACATTTAACTGATATTTAATATAATTCAATCACAATCACCGTTATATACTCGTACATAAGTGCACATCATTAAAAAATTTAGTTAATGATGAAAAATTTTATTCTGGTATGCTGTTTTTATTTTTATTCAATTTTGAGAAGAATCTTTTCAAAATCTTTATGAATTTCATAAAACAAAGTCTTCTCATCTATATGCAGTGACGGAGTTAGTATGGGTGAAAGATGCAAAACTTTATCTCTTCTATCAGCTCAAGGTATAGGTACATCTAATGATGGCTTCAATAATGGACGGAAAATCAGAGTTCGGAAAAGTTCGCACTTTAAAGCAATTGTGCTTATCGCAGTGCAGAAGCCCTCAGCATTTGATTTTAATATGTGCTTGTTTTAGCAACACTGGAAAAAGGCAAGTAGTCTCATATTATTGTGGTAGTTGTTGTAAACAACGAGTATACATAATGAGGAAAGTGTTGTTGTGCAGACAACACGCAAAATATTGGATTAGTATTAACAAATTTGGTTGTTTGCCAATTTTACACTAACAACAAAAGCAAAAGAAACATGGAGGATGCTGTTGGTGATGATGAGCTATAAATGATGACTCATCAAAAGATGTTTCAACAATGCGTTTGAGTAGTTTACTTTTATGATTGCCTTAAAATGATTAAAATCGTCTGCAAAATTCCTAAGATCGGGAAGAAATGAAGCTATTAAAATCAGAGAGAGAGAGAGAGAGAGAAAAAAAATTTATTTAAGCAATTGAGACGATGTCTCAACATCTACCAAAACGTATTCTGTGTTTTAGGAAAGCAAGACACAGCGATTATTTTGTTTGTTTTAGTTTTGAATTTATTTTAGTCTGGCAGTAGTAAGTTTTTATTGAATTTACGAACTTATTAATAGATAGATTTAGACAAAAAAAATTAAACTACTTTATAACAATTTTGGAATTTAAGAATTATCAACATTTTCATTCAATAAAATCTAACTCCAATGTATTAAGATTAACGTATTTTTTATAATTTTATATGAAACGCAAATTTATTCTCAATTTAATAAATCCGCTTTAGCAAACATGAAAGTATTTAATGAATACATTTTTATTACTCTTTTATTTATGATAAATATATGTACTTCTTTCACGTTCTCTGTTTTATATATTAAAAAAATATTCGGAATTTAAGAATTATTGATATTTTAATGCATTGAAATGCAATTACAATGTATTAAAATTAACACAATTTTTGTAGGTTTTTACGATCTACGATAAAATTTCGATATATTAAATTAAAGAAATAGAAAAAAATATAAAAAAATAGTAAATGAAACGCAAAAAAAACAACACAATTAAATAAATCCGTTTTAACGAACATGAAAGGATTCAATTTAAATATTTTTGATTACTTTGTTATTAATGAAAATTATACTTTCGTTCGGCACGTTCTATTTCTTTTTGATATTAAGGGCCTGTGCGAATTGAAACTAAAATTTAGTGTTTTGCTGAATCATTGGAAATGTCGATAAAAAAGGCTACGCCGGCATTGACACACTAAATGTCAACAATTTTTTGAACTAAAATTTAGTATTTTTTCGACCGTACTATTTGAATGTAAGGAATAATTGAAAATGATTTCGAAAATCAATATGGCTGTAAATAGTTGGGAATTATAGAATCAATGTCCTTCTCCATATTTATTAGAAAATTTTAAGTAAAAATAAGGTTTTTTTAAAAATTTCAATTTATAAAATTCTGTCATTAATTCATTTATAAATTTCTGTCATTAATTTGATTTAGAATTGGAAAGTAATTCGCACAGTTCAGAAACGTTGTAAAGCAGTTCGACAGCAAATAGTATATCACTAATATTTAGTCACATTTCGCACAGGCCCTAAAAAAAAAAATTTTTAGTTGAAAAATGACATAAAAATGACATAAAAGATTAAGAAAATAAAGACATTTTATACTAATTTTTGAATTTGAAAATTATCATAATGTTAATACATTTAAAATTAACTCCAATGTTTTAAGACTAACATTATTTTTATAATTTTCTATAAAAAACTAAGATAAAATTTCGATTTATTAAATCATAGAATTAGGTATAACTATATAAAAAGAGAGTTAATGAAACGCAAATAAATTTTCAATCAAATTAAATCAGTTTTAACGAACATGAAGGGATTCTTAAAAATATAAATATGTATTATTAATTTATTTTCATTTATAGCGACGAATAATGCATAAATGGGGCGTATCTCTGACATAATAGATCTCGTATACAAATACATTCTACTAAAGCAACAAAAATATCATATTTATACTTATTATTACTATTGTTAGTTTCGCTTTTGAAAACACGAGCAATTTTCCAAAGCAACACTTCGAAAAAGAAACGTTAATAAATATCTTTTCGGGGATTGAGTAGGCGTGGATGACATTTGGCACACACACACACCCACACACACACACACTATTCCTATTCAAACTCATACCTACACACCAGACATTCTCACAGAAAACCAAGAAATCTACTCAAATCTTAAAATAAATTTCCATGAAAATATCTTGATGTCGTAGACAGAGCGACTTCAACGGGCACAAGTTTTTCTTTTTCTTTATTAATTATACAATTTTTCGGTCTATTTGCTACTTTCTAAGTTACGAACAAGAATAAAAATGACAATAAAACAACTTACAACGTAGTTGTTTGAATAAAGCTCGAATGCATACGTCAAGCAAAAGTTTACTGAAATAAAATAAAAATATTTAAATACCTTCAGCAAATATTTAAAATCTAAATGGAGCTATTCGGATATGCAACGCCATTTTGTTGCAAGATGTACATGGTACATATTAGAAAGCTGCACAAAACGTTTTGAAACGACTTTCAAAACACAGAAAGGCAGTTTGTACTGCCAAAACCTTTTCGAGTTGCAGTAACATTTCTCACTGCTACTGCTTTAATGGAAAGAAAAACAAAATTGACAGTCGAAAAAGAAGACAGTCGTTCATCCGTCTTACCTAGGCTTTTAGTTAGAAAATCAACCCCAATTTTTTTCTTTCAAATACGAGGAAACACAATGCCTCAACAGTAAAACTGCCACTGCAAATTTTCTAACATGCAGTAATACGACTAGTAATATTACTAGTAAAAAGTAAGTAGTAATAGTTACTGCCGGTCGGGTAACTGCACGACAGTTTTGTTATGTACTGCAATTTTTCTACGACAGTCACAAACCAGCAGCTGTCTTCAAAACGTTTTGTGCAGTGCTCTATTATCAATTAAATTCGACAGTAATTTAACCATGATTGCTGACGAGCTGCAATTAGTTGATTTTTACGTGTTGCCGCATCGGTTGTAAGCAAAAAAAAAACTACATATTTAAGTCACTAAAAATAATTTCTGCTCGTTTATACGTTTTAAAATAATTGTATGGAAAAGAAATTTCACCTGAACAGTACCAAAAAATTTCCAAATTGCAGTTCTTGAAAAGTAAGTTTGTGCCACCGCCACCGCCCGCACAATTTGAAGAGGGGAGACAGTCAAAATCCCGAATTACAAAATCCCGAAACGACAAAATCCCGAAAAATTTTAAAATCCCGAAACGACAAAATCCCGATGCGACAAAATCCCGAAACGACAAAATCCCGAAAAATTTTAATACCGAAATGAGAAATCCCGAAAATCACGAAATAAAATTTTAAATTAATGAAAAAATGACATTTAAGTCACAATTTTTTCCGAAGCGTAGTACGCGCCTACTTGCCTTTTTTTACAATGGGAGAAAAGCAAAGTTGTAATATCGAGAGAATTTTGTTGTCTGAAGGTTATAATCTATAATATGCAAAAAACTTCACATGACCGTGAGGATTCTGCTGATTGAGGGTTATGATCCCTGCCGCGGCCGAAGGCCGCCAATACGCAGAAAAACTTGTATGCAAAAAACTTCACATGACCGTGAGGATTCTGCTGATTGAGGGTTATGATCCCTGCCGCGGCCGAAGGCCGCCAATACGCGAAAAAACCTGAATGCAAAAAACTTCACATGACCGTGAGGATTTTGCTGATTGAGGGTTATGATCCCTGCCGCGGCCGAAGGCCGCCAATACGCGAAAAAACCTGTATGCAAAAAACTTCACATGACCGTGAGGATTCTGCTGATTGAGGATTATGATCCCTGCCGCAGCCGAAGGCTGCCAATACGCGAAAAAACCTGTATGCAAAAAACCTCACATTATCGAGAGGGCTTTGCTAAAATTTTTTTAATAATGTTTTTTTTTAATTTTTTAATAATAATTTTAGAGAAGTAAAAATAAGAGTAATTTTTTATTATTTTCTTAGAATTGTTTGCTAGTGGTTTTAAAATGTTTAAGAAGATGGAGAATACCGAAAAACTAGTTTTGTAATTTCGGGATTTTGTTATTTCGGGATTTTGTCGTTTCGGGATTTTGTCATTTCGGGATTTTGTCGTTCGGGATTTTGTCGTTCGGGATTTTGTCGTTCGGGATTTTGTCTTTCGGGATTTCGTTACCAACCCTTTGAAGAGTTATAAAGAGGACAAACAGAGGAATGATGACAAGTAGAAAAAGAGAGAAATATAGAAAATTTAATTTTTATTTTAGAATTTTGTGCTACTTTTTTATTCTTTTTTTGTTTCCTTCTTGTTTTGTGCTTAATTATTCGTGGTGAAAAAAAATCAGAAAAATATTTCAAATAGTATTGTCCACACAATAAATCAAAAAAATTTATTAATGGTAAGATAAATCATTTTTAATTAATTTCAAGACATTTAACATAGATTAATATTACTATGTAGATTAAAATTTTACACTATTTTCGGAAGGAAGAAGCTTTTTTTAAACTTTTTCATTAACCTTTTTATTTTCAGAGGACATTGTACCTATAATGTTAAATTAATTGTTTATTAAGCTTTCTACTATTAGTAATTAAAATTTATTGCACAAAGTTTTTTTCGAAACTTTAAATCTATTTTACTTATATTTTTGAATAAGCAGACCGAAAATATTTTAAGAACTATTTTAAACTACTAAGAATGGCCAGAATAGATAAAAAGGAACACATTTTATGACCTCTAGTATTCAATAAATAAAAACGATTTCTCTTCAATATTCTAAAATCTTTTTACTTTTCGTTATTTCGCCACTTTTGTCGAGAATAAAGAGTCCGCCGCGATTCTCACGAACTATCGTATGGAGAGTCATTTGTTTGAGATTCAGAGAATTGTGAACGGACCACTTCTCGGTTCGGGTTCAGTGATTGTTGCTGACCTTCGGATTGGCTGCTGTAACTGTGGCTCGCTCTGTTCTTCAGACCAGATCAGATTAGCAAAAAATACAAGAAAATGTTTGGAAATAAACAGTTCAACGACTGCTGCGAAAAACGTTTCATGTTGCAAAAATCAATCTATTAAAATAAACATATTCAAAATAACAAACTAACGATTTTCATTTTTTTATTGTTGCTTTTATGGTTTTTCCTTTTGTTTATAGCGTTTTAAAGTGGCAACCGTTAGTCTGGCAAACAGTCGTTCATCACAAATTCGGCAAATCGTAAATTAAATAATAGCACACGGCAAACATTGAATCACGAACGGGTCGATTGTTCATATTAAAAATGATATTAAGATTTGGTGGTTTTTCTTCACACATGAACATTATATTTCATTTCTGTAAAAAGCAAAAGAAAATGCAACAAAATTTATAATAAAAGCACTGAATAAGTGCTTTCCTTCTTGTACACAAAATGGGTTTCGTTTGTTGTGCCGAATAAATTAGAGTTATGTGTTTATATTTGCAATTAAATAAAAATCATTTCAGAGCAAAAGACCGATTGAGCTTCTTTTTTTTCTTTTGGTCTGGTAATAGAATAACGATGATCTAATCAGTACCAAAATTCGCAGCACCAATAAATGGATTTAATGAAATCCAACAACAACCCAAATAATAATAATAAGATATATAACAATAATTTGCTATTATTATCAAATCACTTTTTAATACTAGTTGAAAACTTAAGAAAAAGGCAAAAGAGGTCACTGCTTTTGTGCTAGTCGCCCTGCACTCTAAAAGATTACTAAAAGTTTGCAAATAGAAGAAAGGAGAATAAGTTTCGAGAAGGTCTTCAGTATAAATTAGGACAGTTTCGACAATGGCCGAGTCAGACCCATCAGACCAATGGTAATCAGCAGTAATTGTGACCTTATCTTTTGCGCTATCAATTTAGCCCATTTCCACCCACAATGGAACAATGGATTAAATTTCATCATCATCATTTTTATCGCAATCATTTGGCCCCTTGACGGCCTTGTTTTTTCAGACGAATTTAACTATATTGTTATTAATTTTGTCAAAGTCTTGTTGTGCATGCGCAACACTTGACGAAAATGGGTTAAGAAACCCCGAAAGAGGTTTTAATTTTTAGTACGCAATTGAAGATTTTAAGGTAGCTTATACTTATTCTTATGTAAATACGCACAAAATGTCATGTTCTTGGGTAATGTTTTTTAACTGTGTATCTTAACATTCTTAAAATTCATTCAAAAATTAACTTAACACTAAAAAAAATTATTGTAAATTAACACTCAAAAAACTTAATTCATTCGTGAATTAATTAAATAAGACGGTAATACATTTCCATGATGACACAAGTTGTGGTTAATGACGTAAAGCAATGACGTGTTATATTACGCAGAAAATATATGTGTGTTCAACTAAAGTACAATAAAAAGATATTGTATTGTGGTATTGGTTAATGAATACTAATACATACTATTTTTGTTATTTTTATACCCTACACCCGAAGGGATGAGGGTATATTCACTTTGTGCTTCCGTTTGTAACGCATTAAAGGAGGCGTGGCAGGTATAGAAAGGATATATATTTTGGCTCAGAATCACCTCCTGAGTCGATTTAGCCCTGTCCGTCCGTCTGTCTGTCTGTCTGTCTGTCCGTCTGGTATTGAATTGGTTTGGTATTGAAAATGGGGAAAATCGGACCAGTGCCACGCCTACTTTTTATAGAAAATATGCACTCATCCGTGCTTATAACTTAATTTCGTAGTTTGTAGACCGAATTTTCAGCTAAAATTTTATTTCCGAGTCCACCATCTTAGACTAAAATATATACTAAAAAATGGGCGTGACACGCCCACTTATATACTATACCTTATAATGAGGTGTTTAGTACGAAAAACGGTGTTGTAGATGAGTTAATAGAAAAAAATGCACTCCCTGTAAATTTAAAAAAAGTAGGTGTCAAACGCCCACTTTTTATCACTTTGACAGATGCGGGTGTAGGGTATATGAGCTTCGGCCAGGCCGAAGATAACGCTCTTACTTGTTTTATTTTTTATTTGAGAAAGTTATTTTAAAATAAAAAAATTTTATTAATTTGAACTTCAAAATCGCTGCGTAAATTTCAATACTGCGAATAATCGAAATCTTACGATTTAAGGAATTTCTATAAAAAAATGCGGTATTGTAATGGATAACGTCATTACGGTCTTGAGTCGGAGTTGTTGCGTTCTGAACAAAGCTTTGTTTGCACGAACCGCGTTACACTGTGTTTATGTATAATTTCTCGTGAATGTTGTTATGATTGCCTCAACCAACCTGTTGCTGCTTCCTCGTCAAATTTCAGTATCGAAAGATTGTACAATTAGTTTGTTCTTTTAACTCACCCACTGTTTTGATGATTTGAAAATCGTCGAGATGATACCTTCGTACTCCCTTTGCCGTTTCCACGCTGCTGCTCTCCTCGCTTTCATCATCCTCATCCGTTTCATTACCATCGTCGACTTCTTCCTCCAACCGCTCTTCCGTCGCGTCCTCCACCTCATCGTCATTGTCACCATCACCATCGCTGTCTCCATCATTGTCGTCTGCGGTGGCATCGTCAGCATCATCGGCATCATCACTTTCTTCATTGTCAACTTGCTCTTTCTCATGTTGTTCGTTAGCGCCACGGCGGCAGCGTTGTTTCTGTTGTTGCTGGTAAGGCTGATGGCGTTGCCGCTGCTGCTGCTGCTGGTGGTGCTTCTCGTCTTCCTCTGTTCCTTCACTATAATCTGATTCAAGTGGATCAGAGGACTCATTGGAACCGATGCTGTTGCCGCCACGATGGCGAAGTGTGTTGACGGTCAGGGTAAGAGAGGCTTCGGCGGCAGTACTGGTCGGTTCGTTGCGTTTGCTAAGCGAAGAGGACGTCAGAGGGCGTATTCGAGAGCACGTTGCAGTAGACATCCTGTCGTTCGCGTTAAGGATGCTGATGGATGGATAAAGAGTGAGTATATCTGTTAGCGAGCGAAAATATTCGAAGTGGGTGCAGAGGAAAAAAGTACAATATATTTTCTTTGTTACATATTTTTATTAACTTTGGTACATTAAAACTATTTAAGATTATGAATTGTATATTGATTTTTTTGGGGACACTGACCACTAATTTAAGTATTGCTAAATTTTAATACATTTTTTTTCTTTAAATTTTCTCTTTAATTGATATTGCAAATGGCGGTTACAACTGCAGCTGGAAACCCAATCAACGCAGCAGCAGCAACGGATTAGCTCATTAGAGGCGCCAAACGATTCGGCGAGTGGCCTTTGGCGCCTCTCATAAGAACTACACGTAATCAACTTATTCGTTGCTGTTGCTATATAAAATACTAACATTTATGAATGCTTTTTCTGATAATGGAAAGAGAGATGAAACCTAATCGGAATTGCCAAAGCAACAAAAACAATAATAAAGAAGCAATATACTGAGACTATTGTCATTTGGAATTATAGAACGTCATCAATCCATAAATCATTGCCGCACAGTTTTAAAATTGCAACTGAAAGGATTTGCTGCGCAAAAGATGTATCGAGGTACAGACGCCGTCGAAAGAATTAATAAAAAAGAAATGAAAAATGCCATAGAAATTGAAATTTCATTTGAAAGGTATCATTATTTTTCAAATTGTTATCGGTGTGCATGTGTTTCAAATGACGATTGAATAAAATTGGCGGTAGCTACTTGTACAGTTGTACAATGATTAAGTTATTCAACGGAAATCGATAAAAACCATTACATCGTGGACTCCCCTCCCCCTCCAATGGTTAGTTATCACTTACAGGAAAAATTGTAAAATTGTTACTTCGTGTTATTATTACACTTATATTGAATTAACTTAAATTAACTTAAATTTTAATCAATATAGTAGTAGAAGGATTGATGAGTTTAAATGAAGTTAATAAATACATATGTATGTACATGCGGCTTCACACATACGCACCAAGGATTTTATATATAAAGATTAAAACGTAAATTAACATTTAGCACATTTTGATTCAATTTAAGGAAAAAGTTAATGGGCAAAAAATTGTCCAAACTCTTGATATTTTAAGTGTTTGTAGGACGTTTCAGGACGCTGCCACCTGTTGCTCACAGTTTACTTTATTTAGTAAAACGCACTTAAACTTGAACTGTATGCGTGTGTATGTTTGCATATATCGTACATGTGATCTGGTTTTGTTTTTGTTGATTTTCTTATTTATTGCTGGAAAGCAGTAGCTATGATTACACTCGTATTTGGCAAAGGTACTCGTAATTGAATTAAATGAAAGAACATCGTTTTTGTAAAATGTAATTAAATTTTTATATTACAGTTTAGAAATCGTATTACTTTCCAAGGACCATCTGTCCATACATTTATCATGCACAATTTGTTTAATTGTTGTATGGTTTATTATTTTATTTCAATCATCATTATATTTTCTTTCTCGCGCCGAACTATACAAAGAAAGATAATAGCCTTTAATAATTTTTTAAATATTCTCAAATTGTTTTGAAATTCCGTATTATTTTAAACATGGAGTTTTTAACTTAATTATTAAAAAAATAACTCAAAAAATAATTTTATGAACATTTATTTATGTCAGTCTACTCAGTCATTTTTGTGAGTAAGTATTTAATGTTTCTCGTTAAACAATTAAGACAAATTATTTCCACGCTTTTTCAAGGTTCAACAGAAACGAAGCTGATTGTCAGAATATTTTAAAGAACCTAAAAAAATTTACTAGTATGTTATGTTTGGGAAAAAATGAAAAAAAATATTTTTTTTTATTTATTTAAAACTATTTTAATCCTCTAAGCATGTTTTATATAAAAGTAATTCTTAGAAAATAAAGCAACTTGAACTTACCAAAAAAGTATTCGTTACAGATTTTGGTAAAATTTTAAAATGCAAAGAGCTCTCACGAATTTTGTTGTTATTGTCAGCAGCTGTAGCTGTATCTTTTTAAAATCTTGCTTGTTTTTTAATAATTAGAAACAATCACGTTAAATTCAAAAGTAAGCGCAACGGTATTGAACATTCGTGAACAAAAAAAAATTAATAGCAGCTGATGGCGGATACGAAGGCTGAATAGAAATCAAATAGCTTTTCGCGTTTTTATTTAAAAATCAATTTTCTTATAAATTTTTTAATAACTTTTTTCGCATTCGTTTGCTATTTTTTTCCCATGAAAACATAAAGAGTTAAATACGCACTTTAACTTATCGCAGCGTAATTGACGCTCTCTGATTTTCTTTTTTTTTAATTCCACGTCTCGCGTTGGCGACAGTGCCTCCTCCAAAGATGTTGTTCGGGTTACTGATATACTCCCAGCAGACACAACTCAGCTAAATCAGCTGATTAAGAAAAAAAAAATGATAAAACACTGAAGGAGGACTTACTTTAGTCGTAACTTGTAAACCGTTAGATTATGGATCACTTTAATTTTCAAATCAGAAAAATTCTGTATTTAATTTATTGTAAACTTTAGCTATTTAAACTTTATTAACATGACATTTCTCAGTATCTTTTATTTTTATCAAAAAATTGTCAAATTAAAATATCTATTCTAATTCTCAATTTAAGTTAAATTTCCTTCTATTCGACACTGTCTCTCGTTTTGTTCTTCTGAGTGTATCTTAACGCTCCAACGTTTCGTAAGAAACTAAACAAATTTTGCGCTACGTCGAAGTAAAAGAGAGATTCGCTTGATGTTTCAAGAAAGTTGCTCTGTTGGTTGGGCGCTGTTTATAGTTATTTTACCGCAGCAACATCCACTACACATCTTGTTTTCATTTTCTAACTTTTCGTTTCTTATTTTGAATTTAAAATTTTATTTTTACAGACCGATTCATTGTTGACAAGAATTTTTGCAGCGTACAGTACTCGTATATATGTAGTTTGTTAACACGTTAACGTAAATAAGCTAAAAAGGCTTGTTGGAATTTAATTTATAGAGGGCGAGGGGGGGTAATAATATGTCAGTGCCTTGCTTTGGCGCGGATCAAATTCCTAGTGATGGATAATGTATTCCGAAGGATCTGACGGTGTACTTGGATACTCCTTTAAATTCCTTATCACGTATTATAAGGTATTCTGGTTGTAATGCAGATTGTTAATGCCAGTTTCGTTATTAATAAGGGTAGTGCTACTAAAACGGCGTTTATGTGCTATTTGAGCCCTTATAGCCTGAACACAGTCAAATTTCGCTGACGCCTCCAAATAGCGCCACATCTTTCGGTAGGGCATTCCATCTCTTTCTACGTGTATCTCTTAAAAAGTTGGGGGCATTCCGGGCACATTGCTCAGTCTCGACTGTTGAGTATTTTGTACCTGGAATGCTGTGCTCACTCAACATGTTGCGGTAGCGAACGGAGCGAAATAATTCAGTGCTACTTCAGCTCAACAAGAATAACAACAAGTCTGTCAAATAATCAGTTTCTGTCATTCTCATTAAAATTTTTATAATTGAAATTCTTGTTCGTTTACATAAAAGGTAAACAAAAAGTCGATCAGGAAGCATTTCATCCCAGGGAACGTAGCGCTCAGTTGGTCAACAGTTGTGACTAATTGGTCTGCCTGGAATGCGTCTGCCACTGTAATTTCCAATTGCACGGTATTTTTAAATAATTCCGAAAGGCAAATAGGCAGTTATGGCGTTTAATTAATATTTATTGAACAAAACTGATCCAAAAAATGTATATATGAATAAAAAAATTTATATAACGGTCCAGTGAAAATTACAGCAACACTGTGCTGAAAACGGAGACTGAGAATTATAGCCTGTTAAAAAATCTTCCACACTAAAATTAAAAAACAAATTGAAGCCATGGACATTGTTTATTATTTATTGATAATCAGTTATTACAAAAGACGTTATGTTATGTTATGTTTAATTATCACAACGAGCGTAGATAGCAGAGATAAAAAACAGAGAGTTGTTTATGTAATTTGTTATATTTATGCTCGTTGCTCTTTGCTATCTATGCCCGTTATATCTTTTCTACACTACTTTTATTCATCTCGTGTGTGACGACTAAAACAAAAATTGTGCATGCATAATTGTGCTCGTGTGTGAAGCACCAATAGTATTAAAATCGATCCGAGACATAGGAATACATATACTAGTATTTACTCCTGGGGATGTATTATACTCGTTACTTATACTCGTTATAATAATAGTGTATTATTAAACAAACCCTTCTTTTGACATTTCAATAGCACGTGCGCAAGCTTGTTTACAATTTCAGAAGGAATTAATTTTCAAAGAAGAATAAATTTTGTTATAATTTTAGGGGACTAATGGAAAAGGTCGGTTTTTAGGAAAACAAAAATGGAAGGAGGTAAGTAACATATACTAACTTTAAAAAAGACCACATAACATTTCAATTTTCATAAACAACAACAAAACAACAGAGTTTACTCGTTGGCTACAGCGGCCGGAGAAATCCTTCACCGAAAGTATTCAGTTCGCGATTAGAGCATGGAAGTCTGCCGAATTCACCTTAGCTAGCAAGTACCAGGTGGTGTTTCAGTGGCTGTCCCAACAGGATTTGATGCTCGGCATAGAGAAGGAAACGCTGCAGCTTGTGGAGCTCACTGAGTTTTTGCAACTGAAATGTCAACCAGGCCTTATAGCACAGCAGGTGAAGCTAGAGTTTGTGGAAATGTGGTTGCGGTGGTCAATTCGCTGGCGTTCTCAGGAGTCGCGTATTATGCCCGAGCTTTTGCACCAACTGATAGAATACGAAATCGTACAGGATCTCTACCGCTCCAACTATGAGCTGTACGCACAACTTTTATCTCAATTGCTACAGAGCTATGAGGGTTACCTTCATCATATAAAGTCAGAGGTGTTCTCGCCTTCGTCTGAGACTAAATTCTTCATGCAAATTATGAATATATTACTTTCGAGCGCTAAAAAATCCGGTGATCCGCAGCGCTTTGACAAACAATACAACGACCATGTTCTGCAACCTCTCGTACAGATATTGTTAACCTTTCAACAGCATGAGCTCCAATTTTTCGACGAGTTTCTTTCCTTGGAGCGGTTGCTGTGTAAAGAGTATGAGGCAAGCGTTGTGATAGAACGTATTATGAGTCAACCTTTGCATGTTTGTCTGCTCACGTTGGAATGCGCCATCGTAAATCAACGAGGCGTGGAGAATTTCCAAAAGAGCCTGTTGCACTTCATTTTTCAACAATTGCTGGAAGAGCAACGATACCAGGATGCAGCGTTGACTCTAACAACTGCTGCATACACTTTGGAAATGTTTCGCAAACATGATATTAACTTGAAATTTAAGTATAACAACGACCAAACAGCACTGTCTTACTTAAGTGAGAAAATCAATGAGTACGCCGAGGAATTTAAGGAGCAGCATTTAGAACAAGTGCTGCAATTGCTGTGCGCAACTTTGCGTTTAAATCCACTCATATTGGAAAGGAAAGTTTTTCAGCACACGATTTGGATCCTTGTTGCAGAGAAGAGCACTGTTCGCGAACAACATTTATTTGAGGAATTTTTGGTGCTACTGATGGACATGATTCGGAAGCTCAGTCGTGCAGAAAAATTTGTAACGAATCTACTGAGCACTTTGGATGAATGGCTGTCAAATAACAAATTGGGTAATGAGGATGCCGTCAGGAAAGGAAAAAGCAAGTTAAGAGATAAAGTATCAGATGCCACTTCATTGATTTATATGAAATAATTTTACACATAACATTACTTTATAGCTTAGTGAAATTTCTCCGCAAAAGCAGCGAAAGCTCACTGATTTGCAGAACCAGACAATATCAATTAATGCTGCCAGATATTTGCAAATAATTTTCAAGGATTATTATGCTCCAAAGCCGTCCGTTACTCCTTGCCAAAATCAACTAATCGAAAGCTTTCCTAACCTGAAAAATATTTGGCCCTGGAAAAGCGTTGGCACTGCATTTTCAAAATTAGTAGCCGGCTTGATATCCAAGCCATCAATGGTCGTGTGGAAAACACTGATCTTCAATTTGAAAAAAGTGTTGGAGACTATTGATGCTAAGAAGGATGTCAGCGAAAATGATGCCCTTCAGCTGGACTTAATTACTGCGCTTCTCTGTCAGTACTTCGCTGGTTCCAAACTATCGGAACAGTCCGATAAATATTGGGCACAAATAATGGAGCATATTAAGCTCACAATCGACATACTTACTCGTTTCGGAAGACTTTTGCTTTGTCTTCAACATAATAGACGCTGGATGAACGCCTTTTTAGAATGCTGTTACTATGCCTCTCACTTCCAACTACTCGTATGGTATTATCGCTCAGATCGTCTTGCCTCGGAATCGGCATCATGCATTCAATGTGCGAAACAAATTCATGACTTTCTCACCGATGAAGAATGGGCCCTCCTGCAGCAACGTGTAATCAATTTTGGTAAAGCAAGTTGTAAATCTAACATGAACCGCTTGCTGCTTCAGCGGCGCCAAGCGCATATGCTTTTCAGTAACAAACCAAAACCGCTCCCTCTGCAGAAGGTTTTGCTTTCACCCATGCTCAATGACATAGAGCAGCTTCAATTGCTGCTGCAGTCATCGAACGCTCAGTGGGTAATGCACAATTTGCGCCGAGAAGAAAAGATTATCATGGCACGCCTGATTACCAGCCTACCCAATTTTGACCACACTTGCTGGCGTGAATGCTGCGAGGATTTGGAGTTTTTTGAATTGCTGTGTTTAGAGCAGTATGAACAGCTGGCAATCAGTTTTTCTACTAAAACTAAAAAGTCCTTGCTAGGCTCGATTCAATTTGACGAATTAAGAGCTGAACTCGATCCGGCGCTCGACAAACGAGTGGCTTTAATTGCAGAAGTAATAAACAAGCGCCTTGCTCCATACTCACTCAAGAAAGTGCCCACGTTAAAAGTAGAACAGACCTTAAAGGTATTGAAGCTATTACCAATCGGCAGCTGCCGACGTCAAATGAAGGGCTTGCTTTTCGCTCTGCACCTAGCTTTGCTACGAGATCTAAAAGCATCGGAGCACGAAGAATTGGCAATACTGGCTTTCGACGTTCTCACCGATCTGTTGCATTTCGGTCAACGCTTTCAAATTATTAAGTACTTTCCCACACAAAACATCCTTCAACTGTTGCCCATAGCCACGTGCTGGGAGTTTTATGAATTCCTGTATTCCTCGATGAAGGAAGATGAGAAAAGCACTGAACGATTTCTCGGAGAGTTGATTGAGATTTTAAAGTCTACTCAAAGAGAGGGAAAACTTGATGATGACTATTTAAAGCTTGTATTGATCACCATCGAGAGTCTGCTCGCGTTAAGCGGACCTGGTAGTAAACGGCTTAAAAAGCATCTTGATGATATATTGCGAATTTATGCTGGTCATATAAATTCCTTCTTTGTTCAAATTGAGGGAAGAAATGCACAGGAAGATAAGCTTTTCGTGGAGAAAACGTTGCCAGGATTTTCAGCATACGTTAAATGGATTTTGGCAAAAGGTGATGACGAGACAAGTAGCGCGCTGGATGAAAATTTTCGCAGAATCTGTAAGATTTTTATTGGATACTCGGTAACTTTTAGCATATAAAAAAATCCCCGTAATTGTTTAACTCAAGGATTACGTTTACAGATGGATTATCGTAATACGCACGCTGTCAAACTCATCGCCGTGGGACTCAACAATCGTCAAGTTCTTCATTTCGATCAAGATGAAATCGAATTTGTTCTCAGGGGTTATTGGAACCAGCTAAATGCTGACCTCAAACGGGACCAGCTGCATGAGAAGAATGCGGAGGCGGTTATAAAGTTAGTGGTGGGAAATCAAACTAATGAGGAGTTTTTATTGACACTAAAGGATATTGTGGAAAATATGGAGGAGAAGGACTTTCCTTTTATAACGAAACTGCTGACCTTGATAGCTAAGTGTCCATTTAGCAATGTTAAAGGAGCAGTAAGTGGACCACTTTTCCTTTTTATGTGAAATGGCATGCATAAACTTGCTTTCGTTTTTAGATTTTCAACGAGAAGTTTAAGCAGATTATTTTTAATATAATATTAAATTTGAAGAAAAACGAATGCTTTCAATACGTCGACACTCAAGAAGTTCTGCATTTATTGGCTTGTCAACAAGTTGCTGTGGAGAATAAAATGGTGACGTTGATTTAATTAAATAAAAAAACTATTCAGTATATATAAAAAAGGCTTCTTTTCATACCCCAGATCTCTATCTCTGTTGACACAGTCGATGATATCCTCGCCTTTCTTCTGGACATTAACATTAAAAAATTCGCCATTAACGACACAAACATGAAGCTCTTCACTGGCTTACATTTAGCCATGACAGACCTTTGCTCTTCTCTGCTCAAACAACGTCATGTAATGCTAATGGATCGAGTGGCGCAGTTCACTCATATCTTCAAAGACTTATTGCAGTCTATTGTATGGTACAAGAGTGACCGTCAGAAGGATACTGCTCTGAGAAATGATGAATTGGATGATCTGGCTAAGCTTTCGATAAAGTTGGAGGCACTAACGCACATTATAGCCACTCACAGTCTAGATGTGAAGCGTGTAGCGCCATTTGTACTCACATTTGTCATAAATTTAATGGTCGCCAACAAACGTCCGACTACATTGTACCCAAAGGTGTGACCCTGTTTTACACGTTTTCATTATGAGCCTTTCTCATTTCTTAATTCTATTCACCAGATTAAGACGCACATCGAAAATATATGTTATGATTTGGTTGGCATCTGCGATCATCGCGTAGGATACTTCATATTACGTTCCTCCAATGAGGCGGCCCGTCAAGTTTACGAGCTTCTTGTTAAGAATCACAAAAAGTATCATAAGTTCAAAGGCAAGATATAAGAACAGAAGGTAAAAGATTGGAAGTAAAACTAATTTAATAGAATTGAAGCTTTGGACGTAGATTTATAGGTATCTTAATAAAATTAAGAAGAAGTATCAATAAAAGATATTACTAAAAATTTTAATTTTTAATTAATTTTTCTATTTATAATAAAGGTAGTTTTAAAACAAAATGTGGAATGTGTGACATTTGCTTAATAAAATAAAAAATCATTTGTTGATATTTGCATTTAATTTTATTTAAATATTTGCAATAAGAAACAAATTCTTACAGAACAAATTACTAAACAAACATTTACTAAACAAATTTTTAGTAACAAAAAGGAGATAAATTTAGACTTTGAAATTTTTAATATTTATATATAACAAGATTCATCCCAATCGGATGGCCGGTTTAGGAATCCATAAAGGACAAACACACACACACACACACACACATACATTCATTTTTATATATATAGATGAATATATGTACATATGGCTTGAACTAGATTTAAATAATTAAACAATGAATATAACAAGAAGTAAAGAGTGATGTGGAAAAAAATAAGAAATCACGAAAATTATGGAGAAGAAAAGTATGTACAGAGAAATTATGAATTCCCGTTCATGATTATTGGAAATTTGGAGACACTTCTAACATTTTTTAAACGCGACTATTCAATTTAATAGGGCTTGGGGGTAATTTGCAGACATACATATTAAAATTTTTAATAATTAAGAGTTTCAAGTTTGCTTTCGCGGAATTAAGAAGATGGTTTGCAGTAAGAAGAACATTCGTCCAACAAAATTGGAAGCTTCATTCGAGAAAAATCCATTCGTGACAGTCACTTCGCCCGGCTTGATACCAAAGACAGCTTTTCCTGCTCAAGGAGCCCGACAACAAAGCATTGTGTTTGAAATGTTGTTTCATGCACAAATGTTGTTTCAGCATTTCAAAAATGCTCTTCCTTTAAATTTTAAATTTCCAAGAAGAATAAATTTTGCCAAATATCTATGGAACTGTGATATTTTCGCTATGATACCGCGGCATAGAATGTTTTACATGCCACCAGGCTTGTAAATATTAATAATTAATATTAACTGTTATTAATATTAAATATTAATATTAACTTAATTCTCATTCAATAAAGAAATATTTTTTTTCCAAAACGATTCTTGTTTTTAACTTAGCCGCCGAATGTTCTCCAGTTCTTTTGACTGACCTTTAAAACTTTTTTAACATAAAAATTATTATTGACTTTCATAAAAACAAAATTACAAAAAGATGAAGTTTAGTTCAGAAAAATCGTGTGAAGAAGGCTCTGACTCACTATTGAACTATCACAAATTTTTTAAACTAATCATTATTTGAGTTATCTCAATTAAACAGGATAAGCCCTGATGACTACGGGATCCTTTTGATAACTATTGAAAAAAATTCTGTTGAGATTAAACTTCACTGCAAATGCGTTTTCTCTCATCATGATGTCAAGAAAAAAAAAATCGGGCAAGAGAAATTTTTGCCAAATGTGCCAAACGTGCCAAACGTGCTTGAAACCAGATGAGTCTATTTTTCGGAAAGTTTGTGTACGCGTTCCTTTGAAGGAACAAACGTGACAATTATTAATTAAGTTGGAATTTGTAAGAAAAGTTAAAAATTAGGCTCTTGCTAAAAAAAAATTTTTTTAGTTTGCGAAGAAAACTCTGCTGCGTCTTTCCGGCTTTTGGACGATTTCTTGATATTGAATGATTTCTTACAAATTTATATACAGGCGACCCTCGAATAACACGCTTAGTTGGTTCCGTGTTGTTCTAGACTAATGATTCATAGAATCCCAAATTCTCGGACAACGGAATTCAAACGGTTATTTTTGAATATGCTGATCAGATATTCGAAACTTTGTGCAATTCGAATTCCGGGTTATTCAAGTTGTCCCAATTTTTTACCATTCAACAACAACATCCAACAATTACAGAAAAAGACCCCTACAAATAAATAAAAGAATATATTTAAACTGATTTAAGAGACGTGTTACCTTCGCATGCATCACACGAATAGAGTCTCTCAATGAATAAATCTGTGGAAAATGTCAACAACAATCAATTCCATCAATCCTTTTAACAAATGTTTTAATTGACGAATTGAAATACTTTTACACCGGCCAACCTCGTTGATTTTTATAATGGATGAAATGATACCTTTACCTATAAAATGAAACCGAATGTATAACATTTTAAGTTTAATAGACAATGGAAAATTTAGAAAATATTAATAATTTAGAAGAAATGAATAATTTGATTTTCTGTTGTTGCAAAGGAATATATGTACATATTTCATTACTTATGTATATATTTCTTTCTTTCTTCCTTGGCTTTCTTACATTCTTCTACTTTAGTTTGTTTATTAAGACATCGCGATGACATCTAAGAGATATTTGAATCAGAATCATTGGCAACAACAACAATAAGCTGACAATTCTTGATGTGACGCAAATAGGCCTGGCACACGCTGTGACTTCTAAAGGCTGGCCATTTCAAAGAGATGCAAAAGTAGAGAGTCACAGCCATAGTTAGCAGAGTTCTCCGCATAATTGCTGTATGATGCAGCTCCTCCTATTTCTGTCATTCAGACAAGTTTACATTTTTTGGGTCAAGGATATGCATGCATTAATTTTTGTTGTGTTTGCAAGGAAATCCAGCAAAGGACAGATTCAAATTGATATATTTAGTGTAGATGAGACGCAGAGGTCTCTGCTAGAAAGCATCAACTTGTCATCTCATCGAAGTAATGCCAGATCATGTACCAGCTCAGATCATCTGATAGACTATAAGTAAAAGATGAAGACTTTTCTCGTATAAAAAAATTCATTATTTGAGACCATACTCTTTGTCTTCTCTGTATTTCGAATCAAAGGCTTACTGCCTTGAATGCTTCGAATCAAACATTTTATGTTGAAAGATGAAATTAAAAATGCGCCAATCAAAGGAGACAACAGAAAAAAATTCAAGCATGTCCCTTGTCACTCAATGGCTGTCACTTTTGCCCCTTCATGATTACATCTATTGTACACACATATGTATGTACTTACTTAGTGCAGGCCTTAAGGAAGAAGAAATAAACAAACAAACAAACAATTTATGGCAGTTGGCAACAAGATAAAAAAAATAATTAAAGGATTCCTTTGAGACCATCATCAACCGAATCGGAGAGCTGAGAATGAATGAGAATTCGTTTTTAAGTAAAGTTCTAAACACAGAAAATTCGTCGACGGCTTTGTCGGTGCGACTTGTCAAAAATCTGCTATCGATAAAGCGCTGGCAAAGAGTTTGAGTTGTATTGCCTAACCTCTTCAATAAGTTTCTCCTCAATATTCATCCTAAAAACATTTGATCTTTAATAAATTAGCATCAATATGATTAAAATTGGTAAATACTCACACAAGAAACTGCAATTCCAATTTTATAATTTAAATAATTTAATTCAAATGTCAAATCAAATGTAAACAAACGAATAAAAGAAGAACAAGAGCAACCACAACGACAAAAAATATAAAATGTAACAATTTTGTGGCAGTTGTACTTTGAGCTGCAGACTTTTTATTTTTTCTCGCTTACGTTTAAGAGCCGTTAAAGAACGTAGAGTATGTTAATAAAAATTTCTGTCTCCTTCAACTTCAATTTACGGTTAATTTCTCCTTATAATATTGAAATGGAAGCTTTTCCACAGTTCCACAATCGTCGCTGCAAAGAATTTTTTCTGAATTAGAAATTTCTTCTGAATAATATGAATACTATAAACGCTGTTGCATACTATATTCGCACTGTATACTATATATTGTAGAATACTCAATTATTTGGTCTGCTTTCTAGACCAAAACCAACTCGTCTGAATGAAAACATTGGTGCTGTTCGTAAAAGTGTTGCTAGTGAACCATCAACTTCAATTTCCACGTCGTTCTTTAGTGCTTGAGAACTTAATTGAAAATTTTGATTTTCGAATTGATCGTATATACTCTTACGGAGAATCTAATAAGAATTTAACTACATATTTGCATAATCATATTAAAATTTATTCCTTATGTTACAAAATTCCTTCACAACCAACAAGAAATGGTTCTCAATTCTCAGATTTTTACACTGTCAGTAACCGAAAATAAAATCATTATTTGATTATTCAGTAACGTTTAACGTTCTTTATTAGATTACATCACTTCCTTCTTTCTACCATCCTTCCTTCCTTACATTCCTTCACGGCAATCCTTAAAAATGCTCAGACTCCTTCAGTGAATTCCAAAGGGATTGCCTGATCTGATGGTATGCCTCTTTCTTTTGGCACATTTTTTTCATTTTCTTCTACATTAATGCTGAATGATGTGTTTGAATGTGTAGAAGTGCCTACTGCTTAAACTTGGAATCTTTGAGCTTTAGAAATTCGAATTGAATTTCGTTTTCGTTATTAGCTTCTAAGATACGAGTTTATACAAAACCTTCATAGAAATAAATAATTAATAGTTTTAAAAGGACTAATGAAATACGAAAGAATATGAAATCAATAAGCCAGAGGCCCACAATTAAATAGACGAAATTCGAAACTAAACTTTTAACCCCTTGTAGTTTTTTTTTATTTATTTCGAAAATTGATGTATTTGAAATTATTCAATTTATAAAAAGGTGTGCAACAAAACTTAAAAAAATTAAAAAATCATCAATTTTATTATTCATAAAAATTTACAATAAAAAACAGAAAAACTAATATTCATCCGGTGTGTGGTATTTTTCGAAATACTCAGGAACGCCCTTCAGGGGTTGGATATTTAAAAAATGACTTAAATAATAAATTAATAGGTATTTGATTCATTATATCAAAGAGCATCCAGACAAAGTTTCAAGGAAATCTGACCACAAATAAAATATTCCTTATTATATTCCTTATACAAAGGTTGCAACCCCTTTTAACCCCCTTAGGGATTGATTTTCGAAATATCATTTCTTATTCGTTGTATACATCGTAAGATGTATATACATAAGCTTTCTTAGTCTGGGCATTGGTGAGTCAGCCAAGACTTGTATTTCTATATATACAGATGAAGTACAGTGCAATATTTCACAGAGATTTAAAACAGTGGAGCTTGAGATTCATTCATGAAGTGTTTTTACCTAACACGAGTCAGACTCGTGATTAAACCTTATGGGGTTAACCCGTGTATTTCGAAAAAAAACACCCTTAATAAGTTATTTCTCCCATGCGATATTTTGATCATTTAGCTTAAAAATTTACATGCAAAGTCAAATTTTAGTGCAATGTGGCTCTGTGGTCATTAAAAAGTTAAATTATGGTACTATACAGAGAAAATTCATATTTGAATAATTCTTTTTAATTTACTAAGGCTTTCTTCTTGGATGAAAACCATAAAGAAATCTGATTGTTTTTCTTCTATTTTATGTGGTGTTTTTGTCTCTTTGTAAAAGAAGGATTTCAACAAAATATTCACCGCCTAAAAAATTAGGACAGATAGATCTTTTCGATGACATTCTACACTATTTTGCATTCTTGCATTCAATCTTTTTGACATTCATGCGGTTAAACTTATGTTGCTTCAGACGATTTTACTGGCGGAGAAATAAATTTCAATGTTTGTGATGTTAACACTAAAAATTGAACACCACACTGACACCATCTAAATCCAGCAGCCATGGAAAAATCATCAGTGAAGGATTCAGAAAATGTACAGTTGAAAATCTATTTTTAAAAGCTTTTTTCTCTTTTTTTATTCGTTGGCACAAATGCATATAAACACAGGCAAACGCGCACACACATACCCATACATGTCACCTCTTGCAATTGAACATGACATTACATTATCATCCATGACATTATTAATCACTGTTTCCCCAAAGCTTAAAAATATATTTATTTTGTTGTTTACTTTGACCCGGTATATAGTAAATACAGTTAGGATTTCAACGATTACAGTCACAAGAAGAAAAACACTTGGCGACATACATATGTGTACATATGTACATATATATTTATAAGCACAAAGTTACTATGTACATGCACGGTCGAAAATTGTGGTTTAATTATTCAACATGTCCAATTTTTATTAGGTTAGAATACTGAAATTTTATGAAAGTTTTGGTTAAATATTTCGACTTAAAGGTTGTAAAAATACCTTTTCTATTCTAACTGGAAAGTTTTAATAGTTATGTAAATGCAAAGTCATACTTTTATACGGTTAAAATTTCCAACTTTAAATACTTTTCATACTTTTTCATTAGTTACTTATTGTATATTTAAATTATAAAATTTTTGATTTAAAATAACTGAAAATTGAAAAAGGATAATCATGCCATAATGTAAACTAATCTTTTAATGAACTTTTCCCTTTTATCCTTTTTGAAGTTAAACATCCTTTTAAATATCTACAATAGTTTATAATATATTATTCAGAATAACATAGATTGCAAATAAGTCTTTTTTACCACACGATTTAGGAGTGTAACAAACTATAACAGACTGTCTGTTTGTAGACTGTTATTAAAAGTTCTAACAGACATTACTATTATTAATAACATCATCACAAAAATATTGAACAGAACAAAAAGTATCACGCAGCATCTACGATCTTCATCACACTGACGACACTTTGACAGAGTGGTTGACACCTAAAAGGATTCTCGGCATTTTTAGTCAAATAATAAAATGAAGAGAGATTAAGTTGGAATTAGAACAATTTTTCAATGAATTTTTTTTTTTAATTTTCAATTTAAAGTATGTGGAAAATTTGTGGAAAAGGAAAAGCTTTCTTCTACGACCTCGAGATTTACTTATATTTGTTAAAACTAAAAAAACATTTTGCCATATAAAATTATGGCAATTATTTTCAAATTATTAATGTACATAATCAAATATATAACATCTATGCAATTGTTTTGTTAACATCTATACAAAATTTTTAAAAATAAAAATATTTTTTTAATGTCAGACATATGTAATTTTTGAATTTCTTGCTTTAAAGTGGGCGTGGATGGTTAGCTTATACTTAATTTATCATTGTCTACTAGTTCTGAGTTAAAATTTCGTTTGTTTTTTTGGTTCCAGCCCGCAAGGACTTAACAACAAGCATCTCCATAGGTCAAATACATACTACTCTGCCAAAGTTATCCTTTAGCAAGGATTTTCTGTGGATTAGATGTAATACTTGATGCCCCACTTCTTTTTACTTCTTCTTCATCTCTTTCGAACTCTCTTGAGAAGAGAATATTCTTATTACGGATTAACCGACTCCCTCCCAAGGGCTTCGCTCACACGCAGCAGCAATTAAAGTTTTAAGAAACTTTTATAAGCAAGAAGCCAAATTTTATTTGGTTTTGGTTAAACACAGACTGCAGAATATTTTCCTCTTCTTTCCTCTTTCATTGTTGGCCCAAAGAAAGTTTTGTCTACAAGTCAAACACAAGTTTGCCCTTTCATTTAACAAAATTTTAGTTGATGCTCGAGTTTCCTTCTTTCTTAAGCAAACTGGGAAAAATATATTGTATAAATCCCATAATTTTGTATAAATTAATTTTGGGTAAATATTTAGCAACAGAATCACCGAATAAATAACCAAATTGAACCCATTAGAGGCTAAAATTGAAAATTTCATTTTTGGAATTAATTCGAATTGGAATGGAACTAAGCTCATGTTTGATCCACTCGTAAAGTATGTACATATATGGTCCTTCAATAAGAGGTGCCATTTTTAATTTGTAGTGAATTTTCTAAATTTAGTTTCTTTGGGCCAGTGTGTATTGATCCATATCTCCTCCCTTTTATTTGTCAAATGATAACACAATGACATTTTAGTGATGAAATTTCGAAAATGATGCCTTTATATTATATTTGAATTAAATTAAAAATTACAAAATCCTTTTGGAAAGACCACAGACGATTTTTTTATGGCCACAGACGAAAAAATAACATTGAAAAAATACAAGGTCAAGATTAATGCGTTGAATGGACTTTGTGCATTTGACATATTGATGTATGAGACTTAAAAACAAAGCCTGCTCTTCTCGCTGCTTCTGATGGTTGATTGATAAATGCACTTCAAAAAAAGTGTTAAAGTAAAACGGCCTGCCTAAGCCTAGATGTAATTTCCAGTCTGTTTATGGATGTGTTTACGTGCATGCGTTCATTTGAGTTTCTGCTGCTTTTTTCACAATTTCCATTTTGCATTGTTATGTTTGTTATGTCTGCGGTGATGACAATCGTTGTTCTGTTGATGCTAACTTTTGTGGCCAGCGGTTGATGGCCTGCTCACTTGTTTTTGTTGTTGTTATTGTTACATTAAAATACTGAACGATTTTGTGGTTTCAGGATTGACCGATAGCATGTTTCACACTATGTCCATTCATTTGTCAACACATACATACATACATACATACATACAAGTTTATTACTGAAAGGATTGCCCAAAGAATATCAACCAAAAGATCAGGAGTATTGGAAGCAGTGGAAAGACTATTCCTGCAAAAACAATAAAAATTAAATCCTTCAAGGTGTTGAGATGGAATCAGGTTGCTCAACAAAGGGTAATTATTTCAAAAACTCAACTCAACTCAATTCAAAGACAAATAAAAAAATAAAAAAGTTATTTAGACGCTGGTGAGTCCTTAGTCAACTTTACCTTAAAAAAAAGTTATTTACAATTCACTAAATTTCGTATTTAGAATATGGTTTAAAGTTACCAAAACCATATTTGGATGACCTCAAATTCGATTTAGAATTTAGAAAAAAAAGTTATTTACAAAATTCACTAAATTTCGTATTTAGAATATGGTTTAAAGTTACCAAAACCATATTTGGATGACCTCAAATTCGATTTAGAATTCTACTCAAAGAGATTTAACGACTCGGTGCTTTTAATTTATTATTAATCAAATTATCACATTATTGATTGAATTTAATTGCCGTGTAATATTTAGCAAAAACAGCACCAGAGACATAGTAACTAAAATCTGTAATAATAACAAAAGCACCAACAACAACAAATTTATATAATGGACTTATAAACGAGCAAGGCTTTTGAAAACTGAAGCATTTGCGGTTTTGGTGGATTTTCAACAAACATTCAGACATCATTCGGAGCACATGCGTTCTCTTAAAATAACAGGGATAAACATTTCACCATCTTTAAAAGTTTCAAATCAATGAAGGAAGGAAAAGGGAAGGAAAAAGGCATATAAAAAGGTTAAATGTTTATACTGATAGCGTAGATAAGATTGGTCCCTAAAATCTAAGATTTAAAGCTTCCACATGGAGGGCTTAAACGAATAGTGAAAAAGGTACTCTTTTTTATTTGGATATTGATTTACGAGTATATCTTTCTCCAAATTCAGTTGAAGATATATCTGTGTACTCTAAAATAAAAATTTTCAAATAAAGGCAGCTTTAAAATAACTCTTACGAAAAATAAAAATTATTCTCATATACCGCAGATATACATAACATTATTCTCTCTAACCTCCGCTTAGCGAACAATAGCTTCTGTTGTTACATATTTTGATTTCTTGCGTAAATTTATTATTTCTTAGCGTACGATTTTAAGGCTACAATTTTAGTATGGAATTGATTTAGCAATATTTTGGTATATTAAATTAATTAATGTCATTATCAAATCGATTTTTGTCCCTCTTTAAAATCGATGACCTCTTTGGAGTTTAGTGAAAAAAAGTCCTTGAGACAATTCCACCTTTCGAGTGTGACTTTTGCAACTTGAAATATACTCATATATGAAAATCTCTTAGCAGAGCCGATTATATTTGATTATCCAGGAGAAGCAGAGCTCACTAATCTGTCCTTTTTACCTTCTATTAATTGTATATAAACAAAGTTGTATTTAATAAACGGTACCCTAAGCGAAATGTACCGCTTTTCTATGTTTTAAGCTTTTAATCGTTAGTAATAATCGTCTTTACAAAATCATTTAAATCAATTAAGTCCAAGGTTCACAGCGACAACACGGCCACTAGTAACAACACTATAAATTCATTATTAAGATGTTGCTATCAGCAAGTGACTACCACCTGTCGCTCTGGAATGATTATGTAACTCATTCATAAAGTTGTTGCGCTCGGCTCAGCAACAACAACAACACTGGTATTAATACAAGGCGTTGCTAAAGCTACGTTACGCGAAGAAGTAGATTTTCATAAGTCGGTGCGCTTCTGCTCTTCGCCTTAACGTGGCCCATGAAAAGCTTAAACTAAATTCGCCGGAGCTCAAATGCGCGCTCCTCATTTGTGGCGCTCTGTCATCTGCGCCACAATGTTTGCTGCGCCGAAATGTTTGTTTGTCATCGAATCCTGTTCAACTTGATGCCTGTGATGGGACAGTTTTTCCCGGGAACTCATATAGTATCGACGTATTCAAAACTCAAAAGCTGTCAAGATTCTGTGACAATTATAAGAACCAATGCGCAATCTTAAAACTAACAATTGTGAAGAAGAATTTAATTAAAAGATGCAACCATTAAAAACAGCGAACTTTAAAAATTTTTTTTTTTATGGTCTCAGAAGTACATGGCAAACTTTCTTGTATATGTATATGTATATGTATATGTAAATATGTATTCTATGTACTTATCATACGAGTATAATAAAAATCTAAATATTTACTTTGCTTCAACTAAGTCGTACGTAGTCTTAGTTGTATTGATATTTCGCTTAGATATTAAAAAAAAATGCATTATGCTAAACTCTATTTTGGTTGGGCGTTATAACGTTATTTTATTTGCAAAAAAAGAAATACAGAAAAACAAGGATACAAAATTCTATTCATGAAATTCACACTTTATTATCCATTTACCTATTCTGTATCATTATCTGTTTTACTTTACTTCATCCACATTCTTCTTCTTTTTCTTCTTCTTCTTTTCACTTTCCCTGCACAAACCATCCCAACCTAACTTCGTTGTTATTATTATTATTGTTGTTGTTTTTATGGTTTCTGCACAGTCTCTCTGCCTCTACATTTTTATACTTTAGTACAAAAACAAACCTCTGGGAATATGATTGGATTGGCGTCTGTGTTTGTGTGTGTGTGTGTACAAGCACATTTTATTCTGGTAAATAGCTTAGAATCAATATTTAGTTTTTTATGCTTATCTACTTTCGGTTAATAAAACACATTCCATCCGATCGATCACCTTTTCTTTAGTCCGCGTGGCAGGCACATCGCTGCTTTGATAAATATTTGGCCTATAATGAAAATAATAGATAATAAAACAAACATACAACACCACAAGTAAATCGATATTATATTGACAAAAAAAAGGTGAGTATTTGATAGAATGAATTTAATTAACGTTAAAGCGTTTGTAGAATGGAGCGTGGCGTCTAATTAAAAAGCCGTATTGTTTCCATTCAAATGCATAACTGTGAATGCGATAGCATTGTACAATATATACATATATACATAAAGTTTGTGCTACGAGCTACTGTTATATATGATACATATATGTATGTATGTATAAAAAGCAAATTGTAAAATGTGATGATGTTGTTAAGAACATTAACTGAGTATATTCAAAAATTCAACACGATATTTATGTTTAAGTCTATGTTTATACGAGTACGTATGTAATATATTATAAATAATCAATATCGACAGGAATCGATAGGTATAAGGAAAGTTGTTATTTCACAACGAATATATATATAAACTAAAAGCGCTTTTGTGGTTGAATGTTAAAGGTTGGCCATCAACTAGTTTTTAAACGGTAACACTGTTGAAATATTGATTGATGGATTGACATACTGGCAACTAAAACCATAGTGAGCTGTACCAGAATTCATCATTCAGTTATTCATGCATTCATAGTTTCGAACTAGGCCGATAACAGTCATTGTAAAATTAAAGAATAAAATTTTTAGATTCGTTCATTTAACATTTGTTATTTGATTTGCAAATTGAAATAAATTCATTATTTAACTGAAAATTATTAACATCATATTGTTCCCATAGGAGTTGGCTCGAAATACATATATACATTGATAATAAATTGGGCTAATTTTATTTAATAGGCCAGGATTAAAAATAATGTGATGAAATGAAAAAATTATCGTTTATATCGTTACTTATAATATGAAGAAAAATGATAAAAATTATGGCCTCAGAAGAACAAGCAATAACAAATGGCTGCTCGTAAATAAATATAATAAGATCAAAAAAGACAGGCTTTTCAAATAATGTTTAACAAGATGTACATACATAAATTTATTGATTCTTTATAAAGTACTCCTAAAATGTTTTACGATTTGCAAAAAGCTTTTTGGGAAGGACTGTTTATGGATGACATTAATGAATGTCTTTTTGTGCCGATGCTCCCAAATTCGTCACTACAGAGCGATAAAAATTTACAGACATAAGCACATATATTATGTAAACGTTATATATGAGTAAACACATAAATGAGTCACTCAGAAGCCAATGAGATAGAGTCCAAAAAACAAAAACTGAGTGAACTGTTCTTGTTTAATAGAGTATATTATTATACAATATATTCAGAAGCTATAAATAGAAAAGGTTTCTTGTCTAACACAAATGAAGCAACTAAGAAATACTTTTATTTTTAAAAAAACAATTTCTTTAACTAAAATTTACAACAATCGGAAGCTAAAATAAGAAATTTTAAAATGGACTTAACCGCATTAACTTCTGAGCGATTAAAATTTGATTCGATTATTACAATATAATTTTGATTATTTCAATAAAGATTATATTTCTATTTTAATCTAAAGTGTAGAGATCACAATCAATAATGATTTATAACAATTACCACGCTTCAAATATGAATTTTGTGGATTGTCCTTTTGAAATTGTCTTTCTTTCTGTAACCCATTGTCACTATATCGATGATATTGTATATTTTATTAAAAACCTTTTCGTACATACAAGTGTGCACGTATACACATTTGCGACCGCAATGACACCTGCATCATCACCCAAGAGGGTACACCCCTGGGCGCCATGATAAAACTGTCACTATGGTATGGAGAGAAGGCTCTATTTAAATTTTGTTTCAGTGTACATGCACGCCTACCAGCTTTTCTTTTTGCCTTCTCATCAGTATAATTCGAAGCAGCAGAAGCTCTTCTTCCACAGAAACCCATTCGAGGGTGTTCGTTACGCACTTAACCCATAGAGGTTCAACGATCCATTCACTCAACCACTCTTGCATCGCACCACATCCATCTCGCCACACACTAACCATCTCGTTAGCAAACTGGTTCATGACTTATAACATTCATTTTCTAACATAACAAGATTCAAGTGAATCTGTTCACATTCTCTCCCTTTCTATTTATTCAAGTTACCAGTTTTTCATATTTGAAATGAGAATTCTTGATAAACTAAAACCGCACTAGTCTTCTGATATCACTCAGATCATAAGAAAAATGAATGAATGAGGAATACTTTGGTGAGTGAGAAGTGGAGAGAACGAGGAAGATTTCTGAATAGAAGGATAAATACTGAAATTAGAATCAAGTTTTTAAAGACAGTAACAAAAGGTATGGAAAACTGTTTGAATCACATGCTGTTTAAAGACTTCACAAAGAAGATAAGACGACAAAAGGAATCAGAAATTCATAAAGTCATGGAAGTGTGAATGCAAACAAAAACAAAATTAATAATTTCGTCTGGTATGACATACGCTATATCACACAAAATATCATGCGATACCGCGAATATTTGGTTGTAATTTGCTGCCTGTCAATTAATATTTTAATATTCAATTTTAAAATTCAATCAAAAAGTTTTTATTTATTTTTTTCGCCATGAGTTAACCAGAGTCAAAGGATCAGTCAAATGCATGCAAAGTGTATGCGTTGCCGTTTTACGATGAATGAATGAATGAATGAATGAATGAATGAATGAATGAATGAATGAATGAATGAATGAATGTATAAAGGAACGATGGGTGAATTTTTTTTATTGTAAGGCACGGAATACCTTAAGAACTGTGCATCAATTAAAAAAATTATAAAGAAAAAAAAATTTCATTATAAATAACATTTTTTAGTCTCATTTAATCATTTAAATGCTCATTTAATGGCGCCTAACTCGACCCCTCTAGAGTGTGTTTTGTGTCTGTTCCCAGAAAACCCCATTTCGATAGTATAATTTATAGATATCGTTCTAAAATCTAAATGACATCTAGAGTTTTTAAAATTTCGATTTTTTCAATTTGAATCAAAAAGCTCTCAATTAAGAGTACTTTGTGGCACGTATTCCATGGGATGAAAATAAATTCAAAAGAGATAATTCGAGTCAATTAATGGGAGGCTAATGCTTCTTAAAAAGGCTACGAGTATTACACAGGCCAACAAAAAGATGTTTAAATCATTATTGATTGGATATACTTTTATTGAATACACTCGTAGAAGTAAAATTAACCACTTCCAGCTCGAACATTTGTAAATTTTTTTTGGATTTATTAAAAAAGATAACTATTGTTATTTTGAAATTATTTTTTTTCGAACCATATTCGAAATCCAAAGTTTCTTTCTTTCGTCGCTTCACTCTCTCCATCATTATTCGGTATCGTATGTAAATTCCAGGTTGTTCTTTCACGTATTCACGTCTGTATGGCATACTTTTCAGCATGATAGAAAAAGTTTTCCTTGCTCGCCTTGCCGTTTTTTTGCGGAAAATTGGAACAGAATTGGAACAACATTTTCTATATGCGTCTATTAGATATCATTACGTACATATATTGGACGCTTTATTCATACTAAAGGTGGCTATAATTAATATTGTTAGTGAGTAGAGACACATGCACATATGCCCATAGACAGTTTGGTGCACATCACGCTCCACCAACGGAACACAGCTCTTCAGAATTACGTTAAAAGTTACTTACTTTGTCTGAGGCTTTGTGTACAATGTTCGTGCTTATCATACTTTTTTGCTTCTTTTTTGTGTTCATCATTTTGTTACTTTGCTGTTGACTTTGCTCTTATTCTTTTTTTCTTACGTTTCATGTTTTCTAACCTTTTGTTGTCTTTTACTTTTTTGTACTTTTTGTGGGTTGCAAATGTTGTGTTTCTTTGGCAGCGAGTTCGCAGATTCTCGGCAGCCATTTGTTAAAATTCAATAGAAGAACGTTGAATATAATACATTATATGGATTTGTTGCTGCTGTAGTTGTTGCTGTTGTTGTTATTGCTTCAGCTGCTCTTAATAGTGCTACTTTTTAAGGACTGCTTTCAGCGGATTTATTGTTGGTTTTTATGGTAGAGTCAGCGGTAAACTTTCGCAGAAGCCACGTAGCTCCAGTAGCTCTACTTGTTAACATGGCAGTTGTTAACTTTTGCTATTGCAGTTGTTATTGTTGTTGTTGGTGTTGTTGGGTGTTGTTGGTGTAATTTAAAGAGACACACTTCATTGTGACATATAAAAGAAAGCGTACTTAATACAAAATACTAAATTTACTAAATTTATTATGTGAAAAACTACTATAAATTGTTAATAGAAATTTAAAGAATTAAAAATAATTTTTTGCTTCTGGCAATAACAAAAACTTTGAAAGAGTGGAAAGTCGCGAAAAAGTTTCATAAGTTATTTATTATGGCTAATTTGTTGTATATTTTGTTCTGTTTCTCTTTTTATGTTTTTATGTTTTCTACTTCTATCAAACAAAGTACAAAAATTTTCCGTGAGTTGCCAGCAGGTCTCTTCGTTCCTTTCGTGCTGTCTCTAAACAGAGAAAAAGTGTGGAAATTTCTCATTATATGGTAAACGCGATATCACAGGAACCAACTGTCAGGGAAAAAATGTCACTTTTAAATTTAAATATCGCACAACAAGGACATTCATCACAACAACATAGGTTACAACCATAACAGTAACATTAACAGAGTAGCTTTTAAACTTTTGATTTAGCAACTGTTAACAGTAACATTAACAGAATCTTTAAACTTTTGATGAAGTGAAAACTTAGCTTTAAAATTTTAACATCAATTTTTAATTACGTCGTTGTTCTAAGAGTTTTTGAGTCGTGCCTTTTCGCTTCCTCTCGTGATTAATTTTGCATTTTTTATTTTTCTATTTTTATTTACTTGATTTTATTCACAATACAAGTTTTGCTTAACATTCATTATGTAAAATTATAGACGTATCAATCAAATTTGCATTTTCGGTATATATGTATTTCTTTGTGAATTAAAATTGTACTTATTCTTTTTTTGCGATTTTGAAATTTTATTACAATCGACAGGTACCTACAAAAAATCTATTATTTCAAGGAAATGGAAATTGAAAACCATCAAGACAACGGACAGTCCGGAAATTCATTCCTAATAATTTTTAAGCATTCAGCTCTCGCAAGATTTTCCATTTCCGTTGGATTCCTTCATCATCGATGACAACAATTAGTCTTCGAATATTCTTGAATATTGAAATTTCTTTATTTATACACAGCAAACTTAAAAAATAATTAGGATTTAAGTGAAAAATAAAAAGAAGTAACGTCAAATTAATTTGTAAGACAAAAGAAGTAAAGAAGAAAAGTAAAGACAAATTAATTTGTGATAATGTTATATTTATGACTTTTGTGAAAATATTACTAACAAAGGTGAATAACTCTTATTTTTCTTAAAGCATTCTTATTGCTAAGTTCTTTGTACTTCTTCTGACTTCCATTTTTGTTGGATTACTTTCTTCTCTAAGCTTCCTTTATACAACTGACAATATAATCGCATGCCAGTATATAAATATTTCTTTAAGGGTGAATGTACATATTTTTCTATATAAGGATCTAAATATGTACATATGTATGTATTCCAAAAGAATATAATATTATCAAGGATTTGTATTTTGATTTTTTATTAAGGATATAGCTTCTGGTGTGTGCTGTACAAAACATCGTAAAAAATTGTTGAAACTTGTGCGATTCAAAAACTTTTAGTTCAACTTTTAACTTTTTTATTTTTGTCTTTTTGGGTAAAAGAAAATTCGAAGAAGAGTGAAAACAGTAACTTTACACAGAACAAATTTCTTCCAAATTTATTCAAATTATAGCATTAAATCAGTAAAATTTAGTAGGATGCTATTTCAAAACATTTAAATCCTTAAAATTTTCTGATTTAACATCTTCCGTTTTTCAGAAACCGGAAAGTTCTCAATTTAAAGGGAAGAAGAAACCTTGAAAACCATTACCTTGAGAACGGATGCTCGGATTATGCGAACCATTTACAAACCATTATCAAAGCGAAGGCATTAATTTCATTGATATGAATAAATCCATTATAAAAAATTGGTCACTTTTTCTTCATCCGAAACAAACAAATAAAAAGGTGCGCCGCTTTTTCTTTTGCAAGTTTATTTTGTTTGATGTCAAGGCATAAAAAGGGGTTGGTAACGAAATCCCGAAAGACAAAATCCGGAACGACAAAATCCCGAACGACAAAATCCCGAACGACAAAATCCCGAAATGACAAAATCCCGAAACGACAAAATCCCGAAATAACAAAATCCCGAAATTACAAAACTAGTTTTTCGGTATTCTCCATCTTCTTGAACATTTTAAAACCACTAGCAAACTTCAATTTAGCCACTAAATTTATTTTAAAAAAACATTAAAAAAATTTTAGCAGAGCCCTCTCGGTAATATGAGGTTTTTCGCATACAGGTTTTTCCGCGTATTGGCAGCCTTCAGCTGCGGCAGGGATCATAACCCTCAATCAGCACAATCCTCACGGTCATGTGAAGTTTTTTGCATACAGGTTTTTCCGCGTATTGGCAGCCTTCGGCCGCGGCAGGGATCATAACCCTCAATCAACAGAATCCTCACGGTCATGTGAAGTTTTTTGCATACAGGTTTTTTCGCGTATTGACGGCTTTCGGCCGCGGCAGGGATCGTAACCCTCAATCAGCAGAATCCTCACGGTCATGTGAAGTTTTTTGCATACAGGTTTTTTTGCGTATTGGCGGCCTTCGGCCGCAGCAGGGATCATAACCCTCAATCAGCAGAATCCTCACGGTCATGTGAAGTTTTTTGCATATTGTAGATTATAACCTTCACACAACAAAATTTTCTCGATATTACAACTTTGCTTTTCTGTCATTGTAAAAAAAAGGCAAGTAGGCGCGTACTTCGAATTGGAAAAAATTGTGACTTAAATGTCAATTCTTTATTAATTAAAAATTTTATTTCGTGATTTTCGGGATTTCTCATTTCGGTATTAAAAATTTTTCGGGATTTTGTCGTTTCGGGATTTTGTCGCATCGGGATTTTGTCGTTTCGGGATTTTAAAATTTTTCGGGATTTTGTCGTTTCGGGATTTTGTAATTCGGGATTTTGACTGTCTCCCATAAAAAGACTTGGATCACTAAATCGCGAACATAATAGAAAATGAATTGTTTTTGTGCATCCATAAATTTTAAAGGTCGTTCTAAATTGTTAAAGAGTCGTAAAATAATGGTCGTAAAGTAATATGATAAAAATTTTAATATAAAATATGTGGACCATTTTTTTGTGGAATTGTGACGAAGGTAACAACTTTTTTAATTTTTCCTTAAAACTTGTAACGAAAATTTAACTTTTCGAACTGTTTGTGTTGTTTTTGCATTTGTGAATAACTAAAATACTTCTCAGAGGTAAAAAGCTAATGAATTTTAACTAATCAAGAACTGCGTTGATTATTTTACTCAACAAATAAGCCCAAGAAAAGGATGATTGATGACTTGTTGTTCTTCTCGAAAACCTAGAAGAATGGACCTTAATTAGTGGCCATATCTTTGTGTTCGCTTCATCGTCATGCTTTGCAGGAATAATTAAAATTGTTTCGTGTAATGACAAGGTTTAGCAACGACCGGGAATTATCTCAAGGTCACTTCAAGCCCGGGCTCTTGAAATATCGATATTTTTTAAAATATTTTTTTAACGAAATTTCTAAAGAAATATTTTTCTTAACGCGTTTTGAAGATTAGTTACATACAAAGAACTTGTTTTGTTTTCTTTTTTGTCCTTAATAATTTTTCAGATTGAATACGCTTCGACTGAGAAGATTGTTGACCGCCGATTCGGTGTAAAGATTGTTTGAGGTGTCTACAGATAAAAACAAAAATATCGCTTAGGTTACGAAAATCACCAAATACGACCAAGCCAAAAGAACCAATAACGTTATAACGAACTAATTTCTAACAATACCGTGACGAACGTAATCATTGTTCTTCGTTGCTCAAACAAAGTCATGTGATGGTCATAGACGGGAAGCCGAAGACTTATGTTTCCTTGAGTGAAACAGTTTCCAAGAGTCCTTCCTGAATGATACAGCTTTGAGCAATGATGAACTGCGATGAAGCTGCGGACCGTGATGGCCTTTATAGCCACTCAAAGTACAGAAGCTAATTTGCACCAGGACCATTAGTTTTGGTCCATTACCGTCCAACGAAGGGAAAGAACGAGAATGGAAGCACAGTAAATTTAATAAATAGAATTGAGTAAAAAGTGTGATTTTTTAATGTTATGGATAAATGTATCGTATAATTTAATTTCTGGTGATGACAGTAAAAATCTTAAAATTGTAAAAAATTTAATATTTTTCTATTTATAACCATAATTTTTCTTTAAAATAAAATATGTAATAATCTTTTCCAAAATTAGAAGGCAATTGTGTTTTAAATAATAATATTGAATATAAATTTATTTACTTTTAATGTAAAATTAAAATGAATTCCAATTTTTGTTATTGCAAATAAAATTTTTTTAAAATATAAGACATTTTAAATCGCTCTTGTAGCATTTTTTTACATAATTTTTTAGTTTTATAAGATCTGAGTTTAATGTGCAGACGTGCTCAAAAAGCTAAAGCTAAAAGTTTAAAAGTCTTACTTCTCCATAGAATCAAGAAGAGGTTACGATAAAACACACTCTGGTAAATTATAAACTTTAAGGAGAAGGAACGCACTCGTGGCTGTTACTTCACACTGCTTTAAACGCATAACAAAGCAAAAACTATTTTCAGAGCAATCAGTCCATCAACAAAGCACTTTACGGTGGACATAAACGAAGCTGTGTGTGCCGGTTTTGGCACGCAGAGTGCTGCATTAAACTGAATAAAAGCTTTTATGAATTCTGAAATTATTTGACGAAGCGGAGAAACGGATTATTTTATTTAAACATTAGATAGTGTGGCGATTGTAAATGTTATTTACAAGGAAAAGCTGGACGAAGTCACTTTTTCGCCCTATTTATTTATAATTTAATTGAATTTGGTAAAAAAATTGAAGAAAAAATGCGATGTAAATTGAAAAATATTTCTGAAATTTTAAGCATATGAGTATGTTCCCTTATAGTAAATTGTAAATGTAAAGTTTTTAATAAAAATGTACCTATGAATCATTCAAACTTAATATAATTTAAGAAAAAGGACACATCCAGCCATGGAGAATAGTTGAAATTTTCTTTAAACAATTTTACAAAAAAGTAAGTTACTATCCAATTTATTGGATTACTGAGAATGCTGGGAATCCTTTCAGGTGTTAACCACATGTTCATTCGTCAAAGTGTCGTCCGTGCCAGAAGGTCTTAACTCTGGTGTGGCACTTTTGCTGTTGTTGAGTAGAATTAGTAAGGATTAATTGGTCACATGTCAGAAGAGTGCGTAGAGAAGCAAAAAGCAGCAGAGAAGCAAAAAGAATGCAATTTTCGCAAGTGCTTCTTCGAAACTTCCAAAAAGGTTGAAAAAGTGGAAAATTTAACATTGTTAATATCGACATTTTCATGATAACGTACAGTCTGTTACGAACTCTGTTAACGATACTGGAAGTCTGTTAAAATCCTTAAAACCATTGTATGTATTTTAAATGTAATGCTTATAAAATCTTTGAACGCAATTGAATAACTTTCTTGATATATTTACCTTGCTGTTTCTTCCACTTGCGGAGAGTGGAGAATAATGTTCCCCCTGATTTGATATAAAATTTATTCTAATGCTTCTTTTAGAAAATTAGCTAATACATTTTACGATTTCCATCAATAGTTCTTTTAAATCGTGGATTCACTTTAAATTTAATGACGGTCATAAAAAATGGTATTTAAAGCAACTGCTTTGTTACAATTGAACCAAGATTTCAGAGGCGGAATTTTTTGTACGCTTTCAATGGATTTATTTTTAATAAGCTTTTTCTTGTGATGGTAAAGAAAGCAAAAAATTCCAACTTTTTATGAGAAAAGTAATTAAAGCAAACTCTGGTCTTAAGGAAGTAATAAAAGAAAATTCGCAAAAGTATAAATATCATCAGAGAAGTTGGTAAAGCCAACTGAGGGTCAAAAACAGATTAAGGTTCATCATGTCAGAATAATGCTTTAGAAGGGAAAATAGCTTTCGTATTCATTACTTAAGAAAGAAAACGAATGGATTAGCTCTTTCGAACAGCACTGATCACTAATATCGATGCTTTTCGTAACGAAAAAATGCTAAAGATATCAGTTATTGATGTTACGTAATTACAACGTAATTACAACTAATATAATATAATAAAACTTAAACTTAAATCATTTGTATTGAATGATTTGTAATGAATTTCTAATGAATTTGTAATGAAGAGTCACAAAAATAAAATAAACAGTAGAAATTTCTTTACACTGATGTTGTTCAGTTGATGGTGATTTCAAAGGAATCCTTTAATTATTCTTTGTATGTTGCTTTCATTGTTGGCACTTCCTCGGGAGCTGCACCGGATAAGTACAAATGTTATGTTGTGCGTCATAAAAAACTCAAGTTACGGCCAATGAGTGAAAACTGAGTGAAGACTTGTTTGATTTTTTCCTATTGTTTCTTTTGTTTGACTTATTTTCAATTTCATCCTTAAACATGAAAGGAGGAAACCTTTCAACACATTTGATTCGACGTACAGAGAAAATGGATAATCAAAATAGAGAAAAAGAGTATATACGAGTACATATTGACTAAATACACGTTGTACAAATTGTGCACTCACACAAAAAAGGTGTCGAATTTTTTCACTCTGTTATTAGTTCAATTTAATTTAACATTATTTTATAACATTTTCTTTTTTTAAAGTCATTGGAACCAGAAAATTAGGTACTGGTAAATTTATGTAAAAAGCAGAGACCTTAATTCCAGGAAGTTGATGGCAAAATAATAAGGATTAAAGGCAGATCTTAACCCCTGACTTCATGCTTCTCTGGAAAGAAGCAATTTAAGTTTGAACTTTTCCAAATTCATAATATAAATGAATATTATGGTGAATGTAAATATTCATTTTACGGTTTCAGTCAGAAAGTTTAACGATTGTTGCGTACTGAGTATTTTCCCTTTTTATTCTTTTTATATTTTTGTAATTTGGCTTTTGTGAGGGTCAATATAAATTGCTCGTTCGTCTGCAATGTAAACTGCGGTAAAACAAAATAACTGATATTTTAAAAGTTTTTGAAGGTCAGTCGAAAGGAATGAAGCAATGTTGAAAACCAGAAGTTTCTAATTTATATATATTCAGGATTTTATTATAGATTTTATTATAATTATATTCAAGACTTTATAATAATCTCTTTAATTTGACCTAAAATTAAATTCAAAAAGCACATGATGCAAAGCGACTTTGGTTTTCCAAAAAAACATATTTTTCTTCTTTGCCCTTTAATCTATTTCTTTTTGCACCCTCTACCTAAACGTGGAGAAATAATCCCCAAATCGATTTTTTGTGTATCGAGAGGAACATACCCGCCTTAGCTTCTAATGTAATCTAATGAAGGAAACTTTGTATATTGAATATGCTCAAGCAACTGAGAACATTTATGCAGTTGAATGAAATCATCATCAACTATTCGGCCACGATGATGAAATTTCATACGCGATTCCTTTATGTTTTCTTGCACTAATTTGTGGTCTTTGCAAACTCGATTCAGAAAGAAGCGTCACAGACTCCTGGGCGTATAAGAAAACAAAATAATCGAACATATTGAAGAGTATCCAAGTAGAGTCTACTGCCAGAGACATTAAAACCCAAAGAAAGAGATTAGTGAATGATTTGATTGGATTATCGCTGATCGCTATGAGATTTAATAGATTGGAGAAGAAACAGTAGTAATAAAACGTGCCTTGAATTTTATAATAAGGGCTGGAAAAACCCGAAGGGAGAGGGAAAAACAAAAAAAAAAAGAGGAGGAAAGTTATACTAAAGCAATTGATTTTTCAAAATTATTGAACATTTTTAGTTAAAAGATTATTTTTCAACAATAATTTGCTGCTTATGGCCATAACGTAGATGAATACAAATAAAATACTCGTACAATAAAATAAATTATTCTGTCTATCTAACGATAATCTAATTAATCACTTTCATTTCAATAAACTCAAATTAAAGTAGAGAAATTGAATTCATTCAGAATTATTTCATTATCGATTATATTCGATAAGTTTATAGTAAGTAAGTAAGTTGAATTAATTTTTCATTTCAGAACAGTTCTGTAAAACAGAACGGTTTTACAGTCAATAAAACTAAGACCCGCCAAGGCCGGGTCACAATGGCTTTAAGGGACCGCTCTTAAGGATGCGGCAGCGCGTCTGTGCCGGTATTAACATATGTATTTTGTGGCTGACACTTTGTGGCAATAATGGCTAAGAAACCACTGATTTACTTGAAAGTAGGAACCCAACAGCTGCTTTCAACCGAGCGACCATAGCAGACAACAGGCCCACGGCATCAACCGAGTGGAGTGTGCAAAATTGTGTAAAATCGCGTGTGTAAGCATGTGTTGCTGTGTATGTTAATACATGTGTACAAATGTGTGAGAACAGTTTTCATTGACCTCAACATTTTGCTTCAATGTTTGCTCAATGTTGCAGAAGTAAAGGCCGAAGTCCGCACAAGCTACAAACTTGATGATCAAATGATGAAATGACATATGGACAGTCAAAGGAATAAGCGGTTGGACACTACAGGCATGGGATGCACCTCAAAGCATGTAAGTAAGGTGCCCGTATATTGTTGTGGCGCATTTGTTGGAGGCTCCTTGCGGCGTCGCAAAATTTCGGCCGTGTAAATTAGTTTCTGTACGGCCAAGTGGGTGAGATGTGATATGACAGAGGATATGCAATATATACACGTATGTATATGCATTATATGTACGAGTATATTAATTTATGTATTTTCAAGTTAGTCTCTGCAGGCTGAGTTTGTGACAGATGGTATTTTTTTCTTCGAGCCCTGCCAAAAATTAAAAAGAGATCAGAAGGGAGAAGATTTATATACTTTGTTCATGGATATTTCAATTTTTGGTCTCAAATCCTCAAATATCGTGATAGTTTGTTTAACTTAAATAATTCTACGAATTTTATACGGTATAATAATTCCAATTCTTAATCAAAGCTAAGTGTAAATAAAACTAAAATTAAATGTGAATTAAGCTAAAAGTTTCGACCGACTTTGTGTAAAATGTTTTACCCCTTTGGACTCAACGTCAAAGGAATCAAATTAGAGACACTCTGTATATTTGTTACGTTCCTACGGTTAGCAATTCATGAGTGTTCACTTTTGAATGCCTTTTTTCAAGTGTTCATAAGGATTGTATCATGCACTACTATACATTGTGTGGATATTTAAAAAAGAACATGTAAGAGCATTAACTTCGGTGTGCTCGAAGGTCACATCCCTCACCCGTTGTTGTCAAATCGATGATGAAAAAGTAGGCAAAAATCTGCATATATTTGATTTGAAGGGTGTGGAGCATACAAAAGCACTAACTAGATCGAAAAAAATCCATACAGTGCATTACATCGGAAACGTGCGCCTTTTGCTGCCAAGCGTGCTCTACTAGCACTTACCGAGCAGGTACTTAGAAAAACGTCTTCGCAAAGCTTTTTCTTGGACACTCGATGTTTGAATTCTTGTAGTTCCTTTTCGTATTTAAAGAGTACTTTAATTGTCGATTGTTACTAATACATATATGGCGTCTTTTACTTGACTGTTGTTGGTTTGTTTGTGTTGTTCGAAATAATCGAAATAATCGAATATTTATATTATAATCGGTCGAAATAATCTCTGCGTTTCGTTGAATGTTTAGTTGTCATTCTCATGGTCACCATTAGTATTTTCTGAACTACAATTCACGTTTTCTGAAGTGGCCTCGGACCGCTGTTTCTCTCCACAACCTTCTCACCACTCTCGCATTCGAAGGTAACCGATTTTACTTTAGAAATACTGGAGAATACATGAAGGGATAACACAATAAAAATCGACCAGTATATTAACAAAGGAAGATCCCCTCGAACTTTATTATCCAATTAGTAGATTTAACGGGTTTCTTACAATTCCGATTACAAATCAATATTACCCGTAAAATGGTTTTGAGAGCTGAATTTCTTAGCTTGTAGTCCAGATCTGAAGGCAAAATTTTATTGCCTACGGGTTTGCTGAAAGTCGATTCGGACGACTGTAGTTCGTTTCAAAATTGGTTGTTTTTAAACGGTTGAGGCCGTTTCTATGAATTTCCGGCGGATTAAAGTCCGTTTTCTCCGGACCAGAATGTTTTCTCCGCTTCGATGGTTTAGTACGCTATTCTGCACTTCTGGCGGCTCCGTTCCAAAATGTTTTCTCTGGTTCAATCGTTGAGCCCGTTTTTCTGCACTTCTGGCGGATTAACGTCCGTTTCCAAAATACTCTCTCTGGTTCGATGGTTGAGCCACCATGTAGGATGAGCTTGGTGGCTCTTAATATCCTGTTTCGGAGTTTAGAGACTCCTAATTTAATAGCCTATTGCTAATTTCCGTAATAAAATCAGTAGTTTTTTATAAAATCTTACAAATTTTTATTAGAGAGAAAAGAAAAAAGGGAACTATGTATATTTTTCAGATATTTTTAGAATAATAAATCAATGAAAAGTTTTCTAAAACAATACATTTCATGATAAAACAAAAGTATATTTTTAATAATATTTAACAAGTGTTTTGTACGTTCGTCTAATTAACGTCATTCCTGTCCAGTACAACATCTTCCAAGCTCCATCCTACATACATATATATAGTATATGTATATACGAGTAAGTTTTACATATGTACATATTACTGTACATGTGTTTCTGTTGGGAGGCGCCAATAAAGTGTCGTTCCCCGGGCGCCAGTTATGTTCGCTACGCCTCTGTTACCGCTTACCTCTGTTACGCCACTGCTGCCTTTGATTCAAAGAACATATTCACTAAATATTGGTGGATTAATTTAATTTTTAACAATTTTAAGCAATGTTAACATTTCTCTACGAGTGTAAGTTTTCATCATATACTGATATGATAATGTAATGCCGAAAACAAAAGATCTTACAATTTATTCCTCAAGCGTTCTTAGGATTATAAGAAGCATGATCTGAAATCAGTAGACGGAATGCATCGCTGGTTCAATCCTCTCAATCAAATATAGAGAGACACTGTTTTCTAATGCATGCAAATCCTTGGCATTTGAGCTGCATCATACAACAACTAATCCGACAACTCTGGCTCACTCTAGTTCTGATCACCAAGCTTGTCATGTTATTGTTGCTGTTACAATGTTTCTCATGCAAATCTCATTCAATGCATCATGATGACATCTTGACGTCTTAACAAACAACCGAAGAATGATAAAAAGAGAGGAAAGAAAGATAGTGTTCGGTTGAAATGTACTGTGAGTTCAGTTCACTATAATGAACTGATGAAGTGATAGACTTGTTTTCGGCCACTTTTTACAATTTTCTCTCATTAGAAAAGCTCTTGTATGTAGTGTCAGAAAGCGTCTTTTTTTTGTTTGGGTGTATGTTCTTACGAAGTTGTTGAATGACGTTCGTTACAAGCATTGAGTTATGGTACCCGTAGAGCAGCTTTTAGCCATTAATCAAATTTTTATGGTTTCAAAATATTATCTTTTTGGGTTGTTTGCCACAATGTGTCCATTTATTGATATGGGTCTCTAACCTTTTTCTTTTATTTATGATACCCTAAATCGAATACGAGTATATACTTGTATGTACGCGTACTTTGTAAAATACACTGACACAAGTGTAATTCTCAGCCAGAAAAAGGAGAAGAAAAAGGTGAGCAAACCGAAAAATACTTGAATTTATTAGACTCAAGAATACTCTTTAAATGACACAGGATACAAGTCTTTGAAATTCTAAGTTTTTTTCAACTTTGAGCTCTACCGTATATCGCACATCCCATAAATTCAAATAATTATCTGTTCACCGACCGCAACATAAACAAAAAATGTATCCAAACCAAATCCAAACTTGAAAAGGGATGACGGAAATTCCTTGTAAAAGCCAGCCCTGTCGGAAAACTTAACAAACATCAAGAAACAACAACAAGTGAGAGCGACTCACTTCGGCTTCGCATTGGTAGCTCATATACCCTACACCTGCATCTGTCGAATCGGTGATGAAAAATTGGACGGGCGACGCCCATTTCCATTTCACTTACAGATAGTAAATTGTGATCTATTAACTATGATGATCACAAAAATATTCGTGCCCTATCGACACTGCTATTCGTTCTCCTGTAATCGTGATTTCCACAGACGGACAGGGCTAAATTACCCGCCCACTTTTTGCAATCACTTTGACAAATGCAGGTGTAGGGTATATGAGCTTCGGCCAGGCCGAAGGTAACGCTGTTACTGGTTATGTATTTATAATTTATACTCGTATAATAGATTTTTACAATTTATTTTGAATAGAATTTCGTCTCTACACCGCCTTTTACTGAACATAGACACTGCGTAACTATAATCAAATAGCAAGCAAAATAGCAATTTTTGTTTTACAGGAATTTTACATTTAATTTTCGAGTAAAATATAAATTTCTAAACCTCGAACATTTTTTCTCGAAAACGGAAGGAATTATAAAGGATTGCGAATGACATATCACCGAGTTAAATCTAATTTTTCCCTACAAAAACCTTATACTTGTATATACCAAAGAATATATAACATACAGCTTTCCAAAAATAAAACTTATAAATTAACATCACTAATTAAGTACGAGTATGTATGTATATATTGTATTATTATTACTGTGTTAACTATCAATAAACGCCCTTAGGAATTTGACACAACGTATAAAATATGTCAAATACATAAAATTTTGTTTATCCACCTCTCTCTCTCTCTCTCTTATCCAACTCCCAACGCGCCTTTTACATGCAGCAATAATTAAAGTTTCACAAAACTTTCCTTTGCCAGAAACCAAGAAATTTTTGGTTAAGTGCAGACTGCAGAATAGTTTCTTTTAGGTCTTCCTTTTAGGTCTGTCGTTGATTCAAAGGTATTAAAACTTTATCGAAAAGTTAGTGTTCTTCAGGCTTGTGTTTTTTACTTCATTCCATTTTCTGTAATAGTCTTTAAGCAAATTAAAAAATTTTATAAGCGCCTTAATTATTTTTCATTCTCATGGCTAGCATTTCGTGCTATCAACGGAATCAAGAAACAAATTAATTATCAAATTTTAGCTATAAAAACTAAAATTTAAAATGCAAGCGAGAATATTCGTAAGCAAGAGCAACAAGGAATGAAAGTAAAAGGATTCTCGATAGAATGCAGTGAGAGCACGACACAATTAACTAATGAGGGCCAGGAAACTCCTTTAAAGTTGAAAGTTGATTTTATATAAAAATAAGATTTGTAAGTGCGGTCTACCGAGAGCAGTTTAATCGAATTTCAATTCAGATGTTTAGATTTAGATTTGGATTTAGAACTTGCCACATCGCTTCTTATTTGTAATCACTGACTACGAGAACGAAGCGATTGTTAAATATTTTTTTAATAAAACTTAATTTTTTTAAATTTTGTTGTATATTGTATATAGATAATTGTATATAGTTTGCTTAAATACTAAATGGAAAAGAAGCATGCGATCGGTTTATCCGTTTATAGTCGTAACATTTCCTAGGCTCAGTCTCATCACCAGAAAAATCTCTTGAGAAGTGAGAGAAAGTGCGTTTTTTTCACTAACTTTTTATTATATTTTTAATTTGTCTACAAATTTGGTTATTTCCTAATGTTCAATCTCAGTCCTTCTTTTTTAGCCCACGACACTCACTCACTGATCTGCCCCTTTTTGATATTTTTGCTACGGTTTGCTTCATGCTTTTTTATGATTTTCTATTTGTTTCGTAGTGGCCTTTTTTTTTCTGTCGAGGTCGTTTGTGGCTTGAATGTATAAATGTCTGAAGGTATATCCTCAACTCCTTTAAGCGTGCTCCTTTTAACTCAGAGTTATCAGAGTTTTTTGTACCACTTTAAGCGTCTGGCTTTCAGTCTATTTGTCCATTTATCAGCCACGATTAAGGTCCCTTGGGGTAATTCTGTGGAAGGGGTGAGGGTTTTTTGCTATCATAAATCTTCAAATCTTCGTCTAGATTTTATTTTAATTTTTCATGAGAGAATATCTTGCGGCACATTTGTCGCACTTTACTATTTTATCTCTTAATTTATAATTCAGGTAATAATTTGGTAATGGATTATTTTGGATACAAAACACTGAAAATTGTTTTCTTCTTTCATTATTCGTCTATAACTCTTCGAAGAGGCCCTTTTTTTAGAAAGCTAAATGCAAAAAAAAATTTTTAAGTTTTGGATTTTTTTATAAAAAACGTTTCCGTCTAATTTATTGGCGGTTTATTCATAATCGAGTTTATTTAAATGAAATTTTAAGGAGAAAATAATTACTCTCAAATAATGTTTTTTTAAATTCTTATCCTCCTTTAATTTTTACTTATTTTTCGATTTTGTAAATTTTTTGTTTTAATTGAGATCCCTCGATCACAACTTGTTTTTTTTTTACTAAGTCAACGCAAGGGCTACTTATCAGGATAATAAAAACGTATTTATTATAAAAACCTATTGGTCCATTATTTTAATTATCGTGGATCAATACGTTTTCATAATTAATAAGCATATTTCACAGAACCTAATGAAAGAGACCATTTTCAATTGCTTAAGACTTAAGGCAACCTTAATGAAAAGTAAAGACGTGTTAAAAAAAAATATATATATACATATATATATTTGTAGCTTTTTTGAGCTCGAAAACGGCTCTAAGGATTTCTTTGATATTCACATATTAGGGAGATTGAGAGATTGCAAATCGAGCTGTCGAGGTGATCTTTTTATTAAATTCATTTTAGTGGTGTTTTTTCTCTATTAAAGTGGTTGATCAACAAGTGTGTTAATAATTTATTGACATTTATTGACACTGTCTGGTTTTTTTTTTTAAATTTTGTTTTGTTCTGAAATAAAATTTTGTAAAACTTAACTTTATCAACAGGTGTCAAAGTTTTCAAGGCAAACATTTTTTACATTCACTTTACATATATATACATATATATTGTTATATATTTATACATATTTACTTGTATATATATATATGTATATGTATATATATGTATATACATACACATTTGTTTTTTCTTTAATACATATTTAAAATTTTGCTGGTTTAAAATTTAAATTATAGAGCACACGAACCACCCTGTTAAGGTCGATAAAACAGTTTCATAGAACAACAAAGTCGTAAACCATCAGAATTAATTTTGACATTTCAGCATTGCCTTGCCGATGGTTATTTCTGCGTGTTTTCTAGAAGGATTTTGTTCCGTGCGGTTTTTGGGAAGGATTATCTCATTTAAGTTGTAAAAAAATTTGCTGAGTAAAATGGATGATGAAGCAGAGACCTATAAATTGTGGCGCATACGTAAAACCATTATGCAGCTAAGCCACGACCGAGGCTATCTGGTTACGCAGGAAGAATTGGATCAAACACTGGAACAATTCAAAGAGACCTTTGGCGACAAACCAAGTGAAAAACGTCCGGCTCGTTCCGATCTCTTAGTGCTGGTGGCGCACAACGATGACCCGACTGATCAAATGTTCGTTTTCTTCCCCGACGAGCCAAAGATTGGAATCAAAACTATTAAAACATACTGCACCCGCATGCAAGAGGAGAACATACATCGAGCAATTGTCGTGGTACAAGCGGGCATGACGCCGTCCGCTAAACAGTCGCTTGTAGACATGGCACCGAAATACATCCTCGAGCAGTTTTTGGAATCGGAACTGTTGATTAACATCACGGAGCACGAACTAGTACCGGAACATGTTGTGATGACACCCGAAGAAAAACAGGAGCTTTTGGCCCGCTACAAACTGAAGGAAAATATGTTGATGCGCATTCAAGCCGGCGATCCAGTGGCACGTTATTTTGGTTTAAAGCGAGGACAAGTAGTGAAAATTATACGTTCTTCTGAGACGGCAGGCAGATACATTTCATATCGACTGGTTTGCTAAAATGATGTTAATGCTGTTCAACAGAGCGTAATTTTTGTAAGTTAATTTTGTAAGAAAATAGGAAATGGTAATAAAAATATTTCCGAAATTTTAAATACAAAATTCCTTATTGCGTTTTCTTCCTTTTCCAAATTGTCCACGCCAATCGCTATACGCCATATACGGCGCTATATACGACACATCCAGGCCAATGGAAAAAAACTCATACAGAAAGATTAGGACGAGTTCTTAATCGTTGGGTCCACAGATAGGTTTTGGCCAAACTTACAGCTATTTACATTCCAAATATTTTTTTACATAGAAGTATGATACTCTGCACCATGAAAATCTAGACTAGCCTTCAGTAATATATTCTTAAGAAATTTCGAAGGCTCCTTAAAATACAATTATTAGACATTTTACAGAAAATTATAAACAAAAAATAGTAGTTATGATACGATAATTAATCATGTTTCTTTTTTTTCATCTAAATATTACAAACCTAGTCCATAGAATGACGTATACAGTTTAAATAATAATAAAAATACATACGTATGTATGCTTTTTCTAATTTTTGGAATGTAACTAAATTATTTGCATTACGAGTAGTTCTTTGTTTCGCTTAACGCGGATTCGCATAACACGGAATTTCGGGTTACCTGTATATGCATTTTTGCAATTTGAAATATACCGTGTGCTGTTTCCTAAGGCAATATGCAAAGTCCTTTGCCCCTGAACAACTTTCAAGGAAAGTTAGAATTGACTCATTTTAGTTTTTTAAAGCAAATTAAATAAAAGAAAGAGGAAAAACTGAAGAGCAAATAAAATTTAAATATTACGAGTTCCTTTAATCTCTTTTACTAATTAAAACAATGGTCATAGAAAGACACAGCGACTGGTAAAAGCACCACAATTTCACTATTATCATGCTGCTAATCAACAAACCGCGCACCACCTGTCGTGCTGCAACAATTACTTCATTCATAAAATGCAGCGTTGCTTTTACTAACGAACAAAACGAAAACAGCGTCAACACTAACAACAAAATTCATGTAAGCCACGTCACCGGAGAAAGTTGAGGCAGAGAATATTCTCTGGTTGAGGTTCAAAAAAAGCTAAGTCCTGAATTCGCCGCAGTTATAGTGTGCTCTCACTATTTGGGGCGCTTTTTCATCTGAGCTCTCACTGCGTCGAAATGTTTATTTGTCATAGATTCCTGTTTAACTTGATGCATGCGATGAAACAGTTTTTCCCGGGAACTCGTAGCGAGTCGACTTGTTAAAAGCCTTGGAAGCTAACAAGATTCTGTGAGAATATAAAGAATCAACAAACTTAAGTGAAGTGAATTTTCAATTATAAAAGATACTCTTAACAGTGTCAAACTTGAAGAATTATTTTAATTGTTTTAATTTTGCTCTTAGTGAGAAATATTTTAAAGGTTTAAGGATTTCATTGTAATATATTTTTTGGCAAAGCGGGTTATATCAATTGGGTTATAACAATACAAGCTCCAGGCGGTTTTTAAAGGAACTCTCAAGGAATTCATTGAAGGCAAGTTAATGAACATAAGAAGTAGTGGTAGAAAAAGAAATACATAAATTGATAAATTTTTTTAAGCAATGATAAAATGTGTTATTTGACGAATTGTAATATTTGTAATTTAATGATGAAATTAAAAGGTACTATTGAAATATGTATTTACATATATTAGTATTTATATAGATATAAAGTTTTAATAGAAAACTTTAACAGAAAATTCGAAGTTTGAAAATGCTCTTTGAATGGTTGTCTGGGTGGGTCGAAACCCGTACCTTTCGCACGGAATTTTTTTCTTAATTGGACAAAGTGTAATCTTCAGAATACTGAAAAATACTCTTTTATAAACAGCTTTAAAAAGCTGTTTAATAAGCTGTTTTTAGCTTAAAATTTTAATGATTAAACGTTAGATCGTAGGTTCTGTTGAATTAGGCTTAGAAAACATAACATAAATGCCACCAGCAATGACTGAAAATCGCCACGAAATTGAAGCGAGAACCGGATCGAAATTTCAAGTCAAATTTTTTTTTCAATTCAAATTTTTATTGCAAAGCTTAAATATAATATTACTGACCTCAACAAAAATTGTAAGCAGCATCAAATAATATTTGAGAGAAATTAGATCAGCTGGATTCAGCATGTAAAGAAACCATTTCATATCGGTGAAAGTGAATTTTTGATTTATTACCTCTGTAAAACTTCTTCCGAAAGAATCTGATGGACCACTTCCTCTATACACTTGATTTTCTGACCAACAATTGACTTTTACTAAAATACGAATTAAGCATGCAGAACTACAATTAAAATGCGTATAGACAAGTATGAAAAGTAGCCACAGATTTTAAAGTCTTGACATTTTCTTTGTGATATCAGACTCTTATATAAAGAAAAGGTATACTACTCCGCAGAAATATCTTTCAGAAATATTCTTAAGATTGCAAAAATCGCATAAAATTATGAGCATGATAAAATCGTATCATGCGCTGAATATTGAACAACTATTTCTTTAATGTCGCTTAAATTAATTTTATGTAAGTGTGTTGCAATAAGAAGTATTTTATATATTTCTAATTTCTTTAAGAAGGTTATTCTTTTCAAGGAAGAATTTTAAAAAATTATCACAAAATCATACAAAATGTATTGTCAAAACAAAGAGAATAACATCATGAAAAACTTTAAAGAATAACTTTGAAAAAATAGATAATAATTGGCAAAAGTCATTAGTTTTGTATTGTAGCTATAAGATAATGTAAATATATGTAGTATGTACGTTGCTATTTTATCTTTACAAAAAAAAAGTTTCATTGACATACATGATCCGGTCTATATAATTAAAGCCTCGTATGTACACATACCTCTTCAGGGCATATTCGTACATACATATGTATGTTTATATATTTACTAAATTTTTTTAATAAAAAAAAGCAATATGCCATAGGCCAATAAGATATCAAAATACAATACATATACTCAAAGGGTGCCACGTAATGTTGTTTATCGCTCATGAATGCAGTCCTGTATTGATAACTAAATTAGTTTTCATTGTTATCTGCCTCATTCTACTTTTCCTATTGTTGACTTTATCTTTGTGTTTTTTTTTTAAATGATTATTATTCAAGGCAGCTTTATAAATGGTCTCTTTTTACTTATGTTACTATTCGTATGAATACGAAACTTTTATTGATATTACTCTTATCACTTTCATTTTTATGTTATTGCTGTTGTTGTTTGGTTTCTACCTGTTACGTTCTGAAGGTTGCCAATTTAACGTCAGTTTAAACCCTTTTTTCAGTTTTGACACTTGGGCGAAATTTAGACGTTAACAAATGAATTTTGTTCGATCGATTGATAGAAATGAAACTCAGTTTTTTATTTAGTCCATAAACTTATTATGGGCAGTAACTTTGTAAATGACGTAAGAAGTATGCGTTTCATCCTGTCCCGTTTATCTTGCTTGCGCCTCATCCTGATATTTCATTTGCAAAAACAAATAAAAAACCTAGTAGCGCGCAATCATTCAATACACAAAATTAACACTTTACCTTCTTTGCACCTTCTACCTTCTCTCTCTCCTTCTCACTCTTTCTCTCACTATCTCTTCAACCTTACCCACATCCCACAAACCGACGCCCATAATTAAGCGGGCGGGGCGATAAGTAATAGAATATAAACGAGTCAGAGTTTTGCCCAATGTTTATCTTTGTGGTGTACGTGTCAGTTCAGACTATTTTGTGTTGTTGTTTTGGATCAATTTCTGCAAATACTTGCAGAAACTAATACTACTTTTTTGATAACGATAAAGCAAGGCCCCCCTTTTGTAGAAAGATATATGTAGTATGTATATGTATGAGTGTGTTTATATGATTCGGTGTCTGCTAATGTCTGAGTGTATGTTTGTTCCAAAAGCCTCTCTTGCAATGTTTAAATTGATTATCTTTCAAATTTCAAATAGGTCCAATATTAAGCGTTTTTTATGCTTATGTGTGTACTCCTGGTTGTTAAAAATGTTTTACCTTTTTTCTCTTCCGGTCTTTCACCATCTCTCTGCATAGTTAATGTGCTATAGAAACGTTTGATAAGCATTTGGCCGGCCATCTTTAGCAATAACTATAAAACACATTTACAAGGCCATAAAAAAATCGTTATTAGATTGGGAAACAGTGTTATTACTAGCATTTTCTGCAATTAATTTAATTAACTGAAGTATGTTTAAAGAGCTCACGGAATGGAGGGTGATAAAATATACAATTTCCAATATTTTAACTATTGCACTTATCCAAAATGTCGATGTGTTTTTATCATATTTTATATTATTGTGAATTTTAAAATGTTAAAGAGATCTTGCCTCTTCAGCCTACAAAAGGAATTTCTTAAAATCAGCTGGCTGATAAGTTTTTTAAAGGGAGACTCTTTTTAACACTAGAAAGACGAAGCCGTCAATATGACGGCAAACCAAATTAAAGTTACAATATTGCGACTAATATATTTTTTTTTACTTTCCGTGACTTTTAATATTTTATAATGCAGTTTGTAATTGTAGTTTATATAAAAAAAAATTTGTCTTTTATACCTAGAAGGACTTAAGTCGTCAATTTAACGGTTTTATGAAATCGCTTTTTGAGATGAAGAATAACGAGATTTGATTTATTTTACGGTGCGCATATATATTTTTTTTTCCAAAAGCACTAATTCCAAATCGATTTGAGTACAATCAGAAAAAAATTATAAAATAAATAAAATTATAATAAAAATAAATTAAATATAAAATATATACAATAAAATACGATTCATTTATATCTCGAAAATTACGTGCTTACGTTTATTTAATATCGTAATTTTATCATTTTTACTATAAATTTCTATTTTAAAATTTGTAAATTTTAGTATATAATTTCCGAATAGAATAAACTACGAAGTTAAAATTATACATATTTGGGAATTTCCATCCTATAGTTTATTTCCAATCCTGTAGTTTATTCACAAGTTTATTGAAAACATGAGAAAAAATGAGTTTTGAGGGGGATTTTAGCCATGGCAATAATGTAATAATAGTCGTTTTGGGTTAATAGCACGCACAAATTTAAATACACGCGCACACATATCTGTACATGCGTATGTTTGCATACGCATAATGAGAAAATCGTATTCTGGTACGATATAATTTTTATATTTTCATTAAATTTAGTGACCACACTCTTTTCAAAATCTATACAATTTTCATAAAATATAGCGAACTGCTTTGCATTCAAAGCATTCAAAAAAAAAAGTGGACTTACACCACTTTCAAAGAAAACGTCTCATATGTTTATGCATTGAGCAATGTTCGCGTTTTGCTCTCAATGTTCCCAATTTCCAAGAACTGATATTTACGACTTATAACAAATGATAATAAATGATATTCACTATTTCAGTACGTTGATTCCATCATCTAAAGATTCATTTCATTAATCGCGTAAAATCTCGTATGTTTTACTTTTTAAAAGTGTTTTTGTATATACGAGTACGTATTAGGGAGCTGCACGAGACGTCTCGAATGATTTAAAATTGACTTAGCAACATTTTTGCGTAGATAAAGTGCTTCCATTTTATTTCGAATCAAGCCGTGACTATCGAAAGCATATGTGGTAATGTTGTCAGCAGCGCTTCTGAAAGTCACCGCTTGATTTGAAAGCAGTGGAAGCATTTCATACAACCCCTTAAACTTTTAAGACGTCTTGAACATGCCTTCGAGACGTCTCATGCAGACCTCTAGTACGTATGCAGACAGGCGCACTCGCAACCCAATAACATCTGCATCCTCTCACCCGGGAGGTCACATCCCAGTGTGCTTTTTTCTTTACAATCTCATACTGTAATTAGAAGCATAAGAGGCTCTTCTTCTTTCACAGCAGCATATTTGAGTACTTTTGTTCCGAACTTAACCCACCTTAGTGGTTCAATGGTCCATTCACTCACACACCCTTACATCCCTATTCGAGGAACACACACACACACACCTCTCACCACCCACCAACCATCCCGCTGGCGCACTGATTATGGAATGGCTTATATTATAATCCACTTACAGACATAACAACATTCCAGTGAATCGTGCCCAGTGTGTATCTTTAGCATTAATATACTCGTACATCGAGCTGAGCGAGAAGATCGAATGAGGAATGCGTTGGTGAAGTGACGTGGAGGCTTGAGAGAGATTTCTTTTCAATAGTAACATAAAGATTGAATGCGGAATGAGATTTTTGAAGAAAATGAAATAAAATATGAAAAGTTCTCTTGAGGACAAACTGCTTCGAATCACCTAATTTTTAAAAGCTTAATATATTTTAAAAAATGTACCAAGACGAAAGGAATAAAAAATGTATAAAAATAGATTGATAATAAACATTTAGAAAATTAATGAATAATTTCGAATACTCATATATCATGCGATATCGCAAGCTAGACCGAAAAGTGCAAAAAAATTGTTTGTAATTTGCTGCCGATTTCATAAATTAAAATTAATATTTCCATATTGAATTTTCAAACAAGCAATCAATTCGTTATTATTTATTTTATTCATGAGTAACCCAGATAAAAGCATCAGATGCATATTATGCCTTTGGCATTTAACGATTTTGGAAATGGAAATGTTTGCCAACATTTCATTTTACTTGTTGGTGTATTACACTTTTCATTATTTAAAATCTCTCAAAAGAGATAATGTACAATATAATAATAATGTATAATCATAATGTAAAATATTGTATATAATATAATATAATCAAAGGTATGATGTATAAATAAGGATAATTAAAAAAGGTTAAAAGGATAATTGGTTTATTTTCTTTGGAAAATTGGAGAAAATGAGGATTGGAAAAAGAAAATTCCTTAATGAGCAAGTTTCTAAGATATAATTATAGCACAAAATTTTAAACATTTTATTTTCTACGCAATTTTTTGTCGGAATTTTAATTATACATATTTTTTATATAGATTCTGTTTTATTGGTTCAGAAGGAGCATTTAAATGGAAGAATTTACACTAGAGTGCTGAAATTTTATTTTGAAGAACAAGTTTAATTAACTTCGAACTTCGTTAGACCAATGTTCGTGCTCAAAGCAAATGAAAAGAGATGAAAAAACGAAAGTATATTGCGGTTATGTTACGCGTTATGCTTGTAGTAATCCATATCAAAATAGATTAGGTATTATCTTTTTGCCTTTTGTGTATGTTTTTTACTATCCTTTGGCTTCTTTGCCCGAAAGCAATAACTGCAATGACAGAGGTTAATATTGGAAAGAAATAGTTATTGAACTTGTTTACTCTTTCAAAGTGTTACGTCTTATTAGAAACCATAAATATTATAATAGAGATTATAAAAGAGATAGAGAATTATAAAAGAGATATAATTTAAATTAAATCTTTGTTAAATTAAATTAAATCTCTACTTATCTACTCTTTCTCTCTACAGACAGCCGATCTGTACAGACATTTCTGTCGTGTATGAGCGGCTTAATCAAACAGGATCCCGTGAGCCAAATGTAGATTTTGACAGCGCTTTAGTTATACGAATTAAGGGCAAGTGGGACTAATCAGGCCATTAGTTAATCGGATATTTGTTAAGACGAAAGTTTTTGCTCGGTAGACAAGTTCTTACCTTATTCTTTCTTTCTTATTCTTATTCTTTCGCTATGCTTATGGCCGAAACCCATTCAATCCAGCAACAGGTACGAAAAAAAGATTCGTTTAGAACTGCACATAATCAACTAATTCGTTGCTGTTGCTTTTTGAAAAAAAGATTGCCTACATTTTACCGATAAACGGAGATTTCTTTATCGTTGCGAACTTTAGTATAGAAAATGTAAACGAAAAGCATATGTTTTACTATGTAAATATACATTTACATTTTCTTAAATGAAATAAAAAAAATTAAAAATATAATTCAGATTCTTTTTTATAGATCTATCCTTATTTTAATAAAAATTATATCTATTAAATTTTCTTTTATAGTAACTCTGAATTAAATTAATTATATTAAATGCAGGGTGTTCCGCATAAAACGTATCAAAAGGTTAGGGCCGTTTGGCTAATTTGTTAGCTGGGGAGAATTTTCAAAAAAAAAAAAATCCTTAAAATAGAAAAAAAATTCTCAAAAAATAACGGGAGCATATTGACCATTTCTGCTACCTGATTTTGAAAACCAAATATCCACTGTCTGCTATGTTTTGGAATTGAGCTCTTGCCCCGAATAAACAAAATTTTTTTTTGTAATTTCAAAATTCTCTAACAAATTCCAAATACTCGTAAAAGACTTCGAACCGGAATAATCTATGTTTCGTAGTTTTTGAGAAAATTAAATTTTAGGAAATATACTTTTCTCCAAAGTACACTTTTTGCGTTTAACTACAGATTACAGCTCCTACACTTTTGACGCAAAAAGTGTACTTTGGGAGAAAAGTATATTCCCTAAAATTCAATTAACCGTCTACCTACACGCCCTAACCTTTTGATGCATCTTATGCGGAACACCTTGTACATATATAAGAAAGTAAGAATGATAGGCGAAAATATTCAATATAGAGATTTTTTGTATATTTTTTGGTAATATGTTTTGAAGGACCAATTTGTTGTAATCAATTTTCTTTACTTTTTTCTTTCTTTCAGAGAAGGTCCGACATTAATCCGTTAGTCATCAGCGTAGACGTAAGCACCACAAATATTTCTAACGGCATGAAAGGTCCTAATGCTGCACAGAGATAAATGCTGCACCAAAACCATCTGTCGCGTCAAAAAGTGTCAGTTTTAAATAGTTTGAAATACCGTTAGAAAAAATCATTTACTACTGTATAATAACATTAAGAAGACAAAAGTACACAGAAAAAGGATACGAAGCTTATCCAAGACGAAAGAACATCAATCAGCCATCAGTGGATGCAAAGATGTCTCCAAACACTGAATAACGGCACGCAACGGAATAATGGACCGAAATAAAAATTCATTTAAAATATCACACATTCCAACATTGCGTCGCCTGCATGGCTATTGACAGAAGATAGGCTTTAATTATAACAAAAGTTCTGTATCACAATAGAAGCGCTTACAACAGCAATCACAAAGACAATATGTTATAAAGATGTGCCACGTAAAAATTGTTGTTCCGTCGCAACAAGAGGTTTTTAACTTTTGCGTTAGAAGCTATAACCAAAGAATATATAATACATTGACTGAACATTCTTTGCTATAACACTGAACTTTAATGAAAGTAAGCGCCTATTTGCTCTCTCAAATAAGTTCAGTTGATATATTTTTAGATTTTTCCCACAAGCAGAATGCGCTTATTTTCCGTTATTTCAAGAAGTGCAGCGTATAAATCTGAAATGGATGGGGAAAAAAAGGGGGCAACAAATGCTATTTGCAGCATTGATGCAAATCAAAGCGGAAGTTTCTTTAGATGAAATTATTTAAATTTCCCAATTTTGATTTTCCTCTCTCTTTCAAGAGTGGGCAAAGCAATGTGGATTGAACTCAGAATATATTCAAAAGTCTCCAATTTTATTTGTGTGTGAAAACCATTTTTCCTCAAATTTGATAGGAAGAAAATATTTAAAAGGCGGTTCCATACCAAGTTTATTTTTAACGGCCGAGCAGAATTTAAAATAGAAGCGTAGTAGAAAATGATATAAAATTTAAATTTTAAAACTAAATTTGACTTAGAAAAACCGGTACACGAATTATCTCCCAAAAAAAGAACACGTTTTGAGTCGCCAGTTGGTGTTGGCAGTGTTGTGTTAAAAGTGTTAGTATTTATCGAAGAAGTTATAATATTTTAAGAAAGCAAATAGAAAAAAAAAAATAAAAGAATATGGGGCTTAAATAACGAAAACATTCGGCTGCGAAAAAAATTACAGAGTAAAGAACGCCAAAAATTAAAATAATTTTCAAAATGGTTTTGAAAAAAGGCATGCATTATCTGCAAACACCAATAAAAATTAAATTTTTAAAGGAAGGCATAAAAAGCATTGTCATATTATCATTGATATTATATCATTACAACTCTCGCAAAATATGTATAATTGACCGCTTATTTTGAAAGTAACAAATCCATTTTTATTAAAAATGAGAATTTGCGTTTTAAAATTATAAACAACAATACAATTGTTGTTTGTTTTTGAAAAATTTGACTTGAAAGAAGATCAAAATAAATGCCTTTTGTCTCCAATGCTAAGTACTGTCAGAATTGTTGTTCCTGCTATTATTCACAAATGTTTACGCTCTTTTGCTTCTTTGAAATCCTAAAAGGGACGTTCGCTTTTTAAGAGTGGTACATCTTTGTAAGCTATTATCTTTGCAAATAGTAAATTAACAGTAACAAAACTGCAGCAGTTGTAAAAATAAAACCCAAATCTAACAAACGCCAACTATCGCATTGTCTGCACGATAATCAACCGGTAACAGGAAACGGAGTACTGCCATGAAGGGCCGCCATTTACGCCGACGATTCAGTTTGCAGCCGTCATTCATGAAGGATAATGGTGCTGATGAGAAACCAAAAAGAGAAAAGTAAGTGGAGAGAAAAGAGAGAGAGCGCGTGAGAAAAAGAAGCGCTGCTGCAATGAGTTTGGGCTGGGCCTCATGTACCACTCTCTCAGTTTTCCTCTATAATCATAATAATCAAATTTTCTTTATTCATATTTATACGTATAGTACTCCTTTATGTTTTTCTTTTTTTGCTATTTTTCGCCACTCCTTTTTATACAATTCCTTCTGCTTCAGCAATACCACGTCCTTAAATTCCGACCCAAAACCCTTTACTTTTTATTTCTTTCGCTTTTACTTCAACTCAGCTAATCGCCTTTCTTTTATTTAACTTTTATTTTATCTCTTTCGTATTGTTATCAAATCTCAATTTTTGTGGTACTCGCAGAAGTGGCCGCAACAATGCCGTGGACGATGCCATAGGGCCAACAAGTGCTCGTCACAAAATCGTGGTTATGGGTGCGGCCAAAGTGGGCAAAACCTCCATAATTACGCAGTTCCTCTACAACACATTCAACACGAAATACAAGCGCACCATCGAACAGATGCACCAGGGCAACTTCTCCATAGCCGGTGTCAGTCTAACCCTTGACATACTAGACACAGCTGGATCGTATGAGGTGAGTCACGTGTGATAAAGGATGGGCCCTTGTAATGCGTTCCGTAAGAGTTATAGTAACGTCGTTTTAAACCAGAGATAAACTCAAATCTTCTCCCGAAGAGTTTTAATGATAATTATAAATATTATGAGAATGAGAAAGTAAATCAAGAAAAAGAAGGATAAGATGAGATAAGACAAATCTCGTATTATTTCTATTAACATAATGAGTATTTATGAAGTAGATTTAAATGTAAGTACTGAAATATAATTACTATAAAATTGCTATTGTAATGAATATATGTACATAAAACTGATGCCAGATATTCACAGAAACGCATTGTTATAATATGCTTTACGAGGCGAGGCGTTCATACAAAAGTCTAACTTTTAAAACTTTTTTGCAATAGAACGTGACAACCCACAAAAATGTTGACACGTTGTCAGAAGTTACAAGTACCAACACGTACAGTAAGACTGTTATGCTGCCGCTAAAAATTGTATTTTCAACAGGAATATTTTAGTAAGTTCTACAGAAAAAAAGGAAAGAAACTTCAGTGGAATCATTATTTTCGTTTTAACTTCAAATTGATTAAGTCATTTCATACAGATAATATTGAAAGCGAAAAATTAATAGTTAATAACAGATCCGAAGAAAATATTACTTGGATTTCTTTGAAAAACTGCTTAAAAAATAGAGACCATACACCCTAAATTTGGAAGTCTGCAAAAGTAGATTCAAATTACATGCAAATCACCAACGCAGCTTAACAGTCTTATGAATAATAAAATTTGGTTATGTTAGTACACAAACGCATTGGTCGTTATTGAACGTTTAAATTTCAAATGACACGAAATATGGCAGCGGCAGTAATCATGTCGTAATGTCGACGTCACAACGACGCTTGTCCACTTCTCCGGAAACACTCCGGTACTTATTCGATGATCTGCATAAAAGTGACTTCATTGCAAAAAAGCTGACGGCATTCTGGTGGTTTTGTCTTTCATTCTTTTATTCTATTAACCCAAACGCAACCTTGTTTACTATTCACACAAGGTTTCTCATGCGTCCTAGAAACTCACACACACGCACGCCCATCTTTCACACGAAAACTGTGGATGTCTAATCCTTTTTCACATTTGGTTTTTTGGGCTTTTTATGCAAATGTCTGTCGTATGGAAATGTTCAAATGCATTCCTCCCCCTTTTCCTTTTCCTTTTCCTCTTACATTCACATTCTCCCCTTTTCCCATTATTCTTCGGTTTGTAACGCATTAGATATAGACAGGTATATACATACATACATACATACATTCATACATACATACATTCTCGATATATTCAAGGATAAAATTTCGTGCGTGTGGGGCACAGTAACGTAACAAAATTATTGAAGTTTATGAGATCCAAAAACTTTTATCATTTCATTGTTTTTGTTTTCCTGACAAAGAGAAGAGCCAAGTACTTTCCCGAGTACTTTCTTTGCAGTTTCCATCCAAATCTTTTAAATAATAGCATTCATTCAGTGAAAACTTTTTTAGTAAGTAAAAATGCTTTGCCGCTCTTTTAACTCATAAAAATTTTTGTTTGTTCCTAAAATGTCATAATTTATATGATTCCGGAATCTTCATAATCATAATCATAATTCATAGAGATAACGAAGGAACGCAAAATGATATGATTTATCATTCGCTAAATGAAAAATATTGCTAAAGTTAAAATAAATAGAAATTATTATTAGGAAAAAGGCAGAGAAATTAAACGATATTTGAAATAAGTATTTTCTTGCTCTTTTTCTTCTTCGCCAGTTTCCCGCCATGCGTGCCCTTTCCATATCATCTGCTGATGCATTCATCCTGGTCTATGACGTCACCGATTCAGCAACATTCGAAGAGGCGCGCACCATAAGGGACCAAATACACGAAACCAAGGCCACCACAGCGGTACCTATTGTTGTTGTTGGCAATAAAATAGACCTGGTCGAGGAGAACAGCGACCTGCGAGATGTAAGTATGGCATATGCCTGGACTGAGCCTTCGAAATCTTTTTAAATCAGCATTCATTCAGCCAATAAAAACTCCAAAACGTTTGAGAAAATCCAAGAACACTGTAAGCATCCCCCGAAACGTCACAACGCACACACCAACAGCGTACCACCAATAATATTAAATTCTATTTAAATGTAAATTTTTATGATTTCTGTTATTTTATGACTCTTGAAACGGTCTACGGGCATGAACGCTACTTTTGTTGCAAAGAGCTGAGAAGTGGGGAAAAAGGTCTTACGATTTGATTCTATATTTTTATGATTATCTGTCACAAAAATTTCACTTTTCCTTTTTTTTACTCTCTAACAATTTTTTTCTTGATTTTAGGGTTTTTTAAGGCTTTTCTCCAATTTTCGTGGCATCACCTGCAGGATAGATGGTCTGATTTTGCAAATCTTTTACTTAAATTGTTGATTGGGTGAAGCTGTGTTGGAAGAAAGTGCCGTTTTTCGGGCCAAGTGTCCTCATTTAGTTTGGGAGTGCAAAGAAAATTGGTTTTAAAACCTTACACCGAACGAATCGGTCAATAGTCTGCTTTATATAGATTGTTTTATAGACCGACGACTCTGTTTTTTTAAAGCTATTTCTAATACTTGTTTTCAGTTCATTTTCGGTTTATTTTCGGTTCATTTTGGGTCAGCTTTAATTAGCGTTTCTGTTACTTAAATACTCGTATTATTATTGCTACTATTATCTTCCTTTTTCTCTGTAGGTTATATGTTTTTTTTTCGCTTACTTTCGTTCGAAATTCAGATTATTTCTAATGCCTTAAATTGCCCAACCCTAAGATATTTTTTTAAGGAGTCGTCAATATCTAAACATAAACTTGTTTAACTTTTATCTATTAATACTCCTGCTGAGGTTTCTTTAAAAGTTGCTTCAGAACTTAAACTTTATGTCCAAGTTTTTTATAATGTTGTTGCTGAAATTTTTCTAATTGATTGATTTTCACAATATTTCAATTTCCAAACTGAATTGATTATTAGCTCAATCCAGAAAAAGTTACTCCCTTTGTTTCTCCGTCCATTTGTGATAATTTTTATTCCATCTGAAATGAAACATACTTCTTTCATCATTGTGATTGAAGGTTAATCGAACTGAACATTCAGCAAAATGATTAAAAGCTAATGAAAACATCAACGAGGCTCTCTTTACTCGTTGATTCGTCATTGCCTTTGTTCTACTTCTTCTCGAAAACCTGGAAGAATGGACTTTAATTAGTTACAATAATGTCTTTGCGTTTGTTTTTTATCCTCGCTTTGAAAGGATAATTAAAATCGTTCTATGTAATGCAAATGCTTAGCAACGAACATAAAGCTTGTTAGCGTTAGTAATGCCCAAGCTTTAAAATTATCGACTTTTTTCTCAAGGCGACATTCAAGATTACTCGCTTTGGTGTTCGTCTTTAATGCTTTGTTTTTCAGGTCGAATACGCTACGACTGAGTCGGTGGTGACCGTTGACTGGGAAAACGGATTCGTTGAGGTGTCTGCTGCTAGAAATGAAAATATTACACAGGTCCGTTACACCGAGTGAATCACCAATTAATTTTCCTTTGAAATAATTTTTTAACAATCAACTCTAAACAACTCTTCAGGTCTTCAAGGAGCTTTTGTCTCAAGCCAAAATTACTTACAATCTTAGTCCGGCACTCCGACGGCGACGACGGCAGTCGCTGCCACAGCAAATGGGCAACAATGGCCATGCCACACCCACACACCCCCATCCGGAATCATCCGGTGGCACTCAGGCACCGACACCGGCTCAGCTGCAGCATCTACAGCGAATACAGGAGCGCAGTTTGGGCAGCAAGCGCAATTCATGTGCGATATGCTAAATGCAAGGACACGGCAGCGAAATAAACGAGATTTTGTTTAACATGCAGAACCTAATTCTAAACATAGAACATTTCATTGTGTCACTTTGAAAAGTGGATGAACGTCAACATTTAGTTTCCGGACAAGCAGACTATTTCGAATGCAACAACTAAAACTAACAACAAAAATTCGTTACTTCTACAACAAGAGCAATCATTATTTATCTCTCCATAATTTTGATAACATATTTCATAAACACTTGAACGGAGAACGTGGACCGTTTGACCATTCTTAAAAGAATTGCATCTCTTTAATGCGAAAAGGGGCAAAATGGTATTCGATTTCAATGTCATAGCGTCAATTAATCCAAAGTATTAAGAGAAAAGAATTCTAATAATGCTGATAATTTCACTAAAATATACAATTTCGTTGTGGCTCATCAATTTCATCAAAAGTGGATGCTACAAAAGTGTAATTTCTACTCTATGACGGTTTCTTAGGCAGTCTCTACAAACATTTTTTAATTATTTAACCAATAAGAAATAAAATTAATAACAATGAATAATCCAAAAATATTTTAATATTTCAAATATAAAGAACTCCAGAAAAGTATTTGACTAAAGAAAATTAACACTAAAAAGTAATATTGATAAGCTATGTATGTATGTAAATTTCTTAAGCTTGGGTGAAAATTTCTCCTTCTTTCTCGCTCTTTAGTAAAATAACAATTTTCTACGATACCTAAAAAAATCCAAATAAAAAAAGGAAAATAATGCAGGCATTAAAAAAAGCTCAAGGATTTACTGACAAAATCAATAATATTATTTCAATACAAATGATTGAAAAGTGGTTTTACAATTATGTATAGCTTGTCGGCACACACTTGCTTTCTTCTTCTGTTAAGCATAATTCTATCGAGCGTGTTCTTTCTAAGGACATTTCAAGCACAATTCATTTTATTGTATATCGGCTTGCATTTTTGGCTTCGATGCGGCTGCAATGAGAGAATTGTGTCAATGAAATGCTATTGTGCCACTAGTTGCGGACAAAATACCTGTAAAAACATTGCAACGACATCACAGTTTGTATCATGAAGCAAGATTTATTTGGTGTTTAGTTGGCAAATCGAGTGGAACACCCACCAGTAGGTGGTTGTTATACCTAAACGTAAAACATTCTGCAGCGAGTGATACGTAAGTCCTTTCCACCTTTTTTAGTTTAAATTCGTTTGAATCAGTTGAAAATCTACTCGATGTTTACTAATGGATAAGCTCAACTGGCTCAACTAGAACAATTTCATTCATCAATTAATAAAATTTATAAATAATTATAATAATAATCAATAAGAAAATCATCTTGAGCAGGAATTTTTGAAATATTTTATAAAATAGATAAAACGTTTCCCAATTCTTCAGAAAAATAGTATATGCATACACTATATGTAGTTTTCATGTATACAGTTTTCATTAAAATATTGTACAATATTCAAATAATAACACAAATTGTAATATTTTGATGTACATACAAATAAGGCGAAGTTTAGGAGATTTTATCTATTTAAAACCTCGGAGGTTACAATATTTTTCAATTCTGAAAATCAACATTTTAAATTTAATAGAAGCAAAAAATCAAACTAGTCAAAGGTCACTTCAATAAAGACCACTCCAGGCACAACTTTCTGGATTTAATATCTAATCTTTAAAGCTCCTTCATTTATTATGATATTTTTGGCTTAAGCCTAAAGCTGGTACCTCGCTTGGATTTTATTGTTGTTTTTGTTGCTGTTTTCTACAGACGTTCCAACAACAACCATTTTTGTGGATGTCATATATTTTCAGAGTAATAGCCCATTGAAATTTGCAAATTTCAGGCCTACATCTCCTAAACTTTACAAGATACTTATATGTTATTGGTACCGAAATCAAAACTAATTGCATTACCTTTCATTTATGTAAATAACATTTTACGGAAAACTGTTATTTTTGAAGACAAATAAAATTAGTATACTTTTTATATAATTTTTTTTTAATTTAATAATTTTTTTTTGTGTAAAATGTATGATTAACCTATGTATATAATTATGTTAAAATTAAGAAAGAAAAATTTTTAGAAATTTTTTTCTAAAAATAACAGTTTTTGTATAAAATGTTATATTACATAAATGAGAGGTAATGCGACTAGCTTTCTAACAATACCAATAGTATATAGGTATTTTGTAAAGTTTAGGAGATATAGTCGTGAAGTTTTTAAATATTAAAAATCCGTAACTCTAAAACGATACAAGAGCGATCAAAATTGTTGTTGTTGTTGAAATCCCTGCAGAAAACAGCAACAACAACAAAATGGTACCTGTCCTAGGATTGTTTCCTCACATTCAATGCCATCTTAAAATCGAACTCATTAATAAATCAATTATTAATTTATTATGTGTAATAGATTTCATAGCAAATCTATATTTCCTTTCGAATCAACTTCCCGAAGCTCATGGTTTCAACTTAACTTAATCAAAAGCTATTACAAAATATTTGGATAAATATTTAGAATAAGTTTCCAAACTGAAAGTAAACAATGAAAAGCAAATAAAAAACACCATTTTTTAAAAGTCCAATATATAATGATGAGACTCTCCTTTTTTACGTAGCCATTACATAATTAATAAAAAATATATGATGAGTGTGTGTATGTTCGAAAGCAAGAATTTGTTATCTGTGTATGTACAATTCAAAAAATGAAAATCAATTCGTTTACATTAGACAAAGTCCAAACAAATCAAATTAATTATCAAGTAGTGCAGATGTGAACTGAAAGAAGAAGTAGCAGCTAAGAGACCTTAGCCCACTATCTACATATATGTAATAAAGGATACATGTAAAGAACTTATGTATTGTACTTATTATTTAAAAGAACTAATAGAAAATTGAAAGAAGTACCAAGCTTAAAATTTAAAAAAAACCAAGATTAATTAAAATTAAAAAATACTATGTGCTATGTTAAAGCATGTTATACATCCTATGTATATATATATACATACATATATTTATTCATAGCATGTAAGAAGTTAAATTAATCCAAAAAGTCAACTAACACAAATTAAACTAAATTTGAATTTACTTAAAATAACCAACTTTTATTTCATTTTATAAACTATCCAAAAACGGATACAAGTTAGCTATTAATGGTTTCGCGCTTTCTGTCAGAAGTTTGTATCTTGCCAACAGCTTTTTTCTTCTGACCGAAATGATTCCTTACCCATTGCGAATAAGTCTCATCCTGGATACTGGAGCTTTTAATACTATATACATTGGGTCTTTGATGTTCGCATACATTTGGACACTGATACATTTGATATCCTTCGTGTTGTATAGAACTCCCTTCACGTCTGCTCTTTTGTTTTTTGGGAAGGTCTTCTTTATATGTATGTCATTGGTCCTGCCGCTTATAAATACGACTGGGTATCGTCGACATAGCTTACTATTCACGTCATTTTTCTACATGGTAATGAGATTGCATGTTTTGATCACAAATAAATTTCCTTTTACCTCCCAAAATGTAAAAGGAATTTTATATCTATCTACAGTCCTGTAGTTCGTTGAAACTGAATGGACCACCAAACAAATGATTTAATGCCGTCGACCTTCTCAATATATGTACATACATTGTTTTGCCATTAATTTCGTTGTTGCTTAAATAATTTAAATTAAAAGTAAATTATTACCAAATAATTTCTGTTTCAACAGACATCGGTCAAACTTTATTAATGTTTCTTTCTGGATACAATAAATAAATAAATATTGATATTTTAATAGCAAAATGAATAAATACGATAAATAAATAATTATTTAATAAATAAATAAATAAATAAATAAATAAATAGATTTTAATAAATTATTAAAGTATTAAATAAATTAAATTAGGGAATTGTTATTTAAATTAATTATTATTTTAAATTATTTTAAATTATTAATCAATCATCGTTTCGCTTAATATTTGCTTTATAATAAATAATTAATTAAGAAGGAATTCAATAAATAAATTATTAAATAAATAAATAAATAAATATTTTTATAAATAAATTTTTCCTTTTGCAATTAAAATTATTACATTATTAAATTGTTTAATAATCAACTAATTCCAAAAAAATCAATATTAATAAATATTAAAAATTAAGACTTTGCAGAATAAACGAATTCATTATTTTAATAAATAAATAAATAAATAAATAAATAAGTAAATAAATATTAACTAATATGGAGTATTAAATCGAAACATTTGAAAGGCACTTAAATCACATACTTGTACAAATATTAAAAAATCTGCTGCAAATCGATTAGCAAATTAACGCCAATCTTTCTAAATTACCTGCCACCAACAATCCCACAAAATAAATAAATAAATTATTAAAGCACAGGAATAAATAATATATAATAAATTTCTACAACCGTAAATATAATGCACATTACTTTACTTTATAACTTACTGGAATTACTTTTATCTAAAAATACACCATCACCTTTTCACTTAATTTACCATAATTTTAGTAAAATACTAAAAAAAAATCATTTCGAAGAAACAAATTGCTTTCTAAAATGCTTAAATAAATTAATCAATGCAAAGTAAACTTAGCTATTTTAAGTAATTTGAAAATTTCTGACTTTTATAGTTTAATTTCAGAGCTCTTAAGGCTCAAAGCATAAAAGATAAAAGCATAAAATTCTTTTGCACTTAGGTCGCCATCGGTCTATTTCGGACACATTAATTTCTATCTTATTATTTACCAATAGGCCGCATAATCATTATTTGTTTTTACTAATTAATATTACTACTAAATTGACGAAATAAATAAATAAATAATATTTATATTTACGTAGTCGGTTTTACGCTGATTTCTTACAATTCTTTCGAATAGAGTAATAAATAAACATTAAATTAAATTTCGATTTGTAGAGATATCGCAGAAAACCGATTACCAATTCTGTATTTTACTTTACTTACAATTACAACTTATGGCGCGATATTTTCTAATGAAAGACAAGTTTTTCATTGTTTAATCTGTCTAATCTTGGTCTTGGCCTGGAGGAGCAGCAAAATTTCAGATTGAAAACTTAGGTTGAAGGATTGTGCTACTTCATAAATACATTACATGACGTCAGCAGAAGCACTTTTGCGCCGCTAAAACCTTAGTCTATGTCGTTAAATAATCGATCGTTCGATATTCGACCCTGTAGTCTATAGTGAAAGCTGTTTGTCTTCCTCTACGCTTTTCACAGTTCATTAAAAAATGCACTTTTTAAACACTCAAACCAAAAATTGCACAATTTCTTAGGTAATTCATTATTCTGAGCTCGTTGGAATACATCTTTGGAGATTTTCCGAAAGAAAATCATCTAAGAGCAATAATTAGAACCCAAGGGCAAGGCTAAGGGCTCAATAATTAGAACCTATGATTATCCGCGAGTAGTTAAGAGCTCGCCTCATTTCCCGACACACAAACATTGCGCTGGCAATATAAAATAAATTTAATAAATTGGAGATAAATTAATAAATAGACTTCTTAACTCGATACGATAAATTACACTTAACCTAGCTTAACCTCGCCCTAAGCTTTTAACAAAAAGCTTAAAAAGTTCTTAAAATTACTTTTCGCATTTTTGTTGCTATTTCGTTTCGTTTTGTGTTTCTCTTATTTTTCTCAACCATTATCTCCGAGTTTTTCTTCAGTCTCTTAATCATTCCTCTGCGATATTTTTTGCTATATTTTCTGGGTTCTCTTCCCTCCTTCTCTCTTCTCCTTTTTCTACTTCCTCGTGCATTATGAATATTTCTTACTGTGTACTCATACATTTTGACCACTTTTCTTTGCTCTCTCCTTCTTCTTCCTTTCCCCGTTTTCTTCTTACAAACTGTAGGGATGACAGAACTGATAAACCAGACGCTGCGATCGTTCCGTCTTTTTCATGATGCCCTTCTTGTAATATTGGCGTATCGAACGCGAGAGTTTGTCGTAGTTCATGGCCGGTCGATTCTTGCGGCGACCCCAAAGTTTGGCAACACGCACGGAATCCTCGATCTTGAAGACACCTTTGCTGCGATCGATCCAACGGATGGCAGTGCCGTTGATGTGTGGCGCTGAGAGCAATTCCTTAAGGAACTGCCAAAGATGAATGTGGGCACCGCCGTGCCGAGCGGGCGTGGCTCCGCCCAGTGGTTTGGCAGCAATAGCAGCATTCATATTGCCGATGATACTGGCCGTGACATTGCCGACGCAGCTGCTGCCAGGACGGTTGGAGCCTGCGTTCAACACGCTGGTGGGAGTAGTAGATCCTTTACCATCATCCTCATCATCATCACCGGCATCGCCATTATCAAGGTTTTCAACGTTATCATCCTCTATTATAAAGAAACATATTTTTATATATCTACATAAATACACTATTTAATGTTAATGATAGTGGAGCTACTCACCCTCATCACTCCCCTCATCCATATTCAACTCAGGCTTCTGTCCGCAATCCGGTTGCCAGACGCCGGCTCCCGCGACCGCCGCCGTGGCCGCGTTGTTGGCCCCATTTGAATGCGCGTTCTGCGGCGCACTTGCGCAGTTGCCTTCGAAACCATTCGAGTAGGCCAATTTCCAGATCTCGAGCTGCGCATGAATAGTGCTGCCGATCTAAAATGCAACAGCAACAGCAATAGCAACAATGAAGAAATAAAAATAATATTGAAAAAACATCAGAACTTATTCCTAGAGCAGCAGAAACAGTGAAGGTCTGAATAATAAAATTGTATTTAATTAATTTATTTAACGGTGTAAAAATCGTGCACGAACATTTGTCACGTTCCAACAGCAGCAAAAACAATCAAACACACAAGTGCAACAACAACGTCGCGACGTTGACAGCAAGAAGCGACAATGCCTGCAGCAAAATGTACAGTCTGACAACGTCCGCAAGACTAACAACAACAAGAACAAATAAATTATTTATATTGTTAATAAGAAAGAAGTGCTGCTGCCGACAACAACACGAAGATAACAACAATCGCGTCCGCGTAGAATAAATAAAACATGCTGCATGCAACCTGTTGCAACAATGCACTCGCAACACAGAGTGCAGCCGAGAGTTCATGATTGCTTTGACCTCGTTTCGGGATGCGTTGACAATTAAAACTCAAATGGATTGGAAATTGAAATGGCAGGCTTCGTCTGCCGAGACAGCAACAAATAGACAACAACATTGAAACACAATGAGTATAAGAATAAACCACAAGAGGCAAAGACATGAGCGGAAAAACATTATATTTATAGTTTTTAGCAGCAACGGTTTTCAATTCGGTTTTAACTCAAACAATACAATAAAAACTACAACAGTAACAACAATATTTTCTAATAAATGCCACACCTTCGGCGAGAGGCAAATACTTTTCAATAAAGTAAGACCGTATGGAATGGACCACTAAAATTTTTATTTTTATTACGCAACAGATAATTTACCTTATGGCATTTTAGCATAGAAATCTTTCGCAGGGTATTCGAAAGATTTCGCATTTATTTTATCAAACTTGGTCAAAATCCGCGAACGGCCGAATTCATTTCGTCTGTTAAAGAGAGGGCGAACAGCCGAATTGATTTCAGCTGATAAAGAGAGCAGACGACGACGCCTTTTAAAGAGAGCAGAGCGTAAAACAACAAGTAGGTATTGAATAATCTACGCACAGGCGTAGCTAAGAGGTCAGAACAAAAGAGGGCCGGGGATATTTGAACCCAAAAAATAAAGAAAGTGGTTATACGAGTTCCACTAAATGAAAAATAGTAGAACTCGTTCATACAATCGTCTCCATATATTTTCAGGACTTCAGTGAACAATGGCTTAAAATCTAGTGGCGCGCACAAAGACTCTCCGGGATTTCTATCATCTGGCAGTGAGTGAAAAAGCCTGCCTTGATGCGAAAATAAGAGTTCAGTGTCGAATTGTTTCGTCTTGAGCGCATTCCTAGCTAAGACTGCTCCAAGCAAATTAACGGAAATGGGGTAACGCACCCCTTTCGAAGCCTCTTCTATGTTCCATACAGATGTTATTTCTTGCTTTGTTTTGGTTTTCCTGGTTGCTTTTCGTGAAGAAAGTAGGTTGGTTATAGTTGATACTCGTAGTACTTCGTCCGCTTTGCAAGCATCACTTCAGTCGGCCGACGCAACCGGCACACCATAAACAAAAACGAAATAATAACTTGTTCCTCTGGCAGCGGGCTTATAATCACTAACCTGGTAATTGGTCAAAGCGTTTCACCTACCCTCTTCACCCCTTCGCGGACCGATCATCACTGTGCCATCACCCGCATAGCAAGCTGCGCGCGCAGCACGCACGGTGACTCTGAAGCTGCTAACCCAATGGCTGGATCCGTGACGCGACCCAAGTTACCCTCATTTACGCTCTTCATAAGAGCGACTGTTGCAAGAGAGCTTTTTCTTTGTTTCTACTCAAAACAGAGAACCACGGTTGAATAATTAATTAAATTTTTGTGGCTTTACGGGCGAAAAAAGGGCGAAAAATTATTATAAGGACGTGAGTGGGGTAGAAGTTGAAAACTAGATGTTTAAAATAAAAACTTGAAATATATCAATTCTTTCAAGTAAAAAGCATGCTTATACTAGTTTATATCTAGTTATCCGTTATCCGTTAAATCATTAAATCATTAAACTGAAATTTATTAGTTTTTTATTAAATAATTATAAATCCTCTTTTATCTGCTTTTTGTGAACTAAAATTAAAAAGGGTTTTGGAACAAGTTAGTAATAGGTACCTTTTTTTTAAATGAATTTTTATTATAACCCTAAAACGTGCTTTTTTGTTATAGAACGCACTATCACATTTGCTCAAAAATACAAAACATACCTAAACATATTATATACCGTTTGAAAGGTAATATTATGGGCTATAAAAATTGTGATTCTATTTTATACCTTAATTGTCATTTAAGGAAGAAAAAAGTTATTTTGTAAAACGAATTAAAAATTTTTTTAAAAGTTAAATTATCTCCATAATAGTAGCAGTAATCAAAAAAGTTCTTATGAGATAAAAGAACTGCCCTGAAATATACTTTTAAACGGCGCTAATTTTACGTTGATATCTCAAATCGTTTTGAAGATATAGCACTTTATTTTTTGGCTATCCAAGGCCTATAACTTCTAAACTACACGAGAGTGGTAAAAACTTTCATTACCTTTGGACTAGAGGCGATGAGGGTTATACCCGAAAAATTTAAAAAAAAAATCGGAGCTGGGAACCTATTGTTTACTTATACCAAATTAATTTATTTTATAATTCTATATAACAGTAAAAGCAAAGAAGACATTCTTAGTTAAAAGCGCATATTAACCTTGCAATATTTTACAACAATATTTATTTTACATTTATTTTGTAATTAAAAATAAGTTCAAGACAAAAAACGCAACACTGCTTCGTTCTTTCTTTATTTGACGCAAAAAGCAACATTCTTTAATTGGTTCAGAGAGAAAAGTCGGAATATTTTGTAGTATTCTGCCCGAAGCTCTGCCAAAGCTCTGCCGTGCTGTTTGTGCCTCTCGAGCAAGAAAGCAAAATAGCTCCTCTCCATTTTTCCATAAGAAATACACGTAATCTGCTCTTTTTGTTCTCTCTGGCGCGCTGCAATGCCGTTATGGGTTTCGGCCATGAGAGTGTGTCTTTCCATTTGTCTGGCTTCAGTATCGCAGTCTCTCAATTTGTCTGTCCATCTATCTCTCATTTGGCGTTTCTGTTGCTTTCTCTGTTCTGTCTACTGGGATTGTCTGTCTGTCTGTCTATTGGCTCCTCTTTCACGCAAGCTCGTGGTGCTTGCCGTGGTAACCGAAATCGAAGAGACTTCGTCTTCTCTGCCACGGTTTGATCTCAGTCACTTTCACCTTACAAAGTCATTGCTTGTCGTTTGTTACTGTTGTTGGTTTTGTGTTGTTTGTATGTATTGTTATGTGTGCGCTCATTTCCAATGATTTTTTTTAAGTGGCATTGTTGTAGCTTTTTATTGCAAGGGTTTCATTTTCGAGATTATTCGTCTGCTGTTTCAACTTGGATTTCATTCTTTTTGGTAAACAATGAGACACACAAAGAATAACTACAGCAGCTCTGTTTCTCGACCTGCTTCATCGTCTCGCGCTCTACGAATGAACAGCCTTCACACATGCCTTCACCTTTACCCATGACCACGGTTACTCAGTTTTCGTTTGTTGCACTTCAAAGCTGATTTCATTACTGACGTTGCTGCTGGCAGTTACAAAATCGTGCGCACCGCACCGTCTTTATTGTAGGTCGAAGAGAAAGAAGAAGAAGAAGAAGAAAAAAAAGCTTGCTGAAGGAAAGTTATTTATTAACTAAGCACGTGAATCATTTTAGTTTTATTGCAATTTCTCAATCCTTTGTTAACCGAAGTTATGTAAGAGACGTTTGATTTAAGGCTCAATCAACTTAACAAATTTGAAAAGAAAAGAGCTAAACTTTTAAACAGTTAACTTTTGAAAGCTTTCTTTAAGCTCGTTTCCTAAATCTTAGTCTAACCTTAACCTTTTTGAGTTCTTCTATACCCGAAAGGCTTTTGCTCCCCTCTTTCACTTTATTTTCCACGCCTCTGCAATGAACTGAACTCTTTCAATAACAAAACTGTAGAAAAAACTGAAGACTAAACAGTTACAGTTGACGTCTTACTAACCACAAAAACCTTTACAAGTCACATAAATTACTTTAACTCGCTTTAAGTCTTCAGAAATTTTAGTGGTTGCTGAATAATATTGATTTCCTGGAATAATATTTCTCGCTTTAATATTCTCCATTTATTTAAATTCTCTTTACACTTCTTTTTTTTTCTTTTTCTTCTTCCTTTCTTCTTCTTCATCTTCGAATCTACTGTTACGCTTATTTCTCGTTTTGCTCCACAAAAACTTACCTCCGGCACTCTGCGCACAAATTCCTCTTCGGTGAGTAACGCCAAGGCCGTTCCGTCTTCGGGAAATTTCAATTCCAAGTCATTGATCGGCTGCAATTTGAATTGTTCGCCGGTGGATCGTAGCCATGCGTGTGCCTGAGCCGTTGTCCAAGTCTTCGGATCTGAGAGATGAAGAGAGAGAGAGAGACGGAGACAAGTTTTTCTTTTAGTACATTTGTATTTATTCAACATTTATCTCAATTATTTTTAAAAGCTATTCTTCGACTTCTATAATTCTCATAACCATTTTTTTATTAAGCTTAAAAAACTTTGAGGGCCGTTTTATTCACTATGAGTTAAATTTAATTGCGGAATTAAAAAGGGAAATTTAAAAAAATCGTTTTATTCAACCTGAATTAAGGCCGAATTGACATACAAAAAAAAACTTGACTTACAAACGTCAATATGTAAGAGATTTTGACGTTTAAAAATCCCGTTTAGCACTTAACCGGACATTGAGAAAACGTCCCTTAATTGAGGATTTTCATTGTATTTGTTTTTTTCACTCACAATTAAAATTACTTTTTTACAATAAAAAAAAAAGAAAATGGGGAAAGGTTATCAACAGTTGAAAACAATCGAATAAAATTCAGTTTGTTTTGCGTTAAAAAATACGGGTCTTGTTCTTCTTATGCCGTAGAATCTTGAAAATATTCAGAAAAATTTTCATAATTTTTTGTTTTTGAAAATATTTGAACAATTATTTTTTTTAAGATTTTCGATGTTTTAAAGAAATATCCTATGGAAACTCCTAACATGGAATTAAATTTAACTGGCGCCTTATAACTGGCGCGTCGTCACTAGATTATAATTTAATCGAGTGTGAAAAAATACAATTTTTAATTGAAGATTGTAATCCCGAAGTTATTTTTAATATACAATTAAAATAAACTGAAAACTAAAAAATTTAATTAAGATTGAATAAAAGCCTTTAAACTTGTTAAACTTTAACAACTTTAAACTTTAAACTTAAACTTTATTTGAACTTAATTAAACATTTAAATAATTAAATAATATTTAATTAACATTAATGAAATATAAAGCTTAAAATTATCACTTTTAAAACGTTATTAAGCTTTGATTAGTAGGTAGATTGTTAGTGGATTAACTCAGATTGTAATTTTGTATGAAATGAATTGCTATAATTGGCTTAATTAGCTTTCACGGAACAATTTTAAAGCTCAGAAGCAGAAATAAGCATAAAGCCGAAACCGCAATGACGCGTTAGGTCGGTGGCGCGTTGACCGGCGTTAGATCGACTTTGCAGAAACTTTATCATAAAAAAAAACTCTCTCGACGCACGAGGTGGTTTTTATGCCAAAATCTCAACAAACCCACAGACTAAAGGTCAAATTAAAAAAAGGTCAACTGTCAAAGGACATTAAAGGTCAACTCTTTTAATGTATCTGATTTTTCCTCACAATCTTTACTCACCGGGTGATATTTGCAGCTTGGTGCAAGTCTCCTCAGCCTCACGTCGGGCATGCTCCAACGCCAATGATATAACTGGCTCAATGTCACCACGCAGCCCCAAACCACCGATCACAGCTTCCAGGGCCAGTGGTTTCAGGTTGTGCTTGCGTTGGAATGTCGTATCCTCCAAGCACTCCCGCAGCACTTGATGATCCTGACCGCAAAATGGCGATTCCTGCTTCACTGTCAACTCCGCTGCCACGTTCGAATGCTCGAACTGGTGCCGCTGCCGCTGCCGCTGCTGCTGCTGCTGTTGTTGTTGTTGTTGTTGTTGTTGATAGGACTTCTCCAGCAATGAGTTGATGTCGATGAGCGCTTCGACATCAGAATCGAGTGGCTCAGTTTTGATGTCGGTGACGGAGTGTGGAGAGGGTGCTTCGCAGCTGGACTCTGGCGGAGAAGGTGGCAAAATGTGAAACTCCTGCTTGATGTGCGCAGTATCGAGGGAGGGGCATGGGGAAGGCGGGTATAAAGCGCTGCGCGACGGGCTCAGCGAGCAATAAGCGCTGCCGAATTGTGCGTGGAAACTGTAGTCCGACTGCGTGGGACTTGATTCCGGGGACGGGTAGGGATGATGTGGGTATAGCGGCGGCGGTATAAGCAACGGCTGCGATTTGGTGCGTTGTACTTTCTGATGAAGCGCTTGATGGTTTTGATTTTGCGGCGACTCGAAAGTCGCGCCCGATGATTGAGGCTCTTTTTTAACAGAGTCGGCGCTATTCGATTGCCAGGTTTGTTCGATTTTTATGCCAGGCGCTTTAGTAGACGCTTGGCCTGAGTTGGCGGCGCCTTGTTGGAATACTGTTGTTGGTATATACTCCAGGGAGGATCTGTTGGAGTCGGCAGATTGTGAGGACGGATCGGTGTTCAGCTCAAAGTCACACTCGTTGGGTAGCAGTGAAAGGTCGAAGTTATCGGCGTAGGCGGCATAAGCATCGGAAGGTGTGTAAAATGTTGCTGAGAGAGATGTTGTTGTAGTTGTAGGCGAAACGAATTGTTCGTGCGATGGTGGGAAGGGTGCTACGAAGTTGTTGATTGAAGACATCTAGAAAGAATGGAAAAATGGTCGTTTTTATTTGAGAATTTTATAAAAAAAAAATTAAGGAGAGTAAGTACAATGTATTAGATATTCAATACAAGTACGTTTTAAAGTTTTACAGAAGAGGCCGTTACTAGTATTAACTAGCATCGGACCAAAACCTAACCTAACCTAACTTTTATGTTAGATTCAGTTGGCTTTAGCTCTCAGTACGTGTCATTTTGTCGAAGTGTAAACCACTTTTTTTCGAATTTCGAAAAAACTTCGAATTGTAAAGTGATTAAAAAAACACTAACACTATTTATGGCACGTACCAAAAGAAACACTTTAAAGACGGATTTATGCAATTATCTGTACATTTTCTACATGCTTGCGAAATAAGTTTTTCAAAAAATTTGCCGGCGCACGAATGGATTATCATCGAACAAATTGATCTTAAAGACTAAAGCCGAATCGATGGGTGTTGAGCAGTTTTTTCAATGCTCTGACTCGGACGTTCTCACAAATGAGCAGTTTCTTAAAGGAAAATTCACAAAGTCGGCGATTAGCAGAGAAGAACATCGACAGAAACTCAATCTGTATAAAAAAAAAAAACCCAAGCGTTAGAATACTTCTCATCGACCGGAGCAAAAAGCTTTCACTGATCAAAAAGAACGTGCGCTGGCTAAGCTTTAATTTTGATTGATTTTGTATGGAGAGAGAGAGAGAGAGAGGGAGAGAGAAAGAAAGCTACGAGTCAGTGAGAAAGCACGAAGCATGAACGTTTTGGTCAGCTAAGATCAACAAAGTATTCATTGAGAGCAGAAAACACAAAAAAGATTTGAAATAAAAAAGTGAAGCAAAATCAAAGTAAACAAACAAGTTTCTTATCCAGTCTACGAGATGCAAAATGTTTAGCGGTTACCGGCGGGAAATCCCGACTGTTTGTCCTCCCTTCAGACGCTTTCGTTGTCTTCATCTCAACGGAGCCAAAAGAATAGACGCAGCAGAGAGATAATCTCATCAAAGCGCAGCACCAGCAGCTTTAGCAGCACTACGACGACAGCACCACAGTCTTCTAGCTTCTACGATAAAGTTAGCAAGAGCTGGTAAAAGTTAGAAATTATAAAGTCACGTTGTGACGCTGACTGCTCCGCTAATTGTGTTTAATAGCAATTCTCTTAAGCTGTTATTGGTTGTAGGAGAGTGGAGGAAGGGTGAGGGGGAGGGGGGGGGCTTGATCAATAAGACGTTACAACTTGTAGGTACTTCATCGTTGGTGTGGCGTGAAATGACGTGAGCTATTTTGTAATGTTTTTCCCCCTTTTTCTTTAAATAAAGTCTCAAACAAAGTCTCATCGGCGACCGACGACGCTCAGTGAGTAATGGCACTCGCTCTTTCAGGATTTTGTCATTTTATAAATATTCATTTCTATATTTTTTCCATTGTTTCAGCGTCGATTTTCCTGGACGTTTCGTAAAATGGGAAATTTCTTTAGAAGACCTAGCGATTCATTAATTGATTTGTCATACAAACAATCGTCATTGTGTTTAATTAGACACCAAGTTTGTTTCTTAAGTTTTTCGTCGACAAACAACTTTTCTTTTAACTAATTTTCTTTTAGTATTATATTATCGCTGGTATTAAAAAATTCTTAATAATGTAAATTATTTTTAAATTCTCACACAGTGTTCACTACAAAAACGGTGAACTTCTCGCCCACTTTCAGTACCGCACCACGTCTTTATCACCGCGTCTCTATCCACTCTTTGCTGTATTGCATAATAATTAGCAGCTAAATATTGTTCTAAGTATTGAAGGAGAATATCAAAACCGAAATCTGCTGCAGATCTCAGGCGAGAGTGACTGTTTGACGACCGAACACGTTCATCGATCCCAAGCGCCCAACCCACAGCGCGCTAGAGACTGAAAATGGCACATTTGGACAATATGTCGCCGGTGTCGTTGACAGCTATCATAAACGAAGTAACAACGGTAGCCTCTGAATGGTCTACTGTCCGAAGTTAGCATGAAAAAAATCCATGTACGTGATTGTGTGTTAGCTACTGTTACTGCCTTTTTTCATACTTTCGTGCGGTATTACAAAATGAATAAATGACAAAGAAAATCCATAGAAGAAGAGCTCGAAAAACAGAAATTATAGATTGTTTTTCGAAAAGGGTCTGATTGTTCGCTCGTTCCTAAAGCCGAAAATAGTGAGATGGATAAACAATGGAAATAAAAATCTAAAATAATACTCCTAAAGGCAGAAGTTATTTATTGCTTTTTTGTTTATTTTTGGATCGATTGAATATTCTTTAATCTGATGAGCTCTGTTTAATTAAGTTTGATTAATATTGTATATGAGTTGATTAATATTTTTCTAAAAACGCTAAAATGAAATAATTTAACGTCTATTCTTCTCGTGAAATTTACTCTTTTACTTTATTTTTACTTTTTACTCTATTAATTTTATTTGTAATTTTATCAATATTAATAATTTTATTAATAATTGCATTTTTAGTCTCTAAGTATAGTATTAAGTTTTAAAACTTTGTTATGGCTTTACAATGGTACAACGCATTAAAATTTTGAAAACTATATTTCGAAATACATATATATTTTGGTTTGTCATTGATTTGTTATTCCAGCAATAACTATAGAAAATATTTAAATTTTCACACACATTCCTCCGTAAGAAAATTCATTGTCAATATCGTTTTGATCTCTCCAAATATTTTATTGTGTTATTTATTTATTTATTTATTTATTTAAGACTTAAACTAAGCACATTCATTGCTTTATAGTTTTACAAATAGGAAAATAATTAAAAAACAAATAAAAGATTCAAGAATTAGACAAAAAGTTTAAAATTTTTCGTTTAACTAACCAAACAGAATCAGAATCAGAATAATTAATTACTTTTCCTAAATGAAAAATTAAAATTCTCACAATTTTTTGGAAAAATTGAAATAGTTTTGTAGAAACTGATTTGATTGTGTTGGACTCTATGCATAACCTCATACACACTAAGAGAAGGATATCTCGAAAACCTGATGTGATCGAGAGATTATGTTTCGAGAGAGTAGATTTTGTTTAGTCTGTTTCTGGTTTGAAATTTTTGTCGGTTTTTGTTGAAATTTCGGTTGAAAATTATTTGAAATAATCACAATACAAAATATGTTGTGTTATCGTATAAAAATATTTAACTGATGTTTTTTAAGTAACTACTCAACGACTCGCAACTCAATTCAACTCAATTAATTGCGAATCCACGAAATTTATCATAGAAGTAACATAGTATCAACAAAAAAAGGAAATTAGATCACTTTGGAAATTCCAGCAAGATTTCTGACGCTATTTCAATTGTTTTGAAGTCACGCTTCTCGTTCAAGTCAACCCAAAGCAGCGACAACTCGCAAGCAGCGATACATACTTACACACACTCCCGTACACACACACACATACACAAATCATACCCAGCAGTGATAAATGAATGAAATAAATGAATTGACAACAACAAAGAATCATTAACAAGTACAATGGAAAATAAGTTGATTTGAGTTGAAACGTCATAAATAAGGAATTTTTGAAGTTACTTTAATAAAACCAAAATAAGAAAAAATTAAATGTCTTAGCAAAAAACTGGAAAAAACTCAAGGAAAATCTATTTTTATAATCACTCTTGCAATGAGAAATACGGAAAAAATGTGGTCAAGGTAGTTGAATTGAGGCTATAAAATTGAGATTATACACATAAATAATAAGAACATTTCTTTAGTCTTTTGTTTGTACGTGTCTATTGATACACAATTGGCGCTAATTCATTTTTTAGGGATATACATATATACATATATATAGAATATTTTGAGAATTGGCTGCGATCACAGTTATTGTCTAAAAGAGTCCATTCTAATGAATCAGTTTTCAAAATACCAATTTTCCATTTGACTGAAACCACAAAAACTTCTTTACTCCTATAACTTTCTAAAGCATCATTCACTATAATAGTCGTATAAGCTAAATAAATTTGTATTCTTTTACTTTTTGCTATTTACTAACACTATGTACGATTATAATGGTTTAAAAGGTTTTGTCTTAAGTTTTTTAATGATTTCAAATATCACAATTTAATTGAGAAGACTAAAGCTATATTAGACTATTTTGTCGTCATAAATATTCTTTAAGACCGTGATATCACCTGACCGCACTTTATTACCTGTTTAATAATTAATAGTTTTTAGGGGTTAGTCTTGCCTGAAGTTGTAAACGCATGAAAAACAAGTGTTTTATTTTTCTTTCTTTCAATTTGGAAATTAATAACCACAATAACCGATTAGACGAAACGAAAAAGCGAAACGAAAAATAAATAAAATACGAGTACCATCAAATACATCTAAACAATAACCAGCGACAGTTGAGTAAATTAGAAAAGAGCGTTTTAACCGTTTTGTTTCTTAACCTCATTTAATTACAAAAAACGTCAACATACATATATTGTACTTATTTAAAATCAAAAACGTCAACATATTTAGTTAAAATTAATAGAGAAACAATTTCTCTCCAGATTTTTTTAAGTTTTCATAAATTATTTAGGTTTCAAATAAGATTATACCGGAAGTCTTATAGCGTAATTTGCAAAAAATCATAAAAATTGAAACAACCATTTAAAATTGTATACTCCTTTTATTTTTCGGTAAAAAATTTAACAGACATTGGAAAAGTATTGAATATGTGAAATTTGAATAACATTAATTAAAAACTTGGAGAAACTTTTTTTAGTTTTTTTCAAATTAAAAGCATTTAAAGTAACAGCAAAGATTTGTTGAGGTAATTAATTTTTTTTCACTTCTTTCGATATCTTTTTATGAATCATTTACTATATAGTACTCGTATTAATTAAGAGCCGTTAAAGCACAAAATTCAGCAGAATAACAAAAGTGTGGAAATAATCGATGAAACAACTTGAATTAAAATAAAATTCAAAAAAAACATCGAACAAAGGAATGAGGAAAAAATTGAAGATAATGCAATAAAAAGCGCTCAAGGTCGTTTTGAAGACAATGTTTTCAACTAAAAGCTGTTGTTGCCGAACAACAGCTGTGATTGCTGTTATTGTTGTTGTTGTTGTTGTAGTTTTTTGTGGTTTTCACATAAAACTTCAATAATTCTTTTTTTTTTTGCTAATTTAACAGTTTAAAAATAGTGCAAATCGATTGAAGCGTAGTAACAGTTAAAACTTGTTAAACATGCTTAAGTGTGCACGAGTACGAATAGCTTGCTAAAAATACCAGCTGAATGTACTGAATATGTTTGCAAGTATAATTCGTATACAGTACAAATACGGCAGGGGCAGTGGCGTATCTGTGAAGGCGCCCAAGGTAACTGTTAGACCTTTTGTTAGGGAAAGAATAGTTTAGACAAATTTCGTTTATATGGCATATAGTAACTGAGAGCATTATAAATCTTAATTGTTATGAAGTATTTGAAATTTTATCCTCAATAATTAACATAAGTTATCAAAAATTTATTATTACAAGGCAAATAATATTGATCAGAGGCCCCGATGGATGGGCCTTTCAAAACCTGAGTACGCCACTGGACAACGCAGTAGAAAGACTGTTAAATGAAACATCAAGTGAATGCTAATCAGCAACACCTGTCCCTTCGTTGTGGTGCGTTGTATTTTGAAAAAGCATTACACGAACATAATATGCATGATCATATTGAAATGAATTATCCAAACGCTTTTGTTTCCTAAAGCTCTGCCGTTTCTTCAATAAATATTTTTATTTAATTTTTAATCATTAATTCAGCACATAGTTTGTTTTACAGCAGCAGCCTTAAACATCGTATGTTTATCGAGTGAAAAATAGATTCATTTCTTTTTAGAAATTAACTTACTTCTAGCAAGCAAGTTTGTGCCTTAAGTCTTTTGTTTGAACTTCTTTCTTTTAAGTTTTTTTCGATTGTTGTCGATTATTAGTTATTTTCACTACTTTTAAACTATTGTAATTTGAAACTATTGTCATAAAATGTCTAATATAATTTATAATGAAATTCTAATTTTCATTACAGTATTTTCTGTTTTAGTACTATTTTTATTACTTTAAGTATTTATCTTCGCATATTTTTGTGAAGCTAAATTCAAAAAAAAGAATGCCCCATGATTCTAGATTATACTCGTATAAGCCTCTTCTATTCTATTACGTGTACCCTGCAGTAGCTGCGGCTGGCGTTTCGAGGACTGCGACTGAGACTGCTGTTGAAAGCTCCGCCCATTGAATAAACGCACTGCTTTCATGCTAAACACGTCCTCGGGTGGCAGGTCACGTGCTTTTCCAGCAGACCTCGGACTGCCTGCTGCATATCAATAGCACGATATTCTAACAATCAGCACTGGCCAATGCAATAAAATTAAATCCAGCATTAAGCGATAGCCATCGCCAAACCCTTTTTCTGCAGATATTCTGATTATTCCATAAAACCGCAAAATAAAGCAAACAATTATTTGCAATTATAAATGCGTCATATAACGCATCGGAATGCCTTTGTTGTTGTTGCTGTTGCGATTCTGGCCATTGCCAGTGCTATTTTTATAGCTGGAGCATTACCAGTGACCAGCCTGCACCACGTACAGAGGCTCAGAGGTGCACCGAGAGTGTCGTACGAAACGACTTGTAATAGCACTTGACAAGCACAGACAGTTAGCAGTATTTATGCTTCTTATGCTCAAGAATTTTATGGTAAACAACATGGACACAAGGACTTAGGAATTGGTTGGTTGAGGGTTGGTGGCTGGTGCCTGTGCACAAAACAGCAATCGGGCGGCAGTCATTACAGCTGCCACTCAGTCTTAAAGTCAAATCAATAAATAAATTTGTTATGGAATAACGTCAATGAGTACGAGAAGTTGAATGGTTTACATTGAACCGAAAAGAATTGGACTATAATCTTGATTGTACTCACTGCTGCTGCTGCTGCTGCTGCTGTTGCAGCAAGATCGTTTACTTCATTTTTCTTGATACCTCTCAGGCATTAAAAGTTATACTATATGTATTGATCTTAAAATTCTTTCCCTGCAGAAACTGTACAATTTATGTAAAAACTTCGTTGCTGGCCATCTAAACCATTCAACTTATCCAATATCATCTAGATATTAATTGCAGCTATTTTGTAAACACGAAAGCGATCGAGACAAATTTATTACGGCTTAAGATTCTTACACTTCCTCATGCTGGGCCCAACCGCCGGAGCAGAGGCCAACATCTTAAGTAATGCATTTAATTAAGTTAATAAATCGGTATAAGGAAATATTTATTTAAGACCAATAAAAAATAATCATTGAATACGTCATAAAATAAACAGTTCGAACAGCTCGGGGCAAGAAATTTAAAAAAAATATACATTAATTAACTAAAGAAATATAAAAAAGTCGCTAAAAGAAAAGATACGAGTAATTATTAATCCCATTAAAAAAGAGGAAAAAAGTTAAAGACAAAAAAGAACGAAAACCGTCAAAAACGAAAACCTATAAACCGAATTAACTTAAACAAATGATGACAAAATCAGCAGTAGATTTGTATTTTACTAATGATTGGAAGAGGAAAAAAAATATAAAAAAATTAGAGAAATTATAAGAAGCAAATTTAATATTGGCCATAACATTTACCGCCCGAGGCTTCCAAAAATATACATACTCGTATATGTCATATATACATATGTACGTATTTTATAATTAATATAATAATAAAATTGCAATTTATTTACAATTTTCAAAACGTTATAACATTTTTGTATAATACAAAGCATTAAGAATTAAACGTCTCATGCTTAAAGAGCGAATGAATTAGAAATTAGAATCGCATTGACCGATTCAAATAAAACAACAATTTAGATTTCGTTGGTTTTTCCTTTAATGGAATTTATCTGGGAATTGAAATATAAAACCTGCTCTGTGTAAGCGGCCTACGGTCGCACGAAAATAATTATAACTTACAATAAGACCCATCCGTTCTTTTCTATGGATGTACATAATTATTTATATTGAAAACGACCTGTCAGGCGCGTGTTTGATATATTTCCGAAACCGCGAAATCCCGAAACGTTTGCGTTTGTTAGTGCTCTGCGTATGCGGCTTATGGTCGCACGAAAATAATTAAAACTTACTGTAAGACCAAAACTTACTCGATTATTAAAGCTTTTCTGCATCTACAAAGATTACCTCTGAGAGAAAGGCCAACGACTATAAATACTAATTTTTAAGTGTTGGCAAAGTTTTTTTCGCGTCTGGATTCTTTACTTCGGAATTTACAAAATAAGTCGGCTTTTGTCGCGTCGGGATTTGGCAAATTCAGGATTTTAAAAATAATCGGGATTTTGTCATGACGGGATTTTTTTTGATTATCTCCCATTTATTTCAGTTCAAAAGTATTCAAAGATTTTTTGATTTCAAACTATGGTTAAGATGAAAGAGTGAGCCTCTTGTAGAGCTTTAAAATGCCGGTGACTTTACACCGGCTGGTACGCGACGGTTAGGTTTTTAATGTATGTATGTATATATGTATGTGTAAAGAATGATAATGTATGTACATCGAGTGCTTTATAAAATAATGCTTTAATGTTATTCGTTAAAGCTTGTTGCTTTAACGTCCATTCTTATGGCTTATGAATAAATAATTATCAACCTACTCCGATACGTACACAGAACGAAAAAACCCAATCTATATTTATCATAAATTATTGCAGGTAATTATTTATTAAGCCTTTTATAAAGCGCGAAAGGCTGGAGAGATTAAATGGTGACAATAGTCGTAATAAAAATTGAAGCATTATAACAATAATAATCAACGCTCATTGAACCCATTAAATTCAGCAACATTTCAAGCAAAAAATATTAGCTTGATGTATGTATACGATTGTGGGCGTGTCTGAGCTTAGCAGCTAAGCACAAACGCTTATGGCAAATGCCTGAAAAGAATATGGTAATTATTTTTTATTTAAATAATAAAATTACAGCCGTTTCGTTGGTGGCTGACTATGTTTCAACAACAACAATAATTTCAGGCTTAATAATGATAGAAAATTAGCTTTTGTAAAAAAAACCTAGTTTTGTGAATTTGTTCTTTGTAATGATTTTTCAACAAGAATAAAACAAAATTTATTAAATACAGATTTTATTATTACTCAGCCAAAAAAGTTATCATAACTTATTTCACTTTTTAATTATTCCATCATACTTCATTTTTAACGATTAAATTCTTTTTGGTATCTAAAAATAAACGAAAATTAGATTGAGCACTCTTCTACCTTGGAAGACTTACGCAAATAACTCGTTTCTTTTCGTAATCAGCGCAAGTCGGTGAGCACGATTTTACATTTGCGTCGAAGTAAAAAATTTTTAGATTTAATTGACAGACAACTACAATATTTTTAAGCTTATAAAGAGTAATTCAATGCTAATATAAACTCACACTGTACGCGCCATCAAGCGAGGAAGTTTGTATCTTAAGTCTTCCGATTATTACGAGCGAAGAAAGAAAAAGGCTTTGGAAACCTTTTAAAACACATAATATAAAACAATGCATATTAATACGATTAATATTATATTTAAAAATCCTTAACAGCAAACAATTTATGAAAATAATATACAATATGTACACATAAAACTATTACTACAGACAAGATTAATTATAACTAAGCAGTGCTCAGTGCTTGCTTTCGTGCACGGCAGCTCGTCTTGCCGACCTTGAACCAGCGCGCTACCAAAGCAAGATTGTTGTAACATTTGTGTCTGCTATGATTTGTTGCTTTGCCAGAGTTTTGATTTTTCTAACAAAAAAAAAAAAAAAACAGGCAATAATGAAATCAAGGCGTACGCGAAACGACCAGCTGTACTCTGCTCGGCAGTCGCGACTTCTAGCGCTACCAACACGCGCGCGGCAACATCAGCATTAGCGTTACATGCTTGGCGTTTGAATAACGAACTCCCAGAGCAAAGAACAGCCAAGAAAAAAAATAAGGATTAAATCTAAGAAAACTTTAAGATAGAAAAAACTGGCATTTATTTTTAGACTTTAAGAATCGGCGCAGATGAGAGCAATAAGCATGAAGGCAGTAGCAGCAGCAGCAGCACGTCGCTTGTGTTGCTGAATTCGAGTATTTGTGTTTGTGCTTTGGAGCTGTAAAAGAGTGAAGGCAGCTGAGCTCTTCTTTTGTGGGTTCGGCTGCGGCTTGCTGTAGAATTTGCGCTTTGGTTGATTAATGAATATTGAAATATTCTTTTTTCAGGGCTTTTATTTTGCATTTTATTCGTGTGCCTTTTTTGACTTCGTCGCTTTTATTTTAAATATTCTCAATTAATATAAAATAAAAGTTTGTTTCCTGTGAGTTTTTTGGCTTTATCTTTGCTAAAATCTAGCGTCAAGATGATTTAGCACTTCTGGAAGTGTTTCCCAATTTGAATACTTGAATACTTCAAACAGCGCGCAAAATTTAAGTGCAAATTTTTTCTTCGATGATCGAACCAAATTCTCAAGCAGTTCAGTTCAGTTCGGTTCGGTTTATATCAGTAGAATGAAGTAAATTTTTTCTGTAGCTTTTCGATAGTCGTCGAAATAATGTTAATGCTATTCAATTTAAATTTAAATAATGATACTTTTTCCCTTTGTTTTATTTCCTTTGCTACATCTGTTAATATTTCTAGAGAGCTGCTTGCTGGTGCTTCATTCAATCGTAACTGAAGATGCGTCATTGAGCAATTTTATTTATAAATATTACTGAATTTCAAATCTTAAACTGCGATCATAGACGAATAACAATGAATAGAGAGAGTTCGTAGTTCACGGATTGGGTTAATGTATTTTTCTCAGCAGGAAAACTTGCCGTAGTTGTGAAAATATGAATTTTCTTTGCCTACATTTTGTTGATATGAATCTCAAAAGACTCTTGATAATTGTCACTAAACGATCGAAAAACATTCTTTCGATGTGTTTGAAAGGCATAAAAGGATCGATCCATCGTTCCTTTTGCGCTCAGACGAGCCAGAATTTCTCAAAACGGTTTCATAGTATGTAGTTCAGCGACAAGTGAAAAGAGTTCCTCTTTCGTTTCCAAGAATTATTTTCTATTTTCTCGCAACCATTCTTAGTGCTTTCTAATCGGGTAGCATTTAGCCATAATTAGCTTTTTCTACAAATACTTTTCACCAAAGATCACAAAAACAATAAGAATTGCTTTGTGGTACAATTTTTAGAATAGTCGTAACAATTGTTGTATGTATTTTTAATTGGATAAATTCATAACATTTGTCAAACAGCAAAGAAAGTAATGCAACGTCTGAAAAATCACCAGCAGCTAAGCTATTCAGCTTTTCATTCTTCTTCCTCTTCTTCTTTAATATTTTTTTTTAAATCTTCTCCTGCTTTAGTCTTCTTCTGCTTAGACTAAACTGTCGTTAGAAGAGTAAGAGTTGCGCCAACAAACAGTTGGACATTCATTAACTATTATGGACAATGATTATTTTATGGTAGAGACTAATGATTGTTAGTTTGTTGGCAAACTTGCTCGTTAGTATGTCACCAACGAGCCGATTATATACTCGCCATCAAAACAAAACCAACAAAAACACAAAAGAACGAATGAATATGAACGTAATACAGTACAATACAAGAACGAAAAAGACAGCAGAAACGATATATCATCAAATATTGTACATAATGCAATTTGATGGTGCTCCATGTAAACAACGGAGAAAAAACTCTTTCTGACACCATAAAAATTCAACAACAAAGCAATCAAAATTTTAATAAAATTCAGTAATCAAAAAGTAGCAACGATTGCTAACTCTGTAGATCATCTGTTTAAAAAAACGATTTGGCGAGAAAATTGCCAAGGACATCATGAAAGGCTGAAGACCTTCGAGGGAATGAGCGTGGGCGGTTTGAAGGCGAAATTTTCGTTTTTATTAATTAAGTCATTTTACTTCTCCATACTATAAAAATATGAATTTATATTCATGAAAATGAGGGTGACAACAAAGCAAGAACAGCGTCCTTTTGCATAGATTTTCGTCACCGATTCATGCATGATTTGCTATGAAAGAATTTTGAGAGGAGTGCTGAAAGAAAAGCAATGACAGCCACTATGTGTCTTTTTGTGTGTTCGCACCGTTTTGATTTTTCATTTTTACGGTATCATATAGAAAAATTCATTATTTTTCAGTTGCTTTCATTTCGGCACACTTTAAAAGAGACAAAAGGAAAACAACAAAAACGGCTGATCTTCTTTTTAATATAGACTAATTTTATGCAAAAAATAAATCAGATTCCATTGAAATTTATTTGGGAAAAAATTGAAAGTGTAGACAATGCCAGAGCAAAATGTAGTGTGGGAAGGAGTGCGGCGGCAGCTGGAAATTGTTGCTAAAATGTGGTAGAGAGACAAGCATAAAATTAAAAATAATAAAAATTAATGCATGCATGTTTTTTGAACTCTTCAGGGACAAAACAAACAAGTCACCAGCATCATAAACCTATAAACAAACACCAAAGAAGCAGCAACGTTGAGAGTGAGAGGAAGGAAATCCCAATATTTTATCGCAAACAAACCAGCAGCGACAGCCTGCAATAAATATGCGGTCAATTTGACTTCGACAGATCTTCATTAAACCCACGCAAAAGCAAAAGCTTTAATTTTAAAAAAATTGTATATAAAAATATTGTTGTTAATAACATTTTAGCAGACAATTACAGAATAATAAAAGACGATCCACATAATAAAGAATATGAAGAAAAATAATAGAAACATAAGCTTCTATACCTTTGTAAGTTGATGGGATGCTATAATAATACTTTTAACATGAAATATGTATTTTTTTTAAAAACGAAACAAAAAAATTAAAATTTTATCAAAAACTCAAACGTCATAGAAAATGTAATATTAAATTCCAAAAAAGCACAGTGAAAGTTTTTAAAATGCTTATAAAATAAAAACAATAATCGGTAAAATAATGGGGCATATAATCTGAAAGTCGCTCAGTCGCTCTTTTTGTTATTTCGAGATACAAATATAAGTATAAAAGGCTTTATATTTATTCAATAAATTAAAAAGTATTGTTGCGTAAAATTACTATTACTAAAAGGCTTGGCTTTTTATCATCTTCAGTGAAAATGAATAAACGAATTATTGCAAACGTTTACTAAACATTTGAGATCTTACTTAAATCGGCCAAAGCAACAAATATTTATGATATTTTATGGAAATTTTTATTCATTTCTTCAAAGTATAAATAAAATAGAAAATTTTGTATATGAACATATGTTTTTATGGTATTTTATGGGTGTATTGTATAATACGAGTATATGTATATGTATATGGTTCAGGTAGACAAAAAAGTATTAGGCTTATATTTCAATAGGTGGCTTCATAGATATTAAATTTCTATCGTAAATTAATAACATAAATAAAATCTGCTAATGAGTTATGTACTTTAACGAATGTACAATATAAAAAAAATATTTACTTTCGTATTCAATAAAAACACAAGTCAGTTTTGCATTCTAAGAGCCATCATAAAATCTTTTAATATTGGTTATTTATTTAAGAATAAATAAGTCCGAAATGAGAGGTTAAAAAATTATTAAAAAGAATTTATTCTCAAAGTTTTCTTTAGAGCGCTCAGAGAAATAAATTTTATTGCTGAGAAAAAATTTAAAAAATTTTTAATAATTTTTAATGTGACACCAACACTTTTGTTGTTTTTGTTATCATCTACTATAAAAGGTACATTTTTCAGCTTTACCAAGAATATAAATCTGTACAAATCAGACTGAAAATAACCAAGATACGTTATAATAAGTATGTATGTATATACTAAGCACTGACACCAAAATGTTTTTTAAATATATTTCGCTTTTGGCAATGTATGCGAAAAACCGATCCGTTCGAATTTTTGTTACCGTAACAACATGTATCTAATTGTTCGAATTTTACTACCAGCATTCGATGAATTTTCTCCAAACGAAAATTTTGATAGTTTTAAAGAGAGTCTGCAGAAATACTTCAACTCATTTTACGAACAATAAAATATTAAAGACTAGCAATTTTTTCCTGGTAAAATGTTTTTTGCTGTCTAAACGGGCACATTCTGGTGGTAGCAATGAGCCAGATTTCCGTCCGTCCGTCAAGCTCTTTGCAACCCAATGGCGCTGTGCCTCTTCAGATTTGTTATAAGGATAGTTAATGTATTCAGTTAATTAGTTAATTATTCATTAAATCGAATTAAAATTTAAGCATGCTTTGAAAGTTAAGTTTTTTGCTAGTTATGTTATGTTTGTTGGTTAAATTTATTGGTTTGTATTTAGTTTTTTTGGTGTATAAGAAACGTGACAGTCGACAAGTTGTCTCGAACTTGTTTTTATTGCACAGCATTAAACAAGACTGACTTCTGACAACAATTTAGTTTTAATGACTCAATGGAAAAATTTAAAATTCTTCTGTGTCTATTTTATTAGCATAGATATATTTCATTAGCATCAAACAGAACATATTCGAAGACTTGTTCAGCCCGAAGCGATAAAATTATTAATGTCGAGGTTATCGCGTTGCAGTTATCGCGAGCAAGCGCAAACGAAATCATAATAAAAAACGTTTTAAAATAATCAATAATAAGAATATATAAATTTTATTTATTGAACATATTTTAATCTATCTGCAAAAAATTATAATCTGAAATAATTTACAATATTCTATTATAAAATACTCAAAGAAACATTAATCGATGGATGGTTGCAAGATCTAACCTAACTGATCTGGATCAATGCATTTGATCAAGATTAAAATATTGATCAGATATTGAAAATATTAAATAAAAATGTTGAGGCTTTAAAAATGTAAAATTTTCATCTTTTTATAGAGAATTTTCAATGTAGTTACTTCAAACGGTTTAACGATATTGACTATGGGCCAAATGAGATTTAGCATCTCATAAACTTCTTTCGAATAAAACTGTATAAAAACTAATTAAATTCTGTACAATTGAATGAATGGAATATTATTATTATGTTATGAATATTTTAGTGTTATTGTAAAAAATTAAGCCTCAGAAAAATGCTATTATCTCGAATTTAGGGACTAAAATTTATTAAAAGATATCTAAAAGGCGATTTATGGTTATATTGAACAAAAAAAAATGACCTGATGTTTCTAAGGCTTTAAACTGACGTTTGAAGTTAATTCATCAAAATAGCAAATGAAAAGCAAAATTTGGAAACTAAAGCCGGTCTATAAACTGAACTGAAAGGGTTCAGTTATCGCTTTTCACCCTTAAAAAGGCATTAACGGACATTAACGTTGTTGGCTGAGGATGTAAGATACTTTTAGTTAAAGTTACTAAGATTTGTATATCATAGTAACAATAATTCGTGCAATAAAATAGCAGAAATAGCGTAAAAAAGTGCCTGTTTATCTTTTGAAGTATGTCCGCCAATGTTAAAAACATTAAGAACAATTCTTAAACAAATATTCTTAAATTTTTTAATTCAAAATATAAACTCTTTTTGAGCAACTTTTTATGAAAGTTTGCACGAAATTTGTAACGTTGTTATCAAAATAGAATATGTAACATATAGTGTGGTATTCAGTCAAAAACTCAAGCATTTACTATTCATATACAAATACTTTGGTGAATTAGTCTTAAATTGATATAATCGATCTGTATTTCTTTGTTTAAATTAACTAACGATTGCATTGTAATTAATAAGTCTGTATATAAAGCAAACTATAAATAAAGTAGAAACGAATAAAAAAAGTAAAATCGAATAAAGTAAATCGAATCGTATTGAATAGTTCTCGACTGATCTACCCCACTTACGGAACCGATCCGTTTATTCTACGCATATAACTTTTTCTCACCTCTGTCTTCGGAAAGAATAGCATTTTTTCGTAGTTCATCATCTTCGTCGACGTTTCGTTTCCTTTAATGTCTATGTAGCACAATTCCGTAGCTAGCGATGAAGTGAGCTAGTTTCTAGCGACATGCGGCATGCGGCATTTTGTGAGAATCGCTGTCGCAGAAATAACTACAATGCTATCAATATTGCGACGTGGTTGGTGCAGGCAACGAGAAGCGGCAACAGCAGCACCAACAGTGCCCGGCGTCAATCGATCTACTGCGCTGCTTCGCGTATCTGGTGCACTTGCCGGGAACAAGAATTGCTGCAACAGCAGCGCGTTTTTGTTGATGATGTTGAAGCGAAGTAGAACTGGAGGAAAATGTTTTGCTGTTGGAATTCTTAATGTCATAAACTTTCCTTTCTCTTTACTGATGATGGTAACCATAAGAAATCGATCGATCGATTGAGAAAGCGACTGTTAAATAATAAAATATTTAAAATTTTCCTTCCGCCTGCGAAGCTTAGATACACAGCCTTACACTTGTGTGCTCGTCTGTGGTATATTTAGTCTCTTTGGTGATCAGTTCAGCTCTTCCTCGTCGTCTTTTTAGACCTCAGTTTTTCTTAACTGTCATATATACTTCATACGAGTATTATCACGTCTTTGTTGTTTCTCTGATCTGTTTGTGTTCGTGTTGTATTGTTTCTTCCTCCCTTGCCTTGAGATATTGTGGTAGACAATGTCTGTCCGACGACGTCTCTTCGTGTTCAACGTCAAACGCACGAATGTGATAAAATTTCACTTAAATAACTATGCATAAAAATATAATTCATAAATTAAATAATTAATGGGAAAATTGTCCAGTTTTAGTTTTTTTAAGCCAACTTTTCTTTCATTGGGCTGTTTTTGGTTTTTAGGTTCTCACAATCACACTTTTTAAATATGTATTTTCTTTTTTAAAGCTGTACTTATTTATTAAAGCTTTACGTATTTATTTCTGTTTATGTGCTTTACTGTTCGTTTTAATTATTACAATAATAATAAAATAAATTCTTATGTAAATGCTTGGCTGTCGTTTTCGTTTCGTTAATTCTTTTTTTTTATAATTCGTTGGCCGTTTCTAATATTCTTGGCAACATTTTCTAAAAGGAAAACATTATTCATAAACTTTTAAAAAATATTTGCAACAACAGTTCGACGAAGATCAATAATTTTTCGCGTTTTAACTTTTCTATTGCCAATGGATAAGAAGTATTGTCGATTCTCGGCGGTGATTTCGCAGCGCAACACGACCGATCACTGCGTCCGCTCACTCAGTATTGCTCGCTGCTGCTCTCCGGCTGGTCTGGCTTACCGCATGCCGTGAAGCTGGAGGGAGCTTTTTTGCACTTCGTTACAGCGAGCAAGATTGTTTGTTAACTCGTTTTAGTCTGTTGGTAAATGTTCGTATTGTATTGCTCCGTGTCTTCCGATGGCCGACGAACGATCTCCGAGCCGCCGCTGCCATAGATTCTGTTACTGTTCGAGTAACAGTCCCAAGTGAAGCGTGTACTACATTCGAATTTGTATTCGCCAGAGCTATTAAGAATATTAAAAATGTCTGTCTGCTGAGCCAGCTAACATTTTTCTCCTCTTCTTATCTCTCTTAACAACTGTATTCTTCATTAATTTATCGCAATTCGAAAATTTGATAGGTTGTAAATCACCTGAAAAGCATTCAGATATTGATGAATGCGTGCGTATATGAATGTTTTTCTAGAAAAATCAATCTTGTGCGCGTGGATTAGTCTTATGCTCATCTGAGATTGGCAAACGCGTATGATATCTGTTGTCCATGTTGAGAATTAACGATCGCAGCAACCAAAGCTTAATTTCTGTTCTACGTACATACGAGTATATGAGAAGCAGGCAGACAGAGAGGACAGCTTTCCTCTCTGTTTGAATGTACGGTTGTACATCGGTACAGATGTTGCACGATTCCTCGGTTGCTCAGCTCTTATCATCGCTGCCGCCGCTATTGATTCCTGTAAATTGCCTTTACTTAAATTTATGTTAAAAAAACAAACAAACAAACACCTCAGAAGCTCAATAAAAACAAGAACTCAATACAACAGCAACAATAGATCATAAAGCCGCAACAGTAAACTGAAAGCTGCACCGAACGACCTTGAATGATTTAAACATTATGGATAATGAATAATGATTAGAAATTATATCTCGATACTTATTTGAATTAAATAGTTAATTAATTTTCCGATTGCAATTTTATTCAGGTAACATTTTAAATTGTACCCTAAACTAATTTGAGCACTTACACCAAAAACTTTTTCCACTAATTCTACGTTGAATAAATGCGAACGCAATACACCTACAGCTAAATTCAAAATAATTCAAATTAGAATTTTTTTGTCCGTGTAAAAAAATAAAAAAACTTTTTTTAAGAGGATAGGTGTATTTCTGTTGACCGTGTTATTTCAAAATTGTGTAAAAAAGACCGTGGAAAAACACGGTTTGGTGTATTATGCCATCACATACCATTAATAATTTCTAATTGCAGCGAATAGTTCTATTTTCGAAGATTAAAGTTAAGAAGCAGAAAAAATGTGCTTACAAAAAGAAATTTGCACACATGAAATTTATCTCCATCTGATGCAAAGGAAACTCCTGAGTTAGCTGGGTACATTTACTGGATATAAATCTAATTTCAGAAGCTTTGAAATGTCATGAACATCTACAGAGCCATACATTGCACGCAACTAATGGCAAACAAACATACATTGCAATCAACGTTTTGTGTGCAAACAATTGAAGTCTAATAAAATATTGACCGCGTAAATTATTGGAATAAATTATAAGTGCATTAGAATAAATAAATGCGATTAATAAATCGGCATAAATGGTTATCTTAACGAGGATATACAGAAACCGTCAACACGTAATTTCCTTACTATTCAAGAGCTCTGCAGTTGATAGAAATTTGGTTTATGGAAAAGCCCAGATCTACTCGTAGCGTGATGAAAACGATTTAATTTATTTTGCATAAAAAATGCATTTGTAACATTGTTCATACCTCGTAAATCGAAACGTTCAAATCCATCAAAATACATATAAAGCAACAATGTTCATGAGTGGGTGCTAAATTTCTCTGTTGAGAATTGTCTCGTTCGCGATGTCTCCATGCCTAAATCTCGGCTAAGGGTTTTTCTTAATCAAATTGAATGCATGAATGATTGCAATGTTTTACATAAATAACAATCTATAATAGTACAAGTAAAATTTCCCCACTTTTTATTACTGCAATATTTAAAATAAATTTAAATCAAGATCGGTTTAATCTCCTCGATCTGCCACTACCAATCTACTTCTATTTCTTTTTTCTACGTTTATCTCGTTTTGATTTCGCATCTAGTGAGCGTTTGTCCTTCTTCTGTCTAGGATCAACCACGCGGTAACGCCCCTTAACACCCGGCGGTCGACGCATCCTCCGTCCACTTAGATGTTTCTTCGCCACCACATAAGTGATTTCCTCTTTCTTCTCTTGGGCCTTCTTGTAGATTTTTTTCAATTGCTTCGCCTTCTCGTGAGCCGTTGCATCCGCACTTTCTATTATTTTTTCGGCCTGCTTTTTAGCTTTGGCCATTTTTTTGAGAGCGCGTCTACGCTTTCGTGCCTTCGCCTCCATTACTCTCTTTATAGGACGCACATTGAGTTCGCGCACCTTGCGTTCATATTCTTCCGCTAGTTCCTTGGGCACAGGTATCGACCTCTTCATGTGGACTTCCTCCTCCTGGGTGAACCAGTAGGGAAGATTTTCGTCATTGAAAGCATAGCGATTCCAAGCACCATCGATGAGATCGCGGCGCATTTTCTTACCTTTGACGAGCATAGCGCCAATCGCAAGTTCTTCCTCGCTTAAGCGTATCTTTTTGGGTCTGGGTTCTTTTCAAAAGCAGAGTAATAAAAGTAAGGGAACCATTATAAATCTACGAAAGCATGTTTGCTTACCTTTTGCCATTCTGTCATCATCCGCCACTTCTACTTCAGAATCGGTGTCCACCGACGAAGAATCGGAGGATGCCGATTTACCGGTTTCATCTGCGTGTCGAGCGCGCCGTTTTGCTTTTTTGCCAAGTAGCGCATTATTCTCGTTTTGCTGTTGGCCCAAAACCGAGACTCCTTTACTTTTGTATTCATCTGCTAAACGATCCAAATCGTAATCTTCATCATCATCTACGTCTATTTTCTGAAGATTGTCCTTCTCGAACCACAGCTGCACACGGTGCTGGCGCTTCGTATCCTTGTCGCGAAAATCGCTGGATTTTATAAGTGGATGCTCATCCCGTTTCTTTTTCTTTAACGTCTTATTTTTATTCCCTCGCGCACCAGAAGTCTCATCATCACTAAGACCGAGCCCTTCCTTATCGTAGTCGCTCTCCGACGCCTCGTCGATCGATAGCTCGGGTTCGTCGTCGTTCTCGTAATTGGCATTGTCGTCCAAGCGCTTATCGTCTTTGTCATATCTAAAGAATTACTAAACAATAGTAGCAAGGAAAGAGGCATAGCATGCAGCATACCTTTTGTATTTCGGCAATTTTTTCATTTCATTTTCTTCGCCAGCCTCCACGTCAAAGTCCGGAGCCACATCCAACATTTCATCCAACTCCTGCTGCGTTTTGACGGCCTTTAGGTCAAATATTTCTTGCTCAGCTTCTTCGTGCGGGCCCTCATCGCCCTTAATAACCATTTTCAGGTTCATCTTCTCATTTAATTTTGTCCTGGTTTTCTGAGTTTTCTTGCGTTTGCGCTTAAGATCCTTCCGTTCCTCACCAACGAGAGTTTCAATTTCTTTCTGCAGCTCCTCCTCTTCCATATCCTCGATCTCTTCTTGAGTCAAAAGTTTTGGGGCAGGCTCTTCTTCCTCGATCACCGGATTATCTTCTTCTTTGTAAAGTTCGGCCTTTATGGTTTTCCACCACTGAAGCAACCCCTTAATGTCCTTGCGCCCCAGCACTTTTATGTCCTTGCAACATTCGATTATTTCGCCTGTAGTTTTTGGATGTTTCGCAATGCGCTCATCGTCAATTTCTATCGATCCAATGCCTTGTAGAGCTGACAATCCACTTTCGGCTTTCATGAAGTCTGATGCAGCGAGATCATTGCGCAGAGCTATATCCTGTTCACTGTATCCCTCAGCCTTAATACGCTTCTGCTTGTCCGGATGCAATAAATTTATCTTCTTTTTTCCATCTAAGTCGAGTTCTTCGAAAACGTATTTAGCATCCAGGAAGCGAGGATCAATTTTGTCGGGCGCCAAATATCCCTGGCAAACTATAAAAATTTCAGCCGACTCTTTACGGGACGCACTCGGCTTAGTGGCATGGACTTTCTTAAAGAGCTGCTTTAACACCCACAGCAGAGCATTATAATCTTTCGAGCGGAAGACCTTTGTAACAAACCAACCACCACCACGCAGAAAATAAGTGCTCAGTTTCAGAGCCTGAAGTGTTAAACAGATTTGCTGATACGCATCGTACAACCAGTTGCGTCCCACGTTTGGAGCGCCATCGTGAAGAACAACGTCAGCCTTCCAGGACTGCAGCTCTTTTGTCAAAGATTGCTTGCATTTGTCCGTCGTGATGTCCTCCACCAGGCTAATACATCCAGCAATCGGGCGAATAGGGTAGAGATCCACACCGACCACTATACTTGAGACGGGCATGTTTTGTTTGGCCACTTGCATCCAACCCCCTGGAGCTGCACACAGATCGATGCATACTTGCGACTGTTGTAGGAATCCGAATTTCCGGTTAAGCTGAATTAATTTAAAGGCAGCACGCGATCGAAAACCTTACAATTAAACAATCTCCTTGAAGGTATTCGAATGATTTGGTGTATAGTAAAACTAACCTGTTTCCTTTGCTAATTGATAAAACTTATCCTTGCGAGCTTTACCAACTTTTGTTTTTTTACCCATGTTTTGAAATAATTTTCGAAACAGTCCGATTTCTAATCCGATAACATGAAAAGGCCAATAATTTTGACAAAACAAAAACACGTGTTGTTCTCGATAATTCTCTTGTTCTTATTAGCTAGGTTATTCACAATTGCCTCATATAAAAAATTATTTTATTATCTTCTACCGTGCTGTGGAGGTACCCGTGTACCTTTTGCATTTCAGGGCATGAGAGCAACATAACACAACTTCGATTCTATAAAATATAGAGAACTGAAACTTTGTGACTTATCTAAACACATAAATCAGATTAAAATATAATATTTGCGTCCTTCCCTTTTAAAGTTTTTTATACAACCCGACGATTTATTTCTAGCAACCTATCATGGCTGACGACGTACCAGGGTACCTACACTAACTAACTAACAAATTAATAACATTTTTCTAATTTTGCTTTTTTCCGAAAAAACTGCTATAACTATCTAATCTTATTAAACGAGCTAAAATTGTATATATATTTGCAGCTTTTTTGAGGTCGAAAACGGCTCTAAGGATTTCTTTGATATTCACATATTAGGGAGATTGAGAGATTGCAAATCGATCTGTCGAGGTGTTTTTTTCTTAAAAATTCATTTTGGTGGTTTTTTTTCTCTATAAAAGTGGTTGATCAACAAGTGTGTAAATAATTTATTGAATTTATTGACATTGTTTTGTTTTTGTTTTTAAATTTTTTTCTGTTCTGAAATAAAATGTCAATTAATAATTTTTCAAATATTATTTGACAATACATTTCAAATGTTTTTCAAATATTTTTGTTTTGTTTTGTAAAACTTCAAGAAATTTATGAACAGTGTCAATGTTTTCAAGGCAAAAATGTTTATAAAAATTGAAAAAATTTTGGAAGTATACTGGCAAAGTGTTTTCCCTTCGCTTAAAACCGATAGAACGGCCGTTTTTTACTATTCACACTGCAAAAAATCAAAACTCTTTTATTTTTAACATTTTTCGCCCCATTAAACCTAACTCATAAAACTTAGAATCGTTTGAAAAAAGTTCCGAGCAACTGCTCGGGGTCCCAGGTTCTGTAATCTTATAGCTTATAATTTATTGAACTAAGGTTAATTTACATTATTTACTGGCCGCATGTATTGCATGTGGGGTTCGTTTTCATTCAAGGTACACGGGAACTTGTCAGCCAGAATATGGTGTTTTTTAATTCCTACAAACTAATTAATATGTAAAATTTTTTAATTCTGTTTTTTCAAAAAACTGCTATAACGGTGTGAATTTATAAAGTAAATAGTCCCTATATCTATTTCCGACATTTTAGTGGTAAAATTAAAAGAAGCCTTTAAGAATTCCTATTGAGGACTTGACCAGTACTCATCGCGCTCATTTAACCGACTGAAACGATTTGCATGATTGCGCAACATTTTGTACGTCTGGGGCCAATCCGTGTGACGGACATCCGTTTTGCGCAATGTTTTGTGCCGTCTAGGGTAGCCTTAAGTGGCTTTCAGTCAGAACAAGTTTTTCGCTACGCGTTTTGGGGTGAAGATTTCGACCGGTTCTAATGCACAGAAATCCCATAAGCCAACGTTTCCCAAAGTGTGGGTCGCAAAATCTGTAACATTTTGCTTTAAACTTAATATTTAGACTTTCAAAAGGAAATTTTAAATCTTTTGAAACATTACATCAATTTATTGAAACCCATTCAAACTGCGATGCAGAAGATTGATTAATATGTGGATTAAAGATCCTTTTTCTGTCGATATTGAAAAGGAAGAAATGCTTAATCTTAGTGAACAAGAAGTTGATAATTTAATTGAAATTGCATGCGACACCTTGGTGTACTTAAAAAATAAGTATCGAAACAGATTGGATGTCGAACCTAATTTGAGAATAAAATTGTCATCATTAAGTCCTAATTTGAAATTACTGTGTGATGAAAATCAGCATCATCCTTTGCACTAAGGTTAAAATAGGTAAAATAAAATTTACTTTTGTTACTTTTAAATGAAGATAAGGTTTTTGAAGATAAGGTTTTTGTTATATAATTACTTTGCAATTTTTGTTTATGAAATAAACAAACTTGAATTTTAATTTTTATTAAATAAAATTTTTATAAAAAAAATAAAATTTGTTTTGTAAATAAATGTTTTTTTTTATAAGGTGGGTCGCGAAAAAATTTAAAATCTCGTACCGGGTCGCGGTCAAGAAAGTATGGGAAACGCTGCCATAAGCTGTTCAAGCTGCGTTCAGACAGATCGCGTTGATCGCTACGCGCTGCGGGGCGTTTTTTCCGCCGATTGAAACTGCATTCAGACAGAGAAAATGCGTTGTTTACTTTCGCGGCTTATAGATTTTCGCGTCGCGGTACGTTGTGAAAATTTGCAAAATGCCCTACTGGTTTTAGTATTTTGTGAGTTCAGTTCTCCAAGTTTTGGAGTTTCCAGAGATCAGATTACCAGTTATCGTTAGACAGGTGAAAATTTAAAGGAAATATTTTCCAAAAAATTACCATTTTCTGCACATCTGCATCTTCTTATCTATTTTTACACCCAGTTGATTTGTTTACTTTCGAATCGATTTGCATTTTGTGTGAACAACCAGAAAAAAATGGCCCCGCAGCGCGTAGCGAAATCCGCGTTCTGTCTGAATTTAGCTTTAATGAAAAAGAATTTTAACTGTCAAATTTACATGGATTTTGTGGCTGTCACACAACGGAAACTTTTCTTAAACGCATTTACAGCTTTTCATAAATTCTTAGCGTTCGCTTTTCCCCAAAAATTAATCAAATAAATTTTACTTCATTTGTGAAGATAGTCGGGAAAATTTTAGCGTTGAGAAAAATTTTATTTGCTAGTGAAGTGGAAAATCGAAAATCAAGCAAAATAGAAACCTAAAGACTGAAATATATTTACATAGCAACAACTACGGACAGCGCAGCAGCCGCTAGGAAAACGTAGAGAATATTCTGGGCGGTTCGACGGGCTTGAAAATTAAGGTAAGGTCTCCAACGAAGTCACATTTTCATTTGAAGTGTGTTTCCAAGTGGCACGGAAAAGAATGTGCTGTTGATAAATTCATAATTCGGTTAATGTGAACTGCGTTCTAAAAAGTTTTTAATTAGAGAATATATTGACGCAAGAAAAAGTGAGTGTATTGTATTGTATAGAGGAAAGTAAAAATTATAGATCATTTATTTGCCTCGTCAGGAAAAGCTTAGCTCTCACCAATGTGTCATATTTGGATGGAAAGAAAGGATTATCCAGATATGCATACTTCTGTAATATTCTTTAAAAAGTAGTTAAAAGTACGACTTCACGTTTTCCTTTTGCGTCTAAATTTTTGCGTATGTGCTTATGTGTTCTCTGCATATGCATGTAAATCTTTATCTACTAACGTCTACAGTGGTGGCCTGAATTATAATTTCCGTTTAGGTTCCAGAAAGCCATAATTTCGTTCCAAGTCTGAATGAAATTTTTAGGGACTTAAAATCTTAATAAAAATCAGATTTCGGAACAGATTTAGAAACAAATATACATCTTCGTACCAGCCCCAATGTTTTTGACTTTTTGGTTGTTTTTGTGCTTTGTTTCTGACCCCAACAAGCACGAAAGAAATTATCGCTCTCTGTTGGGCGCGTGGCTGCAGCCCTTTGAAATTTTAAATATAACCAGCAATATCTCCTAAACTACAACAGTGTAGTAAGTTAGGTGACATTAGTACCGTAAGAAAACATTAGTATTTCGTATATTATCATAACACTCAATCAGCAGAATCCTCTCGGTAATGTGAAGTTTTTTGCACACATAAAATATATGTAGATACCATAAAATTCAAACTTGTCATCGAATTCTTAATTAGTGCGCAAAGCATCCACACATGGCCATATTCATTATTCCTGTGGAAGGAAAATGGAAAAGTTTTTAATCTTCTTCCTTTTAAAACACTCCAATCACTTTTGGATTTTGTATAAATTTGTTTACATAACCTCTCGGTTACTGTGTATTATTCGACCTCTCAGTCGTTTTCTCTTGCTCAGATTTGTCAGTATTGCGGTTTAGTTCTTTTGTCATTGCTGGTTATTTCTATTTAAAAATATTACAGAATATTTTTCAAAATGTGCCACTGGAAGTGATTCTAACGAACGTTATCATCATCATCCATTTTTAAAATTTCGGCCTCCAGATTCTGATTAGCACAAAATTCAAATGTTGAGCTCTAAGGCAATTTGATATAAAATGATCAGGAGTTTATTTGTATACCTATCCATCAGATTCTATATCCTTAGAATTCAATACATGAGAGCAGACTGTTTTGAAAGTGGAAAACCATCCGTCCATTGGCAATTCCATCGCTCATTGCGCTGCTTATATTAACTTAACTAAAATAAATTTTCGTTTTACACAAAAGCAATTAAAAGACATTAAAAACCATCGGATGCTTTCCGTGTATAATAACCTGTTAATAGTTTATTTTTACTTTTGGCGAAGCAGAAAACGTTCTTAAAAATTTTTAATCATTGAAACGTCAAGTTTTATTTAAATTTTATACCATAGTTCAAAATAGTTGGTTGTATATGACAACAGTAGAAAAAAGTTGCAATTGATCGAACTTGTTAATCGTTTAATTGGTTGTCCGTAATGTGTCAATTCGTTCTCTTCAATCGTAATATCCGTACATCCTCAAGTAAAAGATCACAGCAGAGCAAACGTATCGTTAACAAAATTCTTTTAAAACGTGAACTGATGCCACTTTCAAAATAACTAGCTCACAAATGTTTTTACAGATTCACTTTTCAGTCCGGTCGTTTTTGTCCCACGCAAGCTTTTTTCAATACCAAAAAAGCATACAGTGACAGAAAAGCACGAATAAAGCTTGCGTAGATAATGTTTACGGCAATTGAAAAAAGTCTTCTTGGCATGATACGCAAGCGGCGTCGCGTAGATCAAGATCAAGAGCAAATTCCACATTCAGACACTGCCTCTGCTAACCCATTCTGGGACTCACTTTTTCGTGCAGCCAATTCGAATGAAATAACACAAAACAACTCTGCATCAAGCAATGCCACGGAGCTGCACTCGAATGTTGTTGCGTCACAGCTAAATAGGTAAATAATAATATTCATATTTCACTGTTTCCTTGCAGTCCTTCTCTCAATTGACCGTTTGCTGTAAAGCCAGGAAAAAAAAAATCTTAATATTTAATAACAAGCTAACATCACTACAAAATTTTACAATCTCGGGGTCAGAAAATCAATTTGGATTAAAGTGGACCACGAAAATCGAGCCAATTTACGTACCATTCGTACCGTTGACGCCTTTTAAAATTTATTCCGTATAGGGAGCAAGTATCGCAGTCGTCATACCCGATAATAAGACCACTTAACAAAAGCGTTCTCAGCAGTGTTGCGCTGTAGTGAGACGCGTATTTGTTCTCCGAAGATTCAGTGTGAAGATATGGAAATTGATTCCGCTCCAGTGCCACCACCACAAGAGTACTCCGATTGCCCCAACGCTTGTCAATCAGATTCATCAATGAATTTCGACTATTTGCATGGTCTCAACGAAGGTACCTCTGCAGACGCCGTCATGGATTCATCTTCGTTGTTATTGTACTCACCACGTAATTTTAGTATGGTTGGGAATGCTGCAGCTGATGGCACTTCTAATGCGACAAGCGATGGCAAAGTTGACGATAGTAAAGTTGTGGACAGGTTATTATTACAACAATCTAACTCGGCGAATAGAGGCATTCCATTTGTTCTTTCCGATTTTATTTGTGCTATAAAGAGTGTATGAGTAGACGTCTTTTATAATTATTTTATTATTCTTCACTATTAAATGTCACTTTATTTCATACTATATATTCGTTCGTCACAAAATTAGAGCCAATACCAGAAAGTAATAAGACCATTTTTTAACGTGTCTTGAAACCTTTCAATGGTCTTTAAAAAGGACCCAATGATTTACGCGCTTATTTACAAGGTCACCGAGTCACTCGTCGTCTCGTGAAAATAACTTTTTAGCAGAATTCGTATTCAAAAGTTCACTTGTTCTAAAAGTGACTTGTGTTATGTTACGCTCACATCACTTGCAATGTGCTAAGAGGTTTGTGTACTACATAAAAATTTTAGTGCTAGTAGTACGTCAATTGCAGTAGCACAACTAGGTGACATTGAGATGACTAAAAGCTATTCACAAGTACGACAGCAGACATAAAAACGTCAATTTTAAGACGATAGGAATGTAGGTATCGCCTCGTGCTAAAAAGTTGGCGTCGTACTTTTGCATAGCAAAGGACGACAAACGGCTGTAAGTAATAATTAAATAAATAAATAATAATAAAAAATAAATAATAAATTTAGACGACGACGACGGGCAAAGGTGAGCTTGTGAAGAAGCCTGTTAGCCTTTTTCTGTTTTTTTTTGCTTCCACTTTAAAAAATGCTTCTTAGCACAAAACAAATACCACATAATACTAATACTATTGTACTTCACGTTTCGGCCAAGAACAAAACATTCCTAAATTATATTGATTCTTAACCTTCATTTATTTTTCCAATTTACATAGAAATCTAGACTTTTAATTTTTCATTGCTTTTATGTTTTCTTTCTATAAATAAATTATCTCCATGCATCAACATCGACGAACGGTCAACAAACCTCATGCTAAAATAAATTGCTCAAAGGCCCTTTAATTTGAATGAGAGGTAATTATTTATTCCATTCGTCTTGTGTTCCATTTTAAGTAACTATCCAGAATAATTTACGGTTTGTTTATTTCAAAATTTTATATAATGGGAGTTTTATAATATCACACGTGTTCATTTCTTGTTTATATGCAGATTCGTGACCGTCCTGGATCAGCTGGATGCGCGAGTTGAGAAGTTTCGCAAAGATGCACTTGGTTTGCAAGAGAAACGCGATTTTCTGCTCATGTCGATTGATCTTATCAAGAGCAACGATTTGCTGACAAACATGTCTGAGTGTAAGTAGGAGTGCAATGCTAAGCAACAATCACTTTACACCCTTTCTTCAAAGGTTCCTATTATAATTTGAACCTTTTTTTTTTTGCCGTCTGCCAGAAGCAAACACTCGTGCTTATTACGGGTACTCCTCACCTTACGACTGAGTTTCGTTCCAGCGACTACGTCGTTAAACTTCAAATTCAAACTTTACAACAAACTTGAAACTCGGCTCTTGGTCCCTCTCTTAATATATTGCATACAAAAGGTGACAATGGGCTGGTATCGTGGTTGGGACACCAGAGTTAAGCGGTTGTTTGGAGGAGCCCTGGCAGACCCTACCAGGCAGTTGCTGCCCCGCCTTCGGCAAAAACTTGCTACAATCGGACATGCCTATCATGAGATTTCGAACATGATGACTTAAAACGGAATTTTGCTCAGAATCACCTCATAAATCGATTTAGTCCTGTCTGTTCCTCTGTTTTGTCTGTCCTGCCCTTTAATCACGGTTACAGAAGATCGTCATGAAATTCTGCACATATGTACATATATTGAACTTCTCTCTAGAATTAGGAAAACCAGATTAAGGGATTAAAAGTTCTAATTTTCGATGACTTTGTCGCAGAAATCTGGCTAAAATTGCCGTATTGCCTTCGTTGTATTGACTTTGAGAGCATCAATTGTTTGCAGTTTATTCCCATACACCCATTATTAAGATAGCCCCAAAGGAAGAAGACCCATTATTAAAAAGAAAGGAAGAAGATCTAGCAAACTTCGAGCGCCCTTTTGAAAGACCCTTTATTTTATGGCTCATAATCACCTCGTGAGTAGATTTAGCCATGTCTATCCGTCCGTCTGTCTGTGGAAATCACAAAGCTGAATCGATTTAGTACGTTGTTCTGAGCCAGAATTGATATACTGACAGGCCTTCTTTAGTGCGTGACAAACTGAATAACAAAATATTTACATAATACATCCTTAACCCTTTTGGGTGTAGCGTATAAAAAGACCTCAAAACTTCAGTTCCATCGAAGGTGAGTCACACACATAATGTTTTAATTTTTTAGCTGAGCGTGAGGAGGTCGCTTGCTACATTCAACGCATTAATTCGCGTCTTTCCACCGTTGAACTGAACGTGCGTACTGTGCGGGATAATTCGCAGGAGGATTCACTGTCGCAGATCAACGCTCTTATAGATATGATGATCACTATGGGCGATCCCGTTCATTCACGCCATCGTTGCCAAGAATATTTGAATTCATGCGGCATTGTCGATGAAAATGCCCCGCAAACAATTTCGGAAGAGAGTAATAGTGGTTCCGATGTGTTCAACATGGATGACGGTCCAGTAGATAAGAAGTTCGAAAGTGTCCTTCTTGGCTGTACGCTAGACGATCAGAAGAATGTCAAGAAGCGACTCCAGGCATTGATGGGCTACCTGAACAAACAAACTATACGAGATTAAGAAACGCTCTATCGCCACACACCAACAGCATTAACATTCTACAGAAATAATTTATGAAATAGTTTTATTAAAAGTAATTCCGTAATAGAGGGCACCGCCATAACTCTCAGCACCGACACCGGCACTAACAACAACAGCAAGCCGATCAACATTAAGAGACTGCCGAAAAACGGAGGCAGTTTTACTAGTTTAAAAATTGCTATAAGCTTTCGTTGGTTATAGTTTTGCGTTGTTAGATTGATTACATCGAGCAATAGCTCCTTTTAAAACATTTTATAGATTTGAAAATTTAAAAAAACTGAAAATTTATGAATATGTTAAATTGAAAGAAATTGATCGTTGAAAACTAATGATGTTTGATTGCATATTAAATCTATCCTTAAATATATATATATGTATCAAAATAAATGGAAAATATTGTCTTAACACAACAGCTGCTGAAAGTAAACGGATTTTTAATGAAACACAAATTTATCCACCAAGGATTAAGTTTTTAGAGTTTTCAAAACAACCATTACAACTTTTCTAGATATTTGTTCCAAATTCCATCATATTTTGGCGTATTTTGTGAATTTACAATTTTCTAACTGAGACCTCTGTACCAAAACGACTTGGGATTGCCATTGCCATTTTGCCTGCGAATTTTCATGAAAATTATGTTAAAAATTTTATATTTGTTTAGTTTTTACCTTTTCTTCTTAATATTTTCGAAAATACTAATACGGCTTAGCATTTTTGAAGCTTACATTTAAAAAACTAGATTTTACAAAAGTTTGAAATATGTTACCTCGCTGAGTTATATAGATTCTATTAAAGAATGCCACACGTGCCACATTTTTTAAATATGTAATCAAATTGTTTGGCTCGGCTTATCTAAGGAGACAGTAGTCTTGAGGCGATATCCATAGGTCTGTTAGCATCCACATGGAACCGCGACTGCCAAGAAAAATCTGTTGTATGTTTTGTGACGTCATGTACACAATGACATTATCTTCTGCCGACAAATTAGCTTTTGGCTTCACACGTACCACCGCCCCATATTTAGGCACCACGTAAAACAGCACATTGCGCCCAACATCAGCCAACATGCTTTTACTGGGGCCCAGCAAATAACCCAAGAAATCCAACTCAATAGCAACCTCTGCACCGTCATCAATCGCGTTCGCATTGTTTAGCAGCAATCCATTCCGACTTCGGTGAAGCGCACCGTCAGCGTCTGTAAATAGCATTCCGTGTTCTCGGTCAAAACCGAAATCAAGCGGTTGAAAAGGTAATGCTTCGAGTATAGAGTCGTACTTGCGACTTCTCAGAGTTCGGCGTTGCCAGGTCTGTTGGAGAATATCGTAGGCGAGTATGTACGATCTGTTCGAGAGTATGAAGTAGATAAATTTTTCTAAGGCACACCCAGTAGTTGCGGGTGGACCCAGTCTGATGACCAGTACATCCGTGGCACCTGCAGAGATGTATTTGCTGCAATCAATGCGTAAAACCTGCAAGACTGAACTCAGTATCTCTGTTGCGCTCGAACACTTATTGTATCTTACCTCAGCATTATTTTTGGTCAAATCATAAGCTAGCAACTTTGGTGGACATTCACGAGAACCAACGTTATGCCAGCCCGCATCCATCACCCACAAACGATTCAAGCTATCCACCTGTGACCACTGAGACTGCTGGAGAAGTGTGCAGTCGTGGTGATTACCATTCGCATGGACAGTAGGGTTCGGATATATACTGGATAAGACTAGTTGCCTTGACTTAGGCCATCGCGACTGTATCAATGTGGGCGAACTCTTGGTGTGTGTGGTTATGCTGAGGAAAACTCGCGTTCGGTGAGTGGATAGGTGAAGAACACGATAGGATTCGTTCAAACCTATACTCGCCAGATGCCAGCAATTACCCAAAAATGCCATCATTAACAATTTATTAATAGCAATGTAAATAGTCAACGTTTTCATTTTTCTGTAGTTAAGGGTTGAATCGATCACTTCAGGATTGTATTAGTCGGTTAACTGATTTAAACAGCAACAATTCCCAAAAAGACTATAACCAATTCAAAGCCAATCACCTTTACAATGAATTTCGAACCACAATTGATCGATTGCATTAGCCAAATTCTGTTGCCAATAACTATTAATTTTGCATATTCAGCATGTTTGCCAAAGAACGGCTGTCCACATTCAATACAGTTTCTGTGTACATTAACGGACAAGTTTTTGTTTATTTATAATAACGATATATATAGGTGTACAGAGATGATCTACCGATATGATTATCAATATCATTGACAAAGGCACATATGTACATATGTAATTGGCGGTTTAAAATTAAAGACTGATTTTAAACCAAAAATAGTGAAATTTTATTTAAACAACATTTAAGGTGAGCTCAGAATTGGCGTTAACATAATTGCGGTGGTTTCTCGAACCTTAAGTATGCATATTGACCTTAACTTAATAAATATTGTAATATTGAATTGGAATTGTGTACAATATAAAGTAAAAATGCAAAAGATAATCCGAATCTACTGAAAAAATTAATAAATGTGGATAATATATCTTGTTACTGTTACTGGTAGTATGAATAAAAAAGCTTTGAGTGCAAAGGGTTAACTTAACCATAACTAATAACTAGAGTTATTTCTTACTCTATGTTTGCAGTCTTATTCCAGAAACACAAGCGCGCAAGACAAAAAAAGTCGGTTATCTCTGCCTAAAACTAAAAAACTACTGTTTTGTATATGAGATGCACTGCCAGTAATGTGGGAGTACCTATTTTCTTCGCCCTTTCTGGCTTTTTTTATGGCAGCCATTAACACTTACTTTTATACATATACGAGTATGTATGCGCAAGCTTTTACTTGGAATGTACACCGCAATTTTGAACAATAATTACTGCGTTGTGGCCGAAAAAAATTGAGAGCTGCTCTATAGCACTCACATACATTATGCATGAATTCGTCCAATTCATGCATTCCAAAATAAAAATTTTGAACAGAGGCAAGAAGCTTCGTATCTCGTCAGTTGTTTTTGGTACAGAAGAACGGAACAAAAATGAAATATTTCTCAGAATTAAAAACAGTCCTATTTTGCCTTAATTTATGTCCTGGACCTGTTACCAAATTAATAAGTTAATGTCACAGCAATAAATCAAAACTAAAAAAATAGAACAAAATAAATTGCCTGTAATCACATTACGTACAGGGTGTTTTGCATACGATGCGACAAAAGCTCAAGATTAATAATTCGATCAAACTTTTTTTTTTACATTTAAATTTTTTCAAAACTATACGATATATTGACTAAATTGGAAAAGCATTGAGATCTTGACTTTCCAAAGCGCTCTTGCAGAGCAGACAACAGGTGTCGTTGTTTCTTTTATAACTTTTTTACCATTTTAAGTAATTTTTTCCAAAATGCCTAAACAGCACGGAAGGGATTTTTCAATACGATTTTTTTCTTATTTCGACCTAACATACATCTTGAGCTGTTGTTGCATCTTATGCAGAACACCCTGTATATGAGAATATTCCCTTCCTGTATTAAATTTATTTGGCTGATGGTATCGTTAATGTGTTAAATTTCTTTTACACTCTTATCCTATGGAAATATATAGCAATGTATTATACATATACATATGTACAAATATATAATTCTTATCAATTAAAAAACAAGAAAATTATGATGTTAAGTAATGATAGCTTCGTTAAATATCGCTTGATGTGAAGTGACTGACAAATACAATTAATGATTCATAATATTTCTAATCAAAGGAGAATATTAAGAATGTTTTAACCATTTATTTGTGCATACATACATACATATATCTATACATATATATATATATCTATTTATGAGCATAAAGCTTTACTTATACAGGTTGCACTTACCATACTTACCGCGTAAATTGAAAAGCCTTCAATTCGAGTACACTGTTATAATGCAGGCCATTAACGTTAAAACTTCGTGTGCAACTTCACGCGATTTTTGATACAACTTACTCACCACTGACAACAACAATTTCACGGGTGAGTCATTTAAGTTGTACGACAACTTACAACGTTAATGGTCTGCACTCGTCCACTCGGGGGGAGTTGTAGGGCTTAAAAGATCCCTGGAGTAAGATATCGATAATTGTTTATAATCGCGCATATTTTAACTATACATGTATAATGTTAGCATATATATATTAGTATTGCAATAACTGTAATTGGGACTAGCGAAAATAAACCAAATAAGGTCATTATAGAGATTATTTATGGACTAAATTAAATTATATCAATAACATTGAAACTAACAATAACAGAAAAAATTAGATTTCTAAAAGAAAGCAGTTTAATAAAAAGGAATATAGAACAGGAGTGTGTGAACAAAAGCTCTACGATATTTTATAGCTCTTCGATATTTTTCTGTAGCCCTGCATAAAAAACAATTGTCAATATTGAAATAAAAAAAAACAAAACATTTCCATTCAATCGATTCATTAGTATTTATTGCATAGCTATAAGACTAATTCCTAATTTGTTCGCAAATTCATTCATTTAAAAAGGAACAACGAGGTATGCTTTCTGCATTTTGTTGTAGCTTATTGCTAAGTCTCTTTATAACGTCGAAAAATTAGCGTAACCGTAAATCTGGCCCCAATCCAAATCAGAGAATTCACAGTATAAGATAACATAGAATGTCGCGTTGTTTTGATAAAGTTATTAAAGCCCCGGCGGAGGTTTTGTGTTGGTAAGTTTATGACAATATTTTAATGTTCCTTCTTTGAGAATTCTTTAGAAAGCGCTTAGAATGCGAAGAAAGAAATTCTTTCAACATTATGGTCTCGTGATATGGTGAAATACTTCCTTATAACTTTCCCTAACAATAAATGATTAGATCCTCGTACTAGAAGTATGTACCTCCTTCTTTGTTATGTCTGTTTTTACTATAATCAGCCCATTCACTTCTAAATTCTCGATTTACACGGTGTAAGAATTGCGCGATTTTCCTTTAACGTTTGAGAATAGCAGAAAGATTTCTAGATAAAAGTCAGACGCATTTTAATAAATCTCGGCCAGTTCATAAAAAGGGTAAAATTATATTATTTTGTGTTAACAATGTTGTGCGGGTTGTGGACTTAAACTTACATGCTTTAAATTTACACGCCTTTTAGGAGACTTGACTTACCCTGTAAATCGAGGGTTAAGGGTTTTTTGCTTTTTGGAATATTGATCAGAAATTCATAACTTGGTTGGAACGTAAGCATGCAATATCTACTGATATCTCGATATTCCCTCTTCGATCACTCTCCCTTGGTGAAAGGTTTCTCTGCTTTGTTTTTGCGTAGTGTACGAGTGTATGTAAATGTATACACTAGCAATTATTATGTATATACATACATATATTCCACGATTAATATATTTACATATAATGTAGGTACCCTTTATCTAATATTTGCTTTCATACGAACCCAAGAGTGCTTATGTATATATGTAATATAAAATTGCTATTCGTATTTATATAATGTATATATGTATATATATTTTTCACAGAGTTTAACTAATATTCGCTACATTGTTATCGCCATTTATCAGTGCAGTATTAAAAAATACTCTCTGGCACATAAATTTTTACTCTGTTTTTCATCGTCAATCGGTTTTTTTCACCTGTCAAAAACATCGTATGAATGTTTATCAACTGAAATTGAAAACGTATCGCCGGTCAGTTAACGTTTTCGTATGGATTTGAACAGCAGCACTGCATTCGTGATAGCTACAAAGCACTATTTGAAGTTTCCATGTTTTGAATTGCGGTCCATTTCGAAGACAGCTGGGTCAAATTTAAATTAGTTTAAAAAATCGAAAATGTGTAATTGTTTGTGGGAAATTATTAAATGCCCCGCCAGAGTGTTCTGCTGGTATGTACTTACGATGAACGAATAATTTTTGTAGTTGAATCTACTCTATTTTTTAATCGGTATAATCGGCAATCATTAATACGGGTCTGTGTGCAATCAATCAAAGCCAATAAGAAAATCATAATATCTGAAACTGCTAGTACTCGTATGCAAGAGCTTTGAATACTTCTAGAAAATTATATAAGAAAAAACCAATTATTTTATCGTTTTATCGCAGTCTTTTCCATGGGCAGAATCTACTATCAATTGATTTCGATTTCAATCGAACAATCGGACAATTTCAATCGGAAAACGTTATTACAAGCGGTGTTTTTTTGGTAACATGTTTGTTTCTCTTTCAGCTTTTCTAAAGTACACAATGCTTTTTATTGAATTTTTTAAGTACTGTTGTAAAGTAACTACAGTGGAAAGAAAAGACCGCAAAAGCGGAGAAAGTTTCATATAATGATTTTGATATTGATTACAGCAAAAATCGATTTCAGATTTTATCCGCTCCTTTGTTAGCGTGTAAAACAAAAAACAAAAATAGTATCTATAAACTCAGAAAAATATATGCAAAAACTTATTCAAGCACGTGTACGCACAATTTTAAGCCTTTGAGTAATTTTAAGTTTTAGCATGCCAAACTTTTTTATAAGGATTAAAACAAGATTTCTTAGTACTTAGTGTTTCTGGTCATACATTAGACCAGAGATGGGCAAACTTTTTTGGAAGCGGGCCAAAAACCAAAAAAAAAATTTGCGGGCCAATATAATTCATTCATTCAATAAATTCCTTTTTTCCTCAAATTTTAAGAAGTCAAATTTAAAATATAAAGAGGTTCTCAATAAGGACGGGTCAATGTTGACAGACTGTGGCGGCCATGTTGTTTTGGCGGCGTCTGTCAAATCTGTAGTTTATAATTCAGTAAGTAATGCCAAATCGCCATGGAAAATTACACAATTAAGCACCACAATTTTTGCATTTTTAAAATGCAAATTTTAATTTTTTGCTTCTTGTGAGCATAGGACAGGCTTCATTAAAGCATTATAATACTTGAATTAAGAACGCCTTGTCATGATAATTTTTCTGAGCGTACGAGTATATATGTATGTATGTACATACTGGCTAGAAGTAAACGCCTTCAGAAAATTAAGTATGTACTTTAATTACTATTCGGCAAAAGGACCTTTTTAATTTTTTAGTATTTCAATTTAAATTACTATGTACGAGTATGGAAACTAATGGAAACTAATTTTAAACCTAGCGTAAATCTAGTCCATAGAGGTGACACCCGAGCAGAAAAGTTAACAGTACAAAACATTTGTTGAGCAATTTTCAAGAAGAAAATGGAAATATTGTCGCGTCGGAATTTTTTTATTTCGGGATTTACAAAATAACCGGGATGTACGCATATCTCTGAATGTAATAAAGTCTGTAGGTCCTCTTGTGGATCGTTCATCGCTAAACACAATTTTGCGATAAAACAACGGGTCAGTTTACCTGCTCTAGGCCAAGATCCTAGCACAAAATTTTTACGTAGTGGATGGACAGAGCCCCAATTCCTGCGGTCAACGCGGAATTAATAAATTTGGATATTCTTCCTCACTTTCGTATACATCAAGGGTCGGCAACCTTTCTGGAGTTAAGAGCCATTTTTCCCCCGGATGTGGTAAATTGTTTTTTTAAAGAGCCAAATACGTATAAGTATATACACATCGGTAATATTAGAACCATGGTACCGAATAAAAAAAATTGTATACGATATACATAAAACGTTTTTGCAAAGTTTAACAAAAATTATTCAAATTTTCAAACGGCACTTCGCAGTCTTTTCAACATTTTGTGGGCGTGGGTGGTTAGTTTATGTTTAATACATCATTTAGTATACAATGATTCTGGGTTAAAATTTCGGGTTTCCAGTTTACCGGGCAACTGGTTTAAAATGAATTTAAAAATTTGTAAACATTTTGAAAAGGCCCAACCTTTTATACCGCATCTTGCCTCAAAGTGGGTGTGAGTTTGGCTTATAGTTTATGTTGCATTGTTATCTACTTCTTAGCTATGGTTCAAATTTCGAGTCCCCAGCTAACCGGGAAGCTGGTTCAAAATCAATTTTAAAAATTGTAGCCACATTTTAAATGGCCCACTTTTCGTGCGTCAAAGTGGACATGAGTTATTAGTTTATGCTTGGTTTTACATTGTCATGCAGTTCTGTGGATGTCATCCTAATCTGTGGTTCAAATTTCAAGTCTCTACGTCATCAGGGCGTTACTTTAAAATCAGTTTAAAAATTTGTACTATTTAAGGTATGATTCTACTGAATTCCCGTGGTATACAGCATTCGACGGGTGTTAATTATAAGTTGAGCGAATCGACGAGTGATTTTCAAAGTAAAAATTGGAATAATTGGGTAGCGTTATTCGAGTGGCTTTTTTAATAGAGACCAGATTTGAGAATGATATCATCGAAATCTCGGAAGAAACTCCTCGGAAAAACTACTAAAGGAAAATGGTTTTTTAAATTAGCATGAAATTTAAGAAAATATAGCGATAAAACGGTAAACGAAAAACAAGCTGTGATTCATGCTTATTGGGGATAATTTTGTACAATTTCTGTTTAAAATTATCGAAAACTAAAATTTCCACAGAATCTGTATAACAAACTGTAGACAGCTTCTAATGTTGAAATGGCTTTTTTTTCTCATTGCCGATTTTACTGAGTTGTTATCGTTTTAATATTTTCTGTGGATTTTCTTTACGTATTTTGTGTTTGCAGTTGCTGCCATTGCGCTATCAACATGTTGTTAAGTGCCATCTGCGGGATCGTTCTGGTTTTAATCATCATCATTGTCATCGTATACTTTACCATATATCATAACGCCAATGATACCAGTGCATCACAGAGGGAAAAGCTTTTGGAACAGGCTCCAGAAAATTTAAGGAGTTTTATAAAATCTATAAATGATTAGCATTAAGAAATATACACATTATACTATACATGTATCATTTACGTGCATTCTTTGACATTTTATTGAGCTTTTAAAATAACTGTAAGTTTTTACCCTTGGATAGTTATTCTCTACCGTCTGTCTTATTTCTATTCTTAAGGGACACAAGAATTTCTGAATTAATTATTTACCGTAGATAGAGGGAGTTATTGCTAAGGGGCATTGCTTAGAATTTCGGGTCCCATAATCCAGTGACGTAGCTAGAATGTGTGACATCTAAGGCGGACCACTACTTCCGCCTTAGATGTCACCCTTATACAATCTTTTTGGTGATGGAAATTTTCATATTATTTTACTAAGCGTAATTAATAGGTGATTACACTCAGATTACACTCAGTTGTGGAGGAATATGTATGGCCGGATTTTTTTGGGAGGGAGGTAAGCATGGCAAAATATAAGATATTTTTTGCTTAGATAGAACTTACTGAAGGATTAACTGTCAAGCGAGCTGTTGTCCTACGCTCACTGTTTGACACTTATTATCAGTATATGTACTCTGTCTCATTTTTGGGTTAGCGGGTTTTCTTTTCATCTGCCGTTGGACGCTTACCCACAGAACTCCACACGCAGAAAAATTTCGTAACCGAGTAAATCTCGAAATTTAATGAAGGTTGTAATGCTTTTCTGCGGCCCTAGGCCGGTCACGCAGGAAATTTTAGAAATGTCCGAAAAATCTTATGTTGGATTCGCTCTTTAATTTTGGGATATGGTTAAATGCTATAAGCACGGAAAAATTAATATATTCTGTAGGTGTGGCACTGGTCCGATTTTCTACATTTTCAATACTAAATTAATCAATACAATAAAATACAATACAAATTTAATAAAAATTTGTTTTAATATAGTTTGTGTACATTTCAAATAACAACGAAATTCGTTGCACAATTTTTTACAATTCACTTTAATAATTAACATCGCTTTCACAACTGCAACCTTTAATTTGTTCTTTACTTCGCGATCAATTTATTCATTAGAGAAAATACCCTTTCTACGGGTAGAAAGTCCTGTAAAGGCCTTTTTTACCCTTTTTTGTATAAGTTGACTTCTTTAAAAAGTAAAAAACAATTAAGAGCGTTATCTTCGGCCTGGCCGAAGCTCATATACCCTACACCCGCATCTGTCGAAGGGATAAAAAGTGGGCGGGTGACACCTACTTTTTTTAAATTTACAGGGAGTAAATTTTGATCTATTAACTCATCTACAACACCGTTTTTCCTACTAAACACCTCATTATATGGTATAGTATATAAGTGGGCGTATCACGCCCATTTTTTAGTATATATTTTAGTCTAAGATGGTGGTCTCGGAAATAAAATTTTAGCTGAAAATTCGGTCTACAAGCTAAGAAATTAAGCTATAAGCACGGATGAGTGCATATTTTCTATAAAAAGTAGGCGTGGCACTGGTCCGATTTTGCCCATTTTCAATACCAAACAGCGTAGGATAACAAAGAATATCCGTATCAAATTTCATAATGATACCTCTATTCGTTCTCCTGTAATCGTGATTTCCACAGACAGACAGACGGACGGACAGGGCTAAATCGCCTCAGGAGGTGATTCTGAGCCAGAATATATATACTTTTCTATACCTGCCACGCCTCCTTTAATGCGTTACAAACGAAAGCACAAAGTGAATATACCCTCAACCCTTCGGGTGTAGGGTATAATAAAAATCCGAAAATGAACAAAGCAGAATCCTGTCGCGAGAGTATTCGGAATAAAGCCGCATGTTTGATACGCACTCCAAGATCTTTCTGCATATACATTCATATAATTTTTATTTAGCAAAATATATCATTTTATATTAACATACAAATATCATTCTCATTTTTAGTTGCGTATCTGCGGTACTTCAGCCTGTGGTTTGCATACTCGGTTTCCTTTTGGTGATTGTGGCTATAGCCTTCATCATCTATTTGACAATATATTATGAATCGGAAAAGGAAATGAGGAAATGAGGAATAATATATAAATAATAAGTTCTATGTTGAAACACTTTTTAAGGTAATAACTTTTTTAGATAAAATGCACTAAAAAGAACTGCGCTAAACTAAAATACAATAAAAAATATGCCATTTGATAGCACTCAATATTTAATTTGATATCACACACACCCCATTTGGACAAAACCCCTAAAATCATAAAATTTCTGAAAGCTCTTCATTCACTTATTTTAATCCAAGAAACCCTATGTAAATCCATCCACGTTTAAGGCTCAACCAGGCAATGTATAGGATACCAGGCAATAGAAAAGTGATGAAGAGCGAAACTACGAATACACAGGTTTTAATGTACGCACCCATACAGTGCATATGCATGGTTTCGTTAAGTTCCTATTAACTTTCCATGAATAGCTTACATAAAAATGTTCGCTCTGGATCGCACACAGCGATTCGTAACTTTATTTGTGAGTATTGGTAGCCTTTACAAGCAAAAGCATTTTTTTGTCATAATGCTAAAATCAGCTGTTCTGATTGATTTCAATTCCATGCATTGTTTGGTCGTCGTACTGATGCATGAAATGAACACTCTCAAAACTTAACATGCATATGCATTGCCTGGTTGAGCCCTAAGCAAAAACAAATTGCTCGCCTAAGGAAAAAATGAGAGTAACTAATTTTGTGGGACCCAGGCTACAGAACGTTTTGCGGACCAGAAAAAAGTTACTTTTAGCGGTCTATATGTTGTATGGTTAGTGGTTCTACCCTAACTTCATTCTTACAAAAACTTATGGAGATTCAGTTTCATTCGACTCTAGTAGGCGTTTGAATTTTTGAGTTAAGAAGTAAAATATTCTTTCGAAATGTGCTGTACCGCAGTACTGTATTCAAGTGTATACGAGAGACATCCCACGAATAAAGTGTTCGAGACATCCCATGCAGACCTCTAACTCATACCTCGCTATACGGCTGCCCTTTATACGGCGTTTCGCTATAACGGCATTCTCTAATTATTTCGCTTTATCGATATACGGCCCACAATATTTGGCTATACGGCAACACTTTTTTGACATTTCTTTTTATAGTTGGCTTTTGCTTTTGCATTGCCTACTATGAGAAACGTTTCATTGGTATTATAAACGCACATAATTGGTACAATTTTTCTGCTTTTTGCTTTACTGAAGAAAAGCTTTTTTCTGTGTGTGTGTAGTCTATTTGGGCTATGTTTTGTTTACATTAATTGGAAAAAGTTTTGGCACGCATTCATCGTCTTTAGGAAAAAATGCCGCAAAAACGATTGAAGAGGATTGATACTGACAAAAATAAAAAGAGATGCCGTAAGTCTGTAAATCTAGAGACTAAAATGGAAGTTTTACGTCGCATTGGATCTGGGGAGAGAATCGTTCAAGTTTGTAGTGCAATGGGACTGCCAAAGTCTACCGTTCAAACCATTCGCGATAGAAAAGAAGACATAAAAATGTATTCGCTGTCTGCTGCACCATCAAGTATCTCAAAATTAACTCGTCAAAGAAGCAACATCATGGAAAAAATGGAAAAATTATTAGATATGTGGATTGAAGACAATAATCAACGAAGGATACCAATGAGCCAAGTGACTATTCAAGAAAAGGCTAGAAGTATTTTTGAAAATTTAAAAAAGGAGAATACCGATAAGTCTGTGAAGGATTTAAATTTCCAGGGAAGTCGAGGTTGGTTTCAAAAATTCAAAAATCGCCATAATTTGTATAACTTAAAAATGAAAGGTGAAAGCGCTAGTGCCGATGCTGATGCAGCTAAAGAATATCCCACCATTTTGAAAAAAATTATTGAAAGTGGTGGATACCGACCTGAACAAGTTTTCAATGTAAAAGAGACAGTACTCTATTGGAAGCAAATGCCTGAAAGAACATTCATTTCAAAATATGAAAAGTCTGCACCTGGTTGTAAGGTGTCTAAAGAACGAATAGCTTTGCTCCTTGGTGGTAACGCTGCTGGAGATTTTAAGCTGAAACCACTTTTGATATACCTTTCCGAAAATCAAAGATGTTTTAAAGGAGTAAGCAAGAAACAATTGCCCATAATTTGGAGATCGAACAAGAAAGGTTGTATGACTAAGATTCTCTTTGAAGACTGGTTCAAAAATTACTTTTGCCCAGAAGTAAAAAATTATTTGAAGGCCAATAACTTAAGCAACAAGGCATTGCTTCTTTTGGATAATGCTCCAGGACACTCCATTAATTTATCCGGATTGTCTGAAGATATAGAGATTGAGTATTTTCCCAAAAATACAAAAGCTCTAATTCAGCCAATGGACCAGGGTGCAATAGCCACTTTTAAGGCTTATTATTTACGCAGAACTTTTCGTGAACTTATTCACAAAACCAATGGTGAATCTTCGATAAAACAATTTTGGAAAAGCTACAGCATCAAAGATGCCACAGATAACATTTACGAATCGTGGAAGGAATTAAAGTCAACCACAATGAACCGTGTTTGGAAAAGCATATGGCCAGAATGCGTGAAAAATGATGAGCCCAAAATTAATGCTCTTTTTGAAATTCGAGATAACATATTGGACTTAGCACAAAATCTTGGTTTTAAGGATTTTGAAGAAGGTGATTTAAATGATTATCTAGATGCCGACAAAGATCCTCTTTCATACGACGAATTAATCCAGCTAGAAGCACAACAGAACAGAACAAAAACAGATGAGACGCCAGAGCCTGTTATATGCAAACAACTAACAGCAAAGCAGTTATCAAAAGCCCTTTCATATTTCGAGCAGGGAGTTAACATATTCCTTCAAAATGATCCCGACGATAAACGCAGCGATAAAGTGTCTCGAGGAGTTAACTCAGCCATTAGCTGTTATAAAACCCTGCTAAAAGAAGTAGAAAGCAAGGCGAAGCAGGCAACTTTGGACCAATATTATTTTAAACTGGGACAATCCACAAGTTAAGACAATTTTTTAACAAAAATTTTTAAGCATTTTATAGCATTTTTATATGTATGTTATGTATATAGACATATGATCCGTTATGTTTTATAATGTGAATGTTTATTTTTATACCCTACACCCGAAGGGATGAGGGTATATTCACTTTGTTCTTCCGTTTGTAACGCATTAAAGGAGGCGTGGCAGATATAGGAAAGTATATATATTCTGGCTCAGAATCACCTCCTAAGTCGATTTAGCAATGTCCGTTCGTCTCTCTGTCCGTCTGTCTGTGGAAATTACGATTACGGGAGAACGCGTAGAGCTATCGCCATGAAATTTGGCACGAATAGTCTTTGTCATCATAGGCTTGGTATTGAAAATGGGGAAAATCGGACCAGTGCCACGCCTACTTTTTATAGCGAATATGGATTCATCCGTGCTTAGAGCTCAATTTCTTAGCTTGTAGAATGAATTTTTAGCTAAAATTTTATTTTCGGGTCCACCGTCTTAGACGAAAATATACTCCCAAAAATGGGTGTGGCCCGCACACTGGTTAGCATACCATATAATGAGGTGTTCGTTGAGAAAACCGGTGTTGTTAACGAGTTAATAGATCAAAATTTACTATTTGTAAATACAATGAAAGTAGGTGTCACCCGCCCACTTTTTGTCATCAATTCGAAAGATAGGGGTAGGGTATATATAAACTTCAGCCAGGCCGAAGTTAACCCTTTTGTTAAAGCTCTGCTTATTGTTTGTAGTTTTAATTTTTTGTAGGCATTGTTTGTCAACTTTTTTATAGGATATTACCAAAAATAAATGCCTTATGAACTAAAAACCCCATATTTTTTTGAATTGGAACAGATCTAATTAAATTTGTATGGGTTTGTATGAAAATAATTGTATCGTTATACGGCTTTTCGCTTTGTGGCCACCATTTTAGAAACGTATCTGAGCCGTATTTCGAGGTATGAGTGTATTTTTAAAATTAAATATAAATTGAAGATGAAAATACAAGGAACGCTGTAAGTAATACTATGAAATCTACTATATGAACTAATTTTATACTGGTTAATAATTTACTTTTCTAATAAAAAAGGGTCGGATTGTGATACTAGGAAATTTATAGAAGCAAGAAAAAGTAAGAGCTTTATCTTCTGCCTGGCCGAAGCTCATATACCCTACACCCGCATCCGTCGAAGTGAACGCAAAAAGTGAGCGGGTGACACCTACTTTCATTTTACTTACAAATAGCAAATTTTGATCGATTAACCCATCTACACCGCTTTTCCTACCAAAAACCTCATTATATGGTATGGTACACCAGTAGGTGGACCACGCCCATTTTTGAAAGAATATTGTATTCTAAGATGGACTCAGAAAAATTTTTTTAGTTAACTCGCTCTACAAGCTCAGAAATTGAGCTATAAGCAAGGATTAATCCATATTCGCTATAAAAAGTAGACCTGGCACTGATCCGATTTTCCTCATTTTCAATACCAAATGCGTAGGACAACAAACAATATTCTTACCAATTTTCATGACGATACCTCTATTCGTTCTCCTGTAATCGTGATTTCCACAGACGGACAGCCAGACAGACGGATGGACATGGTTAAATCGAATCAGCAGGTGATTTTGAGCCAGAATAGACATATATACTTTTCTATACCTGTCACGCCTCCTTTAATGCGTTACAAACGGAAGAACAAAATCCCTAATACTTTCGGGTGTTGGGTATAAAAATTGACCAATTTTTCACAAACAAAACAGTGAATCGGCGTATTGCTTGGGAGTATTGCCTGGTTTACACAGTGCGAGCTAGCATACGAGTCAGCCTGCGAGTTACTGCAGTGCAGCTACTCGGAAGGCTGACTCGTACGCTAGCTCGCACTGTGTAAACCAGGCATTAAGAATATCTTTTTACTCAAAGACAGAGACTCAGCCAGAGAAAAAACGTTGTTTACTTTCGCTGCGTATAGATTTCCGCGTCGCGGAGCGTTGTGAAAATGTGCAAAATTTCCTAGTTGGGTTAGTATTTTGTGAGTGTGTGAGTACAGTTCTACAATTTTCGGAGTGTACAAATAGAGCGCGAATCGCTACTAAGGTAAACAAATCAACCGCGTGTATATATAGATAGCAAGATGCCATATTTGTAAAAAACGCCATTTTTTAAACATTTTTCCTTTAGACTTTCAATTGTCTTACGATAACTGATAATCTCAACTCTCTGGCATCTCCGAAAATTTTAGAACTGTACTCAAACACTCACAAAACACCAACACAACTAGGACATTTTGTAAATTTTCACAACGCACCGCGACGTTTTACAACGTTAAACAACGTTTTTTTTCTGTCTGACGTGCTTATGGGATTTCTGTGTAATACAACCGGGTGTAAATTCCGCGGCGCGTAAATCGCGTTCTGTCTGACGTCCACTTAAAGGAAAAATTTGTAAAAAATACGGCATTTTCTACAAATATGGCTTCTAACTATCTATATATACACGCAGTTGATTTGTTTACCTTAGTAGTGATTCGCGCTCTATTTGACCAAAAATTCGCAGCACGAGAATTACGCCCCGCTTCACGCAGCGGAAATCGCGTTCTGTCTGACGTCGGCTTAAAAGCGCGTACAAACAGAATGCGTAAATTTTGTCGGATGCGTACGTACCCGTTGTATGAAACAGAATTTAATGGAGCTATACAGACAGAGAAAAAACGTTAGCCCCGTTCAGAACGGTCAAGCAGAGTAAGCGAAAAGATTGTTTGCTTTCTGAGGGGGTAGAAACGTCAGAAGGGCTGACGAAAACTTTAACAACTTCGTCAGCCCTTCTGACTTTTCTACACCCTCAGACAAAAAACTAGCAAACAGCGAACATTGATTGACCGTTCTGAACGCAGCCGTTGTTTACCTACACAACGATGCGTTGTGAAAATTTACAAAATCTTGTGTCGCATCGTGTTCTGTTCGTACACCAAAACGGAGTCCGACAAAATTTACGCATTCTGTTTGTACGCGGCTTTAAGAGGAAAATTTGGTTAATAGGTCCCCTTTTACAGCTGTATATCCACGAATAATAAATAATTGATAAATATCCCACATGTTAAATTAAAATAAATAGACAAATATCCCACAAATAGTGGCATCTCTAATACTGAGTTAATTTTGTTGTTTTTGCTTGCCAATGTGTATTATCACTTTATTTCTTTATGGAACCTTAGTTTGTTTTGGGGAGCTTTCGTATGATATTATTTTCATTTACATCAGCAGAAATTTTAATTATTTCTATAATAATAAATGTTGAAGGTATACTAAAGATAAGACCCAAGAAAACGCGACTAATTATTTCGCGTAGAAATGAGTGACGATGATCGAGATATTGATATTGAAAGTGACGTAAGTTATGAACAGTGCTAACCTTCCCTGGCTAGTAGTTATAATTGCAAATTTCAGGATGAGAACGATTCTGACAACGGACATATATCACAGAGACACAACAGCACGCAGAACTTTACTCAGGTATGCGACTGGGTCGATAGTTTACGCGCCTTGACGAAGGTTCCCAATGTATTAGTCATAATGCTATAAAAACATCTATTAAAAACAAATGCATGGCTTTTCCTTATCTAGTTATTGTAGAGCCATATCACATTTTAATTATATTTTTCTTAAATGTATAGGCTGAAAAGCGAGCACATCACAATGCCTTAGAGCGCAAACGTCGAGACCACATTAAGGAGAGCTTCACTAGTCTGAGGGAAGCGGTACCATCACTAAAAGGCGAAAAAGTAGTCAGTTTTGCTTTTATAACGCCGATATACTCTAAATTTTTTCTTTGCTTTCTTTGTAACATTTAAAATGAATTGTAACGCAAGGCGAGTCGAGCGCAAATCCTAAAGAAAACTACGGAATGTATTCAAATAATGAGACGAAAAATACAATCTAATCAGAAAGATGTCGAGGACATTAAAAAACAGAACGCTGTACTTGAGGCACAAAGTAAGTAATTGAATACGATCTATGAGGCTTACTAACATCATAGCAGGTCTAGCTCCGACTTCTTTTTACTACGTTTCAAAATTATTTCCTTTTAGTACGTATGTTGGAGAGTGCAAAGAATGGATATGTAGTCGACCCAACTGAGTATCAGCAGTTGACACAAATAGAACAGGCCGCGCATCAGGATAGCTCAGATACAGACGAACCGGATTACAGTCGTCGAAGCAAGAAAATGAAGACGTCGTATAATAAGTCATAGTTCAAAGCATTTACAAGGTCAACAAAAAATTGCGTGTCGTCTTGCTAGGGTCAAATTGTATAATTTTAGAAAAGATTTGTTTTGTTTACGTTAGCAAGTATACGAATATGTATAAGAAATTCGATTTCATTTCGTCAAATGAAGAACAATAGTTCACGGAAGGAATTTAACACGATGGATCAGTATATTACGTATATGTATTTTTTTTCTTCATTAATATTAATTGAAAATTAATAAAAGCCACCACCATTCAACGAAGCTTTTGTCAATGACAAATTTCGCAAATGTAATATGATTGTAATACTATCATGAAATTAATGAAATGTAACATTAATTTCAAATCGATTTCGGTGGTCTTTGGAATCGCTAAAAACTACATGACAAGATCGCTTATTCGTGGACTTATATATGGTCGATTATAATTCTAATTGCATAGAAACATTATTTAGTTACATTGTATATGAAAACCTGTCTCATTCCGCTTTTAACTTTATTTCTGTCTTTACATAGACTTAAACGTGACTTAAAATCATTTCGATGCGTGTTTATCGAAATGAAAGATTATTTCCCTTCCTATAAACAAATCCTTGTGAATGTAAATTGATTATCTATACATAAAAATCCCTATTTAATTTTAATTATAAAATACAACACGAGAAACACAAACAGCACAAAGCCGAACATGTAACACATTTGTCTGCTGCCACTGTGCTTTCCAAGGCGAACCACTCGAGACATTGTCGTGCCCAAGAAACCGCTCGTACGATCCAAATCATCATCGATGCCGCGCAGTAGTTTGTCCTGATAGCGAACTTCATTCCCAATGTCAATAGTCAAGGATTTAAGAGCGCCGATTTTTTGTTTCAGCTCCTCTGCAGCTCGCTCATTCTCTTCTTCGAGGGTATCTTGTTGGGCCAGGTTTTGGCTAGGTGTTTGAGTAAGAGGCTGATAAGGGTAATTATTATTGTTCCGTCTCATGTTGCTGTTCTGCGGCAGGCTGAAAGTGTTCAGCCAGCTGCAACGAGTTGCAGTAATTTTTTAATATTAACAATTCGACACGTATTCAATTTATCCCAAGTATAGGATCGGAACGAATTATTGGATTTTATTTAAAAGAAATATCTTTGCCAAGTCAAATGCCAGTACAAATTTTTCTAATCCTGAATGGATAATTTCATGACGAACCACATCTCCCAATTTTTCGATGACGTATTGATTGTGCAGGAGTTGTTTTTTAAACAGCTGATTACAACTGCAAAGTAATCACAATAACGACTATAATAAATAGGATCTGTTCGTTTACTTTTACACTAAAAGCAAAGAAAAGTATAAAATTTTGTTAGCACAAAATTTTATCGACGATTTCTTCAAAAAAAATCGACCAAATTTCTAGTAAAAAAAAAGAATAGTGTCGATTTTTACGTTTAAAAATAAACAGAAAGTTTAAAGTTTAATTCAAAAATTGAAAAGCGTAAATTTTATTTTTTACTTGACGAAATTTTGCAAAGATAAAAAAAATAGTCGCTTTGCAGAGAGACCTCCATTAATGAAGGTGGTCATATCAAATGATTATGCCCAGCTTCTTGATATTCGTTTAGCTTTCCGACAGGGTTGGATAATGATGAGTGTTGGAACGAATGTTCGTCATCCCTTGTCAATTTTGGTTTGGAGACAAACCGGTTTCGGCGATGTGCCATCTTCAGTGTCTTTTTTCGTTCTCATGCCCAGCTCTTTGTGGGCGCCCAGTCTTAAAAGTTGAAGAGTTTCTGATGTATGGAATCAAATTTCTTACGGGCGGGCAAGAAACTTAAAGAGGAAAAAAAATCTTTAGTGATACATTGGTCTAACTGAGTTGGCCATAGCGCCTGCTACTCCACAAATCTAACATTACAATCTCACAGCATTATTCGGCAATTTACACGAGTAGAACAGCCATGGATTCTTCTCGTTTTTGCTTTATTTTACATTGTCGTTGTTGTTTGCCAGCGAAAACCCAAAAAAAAAACAAAAGATGAATCCATTCGTTTTCTACTCGTGTGCGTCTTTGAATTATGCTGTCATTATAATAAGTTTTTTCAGTTCTTTTGCAGAATCTTATCGCAGTCAACATGTAAAGTTTGTGAAATTATTGGCTTATTCACGATAATGAAAAGTGAAAATTAAATGACATTTAATTTATTGAGTTTAAGAAATTTCTTTGCAAAATAATATTGAAAATTTCATTTAGGAGTATTTGAATACTTTAAAACAGTCAATACCAATAAATTGTAAGCATTAAGTTATCGTAAAATAATAGGATTGTCTTATATTCAAATATTTCAACCGCCGGTGTTTCTGGGATAAATCCATTCATTCAGTGTTTAAGGATAGATCTAAAAAAACTATAGAAGTATGTAATTAAGATCTATTGAAAGGAATTAAGGTGACAGTCATTACAGTCAAATTATGACAACAATTAAAGTGAGATTATAACTAAGACATCAACATAATTCCTATTAACTGATTTCTTTAAAACTCAAGCTCAGAAAAATAGACTATAAATTGTACAGTCTTAACCGAGAATCCGAATTTAAAAATGCCTTTAATTGATGCTAACGAACTTTTAAATATCAATTGAATTTGAAAATATGTACATATGTATGTTGAAAAAAAATACATTTGCAAAAGAATTCGGTTCTTGCTTGATGGAATTAAATCCATAGAATTAAAAACAAAATAAGTGAACAGATTTCCTTTCCGTACGTGAAGACTTCTCGAAAGCGTTTCATCGTAACCTTTCTGAAAACTATCATGAATATATGTACTCGTATCAGTTATTGGACCTTGACCCCTTAAAGTATGAAAACTATTAACAGAACACAATAAAAAAGTGAATGTAGCATGCCAATTTTCTTGAAATACTTTTGATATTCGGAATCGGAAATGTTCACACAAACAAAGTTCAGTCGCCTAAATGACTTTCTTTGAAATATTTTCGTATGCCGTGAGTAGTAATGGCGTGAGCATCACTCTTTGTGATATATGTAATTTTATTCTCTAGGATAAAATTTAGAATAGAATTTCAATTTTAGATTTGGGCGTAAAGCAAAAAAATTCATTTTTAATTTATATTTAGGTGTATTTATATTTACTTTATAAGATGTACGAGTAGGCATGGCATAAATTTCATGACGATATTTTTATTTGTTTCTCCATAATTGAGACTTCTACGGTGTGACTGTATCACCGATTTAGAGCATCAACACAATTGTCGGAGCAGTGCAAATATCTAAAAATTCTATAAAAGAATAATTTTTAAAAGCGTTCTTTCAGTTATGAATTTTTTTTAAGAAAAAATAGCAAACAAAATCATTGCGGAAAATAATTTAATACTTCTTAATATCATCAACACAGTTCTAATATATTCTGTCTCAAGATTACTATGTATTTATTTTGCATTGGCAGAATGCAGTTTTAATTATCCTGGTGTTTTCAGATTATCATTTAAGCCATGAATGATGTCACAAATCGCACACACCAGTCTGAGGGGATTGTTGCGGATTTAACTAAATTAGCCGGATCTCAAGAAGAAGTTATAAGATTGGTCATTGCTACTTTCTTCTGTAAGATTATAATGGAGTTTTAAAAGACAAAAAAAATGTACCTTAAAATATTACCATCGGAATTTCAGGCTATCCTATTGCATTCCTGTACCGCTGTGTAATCGAAAAACAGCAAAGCAAGACAGTTAAACATGTCTATTGCATCTCGAGTGGTGCCTTTTTGTGCGTGTTTAATTACGGTGATGATATATACCATAGCCTAATTGCAATTTTGACTACGTACTTGTTGATATGGTTTCTACAGAGGAAACCAAACCAACTGGCCATCATTAATTTTGCTTTTCATATGGGCTATTTGCTCATCGCCTACTACTTCACGGCTAGTAACGAGTATGATATTCTTTGGACCATGCCGCATTGTGTGCTTGTGTTGCGCATGATCGGTCTTGGCTTCGACGTGGCCGATGGACAAAAGCCGCGGGAAACACTGTCTAAAGACCAATTGGAGACAGCCCTTGATGAAATGCCCACATTACTGGAGCTAATGGGCTTTGCCTACTTTCCCTGCTCATTTCTCGTTGGACCACAATTTCCTTTTCGCCGCTACAAACGTTTTATAAACGGAGAGTTTAAACCATACACTGGTGCCACTCAAGCAGGTCTAATGCGCATGCTGTTGGGTATCTTCTATTTGCTTATCCGACAAAAAGGTGCCCTATATTTGCCCGATGACTACTTCCTGACCGCTGATTATGAGAAGCAACCGTTTGTTTGGCGTCTAATATACTTAGGTCTGTGGGGAAAACTTTCATTGTATAAATACATCTCGATCTGGTTACTTACGGAGGGTTCATTAATATGCATGGGTAGGCCTATTTAATTTTTGTTGGGTTATATCATAGCTTATTTACTGCAGGCGTTTCTCACGCTGGAAAATTACCCGACGGCACTGTTGATTGGTCCGGTTGTCGGAATGTTAGAGTTATTTTGCTGGAGACTGGCAATACAATGGGTCACTATGTGCAATCATTCAATATAAACACAAATCAGTGGCTTGCGCAATACGTGTACAAACGTTTAAAGTTTCTCAATAACCGCAATATAAGCTACGCAGCCGCACTAGGATTTCTGGCAGCTTGGCATGGATTCCACAGCGGTTACTACATGGCGTTTTTTATGGAATTCCTTATTGTCACAACAGAAAAGCAGGTATTTTACCCTAAAAACACTAAAACTTCAAATTAGTTTATACCTAACTACTTTACAGGTTGAAGGTGTTTACAACAAAGTAATCATGGGTAGAAATGTGTCCAAGATTCACTCATCATTCGTGTACAAATGCTTGGAGTTTTTAATTTTGAAGTCGTACAACCCAATTTTCATTGGTTGGTGCTTTGTACCGTTTACATTCCTCAGCTATTCACGATGGATACGCATTATGAAAAGCGTTAATTACTTTGGATTAATTTATGTCGGTATCTGGTTCATCATTTATCAAATTTATAAAATGACAGAGACAAGAAGGAAGAAAAGCCTGTAATAAACATGACTAATGTGTTTAAGGAGTCTTAAAGAAACTTAAAACTCATGCAAAGAGCAAACTGCAAAGAGACTTAAAATGTCGTTGAATATTTTTGAGTAAGAACGTTAGATGAAATTGCTAAAATCATTTTGAATATTGACTCTAAAGCGATTAAATGAAAGTTTATTAGGAACTTACCATTATTACACGAATTAAATGCACCAAAAATAGCAAAACCTGCGAATTCGGCTTCAATATAAGGTTTGAAGATATTTCAATATGAAAATCATAATCAAACGCAATGCCCAATTAGATGTTAATTGGAAAAGTTTTTATTTGTTTAGGAATAAAATTCTAGATTTTGTTGGAATTTTATCTAAATTTAATTTCAATGTCTTGTAGGCAGGAATAACGCCACGGGATACTTTCATTAATTTAACAACTATAATATGACTTCTATATTTTAAACTTTCAACGATCGTCTTCTGAGATATCGACGCTTGATATTGATTAAACTTAACGTTGAAAACAGTCCTTTATTACTCAGAACTGTTTAATATGTATTACATATTGATGTTTCAAATTTAAAATGATTTTTATAAATTATTGTTGAAAACTAAATTTATCAAATTCTAGTCAAGCGCCCTTATGATGGGCTAATAAGGTTGTTTGGGCAATAGCTCCGTTTGTTTTTCGTAAGGGCAAGGATACTGTTGCTTTGTTAATATAGACTTATTAATTAATAAAATGTCCATTAGAAAGAACTATGTTTGCTAATAATTTTGCGCGTTGATTTAATTATATTCTTTCAGTTTATAAATAAAAGAACCAGTGAGTGTTTTTGTAAAATATTAGGAAATTTGTAATGAAGTCTGAATATTAGTCTAATTCAATTGAAATAAAATTTCTTTAAAACCACTGAGTGTCAATGTTTAATATTCAATACTACGCAGATAAAGTTTAATTGGTTGAAGAAAACAGCGATTATATTTGAAAAATGTGAAGGTAACTCATTAAAATTCAAAAACCAAAATACCAATAAACAATTAATACTCCATTGGTTGAGCATCGCCTCCTCCAGTTTCTATTATTTTTTTGGTTTCTACAGCCTCTGCGCCGTCTTCCTGAATCTCATTAAACATGTATTCGTCCTGATATTCTTTGAGAATTTGACTAGAACGATTTTCATCCAGAAACAGCGAATAAACTTTCTTAACGTCTTCCGTAGTTACTTCCGTCGCTTTACGGCGGCGGCATACTAAATTTGCAGTGGTTATAAGTTGTATTGCGTAACGTAAACTTGTGTCAGTTGCAATGCGAGTAAGAATCGACAGCGCATCTGGATGCATTAGGCAGTCCTCTTCCTCACAGCGGATCTTCATTATTTCTTTGATTTCCTTCTCAGTGTAAGATACTGTGCGTATAATTATCATGCGATCGAGTAAATCAATGGGGATACCGTGTGGGCTGCGATAATTAGTGCCACGGATACGAGTGTTACCGCGGTTGGTGGCCATGATTACGACTGGTGCCATGTCTGATTCCAGAGCACGATTGAGATAAGAAAAGCACTCGATGTCAAGCATATGAACCTCATCTATAAACAGTACACCCGGATTGATTTCAGCTTTGCCTTCTTCGCGCCACTCAAGTACCTTGTTGTTTATTTGATCACGAACTTCTTGTTTAATCTCGCCAGTATCGCCGGAGAACAATGCAAGAAAACCATGAGTACGACTGTTGATTACATCAATCTCATGTAACGTGACAGTGTGAACAACCTCTTTGCGCTTCTGAAGCTCACCCTCAGGACACTGGACGAAACGAGTTTGAGCACCGGTGGCATCGTAATCACGAGCGCGGGTGAAGCTACGCCCAAGCTTGCTCACTTTACCGGAAGCCTTATCAATTGTGATAATGTCACCGGCTTGTATCTTCTCTTTCATAAAGCTCTCGATTATTTTGTTGCCCAAATCGTAATTTGTTTCCATTTCTGTTGTTTTCAGTGTCACCTATTTGGAAATTTGTAAGGGTTTGAGGACTCAATAATCTTATGAAGTTTGCTTATACCTTTCCAACTTTCTGTCCTGTCCCGGTGGCAGGACGATCGATTTGAATGTCTACGACTTCGCCTTCTATGATTTCAGTTTCCTCCTTGATTCTAACGCCAATACTCTTACGCAAGGCTTGCGAAAGAGCCTCAGTTTTACTCATTTCTAACGAAAAAATTTCCGAGCCCGACATACTCGTGAACGGCGTCTCTGTGCCAAGGGCCTGAGCCATTCCCACCGCAATGGCGGTTTTACCAGTGCTCGGTTCACCGGCCAGAAGAATACATCGCCCTGCTATTTTGCCCTCACGAACCATTTGAACAACGATTCCAGCGGCTCGTCGGGCATCCTTCTGACCTACCATTCCTTGCGATACCGCACGTGCTTCAAGCACATCATCCAACCCCAAACCACGGATGTGTGAGTGGGCACCAATGCGCTCGATCCTTGTAATATCTCTGATTTCAATTTTATCCCCATCAGTCATTTTTACCGCTTTTCCGAGCTCTGTAACAATATGAGACACACCAAATAATCGTTTTAAAACTTCTAGAAGAGTTCCGAATTCAACGTTGCTTGGAAACGAAACAAAAATACAACCGGCCGCCTTCAATTTAGCAAAGACATCGTTTTAAATGACGTTCGCAATTATTGCAGCATTTTTTATCTCCGAAAGGTATCAACAATTAACACGTTCGCTTTTAAAAGTTACGTTTCTAAATTTACATTTATTAACCTTACGAGGCGTGTCGTTCGTTTAATGGTTACCTTAGGTTTATCTTTTCCTCTTTGCGACCATAAACGAAAATCAACAGTCTGTGGTGTGTTTCTTCGTTGTTGTTTCCCTCGATTGACACCTTAGAAATGAAGTCTTGAGTTATCAACTTGTTGTTTGCTAACGTTATTAACGTCAGGGTCATTAACGTTGCGGAAATAACGTTGCGTTGTTTGATGATAGTTGTCAAGCAAACAAAAAAAGGAGAACAAGACGTACTATGTGGCTAAGGATGTAGAAATCGGGCGACCACCGACCATGCTTTCGTTGGTTTCGTCGACGATGGAGGCAAAAACTTTATTTTTTTCTCGTTTCCCATAAGAGCCAATGTAATTTTGACACTAGCGACGTCATTTGTAGTCAACGAAATTTGACTGTGTTTAGGCTATTATTGTCGAAAGTTGTAACGTAATGGTATGCATAAGATTTGGTTTTTCAACACCAGAGATCATTTTCACCAGATTTTCACCTTTCACCAATTAGTTTTTTAAGGGGGTTGTATCTCTGAATACAACTGGCCGCCTTCAATTTAGCAAAGACATCGTTTTAAATGACGTTCGCAATTATTGCAACATTTTTTATCTCCGAAAGGTTAATACGTTCGCTTTTGAACGTTACGTTTCTAAATTTACATTTATTAACCTTACGAGGCGTGTCGTTCGTTTAATGGTTACCTTACGTTTTCTTTTCCTCTTTGCGACCATAAACGAAAATCAACAGTCTGTGGTGTGTTTCTTCGTTGTTGTTTCCCTCGATTGACACCTTAGAAATGAAGTCTTGAGTAATCAACTTGTTGTTTGCTAACGTTATTAACGTCAGGGTCATTAACGTTGCGGAAATAAAAAACCACGCAGTAATGAAGACCATTAACTTTGCGGTTTGTCGTACCATTTGAATGACTCACTAGTGAAATTGTTTGATGATAGTTGTCAAACAAACAAAAATAGAAGAACAAGACGTACTATGTGGCTAAGGATGTAGAAATCGGGCGACCACCGACCATGCTTTCGTTTCTTTCGTCGACGATGGAGGCAAAACTTTATTTTTTTCTCGTTTCCCATAAGAGCCAATATAATTTTGACACTAGCGACGTCATTTGTAGTCAACGAAATTTGAATGTGTTTAGGCTATTATTGTCGAAAGTTGTAACGTAATGGCATGCATAAGATTTGGTTTTTCAACACCAGAGATCATTTTCATCAGATTTTCACCTTTCACCAATTATTTTTTTAAGGGGGTTAAGGGTGTTTTTATAAGAATTTAGAAAAATAATGCACAAATTTTTGGATAGTTGTGTGCAGACGCATGGTTTTGCGATGGGCCTTGAATGACATTTAAAATACGAATCACATCGGGTTCTAAAAGTGGTTGGAATTCGTATGTTTTTATCTACAGACCTGAAAAGCATGTAAGAAAACCAACAACATACGTAAAATCGGGACTCGCTTGCTTGTTCTTCTTTTTCAGAAAGCAAAGCATCTGTTCAGCGAAAATAACAAAGCATAATTGAGAAGAATTCATGGGAGTTAAAGGCCCGGGCGTTAAGGAATAATCCCCTAAGTTTGCCTTTTCTGACATTCTATTTCTACATTTTCAGAAATCAACTTTTTTATACATTTGGAACGCGAAGAAAATTCGTTTTGATTCTTTCTGTTGCTGTGGTTTTTATATGTTTTGCGTAAGGTGTCATGGATGTTTATCAGTGGCTGCCGCTCTTCTTTTGTGGCCTATCTGTTCCCCTTTCACTTTTTATGTGGATCGGCAATGTAGCCTTTTCTAAATTCTGGGGTACCGACTTTGAAGGTAAATGTCTGCCTATCGTATTTGTAGGATTTTGATTCCACCTGGATTATGGTTCCCTTAGAAAATCGTGTGATCCCACCCACTCGGTGGCTCTTTTCCATATTGCTGCCAATTGTCCTCATGGTAGTGGGACTTCGGCGGAGGTCAGTCAACAAGTCGGGTGCCATTCTGGGAGTGATCTTTGCTTTTATTCTTTCAATATCAAATCATGCTTTCTTTGTGTGTCTGGCCACATTTTTCTTTAGCTCTTCGCGTGCCACTAAATTTCGTGCTCATATGAAGCGAAAGTTCGAAACTGATTTCAAAGAAGGTAAGTGCCAAGAACTTTGGAGGTCCGCTGCATTGCTCACTACTTTTCATTACATTTTAAAAGGCGAAGGTCAGCGCAACTGGGTACAGGTACTATGCAATGGCGGTATGGCCACGCAGCTCGCCATCTTGTATCTCATCGATTGCGGTAGCAGTGAGCGTTCGATTGACTTTGTGCGGGACTATCGATCCAGCTGGCTCTGTGTCGCTGTAATGAGTAAGTTTTTGCTGGCCGCGACCCGTATTTGATACTCATACTGGATTTTTATGATATAAAGGTTCATTTGCTTGCTGCAATGGCGACACTTGGGCCAGTGAACTTGGATCAGTGCTATCCAAACTCGACCCTCTTCTAATCACCACGCTTAGACGAGTGCCCAAGGGCACAAATGGCGGAGTCTCCATTCAAGGCTTACTGGTTAGTTTCCTAGGAGGCATCACTGTGGGCCTGTCTTTTTATCTTACAGTTCTCTATACTGTTGATGCCAAACAATTCAGTATCAGTCCTCCCCAATGGCCTATAATAGTATACGGAGGGGTGGCTGGACTATTTGGTTCAGTGGTGGATTCACTATTAGGTGCGGTATTTCAGTATTCGGGTATTGATCAGCAAGGCAGGATAGTCGATTGCCCCAGCGGTAATGTGCGGCATATAAGCGGACTAAGGATATTGGACAACAGCAGCATAAATTTGATTTCAAGTGTATTGACAGGAGTAGCCATTCCGTGGCTGGCTGTAAAGTTGTGGCCGGAATTCTGACTGTTTTATTATGAAAAATACGAGACTGATTTTCACATTCTATTCTTTTATTTGAAACTATTTTCGTGAGTACCGAAAGCGAAATTCTTTTCAATATTAATGTAAATCTGGCTTGTGTTCATGTAAATAAATATTTATTAAAATCTCAATTCTTTTTTAGAACGCGAATTAATTTTGATAAACATAGAGTTTCGGAAATGACTGCTTGTGTTGTTGGCCTATCAGCAACTGAATGATTAATAGAAAGTATAATTGCTTTCCTAACTTAAAACTTGTAATATGTATTAATTAATTGCTATTAATTTCATTTAACATAGTGCTTGTTTCTACATTGCTGTCGGTTCTCTCAGTTCCAGTCTGGTACTCAGCCTCGTCCATTTTGTGACTTATATCATCTAAAGCTTGAACAGCTACTTGCAACACTGCATCTTCGCGGGTCTCCTTGCTGTCTTCAGCTGCCGTTGTGTTGCTCCTAAAGTAAGGTGATGTTCGAAACTTTCTGTCGGCGTATTCCACCTCTTTGGAGTAGAGTCGTGTGCATTCGTCGTAGTCAAGATCCATCCACAGACCATGGGTACGACATTTCGCTACATTCAGCTTGCAATTGTTGTAGAAGAGAGCCACTTCTCGCGGCGTCTGCCCACAAATCGGTTTATAAGAGCCAGTGCAATCATCATCGCATAAGAAACCCTCTTGCAGTGCGTTCGTTTTATCATTGATCACAACGGAATTTCCGATGGCACAGTCGGAGCCACAATTGAACCATGCTATGGGAATGGCCAAGTAGGGTGGACTTTGAAGAGTGGGTGTGTTGCTACTTTTGCCCTCGAGTGGTGCATAAGTTCGTTTTACGTAGTAGCCATGTTCTTCTGTAGTAACCATAGTCTTCGGCTCACCATCTTCTTTGACGGTGGAAGAGGACCAGTTAGTTTTCGTTTTCGACGATCCTTGCGATTTGTATTTCATTTTTTTCCTGGCCTCTACGCTTCCTCCTAACAAAACAGCCGCCACTGTAAAGTAGAAATATTTTAATTAAAGTTTGTATGCAGAGTGTTTGGAAACATGCTCCTACCCAAAATGCAAAGGCCGCTACTAGTTAGTTTCATGTTGTACTTTTCTCGAATCTCTCAGCGACGATAACGCAGTAACGCATTCAGAATTCAACTGAAATGCGTTCTGCGCTGAAGGCTTCTTAAATATGGATAAAGAAAAGATTTCGCGGCATCTGCTTCTTTTCTCTTATATAGCACAGTATTCTGGTTTCTAGAATCATTAGCGACTGTGGATTGACTGGTTATTATGCGTATACATGCAGAACTCTTTAACTACCTGTTAAATACTTTTGTATATAATTCTATTGCTAAATTAGTCATATTATCCATGAATTCCAGGAATTTAGGATAAAATTAAACATCTCCTGTACCTGTTTTTGCTACATGCGATGTATTGCTTAATACAATGCGTTTCCATACAATGAATACTCACAAATGTAGGATTCGATAATTTGTAAGTCACTAAAAGGAAAGTAATATTTGTTCTCGGCTAAACAAACATACAAACATACTTTGCTTTTTAATCACTATCGAAAATCGTCCGGCTTAAATCCGAGTCGAAAAAGCCAAAGAACCCGTTTTTGTTAATCTGAATGACCTAATTTTTGTTTAACTTGTCGTTTGACTAAATCTTCGAAGTAAATTCTCTTGTGTAGACTTGTCCGTTTACACTGCTTTCAGTAGCATATTCTGTGCTTCTTGCTTTGGGTCATTTATCGGTAAATTAATGGTATTCATAGACGTGCATATCTCCACATTTATGGTCAGGCAAGTAGCACCAATTTAGAATTGTATATAGACATTTTTGACTCCTTATACATAATAAATAAATACAAAATTGATTCACAGAATTTTGTGATAAATTCAAATATTCATTTCAAGTAGGTTGAGGTATAATTATAGGCGGAGCAAAAAAGGCAACACGAGACATTTTTTAAATGTTCTCCTTAACCTTTCACCGACACACTTATATTTTAGTCACAAGTTGGGCACAGTAAGATAGCTCACTTTAAATTTTGCTTAATTTGGTACCTGTAACGTAATACATATAAAGTGTTAAATCTATTGTCTGAATTGCTTCCATTGTACGGTTTCCAGCGAAGGAAGATATTACTTCTATTGATTAATCCTTTTGTATTTCAAAGTTTCAACGAAGCTTTTCATGAGAATGCAAAAATGGAATCTTAGCTGTGACAAAAACGTGACCCTAAACGGCAAAATATCTAATTACGATAGAGTTTTTATTTCCTCGCAGGAATCCTTTTTCTTTAAAATCGTTTTTCTGAATTTCGTATAATTGCTTCGGCAACTGCGTGATCTAGACTTAGTACAGGATTAAATGTACCATAAAAAATGGCTTTCACCATGTCTCTCTGACCAATAATATGTTTAAACTTAATTAATATGTTCATTTTATATTAGCACTTTTGTCTTAATAAATTTTGTGCACTTATTCTGAAAGCAAATGTAAATAAAAAAAGTAAATTGTACAATAATAAATAGCTATAATTTGTGGTAAATATTTGATGTTTAAGAAACGTGCCCTTTTGATGTTTACCTCAATAAGAAGTTATTTTGTTCTTTGGAAAATCGTAGTTTTTACAAAGCTAAAAAAATGATTGGTCGTAGCTATTTATGACGACGGAAAGGCATGAGTTCATCGAACGGCTAATAATGGCAATATGGCCTTAAATTGGGTTACTGGATAAAAGAAGTTACAGCCAAAGAATTTGGAAGAACAAGAAAACCATCGGATAATCAAAGCATGCAATAAAGTTTAGTTAAATTTAACGACCTAATATTTATCAGATCGTGCATTCTATTAGTACGAATACGATTTCCAATTTATCAATAAATTAATCTGCACATACTTTATTGCTTTTACTGAATTTGTATTCCTTAGTTATAATAGAATTTCAGTATAAAAGTCGGTTCTGCTAAACCATCAACTGAGCAGAACATGCCTAACCGTCGTAAGTGATCAACATGAGGATAACGGTATCAATATTCGGTAACTTAATTTGTCATTCCTTACTGTTAATAATATCTTATTTAATCCTTGCTGGTATTTGTTGTAGTTTTGTTCTTCAATAACTGCTGCTTTGCATTAGAAGTTGAGAGTGCCAATGCCGGTCTAAAAGGTCTAAATGGTCCATTTGTAATCTACTCTCAGAGTAGCCACCGCGAACGCAAGGAAGGGGGGCAGCAAAGTGGCGATGATGCATTTCTGGATTTCCGGAGTTCGGCCGAGGGGGCAAATACGGTTTCTGAAAGTAATAAAAATCGACTATATGATGCCAGAAAATTGATGCCGGAGTACCTCTACCAAAACGCGATGCCTGGATTGACTGACAATACTATCAAAATTCTCCTGCCTCCATACGGCTACCAACTGTACGGAGGCCCTCTAATGGACAGATCCCTCCTTTCCAATGAAGTAAGGAGTAGTAATCCTCCCTTTTGGGACATATCGGCTTGGAAGATGCCGGAACTTTTTCATTTTGCCTACAATTGGAATGGAAATATGGGATTAACAGCAAAGCCCGCTGCTGGCTCTGGCGATGAGGAAGTTAAGCTGCAGCCTGCTTGGATACCCGTCGCGGTGCCCGGTCCCCCGGGTCCTCCAGGGCCCGCCGGTCCACCAGGACCTCCAGGCCCTCCGGGTCCCATGGGGCCTCAAGGCAAACCCGGTCCGCAGGGACGACCTGGTCCACCAGGTGTAGTCGCTGCTGCAACGAAGAGTTCCTCCCTTTTACAAAATCAAAATAACGAACAAGGTGTTTGGTATTCAGGTAACAAACCAATATTGCCGTTGCCGTACGGTTCCAACGATGAAGAGTAAATAAAGTTGCAAAAGAATACCTAATAAAAAGCTATTTGTTTTACTCTTTTCTCTGATTGCTTTTTAACCTACTCCAACAGTTGAGCTGAAGCTTTGAAAAGTGTGTCATGTTATATGGAGGTTTCTTCGTGCGTTAAGCTGGCGTATTGTCGCCGTCATGATGCTGCGCCTGAGGTGAATGATCGAGGCATAGCGAGACCTGCGGCAGAATAAGATACAAATTCGAATTTATATTTACACTTGTCAAGAGTATAGAGTGGTAGAAAGTTGAAGAAATCGAAAAGGCAAAGAAAGTTGTATAATAATGTATTAATGTGAAAATAACAACCACTTCATCACTATAAAATAAAAAGTCTTAACTAAGACTTCTCTCTAAATGTATTTGCTTTGATTAATGATTTGTATAAATGTAAAATTCTATATAAAGACTTTGAAAACGAGAAGTGAAGATTACTACGGAAGCTCTGTAGAGGCTAAAATAGTAAAAGAGAAAGGTCTTAACTTTACAGTAGACGCGTTAGAGCTTCTCGCAAAGTTTTCTCAATCTTTTTATGTTGCTAAAGGTAAAGATAGAAAATGAAATCCTTGCTGTAAATTTGATGGATGGTCTTAAACTCTAAGATGTTCTTAACAACTTAACAGATCCCAACCGTTCCCATGTTTGCAGTTTGTTTTAATTAAAAAAGTTTTAATTTCTCAGTTATTGTGTAATTGAAGCAAGCTTGATTTCCATCGAAGTAAATAGAACCTAACAAATGTCGGCTTTTGGGTGTCGAAACTTCTAATTGGGTACGAATTTCCCAAAGGATTACCCTTGCTTGGGGATGATTCGCTCCTTGTGCACGGCATTGACATTCGGTAATGATATGAAGCCGAAGCCATTCATTAAATCATTAAACTTTTTAAAATTTCAGTTGATCTTTCGGTTTCTGTTTCCGAATATTTGAATATTTTTAACAAACAATTAACACTAATGTGATCAAGAAACGTGAAACTGGTCTACTACCAGCATGGTAAGAGCTAATGAGAGAAGCTCATCCGGCTCGTTTTCACTTTCATTTTTCGCTTTTCAGACCAACAGCTTGGTATAAAAACGTTAGCAATGTCTGTAAACCGTTCATATCGATCTGTTGACCAAAACCAGCCAGCATGAGTTCCTGCAGTGCTAAACTTTTCGTTGGTGAGTTTTTATTATATGTATGTATATCGTACATACATACGAGCATGTATTTATTTAAAGACGAGTATTTCCGACCTATTGAACTTTTGCTTCAGCTTCTTTGATGTTATTCTGGGTGTTAAATGATAACTTGTCCAGTGCTGCGACAATTAAGAGAGGCTCCGTGGAAACGGCCGAAGGAGAACATAGTTTGGTTAGCGACAACAAATTATATGCAGCTTCTAACGAAGAGGTAATTAGGGCTGATGTTGAGCAAAGATCTACAGAAACGGAGGAGGTTTCGCCATCAGTGCTAAATGATAAAATACCAGAAGAAGAGGTATCCACCCATGGCGTTCTATCAACCACAACAACGTCTACCACAACGTCTGCGCCGCCGAAAAAGACATCTGTCTTAATTCTGATTAGAGATGCCCTGAAGAAAGTGACCAATGGTCTACCACCGCCTACCCAGCAGGTTACCAATGCTCTGCAATACTTCCAGCTGTTCGAACACTTTTTGCAGCAAACTATTGAAAAAGTCATCGACGTGGTTGAGGAGGATGGTCAGGAAGCCACAACAGTTAAGAGTGGTCAGGAAAATTCTGTGAATCCAGTCACAAAAGCACCAGAAACTCTTGAAGTTTCTTCGCAAGCTGGCGTCCCAGAGGAAGGGGTGCACAATTTGCCGTCAGTAACGGAAGAGGAAAAGAAGGAGAAAGAAAGTACATCTTTATGAGATTATAGTACCTAAATTTTAGTAATAGTAGCAATAGTAATTTATTGAAATAAAGTAATTTTATTTATTGAATACGTTGATGCGTTAGTGATGAAAATGTGATGAATTTGTATTAAGAGGAAGGCTGGTTTTTTGTTTGGGTTGACCTTTGGATTATCCTGTTATCCTGTACGTTCTGGAAAAAAAGTAATTTTCAATATAATCAGTTACTATAAACGCTGCAAGAGAACCATCGAACATTCCTTTGACTACTGCTTTGCAGATGTCGCGCTATGTCGGTTGCTGTACCTACTAAGTGTTTATTTGACTATGGTTAATCAAAGTGTTTAATCAAAGAATATGTAATAAATATTCTATTAATTAGCCGTTCTAATAAATATTCTAATAATATGTACTGTATATTTTTGGCTTAATCGGGTAAGGTGATGCCAGATAATGTGCAACATGTTGCCATTATGTTGCAATTTGGTTTTTTTTCTTCTCAGTTTCTCAATTTTTACTAAAAGTTTTCTTTTAGTCTTTCATTCATTAAATTATTTCTCTACCGCTCAGTAGATGCCGCCATATATTGGTTGTTATACGCGCTAATTGCTGCTCAGTGTCTAAAGTTAGAGAAACACCGACGAGGAACTGTGGGATTCAGTGTTGGGAAAAGTGGGTATTTGGTATTTTTATACCCTACACCCGAAGGGATGAGGGTATATTCACTTTGTTCTTCTGTTTGTAACGCATTAAAGGAGGCGCAACAGGTATAGAAAAGTATATGGCTCAGCATCACTTTCTGAGTCGATTCATGCCCTGTCTGTCCATCTGCCTGACTGTCTGTCTGCCTGTGGAAATCACGATTACAGGAGAACGAAAAGAGGTACCGTCATGAAATTAGTACGAATATTCTTTGTTATTCTAGGCTGTATGGTATTAAAACAGAGTCCGACTAGTGACACAATCCGACTAGTGTCACGCCTTTTTATAGCGAATATGGATTCATCTGTGCTTATAGCTCAATTTCTCAGCTTGTAGAGGAATTTTAAGCTACTAAAATTTTATTTGCGAGTCAACCATCTTCGACTAAAATATAATCCTAAAAATGAGCGTGGTCCGCTAACTATTACCATACCATATAATGAGGTGTTTGTTGAGAGAAGCATTGTTGTAAACGAGTTAATATATCAAAATTTACTACCTGTAAATAAAATAAAAGTAGGTATCACCCGCCCACTTTTTGTCATCACTTCGTCAGATGTGGTACACCCTACACGGGCATATGAGCTTCGGCCAGGCCGAAACTGACGCTCTTACTTGTTTTCAGTACTTTTTGGTTTAAGAAGTACCGACGTGCGACCACGAACCTTTATAGACAGATATAAAAAAAGCATTAGGTGCGATTAGATCTTTCCCTTTAAATTTTAAATATTGTATATAATGCACATACGCACACATATTTGCAACCCTGTAGTGTTCTGCTGAATAAATTTTTCAACTCTGTGAAAAAATACTTCCTACTTAATAAATAAATGCTACTTAAAAAATTATTGATGTTTGTAATTTATAATTTTAGTACTTTCTGCGCAAAAAATACCTTTTTTTACACAATTCGATACCATTTTAGCAAATGCATTTCCTCAACCCTGGTTTGGTTGCTTCAAAGTGGGTACACATCTTCAATGTATCACGTGTGACGTCATGTCTGAGCAATGAACTATGTGGACTGCATTTAGGCGTATTTTAACGCAGATAAAAAGTCTGCGCATTCAGAAGGAACCACTTTTGCAGCGATAAACGTGATAAGCTTGGTGATAAACGGCAGGTGTGTGGTCCACTTTCAGTGGGACTCGTAAGCAAAGCGGCGCAGTGAGCTGAAATGAACCAAAGGTTATGTTACGGTGCCACATGAATCATACAAGTTTAAGGTTACTGATGGGGTGTATTAGGTTTAAAAAATTAGAGCGATAAAGACACAATCACAGAAGGTTGTTGATGGCTTTGAATTAATAAATAAGCTCGTTTCAAGAAAAATGAAGATTCCACAAATTTTGTGATCGACCCTCGTCATGCACTTTTAAGATATCGTTATTACAAGTGAAACCTTCAGCAGAGCCTGAATTTAATGCAAATATTCAAAATCTGCAAAAGTTTATAAGTTTATTAAGTGGAAAGGAAGCTTGCATTCTGTCAGCAGAAAAGCAGCGAATCTAACGAATTTCCATTAATTATAAATTCAGAAAATACGAAGGGTGATTGATAAAAACCCGCGTTTGGGTACTTATTGCGGCACTGACGCTAAAACTGCACCTCATCTTTTAGTGACGCCTGTCATTTAAACTGACAGGACTGCCAAAACTTTGTAAATGAGCTACTTTGAGTTTTTTTGTAATTATGAAGAAAGTTATGAAAAAAGGTATCGATGTTTGTATGTGTTTAAGCGCAATTCCAATGAATTTCTTCACTGTTTCGAGTTCCAAAAGAAAAAAAAGGCTTTGCAGAGAGAGAGAGAGAGACAGTTTCTAAAATCAAAATGAACTAAGATCATTGATATATGTATATAATTTGACAGATGACATTTCTTCATTTCTTAACTTTAATCATTGGATGTCGAGAACTTTTACAACGACCTGCTGGGCCTGGTCGTGCCGGGCATAGAGACATAGCGGTACCAAAGCCTGTGTGTGCTCTTATTTAGCCATCACGGGTACTTATCGATCACCCTACGTATTTTCTTAGACTCTTTTGTGAAACTTTATGCCAATTTATGTTATGAAGAATGAAAGAAGAGTAAGATTTTTGCCAATATTTACTTAGCAGAAATTCAATTTATAACATTGAATGAATTTTCTCAGCGAAATGAATAACTTTAATCATCGCATGTCGAGAAATTTAACCAGGACCAGCCTGGGCGGCGACGTGCCGGGCATAGAGCTATTGCGGCAGCTCTGCTCTCTGTGTGCTCTTGCTTAGCAAAGCTCGGAATGTCATTATAGTGGTGAAGTAGGCTTCTGTTACTCACAGTTCCTTTTGCCATTTTCCATTTTCCATTTTCATTTGCTTTCGCCTCATGAATTCAATGCCAAGGAAGGCAACGCGCCCGAATTGCCGATGAACACTCATCGATGCTGAATTGCTGATTGAGCTGTCCCGGACGAGCTGTCTGAATGGGTAGAGATGTCGCCCGAAGTGGTGCCCCTTCGGTATAGGCCCCTTTCTCGTGCGTGGGTGACTGCACGGACGAATGGATGCAGGGAATTACTCGTACTGTGCCGTCGTATGTAGAGCATGGATGCGAATCGGCACAGATGCCGAATCAGGCGGACTTTGTCGTCGCCGGGTTGGAAAGTCATCCGGGCTCAACCTCAACAAAACTTACCGCAGCTCTTCTTCTTCTGAGTCTTCTGAGCGTATTCGAAGGCAAACAATTTGAAGCAATCGAAGAAAATTGCTGGAACAAGCAGAGGAACACGAGATAGAAGTCAATTCATGGCTGAATAAATACGAAAGGATATTTTCACTGATCTTTTTGTTGTTTGTGTGCGAGCCTTCTCCTTGTTTCTGGCAATGCGGCTTTGTTGTTGTTGTTTTATCTTTGCATTAATGAGCACTTGCAGGAGGCAAAAAATGCACTCGTTGTTCTCTCTTCTGTTATTCCGATTGACTGGAAGAAGACAGGTATGTGTGTTTTATGAGGTCTCCTGTGCTTCTTCATCACCTTCCTGGACGTGAAGTACGTACACTGTATTTCTGAAGTACACTGTAGAAAAATTGCAATGCAAATGCAAAGTTTCGGAACAAAACAACAAAAGAAAACAAAACAAGGGCTAAAACCAACCAAGGCTTCCCTTAAATATTTCTCATATATCATGAAAAAAACATCTCCGACTGCTGTGATGCGTATCGATAGAAAACGTAATAAATCTACGACCGGAACGCACCCTTTACAGCCAGTCGATGTCACAGTGCATCCTCAATACCTTCTGAGAAAATGTCTGTCAGGCTGTCACTACTAGACGCCTCATGACTCTGCCTCTCCGTGTATGGGTGTGTGTGTGTCTGTCTAGCTGTTGGTGCGTTTGAGTGCACAAGAAATAAGCTTCAATGACGGAGATAATATGTATTTTTTGAATTTATATTTCAGAATTTGCGGTCACGATTGATCCTCGGTGCGGCACGGCACTCGGGATTCATTGCTGCTGCTCTTGTGGGTGAGGGCAATACGTAGATGCCGTTGATGCCGTCTACCAAAAGTGGGTGGTCAGGTCAGGTGGAGGGCAAGTGGGCAGGCAGTCATGGCAATTGGGATTATGTAAGCCCATTCCCATTCACGACAATGTATTCCCAGACGACTGACAGCCTGGCAAGCGATGATTTTTGTATATTTTATTGGATTCTGAGTGTGTTTTGAGTTCAATTGAAAAGCGACTGATGGCTGACAACCGCGGTTGTATCGCAAACAGTTCTCTTCGCAATCTACCGCATTCTGTGTCTGCAGCCGGTTTTGTGTGTCGTGCAGTAGGTCTGTCGTGGCATGTGTTTTTTGCGATTTATTAAAACGCTACAGAAGTAGAAAAATTCGTAATTTAAAGGACCGAATTTGTCCTCTTTCTTATGTTTACAGAAGTGCTGACAGTGCGTCGTTTTACGATTTTCTCATAAAAGCATTAATTTTATTCAAAATTGAGTCCTCGTTTGTTTATTCATTGTTATGATATTATTGTTAGACTCACTGTTTTCAAGTGACTACGATTCTTGGAATGAATTTTTATGGGTACGTCCCGGCTAATGTAGAGTCGCCCTTTCACAGCGTCGACTATAAATGCACATACTCGTATGTATGCCTAATGTCTCTGTTACGCCTCAAAGGAGCGGAACGCGTGCCAAGACTTAAGTCGCCGCAGTCCTTCGAAGGACTCTGCCGGTACACGTGACATTTTGTTTTTTGTTTATTCTGTTATGATTTTCGGTGACATTCTGACAAGTTGAATTCATTACGCTTTGGAGTTAATTGAGCTGTAAAAAGCAGCAGCAACAGCTGCAGCAGTCATCGCAAATACGACAATTGACAGGTGACAGCAGCACTAGCAGCACCGTCAAACGTTGGTGAAATGTCAACATAATCTTATGTTGTAGAATTAAAAAAGCAAAGTGATACCAACTTTTTGGGTGACAACATTTTTAAGAGGCCGAAAAAGCTCTGACAAAGTCAAGCTTAAACCTTTGATTAAATACAAAATATCAAAATTAGATATAAAAAAATTTTACCCCGAATCGACACTATGTATACCAAATACAAAGCTTTTGGAATTGATTATTTGAACAGCAACTATTAATTTTCAATAAATTGATATATGTATGTATGTATATGGGCGTCACCACCTCCACCCGTCAAACTCTTCATTATCGATTCGACATTTGTAGGAATAAAGTACAATTTTTTAAACTTTTCATCATCATGTACATATTTTGGAATGATGAATGGCAAAAATAAATTAAGTTTTTTGCCATTTAATCAGTATCTATGTTTATCACTATCAGTTGATTGCTGTCGGTTGGATTTTGCATAATTCCGACAAATGGCAAAACTGTGCAATTAAATTGTAAGCCTTATTTTGATTATTGCGATTACAGACATTAAATATGCATAAATAATATTATACATACATACATACTTGCCTTATATGTACGATACAAAAAAAAAAAAATAATAAGCCGCGCTATCATATCGTTCGCGAATCGAAATGAAAATAATTGTTAAAGAACTAATTTACGATGTGAATGCGTTATGGAATAATTGAATGAATGAAGTGTAAAATGCCATTAATCTTTGTTTCCCTCACTCACTCACTCACTCTTTCCTTCTCTCTCTTTAATCACGCATGACAATTTGCTTATTCTTTTTAATATTTTATTTTAGTAACATTTTACTGCACATTTTTTATTGAACACGGAGCTATTGATTTCGAATTGGCAGCTGTTAATAGTATTGATGGCGTCGTGTAAAATATACTTTTCGACAAAGTCGCTTGAAAGAATTTTTCCCAAATACAAAAAGGCAAAGAATTTGGATAGCCGTATCTCTCTCTCTTTAAATCAACGTATGTACTTCTTCTGTTTCTTTTTCTAGCATGCTTTGGTACATTTTCCATACCTTGGAAGAGGTTAAACCCTTTGGCTTTGATTCGAGACCATAACGACAACGTTATAATGTAACAACAACGTTACGATTTGAATAATCGTTTACAGTGGAAGCCGTAAGAAAGCTCTCTCTCTCTCTCTCTCTCGCCGCAACGTCCTGTCTCGTTACGTCTAGACGAATTGTATCTCAAGCTTCTATTAAATTGTATTCTTCTCAACACTCAACCGGTAGGTCTTGAAATATTGAATTAATCTTGACAAAAATGACAATTGATTACTTTTTATGCGGTATGCGTTACCGCATTCTGTCATCATTCGCTCATCTTTCTGTCCAGAAGCTAATTTTCAATTAGCACAATGTCAGCATATGTCACGATTACGATGATGACAAGACCAATGCTACCAACATTATCAGCCTCATGGAGAGTATTGTCAAATGAAGTTAGGTTCAGGATTAACAATAATAAGAACACGACGTGAAATACTCTCTCCTTAGCCTCGATTACTGTCAGCTGGCGTTACCGACCGTCTGGTTCCTTACCTTTGTATGCCACGCACGTGTCTCGCTTACCAAGCAATCGGTTGATTTCATTATAAACACAAAAGAAAGCCGTCTCAATTCCATTCCAATACAAATCTAAGGTCAAAAAAGAATGGAAACGGACCTAAAGATTACAAGACATGCGAGTCTATACATATGTACATACGTACAAGTTTCTAATTTGTTCGACAAATTATACGGCTATGGCTGAAATGAATTATCATTGACCAGACGGGCGCGAATTGATGAATGGAATTGTACGTCTGAACGATTTTTCGATTACAAGTAGTTGATTTAACGATTCATCATTCTTCACAATATTCGTACTTTTTGTAATTTTAATTTGCTTTTATCTACAAAAATTTTCATTATCTTTTTTGCCCTTTACTTTACGAAAATGCTCTAATTTTGTCATTTCTTCGAAGCATCAGACTCCAGAGACATTGTATATTTTAATAGGATCATGTTAAGGCAATCTTCTTCAACGCAAAACAACAACAACAACAATAATAACAACTAAGAGCTGCCGACATGAAAACTATGACCGTGCGCTGATGATATATTGTAGATCCCGAGAAGGTGGATCAATTTACTGATTGTGTTCATTCCTAGAATGAACATGGTTTGCAGTCTTGTGAAGTGAAATCGCATCAATGTTTCAACGCTATTCCGACACTTCCATGCTTGACCACTTCGACGCGCTGTTATGCTTTGTTGCGCGCTTCCGTTTCCGTTTGTCCGTCGACGTGCAGGTAAGCGATTTAGTAGCAGTTTCTTTGATTGATGATTCCCGGCAGCGCACACTTCGTGCCGTCAATCTTTGTGTCCGTCTATTTGTGTTCTGCAAATGGTCGAATATGTGAGTTTTATTATTTATGATTTGTAGTATTTGATTTTTATGAGCTTTTCCAGCTCGAACGCTTCTTTCGACAAGGTTTTCGGTTTCTCGGTTCACGCCTCTCGAGCACGTTCATTTGGCAAAGAATTGAAGGATGAATTAACGCTGATTGAGCGCAATGATTTCTTTAATTGTTTGCAATAATTTTTAATAGCAGCGTTTGTTAATTGCAACCAGTGCTGCTGGCGTTTCCATAATTTATATGAATACTGAATAGTTTTATACCTTTTATCTAAATTAAGTTTTACAAGTTTAAAACTTAAATCAAAATTTAAACCTAAATCTTATCAGTATTTTATATTTTAATAGACGGAGCTATCTTCCCAGCCTATTAAAATACATTATATTACATTATTAAAAGCTCTTTTAAGCTACTAAAGTACTTCTTTTAAAGCTCCACGAAATAATATTCGAGACTATGCTATACCGAGAATGACAATTCTGCATCTCGTGCCTAATTTGGGCAATTATTGTCAAATAATCAATAACCTAAATTTTGGATTAGAACTAGAATTAGATTAGATTAGAATTAGAGTGAAAATCTTGTGAACATCGTCTTCTTTAAATCGAAAAATTACCAAAGCCAATATTTATACACTTTATTAATCCATGACTTTACACAACGATTTACACGATAACTGTATAAGGTAAGTAGATTTTGTACATATACGATACATTTTTATCCTTATAATTATGGAATTAACTTATAATATTATAGGAAGAAGTTCTATTTCAATGGCTTTCAAATTCTTTCCTTTTGACAAGTATTTACATGCAAGATTTCATCCTGATATTTTCCAACAGCTAACACTTTCTCTTCTAATTTCAATTCTCAGATTGAGATCCTATTAATTTATAGAATATAAATTTCTTTCAATTTCAATTTTCCTTAAGAAGCTTATTTCAATTAAATTAGTGATTATCATTACAGCTCCGTTGACATTGCATTCGGATTGGGATTGTTTATGCCTAGCTCTTGTAGTCTCTCTAGTCGTTTGACCTGATGTTTCAGCTTCTTTTTGAAGATCATTTCGCGGCCCAAATGCTTCAGTTCCCGCATCCTCCAGCGGCTGATGCTGCGAGCGGTCTTCGAAATCAGACCATCGGTGAGCAGGATTTTGGTATTGGACAATTCGAGATATCGTTTGTGGGTGCGTTGCAATTCTTCACGATACAAGAATAGGGTGTAATTTACGTTCGGCTTTGACTTGCGCTTCTCTGCGGTATCCATTATTTCAGAAATGAATTGAAGTCGCTAGCAGTGCCTTTTCAGAGTTTCAACACTCACAGACTAATAGACGTTTATCACATACGATATTTTTGTAAAAAGCAATTATTTCTAATGAATTTTCCTCTAATGATTTATGTGTGTTGCTTTGAACGATTCAATGGAAACTATTTTGTGTAGTCGAAGTGAATAAAAAATTGTAGCTTTCATGTTTTAAAACCTGTCGAAGAAAAAAAAAAACCAATGGAATTTTTTTCTTTATGGTGTTAAAGGTAAAAGAGATACGAATTTAAATTCGATTTTTATAGAAAATAAAAACCATATACTTATGGAGTTTTTTAAAATTAAAATAGATTACTCAATGATTAATGAAAAAGTAAATTCGATTTCGTAACTTATACCCATTTCCTTATGAATTGCGGTTTTCGGGGATAAAAACTTATTCCTTGATTGAAATATATCTTCCACATGAACTCTAATATTCCTTCTTATAATCACACTTACTTTGGTACTTACAGTACTTTGGTATTATTTTTGTATTTTAATCCTTATCCTGGATAAATGATGTGTCTTAATTTTAAAGTCGATATAAAAAGTGTTAAAACTCCGACCTGATATATTATATTGTCTTACAAACATGTCTGTTCTGTCCGTATCTGACCAACGTACACGTCCATACATTAACAAGTACTCGTATTTGATCTGTACATATTTTCGTAGCTTTTGCATGAAATTCGTCAAGTAAAGCACTTGGCCAATTCGACTTTGATGGTACTCCAGAATTTCATCTCATTCCACTTCATGTATTTAAAAGAAAGGGAAAAGGCAAGAGCAAGAGGGTAAAGGAGAAGAACTGAGTGGTTCTGGTGGGGGCCGCGTGGAAAAGAATTGCTAAAGAGAAAAGGAAAAGCTGGTAAAAATCGCAAATAGAAACATGCGAATGAACAAAGCCAAATCCAAACTGGACTCAAAACCAACATACGGAAAGTGCTTTTCCATTGTATTTGTTACAATTTTTCTAAGTATTTTTTGCTCCTTTTTGCCTCTTTAATGTCTGTGTACAGCACAGAGGACGTACTGTTTCCATCGAATCAAAAACCAAAAACCAGGCAAAAAAAAAAAACAACCAAAAGCAACATCGAATAGTTGAATGCAATTGAAAATTGTAGAACTTCTGCCGGAAGCATCATTCGCCATTGCCCGCATGGAGTAAATGCAATTATTCGAAGAGTGGAATGGAAACGTGCCTGGAGTAGAAGAGAGCGGAGCTGCTGCTGCGGTGAATGTGGTCGGTCGGTTTTGTATTTAAGGTTAGAAGGAATTTAGATATGTATTTCTTTACCTGGTTGAAAAAGTTCACTTCATGCACTGCAAGAAATTGAAAGACTTATACAATATGCGATAGCAGAAATCGGGATATACGATGCACTTATTTATATAATATGTATTTTTGGACAATATATGTATGCGTGAAACACTTTTATATAGAATCGAAGGAAATTCTTTGGTTATAATTATGTATATTCTCTGGTCTAAAGATCTTGAGTACGTAGATTTTTGTTCTGTGCATGAATGCAACTTCAGCTGGTTTACTGCAATATTCGTCCGTCACTAACTCACCCAGTCGTCAGTAATCAACCAATCAGTCAGTCAGTCGTACACCAGTCGATTTATCGTTCGTCCAGTCTTTCAGTCCAGGCACACGTCCGTGGAATTTCAATTGGAGCATTTTGATGCGGCCCTTCGAGCGCGCTTCACAACGAAAGAACTCTCTAGGAAATGACATTTCATATGACTCTGGAGAGAAGATAGCGCACATCTTCCACGTTGTCAAGTTCGAGCTAGCGGATGGAATTTCGTAGACGGAAGTTGTTCGCAGACAGAAACGAACAATTGCTGGAATGTATGATGAAAATCAATATTCTGTTGTTGCCGGAGTTACCCCCCTCCATCGTCGATAAAGTCGTGGCAGCGAAACCGCTTCAGCTTTTAACTTTTCATTCCCATCCATCCAGCCCACTAACCACGCCCACACCTGAGCGGAAGAGTCAAGAGTCTTCAGCGCTCCATAAGTCAACACGTTCTGTATTGATTGTCACTACAAGTAAATTAAGTTAATAATATTTTTCTGAGTTACCTGTGTCTGACCATCCGGAAAATCTGCATGTTCTTGCCTTGGATAGCGCAAATCAACCAACCCTTTCAGGTTCTAAAGGGACCTCTGGCTTTTTTACCTTCTCACCAGCAGAAAATAACTGCACTCGAACGATTTCACCGTGCACTAAATTTGTATGACGATCGGCCATCAATCAAAGCGGTCGCTGTTAGAAAACTGAACGTCGCGTCTACCTTCTCATTCGTCTTTGAGCTCGCGAAACTGTGTCAAAGCAGGCTCGTTGTGCTCAGTCTTTTTGAAACCGGTTTCGTGTTTGTGTATTTGCACAGTTTGCGCTTGCTTTAGTTTTAGTTTTGGTGCATGTTTTCATTTCATCAAATAAACAGGAATTTAATATGTTTTATGACATGCGGACAGTGCCATAATTAATCGATGTACTGTCACAGTTTGTTTTGTTTGTTTGTTTGTCACAGTTTTACAGATTTATTGTGTCATATCTTCTGTGCCTGTGTCAATTCTTTAAGACTGAAAAATGACTGAGCACTGAAGTGTATGCATTTTAGCTTATACTCTTAATTTAATTTATTACTGGTGCTTAAGAGATACCAACTTAAGGAAATAAGACAAAATGGAGCAAAAATAGAAACAGCTTTAATTAGACAAACATCGAGAAATAGGCAGTCCTTCCACAAATTATACATACCCATATTCTCTTATTAGAAATGACAATTACCTGAGAATTTCTATTTTTTAATAATAATTACTTATTATTTTATGATCAGATCTGGTGATTATTTTAGATTCTCTAAGACAATGGCTTAGTAAAAAAAAATTTCTCCCAATATTGTTTCATGACTAACCCACGGCGTTCTCAACTCAACTCTTATTAACTCTCTGTTAATAACCTTTTTTGAATATGGCAAATGTTTTTCGCAAAAAATTAATAATTAAATGGAGTTCATATACTCCATGGAGGTGGTGCTGTTTCCTAGAAAAAAAACGACCTGTGCTCGATCTCTATTTGTCGTTATAAGTGTTTGCAGTCTGGCGAGGATATTTATCAAAATTTCTATACAAAATTTTCTTCAGTTAAAATACAAATTAGAGTTTCAAAAACGTTAATATCGACAGCTGCCGCTAAACTCTGTCCCAAAAATACCAATACTTGGCAACTCATGATTCTTAGAAGTCTTTCAAAGTCATTAATATATTTACAGTTAGAGGAAAAAACACCTGAGAATGTTATTACTCCGGAATCGTTATTGCTTTTATACCTAAAGGATAAGTAAATTTATATCAAGACGTACATATATCAAGATGTATAAATTATTAAATTGTTTGTATATATGATATAATTTTTTGGCTATCATTTATCAAATTGATTTAATCTTGTTGCAGAAATCGATGTTTCAAAACAGCAAAATTTATTGCCTTAATTCGAATTTAACGCACGAATAAAAGTTCATTTTCCAAAAAGACTTTTTTTCTTAATTTGCCACCTAAACTCATTTCAGCGATAGTATCGACCTCTTTCAGCATTGTACACGCCAAGTCTTAAGTAATTTTTTGCAAGATTTGTTAGAATTTTGTTTAATCAAAGTGTTCATCTTTCAATCTTTGCTCTACTCAAAGCAAACGAAATGCTTAAACACAACAACTCCGGAGTCCGGAAAACTTTTCGGGCCACGTAACAGTTCGTTGAGGGCTAGGAAACCTTTTAAGTGTCGAATTATATACGCTTGCAACAAACAGATTATATTTAGGTGCGCAGAACGCTTTAAAGCAAAGAGATTTTAAATGAAACTTTCCATATTTCTTTACCCAGGCCACGTTTTCTACCTTCATACAATTATGGTGAGCTGTGGCGTCAAGTCAACTCTTCACTTGTTGGCGTTATATTGAGTGAGGCCAAACACCGTGCGAGCATTTGCACAAGTATGTACTAACTATATTCTCCGGAGGAATTGATTTTCAATCAGGGCTTCTGATTTTATCTCGCCTCTGGCAGAGATAGTCGATCTTTGATTGGTTGATGCCAGCAGCGGTGTGGTGTGCCATCAGCGGCACGCGGCACGCCACTCAATCCGGTATGGGCCGGGCCCTGTTAAGTTGTTGCAACAAAATGACTTCGCCACGTCCCGGAAACTTTGCAGTTGAGTCGATTTGTGTTGAATCGAGAAGGAAACAACAATTTATGCATTGTGATCACGCTTTGCTCCACTTAACGAGCCAGCCCAGAAAATCACTTGTTGGTTGACGCTGCTCTGCCGGAGTGTTCTGGAGTAGCTCTGCAAGCAACACCATTGCCCGGCCGGCAAAAAGAGAAAAATTCTCAATGTTATACGCTTTTCATTTTGCTATTTTTCTACCAGGATTCTTCCGCCACGGACGGAATGAAAAACGGATTATGAAAAACTACGAAGAAAATTGTTAAATATTTAACATAGAGCAAATTAGTTGTTTGATAACACTAATAACACCAACAACTGTACAGAAATTGGAAATCAACTTTAGAAAGAAAATACGCCAACAGGAACCGTGAACCGGCAATAACAACAACTACGACAACAACAACCTCAAAAATAATAATAATAATAATACTAATACAACAGCAGCAGAGTCCTTTACAAAGTCTGAAGACAGACGAATTCCTTTGAAATTTTTTAGCTAAAAGGACATAGAGTGAGTGACGAAAAGTAGACGACAACGGTCGCTGCTACCGCAGAGAAAAACGCCGAAAGGTTCAAATAAACCAAGCTATTATTATTAGAAGGTAAGTTGTCGTTGTTGTTGCTGTATGTGCAAGCTTTAGACGAAAATATTTCTCCTCGTATAAATTCCGAGCACAAAGAAGAAGTTAATAGTTTTTGAGAAGACAAAAAAAAAAAACGTCCTTAAAAGAGAATGTTGCAAAAAATATGATAAAATTGTGGAAAGTTTTCTTCAATGCTAAAGAAATTGGCTAAGGATGCTGGTTACCGATGCAAAATTATCGGCGGCTCCTCAGGCTTCGTCGCCTTCTCATGCGCTTCGTCGCCGACAGCGCGAGTGTCGAAATGATCGAAAAAATATCCCCGAGACTGCTACTGCGATTTTTTCTCATGTTGCTCTCGTCTTATGTGAAAACGGATAAAAGTTTAATTGAGAAAGTTAAGGAATTTCAATTAACCTCGGACATTGGCTGTTCCCGCCTCCGCAGCCTCCGAACCTATCTTCGATCGGCTTCTTTCAGCATCGTAGCATTTGCCAAAAGGCAAATCCGGTTAGCTCGAGATGGCTGATGCTTCTAAAGACCTTCGTTTGACGCTAGTCCCGACGAAGATGGAAGAGGGGGTGGGGGGGGGGGGAGGGGCGCCGAAGGTGGCGTGAAAGAAAGAATTCTTGAAAGAATGCAAGAATAATGCCATAAGATTAGCTGAAACTTAAGAGACAGAGTCATTATTTGGCAAACGCTTTTCATGGCAGTTTTGGCTGCTGTTAAAACACAAAAAAAAGGGGAAGAGAAGAGATTCAAGAAGTGGTGACTATTGAAAGATATGTTACTTCACCTGCCACCGATCGACGTTGGGCTAGATTAATTGAAACTTGTGTGTGTTTAATTAGATTGTCAAAAAGTATCAGCGTTTAGAGAGGATCAGCAGCATTTGCGCTATTATAGAATCGTTTTGTCGAAGGAGTATAAAAGTCTTAAAATTCTTAACTTCTATCAAAAGTTTTGTCGAAGGAGTATAAAAGTCTTAAAATTCTTAACTTCTATCAAAAGTTTCGCGGTTGTGAGAGAGAGAAAGTAACAAACAAAAGCATAGAGGCCAAAACATTTAAAATAAACACTGTCTAAAATTTAATAGCATTCAAAAACTAAGATTTCCATGATTTTTATGCCATGATTTTTATTTCTAAAATTTTTGCAAAATTTTTATGGAATAAGATCTTCCTGGACACAATAAAATCAAAACTATCTAAAAGATTTTAGCTAGAAAAAACTTTTCATTTTTTAGCTTGCATGCATCGAAATCAGCAATAACACCAACCATCCCATCCACCCCATCGCCCCCTCCTACCTCATCCCTACCTAGCAATCAATCCAACGCACAACCAACCAACCAACCAGCTTCAAACATTGTTGCGGTGCAATTACACGAGATGCCGCACTCAAGCATGAGCAGCTGCAGTGTTTACGTGCATAATTAATACTTCTCTTTGCCAGCGCCGGGCAAAAAAAAAAATGGCACGGCAAGAGACTGAAAAAGGGTTCTCTATCTGCATGCATTAATTCAGACACACGCAGTTTATGCCTTTGCCGTGGAAGAGCTTGCTCCGAACGGGTGCCGTTCCTCGCCTCTTCAGCGAACATCAGAGTGTTCCAATTTCACTTGACTTTGAAGAGGAGCGCGCTCAGGACCGTAGACGGACGTTCGAATGTTACCATGGACGAGCGAACGCTCATCGTTAGCGTGAGCGACAAAGGTAAGGGCGGCGGCGACATTGCTTGGCAGGATGCGCTGCATGATGCTGCTTGTCTCTCGCCTGCGTCAGCTGCGCTCGCGTGCGAAATAATAGTGTGAAAAACGTCACTCATGCATATTCATCGCACGAAGCAAGAGAATTGAAATGTTTGCCGCAGCCTTTTTTATTGTCGTTTAACTCCGCCTTCCGCCTTCCGTTACCGTTACGGACACACTATGCATGGAGTAAGGATTTCGATTGGAGTGGAAAAAATATTTGTTGAAATTTATAATGTTTGATGCCGTTATTTCGACTTCTTTGTAAAATTTCTCATTGTGTAAACTCGTTGAAGTGTCCCGAGTTGAAGATGTTCTCAAGTGCGCGCTGAAATAAAAACAGAAATAATCGAAAAATTAAAGGTTAAATTGATATATTCTCTGTGGCGTATGCAAAATTAATGAATATTTAATGGAAAATATATCAAAAAAGCCATAAGTTGCCAGGATAGGATCTAATTATTTGTTTTTATTTACTCTTGCGTTAAAAATAATCATTAAAAATCAGAAATACATATGTTAATTCTTTTGACAGTGACTTTATCCAATATGAGATAATCTCTTCATTAATCCATGTAATCCACGGTTGCATTGCAATCTCATTAAGTACGTACGAAGGACTGCTCTCCGCTTGTTCTGTGGAGAAGAGCACTGACGTCTTCAAGCGTCAAACATTGCTGCAATGACTTTGGTTACAAAACGCCCGCCGGAAACGGTTTCAAAACCAAATTAAGCTGCTTTGGACACATCATGACACTGTATTGCCGCAGGATAAAACTGATCAAAATATGCAGTTCCTTTTACTGGTTAATCTTTCTGTTTTTCTCGCTCTGTTTCTCATTTGTATCACAGACGTACGTGCGGTCTGGTCCGTACCGTGAATGGTTTTTTTTTTGTCCAGTTAATGAACAGTGGAAGAAATTGCCCCAGTTTCAGCAAAAATACTAAACCAAATTAAATGCAGGCACTGCGAGAAGAATCTGCTGACTTTGCATGTACGTACTCGTAGTTTTAATTTGATAAAACGTTTTGCTCTTTCGTAAGCGGAAGCAAGCGGACGCAGAGAGCGTGCAAAATTTATGTACTGTGGTGTGAATGCTTTTACTTCTTTCTTTTTTTTTTTGGTGTAAGAACTTTGGTTCAAGGAATGGTGGACTGGTCTTCGGAGCGGTGTAGAACGATGATGTTGATTTGTAGATTTGTAAGTTTCGGTGCTGAAGTTTGTAGAATTAAAATGCTCGTAATTGTCAGTCGGAAAATAGATAAAACCATTTGGTTTTTTCTGTTCAGTTTATGGTGTTTATTTTGGGTTAGCAAGAGCAGGGCAAGGCGGGGCAAGGATTGATAATGTTAAGCGTGTAGTTTTGTTATATACGACTATACGAAGACTCTTGGATTGATGAGCTGCTGCCTGGATTGTAAGGCATAGACGCAGAAACAATCATGGTGTTGTAGGTCAGAGTCGCCCTGACTGTAAAAACGACTCACGTTGTTATGGTGTGGGCTTTGGTTTGGCGTCGTTGACTGTTATCGGTAACAATGTCCGAGCGCGGAATAAAGCTTGCATACTTTCAGGCTCCACCATTATCAACCAAGATTTCCATATTTTATTAGCATAAAAATAAAGTAATAAATAATCTTCATGGAGATAAATTTTCAAGCGACATCGCCAGCGACTGCAGCAACGTTTGCTGGTTGCGTGTAGCATGACATTAAATTCATAAAAATAATTACGACTACAGAACAATAACAAGTTGTTAGAAATTCAAGTAACTGAAACAACAAACACAATAATAACAACAAATAATACAAATTTGTTTCTTCATTTTCTTCAGTCGTCTCAGGCCAGAATACGAGCATGATCCGGTTAATTTCTTCAACTGGTCACGCTGCAGAAACTTTTGCAAAAAGTCAGCTGAATTGAGTTCAAAAGTTCCCGCCCAATCTCTTCACACAGGCCGCAGCCTGTTCCCAACTACGGTACGTTGCAACTTTCTACCTATTCCGACTCCGTTAGCGCGTCATCTCAGCTATTAACACCATGGAATCGCAGCACAACGCAACGCAACGCAGCACCACGCAACGCGGCGCCCTGGTGCGAAGTGTCCAGCGGAAGAAAGAACGCAGGAAAGTACTTGAATGCGTCTCCTCTTGAGTAAAAATCGTTGATGCTGCTGCGAGGTGAAAAATCGTAGCGCAGGCTCGTGCTGAGTCCTGCAGCATCGTGGCTTGCAAGTGTCGAGTGAAATCATTATCCTTCCTTCGAAGGATAATGCAGCCCGCCGCGGCGCTGAGAAACTAGCGCACGAAAGTTTGTGGACTTAGAAAGATAAAAGTTTCGCTTCGGCGAGCCGGACTTGGACTTTCTTCTGAGTGACGCATCCTTCTTCCATTTTCGTCTTGGACTCTGGCGTTCAGTAATACTCTTGCCAGTCCGCGAAGCTGAATAATTCGCATTATCTGTCAGTTCATGCTGCGCAAAGATGACGTTTTCATGGAATTTTCAATGAAATGGTAGAAGTATCTGGTGGCTCACCAGATACTCATGTTTAACCCGTATGAGTAAGAGTGAGTATCGTGCTTCGTTGAGTATTTAATTTCACTATTTGCCCAGCGCATCTCTTCGCGTATTTAGAGCGTATTACATTTTGTATTGCGTGAGAAGGCGCCGAATTCGAGAACTCTACAACTTTGGTAATTTTCGCTACTAGTCCAAGCGTTTGTTTTTGTACGTTTTTTTACTTGAAAATCCTTCATTTTTGTTGAAGAATATCTACTCACTGACCCTCAAAGTAAGTTCTTTTTCGCGCTTCGCTTTAAGTTTTATAGAAATTCTTCAATAGATACGAACAGTTACATACAATAACTAATTAATTTTATATCAAATTACGTGAGCCGTTGATTTTGAAAGTAACCCACTTCAAAAGTTACTTTTCTATTTAAAAATACTTAAATTTAAATTGAAATTTTAACGTCAATTTCAAAACTCTTTTAAACTCATTGGAATTTTATTGGTAGCTAAATTTTGTATTAAGAAAATTATAAAGTTTTTAAATAAGTTCTTAAAGTCTCTAAACAGGATAACACTAAAAATAAAAAATAAAGAATGCTTAATAACTATAATAGTTAATAATTATTTAATAATAATATAGTAAATAATATAATTGTTAATAATTGATATTAACTATTATGATTAGAACTGAGGTTTTTTAATTAGGTTGACTTTCAAACTCAACGACTCAAATGTTGTAAAATATTTAGTTGTAAACTAAAATGAGCATGCACAGTTATTGTAACACTTCCTCCTTCTGCTTCCTTCCTTCCTTCCTTCCTTCCTTCCTTCCTCTCGGTTGCCGCGTTGTCGCGCGACCTACAACTAACAACGAATCAGGTAAACGCCTGACCAGGCTTGGCCTGGGCCTGGTGCGAAACCCACCAGGAATTCGTTGTCAGGAATTCGTTGAAATTTCAGTAAAATTACAAGCAGCAAATTGTTATTTTAGCAGCAGGCCGTGTGACGGTAGGTCGGCGGTAGGCCGGAAAATCGTCAAGTATGTAATATTTTTCGAAATAAATTCCGAAATATAAGAGCTTTGTCTGGAAGGCAGGGCCGTCCGTGGGCTACTAAAAAAAAGGAATGATATCGTTATAAGAAATATACACAATTTTGTCCTTGTTTTTAGATTTACTCAAAATTATATAAAATTATAAAAAAATTCATTTCAAAACTTTGGCATTAAAGCAATTTGAACAGTTACTTTGAAATATAGCGAAGTTAAAACCTTTTTGAAGTTTTTGACACATCATTTTTACTTGCTGGTGGGTCACATGTGGGTGTATAGCCCCCATCTTTCCCATTCTCCTGTGGCTTGCTTTTTACGTATGTAATCGTACATATATTTTTCCAAAATCTTTATCCGACTTAAGCTCTTTAACGTAATTAGTTCATGATAAAACATACGAATGTTTCTTCTGCCTCTGTCAATCATTAACTGTCATTTCGGTCACCCTGCTTGTCTTAATGTTTATTTCTCTGTCTGTTTGTTTGAGTATTTTAGCTTTTTTTGTCTGGTATGTGTATTTGCGCTTCTATTCCATCCAACTCTGGGACCAATCCAATCCTCGCAAAAGATGTTCTGCATCATTATTCAAGCGATGACGAATTACATGTCAAAATCACACCAATTAGTCATCCCTTTTCCTAACATGTCGCCTGCCAGATCTGATCTAAGGGGGCAGGCACGCTTGCTCTCTAAATGGCAGGAAAAAGAAATAGACAACATTATACTGGGCTAAAACCCAGACCCGTTTACAACTACACTGCAAAAAATCATCGCATGGTACGTGTATTATTCGGGTTTTAGTAAATTCTCAATCAAGTTATCTTATAATTCCGATTAGATATTTTTGTTTACATACTTGTACTCTTATATAATGCTAATTTTTTTCTTTCATTGAAGCGCTTTCATCCCCAAACCGAAATGAGAATGAGCTTACACCACCCTGCGCCCTCCTCCTTGACGTGTATAGATAACCCACGTTACCTCGCATTGCGCGACCATTCGTTTTCGTCCTCTCGAATGTGAAAGTAAGACGTTTGACATTTACTGATTGCTTTCGTTTTACATTTTCAGTGCTTACCGAATGTCATGCGTTTTGCATCGTCGCTTCCGAAGGGTGGTGGGTCGGCTAACAAGAGTCGGCTTGAAGAGTTCGGAGCGGGGTAGGCCCCGAGGTCAACATGCTACGCCCCAGTTACCGCTGTCAACTTGACTGCCGTTGTTATGAATGATCCATTAAACACAGAACGCTGCTTTTCAAACAGCAGTATAGCTTTTCTTTGGTTTTTGTTAAGTCCCTCCACGCTTGCGTTAAGTTTTAAATGCTTATGTGTGTGCATGTTTTTGGAGAAGAAGATCTGAACTTCTCGATTTTCGTAGAATATTTTTGCTGACAACGGAATTCTGGTAGTTATACTTTATACGATTTTGTAGCAATGAAGCGTCGTACAGGAATTTTTTTAATAATTCCGATGGAAATACTTTTTCCAATACAAATAATTAATCAAAAATAACTTTTAATTACATAAGAGAAAAGGGGGAAGATAATATGAAGGCTACATTACAAATAATCATTTCGAATAACGATTGTATTTAAAGTTTTGAGCGTCCTTAAAATAATTTATTTTGCTTCAAATGTTTCTTAAACATTGAAACTTTGTGATCCGCTTTTTCTCAAAGCGGATTTTTTAAATGAAAGTGCAGAAAATTTATAATTCATGAATATATTACAGATTTATGGGATGATTTTATATATTATCGCGATTTTTTTCTACACAAGAAACAGTTCTTTCTATTGTACTTCAACACTTAACACTTTGTGCCCGTCGAAAGAAAATACGTAACTTTCTTCGACCTTCTACAACGACCAGTTGTCTGGATTTTTGGTAATATGCCTTCTACTTTTCGAGATAATCAAATTATTCATTATCGATTCTCCTCGATTTCAAAAGCCCTTCGACGGATTCTATAGCCACAGACGGACTGACGCGTTGCTATGATAAACTATGATATTTATTGAGTTCTCTCAGCCACTCCAGAGCACGGATCCATTTTCAATTTCGTGTCCTCGTGGCGTCTGGCGGGTGATGCACGCTCTGTTGATGTTTATCCTTCGAAAGTAGTTGTTCGGCGGAGGTGCTTGAAAGTGATTGCGATTTGCAAATTTCCCGTCGTGAGCTTGAAGAAAGGCAGGAAGGAAGGAGGGCAGGAAGGAAGGAGGGCATCAAGGGAGGTTAAGTATATGATGGTTCAATACTCGAGCAAATAAACAAACACCGAGCGCTTCGCCAACGAGACGACGCAACTAACGACAGAGCAGCAGCTAACGAGAGATGGAACTAACGCAAGAACGGTCATCAAGCGGCCGCAAAAAGAGAACGCGGTAAGAGAGTTCCCAACTGATGATCCTCCGTGAAGTGCGAGCTGCGAGTATTTGCCGGGAAGTCGCTCATTATTCAACTGCGCCGAGAGCCGGAGTGCGAGCGCTGCTCGTTCAAATGCAATTAAATGTTCGTGGCAAGTGAAAATTTATTTGCGGTTTTATGGCTTCCTTGCGCTTCCTGGCCTCTTCCGTTCCTGTCCGTTCCGTTTCGTGCCGTGACGAGGCCGCAACCACACGAAGTACGAAGCGCCTTTGTCTGCGACGGCAAGTAAACTTTATAAATTAGCATCCGGCGCTGTTGAGCTGCAAAATAATCTGAAATAGTTTAATTGAATTTATGAATTGCTCTCGAGTGCGGGCGGAGAGACGACGCTGAAGCCAACGCTGTTGCTGCACGATGATGACAGCTGCTTGGCAGTTGTTGTGGCTAGTGTTGGCGTTGGAACAGGCCAATTATTGCTGTTGTCGGATGCAATTAACTTGTTGCTGGAGCAAATTTGGAATTTGCAACAATTAGCAATTCTACGAATCGGACGAGACCGACGAACACTAAGGCCAATCTCAAAGTTTTTCCCTTCCGAAGAGGAAGAAAAGTGTCAGTCAGCATCAAGAATTCTATCACGAGCTTCTGTCAAAGTTTTTCTAAAAAAACAAGTACCTAAGTTTTAGTGAATAATTTTTATTATATAGTTCTATGTTAATATTTGCACAATTGCATAAATAATCAATGCACATTGAATCAATTAGAGTTGAGATGACGCAAAAAGAGTTGAGCACCAAAAAGAGTTGAGTATTAAAAAAGTGGTAGCCGCCTGGGAAGCCGCTATATCCTTACTTTTTTCAACACAACTTCGAACAATCGCATTAAGTGGTTTTTTTTTTGTTGTTCTATTTCTGTACACTTTTTCCATTTTTAATTCAAACAGTTTTATTGTCACTGTTACTGGAATAAAATTCAAATCGCTTCAACAGGATTTTTGTGGAGTTTTTGATTTCTTCTTTTTAACATAATAAATTAAATACGCTCATGCTGAAAACAGGTATTTATTTGAGATATCAGTTGCGAAAACATTTTACATTCAAAGAGTGAAACTTGTTGTTTGTGGAATACTGAAAATCATACTCTAAAAACTGTAAATAAATCGAATGGATGCTCATTTGTCACCGCTCTGAGCTGTCATTTAATACGCAAAGGGTATATGTACTACAAAAAAAAATAGAATAATTTTTAAATGCTGTTTTCTGAAGCAGCAAAATTGCAATCCCGGATTACAACAAACAAGCGGCGACCACTGCTGCAATACGAGAGCGCCGTCGCACTGTGGGTCCACACAGGGCCAACTGTGGTGTAATTATGCTCACCTCGTTTTGCAGATTGACACTCCGGATTGACACTCGCTGCAGTCAGAGAGTTTTTCGCGGTAATTGTTTGACTGGTCAGAGCGAGCACATACTCCGCCATTAATGTGTAACCAATGTGGACGGCAAATTTTTGTTATTTAAACTTCTTAGTTAGAATTTTTGAGACACTGAGAATATAGAATAGAAGACACTGAGATAATCCTGCCAACCTGTCAAGCCTGTCAACCTACAGCACTGATCTTTCAGAGACAGTTTCTTTCACTGACAGTTTTTTAATTACAATAAAAATTTGATTCATTCTCTTCGATGTTTTCGTAATATTTCTGGTGGTAGTTGAATGGAATTGAAGCCACTGTCCTTTGCCGTCATGACATGAATCAACCACAGCAGTCGTTATCCGAAATCATAATATTGCATGTACTCGTACGTACGTGTCCGCGCCATTTTAATATTATGAGAGAGGCAGGCAGCAACACTCGAGTTTCGTGTCACAATGAAAGCGGCTTTTTTGCTACTGCCGCTGTAGCCGCTGCTGCTGTCGCCGTTAAGTTGCGTTGCGTCGATGCTGCCACGAGTTTTTGAGAGTATTTGAGAGTGTGTGGATCGGTGCATATTTCAAACCGTTTGCTCCTCTTTCAACAGCCAGTCTTTATTGTACTCAGTTATTTTCACCTCTATTTATTATTTATTTATCTATTTTATTGGTATGTCGTAATGGCTGGAATTTGCTTTATTTGAAAATACACCGTGTATAATGCAATAACAGCAACAAAGACTCATGACAACGACGCGCACCAACCTGGCGTGTGTGAGTGTTGGCTGTGGGTAAACGTGTGGGGGCCTGTTGCATACCTGTTCTCTCTCAGCTTGTTTGAAGTGACATTCCGAATGATTGTGCTGTGAGTTGCTGAGCTGTTGAGCTTATTGGGCGTCGAGCGGCGCCTCTCGTTCGCTCCATGATTGCCGGAAATGCGACCCTTCAAACACTCTGGCGCTTTCAACTTGAATAAATGCAATATTTTTATTATTCAGAGATAAAATTTCCTCGTTTGCCTGGTGCTCGCTCTATGATCCTTGAATAATTTTGAAGGATACACACGGTTTAAGTTTTTCGGCATTTTATATAAATTACTTAATAACTTGAGTGTTTTACAAGTTTACAGTAATCGCTGATGAGAGAGTAAATCAGTTATAAAACGGTGGTACACTGAAGCAAAAAGTAAATGTTCATAAAATGTTCGGTAAATGTTCATGAAAGTCACTTTTTCAGACAAAGAAGTCATATTCACAAGTTCACTTGTTCTAAAAGTGACTTGTGTCATTGTACGCTCATGTGCTCAATGTGCTAAGAGGTTTGTGCACTAGATAAAATTTTCAATGCTAGCATACACAAATTGCAGTGGCACGACTAGGTGACTTTCAGGTGACCAAAGTGCGACTCACAAGTGCGACAGCAGACGTCAAAACGTCCATTTTAAGACGACAGCAATTTAGGTGTCGTCTTGTACTAAAAAAACGCCGTCGTGCTTCTGAATAGTAGAAGACGACAAACGGCTGTTTTTGACGACGACGACGGGTAAAAGTGAGCTTGTGAATAAGCATGTAAGTATTTCTTTATATTTTATAAACTTTTTTGAGGTAAGCAAATTTTCATATCATCCAAGAATGGTTACACATTTTTATTTATCGAGTCGGTTTAGTTCATAAGAGGTTATCTAAATCTTATGGAAAAGTTTTTATAGATGCTTCCATGTAAATTGTGCATTAATATTTTTGCTAACGTAGTAAGTGTTAATTTTTAATTACGCTTTAATGAAAATAGAGTAATTTTAACAAATGAAATGAAATGAAATGAAATGAAAGAATTAAAAGTGTGGACATTAGAGAGCAGAAACAGCATAAAATTTGATAGCATAATTAATCACTTAATTTTTATATAGTGGTTAATAGAAATAATAATAATTTAGAATTTAATTCACTTAATTTCTAATGAATACCTTTAACAAAAAATTGTGAAAAAATTATAAAATTTGAATTTTTTTTGTCTTCATGTTATTTGGATGGATTTATGTATAGTTATTTGTATATTTTTCGTGTGGCATTGTGTGATTATACGTGAAATTTTTACTTGAGTATGGAAATAAGTGTAATGTGCTTTTTCAAAAATTATCATTATTTTAAAAAAAATTTTCAATTTCAAGTCGTTTAGATTCTATACACGCACTTTAACATTTGTCTCTCTTACCATTTTCTTTTTACGATTTGTCTTCAAGCAAACAGAAAAAATAAATTAAACCTACCCTCACAAATGTTTAAAAAAAAAACAGCTTCGACACATTGCGAAATTTCCAGTATGACTTTCATACTCGTACATACATAATTTTTATTAAAATTCTTCTCACATACACTTTGACACCTGCATTATTTGAGATCACTTCCAGAGATACCACAAAATCCAATAATCCAACGTTATCTAAGCCTCTTTTTCTACTCGTCCTCCTCCTTCGCCACATTAAGCTTTTGTGCGACCGACAAACCAAACAAACCAGCGCCTTTTTCCAACCCTTGTCACCTGCGGCCCAGGCGGCGCAGGACACCATCGTATATAACCATCGTACGAGTACAATCAACGTATAAAAGATGTTCCTTAACATTGTAAATGACAAAGGATATCGCAATTTTATGAGTAATTCTGACACTTTTGTATTTTATCCTGGCTAAAGTGTGCGTTTAGAATCGGGGCGTATAATAAAATTTGCTCGTATAGATCGAGCATTGTTCACGGCCAGATAAAGTAACACAAAAGAGTTCAAGGAATGTTGGTTTTGTGTGCGGGTGTGAGTAAAAACGTAGATTAATTCTTCTGCTCCCCGTTTTGAGGTCAACCCAAGCTGAATGAGTGGCTCTTTCTACCCCGCGAGCGATTTAATGCGGATTTTACCGTCCGAAAGTTTTTCATTATTATTTTCCATAACTCATGCATCTCTCATCATCGTCATCGTCGTGTGCGTTTCCTTCCTCTCGGCTCACTTGGCCCTCAAATGCACCCCGGTATGGTTCCGTTGCTTGATGCTGACAGCGAAAGAGTCTGTGTCAGCAATCAGGATCGTTGATAATTTGACTGAACGGTGGAAACGGTGAAACATGTGGAATTTATTGACTTCTGCTGCAGTGTCAAAGGGATGGAAGTGACAGAGAAGATGCACTTTGCTGTATTGACACTAGAACGTATTTAAAATCTCGAACGACATAAAGTGTTGGAATCGGGGGAGCCTTTAAGAGGGTGGTGTCGGTTTGCAATGCCTCCCAGAATATTTAATTTTTTCGTTAATATATACTTAGTTCTTATTTATTACTTTTCATTACACAAACACCTTAAAAATTCTTAACTTAAATGACTTTGGCCCCATCAAAAGCCAGAGCCTAATTACGTACATCCCTGGTTGGTATTTTTGGGGTCATGACGACTTACTACCTTTGTATGTTGATGAGTATGTATTTCTCTTAAATGTACATTCATTGTCCAGTAAGTATTTGAAAGGACAATGATTTCGGTGAGTCGTCCTTCCTTCTGCTCTCGCCTCCGTTCCATTCTATCGCAACATTCTATTTAATCGCCTGTAGAAAAGAGTGCCGCTTATCGTTCTTATCCTCCGCAGGATGGCCCATTTACTGTATGTGTTTGCACCCATTTGCAAAGCACCCAAATCTTAGAGGAACAAAATCTTGCACACTATTTGCGAAGCCACACTCACTCACGCACAAGCGCACCTCCCACCTTCCACCTCCCGCCGAACATGATGATGCGCCCGTTGCTGCTTCCGCTGTGCCGCAGAGCCTTCTTAGGTTTGGGTTGGTTGGCTTGAGTTGGGTTGTCGTTGTTTTTCGGGGTGTGCCCAGCCCTTCGCTTAAGTTGTAAATGATGCAAGATTTACTTTATGTATTTTTCCATTTTTCTTGCTTTTTTTTACTGTTTGAGCTCGGTGTTTGTGTTTGTGTTGCTGTTTTTGTGTTTGTTTTTTTTCCCCATTAGTTAATGTCGACGCTTGCTGTCAGTCTGCTTGTTTTACTTTGAGATTTTGTTAGATTTATGTTTTGCTTTTGTCATGCAAGCATCAGTTGCGGCAACTTGTGTTCTGCCCCAAATCGTTGCTATTTTTTTGCTTCATAGTTTTCGCCCTGAGAGCGATCATTAAGCTTGAGTTTTTGTTCGCTGAACAATATTTGTTTACCGCTGAGTAGATTTATCAATCCGACAAGAAAACGCAGAAAACGAGGAAAGAGTTTCTTTTCAAAAATCTCCAAAAAAACAACTGAAAGTTAGAAGAAGAATGACGAATATTATACATGAAGGAAGGTGAAATGAAAAGATGCAAAGATGAAAAGAGAATAAATTGAATGAAAGGTAATGAAAATTTGAAGACTACGAAGAGTTTCAGTTGAGTAGCTCTAATGGATGTAGAAGAACAAGCAAAAAATAAATACGAGTACTTAAAGAAAATGCCTTAAAGAAAATGGAAATGAAAACGGAGAGTCTTGTATTTCTAAAGAGACTGAAAATAGAAAAGCATTAAAATTTGGCTGAACGGTAAAAACATGTTTTATACGGATGAAAATCTCTGGAATTATTTATTTTAGTTTCGCATTTGGCAAAACGAAAACTAAAAAACAAAACTAAAATTAAGCAACAATATAGTAATGATCTATTTAATAACCATTAAGCTAAAGAGCAATATCTTACTAAAATAAATATTAAAATCACAATAAAGGAACAGAGCTACATAGCAAATAATTTCAATAATTCTTACATTTAATTAATTAAAATTATAAAAACTCTCTACGCAAACACAACAAACATATACATATGTACATACATACATACTATATCTAACAGTACCTTCAGGTTAATCAATAAGAATAACTGTCGAACATTTTGTTAGTTTCTTGTCACTTTATTTTATTTATAACTTACATTGAGAGACAACTGATGCGATTACAAAGCATGTTAAAGTTATTAAAATTTAATCACTGCAAAGAATTCGAAAAAATTGTTTAAAAAATCAGGTAAAAATCGGGATCTGTTTAATGACAGTTTGTTAGAATAAAACAATTGTTGCTGCTCGTGAAAGTGTTGCTAGTGACCCATCCATCAACGTCAAATCCACGTCGCAAAGTTCTCAAGGATTGAAGAATGGAATATTTTTTTTATTCGAATTGATGCCTGTCAACGTGGCTGTGATGGTCATTTATATATATTGGTTTGCACATGCATATAATTGTCATACCTAGTAGTACCTCATAAATAAGTAAAATTGAGTAAAAAATTGAATAATAATTGAAATAATTGAAAAATAATTATTGAAATCACAATAAAGGAGCTTAAATTAATATGTACATAATTTTAATAGCTTTTACATTTCAATTAAAGAAATGAGAAAAAAATTACTACGCTATTTTTTTTTGTTTGAAGAAATTGTTATATTTTTTTTGCGGGGAAAACTACTAGAAGTTGTTTTAACAAGACTCCTCGGAATTCAAATTAAATTGGTATCGAACCAAATCGAAATCTTTTTGTTAACTTAACGAAGATTTGTCATTAACAACTGACAACGAGTAGAAATTCACCATCAATGGTGAAAATTCTGAAAGACATATGATTATCGAATAGCAAAAAGAATTTATTATAAAAGTAATAAAGCCTTTTAAATTTTTTGTTTTCATTTATCTTCAGAAATCAATAAAATAAGTAAATATTGTTCCATTTTTTGATATTATCTCTGCATTAGGCAAATGAACAGCTGCAAAATGACATTTTGCTTGCTGTTAAGACCTACTCGTTGATTAACAAAATAGTTAAGAAATCAGTAGTTATTTTTCGCCAGAATAAGAAATCTTAACAGCTATTAATTCTTTTTTGTGTACAGAAAATAGCTGTTAACTATTTTCTTGTGTGCTTGTTGATGTGGCGAGTTTAGTTAATTAGCCAGTACACGGCTGTTAGTTTATGTATAGCTTTCAATAGGTTTTCCGCTCCGAAGAACAGACACCCATGATTACAGAAGATGAAGCTAATCGGTTAAGGTCGATAGACAATTAATATTTTGAACATTACTTTAACAGAGTAATATATTTTAAAGCCAAAATCGCTTCAAATCACAAAATCTAACAATCAACTATTGTAAGCAATCTGTGTTATTTCCGACAACCCTTGTAAAAGCATTTTATTTATTTAAATTTTTACTATATTCTGGCGCAGCATGTGTTTAGTAAAATGTCTAGTCTGTTGTTCTGTTTTTTGTATGCAATTTGAAATTACATTGAAGCTTGTTAAAATTATTATTGCTGTTTGGCCATGAATAAACAAACAGCTTGAATGGGTTAAAGGGCAAATCGTCGGATCGCTGCCGGCGCGAACGAGGAGGCGAGGCGAGGCGAGGCGAAAGCATTTAACGTAGCCGAAAGCATCGGAAATACTTGCGTCTTGCTTGCCGCCGAGCAGCATACGGAGACGGAAGGAAATACAGGGGCCAACGATAGCTCCGATAAGGAACACCTACTGCGGCCGGAAGCTCTAATGCTAGCGAGCGGAAATGGGGGGCGGCGTATGACCGCAGCCGGGGTGGCCGGAATAGGCGACGCTTGAGGGAAGCCAACGCATTTGTATGCTCTCGACGGAGTCTCCACTTTCTTTGCGAGCACGTGACCCGCATGACGAGCGCCGACGTTGTCAACTACTCGCATCTTGCGAATGGAATTCTGAATGCTCGGCTGGAGCACAATCAGACATCTTTTTGCTGCTCGTATGTGGCCGCATTTCGACGCGCGGCTCTCCGCCCTCCGCCCTCCGCCCTCCGCGCCCTTTCAGCAGCAGCGTGCAGCTGAATCGAGGGCAAAACAAAACGCCGGAATTTGCTGATAGTAGCTGAACGAAATGGAAAGATTGGTATCTGCGAGATTGATGCGAGCGGATGTGGGTATGCCCTGCTCTGTATGTGCCGAGATGGCAATGGGCCACTTAAAATTGTTGCTATTGTGTGTGTGTGCAGAGCAATTTTTTGTCTGTTTTGCTTGATCACTGAAGGAACGTGTTTTCATTGCCAGCGTATGCGTGGTCTTACTCTGGATGTCCATCTCAGGCTCTGAATGAAATTAACTTTTTGCGGTGATCAGGGAGACATCCCGTCTGTCCGTCTGTCTGTGGGTTGCTATCGATTGAAGGCAATCCGGCCGGCGTTGGTGAGTCAGCTTAAGGGAAGGGCAGGCCTTGTCTTGTGGAAGAGATGGCTGAAAAAGATGAGGGCTTATTTTGCGTGCATGTTTGTGGCTAATCATTTGACCAGACGAGACCAAGGTAACAGTATATATTTCTCCCGAGACTCCTCGAAAGACGTATTTCCAATATTCGGTTTCTTTTTTTAGTCTTTGGGAACGACTACAGTTTGAAACTTTCAATAATTAAATATCATTATTACGAATATAATCGATTTTCCTGTGCTTTCATCAGAGATAAAGTAATTCATTTGTGATTCATTCAGTGACTCATTCACCAGCTTAAGCTTTTTGCCAACAACGCTTGAAATACAACCTTCTTTTTCTATCGATTTTGGGATTTTTCCTGTTTTTTAGTGAGAAATTCAGCGAATGCGGTAAACGTAACTCAGGCTCTCTGATGCAGAGTATCCATTAAATTCCATTCACCAGCGACTGAATGGCCACTAAAATTTTATTGAATAAGTGTCCCCGTTTCAATTTACGACCGAACTTTATGCACGTTACCCAGGATTTGATATACATACGCCGCTGCTGCATTCATAAAACTGCTGCGAACTTTTGCGAACAATGAAATCAAAACCGAAGTTTGTGAAACTCGGTGCATGAATCTGGTCGACACTCGTACACACATAGCCACTCACCAACAGAAATGCGGATCAGCATTCAATACATTTGCAAACCATAAACTTTGAACACGAAACTTGGTCCGTTGCAGGCGGTAGTTTCAATGCGGTAATAATTTCCGAAATGGTCAAGACCTGCCTGCATTCAAACTGATGGAGAGCGAGAGAGAGAGAGAGAGAGAGTTGGACAGTGTAGCTGGAAGCGTGAGCAAAAGAGAGTGAAAGATTAAAGGCGAGGGCAAGTGAAATGATCCGAAGAAATTTATTCCTTCACTTTTCAAGGCTGTCCTGCTGCACTGTGGCGGCCTGCACATTGTGGAACTGGCGAGCGGGCACCTGCTGCACCACCCTTGCACTACCCAGACCACCAAAGCTCCAATGGCTGCCGAAATTGCCGAAAGAAATGTAAATGCTTTGTGTATTCTTTATATGCGCACAGTCGTAGATGGACAAATCGTAGAAATATATACACCACGAGTATATCCCAAAGTGAGCAACAAACTTTTCAATTTTATTAAATTCGAGAAAAAGTGAGAAAAAGAAAGATTCGAGAAAAAGAAATCCAATATTTTTTTTACGGTTCGGTTTCAATTCTTCACCTGAGGAGCGGGAGACCGAGAAATGCTGAGAAAATAGAGAAAGTTTCCGTCGAGTTGTCACCCAGACGCTATTAACGTAACCGTAACGCGGGACCACCGAGGTTCGAGGCGAACGAAACTCTGAAAGAGGCAAGAGGCACAACCAAACTGCTCCACAATCACCACCACCACCACCACCACGACCGTTCCCGGCTCGTACCTTGACAACTCCCGCGTCAAAGCGTGCCAACGAAAAGAGCTCACACATGGGCCAGTAGATATGACAATAAAATACGATATTTTGTATGATGATATTTTGCACGTGACCCGTTTCAGCAAGCAAGCGGCTTGTCAACGATTTGAAAGAGCTGCGAGTACCTTGACAAGTGCTTTCCGGGGAATCCAAAACTGTCTACTCTTCGTGGTATGAAACGAGATGGTACGGGACGGGCGGGCGCTATTTTGGAAATTTAATTCGATTTTATGGAATTTTCAGGCAAAGCGAAATGCATTGAAATGTATACTAAAATGTTGAGTAAATCGAATAAATACATACAGTGAAATTCCAACACTCAATATCGTTACAATAAGTCGTAACCCGGGTTAAAAAACCCGGAAAAAGGGGGTTTATTACCCCCTTAAGGGTAATAAACTATAAACAATCACAAAGAGAGTGAATACTGTGTGAGCGCTTCACAGAAGTGTCATTAAATTACCATAAAATAATCTCAAGCAACAGAAAATATTTCGATACTCGTAATATTTTAGTTTCATTTTAATTTTGAGTATAATCTTTTAAGAGGATTATCGTTTATGATATTTTGTAAGAAGATTTTCAGTTGTGGTGTTATTGCATAGAGTTTGTATAAATGCTGTTTGGGAATAATTTATAACTTACAAAGTAAAAGGCATTAAATTGAAATGTATTTTTATTTAAATTTCGGGACGGTATAAAAAACGACATAGGAATTTTAAAAATAAGACATTTTAAATGTTTCAGAGCGCCATTAGAAGCGCTTTTGAATTTCGATTTCTTGGTTGGTTTCGAGAGAGTCATTTTAAATAAGGTTTCATGTTCCGAAGGCGAGAATGGAAAGATCCAAATGTTTGTGAATTTTTAATATATACTATATTTCCAAATTTTATTATTATTATATACATATCTCTTTAGCTCAATACTTTTGTCGTCGATCTTAATTTTAGTTTAAGCTTCTGAATTCGAAAGGCGTAGGATTTGAATATGATATGCGTGCACACTTTTCTTTTTCTCTGTTTGAGATTACAAAATGAGGCTTCAAATACAAAAAAAAATCCATTTTTGTTTGTCCATTCACAATTTCAGTTCACTTATTTCTGTTTCTAATACGGATATACTCGTACATAAAACAAAACTGATATATCTATTTTTTTATTCTAAAGGAAAACAAAAGGAAAACAAATTCCTCACATTGCTTGAGTCTCTTAAAATCTATTCAGGAATTAAAAATAAATCGGTTACTCTGAGGAAAGAAGGGTAATTTTGCCACATGCCACATGAAATCAGAAAGCAATTTTGAGGAAGAATTTGCAAAGAAATTTATTTCATTTGAATGAGTTGTGGTTTTAACGGATCGATTGTGAGTCAAAACATGACGTTCTGAAAGAAATGCATTTCAGGTATTCTGATTTATTTCACGGAAAAGGAAATTTCATTATAAAGATTCCGAAATGATCCATTTTAGAGTATTTTGAAATGCTGTGCGGTTGTGCTACGGCTGAATTCCGCATGGTTTTCATTATACGATAGTACTATATTTCCATAAGCATTACGCAATAGAGAGCTCGTTCGCGCTACTGAAAATACACAGTTAAGAAGGTGCCGGTGCCGGTCCCGGTGCCTGTGCCTATGCCGTCGGCTTCTGGCTGCTATCTGATTTGTCCTTTGTTCGAGTGCCGCAACGGAAGGCAATGAAGTGAAGTGAACGCCTTAAAGCACGACGAGAGTGCTTTCTTGGCCACGCTTTAGATCTATATACCCGGAATTTTGTATTATTAAAATGCGCAGGTTGTTCCGTAAGTGAATGAGAAATCCTTTTACGCGGGCTTCTGTGTCTTGATGGTTTTGATGATTATGTTGTGGTTGCGAACAAAACGTATCCCCATGCGAATATGTTCCAAGGATAACGCCGCACGCCTCCAGCGTGCTTGCCATTCGCTGGATACTGGGTGTTGTTTTTGTTTTTGTTTTTGGCTTTCCCTTTGAAAATCCTCAGAAATAGTTTCGGTGTATGCGTTTGGTGCATTTGTTCGTTCGTGCTTTGGTGTTTTGCGGTTCGCAGTAAGCGTCGACGCACAAAGCTTTTCGTCATGTTGTTTTTGCCAACTAAAATTCTGCGCTGTTAATTAGCGGAATGCATTCGCCGCATATCTTTTATTAAAAGCCGGAGTGCCTTCGGATGGTTTCGCCGGATCGCCGCATCGCCGCATTGCCGCAGACGCGTTATGTAATTACGTCTTCAGAATTAGAGTTGTTGCTGGAAACTCTGTTGCATAAATTTATGCCGGTGTACGAGTATCTTTCAGGCACATAAAAGAGATTGGATACAAATAACGTGGCGCAGCGGACTAATGCCTTTTGCTTTCTTTTAATTTGTTAATAAATTTATTTGTTATACTTTTTATTCTCAAACTAATTAATTACTCGTTAATAGTATTCGGGGCAAACTTTTTCTCCTTGAAAACAGAAGAGAGAGGGACAGCTGCGTGAGAGTATGCCGAAGAGTGGTTGGTTTTTAGAGCAAAGACCTTCGCAGAGAGAAAAAGGTGCTGACATCAATGAGAGCGAATTTGATTTGAATTTCGGTTGTGAAAAGAGAAAAAAGACGCGATCACGTTTGGCAACCTCGAAGGGTTATTAAAGAAAATCTTTATTTTAAAGAAAATAGAAATAGAGCTATTTTAATTCTTCATTATTTTATTCATTATTCTTTTTTTTTGTAGTTATCTAAGAGCACCTTTTTCCTAGAGGAAAATTAGAGTAGAATAGAATTAATTTATATCTCGATTGTGTTGAAAATAATCATCACAAAGTGACATAATCACGAAAGTGAAATAATTTCTTGAAAGAATTTAAAGAATTCAAAGAAATAATTCCAACGATTAATTTTTATTATGTTTTATTTTAGTGTTAATCATATATTAATCAAAAGTGTTCAAAAATATTTACTTCGAAACTAGCGTCAATCTTCTAAAACGTTGTTTTACTAACATTTCTTAAGTTCCTTTCGCGTCTCCTTCACGATTAAAGTAGACACTGTCACTATCTCGTGAGCGCATTCATCACACGGCGCTCTTCGAAAAGATTTAGACTGTAGAATTTGGTAGAATGGTATGGATAAATAATCACATACACACACACACACAGGCAGACAGACAGTCAGGCAGACGTACAGAAGATATTCCTAATATTGTAGCATCAAAAAAAATATGGCATTTATGGTCGTAGGCGGTGGTTGGGCTTGTCGCCCCCGTACGCTCCCGCCGACCAAACGCTTCCATCGTTCTCTTATTGAGTATGCAAAAGTCACCTACACTCACACAAGTTGAGATGAATGAGAAGCAATAATACTCATCTCAAATAATGTAGTAGCTCTCTTCTTAGGCGACGGCAATAGTAATCGAGAGTATTAGAGATATCGTAAATTTTGTGTAGAACTAGAGCGAACATTTGTCTTGAGAGTCGATAAAAGAGAAAGGTGCAGAAGAAAGAAAGATATTTATGTATGTCAATAAAATTGCGAATGCGAAAAAGGAAGACGAAGAGATATGTATTTGTCAGTAGACAACTGAAGAAAGAGTTGTAAAATTATTATAACTTTTGTTATGACAACTATACAAGCCGCATTAAATATAAAGCTACTATTTCTTTGTCCTCTAAGAATCAGTTTGTCGTAAAATCGGCGTTTGAGTATTCATTAAACCACCTTTCTTCAGCTCCAGTTCAGTTTTAGAATTTATGAAAGAGTTTATTGAATACTTGCGTTTTCATCAAGACTCAGGCATATTAATCTCTCGTTCTTGCTCTCGCTCTCGGTTAAGAATTTAGCATTTTAGAGTGATCGAGTGATATTTTGAGAGAAGAGAAAAGAGAGAATAGAGATGCATTAACATCATGATATTTTTAACGTGTCCTTCCAAAGTTGTTAATGTTAATTCAACATCCAGTTAACTCAACTTCAAGTGAGTTGAGCGGAAAATTGAGTGCCCCAAAAGAGTCAACAGAAGACACTGAGAAAGGAGGGAGCTGTAAAATCCCTCCCGATCTTCATTCGCTACCTTTAGAATACCTTAGCGTTACGCTTATAGCTTTCTCAGTGTGTTCTGTTGGGACTCTTTTGGGTCACTCAGTTTTCCACTCAACTCAGTTGGAGTCGCTCTCATGGCCCCCAACGCAATGATATTTCTCAGATCCTGGCGCCGGGCGAAATACGCGAAAATGCGATAATTTATCTAGAATAATAAATAAAGCCTTTGGTGAATGCTGCACTCCCATTGCTTTGTTAGGAGGTAGCCCATTCAAGGAGGTTGCGGCATCGTAGCCCTCGGCATTGTTTCAGTTCTTGTCGGCTGACGTTTCGAGCAACTTTCGCTTGCGTAGCCCCTCCCCCCTAGACGTGGGTGTTTACATACATACATATGTACGCATTCGTCACGATGGGCGGTGCGAGAGTAAAGTTGTGTATAAGTTGGTGCGAATCTAGCTGAGTCCATTCAACTGTTGGGCGAGCAGGCGGATCGGCTCTCCGTGACTCCTTCGAACGTGCCTGCCAGCGCTTGGGTCTCCATTTGGAAAACGCGCTTTCGGTAACTTTGAGCAGCGTCTAACTTTCAAAATGTTAGCCTTGCATTCTGGGAACTCTTGCAGATTTGGGCTCATGCATGCGAGGGTATGTTTGTGAGGCTGTGTGTGTGTGTGTGTGTGAAGATTAGAAAACAGTTACTGCCAACTGGCTTTTCCGTTATCGAGTCCTTCGCTGCACAACGGGAAGGGATGAGGGAAGAAAGCACGAAATGAAAGCAGCGAAGTATAATAGGATGAGAGAAAGGGAGGAAGGAAGCAAGGAAGGAAGGCCCCGTTCATGTAATCGAAACCGGATTCTCGTAATTTGTAGATACTCGCACTTTGTGCCTTTCTTTTTCCACCCCGCCCACAGCACTCCCTCACACCCACCTCACGCCCAGCACCTAACGAGTTCGTTCAAAGCCATCAATTTCGTAAAACGCTTCACTATTTTACCTTAGAAATTTTTGGGAATATCCTTTCGGAAGTTGTTCAAAGGCGTATTAAATCGAAATTGTTTTACTTTAGTCAAACTGAAGCATTCTGTGAATGAACGCTCGAGAGTGGGTGTGTGTGTGTGTGTGCGAAAGTATCTGGTGCGTTGGTGTTTTTTGGTGCACACACACACACACACACTGATAGACATATGCATACATATAATATGAGCAATTTATATCACGAATTGCTTTCGTTCGACGTACAGAACATTTTTAGATTTTGCAATATATTAAATTTCAAAATGTATTTATACAAACTTACCCTTATATAGATATATATACGAGTATATACTCGCATTCACACAACTTTCGCTATAGCGAAATTAAAAATTTCGTGTTGTCAAAAAAGGTTAGTCTTAAAATAATTAATGCTTTTAAACGAAATTCAATACTCCATTTTCTAGATATATTTTACTCTACGACTTTGTTAAAATTTTATTAAATTGTTAAAAAAATTTTCAATTTATGCGTTATACTAGAATGTTTATAAAAGTGGTGAGAATCATTCGGCAATCTGTCGAAAAATAATTACTTTGAAGTGAAATGGTATGAAATTCGAAATTTTTGTTATCTGAAAGTCCACAAATTTTGCTGTCGGAAATTAATAGTATTTAAAGGAATCCGCAGAAGAATTTCGGACTAAACTAAGCCAAGTTTTAGAGTCAGAGTCTGGTTTTTATTTATTTTTTCTCAAGGCAATGGCAAGATCCATCTGATCTTTGATTATCCTCTAAGAGCAAGTATGTACCTAATTTTGAATTTTATACTATTGTAAAAGTGCTTGGGTTTTTCCCCCAAACTATTGACACAATGTTGAAAGCCGCATTGAAAGTGATTAAGCTGCTCTTCCGTGCAATTGTTACTTAGATATTTATAGAACAGTTTATTACATTATTATTAGATTATAGATGATACGCTAAAGTCAAATATTTTCCAAAGAAAAATACAAAAATATAATTTTTTATTTTTGGCTTTAAATCTTGTTTCCTTTAAATCTTATTTCTAATCATAAAATCTTTCCAATTCTTTAAAGAATCGGAGCCGGCGAGACTCTTTCCCGTTCGAGCGATGCCAGAAGAGTCTCGCAAGCGACGCGCCAAATCCTCGCAATCGACTCAGTGCCTATAATCGACTGAGGCGGCAGTAAATGCTGTCGGATGGTGGAAGGATTTATTGCTCCGAAAGGGTTTCCTTATTTATTTGCGAATAATTTTCTTCAGGAAACACTTTTACTTTTCGTTTTAAGCGATTGCCGTTTGTTTATCGCCTGGAATGGATGTACGTATGTGTATGTGTGTGTGTGTGTGTGTGTGTGTGTGTGTGGATGTATTTCAACAATAGTTCCGAGTCACGCCTACGATGGCTATGGTAACCGATGGCCAGGGCTTCGATGCGGATCCTAAAAATTGGGAAATGCCGGAAAGCCAAAAAGGATATTACATATCCTTGCGCGCTTTGTGGCTGTGCATGGGATCGAAATTTTTCGAAGGCAGCCTTTGATTTAGTGTCTGTGCTTCCGCTGCTGGGTGCGGCGTCGGTGCCGACTGCCGATGGGCGCAGGACGGAGCGAGTGTGGCTGTGCCTGCCACCAGAAATACTTCACTCAATCTCGACATACACACGTAAGAGTGTGTTAGCGTTCGTTGGGCTATGTGTGAGTAAGGAAAGGGTGGTGAGTAGGGTTGCCAATCGTTCCGGTTTGGCCTGGATTGTCCAGCAACTGTCCCCGGAATTTCAGAGAGAGCTAACGTCCAATGCAACTAAAATTTGTTCTTTCCGACGCACAAGACCTCGCGTTCTTCCTTTGAAAGACTCCGTCAAACGTTATTTTCCTCTCCCGTAACATCTCAGGCGAACACCAATCAATACTATATGTACAGTATAGCATAGGACTGACGATCTGTCTGTCGCCAAGTGTATTACGTCTTATTTTCTTACATATTTTGTTTACATAAATAATGTTCCCTCGAAATACTTGCTATCTTATGTTAAGTGGATTTTCGATGGAAAAAAAAAATATTGTGCATTCGGTTGAATTTTCAGTTTTCAGAAAAAGTTGGCAACCCTAGTGGTCGGCCGTCCGAAAGACGGTCTGTAGACTCAAACGCTAAACAGCATGATTTGTGGCTGTTATTGCATTCTCGCTAACTCGATCCTATTTTATATGTTTTGTTTTTTATTGTTTTTTTGTTTCTATTTTCTGTCTCGTTAGTATTGTTGAAAATATGATGCTACTTATAACCTTTTTGACCTTTGGTGAGTACCCATCATTGTGCGAGTTGAGGTGGTTGTACGAGCGCAGGAAGTTACCATTAACATCATCATCATCTGCAGTTTGTGCAGATTATTTTTCTTTTTGCTCTCGAGTGTTTTCCAGGACTAGAAGATTTACTGTTTATTTATTTTCTACAGTCATCAAAATCATATAAAAAGCTGCGGAAAACGATTTTCACAATTTGTTGTTCGAGTGAGCGACCGACCATTAGACCCGTTCGTTAGACGAGGTCGTGGTAAGAGATTTTATGAAGTAGCATTTTTGGCGCAAATATTTGTATCGATAAAACAACCCAACAAGAAAATTGAATTTAGTATACATAAATAATATACCTTTAAATACTTTTAAAAGAGAGAGAGAGAGAGAGATTTTTGAAAAGTTATAATTTTACATCCTTTTTTATCATATTATCAATATAAATCTTTATTCTTTTAATTATAGAGCATTTTTAAGTTAAAAGTTAAGTTTTTCCTGGAAAATTGTCTTTTGAAAGACAATTTTGTGAAAATTTTCATCGTCTTTTATTATATTTTCAATACAAATATCTCATTGATTAATTAAATTAATTATTTAATTCATTTCATTTTTTAATTAATTCATTTTATTATAGAGACCTTAAAAAATTTCTTAATTTCAACAATGTAATTTAATGCGGTTTTTGTTGCAGTGCTTGAGATCTAGTTCCTGAACTAGTTGCGAAATTTCTTGTTGGGCAAGTGCTTTTAGTGCACCACTATTCCGCAAAAGCGATACTTAATATTGATAAGTACTTAAGTATCATTCATCGATGGGCAACTTATTGTTAGTTTAATTGATTGTTTAAACTTCTGGCAAAGTATTCGCTCATCATCATACTTTGAAAACTTTATTGAAGAGCTAGATAATGAAAGCAAATGCGATCGATCTCAAGTCAAACTTTGTCAAAATTTGTTGAGGTAAATGGAAGTATAGTCGGTTTCGAATGGTAGCGGTCTCGACCTTGACGAAATTTCACATGATTGCTTTCATTGCATTTTAAAGAAAATTTTTAATCAATTTTTGTTGATTTTTTTTTTGCGGAATTTCATACATTTAGGAATCCATTTGTGTATAAATTTTAAATCTTAGTTTTTAGTTTTGAATTTACAAAGGAGAAAAGCCTAAAGAAATAGAAAAAGGATATTTACACCATTTTAATTGAGAATGTAAATGTGTAATGTGTAAAAAATGAGAATGCGTCGTAATTGTCAACGACATTTACAATTACCTACTTTTGGCCTTACACGCTTTTGCTGCGTTTGTAGTGATTTGCTTTCGTATTTGAGGCCGTTTATGGGGCCGTGATGTCAAGTCGACAACGAAAACCGAAATTTTTGAGTCACAAAAAAGAATCGAGAACGGCGCAGCCGTTTTTAGTTTAGGCGAAAATCGAAAACGATTTATTATTATTAAAAATCTCAAATACTACTTAGAATGCTACACTTTTTCGAATCAGAATTTATAACACAAATTCTCCCAATGCTCTCCTCAGACACTTCTCTCTCACTCTCTCATACTTTGTAGATTGTATTCTGTATGATTATAGTAGGTACCTTGCCATCGTTTTACCCTCTTTTTTCTTCTTTTGAAGATATCTCGCATCATCATTCTCATGATTTTATTTGCATTTACTCTGAGCAGTGAACTAAGAAAACAGACAGACGTATAGACTGAGCTTCTTAACATTTATTTTCCTTTACTCTGCTCTATTCCACGATTCGCGTGCGCCTTGAGGCAGCTCCCTCTCATTGTGGTAGAGCCACGTAGAAACAAAACACGGAGAAGTTTGTTGCAATGAAACGAAGCAGCCAGTCGTGGTCTAGTGGAAAAGTGATACGTTATATCGTATATCATGCGACAAACCACTACAATCCAATTCAGAGTGAGCGCACAAGAAGCCCCGGCGAAGCCGACTCTGACGATGCCGTCTAGGACTTCCTTGCACTTTCATGCAATTGTGCCGAGCAACGTTGTGCAGCAATATTGCAAAATAAATTGTATAATTTAAAATGATGCCTCAACGAAAACTTTAAGTCGCTGCATTGCGACTGAGAAAGATTTTCGGATTTTAAAAAGGAAGTACTAACTTCTTTATCATCCGAAAGTTAAGAATTTATTGTTAATTTTGTCTCTAAACTTAGAGATCTAAATTAAAGTTTACTTTGAGAGGGCTTTAGGGCTTTTTTGTGCATTATATAAACGAGTTTGTGGCACTGTGCACAATCGTGACGCCTGATTGTATTAAATAATACATCATATAATTATGTTGTGTGTAACGCTTGGTGTCTTTCTGTGCCACTCCCCTTCAAAAATCGGAATAATAAGGATTTGAACGAATTGGATTTGCTGGCATGTAACGTTTCTTCGAAGAAACAAGAGACGCCGCATTTTCAACTTTGAATTATTTGCAGGAATAAGAATGCATAAAGGTAAGTTCCATTTGAAAACTTAATGAAATGCTAACATTTTCATATTCTTATCACGTTAACCATTAAGAAAACATAGACGAATCGCGCATGACATTTCTTCATCGTTGCGCGAATTCTGTCCATGAGAATTTGAAACAAACGGCGATGACGCAAAGACAGACCGAGGTGTTATTTGCCGTTGATGGCAGAGGGCAGACCAATGAGAGAAATGTCGTCAATGACTGAAGGAAAGATCGATAAGGAAATTATCAACAACGTTTGTAGTTTGTGCATCGAAGGAATTGTCCTTATAATTAACACAACACTATAGCAACACTACAAATGAATTTATACGAAAATGTATACGAATTTATACGAAATTTTTTACGAATTTATACGAAAAAAATTGCTATATAGTTTAGCACACTAATGATCATACATGCGTTTTCTTCACTGATTCATCAACGATTTCTCCTGTACCAATAAAATTTGGTACTACTGAGTGAGTGAGTGTGTGTGTGTGTTTGTGTGTGTTGAGGGAATTACACACTCTAACATGGCCAATTGTTTGTACCGTTCCAAAACCATCGAACTGTCGCTTGTAAGACAGATGATTGCAATGTCTCGTGTTGGCAGCCATTTTGTCGAGACAGTCATTAATTTCTTAACAAATCGTATTCTCAATGTTTTTAATTTGTCGTCATCGAATACTCTCATTCCCTCAACACTCACGAAGAGTACGGCAGCAGCAGAAGATTTCAATTGAAGTCACTTCCGCTAAACCGTTTTTGATAAGTCTGGAGAGGACTGTTGTTGTCTGCTTTGTCGTTGCAGGCTGGACGTACTTTGCGATTTGTAGTCGTAATATCTTGTAAATTGAATAGATTTGTCTCGATTGCGATCATTAACGGATGTAGGAATACGCAGAGCGCGAAAAGGTGAATCTGTTTACATGGATTCATGCTGATAGACGGAAGGAAGGTCGAATGAAGTTCAATTCAATTAATCATTTGGAGAATTTGCTTGAAGGGTGAATGGAATCGTGTGAAATGTTTGAGGAAATTGAAGAATTACATACAACAAAGCTTCGATATGATTGACAACATCCTTGTTTCTCTCTGGCCGCTTAACTGAATGAATGAAGGTTTGTCATATATTTAGTACATTTTTAGAACATATTTAGTACATATTCAGTACATGTTTAGTACATATTTAGCACATATTTAGTACATATTTAGTACATACTTAGTACATTTTTAGTACAGATTTAGTAAATATTTAGTACATATTTAGTACATTTTTAGTACATTTTTAGTACATATTTTTTTCAGGAAGCAAAGACATAATGATTGCCCACGAAGCGACTAGTTGGCGCCGCAATTACTTCCTTTACTATAAATAACTATACTATAAATTTAAAGTTTATAGAATGAAAAACAATGCTTTTTAGTTTGTTTTTTTTTTAAATTCACGGAGCTACGCTAAGAGTACCTGACAACCGTTGGCGAATATTTTGCCTTACCGTCCATTAAATTCATTTTTCCGTTCTTTCGTTGCGCTGTCCGCCGCGGAGCTTTGTCGCTGTGGCAAAAAAAGGTCCTTAACAAGCAAATTCACTTTAATAAATGAAAACTTAATTACATCCCTTCCCAGAGCATTTCTCGTTTTCGTTCTCTTGCACCATGTCACGTCGCCTGATGGCGTAGCTTCTACTTTTCATTTATTTCTTTGTCTTTTCTCTTTTCTGTGTCGAGAAAATGACAACTAAAATACCGTTACAATATCCTGAAACAACGTAATGATTGTCAACGAAGCGACTGATAGCGACACCTGAGGGCGACTTCTTTATAATTATGTACATACATACATATGTATATACAGTACGTTGTACGATACGTTGCAGGCTCGTATACTCGGAAAGAGTAATGAATGTGTTGGTGTGTGTGAACTACAGAAGCAATGTAGCTTAAAAAGGATTTGCGTTGACGCGTGCAGCTTTAAGCAACGCATGCAGCTTGTCGGACGCGACGTGCCAAGCCCAAGCTCGGATGCTGTTGATCGAATTTGCATTATTTAAGTTTAGAAATTCTCGTTCGAAGGCAGAAAACAAAAGGAAAAGGTGTTCCGAAGCAGCGAATAAATATCAATTTGGCTTTAAACACGATTTTTTTCGCATTTAAAGCCACCAGTCGCTGCATAAGAACGACTAACTCTGTCTGTAACGCTGATATAATGTATTTATGAACATATATACGTATAGAGTACATGCCTGTATATACATATGTATGTACGTTAGTGATATTAAACAATTCTTTGCCATTATCAACACTGTGCTGCATGACTTCATCTCTTAATCTCATTAATTTACCTTTTAGTTAACGAGACTCAGCCGCGGCTGTCGAGCATATTGCTGTAGATTGCTGAAGGCGGTGTATTTTTTCCTCGCAGTTACAAAAACTCCCAGAGGATGGTGCCGTGGCGCGCCGTAGACGCAAAACAAAACGTTGTACTTCTCGGGAATTTATGCAGAAAATCAAATTTGAAGATATATACCCTAAAGATTATACGTTCGAAAGCACGAAAAGAAAGCATGATGCATGAGGTATGCCTTGATTGAAAGTCCTTAGGTACAAATTTAACACGAGAGCCCCTTGAATTAATATCTTCTGCTCTGTCCGAAGGTTTAGGTTAATATGACCTTCTTTCCTTTCTTTTTACATAAATTTGCAAATAGAAAATTCAATAGAAATTCTTTTGTTATAAGATAAAACTTAAGATTTAGACATTTATAAACTTTCTTATAAATCTCTTTATTTTACAGTTTATAACATTTGCCAGGGTAAAGACGGGCAAACATAGACTCTTTGTTAGCTTTTTGCGAATTCAGGTCATTCAATAACCACATGAGAATATTGCGCTTTGTCCTTCCAGCCCTTTGGAAAAATCATAAAACTGTCTCTGCGCAGAGTTATTAAAGACACCATCATACGTGGAAGGAAGCCAGTGGAGGAAGCACTCGACCGACTCGATGATTTGTGATAAAGCAGTTCGGGCAGCAGCAGTTTCCGTGTACTGCTTCTTCTGCTTCTTCTTCCTATTTTGCATGCATGTACGACAGGGCCGGATTGTATAAATACAAAGGAATAATAATAATAATAATAGCACGAGTAATACATAATAATAACAAAAAGAAAACGTATAGATCCTAGCATGCAAATAATTATGGTTTCTTGTGCTTTTTTACCATTCTGCCGGGATGTGGGTCAACAGGGATGGCGGTTCGTTGACCGCAATGTCACACGACAACTAATATTCTGAAGATAAGCAAAGCTGGCTACGCCAGAAAGCAACAGCGAGACCAACGCCAAGCAAGAATTATGAAGTATCACATCATCATCATCATCCACTCAAAGTGTGCTCGCGTGTCTTAACGCCATCACTAAAGGCGCCCACAAATAACCATCAGGTAAAAGAAAACGATTCGTGTGGAAACGTCGTCATTCCAAATAAAAGCGAATCAAGTGGAAAAATGTGATAAAAACAGCAATTGCATTTCGAGCAGAGGAAGAAAACTTGGATGAGATAGAGACATGATATATGTATGTAGGTAAAAATCAGGAAAAATTATTAAAGTAAAAGAATATCAATCTTTTAGGTAGGTTTTTCGAGTAAAATGTGCTTTAGTTCGAAGATACTAAGAATCTGTGGTTTCGGATTGATTGATTGTTATTATGATCAGGCCATTTTTATATCATTTTTGTAAGAAAATATTAACTCTTAAGTGAAAAATTATAAATTATACATATATAAATTATATATTATAAAGTATACATGAATTATACAATTGAAAAATCTCTAAAGAGCTTCGGCGGACTCTCTTCTAGATATTTTGAAATAAAGTGTTTGATCGATTTTTGATTTTCAAGTCGTTCCATAAAAAAATAAAATGTTGTTTTATTGTTGTTGTTGTTGTTTTATAAAAGTGTTGTTTTACTTTAGAACGATTTGAGCTAATAAAACTTGTGCATAATTTTTCATTTTTGCAGCCAACAACCAACAACAACAAGCTTTCTCACACCACAATTTGTTTGGTATCCTGGCGATAACCGCAGCAGCAATAAACTTGTAGCTCTGGGGATACATTCAGAGCGCGCGGGTGTGTGTGTGTGTGTGTGTGTGAGTGTGTGTAGATGGGCCCAAGCGTTAGCTAGTAAACAATAGAAAACTCATCCAACAAACAGCTGCGAGCGATTAACACGCTGTTGAAAAGTTGTCATTGTGTTAGTTGGTGCATTTCGTTGTTGTTGTTGTGGTTGTTACCAATAAAACACATCTGTTGTTATTCTTGGTGTAGACGCAGTGAGAGTAGTAGTAGTAGGTGTTATTGTTGTTGTTGTTGTTGTTGTTGTTGCAAATGTTGTTGATTTGCGGCTGCCTGTGCCGTACCGTATGCAGAGAGACGACAGAGTGCAGAGTGAATCTTGGTGGTCGCCGTGTCCTTTTGAGTTTGTTGACAGCACGCAGAACCACTGACCGCCTCGGGTTGTTGACACGAACACACAATTTTCTGGCGTGTGCTCTCTGTGTTTTAGTTTAGTTATGGTCATGTTTTAGAATCCTTAATCCAATGGAGATAAAGTTGTTTGCAAAAGTTTGGTGTTTTGAGCACTGATTTTTTGCTACTCATTGATCGAAATATTCGTTCTTTGGCAAACCAAAATAATTTTCTATTTTTCAATAGCCAGCCGGTTATGTATAGTCGTTTTAAATAGACCTTTTCAGTCGAGACGCGGTACCGCTCAAATCTCACAAAAAACAGCGCACCACCATCGCGAAGTGTTTGCACCAAATTTTCTTTAAAATTTAACAAATACGCGCTTTCTCATTTATTTTTCAATAATTCTGCGAATTATGCCAGCAACGCATTTTTAAAAATTTTGCGCTGTTTAACCAACACTAATAATTTCTTTACCGCAAACTACGGTAATTTTGTTTATTTTGCCATCGGACGTGACAACGAGTTGTTTACATTTCGCTGAGTCTGCTTCCTCATACCAACACTCACCATTTGTGAGTCTTCAGCCACCGGCCGACCGGCCCTTTCCCGGCAACCACCCCCAGAGTGTGTATTAAATTTATTTAATTTTTTCCATTTTGCCGTTTTCAAATTATGAAGTGCAATATTTATGAAGTATTAAATTATCTCTTTTTTAATGCATTTTCATATAAAAGAGTATATTTTTTTGAGCGTGCATTTTTTGTTTTACGAGGTATATAAAATTGTATGATATAATACTACACAAATACCTACATGCAAATTTTACGCTGGTTTTAGAGAGAAAATTAATTAAAATGGTATTAACATTTTAAAAAATTGTTTGTATGGTAAGCAAATATTATTGTAGTATATGTTAAACCTCTTGAAATACTTACGAAATATTTAGAGATCTAAAAAACACTGCATACAGAGTTATCGATAGAATTCTGCCACATTTTCGTAGAAGTATCTCCTTAACCATATTCAAGGCTTATTTTACCATCCAGAAATTATTCCAAAATATCGTTCCATAAAACAGCAATTTTATTTTATAAGGTTTTTCCATTCGTTTTTTTCATACTTCAAAGCAATTTCGTTTCTCTCCATCACTAAAATCATTTCAATTTACAAACGACTACGAGATCAAATAGTTTGTTGATTTAATTTTGTTTTAAACTTTTATCGAACTCTAGCGATGATGAGAATCTCGGCTGAGACTTTGTTGACCCTGCCGTCGGTCGCGGGCAATGACAGGTGACGGCTAAATTGAGATGATAACGGCTGGTGAAAAAAAAATAATACTGCTTCCGGCTTGCGAGATGTTAAGTAAATTGAAATCGTTATTATCATCATCATCGTCACCATCCTCGACAACGTTTTTGTATACGTAATAGAAGCTGAAATTGATTTTTGATTTAAATTCTCTTGCCAGCCTCTCTTGCTCTTCTTATTATCCTTCCGCCTTCTCATATTCCTCTCGCTTCTTTCTGGCATAATCGTAACACCGCGTTCCACGACGACCCTCGAACGCTGGGCTACTGTATTGCTGTTGTTGTTGTTTGCCAAAAGAAAGGTTTGCAGTGTAGTGATGAGCGTCACTTTGTCATGGTTATGCGACACGATACTTAAACTTAAACCGCGTACAGCTTATTCTTCTAAGTGCTGACATTAATTCTCTTGCGCATGCATGATAATCAAGAGATTTAGTTGACGATTAAGGACTCTTTGAAAATCAACCATTAGCCTTATCCAGCGATCATGAGGCTTGCTTGAATCAATTAAGATGAATTAAGTTCATCCGAGATTTATGAATGCTGCAAGCACAAAATAGGTCTTTGCAGATCCAGAAAGGACACCTTAAATAACTAGAGTCGACTTTAACATAACGACTTTCGGTTTTAAATTAGATGCAGGATCCACATGGTTATCCTTATCAGACGTACTTAAGATATCTGCATAGTTTTAGGTCTTTCCGCTCGGCTTTAAATACTTTCCGGAAGAAAAGAAAATCATTAACAAATTTTGTTTCTTTTTTTTTTGAAAAAATCACAATGTTCTTTTATTTTTAAAACACTAAATGAAATAATATTATACAAAAGTGAAGATATTGCCGCGATATATTCCATCTAGTGTATCATTCGCCTTTTTCAATCTCGCTTTTAATCAATGTTTCAGGCTACCATCTATTCCCTCGTGGTGGACCCCAACAGTCTGTCTTAATCGGTTTACGAGGACGTCCTAAGAGCCGTCCTGCCTTAGGTTTCCTAAGAGCCTCAATGCCTTGCATGACATTAGAAAAGACGCCGAGAAGAGCAATCAACAGAATTAGAAGAAATTTCGGAGACATTCTGTAAAATGTAAAGTCAGGAATTATTAGCTAAATTAAATAATTAAGTCAAATTAGTTGAATTAAATAATTGTAGACCTTCAAAGATGCCAAGATCCGAAGAATAAGCGCGTATAGCCTTATTCTCTATGGATTTTGGCCTTTAGTTTTTGCCTTAATACCTACACAATAATTCGTTCTTACTTGACTGTATAACGCTTTCGAGACGGATTGAAGGTATGTGCAGTTGTCGGACTTACTGGTCGGCTTAAATACTCTTCTGACCGTTGTCGAAAAGCAGAGAACAACAACAAGATGACCGACGTAGGTATTTATTTGCAGAAACGTTTTAAAAAGAACATGAGGTAATTTAACCTTCATGGAAACACAATATACGAGTACAAAACAATTGATGAAGAACAAATATTAGTGGTTTCTGTTAACGTTTTCATTTTTATGATTAAAAATTGGTTAACTACAAAAATTTAATAAAACTTGAACTAATTTTACCTTCAAGAATTAATTACAAAAACAGTAAACAAAAAATTTTGTGAAGAATAAATATTACTTGTATTAACGCAGTTGTTGGAATTTTTACTTATATGACACTGTTTCTTAACCTCCGGAAATTTTTGAGACGTTTTGAAAAACCTTCCATATTAACAGAAATTCATATGCTCACACTTCAGGATAGCATAAAAGTGAAAAGTGGTACTTAACTTAATCGTATAGCGCAAAAAATGGGTCGTTTTAGTAAAACGATCACTGTAATATTTGACTTAATCAAAGCAAATTCGAGGGTAAATTTCAATTTTTCATATCGTGAGATTTTGTAAACTAATTTAAATGTTTTACAAAATGTCGGGATTAATAAACTGAATAATAATAATAAACTGATAATAATAAACTAATCATATGTAAAATCGTACTTAATAATATTGAACAGTATTGAAAATAAGTATTGAACAATTGTTCAATAAAAAATTTTTTTCTCTTTGTTTTTCTCTTTATTGATTTATATAAGAGTAATTTTTTTCTCGGGAGTGAAAGGAAAAGAAAAAATATAAAATATAAAATAAGAAAAAAGAAAAGCGGAAGATACAAGAATCATAATTTATATGAACCAATTTTATTGCGGCCCGTTAGAAATTTTATAAATATTATTCATAAATTTGTGGCATGGACAATGAAAAAGGTTCTCCATCCCTGGTTAAGCCATTTTTATATTATTTTTATAACTATTGCACGAAACTACGTCAAGTATGGTGTAATTAATTTTTTTTTTTACAATTGTTAGCAGATTTCAAAACATAAGTACTAAATCTTCCAATGCTTAATAAAAAGAAAGAAAAATAAATACAAAAAATTAAGAAAAAATCTTTTTCAGTGGAAAAAAGAATTTGTTTCATTGTCGTAAAAGAAGAGCGTCTGGCGAGTAAAAATTCTGACAACTGAGTTAATAAAAGTAATATTTATTCTTCATAAAATTTTTTGTTTAGTGTTTTTGTAATTATTCCTTGAAGATCAAATTACTTCAAGTTTTGTTAAATATTTGTATTTAAAAACTTTTAATATAAAAATCATAGGTTTTCTAAATGAAATAAAGACAAAATTCTTTTCTAGTGGAAATTTTTTAAAAATTATTTGATTAAGTGTCGTAAGATAAGAGCCTTTGGCGTCTTAAAATTCTGATGATTGAGTTAATACGAGGTCAAGCAACTAATATTTATTCCTAACAAAAATTTTTTGTGTATGGTTTTTTTATTTATCACCCTTAAAGGTTAAATAAAGACAAAGTTCTTCTCCAATGGAAAATTTTAAAAGGCAATGATTCAGTATCGTAAGAAAAGGACCTCAAAAGAGCGGCAATTATAAATTCTGACAACTGAGTTAATAAAAAAAAAAACTAATATTTATTTCTCACAAATTTTTTCGTAATCGTATTGATTTATAATTTTTCCATTGTGTTTTTATATCGTAGTTATTTTATGAAGGTCAAATTACTTCATGTTCTTTTATATTATATTAATTATAAAATAATTATTAATTATAAACTATAATAAAAATATATTATATTAATAATTATATTAATATTTTTATTTATTAAATTTTGAATACAAAGAATTATAAATGTTTTCGTATTGAAAATTCATGTAAAAAGAAGATTTTTGGCCATATTTGTTTCATTGCTCGTAAAAAAGAGTATCTGGCAAATAAAATTTCTTTTAATTTTATTGGCTGTTATTTAAAGAATGCGAAAAAAAATTGGAATGAACTTCCACAAATCATTGAATCATTACTTTACTAAATGTACTAAGTAAAGCCTACTTTCCTTTTGTAGATATAATAAAGCATAAGTATTAAGATCTGATGATTTCAATAAAATATTTAAATTAATATATTGAAATGTTAATATCTTTTGTTGAACTGAGTTAAATTTTGAATTAGAACTAGTTAAATAGTGACCCTTTTGCATAAAAAAACCCCACCAAAAAGTTTTTGGTGTTCAAAAATGTCTCATCGTTCGTTTTTGAAATGAACTCAAAAATCAAAACCTATATAACATAGTTCATTACAAAAACACGTCTATAGTTAGCGTTTTTCAGTATGATTTTCATACAATTTCAAATTTACATTCTTGACGATATTTTAAAAGTTTAGAACAAATTCCTCTGGGGCCCTACTCCGTAACTCGAATCCGAAACCGAAAGTACTCATTTTGGAGTAAGTGGTACTTTACAACTCGAATACGATATTTGATCTTCGGATATCGCTTTTTCTCCCTTCCGAAATTTGGATTTTTCCTATACCGTAACGCGTTTGCGAATGGCAAATATGCTTGAAAATCGGAATTTTTATCCTACAAGTAAAAAGCTTACGAGCTCTTAAAAAAAGGATTTCAAATTCAGTTGAACAAATTGATAAAAGCGAGTAATTTTTGGAAATTGGATATTTGTTTGGCCAGAAGATATTGTTTTCATGCGATTTTTCATACGATTTTTATAATCTCAAAAGAATTTTACTTTCGTATCGAATTAGCCATTCGAAAGTTGTGTTTCTTTGTGTCTCTATTTGTTGAAATCTTCATAAAATACTACTCGCAATTCATGGCGCGAATATTACACGTTACGATGTAATTTTAGCCATTTGGGAACTTATCGAGGATGCCCAAGAAGCTCGAAACAGGAACTATCGTCAATACAGATTGCATCATGCTCGAAAGTTTTTGAGATCCGCGACAAACGAAGACGGATTCACACTTTACTTTATACTTTAGATCCGCACATACCAAACTTAGGAAAAAGGTAGTGGAACCTGATGAGGAAGCTGCGCAATTAGTGGCAAAATAATTTGTTGAAGTGTTATTAATAATATCCACAAATTTGGAAATTTAAATTGCTTAATATTCTACTTAAAAATGTATATATGTAATTTTATTGCATTTCTGACCTTCCATTGTGTATTTAAAACATAGTACAATAAAAAAATTTTTTTGCATTATAGATTTTATTATATGTATACCAAATTTCAATAACTTTCTTCAATAAATAAAAAAGTTTTTAATTCTTTTTTTGTTTTTGTTCCTCTTCCCACTTTTTCCGGAACTCGTGCTGATAGGTGCCTTGCCATGATCCTGTTTTACCCCACTTTTTATAAGGTTTCCGGTCAGCCTCAATGCCTTTCATGACATTACAAAACACGCCGAAAAGACCAATCAACAAAATTAGAAGAAATTTCGGAGACATTCTGTAAAATATGAAATAAAGAATTATTAGCATATAATAAAACTCTACCCTTGAATATTTTAAATAATTATAGATTTTCAAAGACGCCAAACCCCAAGAATTAGCGCGTATAGCCTTATTCTCTCTGGATTTTGGCCTTCAGTTCTTGCCTCTAATTGCTACACAATAACTGGCTCTTACTTGACTGTATAACACTTTCTGGACGGATTGGAGGTATCTGCAGTTGTCGGACTTACTGGTCGGCTTAAATACTCTTCTGACCGTTGTCGAAAAGCAGAGAACAACAACAAAATGATCGATGTAAGTATTTATTTGCAGAAATGTTTTAAAAAGAACATGAGGTAATTTAACCTTCATGGAAACACAATATACGAGTACAAAACAATTTGTAAAGAATAAATATGAGTAGCTTCTGTTAACGCAATTGTTGGAATTTTTACTTGCTCGAGACCCTTTGGTAAAATACTGTTTCTTAACCTCCAGACATTTTTAAAACGTTTTCAAAAACTTTCCATATTAACAGAAATTCATATGCTCACACTTCAGGATAGCATAAAAGTGGAAATGACTTAACTTAATTGTATAAACCATGGATCGCGAACCTATGGCACGCGTGCAATAGATGGCACGGAAGATAATTTTGATCGCACGCGCAAAAAATGGTTTTTTATTAATCATTAAGAAATTTCATTTTATAAATTATTAAAATTAATTAGAATGTACCACTTTCGAGAACGTCTTCCCCTTATATAGGCAGTCATTTAACAGTCAGTCTAATTATCAAAACAGCAAGAAGAGTATAGAAGAGTAGCGTCGCACAATCCATAGAGACATGCGAACAATGCTCCGTTTGGGTGCTTCCGCAGAAGTGTTTGGCCCAGAATATTATTGAACAATACAATACAATACAATTTAATTAATTGATGTAAATTGGTTTGCAAAAGCATTTGTTTTTTACTGATTCATGTTCTCATTTATATGAGTTTAATATCAAACTAATCAAACTAGAAGGTTTTAGTAAAACGATCATTGTAATATTCGACTTAGTCAAAGCGTTCGAGGACAAATTTCAATTTTTATCGTGATATTTTGTAAACTAATTTAAAAGTTTTACAAAATGTCGGGATTAATAAACTGAATAATAATAATAAACTGATAATAATAAACTAATCGTATGTAAAATCGTACTTAATAATATTGAACAGTATTGAAAAAAAATATTGAACAATTAATAATATTGCTCAATAAAAAATTTTTTTCTCTTTGTTTTTCTCTTTATTGATTTATATAAGAGTAATTTTTTTCTCGGGAGTGAAAGGAAAAGAAAAAATATAAAATATAAAATAAGGAAAAAGAAAAGCGGAAGATACAAGAATCATAATTTATATGAACCAATTTTATTGCGGCCCGTTAGAAATTTTATAAATATTATTCATAAATTTGTGGCATGGACAATGAAAAAGGTTCTCCATCCCTGGTTAAGCCATTTTTATATTATTTTTATAACTATTGCACGAAACTACGTCAAGTATGGTGTAATTAATTTTTTTTTTTACAATTGTTAGCAGATTTCAAAACATAAGTACTAAATCTTCCAATGCTTAATAAAAAGAAAGAAAAATAAATACAAAAAATTAAGAAAAAATCTTTTTCAGTGGAAAAAAGAATTTGTTTCATTGTCGTAAAAGAAGAGCGTCTGGCGAGTAAAAATTCTGACAACTGAGTTAATAAAAGTAATATTTATTCTTCATAAAATTTTTTGTTTAGTGTTTTTGTAATTATTCCTTGAAGATCAAATTACTTCAAGTTTTGTTAAATATTTGTATTTAAAAACTTTTAATATAAAAATCATAGGTTTTCTAAATGAAATAAAGACAAAATTCTTTTCTAGTGGAAATTTTTTAAAAATTATTTGATTAAGTGTCGTAAGATAAGAGCCTTTGGCGTCTTAAAATTCTGATGATTGAGTTAATACGAGGTCAAGCAACTAATATTTATTCCTAACAAAAATTTTTTGTGTATGGTTTTTTTATTTATCACCCTTAAAGGTTAAATAAAGACAAAGTTCTTCTCCAATGGAAAATTTTAAAAGGCAATGATTCAGTATCGTAAGAAAAGGACCTCAAAAGAGCGGCAATTATAAATTCTGACAACTGAGTTAATAAAAAAAAAAACTAATATTTATTTCTCACAAATTTTTTCGTAATCGTATTGATTTATAATTTTTCCATTGTGTTTTTATATCGTAGTTATTTTATGAAGGTCAAATTACTTCATGTTCTTTTATATTATATTAATTATAAAATAATTATTAATTATTATTATAAACTATAATAAAAATATATTATATTAATAATTATATTAATATTTTTATTTATTAAATTTTGAATACAAAGAATTATAAATGTTTTCGTATTGAAAATTCATGTAAAAAGAAGATTTTTGGCCATATTTGTTTCATTGCTCGTAAAAAAGAGTATCTGGCAAATAAAATTTCTTTTAATTTTATTGGCTGTTATTTAAAGAATGCGAAAAAAAATTGGAATGAACTTCCACAAATCATTGAATCATTACTTTACTAAATGTACTAAGTAAAGCCTACTTTCCTTTTGTAGATATAATAAAGCATAAGTATTAAGATCTGATGATTTCAATAAAATATTTAAATTAATATATTGGAATGTTAATATCTTTTGTTGAACTGAGTTAAATTTTGAATTAGAACTAGTTAAATAGTGACCCTTTTGCATAAAAAAACCCCACCAAAAAGTTTTTGGTGTTCAAAAATGTCTCATCGTTCGTTTTTGAAATGAACTCAAAAATCAAAACCTATATAACATAGTTCATTACAAAAACACGTCTATAGTTAGCGTTTTTCAGTATGATTTTCATACAATTTCAAATTTACATTCTTGACGATATTTTAAAAGTTTAGAACAAATTCCTCTGGGGCCCTACTCCGTAACTCGAATCCGAAACCGAAAGTACTCATTTTGGAGTAAGTGGTACTTTACAACTCGAATACGATATTTGATCTTCGGATATCGCTTTTTCTCCCTTCCGAAATTTGGATTTTTCCTATACCGTAACGCGTTTGCGAATGGCAAATATGCTTGAAAATCGGAATTTTTATCCTACAAGTAAAAAGCTTACGAGCTCTTAAAAAAAGGATTTCAAATTCAGTTGAACAAATTGATAAAAGCGAGTAATTTTTGGAAATTGGATATTTGTTTGGCCAGAAGATATTGTTTTCATGCGATTTTTCATACGATTTTTATAATCTCAAAAGAATTTTACTTTCGTATCGAATTAGCCATTCGAAAGTTGTGTTTCTTTGTGTCTCTATTTGTTGAAATCTTCATAAAATACTACTCGCAATTCATGGCGCGAATATTACACGTTACGATGTAATTTTAGCCATTTGGGAACTTATCGAGGATGCCCAAGAAGCTCGAAACAGGAACTATCGTCAATACAGATTGCATCATGCTCGAAAGTTTTTGAGATCCGCGACAAACGAAGACGGATTCACACTTTACTTTATACTTTAGATCCGCACATACCAAACTTAGGAAAAAGGTAGTGGAACCTGATGAGGAAGCTGCGCAATTAGTGGCAAAATAATTTGTTGAAGTGTTATTAATAATATCCACAAATTTGGAAATTTAAATTGCTTAATATTCTACTTAAAAATGTATATATGTAATTTTATTGCATTTCTGACCTTCCATTGTGTATTTAAAACATAGTACAATAAAAAAATTTTTTTGCATTATAGATTTTATTATATGTATACCAAATTTCAATAACTTTCTTCAATAAATAAAAAAGTTTTTAATTCTTTTTTTGTTTTTGTTCCTCTTCCCACTTTTTCCGGAACTCGTGCTGATAGGTGCCTTGCCATGATCCTGTTTTACCCCACTTTTTATAAGGTTTCCGGTCAGCCTCAATGCCTTTCATGACATTACAAAACACGCCGAAAAGACCAATCAACAAAATTAGAAGAAATTTCGGAGACATTCTGTAAAATATGAAATAAAGAATTATTAGCATATAATAAAACTTTACCCTTGAATGTTTTAAATAATTATAGATTTTCAAAGACGCCAAACCCCAAGAATAAGCGCGTATAGCCTTATTCTCTCTGGATTTTGGCCTTCAGTTCTTGCCTCTAATTGCTACACAATAACTGGCTCTTACTTGACTGTATAACACTTTCTGGACGGATTGGAGGTATCTGCAGTTGTCGGACTTACTGGTCGGCTTAAATACTCTTCTGACCGTTGTCGAAAAGCAGAGAACAACAACAAAATGATCGATGTAAGTATTTATTTGCAGAAATGTTTTAAAAAGAACATGAGGTAATTTAACCTTCATGGAAACGAGTACAAAACAATTTGTGAAGAATAAATATTACTGGCTTCTGTTAACGCTTTCATTTTTATGATTAAAAATTTGTTAACGACAAAAATTTAAAAAAACTTGAACTAACAAGTTTTTGAATACAAATTAAGTTTTTTTATTATTTTTATAACTATTACACGAAACTACGTCAAGTGATGTTTAATTAATTTTTTTTTTGCAATAAAAAATAACACTTTTAATGGTTAATAAAGAGAAAGGCAAAATAAAAAAAAAATTAAGAAAAAATGTTTTCCAACGGAAAGAACATTGTCGTAAGAAACTGAGTTAATAAAAGCAAATAATATTTATTCTTCACACAATTTTTTGTATAATGTTTTTGTAATTATGTATTCCTTGAAGGTCAAATTACTTCAAGTTTTATTAAATTTTGAAGTTAAATTTAAAGTTAAAATAAAGAAAAAATAGCTTTTTAGTGGAAATTTTTTGAAAATTATTTGATTAAGTGTCGTAAGATAAGAGCCTTTAGCGAGTAAAAATTCTGACAATTGAGTTAGTACGAGGTCAAGCAAGTAATATTTATTCTTCACAAAAATTTTTGTAGGGTTGTGTAAGGTTTTCTATTTATCACCTTTAAAGGTTAAATAAAGACAAAATTCTTTATCAGTGGAAAATTTTAAAAAACAATGATTCAATGTCGTAAGAAAAGAACCTCAAAAGAGCGCTCTTATTTATAATTATAATTATATAAACAGCTATATAATAATTATCTCATGTTTTTTAATGTTTTTATTTATCAAAGTTTTGCATACAAAGAATTATTATTTTAAATTCTATCGCTGGAAAACTAATATTTCCGTATCTTTGAAAAATAGCATCTGGAAAATAAAATTTCTAGCAACTGCAATGCTCGACAAAATATTTAATTTTCATAATGGAATCTTTCTTAACTCTTGCCTTAATTTTACGGCACGACCAGAAATTTTCGATTAAATTTTAATACAGTGACGAGATTTTTGCAATTTTTAATATTTTTAGGATCACATTTTTTAACATTAAAAAATATTACTGCAATTTTTAGTATTTTGTGGCTTAAATTTAAATACATAGAAAATATTCTTACAAATTTTAGTATTTTGTGGTTTAAATTTTAATAGAAAAATTGCTAAATCTTTTTTAGAAACTTCTGGTACTACTTTATTATTTTATCAGCGGACTAGCGTGGATTTCGGCAACGCTAATGGATTATGGTCCACATTAATATGCATATTTTTACCTTCACACTCAGAAAACCGTGTCAAAATGTTTTAATCCGATTAAAAGCTACAGAGTTTTGACCATCAGAAAGTAAAAAACGGCTATTTTCTTCCACTGTGCGCCGTTAACATATTTGCCGCTGACTGACAACAGAGGAACTCTGTCAACTCCTTTCACATGACAATTCGCAGGATGCTAACTTCACATTGAAATATATTTCCTGTAAAGCTTTTCATTGGCTATTTGCAAGGCCTTTTGGTGCCTGCCATCATCTACTTTCGAAAATTTGATTTATTTTCTAAGCTCTTTTTCGAGCACTTCCGTTTTCGATAATCTCTTCTCATTATTGAAAGTAAGAACCTTGACGAAAACTGAATCACATCCGGCTGTTTTTTTTTGTTGCAGTCAGATTATTCTTCTTATTTCTTGGAATTTTTTCTATTATTATTCCCATCTTTTTCTTCTTTCCCATCGTCACACAAATTGCGTTTTATTTTCTTATTATAGAGATGATTTAATTTATTTCAAAAAATGTAATATCAGTTTACATACACAAATTGTACCGACAAATTATACATACATATGTACATACATAAATAGTGGGTCCATTGGGAGGGGGTAGCTCTATCAAGGAGGCACAGTGAGGGCATCATCGGCACTTAATATTTTCTAGCAGCGAAAAACACTCATTCCTGCCTCAACCAAAGTTGGCGGAAGCAAAGGGCAAAAGGCGCTTAAAGTAAATATTTTAATATTGGCATCGAGCTGCAAAAACATTGAGGAAATGAAGGTGAATTTCCTGCCTCCAGGGGGACATTTGGAAGTCAGACTGACCTTCCGATTTAATCAAAACATATACTATTTCCATAAATGTTCAATTTATAAAATTAAAAAAAAAAAGAAAAAACTAAAGCTAACTGCCAAAAAATTTCAGTTTTTTGCACTGAACTGCAAGTTATTAAAAAGTTTATTGATCTGGAAGAGTCTTCGGTGTGTTTGTTTCAAGAAGGTCAAGACAAAACATAGAGGAAACGAACTTCGGGCAAGAACGGTACTAAAGACGGTACAGCCTTTTGCAATTCAGTGACGGTTGTCCCATTGAAGAAACAATTGACGGGGTTTTGAGGAGTGACTTGGAAGCATATGGAAAGACTACTGAATTTCTATGAATTTTGTGTTATTAATAAATTGTTGTTTTGAGACTTGCTTAAGAAAATTTGATATTTTTTATGAAGTTATTTTCTTAACTTAATTGATAAATATCGATTTGCCTCTGGCCTTGTCACAGACTTCAATAACGTACGGCTCATTGCTTAAAGGGTGCCATAATAATCGAAGAAAAATCCCTTCATTCTGGAAGAAACCTAGAGTGCGTTCAAATTAGCGCTAGGAATAGACAACAACTAACACTAAACACTCCCGGCACCATCGGCCTTCGTCTCAATAATATTACAATCAATATTCTTCTCGAATACTCGTAACTCCATTTGCAGTCCAACATTTAGAATATTAAGCATTAAGACTTTGCAATCAGATTATGTAAATTTTTTAAAAAAACCACCTTCTAATGTATTACGTACGTGTACCGCGAGCGGAAATGAAGCGCACACCAAAGCAAAATTGGGGGAGACTGGATTTTTCTGGGTGAGGGTATACGAATTTCTCCGCAAACGAATATGTATTTACGAGCTAAAGAATTCGCATTTAAGGGCGACTTATAAGCGCGATTGAGCTTAATGCCTTCAAATTAGGTGATGCAGATAGGAAGCGTTCCGCTCATATGCGCCCATTTGACGATGACATTCGTGCGGATGAGCTGAGCTACTGAGGAATCCGGTTCGTGATGCCGGAGCGGATTTGCGATATCAGTGACATTACTTGATAATGCTCAGAGAGCGGGTTGGGGAGGGGGAAAGGGGTGCGTATGGGGGTTTGCTTTGCGAAACGAAGCTTATAAACGTAAACATGACGATGAGTTGTCGGATGATACTTGCGTTGGCTCCTGTAACTTTACTTCGTAGATTGACTAAAACGGCACAGAGCACAGGGTGGTTTGCATAGAGGAAATTTTGCAGCCCCTTACTCTCTCTCTCTCTCTCTCTCTCTCTATCTCTCTCTCTCCAATGCACCATCAACCAACGCAAATTTCCTTCTTCTGCAGCATCACCCTGTATTGCTCCGTTACGCCTGTCGACTCTCGTATGTTTTAATCTCTGGTTCCGCGAAGCCGATGTCGATTTCCAATTTAGATAATTCAGGAACGACCGCCGTCCTTTTTCTGGCTTGTTCGTGGCCATGTACGCGGTTGGCGCTTGGCGGGCTCATCCAATTCGCTTGTTTGTGCATGAACCTTTTGTTTCGTCTGCCTCCGTGCCGTGATGACAATAGCGAAGGAGGCAATTGTGCGAAATTGAATTAAGATTTATGGAGCGCAAATTTTAATTCAATCCGGCAGGCAGGCCGAACTTTGGTAATTAATTCGAAGCTGCTTCGGTAGGTTCGAAGGCATACAAGTATATGCGATATTTCCTTATCATCGGTCTCTAGTAGTGAATTATGTTGCTATGATAATGCCATCCAGAAGGCTAAATATAATTCCAAGTTTCATATGGAATTTATTTATGTAAAGGACACGCCATGACGTAATTAAAGCTTCTAAATAAACAAACTTTAATACACAATAATTCATTGTCGGTCAGCTTTAGTAAAAAAAATAACGTCAAATGTTCCAAACTTAGAGCAAGTTTATGCCTCAAATGGCTTATGGTAATAACCTAGAGCCCCTTCCTCAATAAATAGCAGGTACTCTAAATGGAATCCATTTCAGATTATTGAGAAGATATCGCCTCTCACGCATAATTGTCATAGATAATAAATGATAACAAAAAAACAAAATTTAAATAAAAAAAAATATAATAAATTAATTATAGTATTTAGTATTAAGCATTTAGTATTAATATTAGTATTTCCGTATAAAATCCTATTAAAAAAAATATAAAATGTCAGATTATCAGAAGATATCGCCTTTAACGCATAATTGTTATAGATAATAACTGATAACAAAAAAGACCAAATTTCAATAAAAAAAAATTTTTAAAAAATATAATAAATTAAAAATAGTATTTCCGTATAAAATACTATTAAAAAACAATATAAAATGTCAGATTATTAAAAAGATATCGCCTTTAACGCATAACTGTCATAGATAATAACTGATAACAAAAAAAAACAAATTTCAATAAAGAAAAATTTAAAAAAAATATAATAAATTAAAAATAGTATTTCCGTATAAAATACTATTAAAAAAAATATAAAATGTCAGATTATTAGAAGATATCGCCTTTAACGCATAATTGTCATAGATAATAACTGATAACAAAAAAGACCAAATTTAAATAAAAAAAATATAATAAATTAAAAATATCATTTTCGTATAAAATCCTATTAAAAAAACAATATAAAATGTCAGATTATTAAGAAGATATCGCCTTTAACGCATAACTGTCATAGATAATAACTGAAAAAAAAATCAAAACTTCAATAACAAAAAAATCAAAATTTAAATAAAAAAAATATGTTAATAAATAAAAATAAAAATAGAATAAATTAAGAATAGTATGTCTTTTGTTTAAAGAAACTTAATTAAGTCTATTTTTAAGACTACAGCTTATTAAGATTATTCCTTTTCCTATCAGTAGCTTACTTTAAATATGCATAGACCGCTTTATATTAAAATTTTTTTTGTGAACTGTGCTAACAATGAACTGTGCTTGCTTTTTTATAAAAACGAAAAAAAAAATTGGGCTAGCTATCTTTTATTCGCTTAAAATATATACATACATATTCTCCCTGACAACGTCTTTCGTCCGAGGCATTATTTCTTATTAAATGCCACACCATCTTTTTACGTTCTCTTTTCGAAATGCGATAAATTGGTAAAAGACTGTTTATTCCTGAGGGCCGACATTGTAACTCTTTTTAATTTTTTTCTTCATTGTGCTCGGAACTACCAACGAACTCGACCAAAGTCTGCGACCAAGTCTGCGACGGGGGAAAGACGGCGGAAACATCTTCCAGAAGGCCGAAACAACGTCTTGCGAAATTACGCACGGACACATTTTCGTTGGAAACAATTTACAGTCTTAACTCATGCCGCTGCAGTGCAACGCAATGCGATAAGTTTCTAATAGACTCGCAGTCTCCCCGGAAATGCGGCAGTAGCGGCACCAGCCAGCCAGCAGCAGCGCCGCCGCCGCCGCCGACGGACCCGCGCGGCACGGACGTGATCGGATTTTTAGCGTCTTCGAGAGGCAGCCAAGCAGCGAGCGCGCTCAAATGGTACACCGAACGGATTCAGCAGCTGCAGTCCTTTCAGTCGCTTGCGGTCCTTTCGCAGGAACTTTTTCTTTCAACTCTTGCTAGACTTAAGTTCGCGAACGCTTATATTGTTTCTCATGCTTTGTTATTATTGCTATCGATGTTGTTGTTGTTGTTGCTGTTGTTGATGTTGTTGTTGTTGATGTTGTTATCGTTGGTATTATTGGCCAAGTCCTTGGAGGTGTAAATTGTTGGACCAATAAACAAAAACATTTTTCCACTCTTCTCTTCCGCAAGAAAGGCTTCTTCGGTCCACTTCGTTGCTGGCATTGTCGTTGCTGTTTTCTTTCATTGCTACTGCTGGGGATGCTGTTGCTGTTGCTGTTGTTGGAGCTGGCAACAGTCATCCCGTTGGCCGTGGCTGCCATTGTGCCTCCGGTGGCTGTGCGCCATTGTCCTGTACTGCAGTCTGCAGTGGCTGATGATATCGTTAGCGACAGCAGCAGCAGCAGCAACAAGCACGGTCTCGGCTGACGGCCTCGCTCCTCCGCTCCTGGGAAACACACTGAATTTGTAATTGCAATGTCGGTTAATTAAAACTGTTTCACTTTGTTTTCTTGTCTTGTGTGCTTTCTTCGTCGTCTTCGCATTCGTCTTCCTTTCCTCTGCACCCGCCCCGCCCCCGCCCTCAGCCGCGATGGCCCGCCGTCTGTGTATTTGCAGTTATGAAGTTTTGTGTCGTATCGTGCGCTTTTCCACTCTTTGAGTTGTGAGTCCTTACTCTGGTATTTGTCAGCAAGGACTATGCTGAATGCTGGACGACGCGAAGAGAGGAAGCGCGAAGGCAGGTGGCGCAAAGGGTTTGGGGAAGGATGTGGTTCCCAACTAATGCGCATAGCAAACTAATCAAAGGATTCAGTTTTTATTTTAAGTTTGAATGTCGTTGAAATTTATTCAAATGCTTCGAAGGTTCTATTTTTGGAAGCAGAAATTTAACAATTTAGACAATTTATTGAATAATTTTAAAAAAATAAAGGATATAGAAAAAAAAATTAAAGACCAAGCGAGACGAAATTTGAAAGGCGAGAGAAAAAAGACGAGAACAAATCAAGATCAGGAGAGATCGAGATCAAGAGCTCGCTTAAGGTCTACATAATTCAGCCCCGGATGACTTTAAAATAGAGAACCAAAAATATAGAGCGGTTAAATATTGATTCCTCGATATCACATATTGATCCTCAATATATAAATATCTATATAAATATTGATCCTCGGTTAAATATTGATCTCTCGAGGTCACAAGTTTAAGCAAACAAAAAAGAAGTCACTCAATTTCGAATTTGATGAAAATCAAGAGATAAAGAAATGAAAAAAAGTCACCATATCTCATACAGAACTCATGATATCAAGACGCGGAAAAAAAAACCAAAAAAAAAAAAGAAATCAAGAAATAAAAACATCGAGAAATACAAAAATCAAGACACGGGGCGAGATATATCTAATCATGGAGATAAAGTCACAGATAATTCGTATTTATCAGTAACAACTATATATTTTAGCTTAAGGCTGTGCGGACAATCTTCATGTTCATCATCATAAAATGCGAAGTTAAAAACGAATTGCTTTTAAACATTTTTGAATTAAAATTAATGTAAATTGTTAATTTTAAAATTAAATTGCTGCCAAACAATTAGTAATTAATGAGAGGTACCATCGCAACTTTAGTTTTAATGAAGAGATGACCCTTTTACCCTTTAAGAACCACTGTATTGTGTTAACTCTATGAGCATTTATTTGCCAACAACAACAATAACAACAACAATGTATTTATTGTAGTAGCAAGAATGTGAAATAACAATCAGTAGGAAGATAAAGCAATAAAGGATATACTCGTGCATACACAACTATTTGAGTGGTGCGTTGGTTCAGCGGCGGTGTGTGTGTGTGTGTGCTTTAGCAAAGGTGGGTTAGTGTGTTGATGTGTTAGTGTGATAGTGCGGACTGAAAGAAACATTGTCTCTCGACAATTATGCTGAACAATTAGAATCGTTCATGGGAATTCCTTTCTTGCAGTTATTTATCCTGCCGCTCTCCAACGCCACACCTTGCCTCCTATTTTATTACCGTTTCATCCTCCTCCTCCTTCGCCTCCTCCCTCTCAAAAATCGTACGTTCATTCCTCCGTCCGTCCGTCCGTCCGTTCATTCTTTTTATTTACGTACTATTTTTATCGTTATTGTTGGCTTTTGTGTGAACACATTTCTTTTTTCCTCATTCGTCCTAAATTGTTTATTGCATTTTTTATTAACTTCCATTATCTGGGCTCCGGGCCCTCCTCCCTGTGTGTGTGTGTGCGGGTAGGGGCAAGCGAAATGGAGTAGAATCGGGAAAAAGTGTTTAATTCGCACGATTGACGTCTGCAAATATGTATATACAACCGGAAAGGAAAAAGCGACATTTTGTTTGCTTTGGGTAGTTATGATTCTTACTGTAATGTTTTGCTTCTGCTGTTGCGAATATTTTTTGTCACGATTCCGTTCCAGCCATCGTTCGTTCCTTTTCTTCCTTCATTCGACAGCGCTGCTTACAAAATGGTAACAGTTTGTGGACCAAATTGAACAATCGCGAACAAAAGAACAAAAACAGAAAACTCAACAACTTAGTGCTGTCGAGAGTTCGTCCTGTTTATGGATTAGAGTAAGAATATCTGATATTTTCCGCTTTGATTGAAAGACGGACGCATCCGCGGCCGATTGTCGCTTACTCTAGCGACGGGATTGCTGACATCCTTTAAGTCGATTTGGTTGGGAAAAATTCCATTCTGCCGAGAGAGTAGATTTTGTAGAGTAATTGACTCAACTTCATTTAGTTTTTTCCGCTATTATTTTATACTTTCTATAAAATCAGTTGATTTAAACGTATTTCATAAGACAGTAACGTAAAATCGATCTCAATTTTAGTATACACGCCATTATGCATAAATTGTTATAAATCTAAACATATTTATTGCAAAATTAATAAATGAAAATAATTTTTAGTGTATTCTAATATAATTTATATAAACTCTTATATCTGAAAAAGCTTAAAAAAAGGAGGTTACCGTGCTAGTGCACAATAAAGGAAAAGTCTACTACTTGTAGCATTTTTGGAGACTATTGCAAGAAGCGTTGAGCTGGTTATTCCACAAAGTCGAAATGAAAGTGTCAAAATAGCCGCTAACGAAGGTCGTGGTTGTGGCCTTAAGAGTAACGGAGTGAATGTCAAACAAGTCTTAAGTATTTTTGCAAACAAAGACATACTGATAAAAAGCAATGATTTTGCAAACAATGCACTTTCTTTGTTTGAAGGTTGAAGGTTAGGTCCTTACGAGAAAGTGTCCCCTTATGTGCTATAAAATTCCTGATTCCGAATATATGTATTTGCCTTTGTCTTTTTTGTAATCCGTGATAAAAAAGATTCTAACCCATACCACCCAGCTGCGGGGAAAAAACAAAAAGAAAAAACAAGATTTTATTCCTTCCGTCTGCGAGTAAGGGATTGATTAAGGGCTTGATCCAGGGGGGGCAGATATTTTTACCAGCAATCTTCGGCTGCACGACTACCGAAAATATTTGGAAATTTATTTTTACAGAAACTAATTCAATTGGGAAATATACGCAGATGGTTAAAAAGCAACCCTTCGGCAGTTTGTTTACTGTCCCCTTCCAAGGGCGCCGGAATCCCTTCCTTATTGCTTATTTATGCAAGACGTCTACGCTTGGAAAGGATCGAAAGGATTGCAGGGAAAAGAAATTACTTTCTGAGGCATAGGACAACATCTCAGTGGGAGAAACAAAAAAAACCGCATAATTATGGCGTATACCACCATAGTAGAGTATATATTTTAAAAGTTAAGTAAAAATAATAGGCTTAAGGTCTTAAAAATTTGAAAATTAATTATTTATGCATAAAGTCCTCTTTGCTTCCTGCATAGGAGTATTATTTATTTATTTAAAAAGGCAGCTATTTGGGGTCAGCTATTCCTCTTTTGTTTGTTGCGGTCTACGCGCCTGTCCCGACGTAAATTCATTTGGCCGTTATTATTTTCAGACAGGATTTCATGTCATAAATTGCGGCAGATTTTATGCACAAGCAACGGATGAAAAGACGAATGGCACGGAAGCGTGTCAGACCGTCATAAGAAGAGTTGAGCAAGGAAAAGGCTGGCAATTTTTAACATGTCAAGCCTTTAAAATGATATTTGTTTTTACCCATCCCTGCGTCACCATCGCGTCACCATCGCATCAACGCTGCGTCGCTGCGTCGTGTTTGGGGTGCTTGATGTTTCTCTATTGGTCTGTCGGCCTTCGAAGTACCCGCACCTTCCATAAGAACCATCGGCGAGGAAATCTGTTTGCTCAGGATTTGCGTGTCATTAATTCCATTCAGGGCTGCTGACTGAGCAGCGCGAAGGCAACGCGCATTCTCCATTCTGCAGCGCGTTTGTTGACGGTTGCTTGCTGTTTTATTCTGTAGTGCTTTTTTGTATTTGTGCCTTGCACCTTGCAAACATGTCTAATATGTGTTTGCAATCGTAAATAAGGGCCCTTTTAAAGGAGAACTTCTTTCTTTAAAGCGTAAGTAAATATTGTACCTACAGCATTGTCGCGAAAGGAGCGTTATCTGCTTCCTCTCTCTCTCTCTCTCTCTCTCTCTGTTAAAGTGTAAAGCAAAGTTTATGCAATTATTTTGTGGCACAAAAGTCATGTATTTCGAGCGATAGAAATTAAATTATTTCTCCACTTACCAACGCCTTTCCGACTTACCAACGCTACGTCTGAGTGCAGCGAATGCAACAACGCAGCGATTATATCACTTTCCACCGCCGTCGGGTATGCGACCGGGGTCGTTTGAACCAGTTGAGTCCATAAAATAAATAACACTTGAAAAGCAGAAGTCCGAAACAGACCAACGCGATGACGTGTGGTACTATCAGTGCTGCCACACTTTCATAAAACGTGTCCCGATAAAAGCTTTTGCTGAGGTTAGTGTTTTTTGGTCCCAATTTTGTTGTAGTCACTCTGTTGAATCGAGTGCGATTCATCCTTTCAATGAAACAAGTCTGGGCAGCGTTACTACGAGCATTATTTCCTATTTGTAGTTGTTGACCCATCCTTAAGTGTAGGTTGTATGAGGCAGGTGGTGTTTTGTTAGATCTCAACATTTTTTTAAAGCTCAAGAGTATCTGACAATTTATTAAACGCTGACACCGGAGAGGTTATGTTATTTAAAAATTTGTTACTTAAATGATTGCACTACTGAAAAGTACATTGATAAGTTCCAGTTTCATGTTCTATATTGTTCTATAGTGTCAGCTTTGTGTTGCAATGCTTGGTTTTTAATTTAATATCATGACATTTGTTTGTTTCGAATTTATTGTATTTAACTGTGAGAACTGACGTGTTTAAGAAAGCAACAAAAAAACTGACAGACCGAAAATTTACTCTCCTACAATTCACCATAAATTGTCAGAGCGCCAACGGACGAGCGTCCGTGTCCGGAAAACAATAAAATGTCACAACACAATTTCACTGAGATAAACACGCGCTCACACGCGATGAATGATCGTTGAATGAAAGAATCGCTTTTTGGGCAAGAGCGACGATAGCCATCAGCAGTACGAACTTTTAAGGCGAAAAAAGACTCTAATTTCGGGTATAAAAGTTTCATTAGAGTTTCAAAACGAGTCTGAAATAACAGAATCGCAGATAATTGAAAAATTACAACGAAATTTGTCTCGGTCTGATTCTCGGTGATTTATTTGATTCCTTCTTGCTAAGTCGACTATTTTTAAAAAAACCATCAAGCAAAAATCAAATTTTGTTTTATTTTTTTTTAATTTACCAGGTACATACGGTACTTCTGGCTAACGAATCTCGCACAGTTCTATTGCTGTCATTCATAGCTTTCTGACTGGACCAGGATTTACTCATACACCAGTTAACAGCAACAGCAACAGCAACGACTTCGTATTGCCAATTCATTCAGTTGAAACGACAACGATTCACTAACTGTCGGCCGGTCGAGGCGACAGACGGAGAAACGGTTGTACATACATACGAACAGAGATGCAGAAAGTGTCTGCTGTATTTTCACACATTTTATGAGAGTAACAGTTATACGAGTCACTCTCCCTTCAGCCCTTCAGGTTGTCAGTTTGACACTCTGTTACGTGATGGGAGGGCGGCCGCCCTCCAGCAGCAGCAGCTGCAGCTACACGGCAGCATCAGGACGTGCAAATAAACGGATGTCCGTTTGTGGACCAAGCACTGTCTGATCTCCGACATGACTTGTAATAATTTTAGCCAGCTCTAATCAAATGTGAATTAAAGTGAAAAATGAACAAATTTGGTGAAGTAGAAGAAGTAGAAGAACCAATGAGCGATGAATTGGATTTGAATTCTAAAATTGACCAGGTTTTCTTTAATCATATTCCTGAAGTAATGTAGGCAAATATTTAAAAGTTATGTATATCTTATTAAGACATAAAAATTCCTTAAATTTCTCAAACGCTCAAAACCTACGCATTTGTTTTTCCAAAAATAGTTTATTTATCAGAGCACAATTTTTCGAAAAGTTTATTTCTTTTCGAAACACAAAGAAATATTTTCTTCATAACTAAAACCAATCAACAATATTTCGATATTATTTTCTAGTGGCTTTTAATATTAATATTCTTATATTGTTACAAAATAATTACACTTCATTTCATTGAGTTGCTAAAATTATTTGAATTGTGAAAATTGAAACTATTTTTGAAAAACAGCATTGTTGCGAAAATGGAATTGTCAGAAACATTTGCATACATATATCGGTATGTAGCTCTGTAGGCGTATAAAAGGATATACATAAGGATATATATACGTATGTTATCACATCCAAACGTCTAAATGACAGGCTTGCGCCAGGACAAACGGAAGCCATTGATGGCATTTCAAACTAAAGAGAGAAAATCTTCATCTTGTGCACTGTCCACCACACTGGCAATGAATTCCTAAAACCTGCCTCTTGCTCAATCGGTCTCTCGCTTCATGACGTAATCTCTTGACTTTACCATTCTCGAATTTGAACAGTTTCCGAAAGTGTTGACAGAAGTAAAACTTGCCATGTTGACTCAGACTCTGAAGTTTTGTGCAAATTTCTTTGAGTCGCTATGTTTGAAGAGCTGCTGCGGGGAGTGCAGGAGGCAGAGGGGATTTTAAAATGGCAAATATTTGGAGCAAGTTTTCGAGTGCATTCTGACAAAACAAGCGGCTACCGAGCCGACACTTTAATTTATTTAAAAGCGAAATGGATCCATTCGACAAGCATGGAATATTTTATTTTACGACCACTCGAGCTGCAGCAAAACCAGCGGGGCCCTACACTGAAACAAAAGAGCCTCGAACTCGGACTCGACCTCGGACACTTCGGACACTTTGGACTTCAAGGCGAAAGACTTCGGGGGCTGTGGAGTGGTGCCTGCAGGGCTTGCCGGCTATGGAATGAATCAATGCACTTACGATATGACATCAACTCTTTGCCCTTCTACTTCTTCTTCAGTTCTTCTTTGGGCTGATAAGTTTTAATATTATATTAAAAGCCTTTTAAAGGCTGAGACTTAACTCGGCGATAACCGCCGCTGTCTTTGCGGCCGCCTGCGTTCTCGGGCCGCGCAATCGACCGCAATCTCATTTAGATGGATTTATAAATATTTCAGCTTTATTTACCGTAAATAATTCGCGTGCTCCTGCAATTTGCATAAATAAATCGTCCTTTGGCGCAATTTAAAGCTTAACCTCTTTAACCTCATTTAAAAATGTCCAACGCGGCTCATTCGTGCAGCAAGCTCGCTCCGCACCACAATCTCCATCATATTCGCCACTACCCGCCACTACCCGCCACTACGCAACCACCCGTAGCACATTGGCCTATCTCTCTGTACGTATGGATGCGCGTGGAAGGGGCTTTTTATAACTTTTCTATTATTTAGCGTATTCACGATGGCGCGTCCCTTTCGTCTCTGCACTTCTTTTCCGGCCACGGCCTCCTCAATTTTACGCAGCTCACCACAAATTATTCGTGCCAAGCTTATTTATTCCTGCGCCTCTTGTCAGCGGATTTAATGCCAATCGTGGAATATTTTATAAAGGGATAGAACGCGAACTTTATGGTCGGTCCTGTGAATTAGATACAACTTGTTACTCGTATTTATTGCTCATTAGAAATCTATTAGAGGTTGCACATATGTTACATGCCTACTTTTCATTGGTTTTTTGTTCAGATGGACGATTATGTGCGCCGTAAAATTCACGAAGTCGTCTATAAGTTGCTTGAATCGACGACTGATTTTCAAAGTAAATTTGGATAATTTGGTAGCGTTGTTCAAGCGTGAGTCTATTCATGGTGATTTGCCAGACTATACTGAACATAAATAACAACAAGAGCAGTCAGAAGGACAGCTTGTATTGACAGTTGTCCCTATCGAAAGCTCTATCTAAGCTAAAAAAACACCCTTTAGAAGGAGTAATTTTTCTAGTGTAACAAAACCCTTTTTCAATTATGACTCTGCTGATTTTTTGTCGTCATATCATTAGTTTTGTATCTTATCTGTCAAATAATGTGTATTATAGAGCCAAAGAGTTATAATTTGCTCACACAAATGTTTAAAGCATTATTACTTAATTATAAATTAACTTCATTCCTTTATTATGGAATAATACCTACCTGTAAAAACAGCATTAATTTTTTATTAAATATTAAATCCCGAGTGACGAGTCCATTTTAAATTTGCATAATTATTCACACCGATCCTTTAATTAGGTCATCAGTTCATTGAAGGACTGGCGCATTTTGTGTAGATTGTTTATTAGGATTGCTTTGGGTTCACAAGAGACAGGCCAAACAGGAGGAAGGAATACTCGTACATAATTAAATAATACTCGTCATGTGCAGAAGAAAGGGTTAAGAAGGTTGTGAATGTGGAGGTTTTGTCTAATTCGCGTGATTAAAAATAATCTTTTGTTTCTTCTTAATGGATTTAATAAAACATTTTAGAAGGCAGGGAGAGATAATAACTAATAAATAAATTTATTAGCCATTTGTGCGAGTATAAATGAAAAATTTCTGAATTAAGGAAAATGTATTTAAATGAATGAGTTGAGATGGAATGATAAGTATTAATTTCTACGTAATGGCAACAATGTATTCTTTTAAACGTAATCAGAATTTGTTGAATTGTTTTTGAAACGATGGAATAAAAATTATTATTATTATTAGACAAACTAAGGCTTCAATTTGTGAGTTATTGGTTAAAATTCTGTAAGTGTTTAGAGGAAGCTCGTAAAAGTTTTTGCTATTACGAGTATAAATTAAAAGGTGGTATTATAGCAACCTTTTGGGCTACTAATCCTTTAAATTTTTGCTCAAAAACCATAATTCCTTTAATAATAGCTCACAATTTATTCATCATCTTCTTCACTTGTATCCATTCTGCACTAATGGAATATGTTTTATTAATAATATGGTTTCAAATAAAGAAGTTTTGATAAACTGAACGAACGCTCTTGGGCAAAGAAGAGGTTTTTTAATATACACTATCGTTTTAAATAGCACTATGCACAGATATTAAGCCTGAAATCGTCTGACTTTTATACTTAGCAAACAACGGACAAACGGACACTCGGGACAGCGTCGGACATATCGTAGCCACTTATTTAGCTTTCGTCAAGATCTCTAGTCATACTCTTTCCTTAAGTTTCCGTTATTACGTATATTCAGTTATTTACAACCATGACGACACAATTATTTTTGGGTGAACTGCACGTATGAGCTGCTTCAAGGACGTGTCGAAGAAGCAACGTCTACTGGCAGGATTTATCGCGCCAGCATCCTTCCAGAGAGCGTGCTTCCTTCAGTTTGTAAGCTTAACGATGTTGCAATGACAGATGCTCAGGATTTGTAGTATTTTTAAAACATTTTCAGTGACACTTTCGTAACGAAAGCACAAGAAGAGGAAATAATACGATAGCAAAGATACTTTACAGAAGCAGCTACGTAGCTTAAATACATTACAGAAAGTTAAGACACGTTCGGAGGTTACAGATTTATGATGGCAGCAGCGTTGAAACGGGATTTTTACTGTGTGTGTGAGTGTTAAGTGATATTGTTGAAGAATGTATTTTAAGAGTTAATTAATTAGTTGTGATAATATAAATATTATTGCCTCCAAACAAAAGAACAATACAAATATGAAGAAAAAATTTCACTCGGAAAAGAGGATAAAAGTTAAAAAATTTGAAAAAAAAATTAAAAATTTTAGATTTAGCTTTTGAATACTTACTTCATTATTTTGCAGTCATATTTAGAATAAATATGTTACCTCACATCAAATGTATTCAAATATTAATAATTCTTTCATTGTTCACGGTTCTCTACGTAATCGTTTAACCTTTGCTAATATAGAAGTCTAAAAATATGGACTCTGGTGTTCAAAATGTTCTTAAAAATTGTAATAGATTTTGCCTTTATGGTTGTTAAAGTTTTAAATTAAAATTATTATTTAATTTTTAAGATTATGAAATTATGCATTATCCATTAAAATTATGCATTTATCCGTTTATATTATTTTAGATGTTATAGGTTTTTCCATATTATTATATATTATTTGTATTATTTCGAGAGGACCTTATGCAAAAAAAGACCAAAGGTAATCCTTTCATGGCTCCCAATGGAAACAAATCTCAAATCAAATCCCAAAAGAAACAAATCGCCTAAAAGTACTCCACACTGTTTTATTTGATTGTGCAATATTTTGAGCCAGCAGGCCGGCACTGCCAAAGAGTCCTTCCATTTACATTTATTGGACATTTTACAAAAAATATTTAACAACAAATGGTAGTTATTGTAATTAATAACGTTTCCTCATCTTTCATATGAATACAACAAATTTGGATTTAAAATAAATCAGCGCTTTTAGTATAAACGGCATTAAAAGTATAAAGGCCACTTTGGTTTCCGGTATAATATTTATTTCTGGTATAATACTTCTAAAAAATTATAGCAAAAATACTTATCCTTGATATTCCAAATTTTCTTAATCGAATGTACTTTATGCTCTTAACAATGATCATAATGGATCGAGTATTTTCAGGATTTTCTGAATCTAACCCGCTTCGTTTAACGCAATCATTAATACGGTAGAAACTGAAGGGGTGGGAAGGGTGGGTGTGCTGCTGGGTGTAGAGTAAATGAGACAGTCTCATTATTATTCCTTTTAGTGAAATTTATTGTATTTTATATTTTAAGTGGTGTTTACATTTAATGTTATCTAACGAAGTTATTCATATGAAATTTCAGGAAATATGTACCTATGCGCACATCTAAGATGTTTGTGCAGCTGTATATACGTACACACGTGTTTGGGTACCTACATACGTATACGTATGTACATATTTACGCACATTGCGGTGAATACAATCGTATTCTGCTTTTCTCCAGTAGAATTGTTTGTCACTCGTTTGAAAATTAAAGACAAAATCCAGAGTGAAGAGTGGCCCAAAAGGATCAGAGCGGAGTGCAAAACTGAACAGAAGAAGGAACGACGGACAGAATGCTTTGTTTAATTTCTAACGAAATTCATTTTCATCCTGCCGCCTGGAAGAAGTTCTGCTTCCAGCAAGAATACAGCTTTACTGTTTTGACTTCCGCTCCGTCGGTCGTAACCAGATCTTGTTTCCGATTCTGAGATGCCAGAATGACTGAATGCTCTAATAGAGCCCACAAGGGATGTGCTTATCAAATACGTTCTGTCTAAGGCTCGCACTCACAACAAAGGAAATCTTTTGAAGCATTTCGGATGGAAAAAACTCATATACAGAGACCTTTTCGAGAAGAAGGGAAAGTGAAGGAGCGTGTTGTATCATTCATAGTTTGTTATGAAGTGTAAAAATTAGGAAAATTTATAATATTTGCAAATAAATATAAAACATTTTTTTTGTTGGAAAAAGGTTGCTCTTTCCGACCACATTTGCCGCAAAAATCATAATAAAATCATGTACATACACACAAATTATAACCTCAATGATTTTTAAGGATTCGAGGCGTCTTTTTCGGTCACCGACCAGGTTGTTGCCTACAGATTTACGTAACACATCAACGTTTTCATTCTTTTGCAACGTATGTACGTCGTCGTAACGCGTTATCCGTTTGTCCGCTCGCCTTGTGACATCTCCTCCTTTTTGTTGCTTGGATTTAGTCCACCTGACTTTTCATTTCGAATCAGAAAATTGCTTAATTTTGAACACGATAGCAATGTGTTTCAGTGAAAACAAGGATAAGCCCATAAACACTGTCCCACTCACACATCTTCACACACACTTTTACACCTACCAGAGTTGCCAAGCACCTACTAACAGTCCAGCAACTACAAGCGCTTTCGCACGCCAGCAGAGAAACCGAAGGGTAACTCTATGTTCTTTGTTAAGCACAATAATTGAATTTTTGTGTTGCAAAAAAAAAAAGGGTTCTTAGACAGTGTTGGTTCCAACTGGAGCTGATCCTTTGCTTACAGAACTCTATTATTTTTTTAGTCCCAAAGATTGCTGCTACTGCTGCTGCATGTGTTTTGGTTTTTCTATTCTATACTGAACTATGTACGAATGTATGTATGTACGTGTATGCGTTAAACATTTTGTCCGCAATGACTTATTATTATTACTCTATTCACAAATGTGAAACATGTGTCGTATAAAATTCACGAAACTTGGTGATGGTTTAAACATTTCGACGGAATACGGCTTTTGCGGCCTCCTTAGAAACGTTTAAAAAATAAAGCTTGCATACTTTTAGGCCCTTCCAATTATTGTTAATTTATTTAAAATGCTGAGCGCGTTGACGATACGACGATATATGTGAGTTATCGGCAACAATCTCTCTTACCGCTTCAAACAGTTCATTGGAACGTTTGGGCGTCGATGAACAGCATATCGACGATCTGCCACTGTCCTGTGCTCAATTTCAAATTCAACACCAAACGACGAATAGTGTTGTCAGACGGTGCTTCTTGGCCGCGATATTTTTGACGATATGCATGAATATTTTTAATGTACAGCAACACTATTTCGGCGCGTGGTTTCGGCGATTTATGATTAAAATTGTATTGAATTGAGGTTTCAAAAACATGTTTACTCAAGTCAATTAGTTAAATCGACATATGAAAATGTTAAAGTTATTCAATGTTTACATTCCGACATAAAAGATGGCGCACCCGTTAGATTTTAGAATATAAAATGAGGCAAAAAAGTAGAACATTTTTACTCACAAAGTGCGAAATGCTTTTTACATCTTGAGAGTATGAAATCCAATTAGTTCAAAGCTCGATCAAGATTTTGGCTATTATTTGCATTTACAGTTAATGATAATGGTATTATTTGTCTTTTGGTAATGCCCGCGCTTACGTTTCATTTGGATTTCATAAACGTTTTGAGCAACAAGGAGTTCCTTAAAAAAAGAGCTAGATATACTACCATTAATATCAATTAATTCATAAAATAAATTCTTTAGTATCTATTTTTTTTCTTAAAGCGAAAACGCGAACCTAACTAACATCTCTTGTCTCTTCTCATTTTTCATGCAGTTTTCGAGGATTTGCTCTGTTCGCAAATAAATCTCAATGCAGAAGGCTTGCAAATCTCGATTTTACTACATTTCTGGTAACTAACGGTATGACACACACACACACACAAACACAACACAACAAAACAGAACAGAACAAAAACAGTAATAGTAAAATGAAATAAAACAAAACAATGACAACAGAAGGATTCTCTCTATTGTTACACAATCAGCAGTTTGTGGAGAGAAGAAAAACAATCCTCAGGCCGATGCAGATCGCAGTGAACAATTGTAACCATAACAAAACACCGGCAACAACAATAAGAACAACAACAACAACAACAACAACAACAACAACAGCGACGACAATGACGAGAGTACCTCGAACACGCACACAAACAGATTTACAACGTCTATGACGGCAATGACGACAATAGCGGTAACGGCAACGACAACAAAAACAATAACTATAACAACATCAGCGATAGTGATGGCAACATCAGCAAAACTACTCCAACAACAACAACAACAAGGCACTATAACGAATCCAACAATGTCGGCACTTCCTGAGCACTGGCTTGGCTGCTTTGCATTATCCTTGCGATTATTTGTCGTATAATATGACAAGCTGTAATGGCTCCGCGCGGAGCGTTGTACGCGACAAAGGCACCAACAACAATGGCGCACTCACGCTCACTCCAACGCAATGACAAATGCATTTGTTCGGCCATAATGGAAGCGCATTCGTCGTCTTTGTTCCTGTTTGTTTTGTTGTTTTTTCTATGGCGTGCTTGTTTCTAACATGCTTGTGTTTACTTCGCACACACACACACACACACACACACACAAGCGGGCGTTTATGAACACATTTGCATTTGCAATGAAGCTGCTCGCAAAAGGAATGGCGTATGTGAAAACGGAAATGGAAAGGCAGCGCACAAACACACACACACATGCGGTGAGCAAAGGATTGGAATAGCATCATTGGCAGCACGCTTCGGCCGCTTCGGCCGCTGCGGCCGTCGCAGCCCGCGGCGGTGGCGGTGGCGTGCAACGACCCACAAAATAAAGATTTTTATTAGAAGTGAAAACGATTCGCCCACTTTCGCACAAAGCGCATAACGAGTGAGCTGAAACGACGCCGGCGACAACGAAGGCGAACGTGATGATGGAAATGATAATGACGATGGTGACGGTGATGTTGGAGCCTCCAAAGGAATACTGCCACCGAACGAGCACACTTTGAGGCAAGAATCCTGAGAGCCGCGAAACTGGAGCAATGTTCGTTGATTGTTCGCTCAACTTCGCAGCAGACGCTGCCGGCGCAGAAGAAGATTAAGAAGCAGCAGCAGCTAATGCTTTAAACGCGCAAAAAGAGAATTTACTTGACAACATTTGCCGCACGCACGCAGTGCTGCGGATGAGGCGGAAGTCGGGAATTTCTCCCCAGAAGAAAAAGAAGAAGAAGGAGAAGAAGAAGGAGAAGAAGAAGAAGAAAAGACGCAATGATAATTTGCACTTTTTTGGAGAAAAAGCTTTAGCCGGTAAGCGGCTACAGATATCGAAAAAAAAACCGCGGCGTATGCGGTTTACTCGGTAGCGCCAACCTGAAGCCTGTGTCCTCTCTGCGTGGTTCTGAGCCCGATTGAGTCGTTGCTAAAACCTTCTGTGACTGCTTTCAGGGTTTCTTATTAAATTTTTATGTGCTTCGTGGGACTTATAAAACAAATTGCTTTCAATAAGACCACACAGCAGCAATGTAGAGAGGCAGAGGCGAAGTAGAAAAGAATCAACTTTTTGGCAGTTCAATGATTTCATGTGGCAGAAAATTTGTGAGGCTTTGTTAAAAAACCGGGCCATGTCTTATTTATCTTTGTACTCATAAAGTGGTTTTGGGAGAGCCTCTAGGCTGGGTTCAATCCAACACGGCCTACATTTGGGCCTTAACATTGCCTTCGGTCGCCAGATAAGCAGAGTCGAAGCGATAACTAAATGACTAAATCAAATTAATTGCGATTTTATGTACACCGAAGGACTATTCAACATTGAGACAATTTAGAACAATGTTGTAACATTAGCCATGTTCTAATTCTTTCCCATAATTTTCATTCGACGTAGTTCATTTTAGTCTTCACCAGCTCGCAAATCACTTTTAGTAATTATTCGTCAGCGAATCAGGTTTGTGCGTTTAAAATTCATCAGATTTTTTTCAAAGATTTAAAATTTGCAAAAGAGAAATTCGTCTAGCCCACTTTCGCTCTGAGCAGTCGCAGGAAGCGCTACTTAGCGCCATACAAAAGGCGTTTCTCACTTCGTTTCATTTGCATTCCTCTTCATTTCGAGTAATTACAATTTCGTAATTCTCCGGCGAAGCTCATGCAAATCAAATAAATCTGCTGTAATCGCAGGCTGCGAAGGAGTCACGTTAGAAATAAAACCTTGGCGAAAAAACAGAAGCTTGAACTGCACAAGATGCAAATCTTTTTCGTACTTGCTCTCTTCCCATCGAACCGGACCATTGCATAATCATTAGCGAACCGTTTGTGCTGTTGCCTATTAAGTCGTTCTGTTGTTGTTGTTGTTGTTGTTGTTGTTTTGTGCCAGCCATTACAAGCAGCGAATGTTGTAAAGAGCCAAAAACTCAAGACTGCTGCCGGAGAATTCATTATTCGAAACTCAAGCGCAGCCAAAATTATTGTGAATCTTTTGCTCCGAGCGACCAGAGTTCAGCGAGGTGCATGCAGCTTAACTAGAAATTAGCCTGCCAGCCAACCAACCCGACTTCCATGGAAACCCACTCATGCCACCAAAAGTAACCACAAGCAAAAACCAACTGCTTTAATGCAGTGCAAGACGGTCTTAAGGCAGCTTGCAATAACTGAGGCCAAGAGACTTGGCAAAGCAAAGTCGTCGTCTAAACAGTTACCAGTTAACCGAAGTCACATTGGACGCTTACCCATACACACCCAACCGCCCCCAATCTGGCTTGTACATGAACACATAAACAATTATTTAATAATACTCACTGACTCTGCAACTGGCACTGAACATCACGTTAATTTGAAGATTTTATAAGCGTTCAAATCCAGTGATCAGTAAAACAGGGCCGTTTTGCAATTGGCAAATGGTCAGGAGTAGCCGAGGAGCAGGTACTTGTAGTCGCAAGTGGTTACTCATTAGTGGTTACCTCATTAGGCGTGTCTTGATAGCTTCAGCCGTTTGGAATGAGACCGCAACGATTGCGTATATTTATTATCCCGAATTACTTTGTTCTACGCTTGCACGATTTTTTCTTTTCAATTTTTTTTCTTTTTTAATTTATTCTATTTTGAAAGGTCGAATTTGATGGTCGGTTTATAGTCCTAATACCTTTATCTTAACCATTAATATCTGAAGCCTAAAAGTATACAATGCAATACAATTTAGATATGCGCGAATTGAAAAGAGTTCATGTAAATGACTTCGTACAAACAATCAGCGGTAACCGAAAAGTTATACAATATTATAAATATTCAACAAGCAAATAATCCTTCGAAAGGGAGGGAGGAGCAGTCATTGGCTTCATGTATAATATGAGTATGCTGCCATGTGAAAGCAATAAAGCAAAGTGTAACGATATTTCCATTTTCCGCAATCAATAAATTCAAAATATTTGCAGTGAATTTTGTTCCATCTTGTCTGTTACGCACAGTCCAACCCGTTACGCCTTTTCCGATTCGTAATAAACATCAACCAAATGTGTTCGTTTGAGTGGTCTATTATTATTCTTGTGAAGTTTTTATTAGCGCTCCAAGACCGCCCTGCAAGACCGTCCTCCAAAAACACTTACAATATTCATTGAACGCGTTACAATTGTGCTGTTGACGGCTTTTCAATTTGATTGTCAATCTCAGATGAAACGCGATCGAACTCGTTACGCGCGAAATAACATCATCCCAAGCTTCGAGGAAATTTGGCTGGAAAATTTGGAGGAAATTTATTTGTGTTGAAAAGTGGGGGGGAAGAAGGCGCGGATTGTCATGGACATATTCGGTAATTTGAATATCTGGCTGAAAGAGCTTAGCCCGCTCGAGCACAATCATTGGAAAAGATATGAAAAATTACGACATCATCGTTTGACTCATTTCAATTTATTATAAATTTAAAGGAGAAGACTTGGCAGGAAGCTGTGAGAGACCATTTTCAAAGGAGAAGAGCTCTTCAACAATCATAATGTCGGTGGAAGGGTTATAAATTTATCTCCTCTTTATAAAATTTTGTCTTCTTTCCGTATTGATTATCAGACAACACCAATTATTTGTATATTTTTCCATAATGTTTTCTCAAATCGTTGAAACACAAAGAGCAAAGCTTTTAGAGAGCAAATCTTTATTAACTTCTCAATTTCCAATAACTGTTACTTGCACAAATTCAAAATTCGAAAGCTTCTGAATGATCAAGAAGTCATTTGTACTGAAAAAAGCAAAATTAGATATCATTATTTCCGAATTACGACAATTTGATGATCAGAACTCATTTCATTTAGTTGTTATCGTTCATGTAACGACTTTGTTGTTCTCCCTCTTTCTCTCTTTGTCTTTGTCTCTTTCTCTCTCCGGTATAGAAATTGCATTGTCTTCATGTCGTTCATGTTCACTTCCGTCGAAGTTCAGTCTGTCCTTGTTGAAAAAAAGGGATGAACGTTTTGAAAAAAAGACTATTCAAAATGCTCAATAAAATTCAATTTCAAGTACCTCTCGGTACAACGTTCCGGCAGTTTCTGTTTCCGCAGCCATCCCACCCCCGTTCATCCGTTTCTGTCCAACTTTTCACCACAAAAAACTTTTGCCGTTAGCCGGTAAAACAATTCAAAGAAAACAGACCGTTACGATTTACATCTGGAAAAGGCTATTAAAAGCAGCTCTGAATTGATACCCAAACGGGACGGTCGCAAAGTATACCAACCACTTCATTCTCCGTACATCTTTCTTCCAACCCTTGTGGGTGTCCATTTTCTCCAACCCTTCTGGAAGATACGTATACAAGTACATGCGCAGGTAGTGTTGAAACAGGATATAAAAAGGCTAGAATTCCATGATTTTGTCTTCCTTCCGTCCCATTTTTTTGTCTGACCACAAAGTTCACTATACCACTCTGGTCGGTCCCACTTAAAGAAGCCGCCCGTTCCTGCCACTGTTCAACGCAAAAGGACCAAAAAGCAAAGGGAAAAAATTTTGCATAATTAAAGTCTTTACCTTTTTCGACGTTACGGACAAAGGAAATCAACGAAATACATAAAGAAGCTCAATGGGACATTGCACCGCCCATAGTGCCACACCTACCTCTGTACTTATTCATTCATGGGAAAGTGAAATTACGATTTCAGACAAACAGAAAAGAAATTTGTTAAGAAAATGAAGATAGACTGAGGGTGGAGGAGGAGGAAAGAGAGAGAAAAGCGCAATGCAATTTCATAATGCTCAGCATCGAAAACTCACTTGAAAGAAAAACAACTTAAGAGGAATAATTTTATGAAGAGCTTTACTTTGTAAAAAACTTGTTCGGAAATTTCTTTGTGTTTACGGCGTATAAGAAGGAATGCGAAGGATATTCCCGCAAAACCTCCAGAAGTTAACCGCGATACGACAATTCTTCACTCTCTTTCGCTCAATTAATGCGCTGGAGATGAGTCGTCTGGTTAGTGCACAGTGGCGTCGAAAGTTGAATCCTCGAGCGAAATCGAAGTCAAAAACGATTAACTAACATTAAAGAACTTACGTACATATTTAATGCAGAAGTGAAGAGTTCTTATACATTAGACGCAGTAAGCAACACTGTTACACTTTTGCTGCGAAAATCTAAGACTCTTTGGCCTGATTTTATTCCGTTCGTCCGCTCTAAGATCAAATTTTTCGCCTTTCTAAAATGCGATGAGAAAGTGGTTTTCTCCAACAAGATGTATACATGCTCTCGGGAGGAAGGAGACATGGCTGAAGCCACAAGTTTTTTTATTTCTGTACCACAAACGAAACTAATTCGGCACGTAACGCTCCACGCAGAGTTCTGAGGCAACCACGGACCGCGATCTACGCTGAAATTATAGCAAAGGTAATGGTGTCCAGCATGACACCGTTTTCATCATTCGTCTGTCAGTTCGCCTATTTTAAATTGAAATACATTTTATAAAATAGTGAATTCTGGACTTCTTCTGCAGGTTGGCAGAATCGTGCCAGGCTTAGTAACTACCTTTATTCGAGGATTATGGAAATTATATAATCCTTGTTTGGATTATAATAAATATTATATGTATATATAATAATAAACAAATAATGTTACCCAAGAATTTAGACAATGAAGACTATGATCCATGTATAAAATCATAGGTTTTCGTCACTGATTCTTGTACACGAGATTTCCCAACACTTCAAGCTCAAGAATAAAATTTCAGCTTTATATCTGAATTGCAAGCTAAGCTCTTTGGTTCTTTAAAACTAGAAAATTTTTTAATTTTTTTTTACGTTTTATTTTGCTTTATTGTGGAATATATTTCAGTACATTTTCTAGAAATGCATTAAATACAAGACACAAAATAAGAATATTTTTGCACACACAACTTTGAGAGAGACCAGTTTCCTACGAGATAAACTCATTATCTCCTGAAATAAGAAGATTTCAACATTTTTTTTACGTTTTATTTTGCTTTATTGAGAGATTTATAATTTTTTTTACGTTTTATTTTGCTTTATTGAGAGATTTAAAATTTTTTTTTACGTTTTATTTTGCTTTATTGTTCAATATACAATATTTCAGTAAACTTCATACAATTGTATTAAGATACACATATGTATGTATGTATGTATAAGAATAAGTTTTTTACTCTCTAAACATTGAGAATGTACTCGAAATCTTGAGAGAGATCAGTTTGCTGCGAAATAATATTTTTAGCAGCTCTCATTGTGTGTTCTCTTCTCTGCAAAAAAAGCCAGTCACACTCTCGATAAATGACAAGTAGTTGTCAATCCATGTGAAGGTTAGAGCCTTTCCTTTTGGACACGCTTTCCATTGCGGATGTGATAAAATGCCGATTAATTCTTTAGAATTTGCCGAGACCAAAAGGCCTCCTGTATCGCCTTGACATAAGTTTGGAAAATCACCCGGATGTACACAGAGTTGATTACCTCTAAAACGTTGTGCATTAAATAGAGGCGCAGTTAAGATGTAAGAAGTACAAAAAATTGGATGGACGATGGTTAAACCTCCCCTGATGTAGAACATCGAACGAGCTCCGCTGCATGATTGCCCCCATCGGCCCAAAATACTACCATGTCCAAGTAAGTTACCATGGGAGACACTGGACAAACGGACAGGCGCTATAAGATTGCACGGCAGTTCAAAAGGAAATTTGATTAATGCCACGTCATGATTTAAACTCGAGGTGTCGAAAGCCGGATTGACGACGAAGTCTTTTTTGGCGATGGTATAGTTGCCGCCTTTGTTGCATTGGTGGAAAGCCGTGTAGGCAACCACACGATCGGCACTATGAGAATATCAGTGCATATTAATATTTTCAATTGAACAATGATGCCCGATTGACTTACTCGTAGATGCAGTGCGCGGCGGTCAGAATCCAATGTTTGGAAATGAAGGCTCCGCTGCATACCGTGCATATGTTGTCTTTAGAAATCTCCAGCTTGACGTTGAATTGAGCCGCCTTCAGAAGTGTATTCCGATCAATAGCGCCAACGATGGTAAAAACGCTTAGGGCGATGATTAGAAATTTCATCGTGATGGAACTTCGAAAAAATCTTATGAGCTTCCAACGAATTAAATGATCCTTTGATGAGCTTCTTAAGAGCACGAATGATATAAAAAGTTGCAGAACGTTAGTGACAACGTTAGTGAGTCTCATTTTAATATTTGGGGCAAAGATAAGATATGATAAGATAAGATAAGTTTTAAGATAAGTTTTAAGATCATACACAAGATTCATTCTCGTAGTTGAAATAAATTGAAAATTTAACATGTTTTCTTGAGTATTCATACAAACATAAATGTTTTTTTAATTGAATCATATTATTTTAACTATGAAAATTTTAAATTTTATGCTTTCTGGTATTTTTTGCACTTTTAAAGTGTACAGTGGGACTTACACTGAATACAATTTCACTGAGGACCTTTTTCTACTGAGCACCTTATAAAGTTACTGAATTTTCAGATAACTTGCTTTGATACAAGCCTTTTCAAATGGACAGCTTCGTTACTGTCTAAAATTAACTGTACAATTTCATCGTCGACATCTCTCTTACCTAGAGGGCACAGGTACCAGCTACACATAAAAATATGTAGTATATCATAAACAAATGTTAATATGTAAACAAATGTTAATATGTAAATACACAGAGAAAAATAGTACCACATAAAAATAATAAGATCTCCTTATTAAGAGATTTTACTATGAAATCTTATTAAAACGTACAAATAATATGCTTTTTTCATAGAGAAATCTTATTAATTTTATAAAGAAAATCTTATTGTCTTGAAACAAAAAGTTAATCTGATTAAATCGTGATTTTGATAAGAAATTCATATTTTTCACCATTGATGTAAAGAATGTAAATCATGAAATCAATAAGTCTGTTTGTATGAAAGTATGAAAAATTCTTATTATTTACTTCTTTTAATAAGGAAAACTTGTTATACTCGTATAATATTATTTATAAAAATACCTAATTAATGAAATTTATGAAATCTTATTAAAACGTACAAATAATATGCTTTTTTCATGGAGAAATCTTATTAATTTTATAAAGAAAATCTTATTGTCTTGAAACAAAAAGTTAATCTGATTAAATCGTGATTTTGATAAGAAATTCATATTTTTCACCATTGATGTAAAGAATGTAAATCATGAAATCAATAAGTCTGTTTGTATGAAAGTATGAAAAATTCTTATTATTTACTTCTTTTAATAAGGAAAACTTGTTATACTCGTATAATATTATTTATAAAAATACCTAATTAAATTACATACATTCGTTTTTCAGTTAACTGAATTTGATTTTCAGTCCACTATCATATATCGAACGTGCCGTTATTTCTGTGCCAGAAAATTACAATATATTAAATTACAATAGTAAAAATATTACTTTAAAATAAATAAAAATATTACAAAATACAATACTAATATTAATCCAAGTGAAAATATGTTTATTGGCAATACAGATGTATTAATTATACCGCCTCTGTTGCTCGATTTGGACAACTTGGGACTTATGTACGTGCCGCTGTTTTTTCAATTCTTTTATGACTATTATGTAATCTATTATGTAATACTGTACTAATAATATAATATATTAATATATGTACATATGTATATGTGACTATTATTCTTGAAATATTGAATGAACAAAATGAAATAAAAACATTAAAATAATTCTTTTTATTCAATAAAACTCTAGGAAAATAATAAGATTTTCTTTTTGAATTCCTATTTTAATAAAATCTCCTCAATGGATTACAATAAGATTTTCTTATTGAATTTGTATTTTAATAAGATATCTCTATCGATTACAATAAGATTTTCGTATTGAATTTCTATTTTAATATCACCGTCTTTTTAAATTATAATCAGATTTTCAGATTTTTTTATTTTTAGGGTCTTTCCTGTGGATAATTCTTTACGTTTAAACACAAAATTTCTTTCATTGCCGCAGGTTAAAGTCTTTTGGAATTGTAACGATTTCTTCTACTTCGGTGTACGATTAGAAAGCTGCTGGAAATATGATAGAATGGAACTATTCAAGAGTAAAAGAGGACACCAGCTTTTTGAAGACCATTCTATGGATCGAAAGTTGTCTTGATATTCACTATGTGTCACTTATACTCGTGCCTTGAAAATGACGCAGTACTTTTGTGTTACCTTGTGTTATGTATGTTATGGGTACCTTTCTAGTTGTGAATACCATAATATGGAATAATCAAAAATAGTAATCACAAATGATAAGCGATTATTACTTGCGAAGTGTATCGTTTCGTAGGAAAAGTGCACGATTTGCAACGTTTGCAGTTCCTTTCTATTTCATTCGCTACGAAGGACCTGTCGATTATCGAGAGAAATCTCAAATTGTATGTTTTCGCTCTTCAGCAGTTAAGAAAAACTTAAAAAGTTTTAAAGTAAATAAAGTTGAAAAAGCAGAAAGCACGCCAAAGGCACATTTTTTCTACAAAAAAAAAAACAGAAGACTGTTGAGTTGTTTCACGAAAGTTTTGCAGCAATAGTTTATATTTTATTAGTTTTGTTTTGCCGGGTCGAGACTGAAGGATGATCACATTTGACAGTTGCTCGCTTTTTTCTCTTCGTTGCAGAATTTTATGTCTAGAAATTTACCGGGCAGAAGTTTTCGTTCCAGATTTTTTTCACGACCAGTGAAAGATTTTCAGCTTTACTTCAACTTTACAATTCTTATTTATGAGAATTGGTAGACGCGAATAATTTTCCTTAAAAAGTTAACAATTTATACGAATTCGCCAACATTCTGTGGCGTTATTTTTAAAGAGAGAACTTAAATAATTTGTGCAGAAATATTTGTATATAACAAAAGCTAAGGATAATTTCAATAAGTTTCCCTTTTTTTGTTTTTTGGGAGCGTCAAAAGTTGAGGAAGTTTTGGAGGAAGAGAACGATTTAACAAGACATTTGTGACGACATACAGAGCGCATAATTTTCAGGAATTATGCAAAATTATTGTGGGAGCATAGACATTTTTTCAAATCTTCTTCTTCTTGTTTTATTTTTTATTCTGCATTTCGTATTTAGTTGTAATTTGCCTTTTCCTCAAAGAATCGCATGAAAATTTTATGCTCGTTAATTTTCATGGTTCACATGCGCCGCGGTTCGCAGAACTCGCGTCAGCTAAAACATGCCTGAAATGCGTTTTAATGCAGCCAAAAGAAAGTTCTTACGGGGCACGAGCCATGCGACAAGGATTGAGAGAGAGAGAAAAGGCAGAGAAAGAGAGAGGGAGAGAGAGAGGTGATCATAAAAAGTCCTATCGTTTAAGTCTTCCTTAAATAAAGTTATAAAATTAATAATAAAGTTAATATATTGTATATTTATATTTGTTTATTCGAATTTGGTCTGCTTTTATTCCTTCAGTTACTCGAAATGTTCTCATTTTAGATTTTTTTTAGTGTACGCGCAAATGTTTTTTGTAATAAAAAATCAATTAAAGATAAAAAGCTACATGCAGTCGTCAGTCAGTCAGTTTTCTTCTGGCCAGTTCTCAATTTTTTCTGTCCACATCGTTTAATTTTTGGAGAAAAGTAACAATAAATCCTCTAGCAATTCTTTGGAAAATTCCCGCGAATTCGAAGGCTCCACTTAAGCTCCACTAATCCCATATTTTTTAGCCACAAGCAATTTTCTTCTTAACTGTAGCGAATTAATCTTGAAAATAGTTAATCTACTTTCGACACCACCGAAAGCAATAAAGTTTTTGGTTGCTGCTGGAAACAAAGCCACTGACAGGCACTCGCAAGGACGGAGCACAGTGTGTGTACACCACTCGATACACACAGCCAACGAGGCACCCACACACACACACACACACACACACACACCACACACTCACTAACAATCATCCAAACCATTATCATCATCTTCATCGAGCTGGAAGGATAGCATAGTGTCCATTCTGCCTCGCCAGCGGAAAACCAGCGGAAGCACTTTAAACGTTACTGCTGCGCATACGGAAGAAGAAGAAGAAGAAGAAGAAGAAGAAGATCAAGATGAATATGGACTTGATTCAGTTGATGTGGTTTTGGTTGTTGCTGTTGCTGCTCAAATACAATTACTCGTACAGATTCGCAATTTAACTCAACTCCCAAATAATTTCGCCGAAATGCGAGTATTATACGAGCACGAGTGCACGAGTATACACAGCAAGCACCACGCCCTGCCGCGTCCAGTCATTACGCCGCGAAGTACATTGCATTAGTTAAATACAAGTTTCTGATATCGGAAAGCTGCTGATGAGTGGCGATGGCGGGGGATGGCAGGGGGCAGGGGGCAGGGGGCAGGGGGCAGGCAGGATTATGGACGAGAAGTGAATTTCTCTATGTCTGCCATTCGTAGTCCGCCGTCGCCTTCAGCGCGGCGGGTAAGAATTTCGTGGTCTCTGAATGTTTGCACTTCCAGAGAAAAGCCATGAAGCGAGAGTATGGATGAATGGATAGATTGATGAAGTGAAGGTGCTGAAGGAGGGCGGATAGGAGGCGGCGGGGGGGGGGGGGGGGGGTAGAAGTAGTTCTCAAACTCCTCATGACAGTAACATTTTGAGATGTGTGTACACTATGATAAAATTGAGCAAAGAGTACTTCGCTTTACTCGATGTTAATGACCTGTCGGAAGCTTTTATTTTCTCAAGGATGAGGCTGAATATGACGGTTGAGCCACGGTATCTTTTTCGGACACTTAAGTGCTCCAACACGAGTATATTAAAACAGCGTCGAGTAATTGTTATAGCATCGACACATGGCAACAATTCGGACATTATCGAAAAATGCATGAAATTTAACATTACATTTATCAGTTCTTGCAGCGAACCACAAGCCATGGTTTGCTGTTTGCTGTTTGCTGTTTTACGGTTATAATCGATTGTAACAATAAATGGCTTTCTGAAGCTACTGCTAGCAGTCGACATTATAAGGATTTTTAAAAACAATTTTCTTATGCATCACTTAATATGAAACCGGTAGTAAAAGTTATATTTGTTATAAAAGTTATATATTACATTATATTGTGATAATTAAAGTCAATTAAATGATTGGAGCGTCTTCTCGTTGGACGAATTTGTTGCAGGTGACTAAAAAAACGAAAGAAACAAAAACGCCGGCTTGGTCTGAAAAGTTTGCTTTGTTTTGGTAATTAATTTAAACCCAAAAACTCTAACTCGAAGCTGAAGCAATTAATTACTGCTACACACAAAAAGTACGAGTAAAAGGAATTGGCTTAAATGAAATTATTGTTGTTGCAATATAGTCGAACAAAATAACTTTTTATTAAAGTTTTGCTTTGTCACTTACTGGCCAGTAAAGTAACTTCTTCTATAAAGAGCTTGACCAACATGTGGATTATCCAAAAGAAACTATAGGAAGTTTTTTTAAAATAAAGAACATACTCTTTTCTCAAACTTTGTTTGCTTTTCTATTTATATAACTATTATCTATGACAATTATAATGAATGACGAGATGACCACCACTACCATCTTACCAGATATCAATTCGAAATTCAAAATTTTAAAATCTTTAATTTTTGCGAACGACGTGGAATAAAAATTGATGGTTTCGTATTGAAATAAATCGCTCAAAATAAATCTGGAATATATAAAAGGACGCGCTGAGATTTTCGTTTTTAGGCTTACTTTAGTTGTATCATTTTTAAATCGTTTTTACTTTTAAAAGTATGATTTTTGTAGCTAAATAATCATTACAAATAATGATAATCTCTAGAAAGTGTAATTCTTTTTTTGCTGCTGAAAAACCTAATAATATTTATTGGTCTTTAAATCGAACAAAACTTTGAAGAACCTGCTTTCTTTATCATTCTTGTGGGTATACGATGGTATATCAAATGTCATTTGGTCAAAGGACGGATTAATATTGTTCTGCAACAATTTCTCATCGTAATCTTAGTGTATACCGTACAACTTAATAACGGTAAAGAGCTTGAACCTTGATAGCAAAATTGTTTTTCAATCTAAAAGTATGTACATGCATTTTCTCTTGTTCTTGTTGTGGTGGCATCATCATCGTTGTTGTTGTATGAATGATCAAAAAACGACTGCTGAGGGAGAACGAGAAAGGGAGGAACACATTTGCCCAGCATGTTGTTTATAATAATCTGCTTTCAAAAACTAATGAGAATCCTTAAAACTTGAAACCTTCTGCCACAAGAACGAGGCCTGATTAGTTCGGCGTTTGGTTTAAACAAACTGCACAAATAAAGGCAGACGACAAGAAGCTCACCATTTGCAGGATCTAATACCGTCTCTTTTCAAAAGTTTGCACAAGTAAGAATGGAGTCCGTAACGTAAGAGTGTTCGGATAAAATAATGACTTCTAAGCTCACAGATCGAGACAAATGAAAAGCGAATGCAAATAAAATTCGATGAATTATTTGGTGACCGAACCGAGAAGCAGGAGCAGGAGGCTGCACAGAGTGTAAATCAGGTAGACCATGTGGGCCGTGATGGTTGAACGAAATGCTTTACAAGTATTAACTCGTATGTGTACATAACCTCTGCATAATTTTAAAGTCTCTTCAACAAAATGCTCTTTACGAGGATGGTTGGTCTTTGTTTTTCAGTCCAAAAACCTTGTATTTTCTGACAACGACTTTAATTTTCTTGACAATCATCAATTATCCATGATGAAGTGATTCCGGTGCCCGAGTCGGTTTCTAATTTTGAAAAATATCCCTCCGGCTTACGGCGGCGGATAGCAGCGAATTCTGCCCCGCTTTCCGAGTAATCGCACTCGCAATTTCTCAACTCGTTCTAACGAGTTTTTAATGACAGCGTGTCAAACTTTTCTAATTTATGAAAATGTCTTTGCTTGAAATATCCATTCTCTTCAGCCATTCTTTGTCTTTGGTATAAGAATTCGGCTGATGTGAAAATGTTTGGCGTTGAATAATTGCATTTTCTGGAAAATCGTTCGTACACTGTGAGAAAAGCAAACTGTCCAAGTGAACTGAACTTCAGGGTATAATTTCATAATGACATTTAATGAAAAAAAAAATATAATACGTGAGAGAAAATAGCGCGATTTCGGTTTTTAACTTGAAAAAAGTTAGCTGAAATTTACAATGTCAGTGTTTTTCTTCTTCTTTACTTACTTTTCTCTCTTCTCTCGGCCATCGCACAATTAAGAAATATGATTAATGAATGAAATGAAGTGCTTGTAATTTGATATTATTTCTGCTGTAAATTATCAGACACCTTTTCCGTTAATTTGAAATAACAGAATGCGGTTCACCGCAAAGTCAATAACATTAATTTCTCCGTCTTAGCAGGAAAATGGGAATAGCACATGCCTCAAAATCGAATGTCAAAATGGTTTGATGTCAGGCAGACACGCCGCAGTGGCTTGGTGTTGGCGTCGCCCTGAACAGAGAGCTCATCCGCGGCTCCGTCACATTCTCCAGCAGCCGTTACTGCCTCATTCATGGAGAATTTAGCGTTTCTGATCAATGATTAGTGTTCGGTGTTCGGTGTTCGGTGTTCGATGTCAAAGTTTCGGTTTCAGTCTTAGTCAGAGTCTGGGTACTTGGTTACGGTCTCTGTCTCCGTCTCCGTCTCCGTCTCCGTCTCCGTCTCGGTCTCGACTTGATTACATAATCCTCAACAAGATGTGAAACCATTTCAAATATGTTTTCAATTTAATGCATTCCTCGTCGGTTCTCACTGTTTGCTCAGTGCAAGACCGAAGCGCCGCCAACGTCTCTGTCTCTGCCTCTGCCTCGGCCTTTGTGCCTGCGATTGCGTTGGCCACAACTTGAAGCTCGATACTTGAAGGTCTTCTGCAAATAACTCCTTAATTTCGAAATGCAACAAACAACAACCGGCCGACACAACGACTGGCACGAACAACACTCACACGCCAGCAGCTCGCCGTCCACACAGACACACAGTGAGCCACAGTCGAGGCAGGCACAGACACGATCTCAACAGCGATTTGTTTTCGTTGTCGTCTCTGCCGCTGCAGGCAGTTGGCGCAGCAACAAAGGCTGTCTGCTCGCAGCCGAACGAACAGATTGGTTGCAGCGGCGACCTCTTGGGTGAGTGCAACGTCTTCAGCGTCTTCAACGCCACATCAACTGCATCATCAGCGAGATTTTGAGGTCGGCCGGCAACAGCAGCGACCACAGCGACAGCAGACAACAGCAGCTAGACAACAGCATCAGCTTCATACATCAACATCAGCATTGACATCAGCAGTACAATAACAACAACAATGTACTCAGTCTGCGACAGACAACCTCGTCATGCTTGCGTTCTTCAGCTAAAGTTCAATTCGTGACGTTGTCAGACCGACCGAAATGTTCTTCGTTTGTTCTACGTGCGCATGATGCGTTCGTTTCGACTTGGCCACGAGCAGCGTTCATTACCGACTGTCGTCGTTGTCGTTGGGTCGTCGACCGGCCGTATTAGAGCCGTTCGATATTTTGTATGTATTCGTGTCCGAAGTTGCCAGCTTTCTATGTAAAAGTCTTTAATAATAAGAGCGAGTACATTTAATAAATTAAGCTTTTTTGTTGCAAATAAAAGAAAAACATGAGAAGAAATCAGTTTATAAATTGCCGCGGCCTGCCGTAAGGCTTTCCACGTAGTTCCAGAGAGCCTCTCTCCTTCTCTCTTTCTCTAATAATTCATTTACAATCCTCTAAAAGAGTACTTACTGTCTATTCTTACTTCTTTCTAATTATCGCAATTACTGTAACGGGAACAAAAATCTTTGAAGAAATCAATCTGAGTTGTTTCAAGAGAAGTCATCTTTCAAGCAACAGAAAGAAACAAAAAGAGCGCTGCAGTGAAAACTGCGCAAAGTTTTAAATTCTTTAGCAATGACACGACAGTCTTCAATGCCACGCGCGTCGCGTCGTGACAGCGTAAGATCTCTGCTGCTGTCATTGCTCCTCTGCCACGGTTTGTAACTGTTCATTAAGATTTATTGCATTAAGTGTACTCTATTCGCGCCGCCATATAAACTGCGGCAAAGCAAGTGCAGCGAAACACTGAAATCGCATTAACTTGTCCATAACTGAAACATTTATTTTGCACAAAGCATGCAAAATCGTTGGCGTTGTCGTTGTTGGCCAAGTCCGCGCGCTCCACCTACAACCAGAGCGACACAAAGACTCTTTGAAAGCGCCGCAAGCGATGCAGCGCAGCGTCGCAGACTCCATCCAGTTGCCATCACATTCGGTTTGAGCAAAGCGCAGGCAAATTCCTTTACGTTCGTTCGCGTCCATACAATCGCCATTCCTTTGCATTTGTTCTGGTATTTCTGCTGCATTCCAGCGGCGCGTCGCGGCGACGACGTTCCACCACATCTTCGTCGGAAATTCTGTCGACTCAAGGAACGTCAGCAGAAACAATTACATTGGATTTAGTTAGGCCGAGCTTGTCACTGTCTCCAATCGGTAAACGGATAGACGGATAGACACGCCAAGACCGAGCTGCTGCTTCAGCTTCCTTCGAGCAGTTTTCAGTCACTTTCTGGGAGGATTATTTTCAGAATTGCCAACGTCGAGTTTGTCTTTGTGGCATTGAAAGAAAAATTGGAGTAGAAAACACGTAAACGCATAATACTCAATTAATCCTTAAATGCTCTCTTCTTTTTTTATTCATTTCACTTTCAATCCATCTCTCTGCCACGGCACTCTGTTAATAAAAATCCTTTTAAAGTGTCGTAATTAGATAATTGCGAAATCGTCTACACGTCGTGCAAACCTCCTCGTCTGTGGATACTCCGGCGCGCGACGCACCGCATCGCACCGTTTTGTTTTTCCATTATTGCAATCATTAAAATTTGTTTAACTCACACAAGCGCATACGAATTAAGGCTTTAATCAATTTATATCCGGTCATAATTAAGGAGCTTTTATCATTAATGAACTGTAATACTCTCGGCCAGGCACAGGACTCGCGAGCAAGCGAACAGACAATCAACAATGAAATCAGGACACGTCCCGGGTTACTTCCGCCGCGGCAGGAGGCTCCACACGTACACACATAGAATACATAGGAAGCCATACATACGTACCTACATGCACAGCCCACCCCGTCTGTTCATGTCTCCAAGAAAACATCAACGAATCATGCACGGCATATCATCATCGTGCACGAATGGCCGATGCTCACAGGCCGATGAAAAAATGATGTGTTAAAGTTTTTATTAACACATTTCAACTTTTATTATACAGAAAAACACAGGATTTTGGAGGATATTTCCAAAATGGCCGATCCTAGTGCTGCCATCTGAAAACCGACGTTTCTGTCGCAAAGTTCGACTTTTTTGACGGTATTCGTCCTCCGAACGTTTTGACGTGCAGACGCTATTTGTGTTGTTTTTTCAGTGACTCGAAAAACGTATCTCGGCCGAAAAATGTTCGACGTGGATTGACTGAAATTGATTGACTGATTGATTGAAAATCGGCCGTCAATAGCTCAAAAAATACCGCAATCGAAGTGGAAAAAGAGCTTCGAAAATTGCTTCGAGCGCATGCAAAAGTGTATCGCTCTTCATGGAGAATATTTCGAAAAACTATATTGAAATTGATTTACGATGATTAATTTTTGTTTATTCTTTTCTTTATTCCCGAAATAAAAAAGGCCACCCTTGTATAATTTATTAAAAAATTATTGTTATTTAATATCGGTTATTGTTGTTGAAATCCGGTTAAGAAATACTCGTAATATCTTTACGAAAGACAAATGCATGAATTTTCATGTCTGATTCATTAACGTTTTGTGTTGAATGATCTTTAGGACTGTTGGGTCTTCATTCCGACCGGGCGAAGCGGTCGCACTACGAGCGCAAGCGGCGAATAACAGGAAACTGCAAGTACGACACAAAACGACATCATTCATACATTGAGAAAAAAGGAAAAGGTTTTTTAATGTTTTCAAAAGGTTTGGACTAAGTAAAAATCAAATCAAATTTTTAATTTTGAATTTTTAAATCAATCAAAAATCAAAACGTTGATACTTTTTGTTGATACCTTAATCGATATCTTTGTTTTGATAAGTTTTTTTTTTAACCTACACTACTCGTTGCTTGGACTCGTTGCTTAGAACGCGGCTAATTTTTTTACAGTGTACTTTTAATCGCTTTGAATCGTCGAACAGGTGTTACTTCCGGTTATGGGCCCAGTCGGTCGGTCGCCACAGTCTGAAACCAAGCGTCGAAGTGACCGAGCGTTTGGCATGCAACCAACGACTCCAACAACCAACAAATTGCAAATGGCGTTTGATGTTATTCTAAGGTTGCGGGGGAAAAAAAATCGAAATTGAATAATTGTTGCGCATGGCGTACGTGTCAATAAAACGTGCCGTGAAGGAGAATGATTTCCTCTCGGCGGGCGGTTGGCGGGCGCCAACGCTTTACCGTACAAACGATGTTCTTTCTAAACGTGTTGGATTAACAACAAATTGTCAACCATGATGGCTGACAACACGACCAGCTGTTTGCTGTCGGGCTGGTTGCGTTGGTTGCGTGTTGTTGCTGCTGCTCTGAATGTTGCGGTTGTTACTATTGTTGCCGTTTGTGCTGATTAGTTCGGTTGGTCGCTAGGTTGGTTGGCGGACGTTGCTGCCAACTGCTGTCATGTGGTTGTCTTCAGCTCGTTGTTAATGAATGAGAAATTCATGAAGTCGGGCGGTCCCTTCGACCCAATTTCTTCTCGTAGTGTTAATTACGAAGGACATCGCAGGCAGTTACTTAAAGTTAACAACTTAGTGCGTTAGTTAACAACTTAATAACTTAAAGTTAACAAACTTTTGATAGACATAAATACAAAAGTTAGCCTTAAGTTTATGAGTTTAGAAAGTGTGCAGAAGAAGGATTATCCTGAAAGAAGCTATTGGTGAATTTGTTACTGACTGTCATGACAGTCCTGGTTTGATGCATCACAAGTAAGTCGCAATGACTAACATGGATTTTGCAAGAATAAATATATTAATTGAGAAGGAAACCATCTAATTCGAGAAGAAGGAAAAGTTTTCTTCTCAAACTTATGGTTAAACCTTTGAAGCTTTGTGCGAGAGCTTCCAAGCAGACAGCAGTCTTGTATAGTTCCTTACCATGCCTTTCTCTTCAAATTCAAATAAATTTTTCCAAAATTGCAAAAATAAAACATCAAAATCTTTATTCAAAAAACATTTAATATTTCTCAATACTGAGATGTCCAAGTTTCTGATGCGATGTTCCTAAATTCAAGACGCCATTATTTGTTTTATTGATATTTCATGTGCGTCACATAAACCTGCCAGCAGCCAGACCTCTTTTCGACATCGAAAGCCGTCCTTTTGAGTTGTTTTGGTTTTTTTTCGCTTCCGTTTTGCACAGTTTAGCACATTTCCGCAACCTTCTGCCTTGACAGCGTTTCCTTTGTCAGCTTTAAACAACGTTCTTCACGCTGACAACTGGGCCCGACTCAATCATTGTCAGCACTCCGACAATCACTTCCCGACCTGCCAGCCTTTCCTTAGCAGGATCAGCCACTGGATGTATGTCTGTTTGTAGTCGCCGGCATCGCTGCTGATGCCGAAGCTACTCTTCCAAGCCTTGCTACATGTTGCGCACTTCCGTCGACCGAGTTCCAGCGAGTAAAGTGTGCGCGCCGGCAGCACCGAACAGCGCTGACACCTCACTCGAGGGAGTTCTTTACCACTTCGGTGCACAAACCAGCTGCCACCAAGATTGGCACCTTGAGATTTCAGCAGCAGCATGTGGCCTGGCCCGTTAATCCTACGCGTCACAGAAAGCTACTGAATGCTTTCGAGCTACAGCGCGTCTTTTGTCATGGAGTGGGGGGGGGGGGGGAACGGTGCGAGTTCAGTCGTTCGAACAAGTTCGGGGCACTTGCACACGTCGACGCTGGCGTCATCGCTTCTGCCGCGCAGCCTGCTACCCAACGCTGCGATGTGTCGAACGCTTGAGTGGCAGACGCCTCGCTTTTTCGCCACAGCCAGAGACGTGAGAATTAACTCTTCACCGAACTCGAAAGTGAACGGCAAGCAGTGCTGGCTCTTCACTCCTCCGTGCGCTTGACACCCACGTACCGCCGGCGTACGTGGCCGCCGCAGCAGCTGGTGCGTTTGAAGTGAGCTGGCGAGAAGGCGTAATTAAGAGCAACGTGAGTGAACAATTCTCCGAAGGCTTGATTCCAGGCGAGTTGAAGTAGCTGCTGGCCCGCCGGATGACGGAAGCGCAGGCTGCTCGACTAACTCTCCGGAGTGCTGCAGCGCCAGCAGCCGGCTGGTTGCAGCGCAAAGTTCGCACTCATTAAGCATGCCGTCGAGTGCGTAATTCGCAGAGCGACGCGGCTCTCGGTTAATTGATATTAATTCAATCGGCATTTGGTTCGCGTTCGCGGCTCGCGGCCGGCTTCGAGCAGCGTCAGATTGACAGATGGAGGAGCCATTCCTCAGCCATCCTCCTCCAACAGGACATCTGGCGACATGCGTCGCTTTTATGGCGGCTTCGTTTCCATTGTGGCGCAACAACGATCTGACGCCGCCGCAAATTGATGTCATTCGGCGTCCCAGTTAGAAACGGTCGCGGCTATTGAGTGGTGGCTACGTAGGCGGCGACGGACTTGTTGCGGCAAGTGAAAGTTTCTAGTTTTTAGTTCGAAGTAATTAAATTAACATTTGTCTCGCTTCGCTCTGGCAAATTGAATTAATTGGCGGCTCTGCGTGGACGTGCTTCTTACTACCCAGACGACTGCAAGATGCAGCTGGACGGACGGATGGACGGATGGACGGACGGATGGACATGAACGTTCCACTCGAAGAAGCACAATTTATATAAATTGTGGCTGTGGCGAGAAGGGTTGACAAAACCCAAAGCGGTTTGTGGAAACTTCAATCGTCCGCTGCTGGCATTCATGGCTTATGTTACGTCACTTTTTCTTGTGGGCTAAGTTGTATTGCATTTAATTGGGAACAACAATAAAAAATTAATACAATGGCACCGAATGTGATAATTAATGCGTCGATCCGCGAGCGGCTGTTAATGGCAATATCATGATCATATTTAATATTCTGAGATGAGAAAATGATGAAAATCTATTTTGGAAACATTGAAATAAAGTGTGTTTTTTTAGCTTAGATAGAACTTTCGATAGGAACAACTGTCAATACTGGCTGTCATTCTGACTGCTCTTGTTGTTATTTATGTTCAGTATAGTCTGGCAAATCATCATGAATAGACTCATGCTTGAACAATGCTACCAATTTATCAAAATGTACTTTCAAAATAAGTCGTCGATTCGAGCGACTTATAGACGACTTCGTGAATTTTATGGCGCACATAATCGTCCATTTGAACAAGCCATCCGTCGAAATGTGGATAGATTTCGTACCACATGCAGTGAGACGAAACCACAAGAGGCTCTACTGACTCCATTTTAAACAGAAAAATGCACCGTTTGGACCTTATTTCTTCCAAAATTAGGCCGGAGCTCGCGTTACAGTCAATGGAGATCGTTGCCGTACCACGATCAATGATTTTTCGTTTGAAACAATAGACGCCTTGGAGGCCAACACTATCCGGGTTATTTGTGACATACGGCCAGTAGTACTCGAAAAAGTAACTCAAAATTGGACGTCCAGAATGCACTACGTCAAGAACAGACGCGGTGGCCATATACCCGAAATCATTTTCAAATGATAGTGCCATGTCTTGGTCTTCCGAATGAATAAAACAATTTTATTAAAATTAAATTTTTTGTGTAATTTTTTACTATTTCAAGTTCTATCGGGCTTAAAAAAACACCCTATATTATGCCTTTATTCGTTTTATTCCTTTCATCTTACAATAAGTTTACATCGTCCCGGATCCGGTCTAAGAATCATACTCTAAACTGAGCTGACTGTCCTTTTGGTGAGAAGTGACAATCGTTGATACATTTCTTCATTTGATTTTTTTTAACTTTTAGTTCTAGTAAAAGAGTGAACGTCAGAGAATGTCTATCGTTCCGCTTAATTCTAAAAGCGTTTCCATGTCATTGTCCCATAGCGTGACCCAGAACGTAAAACGAAGCAACGAAATCAAACTATTCTGGTAAAGAAAGAGAAAAAGGTTAAGGAAACGGGAACGGGAACAGAACCCATGCTATAACACCGCAACGAGATCGATTTATAATATCACATCTCGGTGTCCGAACTGCTCTCACTGCAGCCATCCGTCCATTGAGCCATCCCCGTGAATGCTACCCAAACAAAAGCGTCCAGTCCAGCTATTCCCCGGAGCCCAAGCCAAGCCAAGACAAACCAAACGGCTGCCAGCGGCCGACCAGGCGATCGAAGAAGCACGACTATCGCTTTGATTAATGCTGCGAAGTACTTGGCCAGGTTTGCAGCGATTTGCCGGCTAACGAACGACAGAACAGACGGCACCGAGTGGTCTCACAACAGCAGAGAATGCATTAGGAACGATCGCACCAACTACATACAGCGCCTTGCGCACAACGATCTCGGTCAAAAGTGAGCGGAGCCGCTGGGAAAGACGCTTCAGTGTACCAGTACGAGTTAAAGCTAAAGATCTGTTTGCACGTTCGATTCGTTCTGACCGTTCTGTCTGTTCGGTCCGTTTGGCAAACGGACTGCCGGCATAAGCAAGCAAAGAGAAAATGGCAATGAAGAAAAACTAATCGTCGGAAAAGTAGTCCGGCACCAGATCAGATCGAGTTCGATTCGCCGTGAGTTTAAATCATTTTAATGCTTCGATTTCAGCAAACCTTTGCTGCATTCCTGGCAAATTTATACGTTTGATGGAAGAACGTAACGGTTTCTTGATTGGCTCGCTATAAAATTATTAATCGGAAACGCTAGAGTACGTACAAACATACCTACATACTATACATAGTCGCACATACATACTTGCATACAATAAATTAATCCCATTTTAGCAATTCTTTAAATACAAGCGGCGGCATTTTGATAGAGTTTAACTAATTTTTAGAAAGCACTACGTGGAATTAGAGTAGAAAGTAAAGTAACTCAGTGCAATCAATGTCTTCATTAGATTCTGGCCAGGTGACCGGCTGGGGAGTGCAGAGCTATGGCTACAAGACTTTACTCAAGTCACGACTTGCTCCGCGCCTTTCGAATTCAAGCCGTTACCTATTCGGTACACATTTTTGAAAGGTGCTAGTACCGATTGACATTCACCAGATGACACAATGCCAATGATTTTGCATGAGAATATTTGAATGCTCGTGAATGAGTTGGATATTTGTTCAAAAGAAAGTACTTATGCTGCAAATACTCTTATGATTTTACTTCGCGGAGCAAGTCGTCACAAGTTGCGACGAAAGCGGTGCAGGTGGCCGCGAAAGAGGTGCAAGAATTGCAGCAAGTATGCAATGACGTTCTCTGGAAAAATCTGCATTTTTTTGCAACGAAACATTCGTGAAGGGCGACGAATTGGAAGGCATTGTAGCGGTGGCGACATCATGGCTCTACTTATTTCACATTGCGGCAAGACCTCGAGAGCGCGAAGACGAGCATTATATTATTCTTTCGACGATTGTGCAGTGCAAGCTCGCTTTTATTCATGTTCTTCTTTTGGGCGCACGAGAAGAGCTTTTATTTATGGCCCTGATGGAGATGCAGTGCCGTGTTGTGGCATCATTTCTGCTATAGCGCTCAACTTGTTGTGTTTGCTCCGATCAGTTCGGTTTGATGGCTAAGCGGGCCCCGTTGGCGACGGGCTTGCACGACTAACGGTGTATAAAGAATGAAAGAAGGCATGAAACGGCAAACGCGAAATCAATTCTCGATGTTGAGATTTTAACGGAAAAACAAGGTGATTTCTATGAACTGCTGTCGGGGATTTTGTGAAGTGGTCAGCTCTGATTTTTAAACAACATCACTTCCGGAAACAGTTATGGACGCCAAAAGCTTGCGATTGGGGACGTCTACAGCCGTCATTTGTTTATGAATTTGTTCTTCAAGCGATGTCATCCCAACTGAAAGAACCATATAAGGGACCAGATTCCATTTATTTCAATATAAATACAATTTATAATCATCTTAACTTTAAATTCTTTTTTTGTCTGCTCAGACTCTTCTTTACTCGGGCTTTCCTGTATTTTTCGTCACTTCTTGCCCCGAAAAAGTAAGCACCTTGCGGTAAGTTTTGTTTGCGCCGTCTGTTAGCCGGTTAGCTGGTTACTTAGAGTCTTGGCAGTTTGTATGGTCGGTCGGTGTTTGGCGTTTTTTTACCCAATAAATAATAATCATGACAATCTGTAGCCCAGAGGTCATGACCTTCGAGCGAGTTCTCGAGATGCAGTCTTCTCGGCACGGCAGTCTCTTATTTTCCACGACATCGCATTTTCTTGGTCTGTTTTTTTGTTCGAACGCTGTCTTTTTGTCTTCTGGCGCAACTCGTTATCGGCCGAAGCGAAAGCGGAAGGTATAAGACTTTAGAAGCCACGATGCCAGAAGGAGACCTATTGTGCAACAGGCATCCATGCCAAGACCAACCGACAACAACTGAACAAGTAAGGTCTCCCGTGAGACTCCGTTTGAGGGGCGTTCGATCGGGTGGTCGTGGCCGGAAGGGGAGGAAATTGCTTGGCGTAAAGCAACAGGGCAAAAAGCACTGCCAGTAAACAAAAGCGGAATTGAAAATGATATTTTATTGGTAAATGCAAGGATCATCACGGCAAAGGACACAAGCGCTGAGAGAGCGCAGCTGATGGCTTTAAGTGAGGGCGACAAAATCGTCACCACTGTCCGCGGAGACGGCGAAACGTCGGCGGGTGTGCCATCGATTTACTTAAAAAGCAGCAGCGATCTTTTATTTAGCGATAACAAATGGTGCAGGCGACATAATTTACGACTTGCTATCGATTGGAAAGCAGCGCCATTGCCTCAGAGATAAACGAAAAGGGCGGGCAGGAGGGGGAGGGGGTGCAGGGGTGCAGTGTTTGCAGCACTGGTCATCATCAATTGTAAATGATTGCAGACAGGAACATTCCGAAAGCAAGGAATCCTCGTGAAGCATTACTAGGAAAATGTGTGGCATTAAATGTCAGTGCGAATGTTGGCAGCAAGCGGATTGATGGTGCACCGCCTGAGATTGCATTTTGTGTGTAAAAGAGTGTTTAGTGAAAACTCTATGGACAAACAGACAAACACAATCAAAGAAACATTACATCTTTCTAAAATACATAAGAGTTTATTTGGTTCACATTCTCGGCGTTTTATGAACGGATAATGGATAGAAAAAACTCCCTCATCGCCTCCTCATGGTCACGCCCTCATCCGCCGCGGTGCTGTAAGAAGTGGATATATTTAAATGCTCATGATGTTCTTATAAAAACACTTCAAATCCATTTTTAGACGTTTCAAAATAACAACTAATTAATAACGAAGAGATTAAAGCATCTCCAGAAACGTGCGCCGTTCATCCTTGCTTTGAGTGGCTGAGTAGCCGCGATTACTGTCGAGATCCTCTGTCGCGTTGTCACTTTCCGGGGCCAGATGTTTTTGATCTGCGCTGCGTGTTCTTCTTTGATTTAATTTATGGCGCCGTCAATGAGCTACGATGAGCACGCAGGCCGCGCTGTCTAATTATGGATTTGTTGCACACTCACGGAGACGCGCTCTTTGGCAGTCCTCAATTTTCAATGTCAACGAACGGTAGTACACACGCGTGAATACGGCACGTAAGCGCTTTTTGACACTCGAAAGGCCCGTTCGAGTGTTCGCAACAGCGCTCACGCGTCGTCACTTCCTGCTCTGGCAGCACGTTGCTTCGATGACACTTAATTGGTACTTTAAGGTGGTTGTTGTTGTTGCTGTTGTTGTCGTTGTTATTTAAAAGCGTCCCCGTTTAGGTGGTGGAGCGTTGTTGGAGCGTTGTTCTGGTTTTTACACGGACGACCGGCGTATTCGTTAAGCGGCAAACGCGCCGGGCGTAGAACGATGCACCGCGACACCAAATTTAGCTGGCGTATGTTAATGATACGGCACCCTACGTGCGGTGGCGCTGCCCGTTGGGGAACAATTTATTTGTGTCTTTCAATCGATTCGTTTTGATGAAGATTTATTGAAGTGGAAAATGGGCACAGCGCGCCGGGTGCACTCGTTTCGTTGTTTATTGTGTGGCTCTCTTTTGGGGAGAATGCCATAAATAAAGCCCGCAAAGCTTATAATCGGAGCAGATCAGCTCCGCACTTGGAACGCCATAGAGCCCAGACGCACTTTCGGAGGCACCATTCATGTAGTACTCAGTGAGTGGCTCAGCCAGCAGTTCACTTCAGCTGGACTTTAATGATTTTGCACTGCTGTTATTTTCCTCAAAATTGTAGTCGCCTTCGCGTGAACACTGCAGCATGACTCTGCAGCTCATGCCCGCGCATTCAATCTGCCTGGAGAGCTGCATGATGGCCCTGCTGCTTCCATTGTTCCCAGCTGCCTTTGATGTCGAGCGTCTCTCTCTGCGCGCACAACCAACCATCCAGCCAACCCTTCGCGGTTTTGCTTTTCTAAATTATTTTCCAGTTGGTGCTTTTCATTTGACAGAATGCAATCGTGAATGCGCTGCCAGGACTCATCTGCGCATTCATTTATTACGCTCGCATTGAAAGCGATGAATGGCGGAAATAAAAAGGATATCGCCGTCCTCTGGCCGCCTGTCCGCCTGCCCGACCGCCGTGCTCTTCCTGCTACTACTTATTTCTTCTTCCGTTCCGTTGTGTTGTTGTCTTTTTCCCTGAGCTGCACTCACTGGCGCTGCAGTAATTGAAACGACATGAACTGCCTGATTATCCTGCCAAGCACTCGAACCTACTCAGGGCTTACCTTCGAGAGCGTTTATCTCGAGGATGTACGAGGCTGTTCGTGCCAGCAGACAACGAGAGACGAAAGAATTATAAATAAAATGGTTTTCATATCTTCGAAGAGTGAACGCGGCGGTCGTTCATTCTTTGTGCAAAAACAATTCGGGTTTCTTGCACTCAGAATTCGATAGACCAGAAGAGCAGATAAAGTCTATGAATTTAAATGTGGGCAACAACTCCTAGCATCATAAGCTCCATTCGGACTCGCAGCAATTTTGCCTCGTTGTTGGTATCTGCCATTCATCGATTACACAAAGGCTTGGCAAAAGACGAGTATTCTGAGTTGATAAAAGGTTGGCAATTTGAAAAAAATTTGTATGAATGTATGTAGACGAGTATGAGCTAGTCTTCAACGAATCTCCTTCAGAGACAAGGTCTTACTTTTATGTCGGTAAAGTGTATGGTTTTTTGTGCTAAATTTAAAACATTTTATAGGGCTCCTTGGATCTTTGTTTTGCGATAATCATTACTCGGTAAGTTTCGAGCTCAGACTTTTTAAAACTATATCACAAGCATATATCTTGAATTACTATAGCAGCCGCGGAATTATTCAATATATCGTAAAAAGAATGAAATAAACATTACATAAAAATGGAAAATTTTTTACAAGCATGTTTTACTCAATGGTTTTCAAAAGCGTTTTAAAATTGACATTTTGTTAAGAATAAATAAATTTTGAAAATCAATAAAAAATTTTGAAAATCAATAAAAAATTTTGAAAATCCATAAAAAATGTTGGAAATCAATAAATAAATGCTATATAAATTTTCTAATCAATAAAATGTTAAAAAATCCAAATATTTCGGCGAAAAATTGCGGTTTTTGTTTGATTTATTAGAGCCAAAATTGAAATTGTCAATGTCAATATTTTTGCACTACAAAATAACGCACTATAAAATCTAATTAATGCTATTAATGATCTTTGAATGTTCATAAGAAATACACATAATTACGTATTTCCATTTGAGCCAGATTCTTCCATTAAATATAATAAATTTTCACACAAACAAGAACACGTCTCGTCTCGTCTCGGTGGATAAATGATGATGTCGAATCGAGAAATACTCGAGGGACAGAAATTAAAGAGAGAAAATCCATATTTACTCCTTGGAATTCAATCAGTTTGCGGTGCGTCTGTGGACTGCAGGACCAGAGTGCCGCAGCAGAGCGCCCCACAACGCCACAAATCATTATCGTGGAATTGTTATAATATTTAACCGGGTCCAAGAGCGCGCTATCTTCGGCACACAGTCATCACGTCGACGTCGACGCTCAGGCAGACTGTCTACACCTTGGCACAGAGCAGAGCGCACGACGGGGGTGCGGGGGTGCAGAGACCACTACAAGCATAATTTATTATCCTTGAAATTAAATTAAATTGAAAGGAAACGTTCCTTCGGAGTGTTCGGACAGAGTTATTCCTGAAGAAATGATGTTATAAAATGCTGAACAAGGAAGCGAGCCGAGAGTCCTGTGAGCGCGCCGGTGGTTGATGCCTTGCCTTGCGCCCAGCAGCATTATCACAACAACAGCGACAGCGACAGCGACTACGACAATAGGACGCAACATCCTCGAGAGTGCATTCAACCGACTACGATGGTGCACGTGAGGCCTTCACACACACACACACACTATCGTCAACACTCGCACTCACAATCAGCCCGCCCACATACGGCGTGCCGTGCCGTGCCGGCAAACGGAAGAAAGAAATCGAGGAAATCGAGTGAGTCACCAGCACTCAGCGAACGCTTCGGAGCAAGGTTTTGCGGGTGGTGAAAACGGCCCTCCCCCTGCCCGCTGCCAGTAACCGGCACGTTGAACGTGGTTATCGAGGCTACGAATCGCAGTGCTTTTTAATGCCCCTTCTTCATGTGTCCGTCTGCGGGCATGTGCTCGCAGAGAGACCCTTTGCCAATTTGCTGTGCCAAAGTGCCAGCGACCAACAATGAGCGATGGCTAAGCCGCCGCAGCAGGGCGAGCTGACGGCGCAGTCTGCGGATCAATAGTACTAATATTTTGTGGCTGGTGAAGCGAAGGCTGGCAGAGACAGTGAAGACGGCAGAACAGTTTCGCCACCATGCCAGTTAGTTCTTCCTCTTGACCGTGCGTCCAGCCGTCCAGCGGCTGAGAGACTTTCCGTTTTGCTTCGATTTCCGCAAAAACGTTTGCTGATAAATTGGAGTAACCGAAACGCTGCCAAACGATTTTCCACATTAAAGGGAGCAAATGGTTCGGGAAAGCGCAGAGCAGCGGCAGCGCGACTCTAGGCGGTATTTGGCGTGGTCGGGGCTGCCTTAAACGGGGCCAACTTCACGGCGCTGTTACCAGTTGCTGCTCATTGCATGCAATCGCCGCATGAGTTCATGTTCTATTTACGAGCGAATAAAACAAACAACTAAACAACAGCCTCGCTCTCGCTCTCGCTCGAGCCACCGATGTATAAAATGCGCGAATTGCAATCCTTTGAGTACAGGACTCTCGTCCTCCTCCAATATAATGAAGTTAAATTATTAAAGGCGCCTGCGTTGCTTTGAAAAATTCGCCATTAAAACTTTTAATTTAACCTCTTTTTAATTTTCCACAAACTCATTTCGTATGCATCGAATAACTATAAACATACTTATAAAAGGAAATAAATACAGTCGCGCACACACGCGTACACACGAGCATGAATACACAAATTAGTCCTTGCAATATGCATATGCATTAATAAATATGTAAAAGCATGCGTGCTTTTTATGTAGGCTCATATTCATACTGGCCATATGCTCCAGTACAGGGTGAGTGCACTCGTAACCTCGTCATGACGGAAAACGTTCATGACGGTGACTCTTTATCTCTGCGTTTTGCCAGATCATAATAGATCGATCATTAGACTACAAAAAAAACCTTATTTTATTATTCTTAACTCCTCTCAGGGCCCGCTAAGGAGGCTTAGTTGTTTGGTAATGTCAAATGAGTCCTAAAATTTTTGCAGAAAATCAAATAAGAAAACTAACTCTGACTCTTTTCGGCCCACTCGAGAATGAAAAAAGTAAATAATTTTTGACATAATCCGTGACAAAACTGTTGATAAATGATTTTCTGCCCTTGCTTGAATAAATCACCCTGTACGCATACGCATATTTATATTTATGAATTCATTATTGATTCATAAAAATAAAACAATTTATCAAAATACCTCGCCGTAAAACCTCGCCGCGCAAAACAAACTCTTCACGTTAGTGGGTCGACCCAGCCGCTGACCCCTGCATGCACCGCCCACATTCGCCTTCCTCGCCTCACCGCCACCGCAGCCCAACGCGACTGCGACTGCGACTTCGTGTTTGTTTTTCGCCCACGCGTTGCCTCATGCAGAGCGGCGCGGCACGGCGCGGCGCGGCGTACGCCACGAACGCAGTTGCATTTTATTACACGGCCCACAATGCCCACTCCTGCATTTGAACATCTCTCGTTTGATATGCGCCATTATTTCGATACTTTCCACCGCTTTTTCGGTCGGAGTGTTGCGGACACCCTTAACGTTGTGTTCCCGGGGGACGGTTGAGCAGTTTGCGGAGGTCGAACCGATACATGTGTTCCTGCGGGCCAATGGGCGAAGGGGGCCAGAGTGTGTTCAGGAATGGTTGATGTGTTCAGTGGAATGTACAGCGTCGATTTAACGTTTTGAAATATCGTTTAGTAAATGGTCAATATTTTTTATTTATAACTTCTGGGAAACTGCAAATGCTTTTCAATAAACAATCAATTACTTATTCCGACCGCAGAAGAATGAAGTCCACCAGGTCCAGTGCCGTCGTCAGTCCCGCAACGACCGACCGACCCATAAACAGGAGCTTGTGCGCTTCAGTGAATGAGTGCACTCGTTTAAAAGGGCGGAAAATCTGTTTTTTGTGGGTAAACGCTCATCACAATTTATTACTTGGTTAGTCGTCCAATGCCCCCGAGGCCGCGGCTACCTGATTGAAGCAGATCATGAAGTTTTTATAAACGTAGTATTCACAATATCAATTCACTGTGAATTGTGTGCATATACATATATATAATAATAATAATTGCTTGGCCATACTTAACATTATGCAAAATGTAAAAGCGTTTCTTAGCCGTAATTAAGAATACTAAGATTACTCTTTCAAAGGACAGAGGCCTCGCTCGAGGCTCTATCCAGAGTTCAGCTCCAATCAAGTGACCATCTCACGTTCCACACTTCCAACAATTCTGAAGAGCAAATAGTTCATGGCTCCATTTTTCATTGAATTTTCAATAGCTCTCGCGAGACAAGCGCTGCTCAATTTCTCCGAAATTAAACACGAAATTAAAAAGCTTGCTTCTGCTTCATTAGCATTCACGCAAATATTTTCAAATCATCCTCACGAAACGAAAAGTAATTATTAAATCTTTGTACAGGAATGGATACCGCTCCGCAAACGTTGACCGAACGAACGAGAAAGCCGCAATGAGAAAATGACGGCGGACTGAAGAAGAAAAAGAAAAGAGCATCAGAAAAAAGTTAAGCACATAAATTGAAGTCTCTCTCTTAGACTCAATTCAAAGCGAGTAAGAGCATTAAGAAAGAGTCTCTCAGGGCAAATGGTTGCTTTGTTGGGTCCAGTGAACCCAATCACTTCGGTTTTTAATTGCAGCTTCGGGGCCAGTCATTAAAAGCCTTTGTAACGAGTCTTTTATCGGTCTGTGGAATTTTTTGGAAATCGAGATCATTGCAGTAAATAATCGCCAGAGATTGACACCTTCAGGTCAAAGACTCACTCTCGTGATGTGACCTACGCTCTGATTGTATGTAAATCGTGTGTGTGTGTGTACGACTTTTGCTGGTGTGGTCAAGTGGTCGCGTTATTTTAAAGATCGCTTTGGTTGTTTACATTTGTGTTAATGTGTGTGTGTATTTTATAATTACAAAAACTCTCCTCTCTTGGCCTTTAACTGGCAGAAATGAGATGCAGCCGCTTTTTCTCTCGTTTCCTCTTCAGACGCCACTTTGACGAGCACCGCACCGCGAACCAAGGTACCATCCATTATGCTGTGGCCACAGAGCGACTCGAATAGTCGCCACCAGCAAGCAGACCGTAAACGTCATCAGCGGCTGCCAGACGCATAAAAAAGCCCGCAAATAATACTTACTAGCATCCACAGAGGCATTAACAACTTTGCTCATCAGCATTTTTTAATTTGTCGCAAATTTTTCAAGAGTTCTGTTTATGCGGCCGGAGCTGAAAATATTTGTGGAAAAATTAGCATCGAGCAGGCGACTGCTGTGCCTTGTCCCAAGCAACTGGACGACGGGAACGCGGTCGCAGTGGCGGCGAAGAGTGCGAGAAATGCTTGGACAAAAAACCATAACATGCAAATTTCTTTGGAAAAGCAGCAATAAAATTAAAAAATGGAAGTTCTGAGCGCATAAAGTGGTTGTGCCAGTGGGCTAGATGGTCGCATTAACTGGATCATTTGGGTTTTCAAAATCTCGGTTTTCACTTCAAATATGTTATTATATTTAAAAATGGCTTTAACAAACTGAAAACTTAAGATCGATAAATAATTTACTTAATGGTTTTTTTTGTGAGTCCAAGGAAAATTTTTTATAGTTTAAATATAGTTTTTTATATAGTTATTTTTATAGTTTATAGTTTTATAGTTTTTTTTTTTATATAGTTATTTTAATATAGTTATTTATTGAGAAAATCGACTTATTAATAAGAATAATTAAACAATTTTTTTAAAAACCAATGCGCAAAATGTGCCAATTTTAAAGACGCGATATTTACGTGAGCTTATGAGGGTTAAGGGATCATTTAAGCAGTCTTTTTTAAAAAGTGCTAAAAGTCTAATTCTTAAAAAAATGGAGTTAATGACAAGAAAGCTGGTCTGAACTTCTTATATTTATTAATTTACGAATTTTTTCCAAAAAAAATTGGCTTAGCTTGCGTTTAAAATTGAAGCCTGTAAATACGACTGATTGCACTTTCAAAAACAACGCCGCATATCTCAAATTGTTTACAAAATGCCATCGTCAGCGGAAGCTTAAAACAATTTGGAAAGTTTTTTCATACTACGGATAAATATATTTTAATATTTTTAGAAAATTGGAATAATTTAAAATTTACAATAGACGAGTATTTTTTACTACACTGTTTCCTGTTTCAATGATATTAAATGGAATTTTTTACACTTTGACCTTTGCAGCGTTTGTCAAAATGTTTCAAGTTGAAAGAGTTTTTGCGTTTTGAATTCGAGGTAAACAGAATTTTTCAATGAAATTCATTCGGTGCTTTTAACGTTTCTGCGAAACAAAACTAATACAAAATATTTACAAAAAGCTGCTGCAGAAATTAACGAATAAATTTTTCACCCTCGAAAGATAGCACAAAAAGCACAACAAGCACAAAATAAACTTATTCGCGAGGGTCAACTCATAGCACTCAAAAGTTATTGATCGAAAAATATTAATAAAAGAATGTGCTGCAAGGTCAGAACAGAGGCGGTAGGGGGGGGGGGGGGAAATGGGAGTTGTTAGGGTTCCTTTAAACACTAAAACTACCGAGGGAGTCATTTGTCTGCTTTAGCACTTTTAGTTACGTAATTCTAAAATTTTTTATTGCGATTTTGTGACTTTCATAAAGTTTATACTATGTTTTAATAAGTCATACTAATGGAAATACAACTACGAGTACAATAATAAATTTTCCAGTATTCGAGAAATATAGATCGACCTACGGTTAGCGGTGGAGTCATTACATTTTTTGTGATTCTCAAGCACACTTTTTTTAAGAACCCTTAATTTACCGTAAAAGAACCCTTAATTTACCGTAAAAGCAAAACAGTTTTTTTTTAATTTTCATCATTTAATTTATTAAGTATGTATAGTATTCAAGTTTTTTTTTATAATTGAACTCAATACTATCTATTAGAAAAGTTTTGTTTCTCTTTTAATTGTTCAAATTCGTTCTTTTCATTGCTTTCTTCAAATCATGCGTTTCATTCATGCGTTTCGGAATATGGAAAAATAAGTCGAACACAATTCTTTTTTGATTCAATCTGCAGCTTATTTCATAGTTATTGCGATTTAGTACAAGTTGTGTCGTACATATAAGTAGCCCTCTTCAGGGGTTTCCTTCACTTTGCACACTTAACGTAGATTTCGGTTAACTGTAATGTACTTATTTATTCCTTTGTTTTTTCTTCGATTTTTTCGATTGTTAGCTATGTATTGTAGTATTTGACTTTGACCTTTGACTTCGAATACTTTGGCAGTATTTGATACGCGACAGGTTTAAATTTTCACGTATACGTAACGAGATATACATAATTTGGACAAATAAATGTTGTACATACATCATTCGATTAACAGATAAACTTAGTGGAACCAATTGTGTGGAGAAATACGTGCTACTGGAAATACAGTAGAATTTAAAAAAGGCTGTCAAAATAGTCAATATTTGGCCGACTTTTTTACATTTCAATATAAATTCGAATGTCTCTTTCCACCATTTAGAACTTTATAAATCGCCCAAAAAAGAATCTAATTTGAAATATTGCCATCGGTATACATTTGCCCGAGCCTATTTGGTCGAAAATCAAAGACTTTAACTGTATGCTTGCTTATATCTAGGTACTTGCTGCTCTAATGTTACCGATATTATTTTCTTAGTTTTCGTCTGGTAAATAGATTTAATGACTTTATTTATATAATATTTGTTATTTGTATGTATTTGTAATGCAACTCTGATATCGACTGATCGTAAATTCTACTAGCCTAGTACTCCTCAATGCTTTTTGTATTCGTGCTTTAGTCTAAAATATTCTAATTTCCTTAAAATATAATCTCCCTTGTATTTTGTTTTCAAAATTTGTTCCTTAACAATGTTTCTTTCAGATCATATCGTGTAAGTCATATCGTCGCGTCTCCTGTCGCCTCATTTTCTCTATCATATTTATAATTCTTCATAGATTTTAGAGTAATTTTAATTTGAGTTTCCTCGTATTTTACATTAGATATTATTTAATATATTATATACTAGTATGTATATTGACTACAACATAATACATAACTTCTAAAATAACTTTTAATTTTAAAATCTAGAAATTAGAAAAAATTGAAAAATTAATAAATATGTATTATCATGTCCATTTTTTTAATTCAACAAAACCAAACAATTCTTGCATAAAAATTACTCGATTCGTGATAAAAATGTCTGAACTGAATTTTATCTCGAATTGAAGGTCCAAAATCTTACCTAGTAACATCCTCATAAGGACGATGCCTTTTTCTAACAGTATGTGTGTGATATATGTACAATTAAAGATTGGCCAACGTCTAATTCTCGAAAAGTCTCGCTCGCAATTTTCGTCTCGATTAAACAGAAGCAGACGAACAGCTTGAGAAGATCAGTAGAAAAACCTCGATATCGTCAATATATCGTATCGTAACTGGCATTAGTAAGTATTGAGAATAATGTTGAAACACTGAAGATGGCACCACATCGGAAAACCTAACGAATATTAAGAATTTAACTCTTCAAGAGTCACTTTTTGGTGGAGAAAATATTGATAATGTCGATTTGAATATTCTCAATTTCGTGTGATATGTGAGCTTTATTAAGAATGGTGTAATAATAGAGGATGTGTGAGAAAGAGCGCTAAGAAAACTCTCCTTTTTTGTTCCTGTTAAAAAACGTTTCGTTAAAATGAAATGAAACTCATTTTCGTTAAATGAATTCGTCAAAAGGTTCGTCGATTTCAAACAACACAGAAAAGAAATCATTAAAGTTAAACAAACCCAAACAAAACGAAATGAAATAAAGAAAAGATGATTTGGTTTTCGAATAATCACTATTTATTTAGTATAGTATATCATAGTACGATACTTCTTCTTCACTCTACTCTGTAACGTCTTTATGAATCGATAATAAATACATGCTCGCTCCTCACTGTCGTGATGGAATATCTTTTCCTATACGAGTACTCGTATATCAATAGCATTCTCTAGTCATTTCGGTCTTCCTCTTTATATGTATGTCTGTCCTCGGATTTACTATCTAGTTGTGTTTATATGAATATCTATCCTCCGTCGAGTCGAGTCTTCCTGGCGCACCGCAACCGTCTGGCGATAAAAACTCGCTCTCCTTCTACGCTTATGACTCTTGTACCGAATGCGGTCTCTGGGACCTTTTTACTCTACATCGCACGAGTACGCATTGACGCATTAGAGGCCGAGTTGCGCACTCTCCTGAAGTCCTCTCCTCACGCCCCGAATTCATTGATCGTGGTGATATCAAGTGCCCGAAATGCGGCACTGCGTACACGTGCGCCATTTACAATTATGTACAGTTTACGAATTATATTTTACAACTAAACGGATACCTTAAAGTTAACATCACTGGAATTGTATTTCGTCCTTCGTCCCTCTTCTCGCTTAAACTAACTGAATACTCTTTGTCGCCCTGCTTCTCAGAATTTCTCCCAAAACATTTTATGTACATACACTTCAAATCGAGGATCCCCGCCAGACGCGAGGACCGAGTCTGAAGAATGCTCATAGACGAATACACGCAGCTTCTGTGGTCGTTTTCGAAAAGAAAGCCCAAAATGGGGAATTCCTTGATTCGACCGCCCCCTCCTTCAGAACACGCAAGAACCTCCCTCCCACGCTGCTGCAGCTTCCACCCTTCCACCCTTCCACCCTTTAGTTCGATCGCTGCTCCTTAGGATCGCAGAAACGAACACATCTCGATGTCCTCGTGGCCGCCGTACTTCGTGTCGAACCGACAGCCGTCGCCGCCGCAGCCCTTTCGCAGCGAATATCAGTGGTACCGCCTCAGACTGTTGTTGTTGTTGCTCAGCGCCAAGCTGTTGTTGTTGCTGCCGCCGTTGAGGCCGTTGTCGGTGCAGTTGGCGAAGGAGCGACGTCCGGTGGTGTTGCAGTGCATTATCAGGGAGCCGCTGCAGCTGCCGTTGCGAATCGGCAGGGCGGGCGGCGGTGGCGTCGGCGTGGGACTCGGCGGCAGGTCGTGGTCCAGCGGCAGCGAGTAGTGCGAGTTGTTGTGCATGTAGTTGGCGTCGGCCAGGTCGGGCTCCCCGAGGTCGCTCTGCTGGTCGCCGCAGTGGTGGCTGTGATTGTGGTTGAAGTGGTCCTGGCTGCGGCGCATGTGTCGTTCGGTGGTGGCTGATTTGTGGCTGCTGATCGGTGCGCCGTTGGCAAGCGGTTGGCTGTACTGGGCCTGGTTCAGGAAGCTCTCGTGCGGGCGTGTGGCATGGCGCGGCAGTGAGGACAGGCAGTGCGGCAGCTGGCCGTTGGGCAGCTTACGTGGCGGCTCTGGCTGTGAAGGGTAGCCGCCCGCCGGCGTGGAGACGTTGTTCGACATGAGGTGGATTTGGCTGAGCTGGGCAAAGGACGCCTGAGTGTCGGGAACAACAACGCCGTTGAGCATCGCTGCGGTGGGCACCTGGAGCTGCTGCAGGGCGTTCGTGTTCGAGGCACCCCGACCTCGGTGCGGAGGCGGGGGTGGAGCTTCTAGCTATAGCTCGGTGACGGGTATGGGTCGCGAGCCCATGTACTGCGTCTGATGCGGGTTGTAGGCGGCCGGGTAGCCGGCGGCGTGGATGCCGAGGCTGCAGGGGTGCTGTTGGCGCGTCATGTACTCCTCGTCGGAGAAGGTCTTCTGGTACTCGCGCTCCTTGCGTCCTAGCGCCGAGTTGCCCCAGCTGCACTTGAGCACCTCGCGTATCCGGCGGCGGCAGCGGTAAATGATGATGGTGAGGGCCGTGAGGGTGGCCACCGAGCACACCACGAAAACGCCGATCACGGTCTTCTGATTGGGGTCGTGGTGCGAGCAGCCCAACGAAGCGGGGTTCAGGTTTTTCAGCGACTCTTCGCGCAAACGGTCTGGCGCGGCGCACAAAACATTCGTAATGGCGTCGTTTGAATTGTTTTTGGAGACCAGAAGGTTGTGTAACCACAGAACCTGGCAATCACAGACGATCGGATTGTCCGAGAGGTCTAAGGTCTGCATATCGGACCATGGGAACAAGCCCTCTGCCAAGGTGCGCAACTGGTTCTCCTTGAAAATGATGTGGCGCAGGTGTGGCAGGCCACTCAAGGCGCCCTCTTCAACCTCCACCAGCATTTTGTTGGACGACAGATTCAAGTATTCCAGATTGGTGTTGGTCGCGAAGGCTCCGGCTTCAACGCGCCGCAGGTGTTGGGCGCCTGCAATATCCAAGCGGCGCAACTTTTTCAAGCCCGCGAAGGCACCCTCCGGAACTAGCTCGAAGTCATTTTGCCCCAACGACAGCTCTTCCAGGCGCTCCATTTGGCTGAGAGCTGCTGTCGGAATTAGTTCTAGCCTGTTGTCCGACAGGTCCATATAGCGTACGCCCTTCAAGCCGCGCAGGGCCTCTGTCGAAATGTTGTGAAGACCGGCGCCCTTCAGGTCTAGGCGCGTCAGACCCTTCAGGTCCTTGAAGGCGCCGGCCGGGATCGTGGCGAAGGAGTTTGTGCCCAAGAAGAGCTCAGCCAAGCTGGGCATGGCGCGGAATGTGGTCTCCGCGGGCACCGTGGTCAAGGTGTTGTCGTCCAGGTAGAGCACGCGCAAGTTGATGAGGCCGCTGAAGGCATTGGCAGCGACCACGCTGATGCGATTCTGGCCCAAATTGAGCTCCTCCACCTTCGGAATGGGCGAGAAGGTGCCCTGCTCCAGTTCGGCCAACAGGTTGCCGCGCAGGTTCAGCACCGTCAGCGAGTCCAGGCCCTTGAAGGTCCGGTTGCTGACCTGCCCAATCTTGTTGTGGTTCAGGTGCAGCTCCTGCAGCTTGCGCTGATAGGCGAACGTGCGCTGCGGTATAGTGACCAGGTCGTTGAAGGACAGATCCAAAAACGTCAGCTCCGCGTAAAACTGTATCGACGAGTCGATCGTTTTGATCTTGTTGTTCTTAATGACGAGGCGTTGGATGGAAGGGTTCAGCGCGATGGGAAGCACATCCAGCGTGCCCTCGCCACAGCGCACCACCAGCGTGTCGTCGTCGCATTGGCAGCCGTTCGGACAGTTCGCCAGCCCACTCGTGGGCTCCACCAGGGCCCCCGTCACAGTGCACCACAAAGCAATGACGGCAATGGCCGACAGCCGTTGGCAAGCCAGCAAAGGCCTGGTCGCTGCCGTTGTCCTGGTGGTAAGAGGGCGCTTCGGGCGAGCGGCAGTTTGAGGTATGCGCGACGCCAACGACCGGCTGCCTGGCGTGGGGCGCTCAAACCGGCGCGCCACTTTTCGGGGCATTTTTAACTGAGGTTGCTTCTGTCTGAGGCCGGGTCGGTGGTCACTGCCGCGCTTGGTTAGTTTCGAATGTGTGCGCTTCGCTCTAACAAACGGTGCCAACACTTGTCATGCATACGCGAGGACACTCGTAGTGACGCTGACTGACTGACTGACTGACTGGCGGACAAGTCTGAAATTGAGGAGAGAAAAGAAAATGATTACGAAAATTGCCCAAAATTTCAAATATTTTCGAATGCGTTGAAACGGAAATCAAAGCGGAGAAAGGCTTTAAAACTATAACTAAAATGATGTTACGTATTATATGAAAAAGTCTACCCCGAAAAGGCTTTATCATAAAATAGGGCCACGTTACATCCCTTCGCGGGCACAGTCTCTATTTAGCAGTTGAATTCCTGGAATCTGACGTTCAAGCAAATGCAACCACGACTATTTTCACCAACATTTTAAGCTCATTCAAATGTTTTATAAAGGTTTTCATTAAGAACACAAACAAATAAGCAAATATTTCGTACGTTTCGTTGCAGTTAGAAGCGTGTGGGTGTGAGTGTGCTTGTGAGTGTGGAATGAATTTGTTTTGGCTTACAAACAGCTAAAGGATCAAGCAGCTGCATGGCTGCGCCGCGTACACGTGAACGACGGCGCGCGCTGCCGGCAGACGACATTCCAGCAGCTCTTTAGCAATTTAAATGTGTTGATGTTTGCTAACTTCACACATCTTCGCTCTTGCAAATTTTGCATAATAAATAAGCAACAAACACAAGGCCGTAAGTCGTCGTCGACGAGAAAACGAGGCAACGATAAGCAGCAACAAAGCGATGAAGGTAAACGTCGCCTTCATGATAATGAAGAACGATGTGGAAGGCGATGTGGCGTTGTGGAAAAATTTTCCAAAATCTCAAAATTCATACATGACAAATCGTCTATGAATCAGTGACGAAAACATATGCACGTGACTGACATTTCAGTGCAAAAAACTGAAATGATCTAAAATCATATAAAGCTTGCTAATTTTCTACGGATTTACAGTTTTGCGAAAACTTCGATTCGATTTCTTGGATCTTTGGATCGCGCTCGCTGCAATCGACGGACACTTTCAAGTATCAAGAAAAAAAAAAAAAACGGTCATAACGCCTTAAAAATGCATTCAAACACTTTCTAATAAAAGGAGCAAGCAGAGTGTGAAGACAATGACAAGAAATATTTGACAAAAAACGCTTAGACAACATTCACCGAATATTGTTTAATAAAGAAGAGAGACTTTATAGAAAGTTGTCGACGCTGTTGACGCCGCAGGCGACCCAAAATGCGGCAGCAAAGCGAGCTTTCATGAATTTAATTTCTTTCAAAGGATTTTTGCCAGCACAACGAACGAAATCGGAAATTCAAAAACAAGAACAGCAGCTCGTAGAATGCTTGAAAGTTGTTGATTTTTCTCATATATTGAAACTGCTTTTTCAGGATTCGTTCTGGCAATTTCAATTTGTCTGTCGATTTTGGAAAATTTCAACAGAAAACAAGCGACGACAAACAGCAAACAACAAACAATAAAAATGCACAAACAAATGCCGAAAGAGTCGCAGAAACAAGTGCAGTCGCGGGCACTTGCTCTGTCGCAGCTCCAGCTTATTTGAACTGCTTCCGCCGCTTGTCGCCGGAGCACGCTGCGAGCGTTGAACAAATGTTGAACTTGAATTGAAATTGTTTGTCGCTCAAACAAGCAAAAGAAAAGCACACAAGCAGGGAAGAAGAATAAGAGGAAACGGCAAAACTGGGTCCATTTCAGCACGGTCCGTGCGTCCGTCCGTCTACGGACGGGGCTGACGCATTTTCCGAACAAAGACTGATAAATTTCCGAACTTTCTCATGCGGCGTTAAGAGACCGCCGCGGCGCGTCTCTGATCTGATCGATGCGTTTATACGGAATCAGGGCAGGAATGAAAACATGCAGGTCAATGCATTCACACGAATGATGGTTGGTGCAGGCGAAGGGGCAACTTGTGGTACACTCACTCAGTGAGAGAAGCCGTTGCGTTGGCTGTCCGTCGAGCAGCGCGGGAAAAGGCAATAAAGCTAAAGGAAAGTGGAGCACATTCTCGACATTTTATGAATTTCATAAGAAGCGAAGAAAAACACAAATAATTGCTCGAAACTTTATTGTTTTGCTTCAAGATTTCGCAGTATGTTTAATTTTCAGAGCGCTCATAAAACTCTCTTGTTTGCCGAAAGTTTTCTGGCAGCCAGCCCCCCTCCGCGTTCGGCGGGCTGTCAAGCTTCCATAACTCCTTAATTGAGATTTGTTTACTTCTGGGAGATTTTGTTGCAACTTTTCCGGGCTGCGACATAAACGGTGAGGAGAAACTTTCCGAGAGCGTCTTACGTTCGTTCTCACAGCAACAATTTCTCCGTCATATTTTCCGGCTTTTATGACCTAATTTCTGGTATTCGTTGCCGCAGTCGCCGCCCCCTTCGTTTAGAACGAAGGGGTATGAAATTACGGGGGACCGAAATTTAATGGCTCCGGACGTATCGCTTCGCTTGAAGTCATGAATTTAACTTTCATAATACGCGCATAATCGTTATCAACAAAGTTGGCTGAATATACTTTTTGCTTCTTTCCTTTACGTTTGATATATTTTGACCAAGATAGAAAGTAATCCCTCTGAGTATAGCCCCGGGCGTGGAGAGAAGCTGCAGGAATGGCTTAAATTTCGCTCGTAAAATGCAAGACCTTGTATCGACCCAGTTAAAACTGATTGAGTTATGGTCTACGAAAAAGTTTCTTCCGCTTTTATTTTTTTGTACGAGTATGAAATTATTAAAGAAGGCCAATTTTGATAATGACCAAATGATTTTAGAGACACTTGAAAATTTTAAATATTATTAAAAGGGCTGAAGGCCTTTTGGAATCTGCTTAGTGAAAAAGCGGATGGTATTTCTGCTGCAATAAAGCGGTTTAACAAATACTCAATAAACCAAAAAAGCAATTGTTTTGTCTAATCAGAATTATGGGGCAAAACGCATTTAGGTTAATCATTATTTGTCTTTAAGGAATTAATCAGGTATTTTATAAACCAACCAAAGTCGCCTGCTTTCTGCTAAAAACCACAATTACAAGGAAGACCTGTTTTCCTGAAAGTCGCCTCAAATGTTTAAACAGTCGGCACCAGCAACAAGAAGTCACTGCCAAGTTGAAGACCACGCACCATGGAGCATTTTTGGCTCCATTCATAACGAGCCACAGAAGCCAAAACCGGAAAATACAAAGTTTAAAATGCTGCAAATCAGAAACAATTATTTTTTGAAATTTCATTTGCAGCAAGTTTCTTCTGGATTCTCAACCGCCGCGCCCTGGAGCAAAGCAAAGCACTAACTAGAAAGAAAAATCGAAGCCCACTGGGCCACCGCACACGGCCATAGTCTGCTCATACATACACAATCGAGCAGACTTGTGCAAAGGCCAGCCAGCCAGACGGTGGGACACCGCAGGACACGTCCGAGGAGGCACAGGCAGTGCATTTTAGGCAGTCATGTCAGAGAAAATCGCCGACAGCCACATGGACAGACAGACAGACAGACAGACAGACTGATCAGTCCAGTTTCACAGACAGCTGCATCAGTCAGATGAACCGCAATCTAAGCCGACAGACGACCCAAGGGCCGCACATCAGATGCACACGCGTTCGCTCTGCGGGCATCGAGATGGCAGCAGCAGCAGACCGAGTGTACGTACGTACATACGAGTTTGTACCTCTCATGTCCAGGACGCGTTTATGCCAAACAAATGAGAAATTTTTTGGCTCATTTTCACAAAGTCATGTCGCAGTATCGCATTTCAATACACAATTGTCGAAGAAGAAGAAGAAGAAGAAGACCAAGACCAAGAAAACATAGGAAGGGACTATCGAGAAATACTTAGTGTAGTCGGTTTATTGCACTCACTAAGCGCTCTCGCTTAGAGTCCAGTGGTCTAGGATCAAAATTCGCTGCTATTGTATAAAAAAGGATACGGAAAATTTGCCAAAAATGCGTTGGTAGATGGTATTTTTTGTGACGAAAGTTTTTGTTGTTTTGTTGTTCAACGTTACTTTATTACCTTGGTGGTCATAAAAAGAAAACTTTTTGTGTCTTTTTTTTTTTTTGGGGCACTCTTTGCTCAGATGCCATAAAAAGTGGTCTACGTACCTGACAAAAAAAAAGTTAAGCATATACATACATACATACATACGTACCCACACCAGAATACATGCAGAACATGCAGAATCTAGAAATTCATAGCGGCATTGTATTTTATACTTGAATGGAATATAAGAGCCGTTTATTTTGAAAGTGCATAATATAAAAAAAGGTAATTAATAATGAGAAAACGTTTATTCTGCTATTATCAGCATTTATATTTTATTTTTTTTCAGTTTTATATTTATATTTACTCTATATTGAAAGAATATATGAATCTTTCAATATAGAGAGCAATCTTTTCAAAATCTATACAATTTTCATAACATAAAAAAAGCATTGCATTGCATTGCATTCAAAATGCAAATCTGTAAATATCTCCAAACAAAAAAAGAATGAACTTGCGCACTTTCAAAATAAACGGCTCATATATCATACATACTATGTCAGTTATAGATTACTTTTAAAAATTTAATTAAACGAACATTTTATAACCAAAATGGACTACAGGAAGTTAACTCTTTAACTTTTTTAACTCTTTAAAAATGCAACAACGAAAGTGTTAAAGCGCTTGACAGAGATTCTCATGCAATATACTAAAGGTACTTTTGGGTACATAATGTAGCCTCTAATAAGAGCACTCTAAAATGTTGCCAGAATTTTCATTATTATTTTAGTAGACCAACAAATATGGTTACACCAAAAATAAGCAACTATAAGAAGTAACAAAGTAGCCGGGCCAAACAGAAACCAAAGTCTCACCGTTGGCAGCAACACAACAAACGCCAAGGTCAAATAGAAGACGACAGACGACCGTTTTTGTGGCAAATCTTCTGCGGCTTTTGTTGTTGATGCCGTTGTTTTATGACACAAATAAACTTTTCTTGGAAGTTTGCTGGGAACGAAGCCAAACCGTGTTTATAACTCTTTACTATCGATCCTCGAAATGATGCTAAGGAAGGAGGAACGTAGGGCGCTCAAGGAATGCGCTGCAAAGCGTTGCATTGCGGTTACTGACGCCAAATATATCGCCAAATACATTATCGTATAAGTCCTTTGAAATCTTCATAAATGATGGTTCGAAGACGACGACGACGCAGCATATATGCCCATAATTATGAAAACGCCCCAAGTCAAACTTTTTGCGTCTCCAGATATTTAAAGTTTTGCGTTTTAAGAAATTTAAAAATATTTACTCTTGAGATAGTAGATTTTTTTATGTTTATAAAATTTTTTATAAAACTTGTAAGAAAATGTGGTTTTTTTGAGTGAGTTAGACCACTTTCAAAATTAAAAGCATGAGAAGACTTTAAACGAAATGAATAAACAATGAATTAGGATTACAAAAATTATTAAATAAATAAATAATAAATAACATTCTATAACAATATAATATCGTATAGAAAAACAATATTCTAAATTAAAAAAGTTAGAGTCTTATTAGAACAAAAGTGTTAATGAAATAATTAATTTACTGCAAAATAAAATATTTCAAAATTAATATAAACTAAAATCCTTTGACTGAAGTAGAAATAAATTCATAAAATTTATTTAGATTAAATAAATTAAAGAGAATGTTATGCGAAATAACGCATTATCTTATTTGTTTGGTTTCTTGACTTAGACAACTTTCATAATTATGGGCACATATCTCGTCTTCCATGAAGAGAGCGGAGTACAAGCCCAAATTTCGGAAGATCTCGGGAAGTGTTCTACTCTGATAATTTAGTTCGGTTTCTGTGAAATCAACGGCAGAGAAGAAAATGTCCGTTTAAGCCCTCGTGCCATGAACCAACCATGCTTGAGCACTGTGCGGCAGCACTCATGCATAAATTTCGCTCCTGTATAAACTTCAGTCATGCATCACTCGGCGTATTTTAGTGTACCGTATTTTAGATTGTTTTCAAACAATTTCTGCCCAATTCGTCATACTGTACATGCTCAAGCTCAAGCTCACCCCGAAACGCCCACGCCGCTGTGCTTCGGTGTGTATTCGGTTCATTTTCAGAATGCAGCCCGGCGTCGTTCAAAGAGTCCTTTCGTGCATGCAAAATTCAACAGCGAACGAAATAAACGAAAGGCACTTACAATGCGGCTCGAGGGACAAAAACCAATACGAAAAAACCGGAAGCTAAAGGATCACGAAGAAAGACACTGCGAGCAAGAGCGCCGCATAAAGGCACCGAAATAATGGAACTATAGTAAATTTAGAGCGTACTAAATTTGCCTGCGTTCAGTGCTCCGGCTTCGCGTCTCTCGTCGGGGCGACATTTTTGTTGTTATGCCGTCTTTTTGCGATGGCGACTACACGGCCTGGCCTGCGTTTGCCGCTGAACTTTGTTTCTTGCAGCTTTTGGCGCGATTTGAAAAGATTTATTTCACTTGGCGCCAAGTGAGGTCATCAGCACGGAGCGCCTGGTCGTGACAGCGACTGTCGTTTAGGCGCGTTTGGTTTGTTGTTGCTGCTGCTGCTTTAGTACCGCAATGGATGAGACGGATGGGACGGTGCAGGGAATGAGAACGGTGTGCTGGCGTTTATTGTCGCTCACCATTAAAGCTTTCCTCAGCCGGTTTTTGCAGCCGGTAAAGAGAGGGCCGCAGGTGATTCTTGGTCCTGTAAAACTGCGTTGACAGGCGGTAACTTCAAAGGAAAGAATCGAGGCTCGACTGACAGGCACACAAACGAACAACTGTGTCGTCATTTAGTGTGCGGTGTGGCCGCGGTAAATTGAACTAGAACAAGAGATGGCTTAAGGGTGGACGGCACTCTCTGAGGCTTGTGGTTAGCGCGAGAGAAAAAATGACTCCTTTTGAGCAAAAGCCACTGACGCCTTCAAATTCTTACAAGGCTTTAAAAAAGCATTCATTTCCATTATCCCTACCAGAGAGAGAGAAAGAGAGAGACCCAACCAAAGTGGGCCCCACCCTTTCACTGCCAGAATAGGAGAATAACGACCGCGAGAATTTTCTCTATTAAATTTTAACTCATCACAAACGAAATCATTAATAAATAATTGGATTCTTTAATAAAAGTCCGCTTTGATGCAAAATGATGCAGTGAATGCTGTCTATTTAAGGTACGGGACGGGACGGAACGAAACGGGAAGGAAGGCTTTACTCGGCGCAACGCAATGCGTTGGCCGTCGCATCGGGCCGGCTCCGAGCCGGGGCCTTAATTAATGCTGTCACGCGATTGTCAAGCGTTTGTCTATGCGACAAGTAACATTGTTGCGCCCGACGCATTTGGTGTTGTACAACAAAAACTGCAAGCTATTAAATATGCATCGAAAATATTCATGAAAATAACAACAGCAACAACAATGAACTCAGCCGTGCGTTATAAGCTGGTTGGCTGCATGCAACAGTCTGCTTAATGGAACGTATGGTGGCGAACGGCGCTGGGCTGTCGGCCGATCGGAAGGACAGACACCGACACCGGGGCCGGGGCTGGGGCTGGGTGACATTGCATTGTTTCGTTTCTCGTTTCTCGTTTCTCGTTTTTCGCTTGACGCACGCATATGCCGCGTTGTGAGCGTGCAGCAGAGCATGCGTGACGCACACAAGCACACGTCGATCAAAACGCGCCAGCAACGGAAGTAATGGAAATGGAATAATTCCCTGAGGAAGGAATTCCATCGAATATTACTCTTCTCTTTGTTGTTTTAGATTAATTTTCTAACAAAGCGACAATTTCACGATATTTTATAGGCTTTACAATGGAAAGAAGAACGTTAGAAAGCGATGAATTTTCAATTTTTGCGTTATATTCAAAAAACAACATAAACTTATATATATATAAAGGGGGCTTGGGCCCCGAAATCACCCTTCTCACGCCTCCTAACGTTTTAAAACAATTATGAACTCTTGCATTCTGCAGGAAAATTGATTTAAAATCGATCAGGAGCTGTTGCTGATGAATTTCTTTAAGTACGAATTGAAATTTCTGACCAACTCGCCTAGAATTGTCAATATGATTGCGTTCAATATTCTTAAATGGAGGCAACTGCAGTCGTCAATCATACTCATCATACTTCATTCAGAACCCATAAAGACCGACCCCAAACACGCTGGTTCCAGGTCATAGAAGTCGCAGTATCAGCAGACTCGGCGGCGCACTTCCTGCCAGCTGGAATTTGTGCAAAGTATGTAAATATCGTCTATACTTACATAGCTATTGTCATTTAATTGTAGCCCTACATATGTACATACGTACTTATTTACCATATTCGCCCTATACGAGCTCTGCTCTTGTCACATGCAGTATGGTAACTATTTTGTAATTAACAGGGTGGAACCTAAGAAGGAATATTACACCCATCACTTCATAATGTAAACGACTGAGCTCAGTAATCATTAATAAATCTTTAATTGAACTTAAAGCTGAGAGTGCAGTTTGCTATAGAAGATGTTAGGAATAGGCGTAAAACAATTTTCACTCAAGTTTCAAATGATTTCAAAATCATTTCAAAGTTCAAATGATTTCAATTGTTAATGAAATTAACATTTCCATCGAAAATGAATTGGAAAACCATGAGTTTTTAAATAGTAAGAAACACGCTGGCAGGTTTAAGTTACGAGAGTCTTAAAACGACATACTTATGTTAAATACAAAAAGCAGTTTTACGTTGCAAAGACATTGCGTTGGCTGAAGTAACCGTCGTTAACTACGAGAACATTTCTCTTATTTGCGAAAATAACTTGAATATCGTACGTGAGTATATTTTTACACACAGAATTTAATAACTGAAAAAGGTCCCAAGCGTGCGTTGCTCATAATCCACCAACACCAAAACTAACGAGTTCTCAAACTAGATTAACTGCTACCCACAACCACACCCTTCGCTCGGAGCATTCAGAGCCTTCGAGCAACTCGCACGACGCCAAATTAAACATGTGTGGATGGATGGATACCCTTGTACCCTTGGGTGCACCCTGCGTGCCTGGATGCCTTCCGCGCAACGCCTAACACCAATGTGTTACAGAATTCTAATTAGCTGAATGTGAAAGAAAATCCGAAGATTGTTCTAAGAAAAAGTTGCCAACAAAAGAGATTCTCTTTACCTACTCATTCGCTGAGGATGAGTAAAAACTATCAGGGATTGTCATGTCTAGTTTTCCGCTCTAGTGCCGGACCTCGACTATCACTAGAAGTGAGTATATTCCAGGTTCGTCGTCGGGCGATGGCTCAATTTATACATAAAATGTTTAATGAAGAATTTTTCCGCCATAAACTTTTTCTTTTAGACTCTAAAAAAATGATAAAGAAAGCTGCTGTAGTACAATATATATAACAGAAATTAAAGCTATTCTCCAGGAATGCATCAAACCTGGTAAAATCTGTGTTTTTTTTTTACATAAAAATAACTCGCAAATCTGATTTGTAGAAGAGTTTAAGAGTTTCGTGAAAATCTTCCCCGTTCGTTGATGGGTTAAGACTCTCTTAAAACATGAAAAGGTAAAATTTTCAAGCTTAACCTTTGCCAAAAAAGACGGGCATTTTTAAAAAAATTAATTTTAATAGACGAATGGTTTTGATTACCTTTTATTGAATTTTAATTGGTTCGACCAATTAAAAATGTATGTTTATTGCTGTTGTTGTTGTTGTTGTTGTTCTTCTTCTTCTTTCGCTTAATATGCCCGCACTGCTCTCTTTCTCTTTGTGCGCTCTGTGTTCCTCTGCGCCGCATTCATCGAGTTGAAACGATCATGTTTGAGTTTTTTTCACATTAATTGGCCACGCTTTGTTCTCGACCATTCTGCCTCGCTGCCAGCGCCGAAAGCCTTTTCAAACTGCAAAAAAGGTAAAACGAACAGCCATTAAAAACATTCGTTAATATGATTTATAAATAATATATGCGTTTGCATGTTGATTGCTTTATAATTATCATGGTTTTTGTTTCGTTATTATGCAATAAAAACGGAATGAATGCAAGGCAAGTTTGGGTACGGCCACTATCGTACGATATATCAAACTGTTTATGTTAGAGCCGGCGGCACAATGTACAAAAGGTGCGAGTTCACAGTTAAAATCGTCCTGTATTCAATTTATGTATTTATGGATTTAATTGTCCTTTTGGGAGATGACGGTGCAAAAGCCGGGAATGGTCGCGAAATGTATTCAATTACGAACATAATCGGCTCGAATGAAAATACTGAAAATAGTTTAACATTTTGTAATGTCATTGTCATTGTTCGATACATTCCGAGATTTCTCTTCAATAGAAAAATAATTTTAAATTTATTTAAGTACTATTAAACAAATTCACATTTCGTCATTTTTACAATTTGCATATTTTTAGGCAACATTTCTGGGCAAAAGTTGAGGCAAGCCGATACTGACTTTATGCACGTAGTCGTCAAAATCTTTTCAGAATTTTCTTCTTACTTCCTGAAAGAAAAGTAAAATTTCCTGAAGGATAAAGAAAGTCTATTAATCTTTCAATAAAAATGTAAAAAAATACATACTTCTAATACTAAAACTAATTGAAAAACTATTCCTCTTGCTTGCGTTTTACTAACTGTATAAAACCATTTTATGTTAAGAACATGAAGTAAATACGAATATGTATGAGGTTGTATAAAATGTATTTCCTGCTGTGAATATGTTTTCCGCATGAAGACATTTGTTTTTCTCCTGCTGTGTGTTCTGTTGGACGTATGTACTGTTGCTGCATTCAAAAGACATCATGGAATGAATTCAATTTTGAAACGGAATATCCATTCCCAAGTTTGAGATTTATATTTTTCTCATTTTGCCTGAATTATAGACGCATTTCAGCATAAACTTGTTTTCGGTTTGTGTTAAGCAGCGCTTCTTAAACTATGCTTTAGCTGCTTTCTAGTAAAAAGAGTAGCAAGATGATGCCAAAATTATATAGCAAACTTAAAAACCTTTGAAGTTCTGTTCTCTATCATTAACATTTTACAAAAAATTAACAAAAAATCATTTATTTTCATCATTTCATTTCAAAGCAATTCATTTATTATCATTTCTCAGTACACTAAGAGACGAGCTCTTTCATAGCATTTCAAAAAAGCGCTAATAAACTGAAATAATGTAAGAAATATATAACAAAACTAATGATCAATTTAAAAATTAAAATTAATTATTTTTCTAAGATCACGTTTTGGCTTAACGACTTTCTTGGAGTTTTTTACTTTTATATGCTAGCCTTTTTAACTGAGATATGAAGACTTAGCAACCTTTTCTTTCTTTCTGCCTTATTCCGCAACTTTCTTGTACTGACGCATGCCGTTGTTATGTGTTTAAGTGTGTCACAACCGTTATTTACATAACTTTCCTCTTCGCAGCTTCGCAAATGAATTCAACGCCGCAAGAGACTACAAGAGCAGCACCAGCTGGAAGCTGGTAGCACAGAAATTTACAGCACTTTAAAGCGATTTTGTGTAAGGAATACCAGAACACCAAAATTCTTAAAACTTTAATCTCCAGAAAGAGCGAAATAGTTTGCTCCTTTATTAGAGAAAAAGAAATATATAAAAGAAGCAAAATTCAGCACAAAGATAAGATAAAATTTAGTCTTCTTGAAGGTATTGAAATAATTAAGCAATTTTTTCAATGAATTGTCAGAATTGTTGACACTTGCGTTGCAAATTCGTGGAAATATTGATTTGACAAATTAACCTTAAACAATCATAGAGCAAACAACACTGCCTTGATTTTCAGTGTAGCAAAGAGTATGTAAAAAGCATGTAATTGTGACGGCTTGTGACATTGAAATCAAGTCTCAATGACGTAATAGACGACAATAAAAACGGACGCTTCCGCAAAGGCAACAATTGCGATGTACCTAAAGGAAGGGGACCGCAGAGCGGCGCATCAATTGCGGAAGGAGAATTGCTGGCGCGCGGGAATAAAAGAAGAAGCTTGATAGACACCCGAGAAGACGACAGCTTGCTTGCTTCCCAATAAGCACCAAAATTGGGTCACTGTTATTTCATTTGAGTTCAATAAAAGTTCCACATTCGTCATTTTTATAATGATGCGTACAATAAACCAGAAACCAGCAGAGAAACAACAACAACTAAGCGTTTTATTAGCTGTCCATCATTGTAAACATTACGAGATTGAGTAAAAATCATGAAATCGTTTCAATACCAACATCACCATCATTATCATTGTTGCTGTTGGTCGTTAAACAACTCAACCTCGATCACAACTCAATCATAGCAAAAATTTGTCAAACAGTCTATGCCGAATTTATGGCTTGCAATTTGAGTTGGCCACGCCGCCGCAAAACCGCAATCGCGACCAGTTTTCGGTTACAGTTTCCGTACAGTTCTCTGCTCAGTCAGTTCTTTTACTGCTCCGCCCGTCCGCCCGCCTCACGATTTCGTAGGAAATTTAAGTTTAAGTCTCGCATTTAAATGAACAAATTATGCACATTTCTTGCAGTGCAACAAATTTTTATGGCAAACCATTTGGTGCACGATTTTTTGGCTTCGTTTTTGTATCATGCTCTGCGGCCATAAAAGCCAGCAAAGAAAATAAAAAATATTGAATTTATTTTGAACTTCGACAGCGCTCAAAATTTGCATACAAGGCTTTTTTGTGGGAATGTTTTATGTCTTTGTTGTGCCGGAATTAACAACAAAAAGTTGGGGCGACAAGATTCGCGATAAGAATTAAATTGAAAATACAGCTACGAAATTGAAAACAAAGATGAGGCAGAAGATTAGGAGAGAAATGCAATCGAAGTTCATTGAAAATTGATATATTTGAAATTGAAAATTGAAATATATTAAAACATTTTGAACTTGATTAATGCTAACTTTTTATCTTTAGAAGTTTTCTGGCAAACTTGAAATTCTACTTGAATTCTTAATCAGTTTTAATATTGATCATCGCTTTGAGTTACTATAATTGACTGTTTGTCAGTCGGTCTTCTGAGAAGGAAACTGATATATCCATGCGGTATCCAGTCAGCAGAGCCTTCAGGATTCCATGCAAAAACTGCAAACGTCAGCAGTCACAGAATTCCATCGAAATAAACACATGCCGGCTTGCAAAGTATAATATTGTATTCGTATTAAGTTAGCAATCAAATTTATTTACTTTAAGTGTCATGCGGTGCGCCGGGGAAGAGACTGACTGTACCTCTTCCGCCAGCTGCGGACAGACGCCTGGCTCCAATTGAAATCGGAGCGGCTTCGGGCTCGCTTCTATGTGGTCGCTTGCTACGCCGAAACGGTTGGACAGACCGATTCGTTCGTTTACTTTCGGTCTACGTAATGTCAATAATCGCCTTAACAGATACGGTTTATCGTACATATTGTATATTTTTGCAATCAGTTGCGAGATACATTCGCCGACGCGTCGTTCAGCCGCACGAAGCGAATCGACATGTGTTCTTTTTTGCATAACGCACAAATCGAAAGACAAAGCAAAGGTTTTCTCATGCGGAAGGAGTACCTACAGTACAAAACGTACTGTTTATTTATGTTACTCGTACCGACTGCGATAAACGTACTCTCGGATGCGTTCTGCAATGCGTTACACCGTATCCTGTCAGAGCGGAGCAAACAAAGGGACTGCGTGTTGATATCAAACAAGCATCCGCATGTTTTTTAGGAGGACGAAATAGCCAACGATCGGCTGAGACTGAGACGCCGTCGTTGAATATGAATGGAAATTGTTCAGTGTAGAGCGCTGAAGGGGTCTAGCTGGCGCTAGAGGAAGGGACGTTTTTCTGCTTCTTAAAACTGCACCGAAAGTTTGTCGCCGTTTGTCTAAAGGTTTGACACTGTGATCATTGCCATTAGACAATACTATATTAAGTCAAGTTTGGATGTATTTTAAAATTAGAAAAGGTACTAAATTACGTGCACTGACAAGGCAGATATGGAAGGAGGAAGGGGAAGAAGAAGAAGAAGAAGGAGAAGGAGAAGAAAAACAACACCAACATCAACAAAATAAATAAGTCGTATCCCAAAATAAAAACAAGCAATAAATTACTCTCACGTCGCACGCTGTGGAATAGCTTTTGCTGTACAGTGTACACGGTCTCGGTAAGTCTACTAAAACCATTGAGGGTTGGAGGGGTGGAGGAGGGGCGGGGAAGGCGGTGAAGGGTAGCAGTGAAAGGATATTTTTTTGGAAACAAACGAATAACAACAAGCATGAATAAATATTCGAATATTCGAAAATTTCACAAGACCTTCGAATGCATTCGGAAACGTTATGTCAGAAGAAATGGCAATAAGTAACGAAGAATTAAGCATAAGAAATTGCAGGGCGCTGTACATATGTATATATTGATGTACATACATATAGTATATGAACACTCTGTTCGACGGTTTTTCTGACTACGAATGGTTATAATTAGTTTCGGGAAAGGATTTCAAAATGGAATATTGACAGCTCTCAAAGGTTTTATTTACAATAGTTTGAGCTTATAACTTACTAAAAGTCAGCCGACAGAGTCTGGAAGGTGCACTGCTGCCCCTGTTTAGAATTTCGAAACGAATTCGAATGAAATCAATTTGATTCTTTCAATCATAACCGAGTAAGCCTTTCTTGGTTTTAGTCAGGTTCAATTTTTGAAGGTTCAAAGTCGGTTTTCTGCAACTTTTGATCACAAATCTTGAAATTATGACTCAAATGAGCTACGGCTTAGCACAATTTAGCATTCGGGAAGGTAAGAAAATAAGGGACGACCTTTGTAAGTTATTAAAAAAACCTTAGTAGTAACCTTCGCGTAACAGGTTTAGAACCTACCCCCCTCTCCCTTCCCTGGATTCGACTCCTTTATCATAAACAGGAAAACCAAACTCGATTAAGGAACCTCTGTGGTCCTCTGTTCATACGATAATAAAATGGTTTTAATGGCATTGCGGACAACAATACTTCGGCGACATTGCATTATGCGAGCTGGTTGGTGAACTTGATTGGTTGATTGGTTGTTCTGATGATGCTCTTCACTTGGGTTAATAGTTTCCGCAATCAGTGAGCGCTGACATCACGAAAATCGAGATTTATGCTAGACTTGTTCATGGTCGCCATAGTATGCGACAAAAAAGAGCCCGGGCTGGAAAAAGAGCCATCAACTCATCGCCATCGTTACAACGCGCGTCTTTTCTGTTTCATTTTGATGGCGGCAAAAAATTGCGCACAACTTCACGGACAAACTGGAGGCATGGCAGCGGCAGAAGAAGAAGAAGAAGAAGAAGCAAACGCAATCGCAAGCACCCCACAATTATTGCTACTGAAAAGTGGCCACTTCGAAACAGGAAACCATTCAAGTTCAAGCGGTTCCAGTCTCCAGACGAATGGGTTTATCATTTCGCTGATTTCGAGCTCGACCACGAGCCGAAGAAGCAGAGTAAAGTCATGCGGGGACGGCGGGAGTAATGTCCCCGGGGTGGACGGATGGACGGATGGACAGATGGAAGAGTGGATGGATGGATGCTTCAAAATTAAGTTGATGAATGATGCGAAAAGAATGAGTACAGCTGAGACGTCAACGTAGCGTTGAGACGTCTTTCTGGCCTCGCTTTTTTATGAATTCACAGCAAGTCGCCGTTTTTGTCATCATCGCAGGAATGTAAAGACAGTCTGACTACGACTGGCAAGACACAGCCGATCTGGGCGACGATCTGTCGCATCTGTCGGCACTGCCATCATCGTCAGCAGCGAACGATCCTCCAGTCTGGTTTAACGAACTCGAACGCTGAAACGTGGAGCGTTGAGGCTGCTTGCACTCGCTCTCAGAGCCGTCAACTTGACATTTTGACAAACAATCGGCTGCAGCAGAAACTCGTTACTGGCGCGGGGAGTACGAGACGCAGGAGATGCTCGGTTAAGGCAAAGATAAAAAGGCCTTTCGGTAATTATTTCGAGCTTCGTAAGCTCGGCTGATGATCCGCTGGAGCAACATGACTTGAGATCGGCGGTTGCTAACGCTCACAGCAGCTGTTGCTCTGGCTGCGCATAAAAAGAGGGACAGCGATGTTTTAGTTGTGGAGTTATAAACGGTCTCTGCGGTGTCTTTGTAGAAAAATCCAGCTTTTGAGCTGTTGCTTCCGTCGTAGTTGCGTGTGCAGTTGTTTTTGTTGTTGTTGTCTTCGCTCTTATTACAACAGCATAGTTGGACTCATTTCCACTTCGAGACGTGTTATTTGTCCTTGTTGTTCGCTGCCGATGTCCCCGTCTATCTAGCGGCCAGTGTTGCTCGCGGAGCTGTCGATACTTATTCTGTAATAATATCTTCAAGCTTGTGGTGAGCATGTATCCGATGCAAAAGATACTGCGATACATGAGCATCTGCACTTGAATCATGGTCGAAGAAACAACAAGCGCAGTCGTCGCAGGGAAGACGGAGCAATCTTGGTCTGCCTCGTGGCTTCGATTGAAACTCGTCCGAACAGACTCGATTCTCGATAATAATGAAAATGAATGACTTGAGCGCAGTTCGAAGGCGTGAACCTGTTGAAAATCGTGCAGTCGGCGCCTTTCACGATTTGTCTGTGGTTGCTTTGCAGTTGTTTTCATTTCTGAAGAGCGAAGCAAAAAGAAAGCGAATGAAAACTTTTTTCTTCGTAATTTCTACTTTTCTTCGAAGCTAACAAATTGGTAGAGTTAACGTTAGAGCTACGATTAGAGAGGCCAGAGCAACTCTTGGTGTTGTTTTGATACAGTTTAAGTAGTTCTTGATAGGGTCGAAATTGTTCTTCTCTGCTCGACATAAAGAGTATACTTGGAGGATTCGACTAAAATTTTTGAAATGAAGTCCAATGGAATTTTTGTGTCTTACTTTTCTGTAAATACTCTCATATTTTTTTCAGAATGGGACAAAATGTCCACTAAGACTTGCCCCCAATGGGTAATGGGTAACTCCATCAGGTGCTCTCGAAGTGCGTAAAAGCAATTATTCATAATAAGCTTCAGCGTCGAGTATCCCTAATAAACTACCATGAGTATCTGTTGAGAATAATAACTAAATAATCTGTTTCAATTTCTCTTCTAATCCAAATGATATGAAACGTACACAGTTCTAAAAAACAAGCAAGCAACGGCACCAAACCGAGCTGTATTAATTCGCAGCGATGCTGTTTCATGGCGTCAAATTTTGAACTCACCTGCTCTTGCCGATTGTACTCGTATGTTGTTATTGAATCAGAACAGGACAGCAGCAAGCAACAATTAACCAAAATACTCAGAGAAATTCTTCGCATCATGAGAAGAGAGAGAGAGCAAAAGAGAGAAACATGGAAACCCATGCATAAAACAGACGCAATTCAAGTGAAAAGCAGTTTCGCAGGGACCGGTTGCGTGAGTTGTAGAGAATTTGAATTTCTAGCTGTCTTATTCGCAGTATCGCACACCATTTAAAATCTAGTCATCCACTTTAAAAGTTAATAAAACTTATCCAAAACAGTGAAATAAAAGTGAAGATGAAAACCTCAAACTACGGTTGACGTTTTCAATCCTGTGCACTCTCAATTGAACACTCTCTCCAGAGTTTCGTTGGTTGATCGCTGATACGAATTCTAAGTACATAAAATAAACTTCTTCCGAAATACATGCGATACTTGTAAATATTTTCCACACTATAAATTTCTCAGGATATTGGCGCAGACATTATACGAGCTTGAATTTGGCAGAGGAATTAAGAGAAATTGTATAAAAGAGAAAAATGAGGGATATGCACAGAAAAGTACAGAAACGCTTTCTGATGATTGTCATTTTCTTTTGCTTTTGCTTTTCCCAACTATACCAACCCGCGCTTCTTATTTAATCGCATTCAGCCTCTCGAATTCTATAAATTCCAGAAAATGGAATCCATGCAACCAAAACTAAACCACTTTTCTGGTTCAACGAGCAACTTTTTAGGTCCTTTTATCTCTCAAAACTTATCGTTGCATATTTGTCGTCAACAAAAACAACAATAACGACAGCAATTCGGGCGAGAATGCATTTTAAATTTTCGCGCCGGGAAAAATGTAACGCCTCGCAAAATTTCGAGGCGTGTTAGCACGCGAAGAGCGAAGTGTTTGTTACTCTGGCAAAGATTTACAATTCACACACAAGCGATGGCCCCCGCCCCTCCCGCGCACCCCTGGCCGTAATAAAGCACACTTTTTGGATTGTTACCGAAAATATCTCATACTTTGTTTCAAAAAGTTGCAAGTGTCGAAATATTACACATTTTTTATGGCAGAATTTGGGAAGACGCTGCATGGGAAAATGTTGAGCTGTTGTTCTTGTTGCTGAAGCTATAAAAAACGGTCGACTTCCGGATTCCATCAACGTGTCTCCGTGTTACTTCCCTTCAGGGAAGCAGCGAAAAACCATTCGCTCGGTGGGTGCACCGAGTGCCGGAAAGTGTTGCCACAACAGACTCTGGGGGAAAGCCGACTCCTTTATGACGTAGTAAAAATTGTCTTTCAATGGCGCATGTTTTCGATTTGTTTAAATTGATGTCACACTTCGTGGGAGGAAGAGTAGAATCGTAGAATCGGGCGAGTCGTAAAACTTGCTGAAAATTTGGGGGCAGCTGCAGCTGAGGAAGGAAGTGGAAGTAATAAACTGTACTCTATTTTACTATTGTAGCAACCTTCGACAGCGACTTCAGCACTTCGCAGACTTCGTGGCCTACGCTTTCGGACTGACCCATTAAATCTAAGCTACTTGTGTCTAGAATAAAATCGATTTTGTGCTGGAATCCGCATCAGAGAACGGCCTTTATTTCAAACTCGAACAGAAACAAAAAGAAAAACAGTTGGCTACACTGTGTAGGACCCAAAAAGCTTTATTAACCAAACAATCGTGATGCTTTGTTACGAACGAATGTCAGTGTGTGTTTGCTGAAAGCGATGGATTCATTTTACGATACGGCAGAAGATTAACGGCAGCCGGAAAAGCCGCTTCGTATGTGTCTCTTCGCACACGAAACACGGACGAGTCCAATGAACATTTCGAGTCAAGTGAGAGAAATACATTATGTGTACTCGGAAATATGATGGTTGCTGGATTTGTGTTCGAATTGAACGGAGAGATCGGGGCAGAAGAAGAGGAAATAAAATTAAGAGCTACACAACCCAAGAAGGGCTTCTTCAGTCCGTCTCAGTCCGTACATTACCAAAATCAAAATTGTTGCAAGAGCGAAAGAAAGGAAAAGGAATGTTGAGAAATGTCGAGGCGTCGGGGTTCTCGATTGCTTCACAGTCGAAGGGGGACAGAAATAGTGCTGGTTTTCTGCATCTGCAAATCTGCATCTACGAATGAAGCTGATGCTGTCATTTCGCTGACCGCAGCTGTCCTCATGCGCTCTACGCAGTAAAGCATTTTCGGCAAAAGCCAGAGAAGAGACCAATTAATGTACATAGAAGATTACTACGGCGACATCGTCACAGCACCGCCAACAACAAAGTCTTCATTTTCCCCAAACACAGCATGTACACATTTCGTGTGAGCACGAATAGACCGAAACCGAGCCATCAATCTGAACTGTCTAACTCATTGATGTTACGAAATGCGTTACTCGTGAACGTATTTCCAGCTGAGTTGCAGAAAAAGCGTCGTCCCACATGCGTCGACAAACAACACAACATTCGGAAGCGGAAGCTTAACACACTCACTGCTGTCTCTTGTGAACGCGACAGTTTAGGTCTGACTGATTCGTATGAGTGTTGGCTTTGGCTTAGAAAAAACTAATGGCCGAAACCCATAACGGCATTGCAGCGCGCCAGAGAGAACAAAAAGAGCAGATTACGTGTATTTCTTATGGAAAAATGGAGAGGAGCTATTTTGCTTTCTTGCTCGAGAGGCACAAACAGCACGGCAGAGCTTTGGCAGAGCTTCGGGCAGAATACTACAAAATATTCCGACTTTTCTCTCTGAACCAATTAAAGAATGTTGCTTTTTGCGTCAAATAAAGAAAGAACGAAGCAGTGTTGCGTTTTTTGTCTTGAACTTATTTTTAATTACAAAATAAATGTAAAATAAATATTGTTGTAAAATATTGCAAGGTTAATATGCGCTTTTAACTAAGAATGTCTTCTTTGCTTTTACTGTTATATAGAATTATAAAATAAATTAATTTGGTATAAGTAAACAATAGGTTCCCAGCTCCGATTTTTTTTTTAAATTTTTCGGGTATAACCCTCATCGCCTCTAGTCCAAAGGTAATGAAAGTTTTTACCACTCTCGTGTAGTTTAGAAGTTATAGGCCTTGGATAGCCAAAAAATAAAGTGCTATATCTTCAAAACGATTTGAGATATCAACGTAAAATTAGCGCCGTTTAAAAGTATATTTCAGGGCAGTTCTTTTATCTAATAAGAACTTTTTTGATTACTGCTACTATTATGGAGATAATTTAACTTTTAAAAAAATTTTTAATTCGTTTTACAAAATAACTTTTTTCTTCCTTAAATGACAATTAAGGTATAAAATAGAATCACAATTTTTATAGCCCATAATATTACCTTTCAAACGGTATATAATATGTTTAGATATGTTTTGTATTTTTGAGCAAATGTGATAGTGCGTTCTATAACAAAAAAGCACGTTTTAGGGTTATAATAAAAATTCATTTAAAAAAAAGGTACCTATTACTAACTTGTTCCAAAACCCTTTTTAATTTTAGTTCACAAAAAGCAGATAAAAGAGGATTTATAATTATTTAATAAAAAACTAATAAATTTCAGTTTAATGATTTAATGATTTAACGGATAACGGATAACTAGATATAAACTAGTATAAGCATGCTTTTTACTTGAAAGAATTGATATATTTCAAGTTTTTATTTTAAACATCTAGTTTTCAACTTCTACCCCACTCACGTCCTTATAATAATTTTTCGCCCGTAAAGCCACAAAAATTTAATTAATTATTCAACCGTGGTTCTCTGTTTTGAGTAGAAACAAAGAAAAAGCTCTCTTGCAACAGTCGCTCTTATGAAGAGCGTAAATGAGGGTAACTTGGGTCGCGTCACGGATCCAGCCATTGGGTTAGCAGCTTAACAGTTTTCGCTTTAGCAGAGACAATTCGAATGCGGATCGTTGCGTAAAAATATGACAAGAAACTTCCTTTGAGTTCAATAAACATTTTTTTTTTTTAAAAATAAGATGAATGAATTTTTTTATTAATATAATAAACAGTAAAGAAGAAAATCAAAGAAATTATGTAATAATACTCGCAATATAATAAATAACTAACGCTCAAACATTTTTCAATTATAAGTTTTCGACGTCACGACGTTAGAACAGGCTTTATATTATAGTTATCAACACTACAATGTCAAAAACAAGATTATTGAACAATTGAACTCTAATCGACAAATTTTATGGAGAAAAATAAAATAAATAATAATATTAAATACCAAAGACGCGTCGCGACGCGTATGAGCGGTGGAAAAATTCCAGAAGCGCAAATAGCAATCCGCTCGCTTTGACAGCAACGAGAGAACTAATCTAGCGAGTAGGCACGAATTTGTAGAAAGCGAAAGCCTAAAGTTTTTAGGACGTGTTCGGTGCGAGAGTTTAATAATTCCTAAAATATCTTGTTAAATATATAGAATAACAATAATTTAAACCAAACTGAGCTACCGAAATGTCCAGTTAGTTTCCTTCCTCTTCTATTTTCTCTCTCTCTTACAAATACTTTCGACTCCTAGCCAGACTGCTAAATGGTTTTGTTTTCTCGTATTTTGCAACGCTGCGTTACGTAGTGCTACGTTACACTCCAATACGTATTAATTACGTGACTGGCAGCTGTGAATATCGTTTTTATTGTTTGCTAATGGATTTTCACACCCTTTTTAGTTGGCTGCCAGTTCAGCATTGTTGTTGTTGTCGAACGCAGCGTGCAGCCCGGTCGGGCCCACTACTGATTCCCTTCCGAGAGCGAATTGCACTAATTTTTAATGAGTTCGTTAGAAATTTTGCAACATTTTTGGGGTTATCGTGGGCGCATCAAAGGGCGCATAGAGCCACTGCATTGGCGTTGGGCGGTAGCAGGGTCTCCGGTGCACCGTAAATACCTCTCGTGCTGGCTGATTTATATGCAAATGCAAATGGAAATGCATTTAATTGCGCCGTTTTATTTATTTTGACTGTGACAACAGTAACAAATACAATTAGCAATAATTTTATATTTAATTGCGGAGGAAGCTGGCGGCGCAGGGGCCAGCATTCGAATGGCCCAACGCTTTACCCTTAAAGGAGAGAGCGGAGAGAAGACCGTCAGTTTAAAGTTTGCTAGTAAAGGCTTTAAATGTTCTTTCGGCTTTAGTAAAAGCGATAAAGCGATGTGAGTCATTTGGAGCAAAACCGAAACCAAGAGGATTTAATAATTTTTTTTTTTTAAATCTTGTCTCAGTTTAAGCACCAGTAGCAAATATCCATTCCTTAATAATCTTGAATGAAGCTCTTACAAATTGATTCTGTAATTTCAACAAAAGTGAGGTTTCAGCAAAAAGTTGCTTCCTCAGTTTTTAGTTGAATTTTTTAACTCTAACGAGACCTCATACCTCATCCCTTGGCAAATAAAACCAGCACACTCATTAAAAGTGAACTGAAAACACTGAACACTGTAAACTGACTCTCCAATTATGAAAATAGGCCGGCGATAGTCCGCCCTCAGCGCTATAGATGCGCCCGCGTATACTATATATGCAAGGCTCATGAAAGTTTTAAGCACATCTGCCTCAACTTTCTATGAAATATCCTTGAAATTTTAAGTAATGGCACAAAATGAGAATGTGCTGAGTGCAATTCCGCTGAGGACAGATCAAAGTGTTTATTGGTGCATACGCAGTATTTTTTTTTTCGTAGTAAAAATCTCTGAGCGACGTCTCTAATTACTTTAGCACAGGAGCTGTAGATTTTATGCATATCCTTTAAATTATTTTAATCCTGCAATACGATGATGTTAAAAATGTATATTTTTTAATTTTTTTGTAATGCCTTTTTTTTAAAAAAAAACGTTTATAAAATATTTCATAGAAAAAAATTTGTATAATATACACATTATCCAAAAGTACCTTTGGCATGTTGTATAAAAATATCTGTGAAACGTAATGACTTTTTTCATATCAATTTTCGGGCGTTTTAAAACTACAGTAATGGACAATTTGAACAGTGAAGTCTCATACGGCATGTAGAGCGTTGCATCATTATTCATGCTTAAATTTAAAGTTCGACAGGATTCAATTCATACAGATAGATTGAAAGCGTTAGCTCTTGCGAAGCATCGGAAAATCTATGAAAGTTCAAAATTTCGACGGTATTATTTTCCAGCCATTTTTCAATCAATCACCTTCGAATTTTAATATTTCGATTTTTTTTCTCGTCTAGAGAAATTTTTGCCAAATCAATTTCGCGTAGTAATAAATTACCTCTCATTAACGCGTATTTCTCAAGGGCTGAAGAAGCGCCTTCCTTCGACGGCACAAATAACGCGCCAAATTCATGAAAATTGCAACGAAAATGAAGCGAAATTGAAACCTTGGCTTCTTTGCATATGCTTGGCGGCAACAAATTATGGTCGGCAACAAAATCTTTCATACACACCGATTTCTTCGATTATTTTCAGCTGAAAAATGCGGCGGCGGCCCGCGTTTCTGTCATTCACTCAAATTGATTTTTTTTTGGTATTCGCATGCAATAAAATTCCGAAGAGGAGGAAAGAAGAAGGGCATTTCGCGGGTAGCTCTGCCCTGAATCGATCACTGCGCCGCGAAGGTGGTATCGTTAGAAGTGTTGATGCAGTCGAGAGATTGAAAGGCTCCTCATGACCCAGTTTTTAATGGTTCCGTCTCGTTTGAGCGCTTTCCTTGCAGCTGGTGCTTTTATTTACCTGCAAACTATTTGCATCTTTTAAATGATGGCGAATTTGTGCAAATGGTATACGCACTACTTGGCTCCGCCATTTTGTGATTGTAGCATTTTATCTTTCTCTAATTTGGCGATTGTCTTTTAGTTAACATGATGTCTGTAAATACGCCAAATTCGGCAAGGCTGGCAGGAAGAAAGACAGGAAGGCAGGAAGGAATGAAGAAATGAAAAATCATGAGGACGGTAAGTTTCCGTCCGAACGACTAGCTGCCAGGAATGGTATCTAAACCATTTAAACTAGGTCACTCTTCAATTCATGCTCTCTTCGATGCTGGACAAACGATATCGTTTGCCACTTCTCGCTTCCGTTGCATCCCGTTTTCTGGTCGATGTCGTTTTTGTCGATGTTTTTTTTCTTAAACATATGAGCCGCATTTCTTTGAAAGTGGGGTAAGTCCATTTCATGGAAAAAATCTCAGTTAATGATGAGAAAGTCTCTATTCTGGTATGATCTTTGTATTTCCATTCAATTTAGTGACGAATCTTTTCAAAATCTATACAATTTTCATAAATAAAACAAAATAATCTTATCGAAAAGAATTGCATTGCATTCAATTCTTGCAAAGCTATAAAAATTTCGTAATAAAAAAGAATGCACTTACCACACTTTCAAAGAAAACGGCTCATGTAATGTTCAAATCATTTGTCATACAATATTTATGTCAAATCATGCGCGTTTATGCTTCAAACAACCACAAAAATAGGTTGTATTTTGGCGCAGTGTAGTACGATTTTTGACCAAAACCCACTTTCTTATAGATTTTTGATGAATTTTATGGAGAAAGATTATATCGCGATAATCATTTGATACTCGACCATAAAAAAAAAAACTAAGACTGAGGTTAAGAATAACTCGAAAAACTTGGTATGATGAGGCCAATCCGATTTAATACGTCACTTTCTGGTTCAAAAGAAATTTTTAAAAAAATTTTCCTCGTATTTTCTCGTATATAGCGTACGTGTATGTACATATATAATTCTCATGCATTCGTCAATGACTTAATCAGCAAATATTTTCTAAACAAACTGTGAAATTCTCCGACTCTGTCTCTCCTACCGCCCCCCCCCCCCCACCCTCATTTCGCAACAACAACAACAACAACACGCAACAGGTTTTTGTGTTGTAGAAGTTGACATGAAATCCACAAGTGTTGTAAACTCTTGGCACCTCGACGCGGTGACTAAGCCGACTAATAATGCGATGATGTCAGCTGAATGTTTAGCTATAGATATTTGCGAATGTAGCTGGGCACTAATACACACACACACACACACACGACAAAATAATACACTGACAAAAATTTCAGCCGTGTTCAAAGAGCACACAAAAGAGGGGCAATAACGGGGGCACTGACGACACTCTTAGCAATCAACTTTAAATGTCGTGATGCGGATAAGAATTACGTAAATAATTCGCAAAAAAATTCCATGCAACAGACACTGTAGAGTTATTTCGATGATGCTGCTGTTGTTGTTGTTGTTGTTGTTGTTGTTGTTGTTATTATTGTCGCGCGCTGTCGCTGACAGCAACTAATTAGCGCCGAACTGCAAGCTCTGGCTATTAAAATTAAATGAGGAAAAAATTCGTTGGCAACAACAACCAGTTTGCTCTGCGCAGCTGAGATGATGCGCAGCGATCGAAACTGGAGATTTCAGACGCTGCTGTATGCAAATCCAACAGATACTCGTAGCATCTGAGAGCGCGTCGCGACATTTAACGAATAGAGGCGTTCAATCGCGGCGACTGAACAGAACGAGGTCTGAAGGTCGGCGTCAGCGCCAGCAATTCGTTACGCTCAGGTTTTCTCATTTTTTTGTACAAGCTCTCAGATGGAAAATTTTACATTTAACAAACTAAAAAGAAATAAAAACTTTTTTTAAAACATTACAATAATTCCTTCGTTTCCGGCTTTTCCTTTTTTTTTCTTCTAACATTTTACGCGTAAATTGGGACAGCATGCGTAACGGCAACGAAAAAATACGTGTGCCGACGTATGCCAAATTGCCGGCTGCAAATCTTAGCTGTCGGACAGCAGCAGCAGCAGCAAACACGACCGCAAAGCGACCGCAATTACCGCAGCAACTCCGCAAGACAGCCCCGAACAATGTTGTTTCTCCAGATACATTTATCCAAGAGATACGCTCATGATATACTATTTGCAAGCAAAGCGAGGAAAGAACCAGGAACAAGCACTGAAGTCTTTCATGTGAAATGGCAATGGCAGCAACAACAGCACCGAATGGCCCGGAGCATGCGAGGCCCTGTCTTGTGATCTGCTAACAGCAGGTTGTTGCAGTTTGTGAGCGCCGTCAGCTGGTCGGCGCGATAAAACGCAGTGCCGGCTTTACCTCGGTAGCGAGTCCGGCAGCGTTCCACGCGCTGACGCACCGACAATGCGTTAGAAACTGCAACGAAAACGGAAAACGCGAAAGCTGAAACGACACCTGAAACGAAGGAACGCAGCAGCAGCAACAACAACGACGACGCCGCTCACATTCCGGCCAAGCCGTGTAGCGGTAACTGCGCTAACCAGGAACCGTAATAGCGTTACTACAGCTACAAGCTTGTATCTGTCAGATAACGCTGACAGCATACAATACGTCTGACGTATGCAGAGCTTTACGCGCATGACAGAGTGGTCGCGGTACAGTTTCTGGTGTCAAGAAATAAATTGCGAATATTTATTAAGAGAGGAAAAAAAAAACGTCTATGAAAAGGAGTGCCGCGGGGAGAGTTTTTGGCTGGCAGAAGGAAAGAAGAGATAACAGTAAATTATGCACAATTTTAAAAACGTCTAAACGACTTCTCTCAAACTACAAAATGACTGATGGAATATTCTAGATATCCATAGTAGACGAATTTCATCATAATGTCTCTGCTAAGTCATCATCATTTCGCAAAACGTAGCCGTCCATAAGTCTTAAAACGTAAAAGTTGAACGCTTGCCAAAATTCTTTGTGGTTATTGACAATTTATTGTCCACAAAAAAAAAAAAAAACAAACCTTTAATCTTCAAAGGAAAGGAAGGAACGAAGGAAAGAACGAGACAATAGTGTTCGGAAGGAGCACGACTAGAGCACGACTATAGCTTATAAATATGAAGGAAACACGGACCTAAAAGTCGGCGCCCCAAGCGGTAATAATTCAGGCTAGTTATAACAAATGGCATAATCTGCAGATCGTCTGCGACAAAGGCAGTCGATATGCGGCGAAAGTTGGGGCCTGGGGCTGGGAGTAATGGGTTTTGAAGGCGCGAGGCTGAATCAACTTCAAGCAAAAAAAGTTGGAAACCAATTAAAAGGCTGATTTTGGCCCTCAAGCGACGCACACACTTTTCATTCCATCAGATGCCAAAACATTAACTTCTCATTTTCAAAATTCGAGTGTTATTGAAAATAGTCCTTTTTATTATGTGTTTAATCAAGAAGAATCAAAAGAACCATTGTTTGATAAAGTTGCCATCATCAACTAGACCGTTAAATCAACTGGTATTTCAGACTGGTATCATTCAAGATACCAAGAATCGATGTTATGACAATTCTGACAGTCCTGAGTCAGTGGGTCAAACGCCCCACTCCCTTCAGCCCATGGATTTCAGGAAAATCCATCTTCAAACATTAATGCGACCAATGCGTCTCTACACACAGCGAGCGACGACAGTGGACATATTCACGGCTACTCTTCAACAAACATGTACTCTTATTTCAACACAATTTGTTCGCCTGACCACCGCCTGACCACTTGGTCGCTTTTCGGGCTTTTTCTTGCAGCGCCTGCCTTTTGTGCGGCGCGCCGCGATTGACTTCTTCAATAATTATCTGCGGCCAAACGATAAGAAACCTACTTACAATATAATATTTGTTAGCAATCCAAATATTCTTCACTTTTAATATTTATTCGAACGCACTTAAATTGCTTGATTTGTTATTATTTGTTGTTGTTGTTGTTGTTGTTTTTTATGGTTGTTATGTTCTTATGTTTGCTATTACTTCAAGCGGCCGCAGTGAACCCTTCTACGGACATTCAACGGACGTATGCACGTACGTATTTATAATGGATATAATGGTTGATAATGTCAGTAGTTAGGGCGGGAGGGGTAGGGAGGAGTAGAGAGTGTGAGTGGGGTAAAGGTGAAGAGTGGGTGCTGCCGGTAGGGTGAGGAAGGGTGGCGCTGATTCCATTAATTTCTCTGTAGTTTCATGATTTTTGTCCGGTATTTATTTGTTGGCCTGTTGTTTTGTTATATACTTTTGTTTACATAGTTGGTGGTTGTTGTTGTTGTTGTTGTTGTTGTGATTATTTGTTGGGTTCGGAAATTAATTTGGGTTAAATACACAAAATGTAATCAATGCAAAGCGACGACGCACATCGACGCTGCTTCAATGTTTGTTCATTCGTTCGTTCGTTCATGCGGCCGTTGTTGTTGCTCTCAATGCGGTGCCGATGCGGTGTGAGTACATACTTGCTGAGCACTTTATAGCCGAGGCCCAACCCACGACTAATAGAAATTCGAAAATAGTAATCAGAGGCGATTTTGTGGTAGTCATTTTGGCTAAAATTATTTAAACATTACCATGTATTTACGTCCATTGAAGCGTTTGAAATGGAAAAGCTTTCAATAATTATAAAAATTTGCCCCAAAATCTTCCCAACTTTAAACAACAAAAATCTCTCTCTCTCTCTCTGTCTGTGTACATTTCGTAAATATAACGAGATTATATCTCATCAATTATCATCATGACTCTCTATTGACTTTTGTGCTAACATTTACAATGAAAACCACATCTGGATTTATATTCATCAGATATAATATTTAATCTAGGCGTGTATGTATGTATATATGTACATACTCGCATGTATGTATGTGTAACTCTCAAGTGAACCTTGTTCAACCTTATACTTCATATTTGCGTCGGTCTATAATAAGAAAATCTATAAAATAAGATTTTCAACTGATTTTATCAAGACTTGGTTAAAAGATTATTTATATCTGTAAATACGATAATTCTATATAATGCACGAACGATGAAGAAAGAGATTAATACATACGATAAACGTAATAAAGCAGAAAATGTGTTTTTTTAATCGTCTTTTCCTTTAAGTAATTACTTTATAAAATAAAATATTGTAATACAAAAAGTGCTTACAAAACATAATTATCATTTCAAGACGAAAGGAAGAAGAAGAAAATAATTAATTTTCGATTAAAAATATAAAAATACGCTTTTTATTTAATTATCGTATAATACAATTATGACAATAAATGTTCAAGTTTTCAATTCTTGGAATTTAACGGCGTGACAGCCAAGCAACGATGATGATTCATTAGCAATGTTTTCATTCGTACGAGCTGGTTTTTGGTCTACCAGACTTTAATTTATCATGAAGAGATTCAGTTTCAGCAAATTTTTTAAACAAATTTAACATTCACGATGGGTATATTTTTTTTTTGTTGATAGCCGGATTTTCAAACTAAATTTTAATAACTTTTTACCTGCTCTGCAATCTTATGCTACACCATCGTTAAATTGTCTCTCAATTATCTATAATTGTAGGTTATAAATAAAAGAAACCAACACGAAGTTTGGAAGATATTCTCAATGAACATCCTAAAGGTACTTTTGAATAAGAGGTACCTACTTAAATTCGTTTCATTTATTTCGTTTAACAAAAGCGTACTCGATTCGATGCTGGTGAAACGACTATCTTTTTAACCTTGAAAGATAAATCAGATATTTCGTAGAGCTTACGAGAAGTTTGTAACATAAAAGCCTTTTTGCGAATAATGAATATTGTTTTGCCATTATTGAGTACAGTTTTTATATTGACAAAGTAAAGACTCTTTCTGTAGCAGTCGAAAATATATTTTCCCCTCAAAATTTCAGCTCTACACTTTTGGTGGTTCACGTAGTTGCGTGTGTACCGACTGGTGTGTGTGTGTGCCCTCCTAAATTTTTTTATGGTGTAATTTTTTTACTCTGACACAAAGTACGACACTTCTAATCAAATTAGAAGTTAGTCATTTTTAATTACGGACAACATTTCGAGTCTGGCCCAATTCGGTTACTTAACGCATTTCCATTTCGAGGGCCCGCTTAGCCATGCATGCTGCCATGCAGCAAGTATTTTACACCATTTCTGTTTTTTGTTTTTTGGGCACTTCTGTTTTCTCCTTCGATTCTCGTCAAACCCGTTCTACATGGTTGCCGCGGCACTTCGTGGCAGGTGTCGACATTTTAATATTCCTCTCGGCTCCTTGAGATGGTCCGCCGTGGCGCTCCAGCGTCTTCACCGTCTTCCGGCTTCTCCTCGGTTTGCTTTGCTCGGCCTCTTTGTGTCAAAGTAAATTTACTCTGGTTGAAACAACAGCCGGGCCACAAGGTTTGTGTAGCTGTGTGCATGGGTTAAATGTGTGTGTTTGTGTGTGTGTGTGTACACACATAAGTAGGTGTGCATTCTTCTTCATTCCTGCACCTCTCTTCCTGCGATTGCAGCCTTAGGATTTGCGTTTTTGAAGCGTGCGTTGATGAGGAGCGCTTTTGTGTGTCTCTGAGCTTGCATTTGTTAAATATTGCACGAGGTTTGCCTTCTGCAAATATTCAGCGACACGGAGGAATTTGGAAACATGAAAATGAAGTATTTGTCACGGACGACTCTCCATGCAGCGCTTCGTGGCGTCAGTGGAGCGGCCGTCGAGGTGGTTGCGACTGCTGCGCGTGCTGGCCTTAAACGAACCCTTCTAAGGTTTCGCGTTTAAGACGGAATGCAAGAAAGTGAGAAAGTGAGAAAGCGAGCAATGACAAATTTCTTAATATGTCCCAATTCATAAAACCTCACAAAATAATTCCGCCCACAAAGCGGATCATTTTTATGCGCTTGACTGAATGACCATTCGGCCATTTAGCGCGGAAAATAAAAGCCATTTAAGAAAATCCATGCCATTCAGAGAGAACCCAATTGCGTTCTTTGATTCTTCTCGGAGAAGTCAATGCGTTAAAGGTTGAGAGACATTCACCCTTCAGGTGGCTTCTTTGGGGCTCATTAAATTGAAGATTTTAAATGACAAATTTCTTATAAAATATATTCGATAACTTTAATAAGTACATATTTTGTTATCTCGAAGAAAACGCTATAATGAAAACGCCCATCGCGGCTACAGATTGCGCTGAAAATACGTAAATAAATCATGACCATTCGGGACGCACTGATAGTAAAAACGACAATTTATGGCCCTTTTGGGACAAACAAACAACAACAAATCGAAAAGCAAAACGAAAGTTAAGAAAAAAATGTCGCTGGCAAGTTGGCGACGACGCACCAGCGGAGCCGCCTTAACCCCGAATCAAGCGAGAATTTATTGGAAAAACAATTTGTCTCTTTGTTAAACGAATACTTTTTACCAGCCGAGAAGCTGTAGGCCAAACAAGCGGGGCAGATCGGGACCCCGACCGCTGTAACGGAGTTGGAGTGAAATACTATCGTGTCCCTCGGATAACCTTAATGGCCTGGCCTGGCCGCACAATGGGAGAGCGGAGAAAGTGAAAAGGCAGAATTTCGAGAAGCAAAAAAGCAAATTGTTTGTCGTCTGCTGCGAGCTAAGAGAAGTTGCCTCCAAAAAGAACAACTGATAGGCAGATAAGCTTAATTCGAAAATTCGGAGAATAGAGAGAACGAAGGTGGTCTGGTCTGGTCTGGTCTGGTCTGGCCTGGCCTGGCCTGGTTAATTCTTTTCTGTGGAGTGTGGAGCATTGATACTCATGCTCACCATGAGTATTGCATTCGTTTGTGTGTGGGTTAAGTGGACTTAACTATACTCACTTCGAAGCAAAAAAAGCGAAAGCGCCTTAAAATTTAGACTTTTGCCTTTAGTACCTTTGGCCAAAGATAATTGATTACGACAACGATTAATTGATAATGGTTTGGTAATATGTTCCCTGTTCTCATTGTTGTTGTAGCAGGTTGTGGAGCTTGTGGAACTCGTTTGTCACTATAAGCCTTGGTAGCAGTTTAAAAGAGAAGCCAATGTTAACCTGATTTTTGTCAAACGTCAAAGCGTTTATTTCTCTGCTCAGCTAAAAATGTTGCGGGCTGCATATTTTCTAAATCTAATTAAAAATGTATTTTCCTCTCTCTCTTTTATTATTTATTTTTATTTCTCTCTCTCTTTTGTTTTGTTTTGTTTTGTTTTTTCTGTATTAATTAACATAATTTTTGAGTGCGTCCCTTTTTTTCGAATACTTCGCGCTAATGAAGACATTGTAACGATTGCTGCTGCTGCTGCTGTTGTTGTTGTTGTTGTTGTTGTTGTCTGTCATTGCTCTAGAATTGCATTTTACAGATATTTTTAAATTTCTCTCACGTCAACCTCATTAATGTCGTTGTTATTGTCATATTTATTATTATTGTTTTTGTGTTATTCATTGTCGCTGATCGCAAGTTGTTTTTTTTTTTTTTTTTGTTTTATGTTTATGATTGCCTTGAGTGATGCAGCCGGGCCCGACCCAACGACTTGCATACATACAAACATGCGTTCATTCGCACGCACGCGTCTCCCAAGACGGTCGGTCAATGCATTTTCAAGTAGCTGCTGCGCTGGCCTGTCCCGCCTCATTGAACAATGCTTGTTCGCTATCGGTGTATTCGTGTGCAGCTCTGTGCATCTCTGTTCAACTGTCTGTAGCTGTTAGCTAGTGTTGTTACATCAGAGCGCATTCCACAGCCGTTCGCGGTGGAAAGAGCGGTGGAACGCGCCAGCGGTATTCGCCGCTGAGTGAGGGTGGACGGCGGCGTAATACCGGGCAACTGAACCTCGCTATCTAGTACTAAATTGATTTTTCTTTGTTTACAACTTTTTTCATCGCTCCAAAAAAATCGATGTTTATGAAAATGCTTGCGTCTTCGCGTCTCGGGCTTTGTTTTCGTTAACCTCTTTATGGTCACCTCATAAATATTGACGCGATTCCATTGCGGTGCGCCGCGCTGTGTTTGTCTTAATTTAGTTGTAGTGTCATTAGATGTCATGAATATGTAAAGTGTCTGTCGTACACATTTCTGATGCATTCTCTCTCTCTCTGTCTTCCTTTTGAGGATAGGCGTTGTCCCATTGTCGCAGTTTAAATGTCGCACATAAATAGCTTCGCAACTACGTCGATCCGTTTCTACTCACATTCATACGATTCAAAAAGGTGTGCCATTACTCATCATTTTATCAGCGCAGATTTTGCGATAACGAAATAAAAAAGCGTTGCTAGATAAGTTGTATGAAGCAATAATAATAATAATAATAATAATATTAATAATAAAAGTAACAGCAGAATATAACTAAATCGAAACGAAGTCTTTCATTTTCTGAGAAAAGTTAGTTAGAATATACTTTGACTCACTTGAAGGCACTCGCAATGGGCCACCAAGCCAAGTTAATACTAGTAATTTTAATGTACACTCAGGACGTGTAGGATGTGGTTACTTTAAATTTGTTTAAAGTTTGCTGAAAAATTTACTGAATTGAATTCCTGAATTCCTAATGAGTACTCATGAGTACATAGTTATGAAATATTGTCTCGTACTTGTGTTTAACGTAAGATGTCTCGTGTTTGTCTAATGTGTGTTTGTTGTTGTTGCACTGCCAAGTTGTTTGCTCATGGCTTAAAAGCCCAAGTATTTCACTCGTATTTACTTAACCTTGTCGTTAAATTTAACCGATAGAAACAAGTATGTATGTACATAACTACAGCCTTCAACCATCGCAGAAGAGAAAGAGCCCTAAAAATTGTTGATGTTTACTTAACATTGTACTTGAAAAAGAGATGCGCTTATTATTTTTTCAGTTTTGCAATCTCTAAAAAAATTTTGTATATCCCAAAGTAGATAAGAATAGATATTTACCAATAAAATACTTATCATAAATAAATAAAGTATTCATAATTTTATATACTCCTAAAATACTCATAATTAGCACAATATTAAGGTTACATTGAAAATCATAATCAGGCAAAAGCACAAGAATTGATATTGCATTATTGCAAAAACTTGCACTTTCTGAAAAGTGACATTTTATTCATGCATTCGTTCCTAATCCTAAGAATGCAAAGAACCTTTTATGTTCCTTTTTATGTTTATGTTCCATTTTAATTATAATAAAAGGCTGGAAGTTCAAAGGCTGAAACTTACTTTACATACCTTTTTTGCACAAAGTCCGCCGCAATAGTACAGAAGCCGATGTTGGCCGTCTCCAAAATATCGTGATAATAATCCCAAGATGTTTTTTTAGTAAAAACCTAAATGATGTTCACTTTTTCGCAGCGACTGGCGAAACTACGAAACGTCAAATATACCGCGCATGAGATGCTAATTAATGTCGAAGCAGCAACTGCTATCAACCGCACCGAAGGACTGCTGTGGGGCTAAAAGAGGGAGTGGCTGGGGAACTGGTGGTGCCAAAAATGGACCCAGCAATTCGCTCCAAACAATGACGAAGCAACGACAAGTCTTGATAAGTCCACGAATTCTCGTATACTCGAACTCCGAAATGGTCGCACAATTTACTTTTGGATATTGTGGCCGTTGTTGGCCCAAAATTAACACAATTTATTAATAAATTTTTTTGCCCTCCTGTTTCTTATTTTCACTGTGTCGTCGTCTGTGTAACAATATTTGCCTGTAGCTGATACTGATAATATCGCACTAGTCACTCACGTCCTATGTGTGTGTGTGTCAAACAGATCACCATAAAAAAAAACTGGTCTTTATTTCGCACATCAGCAGACGATTGAATCGTACGCGCTCTGACAGCTCAAATTCACATCGAAAACGGGTTTTCCATACAAAGCCGTGAGACAGCAACGTCCGTTCGGTTTAACGTATTCGACTCAACTGCCAATGCCGCAACAGCGATGGAAATGCGAGATATAGATACAAGTGAAGCAGAGCGAAAGAGAGCGCAAGAGGCAACGGACTACTGAAGAGAGAGCTTGGTTTGTGCATCGGCTAAGTTTTATACAATAAGAGAGTTTTTCTCTTAAACCTTTTATCGTCGCTTTAAAATACTAAAGACAAAATTTTTAGAATTACTTTTAAAAGCACATTTTACATTAAAAATAAATACTTTATTTTTAGATGTGTATTTTTTTTAGTTAAACTGATAGATGCCGAACAAGTTGCAACGTTTTCAAAACCGGTCGAGCGAGACGCGTCTTTTCTCTTGGAGTATTGCTCTAACTTTTTACTCTCTCGGGTTGTGTTTCGGTGCTCTTTAGTATTTCGGCAAATTTGACAAAACCAGATGTCGCTGCGGTATAGTTTTGTATCTGCCCTTCGCGCCGTTACCAGATATTTATACGGAAGTATGGACGGAATAATTTGTTTACAAAAGAGCTAACCTTATCTGCTTTTAAGCGCCACCAAAAAAACTCGCTCTCTCTCTCTTTTGCGCTAACTATATATGTATATACTACTCGTGCCTTCTTCTCTCCGAATCTCTTTCAGGGTTGAAAAAGTATCTGCATTTCAGAAACAACTCTCTGCAACTTTTTCTGGCCGCGCAAAAATATTCACCCTTCTCTGAGCAAGTTTTCAACATTACAATTTTGATGATTTCCTCTCTCCGCTGATGTGTTTCTGCACATACTATGTGAAGCCACTGGTTCGTTCTTCCTACCGCCTGCTTCTAGTGCTCCACGGACTTTGCTTATCAGTAACGAAAATTTCTCTGAACCTCAACATTTCAGATGAATTAAGTAATAATTGAGTATGTTGCGAGGCCGAGGGAAGGGATGGATGATGGTACTCAAGCGGTCCTCACTCAACGAATGCTGCTGCCAACCATGTGTACTCGTATCTTGTTGCTTTCCTGCGGCTTCTTTTCTTTTTCGGGGGGCCTTGTTTTTAAGTGGCTCGTTAATCCGTTTGACATTCGGAAAGTGTTGCTTGATGACATTTAAATGTTTCTCTTGCAGTGTATGCAAGAACCTGAAGTGTCTGGCAGGTTAAAGAAATGTACATACATATATGTACATAAGTATTATTTAATACTATGTAGTAGGTGCATCTTAGACGGATCAAAACGGTAACCCATGGAGTAATGTGAAGCGCCACCTTGTGCTGGGGTATAATTATTTTTCCAAACAATATCTACGCATGGGTGATGGTCTGTTCACACTACTTCCCACATTCTTTACCCATTAGGGGGCAGCGGAGCCCCCGCGCCCTTTACAAACGAAAACATATGAAAAGTTTTTATACTCCAGAAAGCGAAAAGCAATTAAATTTTCATCTCGTACTTATGTCCTTCGTCAGCTCTGAATTTATTCCGCAATTTCCAGCAAGCCACAAAAGACAGAGCTACTCGTAGTAGTTCGCTTCCTCCCCGCCGCACTATCCCGATCATTGTTAGAGCGTAATTTGATATAATGGCATCGTACATAATGAGTATTGATGACATTGCCCGATCCGAGCATCATTTGCGGTCATTAATTTAAGCTCGCTTGTGGGAACATTTCAAAGGCCCTCGAAAGGTTTGTCTGTCTGTGCTTCGAAACGGTCTATTAAATCATAGATTTAAGCCACAGACGAAGACGACCGACCATTGAAAATTGTCAAATATTACGAGTATCACGAGATTATTATTGTTTCATTTGGAATCCGTTTGGTCTGGCGCTGGCAGACCTGACTACTTGACGGTTCATGCGAACGTACCTGTCTCGAAATCGGACTCCAGAGCATAGCATTAATAACAACATCAAGTTATTACGAGTGAGTATGTTGTGCCCTGAGTGGCGAGCTTGCATACCTGTCGATCTGTCTGTCGGGCAGTTTAAGTGCTTGCTGAGGCCCTTTACGCCCGCGGGCCTTGTGGTCGACCGTCGCCCGCTGCCCGCCGCGGTTTTCAGCAGAGCGTGGCCCTCAACCGCACGTCTTTATGGTCAAATGACCACGAGTTGCGTCGCATGCAGCTGCGATTTGTGTTCCAGTCAGCAGCGGGCCAGTATTTCTTGTGGCGAATGGGCTTAGGCGAGGAATTTGGGTGCTTGTCATGGTGTCGGCTCCGCTTCGGAGCAAATTCCATTTACAAACTGCTGACTGTAAAAGACACTACAAGTGTCTCGGATGTCGTTGTTTGGGACACTTGTAAATTCCAATTCAGTTCGCAATTCAGCGACCTCAAAGGAACCGGTATTCGACGTTATTTAAACGCTCTTATAGTCCACATTTCAGTAGGTTCTCTCGCTCTTACCAGAATGCAGAGTGAAGAGTAGACTTTTTTGCTCTATTCCTTGGTAGATCTGGCCCGATAGATAGATTATTACGCCTATTTTTATGAATTTTTTACAAAAGAAAGACTTTTCTTCGAAATGGTCTCCAAAATGTTTAACCGATGCAAGAGTCTTTTCATTAGATTGCAGCAAAATACTTCCACACTTTCATTTACTTTCAAGAAAAAACCGGAAGATCCAAGGAGGACAGAAAGAAGGACCCTAAAACTTCATTTTCCTTAATCTTCAGGTTTACAAAGATTTGTCCTCAGCTAAAGTGTAAAGATATTTACAGTCTTTGCTAACGCATGTTGGCGTATCCTTGGTTAAAGAAGTTTTCAGGGTGCCAGCAAATTGAACGTTAAGTGCCCGAAAAGGTTTAACTTGAAAACTATTAAAAGTTTCACCCAAAACCGCTATAAATTAACGGGCATAGTTCGGTTCAGCCCAGTTCGGACAACAAACAAAGTGACCGACCACACAAATCCGAAGCAAAAACAAAATAAACTGCATTCTTGTTTCAGTTTTTATGGGCCGTATTCGCATGCCGTCCCCAGAGCTCCAGCATCCACATTGATTGGAGCAAGAAAACGGGGGCCAACAACTTCCTTCCGAGGACAGCAGCAGGCGCCCGGGGAAAATCTGCCGACGCATGGGTGAGGTGAGCTCTGCGGTGTCGTCCATGCATCCTGCCGTCCTGCCGTTCTGCCGCAGAAGAAAGTAAACTTTTTCTGCTGGAAATTGAAGTTTAAATTGTTAATGCTGCTGCTGCTGCATACATCCAGCATCCAGGTTGCTACTGCTGAGGTCCGGCAAGTGCTGCAGCCGATCTCCCGGGCATAAATCGTTGCGGTGCAGGTAAGGCAAGGATTTGCGGCCTTCTGCCGCCTGCAAAGGTTTCAATACAACCATAATTGATACGGGCAGCAGAGCAAACTCGAAATTAATTGAAGACAGGTAAGTCGGTCAGTGGGCGATGGATGCTTATGGTAATGGGACCGGAGCTGTGTAAACGAACAGCAAGAGCGAACTTCGGAGGGTTCCAAAAGGCGTCAAGCCCATCCAGATGGCCCATTCTTTTCTTTCTTTCGTTCTTTCGTTTAATTATTTAATGTTAATCAAGCGAAGGCAAAAGTGATTTCTTGGCAATTGTGACAAATTGTTCAGCTAATGCGGTAGTTGGGAGGCGTGTCCGATAAAATATTATCGCATATGAACCCATTAAATAACTGTTGTTTAGTCGCAAAAAGCGCGACACAGCTGTGAGATCTAATCCACCAGATGCCACGCGCAACAGTCGACATTTTGGCAACCAACTGGGCCAAATGCATAACCGCACTGTTTTGGCCTTCATGAAGAACTGGGTTACTTGCACAGTTTCAGCAGGTTTGCCAGAGAAATCAGTTGAAGTTTGTGTAGCCCAGTCCTCGCTGAATCCTTGCCAACTTATTGGTGTTGTTGCGGTATCCCGCATTCTGTCATAACAAACTGAGGCACGTTTCAACAGCCAGAATATTAATCGATTATAGCGTAGACTGTTCGCAAAATGGCTCCCTGCGGCACTCGAACCTCTTCAGAGAGACGGCCGTCCCAGCCCACTGCCGTCTCCACCCACGACGGGCGGCTGCTTGTTGCCGCAAGTGGCGAAAAACCTAAAATATTGCAAAGCACTTCCATCCATTACCAAATGCAACTTCCGAGTGCCGGAATCGGTCTGTGCATCCATTATGCGAAAGCGACTAGACTCTGAAGACTCCTTGAGAGATATGCTCCGCATGGCGCATCTTTTATTCGGTCTCCTTTGGCTCGTGTGTTTATTTCCATGTTGCGCTACTTCATTAAAGCCGTCTTCACAGCAACCCGTCGGCAGCCGGAGAGGGCAGCACTCTCCGTCCGCCTGCTCCACTTGCCCGGAACACTTCGTAGCTGTCGTGTTTGGAAATGTTTTCCGTTTGTTCTCTTCTCTTTTTTGTCACTCGCAGCCCCGCCCCCTGCGCCGCAAGACACTCGCCTGACACATACACTCAAATTAAACCGAAAATAAAGCATTTGAAACGTTTGTCAGGGAAGTTTTTTGGGTGCTATGGCCAAAAGAGGGGAAGGGAAGGGGTCGTGGCGGGAGGGGGGAGGGGGGGGGCGGTGTAAGCTGAGTAAAATTTCCATTTTTGATTTGTGGCTTTCGGAATTCTTCACATGGTTGAAATTTATTTCAGCGTCAGGAAGAAAAACGCATTGAAAATTGAAAAATTCTAGAATTTTAAGTTTTAAGAATTTCGAAACTCAGAGAAATCAATTGTGTGTAGTTTTTTCATTTCTACTGTTTTCAAAAACAACATAAAACCATAAAATAAGAGTTATTAAACACTAACTAGAACAACTATTGTTTTATTATATTTTTGTGGTGTTTCTCTAAAGACTATTATTAACATTTTATAATTTTATGAATACTTTTTTCGTTCTTAAAAAAACATTAAAATTCGCAACAGGTTTCTCAGCATTTTTCGGTATTTTTTCCACACTTCTTTAACTATCTCTAACCATTTTTTCGCAGCCTTTTTTGAACTTCTAAAGTTGACTTAAAATTATTTTGAAGTTTCAATTAAATTTCTTTTATTTAAATTTTTTTATTTAATTTTTTATTTAATTTAATTTTTTATTTAAATTTCTTTTATGAAATGAATTTCTTCATAACCGAATTTCTATTTTGTTGCTAGAAATATTTATTTCAACAAAATGTACGAAATTTAGTGAAAACTAATTCTAAAGCGAAAAGGACTATTTTGGGTTGCTACGTGCACCTTCCACTCGCATTTAAAAAGCATTCCAAGACAACAAATGTTTGACAAGTTAGTCCATTTTCTTTGATCTCTCAAATTCTCCACGAATTCGTAACAAATTTCAGACGAATTTGAAGCAAGTCTTTAGTGATGCAAAACAATTGTGAGATCGGTTTTATCGGTTTTTCTTTTCACTTGTTCTTCTTCTTCTTGTTCCTTTTCTTCTTTTTTCTCAGTTTTAAAAATTCTCAGTTTTTAAGCTGAGAATTTTTGGTGACTTGAATTTGGCAGAATATTCGATGATTTCCGAAGGTTTCGGTTACATTTATTCCCTTGGAATTGCTCCAACCATAGCCCGGTAACCGGTGCTGTTTACTTTACCATTTCGCCCAGCGCCTCGCGAGAGATTCGTATCTGCCTTGCAAGGTTTCGAATACTCACGATGAGCTGGATAACCGGCCGAGAGTCTGACGGTAGAGCCCTGCCAATATGAGTAACCGACACAGAGCTGAATTAAGTCACCGAAGACAACACGTAGTGCATACAATTTCTGTTCGGTTGCGCTGTTAATTGGCGCGATTCTTGAGCTTCTCTCAAAGTCATTAAAAGCAAGAAAAGCTAACAACTCGTGCAGCGAGAACAGCCAAGCGTGAGAACAACACCTGCGGCCAAGTCGACCTTAGCTGCAGTCGATGAAGCTGCACGGACGCTCCACTGACGCTCCACTGACGCTTCTCTGATGCTCTGAGAAGCAGCAACTCGTTAGGCGGCTCAAGCGGCCGCCGCGCCGCGCCGCGTTGATAAAGCGATAAAGTACGAGCTGCAGAGCAACACTTGTGGCGGCCGCGGCACACTCAGAGCCGGCGAAGGACTCTTCAAGGAAGACACCTCGAAGTGGTTGCGTGCACAACGACGGGATGCGAGTGCTGGCCAAGGGCGAAACTCGGACCAGCCGCAGATGAGCTCAGCTCACGTGACGTGCCCAAGCGTACTACGTGGTGCCTGAGCACCTCAAGAGGGCCACGTTGGGTGCCGCTTCGGTGTGGATTTTGCTAACAAATGTTTTGACTCCGAACCGACGAACGACGAACACTTTCGATGCAGACGTGAAAATCATTAAAATTCTAGCTGAGCTGTGGTCGTTGAGGATGCGGCGAAAGGAAGGGAACGAGGAGCGCGGAGGAGGTGGCTGAGTGCGATTCTGAAACAGCATCGCGAGCGACGGACGACCGCAGGTGCAACCAAATGCGGCTGCATTGCCATCGTTAAGCGCTGCTCGCAAGCGAACAACGCCGCCAACAAAAGATTATTGTTCCGATGGTTATTGTTACTGCGGCACGGTGCTGTTGTTGCATAAATGTCATTGGCACTCAAACAAGTTTACGACGATTTGCTGCGCCGTATAAAGTAACATTCGTTGCGCCAGCGCGCAGCTGCTCATGCGTGACGGTCGTCGGCACGAAACGAACGCAGAGCATTCAACGTACGCTTGCTCGAACGATACAATTGAATATACATATATGTAGGTACTCATATATATGTATATGCTTGTTGTAATATACACACAAATGTATGCGAGTACATTTCGTTGCGGCACAAGAGTTCGGAGCAACGCACATCGTCGCAACGCGCCCCAAAAGGCAGCAGCAAGCAAGCACAAGACTCATGAGTAATCACGAGTAGATGATAGTGACCACGGCCTGAACTCGACCAACCACGGAGCAGCCCCGACTTAGTTTCTAACCTCCGTAACCACCGCGAACAATTGAATTGGAAGCACCAACAGTCGTTAGTTTAATTTTGCGCCAGAGGCCGTCGCCGCGCCCGCTCTTCGTAGTGAAATCGCAAGCAGGTGGCAACACTGCCTCGATGCCTGACCATTTTTTGTGTGTTCTTTTTTTGTAGGTTCTTTTATGGCAACACTCAGGCAAGAGGTGCTCATGCCGGCCCGAATGCGTCGCTGTGCCAGACGCGTAGGTGTAGTCGATGTGGGTCACTAAACCGGGCAATTTCGTGTTTGGAAAGACCAGATGGGTCGATTCTGGTTGTTGTTGTTGTAGCTGTTATTCTTGTTGTGTACAAATGACTTGCTGTGCGCTGTTTGTTGCTCGCTGTTTGCCGCAGTTGTTGTTGTTGTACGTCGACGTGACGCTCCACGGCGAACAAGTGGCTCCGCCAGCAGCGCCTACGAATATCGTCATTTTGATTGACATGCAGCACGCGTGTAAAAAACATGTTACAACGACAGATATTACTTTTCGTGATTCTTGTCCGTGTTGTTGTTGTTGTTGTTCTGCTACTTCTTCTTCTCCTTTAGCGCCATTTAATTGCCCGTACGTGCCAATGAATGAACGAATGAATGAATGTTGAACTGATTGAATAGAATCCACAACGCACCGGTTTGAAATTCTTTCCTTTCGATACAATTTTGTTTTCGTTTAAAGCGTTGGCGGCGGCTGAAAGTGAAAGGCGTTGAAGGCTTTGTTCATCGCTGCGGTGCGGCGCGGCACGGCGGAGAACTCAGCGAAATTAAGTTAAAGGATGGCTCTTATAAAAATAGTAAAATTTTATGCTTTTCTCCCAAAATTTAGACGAAGAAGTCTGGCAATTTAGAAATGCTTTTTAACGCTGACGCAATGTGAAGACAATGTGACAATAATATTCAGAAACCTTTTGGACTATTCCAGAGGTTGGCAACTCTTTCATTGTCTCCGCCTCTGCCTTCTTTTCACTTCAAAACCTGACAAATTTAACCCCTTTCGTATCAGACTCAATAGAACGAAAATAGTCTACTCTTTCTTATGCGCCCTTAAAAATTGCGCCAACAAAGTTCTCCCAACAAAAAGTTACAATTTAGCAGGAAGCCAAAAATGTTAATTCGTTTTGGTTTTTTGCCGACTCGGTCTAGGAGCGACAGCAACACAAGAAATTACAACCCTCATAAAGCACTAACTTTTCTTCATTACGCAAAAGGTAGCTACATGCAGCAACAACACGACATGGCAAATAAAAAAAAATCTGCACAGATGTTTTCGTAACAAATGGCGCGTCCCATGGGTGAGAGTTGAGGCAAAAAAGTCGGCAACAACAACAACAATAAAACCTCATTTACACTCCGGTCGTTAATCCGGAGTGCCGAAATGAAGACATAAGACGACTAACATGAAAATTGCGAAAGCATGAAAATTTTTTTCCGAAAACGTACGTACATATTCTTCATCGACGTTGGTAAGCGAAGGGGGAGGAGATGAAAGGCAAGGCAAGCAAAGTATCGTAGCGGCAATATTCGATTTTCGAAAATCATTTCTACCCGGCTGCTGCCGTAATAGAAAAATCGTACATGCCTTAAAAGCGAATGCGGTGCGATGATGAAGGCTCTCGAAGTCCATATGGTATTTCGATATGGTTTTCATTGCGATGAATTAATATTTAATGGATTGATGAAGCTTTTGAAGCTTTGAAAAATCCTGCAATAACTTAAAATGTTGTCCAGGGTTGTAAAATTCCATGAATGCTTTTTGGAACTAAAACAACTGAACACATTCGCTGCCCCTTAAAATTACAAAAACTGATTTTTCTGTTTTGTTTTTTCTGATTTTTCTGAAATCTGTTAATATTTTTAAAGCAAATGCCGTTGCTGCTGTACAAATGCCTGATGCGCCGCGCCGCTATAGAAACACACAAAAACAGGCATCACCAAAGAACGAAAACTGCCATAAAAATCATGACCGCTTGTTTGGACTACCCTGGCGAGAGAGGCTCAAGCCGCACAATCTACCAGGACATCTTTATTCGAGCTGTCAAAAGGAGCAACGCACACAAAACGGCGCCACAGCGCTGCAACGCACTTGTAGGTATGTTACATACAGTCACTCCGCACGACGACCAATGCGTTATGCGGGCTGGAGTGTATGGCACATACGCAGGAGCCACAGCCTGCCGGGGCTGGTAAGGCGAGCTGGAATGGCGTTGAGCAATTCTGGCGTCCGCAAAGAGGTCTGTATCGCTCAGATTATCACCATCGCGCCATCGCGCCTGCAGCGCCGCAAGCACTGCGAAGACAGTGAAATCGTCATTTCGACGTTTTGACAGTCGATTAGAGTTTCAAAATCTATTGTTTCGAGATTTGTTGATGGCAGATGTTGGAATTCGCGCAGACCAACATTTTATAAGGCGTCAGACGCAACGCAACGCAACGTATGTTCATGACTCTGCGGGTCATTTGAACGGTGCGTTGCTCGGTTTGGCTCGTTCCACAGAGGTGGGATCGGTAGAGGGCAGGACAATGTCATTAAAGACTCTTATTCGCAATAATGAATTCTCATTAAACTAATGAAAATCTTTAGTTGAGAAGATAGCGTTGAAAGTACGATAATAAAAAATATATGCATTGACAAAAAATTGCTGATTGCACAAAGAGAATTGGAATTTCATAAAATACGTTCAGATAAAAATAATCAGTAAGTTTTTTTTATTAAACGAATTGTCTTCTCATTCCTGCTGGTCACCGGCTATAGCTTTTCGTGGCTAAAGCCGTTTATATCTTCTTTTGCTTTTCTGATCCTGCGTCGACGCACCGCAAATTGCCAAAGAATTTCCCAAAAGTCTCATAACTTTTCGGCGTTTAGCTAAGATTACATCGTTGCTCTTTCTCTCCTCTTTCTCTCCTTCTCTCTTTCTCCGTGTTTCTGGTACTGAGAGCGATGGGCGTGGGCATAGACTCCTTCGCACGTTCGTTCATGTGTCCTTCACGAATGTAGGGACGTGCGTCTGTGTGTGTGCACCTCGCATCCCGAAAGCAGGACTTTCTCTGCTCCGGTCACTTCCTGTCCGGTACTAAATTCACCTGGATTAGATCTGCCAGCACTGTCGACGCGTTGTCCCAGCAACCGACAAGCACTGCTGCTGGAAACGTTGTTGAAAACGTACGTTTTATTGCACGATATCTCAGCTGTCATTGTGACAACCAGGATAAACTGAATCCTTATACGTATAGCTTTGCAAATGGCAGGATTGTGCTGGTGGTGATTTTGCTGATATCTTTGCTGGACTAGAAAAGAAGAGAAATTCGATGGCGCAGCTCAAACTTAATGAGCGTTGACCGACGTGGACTCACGTTTGAAAGCTTGCTTGCTTTTTCTAAAAAAAAATAAACCAATTTTAAATTTAACCAAGTCCTTAAACGCTCTTAACGCTCATCTTCGTTTCAAATCAATGTTCGTCAGTGATTTTAAACTCCAGATTTCTGTTTAAAGTCGTCGAAAACTATCATGAGCGAAGATCGAACAAATCCAGTAAACGTTGCCAACTTCGTATACAGCAAACAATTCAAGCGCGAACTTGGCGCGGAATAACAAACGGCGGAGGATCGTCGAGACCAGCCAAAAACAATAGCAACAGCAACGCAGCAATGACAGCTAGCACTGCCGTTGAACCCATAATTATTGCAAATATTAGCATAAACAATGGTTTTAGCGAGCCTCGGCACAGAAAAAAGAGCAAGCAGCCGGCAATCAAGCGAACGGATGCAAACAGGCCCAGCCGATGAGGCATGAAGTGCTATGCGGTGAGCGCGACGCGCGGTGCGCGGTGCGACGCCAGGCAGATCGTTGCCGGGAACACGTCGTTTGCGCTCTTGCTCAATCTCAGCCGTGTCGAGACGAGCTGATGCGAATGCGTTGATAAGCAATAACGCGCTGGTGGCAGGAGCGGAGCGACGCGCCGGCGAGCACAAGAAAAAGTCAAGAATGTTTGTCTACGGCGGCGGCGGCGGCGGCGGCTGCGGCTGCGACTGTTGTTCAACTTTAAACAAGCAACTTTGTTGAATTTGCATCTGAAGTCACGGTTACATGGTGCAGCCAAGCGCTGCGATCGTTGCCGCCTTGCTGATGCGATGCCCTGCCATGCCGTGCCGTGCCGCGCCGTCAAGGCATCATTGCTCTACGCTACACCGCATCCAATGCGCCGCACGGTAACCCAACAGGTAGGCAGGCAGGTACGAGTGGATACGTTAGATACGGCGAGCCCTCGCAGCGCGCTCGTCTCGTATTACCGCAAAATTGCTGAAATGCAAATCGCTGAAGGTCCGACGATGACGATGACAACGACAACGACAACGACAGCGGCGCGGTAGCCGTGGATCATGCGGAGCGGCCCGAGCATGGATGTGCCGTGTCGTAACCGTTGGTGAGTGTTTGCTTTATGTTCGCTAAAAACATGGCATTGCGATAATTTAAAAGTTTTCTGCTGTTGTTGCTGATGATGGCTGCGATAGCGCCGATCTGGTAGTTGATGGTGTTGGTCCGCGGCCGCGGAGCTGCTGTGCTGCAGCCTCACACAGAGCATTGCTCTGAAATCGAAGAAGCCGGCCAACAACCGAGCCAGAGCAACAGTGTCGTTACCATTTCGTTAGCTGGAAACGCTACGGGAAGGTTGGTTGCTCAGTGGTTTCTGTGGCCGGGACATGGATTGATCCGATCTGTTGCTGCTGGAATTATGAAATGTTGTCTAGTGGACACGATGGTGCGCGAGACATGTTGCTCTGGCGAGCGAGGTACGAGCGGTGGGTCGGTCGGCGTTTCATGTAACGAAACGAATGCAGTTCTTGCTGCAACACTGAAAAAGAATAATTGACTGGATCTTGGACAGCGATAAAAACACACTTTAATTGATCGCAGATCTTCCAGAAAAGCAAACATTTCCTTCACAAGAAAGGACTGAAATCGAAACTCAATCCTAGCGACGCCTTTACCTCGCACTTCTGTGGCCATCTAGAGTATGCTCTAGAGATGAAAATCCTTATGCACTATGTATAATTATTTTTTTAACATTTTATAAAATAAAACGTATTGGTCTCAAAACTATTAAAGAGACATTAAAGATGGTTCATATTCCTTTGAAATTCAGGACATGCGTAATTATTCATCGCTTTTACTTTTCAATGAACGTTATTATTTTACGTTAAAAGCCCAAAAAAAGTGCTCAATTCTTAAGTGCCGCGGTCCGAAGTCTTCATGTAAGACAGCAAATGCAACGGAAGCAACAACAACAACAACAAGGTTGATAATTCATGTTCCTTGGAATTAATTAATTCTTGTTTGCCGGAATTCAAGTAGAAAAAATCTACAATAAAACCATCATTCATTCAAATCCACGCCTCAGTGAGACAGTCTTAGTCAATATCGCAGTCAGCGACGTGAAGGAGTTGAATACATTAAAGTCCAGACCAGACCAGATCAGACTGGTGGAACTGCACCAAGTCGGTAAAGCCTATACGCCGCTCTGAACGAAGTCCGCTGAGCGGATGCGGTTACCGACACCAATGAAAACATCAGCTTGGCTGCTAAGCGCGTTAATCCGGCACGCTTAATCGCAGCCCTAACCTAACCCATTTTCGAAGGGAGTTAGAGGCGGAGACGCGTCCGAAAAGGTGGCTGGCAATCTTCATCTTTATCAGCAGCAGCAGCGGCAGCTACCTCGCGCTGTCAAAAGGCTTTCCACTTGAAGAGTGCCAAGCGAGACTTCCTGACTTTGCTGCCAGTCTTCCACTCGACTGGGCCGCAACCACAAGAGAACTCACCAGAATAGAGATGGAAAGGCCTTCCTTGCCTTCCGCTAAGAACGAGCCCAGGCGCACTACCAGAAGCGTCAGACAGGCCAAGCGCGGCGGCCTGTTTTTCCCACCGTTTTCTCCGTCGCTTGGTCTGGGATTAATTAAATCAACAACTAATTAATATTAACTTATTCATAAACAGCTCAGCACAGCTGAACGAGCAGCGAGCGCTGGCCGCAAAGTGGCTCGGTTCGACGGCATTTCTTAGTTCAAATGCACTCACTCGCTGCTGACTTCATTTCGGAAATTGAATTTTCCTTTGCTTCTTACGAAATTTTCCGAAATTTTATTCAAATGAATTTGGTTTTATGAAAGGAGGGGAAGAGTTTGGTGCCCGAAAAAAAGCAAGAAAACAAAAATAGTGCTTCGGTGGCATGGAAAATCTCTCTTAGTCTTTTACAGTCACTATGTTCGCATCTAAAGGATAGATGGATTTTGAAAATAACACTAATTAATAGCCCGAACTAATTAGCGCGGAGAGAACTCGCCTGGTCGCCGGTTTCGTAACACAATCATGCCGTTGTTTACATAAAGTCTAAAACCATTTGAAATGGTCTTCTAGTCCGTAAATAAGGCAGTTTACATTCATATATATAGAAAATTGTTAACTTGTGGCGATTTGAAGCGAGCTAAAGTTCTTCAGTTTATTTAAGTATCTTGAATTCTTATACTTAAGAAACTTAAGATGATTAAATCTTAATTTTTATTTTTTGCTTTTTCAAAATTCGGTACGTTTTTTCGGTACGAAAAACTACAAAATTTTAAATAACCTCATTTTGGCCTCATTTTGTTTTAACAGCTCAAGTGTACTGCTTTTTGTTGTACTTCTTCTTCTTCTTCTTCTTCTTCTTCTTAATTTATTCTCGCTAATCCTTGCGTCCTTGGTCTGGAGGTCACCACTTTCTTAAGAAGATTATTTGGCTCCTCAGAAAATGTTCGGGCCACGCCCATCAATTCGCCACAATTAAAACAGCCAGAACTGCAACATCTTGCCAGCTCCATAAACAATCGGTTCAGCTACAAGCGCACCCACACCCACACCCACACACACACCCACACCCATACACATACACCCTCGCCCGCATACACCAACAAAAACTCACGCACATGTGTTGAAATTTGGGGAAATCTTTTGACTTAATTTACGAAATACTGCGCGCCGTTTCGTCTTAACACGTCTTACATTGTGCTCCCTCCGTGACCCTCCTCCGTGCACTGCATCTGCACAGGGCAGCTCCTAAATTTATTAACACTCTCGCAACACCAGAGCGCCCTCTAGCGCCCGCCCCACACCGCCTCCCACTCGACGGCGTCTCACAGTCGACACTTGCGGCGCGGCGCCTCGTTGAAGCAACTTGTTAGCTCATGGAGCAGCTGGTGATGCTCACTGCAACGCAACGATGGTGCCCTGGTTATCAGGGCTGCCACATATCATTGCCAGCATTCGAGAAATTCCACACACGAAATTCCACGATATAAAAAACCTTGAAAAAGAAGCGTGACAAATGAAAATAAATTTTTCTAAGGCGTCTAAAAGAAGAAGGTGTCTATTTCTACTTTTAGTACTTCCATTGTTTGGTGTCAAGTTTGGAATTTTTTATCCTCCTCATCAGGACATTCCATAAAAATTTATTCAAGAATAATCGTAATAAAACTAAGCAGTAAAAACCAGCTGATGTTGAAAGTAAAAGTGAATTATTTCGAATTTTCTCAGGAAGCTCTAAATATTTATTTTTTCAAGGAAAGTTTTAACAAAATAATTTTACAGAATTTAACAATTTTAACAATTTTCCAGTTTCGGAGAAACGGTTTATTTTGTTCTTTCTTTCATTGAAATATACTCTCAGTCCTTTCAGCGTTTCAGCCTTTTACCGCTTCAGCCCATAAAATCATTGAAATTCTACGCTGAGAAACATTATGCTGATAATGTTTGTAATAATGTAATGTAATGTTACAATGTACATGTCATTACTCACTCAGTCTGGCAACACTATGGGTAAGCGCTTCTTTTACTGTGAGAAGATTGTCTTCAGAGGAGTCGCTGCTTGCAGTTTAAATGCCGTTTTTGCTAACCATCAGCTCTGGAGGCGAAATGGTGCACGGAATGGTTTGTGAAGCCAATATACACATGCTGCTGCTGCTGCTGCTGCTGCTGCTGTTATTGTTGCTATAATGGTTATCCAGTTGAGAAGGTTATTGCAGCTCTTTTTTCCTGCTTTAATTAAAAGAGGTCAGCTCGATTCAATTTATTCCGCATGGTGTTGTACTTCTCGTAAGTGTCGGTACTGCCAAGTTAAGTTTTGAGGGCGAAGAGGCGTCGAAGCTTAAACTCTACGGTTAATGGTCAAGAATAGTTACAGCTTAGACTCCAGTTTAGTAAAAGATACAAAACTAGTCCAACAAGAACGAAGAAAAAGGAATGTTGCATGCACGGTCGGTCGGTCGGTCGTTCGGTGTGAGAACAGCCATGAACTTTAAATTCATTGTTATTTCAGATGAAATGAAATTTTGTTGGAAAGTAAATGAACATTTTTTGAGAAACCAAAATAATTACAAACTTTGAGGCTATTTTAGCACTTTCATTGCTCAGCAAACATAAGAGTTCATTGCGTTTAAGCGCAAATGAATTGGGATGAAGGATAAATCCTGGTCGGAAAGCAAGGCAAAAAACTTTGCCAAACTTATTACAATTTAATGGTATTTTTTAATCTACTAAAATGCTAACCTTTAAATATATCCAAAGAATAAAAAAGGACCTACGCCACTTTCAAAATAAACGGCCCTTTTGTGAATAATTTTAACTTTCAATCGCGGTGTTTAGCAATACTATAAAATAGCAAAAAATATAAGTAATATTTATTACATCCTTTCTGCAAAGGAATGTGATTATTGTGAATAAAAAACAAATTTGTAAAAATTCTGTATTTTTCTTGTGAAATGCTGAAAAAGAACGTTGCCCACTTCTTTGCCCTTTAAAGTTTTCATTGAAGTTATAATTACTCAATATATTAAATTTATCTATATAATTCTATACTATCTATATAATTGATCTAATTCTATTTAAATGTTTTTCGAACAAATTTTTTCTCAGCTTAAGTTTTTTATACTTTTATCGTATTATATATCGTTTATTTTTTAAATTGTTCAAATTAATTTTCCATAAGTTTTTCCTTATGATGCGAAATATTGTAAGAAAAATTTTGTTGTCTCTTATTGATGAAGAGAAAAGAAGACAATGGAAACACATTCAACTAATTCAAGAAAAAATTAAAAAACGAATAAAAGCTTAAATAATGAAAGACTGTAATGTCTCTAAGACATAATATTCTAATAATTTAAGAATATCCATGATGGTAACATTTTTTCCTAATCTGTGTAAATTTCTATTACTTTTATCAAATATAAAATTTAAAAATCAACTAGAAAATTTCAACTAGAAAATTAGATTTAAAAATCAATCAATTAAAAATTGTATATTTAGTTGGACATTTTCCTAAAAACCACAGAAGAGACATCATAGGAAAAATTAAAAAAAAAATTAATATTTTTTTTCTTTGATTTTTATATACCAAAAATACTTCTAAAAAATTTATTGTAATTTTTAATAGTTCATGGTTTTTTTTAGTTCACGTCATCTCGATTTTTACTTGATGATTTTTAAAAAATTCTGATCATGGAGATATTGTCGCGTTTTGTTCCCTTCGAAATACTAAATAACTATTTATAAAATCGATATTATAAAATAAATGTAGTATGTATTTGTTCTTTATAAAAAGAGACAGTTTAAAAAATCTAGCATAATTTTTCCATTAGAGACTGTTTTAATAACAGTTTTTTCAAATTTAAATTTAATATAATTATTTGAATTTTTTTTTCATCATGATCCTGTCGTCGGCTGTTAGCAGCGAACGTTATTCTCGGGCATCCTGGTAGCAAGCGCTTGTTAATAAATAACGCAATCGGCGTCGTTGGCAACAGCGAGTGCTGATGGTGGCAATGATACGGCAACCCAGAACAGGAGCACAAACAAAACCGTTGCCGGAGAAGGGTACGCACGAGGAAAAGAGGGGCAGCGGGGCAGCGTAGCCGTCGGAGGACGGAGAGGACAAGCAATATCGACTGCTGGCTCTCCAGGTGGCCAACGAGGAACAAAACAAGCTGATAACCATCGATAGAGCGGCCACAGGATATACGGGAAGGATATAGGGATATTCTGGTGTGGTTGTTGTTTGGGCAAGGGACCGAACAAGAGGAAGAATTCGACGAGAACGACATTTCGGTATAATGGAAATGAACAACGGCCGCTCAATGACTACTTACAACAACAACAACAATAATAACAACAACAATAGGTACGATAACAACAACACCATCATGCACACTCCAATTAATTTGGCGAAAAAGGACATTAACAGTGCTCAAGGACTGAATGTTTGGCTTGATTCATGCGCTTGTTTCTAAACATTCGGAAATGATGCTGCTGTCAACAGCAGCAGCAGCAGCAACAACAACAACAACAACAGCACCCACAGAATAAAGCATAAAACAGGCGCTCTTGTTCTGCACCTACCAATATAGCGTGTGCCTTTGTGGGCGAAGGAACAACAGCGGCTGATTCGTACGTTGTTGTTATCAATGTCATTAGCATTTACTGCACCGCAGGACCTCTTAACATCTCAAAACAAAACATGGTTCAGATGGTTGCTAAGAATAAAATTTCAGCATACACCTACGTCCATACATATATTCGTGCACGATTATCTTTTATTTGCTGAAAACGTCTACCGTATCGCCTTACCGTCTGTCAAATGCAGAAAATGTAAGCTCGAAAGGGCCGGTTGAATGATTAATGGCTCTTGGGACAATAATTATATTCAAATAATACCAAAATCTTACTTTATAACCTTCAAAATTCAAGAAAAAACCTACTACATTCGAGTTTTTTCTAAACGTAATCCTATAGTTTTATTTTTTTTTTTTTTTTGTTGTGATAAAAAACATATACTTTTTTCTTCTGGAAGACCTCTTCCACAATCTTATAAGAGGTTCTTAAATAGTTTTAAAAGCCTTAAGAAAGGCCTCATTTATTTAAAGCTTTACGTCTCTTCAAAAAAAAATAATTTTAAAATATGTACGTTATAGGAAAGAAACATTTCTCTCAAGAAGCTCTATCTCAAGAACCTCATTCTGGTAATCAAATTAATTTTCTTCTCGCTACGAAGAAATAGTGGACTGTTGGTCCAACAATTCTCTGAGACAATTGTGCGTTGAACACTCCCTTAAAGCGCTCTGAACGCAGCCTGGCCTGGACAAGCCTGCGCAAGAACCACCTCGTCGATGGTCGGCCGGCAGCATCAATTATTTTCTAGGCCGCCGGATTTATTCGCAATTTGAAGAGTCTTAGAAGTTGTCAGCCAGATTTTCGTTCGTCTTAACGAAGCATGAAAAGATTTACCATCTCGGCGGCGCTAGCGTCTACTGCCGGTGTTTATTTCAGGGTTGCTGTCACTACCGGCGGATTAAGTCTTTCAGCACAAAAATTCTTGCCTCCTCGCACACCCGAATTCGCTGCTATAGACAGTTTTGGTGGTTTCTTTCGAGACGCTTTCTTTTCGGTATAGTCTTTGTTTTAATTAATCGCCAAATAAATCCGTGTAAATGGAGTTAAAATAAACTAAGTTTAAAAGCTTTTCACATCACGGTAGATGTCATGGTAAATGGTACTGCTTATGTGTTTGTGTACCTTTCCGTTAACACGGTTTCGATTAAAAACGGCCCAGAGAGATAATTTCTATATTCCTTTTACACGATTTCATTCGATTTTATACGCTTTATCAAGTTGTATTCAAATTTAAAGAATAATTATGTATTTTTTTTATATATTTACACTAATTCTGCTTTTAAGCGCTTTTTCCGGGAACGTATTTAGCATATAAACGCAGAGTATTTCGGAAATTTACTCAACGGGTCAGTGTTTCGGAGAAAACGTGCAACTCCAACTAATACAATATAGTTTCCAAACGGTTCTTTCGACCACTGGATTTAAGTTGGAGGAAAAAACCATGGCTTTTTGTAACGATTTTCCATCATTCCTCATGAAATTTTGGTTCTGGACAGCGTTGTGCCAGCTTCAGCGTGTTTCTGCGCTCTGTAAATCATTAGTCACGCTTTTACGGGTAAAAAAAAATCATGGTCAATAACTCCTATGTATTCTTGTTCTTTCCATCCTGGTTTCTGATGTACTCATATCGTCCTCCATGCGCACAAGAATACGATATTAAAAACAATTGGTAGAAAAAGTCATAAAAAAGACCACACGAAATTGCACTTGACATTTCATGTTCCACGTTGTCCAACCAACAAACCAACCGAGCAAACAAAAATATTATGGTAATCACGACAATCCAAACTGATTGCGATGATTGAAGACCGACTGGGCTGGACTGGACTGGACTGAGTATCTCTGAAAGTGGCATCTGATAAGGACGATGATAAACGACTTCGAAGTTAAGCAGCAGCGGCAGCGGCAGCGACAGCAACATACGCTGCATTCCGGCGATGCACATATCCGTACGTTATTTAATGAGAACAACAACAACAACAACAACATAAACAACACAAACAGAGTCAACAAATCGAATTTATACCGCTTGCAACAGCGGCCATAAACTCGAGCACAAAGCGCACCGTGTCCGTCCGGTCGTTGTTGGTCGAAACAGCATCGAAGCTAGTTCTGCGGCCTCGCATTAAATCTTATCGCGTCCGGATGGAAACAAGTGACTTTTTCCAATCTGCGGGATGCGACCATTAATTGCATTTTCCACTTTTTTTGGTCACTGACCATTGGGTTGACCATTTCGAAGCGTCAATAAATGATTTCAATAAATTTTCAAAGTGTGCGTGTGTGTGTGTGTCATCTTTTGTCGTTTTAAATGTGAGAAATAACGTTAAACAAATCGATTCATTCGTTACAACATTTGACTGAATGCATTAACATAAAAAAAAGTTAATCACTTTCATTAAAAAAAAATAATCAATAACAAATCTGAGTCTGCACTGAGAGAAAAGCTTTGCCGATTGGGTTATTATTGGGGCACAAGCAGTGAAAGCACAATTTGCTACGAAAATACGAACTTAAAAAGCATTGACAAATTCGTTAGCAACATTTCGGGACAGTTGTCAGTTGTAAACTTGACTGCAAGAATAGGCCTGTTAATGTTACTTTCTTAATTTTTTTATAGGAAAAAGCTAAAAAACTAAGAGAAATACTTTGAAAATGCAATTATCTTCCATAAAAAAAAAAAAACTGGCGGCGTATTCGCACGAGTCTATTACGAAACTAATCTAAAATTTACTTTCCGGATTTTAAAGTAAAATTATTTGTTAACGCTACGGCTAGCGCTAACAGAGGAAAATTTTAATTTATGCATGATGCTTTTTCCTGTTGTTCACCCGCATTGAATATTCAGCATATTCAGACTGTCAGAAATGATGTACGATAGTCACCGCTCGAAGTGCACCAGATTAGCCGGCACGGATGTCAAGCCCGGGCCCGGGGACGGGGGCGTGTCGAGTCGAAGCTCGCTGGGAAGCGTCGTCCGTGCCGCAGAGATACAAACTAACTTTCGCTAAAATCAACATGCATAACTTTCATGTCACTTCTCATCTACGAATTCATTTCTTAATTAATGCACACCGAACTGACTCCGAACTCCATCCGTCCAAAAACATGGAAATGTTGTGCCATCAAAGCGGGCTGAAATCGAGACCGAGTCGTAATACGTACATACAAGCGCTCAGGCAATCAATCATGGAACGAGAGAAGCGAGTCCGCCGGAGTTTTTTAGCCCGCGAATGCAAATGAGGCTATGAAAAGTGCCGGGAATGATGGCCCGAGGAGAAGAGCTTTTTGATATGATTAGTCTTTGGACGTGAAAGAGACGAAAGAGGGCTGGAAGGAAGCAGGCCCTGTGACCGTCATGATCATGAACAGCATTCAGCACTTTATTTCCCATCGGAGGCTCCAATAATTTGATTGACACTTAGAGATCGATGGATGGGGCATAAAAAAGCGAGACCTGGAGAGAGTCATTAGCCAACTGCACTACAAAAAATCAGCTACAAAAAAACCAAACAAAATATATGAAATAACATACTGTTACTAAAGATGTTTGTTTCTTTTTAATGGGCTCAAATAATTTACTTAAATTAGGTTACGTATTACGTATTATTGGTTCGGAAAATTTATCTTAGTGTACTTTATCTACAGACGTGCAGCCCTTTCCCACAGCGCTACAAGGTTTTACCCCTCTCTCGAGTTAGCGAAGCGATAGCGCTTAAATTTGCATACGTCCACTTCCGTGCAGACATTCGGGAATACCTAATTAATTAATTTGTACAGGTCAAGTCTGCCCCTCACTGAACCGCCAGGCCCGGTTCGGCCGTTGCCATATGCTTAGCCGCACATCGTCCAGAATTATTAAGCGATTCCGAAACCCATCGAGCAAAATGACAAAATAAATATTTGTCCTTCATTACTTCGTCCCAAGCATCAGGCCACTTCATTTGAATGAATATTTTATTATCTAAATTATGCATCTCTGGCGCGCAGCGTGTGACCATTTTGGCCAACCTCACGTTAATCTATTGACAATTCCGAGCATAATGAAAGCGGCCGACCGAGTTGGTGGCTTTGTCAAGTCCGTTTTTTGGTTTGAGTGTAATTTGGGCCAACTAAATCGGCGGCGAAGGGTTGATGGGGAAAGGTCGTCCGATATCATCTTAACGTACAAATGACGTGACTTCTTTTCGGTAATTCGTAGCATAAGCATTTGTTATTAAAATAAATTATGGTGATTAGTGAAACTATTTGCTAAAGGAGGAATTAATTTTAGGCATTATTAGTTGCTTAATTTTTATATAATTTAAAAAAATTTTTATAAAAGCTACAAGAAATGACCACAAGACCATTTAAGCGGTCCAAAGAAGCGAGCGGATGAGTATATGTATGTTTAAAAAAGCCTAAATTGCTTTGGTTTAGAAAATAGTCATAAAAGGCTCAGAAAATAATCATAAAACGTTCAGAAAATAGTCCCAAAAGGCTCAGAAAACAATCATAAAAGACTCCGAAAAGGCTAATAAAAGGCTTCAGAAAAGAATCATAAAAGGCTCAGAATAGAGTCCCAAAATGCTCAGAAAACAATCATAAAAAGCTCCGAATAGATTCATAAAAGATTTCAAAAACAATCATAAAAGGCTCAGAAAAGAATCATAAAAGGTTCAGAATAGAGTCCGAAAAGGCTTAGAAAACAATCATAAAAGGTTTCGAAAAGATTAATAAAAGGCCTCAGAAAAGAATCATAAAAGGCTCAGAAAATAAACATAAAAGTCTCAGAAAATAATCATAAAACGTTCGGAAAAGAGTCCCAAAAGGCTCAGAAAACAATCATAAAAGGCTACGAAAAGATTCATAAAAGGCTCGAAAAACAATTATAAAAGGCTCAGAAAAAAGTCCCAAAAAGCTTAGAAACCAATCATAACAGGCTTCGAAAAGATTAATTATTTGTATTGTAATTTTAAACTCGGAAAAAAACGCTCACTTCTGACTCTTTTGACTATTTGTTCGGCGTATTTGTTCGGAAATATGAATCTTTTCTGAGTCTAAAAAGACTCATATTATTTGCATGGAGAGTACGTTTCTTAAAAACCTTTAGGAAAGTAACCATTAATTTTTTGTTTTAGATTTTGAAACATTTTCGATTATTAGAAGGAGAACCGTATCCTTCTAGTTCCTGTAGCCAATGTAAGCCTCTCCACCTTTTTTAAATAAAGAATTCGCCTAAAAAAAGGCCATTTAAAGACTACTTACGCTGGATTAATTCTCAGGTTTCGCAAATTGAGTTCAAGGTTCTCTTATTTCTGGCCCTTCTTGTCAATAAGAAATACCATTAACCCTTAAATTTCATTGTATCTAAAAAAACGCACTCTTTAGAGCGGGTTTTTCATTAGCAAATATCTCAAATAAAATAATTTTTTGTGCGACTGAAATAACCCTTTTAAAGAGTGCCGCTAATAGCTTTTCTGTGCAGTCGGAATGGAGTGCAACGACGCGACGAGATTCTTTGGCATTTTTAGCCAAATAATTGATTGCGCCAAATTGCAGCCGCGCCTGACGGCAACCGCGGTTGGCCTCCATCTAATTATTTCCCAACATTTTAAAGAGTTACTAAAAGAACTCCGTCTAAAGTTAGCGGAAGGGCCTACGGCTGAGGCCTGCGAAATCTCGGAAAACATTGCGAGAAATTGCAAATGGAATATAGTTTTTTTCTAGGTATTCGCTTATAAATTAATACAGTTTTTTTGTTTCGATAGAAGAAGCGGAACGAGGGTGGTGGTCATTTGAACAATCGAGGGGCCCCCCGATTCCTTGCAGCCCCTCGACGTTAACGACGCTGACGCTGAAGGCGAAAACAGCAAAACAAATGAAGAATTTCACGTAATGGAGCAACAGACGAATAATAGCGAAGCCACAAAACCATCATGAACAGCGACAGAAACCGCTGTTGAGTCTACAAAGAGAAGCCTTTCGGCCTGCAGCCTACTTCCGTTGCTGCTTTATGCACTGCGGTTTGCACGGAGCATACCGCTTCACCCAACTCGCCTATCGCGATCAACGCCCTGCAGTATGTATACTCGTGTTTTCTTCTTTGTTCAACGCCGTTTTTTATGTTTCCAGCTAAAGAAATGCACCAGAAAAAGTGTGAGAAAATCGTTTCTTCACCTTGGCGCAGCCTGCGCAGCGCGAAGCAAAAACAACAACGCAAAGGCTTCCGCAGAAAAAGTAGCCAACTGAAACTGAACAAAAATGTCCGCACTTAATGGAGCATAAGCAGAAAAATGTTGCAACAAAAGCTGCGCGCCATTATAATGAAAGCGGCATTGCGGCTAATGCTTTGCTTGAGATGAGCTAAAAAATCGAGCTAAATTTGTGGCTGCTGCTGCTGCTGCGTTTGTTTCTGGCCACGGCTTGCTTTGGCTGTGTCGGCTGCCGGGACGGACCAGGCTGAATAATTGGCCAACCAGATTGTGGGCTAAAAACCTGTACATTCATTCATTTATGTATTTAGTTGCGAAATAGCGCAAAATAGTATGAAAAGAGTTGAGCAGAGTTGATCAGAGTTGTGCGCTGTTCCGCGTCACAATGGCCTCAACTCCATTCGGAGTAACTCCCTCAGCGTGTCATTTATCATTTCGGAAGCGTCAACCGATCGAGCCAAGTTCGATCAACTTCCCCAAACAAACCTTCTCTTGAGACTTAATCTACTGGATTGAATCTAATGATCCTCACTCGCTTGAATACGATATTTTCGAAACGTTACGAGGTTTTTGTTTATCTACTTTTCAAAAGGTAAAAGTACTAATTAGTGGACTAAATTATAGAATACGATTAAAAACGATACTAACAAAAGTTCGATTGGATTTTCAGATGCAGCATCCAGAAGAAACTTGATTACACCCGTTTCCAGTTAATGATACCTGCCTCAATGCAATGAGACACCGACACCGACACCTGCCGGTGGTGCTTGTCAGGGCAAGGCAGCAAGATCGATCGCAGCCAGCCAGCTTCGGTGCTGAAGAGGCATGCTTTTCAGACACTATCGCGTGGCTCTTCCGATATAAAACTGGATTTATGCGCTGTAGTTGCGTTTGTAGGTACACATACTAATGGACCTAAGCTGCTGTGCTCAAATGTTGTACTTCGCACTCTGGTCAACATTTCGTAATTTATAAAGTGCTTGCAGGACTCACGCACGCTGGAAGGCAGGCAAGCTTGAATAATATTTCGAAAGAAACAAGTTAAGGCAACGCAAGAGGTAGAGGAGGAGGTACATATGCGATAAATTAACCCCTTTCGGCCGCTTTTGGTGTACACGGAATGTACCTGAAACTTTCTGTCCAAACTGAAAGTAACTTATTCTGGACTTATTTGCACTCAAGTAGGTTTTTCTTTACTTAACTGTGAGATGGATTAAGTTTTTAAAAGAAGCAGAGACGGCTCATAGATTTGAAACCGGTTTATGACCAAACCACTTAACAAAGGCTAAGAGAAATTCGTCCAAAAAACCATTCCTAACTTCTTTTATTAATGAAGAAATCTGTACAATTTTATTTTATTTTATAATTATTTAAATTATTATAAAATATAAATCTTTGGGCCAAGAATCTTTGCAAAGACTCGCAAAAGGTTAAGGTTATCAATCCCACTATAGATTATAGTCTCTAGATAGATACTAGAGAGTGTGTCGTGGTCGCTGAGCTTTATCGTTCGGTCATGATTGATACCTTTGGCGCGAGCAGATACGAGCATGACTTCGTCCAATTCAAACTTATTATGTATGTATTTATTTATGAAGTCAATGAGACCTTATTGTCGCAAAAGAGCAGCTTTTCGGGCAGAAGAAGAGAAGTGTTGTGGGCAAAGATTCGTATAAAAAATGATTACATTGTATTTTGATTCTTGTTGAGATTATCATAGAAGTAAAGGTTTAACGCGGTGGAATAATGCAATAATTCCTTGAAAGAGAACCTTTCTCCGACTATATTTGCTCATTCAGATTCAGATTTTTTTTTATAAAATTGTTAATTAAACGTAACTTACTACGAGTATACTCTGCGAAGTAAATAAGCATAAGTTTTATGCTACTAAAAAGGAATAAAGAAAACTTCAAAAATAAGCAGAAAAGAGATATAAAAAGTGCCGAAAACCATTTGGAGAAATAAACGCCGCTGATATTTCAGCCCATAAAGTTATTTATAATCGCTTGCGAGATATATAAAAAAAATCGCTATGTGTAGCCATTGTTTGGGTTCGATTCTCGGGCTTGCTCCGCAATAAAACAAATACTCGTAAGACGAGCCCGAAGATAGCGAAACAAATGAGCTTTACGTGTCCTTTTGTGTTGGTCTGGCCGGTAACTTGTATAATTTCAGAGATTTAATGGAAGTTATGAGTTGGAAAGGTTTTGAATTTCGCTTCACAGCAACACAAATACATAGGATACTTACATGTACATCATCGAGTAACGCATACATACGATCGATCATCGCCAGAAACGAAGCCAGAAGAGAGAAACCTCATAAAGAGGCCGAGAAACGGACATCTTGATGTATTGAGAGCAGTTTCTTGAGCAGCAGGAACGCTCAGGGCGGCATACCAGGGCACAGCAATACACCCTAAAGCCAATATATGCTTAAAAGTAGTCATGTGACTTTTTAATTTCGGTTTTTAAAAAAGTTTTTTAAAGGTAAATATGAGCTTACTGCTTCAGAGGACCGACTATCTTATGAGGACGTTTACTCCTCACTCGCTGTTAGACAACTTGGTTACAGACATGCCTTCTTCATGCCTTCTTTTTATGCCTTCTCCACTGACTGTAGAGTGAAGGAAGCAAGCATTGCTAACTTTACGACACATCATCAGGGATTTTCGGACGCTTTGTCCTTCGCTTCAATGGATTTCTTTCGTATCTTTTAAAGAGATAAAGCACAAGAACAACAACAACGACTAAAAATAAAGCGGCGAAACTGCTTGGAATACAGACTAACAAAGGCTTTGGCAGCATGGCACTAAGAACAACAACAACAACAACACCACCATCAACGACAACAAAATGAAATAAAACGCCGCAGAACAATCCTTTCAATACAGATTTAATACGATTGATGGTCGGCGTGTTTGACAGACGAACCTGGACACAGATTGATCGATTCACGACGCCACAAAGGCTTTCGAGCGCATTTCTGCGCTTCGGCCCTTTTCATATCGAAGATAGCGAGCTTGGTGACTCGTTATCGTTATCGTTATCATATTCTGCGAATCGGTCACTGTCTATAAAAAAGAGGCTGAAAAAGAGACTTTTCTGTGCGGCTTGTGGGATTAAAAGTTGTCTGCAATACTAATAAAATCAAACACTAACAACTGGCTCTTTTGGATAAAAGCCATGTTCGCTATACTATAATTTAAGCATCATTAGCGTTAGGAATTTCAGCAATTTGAGATCGTTTCTGGAGAATCTGGCCTCAAAAAGGGCTCATTTTATAATTTAGAGCAAAAACTGCAGCGGCAGGCAACACTCATTAAATAACAAGAACGGCAAGATTTGGGAGCATTAATGATGAAATACTCTGTATATATGTATATATATATGTATACATACTCGTACATACATATATAAATTTTTATGAACATAAAGTTGTATAAGTTTAAAAATACTGATTTGTAGGCCAGATTAAAGCATCATCGTTGATTTGAAATGCTTCAATTCCACTTTTTTTCGCCTGAGATTATTCCATTCCACTAAATTAAAATCCCTAAATATCGCCCCGGCTCCCTTCAATACTCTCCCGTTTCTGCTGCCGTAAAAAAATTCTCATTCGGTTACTCTGCGAGTGAACGCCACCACTTGTCGACACTTTGCAATTTGACCGGACAATCAACCGGCGTTGGTTGTCAGTCTCATTAAAAACGCTAAAACTCATTTTCCCTTTTCTATCCTTCTTCTAGCCGTCTTCTCTCCGGGCGAAGAACCCAAAGAACCCTTCCTTTGCTGAGCCAACGTCTACCTACATTTTGGACCGTAGCAAGGACTGAATGAGGCCCGGTTTCATTTGAAGCTTGCAGCGCTTTAAACATTGAAAGAGAAAACATTGCAAAAATTGAAGCGAAGCCGGTGAATGTAGTTCACAGCGCGTCCTGCAGCTCCCGGTGGCGTCGTTTTCCGTCGAAGAGTTGCCAAAATGCATTGTTATAGGACTGGCTGCCATTCCTGCTGACTACTACCGACTACCGATTACCGACTACCGACTACCGAAGGCCGAAGACCGTCGCAAGCATGATGACCAAGTGACGAAAAGGAGCGCTGTCCTTGCAACGCCTGGCCGTATGTCAGTAACTTGGTAATTATAAACATGGCGATGTGTTGGTGCTTATTTCGTTTAAGCATCGGAGAAGCATCGGAGCCTATATTACGGTCGTCGATTTTGGACTTGGATGAAAATGCAATTATGGAGACATCTGACGAAGACACTCTTCAGAGGAAGTGTCATTCATTACAGCTGACCAAAAATGCTGTGCTCTATTTCGTTAAACCTTATCGTTTTTGGAATTGAAAACGAGACGCAAATGTGACCTTTGCGCCCTGGAAAATCGGAAAGCAAGTGTCTGCACAGAATTTTTATGCATTCACTTTCGTTGTTCGTACTTCACAGCCCTTAAGTACGTCTCACAATCAACTTTAAGAACTCTACCACAGCAACAAAAAATAATACTCTTATGTAAATTTCCTTAAAAACATTTAAGACTTTTTTTCCTTAATTAATACTTGTTGGCTTATATTTAATTCCAAAGGTTTTTCATTAGAGCAAACTGAAATACTATCACGAAAGTTAGCATAACAGTGGAATAAAAACAACTATTCATTGAATACATTTCAAAGTATGGTTGCAGTATTTATTTTGTAGAATATTCGTATTTTATAGCAGTAAATAATACTCGAGAGAAAGCTTTTTGGGAGCTCATAAACCCATCAGAAGTGCTGCAGTAGGTTCTTTCTCTGGCTTAAATTTAACGATAGAGTTATCTTCTTGTAATATTTGTACAACAACTCTTTCGACTTTCAAGGCTTACATTCCTGCGAATACCAAATTTATTCCTTTCAAAAAAGTAGTAGGCAAATACGTTTAAAATTTCAATAAAAATTACCTAATAATTTCTGTGCCTCCTAGGACTCTATTCTAAATATTTTATGATTTTTTTCTGAGAATTTTATTAATGTTTTCTATAACAAAAGAGCCTTTTATTAATCTTTTCTCGCAGCCTTTTATGATTATTTTCTGAGCTTTTTGGGAATCTTTTCAGAACGTTTTATGATTCTTTTTTGATTTGAGCCTTTAATTATTGTTTTTTGAGCCTTTTGGGACTTTTTTCTGAACATTTTATGATTCTTTTTTGAGCCTTTTACATTTGTTTTCTGAGCATTTTATTAATCTCTTCTCGGATTTTTCTGAGCTTTTTGGGAATCTTTTCAGAACGTTTTATGATTCTTTTTTGATTTGAGCCGTTTATTATTGTTTTTTGAGCGTTTTGGAAATTATTTCTGAACATTTTATGATTCTTTTCTGAGCCTTTAATCGATCTTTCCTCGAAACCTTTTATGATTATTTTCTGAGCCTTTTGGGACTCTTTTCTGAACGTTTTATGATTCTTTTTTGAGTCATTTATGATTAATTTTTGGGCTCACAATTTAAATCGTTCCAGACTCTTATATTGTAATATGCATTCTTATTCTTATACTTATGTTGTAATATGCAATTTAGGTTTTTTTATATTTTTTAAATTTAATTTTAATTTTAATTTAATAAAAATTGAAATATGTATGTGTATTTTCCTCCCCAACACTCTGTAATGGAAACCATACAGTTCTTTAAAAAATAGTTGTTAAAAATATTTTGCTAAAATACAAATACAATAAATTTTGCTAAAATACAAAACCAATAAATTATTGCCTAACATTGCTTTTGAATTTGTTCCACTGTATCTACATAGCAAATAGCTCGTAAGAACGTTAAAGAGTCTATTCTATAACCAATTAAGTCATCACCGTCATTATCATGCCATCAAGCCACTCACTTCATGATCACCACTTTCCTCATCATCATCATCATCATCATCATTATCACAGTCATCATAATCTTCCACTTAATAACGCAACTTGAAGAGCCGGAATGAAAGCAGCGGAAGTTCGCAATTAAATTGGATAATTATAACATTCGTGCGAATTACGCCTGCCAAAGAAAAGTAATCCTTAAAGAATGATGTTAATTTGCTGAGTCGTTATTGCGGAGCGCTGGTGGAGGCGGCTCTTTAGGGGCGCGGGGGGGGGGGGGGGGCAGGGAAGAGTGACAGCGTGAAGAAATGCGCTTGCGAAAAAATAGGACTTTAGTAATAATAAAAACAAATTAAAGAAGAAATCACAAAGGCATAAAAAACACACAATAATTTCGTTCGTAACAGAACCAAAGAGCAGAACATCTTTTTGGATAGTTTTGGTTTTTTTTTTTATAACTAAATATGTATTTAAATCGTCTGAACTCGAGTAAGTAATAATGATGAGCCTGCAAACGGCGATCAGTGTTTTTCGCGGAAACAACTGGTGGTCGTCTGCCTTACCCTGTATTTTTAAGCGCATTTCGAGCGGAGTAATTAAAAATCTTAATGCGTCTCGAAACCTTTACGGTGCCGTGGCACCTCCTGCCTTCTCACCTTCCTTTTGTTCTATCACGCCATATCTTTTGTGTTTCCACTCGCCGTAAAACGCAACAATAAAAGTAATATCGTAATAATGCTGAGATTCGCGAAAGGGGAGGCCGGCCCCGGCCCCGGCAACAATGATTACCGTGATGACACATGAGCGATGAATGTCAAAGTCAAGCTGTTTAACAAGCTGCGCCAGCACCATCACCACCAGCACCGTCATCATAGCCGTCTCCGCCTTCACCGCCGTCCGCCGTGCAATTGTCAGTGTTGCTGCGCGAATCGTGAAGGATTGCGTACAATAAAAACGCGATTCAGTGTCTTTGTCAAGTGTTGTTCAAGTGTTACGAGTGAAGCCTTTCGACGCATCCTGTCGCCGCTTCTTCTCAACCTGACGTCTGTGCGAGGCGTCACTGCTCGTCGTTGCTCGGAAGCGTTCCAAATGGAACGACATTAAAAGGAATTTCGAGGTATGGCCGCGTGCAAGCAGTCCACAGTCCGCAGGGCGCAACCCGCAGCCACCTCCTGGTTCGAGAATCCATTAAGTATCTTCGCATAAAAGCCTTACGATGGAACAAAACAAATAATAACTAAGAGTCTCTCCGGAGATGCTTTGCTTTTCAGCAAACAAAGAATTCTTCTGCTCACCCTCGCGATGTTCGCAGCAGACGAATTCAGACGATTCAGATGTTAAAAGTTTTGATTGTGATTGTTTAGTATTTGTTTTTTCCTTTTCTGTGGGCGAAAACGTGAAAGAGAAAAGCAGAGAAATGTGTTTGAAAGGAGTTTTTTGGTTTTATACTACTTCTGTTACCTTAAATTTATTGAGACCAAATCCGCTTTTCTTTTTCTCATATTAAAAATATTGTTGATTTATTCCCACCTAAAAATAAGTTGGTTCAATCGGAACAAATATCTGCGGAAAAGACGACTTAATGCTTGGTTTTTGGGGGCGGCATAATGTTTGGGGGCATCCGGTTAAATCTTTACTCAGTCCTTAAGCTTTAATTATTTATAATTTCATCTTAAAAACAAATACAAAAAAACCGAAATAGTGCTCGGCTTATTTCAGTTCTATTAGCGCGCTAAGAAACCTTTAGAAAGCCTGATTAAATTTGATACTCTTTAAAAAAAATCTGGCAATAACGTTAACCTGCTTTGTGCGGCAAAATGACGGCGCAACGTAAATTGAATTTTTATTAGAAGACTTTTTGTGTTTACTTTGGTACAAACAAAACCACAGAAAGAACCAACAAACCGGCAGCAGCAACAAAAGGCATTAAATACCTTCCAGGCATTCCTCGACAGAGCAAACCAAAACAACAACAACAGAAAACAAAAATTGCCACAGCAACACTTTTGCTGGGAAGAGGTAGGAGAAACAAGAATAAGAAAAGGCGCAGGCAATGTTAACAGCAACAATATAATTTTTAAGAAAAACATCATCAACATGCGCCCGAAACCACGAATTACTTACGTCGACCACAAAGTAAGCATTTCCGTCTTCCGGCCCTGGGGCGCCCCACGCCTGCGTTGGGGCTGAGCGTGCGAGAGCAAACAGCAAACTACAGACGGAGCACGAGCCTAAAAGCAAATGCAAAATAGACGGAAAGGGCGCCCTTTCGCACGGCATTAACAGACCCTCTTCTCGAGGGTATGAGTTCGCAGGCCGCGCCTTCACCGGAAACGCACTCAGACGCCATAAAAAAAACACAGCCATCCAACCTAACACACGCACAGTCTCGTGTACTCGCATGTGTGTAATACATATGCAAAGTACACAAAGCGGCATTCGGGCCCTACGAACGGAGCCGTTTAATAATAAGGTTGGCCGCAGGTACAACAGAAGTCGAAATTTTATGTTTCATTCGTGTAGCGCAGAGTTGCCGCAAAATTAAGTTTTTTTTTTTTTTTTATTAAGCGAAAGGAAAGAATTCAAACTCTAACGAACCTCAGAGCAAAATTGTTGTTTCGTAATATTAAAGGTTTCGCATTACAGTATTTTTATTCCTTTACAGAGTTTGTGTGTAACTTTACAGAGCTCGTATTTAACATTACAGAGCTTACAGTAAATAACTTTGCTCTCTTAAAGGTTTCTCTCTTAAAGGTTTCTTAAAGATTTCGTATTACAGTATTTTTATTCCTTTACAGAGTTTGTGTGTAACTTTACAGAGCTCGTATTTAACATTACAGAGCTTACAGTAAATAACTTTGCTCTCGTACAGCCAAAACACATTGCGGCAGCGGCAGCAACAGCAACTCTCTCTCGCTGCTCAGCAAAGTACATTAGAGCAGCGACAGCAAGTCATCTATTTGTTTTTGTATTCTGTATCCCATTCTCTCGTCTTGAAAGAGAGCTTACTCTCCGTATATTTTTCAATACAATTTGTCGGATTTTCAGTGAAAATTGGCAACACTGAGTGAAAAAGAGAGTGGAAAAAAGAGAGTTTTGCTTGCTGCCGTAATAGAATCTATTTTTCAGGGCAGCGGCAGCACCCATAAGCCTCTATATAATTTGCTGTTGCTGTTGCTGCCGCTGCCGCAATGTGCTTTGGCTGTTAAAGGTTTCTCTCTTAAAGGTTTCTTAAAGATTTGGTATTACAGTATTTTTATTCCTTTACAGAGTTTGTGTGTAACGTAACAGAGCTCGTATTTAACATTACAGAGCTTACAGTAAATAACTTTGCTCTCTTTATCATATATCTATTTATATATGTATCGTATAAAAAAAAACACTTTGAGAATATAATACTGGCCAAGCTTACCAATAATGGCTTAGGCATCATGACCACCAGCTGTCTGCCTCTTAGCCACGCATCCTGCCTCCTTCCAGACGCAGCGTGAGCAGAAAAGGATGTGCCAATTGATATTCGAAAGCGTAATAAAAATCGGAATCCTTGCATCGGTCGAACGGCAGGCAGGCAGCACGCTATAATTTAAAATTTAGATGGCGTTTTCAGTTTGGTACTCTGGCGATTTACGAGCGTCGCTACGGGGGATTAAAAAACCATTCGAACCGCTTACCAGAGCAATGGACAGATGCTGTACCGCCGCCGAATAAGAGTCACCCTTTGGCAGAAGCAGCGAACAGCTTCGGTTTGCAGTCGAAGCTCGAGAGCAGCCACAAAGCATTGTAGCGAAGCAATGATTATTTAGTGAGGAACGAATGAATGAATAAATGAAAGGGTAAGGCGCAATGAAGAGGCGAAGGAATAGAAAAGGAATTAATGATCGAAGGGCAGAAAGGCATAGCAATTACAAACGTTTACTATTATTACCTCGAGTGCAAAAATGGCAAACTGAAAATAACCCTTCACCCCTTCGGGAAGCGATGTACAGCGGTAACAATGCATTAATTCGACACATTCCACGGTTTTTACAGTGCATTCTTTTTGCTCATTGCGTTGCGCTGAAATAATCTGACAGCTTAATTATGCACGGACTCGATAAACCCGGTATTAATGATAGGTGGGTTCATTTGCGAAGATTTTCTGAAGCTTGTCGTCGGCGGTTCACCAAAATGAAACTTTGCTGTGTATACTCCTCGACCTTTTTTTTTGATTTTCGGTCTGATTTGGTCTTTAAAATATTTACACAATTAGTTTGTCCTCTCAACGAAAACCTGATCATGTTTCTCAGCCATGCAGTATACGACGATATCTGCAAAACCAATTGCTTTTTCTAATGAAAGACATTTCGTATTCTCTTCTGTACGACTGCTCGAGTTATAGACCAAATTCTTGGAACTGTTCCATTTTCTTTTACTCAAACTTAATTGCTTCTATGGTTTTTATACTAATGAAGCATAATTCAATGCAATTCGTTAATATTTTTGACTGTATTTAATAAATTTAAAAGCGTTTCGCTCAGTGTTTGGAGCGTAAAATAAACCGGTCTCTCAAAGGGAGGAACCCATCTCAAAGTCTAAAAGAAAAACAAATGGATGAAATAATTTTTTCTTCATTCGAAATTCAAAGAAAAGAAAGAATTGGGTTGAGAAATCCCAACCATTCTAACGATGATATTTCTCAAACATTCGCCCTCAAACTGTTAGCTTCTTAACTGACAAACTGACTGACTGACCGACTGACTGACTGACAGTTTGACTGTCTCTACGAATGACTGACTGGCTAATTTAAAATTGTCATTCCCCTGGAAAATTGTCCGCAAAATATTATGATTGACCATCGAAGAGAAAAATAAGAAGGAATGACTTTTCATCGTAGATTAACGACGGCCTTCCTTTCATCACTCTTCCGTTAAAGTATTTGGCTTTTGAAAAATGTCAATGTATGGCGACAGGATGGACGGACGAAACGCTCGTCCGGTCAAGGACCACACTTCATGGTTAAGGAGGCAAAATTAAATCCTTTTTACCTGACCATTTCGCATGGTTGGTGATGGAGTTTATCGAGAGCTTTCGAGGCAGCTCGAACCTTCACTAAGCTCTTGATTCTCAAAAATATTCAGGTTCCACACGGCAGAGCGCCCTTAAATTCTGTTTAGCAGCCGGACCGACCAACCTTCTTATCTTTTGCAGCGTCAGTGAGCGGCAACGAGGGGGCATTTTTGCCCCTAAGTGCTTGAAGACTTTCACATTTGTTTTTTTTTCCCCCCATTTTGTGTGTCCTTCATGTGGTGGTTTCTGCCTAATGTTTATGTCCTTTTCAATTATGTATGTACGTATTTTGTTTGCTTTTGTTTGGTCTGTGAAGAACCTTTTGACCCTTTGAAATGCAAGGAGGCGAGGCACCAAGGACTGCCATCATTCTTGGTACAAATTTAAAAGGGCTCGATGAATTATTCTGTACGTGTTGTTGATGCATTTGAACAACGCAAGACGATTGACGGTATTGACGTGAGTCAGGAACCTCCAATTTCCAGCCACTTGAGCCAACTCTTCCATTATTATACATTCCTTTCTTTGGTGTGGCTTAATAGGTATATATATACACACTATATCATCGGAAAGTTACAGTTCAGTGTTGCCTACACCAGTTTACTGCCGCAACTTTGTTGCGAATGCGGTTTTTTATTGGATTCTGGTGTTTATCTGGAATTGCAATCAATCAATAAAAACGCCAATTGTTCGCAGGACAAAGCCACCGACTATCATGCGTCAATGCGTCACACTTTCAGTGCGCGGAGGGAGAGGCTGGGGCCTGGGTATAAGCTCTCATCGGGGATGAAATAAAGCCATTTAAATTGCTTTCTCCATGACAAGTAGGGCAAGCCGCCTGCTTCATCCCTTCGCCGCCGCAAATGAGAACGGACGACACACACAGGCGGCAGCTCGAAATGCGGCTTGTTGGCCTTCTCTTGTAGTCGGCATTTGTTATCTGTCGGAACTCATCAGGCACTCAGACACTGGCTCCGGCCAAGCGTACTAAATCCCGCCAAGAGAATTAGTGTTATGCTAAAATCGGATTCGGAAAGCGACGGGCAACAAAAAACGACCGTGAGCGACCGTGTGCAACAATGCGCTGAGCCGAAATCCTCGGGGAGACCTCGAGTGCTGGTGACTCGAGGCTGGTGCAGCCAATGGTGCTTCTTTTGCTCTGCACAGGGCGCGTTATTATCAATCGTTCGCCATCTAAATTGCGAACGTTTATGAACGTTCTGGAGTTTTTTTAGTCCCTTAAAAAAGGCACAAAAAAAAAAACGACACACCAGATTAAAAATGTCTGAACAAAAATTCGCACAGTTTGACGCTAAAGAGCGAGCACTCGTGAGATATTGTACTAATTTGATTATAAGGATTATGGTGCTTTTGGCTGACAAAGAACACTAAGCGAAGGCGCGCCTGTTCCCAGTAAAATTCTAGAAACGAAACCGATCGCAGAAGGTGAAGAACCGGGAAGGGGAAGACCGATGCCGTTGACCATAATTCAAACTGACGGAAAACAACCAGCAATGAGTTTGAAGAGACCATGCTATAGTTATGCTGTGGTACATCATTATCCGGTATGAGTCTTTGAAAAGGATGGTGAAGCTTTTATTTACGGCTGAAGAACCTGCCACTTTTCAGATGTACCCGCTCGTAAGGATGCATAAATCGCCAAATGGTTCAGAAATCCAATTAGATGAGGTTCTACCTCATAGAGAGGGAGAAGGAGAGGGTTGTTTTTAGAACATCTCATCGTCTAACATCAACTCATTCGATCGGGGTGATTATAATCCACTCTTGGGGTAAAAGGAAACGCAGTCCTGCGAACCTAATGGTGCACACTTGCAGAATAACATTGAATAGAAGTTTAATCGTCCTCTTAAGCGCTCAAAAGTCGGTTTTATTATACATAATTTCGAACTTCAAAGAGAAAAGAAAAAAAATATAGAGATTAAAGGCTTGTTCTATGAAGAGTTATGAAATTATTAATTGAAGCTAGCGGTAAATAGACATACAAGTAATTAACACTGGCTGGTCATATAGAAAAAATTATTAATGAAAAAAAAATAATTAAAAAAACAATAATTTTAAAAAAAATTAAAAATTAATAATTAATTTTAATAAATTTAAAAATAAAAATAAAAAAAAAAATTAAAAAAAAAATTATTAATTATTGTAATTAATTTTTAAATTAATTAATTAATTATTCTTAATTAATTTAAAATTTTTTTTTTTTTTAAATTTTTTTTAAAATTCTATTTCATTAAATTATTGAAATAATTATTAATGATTAAATAATTAATTAAGTAATTAATTTATGTGTTATATGAATCTACAAAAGGACCTAAAAGGGCTCTTATAAAGGAAAGAAAGTCAAGGTTAACATTATTGTTTCGAATGGTTTTGAAGAGAAGAAAAGATAGTATTTTAGTGGCACTTGCTAGTAGAGTTCATCCTTGAATAACTTTTTTACAGAAACCACATCAAACACCAAAGACCTTCTAAACTATAATACCATAAATTGACATGAGAGACTAATCGTCTTAAGTTCTTAAAATTTCTCAGCATTTTGAATATTTTTATAATGGCAAATTATTTTGTACAATACTGACTCTCATCGCTTTGTGCAATTTTTAAATCTTCGTAAAAAGGAATGCAAGGCTAGCTTCATAAATCCGTTAAGTTATGTTTTAATAAGAAATTATCCTACTTTTTTATGAATTAGCACAATCAAAATGTGTGACATTGATGATCATCAGTCTCATATATTCTGCGTTTTATACGATTTTTCACTTCTCTTCGCTCTGAGAAACAACCTCCTACGACATGCTGCCTTAGCGCGACATGCCAACGACCCCGAAATGAGCCAAACTGGCCACGAGCAGACCACAGCAGCAGCAGCAGACCAACAATTAGTGTTGGTTGCTGAAAGACGTTGCGATGACTCAACTTTCGCTGCGATCGAAATCGGTGTCGAAGCATTATCATAAATTTGAGCAGTCATTGACAGTTTGTCAACTTCTTGTCGAAATATTTCGCTGGACCGTCGCTAAAAGCGAATTCTCGGAATCACTTAAGAGTCTCACGGATACGCGAATTTCGTATCAAAATGAAACAGAAAATCAAAATAAATAATTTTCGCTCTCAAGCGTTTTACAATACGTTCATAATTTTGGAGACTGCGCTATTGTTATTTTTGTAATCGTAACTGTTGTGGTTATGGCTGTTATTGTCGTTGTTGTTGTTGCTGTTGATGGAGCAGCAATTAAAGCTGTTCAATTTATGAAGCAAATACGAATTAATGTTATTGTTTCTAGAGAAGCTCGCTCGATCGCGGAAAGGTTCTCGCGTATCGCCAAGTCAAGAGGCGGCCAGTGCGACCGGACGTCACATCATCATAAGTTTTTGCTTCAGTCTAAGTTACTGTTATGGTTATGATAATTGAATTTGGGACCACAAGAAAAGGGCTTACTGTGACTTCAAAGAATTCGGAGCGAAACCACCAACCGCTGATTATTATTTGCGATGATTTGGAAAATACTTGTTCCGACAGTCGACATTCCGATGAATCTGACGAGGCACCACAACATTAAATGGCAAACATGCACTTATAGTGCCTGTTATACTGCTATAATGGTTCAATATAGCGTTAAAATTGGACTCAATGTTTGAAAGTTTCCATTTGCGTAGTATCAGAAGTCAGCTTCTGAGTTCACTAAATATTTTTTCACCTTTTACAATTAAATTGAATTCTACTCAATGGTTGCAAATTTCTACTTTTGTCGTATAGAAAGTCAACTTCTGAGTTAACAAAATATTTGTGAAAATTTTCAATTTGAGAATTTAAACTCAGAGGTTGAAGCTTTCAAGGTTCGTAGTATAAATGTCATTTTTAAATTGAAAAATTTGTTTTATATATTGTAATATTTTTCAACTCTTTATTACCATATATTAAAAATTGAGCAACATTTTTTTTTTAATTATTCCCAGAAGTTCACAAAATTAAATATTACTGTTAAAATACTAAATTACTCAATTAGATGTTAAAAATTACTAAATAAGAAATTACTTCACTTTTTTTCCATTTTTTTTCAACTTTCAACTTTTTTCAATTCTAGTTCAGAATTTTTCAATTGTATTTCAAAACTTTTCAGTTCAATTGCAGACTTTTTCAGTTCAATTTCAAAATTTTTCAATTGTATTCCAGAACTTTTCAGTTTAATTTCAGAATTTTTCAGTTTAATTTCAGAATTTATTAATTGTATTTTAAAACTTTTTATTTCAATTTCAGAATTTTTCAGTTCAATTTCAAAATTTTTCAATTGCATTTCAGAACTTTTCAGTTCAATTTCAGAATTTATTAATTGTATTTCAGAACTTTTTAGTTCAATTTCAGAATTTTTCAGTTCAATTTCAAAATTTTTCAATTGTATTTCAGAACTCTTGAGTTCAATTTCAGAATTTATTAATTGTATTTCAGAACTTTTTAGTTCAATTTTAAAATTTTTCAGTTCAATTTCAAAATTTTTCAATTGTATTTCAGAACTCTTGAGTTCAATTTCGGAATTTATTAATTGTATTTCAGAACTTTTTAGGTCAATTTCAGAATTTTTCAGTTCAATTTCACAACTTTTCAATTGTATTTCAGAACTCTTGAGTTCAATTTCGGAATTTATTAATTGTATTTCAGAACTTTTTAGGTCAATTTCAGAATTTTTCAGTTCAATTTCAGAATTTTTTAATTATATTTGAGAATTTTTCAGTTCAATTACAAAAGTTTTCAGTTTCAAAAGTTTCATTTCAGAAATTTTCATTTCACAAAACTGAACAATTATGAACTATGAAAATCATCTGTACCTACAATAAAAAAAAATTCTGAAATTTAACTGAAAAATTCTAAAATTAAACTGAAAAATTCTGAAATTAAACTGAAAATTTCTGAAATCAAACTGAAAAATCCTGAAATACAAATGAAAATTTCTGAAATCAGAGTGAAAAATGACATGACAATGACATTCAAATGAGCTTCGAATTAAACATTTATAGCCATTAACTTACACATTAAGTTACACATGAATCTACCGAACATACATATGTATGTACATAGATGCACCAGAACTAGTGAAATCGATAGTTCGGAACTAGTGGCTTTCGTTGCAAGGATGTTCCATGTTTCTGTTTGTTGTTTTTTTGCGGTTTCATCAATATTGTACAAATACTGCAAATCGTGCCAACATCCGACATCGTAGCTTATGTTGTTGTTGTTGTTGTCATTGCTCGATGTTGAACATCAAGCCGTGCTTGACAGATTCAAACAAACGCACCAACTACCGAAATGCATTCTCGCTCTTCAAGTGACAGTTGACGGGTTGCGGGCATGAGTGCAGTCGGGCACTCATCGGGGAAGCTGGGGTCGGAGACCGCACAACGGCCACACACAGTGGAAAACTTAATCGCTTACCCGTCGATGACTTGTTTCGACTAAGCCGCAATCATTGTAACGGGGCTGCCTGACGGTTGGGTCGAGAGAGAGCCAACAAGCTGCCATGCCGTGGCAAATCCATTGTGTGTCAGTCTAAAGTGTGCGACTGGTTTACACTGATCAAAGGATCAATTTCAACTAATTGTTTATTTTTCTCTTAAACAATTAAAAGGCATTAAAGACTTACTTTTGCAGAAAACGTCAATGATTTTCATTTACAAGCGTAAATTGAACGCTTAATGTCGATTTTAAAATGCATAAATAAAATGTTGTCATTTCTACCGATGACGATTAAGACAATAATAATATCATTTACCTTGATCATTGTTAATAAAATTATTACTGATTTGATTACGGCTTTGATCAGTGATAAAATAATACATTGTCGGCGTGATTGCTTTAATTTTTTTAAGCCAACCGGTCTACGCAGCCATCACGCATTGATTCACAGAATTCACTCGAAACTCGCTACTATTGACAGCTCTTATCGCGGCTGTCAGTATTTATAAATTATTTGAGCATTATTCGACGAATTCGAATGTCAACTGCGCTCTGCTGTCATTACTAACGCGTTGGAAGGAGTGAAAGAAGGGGAAGAAAGAGAACAATTTTGACATGGCCAATAGTGTTCATCTGGTTCATCATACAATACTTCGAGCGTTCGCTCGCCAGTCTTTAAACGAATAAGCCCCACAGCCTGAGCGCTCTCCGAACAAACGGCTTTGATGTGTTACTCTGAGAGACTGAGAAATGGACATGCGAAATATGTTGACAGTTCCTCGTGTGTTGTTGTTGTTGTTGTTGTTGTTGTTGTCATTGTCTTGTTTTCGCTGCAATCAAAGGAATATGATTGATTGATATATGTGCATATTTATAATACGACTGCGACACTAGAATACAGCGACGAAAGGAAACACACAGAGAGAGAGAGAGAGTAAAGAGCGTAAGAGGAAGAGAGCACTGAAACCGGATTCACACAATCAAACAGTCGCAGCCAGTCACAAGTTAGTGAGTCCCAAAGCGAGTTATTGTAGCTCTGGCTACAATCGTTAGTGATGATAGCCTGCTTGACGGTCATGGAGTGGCCACTTTACCTACTCCCACCACACCCGCCGCTCAAACAGCGACTCCAGCAGCAACACCAACACCGACACCAACACCGACCATGTCACCAAGAGCGTTAACAGCGTGGACAAAGCAACAACAGCGCCAGCAACAATTCGCATGTTTACGATCGTAATCCACGACGAATGATGATGGATGTGTTGCGTTCGTTCGGAGCCGTTTGAACAAGCGAAGTGTACAAAACACGCCTTCCCTCCGACGCTAAGTCCTTGATGAGTTATGGCTTCACACTTGCGTAACCATCGACTCGCCTCGTACACTCGCGTTGATGCTGGATGGAGTACATCAAGCCCGGTGCCGGTGGCACCTTCACACTGCAGTACGATTCCTCTGATAGAGGATTGGGCAACCAGAGGGTTGGTTGTTCTTAACGACGGTGAGGTGATGGTGTCCCGAAGTACCCGTAGGTATGTGCATTTTCTATCCATTCATTTTGCAACACGTTGGGTGGTGCTCAAATACTCAAATCCTGAAAATTTGTATCCTGAGTCCGGTGCCGCAGAGAGACTTTATGGTGGTGCACTCGCTGCACTACAATAAAAAGACCGTTATTTGAGCCAGAAGCAGAAGGGTAAGAATGATTTACATGAATCGATGCCAGCTTTGCTCAAACAATCTTCAAGAAAGGCATGTAGCAAAACGTTTTAGATGGCATCAAGAAACGACTTTTATTGTACATTTTTTAACGGGGAACGATCGTCCCTTAAACGGAATGGATATTGCTTCGAAGTGTCCCCGGAGACAGAAGGCGGTGTGTATTCCATTCCATTCCAAATGCCGTCGATGACTTCCGGCAGACAACAACAGAACGACGACAGAGTTCTTTCTTTCCATTTCGTGCTCTAAAAGCATCTCGCTTTTTTACTTTGGCAGGTAACAAGTTTCCGCGCATTTTCTGGATGGGTTTGGTCTAGTTTTGATTGTCGAGCCGGTACAGCTACGCCGTACACATCCCGAAGGGATGACAACCCCATTTTCATCAACTGAGTACTGAAATGACTTCCTCTGATAAAGCGGAAGCGTAGCCCGTTTCTTAATCAATTCGCGGAAATTAATTTCATCATTATGAGCAACGATTGAAGGTGAAGCGTTGAAGGCGACGCAGCTGCCGGTGACGCAGAAGGATATCCGGACATCACGTGCTAGCACTGCGCTTATCGCGGGGTGTGCATTCGAGCCGAATGTGCCAACCCGGGACAGGACGGGACGGGACGGGACGATGCTATCTGTCGCTGACGCAGTGGTACCGCTAACTGCTAACCATAACGAACAACGATTGAGCCATACGCACACGCATTTTTGTGCTTCTGCGCTTGACGCGAAGGGACGCAGTGAGGCGGCAGTTTTGAGAGGGCCAGTGGCAACAGCGGCCTCTGTTTGGGAGGGCCAGAGCAATTTGCTGAGTTGTTTGTTGTTTTGTGTTCGATTCAGCGTGTTTATTGCAACTCATGCTGAACGCTGCACACAATGCAGCAACAATGCACGCCGACAACAATGACAAGACGATGGATGCAGTTTCAGCGGTCTCAGCAGTTGCAACATGATATTTGATATGTTGTTGTTGTTGTTATTGTTATTACGTTTGTACCTACATTTGTTAAAGTTCTTGCTGTTGCCTCAGAAGGGCTTGTGCACCGAGGGTGAAACGTTCCCTTCAGCAAACATGCTTGTTTCATTTACAGAAGGCAATAATTATTTATTATTGTTGTTTTTATTCCAAAAACATGCTGTAGGCAGGCGTGCGTGCACTGACGGCCGGCAATAGCGGTACAAAGCGATCAAGAGTCTCGTCAAACTATAACACTTTATCGCTAGTAGTGACGTAGTATGACTAATTCTTGCAATTCATTTCATAATTTTTCATGATGAAATTTAAAAAAAGAAAAAACTTAAGCAAACTCTTCGATTACAATCAGTTTAAAGTTCGCCCATAAATTCTTCGAAAACAAAATGATAGGTTGAAAAGAATCTTGTATTAGAGAGCATGTCAATACTCTCAATACCTCACTTTAAAAATATCGCTCTTTTCTAAATCCAGTAGGACCCCAATGACTGTCTCTCTCTCGCTCTTTATCTCTCTTTATCGTTCTTGATCCCTCTAAAAAGTCTATTTTTCACTTGAATAAACCTGTTTCTAATTTTTATATTTTTGTTAAAAAGCCTGTTTTTAACTTTTCCAAATATATAACTAATAATTGTATTTGTATTTTTGTTATTCTAGGAAAAATCCACTTTCATCAGGTTGAATCAAAAGAATCCCGGCGCGATGGAATCATTTCACTCTTCGGAAATATTGTATAATCGAAAGCTTGCGTCTGGGCTTGGTTACTGCTGCCACATTTTCTTTATACATTTATTCCTGCGCTATAATTAATCTTCCTTGCCATAAAGGTTTCGGTTTCTTTGTGCTAACGCTGACAGCGTGACCCGGTTGCGTGAAGACCGCGGCCAAACCATATGCCGTTGGTCACGCACAGATCGGGGTAGCCGACCATTTGTGGACAGAGCTTGTCGTTGCAATAATAAATGTGGTCACCATTTTCTTTAATTGCTTTCATTTGAATTACAAATGAAAAATTATGTTTTCAAGGCGTCTCTGTGCCCTCACGGACATGGGAACGCCTTGGTATGGTATGGTATGGTACGGTTATGGTGTTGTGTGGTATGGCACAATATGGTATATATACTTATCAATACTTTATTCGCTTACATTTCGCTGAAAATACTAGAAATTAGAATAATTTGAGATTACAAGCATACATTTCGAGTTACGGAAAGTAAAGCCCTGCCGTTTTGCAGCTGTCAAATGTCAGTGTCATCCAAACTAGCATTTGTTTAGCTGAAGGTTTGCCATTTTACAATATTGAACCTTCTTTTCTCCAAAAGAGAAAATGGATAACCCGTATTGTTATTAATAGAAGAATATTATAAGCCGTATATACAATATTTGTATGTCAGTATTTTATTCTTCACGTCCTTTGAACTGAACAATTTCTATTGTAACTGCAAAGTACGTATTCTTTGGCCAAGAAAGCGTGCATTCGCGCAACCAGATTCGCCAACAGGATAAAAGTCAATTAGTTGCTTTTGATTGAAAGCCGAGAATAGTTACGAATATGTACATACAGCAAACAATCATTCTTCAAGCAAGAATCATTCTTCTTCTAGTAATTATGATCAACTCACAGCGTCCCTGTCGCAAAATAATTGTCATTTCTGACAGCTTGTCTTTCACGTTGTCAATCGGTGGTGGCTTGCAAATGGTTGTTGTTATTGTTGTTACATGTATGTACGCATTTATTTGACATCTCATTTTCGTTCGTTTCTCCAGAGAGCAAATTTGTCATGCCCGTCCGGCGTCTGTCTTTAGCTTGAAGTCAATGAGCGCGAAAGAGATTCGTATTTCTTTATTATCAAAGGACTTTTTGGGGGGCGGTTGCTGTTGTTTTGTTGCTGTTTCTCACACTCTTGCAGTCACAACACGCACAGAGTTGCAAGGACGGCAGAAATGAGCCAAGGGCGCATATAAAAGCGATATTTTCTGGCTTAAAATCCCGCCATTACTTTCTAATTACATTGGAAAAATTTCCATTCTAAGGGATGATTGATTTAAAGTACCTCAAAACCCCGCCATCGCAACGCTTTAAATTAAAGATCATTCCGCAGACGCACGAAGAGAGGAGATGTCGGAAGTCGCTGACGTCAATCCGCCATCGAGCAACCCTTAATAGGTCTGCCGCATGCAACATGTGGCAAATATTCAGTGACTTGGTGTTATTTCGCCGGTTGCCAACGCGCTGCTCTGCTCACTTTTCACTTCTTCTCAGGCTTAAGAAACTTCTGACATGCGAATGGATGGCATGCAACCAGCTCGTCGCAGGAATCGGAGCCCAAAAAAAAAAGAAAAAAAAACAGCGCATCAACACGAAATTAAGTCATTCGGAAGGGCATATTCCGTATATACATGCGAAGGGCGCAGTTCTACCCCGGGCGAGCGCACAGCCGCGATTTCAATTCGCCAGCGCCATTGCCATCGCTCTCGGGTCGCTCTCGCACACGCGTCCCAATTTTGCCAGCCGTTTCCAGGCGACTTCAGCCGCCTTCAGGGCCGTTTCACAAGAGTCAACAATTTGTACGTTTTCTAACGCGGGGCTGCGTCTGTTTCTGGTTCTGGAATGAAATTTTCGAATGAAATGAAATGTAATTGTTTGTTTTTGGTGTGCGTTCAGGTTATTTTCGTGTTATTGTTACCACTTTATTGTTTGCTTCATGGTTCAAAGTTTGTCGACGTGAATAGGCAGGGACGAGGACGACGACGACGATGATGATGACGACGACGAGGTAACTGAAAAACCAGAAAGAATTGTTTACCAATTAATTTCATAGGTTACGGCCGGCACCAGTGCCTTGAGGCTACCAATTATTTTGTGAATTGAACAACAACAGCAACAACGCCAACTTTTACCATCTGGTCTTGCGTTTTAGCGGGCTATAAACAGCTCCTAAAAGTCCAAACTCTTGGAGTTACGATGTTCCTAAACACTTTGTAATAAAGTGACAACAAATGATTTCGGTGGAATGAGCAGCGGGCTTATAGGACGAAGCACATTTCAGGAAAATTTTTTAGATAACAGCTTTCGTAAATACTAAATATAAACCATACCATGAGAAATAACATACAACGCGTTCGCAATGCTTTAAAGTGTTCGAAAGCGCTTCTGTTCTGAGCGTAACTCTAGAGATTTTTATCTCTAGCTGCGCAGAAACTCTTCGACAGCCTGATATTTTCCAATTCAATGTTTAAAAATTTGTGGAAAAAAAAGGTGCAAGGGATATTGTGGAAGAAGCGTACGAAGGGTGAGAAATTGTGTGTGCATAAAAAAATTTCACCAGAAATTCTCTACCGGATCTTTAAAACTGTTTTTCCATTGTTTTACAGCTTATAGGACTACTCTCGTTCTTAGCCGAAGACAGACAGACCGACAGACAGGCGCTGAGCCTTTCGAAATCCTTTGAAAATCACTGACTAGATTTCAGTGTGAAGCTTTCCACACATGCCGAAACATTCAGTGCCGAAGACTTTTAATTGAAAAAAATGCAAAAATTCAAATTAGAATTTTTATGGGACTCCTCCTCTTGCCTCTCGTCCCTCGCTACGATGCCACCCTGACGAAATCCAAGTAAAGCAAGCCAGCCCGCGTAGCGTGCCCCGAAAATATTTGCGTAAAACTGCACTAAAACTGCTCCAAAATGCAAAGCGTTTACAAAGCTTTTGATCCTTTAAATGTTTTATTGCTTCTAATGCTTTGCTGCTTCCGCTCCTGCTCCGCCACGGCCCCCGCTGCTCCCTCTGCTGCCCCAACCGACTGCACTAATGCTCGTATTTATTTGTATTTGCGTTGTTCGCTTCCGCTTTAAAGCTTGTGCTCTTATTGCTTTGCCGAAATCCAGCTGAAACTTTTTATTGCTTCTGCCGTTTTCATGTTGATGCCTGAATACGTACAATATGTACATGTGTACACATGTCTGCTGTACTTACTCCAATACTCCGGATGCACTACTGAATGTGTTAGAGCTGTCCGGGAGAGAATCCGGAGTATAAAAATTTGCGAAAGTGAAGGTAGATGCTTTTTACTTTCATCGAAGGCTATTATGGACAATTTGTCTTTAAGTTTTACTTGTGCGCCTTAAGACGAAGGGAAAAATAAAGGTTTCCTAAAAATATTTGTCACTATCTTGCGTTTTTACTATAGTTTTCTTTCTTTTAATTGTACGAACAGCCAAGATTCCCGCTTTAAAAATTACAGATTTTTTAAAAATTATTGCAAATAGTCTTTAAAAAATTGTCTCTCTGTTGAATATTGTTGGACATAATTGTTTATGTCTGTATTTCACTAAAAAACCTATGATATTATTCAATCAGGACGATAATTTTTTTAGTAATTAATTGCTTATATTTGTAGAGAAACTTTGTGTACTTTGTGTCTCATTAGTTCCAAAATCTCGGTACAAGTTATTAGAGAAAATAGAATCCATCCAAATCGCTTATAATCCAACACAGTCATTTTAGAAAACGTCAAAAATCTTAAGAGCAATAAATACTCGCGACCGACTGCATGCATTTGTTCTGAAACAGCTGCCGTGAATGACGGCCACCGCACTCGCAACGAATCCATTAACAACTCTGCGGCCTTCGATCACAGAGCCGGTGCTGTAGCGGACCATTAGGGCTATGTCGATGCATGGAGGCGAGGATTAATGCCCTCAGAAGGCATGTTCATTTCATGTTCGATTTCATTTCATTTCATTTCAGTTTTCGTACCAAAATCTGACTACGGTCGCATTGTCAGACGATTATTTATGGCAGGCACTTGAAACGTTGACACTAATCCACAGCTACTCCGTTCATCCCGGAGTGCAGGCTCGAGTACACGAAAACATACCTCAACCATTCCACCAGACACAATCGCGGCACAATCAGTTTGTGAGCATTCGGCCAAGTTACGAAAATCATCACATCTCTTGATGTAAATCGCGGTATCAATCCTTGAAGCTAATGAAAATATGTACCTTCAGAAGTCAAGCAGTCAGTCGAGCTAAGTGGCGATACAAGTACTTCCGTTCCGCCTTCTCTGAAAGGCAATGCCAACCAACAAACCTCAAAATAAAACCTGAAGACAAGCTTAAAAAATTACTCTCATATTCTTTGCTTAAAATCTGCAGATAAAGACAATCATTACCTACATCATTATCGTTGTTATGTCGATGCCTTCTTCCTCGTTCGCTTCCATCTGTTTCGTCTTGACATCGATTGAATTAACACCGTTTATAAAATTTAATTGTTCTTGAATTTATTCCTCCGTTAACGCCGGTCAGCTCGTAAAAAATCCATGAACACGGACGGCTTTTCTCTCCGATTGCCGGCAAGCAACCGCCAATTTGCAGAGAGAGAGAGAGAGAGAGAGAGAGCGAGAGATTTGTCGCAATACCAGGTGAGCAGTTTCTTTCTGCGTTGATGTGCGGGTGGGAAGAGCACGGTACTCGTCCAGCAAAGAAAGGTAAAAGCACCTGAGAAACGTTGTTACACGTGCGTCCGTCGATGCCCCCGCTCACAGTAATTTATTGTTTGTAACATTTGTCCTCTTTCGTCTGCCGATTCATTCAATTGTCGTCTGGATTTATCGCAACACGGAAGAGGTACGCGAGACATCAGTCTCGCACATTTTCGCCCGTCAACGAAGAAAGTACTGACGACAACTGCAAGACAATCGAAAAGAGTGAAAACCAAAATCAATGAGGAGCAGGGGAAAAAGGGTCAGTGAGTGCGGGATAAATCAAATGCAAAATCAATCGAAAATCAGCAATTCATTCGGAAGTAATGGCAGCAGAGCAGCAGCACCAACAGACCCCGAAGCAGTAATTTTACAAGTTTAAGAAATAAACCGAAATTCGAAGATTTGCATCAGAAAAAATTGAGTTGCAATACAAAAATATTCCAGTAAAATGTCTTCTCATAGCAAAGTTGCTTTATATAAAAGCAAAAGTGAATTGTGACAATCTTTCTGGACAGTACGAGTGTAGCCCAATGAGAATTTCCGAGCTCTTACTCGGAAATAATTCTGCCACATTCATTCCAAATTATGATAAAAAAGAGCTTTATGATAAAAAAGAGAAAATCTTAAGGCTCTAAAACTAAAAACTAAACCGAGAAGCCTCTCTTTTATTTTCCTTCCTTTCTGTTCATTTCGGAAACGAAAAATTGTAGATAATAATAGTTCATTGAATTTTCAAAATACTTACAATAGACCTTCACAGCGCCTCTTTGATTATGTATTTGATTTGAAGTTATATACGAATAATTATGCACGATAAATGCACGTACGTTCATACTTATGTCCGTCTGTTGACATGAGCTGCTTGCAACAAAATTGAAAAAAAATATTTGTTTTAAATTTGGTCGCTTTGTTGATCGGCATAGGCCGGCATAGGCATAGACTCTTGCAAATTAACAAAGCTCTAGAGTAAATAGTCTGCCAAGCGCAGCTCAATGCTAGCTAAAATAATTGCCAAATTGCATTGATAAATAATGGATCCATTTAATTGTTTGCCCAACAAAATCGTTACCAATTGTCCTGAAGGAATGTGCACAATGAGTTCATATTCGGTCGGTCGCCTCAAAACCGGCCACTGCAGAAAACAAAGCCGAACTGAAAGAGTATATTTATTCAATTAGCAAAAGTAGTCTATAGAAGAAGCAGAAGAAGAGCTACATAGCTCTACTAAATAATGTTTATTCCTGTTTGCAATCATTCAAAAATTCAGATTCATGATTGTATTATTTCAGGACTTCAGTAAAAGGTAAAATGTTCGAAAAGCAACCTGCATCAATCAACCCATTCTCGCCGAACCACGCCCACTCGGTATGTGATGATGATTCGAGAGTCCGTCCGTCTCGTTGTGGAGTGCTTTAAAATCGCATGAAGAATACTTAATTCGTAATCTTGGGATTAAGGCACTCTCAGTGAGAGTGGCCTGAGAAAATATTTGGCTTTGTTGTCGAACTGAAGCTGAGAGATTTCAATTCAATTTTATGTTCCTTCAGGACTGGAATATATCCATTAACCACAACGGCTGGTTGCTGATGTCATTATTAGAAAACCGAAATTCAAATATGTTTATGTGGTCAACATCGACACTAATGAAATTCGAACACGAAGGAGAGCAGGAAGAGGTGGTAAGACCACACGCACACATAAACAAACACACACACAACAACACACACACACACCAACTCATACCTCCGCAAAAAAAAGGGTTAAAAGCGTTGGATTTTCATGCTATAATAATCGTATGTGTAGTCCTTGTTATCCACCACAGAAGCCACCGAAATTCATTCTATCCGAATTTTCTCTTCTTTCCTTCACCTTATTGTTGTTGTTGTTGTTTTATTTAAAATCGATAATAAGAATTTGCTGGGGCCTATTTATTTTCATATTATATTTTCATGCGAGCATACAGTCAGTCCTATCATGTATGGATGAATGTGTCAACATCAAATGTAAACTTCCCGAAAATCCCCGAAAAATATGCACACCTATCTTCAACCCATTCACACACACACACACACACACACTCGCACATTACTATTCCAAAAGAGTTTGTAATGAATTTTTGGTATTCATTGTCGGTGGTAAGCATCTCGCTGGTAATTGAAGCCGGAACGAAAGCCTTAGGCTTCACATCCTTTGCGTCGGAACGGCTCAGTTGGTATACACGGCGCTGGTGGTGGTGGCACACCGGCATCGGGCTCTGTTTGTGACCAAAAGCCATCGGCATAAATTACGCAAATGATATCGAAAGGCGCAACAACACATTTGCACAGCCTCGTCGACATTTTGACACACACACATTGAAACACGGAGCGCACGAACACACAGGAAGGAACATTTATTTACATGATGGGCTCGAGTGCTCTACGCAGTCCTGTTCGTTGGTTGGTTGGTCCTTTGGCGCCGGCCTGGTGCATTGCATTGCTTTTTGTATAATTGTTTTCCTCTACAGCTCGTAATAGCCTATAATGAAGAAGAAGAAGAAGAAGAAGAAGATGAAGGGTGCTGACTTCTGTGCATTTCACACATTCGGTAACAATGCATATGAGGTCCTGAAGGACCTGCAGCTACCCATGGCGACCTCGCATTCTTCCGGTCGAATAAAATTTCGATTTACATTTACGCCTTGGGTGTCGGCAGGCACGCACCGGATGAAGACAGGTGGTGTCCCCCTCAAAGGGTGGTGTGCGAATTGATTGTGGGTGCACATTTCAGCTTAAATATTGTTGGGCGCTGTTTGTTGTGTTCAAAGTATCAAGCAAGCACCTGGAAACACACAAAGGATGCTTCTGAGGTGACCAGAATCAAGAAAGAAAACCTCATCATTTTGCCGAAAACGTAAAGCTGTTGTCAACAGATATAATACCGTAATTCAATTAACACGCATAGCTTCATGTGACACAAAGCAAAGAAATGAAGCAAAAAGTGACGTCAAAGACCGATTCATTTGGTGCAACCTTTGATGTAGATACAGAATGGAAACCAAGATTAGAAGGCTAATGAAAAGAGAGAAATGAGAAAGAAGAGAAAGAGCTTTTTAAAGGAGCTGCAGTGTGCATTGGCCAAAGGAAAAAGTAAAAAACTGGTGCCTAGGTCGCGTTTATGTTTGATCTCAGTAATATTAGTTTTGCATAAGGATTTTTTTTTTTTAATTTTTTTTTTTTAATTTTTTTTTTTTTTTATTTTTTTTTTGGTTTTTTTTTTTAATTTTTTTTTTTATAAATTTTTTTTTTTTAATTTTTTTTTTGTATTTTTGCATTTTTTTTTTATGAATTTTTTTTTTTATAAATGTTTTTTTTTTTTTTGTTGCATTTTTTTTTATGAATTTTTGTTTTTATGAGTTTTTTTTTTATTTGTTCTCTCAAAGGAACTTTGTTTATACTTAAATGAACCATGAATTGATTACTTTTCTGAGGTTAGAAAGATTGAGTACCATTCGGCTCTACAATCTCTAAGAAATTAATAAGTTTACTAAAACAAAAAACCGACTCTTAAGACATAATTTTATTCCAGCAGCTAAAACTAAGACTTATACCAAGAGCGGGAGAGAGAGAGAGAGAGAGAGAGCGTGTTTTTTTTTTCACCTCAATTTTAAACATAAATTTTTATATTTTTTCTATTGCATAAAAAATGGAGTGTTTTCCTTTTTGAAATGAAATACTCGTATTAAGCATCACGAAAGCTAGCTCTCTGCCAATTTTCTTATCTTCTTTACGTAGTTTAATCGAGACCGCAGGCGTGATTTCGTGAGATCGCTTCCTCCTGCCTTTGACTTTGCTTTGCCCTCCTATTGTCCTTTACCTTTACCAATAGTGCTGGATGGCAATCAAGAACTCACCGATAATTTCAAATTCCAAATTCGTCCTCAAGGACAATTTGGCATGCAGCCAAGCAGCAGCAAACCGCAGCGCACAAAGTCAACAACAACGGCAGCAACAACAACACCAGCAGGAAAAATATACAATTTGTCAGCAATTGAAATTCTCTAAACATTTTTTCGAAATTACGGCCCAGGCGAGGAGGCCGGCCATTGTTTCCACCCGGCCGCTCTTTCAAACGCTCCGGCCTTTTGCGCCTTTTATGTTACTTCCTAGAGAGAAAAAGAAATGTAATCTGTTGGCGGCTGTATCTACAGTGTCTTTATGATTACACCCCACTCCTTTTCACCATGCCTACCTTCCTCCTCCTCCTTCTCCTACCTTCATTTCCAGATCATCATGAGTATGCAAATTTGGGTATCGTGATGTCTGCTAAGGATTCATCCCGGCCGAGAGTGCAAAAACAAACCTTGCTGCAGCATCCAAACACACAGCCCGGGAATGGCAAAGAAGCCCGGAAAAACACCTCAGCATAGACGAAAATAAACAGACGCAACATCATCCGACGACGTCATGTTTTCTGTCGAAGGCTTTCTTCTGCGAAGTTTATTCTTTCTCTTTTGTTTCATCCGCTTGAATTGTTTCTGCTGGCAAATGCAACAAGCCTTGTTTGATGTTTCAGTTGCCGGAAAATGCATTTGCATTTGCATTTATTTTGAAGCCCGAAGAAACCGAGATCTGCATAAATTGTGAAGGGGGGGGGCGGTCTGAGACAGGCAGAACCACGCGTCACACGGCGAAAAATCACGGCCCAGTCTACGCAATGTGGGAACGGTTTTAATGAATGCCAGGACAACTCCCAAACGGAATGCACTTGAATTCGATTCGGTCTCTTCAGGAACACTACGAACAGATAAATCGCAGAGCGTTGTTGGAAGACGCCCTTGTGCCGGGTGGAAGAAAATGGAAGCATAGGATATAAAAAAGAGAATTCGAAATGTCAAGACTTCAATGAAAATAGAAGGACTTGTTTAATAAAAACCTTTCTTTAAGCTTCTGTGTTTTAAAAAAGTACTATTTTTCTCCACCAAAGAAGCAATTTTTTTACCAAGTTTCTTAAAATTTTTCAGTTTTCATTCTTTATCATGCAAATAGCTAATATTAACGGTCTTATTCCGTAAACTCACACGAAGCAAACTTGCGAAAATCTTTGAGGTTGTCTTCAGGTAAGAAAATTTGAGAGCAAGGAACAATAGTTTTCAAATTACAAAAAAATATTACTAAATTTAAACAAATGCACACAATTTACACGATTATAAACCACTAAAATTTTTAAACCACGATAATTACAGCCATTAAAATCTTTTGTATAGTATTCAACATCAACTCGTAAGAATTTCTCTCAGTGCTTTGCGACTGCCAAATTCAAATGCCAAAAGTACATATTTATTATATTAACTGCTGCCTTGAATGAAATGTGAAAATCGCAAAGGGTACGCTGATGATATTAGGTACATGTGACCGTTTGCGAAAATGATGGAATCTCGAAAGCAAACTACCAGGTAAACTTATTGTTAACATTCTTAAAGCATTCCGAAATTCTTCTTCTGCCACTTTTACTCTGCGTCTTCCTCATCTTTTGCGCTTGTGAGGGGGTGGAGGGGTGGAGGGGTGGAGAGTTGATTTGGTGCGTGCATTCGTCGTGGCATGTTTGCCTTTATTTGGTTTTTGGCTGTTTGCCTTCGGTAGATGCCTTTTCGTGATTTTTCACTTGAATAAATTTCCGGGAATTCAGGATTCATTTGCTTTCGATTTTGCACTGAGTATGTACGTGGCCAATAAAGACTGAAAAAGGCGAAAGTTTTGAGAAAACATTTGGCCACATAACTCAATAAAAGGCGAATGAACTGAAAACATCCGAAGTGTTGCTTGAAAATGTAGGAGATAATAATAATAATAAATGAATTCCATTTTAACTTATGCGCAATGTCTTACGTCGGTATGTAAACATTGAATAACTTTAACATTTCTCAACGGATTGACTTATGTCAACATGTTTTTGAAACATCAATTTAGTACAATTTTCTTACAAATTACTTCACAGCAAAACAATGCGCCGAAATAGTGACGCTGTACAATGCAAGTAGTCGTGCATACCATCGATAATCGATCGTGGCCAAAAAGCACCGTTTGACAACACTATTCGTCGTTTAGTGTCGAATTTTGTTAATCACAGGACAGTGGAAGATCATCAGCATGCCGTTGATCAACGTCCAAGACGTTCCAATGAACTGGTTGAAGCGGTAAGAGAGAGTGTTGCCGATAACCCACATGTGTCGTATCGTCACCGCGCTTAGCGTTTTGGCGTCAGTGGAACCACCTTGCGGCGCATTTTGAAGGTTGTCTTGCATTTGTTTTCGTATAAAGTGCAATTAACTCAAAGAATAATGCCGACAGACCGTGCACGTCGCTTGGAATAAGGCCAAATAGTCACATACCGACATAAAAGATGGCGCACCTTGCGTACTCCTACAAATTTATTGATTAATAATAGAATAAAATAACCGACAAATTTCTCGTCTCAAGCTCTCTTTTAAAGGACCACTGAAGGCTAAAAATGTATGGAGCTTTAAATGCTTAAAATGATTTATAAGAAGATGCCTCTCAATTGTTGTAATTTACTGAACGGAGGGCAATATTTTCCCTTTTGTTGTTCCGCTTGATGAAAGTGGAAATGTACATCCTCGTAAATCCCGGACAACGCTATAAATGCCAACACTCCCGATGATGGGTCTTTCAGTGCCTGATCCCTGATTTCATTTTTTGTACAAATGGATTTTGCTGAATTAATATTCGTGCTATTAAATATTTCGTCCTTAATCCGTTGTCAACATGGGCTGCACTTTCCCATGGCAAATGACAAGAGTTGAGTGCCCGCCCTCCACCCTGCACCACCGCCGCTATTAACGCCAGCGCCGCGATGTTATGGGTTAAAAAATTCGCATTGTTCCAGCTACGCTCGTGCGATGATAAATGAATTTTTATTTCGCTCTGAAATGGCTTAAGTCTTCTGGCGGCTGAGAGGGATAAAATTAAAATGAAGCTGGTGAGCGAAACCGCCATGGCGCCCATCCTCAGGCCTCACCAACCCACCCACCGACAAAGGAGGCTGCAAAGTTTCTCTTCTTGCTTTCGTGGCACACTATTGCTTTCGGACTACTCTTGGACTGTGGGAGGAGGAGCAGGACGAGCTGGAAGAGATTCAGTCGAATTAAGTTTATTCAATTAAATTTTTTTCGCTCCGAAACTGGCTTCATTATGGCCTTTTGTGGAAAATATGGCTATAACTATGAACCACGTTTGCAAACGTCTGAAGTGAATGAAAACAACTTTTTTTTTTATTTGGCTTTACTGGCATTAAAAATTTCCATTCAGTGGAGAGAAAAGGGTTCGTGTCAACGCTTTAAAATGGAATCAATGGAATCGGGCTGAAACGAGCTGTTTATGAGGGTTTTATGATGGCCACAAGTGGTGAAAATGTCCTTGCTGGACCGTTAAAAGTCCATCAGAAAGTCCAGCCACAAGAAACTGTTGTGCTCTTTATGACTTGATGACGTCACGTTCTAGGACTCGACTCGAGAAACTTAGTGCCGGCCACAGCTGTCACTAATTGACATACGATGAGTGCAAATAAAGTATGTTTTTGTATGTTTTGGACGACATCGTTTGTGAAACGACGAGATTCTTGGTAACTTGTGCCACAAAGAAGTTAGTTAGATGCCTGAAAATGCTGACGATTTCTAAAACTGTTAAATTATTGCAATTTGAAGTCGTAAAACGTCGTTGACAAGGCCGACTTCTGTGACTTTCCATCAACTCTAATGGGTTATGGTTCGTTCTATGGCGATAATGAACAAGTCAGGTGTCTAATCCTGTTACGACACTAACAGCTACCGACAGACACAAGACAATCTCGAGCAGATGAAAGACATTCGCCACCCCCAAAAACGCTGCCATTAGCAACGAATGAAGTACGAATCCGCCCTTGGCACACGTTAAAATATTAAAATATGCGGGCGTGACGCAAAGCGCGCAACGGAGCTTCCGCATGAATTATGAGTATGTATTTATTTTGCATTCATGAGCGGATTTTATAAGTTTCCTGCGGTGGTTAGTGCAGCCAAGCCCTCATCGATCAACGCACCGAAAGAGTGTTGAATGTTTCAGTCGCCCGAGTGGGCGTAACACGGCCGGTTCAAGTGCCTGCTGCATAACGCTCTGACAGCTCTTTGTAATTATTAAATGCGGATGGTACCGAGGGCATCTCTCGTGTGCGGGAGCATGTGGTGGCAGGCTCAAAATGCGCCATTAAACTACCGAAGTCTCTGCATCTACCATCAATGTGCAAGCGTCTGAAAGGATATCAGCTGCAAGGACAACGAAAGAAGCCACGCACTTCTGGAAGGGAGAAACCCTTGGTGAAGGGGAAAGAGGCCTCCTGCGTGATAAGTATTCGTTGTGATAAGACCCGGATGACAAACGGCGAGTCATAATCTCGAACCTTCTACACTGCGATTAGCAAGATTGCAATATTATATTGCCCTCCTTTCCTTTCATCCCCCTCAGCCCCCTTCTGTTGGACTCATTATTCTCATTAGTGGTGGTAGAAAAACAGTACATGGAATAATTATTTCGACATCGCCGTCAATGGAATTGATTGCGACACAGACTTTCATCAAAAGCGAGAAAAGTCTCGAGTAATGAGCATTGGTTTTGACGTCCTTTGGCCATATTGGCAACTAACTCCAGGCCATAAATCAAAGGGAATTTTAATTATTCAGCCATTAAAAGCAATTGGGGTCCCAGAAGGACGGCAGGCCCTAAATATGCCTCGCAGCTCTTCGAGCCCTTTGTGAAGCACAATCGCAAGAGCTTCCATCGCTAACATTATCTGCATTCTTACACGAAAATATTACGGAGTCTGCTTGCAAAATAATTTCTATGAAATGGGTTTTCAAACCGATCTGTTATCCAAAAAATTTCAACCATTTTACAAATCCCTTGAGATGTATTCGGATTTTTTTAGTTTTACAAGAAATTTCCTCGGAGCAGAAAAATGAAAAATGGAAGGGAGAACTCCTTTTAATTCATTCTATTCCTTGAAATTCATTCTATTGGCTGAAGACTGAAAGGATCGTATGATTTCTGGTGAAACCTTTCCGCCTTTTCCAACAAATCAAAAGCTTTATAAAAGAACCCTGAAATTATGTAGAGTAAAAAGTGTTGGACAACAGGAAGAGGAACCACACCAACAATATCGATTAATCTGGAAGACTAAATAATAACAAAAAAAATGTTGTTTTTTTTTTTTGAATTTTTTTTTCAAATTTTTTTTTTTTTAATTTTTTTTATAAATTCTTTTTTTTTATTTTCCTTAAATCGAAACTTAAATAAAAGTTTGGAATTATTTTAGTGCGGAATTCGGCAAACAATAAAAAATTAAACAAATTAAACGAGAATAATGGAATACTCACGGCATGTATTTATTTTGTTATGTACTCTTTTATACTCTTTTTAAAAGTATTTTTATACCACCCTCTTATGACTTTTCGCTTTTATGGTAACATTTTCGAGAATTGATTACTTATCTCCGGGTCCCGGTTTTGAAAGACTGAACTGCTTCATCTGTGTGCTGCACAGAGACCATTAAACTCGGTGCTATAGTGCTGGTATTTAGTTCGGGTCTCTTGGGAATAGCTTTTTGCTCAATTTCTCAATCCTCTTCTGAAGCGACCCTTTCCTTTCCTGCATCGGTATTGAAACAGATTTCGAGTATAGGATTTTGTGAGGGTTACTTATCCGCGTGTAACTCGTGTCGCAGGGGGCTTGCTTCGTTTTCAATTAGCAACCACTTTTCTGCCCCAGGGACGAACGCACTTGCAAACTACTTTGCACGCATAATAGTTTTCAATGGTACACAACAAAGCAACGGTTACCGCGCACAAGCTTTCGGAGCCCAAAAGAAGGATGCTTTGAAACTAACTCGAGCGGAATCGTGCGCCACATGTTTGACTTGGCAGGCATTTCAGGTCGTACAAAGAAGATTTTTTTCAAATTTTTGTATGCTGTTACACTCAAACTTATGTAGCTCAGCACTTACCATGTCGCATGCGATGTGGCCGTGCGTTGTGCCTTGTCATTGTGATTAACATGTCAAGAAATCGTCGAATTAGCCGCTTGACTGACTGCGTACTCACCGCAAGAAGCCGCTCTCTGCTTGTAAATGTATCGCAGTATCTTTCAAAATGGTGCTGTTCCATGGCCGAAGACGCCTTTACCTTTAAAACATCTTTAAAGTACGAAATAGCTACGAAATAGATGGAAAATTAGATACATACACTGAAAAAACTCGTTGGTATTCTTCTTTCAACCAAAAACAACCGAGAAATTGTAAATAAAAACCTTCAAAATTTTAAATAAATCAGTAAAACTAGTAGTAATTTTTCGGCAACTGTTTTAAACGAAGGCTTAACTATTTCTTGCTTTACGTTCTTTATTTAAAGCACGATTTTAGAGTCCAGTGATTCAGTTCTGTGTACACTGCATTCCGGCGCATAGGAATTGTCCCGAAGAAATGCTCTACTTTCTGTTGCCAACTTCGTTTTTGGCCCCGATTCACTCGCTGGTTGGCTCTACTCGCTCCACTTGCTGCTGCGGCCACCACAACGAGAGGTGGCCGCAGCAAAGACGGCATCCGCTCCCGCTGGGAAACATGTGCCAAGCCGGAGCTTTATTATCCTGTCGGTGGCTTTCATTATTACGGCAGGCGCTCTGTTCGGCGCTGATTCGTTTCGCAGGACAGACATTTATGGTTGTCATCGGGCACGGAAGCGACAATAAAAACAAAAGGAAAGGAATTATTTGTCAGTCACGGAGTTTGAATTTTGGGCGGTTGGATGCACACAAGCGCTTGCGGTATTCATTTGAGTATAATTAGAGAAGTGGCATGATACAAGAATACTGTATAGCGTGTGCTTTGCTGTGCTTTGAGATTTAACCCGTGCCTCCGACGCTTTAAATGCAAATAGGATTTTGGGAGTAGGTACATATTAATGGTTATATCCATAAAAGCGTGGGAAGAATAACGAAAATTAAAACGCGAAAAATAAAAAGAAAAAAATTCAATAAAATTTGTAATATTATTTTTATCGACCTTTTCTTAAAATCAATAAAATAAATATAAAAATTTATAAAAATAAATATATAAAATAGTAAAAATAAATAAATAAAATTTTTAAAATTAAATACATAAAATTTTAATTTTTTTTTTTTATAATTTTTTTTTTATATTTCAGAAAAATTTGCGAAATCCAACAATTTGAACAAATTTTAATATTACAATTCTTTTGACAGTTCTCGACCGAAGTTTTTGAATGAGAATGAATGATATTTTAGGGCAGAAGTGAAAGGCAGGGAGAAAGGTGAAAAGTTCGCCTGCACGCAGTGACTCAAGCTGTGGCGGCACAACACCACCATCGAAACCAATTCGAAGCTCACGTTCGTGCCGCAAATAAATATTTGCTTTTGTGCGGAAATTAAAATCAGCAGCGAGCGCATTTTAAAAATAGCCTTTATTAAATTTAATGAAAATATCAATCATGCAACAAACCGGAGCAACCGGCCCCGGTTACTCCGACCGAAGAGGAGCGGCACGCCGCTGCAGCCAAAATGGATAAAGCCCTCCGCCGCTCTGGCTATCAACGCATCAGCCTCAATCCGCGATAATCCGTGCTTATCGAAACTGTTTAATTAAATATTCTGTCTTTTCATTAAATTTACCGAAATCAGCGCAGTTTTCATTAACGCGAATTGATGCACTCAAAAAAAAAAAAAAGCTTACTTGCCGCAAATAGTTTCGTGATTGTTTTGTGGAGTCGGATAAAAAAAAAACACAACGTTTGCGGTAAACTGGCCAAAAGCTCCAAGCATCAACGTCAGCTTCAACGTAAGTTACGGCATCGTAATTTTGTTCTGGATTCAGAGAATTATAACTTTGCAGCAAATTCAAACTCGATTTAATTGTATACACTTTCTATGCGTTTTGAGTATTCACGAATCAGGGATCGTCCTTGATTGATGCTTGAGAAATATGATTATTTGCTGTGTCTCTTATAATCAGCGCAATTAAATTGACTTTTTTTGCTCCAGTTAACATCGTTTGCGCACGTCCCCGTGTCATCATTGACAATGTCGACACTGCACTGCCCTTGCACGTCGCAGGCGCGTGAAAAGGTCGCTTTAAACTAAAATAAAAATTAATTTTCATCAGTTAATCGCAGCAAAAGCAATTTAATTACAGACGCACAAAGACACATTCTTGAAATATTGGAAGAACTGAATGCGATGCAGCGATCGAGCTACGGGATGACGTAAGGTCTGCTCAATCTACCCGCTTTCCCCGCGCCATCGTTGTAAATTTATGTATGCAGTTTTATATAATATGACATACTTTCATTCACATTTCAAATGAAACGTCAGGCGGCCATTATTTAACCTGTCAACCGCAAATCTGGATCTAACAATATCCCGATAAGATTCCGACACAAAAAATGTTCGAAAAATTATTACATTCAAGAAATTGTATTGATTTCAATGTAAAAATGGATGGATTAGACCTTTTGCAACGCATCAAACGTGATCGTCTGCAATTATTGAGAATGTTTTCAAGCATGTCAAACCATAAACGTCATAAACTTACCACAGACCATTAAGAAAAGGTACGAAAGAAGCTTCGAGGTTGTACCGATTTCCGAGATTTATTTATTGCCGAGACGCTAAAAGTACTTATTAATTTCTTTATGCCAAATTCGTCTCTTCTTAACCTTTGCCCACATTCGAATTTCGAAAGCTCTTACCAGCGCAATGGCTTCTTCTGTGTTTTTTTCGAACTGGGTCCGCCGAAGGAACTGTTTGTTCTCTGCAAAAGAAATGTAACCAACCACGCACAGTGCAAAATGAAAAGTGGAAAAGTTTTCAGTTTCAACATTAATTTTTTGTATAAGCAATGAATGATATGACACGGTGAGAGACCGCAGACGAACGAGAGCCGCTCCTGATTGTTAGCTCTGTTTAATTACGATTTAATGAGGTCATGAAAAACTTTGCTTATTAATAAACTTTTTTCATATCTTAACCGAACTGAAATTTTTCATTTCCGAAAGTTTATTTTCGTGCTTCAAGAGTTGAGTAAATAAGCGTCATTGCGAAGGAAAACGCTAGAGAGAGCTCGACGACGCGGGCTGTGCAAATTCGGCTTCCGAAATAAAGTCATCTAAGGTTCCTTTTTCCGATTTGACTTAGCAGCTCTCGCTGGTCTCGCTGGTGGTGGTGGTGGTGGGACCGTCGTGAGGAAGTGGGTATGTCTACTGCTGCGGTCATTTGTTTTGCGCTCACTTTTTTCTGTCTCGCTTTATCCTTCGCAAACAGCTTCCGCTTAACAGCAAAGGAATAATAATTATTTTAATAATTACGAAATCAAGAAATCCATTTATTTGTAAAACTTCAGCAAATTCGTTAAAGAAACCAAAAGATCGATGACCGCAACCGATTATAAATCAATGTCAATTGATGCTGGCCTTGACAGCGACAGCGACAACGTGCTCCAATTCGGCCAAAGCTCAGGGTTGCTGGAAAATCGCCTGGTGGCAGAAGGCAGACGGCAGACGTGACGTGACACTTCTGCCATCCTTCAAGAGTTCCGTCAACTAAAAGCATTATGTTTTATCGATTAATTTTGGGCTTTTGTTTTTCGCGTCACGTTTTGCTTGGTTTGCCGGAGCCTTTCAGCCGGCCGGGACTATTTTTTAAGTAACGTCAGGGGTCACAGGGTCACCCGAAAGAATTCATTAGCGTTGGGGAAGTCGTCAAGTGGCTGAGGGTTGAACAACCCCATCAATCAAAGCAAATAGAGAAAGCCAAAAAGAAAGCTCTTGACATTTTTCGGTATAGAAAAAATTACCTCACTGCGCCATTCTTTTTACATACAAATATATATATAAATATACATACGAGTACACGTAATGAAAAATTACTAAAATATCAATTTTCCCTCAGCACAAACCTTATTTGCGGGATCGGTTTGCGCATAGACTAAAAGCAGCAATACGCGATTGCTAACTAACCGCGTTAAAATAGTTTCGTAAAGAATGCTTTAAAAAAATAATAAAAGTCTGACGAAAAACTGTTGTCAATAATATTATATTGACGTACAGTAAGATTATATTGACGTACAGTAAGATTATATTGACGTACAGTAAGATTATATTGACGTACAGTAAGATTATATTGATATTACAATACAGTATAATAAGTATAAGACCATTGAGCAATAAATCGAGGTAATCTTCTTAAATTTCAGTTGCCAAAATATCTATTAAGCTATTATCCAAATTGTCGTACCGTCGCGACGTCTAAAAAGCTCTTTATTCGTCTGTCGTTCATTCTTCCTGGAAAGCTTTTCCACAAAAAACCATCCTACCTTTATGTAAACGCGATCAAGTGCATTTAATGCTGCAGTCTATATAAAGCCATAACCGTGAGACGCGGTGCAGAACGAGCGCCGTCACTCTGCCGTCACCCTTCGCACCTACACACACAACATTCCTTGAATCCTTGCCAACAGTTTGGTCCGTTCTGGTTTAATTTTGAATAAATAACCGGCATAGCTTCACACTGCCGACGTCGTCCGAAGTCGCAAAGCGTAATAAAACCGCAGCAAAGATGAGCGCCGGTAGCCGCTGCCCCTTCTATGGTGGGCACTGTGAGCAGTGAAAACCGCCGGAAGTGAAACTACGTCTAGCAGATGGCAGATGGCTGCAACCACCAGAGAAGCATCAGCTTGTTTTTTAAAGCAAGAACTCTTTCGTATCCCGGATCCATGCTGAAAAGTATTGCCAGACGAAGTGAAGAGGCGTGATGACATAATGGATGAACTGTTTGGGCGGGCGAGCCCGGCAGCAACGTCGGCCGTTGAAGACGTTATTATGAGTTTCTTTGGTTCGGTCGGAGCCTTCGTGCTTTGAAATATGTACGACCGACTTTCGAGGCATGCATGATGGCTCTTCGTTTGGCAAAAAGGAAGAGTGGAACAAAGAAACAGTGAACAGCTGTGTGTCTGTGGTAGCATCTCTCTATGGCGGTGTAGGTATTTGTGAGTATGCCTAGCTGCACTTTCCATACGAGATTCCAATGTACGCACTTGGTTTGTTACTCGGTTTGCGCAGAGCGAGCGATATATTGCTTGAGGTAATTTTGTCTTTGCTTTTTGTGCTTTCTGGTCGATTTTACCGCTTGGATGGAGACATCGAAAGCCGTCCCTGGCGGTCGGAAAGGCATTAAAAGCCTTTTGGTTCTTCGACTTCGCCTGCGTTATCGCTTCAAATTCTCTCTGAGGCACCTTGTACTTGCATACTTTCAAGCAGTTATCATTTCTTTTTAGGATTATTTTCTTTCCTAAAAGGAAAAGGGAGAGACGCCGTGGGGTAACATTCCCCCAAACAAGAAAGATGCATAAAGTATGTATGTCTAAACTAGAAAACTCCCAAAAACAGACCTCCTTCATTTAGCTGGAAAAACAGAATTTAATCGGAAGGAACACCATTTCTGAACAGTCTCCGCCAGGTCTACTCGTACTCGGCTTCTTCCTCCGCCACATTATTCAAGCTTTTATTTTGAAAATATGAAATTTAACAAAATACTCGGAGGTTTTGCTCAGGCAGACTCGTAAACGTTAAACGCAGGAATTCCGAGTTTATTTTGTATGAAAAATAGCCGCATTGCTGACAATGTTGGCTCATCCGGAGTGTTCGGGCCGGAGAGCTCCGAGCACCCAAAATGGCAAAATTGCCAAAACACGTTCCCTCCATCTTTTCCCCATCTTTGACACGCAGAACGGAATGAATATAATACATATATACGAGTATATACTCATCCATACCATCCTAGCAAACAATATGAGTCTTTTCGGAATCAGAAGAGGTTCATATTTCTGAACGAATACGCTCTTTATGAGCACATGAAAGAGTCAGAAATTAACGTTTTTTAGGAGAAAAGAGCAGACGCAGAAAAGAGTCCTAAATAAGAGTCAGAAAAGACTCATAAAATTGTGCGTTTTGTGAGTTTAAAATTTTAATAAAAAAAAATAATTTCTGAGCCTTTAATAATTCTTCTCTGAGCCACCTACAATTGTTTTCTTAGCATTTTATGAATCTCTTCGGAGCTTCTTATACTCTTTTTCTGAACATTTTATAAATCTTTTCGGAGCCTTTTATGATTCTTTTCCGAGCATTTTACGATTCTTTTCTGAGCATTTTATGAATAATTTCGAAGCCTTTTATGAATCGTTTCTGAGCATTTTATGATTCTTTTCCGAGTATTTTACGATTCTTTTCTGAGCATTTTATGAATCTTTTCGGAGCCTTTTACGATTCTTTTCTGAGCCTTTTATGATTATTTTCTGAGCACTTTATGATTCTTTTCTGAGCCTTTTATGATTCTATTCTGAGCCGTTTATGATTGTTTTCTGAGCATTTTAGGAATCTTTTTGGAGCCTATTATACTCTTTTTCTGAGCCTTTTATGATTCTTTTCCGAGTATGATTCTTTTCTGAGCCTTTTATACTCTTTTTCTGAGCATTTTATGATCCTTTTCGGAGCCTTTAGCAAATTCGTCTTTTTTGGACTCATAAAAGACTCAGATATGTCTGTATGTGCACCTTCTACACGGCTCGTTGAAAAGAGTCTTAAATAAGATATCTGGGCAAACAATTTTAATCTTTTCAGACTCCAGAAGTATTCATATTTAGGTTGTAAAATGTATTTAGGCTTTTTTAAATTATACGATATACGATAATTTAAACAATAAAATTAAAATTGAAATTTGAAATATAAACTTCGGTGAAGAACGGTCATAACTTTTCAAATTACTCGCGGATCTTCCTAGAATGGTCTTCCTTTACTTTCGCGTACCTTCTACGTAACGATGCTCTGATGAACGATTCACACTCAAGTTCTTCCAATTTCGAAGCTATTTAGTCGCCATCTTAAAATAACCATTTCTTTATCTGCACAAATTGAAGCTTTTTTAATAAGATTTATTTCTTAGATGCCAAGAACGGTTCATATACGATGGTACACGAACATCGAGCAGTCGCGTCACTCGCCTCCGGTACGCTTTGCTTCTTTTACTTACTTTTCCTTCCTTCCTTCCTTCCTTCCTTCCTTTCTTCCTTTCTTCCTTCCTAAAGAAGCAAGAGTCCTTCATTACAGCAGTATAGTCGCCATCAATTTTATACAGATGTTTGAGCAATTATTGCGCCGTAAAAATTGGCTATGAATAACAAACAATGACGGCGGCCCATCTCGCCAACGCCACCAACTGCGGCCCACTTGGCGCGTCCTAACGCAACGGATGGTGCCCCATCGGGGGCATCAACGAACATACCTTGACGCGCCCATTCCCAGAATTACGTAAATGAATAATAATAGAATCATAAAATTGTTGCTATTACCGGGTGTCCCCGCTCCCGCTCGTAGTCGCGACAATTGGCGAGCACTTAGTAGGTTGTCGCCACTTCGTCTACCTCCGTCCGTGCCACCTTGCTTCTTCTTCTGTGCTGTGCGTGCCCTCCTCCGGCGCAGTTCGTCTCAGTCTTCGTTTGGCCAACGATTCCGGAAAATGACTGCCCGTAAAAGCATTTTACTTCATTATTAAATAATGAGCGTGACTAAAATATCCATAAAAAGGCAATGTGCTTTTCCAACAACGGCATGGCGGACAAGGCGCAGTCCAGCGCACCGCCCGCTGCAAAGAGTACGTTACACTTCCGGCAAGATGGAGGCAATGCGAATAATTAGTTAGTGTGTAATTTGGAAGCCGGATGAAGCTCGAGGATCCAGGTCAGTCCGCCATATTTGCCGCCAACATTTGTCTTCGGCAGCACCATTAAGAGTGCCATCGATTAGTGCCATCGAGTCTGGGTCCCACCGAATCAAGGAATACTTACGGATTTTCCGAGAATATGCCGGCACAGTGATTTAATTCGACGCCATTTGAAGTCATGGAAATCCTCGGCTTACGTATTATTCGTTACTTCTGGTAAAGGTTTACTTTTAAACTTTAAAGGTTTGCATTTAAGCGTCTCTGCTGTTTCGGCAGCTCGGTGTCGGCGCCGAACTAATGCGTTCTGTGGTTCCAGGCGACCGTAATGCGCAGTCCCTCGACCGGTGGCCAACCTGTTACCGTGTACAGCTGTTACCGTGAAGTTAAGCTCCACAGAGGCTCCACATGGCACACCTTGCGTGCTGCTTTGTGCCTTTTTGGCCATTTTTGGCACTACCTCGACGATTCTCTGCCGGTGGCGCTTGAGCAGACGACAACAACAACGCAGCCAACGTGCCCAGATGACACCGTCCAAAAGGTCCAAAAGCGACACCGGACACGCAAACAAATCTGCAAAGTCCCAATTTTACGGTAATTAAAAAATAAGGGATTCGTGTTTTTTGTTAAACGCTTAAGCCCGGATTACTTTCGCTCGAAACGGCACCAAATCTGCCAAACGTAGACTCGACTCTCGCCCTCTCGTGTTTGGGCAGAGTCCGGGCAGTCGGTTTGGCACAAACTGAAGCGATTTGTTGGTGCACGTATCAGGTGACAAGTCAGTGAGGGCAGGTGACACGCAGCCAGCAGTAGCACAAGCACACTGCGAGAAAACATAAAATCTATGCAGGAATCCTTTCAACCTTTTATTAGAGTATACCTAACAAAAAAAAACTACTAATTGCAAAAGAAACTTATCCTACCAACACTAAGAAATTTTGAGGTTCGAATTTTTTTCAGTGTAAACCTACCAAAAAAGCCACTTTGCTCGCCGAATCGACTAAACGTGTCCAAATATTACGGACACGAAGATATTGCGTTTCATGCAGGCTTCTGTTTGGGCCCTCTTGCAACGGTCCTCAAACGAAAGACGCTTTCAGAAGTCAGCAACAAACAATCAGAAGCAACCCAGCTTTAAGGGCCACATGTCGCGCCGGTTATACTGAATGGGGCTTGCCGTGTACCGACAACCAAAGCGAACCAATGCGAGCGTGAAATATTGATTTCTAGGCGCATTTGTCACTCGAGTTACTGTATCGTTAAACTCATAAAAAGAAGAAGCAGCCGTTTCTTACCGGCCTGTCTGTCTGTCTTCTTTAAGGCGGACAAAAGGCGAAGGTCTGTCTGTCAGTGGCTGAATGTAATTCGAGCAGAACTTTAAGGTGATGACTTGTTCATTCAGTCTAATGACAACTGAAGGCGGCCAGTTAAATTACAAATCACTTTGAGCCTAATTAAACTTAAGAGGTATCCCTTTAGCTTCACCTCAACCCCTAACGCTGGCGAAGCCGGTTAATCAGTTACCGTTTAAACTGCTTTTCCTTGGTTCCTGGCTCCCGAAGCTACAAAATAACTGAATTCTGAGTCGAAATCGTTTAAAGCCTTAACCCGGCGTTAAGTTTTCTCGATTAATTGATGTACGGGCTATAATCTATGGAAGAGCATATTGTGGAAGATTGAGAACCTGGACCTGGTTTGAAGAGTATAAACTCTAAACTCAAACGCAAAAATTCATAATGAAAATGTTTTTTTCATAGCACAAATCATGGTTTGTTAATTATTGGGAAAAATATGATGTGCTAACAAAACGGGTTGGTAACGAAATCCCGAAAGACAAAATCCCGAACGACAAAATCCCGAACGACAAAATCCCGAACGACAAAATCCCGAAATGACAAAATCCCGAAACGACAAAATCCCGAAATAACAAAATCCCGAAATTACAAAACTAGTTTTTCGGTATTCTCCATCTTCTTGAACATTTTAAAACCACTAGCAAACAATTCCAAGAAAATAATAAAAAATTACTCTTATTTTACTTCTCTAAAATTATTAATAAAAAATTAAAAAAAACATTATTAAAAAAATTTTAGCAGAGCCCTCTCGATAATGTGAGGTTTTTTGCATACAGGTTTTTTCGCGTATTGGCAGCCTTCGGCTGCGGCAGGGATCATAATCCTCAATCAGCAGAATCCTTACGGTCATGTGAAGTTTTTTGCATACAGGTTTTTTCGCGTATTGGCGGCCTTCGGCCGCGGCAGGGATCATAACCCTCAATCAGCAGAATCCTCACGGTCATGTGAAGTTTTTTGCATACAAGTTTTTCTGCGTATTGGCGGCCTTCGGCCGCGGCAGGGATCATAACCCTCAATCAGCAGAATCCTCACGGTCATGTGAAGTTTTTTGCATATTGTAGATTATAACCTTCAGACAACAAAATTCTCTCGATATTACAACTTTGCTTTTCTGCCATTGTAAAAAAAGGCAAGTAGGCGCGTACTACTCTTCGGAAAAAATTGTGACTTAAATGTCATTTTTTCATTAATTTCAAATTTTATTTCGTGATTTTCGGGATTTCTCATTTCGGTATTAAAATTTTTCGGGATTTTGTCGTTTCGGGATTTTGTCGCATCGGGATTTTGTCGTTTCGGGATTTTAAAATTTTTCGGGATTTTGTCGTTTCGGGATTTTGTAATTCGGGATTTTGACTGTCTCCCAACAAAACCATTAGTTAGTGCACCGACACTGCACCGCTCTTCGCCGCATATGCTTTTCCGATCTCGTCTGTCTCTCATAAGCTGGCTTAAGTAGATTATCATAAAAATGTCGCAAACATCGCGACAGTAACGAATGATTGTATTTATTGGAAAATCCATTTGTAACAACTAAATGCGACAACCTTAAATCCCTTTTAAACACTTCAACGCACTTACAAACCTCACATTACCCCCCCCCCCCCCCCCACCCCTGTCATCACGTCACCCCCTTTCCTTCGACCGACCCTCCTTCCTGCACTTCACTTCACTTTTTGGAGAAATAATAATGTTCCATTAACGGAGCGAATGTTTCTTCTACGGCCGCGCCGCTTAAAATGTGAACTACTTTAGCGACGCATCATGTGCGTCGGACGCAGGCGAGCGGCAGGCAGGGCCTGTGTGCCTGCGATACGTACGCCCTGCCGCAGGCACAACGTGTCTCATTATGTCACATGTGACACTGTTAATGATTATGTTCGCGTCGCTGTGTTGTTGTTGTTATTGTTGATGTTGATGTTGATACTGCATTCCGCGCTATTATCCCGAGCTGTCATTTGCCCCACGCCGCCTGCCGCCTGCCTGTGCGCCTGTGTCTTTACGTTCATTACCGACGAGCAAGTCTTTGGAGCAAATGCTTCGGTTCTCACTGAAAGTCCTTTCACGCGCGCTTCGCCCTTCAAGTTGGCAACAACGGAATCACGTCATCTCCTTCGGCACGGCAGCCGTTCACGAGACAGCAGATATACCCGCAGATATTCCACATTTCCGGCATCTAGAGCCTGCTACAGGATTTGCCCCAAACGTCCCAACGAAAATCTTGCAGCGAGCTGAAAATGTTGCTTGAATTAAGCATGAAGCTAAAGCACGTTATTCGAGCAAGAACCTCTTTTATCTTGTGCTTCGGTCTCTCGATATGTCAGGAGCTGCCTCCCGGATGTGTCGCTGCCATTGCCGCTGCCATTATTGCAGTCATTAAATTGCATTGCAAAAGAAAAAATTGTGTTCGAAAAGTGACTGCACGACTCAGCGTATCCGGCGAAAAGACGGTTGCAGCAACAAATTTAATTACTGCATTCTTTTAAGCCATTCTCGGCACACACAAACACAGAATTTAAAACTGATTAAATTTTAATTAATCCAGTTATACTGAGTACTAAATATTTGGCAAAGTTGGAAAGACTGTAAGAGGGTTGCCAAGCATGCAACAAATATAAAGATTGTTTGAAAACAACAAATCTATGATTTTACGTCTTAAAATCTTGCTCTTCTTTTAAAACCATTTTATGATATTGAAACGACATTGATCGATGATGCAAGCTTTTTAGTAAAAATTACTTTGGCTGGGGAAAAAGGTATAAAAAGGCAACTAACTACCACGCCTACCGCAAAGCTAAAGAGCTAAATGGTTACTCTAAAAAACGTATACTGTCAATCAAAACACGAAACATCATACACTCAAAAGTATTGTAATGAAAATAGTAAACAGAACTATGTTTTGAAATTCGCCGCGACTAAAAGTCGCCTGAATTCCACCGCCGAAACGATATTTCACCGCCGCGACTAAACGTCGCACAAATCATCATACATTTAAAAGTATTGTAATGAAAATAGTAAACAGAACTATGTTTTGAAATTCGCCGCGACTAAAAGTCGCCAGAATTCCACCGCCGAAACGATATTTCACCGCCGCGACTAAATGTCGCACAAATCATCATACATTCAAAAGTATTGTAATAAAAATAGTAAATAGAACGATATTTTAAAATTCGCCGCGACTAAAAGTCGCCTGAATTAATCCTCTCTATAACGAGTATAATCTGCGCAGCTGCTTTTGGGTGACGCACGGAAATGGTTGATATGACGGGTATAGTGCGCTAAAGTGCGAGCAAGTGCGCCTCAAAGCGGCTCAAAAGAAAGCAGTGAGAGAGTGGAGGCAGGCGATGCCAGAACAAATCCAAAAAACGCTGCTAATGCGTAAGTCGTTTGTACAAAAATTCGCTCCGAACTTCTACGAACATTTAATGGCGCATCCGGGTTATGGCGGCCACAGTAAGTGGCCGAAATTATAATTATTAACAATTATTGACAATTAAAGTAACAAAGAGGTTATGGCCGTGGCGACGGCTGGCAAAATAAAGGAAATGAAAATTTCATTTCAGAATCGTCAATACGATACAAGTTCGTATTTACTACGAGTAGTTATTAGCCAATGATACGAATAATTCGCCCTACCCTGCCCCGCTCGGGGTTGACGGACATGCCGACCTACGAATTCCATCGACCGTCCATCGAACGCTTTTAAATTATGGCATTTATTCATTAACTGCTGGCGAATCATTAATTTGGCGAAACGCTTGGCTGCCTAAACACTGTGGACGGATAATTATCCACTTAGAGTAACACACACACACACACACACACGCCTACGCACTCGCCACGAAAGTTGGCGAAATCGACGAACGATTTAATTATGCTCGGCCTGCCTGCGCGCATTAATCAACTTCACCGTCGACAATCATAATCCATTGATTAGTTCATCGAAGGCCGGTAATGCGTAATATGCAACTTAGTGCAAAGATGGCGCATACTCGAACGCACAGAGCCACACACACACACTAAATGCGCCCTCTCAGCGGGCCCATTTAACTACGTAGCGATTTCCAAGCAAGAAGGCAGAACATATTCGTCGCTTCCGACAGACACACACGCTTTGTTTCATGCACACGCTTTCACATTCTGTTAGAATGCGATGAAGTGAGGCGGCGGCAGGCTTCGTGTACCTACATCCTGTCAAAATCTATGGACGTTAGCCAGATTCTCTCAACACAATCGCTCTCGTCACTTTCAGCGCCATGCATTGGTGTGTGTGTGTGTGTGTGTGCGTGTGTGTGTTTGTGCATGGCTGTGCGCAGCTTTGTGTACTTGTCCAGAATGCGATGCACGACCATGCATGGATTCCATTTAATTTGTGGTCATGGTCATTCCTTTGACAGTCTAACGGCTAACAGCCGTCTCGTTGATGACACTCTAATGGTTCTCAGTGTGTGTGTGTGTGTGTGTGTGTGTGTGTGCAATACTTAACCGGGTTAAATTATCTGGCAGCCTTCCCCCCCCACCCTCCCCGCACCTGCATGCGTTGCACTGCGTTGCAATAAAGTGAAATTAGGCCATCGAAATTCTCTCAGCCTCGCTATATCTCTCTCGCACACACACACACACACACACACACACTTCGTCCATTCATTGCACTCAATTAGAAAGAAGTTCAGTCAAATTTAATTGAACCGATTTTGGCGGCAATCATCCTTCCTGGTCATGAGGAATATCATCTGATTGTTTAACGATATTTCTGCGGTTAATGATTCGTTTCGCTACCTCTAAAACTTGCTTCCTTACTTCATTATTTCCTTTGTCGTTTTTGTTACCTTCTGCATGAGTTTTATTTAGTATTTCGGTAGCTCTTGAAGCTTTTCGGCTCTTCAGTAAGAAGTATGACCAATTTTCCGGTAGATAGACTGGATTTTCGAGTCCGCGACATGTTCTGTATCCTTGCCACACGATAGCCACTCTCGTTCATTCGTGCGAGACGTTGTTTATTCGCGTTGCTCTCTATTTGTTTGTTTTCTCACCATCTTTTTCCATAAACTCGCCTTCACAAAAGAATATTCTTAGTTTTCTTCAGTTTTTCTTGCATTGGCTAATGTTGAGGAAAATTGAATTTTTAACGGCTTCGCCATTTCGAAATTGTTCCACGTTCCTGCAGAATACAATGCAGGAAATGTTCCAGCAGGCGTGAACGTGAACGGGGTATGTTTGAACAGCTGGTCCTCTGTGATTAACCCTTATAAAGCTGACAAAACGAATAATTTGTCATTATTTGCCACCTTCATTCATTTCATACTTGAGTAAGACTCGAAGATTTTCCACTTTTTTGCTAAAGAGGCTTAGCCGTATCCGATTCACGGCTTAAAAAATACTCTAAACTGCAAGAGCAACAGTTCAAGGCCATAAAATCTCCACAAAAATCAACGAGATTTATTAAAGTTGGCAACTTTTTCAGTATAATTTTGTTTTATTTTTACTTTCGGCGTATGACAATTACAATATGGTTTTAGACCATACTACAATATGGTCTAACTAAAAGTATATAATCCACTCTTTCTCTCACACTCTCTCTCTCTCTCTTGCCTGTACAACCTTATGGTAGCATTTGTGCAATAGAGCCGACGCTGGCACGCTCAGATGCTGAGACGCTGCATTCTAGTCCGGCTGTTAATATACATAATTCTCCGTGCGATTCCGAAATGGAGGTCTCCCTCAGCTTTCCGGTCTGCTGGTTGCATTGTAGCTCCTTGAGTGCTCTACACTTCGAGCTTTCATTATCTCTCGCCTCGGAGAAATTTACAGACAAGCAAATGTTGCCAATTACTTACTTTGAAAAAGCATAACCTACTTGCAATGTATGTAAGTAATAAACACCGGCTTCTTGTTTATGTTTCTCCTTTGCCATTGACTTAAGGTTAACCTTAGCTGCAAGATGAAAAGGATACTTTACCGACCTTGGGTCGCAAGGGCAGCACAAATCCGCGATTCCTGCGCTGCTCACACCTTCCTTCCGCGACCTTTTCAACACTTTCCAATGATGCCGTTAGCGAAATCGACAATGGCTCTAAAAAATTGGGTCGATTAGAAAAAACTTGTGAAAGGCCAGCGGTAGCAAAAACAGCAGCTTTTTTGTTGAAAGCCATATAAATTGACCTTCTCCGACGCTGAGATCCGTGACATCGTTCCAGAGCAAAGTTAGGATGCCGTGTTTTTGCAAAAAGCCCGACTAAGTTGCAAGGACAAAGTTTTGTTTTGTACTTTGGCGCCGCGCCCTAACCGTTGCCAGTACTCAGCGCCCATCGCCAAGCGGGGCGAAAAGTTTCAATTTCTGGCAACGTGAAAACGGTTGCAATCGGTGCAGGTGCGTGCGTATGAAAAGAACATGGTCGAGGCATGTGAAAATGGTCCATGAAAATTATCCTCCGCTAGCAGTGAATTTATCCTCGCCGAAACTTTAGCAGGCAACACGAATTCCTCACGAATAACCCAACTCCATCGCGTTCGCGATTCAGCAAATATGGAACTTATTTTGTAAATAATTTTGTAAAAAAACTATCCATTTAAGAAACGAAAGAGAAAGAATTTCTCTCGCCTCGGTGAGACCTCAACGAATTTTGGTTTCAGACTTCACAGAGAACTTGCCTGATTGTTCTCATAAAACCTACACGCAGCGAATGAATTAAATTTACTCGCGAAATTTAAAGCTCCAGTCCTCTCTCTCTCTCTTTCTCTCTCACTACCGACCGCACTAAAGCACTTAGCGCCAGCGTTTAGGAATCAGATTCGTTCTCCCAGCCATGAATTACTCTCGAAAAGCAATCAAGAAAATAGGAATGACGAAACTTTGTCAATAAAGACATTCGAACTGCAATCAAACTCATCACATCGTGAAATCGAAGACGAGTGTGGAGCAGACGCACGGACGGACGGAGTCTCCTAGAGATAAGGAAGCCGCCCGTGAAAGTTCTCGTGTCGAAGCATTCGATACTCGGTGAATTTGAAATGCGTTTCCACTTCATAAACCTGGCTAAGAGTTTAAACTTTCCTCCTCTTCTTTCTTGAGAAAAGGCAAAGAAGAGCGCACGTATCACTTTAACCCATTCCAAAGGAACGGCTTAATGCGATTACAAGTCATTGCACAGTCGCTTACATACGCTGGAAAGACGTGGAGCCTTTTAAAATCAAAGGAGAAAAATAGTAATATTTCCATGGCTCAATTGAAAGAACCGTGCACGGAATGGCGAACCCATTTCTCTCCTGTGCCACATGAGTAAATACATAGTATGTCTATACTTTTGTCAATTTAAATGATTGATTTTCAGTAATTTCAGAGTTTCTAAATCAATGGTCTGAAATAAATCAGTCGAAGAGTTTCCCGGACCCAAAAGATTTCCGTAAATACCAAAAAAATTACTTTAATTACGTCACAAATTACGTAAAAACTTTTTCAATCGGAATGAAAATACATACTTTTTTTAATTATTAAGAAACCTTAAGCAACATTTGGTCCTGAAAGGCCTTTGTCGGCAACTCTTCAAGCAATATATGTAGAATATTAATTAAATATCAATTAACGTAGTATTGTCTTAAAGTTTATTCAGTTCGAGTTCTGCAAGAATTAATTTAGTTCGCACTCAAAACATTAACAAAATTTGCCTGCCTCAGCCTGGAACTACATCATTTGTAATTTAGACTGAAGCATTACGTAAGCAAATAACTATTTCTTATAATTTGTCTGCATAATGACGCAGTGCGCAGTACTCACACGCCATTTGAGCGTGAACAAAATCAGGCAGCATGCTTGAGCCGCAGGCATAAAGATAGGAGAAGGACGACTTCTTGCAAAAGACAACAACCGTACGCACCAACCTGTCACTGTCACACGGAGTGGATGATGCTTGGTGTGCGCATACAGAATAAGGATGATGCGGATGCAGATTTTGCGATACCTCCAGGCTTTCCAAAACCGTTGCAGCTGTTCGGTGGTAGCAGGAGAAATATATGTTCAAGATGTCTTCTTCCATGGTTCAACTTACAGTGAGTGCAATCGATCAGTCGAATCGAATCAGAAAAGCGCAATAAAACCGAAGCCAAAGCCAAAGAAAATTTCATTGTGGAGGCGGATGCAAAGTTTTTCTCATTATTCATTAATTGTGAACTTTCAGATGAAAAACTTTACTTACTACTTGACGCTGGGCGGCGCTGCCGTTGCTGGCGCGAAATGAGGGAAAAGCAATTAAAATTATTGCGAGGAAAAAGTAATATTCTCCAAGTGCTAAACAAACACTCCACCGAGAGAGCGAGAGCGAGTGCGAGTGCGAGTGTGATTCCGGCGGCGTCTACACTCTTGCCATGAGAATAAACGCAGCGATGGGCAGAGGCGCCGGAGCGGCTTCTTCAGTGGAGAGCGCTGAAATGAACGGATACAATATTCACGGCGCGAACGCATCAAGTGCGAGGTTTATTGTCGCAACTTTGCAATAAAGAGGGCGTCATGACGGGTGCTCAAAGCGGAGGCAGAGAAGAAGAAGAAGATTCATCTGAACCAAAACACCGGACTATAAAAAGCCTTTTGGCGAACACTTGAACACTTTGAGCCGCGTTAACAGAAGTCTCATCATGGTGAAATAAATGTGGCTTTTCTGACCCTGCCCCACACACACAAACACACGCATACTCTTGCGAATGGTGATAACGTGCGAAGTCAGAGTTTTTTAATGAACTTTTCCAAAGAGAAACCTCCCTCTAGCGCCACGCCGTACTCAAATGCTTTTGGTAACCAACGAGCTCTGTTGCTCAGACAGGCCGATAACCTTCTTGGACATATTTTTCAATCCACACGAGTTCAGTATACCTTTTGTTTTCCGTGTAATTAGTTGAAATAAGTTCAAATATTTAGGATCGTCATTTGCTTTTATGGAAGTTTAGCCTTTGCGCTCACACAATGTAAGCGGCCAAATTATACAAGAGATCACGATCCGGTGATATCGAACCCGGTGGCGGCGGAGATTGTGCCTTTATCTAGTTTTGATCTCGAATCGAACTGCAGGTAGCTGCTGGCCAGAGATCGTGCGCCAACTTGCGACGCGTTGCGGCGTACCAGACGGATCGCGCAGACGCAGCAAAGGACACGAGAAGTCCATTACTGCTGGTGGTAGCTGCTGGTGGTGGCATCATCATCATGCACACCGAAAGCGAACCGAAAGTCCAATCTCCGATAAGATCACGATGTACTTGTTACCATATCGATTGATTGAACAAGAAGAATAAATAAAAGGAGCAATGTCCAATTTTCCATGCCCGCCAAATATCGAAGGGAACGGATTCCAATTCGGCTCAGACCGCCGAAATGTGGTGCATTACACTGCAAGAAATTCGATTGTTTTCATTCTTTGCAGGCTTTTCGCATGGTTATTTCTTAACTTCTCTAAAAGCTTACATTCCTGTAATAATATTAACCTAAGATTAACAGCGATTCAATAATAACAGACTTTCAGAAGAGTTTGTTGCATTTAAAAAATATGCCCGATTTTACTAAAGTAAAAGACTTAAGACTTTAATCTGAAAAAGATTAAAAATGTTTTTAGAAATCTTTAACGAGCAGCAAAAAGTCAAACAAATCGCTTACAGCATTCAATTTTTGGTCCATTTTCCCCAAAACCTTCTACAGCAAAACTTCTACTACGCCCCTGGTTTAAATCCTCTCTTCACAAAGTCCAGTTTCTTTCCAATGTTCTCGTGAGTTGGGTCTCATGTCAATTTCGCGCTGTGTTACCAATTTCACGTTGTGTACCCAGAGATGAACTGTCTGATAGTGCGATAAAGTAGTACGTTTCATCGGAACAGGGAGCTCCGGCTACAGGTTCCAGGCCAGAAAAATCTGCAGTAATTGTTGATGGCCCATACTTGTCATGGCCAATGTTGGCAGCTCGTGAGGTCGACTGCATCGGTCGGTCTATTTCAGCGACAAATTCGTGTGCTAAGAAACAAAGAGATTCTTTCGAATTTTTTTGGTCCACAGAGGACCGAAAATGTGAAGCTTGATTTCTTAGTTTTGCCATTTTGCTAATGGCTAAAAAGGCTGAATGTGAATCGGTATTTGCTTTTCGATTGTGCTTTTTAAGACGAAGAAAGGAGAGCAATGAATCCTCTTAAAACTGCAGATTGCTGTCCCTATCAAGAGAAAATGGTGGCCAGCAAGTAGATTGTAAAGATGATATCAAATACACTTGAGTGAATTTATGCTTAAGGTTGACGTGAACCGGGAACAGAAGTTATCCACTGAACGAATCGGTTGATTGAAAGTGATTTACTTTTAACGATTTATCAAGATACTCGCATTTGCCGTGTGGATGACATTCTCTGCCGTGTGGAACTTTTTTTAATTCATTTCTGATTCAGAGCTGCCGCAAGTATTGAGTCACTGACCTATGCCAATTTGACAATTCTAGTGACGTCTCTAAAATAGCCGACCTATTTTTTAGCTAGGACTCAATCCTTGGATGTCTTCTCAACTAATTTTTTCTTTAGCTAAATTCTATCTCTGCAAATATTTTGTATCGATATAAATCTTTAATGTAATTTAACTTTAAAGAATGAGAAACATAGAAAACTTTAGTTTAATTTGAAACATTTTAGACCATTTTGTGAAAATTTCAATTTGTGAAAACGTCGATAAACGCAAAAGTTCATTCTTGAACCTAAAGCAATCGAGCAAGTGACCCAATTTCATCCTCACCGTCAGTGGTCAGTCAATGATGGAGGTACCTAAATCAACACTTGCGGCAGAACATTGTTCGGCCGCCGAACGCTGCAGCGGACTCAACAATTCGGTCAACATCAGGTCGACCAAATGTTGGCCCAACTTGAAACACTGCAAATTGGTTTGCATCGTTAATGAGGAGGCACCATCGTGGACGTATGAGAAACGAGTAGAAAGCGGGACCGAAGTCTTTGTTATTATCCTCAAACTCCAACCTAAACCTTCAACCTAAAAGTGTTCCTTCGGCCAAGTGTGGCCAACTAGCAGAAAATGATCAATTAAGAATCTCTGCGCATTAGAATCTCTCCGCAGACGAACTTAACATTTTTGCTAGTGGTCTAAATTGGTCCGAACTGCGACAGCAGATTGCTATCGCTGCCCCGCATTGTATGTACCGAACGGGTCAGGCTGGTCTCGCTGGCAAAAGCAGCGAGGAATGCTGGCGAATTTGAATTTAAATTGAATGAGGATGTTGCAAAAAGCAAATAAGCTCCGACCAGAGGCTAAGCGATATCATCAGACCAACATTAGATTAAATGAAATTGATTGTTCGTGGATTGCGGAGCGAATCTGCTTGCCGTCGGAATGGTGGCGTCGGGAAAGGAGGGCAGATAAAACGACAACATTTCAAAGGAAGGAAGGAAGGAAGGAAGGAAGGAAGGAAACCAAAGAAAGTGCCAACCCAACAACAGAGCTGAAGACATCAGAAATGTGGTGCGTGATTATTCTAAAATCACCCACAATTTCTCAGCGTCGAAAGTGAGAAAGACAGCAATTGAAGAGAGAGAGAGAGAGAGAAGGGGAACGACGAATTGAAAATCGCGACCTTGGAAACTTTGCTGCCAAACAGGGAGCATGTACCATATTCAACAAAACGAAGAGTTAGTAAAGCAAAAGCACTAAAAATTGATTTCACATTAGATAAGAAGGACGGCAGAGGAAGATTGGGACGAAACGGACCGTAGCAAGCCGGCCTTTATTTCTCATTTCATGGAAGTCAAACATTGACAAATCGTAAGAAGCGGCAAGAAAATTAATTATTTCGCTTTTCCCGACCAACGTGGATCCCCGCACATTCCCGAATACACGTAAACAGATAAAGACCACGTTGCCCATAAATCTTCCTCTGCCGGTCGTCTGCGCCATTTGCATAGGGCAGGTTGCAACGAAGCACGACGACAAGTTATTCAGCCATGCAGAGCAGCCCTAGGAGCCCCGATTCTTGGGGACAAACGGCCGGACACCAGCGTCAGCGCCATCGTCGTAGAACAGTTCGGCGCGGATACTGCACCAATCAGCTGCCGTCCAGAGGCTCCAGCCACACGACGGCTCGCGGAAACAAACGTCATTTTGTCGTGAGACCTCGTGTTCCTCTTTCGAACACGCCTTGCTTCGAATTGAACCGAACAAGGCGATCCTCGCGACACATGACACAAGACAAATCGACGTCGCAGCCGCGGGCGGCCGAACGGATCACTGCACGCCGCGACAACGTATACAGTCGGTGATTTACTGTCGCAGTCGAAAGCCGAATGCAACCAAATCCACGGTAGGTGGTTAATCGCCAATTAAAAGCAACATCAGAAAACTTGTCCATTCGAACAGAGGCTTGTCAGCTTGTCAGGCGCTGGAGAAACGATTTTTATTTTCTCCTAAGAACTGAACTGAATGAGGACTGATCAGAGCCAAAAAGTTTTTGAAAGTCCATTAAAATTACTAATATCAAGATAATCACCAGAGAGAGAGAGAGAGATTGTATTAGTTAGGACTGGATAATAATTTCAATGAGTTTAACATAAATAGGTTCCGATTTTGTTGAAAAGCTTTACACTTTACTCTTTAAATTGTCATGCTCTTATAGACCAACAGCTTCTCCTGATGGTGATCTTCTCTGCTCTAAAAATTATGACCAACAGCCAAAGCACATTGCGGCAGCGACAGCGGCAGCAACTCTCTCTCGCTGCTCAGCAAAGTACATTAGAGCAGCGACAGCAAGTCGGCTATTTGTTTTTGTATTCTGTATCCCATTCTCTCGTCTTGAAAGAGAGCTTACTCTCCGTATATTTTTCAATACAATTTGTCGGATTTTCAGTGAAAATTGGCAACACTGAGTGAAAAAGAGAGTGGAAAAAAGAGAGTTTTGCTTGCTGCCGTAATAGAATCTATTTTTCAGGGCAGCGGCAGCACCCATAAGCCTCTATATAATTTGCTGTTGCTGTTGCTGCCGCTGCCGCAATGTGCTTTGGCTGCAAATTTCCATTATTTCTCATGCATACTCGTACACCATGCATACTCTACGAGTACACTCTCTCTCAATTCGGCTGCGATAACATCATGCTCTGAGTAAAAATTTCCATACATATTGAATGCAAAAGCACGAGGACTACACCGCGGAGACCTTGCGGCTGTGTGCAGCTACTTCTTTGTAATTTCACGATATGAATTTTTATTACGAACGAGTACGAGTATAATTTTCGAGTCGTAAAATCTGATGGCATTCAAGGGTGCTCGCGTACTGTAATTGCCCGTATTCATGTGTTCCCATTTGCGCACCTTTTGGCTCTTGGCGGATTTGTGAGCACGAATATGTGCATTGGTAGAAACATACTCGTAGCTTAATTAAGTCGTAGCCGATAATGAAAAACGATATCAAAAGTCAAAGGTCAGGTCAGCCAATGAAATGCCGTTCATGGAATTGACAATTAAAAAGACCCAAAGAGAAGGTTATAAAAACAAAATCTCTAGTTAAACGGGGATAAACAATAGTTAAAGAGAGTGGGGGGGGGGGGGGGCAGAAAGCTGTGAATAGCTATAGTTATTGTACGTAATTGTACTGAGAATGCTAACAAAAGCTGAAGTAATTAAAAAGATCTACAATTATCTCATAGAAATAAAAGTATGTACTTCTTCTGTTAAAAACGAGTTAGCTTTCCATTTTGTGCCAATGCGCCCTTCATACCGCATTGCCGCGGTTTTTTCTTCTCGTTTTCTTTGCTCGTAAGCGGCATTCATTTATTATCGACCCATTTCATTATCTATCGTGATGCTCAGATAGTTTTTATAAACGTACAGCGACCGGCTTGGTTATAAAAACATACAACAATCTAACGGAATTCGCGTGGTAGACGTCAATTAATAGAGCGGTTAACCGTCAAGAGTACCAGTTTCACTTCGCTAAAGTATCAATGGCGGATGGAACGGACGCTGGGACAGACGAACGGGCGGACTTTCGAACAGGAAGAGCTAAATGCTCGCACATCAATCTAAGAAATCTGTGGCGATTTGAAGAGAGCATCTCGATCGCTCGATGCCATTACTCGTATCAAGCCGCTACCGACAGGCGCATTAAAACGTTTTTATGGTTTGATCAGTCATTAACATCTGATTCATTAGGATACGCCGCTTTACAGCTCTCGAGACTTCTATAACAATACAGCAGCGGTCCGGTCCGTCCAGCACCGTCCAACAAATAATATTGGCCCGGTACACGTTTGTGGGGTGGGGGCATGATGAACGCATTAAAATTGAACATTAATTAAAGGTTCTTCATGAACGTGAACTCATACGGTACGATTTGAATCAATTGTGGTGGAGGAAAAGGAGAACAAGCAACGATTTTGAATGTTCAATCAACTATTGTCGGCATTAAACAAACAAACAAAGAAAGAGAAGTACTTTTTGTGACTTTATAACAATTCGAATTTCATAACATTCCACAGCATTTTTGAGAAAGTATAGAAAATCAAACCACGACCACAGCTTAATGGATAAAATAATGATTTATTTTGAAAAAAACGCTTAGGTTCTACATATTAAAGTCCGTTGAGGAATTGCTCTCCAAGCTAAAATAAACAGTTCTTTATTCGATTTTCAATGGCCTCGACCAGAGGAATAAGTCGACAAAGAGCTCGAGCTCGTCGATTTGGGATTGGTACTCGTGTCTTGATCTCCTCGAATTTCCTTTACGTTAACTACGAGTATTTCGAATTCGATTCGAGTAAAATACTTCGAATTCGATTGAGATCGAGTGTGCTCAGTGGCCTTTACACATGCCGAGTAATTGCTGTTTCTAATGCTAGTACTGCAAAGAGGAAGGAATCTTATTGGACTAATCAGCGCCACCTATCGGGAAGCAGCACACACTGTGGTGTATCTTTATCTCTCTTAATCTTATCTCGCATCTGCAAGTAAAAAGATGACAGCGATTTTTTTGTAACGGCCAGAGCGATCTCTCTTTGCGACTTCAGGTAAACAATTCACAAAGATGCGCATTATTTGGACGCTACTGATGATGTCTTTTTATTGTGTTCTTTCTCTGGACCGTTTATGGGATGGTTACGGGCTGATCTCATGGTGGGAAAGCAAAACAAAAGGGCGGGCAAAGAAAATCTCATCCGATTGTAAATTACAATAATACAATAGTTTTTCGTTACACCTTACGAGGGTTGCTCTCTCAGTAGTCGGTTTTCTCGGTACACAGTGTATGTTCATGAGGAGTATGTGTCCGTGAAATGGCAACAATATTCGATTCTCATCGTGGCGAAAATATATTCGTCGATTTGGAATAAGCTGCAGTGCGTTAAAGGAATACCTTGGGAAGGGCAGGCCGGCCATTGTTGAAGTCGCCACCGTCGCATGAATGGTCGCATGAAGAATGGCATTATTAACCTTAAGATTCGTCTCGATAATTAAGATTAAAACTGCAACCTTTTCGTATGAAATAAGCTGCAAACTTTGCCAATCCTCCCAATTCAATACTTTGACTCGTACAAAAGTCGAATCCTTTAAATTTAACAGAAATTAATCAAAGATTAAAAGAGCGCCATTTTTTTTTTAGTTTTACTGTTTATTTCTTTTATTTTATTATTTTGTTTTAATCTATATTCTATTAAACTCTAACTCAGGATTACAAAATTGAAAACGGTTTAAAATTAAAAAGAGCTTAAGGCTATAACTAAAAATTAATTACAGTAATTGTGCTTAGGTCAGCTCGTAGATTTAAATTTCATAAATTACTATTGAATACATACATACGTACAATATTTACATGTTTCTAGCGTGTTCACATCGTGTACATGGCCGTGTCATGGCTTTCGAAAGAGCCAGAAACATTTTTCGTTTTTGTTCTTTTACGGCGCACACTTCTCGTCGACGTTCTCGTCTATATCTCCCATGCACACGCCTTGGTCTGGGCCAATGAGACCCCCCTAAATTAACCCGTGACTTGAAACCCCTGAAAAACACTGAGACGCTTGCTTCCTCTTCCTTACTTGCTATACACACACACACATTCATTATTTAATATCAAAAATTCTTGTGCTGCTTAAGTCTATTGCTTTCTCTTTGCTTGCGTTTTTTACATTTGCGCTCTGGCAGTGAGTGCGGCGCTCCCCGCTCCCTCCTGCCCAGTCTGCCATCACAGTAGTAGCTCCAAGCGGCTATGCTTGGCCGTTGGCGTGGACACCTCCGACGCCTAGTCGCCCCGGCGCGGTCACTGGAAGGAACGGCCTGAGCCGCTCTGCTGGCCGCACAACTTATGGTTGGCGTTCAGCGAACGCCGTCCGGTGGAGGCTGCGTGCGGGCCGTTCCGCAGCGGCAACGCTGGCGGCAGCGGCAGTGGCAGTGGCAGGGGCGGCGGGGTGGGCGTCTTCAGGCGCTCGCTGTGCTCCAGAGGCATCGAGTAGTGCGTGTTGCTGTAGATGTAGTTCGGGTCCACCATTTCGCCACAGTCTGACTGCGTGGCGAAGTGCAGCTGTCTCTGTGTGGACTGTTGCTGCCGATTGAGGTGCTCCTGGGCCACTTGCAGCTGTTGCTGGTCACTGCTGCTCGAACTGTTCACCATGGGTACATCTGCGTACGAGTAGCAGGAGTCGCCTACGGTGGCCGTCGACGACAGGAACTGAGGCTTGGTGTAGTGATTGAGCTTGGACTGTGGCGTCGCGGCTGGCTTCAGACGCATTACAAATGCCCCAGTGTCGCCGCCGACGGTGGCAGCGCCCAGCTTTTGCGGCTTTTCGTTCAGAATGCTGGCGCTGGGCACTTGCAGCTGCTGGAAGTTCTTCTGGTTGTTCGCAATTTCAACGGAGGCGGCCGAGAGGTCGTTGATGGGCAGGGGGCAAAGGCCGTAGTGGTGCGCGCTGGGATGGTGCGGCGTGTAGGTGTTCGGGAACGATGAGTGAATGCCCAGGCTGCAGGGATGGTGCTGCAGACGCGACATGTAGTCCTCGTCGCAGAACGTCTTCTGGTACTCGCGCTCTTTGCCGCCCAGTGCAGAGTTACCCCAAATGCCGCCTTTCAGGTAGTCGCGGATCTTGCGGCGACAACGATAGATGATGAGTGCCAGGGCCGTGACCGTGGCGGCGGAGCCCACGAGCAACGCGCCAATGAGAGCCTGCTTGCGCGGATCGGTGTGTGTGCAGCCCATCAGCACGGGGTTCAAATTCTTCAAGGACTCGCCACGCAGCCTTTCGGGAAACTCGCACTCAACTTCGCTGAGCGGCGCCTCTGAGCTGTTCTTGGAAAGCAACAGGTTACGCAGCCACATGACGCGACAGTCGCACGCAATGGGATTCTCCGATAAATCGAGTGTGATCAAATCCTTCCACGGAAAGAGTCCCTCGGCCAGCGTTGTGAGGCCGTTTGCCTTGAAAACGACGTGGCGCAGATGCGGTAAACCGCTCAGAGCGCCCTCCTGGACCTCTGCCAGCATTTTGTTTGAAGACAAATTCAAGTATTCCAAATTGGCGTTGGCGGCAAACGCTCCGTTCATGACTCGTTTTAGGCGCAAAGCCCCGCTGATGTCCAAGCGCTTGAGCTGCGTCAGTCCAACGAATGCGCCTTCGGGCACCACCTCAAAGTCGTTTTGACCCAGCGCCAGCTCTTCCAGTCGCACCAAGTGACTCAAGCCTAAGGAAGGTATCCGTTGCAGGCGATTGTCAGAGAGATCCAAGCTGCGCAGTGCCTCCAGACCTTTAAAGGCATCGTGCGTTATGTTGCGCAGACTGGCGCCTTTCAGATTTAAGTGCGTCAATCCTTTCAGGTCCTGAAAAACGCCCGACTGTAGTATTTGCAGTGTGTTCATTCCCAGGAATAGCTCTGCTAGAGCGGGCAAAGTCTGGAAAACCACCGGATCGGGCACCGAAACCAAGGCGTTATCGTCCAGATACAACAAGCGCAGTTGCGTCAAGCCGGCGAAGGCCTGAGGATCGATGAAACTGATGCGATTTTCACCCAAATTCAATTCCTCAATCTTCTGTAACGGGGCAAAGGTGCCTTGGTGTAGCTCCGAGATGAGGTTGCCGCGCAAATTGAGCACAGTCACTGCAGACAGACCAACTAACGTCTTGTTGCTAACTTGGCCGATTTTGTTGTGGTTCAGATGCAACTCCTGCAGCTTGCGCTGGTAGAGAAAAGTGCGCTGCGGAATGGTCATGAGGTGGTTGGATGATAGGTCCAGGAAGGTGAGCTCGGCGTAGAACTGGATGGACGAATCGATGGTCTTGATCCTGTTGCTGCGTATGACCAGACGTTGAATAGAAGGATTCAAAGCGATGGGCAGCACGTCCAGCTGTCCCTCCCCGCACTGGACGACCAGAGTGTTGTCGTCGCAATGACAGCCGTGGGGGCAGTTGGCCAGCGCTGTGACTCCGCTAATGGCCAGAATCAGGTTGAAGAGAATCACGTGGAACACATTCCCGGCCAACATGTTGATGGTTTTTCTGAGGTGGTGGTGCTTAAGTCGAATAAATGTTTTCATTAAGCCTCCCAGAAATTTGCGGGCATTTCCTCTTGCGCAAGGTCTGCCAGAAGTCGATTTTGCTCTGTAAGCAGAAGAAGAAAGCAGTATAAGTAAGAAATTCGTTGAGGAGGAAGAAAGTTTGGGGAAGAAATAATAATTTCTTCCGAAAAAAACTTAAACTTTCAAAGGTTATCTCGTTTGACTTACTTTGGTATTGTTTTTGTAGCTGCTTTTTCTGTATTCTCTTTAGTCCACGCAGTACATAAATCCAATTAATCCAAGTTGTAAAGATTCAAAATATTTGGGCTTTAGTTTGAAACACGCTGAACTGTTTTTTGGGTAAAATTTCAAATATCTTTTTATCTCTATTTTTAAGCTTTTCACTTTTTATCTGTGAGCGATAATCCAGGAGTTCGCTGTACAGACGGCTGACGGGTCTCGACGATTTGTTTACAAACGGCGAATTGTTCAACGATACGATTCACTGAGACTTTCAGTCTAAAACACGGAGCGAATTCAGGAGGACAACTTCTCACGATGAAGTTACCAACTACACTGATTTCAGACTGCGCACGAATTTCTAATAACAGCTCGGTTTTCTCGGCACGGCATGGAGAAGCAAGCAAGCAGGCCAGCGTTAACAATCCGTCGGTTCGAGGGTTCGAATTTGCTTCACATAGAGAAAGAGCGAGAGAGCGGGAAAGCTAAATCGTCTGTTTGATGAGAGTGAAGAGGAACCACAGCCAAAGAGCACAAAAAAGAGCAGATGTTTTGGCCAGAAAGTGTCTGATGGATGGAAATCGCCGAGAGCGGATACCACCACGCAGTGAGACACCAACATGCCACAGACTTCAGAGGGCGCTGGTAGCGTAAATAAACCTTATGCTCTGCTGCGAGAGAAGAAGAGCTGAGAACGTGTTTCGGTGCAAGTTTCGATCGCACTCTCTCGCAACCGTGCTGTCTCTCGTAGCTGTGAGCTGCATTCACCACCTTCGACGCAACTCTTGGGAGAAGGGTGGGTGGCTGTTTGGTCGGCGCAAAGCGGCAAGATTAACGACGAGCCTCCGACACTCGAGGCACCACCAAACAAATGTTGCTTCAATGCAAACGCTCTGAAGAACTCTCGACGCGCACTTCGCGGGAGCCCGCGTTCGTCACATGTGTGCGAATTAAAAATCAGCATAATACAATTTTCCCCCCACTTCCCTGCTTATGCTTCCAACAACCTCACTATGTAGACCCAATTAAGCCCCGAGGAGCAACGCAAATCAAGCGTGCTAAAGGCAGCTAGCTCTCTGTTCTGTTCGTGTGAGACTTCAATGTGCACAAACGAGGTCTTAAAATCTCGAAGTACTCGAGCGCTGATTGTACCCGATACTCGTAAGCACCATTTTAAGCACCTCTTATCTGCGGCAATGAGCGTCATTAAAGAACTTCGCAAGAAAACGTTAATGTTAATGTGTCTCACAGAGGCAGGCATCAAAGAGGCGGTAGAGATGCAGCAAACGGTCGTCGCATTTAACTTAACATCCTTTGCCACTTGAAAATCACTTAATTTTCAGAGTCCTCCGTGTCAAACCCATGCCAGACGAGTCACTTTTCAGGTCTGCGGAGGAAACTCAACCTCTTTAACGCAAGCAAAGTCAGCTTATTAGAAACAGCTCGAATGGGTTGTTGTTTTTCGTGCGCACCAAATGACACTCTGCGTTACATTGTGGTTTTTAAGGCTTAATAGGAAAAGTGGAACATAAGCCTTCCCTTTCTTCCATACGGCTTATGGATTTTTCGGCATAAATATCGGCTGTTTAAATTTGGTATTCAACGATTTCTATGTTGCTGACACTTGACATTTGACACTTTACAGCTCATAGCAGCGGACTGTATTGTACCATTTGAAGCAGGGGTATACCGAAGTGCACTGGATCAACTGAAGATGAATCGATTCGAATTCGCCAAGTGACGATTTGCGGAAAAATGGGTCTCTCTAGCTGCTTACTTTGCCATACTCTCACCAAACACAAAAAATCTGTATGGATTTCTTTAATAGGGTCATTTAAAGCCATTTGGATCTCTTCAGAATCCCAGCCGGAGGTGAGCAAGTGGTATACCCTAAGATATATTCGGAAATTTCGGATTGCACGCTGGTTAAACCTACTGATTTTTGCTACAATTCTGACTTGTTTCAATTCCGCTAAGAGTTTTCAGCAAGAACAGCTGCCACATTTGTCAGAGAAGTTTAGAGCATAAGCAGGCAGACCACAATGGTCCGTCCATACACAATCGAACAAGTAGATAGCTTTGCAGCTTCGGCCTAGTAATAATCCAGACATTTTTAGCGCGAATTTTTACAGGCCAAACGAACAGGCCGATTCAACTCGTATCAAAGTCAATAAAGTGTCGGTTGGCAAAGCAATTAATCATGGTCCCATAAAGGCCCGGATCTGATAAGTTTTAGACTTCTACTATCTACTAGCTGGACAACAACAACAACAACAAAAGAAACAGAAAAGCAGAAAAAAATGGCAATACTTTTGTTCCGTTCAGAGTTTCGTCTGTACGTTATCAGCAGTTTCTCTGCACACAGTAAGAAGAAGAAGAAGAAGAAGAAGAAGAAGAAGAAGAAGAAAAAGAAAATGGTAGAAAAGAAGACGAACTGAAACGAACTACAAACGAATAAAGCAATGAGTGAGTAATGAATACAATAAAGCAGCGGAAATGGTTCCACACAAAAGCGTCCATTCACGCCAGAAACCGAGAAACCGGAGCCGCTCTCGGCGCACCGACAAGAGGCGAGCTGGTGACGAGCTGTGTGCGACCTCTTCAGCTCCAGCGATACCAAGAGCAATCGCACGTATTGAATTACGCCGACATCGACTGGTTTTAACCCAGAATAAGTGCTCGGTAATGATTCAGGTACGAGAATCGTAGAAGTTGAGAAACCAGAAAGCGAAGACGAATAGCTACCAATTAAAAGATTTACAAACAAAATTAAATAAAATCCCAAGACGATTGAAGAAAAGAAGGGCAAAAAATTAAATACGATTGTATATATTTTTTAAAAATCACCAAAATGGAAAAAAAACTCACACACTATAGTAACGTTGAGGTGAAGCAAAAAAATAAATTAAATTAAATTAATCCCAAAATCCAAAAAAAAAATCCAAAAAGTATGGCTATACCTTTTTTGATTTTTTGAATTAATTTAATCAAATAATTTTTATTTTTTTATGTATTTTTATGTATTCGAGAATCGCGAAGAAATTTATTATTTATAAAGCAAAAATGGGTCTACGTTGATTTGGTCTCATGTATGTACCATACTTTTGTCTACAATATTAAGGATCTCAATAAAAGTCTGGTGACTAAAGATTAAAGACTAATTAAAGCTAGTCTAAATTTTAAGTCTTGTCTTAAACGAATGATAAATGTGGTCACTTCTCTATGAGAATGAATACCGAAGAAGGGACATCTCTTAAACTTAAAATCAAATGTAAAGAATCAACACGGTACACTTAAACTGGCTTTCAAAGACTGTTATGAAAGGCTTCATCAAACATATCCAGAATTTTCTTTATAAAAGCTTTCTACATAAATAAAAATAATACAAATGAGCGAAAGAAAAATATCGCCCTTCTCGGTTTTCTCAGAAGATTACATTTAATTATGCGTGTTTTAACGAACGATGGAGACTGATCGATAGCATTATCTGGGGCCTTAGATGCATTCTAATGACTCGATGGCTTCCCAAATTAAATTAGTTCTAATTAATAGAATGCAGTCAGGTTGCCGTTGTCGTTTGACTGATGATCGTGCATGAATGACGTTGTATCTGTCACCTCAAACAACGCAACATTCTCCTCAATACCAGAATACCAGATGCATTCAATTAATTGTCTCTGCCTTTGTGCGGCTGAATGCATTCAGTTCAGCGCGTAATAAATGAATACAAGAAAATCTGACTGATGCGGACGATAAAATCGACAGACTTTTCGAGTTTGTCATAAATAATATTTCATTCATGTAAAGAAAGAGGAAAAAAACGCAATCAATCCCAGCAAGAGAAAAGATTAGTCGGCCCAGCGCATCGTAATCGATCTTCAGAGGCTCCTTTTACTTGGAGCACGCTCTTTTTCTCTCACAACAAGTAAACCTCTAGAAGCAAAACTTGAAGCCAAGTCACAAAACTTCGCCTGGACACAAGCAGAAGCATACTGGTAAGTTTCAACGACGCATCATTGGATCGAGTGGCTTCCAAGCGCCGATGAAGAACCCGAATCAATTTGTGTAAGAGAAATTCCTAAAAATTAGAATAAAATTAATATTTTATCAAATGCCATCGAACAGAAAATGCCATCGAACAGAGAATCCATCGTTTAAAAACATCTAAAAGAGAGAAAGTCGAAGAATCAGGCTTCACGCTTCCGTTGTGGACCACACAAGCCTCTCACAAGCTGCTCGCTCACTCTCAGCCATCCTGTTCTTAACAAATCTCTTCAGCTGCTTGTCTCGATGTTGGCAGACAGTATCGCAACTGTCCGATGTTGGCAGACAGTATCGAAACTGTCCGCATACATAACATCTCGCTTTGTGTCTGAGCGGCTGGGACGCGTCTGCTTCGGCTCGAGAACGCAAAGGAAGGAATCGAGAGTTATACTTGTAATTGGCAGTTAGTGTAAAATTACAGGGTGCCGTGGCCAACGCTGCCACGCGGAGAGCGCAGCGCTGCTGTACGATCAAAAGTCGGTAATTATTTCCATTTGATTTATGTTATCTCGGTCTCTGAATGGCTCAAAAGCCGAGGAAAGAAACAAACAAATACAAAATCAACTCCGATCGACGGATCGCCCCCATTCCCGCCAACTGCCACATCAGCGACCGCGTTGCCAGAGAGTACTAACGCAAATTTTCGATTGCACCACTTCCGAAGTCCTCCCGGTTGCGCTGTGGCCCAGAGGCAGAGATAATTCGAAGGCAGCATGGACAGCTAGTGGACACCAGTGTCGGTAAGGCACTCAGCCGATACGTCAAGCGCACTGCACTGCACTGCACTGCACGAATACCAGCTACATTCGTCCAGATACGCGACGGCGAGTAAAAACAAATACAAGCCACAGCAACAACGCGCAGACGACGGACGCGTCGTTCGAACAAAAAATGCGTGAGAAACACACCTGCCGGACGAATGACCACTCTCGGCTGAACAAGCGGTGGCCATGAAGCCGGACGCAGCAACAGTTTTTCTCTACCTGATGCGCAGCAATCACGCGTGATTTTAATACGCGCTCTTGGCCGCGTTGCCTCGGTCCGCCGCACGGCACGGCAGACGTGGTTGTCCAGAAATGCGCAATTCGCGGGGGATTTGCGAACTCCAAAAATGCGGCGAACCAGTTTTTTTTTTTCAGTCCCACTGAGGCAGTCTGGTCTTCGCGATGAACGACGATGCTATGCGCTCAGGCGAATGCTCACCACATGCGGCGGCGGGCGGTAGGTTGGGTTCAGTTGCAGCTGTGATCTGAGTCCTCAGTGGACTCGGTTGGCTCAATGTGGCTTAGTGATTTAGATCTTAAGCCAGCGGCAGTAAAATGGTCCTTAAAAAAAGGTTTTTGCTGCGGTTGCAGAACAACGTTCAGACCACGTTGCTGATAACTCGTTAATTAGCGGTAAACTAAATAAAATTCGTACTAAAGGTTGTATATTTTCTGGAAGTTTATGCTGTTAAATGCGTCGGCGTCGGCTGGATGGACGACTGCACTAAATAGGATTACTTAAATTCATGTTTTCTTATAACTTTTTATTTCTTTTGCTTCTTTCTTCTTTTTGTTTTTCGCCAGCTGAAATTTTTGGAGTAAAGTAAAGGCGTTGAGGCTGAAAGCATGATTTAGCAAGAAAAAAGGTATATACTCGTAAAAATGTGTAGGACCTGAAATGATGATCGTCCTTGGTCTTCTGCAAATGGTTTTTAAAAATTAATAAACTGAACTGAACTGAACCTTATAATTACCGCAAACTATGTCGAAATTGTAGTTATTGGATAAGTTAATATAAGGTACCTAATAAGGTACCTTCGCATATACGCTCCACTCCTCAAAGACCTCCATAATGTCGTCTCCAAACACGCAACAGCTCAAGTGTGTACATCTTTTCAAAGAGTTTTATTGCATTTTTCAGGTTCCAAACAATTTCTCAATCAAAACAGCTCCGGGCTGCTTTTGAGAAGACAAAGAAGGGGACAAAGAAATGCCCCGGTGCCTCATAATCGGTTCCCGGTAGGATGCTGTGAATCCGAATAGAAAAATCCAAATAAAAATATCATCACGCACACAAAAGAAAACCAGAAGGTTATAAATTAAGACAGCGACTCGTTCAGGCTGTTCAGGCACTTTGTTTGGGTGCCTGCCGTTTTACAACTTATTTTCCTGCCAGGCCTGCATGGAATTCCGGAGAAGTCCGAACGAAAGGTGCGCTGCGAGGGTTTGCTTCTGCGCGACACTTCACAAAATCTTCACAATCATTGTCGCTCTCTCTGGCTTCAAATTTCCGAAGTTCGGTTGAAAATCGTTCCGAAGACTAGAAATTCATTAGAAACAATGAAAAGATCACAATCAGACAAAGAATCGTAACAAAAACAAAAAGTGCAGTATACATATATAAAAGTCACAATCAATGACCACAATCTAACCGAAGAGTGCGTTCTTGCTGGGCGAGCGTACTGGTGGTGGCCAAGAGAACGTCGCTGGAACGTCGATTGGCCGTCGACTGCAGCAAGTCTTGACACCGAGCTCCTCTTTTTTTACAAAAGAGTCCTTTACAAAATCAAAATACATAGAAAAAAAATTATATATGATATGTGTGACATTCCAATTGTGACATCTTTTGTCCATCATGGCATTGTGATTGCACGCGGTGTCTCAATTCGAAGGTCGCAAACGCTAGACGCTAAGTAGTGCATCCTTGTCGGGGGTCCTCAAGTCATTCGGTCTAAATTGCAGATGCACACTCAGCCCGTTTTGGATGTCGGAGGTTTCGCGGGCTGGAGGTATGTACAGGCGTATTTACAGGGTTTTCCAATAGGGACGGGTCGATGTTGACACTGGTCTTTATCATTTGGACGTGCTGCTCAATCATGTAACTCGGTCTAAATTAGGAATGCTCACTCAGCCCGTATGGCATGTTGGAGGTTTCGCGGGCTGGAGGTATGTACAGGCGTATATACAGGGTTTTCCAATAAGCACGGGTCGATCTTGATTATTCTCAACGTCTTTATCATTTATACGTGCTGCTCGATCATATACCTCGGTCTTAATTCGGTCTAAATTAGAGATGCTCACTCAGCCCGTATGATATGTTGGAGGTTTTGAGGGCTGGAGGTATGTACAGGAGGTATGTATATACAGGGTTTTCCAATAGGGACGGGTCGATGTTGACACTAGTCAACATCTTCATCATTTGAGCGTGCTGCTCGATCATGTAACTCGGTCTAAATGAGGTCTAAATTTGGTCTAAATTAGAGATGCACACTCAGCCCGTTTGGGATGTCGGAGGTTTCGGGGGCTAGAGGTATGTACAGGCGTATATACAGGGTTTTCCAATAAGGACGAGTCGATCTTGATTATTCTCAACATCTTTATTATTTAGACGTGTTGCTCGATCATGTAACTTGCACGGTTATTTGGCATTATTGACTGAATTATTAAAAACAGATTTGATAGATGCCGCGAAAACAACATGGCCGCCAGAGACTGTCAACATCGACCCGTCGCTATTGGAAAACCCTTATATAGGACGCTACACATAAGCGTGTGTTCCTTCTCTCAACGCGGCTGTTATTTATGGGCATGAATATGACTCTAGCCATCTCCACTGGGTTCAACTGCAAATTAAATAACTTAAATTAAATAAAATTAAATTAAATAAAAAAATAGAATTATTTAGTAATTAAATAAAATTAAATAAAATGTTTCTGGAGCCAAATGTACAGGACTGAAATATGTACTCTTCCCTACCAATAAAATTTCTAGAAAATACACTTAAACTATTATAAAATAGTTAACAAATATTCCAAACGGAAAAAACTTTAAGCATCTGCTGCCATGGTTAGGTTTTGTCCAGCTCTCTTTGATTTATCGTATATTCTTTTATACTATAGTGACAAGTTTAATAATACAATCGTTTCGAGTCTTTAGAAACTTATTCTAAACCAATCTTTATTGTGCTTCTTGGTCTCATTTGAGACCTCTTGGTCTCGTTTCTCCTGTGTGTTTATAATTGAAAGGATCTAAATCTGGTGACCATTGATTTTTGTTTTTATTCGCCTTTAATTTCGTCTAAAGAAAACTAAGGGAAAATCACACAAAGCAGCAATGAGTTTTAATTCCATTTCTCAATAATTCTTTTTCTAGTTCAGGGTGGCCCTTGGCTGCTCCTTCTGCAGCTTCTTCTTCTACTTCTCGGCTGCTTTATCTTTGGATCGCTAAAATAATGTTTGGTGAAATTCAAACAACTTCGTCTATTCTATTCTACTAACTTTTGTAAAGCAACAAAAGAAGAATGTTTGAATTGAATGCGGTTCCTTATTATTCCGAACGCAATAAATCGTGCGTCACAGAAGTCAAAACTTTAACGTTTTTCTTCCCTTCAGTAATTCTGCGGAGCATTCAGTAATTTTTGAAAGATTGTGAGGGGAAGGTGAAGGGGAAGACAAAGATGACTATGAAATTCCATAATTTTATCAAAAGAATGCCATAGCTTTTATAATGTCATGCTGTCATGCTGTCCGAAAATTGCTCCGAAACAGCCGGAAAAACCCGGGCCATACCGTTTATGAACTGATAAAGGTCTTACTAGAGAATATATTCGAGTATTGTGGATGCAATTATTTCATTTAGTGTAGTTTCTCATAATTATTTTTCAATACAAACAACTCGCTATCTTCCCCTAATATTTATTTTTTTAATTGTATTATAAATTCTCTTCATTCATCGCGATAGTTTCATTCATCGAATACTTTCACTTTCAAACTTAATGAACCGAAATGCCTTTAGGCCTAACTGACTAACTGTCGTCAGGGCACCACATGCCAGACCACTATTAATTAATCGGTTTTTATGAACTGTTGTAAGTCAATAATTCGTTAAACATTACGAAGTTGAGTCCATAATTATCTTCTTTTCAATGGTTTCGTTGCGATTTCGTTTCGACTCAGCAGCGATGAACAGACAAGCGCAAATGAACCATTTCAAATTTTCTCTTGAGGTTGATCGATGTCTCAATCAGTCAACTCTGCGTAAATTGTGTTTGCTGGAACCTAAAATAACCGAATAACACGACAATTGTTTGGTGACACTTTCAACGAAGTTCGAAAAGCGAAAGAGGCTGGTTGACACTCTCTCGCCTCTAATCACCGTAACAGTGAGATTTGTCTATATATTCCTAAAATCCCAAAGACTTAAATTTTATTTATTATAAAAAAAATAATGTTGTTGTTTGTGTCTTTAGTAAGGCGTAATAGTGATCAATTATTCTATTGTAACTGACATTAAGTTGGTTAATGATATAGTATGTTATCTGTATGAATAACTCATAAACCATTAAGGGTTATTGTAATAGTTCTTCTTGAGACTTTTCGCCCCGAAAAACCCTAGCAGGGTCCCTCCGAACAGGGCTGTACTAATCTGGGAAAGTATAAAAATCAAAGAGAATTTATCTACTTTTACCTACTTTCAGTGAGCTTTACCTTTTCAACGATATTGATTTTCGTAATGATCATTAATTACTACATTGTTTCATTCTAGTACTTGAGTAACTTGTTAACTGGATTATACATGTAGACCTAGTTCTCTACCAACATGTTATAACCGTGTTGTATGCGTATAAGTTAAGCCAAACCTAAGCAAACATCGATTGTCAGCACTTTTCTTCTCTTGATTCTAATGATTTACTACCTTCCTTCGTTGCTTGAGATGTTCACCGAATGCTGGCACAATTACCGCGGCATATTCTTCGTTGTTCGTCGTCATCTCCAGCCCTTTGATGCATTAAACGCTCTCCAAAGATCGCACTAGTTACATGTTCCAGCAACAAACAAAGCCGCCGCGCGACGCACCCAAATTCGAATGCTTCATATTCGACAGAGAGGAAGAGAGAGAGAGAGAGTAGCGCACGCGTACCTCAGTCATTTGCCTGCAGCGACTACTCATAGCAATTATTCAACTTTAACCCGTACGTACTGCTAGAAGTTTTTGTTGGGCGCCTCTGTTTGAACAGTTACAGCTGTACAAATTAATCAATGGCAACATTCCAGGTGCCTTCAAAACGATGCTTCACTGCTTCATTTCGGTTGCCTGAATAATCATATGGTTTCGGCCGAATGGTTGGTTAGTGGTCGCCGAGAGCAATCCCAACGACGACCTGTTATGCTTATAAATTTCGAAAATTCAGCTGGACTTGATTTCCGCTCTCTAAGTTCTCTCTAAATCGCTTTAGTATTTGTGGTACTAGAGAGCAACGCACTTATCTTCGAAAATCGCCTTTAACGAGCGACCGCTGCTATAACTCCTTAACTTCTACGGAAAAACTCTAGTTTGTTTTATATATTTCTTCATTTTGGGAGTATAATTATGTTATTATGTTATTAAAAAACGGCCAAAAAGATGAGAAAGACAACAGATTTTTACAGCCTTTTAATCATTTGACCGCTTTTTACGACCTTTCGAGTTTTACGAGCAAATACTTGACCGATTATCATAATTTAACACCTCGCACAATGCGCTTTAATTAGAATCCAATCTAAAGTGTGCACAGTGTACGCCCGAAATCAGCTCAATCTCATATGAAGCATCTCGTTTAGTGTTTTTTTTTTTTGGAACTTCAACTTCACCGATCTCTTCAACTTCTTTGCTGCAACTCTTTTCTTTGATGACAGAGACTTATTTCAATACCGCCAGATCATTGTTGGCTGCGACTGATGCATCTGTGCTCGCTCGATCGAGCGGTAAGTGTTGTTGAGAACGTAATGCAGCATCATCATTGTTTCAATTAGAGAGAAAAACATGCTGGCAGAGTTAGAGAAGAATGCTGCAGTCAGCGCTGTCAACGTCAACGTCAACGGCAACGTCAAGTTCATCGTTGATCTTGTTTTTCTCTTCGCCTGAGGACCTAAAAAAACACTTCAAGGCGATCACTGGCTGTCAAGTGGTGCCAGAAGAGCAGCCAAAACTCGCACTTCAACTCCTGCCGCCACATCAAAGCTGACGGTTGGACGGTTGGACGGTGAGACGCTTGACCAACACGTTGTTTGCACTGCATGCGAGACGAGGCATGCGTTGGTCGTTGGTCGTTGGTCGCGCGGAAACAACACCGAATAACTACGAGGCCGCCGGCAGAGCTTTTGAACTGTTGTGCTTCCTAGAACTCAATACTTCTGACAGCAAGCAACAATTTCGAGAATCCAACAGTGGTCACCTTCTTTCCTCACTCAGAAGAAGAAGTAATCTGCCCTTGCAGTCAGTCACCAAGCAGGCCAAAACAAGCAGAAAAATAGCTTGAGAGTGAGTGCATGCACTTGTGACATCAGTCGAGCTCCAACACTTTTTTCATGGCCGATTTCTTTAAACCAGATTTTTAATAGCGGCACAAATGCAACGCAGCGGGTAAGCGGGTGTCTTCCTTTAGGACTCAGTTGAAGGCAAGTTTGTTTACTCGCTACCAGTCAACACATTACAGCCTAAGTCGAGACAATTTTTAAGCCCGAGGACACTGTGGACACTGAGATTCCAAATAATCGTTTCAAAACGCGACTCACGGCGTTATAAATAAAAGTCCGAGAAGTATCCGTCCAATGATCTCCTATGCTATGAACCATTCACCGTGAATCAGGTTGACTTGAAGAGAAAAATAAAAACGTAAAATGAGGAAAGGAAGGAAAGTCACAAGTGTGTTTCTGGAAAAAGCTAACCGAAAGAATGATTTCAATAAAGGGTTATCCATTTCAAGTTACGGAAAGTGAAGGGCTTTACTTTGGCAGCTGTCAAATGTTAGTGTCAACCGAACTAGCATTTGTTTAGTTGAAGGTTTGCCATTTTACAATATGGATCGTTTTACCATCGAACAACGCGCTAACTTGGTTAAAGCATTCTACACGAATGGAATGATTTTGCTGTCACCGCATTTCGAGCTTTACCACAAGATTATGGTCGTCATAAACGTCATACTGAGCGTACAATTTCAAACGTTGCGAAGAAATTCGAAGAAACTGTATCGGTTACAAAGAAAGAATTTGGAAACGCTTTTTTTTGAGACGATTAAAGGAATATACGCTTTCTATTAGCTCCAGACAAAGCTGGTGACTTTTCGGACTAGCATTTTTTTGCTCAGCAACATATGTTTTATGTTACTCATACTCATATTCATACTTTATTATACTGAGCTTTTTAAAACTAAAGTAAAAATTTGTAATTAGTGAAGGATAATTTTTTGACAAATTATTTTCTACTTCGAAGAGAACCTATACCGAACAGCCCCAAGCAAAGACGCGCTGTATTAAAGTGGTTATAATAAAAGCTGGTAATTATTTCGTTAGAAATTTCATTAAAAACCTTCCAGTTGCAATAAATCTGGCAACCTCGGGATATAAACCTCGCAACAACTTTAATGAGCAATAAAAAACTTATCACGCGACCAGCGTAAAAAGCATAGCAGCAAAGAAAGAGTAAAAGAGTTAAGAACCCATTAAGAAAGAGCCTCGTAAAAAGAAAGAATACGTCGATATGGAGCGAAGAAGAAAGTGGTAACGCCGAGAGACGACAAATTAAAATGTTTCTGCAGAGTAACGACTTGTACCCAGAAGCATTGTAGGTGCATAAACGCTGGGCGCTACAAGCTTCAATCTTAGACTCGGATTACAAGTAGGAAAAAAGAAGAATTATGAGAAAGATAAAAGTCGAAGACAGCAGACAACAGAAGCTTCCAAAATATTGTACAAAGTTTCTAACCTTTTTGTTAAAGCAACGGGCTTGCTTTTTTCTACATTTTATCACATGAAATAAAACGAACTCAAAGTTCAGTTCAGATAAAACTTAGCTGCAGGAAAGCTAAAACTTTAATAAAAGGTATCTTAAAATCATGACTTCGTAGTCCTGCAAACCTGACATCACCTGGTAGTACCACTAAACGAGGATAATGCCTCAGTTGACATCCATTCATCGATTTTTAATAACTTCTTTCTTTGGTCCCATAAATTCTGCGAAGAAAAAAAGGAATGACTTTCTTCCAGAAAATACACCATATCTCATCCAAAAGATTATCACAGCTGTATCTCACAGACTTGACAGAAATCTCATGGATCTTAACAGGAGAAAAAGACAATACGAGTAAAAGGTATACCCATAGCATTGAAAACCAGCCCACAAACAAGATGTCGAGCCGCCAATTGTGCGCCACCGACAAAGAGGATTAAAACCTCTGCTTCTGGCTGACTTATCCTCCAAACACAACGACCCCTTTTTCAAAGGAACCCTTTTTCAACAGAAGGCCATTCATGCGCATTCATCCGGTAGCACACAATCTTTGCTTTGTCTGTCCTCCTGCGAATCCTTGATATTCTCGATGAAAGCCAAAATAACTGGAAAATTAAGAAAATTTAAAGATTTTTTTATTTACTCTCTCCCCCTTCCTCCTCTCTGTGCAAGCGAGCTGCGATCAAGCGAATTTCTTTGCTTCTTTGTACTGACTTTCAGATTCTTCCTGGCTGATGCCGCAGCGAGCGACAAAGAAGCCTGACTGTCTGCCTGACAAAAACAGGCCTCTAGAAACATTTGCTTAAATCAAAAACCAGACAAAAAGTTGAAAAAAATTAGAAAACCATACAACATGTCTTTCACTTCGAGAGAAAGAAAACGCGCGATCAGTATCTTCGTAGGTAGAGCGCACAGAAGAGCGCCGGAGACCGGGGAGGTGCCCGCAATTGTGCTCGCAAGAATGGGTTTGGAAATTGCTCCGAAGTTGTTGTCGGCCTTGCGCGTTGAATATCCCGAAAACGCCTACACGTTAACAATGGACCGCCTTCAAAGCGGCAGAGCGTTGACACAAAACGATTTCATGCTCTAATGAAGTCGTTAAATCGTTGCTCCTGCGGCTGGTCGGTTTTTGTCCACATCCTGCGACTAATTTTGTTCATGCCGTTGCAGTGACAGTTTTCCAAATTACAATTTTTCCAGTTTTAGTTTAGTAGTTACTGAGCTATTCGGCTTATTTCAATTTTTTTATGAAATAAAGGCATTTTTCTAACAGTTAACAATTTTAAGGGCACCCCGAGGAGGTAAGTGAGTGCTGATTTCATAGCTCCAGGCTCCATTTCTCGACCGTACAGCAACTTATAATGGATATTTATTCGTTTTTTAGCAGGAAGCTGTTTTTTGTTGTTGCTTTCACAGAGCAAAAGTGATACCTCTTGATCCTTGTTGGGTCTTTAAGTTTCGAGAACACAGCAGCAAGATTGCCAATAACCTAAAATGCCCCCATTATCACCCCTCCCCCCCACTCTCCTGCCCTTTCTTACTGCCGGGATGATTGTCATTAATCTACAACGCGCTTTCAATAAAACCGCAGCCAACTTCGGAAAGTACTAACTTCCGGATGCTGACGCTGCACAAGCGCGACAATTTTCACGCAAGCAAAAACCAAACGACGACTACAACAACAATGGAACGCAACGATATCTGGAGTGCAACAATGTTTTCAATTTTCTCTTAACGTCGCCCCAAAATCCGCTCCAGTAAACCGTCCTACCGTCAGCGCCTTTAGCGCGACTGCAGCGGACGGACGCCTGCCGCTTTATTGTTCGCAAAATTATTGCAAATTGAAGCAATTCCGGCCAAATTGTTTTGCGTCGCATGCTAAAATGTAACCACAACGTCAACAAAAACGACTACAGCAGCAGCAGCAGCAGCAGCAGCAGCAGCAACAACAACAATAACAACAACAACAACAACAACAGCAAAATCATCAATAACAAACACGCAGAAACCTCGCGTTTCGGGCATACATCCCTTTTCAGGCGACACGCTCTCGCCATTCGACTCTGCGAGCCCGCCATTTCGCCACCGCCGCCTGTCCTCGATCACCCTGTCAGCGCGACCGTCAACCGCCGCTTCCGTCCGGCGTCCGTCCACAAAACGCTGCATATTGTCGGCTAAATGGCACTTTGCTCTTCAGCACGGCACACAAAGCGCGCTTCCTACGCTCGAGATATCGCAGTACGGTCGCTGTTGTTGCTGGTCGGGGCCACCTTTGGCGCCCTGACAAGAATCGTCTTTTGCCACCACTTCCTTGGCTTCTTCCGGTACCATCTTGCTTCTCTTTTGTGGCGCAACGAGCTGCATTGTGCGGTTTACGGTGCTCGGTTTTCGCCTCTCGGTTTTCGGCGTGCGGTAACAATGTTTCGTGCATAAATTATATTGATGTAGCTCGCGCGGTTAAACGCAACGCTTTTTTACCATTCACCATTCCTCACCCTCGAGGGCTGCATTCGGTGATCGTCAGGCGCGATCGACCACAGCCGCTGACAAGTTATTATTACATAAAGACGAGTAGACTCGTATATATTTCAGAGTGTTCGAGGGGTGGAGGGGGGCTGAGGTGCCAAGAATGCTGCGGAGCACTTCCGCAATCTGCTGCGGTTGGTTTTTGTTCGCTCTCAGAGCGTAGTCTCAGCTTTGTCGAAATAATTGCAGCTGGCAGTGGTGGCCAGAGCTTTCCTTTCCGCCCGCAAAAAATACGAGCACAATCCATGTTTTTTCAGGGATCTCGCGTGTGCACAAAAAATAGTGTCAAATGCTATGCAACAACAGCAACATCGACACTACATATTGCGAGAAACAGGAGCAACCGCAGTGGCTTCAATCAGAAACCGCGACGTTACCACGATAATTACGTGCTGCTTGTGAGCCATCGCTGCGGCGAAGGTTGGTTAATTTTCAGAAATTTGCATTCACGTAATCCTTTACTCGAAATTGAGCCCACAAGAGTGCATACCACGAATGGACACTAAAAGGGAGTGAGCTCAATTTTAGTGGCATTTATTTATATTCCAGAAGCATAGTAAAAATATTATACATACACATAACGGTTATCCATTTTCTCTTTCGGAAAGTGAAGTAAAGAAAAGCACACTAAATATTCAGATATCGATTGAATTTTTATTTCAATATAATGCTTGGACTTTGCCATTATGTGTGAAAAACAATATTCATCAAATGTCCTCCACAGAACTTTTTGCAGGTCTCAATCCTATTGAGGTAATTTTCGATGACTTTTTAAGACAAGTCGGACCATAATTCGGCCATAACTTGACGTATGTTATTCTCTAAATGCTTCAAAGTTGAGGAATTGTTCGCATAAATACGGTCTTTTGCGTAGCCTCACAGGAAGCCCGAATTCACAGCCATCAGATCGCACGATCTTGTTGGCCAATTAACATCGCCAATCGCAAAATAACGCGTCCTGGAAATATTTCTACTACATATCTTATTTTTTCACTACTTTAATTTATTTTTTTATTTATTTTACTTATTTTTTAGAGCCCTTCCCTTTTCTTTTTATGTATTGTGGTGGGTTTTTTTTTGTTCAAGAAGAAATTGTGCTTTTCCGAGAGACTTATGCCAACTCATTGATCTCTATCGGTTCGCTAAAGTTCCAAACTCTGAAAATTCTATATTTTATGGGCACTGTCTAAGGGTTTTGCTGGGCTATACGCACCATGGGCGAATACGCACCGTTAAATGCAATGTACTAACCATATTAACTCGCCCTTCCTCTAATCCTTGCCCGCGATTAAAACCATTGGTTTTTTCTTTTTATTTGTTTTTGTACACGCTTTCACGATTTTCCACTATTTTCACCACAAGCCCTTACTATCGAAAGTATGTACGTATAATTAAGGACCTAAGGATTATGGATGTCTAAAAAAAACCAATAGTCCAAAAGAGCCTCTCCATCAAGTTGCTTCCGCTCTTGATGCCCTTTAGTTTTCCTTTTTTCTCAAAATGCGGTTGCAATTTCAGCCAGATGATGGTAATTGCCCGTGCTTGTGCCCGCCGATGATGACTCAATCCGGGAAACACATGGACGCAGACGCATAAATCGACAACGATGCCACTTCAAACTGAAGGGTGAGTAAGGCCTTGAGTAAAGGGCCAAAAATGTCTATGCCCAATCATGCCATGTCGCCAGCATGTGAGCAATAATAAAAACAACAACAACAACAATATCACAATGCAACAATAGAGCGCAACAATATATTAATAATTGGGTATCGATTTGATTTGGGTAATAAAATTATTATTTTTACTTTACGCGGCCATCAGCCGCAATGACAGCTTCGCAGAGGCAGGCCGTAATTCCACAGCCGTACACAGCCCAAATTCCAGGATTACCGTCGGAGAGTCACCACGAACCGTATGACGGATGGACGGACGGACGGTGGGACTAACTACCTTCCAGAGTAGTCAAAACCAATCAACGCATAACAAAAGAGACAAAAACATAACTGGCGCATAAAAACAAACAGCAAAGTGATCCGACATCAACGAATCATAGCAAAGTCAGGGCTATGTTTTCTTTTCTCATGTCGCAATGTTGCTGCTCGATGGCTCAGCAATCGAGCTTCTGTTAGTAGACGCCAGCAAATCTGTGCAGAGCAAATAGTGTTGCTTCTGCACTCTGAACAAATAAACAACGCAACGAAAGAGCGAGCGACCCTCGAGAAGGGCATGCCTACATACATACCGTTGATGGCATAATGTGTGCGCACAATACGATTGTTGGCAGTACCAATTTTCCAAGGATATTGAATAACTGCCACCGAGCAGACCAACTAAACACACAAACAGGACCAAGCAAGCAATCAAAGCCTCGTAATTCAGCTGTGTCGGCATCTTCTCTGCACAGCGGCCATGTCTAAGGCAAAAGTTCACTTTTCAAAGGCCGAAATAGCTACAGCGCTCGGTCTCGGTCCGGGCTGAAACAACACCGGAATCTTGCTTATCAGCTTGCCTGCCTGCCCAACATCCTGCTGCGTTTCCTTGTGATTTTTAGGCATAGAAAACGAGGATAAGTCCTAAAGGTTTGAGTTAATCCCGGTATTCACGCAGTCTTCGGGTAATGGATTCCGCAACGGGATTAGCACCTCCCCGGGTGGGACAGAAACTGCGTACAACCGTTATAATAATGAGAATATTTAAATATCCTTGCAGGACGCTCAATGCGGTTGACTGGAAGATTATTTTGTCATTATTTTGGCGTGTGGGCCACAATGTTTCGGCCACTCTGCGAAAATTGGGTATAAGGCTTTACCGCTGCACAGACAGACATCATTATTGCCTAGACTAAGCCAGCAAAAAGCCAGAAAGGGAAGGAAGGGGGAGAAAGGGGTGGAGAGTACAACCAGCACACTGTGCCAATCAGTCATAAACTCAGTTAAGATGAGTTTTGATTGCACCATTTGGTCTCTAATGATAATAACGAGTATCCATGATGACGTAGCTCAAGAAGAGCAGAGCGGGGGGAGGGCGCGTCCAGAACAGCTGAAAAAATACGTAGTGTCTGTGAGGTTTTTGCGTCAAAACGCGTCGTCATCCTGGCTACACAATCCTCTTCCTTCCTCTTCCTGCACGAACAATTTAAGAGCTCATAAACTCAGAGCAACACTAAACCAAAAGCTATCAAATTGTAAGAGAGAAAAAATCTGATTGCTGAAATGAATTCTGGGAGCGAGAGCAATGAATACAACGACGCAACGTCCACGTCTTAAGATTAAGCATCAAAGTCTCACAACGAATTAATGCCATTCATTGAGTTCATTTCTTTGAGTTTCATTCTCAGCGAATTGAGAATGAATTATTGCCTTTCAAAAGTTGATGAATTTTCGCTATAGAAATGAACAATGACTGCAATAAATTCTGCAGAGAGATTCTTGATGTTCGTTAAGTTCTCAAAACTCTTTATCTGGCGATGTATGTATGCATGTACGTATGTATATACTCGTATATAGTACAAATCGGCGCTGATACACCAAAATTCGCGCATGACAAATCATGCACGAATCAATGACGAAAATTCATGCATACATTTCGAAAGTTTCTTTGTCGAAGGATACTAAAATTGTAACTTTAAGTAAGTATTGCCTCAAGTTCATAACATATAAAGACATTTCTGGAAAATGTTATTTTGCGGTTAAGCCTGTCACAACACACACACACATTAAAGACTGTGAGAGAATTCTCTGTTCCATTTTTTCCAATTTGCTCCTTGTGCTTCTCCTTGGGTGTGTGTGTGCACGTCGCGAGCGCTGTTCGCGTATGTGCCACTCGTGATCCTTTAAGATTAGGTTTCTTACATGCCTTCGTGCAAAATGCCAGGAATGCCAACAACAACAACAACGACAGTAAGATTGTTTATTGTTTATAGCTTCTCTGTGTGCGGATTAGGCGTGTACAGCGGGCCAATCTTCCTGTGACGCGGCGCTCTTTTTGTGCGGAAACATATGCGACACAGGGTTAGCCTGTCAACGCATAATAATCATAATCGTATGTTCACAAACTAACATGAGTTGTGTGAAAATCAACAGCGTACAAGAGACGGTCAGAAGAGGAGAGAGGGAGGGAGGAAGGGAGGGAGGGAGGAATGGAGAGAGAGCAACACAATGAAGAAGCAGCGGAAGAAACACGCTTTGTGAAATGCATTTTGTAGTTTTTTATTGTATTTTCTCAATTTAAAACGGAGAATGGCGCAAACGAGCGGGACTTCTTTCCTTTAAATGAGGCGTGAAAAGTCACACCTCGTTCGAGCCTCTTCAGCTTAACGCGAACGTTTGTTAAAAGACACGAACATAAGTCGTTTGTTAACATGATAACGCCACGTTGTCAGCCGCTCAGGCCACAACCGCTCTTAAAAAATCATCATCATCATCATCACATAAAAATTGCAATTGTTCAAAAATTGAAGGATTTAATTCCTTTCCGTGAGCTTAAGCGCCATTCCTTTGTCACCATTTTAACATCTCCTAAACTTCTTCTTAAGTTAACTTTGAGAGCTTCTTTTTTGTATTTTGCCAAATTTGTTAAAAATTTTCACAATATGTGAATATTGATTTAGCAATGACGATTCCAATGACTTTATTTCAATAATTTTCTTTTCTTACAAAGAAAAGAAAAGCTATCTTTGTATTTTTGATGATCTTTGATGTATTTTTACAAATCCTAAACTCCCGTTTATATAATATTTTTACTAATTTTATAAAAAATATCAGAATTATGTATATGAAAACTTTCATTTTGTGCGAATGAGACACAGCTGGCTGGCGCTTCTGACTTTCCGCCTCATTGATTCGAATCAGGGACGTCAGCGTCATTGAAAAATGCGTGCAGAGTAACAACAATTGCCGAATGTTGATTAGATTTTCCTGACACACGCAACGGTCCTACTTCCCCCAGAGTTCTCGTACCACGTACCTTCATTAATTTCCCGCAAAAGACCATCAACCGCCAAACCATCAATGCCAAATTCACGTTGCCTCCGCAGCTACCTCCAGCAGCAGAGTAATAACGCACTGCAGAAAGAATTCATTAACGCCGATCAAAGTCGAGGATGATTGCACGCAGAGGCCGACTCGTTGCTAGAGAGTGTTCGTATTTAACGTATTTACCTCAACGGTACTCAGAGAGGGCAGAAGGCAGAAAGTCCATCTTGCATTTATTTTCTCAATTCTCTTTCTATAAAATCAAAGAGCACATGTTTCTACAGTTACCAAGAGAGAATTCTTTTTTTTAAATAAGCATACGATTATGGCCGTTTGTAGGTTATGTAAAGATAATGTTATTCGATTGTTCACGCAAAAAGATAGTACTAAATTTTTCAAAGTCTTATTTTCTTAAAAGTGACAAAATAATGGAATGGATATAGTCACGGACCTAATAAAAATGCCCTTTTTAATGTGCTTTTAATCTGCAAGTCTTTGATTAAGAATCTCGTTCTTTAGCAATGCTAAAACCTTTACTGAAATGTATTTCCAGTAAAATTTTAAGAAAAAAATTGTACTTTAAGTGCAAAAAAAAAAAAAAAAGTACTTAAATATTAAAAATAAGACTGTTAAAATCCAGGAAGAAAATTATTTAATTGTGTTGTCATTTTTCTTGCCGCTTTTTCATTTGCGCTAAAATTTCTTTTCGCTTTTTTTTTTAAACTTTGCCTTTGTCTTTGATTAAGAATCTCGTTCTTTAGCAATGCTAAAACCTTTACTGAAATGTATTTCCAGTAAAATTTTAAGAAAAAAATTGTACTTTAAGTGCAAAAAAAAAAAAAAAAGTACTTAAATATTAAAAATAAGACTGTTAAAATCCAGGAAGAAAATTATTTAATTGTGTTGTCATTTTTCTTGCCGCTTTTTCATTTGCGCTAAAATTTCTTTTCGCTTTTTTTTTTAAACTTTGCCTTTGCCGACAAACCTTCGGAAAATGTTACACAATAAAATAATCCGCATTGAATTTACAATTTCAAATTATTCTGATAAAACTTTTACTTTCATCCATTTCGCACTTTTTGAAAATCTTTTCCAATGACTTCCAGTTAACAGAGTTGCCAGGCTGTCACGCGGCCGAATGCATCACCATCCATAGCCCTCCATAGTCAGAGCAACAGCACGTTACTTTCTGCGTTACACTCCCTTTCTTTTTTATTGAAAAAAGGGGCGGGAACGAGGGCAAAAACGGACAAAAAAATAAACTCATCTCATCAACAAACAAAGCGAGAAGAGGGGCTCATTGAAAACATTGATTAATCGTTGCGGTAAGCGGAAAATCGAATAGACATCGGAATCGGGATCGGGATTGCGACGACCATGCCACTGCCGGACGGGGCGAGGGGGTACACAGACAAAGGACACAGTGCGTTACGCATAAAACGTAAGCGAAACGGGAACTTGGGGAACACTTTGTCACCGTGCGCAGCAAAGAAATACTATACAATTTATGACTTTAAGCTGACAATGTAAAAAACAACCCAAAAGAGAAAGAGAGAGAGAGAGAGAGAGAGATTGAGTAGCAACAGCAGCAGCAGCAGCGCGGGTATGTACCGCAAGTTGTTGCCTGTGACAAGCCCGGAGTTGCCATGTATCGCACTGCAAGCGCGGCAGCAGCGGCAGCGCGCTTAATGGTATTGATTATGACGGCGATAACGACGATCCACTTAACGAGGATTGTCTCGTAAAACAAGCCGTAAAAGCTTCGGTGTCGGTGTCGGTGTCGATGTTGGGTGTTTAATTAAGAGTGTCTGATCCGAGTGGCTTTGAAGCAAAAGAGTCCACACAACAGAGAGCAACAACATACATATGTACATATGTATGTAGTATATAAACTACCTTCCACGACTTGTAAGTATCGATTACTAATTGAAATGTGATTTGATGTAATTTAAGAAATTTGCTAAAAAACTTTATTCCTTAAATTAGTTACGAATTAAATGAAAGTATGTTGTTGATACTTGAATGATCAACAAATAACAGCTTTTTGATGACAGGCATAAAAAGGGGAAAAAACAGAAAAAGAAATAAGTGGCGACTTAATTCTTTTGATATCTAAAAACATAAGACTTGGTCTAATTTGCGCAATTCTGCGTTTTTACTCGACTCAAACCATATTCAATGGGCCCGCTTTTCAACTCGACAGAACGGAATGATATTTTTTTACCGCAGCATTTAGTAGCGCCTGTTTTTTGTAACAAACCATAAAGATTATCTCCTTAATTGAATAAAATTTTGATTTGTCAGTGTTTAATTTTTACTCTAGATAATTTAATCAATAAATGATTAAAGCAAAATTAAAATAACGTTGTTATTTAAAATAAAAATTTTATGATTATTTGTTACGTTTTGCATGATATTCCTTGAAATATATTATTTTTTTTAAGGTTATCCATTTCGAGTTACGAAAAGTAAAGCCCTGCCGTTTGGCAGCTGTCAAATGTCAGTGTCGCAAATTATGACTTCATACGATTAGTAAAAAGGTATGAAAATTTTAATCATTAATAAATTTTAATTTTAATCGAAGTCTACTAATCGCGGTCAGAAAATAAAATCGACCCGTATTTTTTAGAAAAAATCCCCCAATAAAAACGTCAGTAGCTTTCAATCACGTTGACGATGGGCTAAAACCGATTTCGACCCGAATTAAAAAAATATTTTTTAAATATGTATTTTCATAGCCCGTAATTCCAATAACTCTTTTAAGTAACTTAGTAATAGCGCTAACGATGGCAACAATGTACATATGTATTCCTTAGGAAAAAAAACAGCTGCTTCCTTGATCAATAACCATATCAAGCAACAGCCAAAGATTTTTGAAGTCATTCTAACCATTATACGAACCTATAGCGAACAATTGAACTTCCTCAAATCCACCTGGACCGTCTGCAGACACCGAGAATATGCAGGCAACATCCTCAGCCAACCGAACATCATACGCCAGCAAAGCAAAAACAGAATTCGATAATAATTTATTAAGCATTGACCATTGTGTACCGAAACACACAAACACACAGACACACATAACCTTCCACTATGGCCTGATCCATGCAATTCCTTATCCTTGCGCAGACAAAAACTGCGACACTGCAAACATTAATCAATAGCACAAAAACAACAACAACAACAACAACAGCACCAATAACAATCAATGTATTTACAACATTTATTCTAGCTGTCAGAAACGTCTTTTGTTTTGTTTACAAGCAACGAAAACACACAAACACTTACACAAACGACACAAACGACGACAACAGAACACAAAAGTAACACAAAAGGTACATATCAGAAACCATAATGCAAACGTAATTGCATTTTTACGATACCACCATCAACAACAACAACAACAACAACAATGCAACTTAGTATCCTGTCGTGGCTACTAAGTACATAATTTCAATGTCAGGCGAATTCTACGAAGGACGTCGAAGGATTCGATGGCAACGTGTTCAGCGTCAAGGCGAACGACAAGCCAGAGTGCTCAGCAGGACTTCCTGGCAAGAGTAAGAGATGACTGCAGAACTGACGTTAAAAATCACTGAAATCTTAATGCTAGATGAGACTTCGTTCTTTGTACGCGCGAGAAGCGAAGGCGTCGCCAACATGCTCAAGGTCAAGGTCACGGCCCACAGCATTCTTAAAGTTTGAGCATTTAAAAAATTAGCCTTAAACAACGGCTAAAAGTGTGTACATTACTCAAGCTGCAGTTGATTCATTTATGACTTGTCTAAAGACATTATTGACGAACATCATTTCAGGGTTATGTAAGGTGGCCTTGTAAATTCGTGTCCTTACAAGAACTCGAATGTGTTCGTGCGCATTCAATTTCAGCAAGAAAAACTCTAGGAAAATCTACGGGAGATTCAAAGGCCTTGAGGGGAATTTCTTAAATAACCGCTTGCAGCCTTGCTTACTATAACAGCAACTACGTCATTCCGCAGATAACTATTATGTCTAAGAAGAAAACGACCGTAACCGATAACTGATAACAGCATAAACTTGCTTTTCCTTTACGAAATCGGGCAATAAGACTGAGAGGATGGTCTCTTTTTAGAATTTGAAAAGAAGACCTTGAGTTTATCTTAAAAAGGCCTTGAAACTGAAGACTATAAACTTCAAAATATTCCTTGAAATGAAATCGTTGACGATGACAACTTCTTTTCTCGTAAACCATTTTCAAATCATTAGAACTCATTCTTTTTGAGAACTCATTTTTCATGAGAACTCATTCTTCGAGAGTTTTTCGATGTGAAATATATCAAAATCTTGTCCTGAAATTATGTAAAAATTATTCCGAAAACTCTGTATTTTGAGGAATGCGAAAACGCCAAAGACAAATTTCTGCACTAGAGAGAAAAATCTGCATAGGACAAAATCTGCAAGTACAAAATTTCTAGGCACAAAATCTCCAGGGACGAAATCTCAAAACTAAAAAAATCTCAAAATTTCAATAGGCCTATATCGAATTATTTTACAGCGAACGTTTTTGGAGTTTTTTTGCTCAAGGTTTTAATCTCGGTTTCGTCTTTGAAGATTTGGTTTGAGAGATATTGCCCTTGGGTATTATTGGTTTGGAGATTTTGCCTTGAAGATTTCATTACTTGAAGATTTTTATTATTTGTGGTTATTTTTTTTAACGATCTGAGACGATTTTCGCATTACACTTTAAAGTTCCAGATAAACTATCCGAAAGAACCAATTTTGTTTATCCAAGTTTTTTTTTTTAATATTCTTCGGCTTGATCCTGCTTGCATACGGCCGTCATGTTGAGAGACGATTGGGATGCTCCAGTTTGCTGCTGTCTTCTGTCTTTTGACCACCTCATTGCTGCCTCCATCAGGTTATACGTCCGATCCATCAGCGAATACATCGAAGACACTTAAGCTAAAACATCGAAATGCAATTAAAAGAAACGTCTCTGAATCAAGTGATGCGATCAGGCCGGAGAGCATGCACTGACGGCGCATTTACACGCACAGCGATGTGCAGCTGATAACGCCAGCAACGATCGGCGAGGTACCAGAATGACCGATAATGGAAACACGCTTTTGTGCTCTATGTAGACGAATCAAAAAGTCAGTCCAGAATTAAAATATTTCGATATCAAAGAAGTTCATTTAATTAAACTTATGGGCACAAAAGAAATCGATTTCCGTCGTTTGCGCCACCGAAATGTAGCATAGTAACTCGGGGGTGCCGAGCGGCCGAGGTCCGGTGCACACAAACGCAAAGCGGCCATCTGCGAATTGCACAAAAACAGAAGGAAGCCAGCAAACGCATCGGAAACAATTAATCATGAACTGTGCCAGAGCAATTCATGGCCGTTTATGCTCTGTTCCCACAAATTTTGCCCGAAAACTGTGCCGACAGTGGGTCAGAAGCCTATTGAGGTTAAGCAAAAAAATATTTACGAAAAAGATGGAGATATGGTCATACTTTGGAATATGGCAAATATTGAAAACATACCCAATGAAGTAAGTAACTGCCTTTTGCAACTGAAGGATTTTCCAATAGTGACGGGTCGATGTTGTCTGATGTCAACAGCTTTATCATTTGGAAGTGCTGCTTAATTGTGCCACGCCATGATTTGGCATTACTGACTGAATTGTAAACAATAGATTCGACAGACGGTGCCAAATAAACATGGCCGCCACAGCCTTTCCACAATGACCCTTCCCTATTGGAAAACCTTTATCTTTAACTTTAAATGTAATTCGAAAGAACAAATTCCAAGGAAGGCCATCTTAGATACGTACATTTCTCATGTTTTCTCACGAAAAGTGCCGCCTGAAAACCGCTCTGCTCCACTGTGCCTTAACTGATCCAGTTAACTGACGAGTTCACGAAAAGGAAGTAACACTAAGAGAAATTCGCAAACGATTTAGTCTCTGCCAACGAAAGGAAGCAAACGCCACAGCCGCAGGATACTACAACAACTGAGCCAAAGTAAGATTTTATTGCAGCGCAATCCTTGAACCGTCTTCCGGTCATTCATTACGACAGTATCTGATTTTAGTGTCTGCTTTATCTTTTACTGTCTGTCTCTCTGCACTCTTTCAGGATGTTTCATTCCTTGAGCAAATGCTGTTGCCAACAGTTCTGCTCTCACAAAGAGGTTGTATGTACTGGATTTTTTCCTTAGTAACCAAAAGGGAAGAAGAAGATCATGCGCGCGGCCTGACAAGATTTGGGTCTTGAAAGATGGTTTTCGACTGAACTGGCAATGCTGCAAATCTCTACAACTTCGCACTGCTTGCAGTAATGTGGAAGGCCTCGACTGTGCGGTACCTGCAACTGGTACCTTTGAGAAAAGTGCTGTTGGGTTCCTTTAAGTTGATTTTGTTTGTCTGTTTGTTTGTTATGTTTTCCTTTGTGACGTTGGCTGCATTCAGCGCATTGTTATCCAATTTTGCGACAATTTTTCACCGAGCCTTCTCTTGAGCTGCTGCGCTGAGCTGCTGGGAAAAGTCAACCCAGTGTTTACTTACCGACATTAGCCTTGGAAAAACAGCTGCGCAATCGATTTCTCATTTGCTGGTATTCCTTTCTTAAATCTATCATAACCACCAGCGCGACACCTCTGTCAACCTCGGTCCCAAATGGCCGACCCGGAACGAAAGAAAGGCTGGGCATTTCTTCTTCGATTCGCTGCAGGCAATTTTGCGAGATCTTGCAAGCGTTGCATCCGCTCCTTTCCTCTGCCGAACTGCTGCTGCGCCTTCTTCGTCTGATTTGTTGCCAACTAGAAAGCAATTTTAGACGTGAACAATGGCAGATTGCTTGCTAATCCGAATGTTTCTGGGGCTATTTACAGGGCCGCCAACAAAGCCGGTCGAAACGGTCGCAAGCCCATTAAGTATTCCAAGACAAAGCGAGCGCAGCCGGATGGACGGCCAGAGGAAGTTGGTGGAACGGCGCAAATTGCATTAGGAAGATGCACCTAATTGCTGGGGATTACCGAGGTACCGGTCGGTGTCCGTGCGGTGTCCTTACGGGCCGGACACATTGACAGAAATGCAAACAGCAAACGGAACGGCAAAGACAAGAGGCGATGTTGTCGCAGCAGCAATAGGATTACTTTCGGGCCGCTGACGAAAGAGGCCAGCCGGGGACCGGGGACGAAACGCACCGAATCCAATGTGGACTCTTTGTCAAACTGTTGGTGGGGCTAGAGAGAATCATAGAATCATTTTCGTGTCGCTTCCGCTTGCTTCCGGAAGTCATCATTCATGACGGCTCGAGCTGTCAGTGGTACAGCGTTAACAACGGAATCGGTTACGGACGACAGCACCTCAATCAGTTCTCTTTGAGGAAGCTAATGATTTTGTGTGTTATGTGAAGAGAAAGAGGCATAAAACCGTTGATAAATTGCTGCAAGATGTCTTCAATTTGAACCGTTATTAACTGGCATCGAATTTGTATGGAGTTTCTTCGATTCGATCGCTTTAATTTTATGGATCTTGAGCATATTTTGCAAATTCATTTGAAATGCAAGGAAAATGCAACATTCGAGTAAAAGAGCCGCGAAAGCGTGACAAGCTCTTGCACACAAACTTTAAATAAAGCGTCCACAAACCATGAGATCCAAGCCCCCGCTCGCTCTTCGCAACCTTATTGCTGTGGATTCCGTGTAAATCCTGCATAAAGAACGTTTGTCCATACACAAAAATTCATGGCATAAATCAAAAAGTTTGCAAAGTTGCAAAAGTTCGATGTCATCGATGTGAACCGAAGGGACGTGGCATCCTTGGCAGACAGAATACCGGGATGGGCTGGTTGAGCTTCACCGGAGATTTCTGCAGAGACCTCTGGTAACCAGATTAATGAGTCTGGAGCGATAGTTATTATGCACAGCGTAATACTGCAGCGAGATACTGTATAATAACAGACCGAAACATCGAACACCGATTCCGCTCTTGCTAATCAAACGCAGCCAGAGAAAAAATTGTAATTCGCTTCGGGATTAAAAACCATTTGAAGAAATGAAGAAACGAAGAAACGGCAAAGAAATTATGAGACATTGCGTGACCGAGATGTCTATGATGAGACCGAGACATGGATGACCTGCAGCGAAAGTTGGTAAATATATATACGATTTACCTTAATTCGTTTCTCATCAAATGCATTCCAATCAATCAGACGAGACGAGACGAGACGAGACGAGACGAGAGCACTAATTATAGTCGCCTGGTTGGTACATGACGATATGGACCGAAAAATGCACAGAACTCAAAGGGTTCTCCGTCGATTATCATGATGAATGATATCATTACTGAAAAGTTAAGATAACATATTATTCCAAACACAAATTAAGAAAAGCACAAAAACAAAAGCCTCAAAATGTCTCTGCCCGTCTGTCTAGCTCGCGCAGCAAAGTAGCCTCAACTCTACAGAACAAAAAAAAAAACACTAATGAAAATTTATCATTCATCTCGTGTCTTCTGATCAATCATGGAATCGAGCCGTTCGCTTTCTTTCTTCCCCCGATTCTCGAATCTTTCCCGCGGTCGTCGCCGTTGTTGAGAAACAAAAAAAAGTCAAAACCAAATACATCGATTTTTTCAGAAAAGTAAGCCTCAATTTGAACACAAGAAAAAAATCAGTTTCACCTGCATCCTCCTTCCACAACGGATCCTTCCTTTGCTTGCAGGAGGCTCAAAACGGTCGGTTGAGAGTCAGGTAGTCAGCGACCAGACTGCCGCTTCTGCGTCTCGGTCGTCTCGTTCGAATTTACATCGACGTTTGCGTCGGCTTTAGGCCGAGCAAGGTGCATGCGTCGTTTACGAAGCGGTTCCACAGTGCGGTGAACCAATCTCACCGCCTCGTATCTTGATCTGCGTAGCCAATGCCGCGGCGTCGGATTCGAGCGGGCAGCTGAAATCTCTCGGCCAAGAATTTCGAGCCATTTTCGGTGCAGATGAAATTGTTCGGTTTGACATTCGAAACTACCATCCATCATCAGGCGACGACGACCGTTGGCGAATTTGAAGTATTTAGAATTTTAATGTGCGGGTCTTTAATTTATGTATTTAATTGCTTGGCAGGTGTTTTTTGCAACTTTAGACAGGATTAGGAAAAAGAGGAAAAATTAGGAAAACTCAAGATTATTCAAACGTGCTCAAATACTCGTAGTTCGAACTCGAACTGTATTCGAAAATCTTACGGAGAAAAATAATAAATTTTCTTTTACTTTCTTTTGCTCTTAATAGTTATTTACTGCCTGAAATTAAGTATAAATATAAACATTACAAAGTAAACGAATATGTAAAGGATTAATTACCACGTGATTACATTTGTGATTCCTGACATTCTTTAAAATTCTTCTCTATTTTACGATAGAAAACATTTCTTATAATCTGTAGAATTTTGTAAGTTTTCTCAAACGAAGTTTTCTCGTTTCGATTTCTGGAGTAACCGAAAAAAAACTCTAAAAATGTTTTGTAAAAGATTTAAATTTAATCTTAGATTTAGGTAAATAAATCATCATCATCATAGACCGCTGATAATTGTGTGTGTTTGTGTTTATTCCTGTATGTATTAATGTAACATTTGAGATGAATAGAAATTCCTTGCAGTTAATAAGAGTTTATTTTTTTGGGTAAAAAAGCAGGTGAAATCAGTCGGAATAATTCCAAATTATACCACAAATTTTATTAAATTTAATAAAACCGTGAGCGGTGATAAAGACAGAGGAATAAAACCGGCCAGCTTTAACAGGTCCCTTGTTTTCACTTTCGACCGCATTGGATTGAACTGTTCCGGCCTGCTCGCCCGCCTGTGCCTGTCTGGATTCAATAAAAAGAAAGCCCTAAAAAGAGCGACCGAGCCTAAATAACGACGAACGAAAAAGGATAATAACCAGGTTCATTCGGTTTGTTACGCCTGTAATTTCATATGCCTTTTCTAAGGAAACCTTTGTTTTCTACCATTAATATTATTATTACTATCCTTATTATTATCATTTCGGCGTGTGTGTGTCTTTTTTTCTACCCTGCCTGGGTGCGAACACTTTGCACGCAACGCATGGTACATGCTACAATTTATGAGGTGACCGTCCGGATGTAGCCTGCGTACAGGCGTCCACTCAAATAATCGCCTGCGTGTTCCGCACTGCTCTCGATATTATCAGGTGCACGAATGTGTTTTCAGCAGGGTTGACGTTTGCAGGTGTACTCGTCGTTCTCTTATCGGTTCCAATAAAAACAGCCTTCCGATTTTCGCATGGTGAAAAAATACGTACGATTTTTTGACATCGAAGGGGAGGAAACTTTTTCGAACTAAAATCTAGAATGAGCGAGCTGGTTGTCCAAAATAAAAAGGTCTATTAACCTGTGCCCTATCTTCCTCCTTCGTCGCCTCCGTTCCAACCTTCAACTGCCACTTTTTCGATTCTATCGCTTTTTTAGAAGACTTCTACAATTCGCCTGCCGCGACGGCGATACCACAAGCGTAAGGTGTTGGACTGCTCCAGCAGGCAAATATCGCTATTAAGATCTACATAAAGCGTGCATGTGTGTATTTGTGTGTGTGTGTGTGTGGCTCTGTGTTTTTGGAGCAGAGTGTAGTGCTCACGTTTACTCTGCAACCGTGTATGCCGAAGCAACTCTCAGAGCGACGCAATGCTCTGAGTAACAGTGGGCTCAGCATCACTTGTTCGCAATCAAACATTGCTGTACCGAAAACCCATCTAATGAAAAGTTATTTAATTTAAAATGTAATTACATAAATTCATACATCAACATGAAGACTGTTGATGATGCTCGTATACCATATAAATCTTATTCACCGACAGGGTTTAATGCTGATGGGTTTTGGATAAAATTTCCGTCATCCCTTGTCATCTCTTTCGTTCTCAAAGAACGTAAAAATACACTTCAAAAGAGCACATCACCGAAACCGGTTTGTCTCCAAACCAAACCAAAGGAAGATGAAAATTCGTGCCAAAACGAATCCATCATCGTAAATTTATTAAAAAACAAATTGCTGGTTAATCAAAATCAATTTTTTGCTGCATTCTGGTTAGTTATTAATTTCAAAATAAATAAAAAAAGCAAAAGAATGAATTTTCCTGGAGTTGAAATATTGTCTGAATTGTTGCCAAAATTGTTGAAGTGTAAATTTTCATTCCAATTCTCTTAAATGATTCTACTGTTCTTAGAGCTCGTCAGAAAGGCTGACAATGTAAGTTTGTACGAAGAGTGCCTACGAAGGAAACCTTGAAAAACTAAATCCACCGTAGAAGACGACAAGCCACCACCTGATAAGACTTGAATGAATTATGGATGCCCAAGGTTGTGTGGAGCTGTCGCATTTTGGAGGCTCTCCAAAGAGTCGTAATGCCGTCAGGCTTCACCATTGGTGCAGGCCATTCCGGCAAATCGAAGAAAACTTTTTAATTAAAGGCAACTTTGGTTAAGATCAAATATTGATACTCGTAGAGGCCTACAGTACTATTAATTGTTGTAAGCCGGGATGACATGTTGACGATATTCGAAGCCGATGCTCCGAAGAGATTTCTTAGAGACTAATCTGTGAGGTGAAATATTTACGAGAACATATGATGATAACCGAGCGACATCACCCGGGGCGCGATGGTTAAGTACACGGCAAAGAAATCCAGCTAAGAAAGTGAAAAATTTGATAAAGAAATAAAATTAATACATACTGTGAAAAGTATAAAATACGAGCATCTAGAGAAGAGACTCAACATTCTTAGAGAGCATAAAACAGCGCCGTTATCGGCGCTCTCTGATTTTCGTGCAGTGTATTCAAAGGCAGTGTATTCTCAGCTCTGATGACGCTGCTCTTCGCTAATTGGTGGCTTTGTTGTCTTCTCTCTTAAGAATCGTCTAATCAGCCACAGGCAGAGATCAAGAGCAACGTTTTTTTTTTTTCAAAAAATTATTCAAGCTGGTTTTTTTTTTGTCTCGGACATTTTTGATAATCCCAGTCGACAGCTTTTTCGATAGTGTTACTCAATGCCAGCTTTTTCTCACAACGTGAGTATCGTTTCAGCGCGAAGAATGTACATACCTTGAAATGGATTAATTGGAATTCATTGGTTTAATTAATTAACATTTAAAACATTTCTTTCTCAAACGAATTCAATAAACTATTTTTGAAACCAACTCTTTAGAGAAAAACATTTCTCAGTTCGTAGAGATTTTTAAATGTGTGTGTATTATTTAATGCGATACACGAACTTAGCACGATTTCAGCGTTTGAAGAATACCTACATACATACATACATATATTAAAGAACGTACCATGGCAACTACATGACTACTGAACATTGAGTTCAGCGGTAATGTATTTGTTTACTCGTTTCCGCTTCGTGAATTCGTTCAGGTGTTTGAAAGAGTGCCCAAAACTCTCCATCCGAAAGACATTAAAGGTTTTTATTGCATGGGTTTATTAAAATACGATATCAACAACAAAAAAACAACAATTCATTTAAATTTCCCGCCAGGTGTCATTCCCAAGTTTTATCAATATTCATAACAATAATTGTTTTTATACCTTTTGAAGGTATACTCGTAACAAACAATCGCCCAATCAACGGTATATGTCACTTCAGGAAATTTAAAAAAAAAATTTGAATATTTCAATATTTTGTTCCTCGATTATTATTATTATAATGGTTTGATTGAAACAATATTTTAACCTTAGCCGACGCATTTCGACGACGTAAAGTTCTCACGGTTACAGACTTTAAAGAGTTCCAACATGTAAAATCTGGCTGGTGCTTATTCAATTTTTTCATAAGCATTAAATTTTCATAAAAATTGTTTGAGTTTTGAAAAAAACAAAATTAAAATTTTTTTTTTTAATTTAAAAATTTTTTTTTTTATTTTTTAATTTTTTTTTTTTTTAATTTTAATATAATAAAAAAGATCATGTTATTCAATAAACCTCTCTGGTAACATCTAAAAAAGGGCAGCTCACAGACAGCAAGAATCTTTCAAATCATCCAAAATATCCATCCAATTTTTTCAAACATTTCCTGTTAAAGAAATAACAAAGCATGTACCTACAATATATAAAAGTTTATTTTGCTAAAATTGCTTAAAGTACCGTAAACATATCTACCAAAATTGAAACTATTTCCAGATTGATTCCAAAATCTTGAATCATTCATTTGGTCACTTTTCTTTAACCCATTCAACAGCACGCTCAACAATCGCCATTGTTTTTGCTTCCAAAAGCTATTGTGCTTCCATCAACTAATGCATTATTCAGCCGTCATTATTTCTTCCCCTTCACCCTACGCCGCGGCGGTGTCTTCAGACGCAGTCGAGCAGATATTTTCAATTTCGGTGCCGCTCATTCAGCTTTAAATGACGCATTAATGAATAACTTCCATAATAAATGCTTCTAAAATGATGGCAACAAAAGCAAAGAAAAAGGCTTTTTCCATTCAGGCTCGTAACTTAGGTTTAGCTGCTGTAATCAAGGGCTTAAGGTCAGCTGAGCATTTCGGTGGTACATACCGGTTAGTGTTTATCCATTATGCTAATCGTCGAACATAATGAATCTCTCAATGGAACCCTTAAAGACGTTCGTAACTGCGTTATACATTTACACTAAACCGTCTCTAAGTTAGACGGCCATCAATGGTTTGCATTAAAACGAACTAATATCGTAAAAACTGAATCGTAATGGAATCTTTTGTGGCAAATTGGATCCGGTGTCAAAATCATTTAAGATTATTATGATTCCATGACGCTCGACGACGACCACAATGGAGGACTGGCGGCTGCTTGAAGGCCACGCAACACTCACTTGACTTTGCTGCAGCTTCGACTAAGAAAATTACAGAATTGAAGAGTAAGTAAAACGTCTATGTATGGCGGGTACCCTACACTCGGCACCTTCTGAAAGTGGCAGCGATCGGATGTTTGCACAACTGTTCGCCGAGGTGAGAAGTATCAATATTCCGGGTGGAAAATCTCGGCGGCTATAGTGTGAGGTTCTGACACCTTCACTAACGCGGCGCACCGGTAGCCTTTTATTGTTGTTATCAGATAATATGTATGCGCACCTCAAAAAAGTACGCACCTCTTCAGGCGGTATTTACTGACAAAGATTGTTATGAGAAAATTGTATCCAACAACTAACTTTCGTGGTAGCCTCCTTCCTTCCTTCCTTGATCAGCCTTCAAGGGAGTCTGGGAAAAGGGATACTATAAATTTAAATAAAGTCTGCGGTCTCTCTGTGTAAGACCGCTATCTGTGGAAAACTTCATAACCTTTTTGCCATTTTTCTTGGAATTTGTGGAAAATATTCCAAACATCTTTTCAACACGATTCAAATGTCACTTCTCGTGAGACGAGATTGTGTCCAGAGGTGTCAAATTTGGCACCTTTGAAAATGGCGAGTCCTCTTTAAATAATGCGGTTCCTTTTCCTGGCTTATTTCTTTGTTTAATAGTATTATCTCGTTCCAAACGAATGTGTTTCTCTTTAAATATTTAATGCCAGAAGAGCGTAAAAAAAGCGTGATAATGTGCACTCACTGTAGAAAAGCAACCATTTTGGAGTGAAAAAATTAAATACTTTGTAGTTTGAGGTGTTGAAAATGACACTTTATATGACTTCCGTCGTCGGTTTGTTTAATTTAATTAGGACAGATTTCAAAATATGCATACAAATAATTAAAACAGACTCAGCACACTAAATAAACCGGCTGCCCGTGGTATTTATTTAATATTTTTATGGCTTCTCGCACCTCCACACTCTTCCAGTGTCACTCTTCCAGTGTCTTCCGTCCTTCATTCCGCTCGTGTATTCTTTTAGGATTGAAAATTTTAATTAAACGCGAGCGCATTCCCCGGGAATGGTCGACGCTTCAATGCGTAGGGATTTCAGCCATCCCTAAAAGGCATCCGTTACCTGCACACAGATCATCAAATCGACTCGTACTAGAGATGTACCTACCACCCGGATCGGTTTGTCTGTGTGAAGGCTGTTCTAATCCTGCGCCCAGCTTCTGGGTTGGATCGGCCGCTGCCAACACTTGCACATTGTTCAAATCCTTAATGAATCCTTTTCGTCGGAATTCGTTGGAGGACAATGAAGCTCCCGCAAACCACACAAAAGCGTTCATAATTGAGCCGTCGGATTAGTTTGATGTGTCGCACCAAAGGACCGCGGAACAGAAAAAAAACAGTTTTTTGGCTTACTTCCTTTTTTGCCAATTCTGTTGCTTGCTGCTTCTGCTTATTTAAAATATTTTAATGAAATTAATGAAAGAAAAATACAAAGTATCCCAGCGAGAATAAACGAAACGAGAATAAACGGAACGAGAATACCTAAAGCAATCAAAGAATGCTTCCAAAAGACGACAAAACGACAAAATCCCGAAACGAAAAAATCCCGAAACGACAAAATCCTGAAAAAATCCCGAAAAAGGCCAAAATTCTGGCATCGAAAATTAACTTGTGCAAATTCGTGCACATAAAGCATAAAACCTTCGTGCAAAGTTTGTCATTGCATATTCCCCAAAACAATTTTTTTTTTCCCTCCTAAACGAATACATTAAGATACCAAATAAATTATATTTCTGAAAAGCCTGTTCTCTTACCTTTAAAACGGTATATAATCTGATAAACTTACTACTTCTATAAGTATTTATTAGTACTTATATAAGTTTTTCTGCGTGTTTGCGGCCTTCGGCCGCGGCTGGGATCATAACCCTTAATCAGCAGAATCCACTCGATAATGTGAAGTTTTTTGAATACAGAATTTTCCGCGTATTAGCGGCTTCCGGCCGCGACAGTTGTCATAACCCTCAACCAGCAGAATGCTCTTGCTTCGGCCGCAGCAAAGATTGTAACCCTCAGTAAGCAGAAAGCCGCTAACAGTATTCTTGTATACAAAGTTTTGACATGATTTTGATCTATATACGACCATCTAATTATCGTATATGTACGTCTATGTCTTTCTCCCTTTTACATAGTCGGTTAAATACCGTTGGGTACACCCTTCTTCGTACGTACATATAATTATGTGTGCATGCTTGAGTAGAATGTGACCAACAACAACAACAATCAAGAAGTGCGAGTGCTGACAATGATTCTGCAACACTTGCAGGAAAACTCCTCGGCCGGCAATTAATACGCGAGCTGTCGTTAAGTGTTTTCTTCGGTCCGCAAATTGAGCATAAGTTATGTTAATGGTTCTCAGCAAGCGCCAGCTGCTTAACAAATTGAGTCCTTAGCCAGGCATGGCATGGTATGGTATTAACTTAACTCACTGACCTCGCCCTCGTCCGCAGATCTCTCACCATTTCGTCATTCCATTCGCCGTTGCGAAGCGTTGCGAATGTGATCGCATCTGTGCGATTATCAAAAGCGGGCTGACGCGCCAAGTGTTGCAGCAACGAATGGTCAAGAGACACGCCCTTCAGTAGACTGACCTGCTCGTCGGTGGCACCCAAATTTAGGTGGGCGAAAAAGTGCTGGCGACCCGCCTCTTTTAAGCACTTCGCTGCTATGAACTCAGACAGAACCGGGATCAATCCCGGTCCGGATCCGCAGAGTGTCCGAGGGCTGAGTGTGCCTAATTTTGAGCCGCCATCAAACCGAAGAGCGCTCTCAAAACCAACGCCGATGATGACTCTCAAAAAGAAAATTACAAACTAAAGCAAACGGAGGCACTCTCCAGCCTTCGATTCGAACAGCTTCACGCCTAATCAAGCGGCGCTGCAGCCGAAGGCAGGCATCGTTCGCACTACGCTTTGATGTGACCGATCGCCGCTCTCTGACAACGTTCGAAATCAGTTCATTTAGCGCACAAACGAATCGTTTCCCAAACGTTATTTCCATCGTTTCCGATTAAGAAAAGAATAAATTAAAAATCGAATGAAGTTTTAACGATCACAAAAAGTGTCCGCGGACCGCCTGTGTTGCCATCCAGCTGAACCACAAGGTGCTAATGATACTCTCGGCGGCTACAGCCAAGCAGAGATACAAAGACTTCTTCGCCTTGTTCTTCGTCCTCGTCGACATGAAGAATGGATTTCACGAGTCGCATCTAATTTCGGCGGATATACATTCATTTAGGGCCCATTAATGTCACTGGACTCTATGAATTATGTTGTCTTCTCGCGAGTATGTTTGTAGTATCCTTTTTTCACGCCTCATTCGCATCGAGTCTTTTGAGAATGTTGGCTATATGGAGGATTAGACAAGACTTGAACAAATGCGAATTAGATGCGCTGAGGAAAAACCTTCCAAACTATGGAGAAAACGGACAATTCGTTCTGTAGCGAAAAAACTCCTTTGGAGTTTTATTGTTTAAAGAGAACTTAATAGAAGTGATGAATACCTTTTTAACGAACTAAGTTGTTTTTTTTAAACCTACTAGAGTTAGCATTTATAATTATTCCTATTTGTGTATGGTTTTATGGTGCCATGTATCATGAGTCCTAAACTGACTGGAGAAAAGCATTAATAATCATATCAGTTCCCGCTTACTGCATATTAATTCTCTTCATCTCAGTCAACGCGGTTATAGAGAGCTAAGATCGACGGATTCAGCGATGGCCAATACTAGCCAGGAAGCTCTGTATAATAAAGAAGTCGCCATCTGCGCGTTCCTCGACTTCAAAAGAGCCTTCGGTAATACTTGAAGTATTATAGTTTTCTAAATTATTGCTAATGAAAACAAAGTGCTCACTTTTCATCATCAGAAAGAAAGCTCTTTACTGCAAAGCTTTATTATTTGCCTTGAATTTGCCTTTTAATTGCGTCTCCAGAAAGTGTCGCAACAAATTATTGCACTTGTTTGTGTTGTACTAAAATCCTTAGGACACAAACTGGTCTGTTTACTTTTAATCAACTAAAAATTGTTTAAAGAAATTGCAAAAGCAAAAAGCTCTTTCTTTGCTAAATCTTGCTCTAATTCTTCAATTAAGTTTATTAGCTTAAGAGCTTGATTAAAGGAATTATTATTTCTTAATAAATTAAATTTCCATACAAACGATTCGAAGTATGTAAATAAAAAAAAAAAAAAAAAATTAAATTAAAAATAAAAAATTAAAAAAAAATGCTTAACCGTTTAACGTTTTTCAATATAATCTGTTTTAAGCTTAGTATACTTTCCGCTTGAATCCAATTAATAACTTTTGAAACAATTGAACTCATCAAATTGATCTCTTCAGGTGTAGAATTGAATGTAATTGCTCTTGAAGCTCCTTTAAGTGAGAAAGAATTCTTCTATGCTTCAGTCTCAAAGTGGTACGACGTGGTATATCCTTTTCTTTCGTGGTAACAACTCTGGTAACGTGTTGATTAATTTTTTTTCTTGCCTGAAATTTTTTTTTAGTTCTTTGAAAAGTTTTTTCCAATCGTTGAATACTTTTCTTTCAATTCTTTTGCTTTCGCTTCCGTCCTCTTCATACTCATAGGTACTAACAAAATGGCGACGCTATATAGAAATTATGAATCTGCAAGTATTCAGATTCCTAAACAATCAGGAACAACGCCATGAATGGAATTTAAAGAAAAGTTTGCTCAATGCAAAGGCTTGACAGCGAGCGAGGGATGCGACCACAGGCCCACTATTTGCCCCCGCCCCCGGCATTAGTCAGTGTTTTTTTCCTTCTGACAGTTCGTTCGTCTAAATTCAAAGAAGCAAACCAAGCATGGAAATATGAAAAGTTTCTTCTTTGTGTGAATGAAAAACAAGCGCGTCATGTTTTGTGTGGCGGAATTTCATGGTCTGGCAAGTTATTAAACTGGATTTTAACCATTTTATTACGCGCGAGCCCCGAGCGCAGCCCGTCAGCGCGCCTTTGCAGAAATAAATCAGCGGGCCGCGACAATGACAGGCCAACGGCGCAGTCTAAAAGTAGCTTTCAATACCGCCTTTATACGGTTTTCAACGAAGGAGCGCCTTCGAAAGGGTCTCTGTGCAAGTGGCTGTACCGACTGGCTGCCGGCATTCGGGAACAGATCTGCCCTTGAGGGCAGAATCGTGGGAGTTTGTGGGCGCTTATGAGTCCTCTCGCAGGATTTATCGTGGCGTTAGTTAGCGCTGTCATTCGTAGTTAGCGCAAAAGGGCTTCACTGCTTCAAACCAGGAGCAGTCAACTGCAGTGCGCTGTCGTGGATGTGGCTGAGGAGGAGGAGGAAGAGGAGGAGGCGCCCGCAGTGGCAATGAACTCTCTCAAAAGCTTCACAAAGTTCAGAATTGAATCCGTCTGCGAAGGAAAGGCCTTTCAATTCATGATATTGTATGATATTTATATCATGTGTGAATTCATAAAGATATAGACAAATGTGTGTGTGTGTTTGTGCAACACTTAAGTGTTTCAAGCAGCGTAAAACTAACTCTGAAAGACCAAACAAGCGCGTTTTAATTAAATTTTTTTTCGTACGAAATTCTCGTGTTTTTCTTTCAAATGTAAAAAAAATGGGAAGCTTTTGTTGCGGCAGCGCTGAATGAAAGAAGGCGACGGACGAGTGTCGCTGTCGTACAATGTCAACTTTGACGTCTCGTTGAGGTAGACATAAAAATTGCTCTACAATTAGAGTGATTAATAAGAAAAGCCCCCGCGGGCTTCTTCCATGAGCTTGAATCACATTTCATTACCAAGAAAAAATGTTGTTACCAAGACCAAGGTTGTGCTGATTTGTTTAAGAAAAAATTTTTAAAAATTCCCAAAGAAACTTTGCAAAAGGTCGAAATCACATTCCTTGATGCATTTCTCTAAGAGTGAATAAATTCTTAGCTTCCTAAAAGTGCTTTTGGGAACTTTTTACTTGCGTTTCATAATTTTCCCTTCTCTTTCGGACTTTTCAGATTTCGAAGTATCGCTAGAAAGTATTTATGTGAAACTTGAAGCATTTTCTGACCTTCGAACCCTTTCAAAGTGACCAACTGTGTCATCTTCGCCTTCAAACTAGACTAAGACTAACAGTATCGAGTCTCAGAGCAGAGCAAAATAAAAATATGTACCTACCGCCGCCTGTCAAGGTTCACTCACTCTGAGACTATTCGCCGTGGTTTAAGAGTAATAAAAACTCATTTTATGGTCTATAAAATGTGTGTGTGCACGATTGTTTAATGAATAAATGACAAAAGGCTTCAAGTGCGGTAGAGACGGAAGGGAACGCTGAAGGCTGAGAAAGGGTCTCTCAATATGCCCTCGGGTCAATAGTATCGCAGAGAAGCACAACAAAATATTTTTAAGATTTACACTTTCAGGATTCAACGCGTCACTTCGAAACCGTTCGAAAAATCGTATGAGAATCAACATAGAATGTTTTTTTTTTTAATTAAAGCTGTTTGTATTCAATTATTTTTAATTTAAATCTAGTGTAGAATGATTAGAAGATAAAATAGCTTTAATTAAATGTTTTAGATTTTTTTTAAAATGTATTATTGCACGATACAAATGTCATAAGGTTACAAAAACGTCCAACACTGATCGTAACTCTGTTCAAATCTTCACAAGAGCTTGATAAGGTCCAAAATCTCACAGTCGGTTGGTAGAGCAACTACGATCAAGCGTGGAAAATATGACCTCGATCTCGGCCAGGTTCACCGATGTGGAACGGTTTCGAAGCGATTTTCATATTTTGTTTAAATAATTTTTCTTTTTGTTCAACCAAATTAGAAGTTGAAGAAATTCTTAAAGAAATAATTAAAATTAACAAATTAATTTTTAAATTTTTAAACACCAAAAAAAAATTTTTTTTAATTTATTTCGAACTTTTTTACAATAATCTCTTCCTTCTCTTTCTCTCCCTTCGTTCCCTAAAGCAGCAATTCTTTCATATCGTTTCCCAGCGAAGAGATTTCACTGAAGTGCTCCAATAAAGAATTCGGACATTCCGGAAAAACCCGCTCACATTCGGCACCGGAGCGGCCAGCAAGCTCGGCATGGAAGTACTCATTGTCGGTGTGCTCCGACAAATCGTCCCTCGAAGAAGAAGGCCTATATGAATATGGAAAAACACTATTTCTCAAGATCATAAACTAATCAAATCCATACGCCTTCTCTTACGTCAGTAAAATATGCAGCAGCTCCCCAAAAAGTCCGTTCCAGTGATGAAACGGCGCCTCGACGGCCTCGCATATACTCTTGAGTACACAGCTCCGGCCAGAGCGGCCCATTCTGCAAAAGGTAGAGCAATAAAGGTAGACTTATAAACCTATATACCAGATAACTTCTCCACCAACCCAACCTTGCCGCTAGTCCTTCCAGGCCCTTGTACAGAGACCAACGGTATGCCGACAGCACTTGCTTCTTCTCCTGCAACGCCTGCCAAAAAGTCTGATTCGTTGACGGGCTTTCCTCGAAATCGCCAGCGCTGCGCATAATCTTCAGGGGCCGTCGATGGCGCAATTGGTCAACAGTCTCGGGCAGAAAGTACTCGGCCTTCAGAACGTAGCCGGTGGTGATGGTTTCGAACAGCAGATTTTCTACCGGTATACCGATGCCAACGATCCACTACGATGCCACGATATAAGACAAAAGAAGACAATATCAGACAAAATGGCGACGCACCTGAGTTCTCGTCGGAGTTGTGGGTGGAAAGAGTAGCGGTGGCAATCCTCGTTCAAGCCTCGTGCTCGGCGGACGCCCAGTGCCCAGTGCTGTCGTCAGAATCACCAGCTGGCATACACCGAAGGACACTAAGCTTAGACAACTTCTTGGCATTTTATCTGCTCTTCTCAGCGGCGTTTGTGGAAAGCGTTGTTCTGCCGCCAGCGCCTGTAGGGCAACGACTGAAACAATGGCCGCACGCTTTGTGAGCGCACCTCTTTCGTGCTTCTAACTGTTAAACCTTGGTATGTATGACCAAGAACTTGGTCAACAACTTTTAGTAATTAACACCTTTTCTACAATTTTCTGAACTTTTTTAGGTCATTGATGTGTTGCAATACCACCATAGGAGCCACCTTTGGTAAATTGTTTCGACACGAAAACGCTTTAACTCATTATGTATACAGTTCTAATTGCGGTGCGCTTACAGGGCCCCGGTATCAATCGAAAGACAAGAGAAGTTGAGCGAATTGGCCTCAATTCGATTTTAAAAAACATCAGCTCCTTCCGCTCAGTTACCGGAAAAGCCGAATTTAACAGACTGTGAAAATCGAACTCCTTTAGCAGTCACCCACCACTCTTCGTACCTTCTAAAACGTAAGTGACCCTGTATCTGAAAAGGTGGTCGCTCGTTTGCACGAACTGCTGCAACATTTTGTGCTCATGCATTCGTCTCAGTAAAGACGATGCTGTCGCCTGAACGCCACTCTTTCTTACGGCTCTCAGCTTCCTCTCCATCGCTCCGGCTGCTGCTGCTGCTGCTGGGCATCTTTGCCAGCCCCACAAAGGGCCTGTTCTTTCCGCGTGGAGGCTCTTTTGGCGTAAGCAACAATCTGCGTACATTCATCGCTAAAAACAGCTAAAAACGTGCCAAATCCATTTCAGTACCTGGCCGCGGTGGCCACGCCGCTGGATTTGCCAAATCGCGACGCCTATGTCGCCTTCAATTTCGAAGCCAACTACAACCTGCCCGCGAACGACTCCTACCACGTGTGGATTGACCGAGTGAGTGCACGGACCGCAGCGACGACGGAATGCGTGGCCCACTTTTTGGCCATTTCTGTGCAACTATGTATGTTTGTAACTGTGTAACGGTGCCTCTTGCAGTGGGACCTGGACGAGCACTATCTGGGCATTGGCAACAATGTGACCACCATCAATGGCCGCACCGCGCGGCGCTCGGCGCTGCACACCCGCAGCACTTTCTATCGCAGTGTGGCGGGCTATCTGCAGTACTTTGGGCTGAATGCAACCGCCTGTCTGCTGAGGACCATTTGCGAAGTCGCCGCAACGAATTTAGACGAACACAATGGCCTGATAGGCAGCCTTTTCAAGATATTATTTCTGTAATTATGAAGCGATGTGATCACTTTTAGAAATTTAAATTTAGTTTTCAATCTCACTCAATTGGTGCATGCACGCAATGGTGGTGTCCACTCGGCCAACACGCAGGCCAACGACTTCTGCGGCAGAGCGCGTTGGTGTGTCGCTCGAAATGTACGCGGCAGAGGCGGCGGGAAGCAGCGAGGGCTGTGGCCAGTATGAGGAATGGTGCCCAGGAGGAGGCCCGCTCGGTTTGATATCGACTTGGCTGTGATTTGAGGTGGTTTGTTTGAATGCATTCAGAGGTCGTTGTGTTGCGTTGTGCATGACAAAGAAAAAGCTGACATTTTCTGAATTTTTAGAACAATTTCGGAACGATTATCAGGCAAGGCCAAACGTCACCGTCACACAGTGGATGAAAAGTGTACTCCAAGCTTAACAACTTCAAGGTTTTTAAAGAAATTTCATTTTCATCCTTAAAATTAATATTAAATACTAAAAATACTAAATTCTAAATACTAAAAAAAAATACTAAAAATATCTAAATAAAAAATATAACGTTTTCTGTCTTCGAAAATTAGGAAATTTTGGATTTTAATTAAGAGGTTAACAACGGATTAGCGTTTAAATCGAGGTAAAGCTTCTTTATTTAGGCTTCTTGTCTTCTGAAGATCGCAAATGCCGATGCGACTTTTGTCAAACCGACCGACCGACCGACCGTTGCACCGACCGTTTAACAATTTTTTTCTGTTCTCGAAATTTAAAGCGTCTCATTAAGAAAATCTTTACAATTCAATGCTTTTGTCTTGAAATTAGTACACGCATAAAAGAAATCAAAAGAGGCGTAACTGCCAGAGGTCGTCAAACCGTGCTAAAATCGAGCCATTTTTTAAATTAGAGAAACAACAATTGTTCGCAGGGACCAAAAACCACGGCAAAACCGTACCAAACCTATTCAAAGGCATAAACTGGAACCTTCACAAGGATACGAAGACGACGAAAGCATCTTAACAATGAGAACAAAGCCTCTAAAAAAGGAATTATATAAATCTAAAAACTAAGAGTGTACCGACGGAGCAGACCGGAAGGAGCAGCGATCGTGAGGCTGCTGAAAAGCAGACAGTTCATCTCAGGATCGTTAAACGTGCAGCGCAGAGAACATTTCGCCGCCGACTCTGGGTAAAAAAGAGCCCAGGACACTGCGAACCCTCAAGCAAAGGCGCTCCGGTTGAAGATGACAGGAGCTCGGAATATTGAGTGCTTTTGTGTGTTTGCGTAAAACAGGCGTCCTAAGGCCATACAAAAACAGCGATCGCATAAAAAAAGCACACAAATTAAGAAGCTGAAAAGAAAGGAAGCAGCGTTTTATTTGATTTGCTCTTTGACGTGCCTCAAAATCAGCAGCCTGCTGGCGAACCTACCTATGTTACCTACGTCAGGACTGACAAATTTATTTAATTCAATGCTGACCATGGGTACAGCCAGCACACAAAGGAGATGCCATCCAATGCTGAAGTGCTTTGAGGGAGCAACAAAAGATTCATGCAGCAAACCGAAGCACTGAAGCACAGAAATCACTCCAAAAACATGGCACAAAGAGCCCGTGGTCCGTTGGGTACTTTACAAATCGTGCAGTGTGGCGCGAACAGTTTCGAGCGAGCAGAAATGTTCCTACGATACTACGAGCCACTATCGTTCAGGTACTTGTATATAACTCAGAGACCGTTTCCAGGCAGTCCGCAGTCCGAGTGCTGTGTGAAAATCGGTCGGTTATTCAATCCTTTGAAAAGCAGTAAAAAATACTCTTACTCTAATACGCAGAGCGCAGAGAAGAAAACTTCGTACGCAGGAATGTGCAATGAAAGTGCAAAAATGCAAGAATTTACTACGAATGGCATAACTATTTTGTCCTCAATGGATGATATATTATAAAAACAGCCACCCACCAGTTAGGTGGTACCTTCACCGAACTCGAATAACCTCTTGGGAGCATTTTCCACTGATACACATCACTACCAACAACAACAACAACGATAACGCATCCATTTGCAGCCACTCGAAACCATTTTTCGCACAGTTTTTCTCTGCGCAGAATACATACATACTCGTACATTCTTCAGCTTTACAGGGTGCTCCACCTAATCTGCCACAACCGTTGGCCACACTATTGCGGCACGCCCGCACGCCCGCGGTGAGCCGCCTTTGCGTGATTTTGCTGACAACCTGTCAACGCATCCAATGCCAGGGCCGGCATCTTTAGTGACAGCAGCAGCAGCGCTCTTATGCTCTCATTGTGCACAAAGAAAGACGAGCATGCAGCAAAATATTTACAAGATCTTGTGCGCTGGCAAATTATAAGCCGCATTAGAGCCGGGCTTAGATTGGATTAGCAAAGATGTGTGTGTGTGTACGCACAACAAACTCAACAAACATGACAAGATCACGGTAAACTCGGTGTCACGACTTCATTAGGTTATGCGTGTGTGTGTGTGTATGTCTTCCTTTAAGGATTTCATCAAAGAGAGTAGCCGCCTCCTTGGCCTGCCTCCGTTAAAGAAACTGCGCTACATTCTTGAGGTAAGCCAAGGTGCAAGTTTTGCTATTTGCCATTGTAAAATATTGTTACTCTGGCAAACACGATTAGTGCACTCTTATTGTCGGCTGCACAAAACCGACAAATCTTAAGACGTAAACAACAACAACAACAACAACAACAATAACGAAAATAAACTGCCCAAACTGTCGACAGCGACCGAAAGATTGAATGCTGATGATGATAAGCTGCTTACGTAAGACGTAGAGAGAAATGCAATTACAACCATTGGCCTGCAACGGCAAGGAAGTGCTGCCGCAACAGCTCCTTTTGTCATCGATCCATCCTTGGGTAGAATTATTTACGCAAACTGATAAATCGCGATTATCCAAAATAAACAAACTTAATTAAGAAAAAGGTTGTGTAGAGATGAGACGATACCGCGAGTTAAAATATGTCCAGAAAAAGTGTTCCCGTGGACATGATTTTATGGAAGGTAGTCTTCCAGAAAATGTGGGGAGTACTGTACCACCAGAGGACGTAGATCCTTTGAGGTGGTTTAATGCATTTTCTGTACTCAAAGAAAATCTTCCCATTGGACAAACTTTCATTTAGTTTTTATTTAACGTCATGTTGTCCACATTTTTTTTATGCAAATCCTTCTTCTACTTCTTCTTCTTCTTCTTCTTCTTCTTCTTCTTCTTCTTCTTCTTTTGTGATAATGCACCCTGCGAAAATACATAATATTCCAGTTTTTTCATTTTTCCATCAATCATTTTTCCACTTCATGAAAACCGGTGAGGACTTTTATGAGCTCCTAATACGTCCTTCCCCTCAAGCTGCAGCGCCGCATAAACGTCGCCGCAGTGACAGCATTAGCAGTCATGAAATTTAACGTAACGATGTAATCAATCAAATGTTTCGCTACAACAAAAACATTAAAGAGTAAGGCCACCACTGGACAAAGTTAGTAATCACAGGCCACATTAAAAATTGCTACAAGTATTTAAAAAACAAAAAGTTAAACCATAAACTTACGGAAGAAAAGCGGAAAGAAAAACTTATAAGAATGGCAGCACAGCAGAGCAAGCAAGTGTTTGCCTTAAAAGAAGTCAAAAGACGCGCCGAGCGTCGAAGCAAAACAAATTGATTTCTTATGAGTTACGGCCCACCGCAAGACCAGAACCGAGACCAAAACCGAGACCGCTTCCTGGCGGACAATTAGAAGCATGACAACACATTGCGGTAACTAGATGCTCGGCGGCGACAGATGCAACCACAACCAGATGGATACAATTACAAGAAAATAACTCGAGAACACAAAGAATCCAACCAACCCAACCAACAAACGAGTAACGAAGGCGTGGTCGCGCAGCACATTTAAAGAATAATCAAGGCGATGTACGAGTACTCCGTCAGACATACAAGATCGTACTCGTATGTATTACACTCGTACTAAGCTAGTGAAGAGTGAAGATACTCGTACTAAGGATACGAATAAGGGACGCATAATCCTAGCAACATGATCCTCCTTGCCCGGCTCATGTCAGCAATCGGGATCAATATGTCAACAGAAAAAATGTTGACGTATGTCAGCATATGAACGCACATTACCCAAACCCTAGAAACCCACGCTCTTGACTCTTAAGAGCTCATTAGTATTCGTTCAGTTCGACTTGTTTGACGCGCAGGGCGAAAATAGCGCAATGATTTTGTTAGTTAACTGACAACACTGATGACTATTTTATATCCCAGCAAAAGAATACACTCAGAGAAGAGTCTCGTTTTGACGTTAAACATTGCCAGAAAACTAATTAATCAGTCTTTATAGTAACAGAAGTATGTAGTTTTTATAATAAAGTCATAATTATAGTTTCTATAATACGTTTTTTCACATAAAATCAATTTTAAATCAACTCATTTTTTCTTCATTTTTTCCTTTTTGTAAAGGGTGTTTTTTTAGCTTAGATAGAACTTTCGATAGGGACAACTGTCAATACAAGCTGTCGTTTTGGCTGCTCTTGTTGTTATTTATGTTCGGTATAGTCTGGCAAATCATCATGAATAGACTCCAAATTATCCAAATTTACTTTGAAAATCAGTCGTCGATTCGAGCAACTTCGATTCGACGACTTCTGTGTTATTTTTTACCATTTGAATTTCTATCGGGCTTAAAAAAACAACCTTTATATGTACGTACAGTTCATATGAGTATACGCCCTTGTTATTCAAAACGGACAGCTCATGTCCATTAAAAAGTATTCCTGATTATATCCTAGAAATCCTAGAGAATCAGGATAATTAAATAGAGCGTCATTCTTGGAAACTTTTAGATGGATGAATGGTCGCATGGTAGAACAACTTTTATGATATAATAGTAGGTACGTATAGTAAATGTATACAAAATTTACATTAGCGTTGACAACATTTAATAAAATCAACAACAATAACAAAAACAACAACAGAACAAAATCAGGGAGTGGCCACGCTTCAATTTTTTATACTCACGCAAGTCACTGGAAGTTACCGTGGCGCGGCTCTTCAACACCGCACCTTGTGCGGAAGCGTGGGTAGGACCACTCTGGTCATTACAAAAATGGGACAAATTCTGGGACAAATTCTTAGTTATTTGTATGTATTTGAGTATGTAAATATGTGTATATAAAATGTCCTAAACAAACTAAACGGACTAACTAATTTTCCTCATTTCTTGAAGGAGCATCCAAAAGGAAGAAAGAAATAATTTTTCTTGTGTTTATAAAAAAACCAAAACTCTCTTTGTTTCTGTTTTTCATTTTAATAAAAGTAATTTTTTCCCAACCGCGTTTTACAATAAAAATTTGTTTTTTCAATAGATTTTAAATTTGTAAGCATTTTTTAGAAACTTTTTCTGATTCGTCTGAGAAAACCCAGAACAAATTAAATTTTTTTTTTTTTGGAGGCAGAAACTAAAGTGTAAATAAATCCTCTGCCGACGCTCCCCTGCAGTGGCATCGTATTTCTTGCTTCCTTCCGCCTTCGTCCAGCGGCTGACAACGAACGCGCTACGAGTTTCCGCCGCTGAAAGTCAAGCGATTGATTGCTTACGATGCAGGGCAAAAAATCGCTCACGAAACTCAACTCAACTCAACTGAACTCAACTGAACTCAACTTGACGGAAAAGTTAAGAATTCACACAAGCCGGCGCGGCGCGGCGCAGCACATCGTTGCTGAAAGAAGATTCGTATCATCTTTCAACATCACAACCGCGCCTTCGACGAGACTTCTTTGCCACGCAATACACGTAGTTGCGGCACCATCGCGACTGTCGCGACGAGCGAGAGTTTGGCAAACAACTCTCCATTCATTCTGTGCTGTGCGCCAGGTGCCATCCGGTAAGCAGAGGCCGCCCCTTGAAGAGCATCAGGCTTCAGGTACGGTGCGAAAAAACCACAACAAATCCGCCCATTTCCGACGTGACATACGAGAAGCTATTGCCGGCTACGCGAAATCCGTATCTTTTTCGATGATGAATTCATACAGAAGTTGAAGGGCGAGAGTTTTTTGGGCACTCGAGAAAGTCATTGTGCGATGGTTTCCGCAAGTAGCTTAAGGACGAGATCGCATTGTCGACCATACATAGTTGGTGTCGTCTTACCAACTAATCTCCTCCGCCGCAATTTACTCTTGCGGTTGGCTGAAGCAAATCCAGTTTTCAGTTTTTTTGGCGCAGATACCAAAAATAAAGAGATGACAGGTAATGAATGTTGAATGATGATGATGTTTGAGGGTTGTTGAAATGTGGAGGAAGGAATTAGTTTTTGTTGGAAATCCTATTGCTCACAGTCGACCTCATTGCTCACATCAATGGCGCAACTTAAAATAGCTCAGAATGTCCGCATTTCTCCATACATTATAAATATGCAATGCAATGCTTTGTCATTATGCAATTTTTTAATCGCATAAAAATATGCAACAATATTTTTATTCTGCCGTAGTTTCCATGAAACTCTTAAATTCTGGCTCCATGGAATGAAATAAAAAAGAATTCCAACAAATAGAAAAGCCTGGCGCATTCATAACCGACATGTTTGCTACCGCCATATTCAATTTGTCATTGATTTATTGTCAACATAAAAACGCTTTAGCGGACAGTGATTTTTTGCGAAATTCATGGGACTCATCAAGCGTTGGCGACAACCGGATGTAAATCCAAATCTGCACCTTTATTGTCATCAATAGCTGCGGAAGTAAATAAACCATGCAAGATCGATTTCGGTCACTGCTGCTGCCGGCACCAGATGCAGGCACAAGCTTTTTGCACTCGAACACTGCAGCCAGCAACAGGCAGCAGGCAGCAGACAACAACTACCAGAACAATCTGAAATGTTGGTACAAAAAACCAGGCGAAGAGAAAAAATTATCATACCAGACGATAAAGCAACAAAAAGTCACCCACCAGCTGCCGAATACTGAAAAGGTACACTGAAAAAACCCTTTTTTTTCGGTGCCGTGCATTTGCGAATACTGTAGAACCGGAGGAACCACGCAAAGGAGTAAACACTTTTCGAGGTTGGCTTGATTCGTTGCGAGTGCGGCAGAAATTGTATTGATTTAACAGAAGAATCACCTGCACACGGTCCATTTATGTATGTATGAACCGCACAGATGACCGACCGATGACCGTGCAGCGCGATGGCGGACTTAATGGCGGAAGATGCGGCGAGTACTCGTATTAAGCGAAAAAGCATCAAAATCTTTAACCCTTGGCGAAAAGGCACAAAAAAGTCTTGATAAACGATTAAAGACGAGCTCTTGTGGGTGCACAAACCACCTTCAGTGGATAAAGTTAGAGGTACGGCACAAGCAAAAGCTGTTTGTGATAAAATGAGCACAGTTTCATCATCAACAACCTAAGCTGCGAACCCAAAAGATCGAACAATGGCCAAACGGCAGAGATAAAAAGCAATGGCTTTTGAGGCATTCTCAGCCAACTTCAATAAATCTAGCGACACTCAACTCATGATCGACACGTTATATATGTTTGTATGTACGTACATTTATGGTAGCATTTAAAAAATTGCTCTCAGCGGAGATCCGCACCCACAGAAACCATTTACGTAAAAGACTTTCTGTCGGTCTGTTGCTTCGTTTCAAAGGATTTCCAAGGAATTTCTCTGCACCTTTCAGAAGAAGCCCAGATGATCCAGAATTTTGCACTCCTGCTAAGAAAAAGCGGCCAAGATCGCCGTAATACACACACACACACTCACGCTAACAATTAGAAAACGCCTCCAGACACCTCCGGCACCTGGTAATTGCTCCACAAACGTCATGTAATTGTTTTTCAACTGATATAGAATGACTCTGTCCGTTTCTCCCGCGCGTCAAAGAAGTCCCGCCGAATGACTGCCGACGATTGGTTTTTGCTTTGTGCGCTGTGCGTTATTGTCGACCACAAAAGAACCTTTAGTTACCGATGTCATGGTCATTCCCTGCAGTCTTTGTTCACAAGTCACAATGCCTCAGAGTTTGCACTTTCATCATTAGGTACTGCCTGCCTTTTGTATCGCATTATTCTGGAATTGCTTTAAAAAGATCAAAGAATTTTATTTACAACCTATTGTCCTTAAGGCAGTAGAGACGACTGGAAGAATTCGTGTTTTCTTACACACAAAATGTGCTAAAATCCTTTAAGAAGATGAAGAAGATTTTATAGAAATTTATAGAAATATAGAAATAGATGAAAATGTTATATGAGTTTTCTCCTCCGTAAATCCTGCACCAAATTTTATGAAATAAATTTTCTCAGTAAGCTAATAGTTTGTGCTTTCTTAATTTTTGGATAATTATGTGGGTTAATTATGTGGGTTTTCTTTAAAAAATTGTTTTTCCGAGAGAAAAATAGTACTAAAAAGAGTAAATTGTGTTTATTTCAAAAACTAAAAATATTTCGATAAAATGTTATTTGACATGAATTAAGGGTATTTTTATTAGCTTTTTAATGGTACTAATATTATTTACATATCTCTTGTAGCTACGGAGATATTGGTTTTTAAATCTCAAACTTCAAAGGGCTCCAGCCGCGCCCCCAATAGGGAGCGGCAAAAAATTTTGTGTTTATTGGAGTTGGGACCGGAAACAACAACAACACAAAAAATAACAACAAAACTGGAGCTGTGCCGAAACGGTAAACGGTAAGCCAAAAATATGGCTTAAAAAACATCAGTTGGAATGTGTTAATAATATATTGACAAAACGATGTGGCAAAAAGCAAATCTCACTAAAAACAAAAACTATCCATAAATTTCTTTAGACGATAGTTGCTCTCTTCGACCCCAAAATCGATGTCTCGACAGGAATGAGATGATATTGGTTGATTTATAAAGAAAAGAAATAACGCGGTTTGACTCTGAGGTAACTCTTTCTGTCATGGTTACAATATTAACACTTTGAATCAACCACCAACCGATCACCTGCCCGGTCTTTTAACTTATCCGTCCTAAATCATTCAACTCGCTTAGCGGCCAACTTAATCCTGGCTTATTCTTTCAGTCAGACCGCGAAGCAGCTGAAAAGCAGTGAGTAAGCGAAGTTATCAAATTCCACCTGCTGGATTTAAAACCTCAAATAATCCCATCTCATGTCGCGGCACCAACCGTGAAGGCGTCACCGATCGATCGACCGACCGACCATGCAGAGTGACCGCATCAGCGTGCGATGACTTTACGGGTAAGCAACGAGTAGCGCGCACTGCCCAAAAAAGAGAGAGAGAGAGTACCTGGCCTGCAGCGGAGGGAACAGAGCTCGACGGAACAAAATTCGGCCTTTGCACCTGCAACCCCGGCAAAGCCCGGTCTATGTCCTGCCGCTTCTGGGCAAACACTATCATTAAGTGATAGTGGCCTTTGCCTCACACTCATGAACATCGCTTCACGGTTTAATTCGAGGTTTGGCCACATGCATCCTGCATGCAGATGAGCCGAGGAATTGCGGATCGACCGTTGAATTTAATCGTTTTCCTCAGAAGTATGAACGAACGTCTATGATGCGATCACTTTGGAGAACATCGAATTTTAATTACGAGTACTGCCTCTGGCGGCCTTTGTTCACACTTTTCCTTTGCGCTCTACTCCATCGCCTTTCATTTAATTAGAAACAAGAACATTTTATTACGATTTTATTTACAGCTGTTTTTACTGCAGGCTGCAGCGAGAACTTTATGACTTTCTCTGCTCGCTCGCGGAGGTTCTACATAAGTACAATGTACGAAACTAGTTCGTCCAGCCGACGAATCCGAAAGAATGTAAATAAATTTTGTAATAAACTATGAAGACTTTAATTCAAAATGTTACCGCCCGATGAGCCAAAAGATAAATAACTTCTCTGCTCATTAATATCGCGTTGCAATTCGCTGAAATCGATCGAACGATCGCAGAGAAGAGCAATAAAAACTTTGTTCAATTCATCTTCTATTCGAACAATCGAATTCGAACAATAAATTACGAACTACCAAGAATGCTTATTCTTCAAATTCCTTCTCGAATGACAGAAACGAATAGCCCAGTTAAGATTTAAGTATTAAAACATAAGAATCTTTAAGTAAAGTAAACCAAATAAAACGGTTAAGATTAATGGCAGAAACTTTGTTACTAATTGAAATCGTTTTGTAATTAATATTTCAGTGTAGAAAAATTAAAATATGAAAGTCGAATTCGTAAGCTGTATACAGAATCCCAAAGAAAAAGTAATCGTTACATGCTTTCACAACTTATTTATGCAAAATTTCGGTCTGTAGGTAGTCCATTGTATATATTTAATACGAGTATATATTGTATTATATTCTACTTGAACACTATATCCAATATTAAAGCAGAAATCGTACCACAAGAGCAAAGTTTTTTGCTATGTTTGAAGTTATTTTATCTCAGGAAATATTTTACTCCAAAAAACTTCCCGGAAAGTACTATTTTTTTTGCTTCAAAGACGATTTAAACCACATAAGTTTCAACAAACTATTTATCGATTGATGTTTAAGTACATTATAGCACCTACTTTGTGGAGAAAGATAACTTCTTTATTAAAGAATATGTCAAACATACTAATAAACTGTGTTTTTACTACATTAAGATTAATATCTCTCGAAATCCCGGAAAATTCTGAGATTTAAACTCCTCAAAAATCTTCTGAGGAGAAGATTTTCTTGTTCCTTTCTTGTTTAAAATTTTATTATCGACAACCTAAGTATTTTAGGCAATATTGAAACTGAAATAAAAACCGTTCTAAATAGAAACCTTGAATTCATTTCATTTCGAGATTTTTCGAGATTACTTCACTTTCAGCAAGTACCTATAAATTTTCTATCATATGACATAATAATTCTTAACTTGGCAGCATTTCTTGATTTAATAGCTCAACGATAACAGTTAAAAGGCATTTACTATTGCAGCTAAACACTTAGGTAAAGTCTCCGGCGTTAAAAGATAGCACATATTTTCAGCGTAAACGCTCGGAACCATCCAGCGCACCATCAGCAGCAGACTTTTTTCTCGCCAAAAACAAAGCATCCGATCAGATACGAATAAGTTTCGCTTCGCCAGCTAAATATCTGTTAAGTGTACTGGAATGACTTTATAATTAGTAGAATAGTAGCCAACAACGTCATTACTACGTCATTACTACGACTTCTTAGAGAAGAACCATCGTTTCCACTCGCCCTAACAACCACCAAAATAAGTAGAATCTGGTTGTCCGACTTTTTTAAAAAGATATGCTACTTTTTTGCTTTTTGCAGAAGTTTTTAGAGACTACTATAAAAATTGAAAATACGTACATATATAAATTACTATAGCAAAACCATTTAGTCTGTGATTCCTTTCAGTGGCTCAGTCCATATTAGTTATTAAAACCGGTCGTTATTAAAGCCGTTCCCAAATGGACCCAATAAATATTCCTCATTTAAATAAAGCCATGCAAGGATGTGTGTCTTTATGTGCCAAACAAAGAAATTTTGCATTCATCATTTGTTGGCGCAAACGAAACAGCGAAGCCGGAACGACAAAACAGAGAATTCGGTACAGAAAACAAAAAACAGATAAAAAACAACACAAAAGATAGCAAATAAAACCAGAAAAACACACAAAAACTTTTCGATGCGAGCAAAATGCAGGTGGTCACAGTTATTCAGCCAGTCATATCGATCCAGTATGAGCTTCCAATACTTCGTCCAACTAGCAGACAAACGAAAATTTATGGTGCGAAATGTTTGTGCAGTCCACTCGGCTGCCGAAGTCCAATTCGATTTGCAGTGACTCGATGCAGAACAAAGAACTTGGCTTGTACCTGCTGAAAAGGATTACGGCCAGATGGTAACAGCCTCCGGTCTCAATGTGCCTTGCTTAGTTACTCTCTGTCATGAAAGGATTAAAAAGTGTCGCTCTTTAAGTGATTTACAAGAATTTTTTTTTCTTTCCAGTTGAGTACATCGTCTAAGCCAAATTTTTACCTGGTCCAGATATACTCACATGTTCTTAAAAGGAATTATAAAAGGGATAGTATCGGAGAGAGAGAGAGAGAGAGGGATAGGTAGTGCAGTGTGTAGGCTTTACAAATAAGGCTTACAATCCCAGTGGCGTACTTGGGAGGACCATCCCTTACAAAAAGGAAAGGAAATACATATGTAGTGTTCCTAAAAATTTTATTTATTAATTTTTCATTTATTTTTTTGGATAAAATAAACATCCCAAATTGTGTCAACTGAAATTGAATTTTGGACTACAAAGAATTTTCACCCCCAACAAGAGCAAAAGCTATATACGCCACTGTTTAAACCTGTCTTTTTCAGAGATGATTGCCGGCCGAATTTATATTTGCTGTCCTTTATTACAAAATATTCGAAGAACCATTTTAATTTGTGAATTCTTCATGTTTTCTATTTACTACTAGTATTTGCCACGTCTACGCCGCATGATGCTCAGAATTTTCCGAAATTTAGCCATTTCCTCTTCAAATCTGCATTTTTATTACCGAATTGTTTGCACTTTAGCAATTTGTGGCACATGGCGTCACAAACGGAACAACCAATCATTCGTACTTGGGCCACGGTTACCCGTCGAGTGATGCTTTGGAATATGGAATCAACTATTCGGCAATCCTAAACGTGTTGACATTAGCTTCTGCCAAGTATCCTTCCCACAAGATTTTCGAAATGAGCCCCCGCTAATTTTTCACTCTTATTCACTGCAGCTCACACAAGGTCGGCAAAAGTTTAGTTTTTTACGTAAATGCAGATCGTTTTAATAATTTTGTACTATGTTAGACGGTAAATAATAAAAACTTTTCGATTGTCCAAGTTTCAAATATTAAAAACGTATACAATGAATCACCACTTAACACGATAACACGATAGTTACGACAAAGACCTAATGCAAAAACTGGGTTACGTTCCAGAAATTAGAAAAAACTTATAGTAAAACCGTCCGCCCGTGTTCTATAAGGATTTTGCCCTCTTCGCCAGCCGTGTTAGGGCACAAATGTGTTATACGAAGGTTACCTGTAATGAATTTTTGCTCATTTGTCGTTGGATCGGTCAAGTCCTCTAGCAAAGACCTTCAGTCAATCAGTAGATTTCATCTCTAAAATTATGCCTACAAGCAGGAAAGCGATTTCTTAGAAACTTTCAACTCCACTTCTTTCACACTGAAGCCTAAAACTATGCAACCAGTTCCTGTATTATCGCTGTACACCCGATACCCAGTAGGTATGAGCAAGAATTTCTCTTGGCTGAAAAAATAAAATTAAGGAATAAGATTTTTTCCAAGAGAACAAAAAAAAACCTAAAAAAGGCGCATAAAAAACTGATGCGACGGAAATGAGCTTTCCTAAGAAACAAAATAAATTGAGAATGGCAAACCTCGTAAAGCCGCTGGTTCTGCTTGAAAAGTGTATGTGTATGTATGCGCATACACATTTCCGTGAATGTGGCATGTGTTGGGAGGTGCTAGCTACCCAGTAAGCAAACTTAAGTTGCTTTAATTGATGACAGATGAAAACTTCCTTTTATAAATTTTACAATATTACTACCCAAAGTTAAAGTTAAAGTTAACTTTATTGAGTCTTTTTTTGTCATTAAAATAAATATATCCATGCAAAAATATTGAAAACATAACCAAGTAAACTTAAAACTTTAAAGTATTATTCTAATGACAACAACAGAAGATACAACAGAAGACAACATGTTTATTATGATATGATTATAATTAAATGAGGAGTAAGATTTGACGTGCTTGCTCCCGGCATTAGAATATTACTCAAATTTCAGAGGATTTATTCAATACAATGCTTATATTAAATACTCGTATATCGTATACTCCTATACAGATTTTTTTTTAAATAAAATATATTTCTTGTTTCATGTTAATCCAGATTTTAAAGTTTTGCTTCAATATCTCAAGAGTTTCAATTTTATATCGTTTTTCTTCTCCTGTAAACTTATGAAAAGTGATGTTAAGTTATTTTGCATTTTTTATTTTTTGTTTTTTTTTTGTTATTTTATTTTGCATATACATATTCTATTAATTTTTTTTATAACTAAGGTTATAACTAAGGCCGTCTCCTTCAAATTTGGTTTGTAAAACAAACGCTTAAACGCTTTCGGCAATTTACAGTAGTTCGGTTTTATTTTATGTTTCATTGTATGATAGGATTGACTGAGACCTTCACCCATTCATGCCTTACTGTATGTATCCAAAGATTCCGCACTGGGTCTGTAGAGCCCTGGGCTCTACTTAATTAAATTGCAAATAGCCACCTTATCATTATCATTAAGTTTCATACGTGGCACGTGGACATTTTCATTAGAGCCATTTCCAGTTCCGCATTGGAAGTAAATGTGCTAAATTGTCACAGGACACTGCAAAAATACATAAAATTTAGTCAACTGGAAAAGACGGGCAATAGATTAAGCTCAAATCTTTGTCTTAGATTAAGTGAATTATATAATTAAAAACAGTATTTTTTCGGGCTCATAAATAAATGTATTTATAAAAGGTGCCTACTTATTTATTCTATATTCTAACCATATAATTCCTACACTTACGTGCTTTTGTGATATTAAACATTAGTAACTCTATCTTCTGGTTATTCATATTCAAGGTATGTATAAATTTTTAAAATTTTTGAAATTTTAAAAAATGCTGAAACTGAAAAACGAAATGAAAGTAATGAATAATGATAAATGCCTCAATGTTTTCGTTATTGTTGTAGACTTTTACTAATTTATTGTATATTATTCTAGGACTCTTACAATAATATGGAACTCTTCTTACTGCCATCAGTAAAATCTTGATGGCAAAAAAGTCTGTAGTGTGAGTGTTCAGACGATTTATTTTAAACAAAAGACGAAAGCAATAATCTTCTTCCGAAATAGTGCCAATTTGCAAGTTAATTGATTACGGCAAAAGTCAAAGCGCTGACTAAGTGAACTCTCGAACGCGTTTGTGCTTTGTGCCGCAATGCAAAAGTCATGAACGAGAAGTGCACTCGCTAAGAACCATTTATAACGGCATCACCTCACCTCTCCCCGGCAATTTCAAACAACTCAACACAGCATCACAACATTCGCCTGATGACATTACGCTGCCTCAGTGTAAACCCAGAAAGGTATTTTTGCATCACTTGGATGACGCTTTGAAAGTTCATACATATGTAGATGTCAAGCGATTCATAGCGAAAGCTGCTCCAAGGACGAATGTAAATGAATCGAAAGTGCTGATTGGCCCACGGTGTCTGTTGCTGGCACTGTGCTGTTATTTGCGATCGTTTAGCGCTGAAGTGATGCACTTTGATTTGACATGAATAAATTATTTTCTGATTGAACAGAAGTGCCTTCGACTAGAGAGAAAACGGTGCTAATTTGAGATTTGTGTTGCTCTGGGGAGAACCGTGTAATAGCATTATAACCAATGTGTAGATCTTGGAATCATTTACTGCACGGCTTTTTGAAAACTTTCTGAAAATAATAACTAAAATAAGAAAAAAATTGTTACGGATGGGTCGAACTGAACAAAAAAAAAAGACACTGAAGAGGACTCATCGCCGAAAGCGGTTTGTCTCCAAAGCAAACTTGACAAGTGATGACGGAATTCCGTTCCAAAAATCATCCAATCCTGCCGGTAAACTAAACGAACATCAATAAATAAAAATTTTACTATTAGTTTTTTAATTATTTAAACTTTGCTGTATAAAGAATTCTTGCGGTAGAAAAATATCTTGTGTTAATTTTTGGCCAATAGCTTAAAGCAGTTGCGACAACAATAATAAAGTCGTGAGAAAATTACATTTTGAGAATATACAGAGTAGTTTTTTTTTCAAGACATTTTTTTTAAATAAAGCATGCAAATTCATCTTTTAAAATAGATACGCAACAGTATAATTTTATTATGCATAAACCCCTGAAAGCTCAGCAACTTTCTTGTTGTCTTTTATTACACTTCAGGAATTTTAAATTGCTTTGTGTGGCATAAAAATATTTAATGCTTGCCGGAAAAACTTTTCCAAACTTTTACGAGAGTTTTTCTGAACAAAGTTCCATTTCATCTCTCATTGTATAAAGAAGCGCAGCGCCAGTGTAGCGCATTGGCATGTTAGCAAGGTGTCCTTGTCTAGCAAGTTGGCTCTCGGTTGGTTTTTAGTGTTGACGTAACTGATACTCGTAACTGAACTTTTAGACGAAAAGTACAAACAATTTGTACGTATGGTTGCTTCATTTCAAACCTATGTTGACAATTATACATACCAATAGATCAAAATTACCAGCTATGGAAGCTTAGCCTATGGAATTTTTTAATGCGTTGAAATTTCTTTGACATCAGAAAAGTTCTTATTTATAATGTATGTACTATATCGTAAGGTTAACTCTTAACGTAAGACTAACTATCTAACTAAGGCAAAGAATGGTATTAGTATAGCATGTTATAGCCATTACTGCTTCTCAAATTCATGTTTCCGGTAGTGTTAGTATAGCCTCACCAAGATTCATGACGCCGATCATTTCTATTTATATCATTCATTCATAAGTCAAGGCAGCAGCACGTCGAATACCACAAAACTTCAGTTACTCCAAGCAAATGGAATAATGAAAAAATAAGTAGACGTACATAAACAAAAAAAAAAAATCATTAAAAATGCTTCTTTTCGGTTACGGTTCCCTTTTTTTATGCCTGCGGAATCTACTTAGCGCAATCTCAGTCTGCGATTCGTTATGAAATGCTTCCTCAACGCTTCCTCACCTGGCGCGCTGAGCAAAAAGCTGGAGAATGTTAAAATTGTATGCTTATTCCAGGCACGAAAAACTACTTCAAGTTAAAAAGCAAACTTTTTTACTTAGATATTTTCACAAGAAATTCAATTTATAAAAAGCCACAAAGTCGCAGCCTCACAAACTTTGGTTGGTTTTGTGTCAGAACCTACCTGTCAGCACTTGTATGTTTATGTATGTATGGATATGCTTGTACCTCGGTAACAACGGACAAGTGCCAAATTACCATCCTGTGCTATCCTATCATCCTCCGATCGAAGGTCGTTCGCGATTTTGTCGTTCGAGATTTCGTTATCAGCCCGTTTGATTTTGATTTTTCAAAATATTGAGGAAAATTTAAGGGTGCACCATGAAACAAAGAAAAACTTTAGAGTGCAGAAAGCTCACAGTTCACTTAGCTAAGTTTTTTCAAAGTCTGTACCTAGTTTGCACTTAAGTGCGTACCTTCTAACTGGCCCTTAATGAATCAATAACCTACAAGTCCTAGGTTTTTGCCGCCCCTTCCGCGGAAAATCCTGAATAATGAGAGCCAGAAACACCTGAGGATAAAAACTTATACTATGCAAATTGTTCCTTGATAACGATATTGAGCTCTTTGAAGTTCTTTGAAAGTCAGCAGTCACATCTTAGTTCAACCAGAAACTTAGAAAACTATTCCGGCAATTTACGGCAAAAAACGGTATGTATGTATGTAACAGCAGCCAACATAGTCTCATTCCTCTTAGAAGCGAGCAGCACAACAATAGACCACTAAAACTTATCAAACTATCAGCTTGTTAAAGGGACTCCTACTTCATTGCACGTTCCAACAGGCCGATTTCTAACTATACTAATTGTTGTACCATTTTTTTTTCAACGCCAAAGGCAATATCAGTGCATTTGCTTATTGTTAAGTTTCAGCCAACGTAGTGGAGAAGTTCTTTGCACTACGGCAGAACTGCGATTCCGGCAGCAGCTCTGATAACGGCGACTACGCACTGACGCCGGCGAAAAAGTTTGCTTCAATGTTTTGAATGGAAACCGATTAATGATAAACGTTTTAAACTCTTCTGCTAAAGGTTTCGAGGTTAGAGCTGCAATATCCGGTCCTTAGATGATACGGTATGTAAATCGCAGGACAGTGAAGGGCACAATGACAGACGTTTTTGTAAAAGTTCCTAAAATCCATAAATTGTACTCTTATCAAATTTCTGGTTGCTTAACTAATTCAATGTCGTCCTTGTTCCATAATTCAAATGAATGCAGAAGTTTTCGTAACGTAACAACGTAAGGTGAGTCGAATGAGTCTGCATTAAATAGTAATGTTAGTTAATGTAAAGTTAGCGAAAGTAGTTTTCATTGATCAGGTAAAGGTCGTCCAGGAAGCGAAAATAAAGCAAACTCGATTTCGAATTTAAAATGAACTCGATAAACGTTTCGTTAGTTGAGAAGAAATAAGGCCCCTAATTTGTTTATTGCCATTTTAAAATACACTTGAATACAACAAAAGCAAATTCAAACAATTTTTAAATTTCAAAAAAAAATACACTTTAATAAATACATAGAAAGAAAACTCTTAAACCATTATGTTGAAAAAATAAAATTTTTGATGACTGTAAATCATGGAAAGTAATCACCAATAAATGCACTTTTCTTCCGTATTATTTTACCCTCATTCTCATTTTTATTCTATCGCCTAATTACGTATTTAAGGCATCATGCGAAGAGCACCATCAAGACGAACGATTTCACCGTTCATCAAAGGGTTTTCATATATTGCTTGCACCAAATGAGCATATTCTGAAGGATCTCCCAACCGTTGTGGAAACGGTATTGATTTGGCCAGGAACGAGCGCACCTTGTCGGGTAGTGATGCTAACATTGGTGTATCAAAGAGACCGGGCGCAATGGTGCAAATACGTATTCCCTGGGTGCTGAGATCACGAGCAATCGGTAAAGTCATGCCTACCACAGCAGCTTTTGAAGCAGAATAGGCCGCCTGGCCAATTTGACCATCAAACGCTGCTACCGAAGCCGTATTAACAATAACGCCACGCTGTCCATCCTTATTGGGTTCATTGGCGCCCATCAGACCTGCTGCCAGACGTATAACGTTAAATGTACCAACCGTGTTTACCATGATGACACGTGTAAAATCTTCGAGACGATGTGGTAGTTTTTTATTAAAGTTGTATGTTTTAACGGCTGTAGCGGTGCCAGCACAATTAACAGCCAAGTCCAGGCGTCCAAATTTATCTTTAGCAGTTGTTACGGCGGTAGTAACATCATTTTCGGATGTAACATCAACTGGCACAAAAACAACATTGTCTCCAAGCTCTTTGGCCACTTCACTGCCTTTTGATGAACTCAAGTCAGCGAGTATAACACGACCACCTTGTCGCGAAAGGCGCTCAACACAAGCACGACCCAGGCCAGAGGCGCCACCAGTGACCAGAGAGACGACGTTCTAAATCAGAAAATAAAGAAAAAGGTTTGAATATAAAGCTAAAGTGAATAGATAGTGCATACAGATAAACAATACAAATTTGTATGTTGCTAAACGGACTTAAATATGAACTTTGGACCTTGCATTTTTAAGCCAAAAGTTTTGCTTATTCATATCAAGTTTTTTTTTATAAAATGTAATGAAATGTTTTGTTGATAATGAAACAATTACTTACCTTAAGCATGACTTACAACTGTCTTTGCAACTGTTTTAAAGTAGAATATAAATAAATAAATTTTGCGAAGCTCTAAACATCAACCGGTGAATATGTAATTACAAATGTTAATAACAGAGATAACGAGATAGGAAACTGCGTCAAGACCCATCGTATATGTCAAAAAAAAACGAAATTCGGTATTTAGGTGAAACACGTATAGTGTATGTGTCGTGTATATGTAGTTCACCACAAGACGTCACGTTTATATGACATTTCTTTTGTTTATTATTTTAACAGATGAAAAATGTTTAGCTTGTGAAAATTGTTTAGCTATTTCGTAAAGAAATTAGTGTTTTTAGTGAGTTTTAATGAAGTTAAATCATGCACTGGACCTCGGAAGTAGCACTTGCCGGGGCTGTATACGAACGGCTTGCCATTTTGGAGCAGGATGATTGGCCTGCAACGGCAGGCATGGACATTTCAGTGCAGGAAATTTTTTTTCGAGCTCTGGTATTTTTCTCCGGCCAATCGGAGTTGATGGGTCATGTTTTGAGTGGTACCGCATCGGATCCGATATCAGCATATCAAGGCACCACCTTGTCGCACAATCATGAACACTATGTGATACTATCGTCGGGAGCCACGGTCTTAATGCAATTGCTCGGGGCTCAGTCAGTCGATTTGAATGGAAGTGGAATGGAAATGGAAATGAACTTAGCATTTGGAATCGCAACGCAAATGCAGAAATTAAGAAAAGGTACTTTAATTAATGATTAAATTATTATTTAAGTGTTTTATGTGATGTTTTTGTATTTTTTTCTAGTACGGGCGTTGCTGTACTTGGCCACACGGTTGCTCGATTTACTCACGCACAAATCCGCCGGATTTACTTTAGCTTTAAATCAAAAGAACAATGAAATGTATTATATATATGTATTATATAATGTGTATAATAATATGTAACATATTATTTTTATAATTCAGACTGTATATTTAAATGTTACTACATAATATTGTAGGAAATTATTCATCTAATAACTTAAATGTTATGTATCGGATAAACACTTAATGTGGTTGTATGCATAAATAAATAAATACATGAAAGAACTTAAATTCTTATTATTTAAAAGCAATTCTTTTTTACCCTACACCCGAAAGGATGAGGGATAGATTCACTTTGTGCTTCTGTTTGTATCGCATTAAAGGAGGAGTCTGCCTGTAAGTCTGTCAGTCCGTCCGTCTGTAGAAATCACGATTAAGGGAGAACTAATAGAGCTGTGAAATTTGGGACGAATATACTTGGTTGTTTGGTATTAAATACAATACCAACATGGTTGTTTGGAACACATATGCAATCTTGCGTCCAGAAGATTTATAACTTCAAAACCATGTTCGTTATTGAACTTTTGAAATTTCGCTAGAATGTTTAGCTATTGCAGCAAAGATAAAAGGAAAGAAAGTTACTCATACCTACTAAAAATAAAGAATACACCTAAACAAACAAATGGCAGAATTCTGTACATTTAGTTAACATTATTTGTATCGTTAAATACGATATCCATGAATAAAATAGAAGATTTCATCTAAAATTTATTCATTTCGTCAATTGTGGTGAAAAAATCAATGATATTATAAAGCAGCGTTACATTTTACGTACACAAAAGAAAATTCAGAAAGTACGAAAAAGGTAAAAGTACTTTTTGTAGTACTCGGTGTAAAGAACACAATAATTTTCTGTTCTAGGAAGTAATTTGTACTCCGCGAAGCAAGAATAAACGTTTTGTTAACAGTTCAAGCACATTTATGCACTAATGTATTTGCTTATTAAGAAAAAAATCAAATTTATTTGATATTGTAGCATACCGACAACACTGCTTTGGTACCAGAATTCATAAGAGGCGCAAAAATAGATGCGTTCTATACGAACGGGCAACACTAGTATCGGCAAATTCAATGGCGAGGTGAACTAAAATATGAGGGTATACCAACGCCATTTCATGTCTGCTCTTTTATTTTAATTGGATAATCAATTTAATTTTACAATGTTTTATTTTGCTTGAATTGTTCATAGAATAGGTCATACAGTTTCTGGTATAAAATAGTGGCGGATTTGATCGTATGAAATAATTTACATTAGATTTTTTGTTGTTAATCTGCACTTGCAATGATTTTTAAACTTAAAATACTTTTCCCAAATAGGTTATAATTAAGAAATAAACTATTAAAAACTAAAATGGATATTAAATAGACTAAATATTGGCATAAATAAATAATTACAAATTGATGTCTTCGAATTCATTACTTATATGAAAAATTAACTAAGTTGCTATCTCAATACAAACGATTTGACTTAAAAATCTGAATTGTCATTGGGGTCTCAAAGCAGAACCCTCTCCGTCCCGATCACTCTTCATCTGGGGTCTGATGTTACCCCTCTCAATCCCGAACACACTTCATCAAGGTCTGATGTTAACCCCTCTCCCGTGAACGTGCCATCAACAACAGGGGTGGTGACTATGATTTTCCTATACGAAAAACCTCGTTCCCTTTCCTTGACACTCTTCATAGAGGGTCTGATGTTTGATTTTCTAAGAAGCATTTTTAGGTTTTTCACAAACACTACTTTATGCCAGAGTTGCATTTCTTAGCATTTTTCAGCAGTTTCCTATCTCGTTATCTCTGGTTAATAATACTTAACATTAACATAAGTGGAACATAACTGGAGCCTAACATAATGTGGTATTGAAGTGCGCAATTTTGTTCTAATGGCGTTTACATGCGAGACGGAAACCTGTAGGTTTTTTTGACATTCGCTTGTTCCAGTTCTTCTGAAACATGCAACTCGTCGCAAAATATTATTTGAACCAGATCTGTAGAAATCTGCCAACTTCTCTGTTCTTCTCTCATTCTGGGGCTTTAGATAGATTTCGACACAAAAACAATTTGATCAATCAAATGGTTGCAATATACTAGGGTGATAAGTAAATACAAACGACACATTAATACATTAATAAAGTTAATGTATTATTTTTTCTAAATTACGTTTTAGTAATTAAAGGATGGAAATAGTTCAAAAAATTAAGTCAGAGAAGTTAAAAAATGTCGAACAAATTCTATTTAACTCGAAAAAAAATATCTTCCTCATCAGCGATCTTATGTTAAATGTTGGCATGTTTGCAACTTTGGCTATGTAAGCTCTATCAACTTTCGCATCTCCATTGTGTTTTGTAAACGGGAGTATTTACAATATAAAATAGTTTCTGATGCAAGGAATTGGAAATTAAGAAGTGGCCCACTCTGGCATCGAACCGCGATCCCTACATCCACAGAAGCGTCGACATGTAAAAATGAAGAGACAACAAAGTTCGCTTGTAGAAGATAATGCGTTGGTGTTGTTGCATTTCTCGGCTTCTAGCTGATATTTACTAAAGTTTAATATCATACAAGCTTTTGAAAGGCATTTTAGAACCACATTTACATCCATCTCCGCAGATGCTTCATCCGTAGGTTAAGCTATAGGCTTCAAGCTGTGGGCTAATCTTCCTTAACAACTGTTCCTCTGGATGGTGGCAATGTCTCCTGATGATGCTTCTGCACTGCCTGTTGTGCTTTGCTCAAATTAATTTGGCCCTCAGATGCTCGGGAGCGTAAAGTATCTTCAACAGATTTATTCACCGCCTTTGAAATAACTTGCTTGATTTTCTGATTTTCATTGAATTTAGACTTTTTAGGCTTAATTGGCGCATCTAATATACAAAAACATTTATCATCAATTTAATTTCATTCGATGCACTTACTGGCTCTTCGTGTAAACGCAACAGCATTCTTCTGTTTCTGCTTCTTCTGGATATTAGCGGGGAGCTTTACTTTCTTGAACTTTCCCTGCGCCATTTAAAACAATTTATTTACCAAGGTTATTTTTCACATATAATTAATGCTAAAAAATAATGAACACGTGTTTTCCAAACACAAATATTTATATGAAATGTCAAAGGTATTAAAAATGTACGTCAGTGAAAATAGCTACGATTAGAGTGGCTTACACCTACTTAACAGTGTTCTGGAATGATTATTTTTTTTTAAAAGTTAATAAAAAATCATTAAAAACTCCTATTAAAAAACTGTTTTATTTAGAAAATTATGCTTGTCTTTGATTTATTAATTATAGTCAAATGGCTTATCTGTACCGAGATATTAACCAAAACGTTTTTAACTATTTGGAACCTAAAAGAAAATCGCCGTTTCTTCAGTACAGAAGTTATAGCGGGTTTCTCCCATACTCCCCTGAAGTTAAATATCTAAAGAATCAACTAATTTGTAAATAAATCTTAAATAAATAAATGGATTACGATATATTATTTTATTTCATAGCACTGTTAACAGTAGAGAGTAATAAAATGATAATTTTTTATTTATCTTCTCATTGAATAATGTGTAGTTAAGGTTTCAATAACAATTGGATGTATTACAAATAAATACGTTAGCAGTGCTGGTTGCACTGGACATTAATAATTATTTAATTTAATTGTATAGCTTTCCTACAATTATTCCAGTTACAATTAAGCCTATTATCACAGCAATCGCTAGAAGTATTAGCATTTTGCGACGGTAGCTTTGGCGATGTTGAGCAGCTTTCGCCAGCTCGTCCCGGCCGAGCTCTACCTCAGCCGCAGTTGTGTCAATACTGGTTTCAATTCTATCTATAAAATGTTTAAAGTAATCCATGAGAAGTATGAGATTCGAGATACTTACCAACATTTTCTGTTTGGGCTTGTAGAATATTACTAATTGTCCTCATAATCGAATTAACGTCGAGAATGTTAGCCTCTATCTGTTTGATTTGGCGATCCCGTTCAACGAGTATATCTTGCTCAAATTGCAAACTAGCCTGAGTTTCTTTTTGACGTTGTATCAATTCGGCCTTTTCAAAATCAGCAGCCGCCAAAGTTTCCTCATCCTGTCGCTGACCATTTTCCGACTGCGTGTAAGTCAGCTTCATGGCTGCAGAAATCTTTTGCTGTACGGATGAATAGTTCTCCACCACATTGCGGAAGTCAGTTGTTAGTCTTTCGAGCTGCAGCTTTTGTTGTTTGTCTCCACGTCGCACAACCGATGTGAGTCGCTGCAAATCCTTGCTAGTTGTTTCAATAAGGGCATTCATTTTAGTGTGGATACTGTGCACTTTCTCTCGCGTTGATGACTGATCGCGAGGGGTGCCTATCACTTTATAAATCTTCTCCAATTGCTTCCAGCTGGAGTTGACAGAGTTGATGTTGTATCCAATATCTTCACTGAGTGACATGAACTCCGTTGGACTAAACCCCGAGAAGTTGACGTCAGGAAGATTTGAACTGCTGGAAGTGGCTCCATAGTTTCTTATATTGGTTGATGAATTGTTAATGTTGCTAGACATTTTTCATAAAACTTAAAAAACTCGTTTTTGCAGCACTATAAATAAAAATTGTAAGAATTATTAGAAGATCAATATTATCTTACTTATTTCTTATTTCTGTAGATTATTTAAAAATTTAAAATCTACAGAGGAAAAAGAGCCCAATACTTTGCTGTCGCTGAATTATGCACTACAAAGGTATATATTCATTACACGATTACTGAAGAAAACATTTTGCTGATATCAAAGCATTATAGTCAACAAAAGAATCTTTGATTAAGTACCCATAATGGCACGTTATCAAAGAACAAATTATATACCACAGATAGTAAATCAATGCTTTGTGCAAATTATTGGAGCTATGTTAATTCAATGTGTACATGTGAATTGTAAAGAACTTTAGTAAACTCTTATTACAAAGTTCATCGGCTCTAAGTACGACACTTTATGGCTTCCCGTGCTTTAACCATAGTCTGGATATATGTGCATAGGTGTTTTTCGTGGTTTAGCTGCTCACCATTACTCACAATGATAAAAGAATACCATAGGAATAAGATTCCCCTTCTAAATGCTCACAAGAGCATATAACGTTTGGTTTATTTGTTTCGAAGGCATTAACAATAACATATTTCTATTGTTTGAAAAGTGGCTTAAAGAACAAGCTAAGAGAATAGTAAAGTGTTTTGGTAAAAAACTTAGTTTTTTTTTCCAAATATGTAGATACTTTTAAATGCCGTGGATTATGACTTAGCACATAACTTAGTTTTCCATTTAGAATGACCGATATGATATACAGATACATAGTATCAGCATATCATAAGAAACAAGAGAAAAATGCAGCTATATGTATATATGTACGATACTCCTATGTCTAGTTGAATACTCCTCCCATACGCAGCTTACTCCAGGTTTTCGGAACACTTTAAACGGGATGGAATACAAATCTAAATAATTTAAACTGCCAAGGTTTGAGTTCGCCTTTGCCTTCTCAAGACTTCGCCGACACACTGTATTAAATGTTAATCACTGTCCATAAATCCGATAGAACATGAAGAATTTGTGCAGTAAAGCAGACAGCTGAAACCGCATTAACCGATGAAATCTATGAAACTGCGGACTCCCACTATCCCCGAGTCCAACTAATGCAGATTTCGACGCTGTTGTCAGGCGAAAGATAAAACATAAATATATGACAACGCGGAGAGAAATCCAAAGCTTCCGTTTGGAAATAATCGAAGCTACTTACAAAAGTTGAGATTTCATTTTTACTTACGCAGAATATATGATTCGGTGCAGCGCATTAAAACGGAACGAATAAAAGGACGATTAAAAGCAAATATGCAACCATACAAAACTAGTAAATTAATATCAAAAGCAATAAAAATCTTCAGAACGAACTCTGGGCAGATTCCACTGAAAACGGGAAAAACACTAGAAGAAAGCTTTCAATTGAAACTTCAAGCTCTTCCAAGTCAGCATTGCCAATGTAAAAATTTGGCATTAGCAGCTGGTTCGTGTTTGCCGTTCTTATACGAGGCTCTTATTTGTAGTTGTCTCATTTAGAAAACCCCTGGAAGTAATTATACTCGTACTTCCAGATTTTGTTTGAATTAACAACAAAATATCTCGCGTAATAGGTGTCATTTAGACTTGTTTCGAAACAACTAATGTTTTTGCAATTTGTTCTGGGAAAATGTGCGTTTTTTTTATGGTGCGTTTTTTGAAAACGCTGGTGCACATTTTTTAGAAAAAATTTGCGTTTTTTTGTATGGACACACTGTGTTTTTATTATTAGAGGACACTTAATTAAAAATGTCATAAAATTTGTTTGATATATTCGAGCTTTCTTCCTTTGTCCTATCTTATTATATCTGATTTCAACAATAACATACGAACGCCAACATGAAAAACATTACGAGTACGAGTATAATTATTTTCAGGGGTTTTCCTATATATCTCATATTTATATATATATCTCATATATAATATATCTCATATTTCTGGTAGGCGTGGCCTACCAATTTTTGGAAGCATATTTTTGGGTGAGACGGTGTACTCGGGAATAAAATTTTAGCTTAAAATTCACTACAAGCTCGGATATATTCAGCTATAAGCACGGATTGGTCCGATTTTATCCAATACCAAACAGCCTAAATTGACAAAGAATATTTGTGCCAAATTTCATGACCATATCTCTTCATTCGTTCTCCCGGAATCGTGATTTCAACCGACGGACTGACATGGGTAAATCGTCTCAGGAGATGTTTCTGAGCAAGAACATATTTAGTGTTCTATACCTTCCACGCCTCCTTTAATACGTTACAAATGAAAGAACAAAGTGAATATACCCTCTTCTTCTTCAGAAGAAGAAGAAACATAAGAACTGATTCATAACTTGAGTTTTATAACAATTAAATTAATACTCATTCATAATTAATTTAGTCCTCAAAACCTTCAAAGAATTGACAATGGTTTTAAGTATAATCCTATTTATACATATGCATACATATGTGTAGAAAATAACAAATGTTTCAAATAAACCAATTAAAAAAAAAACAATAAACTCTTCATTTTATTAATTACTTACAAATTTTATATTTTATTAAAATGTTACTGCCACATTTTTACAAATCGAAGAAACTATTGCCTTTGACAACAGAAATATAATTACATATATACGATACGATATACATATGTATGTACATATATTTTTATTTATGCAAGCACTTCTGTCCTCTTCGTCATAATTCCACATACACGATCATTGATAAAGTCCAGAAAAGACAATTTTTTTTGCATCAGCACAAAGAACCACGAAGACGAATTTGAGGAAGAGCGAAATCACCCCGAAGCTCTAAGCAGAGATAAGGCTCTAAGCCACAGTCGAGGAGCGGATTGACTGGTGCAGAAAGCACTCAACAAACAACAGTCATCGCTTGTCTCTTGGCACGATCGAATGGGTGTAAGTTCCGCATCTTCGGTAATCAAGTTCAAAAGTGTGCTGGTACTCGTAGTGCGGAAAGTTCTTTTTAAATTTCCAAATTTGTTTTGGCTCATTCAAATTTTCGTCACGTCTATGTTTTATGGTGATCGTGAAGTCACGCAGTTGAATACATACTAATACTACCAGTAAAATCCATTCGTCGTATCTGTGAACCTGCTTTATTTAGACTTAGTATTACTAACGGAATAAAGGATAAATTGGTGATATTTCAGCAGGCAAGTGGACTCGGTCAAGGTGAATTATGGAATCTAAATTAAACTTTAATCGGTTCTAAACCTCCTGAAAAACAAAGGACGCTTTATGGGCCAACATCTAAAAATATCCTAAAACACTAATGACACTAATTTTAAGATCAGCTTCAGGACGAAATTTTTTCCAATACTGATCAATTAGACCGTTTATTATGAAAGTGGTAAGCCTACTTGTTTTTATTTAGAGACGTTTACAGATTTACGTTTTGAATAGAATGCAATTCTTATGGATTTTAATATAACATATGCTTGTTATTTCGTTAAAGTCTATAAATCTTGAAGAGATTAGTGTTAATTTGAATAAAAATAAAAAGATCTTGGCAGGATAAAAGTTTTCTCATCATAATCACTTCGATTTTTCACGATGTGGACTTAATCACTTTCAAAATAAAGGGTCCAATTGATGCTTTTTGTTCCACCACGGACTGTTACAAGTAACCCCCTCCCCCTGTTTCATCCCCTTAGTGTGTATATGTGTGTAAAAAATGCGTATCCTTGCCATATTCGCTAAAGTTGTTGTACCGGTTTTTCGTACTTGTCTTTTGTTGTTGTGTTGTCTGCGAACTTCTACTATTCCGGCTGATCAGTCTGGTTTATACCAATGCGAAGAAATTCCTTATTTCAATCTCGTGTTCTGCCTGAAGAGTGGTGTGGAATCGGATATCTCGACGCCCCGCGCTTTTGTTGCATAAGAGTAATATCCGAGAAAAACTTCAAGCTATGAGTAACGGCTGATTCACACTGATCCAGGATGCCTGGAATTTACTGATTGTTCGAGACTTTATTTCAATTGACGAAGTGGAATGAACCGACCTTTCAATTGTTAACACTTGAAAATTTTGTCATTATTCATACAAATTAATTGAATTAAATTCGCTTTTAATCTCTTCCCACAAAACCGTGCAACCTTCGTGTTACTTTTACTCATGCTTGGAAACAAAAAGAGTATAAAATTAATAAAACTCACAAGAAATCAGAAGAGTAAAAATCAGTGGCCTCAAACAACTCGTACTTAATGCGACATTGAAACTGATACTCGTACCGGTAAAAAATCGAAAAGTGCGGACCTAAACAAATTAAAGTCACTTAGTAATTGAAATTACTTTTATTAGCGTAGAAAAAATAAGTTTGCAGGTTAAGTTGAACAAAGAACACATACACACACGCGAAGCTTTGATGGAATCAAAGGAGAAGTGATCGATCATATGCCAAAAGTGATAATCTTAACTTGTTGAGTTTTTGTTTATTCGAGTGAAGCTTTTGTTTATTACGGACATACATATATTGGCGGCATCTCTATTAACATTCTCTGTCAAATTTGTTTGGCGCAGTTTGAAAAATGTAAACCTTCATTTTTGTTGTAAACCTAAAATTCGTTTTAATATATTGTACAAAAGTTATTATTTCGTTTTAGAAGTTTTTCGACAAAAAACTTCTGTCACATCGGGCATTCATTATTAATAGTAAACTCTAAAGGAAAATCTCATAAAAAGAGAACAATGGAACAATTAACAGGGGTATTCTGAGAGTCACTAACTATTGAGTCGTCTCGAAATTGCATTGCAAACAACAACAAAAATCGTCTCTTTGTTGTAAAAGAGATGGAGACTCACATACGTATTCTGAGATTCACGAACTATTGAATCGTCTCGAAATTGCATTGCAAACAACAACAAAGAGACGATTTTTGTTGTTGTTTTCAATGCAATTTCGAGACGATCCAATAGTTCGTGCATCTCAGAATACGTATGTCAACTTATGAGTCAGCCGAAAAACAGATGGTTCAAAAAATCAAAACATGATTTTCAAAAATGACAAAACACTTGCCTGTTATGGACTCCAGCAAACGGAGTAATCATCACACATCTGTAAAAAGACGCACGATAATACTTTGAGCAAGTACTTGTATTTATTGCACAAAGCCATTTCGAACTTAGAACCAACTCAAAGCAGACTCTGATCTTTGGTGCGTCCATTTCAGTAATATTCCACTTTGTCTGCCATTGTCACATTATTGACTACGTATCATTAAAATGCATGCAGTGAAAAAAGACCGACATAACCATGTATAAACAGAGTCAATGTTTTCTTTATTTCCTGTCTTGCCTTGTAACCAATTTATGTCTGCAAGTTATGTCTGCAAGTACATTCTGCAAGTACTCGTAATACAAAACTAGTATTAATTATAAAAAAATCCAAGCGCATGTATTTTATTTCCGCTTAGCTATATATAGATTTAAAAAGCTTAAGGAATTAACATAAAAGATATTTGCTGGATAATTAACAAACAAATTTACCATGTGTATGGAGTAACCCGGGGGATGGGTGTGGTGTGTCCAGGACGACCCTTACAAGTTTTTTCATTATACCAACATTGTTAAACTTACGAGTATAAACTTAAATTGGCCCCCTTAAAATCAAAATTAAATACGCCTCTGCTACACAGAGTTAACACATATGTATGTACATATGTCAACATAATAAATACATGTACGTACGAGTATGTATAATATTTCATTAAAAAACATATCGTATATTATAATATGTATGTCCATAATAGCGACAAGTATGTGTTACTGTATTACTAATTTTAATAAAGCCGATGAACTCATTCAGCTGTGATAATATAATGATAACAAAATTTTGTACTAATTGTAAGAAAGTGGCATGTTATTAAAAAAAAATCCAAAAAAAATTTTGAGATGTAGTTACGAGTATACTGTACTACACTAAACAGTATTCCAAAGAAACTTACAGGAGGTATTGTCGAGGTACGAGTATTGTCATGAAATTTGGCACAAATATTTTCTATTTTAAGTATTTTAAAATACTTACTTTTAATACTTTCTCATACTTTTAATTAAAGTTTTCTCATCATTACCTCAATTTTTGCATGAAGTCGACTTAGTTGAATTTCAAAACATATGTATGTACATACATTAGTTTTAGAAGTCATTCTTAAATGGCTTAAGTCCACCTTTAAAAGGAATAAAAGTTTAGGATTCATAGAATGTCGGGGGACATAATCATACTTTTATAGACATACTTTTTTAACAACCTTTTTCGTTTTCCTCCAATTTGTAGTAATTTTTCTACAATTTTAAAAATGTGTATTATTAAAAAAATTCGAGACAATTATATCAATTGTACGTATTTCAATTATCCCGATTTTAATACTATCACTGCGAAACCAAAATTAAATTCTAATGGACAGAATGCAGAAGACAAATTGATTATATGGATTGAGAAATACGCATGTTCTATTTATTATACTTTTTAAATAGCTTTTCTCAACTCACGAACGCTTGGCGAAGTAACTTTAAGTTCAAGAGTGAAATAGTGGATGTGAAATATTGAATAGTAATTTGAATAGTAAATTGAATAGTAAACGTAGATGGATTTACATGGAACTTTTTGATTTAGAATAAGTGAATAAATATCCTTCCGATAGTGTAAAAGAATTTTACGATTGAAGGCTTTTGGGGTGAGTGTGGCAAGCTCATTTTAGTTAAGTGTAGTACTTTTTAGTAAATTTAATTTAACTTTAAAAAGTTATTAATTTTAAAAGTTTTTTAACATAGAACTTATTCTTTCTGATTTGCTGTTTCTTAGGGAGAAACGTATTGAATATTGCAAGCCAAGAATTCAATTTCTCAAACCTTTTCAATAACTTTTCTTAGTTTCAAATTACGAAAATAAAAATACATATAGACTGGCCTTATGCAACGTCGTGAGTTATAATAAAAATTTATGCTAAAAGACCTTTCAATAAGAGTCAGAATTTATTAAAAGATTAGATTAAAATATAAATAAAAATTGAGAAAGAGAAATTCAACATTCAGGCAAAATATTAACGAAACGAAAAATAATCATAACATTCCTGTTCATTTCTTCTTTTATGTTATGTTTATGTTATAATATTTCTTCTTTTGGAAACATAAAATATTTCTCTGAAAACAAGTTTTGGTTTTTTGCACAATTGGGTCAATACGAACGTCGCCGATGAATAGTTTTGAATGCGGGCAAAAAACAAAATGCCACCAACGAAAAGAAACGTAATAAAACAATCAGGTAAAAGAAGTAAGACGTAAAGTGAAATAACTTGCTTTATAAAAGGTTTCTGGAAGATTGCCATCCAAGCTGTCCAATGTTATGCCATCGTAGTGGTAATCACAAATATAATAAATGTTGACATATACGACGAGTACGAGTACGTATTGAAAGTACATATTGATAAAAGAAGTCATTTTTTATGAATTACTTAAATATAATGAGAATCATGCAATATTTTTCTAGAAATCGTGAATCTTAGGCAAAAGATAAATGTTACTTTAATGAAGCGCATTGATACTTACGATTTTTAATATTTAGCCTTTTAACAGTCTTATGGATGCAGACACTTAAATCATAAAAATATTCTTAAAGTATTTAAAATATTTATAAAATCTTTAGATAATAAAACTTAAAAGATGCAAAATGTAACATTCGACCCGACAGAAAAGCCCACTCTTCTACAATAATTTTCAAATATAATTTTGAAAAATTAAATTAGGCGAATAGCTGAAAGCTCGTATCATAAGTACCCCAGGGTTGGAAAATGCATTTGGTAAAATATGAGTATTTTATTTTCATTATTCCTGTAACAGTAAGCTTAAAGTTTTCACAGAGCTGTACAATTTATTCAGCAGAACATAACAGGGTTGCAAATATGTGTAGGCATAAAATATTTGAGAAAAAAAAAACTTATCGCACCTAATGATTTTCTTCATAAATATAAAGGTACTGGAAACCTCATGGTCGTACTTTGGTACTTTCTAAACCAAAAAGTACTGAAAGAAGTACAAAATACCCACATTTATCAACACTGATTTCGTCTTGTCAACGAAAGAAAGGCATGACATCATTTGTTGATGACTAACTTGTCGTCTTCAAAACTTGTTGGCAAAGGACAGACGGTTGATGACAGCTGTTGTATGCAGCAAATAACCTGTTGTTAATTATTCGTATAATATTTAAAGCTGACAGTGAGAATTTATATAATGGTCACACATATGTTATCTGAAATGTCCTTTGAAATATATACTCACATGTATTATATAATAATCGACTCATTATTTTGACAATTTAGAAATTAAACAGTCAACGTTGATGCTTTAAAACTTTTAATCAATAACTTAGATAAGATATTGTAGTATTTTTAAATAGATATATGTATGTACATAATACGATATTTTCCCCAAACGTAAGAAGTGCATATGTACGAATACTAAGCACGTTATTTTAACACGGTCTAATTTGCTTATGGCTGAAATTTCCGTTTCATAATCATTGATATAACAATAGCTTCAATACTGAGAGAGAGTTCTTTAGTAGCTACTAAAATTGTTGCTTTCATTGTTCGCAAGAAAATCCTAATCTTACCATAATACTTCTCTACAAAATACATATTTCGATCCTCTGTTAGTTTTCTCTCATGACAATGTTGTGTAATAACAAAGAAGCATTATTGCATTATTATCCTCACGAAGCAATACGAGCCGAAGAAATAAAAGTTGCAGAAATAAGCGACACGACGCGTCGATCAAATTCATTTCTCATTTATGCTCTTCATATCGTAAAAATACAGTTAACACTCGTTTACAGCAGACAGTAAACCAAGGTCCGGATAAACAATTTTTGAAAATTTAAACAATTTCTGATAACAAATAGAAGATTACACTTTCCAAAATTTATTAAATTTTCTAATATCGTATATTGCATTTAAATCTTAGTTCTTTTAAATCTAATCGGCACGTAGATACATACTATATAATTTTGATATTTTTTTAAACATCGGCAAATATTTATAACAACAGTTTTTATAGTGAATAAATTACAGTGAGGCAGACGTCTTTTCATTGGCTTTAGCTTTCCAGAGCTACATAAATAGTGATAAAAACGGTAAAAAAGAAATGAGTTATAGCGATCGCCATCGAAGCCATCGAATATTAAGCTGTTTTTTATGTTGCAAGTCTCAGTTCTTCTCTGCAGCTCCTAAAAGTATGCTATGATTAATTACCGCCTTAATTTTCTATAAAGGAATATATAATTTAATGTTGTGTTATCGCCCATACTTGATATGAAAAATAATGATTAATATTAACAAACAGTTCCCGCTAACAGTCGGGTCGGTCAATAAATTGCAACAAAAAAAAATTTTTTTTTTATTTATAATAAGCCCACAATTTTTAATATTATAATGGATTTATTGGCATTTAAAACAGTTGGATTTAATAAAATTTGAAACTGAATAAAATGGATTTAGTGAGGTTTGACACTTTACTTCCAAGGTGCTGCAAAGCCAGTTGAAAAGTAATTTTACAAGAAATTTTGCGAGTTTTTCAACCATTCGAATATACCATTTGTAGCCGACTTTATGAAGAAAATTGATACTGGAGAATTAATTACGTTTTTTTAACCTACAACCAGGGTATAACTCCGACATTGTGTTATACATGGAGTTATTATTGTGGATTTTCATTATTTAAAACGATATACTTAAGTTTAGTTATCTTGAGCAATAGTTCCCAGAAAACAACGTGACTCAACTCGAAAGATTACTTGACTTTGAGACAAATTTGTCGCAGGGTGTTGCTTGTAGTGGTTTTGTTTTACTGAAATTGATAAGAATGCGTTAATTAATTCCACAACATTAAAATAACAAACAGTAAAACAATTATTAGCAAGCAATGTACGCACATATGTATGTAAATATGAGTACATGTTTATTATTACGAGTAATGCCAATCTAACCTCAAACTGAACGACTCAGATAACAAGACCTCAGTACCACCGCGGATCTCGAAAGCTGCTTAATGAAAAAGTCTTCCATAATATGAAGGAGGAACGAGGCTTTCCAAAATCGGAACATGAAATGTTCAGCACATTAAGATACGAAAATTGGGCGGCCTTCTTTCAATATTCTCGTCAAGAACAAAACAATATAAAAGTCAATAAATTATTTAGCGCACTGATGATAACAAGAGCGGTGCGATTGCTACGAGACGGAATTGAAGCGTACGCAAGTCCAGCTGCAGTGACCGATTCGGAAGGTATCCGACAAGAACCATTCGGAGCTCTGTAGAAGAACACGAACAAGGAAAATTATTAAATAATTGTTAATTTCGCACATTTCGCTGAATTCGGTTAGTTTTTCAAACTGTAACCATTTCATTTGCCTCAAAATGATTTGGCTCTACGTCGTGCCGGTCGTTTAAGTAGAGTATCTGCTAACCGATACTGTCGAGTGATAAGATACGGATTGGAAATTGCTCTACAAGTGCGTTCTTTAATGTATTGTATTTATCTAATCGACATTATTGTTTTATACCGATGAAGAAAGCGATTTTGGTTAAACTTCTCTGCATCCCAGCAAACATTCAAAAGTCCGCGCCAACAATTGCTTCATAGAACAAGACGAGGACGTTCGGATCCGAGGAAGCAGCCAGCAGCCTGTCAGTTAGTCTGTATTGTTTTGTTTTTTTTTTTTAAATTTTATAAGTCACCGCTACATTCGCAATTGCTTAAAAGCAATCCTTTTGCATTACATACGTTTATTTCGGAAGCAAGTCATTGAGGAATAACAAAATCCGACTCAAAATGTCAAGGTATTTCAATAATTAAGAAATTTAAGTCTATGATATACAACGAGAACATTACTACATTAAGTTTATGACATACTACAGCAGTGAAAAAACTTTATGAAAGAACTATGTAATATTAAAAGCGTGAGGCCATTTGTGCACTTCAAGATTTTGGTGTATAGTACATTTATGACGGCTCGTTATGTAAGCTTTTTGTGTGCTCTGCAGAAAAGTAACTGAAATAAAACATTCAACACGTGATACACAAATTAAAATATTCACAACATTAAATAAAAAAGAGTCTCCGTTAGCACATTAAGCACAGCCACCGTTGTAAAATATTTTTAAGGCGTATTTCTTAAGTGTATATTATGCAATTAGTTCTTGAAGGATTTACCATCTGAAATATATAATATAATCTGAGCAGTATGATCTCATATTATTTCTTAAATATTATTTTTTTATTAGTTATTACGTATTTATTAATAAAGAACTTGCTAAACATGCAAGCATGCATAGCAAATACTTATATACATAGTACATATATGGTCTCCGACTGTTGCTCAGTCGTTATTGAAGTAAAGGTACATAACTTAACATAACTTAACATAACTTAACAATAACTTCAATTATTAAAACATTACGCCCTTCGCCATTTCCCGAACAACCAAAAACATCACAATCTATTAGAAAATTAAAGAACAAGCTAGATAAGAAATACATACGATACATATGTAATAAGTACATTTGAAACGCGAAGAATATATAAAGCAAAATATGAAAATCTCAAGTTAAGCATGCTATTCCTATTTTGATTGATTACGACTGTTGAGGACAAAAAAAATTTACTAAATCGTACGAAATATTATGTATTTACATAAATATTATAGTACTAAGAGAGAGGCGTAAAGTTATATTGTATTTCAAGGTCATTTTGTAGCAGTTTAAACGGACGAATTCTGAAACTTAGCACTTCCATACAAATCTTCACGACTCAAATGCTGTTAAATTCAATTATCAATATGTTAAACAAATTGTGTGTGTGTGTGTGTGTGTTTTTCTAAAATATACACGTTGCACTATCTTGACATCGATATTTTTTTACTTTATCTAAAATTATTGATAGTTTTGTACTATAAAAGAAGCACTATTTGGGTTTTTGTACACTCGTACTTTATAAAGATTAATAATTAATCATTTAAAAGATAAATTCTTACGAATGCAATCGATTTCAAATATAATATTGAAAGTTTTTAATACAATTTTTTCTGTTGAAATTAACGACCCCAGCCGTTGCCCAATGACGCTATGATCCCGTTTTCCATAACAAGTCGATGAAGTATTATTATTAAAGAGAGGCTCTTCTTTCATTTTTTATCTTCTCATCGCAACTGTTTTAATTTTTATGCAAGAAGAAATTGATGACGACTGACGCTGCTTTAGCCAGCCATCAATCATTGCCATCAGACGTGTTCGAAGAATTTAAAATCTTAAACGGCACGCTGAAAATTTGTGTTAAATATTGCGCATTGTTACGCATTTCGGTGTTACGATATTGATTCATTCCATATTTGTCTTAATTCTTTGCCAAACAAACCAAATAAAGCTTCATTCGCAATCGTATACTTAACACTAGGGTTATAGATAACATGTTATCTACTCGCATAATCCTAGCCTATAATCAAGTTCTTTTAACACAACACAGAATCCTTTCCTTAGCAAACGCAAGCTTTCAATCCTTCAATCATTCTTCATTTACAGTGCCCCTTCGAAACCAGCTATGGAGCGCGGTTTACACGAGCGTGATCGTGTCGGTGTTCAGGATTTCGTCCTGCTCGAGGACTACCAAAAAGAGGAAGCTTTCATCGATAATTTGAAGAAACGCTATCAGGAGAATATAATTTATGTGAGTATAAACTATCCAAGCTGGCATTCCGAGAGTCACTCTGTTGAATACTACAATATTATTTCTACAAAACTGCGAGTTTACTCTGCATTGCAAAAGTACTAAAAATCTCAGAAATTTAGAAAGAGACATTTTCTGATCAAATGTAGAAAAATGTTACTCCCTTACAACGTTATATTATAATGAAGAAAAGGTAACTGCAACAGATCTTTTTCGAATTTTCGTGTTCTTAATTTCAGACTTACATCGGCCAAGTGCTCATTTCCGTCAATCCTTACAAAGAGTTACCAATTTACTCGGAGAATGATATTCGGGAATATAAAAATAAGCACTTCTATGAAATTCCACCGCACATGTACGTAAATCCTGACTCATATAGAAGATGCATACATAACTATACAATATTGTAAATTTTTTAAAAAAATTCTTACAGATTTGCTGTGACCGACAATGCATTCCGTTCACTAATCGAGGAAAATAGAGGCCAATGTGTTCTTATTTCGGGTAAGAATAAATCTTTCAAATCGCTAGGAAATTGTTTTGAATTAAATAAGCTTGGAAATTATTTTGAATACTTATAAAACAAGATTATAATTTCAGTATATCCTCTGCACACTTCCAAACCAATTATTTATCACTTATAATAAGCAAACTCTGGTGCTTGCAGGTGAAAGTGGCTCGGGCAAAACTGAAGCCTCTAAGAAGGTCCTTCAATACATTGCCGCTTGTTCTGGACACGAAAAAACTGTGGAAGGTGTCAAGGATAAACTACTAAAAAGTAATCCAGTCTTAGAAGCCTTTGGAAATGCCAAGACCAACAGAAATGAGAACTCTTCGCGTTTCGGCAAATACATGGATATTCAGTTCGACTTTAGCGGTGTACCCATCGGTGGAAATATATTGAATTATTTGTTGGAAAAGTCGCGCGTGGTTCATCAGAATGCCGGAGAACGTAACTTCCATATATTTTATCAACTTTTGGCCGGCGCCGACAACGAACTCTTGGCCGAGCTTCATTTAAAACGATCTTTGGACAGTTACTTCTATCTCAGTGATGGTGTATGTATTCCTTTATTGTTCATTAAACCTTTAATTTTTATTGATCTCTTCATGTCGTCATAGAGAAAAGGCTCCGTAGCCAACATCAACGATGCCGGAAACTTCAAAGTTACTCTGCAAGCCATGAGTGTAATAGATTTCTCAGAAGAGGAGCAAAGGGATATCTTGAGCATTATAAGCAGTGTTTTACATATGGGCAACGTGAGCTTTACGGAAGACGAAGGCTATGCAAAGGTCACCTCAAACGACGAAGTCAAAATTATTTCAAAGGTAAAACTATTACCCCGCAATTGTGTGAAACCTTAATTTTTACGCCTTGTAACAGCTGCTGGGGGCCAACACTGCAGATCTCTTAGCAGCGCTTACAAATCGCACCATCGATGCGCAGGGCGACGTTGTCACCTCACCACTCAGCCGAGAAATGGCCATCTATGCCCGCGATGCGCTCGCCAAGGCTGTCTATGATCGCCTGTTCACTTGGCTCGTAGCGCGGCTGAATGTCTCTCTTCGGGCGAAGGATGTGTCGAGCGCCCACAACAACGTAATGGGCATTCTCGACATCTATGGCTTCGAAATATTCAAGACAAACAACTTCGAGCAATTCTGCATCAATTTTTGCAACGAAAAATTGCAGCAATTGTTCATCGAACTAACACTGAAGTCCGAACAGGAAGAGTACCAGCGGGAGGGTATAGAGTGGGTGCCCGTGGAGTACTTAGACAACAAAGTCATCTGCAACCTGATCGAGGAAAAGCACAAGGGGATCATTTCGATATTGGACGAGGAATGTCTGCGTCCGGGCGAGCCGACCGACATGACTTTTTTGGCCAAATTGACTCACAAGTTACTAAAGCACGCCCATTACGTTTGCCATGAGCGATCATCAACTCAAGTGCAGAAGACAATGGGTCGCGATGAGTTTCGTTTGGTTCACTACGCAGGCGATGTCACGTATAATGTGAACGGCTTTCTGGACAAAAACAATGACTTGTTGTTCAGGGATTTGAAGGAGGCCATGAGCAAGGCCTCAAATCAAATCATACACAACTGCTTCCCTGAGAATGACTACAGGAGTAAGAAACGTCCCGAAACAGCAGCCGCACAGTTCAAGGCTTCGCTAAATAATCTCATGGACATTCTGATGTGCAAGGAACCTTCATACATACGATGTATCAAACCAAATGATGTACAGGCCGCCGGTATATTTAAAGACGAACTGGTGCTTCATCAAGTGAAATATTTAGGATTGATGGAGAACTTACGCGTTCGGAGAGCCGGGTTTGCTTACAGAAGGTACATTTAAACTTCTCTTCTTGCTAGTTATCCTCAATATATTAGTTTCGGGTAATGGTCCCGATAGCGATGCAATTAATTTTGTATTTTCTTTAGGACCTACGAGATGTTTTTGAATCGCTACAAGTGTCTGAGCAAAAATACCTGGCCTAACTTCAAGGGGTCAGCGAAGGAGGGCGTGCAGGTCCTTGTGAGAGAGCTTAACTATGGGCCCGACGATTATCGTATTGGTGAAACCAAGCTCTTCATTCGATTCCCAAAGACCCTCTTTGATACGGAGGATGCATTCCAAGCCAAGAAGCACGATTTAGCCGCCATCATTCAGGCGCGCTGGAAAGGACGTGCACAACGCCAGAAATTTTTGAAGTTACGTGACCAGATCATTATCTTGCAATCATACTGTCGCCGTCATTTGGCACAAAAGAATGCCAAGCAACGACGCGAGGCAGCAGATAAGATTCGTGCGTTTATTAAAGGATTCATTACGCGAAACGATCCACCGAATGGCGTCAACGAAGCTTTTATTGCCAACTTGAAACGTATGTGGCTCTTACGGCTGTCCAAAGAACTGCCCACCAAGATACTCGACAAGAACTGGCCGCCGTCACCAGCCCACTGCAAAGACGCATCCGCATATCTCCACAGATTGCACAGACAGCATCTGGCTCGTATTTACCGCCGGAAGCTAAGTGTCGAAAGGAAGCATCAGTTTGAATTGAAAGTCTTGGCCGAAAACATATTTAAAGGTAAAAAGTCCACCTTATTAAAAACGGAACAGCTCACGATTTGAGCATACATTACAGGCAAGAAGAACAACTATCCTGCCAGCATAGCGACGTGGTTCATCGACGACCGCATTCCAAAGGGTCAGGCAACACAAGTAAGCAACTTCGTTGCTTCACATCTCAGCAACGAAGCGCTGAAGTACAGCTCCACGTGTGTTAAATTTGATCGCCACGGCTACAAGCCGCGTGAGCGCTTCGTTCTGCTGAGCAACAAGGCTCTGTATGTGGTCGACAGCAAAACTTGCAAGCAGAAGCATCGCTTGCCATTGGACAAAATCGACTTTGTGATTACTAATCATGGAGACAATCTGTTGGTGATACGCATTCCATTGGACTTGAAGAAGGACAAGGGTGACTTGATCTTGCAAGTTCCTCACATCATTGAATTCTCCATCTTCATTATCGACACCGTTGGAACTTCTAATATTTTACGGATCATCGATAGAGACTCGTAAGTTTACTTATCAGTGATTGCAAGCTCTCGCCGTCCTTTTCCTTCATTGAAATACTCTTCAACAAAATAATTCTTAGGTTGGAGCATCAAGTGGTCAAGGGCAAGCCGGGTATTATCGACATTCAAACCGGCACGGAACCTGGAATCGGGCGTAATAAAAGTGGTCATCTAGTTGTTGTACGTACCCGATACACAATGTAAATTGCTGTGTACTGAAAATTTTATATCGAGTTTCAGATTGCTGGACAATAAATGTAAAATTGTTGAGAGTTCAAAGGATATCTCTAAGGAACCCATGGCTTTAATGATTGAAATATACCAGTCTTCATAATTACCTAGTTAATCATGTTGTGAATTTATTTTTTACTCCATATTTTACCACAGTGTTTATCTTACCTAGACGTATGTACATTTGTATATTAAAAATTTTAGCCACCATAATATAGTTTAATGATTAATTGGATGGTCTGATCACTTCCGGTTATAATTACCATTACCTTGTAGCGTTAATTAAATTGAATACTTCTCATACAGGAATTACTGGTTTTTATTAATAAATTATATGGACATAAATCAGTAAGGCCGCAGTCAAGAATATCATATAATATAATATTAGGCCGCATATAAGGCCGCGAATAAGGCCGCAGCGAAATCAAAGAGCGCTTGGATGCTATGTACGGTGACTCTTTTCCTTCGATGGCGACCGTTAAAAAATATAGTTTAACGAGTTTTAACGTGGTCGCACGTCGATTTTTGATGAGCAACGCCTAGGTGCCCCGAAAACGTCTACCACTGAGGATAACGTGAAAAAAATTCACGATCTCGTATTGGCAGACCGCCTATTGAAGGTGCGCGAGATAACTGAGACTCCTTTTGTCCCTCCGTTCAAACTCAAAAGGCATACTAATTCATTTTTCCATTTCATTATAGTTTTTGTTTTAACCGCCTCTAATTGTGAACCGCCGTATAATTGTGAAAACAACGCAACAGAGGGGGAACGGCGTAGCGGCGGCTCAAAATTAGTCGGAATTTAGTACAGAACTTGGAAATGTGGAAAACTCTAACGTGGATTCCCAGCATAAAAAATTAGCGTCAAACCGATATTTATCAGGTGGTACAAGTCGCATCTCATGAGATATATGCATATAGGTATTTTACACGGTTACCCGTTACCCATGGGTGACATGTCTTCTGTTGTTGTCTGAGAGAATCACAGAGAACTTCGCCGCCCTGCACTGGGGTAAATTTTTACCCTAGAACAATACTTGAGTGACAAGCGTCAAACAGTTTTTCAATGGTAATACACGTTGGGTATCAAGGGCTATCGTGCAGAGAAACATATAATTCGTGGCGAGTAACCCATGGGGAAAAGGTGACCATGTAAGTTACCTAATAATCTCTGATAGACGCTGTTTACTCATTCTACTTTGTTATTGTCAAAAAACCGACAAAGCAAATTTGAAAAAAAAGAATTGAAAAAATTGTGATTTGTGTATACCGAACAAAAAAGTTAATTTCAAATAATAAGACAAATGGCATATTTTGACGTTTCACGTTACATGTTTCTTAATATTTGTTGTTGTTTACCAGCAATAACGATATAAGTATAAAAAAGTAGAAGTAAAGGTAAGTATAGAAAAGTATATATATTCTGGCTCAGAATCACCTCCTGATTCGATTTAGCCATGTCCGTCCGACTGTCTGTCTGTCCGTCCGTCCGTAGAAATCACGATTACAGGAACACGAATAGATTGTATTGTCATGAAATTTGGCACGAATATTTTTTGTTATCCTACGCTGTTTGGTATTGAAAATGGGACCACGCCTACTTTTTATAGCAAATATGTACTAATCCGTGCTTATAGTTTAATTTCTCAGCTTTTAGATGGAATTTTAAGCTAAAATTTTATTCATTAATATTAATGAAATCAAATTTGAGAACTGAATTTCTAAACTCGTAGTCCGGATCTAAAGCTCAAGTTTCATTGGCGTGTTTTCACAGATCTGTGTATTTCATTAAAAACACGGGTTATGTATCTGTAATGGTTGGGAATCACTGCTCGAAATCCAAGTTGACAGTTCAATAAAAAATTTCCCTTTATTCAGACTTTACGCCTCACGGTTCTTTTCATTCCTTTAACCAGTCACATAGTACGCGAAATCTTTACATAATATTCTTATCAACGGGACAAATTGGGAATAATTTTATTCGTTGTAATTTATGCATTTATATTGTCTTTAATATGCAATAATAGTAAAATTATTTAGCAGGTGCCCTGACATGTCGCATTTTACACGCAACTGTGGCCGCTTAGCGGGCAATGGACTACGTTTAATCGCAGCCGGTACTGCCCAAATGCATTTGAGATGTCTTCACAAAGCAGCGATGCCTGCTTTAAATAGTGGATTTGTTGGAGTAAGCTAATTTCAATATGTTTAATTATTTAAATTAAAAGCAGTTAGGTTAACCTCACTTCATCCTATACTTCAATATTGTTCAGTTTAGGATAAATAAAATTTATATTAGGAACATAGATTTGAAAAATGTCTGTATTTGCATGTAGGTTGGTTCGGTTGCCTTCTGCAAAACTGGGTCCAGTTGTTTTAGGCTCAAAATAGTGTAATAATTAATCTTTTTTGAATATTTTTTTAACTTAGCAACATTAACGCACTATTAAAATACATTTATAATATTTTATAAACTTCGGACTCATTGAAAACCGGACTCGTATAAACTTCGCATCCTTTAGAAATTTTGCAACATTGACCAAATGAATGTACGAAATTATACCACTGGAAAAGGTAGCATGGAAGAAATTCGTGATCGTGTTTTAAAAGTAGTTTCCAGCTATGATAAAGTCACTGCTGATAAGGTAAAAAATCAAATTCCCAAACAATACTAATTGCGGTTTCATTTTTATTTTCGGTTCATTAGGAAAAGTGTGTCTGGCAATCACAATCTATTCGCAAATTCTCAGCAAAGCCACCACTGTCGTTGAAATTAATCAAAGAACGGGTTTTACTGGTACTTAAATTGTACGACAAAGTCGATCCAAGCAAGGTAAAGAAGCAGTGATTTTCTTGAACTATATTTAAAATTGTGTATAAATTGCAATTGCCAGACATATTAAATTAACAAAATTGGAATTTAATGAACCGAATTCAGTAAATGTCTAATGTTTAATATTACGAAATCTTATCATTTCAGCTGGATGTCAATTCCCATTTTATTGATGACCTCGGACTAGACTCCTTAGATCATGTTGAAGTAATCATGGCCATGGAAGATGAGTTTGGTTTTGAGATTCCAGACTCAGATGCGGAAAAGTTATTAAAACCTTCCGATATCATTAAATACATCGCCGACAAGGAGGATATATACGAGTAATCACCTTAGAGTTAAAATTAATTTTACTTAATAAAAGTCGAATGTAAAATAATCATTACATTTATTATCTTTACATGATCCACATTTATTTTGAAATAAGCAAACAGTGCCCATGTTCTGTAACTTAGCGAAATCTCGCAGAATCTGTGGGGGGAAAGTGATTCTGTAACTACAAGTAAAAAAATTGAATTTTAAAGATTTCGCTGGAATATTTGTTTACATCTGTCAGAATCTATCAAAATATTTTACAATATTTTAATATAAGTTTAGTTTAGTTTTAAAATAAGTTTAGCGAAGGATTTCGAAGATAAATATAACGCTGGGCGTTAAACAGATATAAGAGCCGCCGCAGGGATTAAAACCTTCAGCCAAAAAAAAAACCATCTTGCTGAAAACTATTCCTCTATCCAGGGCCTTTCTAAGTGGCGGCCTTTGGTCGCGGCAAGGATTAACAACCTCTCCTTGTTGAGAGTATTCCTCTATCCAGAGTTCTTCCGCGTGGATAGCATCGGCCGCGCAGGGATTAAAACCCTCAGCCAACAAAACCATTTCCTTGCTGAAAAGTCAAAAGTCATATTGCTGAAGAATATTCTTCTATCCAAGATCCTTCTGCGTGGCGGTCTTCGGCCGCGGCAGGGATTAAAACCATCAATATTGTGAACCTACATGATTGCGAGCTATAAAAAGGGATTTGTCTTCCAAAATCCTGCCCCGATCCTGATTATATAGATATATTTGTATAGAAAGGTAAGAGATTATACTTTCTAAATTTTGAGATAATTATATAGGTTAGTCATACATTCTATTCAAAAAAAAAATTATAGGAAAAATATTACATTTTCTTTATTTCCTAGAAGCAACAGTTTTTGCATTAAATGTTATTTTACATAAATGAAAGGTAATGCGATTAACTTTCCGACGATACCCATAACATATACGTTTCTTGTAAAGATTAGGAGATACAGGCCTGCTAAGTCTATAACTGGGAAACTATAAGACAGCGACTAAAATTGCCGTTGTTGGAATCTCTGTACAAAACCACAAAATCGAAACCCGGTAACTATCCTAGGATTAAACTCTAATTTCTTTTACAGCTGTAAAAAAGTAGTCGAAATGGGACTAGAACTAAGAAAATATTTGACAGTTGGGTCAAACAATGGCAAAGTAATATGGCACTTAGCTGATTTCTTAAGAAAAATGGGAATTTCTTAAAATTTCCCCATAATTTACAAAGAAACCTGGGTTTACGGCTTTTAATGGACAAAACATTCGTTTTTCTTCTGTAAATTCAAAGGAGGAATGGAATCTCGGGGCCAAGAAAATGTTTGTCTCATCGATGAAATACTTTTGGAATTGGGTAACTAGTAAGAATAGAAATCAATATGTAATATCAATATATACATCAATTTTAAGACAACGGTAGGCAATCCATGAAAAAACAAGTTGCTGCTATGTCAGAGATTTTGGAAAAATCGAACAGTGTTTTGTTACAAATTGAAGCCACACGATGCCTGAAACCACCCGCGCCAAGGACGCCCACAACACCCGTCTACACTTACAACGAGGAAACACTACACCTGTTAACGAAAATCGTTGAATCTTTTTCAAAAATTGATGAACATATTGACTCAAAAGAACAGACTTCGAAAAATGAACCCACTAAACGATGCAATTTCGAAAGCTTCTTGATAGAAAACAAACAGAAAAGTGACTGCCTTGGTGTAACAATTCGTAAGCTCCTAGCGATCAACGACGCCGTCATTCAGATGAAGCTCAACTTAAAACAAAATGAAGAAGCTGGCGATACTTTAAGCGAATAATACTTTTACACTTGTTTATTAAGAACAATTTAAAATACATTAAAATAACTTATTGATACAAGTGCATGTGATATGACGTCTATCAAACTTTCAAATCGATCTATCCAAGCGCTGCCATCATCAGTAATATCTTTAAAAATATCTTGGTTGGCCTGAAGAGATATTAGATTATTTATATCTTCAACAATTCTTCTTAGTTGTTTCTCCTCTTGATTATTAAAAGCGGGAACACAAACTCGATTAAAGTGCAACAATTTCTCAATTTGTTGAGCGAATGTGTTGATAAATTTGGTTTTTATTGTACATTCGTTTTCTAACGTTCGCGTTTGCAATTTCTCCACGAGTTGCTTTAATTTCCTTTCGAATTTAAGGAAGTCTTGGTAGATCTCTGATCCCGATTGCCAGTGCTCAGGCTCATGGGCAATAGTAGGAGTGAAATCATTTTTAGTGTTTTCCGCAATAGTAATACCTTCCCTTAGAACAGTAGAATTCAGTTTGTTCAGATCTTTGAGTGTCTTCCTCGGTTTAACCAGATTCGATGGATAGGCATCAAATGCTTTGAAACTATTGGCGAAATCTGAAATACTTGGTCTTTCTTTGCATGGTGTAATTTGGGAATCGATGTCTCCAATCTCTTGTTGAAGCCCAGCATAAAAATCACTGAGAGAAACAATGGAAGACTTGGTGCAGAACAATTTGACATTTTGTTGAGGATGACTTTCTTCAATTACCTTGGCGAATTCTCTAAAATCGATTTTTTCAGTACCACTGGACATTTTTGATAATTTATTTAAATATAAAAGTGGCAATAAAATAGAAATAAAATACTGGGATTTTCTGTTGTACAGTACGAATTCCATTTATAAAATATATTTGCTTTACCGGGTGTGTCAATGTCGGGGAGTGCCAATCACTCGTATGACAGCGGGTCAATATAAAATCTGGCAGTAATTTGTTTAATTAATTAAAGGCTTCAGCCCATAGAAGGCGTCAAACTTTGACTTTGTGATATTGAACTGTCAAAACGAGTTAAATGTCTTCATTCACGCTGTTTACACGTGCGACGGAACACACTTTTACCTGAAAGAGGAAGTAATATTTTACAGTAGTATGCAAGAGATGGGTGATTTTAAATTTTAAGGTTTTTCGACCTATTCACATTTTGACGTTTCACGTCAGATGTTTCGTACAATCTGTTTTTTTGTTTATTGTTCCTGATAACATGCGACTCGTCGCAATAATGTGAACATGTAGGCCAAATTTACATTAGGGAGACAAAAAAAAAATTTCGTTGTTTCGCTAATAAAATTGAAAGAAGAAGAAGAAGCGAATTAATCTGACTCATCGGTTCATTCGTTGTCTCGTGGCAAGCAGGGAGACACGGAGACAGAAATGTTCGCATCAATGAAATAAAAGTGTATTCACATTTTGTAGTAAAAGACGTATAAACAACGTCTTACGAGGTAATGCCTATAAGGAACGCTTGCGAAATTAAAAAATTTAATTTTTTAATTCTTTGGGTCACACAATTTCTTCACAATTTCAGCGAAAACGCAAAATAAACGCGTATTGTTTAAATTTGCTCTATTTCATTAATGATGCACTGCCGCATTTCTTAGGGCCAGATATCTGATCAACGAACGTTTATCGTCAAATAAGTTGGTTGACATCCTAAGAAATATAATTTTTAATGAAAGACTCGTAAGAAGTGTTGCAATAGTTCTTGTAAAATGAGTGAAAGTTAGGGAATTAGTTATTGTTAATAAAGGAATTGGAAAATGTCAACAAAACGAAATAACAAAGCAGAATCGACGAGAAACACTTCGCCTGTAGAATAGAAATGTGGTCTTGCAACTATGGGTACAAGGGTCTAATCAAACCTTTGCTTCGTAATATTGAACAAGGCACCATTTTGAAAATTAATGGTAAATAGTGGGAATTCTTAAACCTTGTCCATGCTGGTGTGCAGACTGAAAAAATAATCCGTATTCTGTTTCGTAATCGGCAAGTGAGGCATTCCTCCGTAAAATTGGTAATAATAATCCATAAATTTAATTATTAGTAATATAGAAAAAGTTTTCTTTTATGTTTTGGTAGGTGGAACGGGCAATAAATTAAGTTAACTAAATCGAGCTCCTTGGCGATAAATTTTCAACATGTTCTCTGCGGTGCGATCGGCGTTATCTAGGTCGAATAAGGTTACATCACTCTTAGCTCAATCGCAAAGGGAGTATGCTAAAGCCGCTGCCAAAGCTGTGGCTGGCAGCAATGGAAAAATCGTCGCTGTAATCGGTGCTGTTGTCGACGTTCAGTTTGATGAACAGTTGCCACCAATCCTGAACGCACTCGAAGTTGACCAACGGTCGCCACGATTGGTCTTGGAGGTCGCGCAGCATTTGGGGGAGAATGTTGTCCGTACTATAGCCATGGACGGTACCGAGGGTTTGGTACGTGGCCAGAAAGTTGTAGACACTGGCTACCCAATTCGTATTCCAGTAGGTGCAGAAACTTTAGGTCGCATTATCAATGTCATTGGTGAGCCAATTGATGAACGTGGCCCTATCCCAACGGATAAGGTTGCATCCATCCATGCCGAGGCTCCCGAGTTTGTGGAGATGAGTGTCGAGCAAGAAATTCTCGTTACCGGTATCAAAGTTGTGGACCTGCTAGCGCCTTATGCTAAGGGTGGTAAAATTGGTCTTTTTGGAGGAGCCGGTGTGGGAAAAACTGTCCTTATCATGGAATTAATCAACAATGTTGCTAAAGCTCATGGTGGTTACTCAGTATTTGCCGGTGTAGGTGAACGCACTCGAGAGGGTAACGATTTATACAATGAAATGATAGAATCTGGAGTTATATCGCTCAAGGATAAGACTTCTAAAGTCGCCCTTGTATACGGTCAGATGAACGAACCTCCAGGTGCTCGTGCACGTGTCGCCTTAACCGGTTTGACCGTTGCCGAATATTTCCGTGACCAGGAAGGACAAGATGTACTACTTTTTATTGATAATATTTTCCGTTTCACCCAGGCTGGTTCCGAGGTGTCTGCTCTGTTGGGTCGCATTCCATCTGCTGTAGGTTACCAGCCGACCTTAGCCACTGACATGGGTACCATGCAGGAGCGTATTACCACCACCAAGAAGGGTTCCATCACTTCTGTGCAGGCCATTTATGTGCCCGCTGATGATTTGACTGATCCTGCGCCAGCGACAACGTTTGCTCACTTGGACGCCACCACTGTACTCTCGCGTGCCATCGCCGAGTTGGGTATTTATCCAGCTGTAGATCCCCTCGACTCTACTTCTCGTATCATGGATCCCAACATTATTGGACATGAGCACTACAATATTGCGCGTGGAGTGCAAAAGATTTTGCAAGATTATAAATCTTTACAGGATATCATTGCCATCTTAGGAATGGATGAATTATCCGAGGAAGATAAGTTGACCGTCGCTCGTGCACGTAAAATCCAACGTTTCCTGTCTCAACCCTTCCAAGTAGCTGAAGTTTTTACGGGCCACGCTGGAAAATTGGTTCCTTTGGAGGAAACCATCAAAGGATTCACCAAGATCCTGGCTGGTGATTATGATCATTTGCCCGAAGTTGCTTTCTACATGGTTGGCCCAATTGAAGAAGTTGTTGAAAAAGCCGAACGTCTAGCAAAAGAAGCTGCCTAAACGGGCGGCTTATAACAACAGAAATAAAGTGTATTGTTAAAACCGATGCATTACATTAAATTGGAATAAAGTTATAAAACAGATACTAAGGATCCATAATCGACTTTAACATTTGGGGTTTTGGCTTAGGTTTGGATTATTTTCAGACTGTCTACACCAAAGATGGGCAGCTTTTGTTTTTACGATGGGCCAAATACAAATGCGGCTCGCATGTAAGAAACTTATGATAATACAAACACTGAATGATGGACTTAACGATGATGGACTTCTTAATCTAGTAAGAAAATTACAGATATAAAATTTTGTAGAAAAATGTTATTTAATGACAAAACGCACTAATTTAGGTGCCACGGTAAGTATAATGGCGTAAGTTAAAACTTAAAAACTTTGATGGCTTGTATTCTGTCATCGGGCCGCGGGTTGCTCATGCCTGGTCTACGCCGAATTGACCGTTTTTTCGGAACAAAATTGTATTTTATAATAATGGATGTGTTTAGCAGAAGTATACTCAAATTACCAGACCATTTTGGATATTGATTTCGTCGTTATGCCATTTAAATCCTTGTTCCTACAGTTATAAAGAAGCACTTTCAGGCGGCACTGTATTTGGTTACATTAAACAGGAGCAGCTATATTTTCAGGAAGTAAAAATTGTGAATTCCAATGAGGAGTCCCTTAACTTTTCGGGATCGGAATTTTCTAAAAACTGAGTTTTCCGAGTTCGTGACTGACATTTTCCAGGTGACAAATGCGGTGATCGCTTCTACAGTGTCGAGCACAACTATTTTTGAAGCAAATGCATTAGCTATTTATTGAAAAAGGGTCAATTGCTGGTCAGGAATCGCATTTTGTAAATTTTTAACATTTTACATATAAAGTGGTAGAATGATAGGGAGAGTATGCCTTAAATACTTGGATAAACAACAAAAAATACATTAGCAGGTTTTATTTAGAAAAGTCCAAGTAATTATAATAAAATTATGATTCCAAATGAAAAAGATCACACATAATCTTAAATATTTGTATACAATACAATATTTTATAAAACAGTTCTTATACAAATGTTGGTTTTAGCTCCTTGCCGCTTTTATGGATCCCAATTTCCCTCAACAGATTGCACTTATCCGTACTCAGATTGTATCGTGAGTGCAAACTGACCTTTTGGAATAGAAGTTCCATGGTACCAAATACGAGTGTCCACAAGAACTGGTAGGCCAATACCCAGATTAATTATTTTAACTATGACTGAAGATATTTTGCAGCAGCAACTCACCAGCATCTCCAGCTTCAACGTAAAAAGAAAAGGACTTGCAAACATGATCGCATTCAGGCGTCGGCGCAAGTATCCAACTTTTGTTACCTTTCAACTGGGCTTGCCACATTAGGCGGGGAATGTAATCCAGCTAAGACAGGGAACATTAGTTTCACCAGACCTTAAGTTATTGAACTATTTACATGCATAAAAGCACCTTGCTCAAAACCCAAAAATATATAATCGGTATTTGGCATTTCCGCGTCTGTGGGCAGAAAATGGGGTCGGGGATAGAGCTTTCTTAATTCCTCAAGAACCACTGGATGACAATTACTCCATCCCACATACCAGGGCGAAAAACCTGGTGTGAATGAAGCTCTTTCAGGTGACATACGAAAAACATCCCGCATTGATTTCAGATCAGAACGGAAGTGGAGGAATTGGCAATCTTCATCCAGAGCGCCCGGAATACTCTCATATAAATTTTTCAAAAACGAATAATTTAATATTTTGGTAGCTGGCCAATGAGCAACAGCATTTTTGATAATAATAGGTTGGGAGGAGTATGCAAAGGGCGCAAACTCTTCTCTGCTAAGATTCTTTAGGATCAATGGCCCGTTGATACTTCTGTAAGAAATAATTTTGTATCTTATTTGACTACGCAAAGCGGAAAAAAGACAACCTGCAAAAACTGCAATCACTGATGGGTCTAGTGGCTTCCCATACCAAATAATTGTTGGGTAGAAAGCACCGAACGCCAAGCAAAAACGTAATCGTCTCGTAGAAAATGGGAGTTGCTATCATAATGAAAGCGACTATTCCAATTGAAAACCAAAGATTAACACGATTTGGCTGCCGCTCGATTTTGCAGAACTTGCGGTAGGCTTCCTGTAAATCGCTCGAACTGACAGCTCCCGTCTGTAGCGCTCCATCATGTAAACTGTCTAATGTTCCTACAAATTCCTCCCCAAGTCTCCTTCTTGCTCTTTGGGCCAAATTGTCTAGAGCCGCAGTACGATTCCAAAATTGGATCAGCATTCGCCAAAAATGTAACTACCGAAGTTTCAGATGTTTTTACATACAACACATTACAAGTTTTTGCGGTCAAGAGTTGCCAGATTTATGCAGATAAAATTGGTTTTTGAAAAATTCCAACGATGCTAGAATTAACTAGCTTTTTCAGATCGTTATATTTTCACTATTATTTTCTAGAAACTGTTAGTTTTACGGTATGTAGTGTAATTTATATCTTCAAAATTCATGTTTTAATAAAGAGTGTCACAACTCAGGTTTTTACAAAAACGTGATAACTGTGCCAAAATCTCGGCAGTCTCGAACCCTATCTGCTATAGACGCTGTTTACACGTGCGATCACACTTTTATTTAAAAGAGAAAAAAATATTTCGCAGTAGTACAAAAGAGATGGGTAAGAGTTGCAAAATTTTACTTAAAAATAATATAATTTTGTGAACAGTTAATACATCAGCTGTTTCAAAATGACAATTTAAAAATAAAGCGGTTTCAAAATTGAAAAGCACAAAACAGTATATATCAGCACTGGACGAAACAACAGCAAAAACACAGGCATAATTGCGATTCGTCGCTATAATGTGAACATGAAGGAGCAATTTTAAGCATGCAATCCGTCGCACGTCACGCATCGTCATAAACACCCAGTGTTGTGCCCACATTGTGCGTGCAATCGGAGTGATGATAAATAGTCGGTTCCATAATAGACAAAGATAATTATCTCTGATAATAGACATACATAAGTAATATATTATAAATATTATTTTATGAACATTTTCTATATTGATTTAATTTTTACCAAATACAGCTTGTCCTGATTGAAGTGGACCGTTGTACTACAAAAAACATTTTTCATCAATTTCCAGCAACATGTATACAGACTACACTTTTCCTTTGGCGGATGTTGGAGCGTTCGATGGTCAAAGTGCTAGAGGATTTTTCACTCGTAGTGTGTTTGGGAGAAGAATTATTAATAACACGTTTCATTATTCCAATATCGAGAAATCTTCTACGTTCAGAACTACTTTTCCCACACTATTGAATTTGCTGCCGACAATCGTTTTCCTTTACGGACTAATTTAATAAGACCATTTCCAAGAAGAAAATGAAACGATTGACTTTTAAATAAAATATTGTTAAAAGCGCGATTCTGTGAAGAAAAAGCCGCCGGCATTTTAGCAAATCATTGGCTTCCATAACCTTCATGGATAACCTCCTTATGGATTCCTCCATAACACTATAAACGCTTGTGCCAATAATGTAGACAAATTGTGTTAGAGATTGTTGTGCTACACAATTTTTCGATGCTGCAAAAAGACGGCGCATATTTCACTGCAAGCGATATGGGACTTCAAATTACAGAAGACATTGTGCCATCCGCCAGGCTCCATTTCCACAATAGATCATCACAAGAGGCCTTCGACTTACGGAATATTTTAAAATATCATCCTAATAGAAATTAATAAAATATAAGATATGAGAATAAAGTACTGTCGCTGTGACATATATTCATACGTTGCTGGTTTCAAAAAGTTTGAGTATTTCATAATTGTGATATATTCGTACATATTTAATTGGCATTTTATAAAATTGCTAGATGCCGCAACTACGAACTAAGTATACTCTTAAAGGCCTTTGAAGCTATTTATCCGAAAGTTTACTTATACAACGAAAACGGATATTTTAACGGTCTCATCAGAATTCGTTGGAATGTATGAATAGGTGATATATTTAAATACATAAGTTAGCTATTTTAGCACAGACACAGAAAAAATCAATTCCAAAAGCGTCGTCGAGGATGACCTCCAGAAAAATAGTTGGAAATTACAGCAATAATAACACAATTATAGTAATTGTAAATAACTACGATCCTTTCGATAAACAGTTATATTTAAATAGGCATAATTATTTGAACAAATTGCTGAACTGAATATATCCTTTTAGACCTGTAAATGTATAGAATAGAATAGAATATATTATATGTATATTATAGAAAACCTGTACCCCGGAATCTATATCTGAGAACTCGTCTAATTTCTTCCACACAGCTCGAAACACAGCGTTCTCAATTTCGTTAATTTGGCGCTGTGATAGATTGGCGTTCTTGATTCGTTTTCCCAAGAATTCAAAAAGTAGCCAGGTGCTGGTTTTCGGAACCTCTACAGTTGAGAGTTTTTCTGTAACAGATGATATGGCCATATCCAGAAGTAGATTAAACTTTTCCTGAATTGGTGACTCACACCTCATTATTTTTGCATGAGGCAAGCCCTTTGGAGTTGATGCACGTGAGCTCACCTGTGGCGTCGACTCACGTGATTTTGCCTGCGTAATCGACGCAGGTGACTCCACGTTCGGTTGAGGTTCCACAACAGCCACAAATTCTATCGGTGCATTAGTGATTGCTGAGGTTACAACCTCCGAGATTTTATCCAGGTTTCCTACAGTGATACGTTCCTGCGGTGTAAGCTCCGGAGAATCCAAAACTTTTACATTAAATGATGGTGGAGAAGTTGCAACCTTTGGGATACTATCAAAAAGCAATGGGTATGCTACAGCGCTACGGGAAAAAAGGGACAAATTATTCAATTTTGATTAAACAAACTTTCGGACTCACTATCTACTGGTCGGGATGTCGTCTAAAAAAGCCAAAAGGTCGAAATACTTCCACTTTTTGAGCGCAGTACTTCCTGAACGGAGCTCAGCAACAGACCGTTGCTTGACCTTTTTAAATGTATCCCGGAGGCTTTTCCACCTTTTCTTACAAATTTCGTCTAAACAAAAACATTAAGCAATTGGCATCAAATAATAAAAATATCAACTTACCTGGGACACCAAGTCGCACGGCGATTTCCCTCCAAACTTTATCCTTTAAAATACAATTTTTATAATCTGCCGAAGAAAGATTATATAAAATTGGGTGGTTCCGTACCTCCTTCACCAACGCTTCTTCAAAACACATTTTTTAATTTAGAAAATTTTAATATACAAATTCAATAAAAAATTGGCGGATAGTGTCTTATGTTTTCATATTTTAAAAACATATGCTTGTTGTCTACATTTCTTATAAAAAGTTGGCAGCACTTAATGAATGTTAGGTGATTTTCAGTAAAGGGTGGGCATTCCAGGCCCCGGTCTACACGAGTAGAAGAATGAACGTCATTCCCATGAACGTTATGGCTACACGATGAATCGGTTTGTATGCCGGGTTGTTTCGGTTTTGACAATTAAGTGTTAAGTTTTGACAAATAAGTGTTATAAACAATCATTCTTCCACCGATTTTTATTTTTTAATTGGATTTTCGGCGCAACTTTGCTATCTCTATCCCACCAATTCATTTTCTCTCGTTCTCTTTTGCACAATCGTTCATTCTTCCACTCGTGTAGACAGGGACCAGAGTTTCAAGAGTAGAGTGACAATTTTTATCGGTACATAATGCGGGGCAAAACGTCAACATATACAGTGTAACCTCGCTAGTCCGGGCAGATATAGTTTCGGATGTGTTCGGATGACTGAAATTTCCGGACTATAGGTAGAATTGAACAAAATACTCGTTTTTTAATAAGATTTTATTAAACCTAAACCTAAAAACCTATATGAAGGGTAATAGTATGTATAATGTTTAAGAGAACTTCATTTCTTAGAAAAAAACGTATCGATATTTGCTTGATTTACTTATTCGAATGCATTTTTTCGGCCTTGTCTTTGAATGCCTTTAGAAGGAGTATATCTCCTTGGGATGCTTTATTTTGTTATGCCCACTTAATTGGACTGAACAAATTATTTCTGTCCTCTTTAATTTATAAACACATAGAAGTGGTTCACCGTTTTTGATCGTAGAGAAATGTCAAAATAACATTGGGCGCATCCGGGCAGATCAATCAGTCGCAACTGTTCCTTGATCGCCTTTTAGTTTACTTTTCATGTAAATAAAAAAAAAATATTCAAAATTTGAAATAACTGCTACGAATCCCTTAGCTTCACACCCCAATTCATCGATACATAAAACATGTCTTCCGACATGTAGCATTAAAAAAGTGGAGGTCTGCAATTGGATGTATGTATGTATGTACCATTCATTAATCGGTGGTGAACTTCAGGAGTGTCGGACACCAAATATTGGAGACCATTGAAGCTGTATGTCTGATTAATTTTTTTTGTGTCGCTTTCTTGACACTGGCCTCGATTTATTCAAAAACAAAGCGCATATTATGCAAATATTCACTTTAAAAAAATGTTTACAATATAAAATATATAAACTTTCTTAACAATGCACGCTAGAGGACTGCACAAGACGTCTTGAAGGCTTGTTCAACCTTCAGAACGAATATCTATCTATTCTTATCCAAATTTTAATTTGAATTTATTGAATTTGCAATTTTTTTTAAAATTACTCGTCGTTTCGAGGGACGTCTAAAATATAGGCGTCAAACCGATTTTTATTTAACGTGAATTGATTGCACGATGAACAACACCAAGGTACAACCTTTTTCTGTAAAAGAAAGTCTGTTGACGGTTGTTCGAAAATTTGAAGCTGCTGATCACGGCTCTGCAATGTACTCGTTGTAATTTACAGTCGTTTGTGGTGCTGGGACTATGTCTTTCGTACGCAAGGTAATACACGAGGTCGTGAATCGTGGGGTTAAAAATGCATTCACAATTTGTACGCCGGATACTGCAGCCTAAAAGATAGAGATTCAGCTGTGGGCGACTGTAGCAGCCACTTCCTACCTCAATTGAAACCGTCATTGAAAATATTAAAAGCTCTACCTCGGAGTCTCATGCAAAAAGTCAATAATGTAACTCACTCAAAGTCTGATCGCGTCAAAAGTTTTAAATTTCGAATTTTTTGCTATGGCCAACCAAAGCAATCAATTCGTGATTCTCAAATTCTCTCAAAACTGAAACGAAGCGAACTCTTTTTTCTTTTACTGTCTCTCATTTGCTATTTTTTTTTTGCTGGAATCTGTCAATGCGACCGCTCACCACGAATTTTCGCTTTTCCATTTTAACTTTCTTGTAATGAAATATCATTTAAGGCGACTTTTTTTGGTTTACTAACTTTTCATTAAAAAGTTTTTTGCGTGCTACATTTTTGCTGTTTCTTTTTTTCTCATTCGCGACGTCTCCCAGAGGCTTTCATGGCAAATTTACACTTGTTGAAATACTATTGAGAGAAAAGAATTAAAGTTAAAGTTGTTTAAGCGACACAGTTTGCCGACAGCGTTGCCATTGAAGAGGAGCGGATGAAGTTAATTCCATGAGAAGTTTGAAAAGCCGTTGGGCGACGTAATCCGGCGACGACGCTGTCATGCAAGGGATACATAACCGAAATAAGGAGTCTGAAGGTTGTGTTGTTTGTACGAGGCCGAAAACTTTATAAGCTAAAATTAAGCCAAATGAAATTACTATTTGTTGAAATTTTTAACTGCAATGCGGATGGTTGGTTGGCACATTTCAAGTCTTATCGTTGACAGTGACGTTTAGTCTACGACAATGGTTGCAATTTAATATTGACTGGGAAGTAGAAAAATAACAACGCTAATATTTTTTTCAGATATTGATTTATTAAATTAAAACTTAAACCGATAGTGTATTTTATTAAAACAATTTAATAACAGTAACTCCCGTCAATCTCAAGGTCATACATACATACACATTTTCGCTAAATTCTCTTTAAGTAATAACATGATTTCATATTATGTACGAGTATATTGATTATTTTGTAGTGTAGAAATGTCATTAGTTTCTGCATATGCTTCCGCATGTTTATAACTAATTAGTTTCCATTGCACCATTTCCACTTTGTCTTCTAATAGAGTTATTGTCATTTATTATTCCGAAATGACTGCCCCATTCAAAGTGTATAACAAGTGAATGATTATGATGTCGATGAACGAGAGGCGTGGTTGCCTAATTGTATTTAAGTTAGGAAAACTTAAATATATTACTTAGAGAATACAAAAGGTTCCTCCCCCATTAAGCACACAAAAGGGGCATTAAAATTATATAGCAGGAAATTGGAAAATAATAAGTCTTCATAAGCCTTTTTAAAAAAAAATGAAAATCCACGAAAAACAACAAGATTTGTAACCATTAAAAAAAGTATAGCAAAACCTTTTTAACAAATTGAAAGTATTACGTCTTAAAAAGCACTGATTACGTGTCTTAGCACTCAATGATAAAGATTTAGCAAAATAAATTATGAAAATCAGTAACGAAATGAATGAGTTGTGCACGATATTACCATGTGTACGTTTAACCTAAAATATAAAATATATAAAATAATATAAAATAATATTTGATACTGCAAGAACTGACGCAAATAGTTTTTTTTTAAAATTAATATTCTTCGAATTTCGACTTCAGGGGAAGTCTCTTTAAAATGTACGTTCGAGGATAATTTACGAAAAACTAAATTTTATTATTCATACCGGACTGGAAGGTTGTGTCTATAACGTAAACTAAATACGGACGCGTCTACATGTAGCTGACCCTTCTTCAAAAATATACGTACCACCCTTATACGAGCATACTCTAAAGCCACTATTCGATACAAAATTTTTCGTCTGTCTATTAAAATAATTTCGTACAAAATTTGTGAATTCTTGCGCGCGGAAGTGTTTGTGTGGTTAGTTCACTCTTAGTGCTTTTTCTCCCTCAGCTTTTATACGCTTTTCTTGAAATTATTTATTTTCATAGTTTCACTACAAAACAAAGAGGTACTTTTTTTGGAGCTCAGGTGAAAGTTTCTTCGAGGACCCATTTAAGTGCATTACCTTGAAGTGGATAACTTAGAAAAAAAGAAAATTAAAAACACAACGTGAGAAGATAATAAAGATAAAAATAAAAATGGAAGAAGGGAATGGTTAAGATATGACAATAGAGTCGAAAGACTGCTTGCCTTGAGTTCAACCAGTATATCTTTAAAACTAATAAAGGAAAAGAGAATTAGAAGTAGAAGAAGAGAAAAGAAAGGAAGAGTAACTAAGAGCAAAAATAATTTACGACATAAGACAAAAATATTTAAAACGGTATTATTAAGAAAAGAAAAAAACTTGTTTAACTGTTGAGTGTTTTACTTTTTTTGAAGAGTAGAGTGATTAAATTTAATGAAATAAAGTAAAAAAAATATTAATTTAATAAAAAAAATAAAATCAGGTTACATAAATTTTAAAAAATTCGATGTAATTTACAAAAGAAATTATTGGTAATATTTGCCAGTTACTAATAATTTATTTCCTAAATTTATTTTAACACTTTTTTATAGTTTGGAGATTTTGTACTTGTATACGAGTACTCGTATGCTGTACGGTAGAGATTTAGGCTCTGGATATTTCCTATTCCTCCAATATATAATATATACACACAACTTTATAACAATTTAAAATTTCAAAATAGTAAATATTCTTGAAGTGCATTGAAATTATTATTTCTATGCCTTTCCGGTTTGTTCTGACTGTTTTTATTTCTCTTATAATGCTTGAGAATTAACAGACTGCTCGATAGGTAGGACTATGTATAAAATCTGTTTGCTCTCATAGTCTGTGGAGCATGCACTGTTAGCAGACGACTTTCTGTTAAACTCTCTCATTCTCTAGCTCTGTAAAGTTAGTTATTTTCTGTTTTCAATTTCTGTCGAAAGTCAAAAGCTCTCCACACTATTGTAAAGCATGTAATTTACAGCAATAAAATATACTCGTTATAGAACTGTTTTATGGTATGAGTAAGAATATACAAACACTGTTAATGAATACTTCGTTTGATGGTATGTTATGTTTGTATGTTGCCATAACATTAATGTTAACTCACATCAGACAGTTTCAATGATTTAACATTTGAACATAAAAGCCAAAACATAACAGCATTTTTTTTAGTTATTGTTTTAAATCGAAAAGATTTTAAACGGAAGTATTAAAAAAAATTTTGAGGGTTAAATACTTAATGCGAATGATATGATATTATTTTAAATTTTTAAATTAGTCAAAGTTAAAAAAATAATAAAAAAATTTTAATAATAATAATAAATTTTGAAAAATTTTGAAAAAAACAATGAAAAATTCGCTAACTAATAAAAGTTATACCATTTCAAAGAAATAGTAAGTGTGTATATCGTACAAATCGTTGTTTGTGCAGTTTAACTAATTAAACACAATTACTCCAATCAACAATTAAAACACTAAAGCAAGAGAAAAAGCAAAAACATCATAGAAAAACAGACCGTCCGACGAATGTAGTCCACAAAAAGCTCTGCTTTGCTCTGAAAACGTGGGATTTAGCAGATGCGGGCGTTAAGTTAGAAAGCATCACTGCCAACCGAGCTCCAGGTTGGACACGTTCTGGCTGTTGAACGACTGACCGTCAGACTGGACTGTCAATTAAAATCCGTTGTACGGATGAATGAACAGCAGAACCGAAGCAACATGCAGGCAGAGATAGCGACGCATGTACCTAGTGACAATTACAAAAAGTGGCAAATAATATACCACGCAACAATCAGCAACAACAACAATATTAAAAAATATCTACGTACCATGTACTTGTAGTAACATAAGCGGGCTGTGACAATAAAACTGGCAATGACAACATTCTAGATATAGCTGTAATATCAACAGCAATAGCAACATAGGCTGTGACAATATTCAGGTAATACAATCAATAACAACAACAACAACAACTAAATGTGGTGACAGAAAGCGATGGAACCGATAATTTAAAGCTCAATCCATTCATGATTTTCCTGAACATTTACGAGTACGTTGTGCCTAGAAAGCTTAACTTAAAAGGAAAAATGTTTGAAAAAAACATATCAATAATTAAGAACGTGTTAAAATGATTTTCGATTCCCTAAAAATGGCTAACTCCGACTTTTTTTATGGATTTTCATTATTTCACAAGCGTTAATTAGCTGCAAACTTCAGCTTTGAATAGCATAAAGGTTAAGCGGGCCCGTTTAGGCGAAACAAAGTTATAGACGCTATGATAATGCAAGGTACGAAAAGCACATTAAAAGCGTAACTTTCATTTCCAAGAATCTTATTATATGGTCACTAGCTATAGCTCACTCTCTTAATTGCTAAACATCTAAACTTCTTTGTTTAAAAACTTCTATAAAAATAGTATTTATTTTCATAGAAATTTATTTTTTAGAAAGTAAAAATGGAATCTGTACTCAAGTAGACGATTCGTAAGGACAAGTCATCATGATTAATGGACAATAGAGAAATGTCATGCGTGATTCCTTTACGTTGTCATATACATAAAGTCCAAGGTATGTATAGTATATACGTACATATGTATATTACGATGGTATTTACGGATTAAAAGTGCTTGTGCTTTATTTCCCTTTCATTCTTTTGCGTGAAAATGCGCAGTAGTATTTTTAGAGAAAGAAATTAATTAAATTGAGAGCTATTAAAATGAACTTTGTGACGCCCAAATAAATTTAGACGCCACATATATATTTTATATTATAATAATATATATTTAGTAGTAGTTTAAGTAGTATTTAAGCAACACTGCAATCAAATAACATTGAACATGAAAATAACAAGGACAAAGGGATTGTTAAAACAAGAGCTACAAATCACCAGCGACTCTCGCGAATACGAATAAACGAGATAGCGACGGACAGATAAGAAATAAAAGGGGTGAAGCGTGGGCAACAACACTTGAAACTACAATTAGATTGGGGCTTTGCAATAGGCGTGACGAGAACAGATAGATTATCATAAGGCAACAGTTCTCCAATAACGCGACAGTTTGGTTGCTACAGTTCACCAACGCTCTGGGTATAAAAGAGCGTGCACAGACTAGTTTTACTCAGATTCCTCCGGGGCAGTCGAGCCCATCAGTTCTCTCTAGCTCCAAGCGTGGTAAGTCCTTTCTATTCCTATTATTCCTATCCTTCCTTATAAGCATAATCCTTGTAGTTGAAGTAAGGACTGTAGCAGTCCTGTCAACACAAGCCTTGTGCCAAGTTGTGCTTTATTCACGTGTTGCAGCAAGAGCTGAAGCAGCACTGGCAACCGGGGATTTAGCTATTATCCTTACTCCTTTTATATCCTTACTCCTCTTATCCTATTGCTAAGCGCGATCCTTGTAGTTGAAGTAAGGACTGTAGCAGTCCTGTCAACACAAGCCTTGTGCTGATTTGCTTTATTCACGCGTTGCAGTAAGAGCTGAAGCAGCACTGGCAACCGGGGATTTAGCTATTATCCTTACTCCTCTTATATCCTTACTCCTCTTATCCTATTGCTAAGCGCGATCCTTGTAGTTGAAGTAAGGACTGTAGCAGTCCTGTCAACACAAGCCTTGTGCTGGTTTGCTCAATTCACGCGTTGCAGTAAGAGCTGAAGCAGCACTGGCAACCGGGGATTAGCAATTATCCTTGCTTCCCATCTATATCCTTCCTAATCTATGTACTGAAAGTGCTCACGGTGGACAGAGAGGCGGTTAAATTAAAATATATAGTATATATATAAAGCGCGTAGTAGAACCGCAACACACGAGCAAGAGGTGATAAGACGCATCACCCACGAATCGCGTTTGATCATAAGCAGGTAGACAAAAGGCGCAGTGCAATTGGTCCGCACTGGCTGAACATAGATATCGACGACGCGGCAGTGATCTTCGCAACATGCAGTACGAATAGGGAGAGCGTACATAGGAATACATACATAGGAATACATACAAAGGAAAACATACCACCAAATGTTAATTGGTTACAGTCCACATAGCCAATAAGAATAATCGATATTCTCTACATAATAATTGACAATAAAAATACAGTAAAAGATAAAGAAGAATCTTTTCCTTGAATATAGTCCCAGAAATATAAATTTTCTGTGATGAAGCCTGGACAGCCCTGAGTGATACCTCAGCCAAGAAGAAACTAACGTTACAGATGGCGCCCGAGCAGGGACTATAATTTCAAAGAAAACAACGCAGAAACAAGCACCAGAACGCAGATTGAGAACAATATCGATATACGTGCACCAAGATAGTATAACAACATGACAAGAACAACGTGGATATACTATTTGAACAAGGAAGAGCTACAGCAGACGGCACAGGAATTTCGTTTGGCTGACACTGGAAGTGCAGAAGAATTAAGGAAACGTCTTTCTACGTTTATAACAAGTGGAGCACATGACAGTACTACAGAAGAGCGTCTCAGAGAACTGGAATCCATGTACAGTAGGAGCCAAACAACACCTGCTGTATCAGATGTATCAACAGCTGTAGCAACACAGACCAACGTAAGAAAAGTAGCGGAGGTATTATCAGCAACACAAGACTACACGGCGGTTATTGATAAAGTAAGAAAATGGTCCATAAAATATGGCGGAGGTAGCGACGCACTTGCTTTCATCGAACGCATAGAAGAGTTAGCAGAGGTATACAACCTCAACATAGATCTTCTTCCTCGAACAATGCCAGAACTCCTAAAGGATAAAGCACTGATTTGGTATCGAAATAATAATCGTCAGTGGGAACAGTGGCACACATTCAAAGCGGACTTTTTCAAATTTTTCCTGCCTGCGCGGTATTTTGAAAAACTCGATGACGAGGTTAGAAAAAGGCGGCAACGACCAAATGAATCATTTCAAGAATATGTAATTGCCCTTCAAGATCTAATGCGGCATGCCAATTACGGCGAGGCAGAAAAATTAGAACGAATCTTCCGAAATTGCAAGACGGATTACCAGTATTACATCAAACGAAAGGATTTCAGCAATTTAAATGAATTAATGGCATTGGCCGAAGATATGGAGTGTCTCAAATTGGAAGAAGCAAGCACCTCCTCCACTAATTCACGTAAGCAAGAAATTAAACATCGGGAAACGCAAGTAGTGCCAGCTTACAGAGACCCGAAGAGAGCCTGCCGTCGTTGTGGCCAAGAAGGACATTTGAAGTATGGTTGCAAAAATCCATATGTAATATTTTGTTGGACATGCGGAAAAGAGGGGGTGAAGTCATACGAGTGCTGCAAACAGGAAAACCCCAACGGGATCAACCAGAAAAGAAGGACAAGGTACGAGAAACATGTCTTCAAAACAAGTTCCACGTTAAGTCAAGGTAGCGATCGCGTTACTGCAGTTGTTCGTCTCAACGGAAAAGAAGTGGATGCTGTCATTGATACTGGAGCATCAAGAAGTTTCCTCAGCGAAGAACTGGCAGGACAGTTAGAAGAAGATGGAACGGCCCAAACAGCATATGTGGCCGTACGATTAGCAGATGGTCACACAAGAAAGAATCCAAAATCAGTGAATGCGACAATCCAGTTCGGCAACCAGAAGCATAGAATTCCATTGTTGATACTTCCTGGAGCTATTGATTGTCTAGTACTTGGATTAGATTTTCTTTCAATGATGAACGCGAAACTAACCATTGGTGGAAAGACAATTACACTAAGAGATATGCCTGTTAATGCTACTTGTCCAATCAGAAAGACTGGAAATAAGGATTGTGAGAGACCGATCATTTCTAGGAGAGCTGTAGAAAATAATGAAGAAGTAACTTGTTCCTGGTTAAACAGAAAGAGACAGGAAATAGTCCAGAATCCAGAACAATTCTCCGATTATTTAATAAAAGGCGACCAGCTGTTTCGGTATATTCCACAGAGTGTAGGAGATAAGCATTGCTCTCCCTGGAAATTATGTGTGCCGAAACCATTGCGGTTAAAAGTGCTTAATGAAAATCACGATAATTCAACAGCCGGGCATCTAGGAATCCGAAAGACTACGATGCGAATAATGAAGAGCTACTATTGGCCCGGAATGGTAAGGGAAATCCGGCAACATGTACAGAAGTGTGAATCCTGCAAGTTTTATAAATCACGATTGCCGAAATCACGAATCACGATTGGCAAAACAGAGGTAAACCAATCACCGAAGAAGAGAGCCGACAGAATAAAGAAAGTGTTCCAAATCGTGCCACCGAATTTACCGAGAGCAGCAAAGGACCAGGCACGATACTGCAATCATAGACGACGACATAGGCAACCAGAAATTCGAGAATCAGTTCGGGTAGGAACCGACCATATATCCAAAAGGGCGGAGCGATTTAAAGCCAAACCAGCGCCTAGATATGATGGTCCACACCAAATACGGATAGGACTTACGTCACCGGTTGTTGCTCAGATAAGACGAAAGGGAGATAAGCACATTCGGACGGCTCACGTAAATGTGCTCAAGCAAGACGAGTCTACAGCCAGACCAATAGAAGTCCAGAGAAAAACTGCAGAACTAGTTCGACAGAGGGCAGGACCAACACAGGCTGAACATCTGCAGCTGAGAAGAAAACAGCAACGCTTCGTGATGAAGGTGGACAACCTATTCTACAGCGTACGTGTCAATAGGTCAGGAAGCGCTAAGGTGTTCTTAATTTCGGCGAAGTAAGGAGGGGATGTGACGCCCAAATAAATTTAGACGCCACATATATATTTTATATTATAATAATATATATTTAGTAGTAGTTTAAGTAGTATTTAAGCAACACTGCAATCAAATAACATTGAACATGAAAATAACAAGGACAAAGGGATTGTTAAAACAAGAGCTACAAATCACCAGCGACTCTCGCGAATACGAATAAACGAGATAGCGACGGACAGATAAGAAATAAAAGGGGTGAAGCGTGGGCAACAACACTTGAAACTACAATTAGATTGGGGCTTTGCAATAGGCGTGACGAGAACAGATAGATTATCATAAGGCAACAGTTCTCCAATAACGCGACAGTTTGGTTGCTACAGTTCACCAACGCTCTGGGTATAAAAGAGCGTGCACAGACTAGTTTTACTCAGATTCCTCCGGGGCAGTCGAGCCCATCAGTTCTCTCTAGCTCCAAGCGTGGTAAGTCCTTTCTATTCCTATTATTCCTATCCTTCCTTATAAGCATAATCCTTGTAGTTGAAGTAAGGACTGTAGCAGTCCTGTCAACACAAGCCTTGTGCCAAGTTGTGCTTTATTCACGTGTTGCAGCAAGAGCTGAAGCAGCACTGGCAACCGGGGATTTAGCTATTATCCTTACTCCTTTTATATCCTTACTCCTCTTATCCTATTGCTAAGCGCGATCCTTGTAGTTGAAGTAAGGACTGTAGCAGTCCTGTCAACACAAGCCTTGTGCTGATTTGCTTTATTCACGCGTTGCAGTAAGAGCTGAAGCAGCACTGGCAACCGGGGATTTAGCTATTATCCTTACTCCTCTTATATCCTTACTCCTCTTATCCTATTGCTAAGCGCGATCCTTGTAGTTGAAGTAAGGACTGTAGCAGTCCTGTCAACACAAGCCTTGTGCTGGTTTGCTCAATTCACGCGTTGCAGTAAGAGCTGAAGCAGCACTGGCAACCGGGGATTAGCAATTATCCTTGCTTCCCATCTATATCCTTCCTAATCTATGTACTGAAAGTGCTCACGGTGGACAGAGAGGCGGTTAAATTAAAATATATAGTATATATATAAAGCGCGTAGTAGAACCGCAACACACGAGCAAGAGGTGATAAGACGCATCACCCACGAATCGCGTTTGATCATAAGCAGGTAGACAAAAGGCGCAGTGCAATTGGTCCGCACTGGCTGAACATAGATATCGACGACGCGGCAGTGATCTTCGCAACATGCAGTACGAATAGGGAGAGCGTACATAGGAATACATACATAGGAATACATACAAAGGAAAACATACCACCAAATGTTAATTGGTTACAGTCCACATAGCCAATAAGAATAATCGATATTCTCTACATAATAATTGACAATAAAAATACAGTAAAAGATAAAGAAGAATCTTTTCCTTGAATATAGTCCCAGAAATATAAATTTTCTGTGATGAAGCCTGGACAGCCCTGAGTGATACCTCAGCCAAGAAGAAACTAACGTTACAACTTTTTGAAGAAATAAATCAATGGACCATGTATTCCTATCTTCATTTAATTGAAAGTTAATTTCATCGATTGGTCGTTCTTTTTTTTCTGCAATTGTACGATAATTATCTTCGTCTGATAAAAAGAATTCAATTAGTATTCATTCAGTATTTGCATGAATAATTGTGGCTTCCGGAAATATTGCAAAATACAAGAAGAAAAAAGAAGAAAATGAAAAAGGAATTTTTACTTTTCGCTTCTTCTGTTCTTCTTCTTATTCTTTTACTTTATTTTCTTTCCTCTTTTTTCTTCATTGACGCGAAACGTATAATTTTCTTAAGTTAATCCGCGTCGAAATCCGCTTAAAGATAGACTCATATAAAAAAAATTTAAGCTTTACTATGCGCCGCAATTCCGTTTTTTAGAAAGTTACGACGTGATAATAATAAAGACAGATAAGGAAAAATTCTATAGGACGATTGCAAAATGATTAATGAAAGTGTGAATTTTGTTATGAAAAAAAGTGAATTTGGAGTAGAAATCCTATATACGAGTATTTGAAAGTATCAATCATTACATAGTCATTATATAGTAACAGTTTGTATTTTTCAATTTTGATCTAAAATTCGCTAACGTGATCATATTTTTAAGATTTGAAATGAATATTATTTGGCACGTATGAGTCTCGCTATAGCCTTCTTCTAACTCTTTACGAAAATCGAATCTTTTTTCGTGTTTATTACGAGTATATTTTCCTTATATACTCATTAATTTTTTGAACATTTTTTCATTATAAAAAAAATAGTATTTTAGATCGCCTAAAAAGGGCTTAATCGATAGAACAGTCAAAAGAGATATATCACTAATAGAGATATATCAAAAAAAATATATCACTAATTTACTCCTAATTTTAATTAATCTACATAAAAATAATGTAGAAATAATATATCAGAAAAACAGCAGCTGAAGTATGGGTTTATTCAGTTCATGGTATTTTAATAATAAAAAAACATGTTTTCCAAAATAGAATAAGCGTGCGACACAACATGTTCAACCAAAACTTAATAATCAATAATTTTATGGCATAACTTTTGCGTTTTAGGTCGCCTTTACATCTCTTTGGCACGGATGTACTAAGATTGTCAATAATATTGTACACGCATGTACAATAATATTTCTTTAAATGTTAATCCATGCATGTTTTGCATATTCGAAAAATGTATCCTTTTTTCATTTTATGTTCTTATTGACAATTTTCCAGAGATTCACAATCAGAGATTCTCAATCTGATTGAGATCTGTGATTGTGCAGGCCATTTCACAACATTGATTTTCTCCGCTCTGTTTCATTTTTGCACTGATTGACGAGCTAATTATAAAAGAAGTTCGCCTTTGCTTTGCTCTTCTTTCTACTTCTCACTTGCTTAATTTCTTTCACTCGTTTTTCTCTTCATATTAATATTTTGTGCTCTGTAAAGAATCTTCTTGCAGTGGTTGAATTTTATTTTAATTGGATTTTAAAATAACATTTTTTTTCTTTAAATTTCTAATTTTCTCTATTTATATCTGCTCTTCCTCTCATCGATACATTTACGCGTTAATTTGTCTTGTACCTTTTTATACTATTCTTGCGGGGTCCTCTCATTAGATCCTCCAACCAGAGCCATAGTCTGACAATGAAATTTGGGGGGGGGGGGGGGGGGTAGCCAAGAAAGGTTTTTTACTAATAGAGAAAGCAAGAAAGCATGTACGATATTTAGACATTTCTATAAGAGTTTCATTCGAAGGAAAAAAAGAATGGAAAAGGAAGGAACGGAAGAAGGAAGGTAGAAAAAAGAGAAAGGATGAATGGTTAGCAATTTGATTTCTTAATTACCCCTTCCTCACCTCACAGCGGAAGAAGTGCTTGCTTGGCGTTGATACTACTAGTGGTAATTAGTTTAGTTTTTGTGGGCGTTCAAAAGATAAATGACTATTTTGTGTTTTAATGACATTTTGCTATAGTGCTTTCCTGTGATATTTCTCTCTTCCTCTCTCTCTCGCCTGCTCTTTTTCCTTTGCCAATGAAAGCAAATAATTACTCTTTGAATTTTGGTGTTCATTGACTGGAAATAATTTTTATACTCTCCTCAAAGATTGACGGATTGACAGATTTAATTACCTGGAAAGAATCAAAAGGGTGGACGATGAAAGAAGGAGGTAGAGAAAAAGCAATGCAAATAGGTTATAAAGTGGGCACAGGGTGTTTAGCGCGAGGAGATGTGTTAAACGATTTCTATTAAATTAATTGAACTTATTGAAGCTTATGATTATGAAGCTTAAATTTTAATGATTATTAAAAAGTGATATGTGCTATTTGTGCTATGTCATAATCTAAGTATATAATACGACCCTTTGTCAGTGTATATACGAGTATGTTTGATTTGTTTTAACGAGTCGCTGTTTATATGTTTGTTTGCTTGATTGTTTGCTTGGGCCCTTTTTTAAAAACACTCAGACAATTATTTTATATCGAGTATTTTGCTATTTTAACCACTTTTCTCTTTAATGTGAATATATTATGTACCGTTTTAACCCGTTTAAGTAATTTAATAGCGTACTAGTAGCACCATTAGCTTCTCATCAGATGAAAACATCACTCTTGTTTAATCGTGTGACGTTTCTATCCGTCAATATTATCCACCAATTAGGTCTTTACTGTTTCCATTTTATTCGACAGTAACGGTGACTGTCTTTTCATTGGTTTCTGTGCGCCAGGAATACTTTCAGAGAATGCTTTATTCAAAAGCTTTATATAAATTTCTTTGGCCTTCAGTAACAGCGGAATTTAATATCATGACTTTGTTACAAGTTTCGTGGGTTATTGTTGTTGAGGGCGGATATATAGGTCCTCGTTGTCGAATGCTGTTGCTATTGTTCTCGAGCGAATGAATGAATGAATGAATGAATGACGCAACGGAAGCATTATGTGACAGATGTTAACAGTCTTCTTTCTCAGTTGTAAATACTTTTCAAGTTTCAGTTTTAAATCTTATGAATCAAAGCATGAGTATTTTTAATCATTGCAGGCTGAAGTGCAAAACTTAATCAGGAAAGCGTCAAACCTTAGTTTAACCTAAGTTTAAGATTAACGCTAAATTTTTATGAAATTTAAGAAGAACATTTACATGACATTTTAGGAAGAATTTAATGTTTTTTTTGTTTTTTGGGATCACTTTAAATACCTCTGGTTAGCAAATATTGCATCATTAAAAAAAGTAAGCAATTTAATATAAAATAATTAATAATTAAAACCAACTCCGAGCTTACAAAGTTTTAGAAGCAGATGTTTTTTATGGCAAAAACTTTGTAAATTGTTTGAAGTTTCAAAAGCTTGAAAAGTTTGAAAAGGCAAGAAAAATATTTCTCTTAAGAAATTCAGCATGAAACAAAATTTCTAGTATATATTAACGCATGCAAAAACCACAACGTGTGTTCCCAGCTATGCGAAAAGTCATGTATGACAAATCGCTCACGAAGCACTGATGAATGACAGAATCTGTTTAGTAACAGACGAAAGAGCTGAAGGTTGAAATTTTTCACGGTTTCCAAAAAGGAACTGAAATATTGTGGACAAACGAAAAATTTTCTTCTCTTGAGAAGAATATCGCAAAAGTTGAAATTATTATTTGCTGTTAGCTGTCACTTTTAGTTATAATCTTCTTCTGCTTGTTAGCAAATTGTGTGAAAATTGTCAAATTCAGTCACGTACACCAAAATTTGGAAGATGAAATGAGTAAAATTTTTGCATCAGCGCCGTCTATATTTCAATATGTGCGCCATCTGTACATAAAGTTTAGAACTACTAATCGAATTAAAATTAATACGAAAAGATAATAGGAATTTTGGAATAGGAAAATTTTGTTGTTGGTTTGTACGAAAAAATTCTTAATCCAAACAAGATTAGAACGGATGGAACGCAGCTTTTGTTTTCAACAATGAACATCATAAAATCGAAATATATATGTATACATATACATATGTAGGTTACGAATGACACATGAATGGCTCGATGATTGCGTTAGTGCAGGAATATCATCCCAGAAAACATTATTGGAGCGTTTATATTTATAAGTACAAAAAAGGGACTCCGAAAAGAGTCTTGTATGATTCAAATATGAATGTTCAAATTTATGACTTTGAAAATACTTTTTTTTATGAGCCTTATGAGTCTTATGAAAATATGAGCCTTAATTTTTTTTTTTTAAAATAATATTGGAAAACTATACACTTTAATTTAGGATTCTGAAATGACTCATATTTATGTCAATATTGTGAGTCTACTTGATTTCTCTTTTTTCAAACTTTGCGTTTCAAAGTAAAAAAATTTATTTCAATTGAAACATTATCATTTTGGCTAAATTCATAGTCTTTAACATTATCTTGAGTTGTCACTGGTTTTGGTTGATTATGGGTTGAAATGGGCATACATTTCTGACTCTTTTATGTGTTCATAAAGAGCGTATTTGTTCAGAAATATGAATCTTTTCTGAGTCTAAAAATACTCATATTGTTTGGTGGGTACTTACGTCGTTTTTTAAATTTCTGAGAAACATAGAAACATAGACATAGTTCAAATAACAAAATGTGTAAATCGTAGCAAATAAAATCCATACGACCGCAGTTGTTTTTATTTTGTTTATTTGATGTTCATATTTCTAAATAAAAAGTTTTTAATTTACAGTTTTGACTTATATGTACTTACCATATATGTATGTACATATTTTTATATACAATCTACAATATACAAATATTTTTACCAAAAACAATAAGGCACAAATGTGTTTTTTTTCATCTCGAAACCTTGAAACCTGGGTTGAAAGGCGTGAAGTGACGATCGCAACTTATTCTGCGGCCCCTCAAAGTACTCGCACTTCTCAGCTTGATATTTTTTCGAATTTCATATCAGATACTTCTTTCAGTATAAAACTTTAAACTCTCGGACGGTCTTATTTTATTTGCCGGAATGTATAAAACTGGTCTTCAATTTCCTGATCATTTCAGTTCCAAAACAACGGCTCGGCGAATTCATTGAAGCATGCGATTTTTGGCCTCCATCATTTTGATTGCGATAAGTGTTAAAACTTGCGATTGTTCAAAGGAGGGGCGAACGTTTGGGCGTATTGTCAGAGGACACGATGCTGCGAGATATCAGTTCCCATACTTTGCACTTATGGACTACCAAAGAGAGACAGCAACCACAACAACAATCTATATGTGTGGGGCAGCCCTTATTGACAAAAATTGGCTTTTGACAGCAGCTCACTGTTTACATGGGTAAATACATATATGTATTTATATGTGGGTTGGTTTGCTTGAAGCAACCATAACTGTTTTTTTCATCACAGAATTATATCGGTTAAGGTATATCTAGGCGTCACCGACAAACGCGCCCAAAAAATATTCAATGTGTCGCTTTCCGACATTAGAATACATCCCAGCTTTAGCACAGACACTTTCAGCCATGACATCGCTTTGGTGAAGATCCCGCCCACGGAATTGTCTAAAGAAATTGCCATCGTTCCTCTGCCGAAAGAAAAGCGTACAAATGACGGGTACGGGATGGCCCATGCCATAGCATGCGGTTGGGGACATACGTCGTCGAATGGAAGGTTTCCGTCAAGCTTGCAATATGGGCGTCTGCAGATTCTGCATGAAAAGGACTGTCTCCGCATGCCAATTCCGAATGTCAAAAACAATAGCCGAAATATAATCTGTACGGCCGTGAGATCTGATTTAGCGTCAATTTGTGCTGGAGATTCAGGCGGGCCATTGGTTTTGGAGAGCACGGGTGAACTAGTCGGAATAGCTTCTTTGGCGGATAGGAAGAATTGTGAAAACGGCTTTACACCAGTTTTCACCAGAGTTGTCAGTTATATGGATTGGATTCAAACCGTTTCGGGTATCTCTAATTGATATTGAGTTTCGGGCGGGCCTTAAAAATTCTCTTTCATTTAAAATGTAATTATTGTAAGAATACACCATTCCAACAGCATATAATTTATATTTCTTCCTTGCTTAAAAGTTTAGAAAATAAATGCTGTACAATTTAGCTGTTCGTTGTTGCTCTTTTTACGATACTTATACTAGATGCAAACATATTGTTGCTATTTTAATACCCTTTTAAGAGCCTCTCAGAAATGAACCGAAGGCAGAAATTGCTGAATTTTGTGTTAAAAACAAACTAGAAGTTCTAAATAATTCGTACTATTATTAGGTAACAATTACTAAGTAAGTAAGTTTGTACACTTTGACCTTGAATTTTACCATTAACGCATTGGAAATGTTAAATTTGGCTCGAAATCAAATAAAAATATTCTTAAAACAAAATACTCGTATGTTCACTTAATTTCTGTATAAGAACCTTGAGAAGTCATTGACCCACTGTGCTGGCCGCAGTTGTTTTTATTTTGTTCCATTGATTATTTTCACATCCGAGAAATAAGACACTCGTATTATATATAACTATAATAAAAATTAAGACATATCATAAAAACCTTGTTCATATGTACATAGTATGTATGTATTTGTACTTACGTAAATATTTGTAATCTGTAACACGAATTTCACTTCAATTTTTACTTCATACTACTTCAAAAGAATATTCAGAATAAAATTAATTATTTTTAAAATAGAGTATTATTGATTTGATGAATATTATAACATAATTTCATTAGAGTCTAATTTTGCTTGCTTGGAATCATTCTACTGTAATTAATTCTTTGGAAAAGTTTCAAAGATTGTGAGGATGTTTGTCTCTAATTAGCATCAAGATAAGAAGATTGAAGGGTCGAATGGTTTTAAGGTATTTATTAATTTGTTTACATTATATTAGAACTAAGCTTTAAAGTTCCTTTTTATGCTATATAGTTCTTGTTATACATCAAATATGTATGTATAGCAACCGGTGTAAAGTTGACATAGGACGAATTCAGCTTACAGCGAATTCAGAATAGCCAATAGCGTGTACATATGTGCCGCTGACCAATCAAATCATTTTGATGATTATTTAACGTCAAAATTATTTACCGCCAGGAAAAATTATGTGAAATGTATTTAGGCGCACACATAAAATGTTTTCTTGATCTAGAAATGCAAATAATGTTTAAGGAAACGCTAATCATGATGTTATTAATTCAATTAGTATATGAGAGATCTATACTGGGCTTTGGCTTTGTTTTTAGCCTGTGCTATCGATGACACTTGTGTGATGCCATTATTGGCATCGATGATTTGTATTTATGGTTGAAGTCAGCACGATTCATGCACGATGATGAAATGTCACGCATGATTCATTCAAGTTTTCTGTGAGATATGAACACAGAATTGTTTAAAGTTCTGTGTGTGTGTGTTCTTAACTTCCAGTTGATGGTATCCACAGTCAATTGTTTGCGCTCAACTGAACGTGATGATGCTAAGCATACAAAATTCGATTGCTGCAATTGCTTTGAATTTAAATCAAAACTTTCTGGGCCTTCTCGCCATTAGAGACTCATCCACCGAATGGATTCACTCCAGTTACCGTCTGTTCTTCCATTGCGAATCGAATAAATTGCGCAATTTAAGAGATAGTAAAATATTTAACTATTTTCAAAATAGTGGGGAAAAAAAGTATAGAGCAAGTAGTTAGCAGCAGACCAGAAATAATCAGCTTAAGAACTTTAAGTACTACGCTTTGGTAGAGGAGAAATCGAAGAAGAAGAAGAAGAAGGAGAAAAGGTAGTCGGAAAGATAGACTCAGCAGAGGGTGTAATGCAACAAGAAGGAAAAGGAGGTGGAGGAGAAGACGAAATAGAAGGAGGAGTAGCAACGGTAGCAGGAAATCATTACATAGCGCGGAACATTGCCGCGGCTTATCATGTTAGTCAAGGATTATTGAGGATACTATAGAAAAAGTTATGCTGTCAATTGAACTTGGTTTGGCTTAGTGAGCACTTAGCGGTTATAAAGTTTTCCAACCAGTAGTGACATTTAATATATGTATGTATTTTCCTTAGTAAAGTATAGTTGTTTTTATTTAAATACAAAATTCATGATTTATAATGAAATCTGCCAGCATTACTAACTTCTCGTCTCTGTAAGCTTTAAAGGAGTCTATGGAAGGCTTAAAAGAGTACCTTCCATTAGGAAGGACTACATTCAACTCAACAGCTCAGTTGTTGCGTTTAATTTCAACGCTTAAAATCGTTTGTGCATTCAACTTTTTAATCATGTTGTTCAAAATTTCAATATCTTGATTGAAAAACTTCTTATAATTTCAGAATTATTTTCCGGGGTTATAAAAATTTTTACTGGGTAACCGGGTGTGTGTGTACCGGGTGAAACTTTTTATTAAATTTTGGCATCCTGCGGTATTTTGTGTTCTTGATGCCATAATCTTTAGGAATCGACGGGAACATTTTTATGGGCGAGAACAATTCGAGTGTTGAACAGCAATAAAAATGCCGCAATAATATTAACAGCAACAACAACAACAACAACAACAACAACAACAACAACAACAAAAATGAAATGAAGCTGCTGTTAAATAATTGAATAGAAACATTAAAGCCAACAATGCTAACAGCTTAGGAAGAAGAAGAGGAAGAATAAGAAGCAGAAGAAGCAGCAGGGAATAAAATCAGCCATCAGACAAGAGCAGAATAATAAAATAAAAACAACAACAATAGCAAGGTCGGTTAATATTTATCGTACGCGGCTAAAATTTAATTCCGCTTCAAATTTTTGGCAGAGTTTCTGACGTTCGTCAAGGAAATGAAGAGAGAAAACCAACAAAAATGACTATAAAAACAATCAAAACAAAAACAACAACAATGAAAGGAGCTCGCTCATACCAAAACAAGAGCGAAACAACAAGCTTGCGAAAACGAAAGGAACAAAATAAGACAAGAACAACAGAAGAAGAACAACAGAAGAAGAAGAAGAAGAAGAATGTGTGCTTCACCCACAGCAGCAAGAAACAATAGATTGGGGGAAAAAGAACAGAGGTAATTACAACAACAAAAACCAACCAACGTTAGGAAGAGTCAGAACAAGACAAATAACAACGTACATACAGCCATACATACAGCCATACATACTCGTATGTATCAAATGAGAGAACACAGAAATTACAACAACAAAAAAACAACAGAAATAATAACAAAAGCAACAACAACAACAACAACAACAACAGCTATGAAAACTAGCAAAGGAATTGTTTTTATACACAACTAAAGAAAAACACTAAAGAAAAGCAACATGAACATCAACAGCGAACAGAATACGTGTGTGTGTGTGTGTGTGTGTGTGTACGTGCACGTGTATAATATAAAAACAAACCAAAACCAAAACCAATAACTATAAGAACAAGAAAATCCGTCAGTAATCCGTACAAAGAAATTCTTGCTTTTAATACTTGCTAAAAAGCATTCAGCTTCAAAAGTAATGCGTTAGCTACTGTTCACCTGTTTTCAGAAATTTCTGTTTTTATTCTTCTGATCGTATCGTATCGTATCGTATTTTCCGATAAAGGAGAGAGAACTGGTTGAGTGTGTGTGTGTGTGTATGTGTGTGCGAGTATGTCAGTGTGCATGTTGGGTGTTGGGTATACATCTACATATATGTTGTATATATACAGGGTGTACTGAGAGAGATCGCTTCAACAGCCAGACGACCGTTTAAAAAGCCGGAATTTATAAGAATAATCTTACTATAACAGACACTCTTTTATAAATATTAGATAAAAACCGATTTAAGCATTTCATTATTTAACATTTATTCATTCTCAAAAGTATCGGAAAAGAAGGTAAAACGACGTCGTCTTGCATCAAATCTTCCAATAATTTTCGATTTTCTACAAAGCGGAAAGTATTGCACGAGACTTCACTGTATTGAAAATTCAAACGAGAAAAACTATGAGAAAACTTCGAAAAAACTATGAGAAAGAGAACGGAAAAAGACACTGCAGACGGCAATTGTTGAAAAAGGTTTGTGTCCAAACTAAACTTGACAAGGAAAGCTGGAAATTTACTTTATAAAGACACATACTGGGGCCAGATAACGCCCACAATTACGTTAATAAACGTAATTTTTTCTAACACAAAAAATTTCTACAAGATCTCGATGAATATTTTAAAAAAACTGTAATCTCTTTTCCGTAGAAGCCTTTCGTTCGCAAATCAAAAGCCTTTTGATACTATACGACTTTTATTGTACCACAAATCAACACACGTTATAGCTTTCAGTCGTTTTTCACGCGGAACACCCTGTATATAATTCTTTATCGGTGTTGTTGTTGTCATTTACTGCGTTGATCCATTCTTCTGAATTAAAAGTTTAAAAATTTATAGATACCAAAAATGTGTGTATATTGTGTATTATAGTAACTGTTCTGTGAAAAAATACAAGAATAAAAAAATTCTTATTTTTATTGCTTTCGTGAAATTTTTAATGATTATGTAAAAACGAAAAGTTAAAGATCTATATTTAGTTTTTTTGCTGACTAATTTCTTCTTCTTCTCCTTTCGTAAAGCTCTACATTGCATGAGATTGCAAACTAAATCGCATGACAACCTGAAGTTGGTTGAGATAAAAAGAAATGTTTCTTGTTGATATAGCAGTTTTTGGTACTAGTGGTGTTGTTGTTGTTGTTGTTGTTGATGGCGTTAGAGTCGTTGGTGTTGGCGTTGGTGGGTGTTGCTGATGTTCTTGTTTTTGTTGCCGCTACTGCTCCTGCTATTGCTGCTGTAATATCGTGACGGTAGCGCGCTGAATGCAGCGAAATAATGTTGCTGTTCGATGTCAACGTGACTTAAACTTAAAATTTATTTGAAATCGCTGTATTTGTATTTTTCGAGTCCTTTCTCCGTGCGCTTCTTTCCCGTTTTTTCTTTGTCTCGCACAGCGGTCATGAGTTGTCAAAAAGACCGAAATCTGTGCAAAAGTTTCATTGAGGTTTGTTACGTGGCGGGAAGAGTTCTAAGACAGAGAGAGAGAGAGAGAGAGAGAGAGAGAGAAAGGGAGAATGTGGGTTTGTGGTATACATTAGTGTTCGTTAAATATTAGCCAGTACACACACACACACACACTGTCGCCTCTCTAAGCAGTAGTTGACAGTTTTTCAGAGAGCATCCTTCTTCTATACAATCCTTACGTGAGCATGTGTGTGTGTTATTTCTGGTCCTAGTCTTAACAACATCGTCATCATCACTACGCTGCTGCCACTTTCCCAAATCTCTCTGGCAACGCTTTGGAAAATCTCTAAACATTAGCAACACTGAGAACTTTAGTAACTCTGACTGGTAGCATCACAAAAGTTTTCCAAACTTCAAGAATTCGGTACGTTGTTAAGTCTTATTATTGTTGTTGTTGTTGTTACTGCTGTTGCCAACCCAACCGCATTGCATTCGTTCGTCATTAGGTTGGTCGGTCGGTGGGTCGGTCGGTCTTTTGTGCGCCACTTGGCAGCTGTTAGTGCTCGTCGTCTTATCGTATCGTATCGTATTGCATCGAGTCGTATCGTATCGTATTGCTTGGCAGGAGTTTTGCGGTTGGCCATATTTTATTTATTAGTTTTTATTCTCGGTATGAAATTTATTGCTTGCATTAATTTTGTCCAAAAGTTTTTCAGAATATGTTTTTCACAATTATTCTAATTTCTTGTGATATAATGCAAAATTACGATTCGCAAATAAATTGGATAAATTTTTGGGCTCTTTTTGTAATTCGTTTCTGAAGTTCTCGCAGAGAGTTTTGGAAAGTGAGTTGGATCAATTAGTCTAACCAATTAGTTGGCAACGATCGCGACAGACGCTAACATACCACGCCTCTGGCTGGCTTATTATGATTGGCCTAAAATCCCATTCTCCATTCTTATAAAAAAAGCCCCTCTCAATGAGAGCAAATGCTCTCTTATGAAATCATAACCTCAAAAAAGTTCAAAAATTTAAAATATTTTTGACTGAAATATCATGGCATATTTCTCGGCGCATATTTCTGGGTCTGTTTAATTTCCATTCCAAAAACTAATAACTTAATTTTCATCCTTAAAAAGGACGTTGCTTACCTTTAAAAAAAATTCAGCTAACAAAACAAAAACGATCATGACAAACTGAAACCGAAACCGAAAATTTAATATAAACTTTGGCAAGAAGCACCGAAACAAAAGGAACGCCAAAAAGTTTACGTTGAGCTCAAAGCAGACACCGTGAAATCGCGAACAATAAGAAGCAGAGGCAAGAGCAGTCCCAACAAATAAAAAAAAAAAATTTAACAAGAGACACAAAATGACGCGAAGTTTGTATAAAATTTGGCCAATTGAAGCCAAGTTTAAGAGAAGGACGACACCACTCTAAAGAGGCCAAAGTTAAGAAAACGGAAGAAGAGCTTTTATGCGAATGTAGCGAAATGAAACTTAAGAGTAAATAAGTACAGCGAAAAGTGGACTGGCGAAGAATGGATCGAAGAGAATGAAGCAAAAAATTACAATTGTCGTAAAATTTTATAAAATATTTAAATGTATTTTTGTGAACACCGAAAAAAAAGGGAAATAAACACGGTAAATAAATAAAGACGGTAAAATAAATAACAATTAAATAGTAAACATAGTATATGTATACAGTATATGCATATAATTATAGAAAAAAGCGGAGCCTTAACCCTTAAAAGGATACAATTCAAAAGCACTGCTTCTAAATTAGAAGAACGTCTAAAGAGATACTGAGAAATAAACTCTGTCAAAAAGACAAATTCAACCTTAAATCGGATTAACTTAGATAACAGTGTTTGTTGTGGCAGTGAGCATCACTCTTAACAGAGTTAATTACTTGCTATGTTATCCGTATACGCCTGGATTTATGTACGCTCGTGTGTCAGGATGCACCCCGTAGGAAAGTACGCCAAGTTTTCGACCAACTGGAAAACCTTTCAAGAAGTCTTGGGGTCATTAAAAGATTTTAAAGACCAACAATCAACTCTTAAGGAACAAATTTCGTATTATGGTCCTTACAACAGGACTTTGCAAACTAAAAAAGCATATGTATGGAAAGTGAATATGTGAAAAGTGAATATCCTTTCTTTTCTATCTTCCTTTTCTTCCGAAGAGACTGTACACAGCAATTTCCTACGGGGTACGTTCTCGTATGGAATGAGAATGACGACTCATTGCACTCGTACGTACATATATACATACATATGAGTTTACATGAGTTACATATGTGTGTGTATGTGTGTGTGTGTGCGTGGGCATCACATTTAATTGCTTATTTCGCAATTAAACCATACACACAGAGTTTTGTTATTGCAATTATGATATCGCCGGAATTGCAATTAGTTACTGTTGCTGGCTTTTGCTGTTGTTGTTGTTGTTCTTGTTGTTGTTTCTCTTGTGCGGAAATGTATATTTTCATTTAAATTACCATCCTCTTTTCCTCCTTCTTCCTTTTTATGTATGTATTAAATTTCCTTTTTGATTTCCGTTTTCGGAAAAGTTGCTCAACACAAGAAACTTTTACTCTTACTGTTATTGTTTCTGTTGTAGATGTTTTGTGTCTTATTTACTATCAAGATTAATGATTTTTTATTCATAAAATGAATAATTTTATGTCTATTGCGGAAGATATTCTATACTATTCCAGACATATTGCGCAAGACCAAACAGTTTTGACTTTAAAAAAAAATGTCAAAAAAATCTTCACAGACTGTAGTCCTTTTTTTAGATGCCAAAGATAACAACTTGATAAGCGCTAAGCGTTTCTCTCCATTTTTATTATATTTTCCTAGAAAGACCCTTAAAAGTCTCAATAGAAGGCTTTGGAAAACCAACTTGCAATGAAAAAATTAAAAAAGTAATATTTAAATTTAAAGTTTTGGCCAGACTTAGAGATAGATTTAATCCTTTCCCAAGAAAACGACACATTTTCTCTCATCGAACAAAAACTTCTGCAATGAAAACTTTTTTAATGGAAAAACTTTTTGGGGTTTTCAACAAAATACAAACAAAAATAACAACAAATAAAATAGTGTTGCCAAGCTTCATAATATTCGATTGATTGTATGCAAATGCATTTTCTCGAAAATCATATTCGTTGTCGTAATCGAAATTTATGACATCAACGAAAGGATTCACGTTCATATTCTGCAGCAAAAGTCACAAGCGATTTTATTAATTCGCCGGACTAAGATTAGTTCCGCGATAAAGCGATAACTAGAAAACTGCCGTTTTCTTAGGTACAGTCATTGAGAATTTTTGCTGACGACAAAGAACTAAATTTCATAAAAAAAAAAATTCGAAAAATTCGTTACGTATTATTATGTATATGATAATGTTATCTTAATAATCAATATTTAAAATTCAACCTTATCTTTTTCTATGGAAATCTTTAAGTAATTCTTATACTGTACTACAGTGAAATCGTCCATGTCATCGGATGAAGCTTCTCCGATTCTCTGACCATGTTAGAGTGAAACCGCCCGTGTTGTACTCTATGCTCTGTTATGCAAAGATTACCTCATAAATAAATTAAAACCTTGACAATTACACACAAAAACTGTCGGAAATAATTTGTAACTTGTTAATAGTGCAGGAATAAAGCAGATTATGAGAGAGAGAGAGAGAGAGATAGAAAGAGCTTAACCAGAATTAATAGATTAAAATCAATGAAGTTTATAGTAACCAAACCAAAACCAAAAAATTAACATAAATTCTGTTTCTATCTCCTGGCAACAATTGTTTTTTTTTTTCATCTGAGCAAAAAAATTGAAAAAATCATGAATATTGGACAAATGAGATGCAGAGAAAAAGTAGAAAAAACCATATTTATAAATAAACACTCTTAAATAAAAAATAAATACGCAAAAAAGATGATTGTCAACGCATTTGACAGCGTGGTAAAAAAAGTTTGAAAAATTGATCACAATCGAAATAAATGAATTAATCAAATTAAAAAAGCAATTGCGTGTTACCCACAAAAAAAAAACAGCTCGTAAATTCGCAAGTGTACATAAATATCAAAAGATATGACATTTTAAACGAATGGAAAAGAATTGCAAAAAATTCTACATATTTTTATGTTTTTTTATTTGCTTTATTAATTAATTTTTTTTGCGATTATTGTTACAAATTTGCGGGGCATTCGACATAATCGACAAAGTTGTAATATTTTCAGAAATATTTTGTTTCAATAATTTCTCATATTATTTCAATACATATTTTCATTAATATTTTAGTCATTCGTTCATCGATATTCTCTTCAATACTCTCTTTAATATTTCCGTCAATATTTTCCTCACTTTAACTATCAATCAATGTTTTGTTCAATATTTTCATTAATATTTTGTGTTAATATTTTCCCATATTTTTCCAATATTTTCATCGATATTTTAGTCAATGTTTTCATCGATATTCTCTTCAATACTCTCTTCAATACTTTCCGTCAATATTTTCCTCACTTTAACTATCAATCAATGTTTTGTTCAATATTTTCATTAATATTTTGTGTTAATATTTTCTCATATTTTTTCAATATTTTCATCGATATTTTAGTCAATGTTTTCATCGATATTTAGTCACTGTTTTCATCGATATTCTCTTCAATACTCTCTTCAATATTTTCGTCAATATTTTGTTCAATATTTTTATCAATATTTCTTTAAAATTTTCACTAAAGTTTTTTTTATGATTGCCAAAAAATAATTGTGCAATTTCGTTTGGTACTTTTGTTAAATCACAGCTATCAAAAAGTAATGTTAGCTGACGTTGTTGTGGTCTTTTGATGTTGTTGTTAGTATTGTTCGATATTGTTCGTGTCGTTTTTTGTTACATGTTAACGTTGCTGCATTCACTTAAGTGCAGCAATGCATGTTCAACGTGCGTAAATCATGCGTTCCACACGCGAATGAAATGCAAGCATGCACGCACTGGTTTGGTTTGTTCAATTGCATTGAATGAATTCGATCCAATCGGCGTATCGTACATATGTACATACACAGTGCATTTCTAGACCGCGACACTCGTATGTGCGTGTTTATCTGTGTGTTTGTGTACCCTCGTACTTCTGCGTTTCACGTACGGTATATTGAGCAATTTATTTAATGTTTGTGAGCCTCTAGCAATTTCTATAAATCACCTGTTCAATGATTTATCGAGCTGTAGAAAGTAAATAATAACAAAAAGAAGAAAACTGAAATATTTTTGTAAAAAGAAATTCATAACAAGATATTCTTAAAAAAATTTCAAAATGCCTCAGAAAGAAAAACAAAATATATACAAAAAAAAATTGATAAAATTGTGTAGAATTAAAAAAAATTGATTTTTTTTTGCTTAATTTTTCAAACAAATAAATTAAATATTTAATATATATATGTATTATCGAAAATAATTTTATGATACAATATTTAATAAAACGTAAATAATATTTTATGGCAAATTTTAATATTTAATGAAAAGAATTAACATTTAGTAACAGTTAGTAGTTAATTGAAATACATTATAGTTTAAAAAAAGAAGAAGAATATAAAGTTAAAGAATATAAAGTTAATAATATTGGATAAAAAGCAAACAATATTTAAATAAGTTATACTTCTATAATTTATATTTTTTTTAAAGAATTATTAATGCTTAATAAGAAATATAGGTCGAAGAGTTGTTAGTGCCGAATTTAAGTTTATTTTATTAAAAACTTTCTTAAGAAATAATTAATATTTCATGACAGTACTTATTTCATGAAAGTACTTTAACTTTAAAAATAATTTAAAATTTGCTTTCAATTACAATTCAATCGCTTCAATTCTGTGCATCTTTTAGCTTTGGTTAATTGTTAAGAAAAGACAGTTTAAACAAGAGAATTTGTAGGTCATTGAAAAAAATGATGTTTTTGAAACGTTTTTGAAGCGTCAATTTAGTACAATTTTATGTACCATGTGTCGCTTTATATTGAAACAATGCACCAAAATAGTGACGCTGTACGCTGTAATTAGAGAGAAAACGAGATTGTAAGGAAAAATTTTGTACGATGGCAACACTGGCCGGAATGGGTGAAATTGTGAATGGTGAATGGTGGTAAGTGAGAATTTGTTGCGAAAAAATATCGATATAAAAAATTAGTTGTTTAGAAATTGTTTATAAAAGTTTCTTCTCCTTTTAATTGTTTCAATTATTGAAACTTTTAATTTCTGAGACTCATGATGATGATGATGCTGATGCTGATAATTAGACTGAAAGTTGGTAATTGATTATTTTTGCTTGGTAAATTTTTGATTTTCTTTAATTCTGTTTTTCCCTTTTGTTGTGGTAAAGAAAGCGTTTGTTAAGGAAACCATAAAATTGGTTTTCTGCAACTCACCCAAATCTCGTTTTTTCTTACACACACACACACCAATAATTCCAAAACACATACAGACACACAAACATAGTCACACACAACTACACAGAGCCTGACAGATATACATACTTGTGCATTTAAACAAATACGTACATATATACGATTTACTGGGAGCGCGGCACCATCGAAAACCACTGACTGTGCTCGTTCATGTCTATATCTCTCTTTCTGCTTTTAAATTATTTTTTATTTACTCTTTGCAGAATAAATCCTTCTTTCTTTACGAGCAAGTTTGTTTAAATAAAAATCTGATTTCTTCAATATATAGAAAAAATATTGCAATTTTATTTGTGTATTTCCTTTATTTATTTGCTTATGAGTACATATTGCTTTATCATACGATATAATTTTTTTGGGTATTTTTCTAAAGCGGAACTGGTTAGTTTTGAAAAAATATTGTATTATTTCTTTCTGAGTATTTCCGGTTGTGTTTGCGTATAGCATAAATAAAGGCTCTACAAATAAAAGTACGAATGCAAACAGAAAACCAATAATAAATCCAATTTGATTTATTTATTTCTAGAAAAAAATAATTCAACGTATGACGAAAGATGTCCATGTGGGTACATAGAATCTTTTTTGATCTGTATATATTTTTTAAAAATTTCTATTCGTTTGTATCTCCAGATCATTTCTACTGGTTTTTTCCTCATCTGTGTTCTTTTAAAATTTTAAATATTTATTACTACTGAGTTGCATTTTTATTCCTAAAAATGGGTTGACTTAATATTCGTTAAGTTTTCCGACCGGGTTTTGGAATGAGTTACCGTCGTCCTTTGTTAAGCTGGTTTCAGGGGACAAACTTATTTCAGCGTTGTGGTATCTTCTGTGTATTTTTTCGTTCAGAGAACAAAACTGTTTGTTGGTATTTGTCTTGATTTATTTTGATTTATTTTTTTTTTAGTCCTTTAGCTTTTACATAAATTGTTGTCTTTTAATCTCATAGTTTTTCGAGACGTATTATTTCTTTTAAGTTGAAATTCAAGTTATGTACTTCACATGATACACGAATATATTTCATACTCGTCCATGTATTTCCATTTTAAATTTGCATTCTTTTTTATTGTATTCTTAATTCATAAGAGTATTTATGCGTATTCAGTCATAGTTCATAAGACTTTTTGAAAGAGTCGACTGTAATATTTCTCCGAAACATGTTGCATTCTGTTTTCAACTGAAACCAACTGTTTATTGAAACTTTCAAGAGACAAAAACTTAAACATATCGTATCCAAGAAAACTTCTCGTTTTCTCTTTGCTGCGCCTGTTTTAATGAAATTTCTTTCCATCTACTTTTGTACTTCTTATGTATCTTGATGAAGCAAGTATTAAAAGTATTTCTTGAAAGTATTTTAAATTAAAAAAAAAAGTGTTATGACAACTTCCTTAAAAAGAAAGCACTCTGGAGACTCCTGCTTTTTTGTTTTTTTCTTATATCTTAGGCATTTTTTAGTTTTTATGTCGGCGAAAACATTCAAAAACATACAAAAACATACAAAACATTCAATGTATTTAGCTACCATTTTTTTGTGGCAGAAAACAGAACAAAATTCGTCGGATTGACAAAAAATTGAGGAAAAATTAAGGAAAAATTGAAAAAAAATTAAGGAAAGGAAGTAAAGGAGAGAAAGAAAAAAGGGGCGTAAATTTTCAAGAAGGTGTGCTGACCTATGGTACCTTTATGCCGTTGGTTGGTTTTTATCGCACGAAGTTTCTTGTCTCTTGAAAAGTTTTTTATTTTTTATTGTGTACGCTTTCCTTGAAGCGTCTTTTTTGATGTCTCTTGATCTTGAAATCTTGATAGAATGGTCAAAACGGACTACAGATCCATCATCACCGGATTCAAATCATCAAAGAACTATCAGCAGATTTAAATTCACAGAAAAAAACATGTCAAAATCTTGCAACTTTTAATCATTTTGCTTTTAATATCTCGAAATCGAGGGATTCAATTGCAATAAATTTTTGTATCTTTATTTTAGATAAATAAATCTATTTAAAATAATACAGATTTTTTTTCTTTTGCTCTCATGGTTTTTTCTTACTTTCTTTATTGGTAGAGAAATATGGAGATCGTATAATAATTAATTAAACAGATAATCCTTTGGTTGGGTCATCAGTTAAGTAATGAAAGTAATGCGATTTCTATTTATTTCGTTAAAACTATTCTATTTAGAGAAAAAACCACACCAACTCCACACGATTTAATAGTAAATCCTTTGTAAAATGGCTAACAAAATGTTATGGTTTTTTAATCTTTTGATATTCATAAATTCTTGGTTATTTTTTGGTGTCGTATGAAAATAAAGCTGGAGATAGTATGTACGTAAAATAGTAAATAAAAGCCCTCAACCATAATTTTACCATTGTTACAGTCGTGTACTGTTATCATTACGTTTGGTTATTTTTTTATGGAAGCCAACTTTCGGTAGTCATTTCGTTTACTGCACTTAACTAGAAACGAGTACCTGCCTCCAGGATTCTTTCTCTTTCTCTGCTCTTCTCTTGCTCTTCTCTGCTCAGCTCTGCTCTTATTCTGCTTCGAAAAGTCGGGCGCAGTAAGACCAAAAATTTAATATTATAACATTTTAACTTATATCATTTGAGAGCTCATTTTATTTTTGCACTTTCTGTGACCAAATTTGTTTCAAAAGTTGTTTGTTGTTGTCGTTGTTGTTTTTGTTGTCGTTGGGTCCGAAGTTGCTGGTTTTTGGTTAGTTCTGTATAACCTCGGCGTTATAATTTATAGCTTAAAGTTTAATGGAAAATAAGATGAACAAAAAACACACACAAATAAAAACACATACTAAATATACACATGGGTCCATACATACAAAACATACTCATAAAATATAATGAAAAATAATGTTTGTGGTGTTGCGTAGTTGTCGGCCCAACAATAAATTGCTGTGATGGGATGCTCCGGTGTGGTCGAAAGGGGGGGGGGGGGGGGGGGGGATGAGTACAAGGGAGTGCAAAAATCATGCCCCCAAAATTGTCATTACATGCGAGAGTAATAAGCGAAAGGACGATGCCTGAGGCTTAAGAGAAACATACCGATTCTCACAAAAGTTACATACAAATACTCACATTAAATACTCACCTTCCCCCCACTTCTATTCTTAACACACCAACACGTACATATACATACTATTTGTTACACACACACACTTGCGCCTCTTCAGAATACCTTCCTTCTCAAAAATGTAGCCTCTTTTCTACTGCTCAGGTGATGATTATGCTCTCTTTCGTGCCTTCTTGAATGTGAAGGCAGGTGCTTCTCTGATATCATGATTTCGTAGTACCACACAATTAAGACCCATTTTCTTCTCTGGTCTTGCTTCCAAAATTAAACATTTAATTTGTGGGGGAGTCCAAAGTTATTTTAAAAGAGAAGAAACGAAAGAAATGTAAAAATGAGTACATAGCGTATATTCAAGAGAATATGTATATTAAAAAAGGGAAGAAAAAGAATAAGTTTGTCGGCATTTTTTTCTTTTAATTGCGCATAGTGGAGCGGAGGGGGTGTATACGAACCCCCCGAATCTCCCCTTGAATACCTGTTTCTTAGCATATACCCACAAGTACGAGTATGTAGCTCATTGCACGTCAAAATCTCTCCCTTTAAACGATATTCATTTAACGTGGTACACTTTTTCCACTTCAGCATTTTTTTCCTTTTTGTCGCTTGTCATTTTTATAATTTATTTATATTTTTACAAACTTCCTTTTTTTTTTTAGTACACAAATAATGCTTTATAAACTGAATTTATGGCATAAATATAAAATATAATTATTTTGCTAGCAACATACAATTCTTCAACTGATAAAAAACGAAGGGAAGGGAAAGGAACTATTAAAAATTCATTCAAATTATACGATAAATTATGATAAAAAAGATTTCTATCTTTCCTTTAAGCTTTTAAGAAATAATTTATTGGATTTAATGAAAGATTAATAGTAGCAAGCTCTCAGAATTTCTTAATGTCTGAAGTTCTTAAATTTATTTCTTCTCAAAATTTAGTTCAGCTTTAAATAATTGGTAAAAAAACCAAAGAAATTAAAAAAGTTTTTCTTTTCTATTTTTCTTTCATTACTTTTCAAAATGTACTTTTCTAAATTTTCGCATCTAAAAAAGATTAAAGATTGATTGATAATTTATTAATGGTTAATCTTCTAAACCAGGAAATTATACTTTTCCGTAGAATTTTGACAAGCTGAAACCGAATTCAACCTCAAAATTTCTTCAAAACTTCAGATTATGATAGATTTATTGTGTTTATACTTTTCTTTTAAGCATAATTTAGTGTGTATTTTTGTCTGTTTCTTTTGCTGAATGTGCCCTTAAAGTTTTTATGTCCTTTTCTTTTTCTGTTGCTTTTTCTGATTCTACCATTATTTCCGTTCATAAGTTAACTGAAAAAGTTCGGACAAGTCAATTAGTCAGTTTTCTTTAAATATCATCCTGAGGATTAGAGACAACTGGTTACTTCTATCTATGTAGTTATGCTCACAAAGCATAGCACAAAGCTGAGCACAAAAAAGTGCTCACAAACTGTATTGCTCGCACATACCTATACGTAAGTACATACGTATGCAAGTAAGTACTCTTAAGAGAGCGTACTCTTAGTACTTTTACGATTCTTAAATCGTTTGCAACTTTTCTGAACAAATTGGGTTTACGTGTTGGAAATACGGCAAAATTCTGAAGGAGAGCGTGAGATGATTTGGGTGAAGACCCAGAAGCATTCATTTCGTCTTCTGGCATTCGATTCATACTTTCCATTTGGTATATTTCAGATGTCAAAAAAAGCTCTAGAAACTTTTTAACAAAGTTCGCAACTCTCTAGAAGATACATAAGTCTTCATTTTACAATGACAATAGCTTTTTCTAAAAGAGTTATTTAACTTTTTATGCATATCCTGAAACACGCGCTTTTTTCTAAAAATTAACTCAATATTTGTACTAATTAACAGAGTAATTTTTTTTCATAGAGAACGAGAAATTCATAGAATTGTGTATTTGAGTAATGTGTATTTGTGCAAATACTCGTATATAATATGTATTGTCATTCCAATTCACTTTATCATTTATCATGCTTAACATTTTCATTCATATCTTTTGTAAATTTAAACATAAAGCGAGAAGTTAGAAAAAAACACAGAGAGACTGAGATTTCATTCGTATACGATTATATTAACACTAATTAGCATGCATTTTTGAAAAAGCAAATCTGGTATATACGTTACTTACGTCATAAACAACATTATATTTCTGATCAAAAAATACGCGGAATTTTTGGTCTTTCTCTCAAAAATTATTCTTCAAAGTACGATTATCTTTCTAATCAGAATACTACTAGGTTTCTAGAATATGTACTATTTATTATTTTTTTATTATAATATTTGTACTATTATTTTCAAATTTAGAATTTAAAGTCTTTTTTAAGTTAATTTTTTTCTAATATTTGCCCTATTTTTAACCATTTATTTTTCTTTTTTTGTTGGATTATTGAAAGAGTAAAGAGATTTCTAAATTATCCATGTTCTTTTCGAAAATTTTGTATTATATTGGAAAACTTACTATAAGTATATTCACAAAAGACTTCATAGAAGACTTATTCATATAATTTTTAACCTTCATAAGATTGTTTTTGAAGAATTTTTAGAAACTTTTTCAAAGGTTTGTAACATTTGAAAATTACTTGCTGTATATTTAACAGTAATTTATTTCGATATTTACTGTGCCGAGTTATAAAACGTGTCTAATTATTGATGCTGACCGTATTTATGCAGATTCAATTTATAGTATTTTTGACATTTAACCTTAAAAAAATAACAATACAACACAAAATGGTATTCAAATATGCCAAGCAATTTGAAAAATTTGCCAACAATAAGTGCATAAACAAAGTCTATAAGTTATGACTAAGTTAAGAATAGGTAAAGAATTCTTGAAATTTATTGATCAAACCTCATACTTATCACTAGATGCATGTATAGGTAGTGCAGTGTAAGTAATTGTGTTGGTTTAGCTTCCATTTGTCCTCCTCTATTATCGTCCACATTGTTTCATTGTCTCATTGTCCCATTGTTTGTCTCTTAGCGTCGGTTAATGTTCTTCGTACCATGCCCGCCCACGCATCGCCAGCGGCCAGTCCAGCGTGATAAATAACTTTACGACTGAATGTTGGTATGCAGGCATCACTGGTAAATATGATGGTTGCTGCTGTTGTCGTTGCTGCTTTAGAGCATTGTAAATTAAAGCAATTTATTTCTAAAATAAAGGACAAAGTTTTGTAGTTTTTCTGCTGTACGAGCAGCGCAGTCGGTAGCTAATGACTTAAATGAATTAAAACTCGTTTGTATCTGGAGTTAGTATGAAATTTGTGTTATATTAATAATCGGTTTCATTAAAATAAATTATTTACAAACGACGTTCATTTTAGTCGTACGCTTGATTTCGCTTGATTTGATTTTACAAAATCTGTTTAACAAAAAAAAAAATAGCATGCATGCTTTTGCGGATTTTTAGCGTTTAAATTTTTTTTTTTTTTTTTATTCAGCGTTTTGTTTGAAAGAATTCTCGTTCTCGATTTAAAACAAAAAAATGCACATCAAAAAATGTCGCATCTGCATTAATTGCATGCGTTGACGATGCAAAAATTCCTGCTGCTGCGTCGACGATGAGGCGTCGTCACCGACTACAACACATCAAACGGCAGCAGACTATTTTTATCAACGATAGCGGAGACGCGACGGAAGGAAGTAGGAATTTCGTTCTTGGACTAAAAATTTGTGCCAAAATCCAAATTTGGGGTGGTTTTTGTTTTTGCGGGTGGGCGGAGGGAAGAAAGGCAGGGAAGGAGTAGCAGAGTACCGAAGTGCTTTGTAACGACATTTAGTGGCCATCACGCCAGACGGCCTCAACAGACTAACAGACAGACAGAAAATGCAACGAGCGCTATTCTGTGGTTTGCGACCTTTTTTGTCCTTCGTAATGCAATAATAATTTCTTTTTATGCAATTTTATATGAACATGCATGAGGGTGCTTTGTGAGTGGGCGTTTGTATGTGTTTGTGTGGGTGTGACAATTGTAACTATAGGCGTTGTGTCGTCAGCGTTTGCTCTATTAAATCGGTTTTATGTGCTCGTTCGGCATGAATAAATTTCGTCAGTGACCAAAAAACTGACAGAAGGCAAAAAAAGAAAAATCTTTGACAATTTTGCCGGATGAAGAAAATCAAAAAACATATACATATGTACATATCTACAAACTATATATGTACATGCATACATAAGTATAAATTGGAGGCATAAAAAATTATGTATAGTATAACAATGCTAATATTAAAATACGATTAAAGTGATATAAACAAATTGAGATTAGCTTAAAAACGTAAATTCCATTTTATTTAAACATCAATCTCATCAGACATCAATAATATTGAAGGTATTATAGTTTATTTTGACTTTTTGATGTTAATAACTCATTTCAAAATAATGAAAAGAGAAAGTGCCGGCGATATAAAGTGTGTTTCTTTAGCTTAGATATAACTTTCGATAGGGACAACTGTCAATACAAGCTTTCCTTCTGACTGCTCTTGTTGTTATTTATGTTCAATATAGTCTGGCAAGTCATCACAAGTAGCCTCACGCTTGAACAAAGCTACCGAATTGTCCAAATTTACTTTGAAAATCAGTCGTCGATTCGAGAAACTTATAGACGACTTCGTGAATTTTATGGCGCACATAATCGTTCATCTGAACAAGCCATCCGTCGAACTGTGGATAGATTTCGTACCACATGGAGTGAGACGAAATCACAAGAGACTCTACAGACTCCATTGCATTGCATTGCACAGAAATTTTCTGTGTTACAAAATTGATGAAAATTTGTAAAGACATCAATGGATGATGAGTTATGGTCGGTAATATCATACAACAGTTCATCTCAAGCGTTCTTCGTAGATACATAAAATACTTAAATAGTTCTCCGTAAATAAAAGTTTGGAAAACAAATTATGCCCTCAGATCTGGGTTGTCATGTCGAATACTTTGTCGAGTTTTCGACATTTTCGACATGTCGAATACCTACGGTAGACTACCAAACCCAATTTGAAGCAGATTATCCAAAATTGTCGAAAACTCGAAAAAATTTACCTTCATCAATTACAATAAGAACAAACGAACGCTACAAATATTTTTTGATGAAAAATACAAGAATTTTGATTTTATTTTTGAGTCCAGTCATTTCTTTGCGAAAAAAATGGAACATTTATGGGATGACAATGAATTTTATGGCTCCGGGAAATAACGTCCAAATGAAATAAAGCCCATTGTGGGCTATTTCATTTTATTATTTTACAATTTTATTATTTCAATTTATTTGTATTACTATAGTAATACAAAAACTTCAAGCGCATTCATTTATGAATAAAATGGAAAAAAATTTGAAGAGATCTAAATAATCCGGCTAATTTTCCGCCGAAGAATGATGTCTTTCAGGAGACGAATAATTAAATTATTTAACTTCCAGATTTTTTATTATCATCTTCCCCTTTCTTCTTTTTCTTCTTTTTTTTTCTTGTTTTTTCTACCCAAAGGTTTCCTTGAATTTATTCTTAAAAAAAAAAAGAAAAATGTCACCTAAATTTTTGTTCATTTCTTCTTGTAATTAACTCCATTCTCTAAAAAAGTCTGCTATCTTCTTCTTGTCATTTGTTCCTCTTCTTTTCGTTCTTCTTGTTTTTTTTTTTATGTAACAAATTTTCAATTATATTTTATTCATCGACGGACCCTCTTTTTTTCAAATCTTAAAGTCAATTCTTGTTTTTATCATTTTTTGTTAAAATATAGTTTTCTTTTTTATGCAAAATTTTCTTTTGCGCACTAAGTTTTTTACGATGGTTTGAACTTGTCGAGCATGTCGAGTGTTTGTCCAAGAGACAGAAAACTCGTAGCTGAAATATTTACTTTTTCAAGTAGCAGAACCTAGAATGAGTTTAGAAAATAGTAGAAGAAGAGGGGGAGAAGGAAGAAGAAGAATTGAGATCTACTCAATCTCGTAATAAGCAAAATTAAATACAAGCAAGCTGGAAGCTATTTATACAGCACAATTTCAATCAGACCATTTTCGTGTGTCCTCATAAAAACAGGGACCATCTTAATTTGTTCCAGTAGTGCACTAGGAGGATAATGATAAGGTTAAGGTCTTCCCTCGAACTTTTTCCGTGTCTTTATGATGAATATTGACACAACAAAATAGTTTTTTACAAAGATGCCGGACAATATTCTTATTAAAGAGTAATGGACGAAGTGAAGTGAAGTATAGAATATGGATAAAGAGAGAATGGTACATGATAAGAGAGGATTGCGATGGGAAACAGCATTTGAAATGATCTTTAAAGATTCGTTTCTTGAGGAAAATATTCGAGAAATAGGTTGAAAATGTGCGAATATTGCGAGGAAAATGATTGAAAGTTGTATTAGAAAGATATAATTGAAATTGTGAAAATAATATTATACGAAAAGGTTTGAAATTATTTACATAAAAGTGTGCGAAAGTTGGTATGAAATTTATCGAAATATTTTTATAAAAGTATTTTGAAAATTCACATGAAAATGTTCAAAATATTGACGTGAAAATGACGAAAGATGAAAATATCCTCAAAATATTTAGAAATTTAGTACAAAAATGTTTGAAAATTTAATGCGAAAATGTGCAAAATATAAGCGTGGAAATATTCGTAATAGTAGTACGAAAATGTTCGTAATATTTTCATAAAAGAACTTTGAAAATTTGTATGAAATTCGGCGAATGGTTGTATAGATATGTTGAAAATATTAGCGTAAAAATGTTCGAAATAATATCATGAAAATATTCGGAAATTATGTAAGAAAATATTCGAAATATTATCATGAAAATGTGCGAAATAATATCATTAAAAAATATTCGGAAATTAAGTAAGAAAATATTCGAAATATTATCATGAAAATGTTCGAAATAATATCATGAAAATATTCGGAAATTAAGTAAAAAAATATTCGAAATATTATCATGAAAATGTGCGAAATAATATCATTAAAAAATATTCGGAAATTAAGTAAGAAAATATTCGAAATATTATCATGAAAATGTTCGAAATAATAACATGAAAATATTCGGAAATTAAGTAAAAAAATATTCGAAATATTATGATGAAAATGTTATCAAGAAGTTGAAATTTTAGCATTCGAATTCGAAATATTAATACGAAAACATTCAAATATTAATATAAAAATAAATTTTAATACGAAAATAAACCAATCATTATAGAAATTATGCACCATTAGTGTTAAAAAAAGCTAAAATACTATGAAAGAATTCGAAAGAATTAGTATGAAAATTTTCAAAATATTAGTATTAAATGGTGCTGAAAATGTTCAAATTATTAAAGTGAAAATATTTTTTATTCATATTCTCCAAATGACCTCTAACGTTTTTTAGTAATTGTTAAATGCTGAGGTTTTTCATTTTCATTACTAACGCCCTTTCCATTCGCCCTGAAAATTTTAGGGTCATTAGTATGAGGGTTACGTTGGCACCGTTGGTTGACCTCATTGATCAGTGAAATACAAAATTTCTGTCGCAAAATTGACAATTTGTTAGCTTTGTTGTTGTTGTTGCTGTTTTGCGTTTAATTTTCTGGCTGCTGGAAATGATATTCAAGCGACCTTCTTGCTTCCGAAGAGGTCGATAGTGCTATACTATGTATAAATGCAAAAGTATTGCCAGAAGTTTTTTCGCGAAAAGACTGACAAAATTAACAAAAGAAAAATGCTGACATGACTGTTTGTTTTTAATATAAATACTATTATGACGTAATTGTATTCGTAAACGAGTATACTCGTACCTAACCTGACTTTTTAATTATACAAGTTTCGTGTCACATTAAAAAAGTTGGCAGCTCGTATCTTGTCGTTCATGAGCAGGATACGAGTATATGCAATGAAGCTCTTCATCTTCATCTTCTTCTTAGTCTGCCTCCTCTACCTTTCCACTCTTCTGTTAACCTACATTCATTCAGCCATTGCCACTTCGCAATCTTTTCTGAACTCTGTCAACCTGCAATTTCTGTTATTTTTCGATGCTCTGTGTACATCATTACTCCATGCACCTTTCTCTCTTCTCCTCTCTTCTTTCTTTCTGCCTTCTCCTCTTCTTTTTTGCCTGGCAACTTTTGCAAAAATATTTTGCTACCAGCGCGCGTTGCTGATATTCGTTCGGTGGCTTTTCCTTGTTGATGTTGTCATGTTGTCACGTGAGGAATTTCAATATGCTTTATGTCATACACTTTTGTTCTTCTTCTTCTTCTTTTCATTTTCTGTCCGCTTCCTTTTCTTCTTCGTCTAGTTAATGCTCTGCCAATTTTCTCCCGCAAAAAGGAAAAAAGGTAAATCCTGCGCCATGAAATGACGCCATTCCGCGTACAATGAACGTTTGCGAGATATCAAACATTTATTTTTTTGCTTTTTTAGCAGCGTATCTTTCACCTGAAGCAACACCAAGACGGGATTCCTTTGTGTTCGGGAACAAGTCCGTTGTTTCTTTTTGTACTTACTTTGTTGAATTTTAATTTAAAATTCCAAAATTTCTAAATTGCTCTGCAGTCTGAGCGAAGGCACGTTTATAAAAAGCGAAAACATTCTCGGCCAATTTGTGTGAGGAAAATATTTTGGAAGAATTTCTTCAAACAGTTTTTCACATATTTTCCTCGTACTACGAAAAATTGTTGCAATAACCAAAATATATTTTTTAAAAATATCTCTCATCACTAAAATCATGCCTACCTCTTTACTCCCTTTTTTGTTATAAATACTACGCCTTACAGTTTTCAATTTGGCACTATAAAACGGAGTTTTCTGTTAACTAATTTACCGTGTAAATCGAGAGTTAAGTATAGTTACGTTTTCTACCCGGATTTCGAATCTGAAAAGTTTGGTTTCTCTTCGAAATTCCAAGGCAACTGTCATACACGTTTGATGCTTTCTGTATGATGTTTGTATCATATTTACATGATGCCTGTTTGATGCCATACTTACATGATGCCTGTTTGATGCCATACTTACATGATGCCTGTTTGATGCCTCTTGTTTTGTATGATGCTTGCATGAGGCCAACATAATTTGTGTATGATACCTGGCGTTGCGTACGATCTTTTCATGATGCTTATATGATGCGCCTCCAGCCTTTCGTTACGATGTTTGCATGATGTACAGACAATACTTCATACAATGTTCCTGCACGATCTCTGTATGATGCCTGTTTTTCTGTATATAGTATATGCTTGAGTATTGTTGAGTCCTTGCATTCATTATGTCGGTCTTTCTGAAGATGATGTCTCCGGTAAGATGTTCGCATGATATTTTATTATCCGCTTTCTTTTCTATTATTATTATTTTTTACTACTTCCTACGTTTTCGATTTCTCTCTTTCACCATTTTCTACCGTTTACTTTACTATCTTTTATTACAGTTTTGTCTTTTCGACTACTCTTGTTTTAATAACTTTTTTATTGCTTCATTACGTTCCCTTTTATATGATTCTATTATACGTACCTTACATTTTTCACTACTTTACAATTTTTGCAACCGAAACTTTTCCCCCTTTCTTCTTCTTCGCCTTCCCCTCTCATTCATTCTCATTCTCAGGCATGATGGCCTGCTGAATGGATGATTGGCTTGCTGCTGATTTCATGTCGACAAGAAAAATGAAAACGAAAACGATGTCGACAACGGCAGCGGCAACGGCAACAACAACGACTACGACAACAACAACGACAACGACAACGACAACGGCAACAACAACGACAACGGTGATAGCGACGGTAAAGAACCTCTGGCAGTAACGTTCGTGGCCGTTGTCAAAGCGCGCGAGAAAAACTTTCTGCTGCGGGCCTTTTAACGAGTACAAATCTGAAAGAAGGAAGCGCACGATAACAAAAACAAGGACAACAACAACCACAGCAATGATATAACGATGCTGGTAACGATGACAACGATGAACTGCGAACGAGAAGACGCGACTAAAACGGTTTATGATTGCACTTATATACGTTATTGTCGCTGAGGCTCGGCCAGTTCGCGTTATTGTTGTTATGATGTTGTTATTTTCGTAGTTATCGTTGGAGCGTATTGTTGTCATTGTCATTGTTTTCCGTGTGCCTTTGCCTTTCCCCGTTTCTTTCCGCTCTCTCCGCACTCTTTTAGGGACGACAGTTTATGGCGAAGTTATTTTTTTTTCTTTACTTTTACTGACGTTTTTGCTTTTGTCTTAATTGTCTGCTTGTAATGACCAGAATAGCTTCGTGTTATTGATAACAACAACAACAATAATAACAACAATAATAGTGACCAATATGTCGCATCAGCACATCAAACGCATCTTTAACAAGTGAATATATATCATATATATGTACATACATATACTAAATTATACGATATGATAAAAAAAAAATTACATTTAAATTTATTTATTATTTTGTTTATTTTCATTATTTTATTTATTTAATTTTTATTATTTATTATTTTATTTCTATTTATTATATTATTAAATTATTTAATAATTTACCTTTTATTTTAATTTTATTTTATTTTTTATTTATTATTATTTATTTAATTATTTATTATTACAAAATTATTTTCATAAATTATTTAATAGCTTTTGACAGTTTTTATGTCAGCGACTGTTCAACATCTCGTTCCGGATTTTTTGGAATAAATAAAAAAAAATTTTGTGAAATAAAAATGTATTGTAAATGTATTGAAAGTTCATTACAAAAAAGGAGAAAAAACGCACTCTGTTAATGTAAATCATTTAAATGGAATCTGAATATTAAATGTCCTGCAGTTTCCACTTCATTTATCGCAGTAACTTTCACGTAACTTTCCGTAAGCAATAGTTCAACACGAATTATTAACATATCATTTCATATTGAAGAAGAAGAAGAAGAAGATGACGACGAAAAAACTGATAGCGATAAATGGTATTCCCTTTGGAGAGACTCTGCCTGCCTGAAGACACAGTTGCAGATCGCTGCACAGACAAATAAATAAACCACAAACAATAATACACGTAGACACACAGACGCACACACACACACACACGCCAATACTTCACCGACATCCCTGTAGAAACTCAACGAGCGAGAATGTCATAAATGCCAGAAGCGGTTAAAGAATGTTTTGAGAAGATAATGGACTCATTCTTGAATCGATACAGGATAAAAGGAGAACTGGCAACGATAAAAAATAACTAATACTTGACTAAGAATGATATAAAGTGAACGGAAGCATCTAGCCAGACAGAAGTCAGTCAAAATCCCGAAATGACAAACAGTTTTTTGTTGAAAATTAAGTCGGAATCATTAAAAAAAATAACTCACAAATTTGCATTCCTAACAATGACTCTCCCTTAAAGGATATTGGTGGTATTGTCGCCATCAACTGTAGTCATGTATTGTACCATGCCACTATATACATGCATATTTTCCTACCGAGACACAGATAAAATCCTTTCGGGAGACATATTTTGGTAATGAATGCTTTCCTCGATGGCCTTTATCGACAACTAACCTTTCGATTGAAAATATTTAGCAATGGTTAAATAAAGGCCAGCAGACACACACACACACACACACACACACACACACACATCGTTATCGATATTATTCGACCCATACCCGGCACCTTCTTTTCTATGAAAAGAAGCATCAGCACCATCAGGCTTCGCTGTTCGTATGAAAAACGATCGTTGGAAAACATTTTGCGTTAGATGCGGATGCAGGCAGTAAAAGCAACAAGAACAACAGGTTAAATACTACTGATGCTACAACAATAACAACAACAGCAACAACAACAACAACACGAATAGCACCATAAGTATCGGTGTCAGAAACAGCAGCGAGCAGCGAGCAGCAGCAACCGTTATAGTAACAACAAACAGTAAGAACAATAGAGAAAAATTCTAAAGACAAGAACTGCATCGATAGCAACAACAACAACAACAACAACAACAAGAACAGCAGCAACAAGAACAATAGCAACAACAGCGATCAGCGACCAGTATAAAAATAACGATTTTCAATGCCATTGGGAACGTTTAAGGAACCAGTGTCGAGAAAGAAACCATAGCATGTGTTTACAAATACAAAACAAATACAAATACACACACACACACAAACGCAAACGCAATTTGATAAAAGTATGTGGTGTTGCCAACTTAATGAAAAGCAGTTGAAAACAATGCAAATGATAGCAGAAATAAAGCAACAACACAACCCAAAGCAAACCAAACCGAAGCGAAATAAAAAATAAAATGAAAGTTTGCAAATCGATTGTACTCGTATTTTCGAACGTTGTTGAAGCGACGACTCGACTCTTCGACTTTTCGAAACTTTGGAAATCTCGCTTGTAGTGAGAAGAGGCAGCCGCTGGGCTCACTCTGCGACCTCGCCGACCTCACCACGTGTCTGTGAAGCACATTTATTTGCCCACAAAGACACAGCGAATACCGAATTCTTGTTCAATTCGGTGAACCAGAAACTTATTCACTGTCGTGCGATGGCTCGAAGACACGAGTTTTGAACGAGAAGACGCCAGATGAGACAAAAAAGCTGATTGTTACTCGCTTATGAATGAATATAGTATGATAGTAGAAAGTTGTATGCACGAAGAGCGTATACATACATACATACATATGTTATGTCTAACTAGACGATTGTGTTTGTGTGTTTGTGTAAGAAGCCATTTTGTTTTGGCTTGTTTTAAAAATTGATGGCATTTTTAAGGTTTGCATTTTTATGGCGTGTGGTTTTCTTAACGAAAATAATTCTAATTTATTTATTTTTTGTGATTGTGATCAAAGTCATGATGATGATGATTGAGTTTTCGAGATTTCCTTCCCCCTAAAAAGGAATCTTGGGACGACTAAAATTATTACGGCTTAAAAGAAAACTCATTACAACTCATTATAAATTAGTTTCTGTAACAGGAAAATTTATTTTGAAATTAATTAATTTTAAATGTACTAATTTATTTATATTAAATTAATTTAATTATATTTAATTTAATTCATTTATATTAAATATTTACATAATTATATTATAGTAAATTTAATTATATTAAATACTAACTTATTTATATTAAATTTGAACTATTTTATTTATATTCGTTTTTTTTTTTCTTAATGAAATACAAAATAAGAAGTCCTGGAAAGTAATGAAAACTTGTTCTTCTTTTCAATTGTGTTGATGGTTTTTTTTGAGACTTCTTCACACACTAAACTTAAGCACATACTCGTACATACATACATCCCCGCACACACACTCACACCCACACATGCATTCATGGCTGCACATACACACTCTCACGTATTGAGTAGACTGCAGGCATTCTTAAGCACGCGACGCATCCTCTCCGACATAAACGTGCTCTTAAGTTGAGAGACTTAAATTGGATTACCGAGTGACATAAAAGATTGTCAAGTGAAGGAAATCTTGTTGCTTTACTTTCTATGTTTTTCCTTTTTCCTTTCTCGCTATTACTAGTTTCTTCTCCGCTCTCTCTCTCTCTCTCTCTCTTCCGTTGGTCTAACTTCGTTTAAGGAGCGACAATGAATTGTCGTCGTTGAAGTGTAAAGAGTAAACGTAAAACTAACCAGTATAAAACTAACGAGTAAAATCGACATTGCGATAGTAAACAAAATTTAACAGATTTTTATACTGAGATAATTTGTATTACAAATTTGTTGTATTACATACACATACACACATACATACACACCGACGCATACTTTCCTACATCCACATTGGCAGACATCATCAATTTTCAAAATATCGTTTGTAAATCCACAATATTTTTTAAACAAACTAAACTTTATTATTTTTCGTACGTGCCACAATTTTTAATTATTCCACAAACCATCATCGAGTTAGTAAGACAGCAATAAAGAGAGGGAGAGTAAGATAGAGATACACAGTGATATTAGAAAATAATTTATATTTTTCTCATGTTTTATATTACGAGTATATACGGTTTTTTTAACATAGATTTTTTCCTTAATTCTAACATTAGGTTATGTTTTTAACACATTTTTATTACTTTCTTTTTTATGACTTTCGCGCCATACTTGGCATTCACTCGTAGCTGTATCGAGCGTGTAACCACCCTTTAGTGGCGCTCTGGTAAAATCGGAATCCTGAAAAAAGAAACTATGCACCATCATGTGGGTTGTTTTCTGCTTTTATTTGTTTAAGCGGAAAGAGAAATATACTTTTCACTTCATTCACACAATATAACTTTAATTTATATTTAATTAGACGACGCGCTTTTAGAGAACTTTTTGCCACATTACGTGCGTTTCTGACCTGAATCATCCGCGTGACACCCCGAAGGCATGTCGACATGTGTGGTACGCCATGCTCGTGCTTGCCGTATGTTTGTGCTATTTAATTTAGTTAATTGCTTTGGCTCATGCCGAAGTTGCTTACCCAGTTTCTGATTATTTTGGTGTGCTTTTTCAAAGGCGTCCCATTTTTCTTATTTTGAAATTATTTCAGCATTTACTTAGTTTATCAATCGCAATAAATCAGTGGAAAGTTTTTGATAACAGAGTGTAAATAAATCTGTGGAATATTTCGTTGTTAATTCTTTTGAGTTAATCACTGATTTGTCTTAAATTTATTTGGCCATGATCACGATTCTTATCACGCGAATTAAATAATTCTTTGCAACGGGTTCGCTTCGCTGGGTTTTTCATTTCCAAGGAGAAGTTTTCCATTAATTTTAAAGTTAAGACCTATTTTCCATTGGTTTCGTCTGTAATAAAGAGTCCACTGGCAGCGGAAGAGCACTTTGGGAGCCCCTTAGTAGCTGAGGAGAAGCCATGAGCTAACAAACTCTTGGCTACCAATTAAAAATTACTCATACGCAGTGTTTACCCAAGCGTTTCTTTCCTTAACTTAAAATTATCAATCTATTTTTCATTAGACTCGTCCGTAATAAATCACATTCAGCTCAGAGAGTAACTTTTCTTTTCAAAATTAAGAAAATAAATTTCTTTTTCAGCCACATTGAATTTTCTCTTCCTTTTTAATTTCTTTTTCAATTTGTTTTTACTTCTTTATAGCCACTTTTCTCGTCTTTATTTGTTCACAATTTAATAAGCTTTACACGTCACGCCACTATCGCTCTGATAAACCATAGTGAGAAATAAATCTTTAGTGTTAATGTTTAAAAGTAAGGATTAAAACAGGATCTGCAGAAGCAGCAGCAGCTGCAGCAACAGCCATGAAATTGCATGAATGAAATGCGTTGCTGTTGTTGCTGCTTGCGCAGTGTTAAAATCATTCTTGTTGTCATTCAGAGATTATTGTTTTCATGGATGTTGTTTTTGTCGTTGTTGAATGGAAGGCTGGTTTAATCGGTACACTGTTCTTATACTTCTTCGTGCTCTTGATGCGCTCTTGTTGAATAATCATTCGTTTATTCATTCATTCATTGCTCAACAAAACTGATTAAGAAAAATAAAAAATAAAGTGTGCATTAATGAGCTTTGAGGGAGCATTTACATTTTCATCCTTCTCCTTTACTAACGTTCTCAATTCACCTGAAGGAATACCTACAATAACACTTAAGCAGGTACTCGTTCTAAAGTTTAAAGTTTCAAATTGCTTTCTTGCCATAAATTTTCATTATGGCTAGTTTCACCAGCACCATCATCATCATCATCATCATCGTCATCCTCTGATGACAAATTATGCAACGCATTTCAGTTTCAAATAATGAGAATTCATAGCCTTTTACTCATTGTTAGAGAGAGAGATAGTAAGAACAGCTAAATGAGTAAGAGAGTCTGAGAAAAGGCTGAAAGGAAAAACTGAATTTTAATAATTTTAAAAATATTTTTTTTTCAATCTTAATTAATTACACAGTTATATCCACATTAAAACAACAATACAAAAAATGCAATGAAATTTTAAAAGATTGTTTGAAAAAGCTATTTTTTTACTCATTTTAAGTCATATAAATACGGTTGTTTTTCCCTGGATTTTCCTTCTGAAATAGACGTTATATTATAGCCACACATTTCCACTTTAAAAAGCCACTTTAAAGAAAAATATTAAAAGTCTGTTTAGAAGGAGCCTAGTTATGATGGCCAGAGTAATAAAAGGTACAGAAATTTATAAAATTTTCCAAGAAAAATTAAATCAATTTACTTAATTAGAAAACAAAAATACTTTTTTTAAAAACTGCTAAACTTTTGTTTATAAGTTTGAGAAATAAAAAAAAAAATATTTTCAAAATATTTCATCATTTTATTTATTTGCTCTTTTTACGATGCACATTTTTCTTACAAAACTTTTACTGCGTTAAAAGCATTCTTTAGCAAGAAAAACATTGCATGTTTTTGTTGTTGCTGCCGCTGTTGTTTTTGTTGCGCTCAATTACCAACCTGTGCAGTTGTTGTGTTTTATTATTTCGTTTTAGGCTTTAGGAAAAAATTCGGTTAATTATTTTAAAATAATTATTTTTCGTGTAGAGCGTAGTTTTTTTTTATGAAAACATTTCTACTCAATTGCTTTCTATACAGCTCGCAACCAAATGGCGAGGTTGCTTTCTAAGGATTTTTTTCCTTTTGGTATCGTATCGTTTTTCTTTTGCCTTTTTTCAGTTTAATTTGATTTTTGTTTAACAAGATTTTTGTTTCTCTATCATCACAAGTTTTTATTAAGGAAAGATTTAAATAATAAAATATAAAAACTTAAAAAAATAATTTAGGTATATATTTTTTTTAGTTTATTAATTAGTTATTTTACAGATTTTAGATATTTATCTTTTCTGTATCTCTTCCCATACTTTCAACTTTAGGTTTATTTTCCAGCATTTTCTGGGCACCGATTTCGTTAACGATTTCGCGTCGGTCGCTGACTTAATGCAATAATTTGTTAAAGTAACAAAAATCTCTATCTGTTAATTTTTATAATAATTTTTTTTATTAAACTCGAATGAATAAAATTAATGGAAAATATTAGAATGGCGACAGCATTTCTATAAAGTACATCAAAATTTACGTAAGTAGAATAATTCTGACATTTTTTTACACTTACAAGCGCTCCGTTGTCGGCTTTTAACTCATCATTACCACTAACCACAACAACAACAACAACAACAATAACTCACACAAAAAGATTTTGTTTATTTGGAGTACAGCAGACCTAATTTGATTTCAGCCATAAAATATTCCAATGATTTTTTGGCTTTAAGCCAGAACAATATTTGCCAGCAGAAAGAGTACGAATCAACTTGTAAAGTATTTTTGTTGTTGCTTCTGCTATTTTTTTGCACTCGTTCTCCTCAAAAGTACTCCGAATTCATGAAAGGGAGATATTATTTGAATGGTAGGCACTTTTCAACGCGCGCTATTTTAAATGAATGAATAAATGAATGAATAGCGATAATGGTAGAGTTGGAGATGGTGGCGATGATGATGATGATGATGACGATAATGTAAAAGTGTAATGTAATTAATATTTAAAGTTAATTTTTAATGATCATTCTAATAATGCCTTTTTAGGTCAAGTATAAATCATTAGCTGCTCTTAATTAATTTCGTTAGTTTTTTTTAAGTTATTATTTTGGAGTTTTCGGATTTTTCTTTGTATTTATTTTAAGAATTAATTTAAGAAATAATAAACTTAAAGATTATTCAATAATTTTTACACAATGTTGAGTATTCTTTATCTCTTTGAAATAGAGAAACGTTTCTTTTGTCTCATGCTTAGCTCGTCTTATCCATGTTTTACGTGAAGAAATGTTTCTCATACGCCATGTTGAGCCTCTCTTCTCTCTTTCAAATGGAGAAATGTTACTTTTACTTCATTTTGATTCTCTTTAAACCTTTCCAAATCTTACTGATGTGCTTTTGTTTAGCATTTTTTATCTCTTTTGCATCGACTAGTGTTACTTACTACTGTTATTTTTTTTTTTACATGGAAAAATGTTATACATACGCAGTGTTGAGCCTCTTTTATCTGTTTCCTATCAAGAAACTCTGTTAGCCATACTTCACGTTGCTTCTCTTTCATGTTTTTTACTTGAAGAAGTTTTTTCAAATATTTAAATATTATAAACAAACACATTTTACGCCATTCGTACGCCATGTTTGCTTTTCTCCTAGAGATTTATTTTTAAATTCAAAAATGCAATCCGCTTTTATCATCATCTATTTCTTCTTGCTATTCTGGATGGTATTGATGATGATTACAGCAATCGATAGTATTAATTTTAAGCAAATGTATTCATTTAAAAAAAAATGTCAATGTATTCAATACACTCGCACACACTCGTACTGTAACTATTTCTAAACATTCTGCTTCTTCACCAGTGAAAAGTGAATGAGAAACAGAAGCGAAATTCGTTTTGAACATACTCGCAAGCGTTACACTTTTGAGTAGATTCGCAGATTTCATTCTCCATTTCTTTCATTCATCCTTGTTGACTGTTTTTCATTTTAATTTCGCTTTTTTTCTCTGCTTTGCTCTGCTTCAGTTGATACAACATTTGCATTTCATTGCATATTTTAAGGCATACAAAAGGGGTGTGTGCATTCATTTCAAAAGGAAATATTTTATTGAGAAGCGCAAAGTAGATGAAGAATATATTCAGCAGTACGGAGCTTGTCCTTGCTGCTTTCTTCCGTTCCGAAGACAAATGAGGAACATTTCCATTCAATCGATTTACATTGTTTTAAGCTTCAAAAAGTAAAAATATATTCAGAATCATACTCACTGTTAGTAAAATCATGGCCGTTATCATCCTTATTTTAAACTTTATCATCAATCATTATAATCATCACCACCATTTTAGAGTGGCATGAAGTTGGGTTCATACTCGTAGACGTTGTCATAATTTTCATCACTATAGCTATTGCCATTATCATCACATACATTATACTTATCACCAGTACTCTACTAATCATTATCATCACACCATCATCATCATCATCATCATCATCATCATCATCATCATCATTACCTTATAAATGTTCACTTTAACACAATCCTTTAGCGAGAATGGACTGATTTCTACCAACTCGTTTCTGTCTTTAGAGATTTCACTTTTCTTTTAGTTGTTGTTGTTGTTGTTGTTATGTCTTTTTGAAAGGAAACTCATTCAAATATTCATTTGTTGCATTAATTTTTCGTATGTTTAGCTAGGTGTGTGTGTGTGTGTTTGTGCGTGCGTGCGTGTGCGGCTGCTTTCCTTTCATTATTCAGCACTTTTGCACTTTCTCTATGCATGTTTTCCTTTTCCATTTTCCATTTTCTATACTCATTTCCATTTCTTCGTCTTCTTCTGCATCTTCCTCGCCTCTTTTTTTAACTCTCATGATAACGGTCGCCGTGCTTGTGAGCGACTATCAATCAAGTCGCTGTCAAGCGAATATTGTTTACGTGACTCCGTGAATTATTTCCACAATAGCTCAAGCTTCAGGGCCGCCTGTACAACTTCTCTCTCCCGCTCTCCAGCTTCTTCTTGCTCTTCTTCAAGTTCTTCTACAAGTAGAGGCTTCTGTTTTGAGTGCTTTTTTGCTTTTCTCAGTCGGCCAGAGCCACTGCGCCATTACGGATTTGTAATGCATTTTACAAAAACGTACAAAATGATTTGTGATCTGAAAATTTTTTTTTGTTTTTGGTTGACGTTTCTTCTTTCAACGTTTTAACTTGAAATTCAAATGATATGAATGTAAAATGAATGATTCTTTTTGGGATATTTGAAAGAGAGACACAGAGAGAGAGAGAGAGAGATAGTGATTGTTGTGGCAGTATGAGAGTGTGAGCATCATGCCGTAACTACAAATGAAGTCATTCGTTCCGCTTTTGCTGGCAGAGCTCACTGACTACGAGTATATTCATTCATTACGCTTGTTGTAGTCACGGAATGAGACTTCTTTTGCTTGCAGTTTTTTGTAATTGAAAGAAAAGGAAAACAATGAATCATTCAATCAATTTTCGCTTCGACAGAAAAAAAAAACACATCAATCATGATATAATAATTAATCTTTTTTCTTTCTTGAGTTGAGTTCTTACTACAAACAAGAAGCTTCTATGAAGAAGACCGCCTTATAAATAATAGTGACAACATACGAAAGAGATTATGAATTATGATGAAAGTAATTACTCATGAAGATCATTACACTCGTAGCAATCTTGAATTATTTGAGTCTTCATTGACACTCTTACGGCGCATCTTTCAATTATTACAACAATTTGCAATGAATGTGGTGGAGTTCATTTATTTATTATTATTTATTTTATAAAATATTTCTGAGGGAATATATTTTAATTCTAACACTTTTTATTATTAATTTTTAAAAATTATTAAAAATTTTAGTAAAATAATAAAATAAATATTAAAAATTTTTAAAAAATTAATTATAAAAAAATTAAATTAAATTAAATTAAAGCAATTTTTTGTTATTTATTATTCTTTATCATTTAAACATAATAATGGTGTAGAAAACTATTCCTTTTTTTACTTTAAACATTAAACTTTAAACCAAAAATGTGTTTTTTTATCGTTTGCTGATGACCTTCTTAGCATTTAAGTTGTATGCAAAATGCTCTTTGTTGACGCCATTTCAGAATGTTAAACACACACCAAAGACCATAAAAAGAGCAACAACAATAACAGTAATTTCTTCCTCTTCCCGAACACGTTGTAAACCGAAAAACTATTGGTAAACTCAAATGAATGGGAAGCGAGTTTGTCCTACGTATGTCTTTGTCCCTTTCGTTGCTTTACAGAATTTCGCATACTTTAGAGATCTTTTCGCACTCTTTCTACATGCTTACCCTTCTTCTCCTCCTCCTCCTCCTCCTCCTCCTCCTCCTCCTCGTCCTCCTCTTTTTTACATTCTTACTTTTGTTAGGCAAAAATTATCTCGCAAATAATTTGCATTGAAAATTTAAGACAATAAAAATGAAAGGATTTGAAAACTGTTGGCCGGCATCATCTTCTTCTTGCTCGTCGTCATTATGGTCGCCATCTTCTCGATTGCAGTTCATCGCTATTATCATCATCATCATCATTACTTTACTTCTTAATATCTTCACGAGTATGCTCTCTTTCGATTATCTTTAATATCGTTTGAATTAGTATTTTCTCATCATGTCCGTCATCTTCAGCCTAATTCAGTGCTATCATTACCACCATTATCATCATCATCATCATCATCTTGATTATGATCTTCAGCTCAGTCCTTATTTCAGTCATTATAATAACCGTCCACATCGTCGCCGCCATCAACATCATACGTACATACATACTCGCACCTACCAACATCTTCACTGTTGTTGCTGCTGCTTTGGTCACAGTATGGTGATGGCACGATTCCAGGGTGCCAAGGATAATTGGAGCACTGTACGAACGCTGCCGGATGTACTAGAGATGCGGCGTGTCGCCGAATGCTTGGCTGCGCGTCACTTGCTGACTTTTGGTCGTCGTTCATCTCAATGCATTTATTTTAATGGCAACAATTAAAGTTGAACATTGCTGGCTTGTTGTTGCCAACCCCAGCAACGGTTATAATAACAGTGAGAAGAACAACAACAACAATAGCAACAAAATAAATCATAAAAATAATAAGAATTTTAGAAAGTTTTAGACGGTAATAGCGAGCGTCTGTGTAAAATATTGTAAAGGTTTCTGAAGATCGAATATAGATTTTTCTATTGTTGCCTTCAATTAGCTCAGCTCGATAATTATCAATTATGTGACTTGCTGTGTTTTTACTTTAATCGGCTTAACGGTTTATTCAGCTTGACTTGACTCTTCAATAGACTTTAAAAGACTTTGATCTAATTGATTTGATGTGACTTGACTTAATTTGGCTTCGCTTGCAGTGATTTTCTTTGACTTGACTTAAATTCTTCTAGTTTGACTTAAATTGTGTTGACTTCATCTAACTTGAGTTGACTTTATTTAACTTCAGTTGACTTGACTTGGATTTTGTTGGCTACTGTTGACTTGACTTTATTAGAATTGATTTGATTTTAATTGATTTGAGGTCATATGAGTTTTCTTGAATTTACGAGTATATTGTCTTGAATATGTATATCGTATATTCAATGAACTTAATCCTTTTTGACTTAAATTGGCTTGACTTGAATACATATGTATATCATTTGCTGGAGTTTAACCTGACGTTATTCTAATTAATTTGAAATGACTTGACTTGATTTTACCTGGCTTGATTTACCAAAATTGACTTAACTTTATTTGACTTAATTGAATTTGATTTAAATTGTTCTATAATAAAGGTCTTTGATTGATTTGACTGTGTTTTATTTAAATAAATTGATTTGACTTAAAATGATTTGACTTAGATGGACTTGGTCTGAACTTCTTCGGCTTTACCTAAATTGACTTGAGTTGACTTGATTTTTACTCGAATTGATTTGAGTTTATTTGGCTTGAATTAACTTTATTTATCTTAAATTTATAAGACGCAATTTGTCATGATTTGTATGATCTTGACTTCACTTAACTGAATTGACTCGACTTGATTCGACTTGACTTGACTTAGCTGCATTCTAAGTCTGACTTAAATTGGAGTTTAGCTGACTTAACTTGTGCTGATTTGTCTTAAATTTAACCTTTAGTTAAATGACTTGACTTGAATTGAGTGGAATAGAATTTATTCTAATAATACCTAATAATAACAAATCGGGCGCGCCTAACTGTTTGTAATGAAAACCGGCATATTTTTCGCTTCTTCCAACAATAAATTAAAATTGAGTCTGACTAAATTAATTGCATCCTTTTTGAAAGCCATTTGAATTTGCTGCTGACCACAATGCAAACGACACTACGAGTATTTAAATGCTTTGAACGCCAAAAGACACAATGAAGAGAGAGAGAGAGAGAGACGGAGAGAGAAAGAGAGAAAGAAAGAGAGAGAGAGAGAGAGAGAGAGAGAGGAAGAAAAAGAGAGAGAAAAAGGGAGAGCGGGAAAAGGCAGATAGTGTAAATGTAGGCTCTCGCTTACAATCACAAAAACAATTAACAAAATGTGACAAAGTGGTATAAACTAAAATTTATTTCATCCCTTTCGTGTAAGTGTTGCCAACTGCTACCAATCCAGACCATTAGAATGTACATACATACATATACAAATAAATTTTGCAATCACACAAGCCATAATATTTTGTTGAAAGTGGTGTTATTTCTTTGGCTGTTGTTGTTGTTGTTGTTGTTGTTGTTATTATTGTTGTTGTTGTAGCTGTTGTCAGTAGAGGCAATTTATGGTTTTGAACTCAAGCGACCACGTTAATTAAACAATAGCAAGTCGTATATAATCAACATCTAAATAAAGGTCATTGTATAAGTGTGTACGAGTATACGTTAATGAATATGTGTTTGTGTGTGTATGCCTCAGACATGAGATGTTTACGTATAAATAAGACGGTATATTACATATAACAGTATTTATGACTGCTAATTGAAAGAGTTTAAGTGTTCATTAGCATTGAATTTTAGGCGCAATTGCGATGCTCAAAGTGATGATCTCTCAGTGAGCAAGTCACCGCCTTAAGTCTCTCTCTTGGCTTTAGAGATGCTTCGATCAAATACAGTATGCTGCGGTTGATTAGCTCTTTTTTCCAAAATCGTTCCTAAATCCTTCTTAAATCCTAAATAAAAGGATAATACAGTTTGCGCCATCTTTTATGTCGGTATGTGACTGTTTGGCGGTATTCCAAGTAACGTGAACGGTACGTCGGTAATATTATTTGAATCAATTATACTTTATACAGAAACAAATGTAAATCATCCTTCAAAATGCGCCGCCACGTGGTTGCAACACAAATTATCATATAGATTTTTCACTGTTTAATAACAGAATGTTGCAATATTCTAGTCTTGAGGGCAAATTTTCTCATTGAGTAATTGTGCTTTCTAAATGATATATGGACGAAAATTACATAAATTATTCTATTATGCCACAATCTAATATGAATTCATGTTTATAAATCTTTCAAATAAGACCATCAAAAGATTTAAGATAAAATAAATAAATATATGTATATTTATGTATGTACAATACCTTAATATTACTTAATTGAACCCTTGCAAAATAATTAAAAGATAAAATTTGTATGGATCGAATTTAAATTTCTTGGAGTTTATTAACATCATTAATCATGGTATTCCTTGATATTGTTTAAGGGTGTTCTTTTAAGCCCGATAGAACTTCAAATGGTTAAAAATAACACAAAAAATTTAATATTAATAAAATTGTTTTATTCACTCAAAAGACCAAGACATGGCATTAACATTTTAAAATGATTTTGGGCATATGGGCACCGCGGCTGTTCTTGATGTAGTACATTCTGGACGTCAGGCAGAAGGCACAAAAAAAACAAGAGCGCAATCAAAAGGACAGCTTGTATTGACAGTTGTCCCTATCGAAAGTTCTATCTAAGCTAAAAAAACACACACTTTATATACGAAATCAATTCTATTTACTTCAATAAGTATTCTTCAGTAAGTTTAAAGTATTTATTGAAGTAATTTTTAAAAATGTCAAGATTTTTCAGTGAAAATTCCTTGATGTGTATGATTTCTAGTGTTTAAAACCATAAATCAATGTGAAGAAAAGAAGAAGACATTACAAGCAGCGAGTGACAGGCCAAAGCGAACAACGGACTTGCCTGCTATTGCCCTGCTTGTGTTGCTGGAATAAGGCTGTAAATTATTTGCCATGTCGTAGATGGACTTTTGTCACTTACTGTTGTGATTGCGGAAAGTGACAAAAATGTGGTATTCTGTATTCTACAACAAGTCAATTGAATTGTCAAATTATTTAGTTTTGTAAACATTTGTTAAGTAACTGAGTATTTGGCTTTTAAACAAGAGATAAAGGTAAACAAAGAAACACAAAGAGAGGGACAGAGAAGGACGTAGAAGAAAGGTTATTTATTATACTCGTAAATATTTAGAGACAGACAAGAACAGACAAGAACTTTTCAAAGGTAGACAAATTGTCGAAAGACAAGACAACGTAGGAGATACTCGTACCAAGGGCTGAAAGAATGAACGACGAAGTAAGAGGAATAATATAGTGCATACATAAAGATGACAGAAGGACGGTTGTCGCAGCAACAAGATTGCACAAATGAAGAGCGAGCGACGGGACGAAGGTGGATGACGGTAGCAAAAGGTCAGAAACACAAAATTTAATATTTTATGCTTCAAAGGTTCGTGTTTGGAAAGTGTGCACACGTGAGCGATGAGGCGGTATGGGTTGTGCGTGTGTGTGTGTGGGTGAGTCAGAGAGCGAGTATGCGCTCGTATGTATTCAATCAAGTATAACATGTCGTGTCCCTTCCGGTCGCATGTGTTTTCGTATGCGCCTTTGTTTGTGTTGGACAAAGCTATTCGTTTATTTTTAAAATTGTTTAAGTTGACTTTGTCATTAATTTTGTTGCCATTGCTTGCTGTTCGGTCTTCTCATTTCGTTTTTGTTGCACTAATTTTGACTTATTAAATTGCTAAATTAAAAATAATAATAATAGCTTCATTATTAATTCTGCAATTTGTAGATTCGATAAAAGGAAAAATGAATGAAATTAAAAATCAGTAAATTTCTAAAAAAATTATACTTTTATTTTGTGCTTTTTAGAGCTATTTCGGTGCATTATTTAATGAATATTTTAAGTTTTCTTAAATATTATAACATATTTAATGCTCTTTCAGAATAACACAAGATTTTACTTCTCTCCTCCCCTTCGTCTTCCTGTTGATTTTTTTTTTTATGCCGGAGATGAACTAAAGTAAATTGAAAAATCTCTACACTCACATTTCATCCTGTTTTCACTTACACTCATCCAAACAATCCATTCCTTTTCTCACACTAACAAAAATGGGAGACAGTCAAAATCCCGAATTACAAAATCCCGAAACGACAAAATCCCGAAAAATTTTAAAATCCCGAAACGACAAAATCCCGATGCGACAAAATCCCGAAACGACAAAATCCCGAAAAATTTTTAACACCGAAATGAGAAATCCCGAAAATCACGAAATAAAATTTAAATTAATGAAGAAATGACATTTAAGTCACAATTTTTTCCGAAGCGTATTACGCGCCTACTTGCCTTTTTTTACAATGGCAGAAAAGCAAAGTTGTAATATCGAGAGAATTTTGTTGTCTGAAGGTTATAATCTACAATATGCAAAAAACTTCACATGACCGTGAGGATTCTGCTGATTGAGGGTTATGATCCCTGCCGCGGCCGAAGGCCGCCAATACGCGGAAAAACCTGTATGCAAAAACTTCACATGACCGTGAGGATTCTGCTGATTGAGGGTTATGATCCCTGCCGGGGCCGAAGGCCGCCAATACGCGAAAAAACCTGAATGCAAAAAACTTCACATGACCGTGAGGATTCTGCTGATTGAGGGTTATGATCCCTGCTGCGGCCGAAGGCCGCCAATACGCGAAAAAACTTGTATGCAAAAAACTTCACATGACCGTGAGGATTCTGCTGATTGAGGGTTATGATCCCTGCCGCGGCCGAAGGCCGCCAATACGCGGAAAAACCTGTATGCAAAAACTTCACATGACCGTGAGGATTCTGCTGATTGAGGGTTATGATCCCTGCCGCGGCCGAAGGCCGCCAACACGCGAAAAAACCTGAATGCAAAAAACTTCACATGACCGTGAGGATTCTGCTGATTGAGGGTTATGATCCCTGCCGCAGCCGAAGGCTGCAAATACGCGGAAAAACCTGTATGCAAAAAACCTTACATCACCTCACCTCAGAGCCTCCGAGAGGGCTCTGCTAAAATTTTTTTAATAATGTTTTTTTATTTTTTAATAATAATTTTAGAGAAGTAAAATAAGAGTAATTTTTTATTACTTTCTTGGAATTGTTTGCTAGTGGTTTTAAAATGGTCAAGAAGATGGAGAATACCGAAAAACTAGTTTTGTAATTTCGGGATTTTGTTATTTCGGGATTTTGTCGTTTCGGGATTTTGTCATTTCGGGATTTTGTCGTTCGGGATTTTGTCGTTCGGGATTTTGTCGTTCGGGATTTTGTCTTTCGGGATTTCGTTACCAACCCACAAAAATAAGAAAAAAAAAGTCATAAAATTAATTTTCAGGTTTTTTTTTATCGCATGCAATATTTAGCTTTTGTGTGTTAAAGTAATTGACAACAACAAAAAGACTCGAAGAAAAGTTAGATCTGGCAAAAAAAAAAAACAAAAAAAAAACTCGTGCATTGTTTGAAAAATTTTTAAAAACTGAAGAAATGATGAACGAAAAAGTGAAAAGAAAAAGGATTTTACTGAGCGCGGCGTTGTTAGTACAAGTGTGTGTGTGTGCTTACGACTTTTTGTCTGCGTTTATGCACGATTTTATAGTAAGCTCCATAAAGTTTATTAACATAAATTTTATAAGTTTTTTTCCGAAATTTTATAAGTTTTTTTCCGAATTTTTTTTTTTGTGTCTCTTTGAGTGTTCTCTGTAGACATTTATAAATTTTAAACAAAGAAAAAATATGAAAAGGACAAAGACCTGGAAAATAAACGAAAGAAGCAGAAGGAAAAAGTAGACAAAAATTCATTGAAAAATTGCTGTTAATAAAACTCGGCTTAAGAGAATCAAAACTTACGACTGTTTATGCTTGTATCGTACTTTCTGCAGGTGACTTCGCAGCAGCGCAAAAAAAAGGACAAAAAAAAAGACTCACTGCTAGTTCTTCAACTTCTTCTCTTCTCGATGACAACAGTTTATTATTCAGTTAATTGTTTATTATTATGATTATTTGATATGAATTTTCTAAGGATTGCCTGCAAAGTTTCTGCTCGATATCGAAGGATTATATAGAGTCGTCGGCAGGTCGTCAGCGAATCCTAAAAATATGTCCTTGTTCTGAATACAAGAAACATTTCTTGTATTTTCTTGTTTTTTTTGGGAATTTTAAGAAATAAAAAACTCGATAGCTTTTCGTTTTTTCATTAAAAATCAGAATTTATTTTTCCAAATTTTTTTTTTGCATTTTTTTAATAATATTTAATTTTTTTTTAATTAAATTTAATTGTATGTATGCGTGTATGCTTGTATATATGTATGACCATTGGTTTTTTTCGAAAAACTGCTTCGTCTACGAACAAAAAATTACTTTCTAAACTATTTCTTTTAAAAAACATTTAGTTGTATGTATTTGTAGTTTGTTTTTGTCCTTGTTTTCTTATATTTTCAAGATGATTAATTATAATTTGAATTTGTTTTTTTATTCCACTCAATCATTCCACTTTTCATGTTGGTTTTTATACATAATTTTCACAAATTTTTGGCATATTTTTAAATGTTTTTTAAAAATTTATTTTTTTAATAATGCATTATATATTCTTATGTACTTGTTTGTATATATTCACATTTTCTATGAATTTTTTGTTTCTCCAATATGTTTGCATATATAGACATTATTGAATAATCTTTAAAACAAGTTTTAAAATCTTTATTTGTATGTTATATAAACTATACGTTACAGTTATATGTATGTATATATTTCTTTGTCGGAGTTAATTTTCATTTTATTTAATCTTATTATTAAATTAATACTTCTATATTATAAAAATTTAAATCAACTCAAATCAAAATCAAATCAAAAAATTCGATACGAATAACTCTTTCCAATACTTTTGTTATACAAATAATAAATAAACTTAATAAAATATCTCAGATTATGATTTTTTTAAACGAAGGAAAAAATGTTTAAAGCGTAAAAGCTTTAAAAAAGCTCTTACATTCATGCTGAAATTGTTAAAGTTTTCCAAAATATTTAAAAAAACTTAAAAAATAAAAAAACAGAACAAAAAAAGCAAAATTAACAAATGAGAAATCATGGCTGAATATAATAGAAATGTGTTAAGGTCAAGATTTTCTTGTATTTCATTACGATTAAATGCATGGCTATATTCTTTTAAATAATAATAATGATTATTTATGACATTAATATTATTATTATTATTTTCAAAACTCACTTTTTAATCACTCTCTAGTATTACATAAAAATTTTGATTACACTCAAACATACAATACATTTCGATTTTGGTGAGCTTTGTGTTTCCTATACGTCGTAAACTTATTATCCTAAGTTATTTCCAAGTCATAACTCTTATTTATGTTATTGTATTATTGGAGGAGAATATTAGAAAAAAAGGGGAAATTAGGACAGATTTTCGTTTACAGTATAAAGCTTAAGTAAGCGAATATCAATTCCTTTAATCATTATTTACCCAAACAGAAATACAATTTTAATGAGAACAAAGGGCGAAAAAATTTGAAATTAAAAATGGAGTGCTTTCCGAAGTACCTTTTAAGGCCTTGATTCCGAATCGAATTTCATAATTTCTGTAAACCGTCTTCGGTTTTCGAAATCACTCAAATTGGTGTAGCCAAGAGATGACTTCTGTTAAGTCCGGAAACCCAAAATTTCCAAGCAAAAACAGTGTACCTTTTTTGTATACAAAAATTGTACCATTATATTGGAAGCAACATTTTGAATTTTCTAATTTCGACATCAGCTTCGTAATCGGTGCAAGATCTCCGAAAATTTGAGAATTTCGTCTGTGTTTTTTTCGAAGAGATTTTGATGCAAAGCTTATTAATTTAAAGCGATAATATCTCGGAAAAATACAATAGTATTGTATTTAAATCTTAGGAAAAGCTAAATCTTAGGAAAAGCTAAATCTTAGGAGAAGCTAAATCTTAGTTCTCGTTCTAGTTAAAATTTCGTGGAGAAAGATAATCTCAAAAAGTGATTAAAAGACTTTTTTTAAGACCTCGATATCTTGAAAACCTGACATGTTAAAGAAATTATGATGAGTTAGAATTCAATTTAAGGTCTTCAAAACTCCTTGGAGAAATATACTCTGGTTTCCGGTTTGGAAGACCAGGACAATTTTGTCGACCCGTGTGGTTTCTTAAGAGAATTAAATGGTTTTTTTGGCATTTTTTATAGTCTTGAGAATTAAGGAAAATTAAAAAAAAATTTCTTACTTCATGCTTTATAAAATCTACATCTTCTCGAAGTCTCTACACTTCTTTTGATTACCGTTTATCCTTTGTTGTTGCTTTTGGTGCAGTTCTGGTCTTTCCTTCCTTTTGTTTACTCTTTTTCTTCTCACTTAAAATCGACTTCGCCTCCTTCAGCAGCTGAACGTTTATTGAATCAACTGAATTAAATCATTCTCCGCACCACGAACGTCATCATGTCACTTGGCAGTGCCGCTGTCACTTCAGAAATGTGCAGTAAATGTTGACCCATCGCCTCGTGTCACATTCTGCGTCGCATTCACTGCACCGAAATGCCACAATTTTATCTTCTCGGTGATGCTTTCGGTTCGATTTATGGCCATCGGCACCAGCACTATGGGCGCCCGCTTCAGCGACTGTGCTTGCGGTCACGAAGACATGTACGTGCACTGTGTCTTCGGCTGCGGCTCGGTCTGCTCGACCGGCTGGATGGCGGCCCGCTTCCAGTAATCGCGCACATTCTCCACCGTCTCCATGATGCGCATGAAATTCTTGCCGGCCAACATGGCCACATCCTCCTCACTCCAGTTGTGGTCCTCCAGCAGGGTGGCCAGGAGATCGGGATACTTGGAGACATCCTCCAGTCCGACTGGCGGCTGATCGATGCCATCGTAGCCGGCACCCAAGCCGATGTGCTGAATGCCCGCAATGGAGCGCACGTAGTTAATGTGGTCGACCACATCGGCCAGCCGAGCCTGGCGCCCGCACGCCACATCTTCGGAGTCGAAGCTGATCATGATGAGGCCGCCATTCTCGGCCACCAGGCGCAGTATATCGTCGGGTATGTTGCGCGAAGAGTTGCAGAGCTGACGCGCAGCCGAGTGCGAGAAGATGACCGGAGCTCGCGTGGCTTGCAGAACGTCGCGGGCAGTCGCATCCGAACTGTACGAGAGGTCAATCATCATGCCGAGCCGATTCATTTCGCGTATGATGGCCTTGCCGAATGTCGTCAGGCCCACCTCGGTGGCGGACGCACTGGAACCGGCCCAGGAGACGTCGCATTTATGCGTCAAGCTGAGATAGCGAGCGCCCAGAGAGTAAAAAGAACGCAGCACTCCAAGGGAGGAGCCGATGGCGTGGCCGCCTTCGATGCCGATGAGCGAGGCCATGAGGCCGCGTCGACGGGCAGCGCCAATGTCCTTGGAGGTGGTGACGAGCAGTGTGTCCTGGGCGTACAGCTCTGTGAAACGGCGTATGATGTCGATTTGTTCAAGTGCCAGCTGGACAGCATCCAAGCCCTGAGCCTCACAGGGCACAAAAGCAGACCTTCAAGAAGAAACGAAGGAAGGAAGAAAGGAAGAAACGAGCATGCGAGTAAAAATGTTAAAAATTCGAAAGAAATTGAGAAGAAATTGAAATTTATGTTCTATATTGCATTATATTGTGTGTTACGTAACAGTAAAGTAATTTGCATAAACTCGATTTATCTAATCTTCGTTGCTTTGGCAACAGAAAGCAAGAAATGCAACAACTGGCTCGAATAAAGTTTTAAGCTTCTTATTGATGGTTTCTTTTGCAACGAAAGGCAATAAAGTTGTCTGCGCTGCCAGCAGAGAACTCCTGCTTCTACAGGGCTTTGGTACACCCCACCCCCACCCCCTCCTCCACCGTCCTCCCCTTTGGCAGCAGTGTCTATACCTAAGCATCTTCAAACAACAGCCACTGTTTGCCATTTTCAGGTGATAACGTCACGTAGTTTTCTAGTTTCGTGGCTTACGTTTTCTTGCAGTTACCCAACATTTAACGAAAAAAGTAATAAACACGTTTCGAAGTGGCCAAAACAACGAACAGTTTTGCGGCCTTTTGTAGGGCCGAGGTTTCCGTTACTCGAGGGCACGTGCTGAACTTAGGCTTCGTCTAGATTCTAGACGAAATTACGAAATTAAAAGGTTTTCTAAAGAAAATGTGATATGATTAATTAATGAATATTTAGTTATGCGCGTTATTTTTGGAATTTCAGTATCAAAAATGGAGTATAGGACCACCTCTGACGATGATCACGAAAAGGGAATATACGAGAGGCGAAAACGATATTAAATAGGCATGAATATGCTTTGTAGAGCAGCGCTATTACTCTTATATAGCGCTCTTATATAGCTATAACTATTATAAAACTCATAATGAAGATTATTATATACAATAAGTAAAATTCTCGGTTACTTTAAGCTTTTAAAATTATATGGAAAAGGACAATATTGAAAAGAACAATATTGAAAAGAGAAATATAATGTTAAGACCTTTGGAAATTATCTCACTCTCTTCCACAACACTTCTGGGTACCTGCATAACATTCTCTCCTGAAGCTTCTGAGTAACCTTTCAAAATGAGGTAAATAAGTATGCTTGTCTCTTGAATCTTAGAGATAAAAACCTCTCATGAAGCAACAACTTCGGCGAAATTCTCTCTCAGGAAACGTAAGCAGAGAAGTTACTCTTCTGACGTTAATGGGAGAGACCTACTTTTATAAAGATTCTGAATCGTCTCTCATGAATGTTCTGTTACCTTCTCAAATGAGGCTTGTATAAAGGTTTTTCCTGTGAAACATATGGTTATAACTCTCTCTGATAAATACGACTCTTAGAATTATGAATAGCATCTCTTTGGGCTTCTGAATAACCTGCTCTCACAAGGTCTCTGTGTAAACTTTACTCATGAGCCGTTTATAAAACTTGTTTATAAGTTTCTTCATACTTTTAAATACTCAGTTATCTTCCATTGTATGCGTAGCTTTTTCCCTGATATACATATACTCGTACATAAATTGTACGATATATGTAACGTTTATTGTTTAATGTATTGATATTTTCGGCCTTCAAGTTCTACTGTTGAGCAAGTTCCTCTCTCGCCTCAATAACCGCCCACAATTCAATTTAATTCAATGATAAACAGGCAGCCTGTTAAACATACAGTAATCAATACCTGTTGGCCAAGCCGCAGCAATAAAATTAAGGCTAAGTAGTTTTGCCTCGAGCTTAACCAAGCACTCTCCTGCAAACATCTAACAGCAGGCAACGTCCTTGATCCCTTGAGCTACCCACCCTCGTTCTTCAAGTCCGTCCATCAAATGCCACGCTGTCGGTGGCAGCGAGTCAGCATGTATTGCCTGCCACCACTATGACCACCCTGTAAAACAACAACAACAAGAACACTCCCCCTTCCCCCTCCTACACTAGCATCTGCCCTTCTTGCCGCCCATCCGCACTCACCACACTTGCACGCCCATCAATCCCTGCTTAAGTCGCTCCATGTCGGTCTGTGCCCATGTCGGACGCGACCACAACGTTTTGTGGTCCAAATCATGACTCAGATGTACCAGCTCCAGGCTGCTGTGCGCATACTTGCGCACATTCCAGGCGAAGTTGTTGTGTCCGTCCACCAGCGGCACCTCCTGCAGCACACGCCGCACGATTCGCAGCCTTTGTGCGTGTGAGTTGCGACTGGGAGCCATGAAAAAGTGCTGCGCCACCAATGCGGCCGCCACCGCCAGCAGCACCAATGCCAGCAGGAGGGTTAAGCCGAAGATACAAGTGGCACGACGCGCCTTGTAGTCGCGTTCCGTGGAGGCTGCTGCAGCATTAGCATCGTTGTCATTTTGTGCGCTCTTATACTTTTTACGCTGCAACACAGTGCCCGCTGCCGATAGAGCTGTCAACGTTGACGACGGTGGCATTGTCAGTGATGTGGGTGTTGTTGCGGCGGCCGCTGCTGCCGCCATCGCCATCCGTATGGTTGGCAATGTAGCTGACGACTTGACATCAACCGAAAAGGTGCCCTTCATCTTCGACTGTATGCTAGAGATTTCAGCACCGGATTCGCTGTTCGAGTTGTTGGAATTTTGGCGCGACAGGTTGCGTCGTATGTTGGAGTGTTCGGTGACATCGGGCAGGAGGCCGCCACTGAGGCTACCGCCGCTACAGTTGCCGCCACCACCAAAACCAGTAGTCTGTAAAGAAGGGTTAAGGGAATGAAAAAGAGATCGAGAGAGTGAGAGAGAGAGAGAGAGAGAGATAATAATTCAAGCAGTTGAGTTATTTCGTTAATTTTGCGGTTGAACGAGCTTAATTTTCATTCAACCTGCTTCGTAATCTGCGTTTGTGTGCATGTGTATACGCATGTACGGCGTTTCTATGGTATGTGTACATACATATCTTTATACTGTACATTCGTAAGTCGTCTATGCTAGCTACACATGTTTGTAAGTATAGCCAGGGTTGCCAAAACGCTGTAGTACGAAAGAACACTTTTCAGGATGCTCAATATGAACGCTAAATGCGCATTTAATACTCTAAAACTTAAATTTACTCGTTATTATAATAGTATAATAGTACTCCTTAATAACAGTATAACTAATAACAGTGTAATTAATAACAGTATAATTAATAACAGTAAAATTAATAACAGTATAACTAATAAGGGTGTAATTAATAACAGAATAATTAATAAAAGTATAACTACTAACAGTATAATTAATAACAGTGTAATTAATAACAGTGTAATTAATAACAGTATAATTAATAACAGTGTAATTAATAACAGTGTAATTAATAACAGTATAATTAATAACAGCATAATTAACTGGGTTGTCATGTCGAATACTTTATCGAGTTTTCGACATGGCGAATACCTACGGTAGACTACCAAACCCAATTGGAGTAGATTACACAAAATTGTCGAAAACTCTGAAAAATTTATGAAATAAATGAATATGAATATCAATGAATATGAATATGAATATGAATAAATGAAAAATATATGAATTTGATTTTATTTTTGAGTCCAGTCATTTCTTTGTGAAAAAATGTAACATTTATGGAATGACAATGAATTTTATTCATTCAAAGTGCTGAGCCTTGATCGTCACTTATTTCAATGTCATCAGACTCTTCCTCTACTATTCTCTTATTATTATATTTCTAAGGCGCGAATTATTGTATTCATAAGGCGCGAGTAAAAATGTATTAGAAGAAACAAGAGAAAGAGAGGAGATGTATATGTATATCGCTTTCTCTTTTTTCTTTTATTATAAAGACACTTTTGGCTCGCGCATTTTGGGTATAAACAAGCTGGAACGTGTGAACGTGTATGTCAATAGATTCTATAGCTCACGCGAGTAAAAAAACTATATTTGAATGAGTTTTTCTTTAAGTTCTTGAATGTTTAAGAGTTTTCGACGAGGTTGAGGTTTTCGACATGAAGAAAACTCAACAGTTTTCAACAGTTTTCAACAGTTTTGTACTCTACAGTTTTCGACGTAGACTACATACAAGGTCCAAAAATTCTTGTCGAATGCCCTGATAATTAATAACAGTAATAACAGCGAGTTGGGCTGTTATTAATTGTAAAATCAGTCAGAATGTTTTAATTTAAATGTAGAACTGAACTATTTTAATAATTCAATATAAATTGGCCCGAAATTTCTAAAGGAGAACATTCCTATATCTTTGTTTACAGGCGGAGAAGGTAGGACGAACATGTCAATTAAAGGACGTGCTCTCTTAAAGCACAACGTTTGGTAACTCTATGTGTAGCTAACCCGGGAACTCTTATAATTAGCTGTAACCATAGACAATGGAATGAGTTCAATCAGCCGAATGAGTTTCTTTTCGTTAATCAGCATACGCACTCTGTGCAAGGGCGTGGCGTTTATTGTTATTAAAACAGAGTTTATGGCTCTCTACAGAGTATGCTTTACAAATTAGTAAAGATAGCAAATTCGATAGTGCTTGAAAATCGTTTGAGTTGCTGTAACATGAATCATAAAGCGTCATGCAGAGACTCATGAAGAGTTGGTTTTACGCAACTTTTCCCAAATTTCTTCATAAATTTGTTAATTACATGAAAAAGTGACAAATGACACTTCCTTTAGGGTATATTTAATTAAAAACTTACATTTTGCTGATGATTTTACATCATATTTCTCTCCACTCTTCGAATACTTCATGTAATGCTCTTGGAAAGTATGCTTTATATTATATATAATTAAGTATACTTTGATTAAGCTCCCTGAAGTTTATGTTAGAACATTAAATTTAGATTTATTAAAGTGTAACATCGTCTACGAACAACTGAACAGAATATAAACGTAATCCCTTCACAAAAATTAATTTTTGAAATTAATTCCTTTCAAATGAGAAGCTTATTAAAATTTATGAAATGAGTTTAAGCGCCAACCAATAAAGCCTTCAAATTTTCATACTTGTACGTTGCTATTGTGCGCATGTTGTTGTTGTAGTTTTTGTTGTTTTCATGTAAAATTTTTCATTGTCAAGTGTTTGTGGAGCTAAAATAAACAAAGAATGAACAGCAGCAACAACTTAATTAATAAACAACAAAAGCCTTATGATCCTTGATTCGTCAAGAAAACCAAGCAATAAAAAGAGAAATTTCATAGAAAAACTCTATGTAAACTAATATCTGGAAACTGAGAAAGAGAGAATGATAAACTGTAAAAACTGAGAATGATAAACTACAACAACAGCAACAACGATCAAAGCTTTCAACAAAACGGCAAACAGAAAAACAACTTTCAAAAACACTCTCTTAAAAATCTTCTATAAATTGTATAATTAAAAGGGAAAAAACAAAAAAAAAAATATCCTATACAATTAAAAAAATTTCTACAAACGGATTTTCTAAATGTAAAGAAAAAGTTAGGAAAGTGAAAGAAGTCGAAAGGTCGAAAAATAATTACAAGAGTAAAAACTTTGCAAGTAAAAGTTAGCTAAATACAATATTTTTCTTCCTAAAGTTTTTCCTTTGCTTTTGAAATTTAATTCAAACTATTTCTTAACAAGACTTTGTGAATATTTTAATGTTCTTTTTTTAGTTAACAAATGTTAAAAAATATGTTAAAAAACAAAATAAATTTGAATTGGCATTGAAGAATACGAGTATGAATCATGAGTGGCAAGCGAACTCTCCAAAATCATTTTAATTAGCTTTTTCAATGAAATTAAATTCAAAGTGCTGAGCGAAGAGAAATAGGGAAAGAGGGAAGGGGGAAAGGGAAGGGGTGGGTAAATAATAAGCTTCATTAGTACTTCTTCGTTTGAATGCTCAACCTAAATTGAATTTAATCGTAATTACGTTGCAAGCTTCAACGCAGTCAATCACGCGCTTTGGTGTACGATAGCTCAAATGTACGATAAACTCAAAAGCTACAGACATTGATCAGATAAATGTGGTAAAAAAGGAGAGAAAATAGTAGTTCTCGCATCGTGTGAGAGATGTCAAATAAATGACAGAAATAATTCTACAAAGCTTACCTGATTTTTATTTGAAATTTAATTCTTACGTAAATATATCGCTGCAGCAACATCTTAACATTTAGAAAGCGTTTTGTCCTTTTAATACACAAAAATTGTTATAATCATTTTATTGTTTGTGATGTTTCGAAATTCGAAAAACGCCCACTTTTATGTTTAAAAGACAGATATATAAATGATCGCTGTAGGAAAAAATCGCTTCATCATCTTAATTATTTAACTTTTATGTTTAAAAGACAGATACATAAATGATCGCTGTAGGAAAAAATCGCTTCATCATCTTAATTATTTTCATTAATGCTTTTAAAAATCCAAGAACGAATAAAATTTCTTCTGTAACCATTTGTGAGATATTGAAAATACTGTAAATAATTTTTAAACAGAGTTTTTTAATTAAATTGTCAAAACAAAAAATCTGTTCCAGCTCCTTCAGAGTTTGATTACTTAATGATTATTCAAGCTTAATGATTAATTTAATGATTAAACAAAAGATTTCTTGCAAAAAGCAAAGTGTTTCCAAGTTGGTATTTCCAAGATATTTTCAAGTGCTTTTTCCTTTTATCTTCTTTCTGGAGCAATAAATAATATTTTCAACATTCATTGATGATTTGCATCTTTTCGAATGAATGGTAAAAATGTATGTTATTCCAAAAATGTTTAGAAAAAAAAAACACTTTTTGGGAGTGAGAAGAAAATTCTTCTCTTTTGTAGAGAAGAAAATGGGGCAAAAGTGACTGTTGACGTTTGAGATGCTTTGACTTGCTCTTTGGGTAGAAAATCTTAATCGTTTAAAATTAAGAACAGTTTTTTTTTTGAAATATTTCATAACTTTTACCAGTTTATTCTAAGATTGAGTAAGAGAAAAGAAACGGGGGGGAAAAAAACTCTAAGAAAAGGAAAAATAAACGAAAAGAAAGGAAAAAGACAAACGCAAAAAAAGCATCAAAAACGAAATAAGTTTATGAAGTTAAGACAAAGCTAACGAAGCATTTGAAAAACGCATGACGTGCATTGAGTTTCGAATCGGGCAATTTTCTTGTTGCAGACACTGATACTTTTTTCTCAGGAAGTTGTCATGCCTTAAGCACTCTTTGTTTTGAAGAGCGCTCTTACAGAGAACCGTGGTTTTGAGGGCGTTAGTGATTCTTTTTAGTTTTGATCTCGGATAAAATCTCAGAAGATTTTGTCTTAGTCTTAGACAAAAGATTTTTTTTGTCTTAGATTTTGTCTTGAATCTCAGACCAACACAAATATTTATGTCCCTTTTCGCCCTCGTATAATCGTCATATATGACCTTGTTTTAGAGATTTTAAATTTACGATTTAAAAAATTGGTATATTCTGAATTTTCTTTTATTGTTTGTTTGTTTTTCTCTTCTCGATTTTCTGTTTTAAATTTCTTTTCAGTCTCTCAGCATTTTTATCGTTTTCTTATTCCTTTCTCTTAAGCTGAAGAATACTTTTAAGTACTCTTCTCTGAAAATTGTAAATAAAAAGTTGTTGAAAAAAGGTTTTCAAAAACCCGGAGAAAAAAAGGAAAAGCTGAAAAGCAGTGAGAGTACAGTTAAAAAGCAAATAAAAACACAAAAATGGAAAACAAAACCAAATTGTATCCAGAGATTATGCAGCCATTAAAACGGATGTGTTTGTCGGATGCCAATATTGGTCTTCCGTTTTGTGCCGGTTTCTTTTTGTTTACTGCTTATTGTCGTTTCCATTGTTGCTGTTGTTGCTCGTGCTGGTGCTCAAGCACTAACAACGGCATTGTGTGTTGCTCTGATTTGTGACATTCGGAACTGATGAAGCGAAGCAGCCAGACAGAAAGGCATGTAGCCACACGAAAATAGAGAAGCAAAAACAGTGCCGGAAAGTTTGGTAGAAGGAAGAAGAAGCGAACAGAAAAAAGGACAAATAAAGTCAGCGGAAAAAAAACCACCGTCCGTGCGTTCGAGCAGGAGGCTCAGTCTGAGGCTCAGTCGGTCTGCAAACAGACAGTTTCAGAGAAAAAAACGAAAAGGGAAAGAAAAAATGGTAAAAAAGGGCGAAAAGGTACGGCGGAGTGAGTGAGGCAGAGACAAGAAAAAAGAGAAAGAGTTGAAAATGGTTTTGGAGTTACAGAGTGCTTTAGGCCAGCGGCGTATATAGCTTTCGCTTTGGGTCCGCAGTCATTTCAACTGAGAAAATTTTGAATATTTGCAGGAAAACGACAAGTTTTTTCGGAAGCTCTTGATTTTTCTTTTCCATTTCTCCTGAGACTCAGGAGCCGAGAAATTCAGTTCTAAAAACTGATGTATTGAGCTATAATAATCACGCTACAATATATCTATTCCAACCTCTTCAAAGTTAAACAACAATAGGATCGCGCTAAGGATGGCTATAAAAACAAATGGTAACTACTTGGTCTATGGTTACATAATTTTAATCTTCCTCTCCTCCTGGTAATGGCTTACTTGGTAATCCATAAAAGTGTCGAAATGCAAGTACGAGCAGTTGTTGAATGCGTCCGCATGCAACACGCGCTCCTGCAACTCCTCACTCTGCAGCAACGGCGGCGGCGGCGGTGGCGGAGGTGGTGGCGGCGGTGAGTGTGGCAAGTTGTCGCCTTTGAACGAAACACGTTTCGGCGTCTGCGTGGCGCCGTCAGCGGAACGACGATTGCGCGTCAAAGTGCCTGTGAAGCCCGCACCAACACCGGCCAAAGTGCCCACGAAACGACCGCCCTGCATGGCGCTACCAGCGGCAGCGGCTGCAAACGAGCCCATCATGTGGCTGAAAGTGCCGCCGCAGCCGATAACTTGTCCAGCCTGATGCTGTGACGTTGTTGAGTCTGCATTATTATACAGCTGTTGCTGTTGTTGTGGCTGCTGCTGATGATAGTGCTGTTGCTGCTGATGATGATGATGAGGATGATGTGCTGCTGCGGCATGAGGGGCATGCAGTATCAAGCCGCCGCAACCACCGAAACGAAAATGTGGAATACACGTTGCCGACGAAACGCTGGTGCCGCATTCGCTGCCTTCAAAGTCGTCCTCACACCCATCAGCAGCGAACGCTGCCACACTCTCGCAGCGCTGCTGCAGCAGAGAGCTTTCGAGTGTTTGCTGTGTGAGTGTGGTAGCGCGGCGTGGCAGTGTACCGCCGGCTGCATAGATAATGTTAACAGCTTGTGGAAGCTGTTGTTGTGGATGCTGCTGCTGCTGCTGCTGCTGTTCGGTGGGCATTAAAAGCTGTGCGGCCACGTCGCCGATTTGCTTTGTGGATATTATTGCTTCTGCGGGAGCGCCAATTAAATGCGTCGGCTGCAATTGATAGCCGAACTGTTTGTAGCTGATGTTGGCAGCGGACTGATGGGCTGCAGACTGTGCTGCTGCTGCTGCTGCTGATGTTGTTAAAGTGGCCGCTGGCGTCGCTGTTGCCAGCATACTACAGGGCGGTGGAGGCAGCATCGCTGTCGGAATTACCATAATCGGCAATACTGTATTGCCGGCTGCAGAGCAATTGATAGTCGGCACAGACGCTGCCGCATTCAGCAGCTCCATTTGACATACTTCATCATAACTTAAAGCACGTAAATCCATGCTGGAGCTTTCTTCTTCACACTTGCAGCACTTTCTTCTGATTTTTGTTCTAATTCAACTTATGACTTTTCTTATGACTTTTCTTCAATTGTTGCGGCCGCAGTCGATTTTGTAGTCGTTGCGAGAAGATGCCAGCATTTTTCGGAAAAGAGGGAGCGGCTTTTTTTTTCGAACAAGCATAGACTTCGCGAGAAGTAGATAAATACAACACTATAGAGAAAAAATACTCCCGACTTTTATATTTGTTAAGTTTTTCTCTCTTTTCCACAGTGTATTTCTTTCTTGCCTGAATAAATTTTTTACTTTATTTTGATTTATTTATTTGTTTTAGTTTTTTTCTGTTTCCAATTTTCTGTTTCTCTTTTTTGTTGTGTTGCTCAGCAGTCGTTCAATTGCATTCAAAGTCTTATGAAAAAAACAGTGCCGCCGGCTTTTTTTCATTTGTCTGAGAAAAGCATAATAAAATTACCTCCCGCCGACTTGAACTGTTCCGAACGAAGGAAAAACGACTACTGAATTCAGCTGAGCCTCGCTCCTTCGTACCAAGAGCTTGAACTGCCGATGCCGATGCCGATGCCGTTGCTTCGCAGTAGAGGCGACGCCGCTGCTTTAATGCTTTCTGTATTTGTTTTCTTACGCATGCGTTAGTTTTGATTGTCGACGCTGTTGTTGGGCTTGTGCTGGTTTTTGTTGTTGTTTTTACAATTCAAGTAATAGAGCTTCGTTTTGAGCGCGGCTGCTGTTTTGTTAGCTGCAATGTGTGTGCTGTGTTTTTGCATTCTGCTTGAATAAGACGGTAAATCCAACAACAAGATAACTGTTGTTTCTGCACGAAGTATTTTGGATTTCATGTCATCATAATTAAAGTGCGTATAGAAATTTTGCGCCCACTCCCAACAGAATATGCCCGATTTTACCACTTAAAGACAGCATCAATGCGTTAACAGCCTACGACTCTTGGTCTTACTGCCACTCTTTTTTCTCTTACCCATCGTTACCTTTCTCTCTACATACTCGAGGGATTTTGTGTTCGTTGGCCCGTCTGCCTGTCTGCTGGGTCTTCCTCTTTTCCTCTCTCATTTTAACTGACAACCTGTAAATTCGTTATTTTTTCTTTTTTTTTGTATGTTTTTGTTTGGTTTTTGTTTTTTTAGACTGACTTTTAATCCTTGGTTTTTTCTTTCTCTTCTTTCTTCTTCCAGACAGTTTTTTGTTGTTCGTTTTTATTGCGTACTTTTATTGTGTTTATAAGTATTTTTGGTGTATCGACTTCTGTTAGTTTATTACCCTTTTTCGCATTCACTGTTATCTTTTTCTTTGAGGTTAATAATTCTTAATTAATTCTGTCTTTTAATCTAATTTCGTTTTATCATCTCGTTCAAATTTTTCAAATCTCGAATCAAATTTTTTTTTCCCTAAGTTTTAATTAAATTAATTTTAATTAATTTTTTCGTTCTGCGCTTAGAAATTCATTAAATTCTCTTCTCCTTATATGTATGTTCATGTAATTCTGTTTTATGTCGTAAACTATTCTTCTGTTCCATCATAACGGGTGCGCCTTCTTTTATGTCGGTAGGTAAACATTGAATAAATTTAACATTTATTAAACGATTGACTTCAGTAAACCTCTTTTTGAGACGTTTATTCAGTACAATATTCGTACATTTTAGGTACAAATGAATCACAGCGAAACAACGCAGCGAAACGAGGCCAAGAAGCACCTCCTGACAACACTATTCGTCGTTTAACAGTTTTTTTCAACACATTTTTTTTTTGTTTCTCTGGATTTAGATTCTTGTCTGTTTTTCTCTGTTTTTTTTTTTATACATTTCAGTAAAAAATCCTGATTCCATTTCAGTCAACAATCTATCTGGCTTTTATATTTTATTATGCATATTTGTATTCTTTACCTGGACGTTTTCTTTTGCTTGTATAGTCGTATATTTTTGTTACATCATTGTATCTACTTCATGGCTACTGAAGACTTCTAATACTCCTCAATCCATCTGGGTATATTCATCGAAATAGTAAGTCCTTCTACATGTTTGTCTGTCTTGATCAATCGGCATCCTGTCGGTAAAGCTGCATGCCATACCGACCGACGGCTACTTGTTGAACTGCTTATCTTTCTGTCTATGTGTTTGCAGTATCTATTTCTCTCTCTCTCTCTCTCTCTCTCTCCCTCTTTCTTTTTCGAAGTATTTTCCGGATTTAGGTTTTTTGTATCGTAGCTAAGAATTATTTATGTTTGGTTTTTTCTGCAAGACTGACTGTTCTTGCTGTTTTTGTTGCTGCTGTTATTGTTTCTCTTCCTTGTTTATGCTTCCTTGTTTATCCTCCTTTCAACAACCAACTGTTGTCATTCTGTTGGCAATTTTTTCGCTTCCTTTAATGTTTATTTATTTAGAACTTTTAATTTTTTTGTCATAGAATCGTATTATTCATCGCGTAGTCTGTGTCTATTTCAGAGACTGAATTAATTACCTTGAATTGCCTTCGAATTTTTATGAATTCTTCAATTAATTCCAAACCTTTAGAGATAATTATTTAAGGTTATCTCGAAATTATATTTTCTTAGAGGTTGTCAAAAGCATTTATTGCCTTTATAATTGTTCCTAATGGCTTTTTCCTTCTTTTCTTTTCCTCAAGGTCGTTTCCTTTTAGTTTCTATCGTCGGAGGAAATGAGTTGGCATTCGTTAGGTATCATTTTGCAGCTGTCCTTATCCTTCAAGTGTCGTTATTTATCTAACTGGCATCTAACCGACTTCTAATCCTCATACTTTTAATGTCCTCACAGCTCTCAAGCACCATTACCGCTATTCACTTTAGTGCTACGAGGCGTATGATTAACATTAAATTCATTTAATTTATTCTGAAAATAAAGAGCACTTAAAGACCGGTTCCTGTTCCTTTTTCATTGGATTTTTTTTTTTAATTGCTAACCTGGCCAGAAAGCGTGCAGCATGTTTCCTTAATTAGCCGGCCGTTTCACGTCGGATTTAGTCTGCTAACTGGAATGCTTGTTAAAGGAAATGTTTTCCTTCGTGTTGGGCGTTAAGAGTGATTTAAACAGAAAAACGATGGTGCGGTTGAGTGGCTACGTGGCATAGAGAGATATTTGTTTAGCAAAATGAACAAAAACCAAATTGAATGCAGTGCAGTAGCCACAAAAATGGCAGGTGAGCCAACGAAACGGACAGAGCCTGGTCTGTCGGTTGGAGGAAAGTTGGGGAAAAGCATCCGTCGACAAGCGGAGTGAAGGACCCAACATGAGTGGGAGGGCTTATTTTTCGAACGAGTTCAAGCATAAACGATTTTAAAAACATGTTCGTCGAGTGCTTTTGAAAATACAAAAAGCAATAAGAAACTGCTGCTCTGTCGAATGCTGCTTTTGATGGTAAAATAAATTGCATGTTATCCTTTGTAATGTTTTTCTGTGATGAAACGATTCTCGCTACTGGAAATTTTTTTGGAATACATTTGCAAGAGTCTGTTTAAAAGAGCCGAAAGAGGCTACTTCTAACTTTTACGAGATACACATATATTTATTTAACTTTAAAATAAATTTTAAAACATTTAAAAAATTTTTAAAAATTAAAATAAATTTTTATTTTAAAATAAATGAAATTTAAAAAAAATTAATTAATTATTCATTTTAAACAATCCAGAAATGATTCATTTCAAAAGCTATAGAAAAAAAAAATTCAATAAATAAATTTCACGCAAATAAAAAAAAGTTCACTAAAATCAACATTTAATTTATTTATGATTCATTTTAATTGTAATTAATTTCATTCAGTTGTACTCATCATTGACTCATTGTATTCATTTTTTGTTGTATGAATGTTATTCACTTTTAATCATCATTTCCTTGATTCATTCTATATTTATAACCATCATTGATTTAATGAATGCCTTACTTGTAATCACCAGTACTTTCATTTATAATTCAGTAAACCTTAATAATTGCATACTCATTGCATAATCATTGCATAATCATTGATTACTAATTAGTTTCTAATCATATTTACTTTTATCCATGACGGCCTCATTCATTCATCATTTACTTCATCCACCACTTATTTAATTAATTTCACTTATGATTAGTTTGTGATAATTTATTTCTATCATGCATGATTTTTATGTAATCATTAATTTCATTTATGATTCATTAGTAGTTACTTTTTCTATTCATGATTCATTAGTAGTTCCTCACTCCATTCATGATTTATTAGTAGTTACTTACTCCATTCATAACAATAATTAATTACTTACCCCATTCACTGATGATTCAATTGTATTCATCATTCACATCATTCATCGATAATTTGATTCATGACTCATTTGCAATCATCATAGACTTATTTATAATTCATATCATTCAGGAAATATTCCTTTGTTATAATCGTTCTTTTCGTTCGTTTGTAGCGTAAATTTTATTCATTTATTAAACATGTCTTTTATAGTATAATTCACACTTCTAATCATCGTTCACTTCATTTATCATTCTTTATTTATGAATTATTTGTTCCCTATCATTCAGTTCATTCATTATTCATTTCTATAATTTATTAGCTCATTTTACCGAACTAGCTAGAAGAAATATCAAGGAATTCGTCAATATGAGTCACTAACCATTCATGAGCTTTTTACAGAGATTCACGCTTCAATTTCTCTTCGATTCATTTTAAATAGTAAAACTAAACTAGAAAAAGATTCTCATAAAATCATCTCTCATTTTATTAATGCTGCATTTGTAATTTAATAAACTGAAATATGTATAAATCACAGAAAAAATAATAATAAAAGATATGTCAAATGATAATTTTTAACGAAAAAAAAAAATAACCTCAAATCGGAAAGGACGAATAAGAATAAACTCTGATAGAGAATATTATACAAGTATAAAAACAATATATCTAAGAAATTACTTTTTTTTTATGAGATAACGAATTCTTATTCTCCTTCCGGGTCACATTGGAAGCAACTTCTCTCAAGAGAATTCAAACAAAAGGAGAAAATAACATATAGCTTGCTCCAGATCTCCAAATCTTCAATTCCCTCCTACATCTTCCCCACCTCTCTTCTCTTGCCTGCTTGGAATGTTAAAAAGGTTTCACATTGAATGAAATAGCAAGAAAGACTCAGACAGCATAACGCATGAACTCATACAATCTAATTTGGAACCGTGTGCCTTGAGTGATGGTGTGAGTGCGTGTGATTGATTTACTTGAATAAATTTGCCCTAAAGATATCTTCATAGAACACCAGAAGGGCCGACACACGCAATGTATACTTGCTAACCTACATCATGTAGACACCACATCATCATACATACATACATACATCATACATGAACACAAGAGACACATGAACGCCACCACCATCATGGTGTTACTCGTAAATGAATTTTTGACGGATTACGGACGCTTCGATGTTAAGCCAAAAATTCTTCTGCTAAGAATACGATAAGACGGAATAATTTATGGATTAATACGAGTATATTTATGCACATAACATTGAAATGTAAGATAGTAAGAGAAAGTTATAAAGTGGAATTAAGTAGAATAATAAAGCTTTTTCATCATATCTTTACGATATACCGAAGATTAGTCAAACAGAGTGGCTATAGATTACAGGCTACCTTCATTCGCCTTAACGTTGATTGTTCTTGAGAATCATTGATATTAGCATGTATTAATTTCAATACTCAGAAATTTCAATACTCAGATCTCAGATCTCAGAACTAAATTAATTTAAGAACTCAATGATATAACCACTCTCACTTGATCTCTATTCATTGACTTTAGCATTCATTGATATACTAAGTACCCATTTGATTTGAAAACTCGTTAACAATAACACAAATCTCTCAATAACATAAATCTCTTTGATTTAAAAACTCATTCATCTAAAAACTCATAAAACTAAACACTTCAATAATTATTGATATTAATACTCATTGATCTTCAATACGCATTCATTACGGCTTAAACTCCCAGAACTCGTTAGTATCATTGAGGCTCATTGAGGTTGCTATACATTAACGTTAATACTCATTGATCTTAACACGCATTCATTTCAGCATTTATGAGTTTCAATACTCATTGATCTGAACAAATATGGAGGCCAGAACTCGTTAGTCTTAAGGCTCATTGATGTTACTATTCATTAACAAATACTCATAATAGATTTTACACTAATTAATCTTCACACTTACTCATTGATCTCAGCACTCAGTAATCTCAGCACTCTCCAACTAATCTCACTCTTTGAACTTGGCACTGATTGATCTCTGATTCAATGATCTTCACACATTTATTCATTTTAGAACTCTTGCGCTTAGCCCTCATTGCAATCATTCCAAGTACTTCCAGTACTTTGGTAACGAAATATTTGTTCATTAATAAAATTTACAGAAAGTAATTATAAATTTATGAGTGAGATTAGTCAATATATCCCTCCATTTTTCCCTTACACCTCCCCACCACCCCTCCTCCGCTCCACCCTCTTCTGTATATTACTTTGTTAAAGACTGACTCTTAAAATCGATGAAGTGAATTCGATTTTAAGAGTAACTCAAACCAGCGATTGATTCGTGTTAATGAACAATTAATTGTTTTTTGTTTTTAAAATGGCAACGTTGAGAACGAAATAAAAATATCAACGGATACGGAAGTGGAAACGGAAGTGGAAGTGGAAGAGGAAGTCGTGTGGTCTCGGCAAAGTCACGTGTGAAAATGAATTTAATTATCGGAAATATCCCGAATGCAGTAATCAAGTACTCCGCAGATTCTTCGGTTTTTTTTTAATGGCGACAGTATCGATTTTTTAAAACTTCGACAACTTTGGGGAGACATTTATTTTTTGTGGTCCACACGGCACACCAAACAGCTTTCTTTCCAACGCTTGAGTTCTTTAAACATTCATTGTATTTTTGGTTTAAAAAAAAAACCAAAAGTCGATGAAACTTTTTGTAGCCTTTACGTAAAGAAAAGACCGACAACATTTAAACCAAAAGATGGACTGTACTTGCACAGAAGTCAATCTGGCTATAGAATTTCTACAGAATCGTGCCGCATTTTCAAGATATCCCTGAACACAATCATTTCGTTTATTTGTGCTTATGTTAATCCCAAGATAATCTTTATCCTCACAAAACTATTTTGGTATCCGACAGTATTATCGTCCCTTTTCCTATCCCTTCTGAAATGTTTATACATGTTTACATGTTTTGACATGTTTATACTTTTCTACATGTCAAAAACCTCAATCTTGTCGAAAACTCTTAAACATTCAAGAACTTAAAGAATGACTCGATATTCGAATATCGTTTTTTACTCGCGTAAATTATAGAATCTCTCAACATACACGTTCTCCAGCTTAAGCTAGAATAAAATTAATTGTCATTCCATAAATGTAGAATTTTTTCACAAAGAAATGACTGGGCTCAAAAATAAAATTGAAATTCATGTATTTTTCATCGAAAAATCTTTGTAGCTTTCGTTTGTTCTTATTGTAATTGATGAAGGTACCTAAATTTTTCAGAGTTTTCGACAATTTTGTGTAATCTACTGCAATTTGGTTTGGTAGTCTACCGCAGGTATTGGACATGTCGAAAATGTCGAAAACTCGACAAAGTATTCGACATGACAACCCAGACCATAACGATACCGAATATTGATGAATACTTTTAACTGCAAATTGTAACAGATGATTTCTCGTAGAATGTATATCTTTTAATACATTTGAAGTGACTCCTGCAAGAGGAGAAAGATGCTTTTAAGGTTATAGCATCTCGAAAACTTGAAACTATAAACACAAAAAAGAGCGATAAACTTCCAAAGAAAAGGAAGGCAATAAAAGTAATGCAAGCGATGGTAAAATCGTACATATTTGTATTCAGCTCGTGCTAGGCGCGAAAGGCATTGATTGTGTGGATTCTGAATTAGAAGGTTAGTAAAATGAATGAAGGAAGGAAAAAATACACGCTGATGGCATAGAAAATGTTTCGCGTCAAGCAATTTTCCAGACTCATTTTCTTTAATTTCCTCTTTTTTTTTTAAAGGGATGATGACGTGACAATCTTAATATGCAAACAAAAATACACACACACACACGTACACTAATATACTACATACATTCTTAACCAATGACAGATTAAAATGAAGACAGTAGAAAGGTATGCTGGCAGACGTTGTTGTTGTTGTTGTTGTTGTTGTTGTTGTTGTTGTTGTTGCCCTGATAGCGGTGACGGTGACAGTGACGGTGGTTGTTTATTTTGTCATGTTTCTTACTGACAGTGCTGAGAATGTTGAAGCTGCTGCTGCTGCTGCTGCTGCTGATGTTGATGCAAATGACTGCGATAAGGCTACCAGCAGCCTGCAAATGGCACCAGCGAGGGCTACAGCAACAACAACAACAAATGAACAGCGGGAGCAACATAAACATCGTCTGAAGTTTATTGAACTTATGCAAGAAGAGCGCTTATATCTTGCTCATGTTTCTTACAGTCTTCTCACACACACACACACACACAGACAAGCACTCTCTCTCCCCTTCGCTGGCTCTTTCTTTAACTTTTTTGTTGTAGTTTTCTAATTATAATGATGTCAAGTATGGCGGCTGACATTATGGTAACGACCGAACAACGCATGTCATTCAGAAGCCGCTTGACGTCGCCGCAAGAGCCACGAAAACGTTGCAACAGTATGCATGAATCGTCTACTCATTCTTGAGAGTATTTCGGTGAAGTGCCCTGCTGTTGTTGCAAGAGGAAAGAGAAGCAGAAGAGCACGATGAAGAGGCAGTGAAAGAGAAAGAGGAAGTTGTCGAAGAGCGTAGCAGAAAAATCTCTCAGCATTTTTGTTTCTTCAAAGTGAAGTAATGGAAAGATGAAAATTGAGGTAGCAGGAAAATTGCACGCAGTAACTCACAACAACAAAGTGGTAGCAGCAGCAGCAACGACAGCAGCCGCAGCACTAACAGCAGCTGCTGAAAAACGTCAAAGTAAAACCATCTGAAACCAAGTCAAGCTCGTGAAAGAAGTCGAAGTGTTTCTGCTTGCATTTGATGAGTGTGCATGAATATAGAGCGCGCCATTTTATGCAAAAAGCTATACACATTCAACGCTCTTTGTGCTTCTTCTTCTTCTTCTTCTTCTGCCCTCTGCTTCTACGTAAATGGTTGACAGTTATAAACTTGTCGTTGCTTTTTTAGTTGAAGTCACTAAAATATGAAGACGTATTGTTGCATTTTGGCGTGAGCAACAACAAAGAAAGTTAAAAGAGCCTGAAAAAATAACAATAATAGCAAAATAGAAAAAATATAACAATAAACAAAAAAAAGACATAAATCTCAGCATTTATATTCATTCATATTTGTAACGAAGAGAAGCCATTATTGTCTCAACTTGTAAAATTGTGACGGCAACAACCGTCAAACAATGAACGAATGAAATAGCATTGAGTTATAGAACTTTGTCTTTTTCTGGCTTCATCATTTGCTTGAATGTGTTTTTTTTTTCGCCTTTTTACTGATAATACTTGTAGCAGGAAGATGTATGTACATATGTACGTACGCTGGCGCTGGCTGCTGATTGCTTTCGTTCGTTTTTAGTCTTTAGAGTCATTTATTCTCCCATACAACACTGCTTCACCTTCCCCCCCTCCCCCCCCCCCCCTCCCTCCACTCCTCCACTGCACCAGCATTTCCTTACTAACTCAACAACTTCTTGTCGTTGCCTGTTTAGTGTCGCTTACTCAATCCTGTCATCAACAGCACCATCAGCAGCACGTTAGATGACGCTATTAAAGTGTGCGCTCATAATAAACAACCCGCACACACACACACACGTACGTGTATAGCGTTACTGTTCCTACTCGTTACTGTGCCTACACTTTGCTCTGCTCCAGGCACGTTCTCATTAAGTGTTGAACAGACAGACAGCTTCGCCTGCTCAGGTGTACCATCATTAACAGTGTCCAGGTTTTGTGAAGGATGCTGCATAGCTTCGAGCAGTACTACTCGAGTGTGGAGCATAATGATGCCGGTGAAACGACCAACATGCAAATGTACGAGCATAATGTATGTTACGTACGCACGCACGTATGTACATACTATAAAGACTATGTTAAAGTACGTTTATGTTTATAGGTTTATACGTTTCGACATTATAGGTTTATATACACTCAAATATTATATACCCTTTATATGTACATACGTACGTTCATTCTACTTAAGTATGTTCATTCCTTACAGAAGACTGTCACGATGGTTGTTTACGTTAAAGAAGATATAGTACGATTACGATAGTGATAGATTTAGAATATATTGGTTACGACATCGACGTTAACAACAAGACATACTTCAAAACAAATGCCAAATATAGGCCTTTTAATTGATGAGTAGCCTTCGCAATATATGTACATACTTAATACGTTACTACATATATTCAGAAAAGAATTAACGATACTGCCCTTACCGCTCGATAACTAGTCACCAATGTTGTACTTTTCGCACTTACCATACATTTAGAACACTTTGACTTTTGCTTTTAGGGCCCTTGAAAAATTGGGCTTAGAATTTTCGCACCTTAAATGTACCCTAGTTATCATAATTTCGCTGCTTACCTGCCGATTTTTATATATTATTTTTATTTCTTAAAGCTAAATTTTGCATCTAAATAACCTTTCTGGAGAAATAAAAATCTCTTAAAGTTAAGCAAACAAAGGCATTTTCAACAAGTTTTAATTATATATTAATAAAAAATAAAATCATCAAAAAATATCGTAATTTTAAATTTTTCCTAATTTTTTTTTTAAGACAGAGAAGAATTAAAAAATTGCCTACAATTTAATGGTTTTATTATGCATAATTTATATGCATTTTTTAACGATTTTCATTATTAATTTAGCCCCGGAAAAACTTTAGTTTAAAGAATTATGTATATCTTATATATTTATGAAAATGGGCTGCATTTCAATTGCGTTTATTTGAATATTCATTCCTTTGCCTTTAGAGAATTTGTGATGGTGGTCATAACCAAATGGTGATATCTATAAAATATCGAAAGCTATGCATCACTAAGGTACTGTAACTCAGCCTCCTCGTAGGAATAAAAAAATTGACAAAGTGATTAATGATAATTTCTTGCCTTGAGAGAATCACAATGGTGATCGTGACTCCTCTTCTCCTCTAGTGAGTCCTCAGACAAATGCAATTAATGGCAGTGATTTCGTTACTTTGATTATCTTTTTGATGAATTTACGCTAGTGATAATGCTAACTACGAGTTGTATTGAAATAATGACCACTGTTATTTGTAACGGCCTGTGGCGGATTTAACCAAAAAATGTCTCGTTAACGCAGTGAGAAAAACTCCTCTCTTTACTCTTTTGTGGCTCTCTGGAGCTTAATTAAAAAAGTAAACTGTAGTAATTGTTGTTTGTGTTGTTTGTATTTTTCCCCATTTTTTGCATTTGTGTTCGAGCTACTACTTTTTTTTTTTTTGACGCTACTACGTTTTTAATGCTTTCTACTTTGTCGAATATTTTATTTTGGACTTTTCAAATTTTTCTGTATTTTTTTACGTGATTATCCGTCACCGACATGCGTTGCTGGATGTGTATATTTATGTGTGTGTGTGTGTGTGTGTGCTCTCCGTTTTTTACATTTCAGTGTGTGTGTTTGAGTGTTTATGTTTGCCTTAATCTCTGCAGCTGGTTCTCTTTGCTTTTCATTTGGATGAACTCCAGCTGATGACAGTGTTGTTGTTGTTCTTATTGTTGTTGTTGTTGTTGCAGTGTCGCGTGTAAGCGTACAACAACATTCAACTTTTTTATGGATTTGTCCTCCCCTATTTTTTCACAGTAAAGAAAGCATCGTTATTTAGGTCTTGTTTTTAATTTTATGAACTCTTCTTTTTCATACGACTATGGAAAAAAAGGAAAAAGAAAAGGAAGGGAAAGGAAAAAATTTTTTTTTAAAAATTAATACCAAAATTAAAATTTCAAGAAAAACTCGTAAAACTCCGATCCTTTTTTTACTTAAAATTAAAAACAGAAATTCGAAAAAAACGAGCAATGAGAGAGACAGAGATGTGGCGGGAGTTACATGGAATGTTTGGATCCAAAGAAAAGCTATACATATATTGAAAATTTGGAATGAAAAAATTTTATTTATTTAGGTCGAAATTTCTCTTGTGGCCGACCACTTTGCGAGCACCCGCAGCATTTGATCAGATTTGTAAAGTCTCTAAAACAATTTGCATAATCAAGTAAAAAAACCTCAATTCTGTCCTATTATAATGTTATAATGTTTTCAATCATAACAATTTAGCAACCCGGCAATAGCACTACATGAGTATTAAATGCTATTTTGTGGCGTCGCATACGCATGGCATGTCCGTAGTTGAACTCTATCACGTCTATTTTATTTTCTCTTTTGGGTTAACGAACGAAGCGACAAGCTGTTGTTCCTGATTTTGGTCAGGACAGCAGCAGCCGTCCAGAGCAATCCATGTTGTATCACGGAATAACCACTCACTCTTTTTTTTTTTGTTTTTGTTTTTGTTATTTTTTTTATGCTTTTGTGAACTCCGTTTCAGAATTTTCCAATTTCTTCTCTCAAGTGTTTTTGAATTGCTTTTTTTAACCCACCTTTTTCCACCCTGGATCTGCCAATGAATCAGGGGTAGTGCGTGTGTGTGTGTGTGTGCGTGTGTGTGTGAAGTGAGTACTTTGTATGTATGATATTTGTATTGATTTCGGTAAAGTTTTTACACCTTAAGGTTAAAATTGTGAGAATTTTAACGACTACTCCGGTTTCATGGCTTTAATAAAAAGCTTTTGATTTTTTTGATTGGTAACAATTGTTTGAATTTTCAAGCTTTTTTCGATTTCCAGGTGAATTTTTTTCAATTCTTCTGTTGCTTTCATCAAAATTTTCGTACTAATATTAAATAATTGGTAACAAATAAATAATTAAGAAAAAAATTTTCTACTTTTAGGTTGAACTTTTTTAATACTTCTTGTCATTTTTATTTTTCTCTTTCATTTGTTTTCAATTAAAAAATCTAAAAGTTTAATCTGATATAAAAAAAAAAACAAAAAAAAATAGTTTCTTTTCTGTCTTACCGATTATTGGTCAGATCACGAATCTGGCTCGTAAGAGTGAAAAGAATCCGGTAATATAATAATTATAAGATTATCTATCTCGAAAACTTAATGCCATGAATAAATTCTGATTTGGATTCAGGGCGTCCAACACCTTTGGAGAAGTAATGTCTGTAAGGTTTAACATTTTTTGGCGTGTCTGTATTATTCTTAAATTTGAATATCAGAGATTTTAATATCATGCAAAAAATACTACATTTCGGGAGTATTTAAACTTTTTTTTTTCGATGAAATTTAGTAATAGTCGTATAATATTTCTCCTTTATTTCAACTTTATTATTTTAATTGCAGCCTGAAAGTATGCAACAGGTTATGGATTGTAAGCACTGGCCTAAAGGCTCATGCAGCCTGAAGAGCGTAGCGCAGATTAGTGCAGTGTAGCAACCATTATCCTATGAAAATTTTTACGCTACACTATGTGTGCATTATACGCACTGCAAAGTATTAAAAACTTACTTTCCCTTGCTTTTTCTTTTTGCTTCGAGCTTGTAAATTATATCGGAAAAATGGTAGTAAATTCGATGACTAACCAACTGGTACACTTCTTTCTATCGCAATTCTTTGTGTCAACAATGGATTTGACAAAAATGTTACACTACGCTGCGCTACGCTCTTAGTGTCCATGAAACCTAAGAGTTCGCAAGTTTTTTGGTTTTTTGTAGAGATTATGTTTCATTAACAATATTTCAATATTTATTACACGTACATAATTTTTATTACTATTTTATGGGCGTCACTGGAGCAATTTTGCTCTATTTCTCGACAAATATACAATTTTGTGGTTTTTCTTGCCTTTTTTCTTGTTGTTTTGATCTTGTAAATTATATGGGAAAAATGGTAGTAGATTTTATTGGCATCGATGACTGACCGACTGCTATGTACACTTCTTTTTAACGCAATTCTTTGTGTACTTCTCCCCTTGTGTTTTTTGTTGCAGTAAATCCTGCGGAATGCTCTGTACTGTAATCAGTAGCATACTCGTATACTTTGAAGCAGAACAAGAAAGGAAAGAATGTAATAAATTGCATTTTCCTGTAATAAAAGTCAATCATAATATTTCAAAGAGTGAGGGCGTGGAGAGTGTGTGCGGTAGGGGGGGTAAGAGTGAGAGCTGCCAGTGCCTTGCGGTTACCGCTGAAGGCTGTGTTAGCCTTTCACCTCTTTTCAACCCTTTTGCCTGTATTTTATCCTCTTCTTACGCTGGTTTTCCTATTTTTCTTCCACTATTTTTCTATTTATTTCACGCCTTGTTCTTTTTCATTCCGAAATTTCTGCTTCGCGTCTCTGATTTTCCTAACTTGTGCTATAAATTCACTGCAATCTAATACACGCCCTTTTCTAAGCATTATTCTACAGCTTCTCTTTAGGAACTATAATAACTTGAAGAAAATACAAGATAAATACAAGATTTATTGATGCTGCAATAATTTGTCAATGCCGTTTCGGCGTTAGCGAGTTCGGCAGCAGTTCGGCACAAGTTTGGGTTTGGGTTTTTGCGTCTTGTTTGTTCTAAATAATCGACCAAATTTCAAGAGACCAATAAAAGAGATAAATAATAATGTGAAAAAATGAAGAAAAATGGAGTGTACTACTTCATATGTTAGCAGTTTTTGCTCCGAAAGGGGGAAATAAAAGCTTCCCTTTTTCTACTTTTCTGCTTCTACTCGCATCTTTCAAGATTTTGAATCTTAGCGGATTAAAGTGAATTCAGAAAAATTTTTCATTCTCCTTAAAAAAAACCACCAAAGATTGGAATGAATAGATTCATCTCCGCCGGAGAGAAAACTGGTGCTTTAGTCCTCCGAAATAACTCCTTGTAGATTTTTTCCATCCCGTAGCTTTTATTCTCTTAACTCTGCTGAATAATTAAAATCAATCCAGAACATTTGCATTCTCTCAAAGAATCCCTCTCTGTCCCTTTCCATTATCACTGAATACGAGTACCTTGCCAAATCCAAAATTATGTATCCTGCCCGCTGGTAGCAGGTAGCTTCCCTTTGCAGGTCAACCTTACTCTTTCCCAAACAAATCGAGGTTTCTTCTCTTTTGTGTTACTTCATGTCGACAATTACGTCACGTAAGGGCGCAAAGCAATCTGTGTGCCGTGTGAATAGAAAATGGCCTGGTGCGAACTTAATTTGATTTTAAGTGAGCTCTGAATTGGCCCCAAAAAGGTGTGGGGCGTGAAGACAAAAACAGAGAGCGAAGGGAGCAGAAAGTGGTTGAATGTGAAATTGCATTAGTCTGTTCCCAAATATTTTCAGTCCCATTAAGCCTAAGAAATATAAAAAAGAAAAACTTGGCCGCAGCACGCTCACAACGAAGACCTACAAGACTAAGAAAACCTTTGACTCTTTTGTTATTATTCTTCCATTTTCAGTTTGACGGCAAATTTGCTAAGAGAAACGAACTAACCTTTAATGATAATGAATAAATTATGATAAAAATAGAAACGTTAAGAAAGGTTAAGAAAAGGTTAGGAAAAACAGTATAAAGAGAAGCCAGCTAAACGTATTCTAGAAAGATGCATGGTTAATAGAGGCGAAAAAGCAAAAAAAGTAGTAAAATCACAGACGCCAATTAAAAAAAGGAGACCGAGAAAGAAAGAAAAGACAAGAACCAAATTAGACCAGACAAGACAACAGCAAAACGAGGGAAGAGAAGGCAAGAAAGGACCACTAAGACGGCTCAAGACCTGACAAGATTATGCAGGACCAGACCAAGAACAGACAAGACCAGACCAAGAACAGACAAGACCAGACACAAATTCGGGTAAGGCTCTCTGAGAGACACAGCCGAATTTTTTCAAATTCATAAATAAAACCGGACAAAACCAGACCAGACTCCGAACTTGACAATTGTGGACATACATAAGACCTCCTTAGAAAATTTCTCCTTTTCTCTGCGAAGCACTAAACAAAGGATACCTTCCGACCGATGTCGGACGGCAAGTGGTGACGACCACAAACTGATGTGTCTGCAAATCTCAAAACTTGAATTGAATTATGTATGTCACTTCAAGAATGTACTCTTAAGATTTATTTTTCTGAAGGCAAGAAAACCCACAACAATGACAATAACTCAAAAGCAACAAAAACCAAATATAAAGACAAAGTAAATATAACTAGATCACCACTTGAGGTATAACTAGGCTATAACTAGATCACAGTGTGACCCAAAATGTGTTTGTGGTTGTTGTTTGATGTACGAGTACTGAGACAAAGTATGCGTGTGTCCGCAAGAGCGGCGTGTTGCATGTCATACGCCCACTTGACATTTGTAAACATGCCCGTTTCGGGGCGAGCTGATTGTGTCAAGTTATTAAGAGAACCACGAAAACGTAAGAGAAAATGGAGTAAAAAAAAATGAGCACAGCAACAAAAAACGCAAGAAAATAAAATAAAATAATGGCTGTTCGTGGAGGAAGAAGAAGAAGAAGACGAAGACGAAGACGAAGATGAAGACGAAGAAGAAAAAAAAAAGAATGTCAACAGCCTAACATGATACGAGCATTGTGCTGCAGAGGACAAAACTAACAACAACAACATGAACAGCAGCAACGAAAAGATACAAATAAAAATGCTAACAGCTTGAAACTCAGAGCGCTCCAAGTGACCCAGCAGGAAAGCACTTGAGCGCTGAAATGAGTTCAATGAGATGCGAAGGACGATGAACACAGCACAAAATGACAGTCAGCGAAGAAGAGGAGAGAAGTACAGAAAAAGGAAATGCCAGCCAGTCCATCATGAAAATCCAACACTCGTGAAGTTAAGAATTGTGATGATGATGATGATGATGGATGGATGGTGATGATAATGATAGCGACGAAGGTGATGATGAGAGCAGCCGCCCTGAAGAAGGCGATGATTATGTTAAAAGTATGGAACGGAGATTCTTAATTAGTTTTTAATAATAACAAGAGATGAAATTGAAGAGTTCAAAAGTTTACATTGTCAACGAGATTGAGAATGGATTAATTAAATTTATGCTGCGATTAGAGAGGCTGAGATTGAGTCTGCGCAGCGCTGGATATATTCGTAGTTTTGGAAACGAACAATAAAATTCAGTGGCATTTTTTCTCCATTTCTATGTTTTGTTTAACATTTCAACAATTAAGAATAGAGATCTTCCTTCCTTCCTTCCTTCCTTTCTTCCTTCCTTCCTTTCTTCTAACAAGAGTCCTTCTTTGACTTTTCATCTAAAGTTTTATAAAAGCTTATGCAAATTTATACGAAGTATTAAGTAAATATTCATATTAATACGATAACTAAACTATAACTATTCACAAAAGTCACGTGTCGATAAGTTCATTCATGCAAACTGTTATACTCAACGTATCATTCACAATTTGGTGAGCTGGCTTTAAAAGTAATCCGCACAAGAACAAACACACTCGAACACACATACATGTGCAGAGGTCTAGGTCTGTTAGAAGCACAGGCCAACGTCCGGTAGCAACTTTGGCCTTAAGCCTTTTTCTCTGATCTTTCCCCAACTTTTTGCATGATGAAGCCGGACAAAATGGTCGAGATGGTTGGGAAGGATCAAGCTGAAAGATAAAGACTGAAGACTGAAGACTGAAGACCGAAGTGGTTATGATGGCGAGAAGGTTGAGAAGACGAGGTATTCGAGACGACGGAATGGTGATGGTAGACGTTGGAGATGCTTGAGATCACGAAATTGTAGAGACCATGGAGATTGAGGCGACGGTCTGCGAGAGACGATTGACACGCTCAAACTGTGAAGACGACGAGAAAGTAAGGCCAACGATGGTTGAGATGGTTGAAACGACGATGGTTGGGTTGGGGTGGGTTGAAAGCGGCGCACAGCTCAGCGAGACGAAGAGGCCAGTTGAGAGGGCGACGGAATAGTTTAAATGATGTTGTTCACACTTCTGTGCGACTTCTGGCTTTCAAAATTCGCTTTGTCGCCTCTTTGACCTTTCCTTTCTCTAGACGGTTGAGTTGAGTTGGTCAGCATAACGTGAGAGCTGTAGGATAAAGGATTTCCTCGAATAAGAAAAGACTGCACCATAAAAGTAGAGAAAATTAGAAAAAAAATAAGCCGCTGGCGATAAAGAAAGCGGAAATAGACACAGAATATTAAAAAAAACATATTTCTAAGCATTTTTATTTAGGCATGATTTATTTTTTCGCATATTCGTGCCATACAAAACAAGTTCATAAAATTTTATACGGTTTTTGCCCGTTTACAATTTGTATCCTTTGATGATAATCTGTTTCCATACGAAAAAATTATCTTAGAAAAGTATGCTGAAGGCAGAGATATGATGTTAAGAGATAGCAAGGAGGGAAGGAAGCCCTAAAGCGAATCGAGAACGCATTTGAAATGCATTCATGAAAAAGATTTTAATTTGCCCATTTTTTTACATACTGTTGCTTTTCAATTTCCGGTGCCGGTTTGAAAATGGGTTCTAACTAAAGTGTTGTTGTTGTTGTTGTTATTTCCCCTCTACTTTTTTGCCTTTCTTGAAAAATACAACCAGACCTACTTTTTTACATGCTCCATTTTTTGTGCCTCGTGGCTGTTCCATTTACATTTCTTTTAACTGTTGTTGTTGTTATTAATGGTGTTGTTGTTGTTGTTGTTTTTGTTCTATGGAAAGTTGAGTGCGAGACAATTATTTCACCAACAAATGCATTCATGCAAATTATTGCACACACACACACACACACACACACACACACTCTACAGCACTTCATGTCCTTAAGAAAACACAAACGAATCATGCATGACATGTCATCATGTGGCATGAAAAATGCTGACAGGCCATACAAAATGGCGCCGATAATTTCAAAATTTTATTTATAAAAAATAACATCAATTAAAAAATAAAAAAAAAATAAAAAAAAAAAATTAAAAAAAAATAATATATGAAATTTTTTTTTAAATAAAAAAATTATTAAAAAAAATTATAAAATTAAATTTTTTTAAAAAATAACATTTGACAAATTAGCGACTATCAAGACGAGTGTGAAAATAAAGAAAAATCATAGTCTTTGAATCGAAAGTTGTATGCATAAATGATCATCACTGATGACAATCATGGACAATTTGTCATGAAAGAAATTTGCGATTGCTAGAATTCTCATGCGATTCTAAAGGCACACACTCATTGTGCCATTTTCACGTACATGCAGATAAAACGTCTCAACTTTAATAGCCGTCAATATTCTAACTTTTCCATTCAGTGGATTTTTATTGTAGAAAACTGTACCCACGGCTTCAAATCTTTGTCTTCTTTCCTTCCCCTTTACGTTCGCGCCCGCATAAAATATGTTCGTTAAGTTTCATTGTGTCGCTTTCATTCGCTGTCTGTTCGTTCTATTTCATGAGAATTTTGTTATTGTGGTTCTCTTCTTTTTTGTTGTTGTTATTTTGTGATTGATGTGATGTGTCTTGTTTTTTGTTTTTTATCGTATTCTCTCAATTTCGTGAAATGCTTTGTTGTGGGTGGTTGTTGTTGTATTTGTTGCTGGTTTCGGTGAGAAAAACTTAGAAAGGATTCCGCCCTCAGGGAATACGTTCAAGGAATAAAAATGTCGTTTGTGAGGTTTTAAGATCATGCTTGCGGCACACTTTGAACTCAATTCATGAGTGTCGAGAAGACCTTTCTCCTCACCCCTTCGAAAAACACTCTACGAATGACGAATTGACGTCTGCAGGCTGGTTGTAAAATACTTCAAAAACTATTACAAACTTCGGAAAACTAAAGATTATGCAGTCCAATAAAATTTGAAAGCAGAATGCATTCTGGCAGACTACGCTTTTTCGAGGTTAGAGTCTCAGAATTTCTACAACATGTCAGGTTTTCAAGATATCCGGGCTCGAATTTCGAATTTTTTCGTTCTGTTTAAGGTTATGTTACTTCACGATCTATTGGCTGCGGTGAGGAGTCGTTAAAAAAGCCTTCATCCTACTCAAAATACTCAAAATATATCAAATCGTTTAAAGATAAATGTACGAGTATATTCAGGCATTCTTTTCTTCCTCAGGACTCAAAATTAAGTCTTAAAAGACAAGTCTTATTTCCACACAAGATTACAAATAGTAACATTAACTTAATTTCCTTTCGATATCAAAATTGGCTTCGAAAAATTATTATGACATGCTTAATAAAAAGGCTAAAAGAGTGAAGAGGTTCGAAAGCTTAACTCTTAAAAGTTTACCCTTCGAAAAACAAACTCACCCAAGCACAGAAGTTTACAAAACCACGCACACACATTCGCTCACATATTCACGTATTAGTCTTTACACTTGATACGTTAATATGCTGAACACACTCAGTGCACAGTACTCTACAACTTCGTCAAGAACCATGAAGGGAGAGACAAAGAGAGAGACTATAAACATATAACTTTTGTAACTATTTTCTTTCACTTGAGGCGTGGGAAATACCTGAAGTTTATCTGATACAGCTAAAAGTTGCCAGAAAAGTCGGTAAGTGAGCTTTGCTTGTTACCAAATCGCTTCACGTAATGAAATACATGCAGCGTAGTTTCAGTGTGTTGCGAATATAAAACGAAGGCTCCGTCTCGTTTTCATACATCTTACTTCCTGCTTTCTTTCCCGTTTTAAAAAATTCTTTTTCCTCCGTTCTGTTTTTCTTACTATACTTTGCTATATTTCACATTCATAGCCACAAACTATCTATAGTTTAAGTTCAGTTTGTCTTTACTGTGAAACTTTTAAAATCCGATCCATCGAACTCTGCGATGGATCCGCATTAAAAGTAACTATTAAACCGCTTACCGTTTAATTTAAGGCCAATCGTTTTTAGATCCTTTGAAGATTGCACTTGAGATTATCGTACCTTGCATTACTCTAGCTTTTATACTTGATAAAGGAATGTTTATTTCCTTTTTTGCTCTTTAAGTAAATTTACTGATCGGCGGAGTTAATGAGAAAATAAGCGGAGTTAATATTCCGGCGACGTACCAACACGCAATGGAATAAATTAGAAAAATATTCTTTGAAGTTAGCTTAAAGTTATCATGGCAATCGGTAAAGAAATGAGTTTGTAATGGACTAAAACATCTAAAATTAAGCAGCTCTAGCAGCTGTATGATGCCTCCAGTACTTTTGCGCCGCACCTAAAATTATGCAACTCTAAATTTAAGGCTTGAAATTTTCTATGGCCAAAGCATGGCATTATCTACATACTCTTTGTTCATCGTCCACAATTTTCTTTACCAATTTTCAATTCTTTACCTTCAATTTTTCCATGTTTGATTGCTATAAAGGAAAGTGTGAAAAAATTAAATCTTAATTTATTTACACGTATTTATTTAATCTTAAGTAATTGTTTAAATAATTTAAAAATAAAAATTACTTTAAATGTCGTGTCTTTCCTCATGTCTTGGCGTATATTCTCAAACACTTAAACACGTATTTTTTATGAATTGTCATTGTTTAGAAAGGATTATTAAGCTCTAAATTACGGTTTTAAAGAGAATAAAAACGCATGAAAATACATTTGAAGTGATGGCTTAAATAATGAAAGGTAATAACTTTAAGGTATTAAATTTCAGTGTATCGAGGGCTGGCTAAGAAGTCGCAAATCGTTTTCATTTGAACAGTGATTTTTTTTCAAATCTATTTTATTGATTTTTAGAAAAATATTCCATAAATGATTATGTGACCTCAATGGGTATGACAAAGACTAATAACACGCCTGATGCTAATTGTGAAGCATGTGTTGGTTTGAAATTAAAAAAATTATGCAAATTTTAGTTATTAAAAAATACAAACATACGTGCATACATATGTATGTACATACATACACAATCGATACGAGTACCATTAAAATCACACAATTCTACTATTAATAAAACTACATGAAATTATTAAAAAAAAACAGAAACAAAAATAAATTAAATAAAACTGGCCACAACAACAACAACAATAATGACAATAAATACTTAATTATGCACCTCCAAATTATATTATATTGTATTTCATCTGCAACATCTGGCAAACACTGTTCAAATAATTAAATCCACCCTAATTATATATTGATTAAACACTAAAAGGCATTAAACAGATTTTAGGATTTATGGAGCCATCATAAAATTTATGGTAATTGTAAAAATTTGTGTACCTAATTTTTCGTTTTGATTTTTCATTGTTAATATTAGGCAATAAGCTTATGCAATTTAAAAAGACTTCAGAAGGATTCTAGAATTTACTTTTAAAAAATCTAGTTGTTCGCTAAGAGTTGAACTTTTTTTTACAATAGTCCATTTTTACACTCAGCCGAGAACACTTAGAAAAAGTGCATTTAAGAGAGAGCGATTAAACTCAATTAACTTAAAATGCAGAACTTTTTTAACTTGTGCCTATAATTCAGAATAAGTTTTTCTATTCTAGCGCCTAAAGAGGTAGTGAGGTATTTGAAACCAACTAAGTTGAAATATTAAAGTTGATTTTCGAAAATAAAAGATAAAATTGAAAAAAGGTATAAGAAAACTACTGCCACGCCTGCGGCAATTTTATTTCCATAAAACTCTAGCATGTTCTTTTTAAAAAGAGTCGGAATGTTAAACAGATTTTGAGAAAATTAATGCTAAGCAATGTAAAAATTTCGAGGGGAGTTACTCACATAATTTCCACGAAAATTTGGCTGTTTTTAAGCGAACATTTTTCTCAATGTATTGTTGTCAATGCAGCTTTTATTCAACGACCACCACCTAACCATGTTATTCTAAAACAAAACGGAAAACAGCAAAACTGACACTTTTTTCTCTGCACGATGCAATCAACAGAAAATAAAATAAGCTTGACAACGAACTGGCAACAATTGGAACCACTGAATGGTGGCTGAAGAGGGGCCAGCAGAAGGTGTAGAGAGGGAGTTAGTATGTATGATACAAAAAAGTTTCTATCAAGCTTATCAGCGGATAGAGTAGAGATTACTTACTCTCGATATATCGCAGTTGATGACGCGTTTGCTTGTTGGCAAAATGAGGTTCTGAATGCCATTTTATTGATGCTGCGATGACGTGACCGTTTATTACGGAACGCACAATGCACTACGCCGAAGTGATGAGAGATTTTATAGAGTTTCTTTCTTTTTTTTATTTTATTTTATTTTATTTTTCGTTTGACTCAATTCATTTTTTACAATTAAGCTTTTTTCACAAGTCTTTTAGTGCGCAGTAAGGTTTGGGTTAAATGGGTTGAAGTGTGTGTAACGTTATTTTCTCGTTGCTGTACTACGAAAATCGAAAAGGTTTAGAACACATTGAAAACACATACGTTATAAGTTATTTTTGTGCTTAAGAAAAACCCTCATCGTCCTATGTATGTACGTCTGGGGGACGGAGAAGGTGCAAAAACACCCCAACATCGCTTTTAAAACTCCCCCAAAATAATTTTGAGTAAGTCAGTTACCATAAAATTTTTGCTGCGACCAGAGACGGGGTGAATATGAAGGAAAGAGAATGTGTTTACTTCATGTGTTTACTTCATCAATTAAACTTTCTTTGAACAAAAGTTAACTTTAATCTCTTAATCTTATGACGCTGCCAAAATTATTAAATAAACACTGATACCGGGTACACCAAGGATTAGCCACTATCGTAACCATCATTCTCACACTCAGCAGCACAAATCCTTCAAACAACCGCACATACACACACACACACACACACTCATCCACTCTCAACCACGCATACAAACATGCTATCAACGTTTCGAAGCAATCATATTTTCTATTAATGTTGATGTTTTGATGTGTGAAAAAGGAACACAAAAAGGGATAGGAAGTGATGTATGTACGAAATAGGGTCGTAAAGTGAGGAGTAGTGGGTGACAGGACACAGGACGTTGCGGTTTGTACATTTAGTTTAGTTTACTATGAGTTGGCTTCATAATGTATCATCGCCAGACAGCATTCTTGTCATGGCCACACTTTATTTCTTCAATGCGCCCAACAAGAATCGAGAATTGGAGATCATTCTTTGTTCAGCTTTTTATCGACAGTAAAAAAAAAATGTATACAAAATTGTATAAAATATCTATAAAAAAATGTTTACAAAAAATTTATAAATGATAAATGAACAAGAAGAATATGAGGAAGGAGAAGAGATTAATGAAAATGAAGCAGCACATTTTTGACTTCCTCACTTTATATATTCGTCAACTAAAATCTTTTCCTGTCCATAATTTTTTTCTTGCTGTATTTTTTTTTAATTTTTTAATAAAAACCAAAATTGTACATAATGCCGTTTTCAAAGTCGATCGCTTTATCGTGAGCTTTCCTCAAAAGGAAACATTTCACGAAGCGAACATTCCGGAAGCGGAAGTTGGCGCAAAAAATTTTTTCTTCAATACACATAGACACAGCTAACGCTTCCTGAATCACCTTTGTCACTCTCTATCGCACTATGCCCGCTGAGATTACATCAGGTCACGTCATTGGAAAGCCTTCGGGGTTACTCGATTCGATTTTCTACTTTTATATGCGTTTTCTAAAGAGGGTACATATCGGTGTTTTGTTGTTGTTGTTGTTGTTGTTATAACTAATGCGCTTTTTTAGGCTTTTTTTAGTTCTGTTATTTGGATTATATAAACATAGAATCGTGATAAATTTTCGTTTTGAAAACATTATTTTTTTATGTTAAGATTTCGGGGCTAATTGCGTTAAGATTTCGGGGATGCAGGAAGGTCGTAAAAACCTTAACATAGAAATAGGTTTATTATTCGTAAATGCTTAAATGTTCGCAAAAAGTGAAGTGACGCAAAGTGAAGTGACGCAAAGTAAAGTAAAGTGTTTCTGACTGCTCGTCAAAGTAATCGTTTGTCATACAAGCCTGTAAAGGATTGTTAACGCCCAATGAAAACTTTTCTGACGACTTAATGCGACAATAAACCTCCAAAGAGTATCAAAAGAATGAACTCCGAAAGCAAAAAATGACAAGTGGTCTGGCTAAAGGTCACAGTGCCCCAGAGAAAATCAGTGGAAATAGAAAACCGGACCTAATAAATATGGCGGACTACGCAAGATTTTCGAAGTGACCGAAATTCTGAGGTTTGTTCAACTGAATTCGATTGCATTAGTCCTTTAGCAAGAGCTGGATAATTACTACAGGCCACAAGCAGCCATTCTGCGGTCCTTTGAGAATCTAAAAAAACTGTGCGGAACGAAACAAGCCTTTTCTGTTTTCTGTATGTGTGTGTTTGTGTTTGTGCATGTGGCTTTTACCGACTTTTAGATTCTTCCGTTGTCTACTCTCTCTCTCTCTCTCTCAAGTGCTCTTTTGTAGCACTCTCGCTGCTCACGCTTAGATAACGTTTAGAAGGCCAACTAAAGTCACGTTCTCTGACCACAAAATGTCATTCAACATCTTGAATCCACACACACACACACACACACACACACACATGCATGAATATATAAGCTGGCGCATTATTAACGACTCTCCTGACACTTCATTATGGCTGCGAACTCTGTTGAACTCACCTTCACGAAGTCAACGTCGGAGGTCAGTGACTCTTAGCAGAGAGACTCTTCCCATTCATTCATTCATTCATTCTGTCGGTTCAGGCTGAAAGTAATGGTGATGGTGATAATAATTTGCACAGAATTTTAATTATTTTTGCTCGAATTCCTTCACGCGTAACTAATGTCGTCGCATAAGATGTAAAATTATTTCTATAAATTAAACTGAAATTAATCACTTTGGCTCACATGAAGTTGATATCGCTGGCGCTTTTAAATTATGATGTAATTAATTTTTTTAAACACTTAATAATTTTTAAAAACACTTTATAAATTAAAACTTTATTTAATTCAAATAATCTATTAAATGCTGATGAGTTTCGGAACGAATTTTTGCCATCTTTTGTTACGAATTGATCAGAGACAAACAACTCTCTCGAGAATGAGAGAAAACCGTTCTTCTCAAAAAAAAAAAACTTAACAGAAAAAAATAAAAAACTAAATGTTTTACTAAATTGCTGTTTGCTCATGCAAAGATTTCGTTATTTTCTTTTTAATGGTATTATTTTTATTTACGCTGAATCCTCATTCATTTTTACTATTTTATTTTAATAAAACAGTTTTTTTATTTGTTATGTTTTTTTTATATTTTTTTATATTTTTTTTTTAATTTTTTGTGTACTGTTTGTGTTGTGTACTAACTGTTTCATCAGTTGGAAATTTTTGTGAAATCGACTAGAAGCAGAAATAATAGAAAAAAATAACAATTTTCGATCTAGCGTCGTCATGCTCTCTCTATTGTCGGAAATTTTTTGCTAAACGCCCAACGCCTTTCGTAAGTGAACTGCCCCGGGCTGGCATTCGTTGTGGTCTTCTTCGTTTGCATTAAATAACCCAAAAGCATTTATGGTTTTCTAACAGTTTTCGTTCTCATAAATTCACGAGTGCGTGCATGCTAATGTGTATGCGCTTGCATTCATACAGACATCGATGGATATGTTGGCATAAGTGTGTACATACATACATGTAAAGAATCTAACAAAACGGCACATAAACACACGCACACATACACACACAGCCACTCTCTCTCTCACTCACAATACAAAGGGATAATAAAAAAAAACACTAAAATAAATGCACAACCAGAGACAGGTACATACATACATACATATATGTACGTACATACAGGCAAATAGAAGTAGGAAGACCCACGTAGTTTCTCTACGACTTCACAATGATTATTGAATATTATTGCCCCCCACGCCCAGCCCCCAACCCCATCAGGTAAAGAGTCCAACCTGATTGGGCTTAGTGTATTTATATTGCTTCTGATAGCGGTTGCAATAATTTGGTTTTATTAGAAATAGTAGTCAGTAGCGTGCGCAGGAGGGGACGACCGCACTTTATCTGAGAGATTTCTGGATTTTGATATAATTAGAAAAACATATAATTTAATGAAGATACGAGTAAATGGAAAAAGTAATTTAAACACGAAGAAAAGGACATTTCTTCTTACAACAGCCTTCGGCAAGCCCTAGATCGACGGGGGTGTAGTCTCCCTTTTGGGAGAAAGGCATATAAAACAGTTGATTTTAATGTGTCTATTTATTAATATCCTCTTTAAATTTCGCTAAACTATTCCTAAAATAGCTTTTTTTTCTTATTTTATACTTTCTCGGTCTTTCGCTGCCTAAAATAGAAATTTTTATGCTTCCAAAAGAAATGAACACTTAGAAAGCGAGGAAACGAGAGGAAGAGTGAGAGAGAGTGCGAGTGAAAATATAACTCCCACTAAAACCAGCTTGTTTTTATGTCTTTTGACATAGCTAAATTTACAAGAAACAAACTTTTATTGCATGAAATAACAAACAAAGAAAGAAACATTGTAAACATTGTTAACGCTGCTTCAACAAAAGCGCGAAAACAAAGCTCATAAAATCATAGTGTATTTTTATTATCGACATCGAAAAGCAATTTGCATAGAAAATCGTAGAAGTGTGGCAAAAAACAGTTGGCAACAAATTTAATTTAATGGAACGGAAATAACTATTTAGGGTTAGCACCGTCGATAAGTCGAAATTATTAGCAGTAGGGCACAGCAATTGTCTTCTTTTAGTTATGTTTTCATTTAAATTCATTTAAATGAGAGAGCATGAGAAAGAATTTAAAGAAATAATATGTATGTATGTATATTCTTACTTTTGATTCATATAAAGAAAACGTCCAAGCTCTCACATTAAATTCACCTAAAAATATGCAAAATTTGCGACGATTTTCTCATGTCGTAAATATTTATTTCTCATGAGAATATGCAATATATTTTTCAAATAATACCTCAAAAATATGCAACATTTGCCAAAGTAAAGAAAGAATTTGTCACTTGTGACAATATTTAGCTACCTTTTTTGACATTTGGCTAATCTTTTTATATTACACTTAACCTGCCCAGTCGGTCTCTCTTAGAAAAATTAAAGAAAAAGTTAAAAAACATAATTGAAGTTGACAGAAAATTAAGCAAGTAGCAGCTACAAAAATCTCATAAATCATGGTCTCATGTAAAAAAAAAAAAGTAAAATCAGTGATAACAAATACTCAGCGAAAGGAGAAAAAGGAAAAAGAGAAGGAACAGATGAAAAAAAAACAATATCTGATAAAATTATCAGGACAATAGTTACAGTAACCGCGTGGCCAGCAAAGAGCCAACTTGAAAGGCGAAGAAAAAGTTAAGATTATAGCAATTTGTTTTTAATCCATTAAACTAATAGAGTTAGTAGATTTAGATAGAAAAACGTGGGGGAAAGAGGGTGAAATGGGATAAAATAATTCAAAGAAGGGGCGGAAGTTTTAAACTAAAAATCACATTTACCATGGTTTTTAGATAATCGTGACCGTTTTGCAACACTAAGGTTGGTTAAGAGCCACTTAGTTTAGTCTTAATCTTAATACAAATTGATCCTCGAAAGGAATGAACAGCATAAACCATTTTGTTGATGATGGCCATAGCTTATCCATTTCTTAACAGATTGTTAAGATTTTCCTAGTAGTCTTCTAAAAAAAATTTAGAATATGCTTTTATGGTAATTTTTTGAACTGCTAAATAAGTGAGAATTCATAATTTATCAAATGTTATATTTTCCACACTTATTAATGGATTTTTATTATTTAACATGATAAAACATGATTAAGCTGAGAATTTCGTCTTTAGAAAACCAAAAAAAATTATAAAAATCCGTTGAGAAGAGATAAAGTTATGAACGTTAGAGTAATGCAAAGCATTCTTTCATAACAACTAAAAATTGTTCTACATAAATAATAATGAGTTACAAGAGGCCACTAGCTATTAGCCGACATATGGAAATTGGAGCTACTTTTGTTATGCGCTAAAAAGTAAGAAATCTGTTCAATCAACTGAAAACCTCAAACTTAGAAAGTGAAGTCCTAGTTTTTGAGCATCCACGTATACACTGCTACACATCTCCATGCCAGACAAGCTGCAAAATATACACAGTGCCATCCACAGAACATCCTCAGGCCAACAGCAACACCATCCCCCTAACGTTGACCCAATCGCATTTCACTTACCCGATAATCCATCGAATTGCCGTAGCCGAAATGATTGCACGAGCAGTCACAGTGTTCGATGTGCTGCTGCAGGTCATCGTCAAATACAGGCGAGCCGTAGCAGATGGCTTCATGCGTCGCCGACACAGGATGCGCGGCCAACTCCCGATAACCGCTCACACTTCGCACCAGCAGAGTGCGCTGACATCCCAGCACTTTGTTGTTGTCCTCGTCGTCGTCGTTGCATTTCGTGAGTGCCTTTGTCATATGATTCAGTTGTGTTGCGTTCGTGGCCGTTAGCAACATGTTGCCGGACTTAACAGATGTTGCGGCTGCAATGTTATTATTCTCACGCTGACTTTTGTTAATTCTGTTCAGATGGTCTCTCAGCAGTCCTCCTCCTGCGACTGCCGCTGTTCCAGAGAAGCTTTTGCGTCTGTTGTTGGCTGTCTGCTGGAAAGCTTCATAAGCAACAGTTTCATTTGGTGGCATCGCATCGCATGTGGCCGAAAGCTTCAGGGAGTAGGGCGTCAGTGAAGAGAATCGAATGGTATTGTGGCTGTGCACGCTGCTCCTTCGTACCTCACCGCCACCACCAGTTGCTGCCATTTCGGGCGGCGGTGAGGACGGTGTCGCCATCGTCGAAGGAAACTCACAATTCACCGCCGACGTTGCGGCGTTTAACATGAAACGCATCATTTCAATGGAATCGCTTGCGAGCGGTACGCTACAAGAACCGTTTTCGGGGGCGCTGTCCTCACTGTTGTTGCTGCTATTGTTTGTGCTGCTGCTGGTGTTGTTGTTGTTGTTGTTGTTGCAACTATGGTTTGAGTTCATTCCACCCACGACAGCAATGGCGGCGCCAGCACCCACTTCGCCGCCCAGATATTCGGTGTCCCTTTTACTGTTATTATGGTTGTTGTTGTTGTTGTTGATGGCGGCGACGCTTGCGGTTGCGGTGGTTTTAATGACTGTTTTGGTAGCGGCGGCAGCCACCCGTTTGAGACGTCGCGTTTCACCGACTATGGAAGCGGCTGTCGAATTGGCACCGTATTTCCAGTACGTCTTGTTGGTGCCGCCAATGCGTTGCAGCTGCGGCGATCTGCCGTCAGCCTTGAGGGCTTCCTGCCTGAGCAGCTGCTTGTAGTGCTTGCGCAGTGGCGCTGAAACGCTGTGATGCAGAGTGGCGCAGCGGCGTACCGGTGGCGGCGTGTACAGCGGCGAAGCATTGTATTTCGGCGGCGGCGACAAAGAACCGAACGACTTGCTGGAGTTCTCGGGAGCGGGCTTTGCCAAGACAATTGTCGACGACGAAGTTGGCGTCGGTGTCATTCTCTTTAGTGAATGCGCGGAGAGTGAGAGGGCGCGTGTGAATTTTAAACGATGTGTTGTTGTTGCTGCTGCTGCTGTTGGTGCTGTTGCTGTTGCTGCTGCTGTTGCTGGTGCGGCGGCAGCATTGCGTTTGTACTCGTTGATGGTGGGCAGCAGCAACAGCGGATGTAACTGCTGTTGACCGGCGGCAGACGCGGCTGGCGGCGGCGGCGGCTCAAGCAAATCCGTCTGGCTCAAACGCAGAAATTCCTTTTCTTCCTCTGCTTCGAGCGCTTCGAGGGCACGCAAATCCCATTCACCGGAGGTCATTAACGCGGCCGCGGCGAAGCGTACGAAACGCTGCTGCAGAAGAAGGAAGGAAGGAAGGAAGGGAGGATTTTAAATGCTTTTCGGGTAGATTTATTGTGTGTGTGAATGTATGTGTGTGTGTGTTTGTTATGGTTAGTTGGTAGTGGCGCGACAGAGAGAAGCGTTGCAGATTGGTTTCATCGATAATATCTTTTTATGCGATCAATTTTTTTTCTTTTTAATTTAACAAGTTTTTAATAGTTGCTCTTTTTTAATAATTAAAAAGCCATAGTAACTTTCTACAATATCACAAGCGTATGTATATTTAGATCACCTCGATTTTGTTTGGTAAGATCTATAAAAAAAAATTAAAATTTAAAATAAAAAAATTTTTTAATTTTAAAAAAAAATTAAAAAAAAAAAATTAAAAAAAAAAATTTGTTTAAAAAATTAAAAACGTACCTTACGAATTACTCAAACGACCGTAACTTGGCATCTTCTTAATCGATTTTTATTAACTGTCTTAGCTAAGTAACCTTTTTAAAACAAAGAAAATCAAACAAAAAAAAAATGCGGAACTTAATAAAATGCCTTTTAACAAATTTATCATTTTCTTAGCGGTTTAAAAAAAAGAGACGTTGTAAATGGTCTGCAAAAGTACTGAGAGCTTCAATAGCAAAAAGAACACACATTTTATGGTCTTGTCACCCAAAACTCATTCACTTCTTGCCCGATTTTTGTAATTAACAGAGCACTAAAAAGCTGAGGTACCTTCTTTTAAATAATTGTGAAAAAATGGTTCTTGAGATGAAATTTTTTATCTAATTTTTTTTTAAATTTTTTTTAAGCGGTTTTAACTTTACCATGTTAAGGTATTAACACTTTTTTATGTATTTTTATTATTTCAAAATATTTCTTGAACTCCGAATTTCGGATTCAAACATCAAAAAGAGCTTTTTTAATTCTGGACTTAATCGCATTGGCTTCTGACTAACTTAAATAATTACTGAAGCTTATACATATAAAGAGCTTAAGCGATGAAAAATTATCTAATTTTAAAAAATTTTATGTATTGATTTATGTATGATATTTATTTTAAATATCACGCGTTTTTTAATATTAAATTATTGTTAATTAGTTACTTGTATTTGTCCTTTTTCTGGAACTGTATTTTTTTTTTGAATTTTTTTTTTCGATTTAATTATGTATTATGTATGTATTTTGTTTAGTTTTATGTTATTTGTTTTATTTAAAATGAGTTAATTTTATCAAATTTATTCGTTCGTTTTTATCTTTTCCATTTTTTGTAACCAGATATTTTTTAAATTTAATTTTCTGGAAACATTTTATAATTTTTTTATAAAGTTTCCACATTTTCTAGTTTTTTATTTCATTCTAGGAAAATTTTATTATTTATTAATTATTGTTTTTTTAACAATTTATGATTTAATAATAATATTGATATTATTAAATATCCACATTTTCTTACATTTTCGCCTTGTGGCAACTTTTTTTTTTATTAACAGAGAAGATTGTATTTTGTTTATACTCGTATTTGTATAGAATTATACGCTTTTCTTGGTTTTTTTTTATGTATTGTCATTTTTTATACTCATTTTAATCACGTCTCATGTTTTAATAATTTTCTAGTACTATAGAAATTATTTTTAATAAAAAAATAATTACTTTCTTTTTTCTTTCTTGAATTTTTAAACATTTATTTCTCTCAGTCCTCCGCTTTTTGGAGTTTTTCTTTGGAAGTATTTTTGCATTTTAACTTTCTCTCATTAATATTTTACTAATTATTAAAAAAACTTTTTAAAAATGTTCTTTTCTTCGGGCCAACCACACTGACACACACACACACATACTTTCTAAAACTCCCGGTTTATCGACCTCGTTACCCACATTTCTTTAGTCACGACTATTGTTCGTTAACGTTGTGGGGCACTTTGAAAACTGAAATGGTAAGAAGCGTTCTTTTGGCTTTTATAAGTTACCTTGGAAGATGGCTAACACAGCCTTAACAGAAATTCCTCTCCAACAGGACTTTTACAATAAAGCCCTCACAACTGTTATTAAAGCTGTGTTTTTATTGTCCTAACAGGAAAAACTAACAGAAAAAAAATGTACAGAAGAAAATTAACAGAATAAAACTAACGAAGCGACACGTACAGATTAGTGTTAACAGAAGTAGGGATAAAAGGGTAATCTTTACGGACTAACAGAGGAGCTTTAACAGAATGTGTCTTAAAAATACTTAACAGCACAGCCTTGAGAGAAGAGTTTTTATAGCGTAGTATTTACAAAGCAACAGAATGCACGTAGCAGAAAACAGAAGAGAAAACAAAGAGAGTGCTCATATTTCACAGAAAAGCTTCTGCAGCAGAATACATACATGCATTAACAGCCTTGACAATGTTTTTGAAGGTCTGCCTGCAACAGAGTTAATTTTGTTTTCGAAATGCTTAACATTCCATCAAGTACTATTTGCTAACAGTTCAAATGTTGCGTGTTAATAACAGCGTCCATATTTCATTTAAAGCTAAATGAAAGCCATAAAGTACTTTTTCTACAAGTATCTTTTTGTTTTTCTTTTTCTCACTCTTTCTCTCTTCTTCTCTCAGTACATTTAAAAGGAAATTTCAATTAATTTACAAATTTTGTAAACGAAGTTTACAGCAATTGTAACATAAATTTGTAAGTGCTACAAGGATCCTTGACCACACTTTTTTCATGGACATTTCTAAATGCTTTTTTTAATAAAATGATTGTTAATTCTGAACGTGGTAAGTCCGTGCGACTAATACACTATGTACATATGTATTTTCGGTTGAAACCTTTAAAGGCATCAACCAATCAATCACATCATTACTAACGTATTCTTCATCCTCGATTATATTGCCCTTCTCTTCTTAACCTTTTTTTCTACAGCCAGCAACATTATAAATGGTCTTGTAAATTGAAAATTCACAGACGACACAAATAACAAGGACGACAGTAAAACAATGCAATCAACATCGGAAAGCCATATGTGTACGTACTAAATGTTAGCAAGGACAAAAACAATTTCGCCATGTTCGCAGCAGCAGCAGCAGCAACAGCAGTAGCAGCATCACCGTCCTAACCAGGTTGTACCTAACCCACTCACAAGGATAAGTTTCTACCAAATTTCGTTCGTTCGCGCTCAAGGACATGCGTTGTATGAAATACGGGATCATGTTAAAATATTTTCTTTCAAGGTTGCTGCAATAAAACATAAACGAAAATGTTACATTGTCGTTATAAGAAAGAGAAAAAGAAAGAGAGAGAGAGAGAGAGACAGAGTGATTGCGTTGGGCTCCGGAGGAGGAGGAGAGAGAGGAGTGTGTGATATTAAATTCCATTGATATTTCTTTGCTTTTGTGTCTGTTGTTCTTCTTGTTTTTCTCGTTGTGTTATTTTCAGACTTTTTGTTGTTATTGTTGTTGACCTTGCCTGGAAATTTTATTATTAAATTGAATAAAGCTTTTCCATGTCCGCTGCTTTTGTTGTTGTCAAATGCAACCTGTTAAGGAAGCAATGGTAATAGCAGGAACAACAACTACCAACAACAAAAACACACAATATTTCATCCCACAGTTCAACTATTTGTTCTACTGTTGTTGCTGTTGTTGTTGTTGTTGTTCTCGAAAATTGTGTATCCTGTCGTTGACGGATTGACAGACGACTTTCGACTGTGTGCGTACCTGATATGTCGGAAGTGCAATGCTGTATGATGACGCTAAGCCAGAAGCAACAACAAACACTAACAAAATCTGCCCTATTTTCTATTTTCTTCGAAAGTTCATAAAATGTTCATGATTCATTTGAAATGCATTCTAAACGATGCGGAATGCTGTTTATCTAACTTAATTTCACAACTCTTTCAAAGTTCATTATTGAGTTAATTGAAAATTGCTTTATATAAAACTAGTTCGAATCGATCCGGAATTCATTTTAGCCAAAATTCATTTCGACCCTTTTGCTTTCAACCATTCTGATTCCTTTCGAACTTTTTCTGATTTTTTTCGAAATTTCTATTCGACTCGAAATTCATTCTAATGATGGTTCCGACAAAATTTTTCGTTGATACGAAATTCATTTCAAGTCTTTCGAAATTTATTCTGATTTATCTGAATTTTTTATTTTATAGATTTTGATTTTCGATTTTCTTATCCAGAATGACTTTTTATTTATTCTTTTAATCCATTTCAGCCCTTTCGAAATTCATTCTAATTCATTTTAATTTTCTCAAAATTTCTAGTCGACTCGAAATTTATTTTAGTTTTTTTAATTAAATGTCAACATTAATTGCCATTTATTCAAAGTTTTAATTCTTTCAAAATTTATTGGGATTCATCTGAAATTCCCAGTTATTTCATCTCATCAATCTCATTTTTTCATTGAAGTAATTCATTTTAACTTTTTCGAAATTCATTCTGATTTATTTGGAATTTATTCTGATTTTATCCACATTTCTATTCGATTCAAAATTCGTTCAAACTGTTCAAAAATAAAATTGTCAATTTATTCAAAATTCCTTTCAGCTCTTTTAAAATTCATTCTGATTCATTCGATTTTAATTCATTCTGATTTTTCAATTCATTTCTGAGTTCTAATCGATACTAAATTCGTTCTAATGGTTCTGATATAATTTTCGTTTTTCTTTAAAATTCATTTCAACTTTTTCGAAATTCATCCCTTTCGAGATTCATTCCTGTTTCGAAAGTGAAAGCAAGTAAGAATTTTAACTTCGACCCGGCCGAAGCTCATTCAAGACGTCTTGAAAGTTTCAGGGGTTGTCTGAAATGGTTCCATTTCTTTCAAATCAAGCCGTGACTTTTGGAAGCGCTGCTGAAAACATTACCACATATGCTTGCGATAGTCATGGCTTGATTCGAAATCAAATGGAAGCATTGCATCAACGCTAAAATGTTGCTATGTCAGTTTCGAATCATTCGAGACCTCTCATGCAGACCTCTATTACTTACCACGCATTTTTTTGATGCGATCTTCCGGTGTAGGGTAAAAAAACTGCATATAATAAATTTTCGTTTTCATAAGGCCGGTAAATTTTGTAGTTAACTGACTTATTAAGATTATCACAAAATTAATCATTTCACTGCTGATGAAATTTTTTTTTTTAACATTTAATTCAATCAAAGACTTTGGGAAAATGTTTTTTTTCGCATTGAGTACGCTTTAATTTAATTTTTTATTGTCTTTACCGTTCATTAAGCCGCGCATGGTTTTCCGCAGCATCGGCTCGAAAGTAAAATGGTTCAATACGTCCGAGTGCGGCAGTGACATTTTGCAGCCGTGTGATTGTGATAAGTCTCTGTGGATTCGGGGAGCGCATGAAATGTTAATGATGCTGACCAGATGTTGGGCTTGACACACAACGTTGTTGTTGTTGTTATTGATTTCGATCGATTTATCGTTTTTCTGTCTCTTGGTTTATTGCACAACACACACGCTTTCAACTTGTTCGTTTGCTTGTTGTTGTTGTTGTTTTAGTGAGGCGTCGCCATCGACACGTGCCTTCGTCACCAATCTTTCAACCGTCCACCGAAGGCCGGTGGCTTTCCGTTGCCGTTTCCGCTTTGGCCACGATTGTCGTGATATACCTACGTACATAATTGGCACGTTAAAAAATTAACGAACCCCGTCAACGATAGTTGCTGTTGTTGTTGTTGTTGCTGCTTTTGTTATTTCTGTTGCTACTGCTCTTGCTCTTGTCTTGTCATTGCTTTTATAGCTTTTATTTTTTCCGGAAAATTAACGCATTTAAAAAGTTTACTTTTTATTTTTTTCAATTAAAAAAAAATATCTTTTTATTTTAATTTTTTTTTTTTTTTGCAAAATATGTATATATACATATATCATTAAACAAGCCTTGCCACAATAATATAACAACATTTATATTTATTTATACCAAAAGTTCCAACAATCCTTTGATTCAGTTGTTTATCCAATCGTCCAACCATCAATCAATTAGTTAATAAAAATGTAATAAATTTATACGGTATTTAACGGATATAATTAAATTAATTTTTTATTTTTTCAGTTTTTATTAACTTTCATTATTATTTCATTATTTAATTGCAGTTTTTAATTATAAAAAATGTTTTTACGTATAAAAAGACTCAATCTGAAACATTATTACTTTCGCCAATACCTTCTCTTTCTCTTCTTAACCTTATTTTTCCCCCTTGCCGCCCTTCCTCCTTCTCTTTTCATTGTCCCGAATCACTTTACATCTTCTTAAGTGTACTACTCTTGTTTCGAAAGGTTTCAATTTTTCATACAAAACAAAGTACATACAATAAAACCAAAAAGTAAATGAAAAGCCAGCAAGGAAAACTCTATTCAAGAACACTTGGAGACCTTGGTTTGGTGGCCGCCGCCGCCGCGGTGGCCTGTTCCGGGGCAGAAACAATTCCGGTTACCATAAAAAAATTGCCAACCAACCGGATATGAACCGGTTCGCTTTAATAATTTTCAATATCATCTTCCATTTCATTCAACTTCCTTTTGTCGAGTTAAGCTCAAGAGCGCTTAAGTCCTCAAAGCCACAGTGTTTTTTTATTTATTTCATTTTTGTCGAATGCAATGGTCCGTGTGCGGTAAGAAAAAGACTGAAATATAAAATAAACTGAAATATAATAGACTGAAATATAAAATAAACAAAGCAAAAGAAGAAAATTAAAATGGAAAAAAAAGAATTAATAAAAATCAAACATTTAAAACAAATCATTTTTATTATGAAATATAAAAAAATATTATATCAAAAGTTTGAAGAGGTTTGTTTCACTTTCTTCAAAGCTACTTACTCGAACGATATAGCTTTATGTAACAATTTTAAAGGACCTACGAGTACACAGAATATAAGCAGAAGTATTTAAGAAGCATAAAAAGAAAATTTGGGTGAAACTGCTTTCACTTAAATGCTTTATAGTTTCAAGAGATTCACTTTTCAAATTTAAGAATAAAATGAAACCAATTCAAGCCATTGGCAATTTCCGCTGCAATCAGGCCCGCACCTAATAATATGCAACGCTTTTTAGACAAGTTGCATTCAATATGAAAAATCCAAAAGTTTTTGTTAAAATACAGTCATAACGGGACAATAAAACGATGGGTTTGGGCAATAAACCCATCTGAACTTTATCTGAAATTTATTCCACAAATCTGTCCTCAAAAGTTCTCTCTTAAGCAAGCTCTCACTAATATGGTGTTTCCATAAAGCGGTTTTGTTTCGGTTTAGCGAAAACCATTATAAAACCAATGAATCTCTGTTGAAATTGTTGTTGTAAGTTCAGCGCAAAACCAAAAAGATTTCTGATTTTAGCAGTTTTCAACCCTGTTTCGAAGTGCGAAAACTAGACACCATAGGCTTGACTCTTTCTATAGTTAATATGGTCAAAAGAGATAAGTAATGTACACAAAAATATTCTATCAAAATTAACAACCCAAAAAAAACATTGTCTTTTCCTACAACAACAACAGCAGGAGCGAAACCAAAAATTAAACCAGTTTTGTATGGAAACACTTGACACTTGTCGATATTCGACAGCCCAAACCAAAACCAAAACCATTTTTTTGAAACATCGTATAACGCTAACCATCAAAATAAACCCAACAAACCCAACGAATCAAACAAACGTGACGAGAGTAAAAAAACCAACCAACGAATCAACCGTTTAAATTTCATGATTTTTCATCGTCTCTTTGGATTAAATATGTTACGTTCATTCTTTTCATGAAAAGTTTCAATAAATTATGATATAGACGTACATAATATTGTTTTTTTAACTCTTTTGTTGTTCTCTCAGTTCTTCTTCTCTGCATCTTTGTTTGTATGTATGTATTACGACTTGGATTTTCCAAACGCTGCTACTGCTGCAGTTGTAGAAACATGTTGTTGCTCTGGTAGTTGCCTAAGTGTTTTTTCTTGTTGTTGGTGTTGTTTCTTTATTTATGAGCTGCGAATGGTGACTATTCAACGTTTGGACGCTATGGCTATGATTTCATACTGTTGCTTTCTCTTTTTTTAATAATTTATCTTCTCAGCGTTTTTTCTACTCGGATAAATTCTCAACTTCGAAATGTTGTAAATCATGTCAAGTTGATTTGATTCTACAGTGTCTGTTGACGATGCTGATGCATCTGCTGGTGTCATTGCTGCTGCTGCTGCTGTTGGTTTGTTGTTTATTTTGCTGTTTCTCTGTTGTTATGATCCGAAGTTATTGCTGTTGTCTGTGCTAACATTGTTGTTGCTCTCTAAACGGTTGTAGGCGGGTAAACAGCGAGGTTGATGAATTCATTCACTTTTAGAAAGATCCATGATAGATTGTGGGAAAACCTTATTTTTTTGCACGCAGAAAACGTGACTCCGTGAACGATTTCTTTTTTAGTTTTTATTGTTTGCATTTTATCATAACAGCATTTATCTTCTTCTTTTCACCATTTCTTGCTCATCATTTATTCCTTTGTTTTTAGTTCTGTTTTTAGTTCTGTTGTTATTTTGTTTGTTATAAATTCAATACGATGCTTTTTCGATTTGTTTTAAAAAAACATCATTTCTCAATATTTGAAATTAATTTTACCATTATATTTTAATACGAACATCCCCGGATCCATTATCAATAAACGAGAATAAGCGAGAATTATCTTATTTGTGTTAACAGTAAAAGACCCTAAAACTGCACTACTCCAGCTTAAATCAACTAGACTTCATCCCATCCAACCCAAACTAACGCAACCCAAGACAATCGAACTCAACTCAATGCATTCCAACTTAACCTAGTCCGAACCCAAATCAGATCAAATCTGAACCGAACCCAAATCAGATCAAATCTGAACCGAACAAAAATCAAACCAACTACGTAGACCTCATCCCATCCAACCCAACCTAACGCAACCTAAGACAATCGAACTCAACTCAATGCAGTCGAACTTAACCTAATACGAACCCAGACAAAGTTCTGAAATCAGACAAAGTTCTACTTGGTTCTACGTAACCTAAACTGATCCAACCGAATCGAACTCAACTAAATTCAATCCTGATCAACTCCAAAAACTTAACTGAAATCGTTTAACATACTTGTACATACTATGTGTATATTTAATGTATTTTAATTTAATCGATTTAATTTAAAAATTTCAAGATTTTTGAGTTGATTTCGATGATTAAAATTTGTTGCTTTCCTTTTGAATTTTGAAGTATCCTTAATTTTGGAATTTCGTTAAAAGTTTTCCCTAATTTGCATTTTTTGAAGCGCTGCAAATACGACTGAGTATTATTTCATTGAATAATATTAAAAAGTTCGGTGACATTGTCGAAAATGTATAAAAAATGTATGTATATAAAATCTGTGTTAAAACTTTTATAACAATAAAATTTGCTTATTTATTTCTCATTTATTTGAAATAGTTATTTTCCTAAGGTTAATATTTTCTCAAGTTTCATCCTTAGAGCTTAAAATGGAGGTCTAGGGGCAACTATCGATTTACAAATGTACATACTATGAATAAACTTTTATTTTATTCGTTTACATACAGTTTTATTTGACAGTTTATTTTATGGTTGCTTTGATAGTTCATTGCAAAGTTATTGTTTTTGGGAGTTTTTTAAAGAATTTATTTAACAATTCTGGTCATTTTTATCATTATATCATTTTTCCGCTGGGATTTCGATAATGATGAAAAACTAATCCTTTAGCGGCAAATTCGTACAAATATTTGCCCTACAAACTTTTGCGATTTAAAAAAAATTTTATATAAAACAAAAATTTCTATATTCATACAAATTTACACAGTTGTTTTTTAAACTCATAGTTTCCTGCTGTTTTTATTCCAAATTATTACTTTTCGGAAAATAAGCGACTGTACAGAAATGTACATATGTACATGTGTATGTATGTACGCATTGGAATGGTTTTTGTAAATATCATCTAGTGATCAGAATATGCCGGTATTTTTGTCTACAGAGTCCACAGGGACAAATGATAAAATTCTCATGATGGTCACGCAGTAATGTCATTAAAGAACATACGAATTCAAGGTTCACACTCATATCATCACTCACTCATTTGCAAATATTTTTTAAGTATTCCACCCTTTTTCATTTACCTTTCCCTTTGCCAGCTACTATTTTTCTTAATTTAAATACTTGATTTAATATGGCTATATTTTAATTGCGCGGGAAATTTCTGGAAATTAGAATTTAATGAATTTTAAAGAAGAAATAGTATTTATACACACAAGAATAAATCGTGTATGTATAAGTACGAGTAGATATACATGTACATATACCATCATTTCTAATTTTTTTCTTAAAAAAAATTATTTATGCAAATGATAAATTATTTTTGCAAATTTCTTATAATTTTAAACTGTAAAAAAACATGCTATAAAACAGCATATAATTTACATATTCTTAAAAGATTAAAAATATTCCTACAAGAAATTTCGTAATCACTAACTCAGGAACTAGATTTCAAGCAACGCTTGAGCTATTTTGGAATACTAGTGGCACTATATTATTATAAAGTGTATGTTCGACAACAGTAACAATAAACACAGCAATCTTAAAAAACACATGCATAAACAAATTTTATTCTAGAAAATTTTATTCTAAATTGTATCGCATTTAATGCTTACAAAAAAATAAAAAAACCCTTTAGCGCTTTTGGAATGTATACGTATGTATATCGAGTTGTCTTCCTTTAAAATTTTAAATAATTTTTTTTAATTATTAAATTTTATTTATATGGACTTCTTTCTTTTGTAAAGTGTAGTAAAGCTAATAAATAATAAATTAGCGAAACTAATTCGTGCTAAGTCTTTAACACAAAATAATATCACAAAAATTATTCATTTTCAACTAGAAGAAAAACAAGAATATAATAATATTGAGACTAAAATAAAAATAAAAAAGGCATATTATAAAAAAAAAAAGAAAAATGAAAAAGTTTGGCGAAAAATTTGTTGATTCTATTCGGTTTAATGTCCATAGTAAGAAATAAGCGGGGAAAAACGAGACAGTTTAATTTAATATGCATTTACATACGATAGTTGTTGCTGAGTTGCTCTTTTTCTTTTAGTTTTGTTGTTGCTGCTGTGGCTGCTCACCTGCCCGCGGCAGCAGATACGGTGACGTTCAGCTTTGTTTTTTTTCATAAAAATATGAGCGAAGTATTTCTAAGCTTCAGTTTAAACTTGATCTTAGGAGGAGAAGCGTTTATTTAATTCAAAAGTTCTCACGCAAACTTTTTCTCAGCAAAAATATTTTGAAAATATATTCATAAAATTTATTACTTCAATCAATTAATAAAAATTTTATTACGTGTTAATACTTGAAATCGGTAAATAAAAAAATAAGAAAATCATTATTTTTCTCCCAAAAAGACTATGAAATAAGCAAAATAAAAACCGGAAGGTCTTTAACAAAAAGTAACAAAAAACTAAGAACAAATTCGAAGTATTACATCGGACATAATTTTTGTTTGTGCTCTATTTCAATATTGAAGAATTGTAAAGAAACAACTTTCTAGAGATCATCAAAATATTGTTTTAAAAAGTATTTAAAAAAAGTGCAATTTGAAGATGAAAATATCTGAGAAAACGTGACTATATTTTAAAAATAGAAACAATTATTTATTGTTATATTTACCAATTATTATCGATTAAAACTTTTAGATAACGAAAATATAAAACAGGCATCAGCAACCTATGACCCTCGGGTCACCAAGTAATTTCGACGAGGCCTACTTATTTTAATGTCATTTGCATCAGAAAGTTATTCAAGATTTCAGAATTAAATTTCACATTATGAATAAAATAATTAGAAAGAGTAGTCTTGTTTAATGTTAGAAAGAAAAGTCAAAAGTCAAGTAAAAATATAATGAATTACATTAAATATAATAAACTTATATAATAGATGCTAAAATATAGTATAGAGCATTGACTGCTCTAGCAATGATAATACATTGCTAAATAAATATAAACAACATAATTTTTACTATAGACTAACGGCTAAAATCGAATAAAAGATTATCATTATTGTTGTTTGCTTTCAAGGTGAAGGTTAATTGTTATCACACTTGTTTTTAAAATGCTTTATGAATCTGTAATATTTTCGATTAAATCATCATGACATTTGTTTTTTAAGGCTCTGTAGAAAACTCAGAGATTGTCACTAAAATTAACTATCTGATGGCTTGTTAAGTTTATTATTAATCATAATTATTTTTAAATTTCAAATACAATAAATACAGCCTTAATCAGGCTGTTGCTGTTTTTATTTAGAATGTTAAAATATTCCTTTAAAAAAAACTTAAATGTTAAAAATTGTTAAAAATAAACTGAATAATTTCGCAAATAAGTACATAATGCATTTTAAGGCTTCTTAAATATTAGAATTTTCTTTTATAAACCCTATAAAGGTGTCCTAAAGTTTCAGAAGAAGACTATATATAGAAAAATCAAAATTGTCTCAAAATTTAAAATTTTTTCTGTAAGCTTAAGAGTTTAGAGAGACTCAAAATAAATCCTCCTACTACAGAATAGGTAGCTTCTTAGAACTATTGGAAAGAGTAAGAAATTTTGAATTAAGTGCGAAAATCTCGTTATTCTTATACTTTAAAAAACCAATTTAAGAAACACTGTCTCTGCTGAATATACATACCTCTCCATTTCGGGAACCCCCTTCGAGCACACAAAAAATGTATATAATCAAATAAAAATTACCTAATTTTTCATTTCAAGTACGTAGTTAGACGATGCAGCACCTCAAGTCGCTGGCAGGTTTTCTTATTGTGGTAACGATCAGCTGTGCACTGTCTGTGCATGGATCCGTCGTATCTCGAATCGGTGATGTGGATATCTTCATAAATGAAAGTATGTACATATGTCTAATTGAGAAAATAATACGTAGTTCTATTTCAATTATCGTTTTCATACTATACTTTCCATTTCACAGCCCTCTGGCTGTGTGACAAGATCGTATGTCCACCGGATACCGAATATTGTCGTATCACTAAGCAAAAAATGAATCCTGATGATACGTATCTGATACGTTCCAACATCTGCTACTCTGGATATAATACTGAGTTGAGACGAGGTGAGACCTACGAACCGATCGGTCCCAATACGATGGTGTCGGTTAATGTAACCGCTTCCCATTTTGGAATCACGTCACAAGCCCAAGGAAGTTCCTTCTATGGGGACAATAGTTTCGTTAGTGCCGGTTACGAAATGGATCGTCAGAAATTGTTGGAAAATATTAATCAGGTTCAAATTCGAGTGCAACAAGAAATGGATGCCGTTAATAGACATATACAAGAACAAATTAGTAATGCGTTTAGAGGATGGGTATAAGACCACAACACTTAATTGAGATGCGTTTTTTAATAAGAAGAAAATCGACAATAATTCCCACCAAATGCTAAAAATGATGATATACGAGTATATGTAAATACAATACATAAAAGTGTATTTTGCCAATTCTCTAAAAACAAAATTTAATAAAAAACACCAAATTGAAAGAAAATCTACCTTTTACTTTGTTCATAATTGGACTTCGTTATAAAACAACTTAAAGTCGAGTTTTGTCTGAAGTTTACTTCTATCAAAATCGGTACAAATAAACGACAATAACAACCCAAAATTTTTTATATCGAATTCACCCTGTAGTGAATTTTTTCCACCGTGGTGAAACCTTTTCTACTCCTAGAATTTTGTATACAAGCTTACACAGCTGGTAAAAGAGCTCAGCACACCGTTAAGACCGGTCTGATACAAATCGTATACATTTATCTATACATTATATTTTTCCATTATCTTTACATTTTTAAAAATTACTTCAATTAATACTTTAAACTTGGCAACGACGTGTCGTCTCAGATGGTATTCCGCTTTTTTTGTTCCATTTCAGCAAGCGCATATGACGTTTCTTCGGCTGATTTCTTTCGAAAAGTGTGAAATTCTTTAAATTTTCCCATAAGCTCGATAGAAGCCTGGGTTTTCGATTTGTATGGAGCAAACTTATACAGTTCATTAAAAAAACACAGCTACTGAAACACTACTACTGGTATACTGAATAGCAGACAAAGCAAAACAAACAAAAATAATTACGTTTTAGAGGGCTGCACCAGGCGTCTTGAAGTCTTGATACTGACAGCAACATTTTTGCGTTGACTGCATTGCCTGCATTTGATTTCAAATCAAGCCGTAATTGTCGGAAGAATATGTGGTAATGTTTTCATCAGAGCTTCCGAAAGTCACCGCTTGATTTGGAAGCACTTCAGACAACCCATGAAACTTTCAGTAAGTCGTATGCAGCCCTCTATTACGTGCACCCACGATACACGCTCAAAATTCGTATGATTTGACTGATGGGACTCGCCTCTCACTTAAAGGAATACAACTCCTGTGCTGTTAATCAAAACTTCAGTCAAACATGCAGAGCAGTTTTATAATAAAAATTGGAACAAAAGTACCGGCATGTAAGCCACCCAAACCGGATTTTACAATCATTGCTAAATTCAGTGTATTCGGCAGCTGTTTGGTTGTTGTTGTTGTTGTTTTCACTTTGTGGTTCTAGCATTTTCGTACTTTCGTCTTCGCGACGTTGAATTTTGTGTGTACGTCTATTTTCCACACAGTTCTTCAATAAAAGTAAGCAAAGAAATTTAACAAATATCTTATGAAGTGGAACATATGAAATTTAATTACAGATCAAAGGTGTCCATTCAATATTTGCATATTTAAATAGCGTTTATTTTTAGCTGCAGCGAAAAAGAAAAGTAAACAAACCGACAAGATCATTGTATTGGAGCGTGATAAGCTTCAAGATTTCTATGGTCTACGACAAGTGCGGAAAGCAAGCTTCTCGCTTACAACGAAAACTTTCCACTCAACATAATCAATCGATATAAGCCAGCTTTGCGCTGCGGACGTATTTTTCATTCGCCTGGAATTTATTATAATTTTACACGTGTTTGGACTGCGTACGACTACGTCGGATGCGGGCAGATCTACGTGACTCACGGAAGTCAATATTTTCGAATAGAATAATTTACGGCAATAATTTACGCAAAAAAGTAAGCCGTGACATTTTGTGACAATAAAACACTGTCCATCTAGTCTTGCTGAGGAATCCGTCCAAATATTGTACTGGCATCATTCTCCACCATCAGACGACTACTTTACACAACGCAGAGCATTCGAGACCTATTCCAGCCTAAACCATGCCGTCGGCATATATAATGAAGCTGGAAAACATCTGTCCCGCTTATTGTGATTGTGAATTTCCTAAATGTACCGAGATGTCTTCATACAATGTACCACATATTACGGATACAGTGGACTGTCGTTGCGGCGAGGAAGAGTCACATCGTATGGAATGGCAGTGGGCGCAACCACAAGACTCGGATATAGCAATTTCTGGTGCTGATGTCACATTTCATCCAATCTACAGCCAGGGTACAGCAATCGTGCGCGGCAGCAAACCACTTCAGTCTAATGCAGTGCATTTTTGGGAAATTCGTATTATTACAGTATTGACGGGGACCGATGTGGTAAGTGAATACCAAAATACTTTAGGAAAAATTAAACCGAAAGAATGCGTAAACTATAATTTACATTGTTTTTAATTATAAAACACTGCAACATTGTAAATTTTCGGAGTGGGTAAAATCGTTTTAAGAATTGTTAATTGCGTTGTAGTTTTTACTTTAAAACTTTACTTAAGCTATCTCTCGACAGCTTTATTATTGTTTACTCCTATGAATTATGCGCGTGAGTGTGTAAGACGATTACCACCTTCATTTTATCTACATTTATATACGAGTATCTAAGGCTTTGTGTGCACTGAAGGAACACTGAAATGAAAAAGAATTAAGAATATTTACATATATCCTTGCTTTCTATCTTATTCTTTAGAATAAGAAGTGAAGTAGTTGTAACAATAATAAAACTAACAAAAGTCTTAAAACGATTGCAGAGAACTGCAAGATTGAATACTATATTGCGATGACACTGAAAAATATACTTTCTGCTTGTATTAAGAGAACAATATTTACTTAAAGCTTATCAAAAAATGACAAAATCAATAGAGAGTGTTGCTTTTGTTTAAAATTTAAAGCAAATCTCTGTTTTCTTTAATATTATTAATTTCGGAACCAAATGAGTGACATTCGGCGTTCAGCCAACCACATTATCTGAATTCTCAACCACATTATCATGAATCTAACAAACTTGTGACCTTTTTAAATGTTTTATTTATTTGTATTGTAATCTCTTTAAATTGTTTACTTTTTATTGCATTTTATATTAAGCAATCAGTCCGATTCTCAATATTTTCGATTTATATTTAAATGAATTCTCTACAAAAAATGAAATAACACAAATACTAATAAATATTAATAAATAGATTTAATATATTTTTTTTCGCTGCAAATAGTTCCTTTTAGTATATTACAGACTCAATGATATCAATCGATAATAATTTTTTCCGTCCGTCAGTCAGAAATTAAATGCTTCCAATCCGAAAAGCAATACAACCAATTCCCAGAGTTTAAAAAGAATTTACTAGATTAAAAGTTTTCTCTCTCTTTCTGCGTCTGTTGGCATCAATTTTAGTATTCATTCAGAAAATTCGTTCTAACAATCAGTCACTGAAATGAAATTTTACAATAAAACCGGTCAACAACTTGGCTCTAATGAATGAAAATGTATGTATGTATGTATATATGTTCTTGTGGCGCTAACCCAGAATGTAACCTTATAATGTCAAGGATTCTTGCATTTCGCGTGTTTTTTTGGGAAGATAAATGGCGCGTATTTAAACAAGAATTCCTTTCACATCCTTTCCTTTCACATTAACCAAAATTAACCAAATCCTTTCTGGCCCTGACGTCAGTGACGAACGCAACAGAAATAACTGATTTCAATAAAATCAAATCAATATAAAATCAAATTCTACAATTTTATGACATTGAACTATTAACGTCTGCGAGTAGCGGACTTGTTGTTGTATTATTGTCTTTATTTTAAATCGCTCTACTTGACGTATGTATGTATTTCAAACTATTACTTATTAGTTCTTTATAGAAAACAATTAGAAAAAGCAGCTCCTAATAGAATAAATTTCAATTCGTTTAACATGCACAGAATCAATAATGTTCTGAATATGAGTAAATAAATTTATATTTTTTGTGGTCTATTTATTTTTCTTTTCTTATTTCTTATACTAGTATAGCGTTCATTGTAATATTATTTTATTACTTGTGTTATTTCAGATGTTCGGCATTGGTACGGACAAAGTCGACCTGAATGAATTCAAATTTCATTTTGTGTCTGCCCTCGGTACCAATTCACAATCATGGGGCTACTCCTACGGTGGCAAAATCCAACACAATGGTGTCCGATTAACCTACGGCCAGAAATTCTCACAAGGTTGCATTTTGGGCGTATATTTCGATCGTACCCGCGGTTACTTGGAGTATTTTCTCAATCGTCGTTCCCTCGGTATCGCCTACACAAACATTCCAACCGATCCCAGTGTCAAAATCTATCCCATGGTCTCTTCGACTGCGGCCAAATGCATAATCCGTCTCATCAATTCAACTTCTCAGCCGGAATGCCTGCAACTGCGTGCCTTCAAAGCGATTTCCAGCCAGCCAAAAGCTTTGGAAGAATTGCGTCAAATGCCGGGCCTGCGCAGTATAATACAATCCTATTGGTTTTTAGCGCCACCAGTACGTTACTCAAGTCGTTCAGCGGAGAATGAGTACGATATTGCTGATGAGGCCGTCCTGTCGTCGAAGCTACGCTTGAGTCGTAAGCAGAAATTCAAGGGTAATCTGTGAAATTCTTGCCTCCTTGTTTGATATATGAAGTTCCTTCATTTACATGATGATACGGGTAGAATATGATGCCGATATTAATGATCTCTATTCAAATGCTCATAGGATTGCGCTTCATCGAAAGGAAAACGATGAAGAATGTTCGCTGAATGAGTATTTCGATGAGTACTTTCATTACCTCTTCTAGTGAGTTAAACTAATTCAATAAAAGAACATAATACGACTTAAAAACAACAACAACAAGAAAGTTGGAAATGCTGCTGCAATATAGACTGGTCAACATTAGGTTGAGAAAAAATAAAACTATTAAACTTCAACGTATTGAAATAGTTTTGTGTTTAGTTTTTATCAGTTTTTGTAATTGTGTATGTCTTACATTTTTTAAGAAATTCTTCTTAATTCTTCTTGCTTGTTTTTACATTAAAATAGAACAATTAATTGGTTTTTGTAATGATTCTCCTTCTTTTCTAAAATTAAATGTCTGGCTTTAAATGCGATTTGGAATAATATTGTATAACATCAAATATCTTCTCAAATAAATGTTTTATTTTTAATTTGACAATCTAATCAATAATATTATGTTGTATTTAATTTTTTAGAAATAGAGGTAACTGCATTTAGAAGCATAAATCCAAACATAAATCCGTATTTATTCAATTGAAATTGTTGTGGATTTAGCGTAAATGCAAGAAAAATCTTGGACTTACCAGATCTCAAACCTGATTAGAAGTTCGAAATGGTTAAGGTAAAAGCCCATTCAATCCAGCAACAGCAACGAATAAGTAATAGTTTCAAGTTGATTACGTGCAGTTCTTGTAAGAGGCGCCAAACAAATTTGTTTGTTCGTTATACAAGATGCTGTATAACGTAACTTGAATCTACGTAGTAGCGTAGTAGATCACAAAAAATTTATATATCCAGAGAATTACGTAATGTGATTGGTAGAATAACTGGAATTAAGGTGTCATTCGCTGTTGAAGATGAATCATGGTTGTCGACATATCCTTATTGCAATACGGATTAAAATAATTTTCTAACTAAGGACACACGTTTTTTCTTTCCAATTTTTTTAAAACAGATATTCGTTTGTTTTCTGAATTTCCGTTTAACCCAAACAACCTAGCCTGAACAGCAACCAAATTGTTTAAGCAACAGCCGTTTAGGCAGAGAATTCTCTTCCAGGCTACAACAATCAAGTTTCTCTATGTCGAAATATTAAATCTGCTTGACGACCGGACGAAATAATGATAATGTACACGCGAATAGTGTTTATTAGAAATTTGGCGACACCAACAACTTGCCCCTAAGGACTCTATAACAAGTCGCTGACACATATATTTTGCCACCTATAGAAGCATACGACCCAAGAATATACAATATTGGTATTGGCATATATTCTATTCTATATATATTATATTCTGTTCTATTGTTATATATTCTTTGATACGACATTTCGGCATTTAACGCGGGTTGTGTTTATATGATTCATTAAAATTTGTTTCTCAGTGTTATTTCAGTAACGTAACTATGGTATGTTTTGGACTACTTTATAAACACCCGCTGCTTGAATGATTTTGAGAATTTCTGATTGACGTTTGTGCTATTTGTTGTCAACGGCAGAGAAAAAGCAAGCGGATTCAATCGGCTGCTATTTGCAAAAATAGGATATTTAAATTCTGTGCGTGCGTAAAATTAAAACTTTTTAATACAATTTATTCGATTTAAATGAAACTTTAAAGTTATCGTCCAGTCGTAGCAAAAGACAACTCAGCTTTGCATTGACAAGACGCGAGCCTCAGCTGCAAATCATTGATTTTTCATCGTTTCTTCGTTCAGCTTCGATACTACTATCAGTTGACAAGTCTGGAGGTTTTCTTTCATATTTTGTGCTATTAAAGAGTCGTGGAAAGAAAGCATTACTATAAAAATTAAAGCATCCACACTGCTTTCATGAACACAGCGGACAGGGAGACGGGCGACGAACCTTCGCGGTAGGCTGTTGTGGTTTTTGCATGGTTACTATACGTTGTTCTAGTGAACCTTCATATAAGCGTTATATATTTTTTCAGAGTAAATGAAGAATCGTCGTCGTTGTCTGCTGGTAACCCTCAGACAGCTCAAGCGACCGGGGGCAGTTCCACATTCAGCCAGGCTCTCGACTCCACAGGGTCTGCAGCGAACGAAGTTGCGTCCGGATCAGTAAATAAGACCACACCGGCTGCACGGACACTTCCAACCTCCCCCGAAATGAAGCGTTCCGCTGTGAAGAAACTCATTGAGCGCTATTTCTTTCAGCTTCAACGAGGCTGTGGCAATGCCGACTGCTCGAATGTTCACTGCGCCTCCAGTGGTCAAGTGCCGACTATGACTCCGAACGAAATAGCAGCGCGCGCCCTACAGCTCTTTTCACAAGATGCGCAGTTGTGCGACTTCGAAAGTCAACCACCGAAAGTTCCATGCACAAGAAATGAAGCGGCGTCTAGGTATTTAGAGCTCTTTGATAGAAAAATATACATATTTTCTGTTGTCAGTATGGTCTTTACAATTGCTTTACGTTTCGCTTTAGCTTTAGGAATACGCTAATCGAAAGCATAGCAGCTGCGACCAGTGATCCAGAGTCTGACAGCAGCAGCAATGACAGCAACAGTGGCACCATAACAACAGGAAGCAGAAGATCATCGAGCAGCAGTAGTAGCAGCACTGCCAATAAAATCTATTTTTGCAGCACCCCCGTGGACAGCGATAGTAGCATTTCTAGCACAAACATAGCTATCTGTAGTGGAGTAGAAGAAGATACATCTGACGCCACATCAGCGGCAGCAGCAACAACATCAGCCAAACCCACAAGCAATGCCCACAATACAACCAAAGCGCCACCAATTCAGTTTGAACTGGACGCCGTCGCCCGCTGCTCGTCGTCTAAAGAATTGTTGCTTTCTTTGATGGACGTCGATACCTCGCTTCTTTCGGCGACCCCTACACCCCCACCAGTACCACCGATTGATTTTGTGAATGAAGAAATTCTCGACGACTTGGTCGACGAGTGCCAATTACTAAATACGTACGATCGCCTCATCGAAGTGATTAGTGAAGTCTTCTCTAGTACGAACAAACTAAGCAGAAGCTTTAGGCGCTGTAATCCTGAGATCACACAAATCGCCACCGGCATGCCCGCCTCTAAGCTACATGAACTCTTGGGGAAATCACCAAATAAACTGAAAAAAGAAGATTTGCGCACACTGGAGGGCGAAGCGGATAAGGATGAGGATAGCAGTGTTGCAGTGCGGTCTGGCGAGCAAATGGATGAGCCGATGGAGGAGGCGCCATCGTCTTCAGAATCGGGTGCTAGTGGTGAACAGGCGCAACCTCCAAATGTTGGCGACACTTTAGTGGACTTGGAAAGCCTACGACGCGCTAAAAAGAAACTCTTCCGCGTGGATAACCCAGCAGTTGGAGAGGCGATTACTGGAGCGGTTCTCCGTTTGGCGGAGAGAATAAATTCATGCACTGGAATTCGGCTGGATTCGGATTGGGAGAGAGTGATGCATTGCTTTGTTATTTGCTTCGACATGGCTGCTAGTAGTGAGTTGTAATCATCATACGAAGTCGTACCAATATTTCAAATATGTCTTTTTGCGGGTTTAAAGGTTTCTATAGTATGGCTGAGCACGAATACTTGGAACGTGCATTGCCCAAGCTCTGCCATGCAGCACGTGTTCTTCCCATCAATCTGCAGGCGCGCCTGGCGCGTATCTGGGCCACACACTGCAAGGAACAACTGATGTCCATGGTGCGTTCGTGTCAGCAGCTTATCACCATGCAAGTAATCATGGACGAGGACAGCGTGCAGGAGAATAGCGATGTCATAGCTGTAACCAAGGTGTTAAAAGTAAGTTTAACGCTAAAAAAGGTCTTACCAAATCATGATACCGATGATCATCACATTGAAATTGCTTAGATTGCCTTCTATGCCAATATTTTGGCCGGTCAATGGGAGCAGCCAAAATCATATACCGCGAATGATGAATGTTCAGCTGACAGCGATACCCAGAGCACTATTGATGACGACGACGTCTTCTCATATACACAAGTACCTAAGCCGCATTTTCCAAAGTTTGCCGAGGACAAGCTGGAACTTGAGCTGGGCGTCTCCTGCATGGATTGCAGAGAGCCCTTATTGCCATTCGAAGAGTTCTATAATGAACCACTGAGCGATGCCATACAAATGGACCGCGACTATTTATCCTACAAGAGTTTATCTCTGGATCCGCAAGGAGATGGTGAGCTTTTATAGATTTTTATATCATTAAAAAATCCTAAACACTTATGAATTTCTTTTTAAACTTCTTACCAATAGATACAAATTTTTCATTTATGCTGTACTCGTTTGTACTGACGCCCGCCACCAAGGTTATAGCTTTGTACTACGATAGCCGCATCCGTATGTACAGCGAGCGTAACTCATCACTCATTTCACTTTTGAACTACTTCGGTGATAACAACGATGTTGGCTCGAGGCCAGATCTGAAACTTAAAGTTAGACGCGATAAAATCATCGATGATGCACTGATTGGGGTAAGATAGAGAGGAATAGAAGTCGCTGGTATTAAATTATATTTGCCTGCAGCTGGAAATGGTTGCCATGGGAAACCCGAAGGACTTGAAGAAACAGCTAGTCGTAGAATTTGTCGGTGAAGAGGGCATTGACGAGGGTGGTGTCTCAAAGGAATTCTTTCAACTCATCGTTGAAGAACTCTTCAATCCAGATTATGGCATGTTTACCTACCAAGAAGACACAAATACAGTTTGGTAGGTTTTAAAACTTTGTCTATATACTATAGATTTTAGTCCCTAAAGACTTATTGTAATTTTTTTGGGGAATGAGGTAGAATTTGCTATTGGTTATTTATTTTTTCGATTGTGATATTACTAGTATTGTCTTATTAGTATTGATATTACTGATTGATATAAGCGATTTCAGATAAACTTTATATACGATACAAACGATGCCATTTGTATCATTCGATACTTAGTAACCTATAGCATCTTTCTACTTCAATTTTCGTAGGGATGACTCCAGTGTTTATGACCCTTTATTTTCGTAAACGGATTTTTGTTACCTTTTTTGCTCTCTAAATCTGAGGTTGGGAACTAAATAACGTTTAAATCACGGAATACACAAAAAAATACTGGTTACGAACTTTGAACTATATAATTGACATCTCTCTTGTACATTTTAGATCTAGCAAGGCGTAATTACTAAAACTAGTGTCGTCAGGGTATCATAATCTTCTTTTATTTATTGCAGGTTTAACCAATCGCCCTTTGAGAATGAGGCCCAGTTTACATTGATTGGCATTATTCTAGGATTGGCCATATATAACAATATAATTTTAGCGGTACACTTTCCCATGGTCGTTTATCGCAAGCTAATGGGTGGCATAGGGACTTTTTACGATTTAGCGGATTGGAATCCAACGCTTTATCGCAGCCTTAAGTCCATGCTCGATTATCAGGAGCCTGATATGGAAGATGTTTTCATGCAAACTTTTAAAATAAACTACAAGAATATGTTTGGTGATGTCATCGAGCATGAATTGAAACCCAATGGTGGCGATATTTTTGTTATGCAACAGAATAAGCAAGAATTCGTCGATTTGTACTGTGATTTTCTGCTGAATAAAAGCGTTGAACGACAATTTAAAGCATTTAAAAAAGGCTTCGAAATGGTAACCGATGAATCGCCCTTAAAATTATTATTTCGCCCTGAAGAAATTGAGCTTTTGGTTTGCGGCAGTCGAGTAAGTGCCCAGCTATTTATCCCAGCTATTTATACTTTCTAGGATTTATCTGTTATATGATTTAACTTAATTTATTTCAGAAATTTGATTTTATTGAACTGGAAGAGTCCACCGAATACGAGGGCGGCTACACAAAAGACACGCCTATCATAAAAGATTTCTGGAGTGTTGTACACTCCATGCCTGAAGAATCGAAACGCAAATTGTTGGAGTTTACCACAGGGTCGGATCGAGTGCCGGTTGGCGGACTCAGCCGTTTGAAATTACTCATTACACGCCATGGTCCAGACAGCGAACGCCTACCCACATCGCATACATGCTTCAATGTTTTGTTGCTGCCGGAGTATAGCAGTAAGGAAAAACTCGAGGAACGTCTGCTTAAGGCCATAAATTACTCCAAGGGCTTCGGAATGTTGTAAAAAGAGGAAAAATTATCTGTATAAGAAGCGGCGTAATATTATTCTTTGTTCAAAACAATTCATTTCGCTTTCCATGCAAGTATAAACGAACCACAAACATGACAAGACTTATTCAGGGTTTTGTAATGACTTTTGCTTTTCGTGTTACTGTTCTTTTGTCATTGGCAATTGGCCAGAACAGATTTATTTTACGATGGCAAGGAAAAATATCGGAAAACGGATGTTTCCCGCTAAAACAATATGCGTAAAAAATAACTTGTATATAAAGTTCTTATTTTGAAACTGAATTTTATTTCTGATAGCATATTGGAACTATACATACATATATACATATATTTTTCTTTTTCAAGTTAATATGCATTTTCAAATAAAAAGCATAAGAAAGATACGAATGTGAATACGAATTTAAATTTATTTATACACCTCCAAAACAGGATTTTTATAGTAGAATATGAAAGCGGGAAAATAATACGGAAGTAGTTGCTCCAAACCTTCCGTCCGACAAGTGAGCAATGGTTTATCCAGCATTTTAAAGTCCGCGCAAAAAGTCAAAGTTTGCGACGTCCTCGCAGAGGTAAGCTCGGTTTTGCCGGTTGGTTTTAGACTGGTTTTTGTTGCTATTTGCACCAGTCGATTATTTAGTTAAGGGAAGGGAAAGAATAGAAGCAGGCGGTCAAGGGTAATCACTTCGTTTACACTTTAGGGAACTCTCTCTAGACGCATTCGAAGATTTGCGTCCATTTGCCATTCTTATAGATACGTCGCAACAATAAAAATATACATAACACAAATATACAACACCACGAATATACAACATTTGGAAGTTGAGTAGAAGTTTTTTAAATGTTCTAAACGATTTCAAAAAGGAATGATACTGTTAGTAGTTTACTAGTGCGGTACTAAATTCCATAAGTTCATAAATCAACGCAACCGCTACAGTAACTGCAACCCTGGTATTTTCTTCTTCTTCTTCTTCTCCTTCCATATATTTATGTTTTGTCAGCGCTCTGATTTTTGTTGTTTTTACAGAGACTTGCTTTTTGCTTGACTTGCTTCTCAAACAGCTCCATTGCTCCAACTATCGAAATCCAGAATCTTGAATATTTAGAAATGATCTGACTGTTGTTCCAAGTAGACGGTTTGGTTAATTAGCTTCTGATCAGCGAGAGCGAAGTGATTATATGAAACGTTACAAGTGCATTCTTCAATGTTTTTAAACATTCTGCTCAAAATAAAGGCCCACAGTATTTGTTTTAATTAAAACCAACAATCAATTTAGCAGTAAAGTTAATAGATAAACATCCGGTATGCAATTTAAGTGTGGCGGTATATTTAGTGGCGTCTATCGCAGGAGCAGTGACTGTGCTATCTTTCTGCTAATAATCTGCTGTTGCATTCAAAGCTCCTTGGAAGAAAAAACAAACCGTGGAGCAAATGGAATAGGTTTGTATTAAGATGCGTATTTGCGTATATAAGTAATTTTGTTTATTTTTCAAATTTGAAATTCCTAAAAATAGTTTACTCAAGAATATGAGATTCTTTGGTGTATGTATGCTTTGTGTGCGAGTATCAGATGAAGGCTGCGTCAGCATTTTTCTAGGATACCGAATGTTCAGTTTATGGAAAAATAAAAGATTCTATTTTAGGAGTTTAATTGCACTAAACTTGTACGGCAGATGATATTAACCGTTCTTTGGTGGGTTTGTAAGGATAAAGGCGAGGTTCTTAAAATAAGAAATGTATATTACACGGAGCTATTCATGTCAAACAACTATTTAGATTCTGGATACGGTTTCCTCAACATTAAAAGTAGTTAATAGCTAGACTATCTTTATAAGATCTTGATTGATGTAGTCGAGGAAAATGTCTAAAAAGAGTTAAAAAAGATTCGGTAGTTAATTTTTTATGTTTCTTAATTTGATAGTACATACTAATTTTAGCATTACTTGACCCATTTTATTTTTTGCGCTCAATTTGCAGATAAAATTAAAGTCTTCACCATTGCCACCGAACGTACGGATGGTTTCTTGCGTTACATGCGATCCGCACGGGTCTACGACATCAATGTAAGTTTATTATTAAAACACACAAACATAATTACTAAATGTTATTACTCTTTTAAGTTAGAACGACCAGCTTTTGAGGTCATGAAAGGTAAAAATAGTTTCAGAAATCTAACACTGAAAGGTCTTTGTGGTTTTTCATGACAATGCCTGTTTTTATTGTAGGATTGGTGCTAGCGTATAAGTACTCACTCAGTGAGGACAAATCAATGGAAAATCGTCAATCAATCAATGCGTTACCAACCAAATCAATTAACTACTAGTCATTCAACTGATCTATATCAGTTGCCATATATTTTCATAAATTTTCAAATATCTTTGACTCCTATTAATTTTGCAGAATTTATTAATAGAAAGAAATGGAACATTTCTATACACTCGTGCGTACATAAATAATTGTAATCAGTTGAGCATATCAGTTTCAGTACTCGTATATAAAAAAGTCTTGCATCATCGCTTCGCTTCCATGTGCATTGAGTATGAATGAGTTGTGTGTTCGCCGGTATCAACCAGTCCGACAAATCCATTTGAAACATGTGCCGATCTTCTTATTTTTCATTTTCATTTCTTAGTATATTCTCACGACGAACATCGCAAATTATTAATGGCATATGTTTGCTAGTTGTTTATGCATATGTAGGCACGGTTTAATTGCCGACTCATATACCACTAAGAAGTATTCGTATTTCTGAGAAGATTGAATTTGATTTTTAAACAAATTTCTTGTTTCATTTTTCGATTCCTCGGTGATATTTCTTTAGCCTCTGTTTTTCAAAAGGGCACAACGAAATACATAAGTTAGCAGCTCACTTAGTCTCCGCTCAGATGTTCTTTCTTATCAGCATTTAGAGGATACGTACATATTTATAAGTAGTCATGTTGGTGTATTTTTTGTAATAAATAATATCTTTATGTATAGCCGCCGCCGAAGGCATAGCTTATCACTTCCTTTACCATCGATGACATTTTTCTAGAGGGTTACTATGCCGGCAGCTTGCTCCACGAATAAATGTCATACAGTATATGGCAACTGATAGTAGCACCATGTATCCGGCTATATTTTCAATCTTAGAAAGAAACTCGTTTTTCTCTCTACACAATAATAACTGATAAAACAATTCAAAATAGTTGTTTCTTTTAATCTTCCATCATGAATTAATTGCAACATTTATATGAAAATAAGACAACATATTAAACTACGATATGTATGTTTATAATCATCCTGTTGATGATTATATTTATCTTCTATGGAGATAAATTATATAATTTTACATATATGCACACTGCATTGCATAATATTTGTTATGAATAAAGACGAATATGTTTGAACGAGAAACTGGAATTATCACAAAGACTACAATAAAGTAATGGGTTAAGGTCAGAATTTGAGTCAAACATTAGAATACATTATAATCATATTCTTATAAGATTAATAGAAAAGAACTGTAGTGTACGGCTGGGCTCTCTATCTCGTGGGCCATTCCGAAACCCTTTAGCAGTTTTTATTTGTATCTAAACTGGAGCCGTGTTATAAACACATTGTTTTGTTAGAAGCAATGGAAGCTTTATTTCTATTCCACTAGCATCTTAAATAAACAATCCTTAGGATCTTAGATAAAGATCCTTAACAATTGCTCTTGACATAAACCGAAAGGGACACAATAAATCTAAAGATGTTTAACTCGAATCTCTTTTTATGTTTTGTTGTAGGTAACGCCTCTGGGTCTCGATACGGAATGGAAAGGTGGAAATATGGCGGGCGAAGGCGGTGGTTTTAAAATAAATCTATTACGCCAAGCTGTAGAGCCTTTGAAAAATCAAGAGGACACAATAGTGCTGTATACAGACAGGTTTTTGCAGATTGAGTAAAAATATTTCATTATATTAAACTTTTATTCCAATTACGATAGTTATGATGTTATCTTCACTGTACCTCTGGAAGATATACTGCGTAAATTTAGGGATAGTGGAGCGAAAATTCTATTTTCGGCTGAAAAATATTGTTGGCCTGATGAGAATTTGGCTAAAACTTATCCTTCAGTGGCGCTGGGAGCATCGAAATATCTTAATTCGGGTGCTTTTATCGGTTATGCACCGCAAGTGCATGCCTTGTTGACGGCGGAGCCCGTTAAAGATACCGACGATGATCAACGTTATTATACAAAACAGTTCTTAAATGCGGAAACGCGTGAAAAGCTTCGCATGCAATTAGATTCACAATCGAAATTATTTCAAAATTTGAATGGTGCCAAGAACGATGTCAAACTTGACGTTGACTTGGACTCGAATGAAGGAGTTCTGCAAAATATACAATTTCTGACACACCCAAGTATTATCCACGGTAATGGTCCTAGCAAGTTCGAATTGAATTCGTTCAGTAACTATTTGGCAAAAACATTCAATGGCAAGTGCTTGATATGCGAGGAGAATCGTATAGAATTGCAGGTAATTGAGATGAAAGAGTGCGCTAGAAGACAAATATACAAGCCATCTCAGCCGCGGAGCCTAAAAAGATAAATCGTATAAGATATAATTGTATAACTTCGCTCTTTCTTTGCAGGAAAATGCTTTGCCCATCGTAACCTTGGCAATTATTGTCACTACGCCTGTACCTTTCTTTGATATGTTTTTGGAAAAAATTGCCAAATTGAACTATCCCAAACGGCAAATGCATCTTTTCATTTACAGTGGCGTAAGTTTAAAATGTGTTCTTTATTGTAATCATTGAAGTATTTTGTGTAAATTTACTCAACTGAGATTTATTAATTTTCCCCCCGTATTCGTTTTAGCATGCTTTTCATGATGATTTGGCCAAATCTTTCCTGAAGAAATACGAAAATAAATACTCCAGCTCTAAAATTGTATTGTCAATAGACGAAATCAATGAGCGACGTGGACGTCAATTGGCTCTGTAAGTTGTTTACAAAAGCTTTAAATTCTTTATTACTTTTGTTTGATTTTTCTTTTTGCATTTTTTTTTTTATGGCCACAGGCAACAAGCCAAGCTTAAGAAAAGTGATTACATATTGTGTGTAGATGCTGATACTCATATCGATGATCCTGAATTACTGCGAGAACTTTTAATAATCAACAAGTAAAACTGAATATATTTAATTCCTTTTAAATAAGATTAAATTTTTCTTCTTTTTATTGTTTACTGTAGACAGTTTATAAGTCCTGTAGTTACTAAGTACGGAGAATTGTGGAGCAACTTCTGGGGAGCTCTTTCCGAGGCCGGTTACTATGCTCGATCACATGACTATGTCGATATTGTGAAAGGTGAAATCATGTAAGTGACACTTCTAAATTAAAAGAAGGAAAATTTGTAGTCCAAATTCGAAAGCCGAAAAAGAAAAAAAAAATCCGATTTGTTTTTGGTTTTTGTTTTAATTGAAATCTTAATTGAGATGAGTTCAGCTGAATTTCGTTTTAATCAAAAGCAATCGAAAAATCGGTTTTAAAGCTACGTCTATCAATCGAATACATATTGTCTGCGGTACATTCGTAAAGACCAGCATCCATTTGCGTAGCTGGATCAATTTCAATCTTAGATTTCACCTTATCCTCGCCAATACGCCATTCATGGACCTTCGAAAAAAATTTATTATTATAAAAAAGCAATTAATTTTGTTGTATCGTAGATAATTTATCAGAAATTTTTGAACTTACATGCATGTAAAGATGTTGAAAAATCTCCGTGCCATCCTTGTACCAGGTTATATGCGGTCTTGGGTTACCTTTGGCTACGCACAAGAACGCAATCTTATGACCCAAAACGTATTCATAATCAAAGTGAGAAGCTTGTAAAATTTTTGCACCCTTTGAAATAAAATAGGAGTAATTTAAAAAAAAAAAAATTCGGGGAAATAAAGTATGAAAGAAAGACATAAAGACATGAACCTTACATTGTTATTGTTGTAGTATTGATCAGATTCGGGATCACGATATTTTCCAGTAATCGGTAGACCAATCTGAACCTGTTTAAGAACAAGAATATATGCAATCCCATAAAACGTTTTTAATGTAGTACAATTTCTTCTTTGTTTTAATGTCATAATAAATGATTTTTACTCTTGATTTGGTTCGTCCTCTGCCGCGTCCTCGCCGCGCCTCACACACTTCAACGCTTAATAACAAAATTCCAAAACAAATTGCCACAATTTTAAAGTTCATTGCTGCATAAATCGTTCCGAATCGTCTCCTGTCTTCGAAATTGTAAAAAATGGACCGTTTTTTCTACACTTTTTCTAAAAATTAATAAAAAAAACGTTTTTAAAACTCCAACGTCTTCGCCAATTTTAAATGAAGCGAGAGAAAGAAGAAAAAACTTTAAACAGTCACACACTATCCGACGTGGTGTATTGTTTTCGACTTGATTTACTTTTTCCAACTGAAATCCATCCTGAAAATTTTCACAGCTTTTCGTAAGCAGTTAAATAAATTAAATTGAATAAAATGAACGATTGCGCGCATCCGTAGGCGCAAAAAAAAACCGTGCTTCTGGTTAAGGCTAAGTAAGTGACCATCATCAAAGCTACATATATAACAAGAACAACAACAACAACATCAAACAGTGTTCTATAAAAATAGCAACACTAACAAGTAAACTTAGTGTCCCCGCCGCCTTTTTAAAGCTTCCCTCCCTAAAAACAAAAACGAAAACACCTACTACTTCGTCATCCCCAGCAACCGCTCAAATCATCAACATCATCATCAGCATTCAACAGAATGCATAATAGAAATTTACAATTTTCTTTCTGTCAATTTCAAAAATTTCAAGATCTTCAACTCACCCACAGTGGACAGTGGAATGAATTGAAGATTTCGAGACGATAATACATTACCTACCTCGTAATCCACTAAATATCGTATTTTGTAAGGAAAGTAATTTTAAGTTTATGAATTTAGAAGAAAATAATGGACCAGACACTGCATCAAAAAACGATCATCACGATCAGATAAACAAATATTTCTTTAAGAATTCACCAAATCTGTCAAATTAAAAGAATTACGGGAGGAAAAATGTCTTTCTTTACTCTTTACTAAATAATATTTTAAATTTTATCATCAAATATTGATAACTATTCCGAAATTCATTGAAATTCATTGAAATTCATGAAATTTATGTATGACATTTATGAATGGAATTTAGGTTATCACTCTTCACCATCTGTCAAACAAAACCACGACTATTCACCACGATCTGTTCTCTAAACTGAAACAAAAAGCCCAAAAGAAATCTTTACTATAGAAAAAGCTAAAGACAATAATAATATTATTATATCTATTATTATTGTTAATAATATATCTAATCTAATAATAATGTATAGATTTCATTATCTTATCTAATATCGGCAAATATCAGGAAACCTATTTCATCACGATCTGTCCGGTAGACCACGTAGACCACGTTGAGAAAAACTAAACTAAACTAAAAGTACCAAACAAATAAATAAGAAAACAACAAAAACAACAAACATTTTTAGAAGAGGAAAACATTTTAAAACTATTTTTATATGTATTTATTTCGACGTTTTTAACCACCGTAGATCGTGTCCAACCAATGTTTCAAATTCTCGGCTTCATTTCACCCATCATATTAAATTGAATAATTTCATAGCAATTTATCGTTGTTGTTGGTTCTGTTATTGTCGCTATAGTTGTTTTGTAGGTACATATAACATATATTATATTATATTATATTATATATGTGTAATGTTACGCTACAAAGTCATAAATGTCTGTCTCTACAACTGTTTATAGCACTTTAGTTTAATCTTGATTAAAATAATTCTCACTTTTTGATTAATACTATAAATAAACTATATTCAGTTGTACGATATATACTCGTACAAAACCAGTTTTCTCTTACACTTAAGATCAATTATAAAATCCTCCTTTTAACCATTCAACAATCATTTTTTATTTTAGAAATTTATCATAACATAATCCGTTCGGAAACCGCGTCGATCATAGGCATAAATATTTTCCGCTTGACATTCATAATAACCTGAAACAATATCGCAGGCAACAATCACAAGCCACAATCACTTTCTTTAATTGTCAAAGGATCGAGACGTCAGACAACTCACCAGCGTCCATTTGTGTGGTCGGATCAATTTCCATTTTAGATTTGACGATGTCCGCATCAATGTGTGACTCGTGTACCTTAAAAGTATATAAAAAACGGATGGTGGGCTATAAAAATCCATAGCTCCGTACTTTTCACCTTTCTAATACAATAAAATACCTGAAAGAAACGATGTTGATAAAGTTCGGCACCGTCTTTAAACCACGTTATCGTCGGCCGTGGGTTTCCTGAGATTAGAAATAAATGGAGTTGATAAATTGGCTATAATTAGCTCTTTACAGCTTACCCTGAGCCATACAGAAGAATGTGATTTTACGACCGAGAGTATAGTCTAATTCAAAGTGGGAGGATTTTATAATTTTAGCACCCTGCAAAAATTAAAAACACAAAACCACAAAACGCCATTAACTCTTAGTAGCTTCCATATTATCATAGAGTTCATACAAACATTTTCATGTTCATAATAATTGGCGGCATCTTGGGTTAAATGCTGTATGACCACCGGTTTTTTGCCAGTGTAGTTACGTCTTAGAATGCCGCGTCCACCTCCGCTTCCTAAAAATCCAAAAAATACATAAGAGAATCCCTTTAACTCCTTTTATTTTTTTAAAGGATTTGAAAACAAAAATCAAATAATGGCTTGAAAAGGTTATTTCTTACGTTGTGCCTCTGCTGCAATTAAAAGTTGTAAGCAAAGAAGGGCAGCAAATGAAATCGTTTTTAAGGGATCACTTTTCATTCTTCTTTTGCTTTGCCTTCTTTCTATGCCACTTTTTTGCGTTATACTAGACCACCAAAAATTTAAAAAAAAACAACAAATAATCACTCAATCCGAAATGAAACGTCTGAGCGAGCGAGCTCGGTAATATTTTAAAAGTATATAGTAATTGTTTCGACGAGCTCACAGCATGAACTAACTGTGTGCTCTTATAGTTAGTGATCCATGCTGTGGCGCTGCGTCTTCCACGATCAACGATCGTCGTTATACTCATTGTCGTCGTTATACTCATCATCATCATCATTGTCGGCACTAACTGTTGAATTGTCTGATTACTGTTTACTAATGTAAAATTTTTATTTTCCACGAAAAAAGTTGGAGTCTACCCTACGATGGGTTTCATGGAAATTCGCGCGATTTGAAAATAGTAGAGAAAAGCCCACATCAAAAATTTACGCGTCCAAAATGAGGCCTTTTTTGATAGATTTCATAGATTTTCCGAAAAGAAGAAAAAAAAACGAAAAAAAAGACACCGAAGATTTGTCTTCCATTCTCAAGACACCGTTTTGTCCAAACCAAACCAAAGAGATGACGGAAACTTATTCCAAAACTCACTAAACATTTTATACTTTTTCCTAACCATTTGTGTTTCGTTTTCTGGATCTAGCTTACCGCCAAAAGTAATAACTGCCTTTCAAGAGTTTATGTTTTTTGAACGCATTGCCATCAAACTTCCTAGATTTTAAAGCTGTCTATTCTATCTTCTGGACTATTTCTAGACTAGAATTCATCCTTCTATTTTTGCGTTGATTGAAGGACAGAGTTCTTAATCCTTCGATAAACAAATGAAGACATATTTGAGCGAAATGGTTTGCAGAAATACCAACTTATTTTTTTAATTAAAAATATCAAATTTATCATAATGTGTCGGTCTGCAACTACCCGTCGTACATACCTCTATGGTTTTGGGGTCAATTATTAACTTTTGTTGTTGTTGTTGTTATTTTTATATTCATTCAATTGTTGTCTTTTGTTCCCGCTATTTACTTTGTTGCAAATATCTTTATTATATTATTTATGGTATAACTCATTTGAAATTCACTATCATCAACAAAAACATCATCATCATTGTCGTCCCATTGTCGGAACATACGATATATGTACCTACATACATACATACCTACGGGTGTATGCCAGAGATAATCGCCTTCTTATTCCTATCGAGTTTTATTTATTTATTTTTGTTTAGCGGCATGTGGAATGTTCCCTACGTATCCAGCATCTACTTGATCAAGAGTAGCGCCTTCAAATCCATCAACTATGATCACCCGCATCTTGACCCTGATATGGCCATGTGCGATTCATTACGCAATGCGGTAATTTTGCAACATTTCCTTCCTTATAGTGCGCTAAAGGGTACAGGCTTTAAAACATTTCCTTTTCTCTCCTTTTACTCTTAGGGTGTTTTTATGTATGTCGTTAATCGTCTCAATTATGGACATCTCGTTAATGCTGAAGATTTTAATACCACGCTGGCACGCCCCGATTTCTATACTTTGTTCAGCAATCAGTACGACTGGACCCAGAAGTACATTCATGCCAATTATTCGAAGCAACTGGAAGCGAATGCCACAATTCCTCAACCTTGCACCGATGTTTTCTGGTTCCAAATCGCCACCGATGCCTTTTGCGATGACATGATTGCCATCATGGAAAACTATGGTCGTTGGTCTGATGGTAGTAACAATGTGAGTAGAATCTTTTTTAATCCAATCGTAAATGCAATAATCTCTTATGTTTGCTCTCTATTTGCAGGATAAGCGTTTGGAAGGTGGCTACGAAGCGGTGCCTACACGCGATATTCACATGAAACAAGTTAATCTCGATCCATTGTGGCTGAAATTTTTGCAGTTGTTTGTGCGTCCTCTACAGGAAAAAGTCTTTACTGCTTACTATCATAATGTAAGTGTTTCGAATCGATAGTTCCTGCAAGAAACATCAACCAACACCGCCATAATCTTCTGACATCACCTTCTGTCCTTTATTTTTTATAGCCACCTCGTTCGCTAATGAACTTTGTGGTCCGTTATCGTCCCGATGAGCAGCCCTACCTGCGTCCACATCATGATTCCTCGACATACACCATCAACATAGCCTTGAATAGGGTTGGCATTGATTACGAAGGTGGCGGCTGCAACTTCTTGCGCTACAACTGCTCCATCACCGCAACCAAAAAAGGTTGGATGCTCATGCATCCGGGTCGTTTGACACACTATCATGAAGGTCTCAAAGTGACCAATGGCACTCGCTACATTATGATATCATTCATTGATCCTTAGACAATCAATGGAAATAATAATACATATTAGTTTAAGAATAAATTAGATTGTATGTTACCGCGCAATCGTTAAACCAATACTAATACGGTACGATAGAAACCGGTAAGAAAGATTCCAAAGAACTGTATCAAATAATTGTGTAAAGATATTGCAGAAACCTAAAACCGGCAGTCAACTATGATAGTTACGCACTGAATCGTAATTTTAATACTCAAAACTAACTCGTATATACAATATTGTCTACTTTAAAACTTAATGGTATTATAAATTGAGAATATTTTTCTACTCAGACTCTGCCATACTTTTACTAATGAATGTTATATTCATGCATTTTCAAAAAGTTTATTAATATAATATTAATAAATAAATAAATAAAAATCTAATAGTATTATGAACAGCTACAACATCGGAACCGGTTCATAATGTTAAAAGTATGATATTTCTGGTGTTCACCACAACAGTCTTCAACAAAAAATCTCTTCTCTTTTCGTATCCGAATGATTTTTAGTGACAAGTCCCAAAAGTCTCAATCTATCAGTTGCTCCCAAGGGATAAAATTGTTATGGTCTGGCAATGGTAATTACGAATAGAGAAAACGCCCCTGGAATTTTATTTCAGTTCACACTCAAGTAACCCAGTAGGAAAGTGAGTAGATACTGGGTTGCTTCGTTATAAAAACCTAAACTACGGTTTAAGCCAAACAGAATTTTCAAAGTCATCACTATCTGCTTTCTTTTCAGGTAAATATTTCATATCGTTAGCAATATTAGCATTTGAGGAAATTTAATAACGTCGGAAATTAGCGTTTTTAAATGATTTTGTCACATTATATATGTATATTTTTTTGTTTGAAAAAAGATAATGTTTGCATCGTTGTTATAATATAATGCAGGGATTGCTTTGACGAATGATTTTAATTGATTATTTCAGCTGTACACTCATAACTCGCTTTACGGCCTAGATACGTTTCGGAAAAGATCGGTAACAGTACAGCATTTATTGTGCCGTATGCTGTATCGAAAAATTGCCATAATTAGAAAAGGCCGTTATAGCGAAATGCCGTATAAAGCGGCCGTATAGCGAGGCATGAGTGGATATGTTTTATGATTTCGGCTCTATGGCTTTGCGTGCCATGACACAATGATAGTAAGCACTTCGGATATAATTTGAATAAAAAGATTCCTGCTGGACATTGCTTGATGATTTTTTTAGTTAAAAAATACATTGATTTTTTCCTACTGTATAAGGGCACAAATATTTACACACAAATAAGCATATTGGTGCCTCAATCTATTTCAACCCTCTCTCTCGAATCATATGGAACCATATGTTGTTTACTTTGTTGCAGAGAGACTGATTTGCCGGCTTGTGTGCTCGCGCTGACCAACGCCAACGCAATTCCCAAAGAGAATGGTGGAGAGCGACGCATGCTTCGTCGCTGGCTTTGTGAAGCCACTGTTCACCTTTTCATATGGCACTAGAAGGAAAACAATGACAATAGTCTCATACCTTTCTCCCATCCCACCCTCCTTCTACACAAGCAATGCTCTTCTAAAACTCTGCTCCCGCAATGAAAGAATGCTGAAGAGTGCTGAAATTGTTCTTGTTTCAAAGTATTTCTTATTTCATTAGTTGTATTATTTTTACATAAATTCTCTGTGCTTCTTTTTCGTCATGGTTGGACGGACATGGTTGTAACTACATACGACTACGGCGCTCACTCAGCCAGTGTCAGTTAGCAGTCGTTGCTGGTAGTCACCAGATGAAAAGCTGTTCCCGGTCGTCGACGAAATAGTAAACGTTTTGAAATTCGCATGGACAGTATTCGTTTTTATTGTGACGGCATTGTTGTTGTGGTAGACGGGCTGAGTGCTCCTGCGAACAAGATGTTCGCAGGCTTCATTCCCTAAAGTTGACTTCCGCTTTGCAGTGGTTTTTTTTAAAGAATTCATAGTAGGATAAAAGTGAAAATAGAAGTGAAAATGTATGGTTTTACTTGATAAAAGGAGCCTTTGCTTAATTCCAAACGATTTTCCTAAGAAAATATTGTACCGAACTTGTTTATGAAAAATTACATGCCGAAGAAATTTAAAGAGCTTTTTCAGTTCGTAAAAAAATAGGGGATACCAGTTGAAATCAGGTAAAAAACAATATTTATAATGGTTTTATTTTCCTAAAACCTTGTCGGTTGATGCAAAAGGAAAGCAAAAGCCTTGAGTGAATGAATATGATAAAAGTTGTTTGTGATGAAGTGCTAGTTGTTGATTTTCACACCTTTGGAAAATCTCACCCTTCAAAATATCGAAAATTGATAATTACAAAATTAAAGCAATAGAAATAACCTGCGATCAAATAAAAAATAAAGTAAATCAATCCTTAACTAAAATAAAAACCTCAAAAAATCTTAAAATGCTCTCTTCAGCAGTTGGAATGTGAAAGGAGGGGAGGAAGTGGGAAGAGAACCCGAAAAAAAATATGGAAATACAAAACTGATTAAAGGAGAAGAAAAATCTGCAGACAGACTGAAAAATATCATAGACAAATAGAAGAAAACAGGGACAGACAGAACTGGACAACATACAGACACACACACACACACACACACACACACACACACACAGGTTCATATATTGAGTCTCAGAAATCCAGGAAAACCCACAAAAAAACTAAAAATTACCGCAGACAGACAGACAGAAAAAGTACCACACAGTTCGGATAGAAAAAGACCACAGGCAGACAGAACTTAAGAGAAATAAACCAAAGCAAGTCTAAAGTATTTTTGGAGACCACTTTTTAGTGTATGTACAATAAATTGTCAGCTGTTGCAAAAACTCAACAAATGCTTCCCACAAACTTCTGGGAAAAATCGTTAAAATCACATTGATTCAGTTTTTGTTTGTGTCACTTCACACTCTTTTAACACATGTTTCCTGCTGTTGCGTGGAAGCAGTTCCTGGCATTAAATATTATAGAAAACGACAGCAACAACAACTACAACGACAATAATCCTTTCTTCTTTGTTGCTGGGAGACAAAAACACTTTGTTGCTGGGAGACATGATTAAAATGGCTTTGTTGTTTTTGGCCCAATTAGTTTCAAATGGCTTCAATTAAAATTTAATAAAAAATTCTTTTTACACTCGTTATCAACGATCAATATTTTATGAAAATAATACCTTAAAACTATCAATTAAATTATAAAAATTTATTTTTCTTTAGTAATTTTCGTTATCTTTCAAGTATGAAGAATAATGTTTTAAGTACCCAAAACAATGCTGATAAGAAAGTAATAAAGTTAGTCAAGAATAAAACTAGTAAAACATTGCCAACAGCGATCCTGAATTAGGCTCAGATTTAGCCAATGCTTGTAAATTAGGTATAGGTTAAGTCTCTATTATAGATTCAGGTACCGGAACAGGCAGTCACTTAAATATATGTACCTCGATTAAGTAAACAATTGTATCAGATAGAGACTAACTAAATCGACTCGTGAATCACTAAAACCTTCACTAAATTAGACATAGATTTAGTCAATGCTAGTAAATTAGGTACAGATTGAGTCTATTATAGATTCAGGTACCGGCACAGGCAGTCACTTAATTAGACCTAATCTATCTAGAGACTTAAGTATATCTATAAGACTTACATATGTACGTATTCTGAGATTCACGAACTATTGAATCGTCTCGAAATTGCATTGCAAACAACAACAAAGAGACGATTTTTGACTAGACTAATAACTAAATTAGATATACCTCAAGCAAATGAAACATTAAAAGGCTTTAATTTAGACGCAAGCTAAGATCGCCACTGAATTAGAAACTGCCGAAGTCAATAATTTTATTTGGTACAGAATAAATAGTCACAGAATTAGATTAGCAATATTGTCATTAGCAATAGAAAAGAACAGATTAAAATAGTAATTAAACTAGACTAAACCAATAACTAAATTAGACATATGTAAATTAAACAAAGCTTTTTGAATTAGACAATTAAAACAACTTTTAAATTAGACACAAGCTAAAAAAGTCGCTAATTTTAGCACCGTTTAATTTGTCCTTGAATTAGGAATAGACTAAACGAACAATTGAATTACGGACATCAACTTAAACAGTCGAATTGAATGAACTACTGTATTACATACCAATTTAAACAATCCTCTGAATTAGATGAAAACTAAAATAGTCAATGAATTAGACTCAGACTAAGTCTATAATTACATTAGACACAGACTGCTAATCAGAGCATCCATCAGAAATCGACCCAAAATCAGTGATTTTATCAAAAGACATCGAAATGAAAAATCACTGAATTAGACTCGGACTTAGTCAGTGATTCATTGTACAAGTATCAGACAGTTAACTAATGAGTTATCGCTTGTGATTTTCATTACATAGCAGTTTTGCAGCTCTTAAGTGTTTTCCGTTTCAGAATGTGATGGAAACCAACATTTTCAGAGTGCATTAACCGTTTCATTTTTCACATCAAACAATGTTTGGAAATACTATCTGCACCTAAAATGAATCTTTGAAAACTTTATCACAATTGTTTTCACGATGAACACGAAACAGCTGTTTTGTCTGCGCAGAGATAAGAGCATACCGTTCTACATAGCTTGAGATGGAGTCCTTCGTCTTCCGCTTCTTATTAACAGATTCAGTCTGATGAATTTACCTGATGTTTGACAAGAAATTGTTCAATTGCTCAATAAAACCTTTTAATCAGTAAGCATTTTTACAAAACTCATGAATTAAGAGAAAACTTAAAACTGGCAATACACATTTTTGCTGAAAATGCAATTTGCTTTGTCGATTCTTTACTTTTGTTCGTTTAGGGCAAAGTCAGAAGTCTGACTTTTGTTTTGTTTGTTTTTCGTCTGCGCTTTTTTCTGAAAATAAAAATACATATACATTGTACATAGTGTATACGAGTATACCAAGAGTGCTGTATGTATGTATGCATCTTTCCAGATTTTAAATTTTCTTTTAAAATTTGTTACTATCATCGATTAAAAATTAAATAAAATTTTGCAACGATATTAATATTTTGCATTTTAATACGAATACATGTACATATGTACATACTAAGAGACTCAATTTCTTCAGAAAAGCCTTAAATATCCTCAGATATAAAATTCTGTTAATTGGGAAGATAGTATTTGCCGCTAAAATTTTATTTATAATTTTTCAGAAATATTTAACAATTTTTTTAAATGTTTAAAAACGAAGGATTTAAATTGTGAGCCCAGAAAAGAATCACAAAATGCTCAGAAAAGAATCATAAAAGGTTTAGAAAAGAGTTCCAAAAAGCCTAGAAAATAATCATAAAAGGCTCAGAAAATTATTATAATTTAATGTAGGCTCAGAAAAGAATCATAAAAGGTTTAGAAAAGAGTCTCAAAAGGTTCAGAAAGGAAGGCTCAGAAATCATTTCTTATTGAAATTTTATGATTTCAAACGCACAAACCCAAAACGCACAATTTTATGAGTCTTTTTTTACTCTTATTTAAGACTCTTTTCTGCGGGCCGTCTAGAAACGTTCATTTCTGACTCTTTTATGTGTTCATAAAGAGCGTATTTGCTCAGAAATATGAATCTTTTCTGAGTCGAATAAGACTAATATTGCTGGCTTGTTATATCTGTCTGTTTAGTAATAAAATTATTATATAATAATAAATTATCATATAATTTTAATCAGAAATAAACATTTTTAGATTTTTTTGGAACTAAGAAATAATTATGAAATAATTATCAAAAGCCGAAATGTTATTAAAACGGATTATTGCCAAAACCTTCTGTTTTTTATTTCCGGTGAAACACAAATTCTTTAGGAAATTTTTTGTTTAGAATTTTTTCTTTGTTACATTTTTTTGGAATTCGTTAGATTTTAGAATTTATTAAGAGCTAAAGTATTGTAGTTTAGTTAAGAAAAATAATTTTTTATATTTGTCCAATACAATGAAAAGTAATAATGACCATTATTAATAAAGGCCTACCGGTTACCTCTTGTCTTTAATTATGATAAAAATAATAAATAATACTTAAAATGAACTTAAGGGTACTCATACTTACAACAACAACAACAACAACGCTGAGCGTACACACAACACTGCCAGCGCTTTAAGTATCAGTGATACTTCCTATTATTTACGTAGTTCTCGCTGCTGATTCTTAGACTATACTCGTGCACTTAAACTCTTATCGCGGTATTACTTCTGTTTTATATTATTTTGTTGTTATTGTTGTTGTTGTGGTATACTTCCGTTTCACAATCTTGAAAGTGTACGAAAAGACTTCACTTCAAAGAATCATAATTTCATTTTCTTTTCTTATTATAGTATACTCGTAGAGTAATGGCGTATATAGCTTTCGCTTTTGGGAGGTCAAAATTCTTTGCCTTCTCAAAGTCAAAATTCTTTGGAGGTCAAAAGATGCCGCACCCGGTATAATATCTAAAATACATTTTAATGCAATTATGGCTATTAAATGATCGACATTGTTTATAAAATAAGTCAAATATTATCCAAAAAAGCAGTAATATTTTAAATCGTTGAGAAACTTAAGCATATTTTTCATTGTAAACTTTATATTGTAGTTTTAATTCGCTTGTTAGTTGAACATTACGCTTTCCTCGCCACCCCTACAACATGCCCTTCCCCCACTCTCTACCTCCTCCTTTTCCCATCACCCAACAGTTTTCTCTTATAAATGCTTCACGCCTAGCTTTATAAATACGGATTGTCGAATGTTGGCCGGATTTTGCTAAAAAATACATTTCAATCTCCACCATCTTCCCTTCCTCTCTCTCCTAACCACCCCCTCCTCTCCACCACCACATAAATTTCATTCGTTAGCAAAATATTAAAAATGAAAAAAGGATCAAAAAGGTTTCAGGTGCGTCGATGCATACGAAAACAAATGAAACACTTTGAACGTAAACTTTTCTATGCTTTTGGAAGCACGCAGCCATTTCGGATGTTATAGGGCGGTGCGGGAGATTGGAAGGGCTGAAGAGAGGGGTAGGTAATAAAACTAACCTTGAAGCTTTGTTGTGCTGCAGTGAGAGAGAAAGACAGAGAGAGAAAAAGGAAGCAAAAAAGAAAAATTCTTTTATTTTTAAAATATTCTGGATGCTCATCAGCAACCTCCACCATTACCACCAGAGGAGTTCCACTGCCTCTGAGCGAGTTGAATACATACATACGATACATTCACATGAAAACCTATTTATCATATTGATTAAATGATTATATCCTTCATACTAATTTGAACACGTCAAATAGGTGTGGCCTTTAGTGGCGGAGGTATAATTTTTTTTAGCTTACAAAAGCGTTACATGACGGCTTAAGTGACTCTGCATAGGCAGCAGATGCCCTAAAAATATAATTATATATTTGTGTTTCATGAGTATTAATATCAGAAAGAATATATCGCTGCTTCGAAGAGTAATTTTCAAAAATGCTTTATACTCGTAAGTACTCAATGGATGGCGAACCCAAAATAGGTTTAACCAAAAGAACTTTCCAAGACGAATTCGATTTCTATCGTATATAAACGAGATATTGAAGGTATTTGGAGTAGTTTTCCGAAAACCTTATCAGACAAAAAGTACTGCTCAAGTAATAACGAGGATATCAAAGTGTCTTTCGAATGCAGTGTACTTAAATATTCTCATAAAAAACCCAGTTTTCGAAGGTGTTTACAGTAAAATTTCCAAAAAAGTCATCATAGGAAAAATACTCTTCAAGTATAGACACCATGAATTCGAATATACAAATTATTTTCGAATACTTTTCGCAAATGAACTTTGTGTGAATCGTTACGAAATTTCAATCGAATTTTTAAGTTTTTTTAGAACTGAGAGTTTTAGAACTGGGTAAGTTTGTTCAGCAAGAACGGACTTTTTTAATTATTATAAAGAATTAAGTAATTTTTTGAAAAAAAGTAGATGAACTTCAAGTTATGGTAAAAAATCACCAAATTGTGCAATATTCTTTTGGAAGAAAAAAACTACTTTAGAAAAACACTGGCCGCATTAAAGTTGCCAACATTAAAGAAAACGACTTAAAGGGTTGTGATAACTTTTATTGACACCACGGCAACCAACCTACATACATCCATACGAGTACATACAAGTCCAAGCGCATGCGTATTTATCTACATAAGCTCTCTCGGTAACCAACCATGTTGCTGTCATGAGCGCAGCGACATCAAACAAATGTTGCTGCATGTAAAAGCAGAAATAATCGAAAAAGAATACAAAGCGGACAAAATACGTGCGTAGTACATATACTATGTACATGACCCTTTTTCTTATCATGTCATGTCCAGCACTTAAGTTCACCCGGTTGGCACCAGTTAGTTGCTGTTGCTGTTGCTGTTGTTGTTATCGTTGTTGTTTTAGTTATTATTCTTCATAGCGTTAGTTTTGTTGATGCTTTTATTAGGTTTTTCCATTGTTGCTGGCAGTGTTGTCGTTTGTGGTGATGTTGGCATTGTTGTTGTTGTTGCTGTTGTTGTAGTTGTCGCTGTTGTAGCCATTCTAGCGCTGCTACGAGTTCTGTGTGTGATTTTCATTACTAGTATTATTGTTGGATTAGTTATGGTTTCATTTTTTGCTGTTGTCCCCATCTGTTGTTGTTGTCCCCTTCTGTGGCGAAAAGGGGGTGGTACAGAAGCTGGTCAGTGTTGGCAAAGCAATGCATACAATATTTCATATCTTTAAGAAAACATAAACGAAACATGCATGACATTTCGCCAAAGTGCCGACGTGCGCTCATGCAAAACGTCCAAGAGATATTAATTAATAAAAAAAAATTGTTAGACGCATTCTTATCGATGACACAAAGGATGATCAATGACAGAATTTTTGTCGTTGTTTTTCCATCAGCGATGTTTTTTCTGACGCTTGAGAGAATCGTCATTGAAAATTTGAAACCGGAATGAATTTTAGTCACTGATTTTTGAGGGAGTTGCTCCAAGCGGGACTGTTGGCAAAGAAAGAGAAAACACACACACACACACACACACACACAGACAAGCCGCTGCATTATAAATCACATAAATACATTTCTGTTGTTGTGCTTAATACTACCACATTTGCTGCATTTGGTCCGCTCAACATAAACCATGTGAAAAGTTGTCACTTTCAACTTCCGGTTTCCGGTTATGTTTTTTGCTGTTGTATGTTTTTTTGTGTTATTGCCTTAATATGACTGTTTTGAGGAAAACCCAAATCGAAGTGCCGAGTGCCGCATGAGAGTTCGACTGACGGGTAGATTTTAGTGGGGTAGGTTTTTTGAAGGGTAAAAAAAGATTGCGGATTTTCCCACACACAAAAACTACAATAACAAAAAACAAACAAACAAACAAACAAGAAATATGGAATTTGTTGACGTGTCAGTGACAAAAAAAGAGAAGCAAGCAAAGCATCAGCATCAACATCATTCATTTACTATCACTCAAATGACGCCACATTTATTCGGCGCCATGAAAGTTCCTGGCGAAAGAATGCAGTCAGCAAACACAAACTAAAATACATAATAAATTTCGAGATGACAGAAAGAGAAAAAAAAAATGGAGGTCAAAAGGATGAATTGACACAACAAAGTGAAATAAATGCATATTTTAAGTGAAAATTCTGCAAGTTTTTCTTCTTCTTCTTCTTCTTAAATTCTTTTATGAGCCAACATAACAATGCGACTTTAGTCACGCATTACCAGTTTTGGTTATTTTTTTAAAGAGGATTTTTGATAAGTTCTTAAAATTTTAATTAGATTATGTTTAAAAAAAATATATTAAAAATTTTCAAAAAAATTCAATGATTCGAAATTTGACATAATAAGAAATTTTACATTTGACAAAATTTTCGTTAAAATTCGTTAAAAATTCGTTAAGTTTCTTAGGGCCAATATTACAATGTCCGGTTAGGTGCTAATCGCGACTTTCAAACGTCAAAATGTCTTACAAATTGTTTTCATTATTCGAAATATCATAACATTTCGTTGAGTTTTGTTATATGTACTTGAATATGGATTTCGAATAACTTTTCAAGGCCTCCCTTTCACTAATTTTAAGCGAACTACCATATGTTGATTTGGAACTCAAGTCTGTCTTCATACTAAAAAACAGCCTGCTAAGAAGAGATTTAATTTCAAATTTTATTGAAAACCTTTATTCATAAAACGGTTGCGGTCTTCAACATTTTATGGATAATGCCTAAGAGCTTTCAGATTGAGACAAAACAAAAAATGGTACTTATTGAAATGATTTTTTAAGCGAATTCAATCAAGGCACTTTTTTCTTAGAATTTTCAAATGCTAATTTTCAAGCATTAATTTTGAAGTTTTACATTAATATTTTTTTAAAGATAAGAAAGAGATGATTATGTTATCAACAAAACATAGAGCTACAAATTTCCTGCTGTAGTAATAATAAATTGTAAAACTTTAGAAAGTGTTGTAAGTAGCACCAACGTTCGTTTTAGGCTCCAAGTTTATGAAGGAGATCAACTTATTCAGAAATTCCATGTTATGCCGCCACGCTATCAAAAGCTGTATACAAAAGCAGTTATTCATTTTTTTACCTTGTAATATTTTTTAAGGATTATTAGTGAATAAAGATATACGCTAATTATTTGGTGAAAACACGTTCCGTTTTCCACTTTGCTAAATAATTCAAATCGCCTAAAATTTTAGAAAGTTTGCACTCTTGATTTCCTTAAGCTTAATTTGTTCATTTTTGCATTTTTTCAAATCTTAAATATTCCCAAAGAAATTTTAGTATAACGCTTAAAGTCGAAGCCTTAAATATTAAAAATACTTTTCATGTTTTGCGTGCTATTTTTTCGTGGAAGTTGACAATTGCAATGCAATTAATTTTATTACGTGAAAAAATGTTTTCTGAGTCTTCGCGCAAAAAAAAAAGAGCAAACATTGCTGTTCCGCAACAACTGTATAAAAATTCATAAAGCACTATAGCTAAAAACTCACGTAAAAGTGTATGAAAATTGTAATAAAGATTAAAAAATGCGCTAAAATTTTTTCCCGAAATTGTGCTAACAATTTTATTTAAAAAGTTACTAAAAAATTACTAAGTGATGTGTTTAATAATGAACAAAAAATACTGAAAGATAAAAGCAACTGTTTTTTCCTTTCCTGTTTTTTGAAGAAGGAGAGAGAGAAAAAGAGAGTGCAATAAAAAACTAATCTTTATCCTTTTAAGCTTCAGTAGCGTCATCTTCCAATGGACAATGTCTGCTTCCGTGTATGTACGGACAGCAAAATTTGCCCACAATCCTGAAGGCGTGTCTGCAGTTGACATGAAATCTACCAGCAACCTCTTAGCACGGTCTCCCTTTCCCTCAAGCGCCTGAAGCTTTTAAGCGCATTAAACGCAGCGGTATATCGTTGTCAATTCCGGCCATCAGTTAGTTCCGACGCGTCATAAAATACACGCGCACCATCGAGAAGACTTCGTTTCTCGTCCGTGGCAGAGAAGAGCGAGACGACGACATCGAGCAGTCAGTCAGTCCAGTCCGTCTTATGCTCCTTGTTCGGACATTTTGTGATATCAGCAAAACACAACAAAATTTGCTTTAAGCAGGATAACGAAACCAGGTCGAGAAGAAAAAGTTAAAGCAGCAGAGGAAGAATCAACAAATGGTATTGGTGTCCCAGTGGGAGCAACAATTTCCACTGAGCAGTAGGGAAAAAGAAGCACTCGTATAGGACTGTAGCTGCTGCTCGCTCATTAGCTCGAAGCGAGGGCTTTGTAACGAACGACGATACACTCGCAGCACAAAAACATGCGAACCGGGTGAGTTAATTGGTTAAGCCCTCTTCAATAACCAGAACCATAATCGATATTCATGCCGGAGAGCTCGTGTGTGAGATGGCGTATGATGTTGTGTGTGTGTGTGTGTGTGGGGGAAAGTGAGCATTAAATGACCCAGCCAGCAACTAGTAATCACCTTGTAATCTTTTATTGAAAGAATTACAAAATAATACTCAGCTGAAATAGGTTTAAGAGCATTTTATGATTCCCAGAAAACCTTACCTTAAAAGTTTTTGGTTTAATTGTTAGGAAATAGTTCATGAAATGTTAAAAAATAAAATTGCAATATTTAATCAATTAGGCAAAAACTATTGAATCGTATAGAAAATTTAATTCAACACTTTTGACTGTGGAGCTTTGAAAATATTTTCCTTTTCCTCACCTTTTATATAAAAAATTTGTCTCATTGAATTACGACACAAACTTTGTCACAAACTTGGAACAAAAAGCATTTTAAACATTTTTCTTAAGTACTTGGCTACATTTAATTTTTTTTACTGTATCCTTAAAGGTCAAGAAGAGAATCCAAATAGAACCAATGTATTGATATACTTGTACCACACAAAGACTTTAATTTCAAAAAATATTCTAAATAAAAAGTGTGTTTAAATTTGTTATTTATTTAATTATTTAGTAAATTTATTCAATTTATTTAGTAATTTCTAAATATTTCTTAAATGAAAAAAAATAATCACATTTAATGGAATATGATTTCAACTGGTTTCACGGGTTGCGCTGGTCAACCACATGAGAATTTTTTGTGAGATTTCAAATGAATTAAAAAGAGGTTAGAGCATTTCTGTCGGTCGGCTTAGGAATATGGTATACCCTACAATCAGAGAGAGGTTTACTTAAATTTTGAAAAAAAAGACTTTTCACATAAATTACACTAGAAATGGGCACATCTCTTAACCATTTCCGCACATTTTTATACCCTACATCCGAAGGGATAAGGGTGCGTTCACCTTGTTCTAGCGTTTGTAACGTTTCTATTAAATTAAGTACATATATAGAGTCCATTTAGCCGTGCCCGTCTGTTTGTCTATCTGTGCCTTTCTCTGGCTGTGAAAATCACGATTACAGGAAAGCGAATAGAGGTAACGACTTGAAATTTTGGCACGAACATTCTCTATCTATTACGGACTGTTTGGGATTGGGTCCAAATCGACCCAGTGCCACAGCTAAATATAAGTACAAACGTTTATAGGGCTGAATTTCTGAGCTTATAGTGCAGATCTGAAGCTTAAATTTTATTTTCGAGCTTACTGTATTAAAGAAAGTGACCTTACTAAAATGGAGCGTAACGCACTCTGTGTTATGCTATAATAAATATGACGGTTTTTGATAAAAATAGAGTTGTTGAAAGTCAGTTGAGGAGTTGCGACAGTTAATTTTTATAAACATACCGAAAACTATTCGCATTGTATATGATTTAAAAAGAAATTATCTGAATACTTTGCTTAAATTCGTATTTCAAGAGCACGATTGGATGACTTTATGAATAAATTGCCAGATGAAGATTTCAGATAAATAGATAATTAGACAAAAGTAGAGATTTAGACCGAAAAATGTATTATTATCGTATACCGTCGTTTTATCAAATGACGAAAATTGCGACTTTTTCAACGATCTTTTGGTATAAGAAAGCAAAGTACGTGAGGTTTTTATATGCTACAGCGAAGGAGGCAACGCTCGTTTTTCGGTTTGTAGTAGAAGATTAGGAGGATCCTTGGTAATATTATATATAAGATTGCTGCTGTTCATTACGAACTCTCAGCGAATACGCCTACTCCTTCGGAAGTAGCGTGCCTAGAGAACTACATAAGGGGGAGGCGGGCATTTTGATGCTCACCCTGAGATAATTTATGAAAATCTCTGAGCATCTCAAGTGCATCGTTGCACGGTGACCTAATTTGTTGTTGTTGTTCTTGTTTCTGGCCTCTCTCTTGCGTTTGTTACTCTTCTCAATTTTTTCCACTTGTTCGCGCATTTGCAACACAGCGGACGGACAGAATACGATGCACTTGATTAAATTATGCCAAGCAGCAGGCAGCAGTGCAGTGCGCCCTGCGCACTGGAAAGCACAACAACAACAACAACCGCAATAACGACGACAACATACATACATACATACATAGATCCGCCATTAGTCTCGCCATATGTAGAATCATGATTACCGTTCGTTCTTCTTCGTTATACATAGTCTCGTCTTTTTCTTCTCCTTCTTCTTCTTTAACTTATTTGTGTGCACCTCCTGCTGCTTGTGCTCTGGCTTCTGCTTCTCACTGTCCACGCCCTTCCTTCCTCCTCAGCACCATTTTGTTGACTCGGTATCTCCTTAACTTAATTGAATAATGCTTTTGCTACTGGCCTTAATGTCAACAAAATGTAACTACTTTGTTGTTGTTGTGGTTGATATTCGCGTATAACACTGGATAAACGATTGGTGATATGACTTTAATTTGTTGTTGTTGGAGGAAAATACGACTAAGTAAAAACAACAAGAGGCACAAGTGTTTTCCAAAAAATGAGGTTACTTTTTTGTCAAGTGTTAATTTTTTGTTGAACACAGAATGCTATTCTTGTAAACAGACAAATATTCAACAAAAACTTCTATGACAAATTATTAGTGCAATAGAAAAACAAAAGATAAAAAATTAACTGTCATCAATTTTTAGTTTTTCGAAAAACGTCAGAGAACTCTTCAGTTTTCAGCGGATTTTCTGGGTTACCCTGAAAAAGAACAGCCTTAATTATCTTAAGGACTTTCTTAAGACAACTCAATTTGAAAAAAAACGAAGCGCGCAGTATTTATCTTTCGAAAAAGGTTATTACAAAACTTTGAAGGCGTCGTCTTTATTTCCTTATTTTCGGCATAAACTAAAAAGTTAGATAATTGAGAAATTCTTTCCTGCGTACAAAAAACTGGAAAGAAAAATAAAAAAGGACAAAATTCTAAAGCGTTGCAAAAAAAATGGGTTATTGTAGATTCCTAATGAACCCTCCCCCTTTCCCACACTAGGGATTATTTGTTACACACTAACATTTATCGTATATGTACATATGTCAAGTTTAAGGTCACGGTTGAGAGAAGTTAACCATTGTTTGACAGCCATTGACAGAAGTTAAAATTTACGTGACAGATATTGTGAATTAAAAATTATAAAAACCTCAACTATTTTTGTGGTATTTGCAAATTCGTTTGACAAACGACATTCGTGTCAAATAAATTTGCCTTAAATTAGACCTCATTAAAAAATTAATCCTGTTCAAGCACGTCATTGACACGAATGCAAATGTATGCAAAAGGTTAAGTAACAAAAAAGCTAACGTTTTAGATAAGGATAAATAAAAAGTTAGCAGCTTAGAGCTTAAGCTAATGATGGTTATGCGATAGTAGGTATATTTCGCTACGTGCAAAATTGATGACTTTACTTCTTAAAGGTTTTGCGTTCTTTTTTTTTGTATGAATAATAAAAACGTATAACAAAAGTTTTCCATAAGTTTTTCACTTTTTTCTGCGCCATTGAAAAAAGTGAGACGTGTGGGAATAAACAAGAAAAAACCAGAAACTCACTGACCGACCGACCGTCCGATCACAAGCACGTTCATAATCAATAAAAAAGTTAAAGCCAACAAATATCACGTTTCTGTTTGACGATGATGAAATTTTGTGTTGAGATAATTACTTTAATAGCTGTATAACTATTATTCAATATTAATATTATTATTATTATGGTACAATATAATCATAAAGTGTGCATTTTTTTGGTTTTTGTGAAAAAAATGAACCTTTTCTATTATCATAAAAGCTGAATTTAAAGTCACGCAAAAAATCAATTCCTTTTTGCAGAATTTTTACTCTTTCATTTTATATTTAGGAACAAAAATCTACATAATTAATAACGGATAAAACTTAAAACAAAGTAGACTCTCTTTTACATTCTTGGGAAAAAATTGTGTACTTCAGTTTCCGATTATCCTTCCGGTTTCTGGTTTAGAAGGTAAAAAGAATCTTCTCGACTTTATGTAATTTATTATATCGTATCATATCATATCATATCATCATATTTTCATATTCATAATCATAATAATCATCATAAAAAAACAATGATATTAATAATGATGATGATGTAATAATTGATTGATGATGAGCATTTTGCGCAATTATTATAATTATGTTGTATGTGCTATCATCATTACTGTCACCATCGTAGACACCATCGCAGTGACTTCTTGAACACTTTTATTGAATTTTGTTTTTTTTTTTTTTTCATTTCTTTAGCACAAAAACACCTCCAGAAGCAAGCACATAACAACAACTACTAAACAACTACTAAGGCAACAACAACAACAACAACAACAACAACAACAACAACAAAAGCAACAAAAGCAACAACGCCAACATCCTCATTAACCACAGCAGCTCAATAACAACCAAAATAGCTTTTGGAACATGCCATGACATTGTCCAAACTGTCCAAACTGAGTTGAATGACTGATTGAAAATATCTGTAGAAAACAAGGTTTTTGAACAACAACAACAACAACAACAACAACAACAACAATTAAAAATCATACATTTTGTAGCATCATGAGAAGAAGTCCAGAAGTCCTGTAAACGTGGACAAATTTTTTATTCTTATGCGCCGCAAAGCCATGGATTGAATAATGGAGTGAATAGTCTGTCTAAAACGGAACAGACACACACACACACACACACACACACACACTTATAACACCCACACTGATAGATATAACTCTATAAAAGCATTATAGCGGTCAGTCCATCAAAGAGCCACAGAAACGCGCAGAAAGGTACAAAAGACGCTCATACAGCTCTACAAGACCACACAAACACTCGCAAGCAAGCGCATACACACACACACACACACACACAAACACACATACAAATGCAGTAATAACTTTAGCCAACAGCCAAACAGTGACAACACATACAAAATGGTTCTGGGTAAAAGCATTAAAATGTACCTGACGCTATTCGTAGCAACAACGTGCGTTTACATGGTGTTGTATCAGTATCACATTACCAGAGAAGCGATGCCAGCAGAGCTGATGAAGGTGAGTGATCGATTCAATGAGTAAGGCATTGATGGATTGGTGAAGTCAGCAATGATGATTGGTCTAGGTTATTGATGTTAAATGCATGATGGAGAAATTATAATGGATGCGTCGCTGACTTATGACTATTGAATGAGTATTGAATGGATTGAATGAGTAATAATTGAATGTCTGATCACTGAATGAGTATTGGTTACATGTTCGTGAGGCTATATACACCTTATATACTAATTACTATTTTAATAATTATCATGACTATCTCATGGTCTCTATCATTAGTATCATTATCTTTATCTTTATAATTGCTTTAGGCATTATTACCATCACCATTTCCATCTTTATAATCACTATGAACACTCCCGTTGTGATAATGATCACTAAATCTATCATTGGCAACAATATCTCAAGCATTATTATTATCTTAGTTGATTAGTCGGTATTATAATTTACCAGAAAAAATGTCTACAAAAGAGTATGTAGAAACATCTCCCAGAGAAAAAAAGAGATTCAAACTGTTTGGGATGGAATTTGAAGGCGAAGTGTAAACCACTTTCAGATACCATAAAGAGTTTTTCGAACAATAGCGTTTCTTGCCGCGTTTGGTCAGGATATGCCGTAAATTTGATGTGCTGGAACACTTCTGATTCGGATTCGAACCATTCAGAGTATTATAAAACTATAGAAAAATATGATCTACTTTGTGAATCAAAATTTTTGGCGGCCTATTGTACGTAACTTCCTTAAAAACATCTAAAACCGAAGCTGTTCCAGAACCCTTAATTTTTAAAAAACTAACCCATCATTACTTTTTCTTAAAAACTCTACTTACTCTACTGAAGTGGGGTACTCAGGGAGGTGGTCCAAGGGTGGTCCCCCCTACCATTCACGACTTCCTAATTTTTCACTTTCTTGCGTTTTCTACCAGATCTTCCTTTTTTTATACTTTCCTTCTTTTAATTATACAAAATTCCAAAATGTTTTCAATTCAATGACTTCTCCCTTCCCCACCCGCCCCCAAAATGTTCACCCCCACCAAAGAAAAAACCAATTTACGCCACTGCTTTAATGTCGCCGTAATATCGTTGTTTGTTTTTATTCTTATTTTCCTGTTTTGGGGGCAATGAACGGCCCTCCGTTGTTCAGTTTTCGTTTTCTTCTACTTCATTTAAAAATAGATGAAATGTTGAAAGACAGCAACAACACGATTTCTGCTTATTTTCAGAACAAGTTAATTTCAGACGAAACAACAAAACAAGCACAAAATGCTCGAATCTCAAGATATAATCTTTTTTTGTGGTCCCCGCTAATGCTAATGATGTCACAATCTTCCACCACGCCTACTCAAGCGTATGCCACAACAACAACAACAACAACACCACCACCACCGTCATCAACAATAACCATAACAAAACCATCTAAAGAGAATTTAACATCATTGTCAATAATAAAATCAACATCACAGGCCTCAACAATATCTCTAGTACCCACAACATCTTCTACGTTATCATCGCCGCCATCTTCATTATTATCTTCATTCTTATTGACGCCCTCGCAAGCGATTGTTCCGGCTTCGGCCCCGGTCCCGGCTCTGGCGAATACAAGAACAAATCATTCTGTTGTCAGAACAACGGAGCTCGATTCTAGTACAGATAGCAATAACACGAATGCAACAACAACAACAACAACAACCGCAAACACAAGAAGAGCCGTAAAACTTGCGAATATTAGTTCTACAGTAACAACAACAACAACAACCACAGTAGACACAATATTTAACAAAACTTTTATCAGCAATACTAACAAATTTGCCAGCAAAAACAATAACAACAGCAACAACAACAATTCAACAGCGAAAATAACTACGTCTGCAACAACAAAAACTACGGTGAAAAAATTTGCTGCAGCTAAAAACTCAGTAAATAAAACTCAATTAGTTGCTCTTATTAATTGCACAGATATTATTTATTGAAAAATTCATTAAAAAGTTTATTAGAGTTTTACAAGCAATTTTAAAAATGTTAAAAACAATTTTTTTTGTTATTGAAATTTTATTAAATTTAATCAGTTTCCGCTAAACTTTTCATTTCCAATTAATATTAAGAAAAAATTACTAACTGCACTCGGAGAAAAATCTATTGTTTTTACTTCTGTAGAGTTTTTGAATACTCTTTAAGATTAAACTTTTTACTATAACAGTTTCTCGATGCAGCTTCTCAGTCTCGCAACAGAGACGAATTTAACAAAAAGTCTGTTAACTTCTCGAATAGCAGAAAACAACTGCATAACAGTTTCTTGATGGCAGCAGCAGAAATAAAATCAAGAGAAAACCTTGTTTGTTTTCTTCAAATCTCATTTGATGGAAGAACAGTTATTTTTTTCTATTAATTCTGGATTAGAGTAACAGAATTGAAATTAACAGAAAGCTTTTATTTTAACAGTTTCAACAAAATTCGATATCAGGGAAGAGCTAATGCTGTTCATTATCGATCACAGTAACAGAAACGAATTTAAGAGCAAACTGTTATTTGATCAAATTTTTCCTTTTAGTACAAGAATAGATTTTTCTCGCTCTGAATGGAATAACTTGATCTTTCAAAAATACTTTCTTAGTGTTGCTTTAATGTGCTGTGTTGCTTTTATTTTATTGGTATTGCCTGCACCCAAATTAAATTACCACAAAAAAAAAATTAAAAAAAAGGAATCATCTTATTTGATTTGATATTGATTTTGATTTGATTTGATTTGAATGTGATTTTTATAATAATTATTCAAAATTTAAAAGTAGAAATTAAGAAGCTAAATTATACTCGTAATATACTCGTACAAGAAAAATTCAGTCAAGTAATATGGAAATTTTTAAAATGTCATATTATCAAAATTAATTCCATTTGATAAACTTCAACGTTTAACACAAATTTTCTGTGATTTCAACTGCGTGCTTTGCCTTTCTTCGTGCATGAGTTTAATTTAAATAGAAAAACTTTTAGCATTGCATGAGTTGGATTGCCTCGGATTTTAAAATCACAAGAGTACCTCCACAGGCACCAGTTTTGTTTGCATTGATAATGCGTATCAGTGCTGCAATAACATGCAAAACATTAGATAATTGTTGAAAGCAACGATAATTGTTGGCACAATGGATAATTGTTAAAAGGAACGATAAGTCGGGAATGCCGCAAAAAAGCAATATTCTAAAAATTTCAATAATAAAAAGTAATGAAGGCAATGAGACAATTAGACAATTAGAATTAGTCGAGTCCAAAAAAAAAACTACGATATAATTAGGTTTTTTTTTGAAATAAAGTACAATTAAATAAATTGAATAAAATCTTACATGATTATTAATTTGATCATATATTAAATCGGTATGATATAATTTAATATAATTTACAAATACCTGAATTTAATATAATTTAATAAATTCTTTTTAATTGAGATACTAAGTTTAATTTATTTACAGTTTATATTGAAATCGCCTAGTATTTTATTCTTGAGTTAGATTATACTTTAAGCTTTTAATTGTTATTTCATATTTGAAAAATTATGTAAAAAGGATTGTATGTATTCTACAAATCATTGGTAAAGTAATCACGATCATTTCAAAGGCCTTGCCCGCTGCTCCGTACATAGATTTTACCATTTATCATTCACTACCTTTAGATATATGTATGTATGTATGTATAAGTGATATTATTTAGGTTAAGCTATAATGATTTATATTATGTTGCTTTTTTTTGCAATTCTCAATTAGTATATTTCAATCCACCAACTGTATATTTTATGAAAAAATAGGATTTATGTAGAAACATTCGATAATGAATCAACCACAACCAGCAAAAATAACTAACATTCATTAAAAATAGAAAATAGATATGGTATTATTTCTATTGTTCCCGCAGTTTTATTATTATTATTATTATTTGTTTGAATTTTTACAACGTCGTTTTTATTGTTGTAAATTTTTGAAAAGTTGTTATTGTCATTTTTCCGCTCCACTTGTGAATGTTTTGGCTGGTTTGAGATGGTTCGTCTTTTTGTTTTGTTTTTTTTGTGTGTTTCCAAAACGTTAATTGCTTTGCATTATATTCTTTCAGGCATGCGCAAAAAAAAAAATTCATTTCGAATTCGGTTGTTGGTTTTTTATTGTATTATTGTTTTTATTACTATTTTTATTCTATGACTGTTTTTATTTTTCCGCTGTAGTAATTTTATTTTTTTTCTTGATCTGTTAACTCAAAAGTTTGAGGCCTTTTATATTCTTCACCTTTATAACGAGATAAAAGTATTCTTTCTACTGCCTTTTTTTCTATCTGTGTCTCTCTATCCATCTCTCTCTTTCTCCCTGTTCTCTCCCTGTTCGTTTCAGCCACCTCTGTATATCATTACGCCCACTTACAGACGTCCCGAACAGTTGGCCGAACTGACACGTTTGGGTTATACGCTGAAGCACGTCGCCAATCTGCTGTGGTTAGTCATCGAAGATGCCAACAAAACGTCGCCACTAGTGACGAGCACACTGGAACGCATTGGTGTACCGTATGAGTATCTTGTGGGTGAGTTTATTATAAGCTCATATCGGTTTATTATCGGACCAACAGACCAACAAAATCGTACTGATTCTGTAAATCGGAAAAATCAGTTTTCTCTTCGAATTTGGAAGAGTTGAAAACGATTTATATTATTGTTAATATACTCTTAATCTTCCTCTTCTAGCACCGATGCCGGTAGAATACAAAAAAACGAAAAAGGCCAAGCCGCGCGGTGTCTCCAATCGCAACCGCGGCCTGCAGTGGTTACGAGAGAACGCCACTGACGGTGTTTTCTACTTTGCCGATGATGACAATACCTACGATGTAACCATCTTTGAGCAGGTAAATGAGTTCAGAAGGGCGTGGCGTGGTCTTATGCATCCTCTCGTGCATTCATTCTTCCTTTACAGATGCGTTACACCAAAAAGGTATCGATGTGGCCGGTGGGACTGGTCACAAAATTTGGCGTTAGTAGTCCCGTCATACGAAACAATCAAATCGTTGGTTTCTATGACGGTTGGATTGGTGGTCGCAAGTATCCGGTGGACATGGCCGGTTTCGCGGTGAGTGTGGATTTCTTGCTGGAGCGGCCCGCCGCCAAAATGCCTTTTAAGCCGGGCTATGAAGAGGATGGTTTCCTGAAAAGTCTGGCACCATTGAATAATACTGAAATTGAGCTACTCGCCTCAAATTGTACAGAGGTAAGAGACCTCGAAAATGGCAAAACTATTTTTATGATAATTTTTTTATTTAAAATTATTTTTCCTTTTTCAAGATCTTAACGTGGCATACGCAAACGAAGAAAAACGAACAGGCGCAACCGCTCAACATAACAAAATATGGTGACACGAATCTAGTTAAGATTAACAAAGGATTAGTTCGTTCGTAAAATATAACTATTAAAATTGTTTAATAAACTATTTCCAAAAGCCGATCCCAAAAACGACAAACAGCTACTACCAAAGAATACAAACAAAAACAACTATGTTAAAACTAATTTAAAACAAAAAAAGTGAGTGAGCACAAATACAAATTATTTATACGTATATACGAATACTTCTACTATCATAATTATTATGTACAGTTAGTTATACACGCATGTAAAGACGGCGTAAAATGAGCGGGTATATTTAGATAACTTTTAAAAATTTTCAACAAATCCAAAAAAAAAAAAAATTAAACAAGATCTTTGCCAAGTTCCGCACGCATTAATTCCAAAAAGCTGAACAATGAGGTTTTTTAGCTCAAATAATTAGAATAACTTTCATTTTATTAGGTATGAGCATTTGCCAAAGATTTTCCATAAGCTTATTGTATTTATTTTTTTTCTAATTTTAATAATAATGTAAATAGAAAAAGACATACCGCTATCGTGAGTAATAATGGTTGATTATGCCAAAAATTTCTACTTTCCAATTTCGAACACTCAAATTTTATTAATTTCATTTCATTTAAACTATTTTTGTTTGCCTACGAACAACTAATCTAAAAGTACTATTGGCTTTTTATCAATCTATTGGTTTTTAAACTTATTTCAATATCGGGAGCTACAAAGACAACTATTTCATTGCTATTGGCTACAACTATTTCATCATTTTTGATCTTTTGAAACTTTTTTGTTCATCAAGAAGCTTTATGAAGGTTCTCAAAGATCATAACTCTTTATACTTATTTGATCATCGAGATGTAGAAAGAATCTCACAGTATATATTCATCGTTGTATTCTTCAATCAATTTGAATCAATCACCAAACTAAAATTGGAGAATTCTCTTCAATCAATTTTAAATGATACACCAAAAGATTATGGACGGAAAAGAATAAGTTTTATGCCCAAAAAAACATGCTAAGAAAAATTGCTCGACATGAACGATATATGGATAATATCTTAACATAACACAATAATATCTTCTTTCCAATATTTTCTTCTATCAAGAAAATAAACAACAACAAAGAAAAAAGGTAATTCGAGAGTTCCGCGTATTTTTTGATACAGCTAAAATCACAATTATTTTACAGCAAAATGAATGCTGGCGTTGGTCAAAATTCTTGTATGCATTTCATAAAAAATAAATAAAAAGACATTACAGACTAACGGATATCCGTTCAATTTTACAGACATAACATATGTATATACGTATTATGTATACATATAACTATTGAAATAATTTTTTATAATAATAAAGTACTTAAATTCTATGGCCACAGCTAAAATATAAGCAAGCAGCACTCTTTATTTTATCTTACTTATAATAGTAGCGCAATGCTATAGAAAATCTAGCATTAAAAAATTCAATACATTTTTAGCACTTGCTAAAAATTAGCTTTTGTTTTTTAATCATAAGTATTTTTAGTAAAGAGATCTAAGCATGAATTTAATTTTTATATGGAACAAATTAAAGACAAAATTATCAATAATTATACATAATTGAATACAAAGACAATTTGTGAGCATAAAATAGTTATATGCATTATGTAAAAATTAGCATATCCTTAGTTAGGTTAAAAAGATTTTTAAAATCATACCATTTATACATAGAATTCTAAACATTTACAGAATTAAAAAACATTTACAATTTAAAATATTCGCAATTTAATACCTTCCTTACAATAAATTCCAAGGTAATTAAATATAATAGTGATATTAAATAAAAGTAATTAAAAAATTTTAATCAATTTAAATTGAAAAAACTCTTTAAAACTTTTAGGAATTAATTCAAAAACTAAAGAACGAATACTAAAATTCGGAAAAAGTCAGCAGAAACCAAAAAATTATTATAGACCTAATTATAATTTAATTAATTATAATAATTAATTAAATAATTAATAATTAATAATTAATAATAATTATTATTAATATTATTAATATTATTAATATTATTATTATTATTATTAATTAATAATTATTAATTATAATTATAATTTAATTTATTTTTTTATTTAATTATAATTTAATTAAATCATATAAATTAATTAATTTAATTAAATCATATATTAAACGAAAAAAATTGCAGCAAACAAAAAATTAAATAAAGATTGTTTTTTTTTTAAGCAAAAACGCAGGAAACATTAAATATTATTATAAAAAATATAGATAAAAACAATTTTTTAAAAGAAAATTTTAATTATTGTATTTAAAAAGAGTGTAAAAATTTAAAGAAAATTAAAAAATTTGGAAAAAGTTGAAAAATTAAAAAAGAAAATAAAGAAATATAAAGAAAGTGAAAAAATTTTTATAAAATAAAAAGTGATTCAAAGATATTAAAGAAAGTGATTGTAAAAAGTTGAAAAGTACTAAAGAAAAAGTTTGTAATAAAATTTATTAAATATTTGAGATATAAATGATTTTCTAAAATATTTTAAAAATTATTTAAGAAGGAAAATTTAAGTAATAAATGAAAGAAAAATTACAGTATTTAAAATTAGAAGCTGTAAATATTTTAACAATAATGAATCATAATTTTTAACTAGGAATTAATTAACTTATAATTGTAACTACGATAGTACTGAATGATTTTTTTAGATATAAATACCTACGAACATACAACACACAAAATTATTTTTCGGTAAGAAAAAAAATTATATACATATTACTATATACTTAAATCAAATAAACATTTAAACAAACAAGCAAACAATCAGCACAAACGATACCAATTTTTTTATTATAGCATGAGAATTAATAACGGTAGGTATTAAAAATTTGCAACGAGCATATTTTTAGGGCTTACCCTATGACCCGCCCTAAGGAGAGTATGAATGGCAGAGAATAGCAACGAGTGAAGACTGTCAGGAATATAAATGCGTTTCTCGTTGAGAGAGCCTCAGAACGTAGAAGTAAACTATTCTCTCAGAATATTTAGTATTTTACGTTTAAAAGGAGAAAATAACTAAAGAGCTCAAAGAGATGTCGTGAAAGCAATGACGACATACCTATGTATGTACATAATATAGCATCTACTGCAAGTTTGTATTAAAGAGATAGCTTAACATCGAGGCTTGAGCATGATAAAGAATTTGTGCTTCCGGCCACTTTGTGTGAATCAGACCCAGCAATGGTGTACTTTTGTTTAACATTCCAGCTTCCTTGCCAACAATATCGCCACAAGCAGCAGCAGCTACCTCGGATGTTAGGCACCTTGTCGAGGAACTTGGACGCACTCTTGGGACATGAGCAGCACTCTGGAATGGCTGCTGAGCAATGGATGGTTCCCGCTCCACTAGGCCACAACTCAGCGCTGCAACATTATGCTGCGTTCGATTGTCGATTGTCATGGCGATCTGATGACCCGAACAACTATAGTAATAGAGATCAAAATGTGCTTCAGCATGATAGTTGCGCAACAACTCCGAGTTACGGCTGAAGAGCAGACCATAATGTCCGGCACAACTGGTTATCCAAATGGGATAGTTCGGTGTCTTGAGACGTGAACCGGGTTGAGTTGAACCGGTTGAATCCATTCTAGCAGAAAGTGTTGACTAACAAGGAGTAACATAATTCAAAATAAAATTACGCGAAAGTGTTACGTTCTAAAGACACATTCTGACATGACTTAAAGTAATATAAAATACTTAACATATGATTATACTTACTTGCGTGATGTTATCGTTCTGCCAAATGAGAAAACCGATGGTGCAACGACTCAAAATTCCATACTGCGGCATAGACTTATTATTGTTGTTCATAAAAAATGTCCCAGAGAAAGACACATTACAATGAAGTTGTAAAAAAAACACAACTGAAGGCTCAACCATGATCAGCATGTACAAGTTTAGGGGCGCGAGAGAGGCAGACAGATCTATTAAATGTTTTGACATTAAGATCATGTTCTCTCTCTCATCAGTTTCGCTCTCTCTCTTGCATGAGCGTGCCCAGTGAGAGCATGATTGCGCCTTTATAGACCAACCGCCTTTTTTACTTACATAACCCTTCTCATCAGCGACATTCAGAACACCATTGTGTACATAGGGCGTGGCTCGTCCTGTTAATAACAGAGTGACTAACATCAAGGAGCCCTCTTCATGGTCATTCTTTGTCAAGGATATTGCATGCTTTGATGTATCCAAATCCAAACGAACTCTTTTAGGAGAATGTTTATATTCAAATTTATATAGTAAAATTATAGCTTAACTAAATCACTATATAGATGTTTTTAAGTATACGTATACCACTTGAAGGACTGCTATAAATTATACTTACTTTCCCAGAGTCCGTGTTAAAACAGCGCTATAGAGGAAAAGCAATGTACCAGGTTGATCTTCGCCCGTAAACTAAAACATACAATAAAAGTCAAAGATTTTTAATAGCGGATCATCCAGGAACCTTCCGTATAACCGATGTTACCTTTTCATATTGTAATCTTAAAAACTGCTCCAACTCATCCCGCGTCGACAAAGTAAATATAAGCAGCTAAGGAATAGGTTAAAGAGCATAAAATCACTTTGCAAAACAGACCGATCTTTTCAGTCGAGACAAGAACTGTCGAACAAGAACAATCGAGTCAAGATCAGAGAATGAGGCATTTTTTTTAAGCCTTTTCAATCGAGAGCAATCCGAGAGCAAAATAGATCATTTATGTCGAGACAACATTCGAGAACGAAACATCTCGACTCCTTTACTTGAGGTCGACCTTTGTAGCCGGAAAGAGATGCGATAACAAGACAGTTCTTAAGTCGAGATGAGAAGCGAGAATAAGGTAGATCCTTTCTTGCGAGGCCGCGAGTACCGAGCACTAGACAGATTACCAACACGAGACGAATGCGCAAAATACGGTATAACTTTTATCCGAGATCCAAGGGAAAAGACGCATCCTTCAGTCGAGGCGAGAACCGAGTACAAGACTAAAGTTCTTACTGAAGACTCTCTCTTTTCCAAAAAGCGAACACCCAAATCTCGTAAAGTATCGCGCTTGCACACCTTAATACTCACTATAATTTACGATGCATCATAAAACACTTACCTTCTCCGTTACCGTATCATGAAAGTAATGCACATTATGCTCTACAAATGGGTCATCATCCGCCGAGGCCAGCAACACTATTTTGATTTTATCTTTGTCAGCAATAAGCAGAAGAATTTCTATCATGGCCATTATCAGGGCCTCCTTTTGCAATTCCGCAGACGGACGGAGAAAACTGTTGTTTGAAAAGAGGAACATTTTACGTTTATAACTCTCCTCCTAAACACTTACTCAGTGTAGGGATGAACTCCGCCTGCCCCGATTTGTTGATGATGTCCGAAAAGCAAATACTTGACTACAAAACCTTGCACTACCGTGAGTAGACCACGTGTGGCATTACGCGCCGAACGGAGGCCATAACTCAACTGCTCTTTGGGGGCAGCGAAAACAAATGGCGTTCGTGTCCATTCAGCATGCATGGGAACTGCTGCCGTACCGAAAACCAATTGGCGTAAATCCTACAAAGAATAGAGTTTGGAATTACGCGTAGTTTGAGCAAAAATATTTGGCGAACTCTTTCGTCTAACCGTAGCCAATTGAGGCGTTATGGGCACTCCCGATTCGCTCAAATGCGAGTAATTTAAAGACATTTTCATTCTATACAAAACGTCGTCTCAGAATGTTTCAACTCGACGGTGTAGCGTCGTTAAATTATTTTCATTTCCATTCTCATCATATTTTCTTACCTCAACATAATCGACAAACAAACCTTGCTCTGCTTCGATGATAACCATTTTCAATTTAAATTTTATTATTATTTCTAATAATAATTTTAAATTATGTCTACTGCGGGGGTGTGCCTTACACTCACACTGTGTGTGTGTGTGTGTGTGCATTTGGGAAAGTATTAATTTTCAGGTGTTTTACCAAAAAGATTTCTAAAAAAGCAGGTGTCGGTCTTCGACGAGCCAGAAAGTTCTCAAGTTTGCACGCAACGCAAATATTTGGAACACTGATAATATTTTCTTTTCATTAAAACATAATACATGAAAAGTTATAAATGTTGCTATCTGTAAGTGAAATTAAAATGGGCTTCACCCGCCCACTTTTTCATCAGCGATTCGACAGATGCGGGTGTAGGGTAAGTGGACCTCGGCCATTACGAAATAAAGGCTCTTACTTGTTACCATTTACTATAAAGGCCAGTTTTTATTGAATATCCTCTTTTTTTGCTTAACACCAGAAAAAGATGTGTATGTTTTAACTTTAAGTGACTTCATTACCACATTTTATAAGTACCTATTAAGGAATAAATATTAAATACTTTATCAATAAAATTTATAAAAAACTCAAGCCTTTTTTTTCAATCTTCCGTCCTTAATATTTTATTGACTCCGCTATTTTTCTTTACCTCTTAACTAAACATTTTTTTCAGTGTACTTTTCTAATTTTCAATTAACCCAGACTGTCTTTCAATTTAGCAGACAGTTTGAGCTTGTTTAAGCATATACTCGTAATAATAACGTTGTTAAAATCTAGAAACCGAATGTCATGCACAAATTTCAATTCCATACTTCAAGAAAATGAAAAGTAATAATGATTCAATTGTTTTCATAAAACATCTTCTATTTTCACACGATTGTCATAATAAAGTTTTTATCTCTAAACTGTGTACACCTCTAAATGCAGTCAGAAATTTTTATTGAAATGAAGCCGCCCATGAAGAAATGAAGTGATATAGACTTTTGATATGGAATATGATTGAAAACAGCCAACTAGAAATTTTTATTGCATAATTTTAGGCTTAATATTGAAAATTCAATCAATTATATCTAAACTTATATTATTGAACAATTATCCTATTTTCACCACTTTTTTTACCAAAGAGCCACTGACACGGTTACTCTGTAATCGAGGTTTCTTTTCTCAGTGAGCAGACCACGCCCCCCTTTTTGGAGGCAACTTTGTCCGAGACAGAAATTACGGGATAACAATTTTAGTTTTGAATAAAAAATTAAGTTTAACCCCTTCGACCCTAATGGGACACTGGCCCTAAATTCTTCGTTCTGCATATAAAATAGTAGAAAAACGTCCCAATCAGTAGTTTATTGTATGTACTGTTAAGTACCGTTACCAACATCGCGCGTATTTGCGCGTGTTTCTTATTACATTCAGTTATTTGTAAAAATTGGCGGAGCAACGACGTGTTTTGCATACTTTTTGGCGAAATATTTAATTTTTTTTTTTGTAATTGAACTTATTTGTTAGTAAACTTTGCGAATATATACATAGTTCCTAGCAAAATAATACATATATACACTTATATTGCATATATGTACATATTACAAAAAAAAATTTTGCAAAAAAAAAAAAAAAAAATTCTAAAAAAAAAAAATTATATATATATGGTACAAGCTTCGCTCGATTTCAACCAATAAAATATTCCATTTCCGCCCAAAATATTCAAAAAAAACTTTCGTGAGAGCGCTCCACAAAAGTCGGGTTAAAGTTTCTAAATTTGTGTAACAAGTTTGTTTACTAAGTGTTTACACAAGTAATTCGCGAATAGCATTCATTGATTCTCATGATTATCTAACAATCATCATTTATCAGTATTTATGTTGTAAATAATATAAATTTAACATATGGCGAATTAAAATTACCACTAATTACCCCCTTACTTCGGAAGGGGGTTCGAGGTACCATGATTCTTTGCCAGCTCTGGAGAGGCGGATACGGTAAGATCGGCCGTTTATTTGTCGTCTCGTCGAGAACCGTTTTCGGGGTCTTTTAGCCGTTCGGATCTTCTCCACTTCTTTTCGCAGCTGGTCGACATCTTCCGGAAAGAGGTTTTTGGGTAATTCAACGTCGTCAACGGATTCTGGGTCATCCCGCATATTGGTATCTAGGACAAGTGCATCATCGATAGTATTCTGTAATGCGGGGTTATTCGCAAAACAACGTTGTTTTATAGGACGACACTCGTCTTCGCGCATAATTATGCTGTGAGTTGTGGTGTCTGGTATGCCCTGCATTTGTTCAGACTTCTCTAACTCTTCACTAACAAATGTATCAATGCGCTCAGGTTCCGTCGGTACTTCTTCGAGGTACCATGATTCTTTGCCAGCTCTGGAGAGGCGAATACGGTAAGATCGGCCGTTTATTTGTCGTCTCGTCGAGAACCGTTTTCGGGGTCTTTTAGCCATTCGGATCTTCTCCACTTCTTTTCGCAGCTGGTCGACATCTTCCGGAAAGAGGTTTTTGGGTAATTCAACGTCGTCAACGGATTCTGGGTCATCCCGCAGATTGGTATCTAGGGCAAGTGCATCATCGATAGTAATCTGTAATGCGGGGTTATTCGCAAAACAACGTTGTTTTATAGGACGACACTCGTCCTCGGGCATAATTATGCTGTGAGTTGTGGTGTCTGGTATGCCCCGCATTTTTTCAGACTTCTCTAACTCTTCACTAAAAAATGTATTAATGCGCTCAGGTTGCGTCGGTACTTCTTTCGTTCTGTTGTGATTTTTAATTTCTGGTTCGCTCGGAGCTTTTATATCTACGCATAGATTAGCGCATTCGATCCTCGTGCCAATGCGGGATAAGAAATCAAAGCCCAAAATGAGATCATCCACTATTTCTGGAAGAATGAGTAGCGTGAGCTCGCAACTTTTGTTCCCCATGTACACTCGGGTGGTGAGTGCCTCTGTCACAGTTTGTGCCTCACCATTCGCCATTAGTATCCGTACTTTGACCTTCTTAATTTCTTCCGCAACTTCCAATTTATGAGCGAAATAGCTACTTATAAAACTCCATGTGGCCCCCGTGTCGATAGTGGCATCCATAAGGTCGTCTCCTAGAGCGACTGTAGCAACTATACGTCGCTCCTTGGTGCGCAAGTTGTCTATCGGACTCGATAATTTCTGGCCGCTCGTGCATCCCTTCGAGATAGCCGCTGGCATTGGTCGTTTCTCTGGTGTTGTCGACAACATTATTTACTTCTTTTACCTTTCTTTCCGCAAGTCCAGCAGAAAATCAAGCGTTCGCTTTTGAATCCGTTTCGTTCACTACCACTGCCTACTTGCCAGCCTTTGTTCTGTCCTTGTGGCTACCCATTGATGGTTCGTCGGCTCGCCTAGCTTCTTTTGTGAACGACGGCTTGCTCTGGTGCAGAGATAAGGAGATGGTAAACTTCTTTTCCGCAAACATGTGTCAAAACAAAAGGAAATTTTTTACAAAAAGCTTTTACGGTCGCAACACACAATTAGTGTATGCGAAATTCAACACATGACGCCACGATTTTATGACATTTCCTTTGTTTTAAAGTTAACAAAGAAATTAAGTTTTATTTAGATAAGTTTTATTTACATAAAAAAATTTTACTCGAACTAGATATAATTATCTCTGAATCGAACTACAGAGACCGGGCTTCGGTAGGTGAAAATGCTGTTCATGGTGGTCGAACAACTATTGCTCTTAATGGTAAGGTGAAAAGATCGAAAATACACCAACCCAAGATCCATGCTGCCAGCACTAAAGCATCATAGCTTCAGATGTAGATTATGATCGGCCGTTAGGATTTTTTATTTGAAAAAACCCTTGATATTTTTAAAAATTTACTAAGGTTAAAAGGAATATTAATAATAAGTTATAAAGTAAAATTATTTGTTTTATTAAATCTTTTTAATTTTTTTAGAGTTTTGGTATGTCCAATTCATGCGAGCTGGACTTGGCCAATTACGTTGATTATAACGCAATCCAAAATCTTTCATTTTATGTGGCAAGTTGCACCTAACTTAACATTTCTTACTGCATAATTTTAAGCTTAACATAGACTTATTTAGATTTCAATAAATTAGTGAAACAAAAACGTTGATTGTTGATCTTTTCACCAAATGATACGTTGCGGCTCTTTAAAATTGGCCCACTGAATTTCTTTGGTAAAAAATATATAAAATGTTATTGTGTTTAAAATAATATAAAAACTTAATTCTAACCACTGCCACAACTTGATGTTGCGCTGGACAGCGGAACGTATATTTAAGCGTAACAATACAAAAGGTATTAAAAAATAGCGCATTTCCAAAAGACGTTGAAAACAAAGCGCCAAAAGTATTGCCAACCAATACATCATTTTGAAACTATCACGCATTGGTCGCATTGCCTGACGTATTAATGCCAATGCCACTAGGTACACAGGTACCATAGCATATCTAAACCAATTGTAACGACCGTAGAGACGATTCCACAAATAGAAGATATAGTGACGATTGTCAGCAAGTAGATAGGGATGAACCAAAGTGTTCCACTTAATAATTAAAACGGAAACCCCGGCAGCAAAGATTACAATCCAAAGATTTCGCCGCAATACACTCAAGGCAGCACGGAAGTGAAAAATTATAAGCGTAGGGCTGAAAGTCATGGTGAATAAAACGAAATAGAAAAGCTGTAAACAAATTTTTAAAATTGAAAAAAAAGAACATCAATAAAAATTTAGTCTTTAACCTGTGGCAAATGCAATGTAGCCGTGTGGGCACTTTTATCTCCAAGCACAATAGATCCATTCAAGTACACAAAACCTATAAAAGGTAAAATTATGATGAGATAGCAGGAACATTTTAGAAGCACATTCCAAGTGCTTTTGCCCACGACACGAAACGAGCTTAGCATATGGAGCCACGTCTGCAAATTAACAGAAGAGTTCAATAAGCGCAATGAAACGATAATTGCAAGAGTACTGACCTTCAAACTAAACAGTGATACCTCGTTCGTTCGTCTATTGTTAGCTTCTGCATAGTTCTTTACAAGCACATCAAGGGCAGTGATGCCAAAAAGCATTCCCAGCCACACAATATTGGTTTGACGCATCAACACGCTTGCAGCACCTAAGAATGGAATTGGATGAAAATTTTTTGCTAACCCGTCCACTTGAAATTACTAACGTACCACAGACTGAGGCCTGCAAATGTAATTGTTTGTCCCAATAATAGTAAAGCAGAAGTACTGTAGTCAGCGACAGTGCATCGGTGTAATACACATGACTAAAGAAGTATAAAGGAGGCAAGGCGGATAAAGTAAATGCATCCATTGCAGCCTGTGCTGTGCTGCAGCCACATAGTAAGCGTCGACGCAGCTTATACAAAATCACTACATTTACGGTGGCGGCCGCCAGCGAGATCAAACGTAAGCCAAACACCGAACATAAATTCAATGGATTCAAAACCAAAGAGAATAGATATAAACCGGGGAATGTGGTAATTTTCGAATCCCACTATTCGAAGAGAAAGTTGACTATTAGTTAATCTCTAATTAGTTAATAATTTTCCGCCTGTTTCACTTCGTATTGTCTTTCCTTACCACATCAAAGCGTTTGTTACAGAAATGAAGTCCTTGTCGCAGATGGAATTCTTCATCAATTACTGATTGGGTGGTAGACAATACACGCAGGAAAAGCGGCAATGAATAGGCCAAGAAAATATTTGGTAATAAAAACGGCCAAATTGCTCTCGGCATAATGGAGCCACTAAACCTGCACTAAACTCCAACCAGAGATAAGACCCCAACCACGAAATTAATTGGAAGAAGCTCTTGGCTTGCCAGGAGCCGGCACCATCCAATAAACAGCTGATTGCAAACGTCAAGTTGACGTCGAGAGAGTGAGAGAGGCATTACCAGATGGCACTTTTAAAAGGAAAAAAATTGCATTTGCTATAAAAGATAAAAGGTCTGTTCGCTTCTTCATATGAACACAAATTTTTAACTATGTAACAGCCAAAAAAGTAAAAACAAAATGCCTGACCTATGTAAATACATAAGAGTTTATTTTCTAATTCCCCTTTGTTTATGGAAGTTCAAAGAAATTAAAGCAATTCTTTACAAAAAGTATGATTTAATATTTTTATATCATTAATTGTTAAATGAATACAAGAGAACGTATTTAATTCCGCTTTAAATTTTCTATAAATTACTGCAGTATTTCGGCTTAGTTAATTCCTCTAAAAATCATGGGCGCTGATCGATCGTTGGTCTTAGTATGACGCAGTTTAACTGTTGCAAATTGTGATGCTCTGAAAAAAAAATATTTACCAAATGAACTTGTAAAGATAGTATATGTCAGCTAAATTTCAAATTTCAAACCTTATCAAATCAATACAGCAGATTTTTTATCGCAGTCGTAATTGCATTATATAAATATGTTGGTATATAATTAGCAAATTCTCTACAGAGCATGGAGATTGTTGGCATCGGGAATTGAAATTCTACGTATAAAGCAGTAAGTGGCACTGCAGGTTGGCATCAATTTTTAAAAAAATCTAATGATTTATAACGAACGACTCCATCCTTTCTAGAATCATACATACGTACGTGTATACAAAATATTTGCAGCGAGGGAGATGCAAATGATAAACTATGTATGTCGTGTAAATGTATTTATAAGGAATACATTTTATGAAATTACTCCAAAAACTGAACTCAAATAATAAAGTACATAAAGGACTAAAAATATGTATGTATGTATGTCGTCAAAATGTGTGATCATGTGGATAAAGATAAAATTAAAAGCAAAATGATGTACACAACAAAACGTTTTATTTAAAGGTACACCAACGTTTATAAACATTTTAAATCAAAACAATATATGAATTATTATCAGGATATTATGTGGTTAATAAAACATTCGTATAAACAAAATACAAGATATGAACAAATTAACATTTTCCACGCACAAGAAAATGAGCCGTAGAAAGGGCCAGAAAGAAATACAAGTACGAACGAAAGTGAAAGACACGATATATGTTCTCTATATAAGATTTAAAAGCTGTACACTTATGTATGTATATATGTATGTGTTGTTTGAAACGGCCGGAGCATGTTCGACACTCGTACTCGAAAGCTTTCTCTCAATTACCATAAAATCTCTTTTGTAACGAAAGACACTGCTTTATCGCCGCTCATCCCTTTTTTGGACTATAATGTCGCTACTGCCCTTAATTTTTTACATTTTGGAATTATTTCCCGACTTTTGACTGACTAAAGTATGCTGCTGCTGTTGCTGCTGACGCGGTTCCCAGAAATCGTACCACGGACCATAGGTTTTGGAATAGTGACGCTCCTTTTCACTGCCAGCACCATTTTCGCGGGATTTCTGCTGCTTGCGCTCCAACGTCATACTGGTCATGTTGCTGGATTTCATCAAACGGGTGCGTGGCAATATCGTGGCTGTGGGCGTGCTGAAAGCAGAGTTCATCAGTTGCGAGTTGCGCGTAAGAGTGCTGCCACCTTCATCATTATAGTCTCTTTCTTCGTCGCTCTGCTCTGGTTCTTCAGGCCGCTTTTGCGGAATGTTGCCATTCTGTGAAGATATTGTCTTTGCCTTGGTTTTAGCTTGTGGCGCTGTGGTCGATCGGAAGGTCTGAAATTCCATTTGATGCTGTTCCTGGTACGAGGCGTTTTGATGCATTTGCCGTTTGAGCTTTTCGTCACGGCGCACTAAATGATCATTGATCACTATGCAGTCATATGGATCTGAGCTGGTCGATTTGATTTCGTCTGCATCGGTTTCGTCTTCGCTGGTGTAATATTGTTTCAGAATATCTTTGCGTTTGACGGTTTTCATGATCATGCCGCCGCCGATATCGTGCGAAAGATCATCGAAAAAGTTGTTGACGTCGCTCATTTTAAGTGTCCCATTATTGTCACTATCACCCTCGTCTTCAGTGGAATGCAACAAATCCATTGGATTGGATCGCTGTGACTGTGAATGTTGTTGTTTTTGTTGCTGTTGCTGCTGCGGCTGTTGGTGGTGTTGTTGATGCTGGCTCTGTTTTGTTTTTGGTGCGCTCTTTATATTCTCTTGCTGAGATTTTTTGGAATTTGCATTATTTGTAAATTTTGTGGGCTGACTTCTTGACTCGAATTGTTGTTGTTGCGTTTTCTTGCTGCTGCTGCTGTTGTTTTTGTTGGTACCGGCACTGTTGTTGCTGTTATTACTGAACTCATGTTCACGCATATTTTGGCCATTCGGCTGCTGAAGTATGGACGCCTCCGGGTAATCCTTTTGAGATTCTTTATGTCCTCGCTTCATTGTATTCAAATGTTCCTTCTCCATTGGATTTTCTATATCGATCTCGATTGTTTTCATGATTTTCATGCGCGATTTCGGGGTATAACCAGTACGCAGTGCTGAACGCTGTTGTTGTTGTTGCTGCTGCTGAAGTTTTTGGTGCTGCTGTTGCTGTTGATGGTGTTGTGCATGGAGTTGATCGTGTTGGTGTTGTTGTCCCATGGAGCTTTTGAATGCAGAACTCGTACCGTATATATTTTCATCATTTTCTCCTTCCTCCCCATCATACATCTCCATACTGGTCACACTCTCATGGCGTTGCTTCTCGTGTGACGAATTCGAATGGTTTGAATTCGAATTTGAATTGGATTTCGTTAGAGTGCCGTTTTTGTCGCCGTGCTGCTCTAGGTCAGCAGCCCGATCATCAGTGTCGCCGTTTATGCGATCGTCGCTGTTCTTCCTGCGTTGCAAATTATTCTCACGATTGTCGTCAACACTCGGTGCCATCACCAAATCACGATGCTGCCAGAGCGACATGCCGGCTAAAATGTCATCATTTCGACCGAATTTCCAAAAAGATTTCGTGCGCTTAACGCCGTTGGTAGAAGAAGCTTGTAGTAACTCATCATCGCTGGCGATCATGCCGTCGTACCGTTGCTTGTCACCAGCATTACGTTGATGGCGATTATCATCGATCTGACTATCGATGCTGTTACGAAAATTGCGATTCAATGTCCAAGAAATTACTTCGCGTGGTGTCTGCGAAATACTGGTGTCCTTACGCCGACTGCGATTCGATACGCACGAAAGGTGTGGATGGGCGTGTGGGAGTGAGATGCGTGATATTTAACGGCGATGCAGGATTTTTGGATTTAGCAGTACGATAATGATATAATGTAGTCGAGTAAAGTAGACACAAACAGTAAGTAATTAGGGCGATGCACAATAACAGAAACACAAAAATTAATACATGTAAAAGACAAAATTAATAGGAAACAATCAAAAGTCAACAACAATGACATAGCAATCTTAATGACACAACTTAAAATGTTATAAAAAAGTAATAAATTAGTGACTAAAGAAGAAGAAAATATAACACAGTAAAGAAAAAAAGAGAAAAAGTTTTACAAAGTTTCTAGTATTAAAATGTCTGGTCTAATATGAAAATGTTTGTCCCAAAACTTTATTAAAATTTCGAATAATGCTTACTTCTGGCAACTCCATTAGTTTAGTATTTGAAAGTAGCTGCGTTAGAACGCGTAATACTTAGTTCTGGCAGCTCCATTAGTTTAGTTTTTCAAAGTAACTGCATTAAAACGCGACGTTCTTGAAAAAACTTCATTTGGCAATAGATGGAGCCATAAATTTAAAATTTCATATTACATTTATTATGTAAAAACATTGAATTTTGCGATGTTACCAGGTTAATAAACAAAAGCTTCATTATCGACACTGCTGAGCATTGACGTGAGTAGTGTGATTCATGCTTTATTAAAAACTAATGTGTTTGGCCGTTGCAGCAAATTATTTTTAATTTTAAATTTATACTAAAAACTTTGTTGACGATGGGAAAATAAAAATTATTAAGAGTTTTACGTTACGCTATTATTTAAAAACACAAACAATACGTATTCATTCCTACCGTATGGGTACCCGGTTCGAAGGCTCCTCGTCAGAATAGTCGATTTCCGGTTGCGGCGGTGGCTCATTGGCAAAGCCGCTATCGTTGCTGCTGTGCAGAGATGTTTTCGCTGCTGGCTGTTTGGAGCCAGCCGCGTTTATGTGATTTAATGCAGATTGCTTTTTGTTCGAAAGAAATCGATTCTGTTGTGTTTCATAGTAATTACTTTTATGAGAAGATAATGGAAACAAGAAGAAGAAGAAGAAGAGCACTTACATGCGCCGCTTGCGGTCCACTTTGACCCTTTTGTATGCGCCGTTCCAAGAGAGGGCCATCGTTGGAAGCGCAAAAGCTCTGTGAAGCATTCAGCAGACGTTGCGAATGTGTTGCGGCTGGAGTTGGTGCTGGCAGTGTTGGCGGTGGCCCCGGACGTGGATTAACGCCAGATGTGCCGCGATACTAGAATTTATTTGTTTTTTATTTGGACTAAAGGCTTCATATATTATATCTCTTAGAAACCTACCTTCTTCTGATGTCTCAAATTGATGGTGTCACCAAACATGCGTGTTGGTGATGATTCCTCTGCGCTGTTGTTGCGCCTCCGATACGTCGAGTCACTCTCCATAGCCGGATCCAGAAGATGATCGGTCATGTAACCATTGTAAACGCGAGCTGCTGCATGACGTTGAAATTGAACATTTTCATAGCTGGTACTCTGTTCGGAGGAGGAGTTCTTCTTCTCGACAACACCGCTGACTCCAACACCACCGTTGCCGAGAATACCGTTACTAGCACCACCACCAACACCGCCACCGCCTTCAGCGTTTGTGTAGGCGATGGGAAACCACCCAAACATCTGAGTACGTAGATTTTCACCAAACTGCCAACCTTTGGCCTTATTTCCGACCAAAGCGATTTTGTCATCCTCCTCGAAGGGTAACTGATTCTCGCCGGAAGGCATGTAAGCATATAAAGCCTTGACTACGGGACGCTGATCCCAATTATCTTGTGCTAGAAGCGATATTGATGCAGTCACTCGTATTATTAAATTTTGTTAAATTGTCCTTACATGTTGTTGTTGGCAAATTAAAGTCGGACTTAGCGCGTGGCAATGAATTTTGTGAATAGCTTCGACTGTTGTTGTTGTTGTTATTGTGATGGTTACTGATATTATGATTGCTGCTGCTGTAGTTGATATCTTCGTGCAGAGTACGCATATCGCCGTAGGGCGCATCGACACTACGGGCCTTCTTAAGCTGACTGATGCCACCATAACCGCCATCTTCTTTGGAGCGCTCCTAAAGGAAATTTAGAGTAAGTAGATAAAATACGACATTATTAATTATACATAGATAAAAAATGGAATAAAAACAATAATGGTATAACAAATAATATTGCATTCTACTAGCTTTTCTCAGTCAAAGGGATAAGATTACCGCCAATATGAATACGCAAAGGGACCAAGAAACTCTTAAACTATCAGAGAAATAGTCCAAGTTGATTGGATGAGATCATCTCAAAAAAAAAAAGCCTCGATCTTAGAAACTGTTTTGTTCTTTAGTTTTAATTATTCACTATTTATTCCAGAACACAAAACAAAACCGTTGGCTGTCATACTCGTATCATTTTCATACTCACCGTCCGTTTGCTGTAGTTGGTGTCGAATGCTGTTGGCGGTATGACTTCCCGCGAGGCAGCCACCTCTTGCCAACCGTCTATACTATTGTCAATGACCGCCTTACCGGTAGCATGATAGGCCATCCAGTGTTTGGCTATGGAACACTGACGCTCTAAGACGAAGCCATAGCGACGCCTCTCTTGTGTCATGGCCTGTGCATGACAAAGGTGCGGGCAAAAGAAAGATTAGAAGAGACTCAGCCAAGCATTTAGATGACGATAATAACAGTTTATGAACTTACAGTTTTGTAGCTTTGTTCGCAAAATGCATCCAGCTTCTTTTTCTGATCTTCAAGTGATTGTAGACTCTATGGGAGATATGTATATATTTCGTACGAGTATATATTATAATATATAATAAAGAACGAATTATTTCATATACTCGTCGTCTATACGTACGCGCAGCTCCTTTTCCGTATTTTCGGGACTGCTCTTTTTCTTGCGCTGCTTTTTCATTGTGTTCATGGCCTTTTGATAGCTTTCCATACGCACTTTGTGCTGCTGCAGAAATTTCTTCTGTTCATGCTGGACGACTTTAGTGTCTTTCTCCAGATTCGTTTCTAATGGCACCAACAAATCAACATAAAATGCTTTCAACTGGAAACGAAAATATAATTATACGTTTTTAAAGGAGATTAGTTTTATAGGAGAATTTTTTGGCTGGTCGCTATCAATATTTTACTCACGATATTCATTTGTTGTTCTTGTATTTCTTTGTAAACACTAACAATATTTAGTAAAGCAGCACCTAAAAAAGAATTTTTGAGTTAATAAATGTTTATAAGAAATATAACATGTCAAGAAATATGGTATTATAACGATTTAAATAATTTAAATTATTGAAAATAATTATTTAAATTTCTTTCGGAATTTTGGTTTGTTGATTTAATATGTATTGTCAGAATTATATTATTTTTTAAAATTATTCGTCAAAATAAATAATACTCCTCATATATCAATAAGTTATGTATTATGTTCTAATGTGTATGTTAACATCTATTTGTAACTATTCCGGCTTTACCAATATCGCTGGTTCCACTTTGTTGCGCATTCATAGCGATTTTAGCCAGAGCTTCGTTGAAGAGTCGCGAAGCTGATGCAGCACCTGCAGGGAAGACCAAATTAAAAAAAATAAAGTAGTATTAAAAGGAAAAAAGCGCAACCATTAATGGCAATAAATAATTATAAATGCATTTCATTTAATTTCATTTCAGTTACTCTACGTATTTAGAATAATAAACAATTGTGAAAAAAATTGAAATGCATTCAACATTACAACAAAAATAGCAACAACAACAATAGCAACAACAACAATAGCGATAAGTACGGCTAACCAATGTTGTTGCTGTAATGGTCATACAATATTCATGCATTTAGCCATTTAAATAATTCATGCTTACTTACCATGCAAAGCTTTGAGGTAACCCTTCCCAGCGGTGATGAGTTGCCGTGCTCCCGGATTGAATTTCTCGAGTATGTTCTAAAAATAGAGGAAAAATAATTCAGATATTAACAAAAGAAAACTAAAATGCGATATAAAAACATTACAAAAAGCAAAATTATTGTATTAAACGTAGCTGGAGATGATTAAAAGTTGTTAATACATAAATTAAATATAATTATTATTTGTTTAGAGCGTTAAAAATAAAAATCAAAAAGTAATGAAAAGGAAGAGTTTTTCGAAGAAAATGGCATAGAAAAATTCTTCGATCTTCCTTTACACGAAATGTTCAGCTCATCAAAATCCTTGGAGAGACAATTATTTAATTATTTGGTTTAAAAGTAACGTCAAATATTGGTAGCCTTCGTTGTTGACGAATCTGGGTTTCACTTAAAGGCCTGTAACGTGATTCTGGTGGTTGTTCTATATAATTAAGATAAACTTAATCCGTGGTCCGTGGAATCAGAGTGAATAAAATAAACGGCAAGATATTAAAGGAAACAATACATGCGAGTACGTCACCGAGACGGCCATCGATCAAAGATAAATCGTTTATAAACCTTGAGAAATAGAGAGTCTGGAAACTTTAATTTTGCCAACATTGTTTTTTTTTTTTATTGAGATACGATAACTTGTAGAAATTATAAACATTTTTTTTATGTTCAAAGAAACTTTTAACTTGACCCCAAAAAAAAAAACAAAAAAAAAAAAATTTGAATTTCAGAAAAAACCTTTAAAAAAATTTTCATATATACATTTGTAATAACAATTTTTATATACACAAACTTTTGAAAGTAAAAAATAATTTATGGTCAAAATTTAAATAACATTAGAGTTACGTCCAAGAAAACAAAATGCAATAAAACATCGTAATCGTGTATTGCAAAAATGAAAAAAAAAAAAATTTTCTGCAATCTGTACAGAAAAAAAAGATGTCTCTTAAGCAAGATTTTAAAAATGTCAAAGTTTATTTTTTATGAGAAGATAAAAAAGGCAAATCAATAAATTAAAAATAAAACAATTAGTAAGAAACATACATACATATGTCAAATATATATGTCAGCAACAACATCAGCAAAAATAAATAACAAACTAACTCTTACGACGTTTCTTGTATTTATTTACTTTTGTCCTAAATTATTACAGTAGCTGTATCTTAAGCTAATTTCAACTCCATAATCAGTCAAAATAAATTATAAACTTTCTAAAATTTCTCACACCTAAAAATTTATACACAAAATTTCCTTTTGAAAGACAATTTTACAATTTTACCTATCAGAGACTCACGAAGAAGACAGACCTTCCGACCTCAAATCTGTTGCGCAAAACATTTTGAAATTCGTTACCAAACGGAATATGTTCCAGAAGAAGTACAATGCAATCAATGAGATGAAGGTGATCGACCAAAAGCAATTTTTCGTAAACATTTTACGAATATCGGAATGTTTTTTAAGTCTTACCAGCAGATATTATTTTATTAATTATTCTCGTATATACTCGTAGTTTTTTCAAGAAAACACGAGCTTAATGATCATAATAACTTCTAATTATGCGTTATTTGTTTCTTTAATTGTCACCCAACAAAAAAAAAAACAGCTGTCAAAATACAAGTGTTCAAAATATGATAAATGCGTAATACTCGTAAGAACTGAAATGATTAAGACAGGGCGAGAGAGAAAGAACGAGATGGAAGGCTGTATCGACAGGCAGAGAGAAAAAGAAAGATAACATCTTTGACGATTTCAACCATTTGGTCTCACAACAACGACAAATTTCGACTGACTTGACATATCATTTAATAATAAAAGAGTCATTAATTTGCAATTTAATTTTCATTTATCGCAAAGACTTTAAAAATATTAATGTTAGTTATTTTTAATTTATTATTGTTGTTTAAGAAATAGAATATAGAACTCCTTTTTCATTTTTGGAACATACAATCATCTTTAGTTACCAATTTTAAATTTGATTATTACGAAAATAGTTCATTCTCGTCTGTACCGGTATTATTTTTTAACTAGTACGGCTTTTACACCGCGTTTTCTTTTTTAATATCTCGGCCTTAATCTTTTATTTCCTATTATTTTTCCCTTTTTATGATATTTTTTCTATTTACATTCCTGTTTTTTTATTAATCGTTTGAAAATTTTCCATTTTTCTCCCTTTTCTGGGCTTTTTCACATGTAATATATCCCGCATTTGCTCTTTAAAATACGGTAAAAAACTAAACGCTAAAAATACGGTAAAACTAAACCCTAAAAATACGGTATATTTTACTTTATTAATTGTTCTATTTCGATGTTCTATTTTTCTATTTTTGTTTCTTTTCGATGTTCTATTTTTAACCTCCTTTCTTTTCTTTGTATATCTTGTTTTTTGTCAAAAAAACTCGTTTTGCACCTTCTTTTATACTATAACTATTCTTCTTTATCCCGGTTTTACTTATTTATGTCTCACTTTTCCTTTTTTTATCCCATATTTCGAGTTTATGCTTATGCTTAAGCTTTTTTACAACCTATTTTTTCCAGTTTAGCTGCCGTTTTTTTTATCTCTAACATAACTTTCTGCAATGGTTTTACTCGAGATTTTTAAAATCTCAAATTTGGTATGGTCTTTTATACCCGTTTTTACTTGTATACTTCGTTTTTCTCCTTTGTACCTTGTTTTCCTCTCGCAAGGAAAACCAGATTTTTGTTTTTCCTATTTTCAGCTCTGTTATAAACCGTTTCGTTTGAAACTTCTATCTTGCTTGACACTTTTATAACCTCGTTTTTCTCCTTATATATTCTGGCTCTTGTACAATTTTCCAGACATTCATTAGTTGTATAATTATGATTAAAATGTCTAAACCGATTACTATTAGTCTAAATATTTGGATCTGTTAATACCTTCTGATGTAATTGAAAGGATGACTTATTGATTGATTGTTTCTTGTCAATATTTATTGCACTTTACTTCAAACTTCAACGATTTTTAAAATGCTTTAGATTTCATGCCTGATTTGCAAAAGTTCTAAAAAACTAACATAATTCTTAGAGATAAGTCAATAGAAAAAAGGAAATCAGATTTTCGAATTAGAACAAATTCGAATGTGTATAGAAGAATACACACATACATGCACATACGAGTAAAGGCCCGATTCTCTTGCAGCGCTGGTAACACGCGTTACACGCGTTTACAACGTTCACTGACCACATTCAATGGATGAAACCTTTAAAAGGCATAAAGAAGAACAACAAAAGAGTAAAGAGCAACACCATCACCGAAAGTAACAGAAAATAAAAACCAACAACAACAAAAACAACAAAACAAACTCATCACAGACATGAAAAACATGAAAAAGTAGCAACATGCAACGACATTTTGCAATAAGAAAAGCACTTGCAAACACAGCCATAGCGACTTAACTGACAACGGCGGAACATAACGACAACATAAATAAAACATAGACACACACACACACACACACACACACATACACATAAGTAAAATCATTAACTTAGTATTTAAAAAAAAAACCATTCTAAAAAGCATTTAAAAGGCTTCATTAAGCGAAAAACAAACCAAAAAAAAAAGAGATCACAAAGAAAAGACCTCTGAAAAAAAGCGCATAAAACAAACGAAAAGACGGATGAATGGATGAAATGGTCAGCGGCAAGGAAAATGGTCAGACAAGCTGCGAACTTTAATGCAAAAAATTAGGCTACAATGGAAGCCCCACTGACGGTTGCTGCTGCTTTGCTCTTGTTGTTATTGTTGTTGTTGTTGTGGTTGTACCGGCAGATTGACACACATTGCATTGTTTTTCTACAGCCGCCAGCGAGGAGGACGAGAAAGGAAGTGGCAATGGTTGAGGAAGGAGGAGCAGCAACAAAAGTTGAAAATTCGCTGCTCATAACATCATTGTGATAATGCTGAGATTGATGTGATGATGACATCAAACTATGTATAGTGAGGGTGATGATGATCATGATAGTAATGACGGTTAATCATAGTGATAATAGCGATGGCGAGGATGCTGACGATCCCGACAATAACAGCGATAACAACCTTGAGGACGATAGGAAATAATCATGATGATGATTATGCCAACATTATTTATTTAAAAAGTTTTCGAAAAAGCGACGATACACAAATGCTATAAAAAAAAGAGGTTATAAGAAAAAAAAAATAATTATAGAAACAAGAAAAATTGTACGAATATTCGTTAAGAGGCAAAAACGAGAAAAACAAGAAGAACAAGAAGACAAATAAGTTATTCTCAAGTTAGTTTTCTATTCTCAGTGACCAGAAAAACTTTACTCATACTGCGCTGTTGTTCTTGTTGTTGTTGTTGTTATTGTCGTCGTTGTTCTTAATGCTGAGGCTGTTAGAGCATTGTGCCGATGTTTCTAGTGTTGCGTGTTGCCAATGCACACACGCGCGCACACACATACACCGATAGCTTCTTGCAATTCCTACCGCTTCGCCCACCGATCGTCAGAGTTGTGGAATTTTTTAATTTGGTGTTTAGAGAGGTGTGGCGGCAGCCAGCAAAGTTTTTCGCTTAAGTCTTTTGTTTCGCGAATTTCAAATTTTGCCTAAGAATGCAAAATCAGGAGAAAAAAACAAAAAAAACAAAAGAAAAAAAAATACAAAAACTAAATTAATGGCATTTTTTATGGTTTGTATTTATTTTTATTTACTCTTAAGCTTGCGTGTTGTTATTAACAAATTAATTTTGTGTTTTTTTAATGGTTGCTAAATTATTTCCAGAGACCCCAAAGACATGCAATATCTTAAGAATATTCAATAGAAAGATTTAATAACAATAATAATAATCAGTATCATTAATATATCAAATAGACTAAAATTCATCAACATTTTCTGCAAACCTCAAATAGCAAACAAACATCTCTTAATATTTTTAGCATATTAGTAATGAATTTTTACTGATTCAGTAGTAAATTTTCACCATTTGAGTTATGAATTTTTGCGATATCTTTGTTGTCATTGAAGTGTCATTAAATGAACAAATTTATAAAGAAAGATTTTATGCAAACTTTCATAAAAGTCGCATGAAGCCAAACATAAAACTAAAGGTTACTTGAATTAAATTAAGAAACAAACCTGCATATGCATTTTTTGCTTTAATTCCGAAGATACTGCAATGATTTAAGTTTATGTGATGATATCATCGGTTTATAAAAATGCTGATTTTATTAAATAAGTGCTGCAGCATTTTTCAAATTCTTAACATATCATGAAGAATTAGTAAACAATACAAAAACAAAGCGTGGAAAAGATTGAGGCAAAGGCAAGACCAAGCGAGGCATTTTGTTAGATCTTACTAAAAGCCAGCACGACGTGAACAAACAACATCTTAAACAAATATGTATAAATAGCCGCTAAAAGAAGCATAAGAAAATACAAAATCTCAGGCTTATTTACGACAATTAAATGACAATTAAATCAAAAAAGAGAATAAACAAGAGGACAATTACAAATAGAAACAAACAAACAAAATAAAGTGCATAATTAAAAAAAATATAAGAAACATAATAACAAGAAAATCAACACTAAACCTAACACTTCATAAAGTTTTCTTTACGAACACAAAACTCATCATAAGTTTGTTTTAAACAGTGAAAGCTATTACTTCACTTTTGAAAAGACGTCGAAGTTACTAATTTAACAATAAAACTGTTCATAAAAACCTCTTCATTAACGCTTTTCCTAATTTTAAAGAGTTTTAAAATAAACACAATTTAATAAGTCACTTCTTTAAGTTAACAAACTTGCAAATTTGTTAACAAAAAAAATATGGCTTTAATAATGTTTTAAATAAAAAAGGAAGAATCAGGAGAAATTTTATTTTTGAAATTTTCGTTCTTATTCAGCAAACTCAGTATATTTTAGTACAATACAATACAATAATAATTATTTAATATATGTATGTAAATATAATAAAACGTTTGGTGGAATTTTTACCGTTTTGATATGAATGATAGAATGGTCAATGATCTCTTTTGAATTGTTACTGTTTCATTACGGTAAATGTTAACGTATACGTTTAATTCTCTGGTTGGTTGAAAATTCACTATTTTCGTAGTGAATTTTTACTATTTCAGTACGTTGTGGGTCAATCAAACGTACTTGTATACAAATTATAATTTATGTGAGTATAATTATTAACGTTTTCGTAGCGAATTGTTACTGTTTCACTGTTAAATATTAACGTATACGTTTAATTCTCTTGTTCGTTGAAATTTTACTATTTCGTAGTGAATTTTTGCTATTTCAGTACGTTGTGGGTCAATCAAACATACTCGTATACAAATTATAATTTATGTGAGTATATATCAACTTTTTCGTAGTGAATTCTTACAGTTTCACTTCGTTAAATATTAACGTACACGTTTAATTCTCTTGTTGGTTAAAATGTCACTATTTTCGTAGTGAATTTTTACTATTTCAGTACGTTGTGGGTCAATCAAACGTACTTGTATACAAATTATAAGTTATGTGAGTAGAATTATCAACGGTTTCGTAGTGAATTGTTACTGTTTCATTACGGTAAATGTTAACGTATACGTTTAATTCTCTTGTTGGTTGAAAATTCACTATTTTCGTAGTGAATTTTTACTATTTTAGTACGTTGTGGGTCAATCAAACGTACTTGTATACAAATTATAATTTATGTGAGTATAATTATCAACTTTTTCGTAGTGAATTGTTACTGTTTCACTACGTTAAATATTAACGTACACGTTTAATTCTCTTGTTGGTTGAAATTTCACTATTTTCGTAGTGAACTTTTACGACTTTAATTAATTGTTCCCGTGTATACGATTAATTCTTTTAATTTTTTTCAAATCTTCTGCATTTTCGTAGTGAATTGTCACTCTTTTAAAACACAATTTTTATGTTTGTGAAACTGTCGCCAATTTCGTAGTAATTTTTCGCGATTTAATTAGCGCTTTGAGCCTTGACTTTATATGATTAATTATTTTGTTCTTAAAATTTTCCTAATTTTTCTAGTGAAGTATCATTAGAGTTTATAAGATTTCTATCATATTTACTAACTCAGTAAATACTTTAGGCGCATAGCGATTAATTCAGTCCTTTAGTATCAAAATTCTTTGGGAAAAGAAATGGTAATCTCACAATATTACAAAAAAATTTTACTCACTCTATAACCAGTTAACAGCTATCACTTACATACTACCAAAATCGTAATGTTACTAGAGTGCATCCAAGCTCTTCACAGGAAATCACCACAACGACTTGATCATTTCGTGGAATGGCATGACGATTTAAATACGCTTGCAATGCTGCAAAATGGATGTTGGTTGCCTCGGCCGACTTGGCCAACTTCACTTTCACACTGCATTCTTTCTCTTTCTCAACTTAGATGCAGTATTACCCAAATGACATGATTTTGCTGCCGCATGTGAATGCATGCATTCAATTGGATTTTATGTAATACCAGTGCAACAACAACAACAACAACAACAACAGCAGCACAGATCACGAAATTGCTGCCACCGCCCGGCAAGCAACACGGCTTGTGTCACAAGTGGCAGTTGTGCTACGTAATGCAAAAAAGTTGTAAACAAGTTGAAGCGAGACGCGCGCTGCAGCTCATCTCCGTAGCTGGAAGGCGCGCATCTTCTTCTGGTTTCGCTTTACGCTAAATCTGAAAAATCTGCAAATTCGCTGCATGCAGCCGGTTGCGAATTGCATAACTGTAAAATAGTTTTCTACTATTGCCGCGTTGTTAGAAACGACAACAACAACAACAACAACAACTTTATAAAGGTGAAAAATTGCAAAACCAGAAAAACAAAACGGCGAAGGAGAAGGCAAGACCAGAAACCAGACTAGACCAGACTAGACGAGATCAAACGGACATTACAGTAGTAGCAGCCCGCAGCAGCAGCAGCAACAAAACAGCCACAAATGGCATTTAAAAACAAGTGATGCCTTTACACACTGGATTAAATCTCTTGATACGGATGCGACGCGACGCGACGCGACGCGACGCGCCTCACCTCGCCTCGCTGCTCGGCACAATTCGTGCATTGAACTATGACGACGTTGCGTTGCTGCAAATGCTGCAAAACGTCTAAGCGGCATTTTTCACACCAAACCCAGACACAAACAGGAAGGAAATCCAGTCAAGACTTGTCTAAGTCTACGCCTGAGGAGATATATACTTTTTCCAGGTTTACTTTTCTATGACGCGTATAATCCAAAAATATTTCATTTCATCATCATTAATCATCATTAATTACCTTGTAAACGCCATCGACCAGTTTCGTGACTTCTTCGGAATCCATTTTTGAATAATATTGTTTTTTTTCCAAAATTACATTAATTTCAATAATGGTATTTTTTTTAGATTTTCACTTTCATTTATTTCAAGTTTCAAGTTAACGAGAATTGATTGTTATTGTTGTCGATTATATGCCAATCATCGTCTTGTAAATACTGCGAAATAAACACAATAACACCGATTAATGGCTTGAAGCAAACAATAAATTTATTGTAAACGATAATGACGATTTAACTCGACGAATATTGAAATCGTTGATAAAACACTTGATGAGGATATAATTTTAAGCTGAGATTAAATTGAAAAATTTTTTAATTTGATGAAGTTTAAACTAGACGAAGATATAGCGCGGCAAAACTCAACTCAACGAAAAACTCAACACGGTGAGGATTTAATTCGACGAAGATTTAACAGCATGAAAATTCATCGTGAAAAAGATTTACAGTATCTCGATGAAGAGTAAATTCCACAAAATGGATTCCATTCAGAATGCATATTTTAAGACTCAAGTCAGTAAGTTCAAATCGAAATAGATAGATTCAACTCAACGAAAATTGAACGCTGCGAAGATAGAACTCGTCAGAGACTTGGCCCGATAACTCGCGATACAGCTTCAGTACGAAATAGCTCGACTATGGTTTAGCGCGACAAAGATCCGGCCAACAACGTCAGCACTTCAACGCGCTCAACACTTCTTCGACTTCTACAAATGTTGAAATCAACAAAAAGATCAAACTCGATAAACCAAACGCGAACACGACGACACTGCTTGACATTGCTTCACGTTGGGCTCAATGTTTCAACTCAACACTGCCTCCAAACGACGCGGCTTCAACTGCTCGATCTCGCAGACTACAGCTCGACAACACCTCAACGACGCTCGACGTTCGTTTCACTTCTGCGGCGGATTGAGGAAAAAATTTTAACTTTGACTTTCGTTGCTGGAACGGAACTGACTGAAAAAGTCAGCTCAGGCAACAACCAGTTTTTAACGACGACTGCGACGACTGCGACGACGACGACGATTACGATGACGACTGAGTTGTTATTTTAATTGTTGTTGGTCACTCTGCTCTGCTCAGTGCTGTTGTCTGTTCGCTGATGGGTTGGTTTGTATGGTTAATGTATGTACGTATGAACGAATAATTGCAGTTATTTTTTTGTGACTTTTCTTCTTATTATTCTTGTGGTTGTTAGTGTTGTTTTTGCTTAACTCACAATCAATGCCGTTCTTTCCAATTCGTTCCGTCTCTTCGACTAAAACGCAACGCAGACGCAAGTCAGCGACAAACACAAGTCAGTGACTAAAAACAATAAAATTTATTGTTGCTTTTTTTCGTTAAATTTCAGGCCAGCGGGCAGGTAAGCAGTGTAGAAGTGACAGAGAAAGCGAGAGGGAAGTGAAGTATTTATGTTTGTAATTTCAGCAAATAGGTTTTCGGATTGTTTTCTTCTTAATCGTTTTGAGTGCGGCATCTAAAAAGATAAGAAAACAAAAGAAAAAATATTAAAATAATAAATCAGAAAAGAAACAGAAAATTAACTAAAACTGTCGCCCGGGAGAGTTCTTAATTATGAAAATTTTCTCTCAATTTCAAATAAAAATATCAACTTTTTTCCAAAAAATACGAGTATCCTTTCCGTATTCATATCCGCATTTTAATAATGCGAAGTGTCACTTCTTTTTGGATAATTTTATATACACTTAAAGAGTCAGACGGTTCAGTGTTATAATTTCCTTAATCTTTACAATGAGAACCGTCTGTCTGCCTTTACCTCTCGCCCTCTTTTGCTTTTTCAACAGTCGGTCGCTCGTTTGTTGATTGTGTCGCGCGCGATCAGTTACCGATAAGTCACCTCAGCCTCACCTCAAGCTTCTTCGAAATGCAACATTTATTATATTCTCTCTTTCTTTCGTAGAGAAGAGAAACATAAATTTTCATAATTTATTGTATGAATTAAACGAAAAAAAGGAGAAGAAAAATCCAATTCATTCGTATGCAAAGTTATTCAGATTTTTAAACAGATTCCAAACTTTAAAAAAGGCAGGTATGTATACCTTTAAAGTTATAAAAAAATTTATATAAATTTACAAATTAACATATTAAGGTATAGAGAAAGTTAAGAACTATTCTCGGAGATATTTCGAATTCAAATTTAGGTATATGATTTAAAAGGTTCAGGTTCATCGCACCCAAGAGTTAGTCAGGTCTTTTTAAAATGATTTTTAATTTTCCAAATGAAAAATGGACAACAACATCAAAATGATTTTAAATATTTTGTTTAGTCCTCGACACAACAAAATTTAACAAAAGTTTTGATCAAAAAGTAGTAGGAATTTTTAAAATTTGTTGGTCTTTTAGCAATAATAATAACAAAGGCCTATGAAATTTTTTAAACCAAAAACCAAACCGCACAGAATTTCTTCATCACGTCAAGTTGTCATGCTATCCGACTCATAATTACGTTTGTTATATTCGACATAATGTTTCTATAATAATCTTTATGGTATCCGGAAGTAATATTCTTTTCCTTCATTTCCCAAGAAATCATCTGTTAAATGAATTAATTTCGAAAAGAAAAAAAGCACAAATTTTATGCACATGATTTAATTTCAATCTATGTATTTATTTAAGAGATAATTAATAAGAGATTATCTTTTAAGGTTTAGGAGATAAAAATTATTTTTAAATTTCAAGAGGAAAATATTTCGGAAACCTGAGAACAATTCTCAGGATGACGTGTAAAAAGGGTACACTTTCTATAGTTTTTAGTTTAAATGGTCAAGTAAACACAATAAAGTTTTACAAAACCTTTAAAGAGTTGAAGTCTTTGCTTTCGTTGGCCATCATTAGTATTAATTTTCACAAAATAACCACAAATATTTTTGTGTTTTTTTTTGTGTGTATTTTCTCTGATATTTGTTTCTTAATTTTCTGTTGTTTTAAGCGCAAAAACTTTCTAATCCGCTAAAAAACTCTTTGCAATTCATCGATCAAGCGACTTCCTTCCCACGAGCCACCAACAACCGGCAACCAGCAACAATCAACTTTGGTGCTTTGGTGCTGTTTATTTGAAATAAAAAAATATGTGGTAAATGCAAGGCTTGTACACACACACCCACACACACATACACACTCATACACCCAAACCAACATACAAACTGACACACACAAATGCGGTGCAATCAATTTTCATCAGAGTCATTTTTTGACCGTTTGAAAGCAAGATCAAAAACGCTCAAGAAAAAGGAGAAGTAGTTTTTCACGGAAACTATAAATTGTCGAGGTGCCTGCACTTCAATTAAAATAGATAAAAAAATTTAAACTAACAAACACAATACTGATATAACGAAGTAATCATAATGATTATGATGATGATGATTAGTGCAGATGCCATCATGATAAAAAAGTAAATGAGTCAAGTAATGATCATTCGTGAATTTCAAAGAAAATTGAATTGAAAATAACTTGATTTAAATAAAAAAATCAATTAAAAAAAAAATTAAAATTTTCAAATACAATAATAATATAACGAAGTAAGCATAATGATTATGAGGATGACTATTAGTGTAGATGCTATCATGATCATGAAAAGTAGAAGAGCCAAGAAATGATTATTCGTTAATTTGAAAGAAAATTTAATTGAAAATTACTGGAGCCAGTAAAAAGTTGCGTTCAAGAAAAAAGTGAAAATACTCCTCGTAAAGGAAGCCAAAAGAAAGCCTACGGGTAGGCAGCGCCTGCTGCTGGCGAGCCTCCGGCTGGTTGGCAATTTTCTGTCGCCGGCGCTGCTAGTGCCGCTGCCGCCTCAAAACTTCCTGTAAGCGCTCGCTCCATCCAAAAAGAAGTAATACTAGAAATACTTTTGTCTAGCAAGAGACAAAAGTTGTTTGGGAGTTGTTTGGAAAAAAAAGTTGCCGTCGAATTGTATTGCCTTTGAATTCCATTGAAGTGAAAAGTCTTGAAAAGTCGTGCGTTTTTCTGCTGCCATCGGGATAGTTTTATTAAATTTCCTCACAAATTCATTTTTTTCGTTGTTTCATAATAATTTTTATTGGACTTTTCGTCTGAGAAAACTCAGATCTCGGCGGAGACAATACAAAAATGTTCAACAAGATGCTGACAACAATTAGTTAATAATATCTATAACATTAACTTGTCAATGAACAGTACTTTTTTTATTGCTTTTTTGTTGCTTTTTTACGGATGCATTTGTCACAAAACCTGTTCGTTGTTGGATGTCAGTTGTCAGTTTTCAGTTGTTATTGCACAATATTAATGGATACACAACATTGCAAAGCTGCAGTATTATTTTTTCAAGGAAAATTCACTTTAATACTTACTTTGCATGCAATAACTCCATAACTGAAAAGAGACAACAGCAAGTGTTTGAGGCTGTAATTGTTTTTGCTCTTGTTGTTGCGGTAGTTATTGTCGTTGGAATTGAATATGTACAGCATTGCCAGTGTCTTGTTTCATGTTGATCAAAAGCGCGCGCGACCTTATTGACCATGCACTTTACTCTATGGAAAAAGTAACGTGTCGCGTTGCGTCGCGTTGTAACGCACCGGCAGTAGTAATGGTGGCACCAAACGGCAGCAGGCGATCTCAACGACGAAAGCAACATGAGAGGCAAGAGTATATCACGACAATGACAGTGATACACAATAAATGGCAACCAGCAATATGCTAACAACGCAAGCTGATGGACTTTGATTGGCGAATTCATTTCATTGTTAGTGAAAGTAAAAATGTTGAAAGAGGAAAAAAAACCAAGAGAAAAAAACAAAAATAAGAATAATGACAACAACAGCAACAACAACATCGCTAACACGATAAAATAGTAAAGGCATCAATTACAGGACAACAACATCTAGCTCAACGGAGTTGCAAAAAGATGCATAAAAAAGCAAGTAAGAGTACTAACTTCGGCCGAAACTCATATAACGTACACCCGCATCAGTCGCGCCGTTAGGGGAAAAAGGGGGAAAAAACCATAATGTAACTATAGTCGGTGCACATCCAAAATTTGCTTAAAATGACTTTCTCCGATGCGGTTCCGATAAACTCGGAAATATAATTTCTGTTTTATTTTTTTCGAAAGAAAGTCAATAGCTTTAAACAACCAAACCTTTTCTACATTTATTGTAAATAGTAAGAAAAAACCGGGTCTATAAATGTTACGGCTTTTTATAAATCAAACTTATATAAATTTATATTTATTGAGTAAAAACTTATTGTCCTTATTATATTTCGGGCTTTTAGGCATTTATTTTCATTGAAGACTAAAATCCAAGTAGGTCAAAACCTTCCTTAGTTTTCGAGCTGATCGAAAACGGCGAATTGGCGGCTTAGAGGACTGTGCAATCGACAAGGGATTACGATGTGATCGAATGTCAGCAGCGTAGTCATTAATGATAAACTAAAGGAACATTTCGATAATATTTATATAAAGCGGACCCCGTTTTTTATTTATTTCAATCGTTTTTCCGAAATTATACTATACTCTTGCCTAGTTTTTGCCACGTTTACTACCTCTTCTTCTTCTAACTCACTCACTCTCTGAAGCATGTACATTATTAGCCTCATTAATTATCATCATTATTATCAAATTGTATGCTACAATCTTATGCTACAATCAACAGATTGATTCGTCCATCGTCTGTCATTACGACAGTATCTTCTTGCATGTGAAAATTATGCTTGTATGGAGGAGCTCCGCGCATCCTCTAGATGCGTCGGACCACATATTTCTCTCCCACTTTCACTCTCGTTCTTCGTTTCTTCGTTGATATGCAAAATATTATTCAGTTTGTTACAGTTAATTAATTTTGTATAAATCTTTTCTCTTTCTGCTGCTGCTGCTGCTGCTGCTGCTATTACGCTTGTAATCGATGCATTTAAATTTTCATTAAATTTGATTGTTTTTGTTGTCTTTAACTAATGAACTAAAAATTCCTATATTTTTTTCAAAATTCACAAATTTCCTGTCGATACCAAAAAGATTTCACCCATTGATTGGTGCCGCATGGTGGTGCCAGGCCGCCGCATTATCGAGAGAACGATTAATTCCGTAAAGTAAAAGTAAACAAGCCACAATGAACGTGACGACCGTCGATTCTCGGACAAGCACCTACACACACACATTCATACAAACGCACACAACCGCGCGCACACACACTAACACGTACCTGAGGCCTCTTTAGATTTTCCCTTTTTAGTTTTTTCTTTATCGTCACTATCGAGGCGCTCTGATGCAGCACCTGAAGCCAATTAACGGCTTCACTGAATGCCGCTGACCGCAGCGTAGTCACTAATTATGGATGTGGTACGGTATGCGAGTAGGCAAATGCGAGTGTGTATGCACCTAGACTGAGTGCGCTGTTTGCATTGCGAACCGCACTAAGAGTTTGCGCATTCACAGCTCAAAATGACCCAAGCCATCACACCAGCTAATCACAAATCATCGAACGCCACTGACCGTCCACCAGCAACTGCCAATCATTCATCATTCGACAAATATTTAGCATTCTTCGATTTTTAGTTGTACAAGGTTTTAGACAGCAGATTTTGTTTACTATGTATTAGACACTAGATTTTAGGTACTTAGTATAAGACACCAGGTTATAAATACTAGATTTTAGACACCAAGCATTAGATCATAAGTTTTAGATATTAAGTATTAGACGGCAGGATTTCGGTACTAAAAATTAGACACAAGATTTTGGGTGCTAAATATTAGAGACTATGTTTTGCGTATTAGACACCAGGTTTTGGATAATAGATAGTAGATACCAAATATTAGACATTAGGTTCAGGGTACTAATTATTAGGCAGCAGGATTTGGCTACTAGGAATTAGGAACTTCGTTTTAGGCACTAAGTATTGGAGACTATGTTTTGCGTACCAGATATTAGAAACCAGATTTTGGATGCTTAGTTTTAGAAAGCAGGTTTTGGATACTATACTCGTATAGTAGATACCAGGTTTTGCTTGGTATTACACATTAGACAAGTAGAGATATTTGGTTATTAGGTGTTAAGTATTATAAACAGGTATTAAGTATTAGACTGTAGGACTTGGGTACTAGATATTAGATTTTCTATACAAAACGGGTCTAGTAAGCGTACGTTTTGGGTTCTAGTACATAAGTAGGCATTAGGCATTACACAAGAGCCATTAGAGACCAGGTATTTGGTATAAGACTATAGGCACTCGGTTATAGCTATTAACAAGATATGCTCTTCCCTAACCCTTCTCTTCAGTGGGCGAGGGTGAAAATTACTTTAAATTATTCATTTACTGAGATTCAATAAATCTATAAAATTTCTGGGAATTCAACATTGGAAGCGACCTTGAGCTGCCAGCTATTTATATCCAATAACGGCAACAACAACTGACACTTCGATGGATAAACACACCAAAGATAACAACCATTAACTTTTCCATAACAATCGAATTTATTACGTGAACTGAATACTTACAAGGAGTAACTAACTCTTCACACTGACACAATTGTCAAATCGAAATTGTTGGTAATAGTGATACTGATATTGTTAAGAAGGGCAAATAACCGTGAGCTTTATAACGAGTATAAGCATAAAATTGTTGGTAAATGAGGTTATTCATTTATAATATGCACAAAAGTGTATTAATGGTAATTATTATGAAGAGATCAGATTTCCGGCAAAGAGATGTGTTGAGTCGGTGAATAGTCTTTTTTTTAACGATTGCTATTCGCGAAGAAGGTAAAGTGCACAATACTCGTATAAAATGTTAATGCATTACGTAAGAGTTAAGGAGTTTTTTCGTAGATCATGAGAAAGAGAATGTAATAATAGACAGAGAATGTAAAATATATAAATACTCGTATTATTCATTTAATAACAATGCAATTAAATTTACTTGTGCACTTGATGCATTCTCATGATTACAATGATAATGATATTATAACAATGCATTATAATTTCAAAACAGAACAGATTATGAATGTGGATTTTTTTCAAATGTCAAAGTGACAACTATGCATTTGACATAAACAATTAATAAGTCGGACATTTCTTAGCATAAATTATATGATTAACAATACTAAATCATTAATTGCTGCTTGCGATAATTCGTGATAATTCGCTAGAGATGATAAAGTCTTGTCTGTGAAAGTTACAATTTCTAGAATTCATGAAGTTTATCTTTCCCCCCCCCCTCTGCCTTTCACCTCTTCGCCATCACGATTATAATTTTACAAAAATCAATTTACAATTTATCACAAAATCTCCAAAAAAAATAAAAAAAAAGTAATAGTAACCATAAAATAAAAGAGATAAAAAATTTAATTTTCCTGTCTGTTTGTTGTGCGTGTATGTGTGTGTATGCGTACTTGCTTCTAACATTGAGAATTTAATAAATAAGATAAGAAGGATGATGATATCGTGGGTGCTTAAATTATTAGCTTTATAATTGCGCACTTCACCGACAACGATTAAAAATGGTTTCTGGTTTGTTAAAAATCAAAATATTTTGTGGGAACATTTTTTCACACTACGAGTATATCTTTCCTTATTCTTTTTCAAATAATAAAAAAAATAATTAATACGAGGAAATTTTTTAATGGAACTAAATTGTAAATACTCGTATTATACCGTAATTAATTCTCATTTCGACGTAATGAAAATGTTATTTGTTTGAAGTAAGTATTTTTAACTTTTTACTTTTTTACTTTTTTTTATTTTTTTTTTATTAGGTACATACGAGTATGTATTGTAAATTTTTTTTTAAATCTAATAATTGAAATTATTGAAAAATAATAAATACCCAATTATAAATTAGCATTATTATTAAATAATAAAAAAAAATAATAAGTATTAAATATAAAGTCTTAAAATAAAAATAAAAAAAAAATTATTAAAAAGTCATCACATTTTTTTAGAAACCATTTCGGAATTTTAAATAATTTGATTTGAAGTTTGTAATTGTTAAAAGTGAAAATATGTCTCCTCTTTTTTTTGTAAATAAAATAAATTTCACTTTTTTTCTAAAGTGAAAGAAATCCGTAAAGAGAATTAATGATTTGTTTAGTTTGTTTACTTTGATATTTTAATAATAAAAAGAGTAAGTAAGGGTTTATTAAAAAATTACAGTTAATCACGTATAATCACGGCCACGTAACTACGACAGCAGCAACAACACCAGAAAAAAACAAGCTTACTTTGACTGACTATTAATTTGTTGGAATGTGGAAATTAAAACAAATGAAAAACGTACAAGTTTCCAACAAATTACCATAAAAATGTTTTACTATACAAAAATTTTAGGCAAATACTTTTCCTCAGAATTTGTATTCTCTTTTTTTTCTGCTTTTATAACCTTTCTTTTTCTAAAACCCTCCCTCCTTCCTTCCTAACCCCTTTTTCTTCTTCTATTATTCCTCAAATTGATGAATACCGTCGCTGTTAACTCTTTCTACTGTCTCGCTCTCGTTCTCATCTCGTTGTCGTCCGTAATCTTCTCGAATTCAATTCTTTGCCATCGAGACGAGATCTGACAAGAAAATCGCCCAAGTTTCGCGTAATTTTCACTATATTTTTCCACAAAAATTTATGACTGACAGCTTTAAATTTTATTTTAATCCCTTTTTTTTCTTTTAAAATTTCTCTTAGCATTTATTAGGGTTCAGTGAGCCCAAATGAATCGTTTTCTTCTTTTACTTTTTTGTCATCATCTGCTTCTTAAGCAAATTAATATTGAAAGTTAATGAACTGTTAAAATTTCTTGGACTAAATCCTTTCGTGTGCAAACACTAAAGATATTTTTAAGATATTCTCACTAAATAAAAATAACTAATAATAATTTAATTAACATTATGAAAGGATAAAGGAAAAAAAGGCTACAATGTTTGAGAGAAATGGAAAGTTTTTATATAAACATAAATTATTCAAACTACAAAACCTTCTTTGCAAAAACCTTTGCGAAATTCTGCGAAATTATAAATTCTGAATTGAGATTCATAATGTGAATGGTTCTTGTTTGCCGAATGTCATAATTTCAGAGTATTTAAATACTTACACTTGCTTTCGGGTCCTTCTAAAAAATATTAACCTTTTCGTTTTCTCCATAAAATTGCTCTCAAATTCATTGCATTTTTTTTTTTCTAATAAATTAAATAAACCGCTTAATTAATAAAAATATTATTAATAAATCGAGTGACGAAAGACAGAAGTAATTCAAATCAAAAGACTTAAGACACAAACTTGGTGATTTATTCCGGTTGTACTTATTTAAATTAATTTCAAATTAATGTGATTTATTTAAATTCTTGTGAAAGAAGTTTATAAAAATTCACAAAAGAGTCTTTTTAAATGTTTATTTTTTAAGAAAATGGTAAATAAAAAATGTTTTCATCTGCGAATATCAAAAGAAACTTAAAAACTTTGCCTTTTTTTACAAAAGTCTTAGTAAGTAAGATTTTAAATTTATTAAAACCATTTTCTATAACAACAAACAAGTTTTCACAATAAAATTGCCATGAAATTCTTTTAACAATTTTTTATTGTCATAAGTTAATAAAAAACCGGTTAATTATTGAGCACAAAAATGCACGATGCAAGAAAAGCAAAAGAACTCTCAGAATTTTTTTCTAAAATCGTGATTGAATACTCGCAGCTACAGACAAAACTTGCATACTTCGCTTCTCCAGAGAAATCTGGGATGGAGATGGATAGACAGACAGAGTTAGTAATTTATATACAAAATTCTTAATAACAAAATCTGTGATTGGATTTGAAATATAATCATATATCGATTATTATTGCAATGTTTGTTCTGGGAAATCCCTTGTATTAAGGTCGTATATAACTTAACCACAAAAAATTCGTATGCATATTTTTTTAGCTGCATTTTTTTTACACAATTATATCATATTTTTGTTTAAAAAACGAAAGCAGCAAAAAACTTAAATGACTTAAATTATAATTTGCCATTGTTTTTTTTTTCTTCCATGAGAAACGATGTCATGTCATTATACATTTTTTGTGGCATTTCCATGAACATTTAAAGGCAGTTTTATTATTTTACAATAGTTTAACAACAAGGCTAAGATTGGTGTAATTTTATGTACCGACCATTATTTACACAATTGAATACGGGATAGTCTCAATTTACACGGTGTATTATGTATTTGTTCGGATAATTGACATCTTAAAAATCGCGTACACAATTCACATAAAATTCTTATGCACTCATGTTTGAATTTGTATTTGTTTGAGGTCATACAACAAGGGTTAAAATGAAATACAAGACCGCATAAATGCAAGTTTTTGCGCACTATTCTTATTGCGCTTCTGTTTTAAATCAAAACGTCGCATAGATTGAGTCTTATCTGTATATAAAAGTACTTTATGCGCTTACATGTAACATATTTTCGACAAAATATGCCTTCAAAAGCATTTTGTCGTGCAGCATTAAAGCGTGGGGAGAAAAATACTAGTTACTGCTTAGTCGAGGCAAACATTCTTTTTCACAAAAAACCTGTTTATGCGCTATTAGACGATAGACAATATGTTAAACTGTCTTATCCGTTCGTCCGTCTGTCTTATACGTTCGTAATTACGCTTAAAAGCAAGCAAAAACAACCAACCAGCTCTCAGAAAAATCTGTACGCAATGCCTTTTTTAAGGTGTTCGATTGCGTTAGTTTTACTTGGTTACGTTGGTTCATTCGCATTCACGTACGCCACTGTTACGCCGTCCATTTTTTGTGCAAGTTTTTTCTACTGTTTCGTACAAATATTATTATTTTGTTCGATATAATAATTTTCACTTAATGTTTTTGCTTCTATTTTCTTTTGCCCAGTTTTTCTGTTAAGTAATTTTTGTTTAATTTTATATATTATTTTGTTTCTTTTTAATCTTTAATTGAATTTCATCAATCATTGCGCGCTGTTTATGCACGGTTTTTGATTGATGCAAGCTTCTGAAGCAGATTGAAACATACTGCGATTAAAAATAACGAAGACCGACAAAAATGGACTAATCTCAAAGTAATAAGCTTGCGCTCACAAAGACAACCATATCTCGAAAAAATTAGCCCATAATAAACTTAATTTTAATGAAATATAGTCTTTTTTCAGGTTTAAGATTACTTTAAAATGAAAAGAGCCGACTTTCTTTTTGTCTCGACGTTTGTCTTCAATTTATGTTTTTATTATACAATAATTTTTAAAAGCTTTCTTTTTTATTATGCAAAAGTAGTTCCTTCGTTTTTTAATTATTTTGTTGTTATTCATTTTAAGAAAATTCTTTGATTTCTCTTTTTTTTTGAATTGGTTTTGTTTGTGTTCTTTCTTTTTTTCTTGTTTCTTTGTTGATTTTTTCGTAAACTGACGATAACTTAAAAGCATCTTTTACTGAAGAACAAAAAAAATGCCAGCATAAAAATGCATGCACGACAATCGCATGCAAACAATCATAAAAGACTCTCATTACTCCAGTTCGAAAAACTAAACCAGCCGGCGGAGAGACACACTAAAGTTAAGACTTAAGTTTTAACTGAATGAACTTAAAGCGAAAGCAAGAATTCGTCTGTAAAAAAACTAACAAAAAACTCGTTCGTTGGCAAACATACATACAAATTTTAATTTCATTTGGAAAATACTCAACACTAATTAACTCACTTCAATTGCAATTTATTAATTCAATAAACTGAAGCAAAGATTGTACAATAAAAAATTAAACATGCTGAGAGACAACAGAACGTTTTGACGTTCGGTATTTCGATTGTCTTCGGTATTTGTGTGGGTTAGTAAATACAACAACCCTTTGGAAGTTCGTGGCTTTAAGAAAACATTAAGGAATCACGCGTGACATTTCACCACCGTGCATGAAGCAGGCGGACTAGTCCATACAAATGGAACTCGCTAACAATTACTTACAAATGCCGCCATTGTCCTTCATGACAAACAGGACAGGTTGATGAGAGAATAGCGGAGAAAGGACATTTTATTATCTGTTATTATTTGGACGTTTTAATTTTATCAAAAATTAATGTTCATTTGTGGAGTTTTGATCACTGATTAATGAACGATTTGTTATGAATACGAGTAGATGTTAAGATTGCTGGTTTTGCTTTTCAGCTTTTGCTTAACCCTTGAACTAAAAGGGCCCACAACAAAACATACCTACAGTCCGGTACAGTCACACAGTGCGACACTAAATCAGGTTCTCCATTATTTAATAATTTTAATCTAAAGCTGAAATTTTTATGATTTATGTAGTGTCGGTTCCATTTCGCCCCGCCCCCAGCCCAGCTCTTTTTTAATGTTTTTTTTTTCCAAACAGGAAAAAACCAAAAAAGTTAAAACAAATGCGGTGTCGTAAAAAAATATAAACCAGACCAAACAACTTTCAATTGAAATTGTTGGGGAACAACAACAACAACAACAACAACTACAACAACAGCAACGAAAAAACACGAACATTTCAAATAGTTTATGCTTTTAATGCTATCGTGTAGTATGGTATATTGTTTGTTGTTGTTTTTTTATCGCTGGCAATCCACTTCATTTGTTGCAAGAGAGGAAAAAACCCAATGAAAAACATCAATAAAGTAAACAACAACAAGTTCTTTCACTAATTCTTTAATGTGCCGTTGAAAAAAAAACCTGATAGTAAATGTCTGCCATCAATGAGAGCTTGATTTTAACCAACGAATTGAGATCAATGGCAGTTTCAGAATGAATTTTCAAGATACTCGTAATCTGCCAATATTTACATACTTAATCATTATCATTTAAAATTAATAAAGAGTGAAAAAATGCATTAATATAATTCTTCATAATGACTCAATTCATTACCAATATCATAATGATTTATTGAGTGGAATCTGCAGTTGTTTCCTCGTTTTATATTTTAGCAGAACGTGAAGGTTTGTTACTTAAGTCTTTTTCTTAAATAATAATGATTTATTGAGCAAAGGAATCACGTTTAATTGCTCCAATTTTTTTCTTGCTTTCTAACCGCCACGAACACATTTGTAGCTTAAGGCTTTTACTTTAAAAAGGAAATTTTTGTCTTTAATGAAAATTTTCAAATTTGGATTTTTTTATTTCCTCAAATTGACTGACAATTTTGTTAAATTTCTGGAAAATACTTTTTTATGTTAGGTCTTTTATGTACGAGTATATTTGCAAGATAAAGAATTTGAATTTAATTGTTTGTAACCAAAGTTGTATAATTTGATTATGAAGTTTGTAAAAACTAAAACTAAAGTAAGTCAATTTCATTAATTCTTTTATTCTACCTTTTTATGCTCTTGTTTAAGTGTGCCCCAAAAATGGTACACTGACCGAATCTTTCGGGCAGCCTACTAAACAACCTACTTTTTCGCAATTTTTAAATAATTTATGTCTCTATCTTTAAAGAAAGAGACAAGCATTCTGGCATTTTTCATAGCGTCATTAAACGTGTTAAATGCTTTGAACTACAGAAGTACAAGAGGTTGGAAAAAATTGTTAATTTTTATCTCGCTATCAACCCAAAAACAAGAAACTATAATGAGTTACTGCCTTGGTTTTTTGTTTTTGTTTTCTTGGTTGGTTGTTGTTTCCGTGTTGTTGCGTCCGTGGTCGCTATTGCCGTTGTTGTTGTTAAAGTATAAACAGCTAAGTAGGTAAAAATTCCAAAGTCTTACGCTTTAACACGCCTTAAAAAACTAATAGAACTTATGCGGCGGCGGCGTATGGATCACAAATCAGCTAAGATTAGCTAAGAGACGCCAGCGGCGGCGCTTTCAACGAAATTAAAGTAAAGTTGGTATAAAGATAAGTACGGAGTACTGTGCAGCGTAGACCAAAGCTTTAAACCTGTTGAAACAAAGTTTGCGCAATTGTAGCCAACAATTTTTATTAGCAGCAATAGAAAAAGATTAATAACAAAAAGTCGCGATTTCAAAGAAATTCGGTAAGAAGAAAAATATTACTAAAATAATCAGAATTCATTGGTTTTAACCATCATAAGAAAGAGACTATTAGAACTAAAATAAATAATAATAATAACAACAACAACTACAACAACTCTCACGACATACCGCAAACAACTTCAGTCACAGTAAAATGTTTTTATATCTTTTGTTTTCTTCCCTTTTGTTTGCTTTATTTAGTATTTATTTATCGCTTGGTTTTAATACAACTTTTAAGCACGGCTAAATAAAAAGCAATAACAAAAACAAAACCAAAAAAGAAAGACAATAACGAGTCATAAAAAACTTGCAAGCAAAGGCTTTAGTATGTGTATGTCGTTCAAAAAGCTCCAGTTGTTACAGAACTTGTAGCACGCCTTACCGGTTAAACAGTCGCCTCCAAAGGGGTGTGTATAAACTCCGGGGAGTGCAGAAAGAAGAGCCACGAAGAGGGAACAGCGCTGTGGTTGAGAGCAGACACGTACTAGCAGCAGTACAACCGCCAGAAAGACACAGAACCGGAGTTAATTCGGAACTTTTATCTATGCATTTGCAATTGAATTTGTTCTTTTGTTGTTATTGTTTCTTTGCTTTTTTCATTTACTCGTACTTTGTTTTTTTTATTGCTTTCGTTGCTACCACAAGCCACGTTTCGTTTCGGATGTTTTTTCACTAAACTTATAACCGCAGCTTAAAACACAACCGAACAATTTGACGTTTAAAACTTAACTGCAGTCGTCTCATTTTAATACCGACGTCTTGACTGGACGTGTTGTGTTACGCGGTAGAGGGCGAAAACTAAAACAATTTAATATTTCCCCTTCAACGTATTCCACCACGGAGTGGCTAAAACCAAGCCATTCACTGTAAGCTTCTTCAGTGAATTGTTCGCTTCGCAGCTCGCGTCTTTTCAACGAGCTGGCTTCAACGAATTGTTCGCTTCATAGCTCACGTCTTTTCAACGAGCTGGCTCGTTGTTTGTTCATTTTAAGTTCCAACGATCCGTTCATTTCGTAATTCGATACGAACTAGAGGGCTGCATAAGACGTCTCGAAACATTCGAAACTGACATAGCAACATTTTTACGTTGATGCAGTGCTTCCATTTGATTTCGCATCAAGCCGTGACTATCGGAAGCATATGTGGTAATGTTTTTAGCGGCGCTTCCAAAAGACATTGCTTAATTTGAGAGCATGGAAGGCATTTCGGACAAACCCTGAAACGTTCAAGACGTCTTAACAAAATGTCTCATGCAGCCCTCTAAAACGTTCAGTACGCAAGAGCAATGCGACAAGAAACGGACTTTATCAATTGACTTTCTATTTCAGAATTGAATTCAACTATGAATAACACCACAAATTAGTATATTTCTTTATTAAATATTGTTTTTTTCTCTCTCGAAAAACAACTGCATTACTCATTTCAGGAGTAACCTTGTCATAGCATACATGATGAAGGCAGACATAGACATGGTGGCGGGAAAGGTAGCAATCCAAGCGAGGACAATATTACGCAGCAGCGACCAATTGACTCCGTATTGGGGCGTTTTCAACTGCGAATCTACATCGCCAAATGTAACGCTTTTGTGCCGCTTCGGTTTAGGCCCTGCGGCGGAAACCACACTAGGGGCACTAGGCACGGCAACAAGTGCAGCCTTTCTCTTGGTTTTTCTGTGCAAGACACCGGAAATATAGCCGACGAAAACTACGGAGCCGACTTTGCAATGGGTCGTCGAGATGGGAAATCCGAATTTACTTGCCAAGAGAACGACAACAGCGCTGCCACTTTCGATGGCGAAACCACTGGCAAAGAACATCAAAGATAATGAAACAGGTTTTTGCTAATTTGAGATCTCCTCACTCACGATGTTGGCGTTATATAAGTCAAATTCTTGCCGATGGTTTCCATAACGAAGCTTCCCAACATCCAAAAGCCGAAAATGATACCCACGCTACCAAATATCAGTACTTCAATTGGACATTCGGCCTTCTGTAAGCTGTCACCATCCCGATAAATAACGTAGATGGCAACCAAAGGCGCGATACAGTTGCTACAACCGATATGGATAGATAAGAAAGTTTTAGTCATTTAGTCACATTTTAGTCACATTTTAGTCTTTACCTGACATCATTGGCGCCATGAGCGAAACCGCCAAAGCCTGCTGAAAGGATTTGCAGGAATGAAAACAATAGCGCCAAATACTCCTTTTCGTCTTCCTTATTATTTTCGCTTTGAGTTTTAGCTGTAAGTTCTTTTAAATATATTTAAACAGATAGATTGTATTCCGAATTTTAACATACCGTTCTCTGTGGAATTTGCATGGCTTTTTTTGTCTAATATTTGTTTGTCGATCAGACGCCGTTTTTGAGGCACAACCACCAGCTGCACAAACAGAGCTACAAAAAGACTGACCGCTATGCTTATAGTCATCCCGAGCCATGGTGGAATTAAATATAATCCTAACACTGTTATAGAAATTGTACAATACATAAGTTGAGGATTGATTCCGCGCATCAGCGACGTTTATTCTGAGCAACAACTTACACGGTGATCTATCCACTAAAACAGAGACCAAGTTTATAAATAGGGTCAAGCCATAGAAGACAGGCAATGAGCGATATCCCTGCTTAAGAGGATCCTTTGCCGTTACAATGAATCTGTAAATAGCCAGGAAGAGCAGCAGACTGCAGACTCCGCCGCATATAGGCGTAATCAACCACGACAGAGTAATATAACCAAACACTACCCATCTGATCCCGTTGCCGCCATGCCTTATTATGCTGAAGCCAATAATGGCACCGAGAACACTGTGCGTTCCTGATACGGGCAACTTTGATAAGGTGGCGACAAGCAGCCAAATAGAACTGGCCACCAAAGTGGACAAGCAGCCGAGCATCAGCTCCTTAGCGATACCTTCGTACAAGCTGACCTCGAGTACACCCTTGCGCATTGTGTCAGCCACTTTATGTCCTTAAAAATCGAAAACACATTAATTAGAAAATAAAAATCATTAATTAGTTATTTAGGCTTCTCATATAAAGCATAAAATTATTGAATGAAATTCGGTACATTGACTTTTATGAGAGACAGCAGTCCCATCAATTCGTTGGTGACATATCGTTTATGGATCCGTGAAGATGCACACATGTCGATGTCGAAATAAGTCGATACATTTTTTGCACCATAATGAATTTTCAGGCACGAGTCGCTTATGTTTGCTTGAAGACAAGCTGCTGGGGAATGCTGACTCACCCAAAAGAACTGCGCCCGCCATTTCGACCACTGTTGCCAGAAATAATGCCTGCTTAAGAGTTAAAACGCCGGAGCCAATGCTTGTGCCGAAAAAATTGGGCACATCGTTTCCACCTATGCCCATTGCTAAGATGAAAGAAAACACGGCGCCCGCAATTAGTATCCATAATACGTCTGCCGAATACGGTTCCATTTCGCAGGAGGCAAGACAGGTCATTAGCTGAATGCTATTCACGTAAAAATATACAGCCTCTATAAACGAATGGAAGGAAAAGATGTTCCTTAAATGCACTAACTAAATTTTAAATTTATAACGCAAACGTCAAGAATACTCAAACGTGAAATATGGTATCGTATATCTTTCTTTATTTTGGGTTTTTATTTACGTTACTTTCTTCGTTTGAGTGAAATCAACTGTCACAAATTCAAATTTTCAAATCTAAATACTCGTATTTAAAGTGTACACGTAAAATATCCGCCTTCTGACTTTCAAAAACTTTCAGAGAAAGTTCACAATTGCCACAATCCCTTCCAGGACCTAAAGAAAAACACTACCAGATGGTAAGGAAATTATTTCGTAAAAACTGGGCATAAAAAAAGAGAGTATAGTATGGCTTTTTCATGCAAACCAAACCTGTCAGCTTAAACCTTAAGCTGGAGTTTCGTAGAGTCCGTTTGCGTGCGTGTCCGTCAGAAATCTCACGCAAGAAAAGTTGAAATATGTATATGTATGTAAACATACGCGACAAGTTTCATAGAGTCTGTGCATTTACAACAATAGTTGTTATAGTTGTAATAGATTTCTGACGGATACGCAAACGGACTCTACGAAACTCCAGCTTTGAGGCTCAGTTAAATCTAGACGTCCATTACGTTACGTCTAGATTAACTGAGCCTCAAAGCTGGAGTTTCGTGAAGGCGATTAGTGAAGACTTCACAACAACCAACAACTCAATTTGATGAGCACGGTCCTACAAGTGTGGGCTTCGGCCCATAAAGTCCGTCAGACCTCGACTTCAACGTCAACGTATTGCTATGACCCAAAAAACTTCGACTTCATTCAATTTACTGTACTAAATTGTAAACAAACTGTTGTTAAATTGGCTAACGCAGTCGAAAAGGTAAAAGCTCAGCAACATTCAACTTTGACGGATACTTTGCTTATGAGCCGCTGCTCGTAAGAAAGCATACATTGAACTCGATTTGACAGTTCAGAACTTCAAAGTCAAAGTCTGACGGACTTAATGGGCGAAGCCATAAAGCTTAAGGCTCAATCAACGCAGCAATAGCAATGAATTAGTTGATTACGTGTAGTTCTTATGAGAGTTGCCAAAGCTATAAAGCTATCTCGTTCCGTTCAGTACCTTGTAACATATAAAGAAAGCACGAAGAGAGAATAGGTACGTTCAGTGTTATCGTAACCAACATGAAAATGTTTCCAACATGAAAACGAACAAAGGCTTTTATAAATGCGTTCAAATTTTGTAATTTTTTATTTTTAAGTCTTGTTTTTCTTTCAAATACATACCAAGATTTCTTAATAATTGCTCTGGCCTTTTTTAAACTATGTATGTTTGACGTCCATTTTCATTTGCGGATCTGTTTCTTTTTCCTTCAATAATTATTTTTTATTTGTTATAATTCTGTTATTGGAGAGTTTAGTGTAAGCTAATAATACTTAACAAGGAAGATGACAACAATTTCCATAAAATAGCTGTAATTTCATTGACATTTTTGTTTTCTACTTAATTCAGTTGATAAGTTGTTGTTGTAATCTTAAGCTAAACTAAGTAAGTAGTGACACTGCCCACGCTTTTAATATTTTAACATACACAAATAATGTTACTATTGTTCTTTTTTTATAGTGATTTTCTTTTTATTTATTCAATTAATTTGTATTGTAAATCTTTAACAATGTTTTTGCAGTTTCTTTTGGCAAATATGCGGTATTTGTTTACATAAACAAATTTTGGAAAAAACGCTCTAAATTTTCGAGAAAAAATTACTAAATATTTTAAATCTTATAACGAAAAAGAAGCAGAAGATGCATTTTAAATTAATTCATTAATTTTTCAAAAAATTTTTAATACGTAAAAGTTTTGAAAATAATATATACAAATTTAAAGAAAAAACAGTGGCGGTACGGACCAATGGAATAAGTATCGTATATTTTAAGTACGTGCAAAATACAACTGTTTTTTATGATTTTTCTTTTTCTTTTTTTACAATTTAATTCAAAAACATCTTGGACAAACGTGCTCCCACGTTACGCTTACATAATATGTGATATACTCGTATATCTGTAACAATAAGCTAACAGTAACTCTTGACAACGCTTGAATCAAAAAAATATATTTTCAAGATAACTTTCCAAACAGAAATGTGTATGGTCTGGTCTGGCCTTTCTTTCAAAATCAGACTTATCGGAGTTACTCCAAACCTATTGCCACACAAACAAATTCATATCATATAATAATAAAATCGCTAGAACTGAGCTCTCCGGAGCGTTGGAATTATACATACTTAAGAAGCGTACGTATGAAGAACTACTTTAAGTCTCCACCAAAACCAGGCTGCACAGGAAGTACATAATAGCAGCGCTTAGCAATGCAGTAACTGGAACTGTAACTATCCAGGCGTATGCAATATTACGGAACAGATGCCAATCGACGCTTCCAGGTTGTTGTTGCTCCACCACTTTCTCACCATCACTAGCTGTATCTTTCAATTTACTTGCACCAAATTTATCCTTTTCCTTCTCCTGTGTTTTCGTCTTCTTCGTGCCTTGACGACCACTAGCGCTAATATGTCCAACGAATACCACAGAACCGACTTTACAGTGAGTGGTCGAAATGGGCAGACCGATTTTGCTAGCAAGCAACACAGTAATGGCAGCACCAATTTCAATTGTGAAGCCACTATCGTTACAGGTATTGAAGACATTGTATCGCTATATATTGATTTTTATGCTCTACACTCTGAGCTACTTACGTTGATGATGTTATTTTTGTCAAATCATTGCCAATCGTTTCAATAACGCGTCGACCCCAAAGCCATAGACCCACTGAGATACCAATGCCGCCATAAATCAAGATATATATTGGACTCTCGGCTTTCTGCATTACAGAACCTTCGCGGTATATCATGTACAGGGCAATCAAGGGACCAATAGCATTGCTGGAAGAAGAAAAACAAGCATAACTAACTCTAGACTAACATTTTCACGATTGTACTGAAGTTGTCTCCTTTAGAATGACAATAATCAAATTATCTATATTCACATTAGGATAACACAGTGCTACAACTTCCTATATCGTTCGAACTACTCCCGAGACGAATTATAGCCAGAAGCACTGTGCTATAATTACTAACAAATCCTACCTCACGTCATTACCGCCATGCGCAAAGCTTCCAAACGTAGCTGTCAAAACTTGTAGAAATGAGAATAACATGGACACCTCTTCGCTTTCCTCCGCATCCGTGGCTTGCATTTTGGTCGTCTTAAATTCATCGCTGATGGCCTCTTTGCTTTCGATTAATGGCAATTTGCTGGAATTCGGTGATAATGTGGTGGAAATCATCATCTCCAGACTGCTACCACTATTCGTCACTGACAAACCATTCTTAGGGTCCTCTGAACTTGCAGTTTCATCAATTTTTTCCTTGAATTTTGCAGATTTATCGAGTTTGGGAGTAGATGCAGTGACAATGGTGGATTCTTTAAGACTGTTTGGGAGAAAGGAAGTTGACTTTTTCAATATCACAAAAAAAGGAAGCAAAGGCTTCAAAAAGGAAGGCTTTGGCTTTAGGCTTTTCAAAAAAGGAAGTTGACTTTTTTAATGTAATAATTTGTTTACGATTTACAATTATTTGATTTTTCTCACCCTTCACCGTTCGACAATAATGGTGACTTTGGTTCCTCTTTGAAGTAATCCGTTAACTTTCCTCCCAACTCAGAACCATTCGACATCATCGATGTGGTAACGATGCCGCCGTTACCGCAGTGTCCATTGTTGCCATTCTGCTGTTGTTCGTCGATGAAATTGAGACTGGTGATCGTGAGGTCAGGATTATCCAGACTGGTCTTCCCGAGCAAATCTTCGGCCTTCTTAATGACGTCCGGATTGATTTTGTAGCCTTGATTGGCCGGCGCGCAAGGAGAGAGATTGAACGTTTTCGGTGAGTTGCTTGTGAGAGACACTAGTTCGGTAATTTCGGCAATTGCTGGCAGTTGTTTGCCATCGCTGACGAGAGACAAGGGACGACGATTCTTCTTAGGGCTACCGGACGGTGAAGATTCTGTAACCAAATATTAAGAAAACGTTCCGATACCGAACTGAAGACAGGTCACAACAACTCACCAACAGAATCCTCTAAATTGAACTTAACCGGATTGATGTTGCGCAGCTTTTTAGTGATTTTTCGTTTCTGATGCGGTGCAATAAACAGATGCGTGACGAGTGCGATCAGCAGACCAAAAGCAATGCTCACAATCAATGCGATCCAGGACGGAATATTGTCCATGTACAAAACTAAGACATGAAGAATATAATTAAATATGAATATAAACCACTTTCGTTAGGGTCGTCATAACTCACGTTTGGGGCCGTCCAACATAATGCTTATCAAGTTAATGAAAAATGTTACTCCATAAAATATGGGCAGCGATCGTAGGCCTGCCTTCAGCGGATCAGGCGAACGCAAAATAAATTTGCGTATAGCTATAAAAAGTGCAATACTAACTAGACCACTGAGTACCGGCGAAATAAACCAGGATCCAACAATAGTACCCAGAGTGGACCATTTAAGACCCTGCGTTCCGCGCGCCACCAAACTGAAGCCAATGGTCGATCCAACAATGCTATGCGTACCCGAAATGGGCAATTTCAAGAACGTAGCCACCAGTAACCAAATGGCACTGCTAGCCAAGGCCGCAACACAACCGAGCATTAATTCCTGCTCAGCGCCTTCGTATAGACCCACTTCTAATATGCCTTTACGCATGGTGTCAGATACTTTGTAGCCTAGCAAAAGAGTGATAAATAACAAAGTATCGGCTAATATTAATTCGATTGCTATAAAGTAAATAACACTTGGAATTTTATCTTAATCTCGACTGTAGAGTACTTGAGATGGTTGAAACTAACATAGTTTACAAATTGAAAAAAAATTCTGCAAACTATTGTACATACTCCGCTAAATTCCGCCTTAAAGAAATTTTTTATGGATACGTTTTTAAGACAAGAATTTTTTAATTTTTGTTTGGATTTTCTTGGAGGCAGTTTGACTATTTGGACCATATCTCCAGTTAGGAGCGACCGATCTGATCGTAAATTGTACTAAATTAAAGACAATCGAATTGCCAACAAATATTACTAACATTGTTTTCGAATCGCTGTAATAGTTTTATTGCAATAGAATTGCAAACGTGGATACTTTCGTAAATGATAAATAATAAACTTACCAATTAAAACAGCGCCAGATATTTCACAAACTGTTGCTAACACACATGCCTGACGTATAGTTAAAACGCCAGAACCAACACTAGTCCCAAAAGAGTTTGCCACGTCATTGGCACCAATACCGAAGGCCAAAACAAATGCTATTACGAAGCCAATTATCACCATCCATAGCAGTTCCGGTGCAAAGGGTTCCATATTGAGCGCCGAAATGAATCGAATTGTGGTTAAAGGGCGACCCTAACGTAACCTAACGTAACCTTTCTTTTTCTTTTTGAAATCGACGTACTATACGTAATATGCAGTTAGTTTTTAAAGCAAAAGGCGAAAAAACTCATATAATTTACACGTAACAAAAATTTTAAGTAATTTTATTGGTAAAAGACCGATTTTTTAGAAGATAAGCTGATATTTTTAGAAAATAAACTGATTTTTTACGAAAATAAACCTTTGCAAAATAAACTGAATACTTTTTTAGATAAGGCGGTAATGAAAAATCCAATAATAAATAAATTTGGGTTGTGATAAGGGGGAATAGGATGAAAAATTAACTTAATTATTAATAAATATTCGAAGAAATCTGGAGAGGATTTTTCAAATATTTAAACAGCCAAGTTTGCGTTTAAACTTCATTTTCGACAGCTTCATAGTGTATCGAAAACCAGGGAGGAAAGGAAGAAATCTCTTCAATAAAACTAACTACACAAAAAACTAGTCTACTACAATTGATGCAAGGCAACAACAAGGTATGAGCTCAGTAAGAGCTCAACGAAAGCAACTAAACCGAATGACCAATGAAGAGGCCAAACGTTTTCGAAAAAAGCCTTTGCTATATATAATAGATCCTTAGAGGTAGGTTTAGGTAAGTATAGATCGTGCGTAGTGTGTATATTGTTATAATGCTCTGCCGGTGGTGCAAACTATTTGTACGAATATCTTCTCTGTTGTTGGTTGGTTGTTAGTTAACGAAAAGTAGTAACAATCTTCTATGATTGTAGCTTAAGCTTAGTTTTTGGTTGACTTCGATTAATTTTATCCTGGATCAACGTAATTTTCTCTTCTTGTTATGTTGAAAAGAACGTTGTTGTTGTTGCTATTACTGTTGCTTTTGTTGTTGTTGTTGCGAAAGCGTTCAACTTTATTATCTATTTGGATAATAATATGAAAAAGAGAAAATAAATTAAATAATTAATAAATAATATAATAATTTAATAATATTTAATTAAATTCGTTCTTGTCTGCATTCTATTTTAATTGGATTCAAAGGTGTGTGTAAAATTTATGGATGAATGAAGGACGACGACAAACCTGACTTTCAGGACAGCATAATTTGTTACACGTCAGAAGAAGAAACATGTCTGTAATGAGAAAAACAATTTTTTTAAAAACTTAGAAATTTCTTGGAAAAACTTAAAATAATGGTGTAAACAAATAATAGAAAAAATTCTCCTAAAAACTCTATCTGTCTGCACCTCTCTACATATTGGTAATATAAACTATTTAGAAGCGTGTGATGCTCGCTCAGTATCCAACAAAACTAATTGGAGACTTTTGAGAATTTTACACAGAACCCATAGTAGCTGAAAATCGGAGCGTAGTATAGAAAAAGGAATGTTGGAAAAATTCTATTGTTGAAAGAAAAATTGTATACCAAGAATGGAATTTTAAATGAAACAGATTTTTCATTAACAATAGCCACTAAACAGAGCTGTGTTTTTGGGAGGGAGTCCACTGATCTGGTCTTACTATACAAGTTTTTTAACTGTTATAACAACTGTCCTCTTTTCTCTCCGACAGCAAAACTAATGACGACGCCACTGGTAATTTCGCCAACAACAAATTTCTGGCAATTATAGTGAATGCATCATAGTACTTGATATTGAAATTAATTGTAGATAGAAAAGAAGAATTGTATCATTAAACGAACATTTCTAAAATAAATTTAATTGTTATTTTGTTTTTGTTACTAAAGTGAATCTTACATTATACAAAATGAACAAAATTACTTAATTAATACGAGTAGTATTCAGGTTGTTAGAATATCGTTATGATTGTGTCAATTAGAACAAAACTAGTCAGCAAAATTTATTATATCACTTTAATCAATTCAAATTATTACCTTTTCTATTATATAACAATTGTTTCCTTTATAACATTATGCCTGAATCATGAATCATTCGTTTCATAGACAAGTGTCAACTAATTTTGTAGATAAAACACTTTACAGATAACAACGGCTTCTAAAAATGGTGAAAAAACTACGATAACGAAACCAATCACCATATTCATCATAACGCTTTTTTATTGATATTTTAGTTTTAGTTAAGCTTGGATTCATGTGAAAAATATTAACATTAACCTTCTCATACCCTGCCATTGGTCTCACAGACCGAAGTTTTATATTTTTGTATTTTTTTCGAAATGGGCCGACCGAGCTTCCTGAAAGTCTTTGTAGCTTCATCATTCGCCTCGTGCTGCTCACTAGTGCTATAATATTTTTTTTTGCAGTGAGGGCAAGTGTTACTTATAACACTATTTTGGTCTGTGAGACTGACGAGGGTATAGGATGAGGTAAAATTCGATAATTGAAATTTTTTTAAACTTTGAATTAGAGTTAGAGGAGATGGACATCAAGAAAAAAACCGATTATAGTGATGATGATTAAAATTAATATGATTTGAGAGAAATAAGATTTGAATTGATGCAAGATGTGAATAGAAATACTGAACAGTAATTAGGTTACAGCACATAGTTATTTGTTCATATTGTTTTCGCGAAGGAACCATAAAACTGGCTTAATTTTTTAGAATATTTTTGTTTAAAACGTGCAATTATGGTGTGCTCAGACTAATAATTCCACCTTATAAGTTGGTGGTTATAATAAGCTTGGTGGTTATAATTCCACCTAAGAAGAATGGCTTCAAAATTTTGCATACATAATAGAAATATGTCCAGACTTTCAGTGTAAAATTAATGAAAATATTAGTTTTAATATTAATATTAATAGTATTAGTATTTATATCAATATTATTAGTAGTAATATAGTATTAATTTCCAAAACAAAGTTCAAAGAAGTTAAAATATTTTTTCTTTACCTTGAAAAAGTAGTATACATTATTAAACAAACATCGGTTTGACAGACCGATAAAGCTACACGTGTTACACTCAAACACCTGAGTATACGAGGGTTAATATTTTAGTCTAAAGTACAACAAGCTCCACCATTACTTAATAATGAACGAAATCTTTTAAATAACCTCAACTATTTACCCCACAATTAATTAGAGTTAGTTACATGATCTTAGAAAACGAAGGCGTGTCCAACATGCCCACGTTCACTAGAAAGGGCAGAGTTTCCGTCCATTATAATTGTTTTCTCCAAAGAGTGAGACCATTAACCGTCTATCTAGCCATCATCTAACGCAACCGCGTAGTCAATGAAAACCGAGGCTCTAGCGTCTAGACTACGGAGAGCCCTTTGGTCTCAATGCCACAATGCCAAATTTCAGTTCTGATTTCTTTTGGATATCTGTGGATGTACTGAAGAATCCTTCTCTTTCAAATCGATAGAGAAATCCGTCCACCTTTCTGTTGCGAATCCATCCCAAGTTTCTCGGGTTTTCTCTAAAAACTCAATCACAATCTGTGATCTCACTAGTCCCGATTTTAAAGCATCCTGAATTTCCGCACAGGGCGAACGTATTAGATAGTTTTATTGAAACCAATTGGACTTGTTTTCTTGAGGTTATATTAATTCTATACCAATTCTGGCGAATCATTTCACAATAAACTAATATGAATGATTATAATTAAGTTCAAATAATAATTAATAAATGAATAACAATTAATTGCAGTCTTATTTCAAAATTATGCAGTCAAAATCTGCTGATAAATTTTCAACAATCAATAAAACTATTTAATGAATAGTACGATCAATGTTAACACATTTATTTGCCATATTTTTCTTGTAAAAATAACTCAAGGCCAAAAAAACAATAATATTATTGCAGTTGACAAGTATTGTCAAGAAACATTTCTAATACGTAATAGACAAACAGCACAAACAGTTCGATGCAAAAAACAAAATGTTTTCAAAGCCTCCAAATTACATTTCATCATAATCCATAATAGGACTATTTAACAGAGATTCAATGAATCAATCCATATCGTTTTTTGTAACGGAAAAAAAATCGAAAAATAGAGAAGAAATTAAAAGCACGAAATAAAAAAAATCAATTTACGATCATCACAACATGTTGCTGTTGTGTTGTTGGTACTATTATTTTTTTGTAACAATTGCGCATTTATGCGGAAGCAACAATAACAACAGTAGCTGTGTTGATGAGCGTGCAGCTTTCCGTGACAAATTGAAATCTGCCGGCCAGATTACCTCTTACCGCATTCATCATATACGAAATACCCCGCCTCTCCTTTAACAACCAAGGACCACTCACAGCTTCTCTCACTCAGACACTCTCTCTCTCTCTCTCTGTCCTTTTTGCAACAACTTTCATCATTATTCTATATAAGAATTGTTAGCACTGTATAATGATGTTACAGATTTTGTTCGTATAATTGTTTTTGCCGACGACTCTACAATATTGATTCTCATTTAAAAGTTAAAGTATTTTTCTTTTTCAATTAATAATAAACAATCTCATTTTAATTCATTATTTAAAGTAAACAAATTGGTTTTTTTTTGCACCAGTTTTTAACTGGCGTAATTTTTAAAAGTACGCACGCTTCCATTTGAAAGTAATAAAGCTTTCCCTATTTGTGATGATACTTCCGTGGTAATTACTACAAAGACAATGAGAAATATCACATTGATTAAATGTGGTATATGCCAATAAAATTTTATAGGCACGTGGTCTCCACCATAACAATCCAAAGGATTTGGCAATGTTGAATATCTTACAAACATTTCCGAATGTAAAGGGTTTTTGTGTGCCGACCGAGCCCAAGAAAACATTGTTGTTCTCTTTTCATGTGGTTACCCCCCCCACAATCAGTTTAATTTGTCTTCTTTCAACTTTTCCTTTTCACTTTATATTCTTTCTCTTTTTTCTTGCTATAATTTCTGTGTAACCATCGTCTAGTCAGTCTGCAGTCGAATCAATGAATCATTTCTCATCGACACACATGATAAAAATAATCTTGAAAGAATTTGGTACTACTCCACTTCAAGCCACTTGAAGGTGGTACAGTTAAAGACGCAGGAAAGCGTGTAAAAAGTGTCTCATGTTGAGCAAGCGTGAGTAGATAAATATGTAGATGTATCGTACACACTTAGAAGAAAAACGTGACATTCTGAAATAGATTAAATTTTACATTTGCTTCTTTTTTACGGCTAATTTTTAATATCATGCTGCCCACTTTGTCGTCTGCGGGACATCTTGTCAGTAATTTTTACTTAGATTGTTAGTGGGAAGATGTGAAAATTAGAGCAACTCTCTGCTTGTTTCAGATTTCTTCGCAAGACATACTGCATGTGATACTAAGATCCCGTATGATTGAAGAGGAACCTTTTTAAAGCATTAAACAAAATAATTACATTTAATTTCTTAAAAAGCATCCCTTCCCACCTCCATCCAATTTGCCAGACAATCGAATTTTTTCTTAAGTGTGCTTGCTTTTTTGTCGCATATCACGAAATAGCCTAAAAACAAAAAAAGTGGGAGAAGGTGGAAACAGTGTAAAGTTACCAACTTACTCTATACTATTAAGCTTTCATTTATTAATTCATATGTAACTAAAAGCCAAACCCTAATCTCTATCTGCTACAAATCCTGAAGCGATGCGGTAAATCGTATTCCAAGTTCGTATTTAGAGAAGCACCTACCGAAAAACGATCAAAATGTCACACCAAGTACTATAACCCTTCTTTTTGCACGCGATATATGTACATATACTGAAAGCCTCTAGAAAATTGACAATACTTCAGATAGAAGGACAATCCGTGCCAAAACTATGGATACCCTTAATTTTTTTTGTCTTGCTGTGCGACTTTACCTACAGCTACCAATTTCGTCTTCCCATCACAAAACGTAACATTCTTATCTATCTCTTTCGGTCTCTTGCTCTTCCTTCAATAAGTATGTACTCATCCTAACCTTGTGGCAATACTTTCCACAGCATTGCCCTGCTGTCAAGTATATATCAATTTTCTATTTCTTATGCATATAAATAAGTCGCCACAGAGCACGTTATCGGTCAATGAAATTACACGATTCCAATCGAGTAATTTTCTTTAGAGACTTTCATTGCCTTCGCGTTCAACGTGAAGCAGTCTCAGCAAAATCTGAAATCAAATAACGACTGAGTAATGAAACAATTTCCACTTCGCACCGACCATGTTAACACTTTTCACCGACTAATTCAGTCAACCTTTTTACCAAGGATTTTGGTGCCACCGTAGGTTGGTTGGTTGCGTAATTAATCGTTGTTGACAATGTTTATTAACAAGATTTTGTCCTTATTTTCGTGTTTTAACCAATTTACATAATCCGAATTTCGTATATGTACGTTTGTATATATCGTATGAACATACTTCCAAATGTAAACAACTAATATTCCATTCCCTCGGTCCTATTTCTCAACAGCGCAGTAGCAGAGCAGTAGCAGTGTTCCTAACATCGCACTAAACGTGTTCAATTTTGCGGTTGTCTCCATGGATTCTATTGATTTTTAACCAATTACAATACAATATCTTTGAACTTTTTGCGATTTTTAGCAAAGTATTCGGGAAAGGATTTATTCATTGATAAGTTGTGCATGGAACTGAGGTTTTATTTATTGCTCACATTTTAGTAAATGCAAGTTTACACCAGTAAAAGATACAATAGAGAACATCCTGCACATCACTTTTTCTATTATTTTCACAGTTTCCTAATTCTTTTGTTTTTCCTTTGTATCAATTATTATAGATTTCTTAGTCTCTATCTAGCAATACTCACTTGAATAGCAAAAATGTTGAATATAATTAATTCCACTCTGTACCAATGACTAGGAAAAACGATCGCTGCGACTACTGCCTGCAACTGAAACGACCGATATATGACCGTGCCATTTTTGTTTTCATCGAACCTTGCTGGTTGCATTCAACCAATTTCGTTGGACAGCTGTTCAACTGTACTCATCGAACCGGCCAAGAATCGCCATCCTCTTTCTTTTCTGCAAAACCAAATTTCCTGTTCATATGTACAACAAATGCACAAAAAAAAAAAGAAAATTCGGGTAGTTAACACAACGTGACCCTTTATTTTATTAGTATCGCAAATTATTTCATACATTTGAAATTTTTTGTGTAGCCCCACCTAAAAATATGGACTTGACAACAACTCTTTTAAAAATCCCGTAATAAACAATCGTCATATAAAAAATATGCCTTTTATTTACGAAGAAAGAGTTGCCCAGCTATAAGTTAATAATGTTACATATTAACATATTATTAATAAGTTAATATGTAATGGTAATAATAATGTTCTTCTACTATATACTAAGCCAAAATTTTAGACTTTATAGCTAATCGTGTATCAAACATCAAATTTTTAAAATTGTTAAATTCCTTTTTTGGGATTTTTAAAGACTTAAATGGCCCATACATGACACAGATGTCTGTCCAGATCGGCTGTCCGTCCGGCGACCACAGACGCACAGACATCTGCACAGACCGAAAAAAAGTCTTAGTCGGTTGAATCAGCTGATACTTACACCTCAAAATACTTCTTTTAATTTTAGGACTAAAATGTTGTAATCCCTCTTTGAATTTGCTCTAATAGGTTACTCTTTAAAATTAAAAAAAAATCTTAACTTTAAGTTTTTGTATAAATCTGTAAATTGGAACCAGTATTTCTTGGCAATTTTTTAATCTATCTATATTATCATGTATGCTTGGTTTATGTTTGTTTTTCTTGAGGTTTTAAGGTTACAACTTGTCTTAAGTATAAACTACCCTAGATACAAGCAGAATACAACACATTTGTGTTGTATTAAATTCGTAAAGACTAAACACAATAGTACTACCAAAACTTAATACGATTGCTGTCATTGCTCTTAATTCCTGTGTTCAAATAGTAAACAAACGAAACAAGCGATAATTGCATATCGTAGAATACCTACTATAATTCTATTCAAGACATTATGTTCTTTTGCACCTAAAGCCGCTTACGCCGCTTCGGTAACTTCGCTTACGCCGCTTCGAAACAGAAAGGATTCCTCCAGTAAGTCCAACATCTTCGTCGGTAATTTTATATTCATTAATTTTTTAGAATTTTAATTTAATTGTTATGAAAATATTATAAAATTTCATAAAATGAAATAACACCCAAATTTCACTTTTTTAGAAATAACGTCCAATTTGGGTGTTATTTTATAAATTTGAGGCAATTTTATATAGCCGTTCTGAAAACTTTCCTTAAGCGGACGTCAGACAGAACTCGATTTACGCTCCGCGATGAGGGGCGAAATTTTCGCCCGGTTGTATTACAGAGAAATCCCATAAGCATATCAGAGAGAAAAAACGTTTTACTTTCGCGGCGTATAGATTTTCGCGTCGCGGTGCTCTGGGAAAATTTACAAAATGTCGTACTTGGGTTAGGGTTTGTGAGTGTGTGAGTACAGTTCTACAATTTTCGGAGCTGCCAGAGAGTTAAGATTATCAGTTATCGTAAGACAATTGAAACTTTAAGGGAACAATTTGTAAAAAATTGGCATTTTCTACAAATATGGCATCTATATCTTTATATACGCACAGTTCTTTTGTTTACCTTAGTAGCGATTCGCACTCTATTTGACGACCAATTCGCAGCGCGAAAACTACGCCCCGCATCGTGCGACGGAAAACGCGTTCTGTCTGACGTCGGCTTTAATTCTACACAATTTTTTAATTACATGGTTTATTATGACAGTGGGGCAAACACTATAGAATACTATAGTCTTTGAGTGGAGTAAGCTCACTTTTTTATTTGAACATATACAACATATATATGTACGTTGTATATGTACGTGCAATCGTATATGTATATGTACGTTGTATATGTTCGAAAGTAGGTATTGCCTCAAACATTTTGAGGTAACGTACAATGTAAATATATGTTTTATTGCACTTTTGAAAAACGCAAACCTTAGTACCCAAGGTACATTTTTTAAAACCCAGTTTTAAAAAATTTTTAATAAATACATAATAATTTATTGATTTTTCACTTCGGTAATGCCAGAGAATTATAGCTCATCAAAAATATAATTAATTTCATTTATAAACCAATAATATAAATTATCTAATTTCTTGAGCATTAGTGTAAAAATATAATATGACCTGCATTATGCCGGTGTATTAATTTATAATGCGAATGCATATTGCCTATGCCTATGGTATTGCCTACCGCCTCAGCTTTCTTTCCTCTTCAAATTACAATATTTAATTTATTATTTATTTCATGCTGAGAGCTCTGCTTGGCACTAGATTGCCATACTAGTACGTAATTAGAAAACTACTGTGATTTTAAAATTACTGCTGAAATTATTACAATTCTTGCAAATAACTTTATTAAACCAAAGAATAGTATGCACATTTCAGTAGAACTTCAATCAAAATCACTATAAATACAGTCAATATGAAACGATTGTAGTTCAAAGAGAGAAAAACCGTTAGACAAAAGAAATGTTGTTTTTAAGAAAAATAACCGTAGCTTTGCTAGCATTGACTATATCTGATTTGACACAAGTTTTAGGTATTCAGAAATGCGGATTTGAATACGCTGCTGCAAATGTTGATGTCATTGTGGAATATTTTCGCTTTCAAGGCGTGCGAAGTGTAAATGTTATTATCTGTCCTGAAGCCATTGGTAGGTCCTCAGTAAAATAATTTTACTCTTACATATATGGATGAATCTTTGAATATATATTTTACAGCGTTGTCTGTTACCAGCTCTTTCATACAAAGTCTTCTACAGCACGACTTCTATGTTCGCATTTTTCATGGAAGCAACTACAATGAATCGATTGAAAGTGGATCGGGCGGACGATCGCAAATGAATCATAGAATGAAATTTCACCTACAGCCAACGACCCATAAAACAGGCATAATTTTGCTGGAAGTGGAATCAATTTGTGCCTGGAATATTCTTCATTGGGCGGCAGCTCCTCAAAACAACTATTTTACGACCAATCGTTTTTGGTTGTTGTTGACAAATAATATGCAAAAGCTTAGTCTCTTACATGATGCTCAAATATTTTTGCCACCAGATTGCGAAGTACGAGTTTTGGTGTGGAGTAAAGAACTGAGAGAATTCGATTTAATCGATGTTTATAAAGTGGCTGAGTGGAAACCGTTAAAGCGTCTTAGTATCGGAAAGACGCTGCGGAACGCTAAGGAAATGTTACTTGCTTTGGAACAATTTGGATCAGCAATTTCGTATCGCGAGAATTTGGAGGGAATAACCTTTAACACTGGTTTGGTTATTGCCTTTCCCGATTTATTTACAGATATAGAGGATGTATCGTTACGTCACATCGACACTATCTCAAAAGTAACTAATCGTTTGACAGTTGAGTTGGCAAACAAATTAAATATGCGGTAAGTTTGAGTCGTTAGACAGTCCTAATAGGTCTGTATTGCACCACAGACATATGAGTGGCCCCAACACTTGACTGGTTGCGTAAAATGAGGTATAAGTATAAACATGCCATAATAACTAAAGATGGCACTACAGCGGAATCATTTTTTGTTACAAGAAGAATGATGGCCATAAGATTTATTGCGTTTTATTTATCTTTATTCTTAAATGAATTTAAACGCTTTTATATACATATGTATGTACAAAACATATTTGAAAATTTAATTTTTTGTCATGACATTTTTTTTGTTAAATAATTACCTCACCCCTCTCCCTTCACCAGGTTCGACACTTTTCAAACGGATAACTATGGTTGGCGTAAGCCTAACGGCTCTTTCGATGGCTTAGTAGGTCGCTTTGAACGCTATGAATTGGATTTCGCACAAAATGCAATCTTTATGCGCTTGGAGCGTATTGCCCTATGCGACTTTGTAGCTGAAACTTTTCGCGTGCGTGCCGGTCTCATGTTTCGCCAGCCGCCACTCTCTGCCGTGGCCAACATATTCGCAATGCCATTCGGAAGTGATGTCTGGTGGTCGATTCTTCTACTCATGATTTTTATTGCGGCTGTTTTTGCCTTGGAATTGATTATGTCACCGCACGTGCACGATATGGACCTGTGGGATGGCGTTCTGTTTGTTTGGGGGGCAATGTGCCAGCAAGGTTTCTATGCGATGATTAGCAATCAGTCGGCGCGTATTCTCGTCTTCACCACTTTTACGGCCACATTATTTCTCTTTACTTCCTTCTCGGCAAATATTGTAGCACTTCTACAGAGTCCAAGCGAAGCAATTCATTCACTGAGTGACCTCAGTGAGTCACCGTTGGAGATTGGCGTTCAGGACACCGTCTACAATAAAGTATTCTTCAATGTATGATTACGAGTAAAATGCATTGTATTGAAAAATGCAAACACCCAATATTTATTTTGTTAATTTGAATGGTTAATTTACCGAAAGGAATCGACCGATCCCGTCACGAATCGACTTTATCAAAGAAAAATCGCTCCCAAAGGCGAAGACATTTACATGCGTCCTCTGATCGGCATGAAGAAGATGCGTGCTGGATTGTTTGCGTATCAGGTTGAGCTTCAGGCTGGTTACCAAATCATTAGCGATACTTTTAACGAGCCGGAAAAATGTGGCCTGAAAGAGTTGGAACCATTTCAGTTGCCCATTATTGCCATACCCACACGCAAAAATTTCCCTTACAAGGAATTGTTTCGCAGGCAGTTAGTAAAAAATAGTCTGTGTATACTCGTACTGTTATTATTATTAGTATTGGAATTGTTTAATAATTTGCAGGCTTCGTTGGCAACGTGAAGTGGGACTGATGAACCGTGAGGAACGCAAATGGTTTCCGCAGAAACCGAAATGTGAGAGTGGATTGGGTGGTTTTGTGTCAATTGGTCTAACGGAATGTCGTTTCGTTTGGCTGGTATTTGGCGTTGGCACTATAGCAGCATTTTTGATGTTTTGTTTGGAGTATGCTTCTAAGAAATTCTTAAAAAGACGGCTAAATCCTCGAATGGGTACAAAATGAATGAGAGAACCTTAAAAAGGAATACGATATACATAGAGTATATAAAAATTTCAAATAAACTTTGACTATAATTCCTTTGACCTGCAGAGTTATTCTGTTATTTGAACAAGTAAGCTCGATGGCTTCGGTATACAAGTAATTCGTCTACAATACAAATAATTTTCAGTTTATAAACATAAGAACAAAAACAAATCGTAAATATATATAAAATATATATAGCTTTAGTTATTTTTTAATAACAGGCATTAAAATGGACCCAGTTCTACAGAAAGCTTCGAAATCACGCCAAGTATTTCTGATATATGGTAATAATAATAATTATTAAAAATTCAAATTTCTCCATTGCATAAGTGTAACTTTTTCATATTAAAAAAATTTAGTACATACATATTTAAAAATAAGTAGTAGTGGATATAAAATATGTTTATTGAATCAGTTGAAAAGGCAACCTCAAGTAGGCTCACACTTATATAAGAAAAAGAAAATCATTAGAAAAAAGATTAGATAAACTAATTTTTCACCCTGAGACTTTTTGGTTGGCTCAAATTTGGTTGAGGGTCGTTTCCTGCAAATAAATAATTGAAAAAAAATGTCTGCTTAATTGCAGCAAAAAGATTGCGGTCTAACCATATTGGCCAGGCTGGCAATGGCATTTCACTCCGGTACGCTATCCCACTACTGCTTACCACGGGAACTCTTGGCTGCTGGTTTTCACCCCTGGCCCGGTTCATCCCTCCTTAGACAACCTGAATACCCTGGACTCCTCCATGGCACCCATATTGATGGCAAGCTTAGTGCGGACGTTCCGTCAACATGATCTGGCCCACTGCACAGGACTCCTGGCCTCAGACCATCCCACAATCCGACCTCACAGAAGCGTGATTACAGAAGATGCCAACCTTCCAGTCGATGCTACGTTGATTTAAAAAGCAATATAAGTTTAGTTTAATGAACACATTAAAAAATTTTTTTTTTTTTTGGAAATAATTTTTTTTATTTTTAATTATGGAAAAACAATATTAAATATTTTTTTGCATTAATATTATATTAAAATTGCATTTCTTTCTTAATTACAATTATTAATAAATGTATTTCTTATGATCTGACGTCTTGCTATGTACATATTAAAGTTCAGCGAAAAGGGCATTGCCAGCTGCATTTAAGCATATAAACCTCAAACAAAGGGAAATATTTTAGATTTTAGTCTTTCGAAATTTGTGTTTACTGATCCATGACCGATTGGTCGATTCATCAATGAAATCTGGGACTGCTGTTCTTCGTTGTGAGAATGAAAGTAGTATCTGTATGTTTTTCTATATTTATTGCTTTATTAAAAATTATAATAGTAGACAATTTTTGGTTTGTTTTAATTTTTGGTTAATAATTCTTAACATTTTAGGATTAGGAAAGTTTTGTTCTGTAAAAAAGATTAAATACAAGTTCAAATGAATAAATTTCACCTTAATGCTGATAAATTATTACCATACATTTTACCTAATAAATCGTTATTTAAAATCAACATCTTGTAAATCACGAAGTGGTTTGAAAATGTTTAGATCATTCTAATAAAATAATCTCTATTCGCATTTTTTGGCAATTATAACTCTTTGGCTTATAAATGTTAAACTCGTTCGTTATACAATGATTAAAGTAATGAAACATTTTATAATGTATCCTGTAAGAATGAATTAAAATTATTAATACATATAACAAATACCTAATAACATTAAGGCACATTGGGGAGGATTGAAAAAATAATTCAAATGCATACATGCTATAAAGTATTCGAGAGCCTGAAAATTGGTCATTCTTAGGGTTTTAAAAACATATCAAAGAATTCACAAGAGTATTATTTAGAACTCCTCATGCGTTTTCGCAGTATTCAATTCATGTTTCACTTGTTGTTTTATATTATCTAAATTGATTAATTCATCGAAATTAATTTCTTTACTATCGAACTGTCTTTCATTAACGTTAAACTCTTTTTCACGATCGCTTTTCAGTTGTACAGATTGATCATTGTACAGATTTTCTACTGTCAGCTCAGAATCTTCAGTATCGGAAATATAGCCAACATCTCCGGTATAGTGTGTTGGAAAGAGAATGAGTGGTGCTGCACTAAATGCTATTACATTGCGCTCCGGATACGCCGCAGCCCAGGTTTTATTGGGATGGCGATTGAACATTAGCGGTAGGTATTCATCCACTGGCAGAAGTTTTTCTAGAGGCTTGGCGGCGAGCAATTTTCGTGCTCCATTTAATGAGACAACATAGCCCAGCGTCCAGTAAGAATAACCGGCGTGCACTAGATGATCGGCGCCCGCAACCCAAGGTTCACTTTCCTCCTTAAGGCGTTTGCGTCCAAAATAACTAAATATATATTGTAAAATTATAAACTCGTGTCAAATGATAAACGATAAGCTTACATCAAATCGTATTCCACAGCATTACGTGCTTCCTGTAAAATTTTTATGGCCCGTTGATTAAAATATGGTTCAAAGCGTATATCATCTTCCAATATCAATACTTCTTTTAAGCTCTTTTCAACTATCTCTTCCCAAATACGATAGTGACTAAGAAAACAACCGACCTCACCCATTGTCATCTGGCGACGATGGTAGGGGTCTTCATAACCTTCAAGGAACTTTATGTCCAATTCTTGTATAACTGTCTGATTTAGTTTTCTAGGGTAGGTTAGGTTAGGTGAATTAATTCAACAAGGTTTAATGAAATCAAATCCATTCCACTCACTTGCCATCAACAGCGGGAAAGTACTGTACATCCAAACCTAACTCTTTGAAAAGGAGGTCCATCTTGTGTCGACGCTCTGGGCGACGTTCCAAATTTATCATATAGATTTGATCTAAAGTAAGCTTATGTCTGAAATATTGTTTACTTAGCTGTCGCTTTAAGAATGTTTACAAAATAGCTTACTTCTCTGGCAAGTTAACAAATGGTGCAAACATTTCGTCCATCTCAATCGACTTGCCCAAATCGTGTATGATGTTCGTCTTTATATTCATCATTTGCTGCAAATCTTGGTCTAATGTGTCGCCGCTTTCTAAAGGTTGTAGAATGTAACCATATGGTATATCATTGCTAATAAACATGGGTATGCGTGAACAGTTTGCGGAAATGGCAAATATAATGATATCATCAACTGGCCCTTCGTAGGGACGACATTGTCTTCCTTGTGTTGCAGACCAGTCCACGTCATTTAATTGCTGCTCGATAAAACGTTCACGATCAAAGGTCAAGTAGCGCGCTCCCATATATTCCAAATGTACCAGCACAGCGCTGTGCACCATAGGCACACGAAAGTTGCCCTCCTTCTGTACATTATATATTTGTTTGTACTCTTCAGTACGTTGGTAGTAATAATCATCAGTCATTCCGCACCAGAAATTTGAGTATAACCCTTCTGAGAGCAGCATGGGTGCAACAATGGGTAAGCGCAAGTTAGTCAGATGGTGTAAAGAGTCCGCCGAAGTTAGTAGGACATCGGCGTCAAGGAACTAAAATTAACGTTCATAATTAGTGTTTTAAATATAAGATAAATTAAGAACATACAAATATAAAATCCGCCCAAATATTTCGAGCATGCACGAGTGATTCTTCTTTTAAATTAATTAAATGATGAAACCTTGAGGCAGTCCAGTCGAAAGAAAAGGTTGCATTCCGATAGCTTTTTGGTTCGTTGTCATATTTAAAATCAACATTATGGTAGAGTGACCCTGTGCGGTTGAGCCACAGCTGCAGCAATTCAACACTGTTATCCTCATTGTGGTCTGAACGTATCCTGAAAGCAGAAAATATCAGAGTGGAATTTAGGCAAAATAGAGCTTGTATGATTCTTTTTTAACCCACCAGAGCGACAATCGATCTTTGGGGTAGTCAAGTTTCTCCAGGTATGTTAAGAAGTACGGAAGCGTGTGAGCTTTGTTGCGTACAAGTAGAGTAATAAGCACAGTGGGCGCTTCTTCTGCCAAATCATTGGGAAGACCATTCTTTAATTCGGCTTCCACAGCTACAGAAACTTTTATTAGAATTTGTACACTGCATACTAAAACAAAAATTCTGAAGGCGTGTAGATTTAACATTTCTTTTGATGAACTGGACGCTGATGTAATTTATTTCTCAACTGAATATTTTGTACTCGACCGGATGCAATAAAAAAATCTTAAATGCATGGCATCTGCTGTATCTACATGAGGTCTTATGTTTTTCTTCTTATCTGTTTATTGTTTTTGTTGGGATCCATCTAATTTTACTTAAATTCTTTGACATTTCTTATCTTAAAGTTGTTTGTTGTTGGATGCCATTTGCACAGCAGTGCTGCCGTTTGGTAATTTTTTATTTTTTGGGAGTGTTTTTCATAATAGGAGTTGTATTTTTTAGCTTACACAAAATTATCTGTGAAGATTTCAAATTTTAAAAACCCATACATTACAGTATATACCATTCATTTCATAAAACCATTTTTGACATAATACATACCTAAATATGTTTTGTCGATGTTTTGTAGTTGTGGTTCTAAAAATAACCCATTGGAGGCACTCCTATTTTATTTCGCACAGAGTACCGGTAATTGTAAAGGGCTCTTCAAAAAAATGAAGAACCCTTTCGCTAATTATACAGCGGAACATATTTATTAATATTCCCATTTCGCACAAAAATTGCACAAAGTAGTCTTTCTTTTTCCGAAAGCGACATAAACGCTCATAAGCCATAAAAATGAGACAGTAAGCATTTTATATCATGTCAACTATGTTAATTTATTCATAAAATAAAGGTAGTTAAAAAACAGAAACATACTACTTTAAATAAGCGTTAAATTTTACGCATGCGCCTTTGCGTAACTAGGTATATTCAATTTCATTCCATCTTTGGCTTCGAAGAAGGTATAAGACAATGTAATTGTATCTATAAATTCCATTTTAGGATCCTCCATGAACTCTGGGTCAATGTAAAAAAATACCGGCATGTCAACCTAAAAAACGGCAATAGATAATAGGTGATGGCAAATAATGGAATTTATTTTATAGACTAACCTCTTCATGGGGATTAAGCTGCTGCTCTTCAAAGCAGAAACATTGTATTTTATTAAAGTACGCACCTGCCTCGAACGGTATCACATTATAAGTGCTTATACCTATGACCGGCTGATCGGTTGGGTTACGTGCTGTGTAAAAGGCAAGTGCGGTTTCGCCTGGTGCAACCTTAATTTCGTATTGTTGAGGTCTGAAATTCCAACGCATCGAAGCTGCAGTATCGGCATTAAAACGTATTTTAAGAATACGATCCTTAATACGTTGCATATGTTCCACCTTCTCCGCGTCGTGGCCTTTGGAGGTGGTTCCACCATAGCTGTAAGCCTGCCGTAGAAGGAAGTGAATTTATTGCACTGGAGGCTTATCAATTTGCTTACTTGACAGAACATACTGTACAGTGGCACCGCGGCATAGCTAAAGCCCATTATAAGCACTCCACCAGCGGTGACATAATACAAAGTACTTTTGGAGTTTTTTTTAATGGTGTCAGTATTTATTGGAGGTCGTTTGCCACCACCGAGAGTGGCACTAAAGCGTTTGGGCAGCTGTTGCTTTGCTGCAGTTGTACTCGTATTGAATAAATATTTATAAAGTCTTTGCAACTTTAAGCACCTCCGTGACATTTTCTTGCAGGCAGTTTAAATATTTTAATTTATTAATGTGTATTATTTCAGCTTAAGTAGATTCATTGAATTTTCTTTGTTTTTTATTTGAAATGCAGGTTTCAGCTAAATGTCGAACAGCTGATGCCTGTTATTAACCAGAAAAATTTTAGAAAGCACTGGAATAAGAGTGGGTTGCCGGTTGCGTTTATATTTCAAAGAAATCACAAAGGTTCTTTAATAATATATTTTCTAATAACATTTTTATACCTTTATATTTGCCACATGTGATAGTTGTAGCTCATTGAAATTTAAATTTAAATTTTAATCGCTTGTAAAATACGTATATTATGCGCTATCGCTCACCTTGAGTTTAAGAAGCACTAACAAGTTATTCCTTTTCTATGCCTTTAAATATTTTGTATTGTATGGTTGCCAAGATACCAACCAGTATAAACATTTCTAAAGAAATTTTTTCTTTCAGAATCACTAACATTTGAATTTTTAATCGTAAATTGTAAGTAGTTTAAAAAAAAGGATTTTCGTTTTGGTTTGATTTTTATTAGAGCGAAAGATTTAATTTAAAATGAATTTCAATTTGGATGATCCTCTTGCCGATTTATTAAGTGACAATGATAATGATAGCTTCTTCGAGAATTATAAGAAAGGCACAAAAAGCGCTCCCGTAAAAACAATTGCAACGGAATCAAGAGATCAACCCGTAAATAAATCGAATTCGGGCGCTGCTATAAACAAAAATCCTGCTGCAACAAGTACGCCTCGCATTGCTAAGAACGCGGAAATCTTATTAGGTGGTATTGGTGATAATGATGATGATGATGATTTGGGCTTCGATCCCAAGAAACCTAAAGCTCTTAACAGAGGAGCTGATATTTTGGACGATATACTTGGAGCCATAGAAGCAAATCGTCCCGCTACAGCAAAACCGGCATTAGCAAGAGAATCTGCGGGCGATACTAGCGATATGGCTCACATGCAATTTCGACCGAAAACCGCAACAGGTCGACGTGCTTCCGGCCATTCTGTGGTAACGAATCCAGACCCTTTGGGCATATTTTCCATGAGTAAAAAGGAAAAGGGCCTCAGTGCGACAGCAACGGAAAAGGAGACGCCTAAACCGAAAAAGCGTGGAACAACTGCCGACTGGTTAGGGCTTAGTGTGACGTCAGAGCAAAATATAGTTGCGAGTGGTAAAGATGCACCGCAATCGGAATCTTTCGGAATAGATAAAAGTATTGAAATAAACTCTGAGGAAAGTAAAGAAATTGACGAAAGTCATTTGAAAATAACTGCGGAAATCACACCCAAGTCCGCCATTTCAGAAACTTTCTTACAGGTGCCACCACCCATCGCACCACAATCGGTAGCACCAGCAAAGAATATAGCCCTTCTTAATACAATGAATGTGGAGACGCAGAATGCGTACAACGTATTGCAACAGCAAGAATTTCAGCTAACGCTGGCGACACAAATGAAGCAGCAGGAGCAGGCCTTAATGGAAATGCAGTGCAAGCAGGAATGTTTGCTTCATCAACAAGAACAACAATTCAATAACTTGTTGCAGCAGCAGATACAGCGCCAGCAACAGCTGGAGGAGCATATAAAGTCACAGCAGCAACGTATAACCAGCCACATTCAGCTTCTGATGACGCAACCTGCTCTGGTTGCACCTCCGCTTAAACCGTTGGAGACGATGGAAGATGGAAAAACGGAAACAGTCGTCGGCGCTTCCGAATTGAAGATTCAGAGACAAAGCGCGCTGGAAACTGTGCAGTTAGAAGCGGATGTAAAGCGGTTAGAATTGGAAAAATTGAGGCTGGAAGAGCTGGTGGAGAGCCTAAAGGGTAACCATGAGAAAGAGATAGAAATGATTGAGAGCTCCTTTAGGTAAGGAGCATTTACATACATATATCGTGAACATGTATTTCGTGAAGGCAGTAGTGTATCAATTTATATTTACAGGAAACAACTTAAAGTACTCGAAGAAAATTTGGGTGCGGTGGAAGCGAGACTTCGAAATGAAATCGGGGAACAGCACACTTTTTATGGTAAAAAGTTAGAGGTTCTTCTTGAGGATAAAGAGAAGCTGAAAAGCGACTATGAAGCCCAGATTGCTTCCCTCAAGCAGGAACATGACGACGACATACGCAAACTCCGCAAGTCTCAGGAAGACAACCTGGAGATGCTGAAGGAAGAACATCGGCATATGCTGGAGACTCTGCGCCAAGCCAAACTGCTCGAATTTGGGATGATGCAGGAAAACGGATCCTATTTGGAGGCACTGAAGGCGGCTTCTAGTAATTTGGCTGATGTTAGCGGTGATCTGCAGGGCCTGCGAGACGAAATGCAAACGAAAATCGATCTAATCCATCGCGAGAGAGTGCAAAAACTGGATGCACGCGAGAAGCGTTTAGAGGACGGTGAAAAACGCTTGCAGCTGACAGAAGCGAGTGCAGAGGATGAGAGGCGACGTCTGATGGAGTTGGTCAGCAGTCTGGAGGTACAATTGGAGAAGAAAACAAAAGAAGCTGCAGAGGAAAATTGGTTGTTGCGTCAACAAATGGCCACACTAGAAGCAGAGCGAACAGCACTCGCACGAGAAAAGGTTTCGATGCGTGAGCAATTCGCACGAGATGAAAAACGCATCGCTGATCTGAAAGAACAGCAGTTGGCGGAGACACAACGTCAAATGCTGGACATTCAAGATGAACGCAACCGCCTGAATGTGGAGCAAACTAAATTCGAGACGCAACGTCGTCTGCAGACGCCGTTTGATGTAGAGAAGCAACGCATGGAAATTGAAGCAACGTTACAAGTGGCTGAGCAGGCGGCCCGTCAGGCCGATGCGGAGCGAATGCGTTACCATCGAATGCAGCGTGAATTGGAGCAGAAGAAACGCGAACTCGTCGAAGAGGGCAATATGTTGCGTGCCAAAGAAGACGAAGTCGACCAGGAACTACAAGCCATGCGGCTCGCCGAACGTAAATCGCTAGACACGCAGCAGAAGGCGCAGGCGGCCGAACAAAGCTTTCAGGCGAAAATACAATTCCTGCAGCAGCGTATGCGCGAAGTGGCCGAGAAGGAGTCGCAGTTGTCGCAGGAGCAACTATTTTTGGCGCAGGAACGCATTAAGCTGCAAAATCTAAAGAAACGCATAACCGATCAGAAGTGTACGCTATGCCAAATGAGCGAGCGCAACAGTGAGATGGTGCAAATGTTGTATGCCACAGATGCGAACGCTTGCGAGAGAGTTAGCTCGGCGGCGGACATGGCAGGGGGCGGCAGCAGCGGCACTGGGGTGGTTAGGGCGGAGAATGTTGGGGACGCCGGTGGGGAGAAGTATCGCAATATGCTTATGAATCGAGGAAACGTTGTGGAACGTATGCTGGATGGCGATATCGCCGAATCATATCGTCGCATGCGACAAACCTTCAACAATCCAGATCACTGGAGTGAACTGGTCATGGATGATGATACCAAGGAAAAGGCATTACACAATTTAGATGCAGATGCGCAAATGAGAAATGCAAGTGATGCCAATAAGTAACGAAGTCAAGCTCACCGATCGTGATTAGCTGTATGAGGAACAGGAAATAAGGAGATTACTGTACCAAGTAGTCTTCCCTCGAGGAATAGAGTCCTCAAATCGCAAAGACTGTTGCTTAACCATTAAAAAATTAATTAAATAATTTGTTTAACAATTACTGCATTTTATGCCTTATCATTTTCGTCGGTAGACTTCAAAAGGCTGGAGTTGAAAGCAACGGTAACGTAATTATGAATTACGGCAAGCGTCTCTACGCAAACAAGCAACAGCGTCGTCGGTGGTTTGCTTTTTCAAAGATAATTAAATTCAAAGTAGGAAGAGATAATTTATGTCTACAACAAATAAAACCTATGCACAGCATCAGCAAATATTTACCAAGTTTTGAGAATAATTTAGGCGGTGTACTCTTAGCGCCTCGACTGTAACGTCATTCCACGGAAGGCATAAGTAGAATACTCGTAACAACAATGCGTGTACCCAGATGACGTAGACAAAACGAGAACTATTTGGTCTGTTACCTCTTCATCTTTTACTGGAACTAAATAAATATATAAAAAATCTTATAGATATTGTATTGTATTGTATTGTATTGTAGACAGACACAGATATAGATAAGAATCTATAAAATCTTTTCTAGTAAAGAAATTATCTTGAAGTAGCGCTGTAACGGTTTTAATATTGTATGTATGTATGTGAAATCAAATACTAAGCGTAGCTGTTGCTAACTACGATAGATTTTAAATATTAAAATTTTTTATAAAATTTTTGTATTTGGTATTTAGTATTTTTAGTAAATTTTTTATATAAAAAATGTGAAATTTCACAATTTTGAAATCTCCTTTGTATATAGAGGTGTTATGCCTACTGCGACTTTCTTTAATTCAATTTAATATTTGTGATAATAAATATACCTTATACCATGTGATGAATGCATCAGTAATAAAATTACTAAAATTTTCTGAATTAAAATTGATGCTTCTGATTTACAATTGATGCTTTTGAAATTAAAATTGACGCTTTCTGAATTACAATTGAAGCTTTCTGAATTACAATTGATTAATTAATTAATTATGCAGAATTACAATTGGGAAAGCTGCAGTAACATTTGGACCAGCCAAAAGAGTAGAAACATATAGTCAAATGGTCCAAAAATATTTGTAGCCAATTTTCTATGTCAATAACTCAAATTGTAGTCAAAGAAATGTTACTTACATGGATCTGTAACCATACATACATCCATGGTTATATTCAATTTTTTTAAAGAAATACTTAATCCTTAAAGAAAGCCTGACGAAATTCAATTTTAGCAATGATATTTTGCTCTCTGCTTTCTTTCAACGTTGTCCAGTTAAACGAGGGTCGACAAACTTTTGTCATCTCGAATGTTACGAAACATTTACGAAAGAGGAAAAGACGCATGTACACAAGATATAGTATATCTTTTGTATAACTTACAAATGGTTGGGAGTATGTGTACATTTATACCTAAATCTGTATATATGGATTTATACGATGTGTGGGTGTATTTGTGTACGGTATTTGCCGATGAAGGATAAGAAGAATATTGAATAAACATTATCCAACGTTATAAATTAGATTTTGGAGAGTGTACGAGTATCCTTAGGTTATTAGGAAGACGCAAAAAAAAAGTAGAATAAAAAAAATATGTACTATATGCACATGAATATATTTTTTTTAGGAAAACCGTTTAAATTAAAGTCATTATATTATATCTGTCATTATATTGCCAGAATAATTCCAGCTGTTTACGGTATGGGGGCAAAAAAATGAATTAAAATCATAAAGATAGATTTTATACATACGAGTATGTACATTATTGCTGTACTGCCAGGCTATAATACGTTCTGAAAAAACGGCAGAAGATTGATGGATATCGCTTTAGTTAGACTATAATCGAAAAATTTAACAAATCATAAAAATTTTAATTGAAGAAATCGAAGTGAATTTTAATCGATAAAATGTTCGCTTGACGCAAACTGAAGGAAGCAGCTACTGCTCGTTTCTTTTTCTCAATACAGTAGCTTCGTGGTACGAGTACTCGTTGCAAGCTTACCGGAGACGAAGCGCGGGAAGATCTTGTAACCGAAAATAGACAGACACAAACGAAAGTTTTATTACTTTTTCGCAGTGGTAAAGAATATGATTTATTTGACAGCAAACAGCCCGCCACCGCGCCTCCTCGTGAAACCTGATCTCCTAAATTCCTATGCAAAGTTTAACCTCACGGCTGCCGAATGAGCAAGCCTTGTAGACCAGCAAAGTCATTCCTTTGCAGAGGAAAAAGAGAATTGCTTTTTTGTTTAACCAAACAAACTTTTGAAATTGTATTTATGTATGGATGGCTTTGTTTGCTGATATCTACAGACTTTTACTCGCTCTACAGACATTCGACACTCTTACGAGTATGTATGTACGTATGATGATATTTTGAATACATTTTTTGGTTACATAACTTTTGTTGTAAATCAAATTCTGCCTTCAAGATGTTAAAGAAAAGTGTTTTGGTTGTAATAGTCTTGGTCCGCACAAATAAACAAAAGGGAAGGAAGTAAAGGAGTTTAGCAAAAACGACATATTAATTGTAATGTATTTGTAGAGAATTAACTTAAAAATTAAGGAAGAAAAAGAAAAAGAAATATACTCAATAGTTAGCTAATAAAACGTGCTCGAAAGTGATTATCGAAAAGGTTTATTTTGTAAAAAATTTTCATATTTTCTATGGTAGATCGTGCAAAAAAAAACTCAATTAAAATACGTAATAAAACTATTATTTTCTTATTTGAATGTAGCTTATTATTAACTACAGCGTTGTTAATAATTAAATGTAATAATAATCCTGTTTCTTTCGACTCAAAGCAATTTTAAGAGCAATTAAAGAGCAAAGCTTTAATCAATTTTATTTTGTTAATCGTAAAGTAGTTCCATATAAAATGTCAAGACTTTATGTTTTAAAAAATGTCAAGCTATTTTAAAAAATATTCAATGGATAAAACTTTAGTTATTTGGATCGTAAGGCCTAACATCTCTCAAGCCTTTTTCTTTGTTAACTCTTTTAAAGATACTTCACGCCTAAATCATCCAGACAATATTGAAATACTAAACGACATATTTTGAAATAATGAAAGCCATTTCTACTGAATATTGAAACATGTACATATGTATGTGTGTAAATGTTTATAAGCCGATTGTTGTTGTCTCTTAGTTAAATTGCAGTTAAAATTTCCATACCTAAATTTCATGATAAATTGCCAACAATTTTTTATCGCTTCAATGATTGCGCATTGATTGCTACAGTCAGCGAGCTACAGTCTTTCTTTTCTCCTGCAAAAGTTAAGAGCAACCTGAAAGAATCAAAGAAACAAAGTAACAAAGCATTCGTGGAAAGAGTGAACAAAAAGAAAAACAAAAACAAAAACAAAAATCTGCCGGTATTTTACTATGGTACTTTCAATGTGATTGATGAAGTTTTTTGTTAGAGTTGTTGTTGTTGTTGTTGTTGTTGTTGTTGTTGTTGTTGCCGCTGTTTGGCACACAAACATGACGACTTCCGTTTCCGTTTGACAGTTTTAAAATTCAAAAAATTCAAACAATTCACTGAAATGTAATGGAATTCATTGAACGAGCGAGCACACGCCCACCACGTTAAGCTTTTCTTCTTCTTTTAAAACAGCGAATGGGTGGGAATATTTCATTTTTAGTATATATGTATGGATGTGTGCGTGTATTTATGTAAGAGTGTGTGTTTGTAGGTGTGGATTATGCATGCATGTAAGGATGCGTATGCATATGCGCTTTATACAAATACAATATATTGTGCAATGTTGAAATTTTGAATAATTTTGCAATAAGTTAAACATACTTAATAAATTAAATAAATTCAATTTCAAATATTATACGAGTATAATTCATGGAATTAGTAAAATCAAAAGAATACTTACATATGTATATAAAAATTATTACTATTTTTATTAAATAATATTTTATTACGATATTATCATTATTTATCATTAATAATTAATAAATATAATTCGAATTATTCTGTGTAATAATTTCATGCAATGTAATAAAAAACAATTATTATAAATTGAACGCAACGCATTCTCTGCCGGAATGAATGACAGCAAGCAAGCTTCATTTTAATAATTTCTTAATGAACGCTTCAATAATACTTTCAAGAAAAATGAAAGCCTTTTTAATTTAATATTTCACACCATTAAACTGTCATTTTACTAACTTGTCAACGCATCAAACGCTATCATCAAAAAAAGGCAACCAAAGAACGAAGAAGTTCAGAAACGAAAGTCAGGGGAACGATGGAACGATCCATCATCTATCACATCCATCAACGTCATAAAAGATGTTGTTGCATATTTTGAGGATGTATGTACGTATGTACATAAGTACGTCACTCTGAAGAAATGGAATTAGTGAGCAGTATGGTTTGGAAGGCGGAAAGGAAGAGGGTTGTGCCAAAAAAACACACAAAACGATAAAGAAATTAAGCATTACAGTGATGCACACGATATGTATGCGCATGACAAACACTATGAAAGTGTTGGTGTGGTGGCTCTGGTGTTGTACGATAAGATTGAAGATTAAATTGATGCTGGCCGAATCAATCATTAGATTGGTTTAGTAAAGAGTAACAGCTGTGACAATCAAAATGGTTAAATGGCAAAGTAATTGGTTGGTAAAAAGGTAGAGATAAAGAGGAATAGAAGGAAACGTTTAGCCTTTAGTCACTATTTTTTACACAGCGGTCACTCTATGCACTTACCCTTCCTTTCATAATTCAATGAACTTTGTAATTTGTACAAAAAATGTTGAAGAGATTTCATTCTTTGTCCTCTTTTGAACTATTTGAGTTCATGGAAACGGTGCTCAGGTGCTCATGAACGGTTGAATGATGGATGCCGAATGTTTCAGCCATCTCTCATGTCGTGTAGGACTGACTTCACTCAATCAATGACTTCACTTTGCCACCATCATGAAGCAGCAAGACTTTTTCCGCAACCAAATGTAATTCTAACCTTTTTTTTTAATTTAAAAAAAAAAAAAAGAAAGAAAGTTTAATAAGTTTATTGCAAAAAGTCGTTCAAAATTATTCACTTGAAGTTTTATTCCAATGCTTGATTGTTTTAAAACATTATAAATATTTAGCTTAATATTTAAATGTTTACTAACAGTTTAGCAAGCTGATTTTTTTAAATCATTTCATCGTTTTCATCAAAGCAACCTTTCTCTGGGTTTACACTGCAACTGAAGTCTTTTGCTTCTTTGTAAAAAGTTAACGGTGACCAATGTCGTTTCATGATTTTTAGTTATACTCGTATACACCGATTTTGTAGAACTTTTTTTTGAACATTTTTACGAGCATGTTTGAGTAATTAAAAAAGAAGAACTGAATATTAAGTTTAAAAGTAGAATAAACAAGGAACAACATACAACAATAAAAACAATAAAAAAGTGCTTTGAAAATTTTGCACAGTTTTCAATAAGCACAGGTTTATTGAAAACTTGCATGTAACATTTGCACAAACAGTTTGTTGATACCTTTTTCATGCAGTTTTACTAAAAACTTAGTTTTGCGAATTTTAATCAGTTTCTAGTTGACAATTTCTGCATAAAAGCACAAGAAAACTTTCAAAATTTAATTTAAGGAGAGAATTTATTTATTTATTTGTTATTGTAGAGATAGAAAGAGACAGACTCTCACTGACAGAGTAAAGGAAAGGGGTCAAAATTTTCAATTTGTTTTGAACTAAATTAAAATACTTTTGCAAAGATAATTAGTTTTTCCAAAAGAGAGAAATTGTTATATAAAAACAACTATCAATAAGTTTCCTAATCTCGTGGCGTATCTAAACCTGACCTGGTCCGGACTCATCCCGCAAAAACATGGACAAGAAAAACACTAAATTTTGCATTTATTTTTTTTCATTATTATTACCTTGATTACCATTACCTTGATTAAGTTTGAATTGACAGTTCTTTAACTGCAAGTGAAAGTTAACGACGAAATTAATACAAAAATACAAAAAAAACCATCTTTTCTAAAAAGGAATTTGTGTAACGTCTTAAAAATTAATGGCAACGAACAACACTTTGCAGAATTTTTTTCACTATAAACAGCTGAATATGACGTTGTCGAAAATCAATTAAAAACCTTTTCGCCTTCTTCTATCGTACGTACTTCATCGCTTAATTTTGCTTTTAATTCACTTCATTTTAACTGAGCTCGTTTTATTTTCCCTTTTATTAGTGGCTTCTTACTTTATGTTTAATTTTTGTTTGATTTTTTCCATTTTGTTTTTGTACACCAACGAGCAAAGAGATGACAACTCGTTGATAGTTTACACGACAAAAATTGCTTAAACGAATCGTGAAACTGACAAGAGTTGCCATCTAGCCCTTTTAGCTTTCTGTAGCATGAGTATATATGTATGTATGTATAAATAAGTTTTCGTCAAGGGCATTACTACTTCTTTGTTGTTGTCGTTCTGTGTTGTTATTGTTGTAGGTGTTAAACTGAAAAAGCAGAGCTGCTGGCTGCAGTGTCATAGTTTACAAAACGACGCGCTGCTGCTGTCTCGTTCGTGCTATTGTTGTGGTTATTTTTCCTTCTTCGTTGTTATTGTTGCTTTTTGGTGAGCGTTGTTTTTGCCGCTTGCAATCCTGGCTTTAACTGTGAGTATGTTCTTTAGTCGACTCTTAGACGAAAGGAGATACCAAAATTTTTTTTTATTTTTTGTATCGTATTTCTTTTCTTTTGAGTTTATCTGATTAACGACATGAATTTAACAAGTTTTGCACGAATTTTGATTGAAAATTGCTGATAAGAACTCATTTTTACAACGAAAAATGAGTAAATGAGACAACATTTAAGAATATTTTTGCTAAGCTCAAATGAGATAGATGTAGCAGAAGGAGAAGAAGAAGAAAAAGTTAGTTTGAAACAGGAATACTCTGTAGTGAACGTTTTTGAGAAGGAACAAACGAATCATGCATGATTTTTCACCAACGAATTATGCCGACTTGATCTCATCTATGATGATTTTCATACAAATGGAATTTCGTGTACGTTTAACTTCGATGACAGAAGGATGGACCGGCCCCGGAGGGCCAGAGCAAAAGGAAGTTAAGTCATTTTCGATAGTTTTAAGTAATTTTTTAACTGCAAACGAGCAACCACCAATCTAGTTCCAACTTTTTTAAGGCAACTGGCAAGCATTTTCTTGACTGTTTCATGCATGATTTGTCTTTAATGAATTTTGGGGGAAAAATCAACTCTTCCAAGCATGTTCTTGTGGCTACATCCGCGATTCTTGAATCAATTCAAAATTTGGTTTTCTTTTCCATTTTTTTGTAATTGTTCGTGTCATCATTTATTTGGTTTCTTTTTGCAAAATAAACACTTCCTTCTTTACATAAATTCATAAAAAGTAAGTCAATAAAATTGTTGACTTTGCACTAAAAATTAACTTTAAAATTAGGTTAAATAATTGTAGGTATTGTAGGTAGTAAGAATTTATAAAACGAGCGCTCAATTTTGAAAACATTATAAAACAGTTGTTCATAGTATCACGTAACTTAAAATAGCAGTGTGTTTTTTGGCCAGATATTTCAACAAGTTCTAGTGAAAATTACAATAAAATGAATAACGCATTTGTGGATTTTTTAAGCATTTTAATTTTATGTAAGATTAAAAAGAAAATTTTTAAGGACATAAAGCAAAAGCGAAAGAATACGAAATTAAAAAAAAATTTAAAGTATAATTAAAATGATAAAAAAATTATTGAAAAAGTTGAAAGTTGAAAAAAAATAATAATAAAGATCATCAAGAAAATCTGAGGTTGACGTAGAAGCTCAAGGAATTAAGTCCATTAAAAATTTGCATATTTTCAGACATTTAAAAAAATTAAAATTAATAAATGAAGAAATCGTAAAAATGAATACATCTGTAAAAAAACAGTTTTTTTATTTTATTTAAATTTATAGTTTCAAATTAAATAACAAAACCCATTGGCCTTTTTTTTAGCGATTTGTGTTCCTTTTTTGGTTTTCAGAAAATTAACATATTTTTGTATTCTTCTTTTTTTTTTGCTTCTTGGTCGCATTGCAAACGCATTGCAAACATCTTCAAACCATCTGGAAACCATTTTGAAACTCTCTTGCAACCATCTTGAAATCGTAATGCCACCATCTTGCTCTCAACCGGCCGCCAATTGAACATCATCTCATTGCAACGAATTGTGAATGACATTGCAACGACATTGTTCACAATAAACGCTTTGCAACCACTTTGCAACTGTTTTGCAACCATCACGACAACCTACCTCATCATTTTGCTACCACTTCGCCAATCAGTGTTGCTGAGTTCTACTGCGGCAGCACCGGCGCGTACTCAACGTGTGCTTAACGATGTCGATAATTTTGAGTATGATGATTATATTAATAGAAATAATTACGATAATATGACGGTTGGCAAAGAGTTTTTCGGTCCTATCAATTACAATGATATCGTCGATCATGTCAAAGATTTTCTTCTGTATCTACCGGTCGTAATGACTTCGATGAAGGAAACGATGTTAGGATTTCCAAGATTTGCTGAAGGTATACACGTCGTCACTACACGCAATAATGAACGGAGCACATGAACGAGGGGACAACTTGGCATTTATTTTAATAGAAAAAATAGAAATATATTTATAAATTATTTATTATACAGTTGTAAGGTTTTGATACTATCGAGAGTGATCGACCGACTTCCATGCTAAACATCACAAGAGTTAAAAATATTGCGTTTAGAAAAATAACTGGCAATTATTTTATCCTAAATGAAAGCACTAACGAAGGGATAATTCTTCAAACAATTAAATGCAATCGGAAGAAAATGATTTTAAGCAGTAAAAAAGTATTAGATTAGTATGTATTTTTTGGAAAAGTTACTAAAAGAGTAGTAGACTAGTATAGATAACTTTTGCATTAAAGTACGAATATTTAGAAAAAAAAGCCAATAAAAAATTTTGTAAAATTAATCCACGAATTACAGTAAAAAGCCATGTGTAGACAGAGAAACATGTCTAAAGTCCTTCAAAAAAGAATATTCCAGAAAATTCCATTCACTCTCAAAATCCTTTCCTATTTCCTTTTATTTTTTAAATGAAACAATATTTCTTTTTCGAGTTTATTAAAATTTTATTTCTATTTCTTTTAACTTATTTCTGTTTTTTGCATTGTATCATTATTATAATTATTATTATGAGTAATGTAAAATAAATTATTATTATTCGAATTTTATTGCAAATTCATTCAATCTTGTGTGAATGTGATTTTTTTTAATATTCTTTTAAGTTTTTGATAAGTTTTGGTGATTTTCTTTGATTTTTGTTGAAAAATTGTGAAAACGTGTATGTTGCTTTTTTTTTCTTTTTTACTATACGATTGTTTTTTATGCCGCTAAGCCATTACACAATGTTACAAATATTAATAAGTATTTATTTATAAATATCGTATTTTTTTTCGTTCACTTTTCTTTTTTAACATTTATTCATATAATATTTAAAAATTAAAATTGAGAAAAAATGTGTTTTTTTTTTGTTTCAAAGTTTTCCTGTTTTTTTGCTTCAATGTGGTTTCCTTTCGTTTTGGCTTTTTCTCCCATTTTTCTAATTTTTACAAGTCCTTACATAGTAAAGAAATATTTGTGAAGGTCTCAGTATGCGGTGAACTTATTACCTATACTCATTCTCCGTCAGCAATCAAGTTTCAGAATGAGTATAGCGAGCACGCAATACTCATATTTTGATGAATATCGAAAACTGCCTCACGAGCTAAAATCTCCAACAAACTCTGCTTCTTCCCATCTGTTCATGATTGTCAAACAAGCCGAGTCATTAAACCTAAGAGAATTAGTACTGATCAGAGTTCAATCAGGCCTGCCTCTTCTCATCTCTTCATGAATCTAACTCACACTCATGCAATTTTTAAAGTCTTTTTAAAGACCTTTTTAAATGAGTGGGACTCTATCGTTCTCATTTAATCCAATTTTGAGGATTTGTGGCAGAGCAGAACTCAGTAATTGAGACTTACAGAAATGAAAGAAAAGGTACTAATACTTTTCGATTTTTTTTTCGATTAAAAACTAGAGTCAAGAGTTTGCATGAGTACGATTTTACCCAATGAATTTTGTAATAAGTTCATACACAGCCTGCCAGTTCATATATGTAGGTGTGCGTGTGTGTGTGTGTGATTTTGTTCAAATTTATTATTTATGAATTAATTTGTTTCTTTTATAGAATATTTTCTTTGTGCCTTCACGAACATTTCTTTCTATTGTTTTTTACAAATAATTACTTTTCAAAAGTTCACAACTACTCATTCCTCTATTTTGTTTTACTATTATTTATTTAAAAAAATTAAAATATGCGCTTTTGCTTTTTGTTAAAATAAATGCTATTTGTTTCAGAAAAATGTCTTGTTTCTTTGTTTTGCATTTTATTTTATTTTATTTATTAAAAAAAAATTTGTTTTACATTATTTATATTGCAGCTTGAATTAATTTTAATAATTTTATTTTGAGTTTAATTAAATTATGTCCGTTCTCTTCTTACGCCTTAATAAATTATTTTTGTAAATTAAAAATTCAAATCGTATACTTATTGATTTTTGGTTTTTTTTTGTTTTTATATTTTGTTTTGTTTTCATTCACGTTTGCCGTTGTTGTTGTTTTCTTAAAATCTGTGAAACCAGCAACCCTTTTTTCAGATTAAATAATGATTTTTATTAGGATATTCCAACAAAAAACCATCTGTTTTCTAAAATTCTGTCGATGATCAAAAAACATATTATAAAGATTCTTTTTTAACACAACAAAAAAAAAAATAAACTTTCTATTTTCTGTTTTTCGAAAAACTAAATTGAACCACGCAAAAATTCTTCGTTCTTTCCTTTTGGTTTGCATTCGAACTTAAACGCTTTTCCCTTAAAAGCTTCTTTTGTAAATATTTCTTTCCCTTTTTATTTGTTGTTATGCTTATGCATACTATAATATGCATATGTATACTATATATTCTTTAAGACCATAAGGTTGTTTTCTCGGTTTCTAATAAATTTTTTTTATATTCAAGTTAAATATATTTTTTAGTTTTATTTAAATATATTATTTTACTTACTTCAGTAATTATTTCGTCACATCATTTACGTATTTTCGTTACACATTTTTACGCTCACTAAATTATAATATTTTTTTTTTAATTTTGAATTTTTATTTGATATCTTTACATACACTGAAAATGTATATTACATTAATGCAAATAAATAAAATGAATGAATGATCCACTAAGTAAATTTTAAAAAAAAGTTAAAAAATTATTAATAAATATTTAGTAATAAAAGTACATACATATTGCGAAAAGTGCGCCACCAAAATTTTTCATTATTTTCTTAAGAATAATACTACATTATATATATAACACGTACTCGTACATACTACAATAGCGTACATAAAATATTTTTAGATAATATAATGATGCAATTGTTTATGAAAGTGATACGTATAACATGCAGGTCTTAAGTAAATTAATTATTACGATAAAGTTTTTTGCTATATTGATAAAAAAATGTTGGAAAAGAATTTATTTTAACTTACTTAAGAACTTAAGAACTTAACTTAAGAATTTATTATTAACTTTGGATTCAAAGAATCCAAATGACAAATTATAAATTTTAAATAAAAAATTTAAACATTAGTATAATGTAAAAAATATATTATTCAAAAGATAATTCCAAATAAATATTAAAAAAAAATATAATAATATTAAAAAAAAATCTAAATAGAATTTATTTGGTTTTTGTTCTTTAATTAAAAAAAACATCAAAACAAAAACAGTAAAAACAAAAAACAGTATTAAAAGATCAAATTTTGTTAAGACTTAAATTCACTAAAACGAAAACTAATAAATTGAAATGAAAAATTATAATAAAAAAATTGTCTAAAAATTATAATAAAATGTTGTCTAAAAATTTTAAAAGATCTTATTTAAATTATTTCTCAAGCATTAAATTACATTAAGAAAAATAATAAAAAAATATAATTTAAAAATTAAAAAAATTCATTAAAAAAATTGCGTAAAATTATAGTAAGATGTTGTCAGAGAATTTTAAAAGATATTATTTAAATTATTTCTCAAACATTAAATTAAATTAAATTAAGAGAAATTATAAAAAATAATTTAAAAATAAAAAAAAAAATTTTCTAAAAATCCCAAAAACCATGTATATAATATATTTTTCGCATTTTAAAAACTAAATTTAAAAAAATAAAATTCATTACAGCGCTCTTTTTAAAAGACCTTTTTCGTCTTCTTATACTAAGAATGCTTTAAATTAAAAAAAAATATATTGTTACATAAAAAAAATAAAAGGCGTAAATAAAACAATTTTTTTTTGCTTTAAATAAGTATTTTCAGTTTATTTCAATTAATTAATAAGAATTTTTAGGCAAAAACTATTTATCTATAATTGAATAATTTTGTTACAAACAAAATTTGAAAATATAGAAATATACATTAAGAGATTTTATGATCGTAAAAAACATATAAAAACAAAATATACTTTTTTATAAATTAATTGTGTTTTTAAATAATTACAAAACTTATTCGTAACAGAAAACAAGGTCTGGGGATACATTCATACAAACAAACACAAATGAAACTTTTTTGGAATATACAAACACACACATTCACACTTGGCTTGGTTATTATAACATCTTATATGCTAGATAGAAATAAAAAACAGAAAATATGGAAAAAAATTAGTTCAAATTTTTTTAATTGTTTCCTTTTTTTTTGTTAAAACTTTTTAATATTTTTTTTTTATTATTAATGACAAATCGAATTTTTTTATAAAATCATTACTTTTTCCATTGTTTTTTTATTGACAATTAATTGGTTAAAATTTTGTGTTTTTTTGGAAAAGGTTTTTTAAAATATTGTGAAAAAATGTGTTGCCTTTGTTTTCGTGCAACTGTACCTACATAAATTTGTATGTATTTATTCATTTACATATATTTAATAAATGCTTACTTAACATATAATAAATGTATGTTATTATATTTATTTAAAAACAAAATTATTTGTTTTTGTTACAATTTATTTAATATTTATGTTAAATTAATAATTTAGGATTTTTTAAATTTTATAAATTTATTAAATTTTTTATTTGTTTTACTTTTGTATAATTTGTTAAAATTCTTTGATAATTTTTTCTTAAAAATCCTTCTGATTTTTCGTTAATTTTTACTTTATTCTTGCCTTTTCTTATATTTTTATTATATACATTTTGTTAATTTTAATTTAATTTCCTGTAATAATTTAAAATTACTTTTTAAAATTAAATTTTATTAAACTCTATTAATATTCTTTCTTACGTTTTTTTGCAACTAACATTAATAACTTTTATATATAATTTGTGTGTTTACTAGAACTGTTTTTTTGTTTTTCTCATGAAATATAATACAAATGATTTTTTTGCTTAATTTTTTTATTGAAAAATAAAAAGTTTTTCTCTACTGATTTTTTAAAATAATTTATCAATTATTTTTTTTGTTTCTTTTTGCATTTTCTCTTTTTTTTATGACTGAGAAAAACATTTACTTATATAAAAAAAATCGTCAGTATAAATTCTTTTGTATAAATTATTTTGTTTTCATTGATTATTTTTTTTTTTTTTTTTTTTTTTATGGCATGGCGTTGTGTTTGGCAGTGGCTTGGTTCTTGTTGTTGTTGTTCCAATTTATTGCCCATATACATACATATATTTCTTATGGTATTATTTCGTTTTTCTACTTCTTCTTTTTCTTTGTATTTATTTGTAAAAATCGTATGGTCAGTCGTTGGTAAAAAAAAACGTCGGCGTTTGCTACAAAAAAATTAAATAATTGCTAAAAAGTAGTCGAAAAAGAGCTATTTTGCGCATTTTATGTGCATTTTTTATTTGTTATTGTTTTTTTAGTTTACTTTATTTTTATGAAATTATTTTATTTCATAGAAAATGTGCTTCTTTTTGAAATATTTTTTTTTTGTTTTTCTACTCGTAGCTTTTTCTTATTATTATAAATTATTTTTCAATGAAAATGGACTAGAATTACATTTAGTAGATGCATTTTTTTTCTTTTATAGGATAGAGTTTTTTATTTAGGTTTTATTTATTTAAAAAATTTTTTTCTTAAAAAATGTTCTCTTAAGCCTAAAATGAAAGAATGGCATTACGTAATTTTTACAAACAAAAATTTCGGTTTTTGTCCAAAAGAGTTTAACGCAGCAGCGGAGCAGCAGTCGGTGAGTGCCGCCTCAAACTTACACAGAGGCCAAAATTCGGCAATTGTTAAATTTTTTTTGACAAATTTTGGTATTAAATTCTCCAATGTTTTGTTATTTTATTAAGTTTTTATCAATTTAATTGAGGGCCATTTATTATTTAATAAATTAAAAAAATGTTTAAGCGAAACAATTTTAATTTTAAAACAAATAATTTTTAATCGACGTATACGTTTTGAGTCTTCCGTTTCTACTAAATGGTGGCCACCCTGATTTTGCCCCTGCAGAGGCTTCTGCCTCCTTCCCCTGCTGGTGGTTTTAAGATTCTCTTTTGTGGCGCACTCTCGCTCGCTCTTTTTTCCTACCTCTCTCCACATTCAAGCTAACTCCTCTCTCTTTCTCTGTCTCCCCCTCACTCTGCTCTTGCCTCCTTACAATTGACTAAAACTACTCGTTGACACCCAGTGCGCTGTCTCTGGCCGTACCATTAACTATATAGGGCCATAGTCACTCAGCGCTTGCCCGGCGTGCTGCCCTCCGTGCTGCCCGCCCGGCAGCGTCACCACCACGGACACCGCGCGCGAGTCTATCACCGAACCTGGTCCCGTGTTCTGACCATTAATACCGCTCGCGCCACCACCACCTGCCGCGCCTATGCCGCCATTGCCATACACACCTCCACTGGCACCTCCGCCTCCGCCGCCGCCGCCGCCGTTGCCCGGTGCCCCTACGCCCAAGCCGCCCGTGCCGTTGCCTCCATGAATGTTGGCATGCTGCTGTAACATGTCAGGCGGAGCTCCCACGCCCATACCACTGCCCATGCCAACCGTACCCGCCGAACTCATCAGAGTACCATGGCCGCCCACGCCGCCAAGCACACTGCCGCCGCCAATTGTACTGCCGCCACCCGCCATTGTCGAAGCTCCGCCTGACTCTCCATGTCATACGTGGCTGGCCGCCGGTTGCTTGAGAACGTGGTGGTGCAGATGATGGTGGCTGGTCGAGGCCACCGAGGCGCCGCCCGCTTGTGTGTAGGGTGTGGCAAGCAGCGAACCGGCCGCTGAGCCTACTGGCACTCCCATGCCGGAGCCCGCGTACGGATGCGGCACCGGCGGACGCTGCTTTATGAGTGCCTGATTGGCGCCAGTGCGATCGGGTGAGCCGAACAGACGGCGCCAGAAGCGACGCCAGCTCTCCACGGTTTTGCCGGACCAAATCCAAACGCCCGACGTTATGCCCACCGCCAGAGCCATGAAGTACTTAAGCATGAGCACCGAGTAGAGCGGCTTCTTGCCGGGTCCGCGCAACTGAGCGCACGGACAGGCCAACGCCTTGATCCAGTCTTCGAAGAAGGCTGCTTCGTAGAGGTGGCAGCCAATGACGATGGTAGCCGGGACGGTGTAGAGGACGGAAAAGATGCCGATGCGTATCATGAGTTTCTCCAGTTTGTCGGCCTTGACGCCGGCACCGACTCCGCCCTGCTGCTTGATGACGGAGCGGATGCGGAAGAGCGATACAAAGCCAGCCATCAGAAAAGTGGTACCGACCACCAGGTACACGAAGAGCGGAGCCAGCACAAATGTCTTCAAATGATCGGGATTGAGGTTGCCCACGTAACATATCCCGAGTATGGGATCGCCGTCCACGGCGGACAGCAGCAGCACCGCCACCGACTGAACCGTGGGTATGAGCCAAGCGGCCAGATGGAAGTACTGCGAGTGCTTCGTGATCGCCTCGTTGCCCCACTTCAGCCCGGCTGCCAGGAACCAGGTGAAACTCAGCACAACCCACCAGATCGACGAAGCCATGCCGAAGAAGTAGGTCATCAGGAAGACCATGGTGCAGGCGTGCGGCCCCGTTGAGCTCTCCTTCAGGATGCGTCCGTCGCAGGCGATTTCGTCGTTCTGCAGGAAGTTCTTCGAGAGATAGCCGACCGCCACCATAAAGTAGCACGCCGAGAGGAACACAATCGGGCGCTCCGGGTACTTAAAGCGTTCGGTGTCGATGACGAACGTGGTGAGCGTCATCAGAGTGCTGCAGAAGCACAGGCCGGACCACAGCGCTATCCAAATGCCGGCGAACTCCTTTTCGTCGTTGGTGAAGAACGGTCCCTTGCACGGGATGGCGCAGTTTTGAACGCCGGCGATTCTTTGGACAGTCGAGTTCATATACCAGAGGTGGTGCAGCGGCGGCTGCTGCAGCATGTCCTTCCCCAGGAGTATGAGGGGTGGGCGGCACGAGCACGTGCACTCCTTTGCGTTTGTTCTTTCTCCCAGGGAGCTTTGGCAGTTTTTTGAATTCTTGCCTTTGCATTTTTGCGACGATCCGGCGCCGCCGCTGCCGCCGGAACCGGACTGCTTCCGTTTGCCGCTGCTACCGCCGCCGGAGGAGCCGCCTCCTCCACCAGCTGAGTCACGACCTGAGCCGCCGCTGCCGGAGCTGCTGCCGGACTCGGTGTACGAGGGCTGCTCCATGCACAGGTTCTCGGGGTCGCCGTGAAAGGGCAGATGTTCGCACGCCATACGTTCCGGCCACTCGAAACTGTACTGCTGCATGATGGGCGCACAGCCAGCACGAGCGCGCTCGCAGACGGAGCGGCACACCGGCAGTGGCTTGTGGTAATCGTCCAGGCAAATGGGCGTGTACATCGAGCACAAGAAGAATTTCAAGTCGGGCGAGCATTTGATCTCGACCAGCGGCCAGAACTGGTGCACCTCCAGGCCGGCCTCGTCCTGTGTCTCGTGGTTCATCTCGTTGGGGAATGAGGTCATGTTGTAGCCGATGCCGCGGCACATGGGTATCGTGATCTCTTCGCACCGTGAATTGGGATCCTTGGGGATGGCGGGCAGGCCGTAGCCGGGCGCTGGGCTCACTTCCATCGAGTGCAGGCCGAGGCCCATGTGATTGCCGTTGTCGCCCATGTGCTGGAGGCCGTCTGCGCGGCAGGAGTCTGTGTGCAGCAGGAGGAGCGGCAGCAAGAGGCTGGTGAGAGGGAATCTGCTGAGATGAGGCGTTCGTATGCTGCGTGCTGCATGCCGTCGCGCTGCAATGTGTCGCCGCGAGAGAGCTGCCATTTTGTTAGGGCTCTCTGAGGGTGAAGAATGGAAGGTGGATGGGAGTGAAGTGAATTATTCAGCTCAAAAGGAAAGCTGCAAAGAGCTAGTCGAGCTTTATAAGTAGTCCTTTTTTGGTACTTCGTGGTGTTCTCAGTTTAGCCGCTGAAGGATTGAAATCAAGCAGAATCAGTACCTTATGATCGACTCACGAATAGATCGCACGTCAAATTCTTGAGGACCGAAATCGGAGCATTATCTGCAAGAAAAAAGAAAGACAGATTTTGAATTTCAAGATCCTATCAACTGATTCATTTTTCAAAAGAAATAATTATTTATTCGTTCGTAATAATAATATTTTTGCTGGAATCTCTAAAGAGAGGATTAAAATTCGGTCAATTTACTGTAGAAAACCGTTTTTATTTACGCTTTACAAGACGATTCGTGCGTCATCTTAAGACTATCAGATTATCAGACTGAGACTTTTCTACTTTTCCAAATGATTCAATTTCATTGCAAGTAAGAAAAGAGACGAATAAAAAAGAAATAAAATGAAAATAATCATCATGAGCAACGACAACAGCGTTGCTTCGCTTAATAAACCGAACAATAAAAGTGTTACATGTCATCGATGAAAGTGCAGCGCGTTGGAAAAGGCTTAAGCGACGCAACGAAACGGACCAGTCAGTCTATCATTTTCAACCCTTTCTTTATTGATGAAAGTGTCAACAGTTTTCATTTTCGATTTGATATTTCGATTTGATCTAAGCAGATGCCAACCGACCGACCGACCGACCGACCGACCGACCGACCGACCGACCATCAATCAAAATTCAGATTTAATTAATTTTGACAACAACTTTTGGTTGCCAACTTCAGCTGCAAGTAATCTATGATTACTTTTCTACTTGCGTACAATGAATCGTGAAGAGAGGAAGGAGTATACATATACCAACAGAGAAAGAGAGAGAGGGAGATGTTATTAAAAGTAGGTAGAAAAGTAATTAAAACCATATTTTCTTAACAACTTATTGCTGGGGCGTAGTCAGTCGCATGAAAACAACGCTCGACACTAGTTTGAAATTTGCGTACTGGGTGTAAATTGGGTTGAAATTAACCCAGTTGGAAATTTACAACTAATACTGTAGTAATTTGTAGAGCAGTTCATTAATTTTTTCTAATATTGTTGCAATGAAGTAATGTTTTAATTTCGTGGAGTTGCCAACTTCGCATTTTAATAAGGCAAAGCAACAAAGCAACCCAAACCAAAAATAATAAAACCAACATATTGAAAAACCATAAATCATAAAAACAAAAAGCAAACACTATTGCATGATATGGAATCAAGCGAGGAGAACAGAGAGAGAGAAAGAAAGGGAGAGAAGAGCAAGGGCCAGGCTGAAGGATGAAGGGCAAATGAGTGCGAACAGAAATGAAGGAAAAGCAGGGCAAGAAAAAATGTGCGGCATGTGAAAAACTTTCTAAAAGCTTGATTTGGTTGGAATTGAAAAAAGTAAATATAAAACGCTTATATTTTATAAACTTTGCAACATTGAACAGACGGCAATTACAGTGTTATACTAGAAACAACAACAACACTAACAACAACCACAATAGTTAAACATTTTTATTGCAAATAGACAGCGACAAGTATGATTAACAACTACAGTGGAAAAAAATTAAAAAATACAGGGTAATTGTTTAAATGATAAAATAAAAGTAAAAGAAGGCATTAGAAAGTGAGGGAACGAAAAGGAAAGAAAAATATAGAAACGAAAAGAGAGATTAAAGAAAAAGAGAAAGTTATATTTTTGTGCGGTTAACTGGGACCGTATAAATTGATATAAGAAAAAGACAAATATGACGAATATTTATTTTTTCGTATTCGTATTAAATACTATATTGTTTGCCACAATTTTTGTTTGGAAAACAAAGATTTTGAAGAAATTAAGCCTTATATTTGATTCAAATTAGAAGAAGATCGGCTAGAACAGTGTATCCCCAACATGCCCGAATAGGTAATAAACAGAGTGATTGATTTTAAAACAAGAGTAAATCGATTTGAAGGGTTGAGTTCAAATCGATTTACTTTTTAGATAGATTTTGTGCCTTAAGAAATTGTGCTCTCAGACCGCTTTGAAAATTATACCGCTGATTTTAGAAATGTTTTCAATGCTAGTTTATGAAATACCCTGTAATTAAAAAAATTTCCCCAGACAAAAAGTTCCATGACCTAACACACACATGTAGTCACACACGCCCACACACACACACACTGACTCGTAACTCCACAACGGTATGCCGACAAACGACGATTGCGAGTAGCTACAACAAAACACTTGTGCGAGTACGACTCCACTTGGTTTACCCCTTTAGCGGACGCTGATCATCGGCCCTGACGCTCACACTCAGAGCTTGTGTTAAGCGAGCAAAGGACCGAGCACGTCCTTAAAAAGGCTTTCATTCAGCTCGTTCCTTTGAATAACAAAATTCAAAAAGCAACTACAATAATAACAACAACAGCAAAAGGAAAATAATAACAATAACAATAAGTAAAATTTCTAAAACAAAAGCAAAGCGCGTCCAGCCATTAAAATTATTGACATTTAGAATGCCCTCATTTTTTCAATAAACAGAGTAGTGAAGAGAAGAGAAGAGAAGAGAAGAGAAGAGAAGAGAAGAGAAGAGAAGAGAAGAGAAGAGAGGAAAATTCGAAATTAAAATTTAACAAAAGAGAGAGTTTTTTAATTATAATGACAGCATTGCCATTGCATAAAAATTATTTAACTATACAAAGAAAAATATAAAAAAACAATTAAAAACGAAAATTTCAAGAGAAAATTTTATTATTTTCTTTGAAGTTTATAAAACAAGCTTAAAAGCGTTTAATTTCTTGGCCACCTTTGGTTAACTATGGTCTGTAGATAGCATTAGCGTTGATTCTAAGCTTTGTGTGACAGCTTTTTTGGTGGCTCTTTGTCGGTTTACCACTTTGCTTCAGTGGTCAGTCTTCTTTTTTGTCTTTGAGTGCATGAAAATGCAGTGGCTAAATTTCCTGCCTCTTCTTTTTCCCAGCGGATTGAAGAGGAAGTACCATATATTTCTTTATGATGACAGTGTTGGTTGATTGGGACGCCTGTGCCTTTATAAAATCCAAAGTGCTTTACTTAAAACAACAACAACAACAAAAAAGGTAAGCAGCAAAAGCCGGAGCGAGGAGACAGACAACGAACAACATGAAGAGCCTGAAAAAATGGCAGTTCAAGAAAGCCGCCTACAAATTCGTAATTCTGTTTGATGCTGTAAAGGTACATAAAATTTTTTTTTGTTTACTTATATTTTCTTTTTCAAAAAGAAATTTTCGTATTTGAGGTTGATCCTCAGCAAACGCTTACACCGTAATGATGAAAGTCATTCATTTATTCATTGAGTGAAAAATACTTTGCTGATGTTCAACAAAGGAGCGGCCAAGAGGAGAGAATCTGCGAGCAAAGAGCAGGCGAAAAAGCGAGCAAGTGAGCGAGCAAACGAGCGAACAAGTACGTAAGTGAGTGAGTATGAAAGCGTGCGAGCGTGCAGGCGAACAAATAATTAGTCAGCGAGTAGGAGTGAGCAGATGTTAGCGAGTAGGAGTGAGTAGACGCTAGCGAGTAGCAAGAAAGTCAAAGCAAGAGCTTTAAAATGAACTATAGTCAGTGGTTGCGGCATTGTTGAAAACAGAAAGAGTTTAATCGGAGAGAGAGGAATAGAGTGAAAAAGGAACATGCAGTCTAAAAGAAGGAGAGACGACGAGGTTTAAGGGGTGAGAAGTCGTAGTCGTCCGTAGTTATTCCATTGACAAAATGTAACAGAAAATGAATATACACGCAGAAAATGCAAAGGTAACTCTACTAAGAGGACACTTTTTGGACTTCAAAGCAAACCTTATGCCCTGCGAGTAAGTAATTGCAAAACTTGAGTGTTTTGCAAAAACAAATAAAAAGTAAAGAGAAATTCATTTATTTTGTAGTTAAAAATTAAATTAATTTTAATGATGTTGAGGATAAAATAAAATAACAGTTTTAGTAAAGGGATGATGCTTTAGGAAACGGATGGTCTCAGCAGCTGCTGACTCTTTGATCTTGAATATAAGAAAAAAATTCTTTGTCTTATTCAAAAAAGAACCAAGTCCGAATCATTAAAAGTATTAACGTAATACCTCCTGAAGATTTTAAAGGTTGAAATTTTAAACTTTTTAGTCTTAAAAACTATATAAACCTGTGGATTTTTTCTCTTTTTTTCAGCGGTTATCGTAGAATTTTTAAAAAAACCTAAAATTTCAACATCAAAAGCTGGAAAAAATCAACCGTAAGCTGAAGTAAAAAAGAAAATATATTTTAAAGTTAAAAATTTGAGCTTTTCGATAAGAATTTCAAGTTTTTTGGTTAAAAAATTAACCCCAAAATTTTGCATTGTGGGTAAAAAATCAATTTATATTAAAATTTGCGTTATTCTACATCGGTTTTAAATTAAAAGTGAGCAGACAGAAAGCTAGTAGCCAGAAAAATGAGGGTCAAAACACCCCAAAAACATAGTCCTTCGAATGCCGCATGTACACATTTTCGTAGCTGATTCATCAACGATTTGTCATCGATGACTTTTGGGGATTGCTGGGTATGTATGTGCCTCTCCCGCCCACCTAAATTCGTCTTTCTTCTAAACATTTAATGAAAAAAGGAAGGAAACGGGAAGAAGAATCTATACTTACACTGACGTGAAACGGAGCGAAAGAAATGCAGACTAATGGTGACTGTTGGCCACTTCATTAGTTAAATAAACATGAAGTTAGCAAGAATTTCAAATCAATACAAACAGTCTGTCTGCACCACCATGAGTGGTGTGACCACGAGTGAGGTTTGCAGCTGACAAGCATGCTTCTGTTGTTGTTTTCTCTGCAAACACCAAAGAGCATACTCGTAACAAGAATGGCAACAACAACAACACAGCAGTAGCAACGAACAACATATACAAAAACGGCAAAAGAACAACCATTAGAGGAAATACTCGTAGTCATAATAACAATAACAACAACAACTAGCAAACACAACGACAACGACAAACAAAGATCTGAACTACTTTAAAAACGACAAAGACTGAAAATTCATTAATATTAATAAAAAAACAGCACAACAACAATAACAACAATGACATAAAATTAAATGCATTTTAGTTGAGTATTTCCTGTTTTTTTCCAGCTCAACATTCTACAAATTTCTATATAAAAAATTACTCTTGTAAATCGATAAGTTATACACTTTTCTTTTCTACTCTTCTCAAGCCTGCTCAAGTTGCCTTCTTTTATTTTATACACTCTTAAAGTCTTCTTATGTTAGTCATTAATTCATTTGATTTATGCATTTTTTAACCTTCGTGCTGCTTTTAGTTTTTCATTCTGATTCCGATCTAATGAATAAAATATAAAAGAATGGACTCTATTATTTTTATTTAAGTAATTGTTAATTTGTCCGTTTAGCAGTTTATTTATTCGTTAATTTATCCGTTTCTTAGAAGGTAGAATCATTCCTTTACTTGTGCCAGCTCATGCACGACAAAGTACGAGTATCCAATACTACGTCAAGGCACATAATCTTATAAAACCAACCAGAATGGAACAATATGAAGCAACGACTAGGCACAAAGTCATTTGAATGTAACAAAATTCTTTTGGCATAATCTCATTTTGGGCAGTATATCAAAACCTAGTGTCAGTTTATTGATGTTTGCTTGAGAGCGAGCTGTCTAGACCATGGATCTTCTAAAAATATAGAAGTTGAATAGTTTTTAATTCGTTTATTCGTCTGTTGGCTAAAAAATTCCTACGTTACCTTTCTCCGCTCGCTCGTTCTTTAGTTAATTAATTCGTTATATCTTCAATTAGTTCGTCTGAAGATGTAACGATCTATCTTTCAGCTGGTTTATTAGTCCGTGTCTGTATTACCTCGTTTACTTACCTGGTTCGGTGGCTCGTCCATTCATTCCACTATTAAAATTCGTCTGTTCTTTAATTTTCATATTTATTATTTTTTTCTGTTAATTAAGATCTGTTAATTAGATCTTCCATTAGTTTTTGTTCGTTAGTTCGTTCATTGGTTGCCGCGTTCTTTATCTTGTCTATTAATTCGTTCGTTTCTTAGCTCGTTCCATAATTCGTCTCTTCTTTGATTTTCATTGTTTAGTTGATACGTACGCTAGCTCGTTAGTTCGTCGATTCGTTAGTTCGTCTGTTCGTTAGCTCCTCCATTGTTAGATCTGTCCGTTAACCCGTTTATTAATTAAGGCGCTTAAAAACTAAATCGGTTATGCTTTCTTTTGGACATATGAATTTTTGAAATATTATTCAATTAATTCTGATCTAGAAAAAACGAAGCAACGAGTAAACCTTTTAATAACCATGGATAATAAATTTAATCCATTAAAACTTACGAAAATCAAAAGCTAAACTAAGAAACTTTTTGCATAATCAAAAAAGCTTGTATGTATGTATATTATTTCATTTCTTTATTAATTTTTTATTTAATCTGCTTTCTTTAAATTTAGTTTTTACAATTCTTTTTTGCAACAAAATCCTTATGTATATTTCTCACAAAATTTAGCTACTTTTTTACTTGATTTTTTGGTTTGTTGTTAGCAAGGATTGCGTTAAAATAGAAGTCACTTTTCATGTTTAAAAGATTTTAGTAGTATTTTGAAGCTTTTTTCCGCCACTGTGCATGCTAACTAGTCTTTAGCTGAAACTAGTAGCTGAACAACAATAACAAAAATAAAAAATTGCAGAAATGGTGACAACAACGATGACGATAAGGACGGCGACAACGTAAAAACGATGATAAAAATATCAAAAGCCGCCAACTGGAATAGTTTTTTTTACTTAATAGTTACCTTAAATGCTGCAGCAACATGTTCTTGCTGTTGTTGTTGCTGCTGCTGCTGGTCGCTATTGTTAACAGAAAAGGGCAAAAAGGAAGCAAAAGAGCAAGAGCAGCAAGAGAGCTTTCAACTAAAGAAAACATTGTTGACAATTTCAAAAGTAAATAAAAAAAAATTCTAAAGTACGACAAGCTTGTCGTACCTACAAAAGCTACTTCTAGGACCTGCTTGAGATTTTAGTTCAAGAGTTGAAAAAAAAATAACAAAAATAAATAAACTCAAGTTTTGATATTTAGGATTTCTTAGAGTGATAGTTTTTCATGCTTTTCAATATTTTAAGGAAAGAAATGTTGAGTATTTTTAGAAAATTTAAGTATTTTATATGAGAATATAAAAGCAAGCGGAAGAAGAAGTTTAGAAGCGAATATAAAAAGCTACACAGCAAATAATAAACAAGACACGTAGTTGTTATTCTGGATGTTGTTGTTGTTGTTGTTACCATTAGCCTTAATTTGGTACGCATCGATCGCTCGATCGGTTTGATCCGGTTCGCTAACAAGAACGCATACACAGACAGCATCGTTTTGCTGCAGACATAAACGACGTTCCTGTGAAGATAATGCTGACGATGATGATGATCTTCACTGAAACATTTTGGTCAAGATAGGAAGAAGGGCACGATCAACGAGCACGACAATTTGGGTGGTACAATCACAAAAGCAATGAAAACAAGAACAACAAAAGGTCGGTCCCGCTAAACGACTCCTGTTTTTAATCTTTACTGTCGCAAAGAAGAGGAAGAAGGTAGCATGTTTTTCTTTGTTGTTTCTGTTTTTGTTTCAGGCTCTTTGAGGCCTGATTCCTTACTCGTTGTCTCTCTTTGTCTCTTACCTTCTTCGGTATGTAAATGAGAAAGTGTTTGGGTTTTTTTTTTTTTTTGTTTCTTAAAGTTGTTCTTCTGGGTGTTGTTGTTATTGTGGTTTGGTTGCTTGGTATTCGTTATTGTTTTTATTGCAATTCATGCATTTAGTCTGTTGGTTATCCGAATAAAAAAAGCCAAAATATTTGGACATTTAATGCTTTAGCAGATCGTGCCTAACGATCAAGTCGGCACTACCAGCGGCAGAAATACAAAACAAAACAACAACAACAATACAAAACCAAAGAAGCCACAGAAAAATACAAAGAAACAAAGAAAAAACCATAGAAAGAAAGCACATAAAAAACGATAGTATTAAATTTTTTCCGATTCTAAAAATGATTACGCATTTCTTTTAATAAATTGTGTTTTTAAACAAAAAAAAAATTATCTAAAACATTAAAATTTATTGTAAAAACGTACAAAACTACTGCTCCATCGATTCGACAGACAGAGTTGTTGTTGTTGTTGTTGTTGTTGGAAAAATTGAGACAATAAAATTAAATGAAGAAAATGACGCTACCAAAACATGAATTCTCTTAAGGGTCAATCATCCTGATGACAATTTCCTCAAATCGATCTTCTTTGATCGATCGTTTTCTCTTTGAGGATGGTGAAATATCGTGCGTGATTCGTTTATGCTACACACATACATATGTATATCTTGTCTGTTGCTCTAAACTGATGCTGACCAGACAGTCTGGTCCTTTTTGTCTTCCTGTTTAGCTCTCTGTTTGTCCAACTGCGTGTCTCTTTCTGTCTATTTTGTCTGTTTGTTTTTCCCTTCTCAAAGGGCTTTATCGATCTGTCGGTTTAACAGACAACAGCATCGTCTGTTTGTCGGTGTAACGGTTTTTGTTTGTTTGCCAGTCGGTTTGACTGCTTCCTTGTTCTTGTTGTTGTCCTTGTTGTTATTGTGAATTTTCGCGAATCCTTTGTTTCTTTCTGTTTGCTTTTCTTTTAGTATTTCTCTTTGTTATTAGCATCAATTTTATTAGCTACCATTTTTTTCTCATTGTTTTAGTTAATTTTGTGAGATGTCATTTCATTGTATGTAATTTTTGTTGTTATTTTTTTTATTGCTATTGTCAAGCTGTTTGTGATAATTTTTATCAAGCTGTTTGCGACAGCTATAACGCTGTTTTGGCGTGTTACGAGTTGCCAACTTCACACTCATGACATATAATAGAGATTTTTCTAGTTTTTGTTGTTGTGTTCGGAACACACACGCATATGCACACGCCCATGCAACATTGTACGCAACTGTGGTGTTGTCGTAATTATATTTTTAAGGCGTGGGTTTTTGTCGTCTTTTGTTAAATACTTTAAGTATACAAACTTGGGATCGTTTTATGGAAAAGCTTTAACGACTTTTTTTTATGAGCAAATCTCTGGGGAAAAAACAAGTAATTATAGCTCTAAATTGTAAAATGTTAAATACTACTAAGCTGACCTACTGAATTTTATTTATTTTGAATTTTTTTATTTGTAATTTTTGGCTCTATTTCGATATTTAGCTACGCGAACGTTACCTATTCTTCTATTGTATATTCCTCTTATGGTAAATGATATTTCCAAACGTTATATTTAATTTTTATTTAATTCTTTTTCTTCCAAAAAAAAGGGGGAAAAACTATTTCATTTATTCAATAATTGGGTGGAGTGAGCACTTTGGCGCCCACTAAAATAACTTCAATATTCCGAACATGTTTTCACCATTTTGCTGTTTATAAATGTTTCCACATTTAACTCTCCACTTCTTTGTCTGCTGAAAACCAATTGTCTGTCCCAGCGACCGTCTGTTTGTCAGCCTGTCTGTGATATTGTTTGGTTAAGGTATAAAGCATGACATGCCTGTCAGCCAGTCAAGCAGTCAAGCAGCCAGCTAGTCAGCTTGCTTTGACATTATCGCACACATGCTGAATATTTAATTAAAGTTAGTAGCAGCAACAACAATATTCGTATCTATATATACATAGTAACCGCAACTAAAATACAAACAATAACAATTTGTGTGTTTTTATGCAAAGTTTACACACGTTTTAAAGCCATAAATAATGAAGAAATTTCAAATATTGACAGTTAAACGCGATTGCCAAATGAATAGAACACAATAAAATACACTCGTACGTGCGTACATACTATACATATTATAAAAACCAATATGTATATATACATATTGTTACTAATATCACGGTTTTTTTTACAAAATTGGGATTGCTATTAAAAAAAAAACACACAGAATTAAGTACAACAACGTGTCATTGTTGTTGGCAGCCAAACTATTTTGTATTCATGTAATTTTGTGAGTGCGTCTTCGTGCTTTCCATAAAAACGAAGTATTCTTAATTGCGATGAGATTAATTTTGGTCTTTTTTTCACCACTTTTTTCAGAAAACAAAAACTATAACGAATTGGCAACACGAAGTACATGAGAAAATTATGAATCAGTTTGTTATTTTCATTGAAACGTTAACAATTAAGTTTATTGCCATAAATATTCTTAGAAGAAACGACAAGTTGGCATCTCAAATCAGCTGTTTAAGAAATTGATGAGTTTTAGAACGAATTTCCGTCATCGCTTGTCAAGTTCGGTTTGATGGCAATCCGACGATTTCGGCGATGTGTCAACTTCAGTGTCGTTTTTCGTTTGTTTGCGAAATTAGTAAATTTTTCCAAAAAGCCGTTTGTTGAGAAGTTCAATATTGCAAGCTAAATATGACCTCAAACGCTAAAAGCGTCTTCTATTACTTGGGGTAAAACTGGGTCAAAATGACACATTTAAATGTTCAGGAAAAAATAATAGTTCTGTTTAAAACCATTTGAACTTTTTATTTTGGGTCAGCAGGTTCCCAATTTCCCCCCCAAAAGGAAAGTGGAGTGCGCAAGACGTCACCCATTCTTAGAAAAAGTAATAAATACTTTTTATTACATTAATTGAGGAACTTTTTATGGCATTTTTCCCGCTCTTAAACTTTGGGTATCCCTAAATGCCACTCTTTTGCTGGCTCTTTCTCCCCCTCTGTGTGTTCAGAAGATAAATGTTCTTAAAGATGTGAAATCTGCTGCCCCATTTTATAAGTTCTTACTGCCCTGTTTCGAGCAAAAGAAAAGTGTGGCATGGCGTAAGATATTAATTACAAACGTTATCGCATTAATTACAAACGTTATCCACAACTATTTTAATTAATATTCTTGTACAGTCTTAGATTCCTAACTAATCTGTTTTGTGCTCTTTCGTAAACCTCGCAAAACCTGAAAGTATTTCTGTTGGCTTCACAATGGCGCCGGCTTGGAGATTCGGGGAGGTGTGGGTGGTAAGCCCTCTTAAAGTAAGCATTTTTTCCCATCAATTTTCAAATTCATTTCAATTATTAAAAAGTTTTTGTTGTTTACTTTCTGCTTTTTTTAGAATTTGTGCATTTTTTAACTGAAGCTTCTTTAACTGAATTATAATTTTTAAGACAATAATCATGGAAAATCGTTTAAGCGTTTAAAGAAACCATAATATCTACAAATTAAACATTTCTGAGATTTCTGATTATTATTACTTTTTCCAAGTTCCATTTATCGAAGAAGTCTCTTTATTTATGATGCTAGTAACAATCATTCCTTGTAAGAACAAAGGGCGTGCTACTATCATTATAAAAGGAAAGTTTGCTGGAAATACAATTAAATTGTCATAAAAATTAACCAACCCTAAGCAGTATTTTATTACTCATTTCTTTACCGTCTATGTATAATTATCACTTCCTTTCTTTTACACGTTTCGTCAACTTTTAGTACGATTTTTATTATTCTTGCTTAATTTTACGATTAAATGGCATGTTCTTTCTCTCTAGAGTAAATATTGCCTTTGCCTCTTCTTATTTCCCAACACATTTTCAGAAAATGGAATGGAATCAAATGCCCATAAAAACGGAAATCATACCAGAATTCAAAGGATACAATAAATGAAGCTTATAAATTAATTACATAAAAGTTATGGTCTTGGAAATATGAAGTATATCGTCAAAATGTCACACTATGGTTTAGTAGTTATGGACAGTGGATGTGAAGGCCACCATTAAAACATGGCAGGGTAGAGCAGGTAAATGTTTGAAAGAATTACCCAGAGAAAGTGATAAAAAGAGAAGTCCATCCATAAATTCTGCAAAAAATTATTAAATTTTTTTCATGTCAACGATTGGAAAAAGTACTATAAAGCTAAAAAACGATAATTTAAATGTTTTGCACCTTGTTGAAAATGTTTTTCCTTCTGAATATAATCAGAAAGTTATTCTTGTGGAATAAAATTTTGTTTCTTTTCGTGTACAAAATGTATCCATTGTATTGTATACCATAGTAATACAAAAAACTTTTTCACAGTCACATACATTTATCGAGAACATTAACAAAATTACCACAAAACGAGCTGCACAAAATTGAATTTCCTAAATTGCATTGTTGCCGGTCATTAAGGATACATTTATCATTTCCCCACATTTTACAGTGCGCCTCCTCTCACCTCTTCCGCAGCGCCCTTTCGCCCTTTCCACTCGTGCTGCACGTCTAACGTCATTTGTAATGTAATGGAAAATTGGAACAAAAAAAAGCGTAATAGACAAAAAGCGTAACCGTTTGGCAACACTTGCTCACAACGGAAATAAGCAACCCTCCTTTTGTCTCCTGCTTTTCTCTTATTATGTCAGTTGTATGTGTTGTTGTTGTTGTTCAGTTGTTGTTCAGTTGTTGCTATCACAAATGCAATTCCAAATGGAAAACGTGAAATGGCTTTTGACATCAATGGGTTAATGTTGTTCGTGTGAAGAAGAAGAAGAAGAAGAACAAGGGAGGATAGAGGACCCTAATGATCAAAAAATTTACTTAGTCATACTTAAATTCTCTTAAAATCAATTTCACGTAGCAACATGCTTTTCTCAGATTTAGTATTGCCAACTTTTCTCAAAATTGAAAATTTCAGTAACAATTTTTGATCAATAAGCACTCACCCGAAAACCGATGAGTACTGAATCCATGAGACTTAACGACTATTCATGAGAGTTATCGAGTACTGAGTTCATAAGAGTGAACGAGTACTCTACTGATTAAAATTAACGAGTAATAAGTAGTCGAGAGTAAACTAACGAGTATTAAATTATAAGAGATTGACAGTTACGAAGGCCAGAATAAGTAACGAGTAATATTTTTGCTAAGCTGACAAAAGTTAATGAGTAATAAGTTCTTGAAAGTTAAGGATTATAAAGTGTAGAAGAGGTAACGAGTGCTTAGTTAGGTTAAAGAAAGCAAATTGGCAACGTAGTGAGTATCGAGTAGACGAGTTAATGATTATAAAGTTGTCTTAAGTTAACGCGTAACGAATTGACAAGAGCTACAGAGTACCGAATTTATTACAGTTACAAAATACCGAGTACCGAGCTGATTAGGCAGAGGAGTCGTACGAGTACTAAATTGACGAGTAAATTCGAGTGTACTGTTAAGTGAGGTGGCGACGAGTGTAACTAGTACAAGTGTAATGAATCAATAACTAGTAGTTGGTTAAATTGCAACGAGTAAATAAGTATTTATAAAGAAATGGACAAGTTCTTCTACCTTAAAGCGTTTTTAATATTGCTAAAAATATTAAAAATTTATATAAATACAATTTTCGAACACTTCGCCTCGTACATTGTCCTGCAACTTTGACGAGCTTGACCCCCAAAAAAGCATACATATATGAAAAAATGTATCATGAAAACGTATTGAAAAACAATATTTCCAACTTTATTAAATTTGAAATTTAAATGTCGCCAACAGTTATATATTTTTTGCTGCCTTTAAAAAAACGGGAGGACAGAGGACGAACAAAAATTTCCAAAGAAATAAAACCTAAATAAATAAAAGCAAAAGCAACACTTGATCTGATGGCTGCTGTTATTGCTTTGCTCTACGAGTATGTACTACTGTTGTTGCCTGTTTTTGTTGTTTTCTCTTGTTGTTGTTGCTATCACTGCTGCTGGCATGTGGTGAGATTGTCATTTCCCAAAAAAACCACAATGTATCCTTTCATCCTTTTTTCATTCTCAGAATATCTTTAAAATCTTTTTCCGAGCTGACGTTTTCAGCCTTTTAGCCTTTGGCTGGACTCAGGGGCCGGGATGGACGGTGAACGAGAAAGTAGCGACCGTGATGATGTTGCCATATTTAAAATATAATATATCCCTAGTAGTGAAGTTTCATGTTTATACACTTTTCCAATATTTTTTGTGTTTATTTTTTTTTCGGTTTTGTGTAAACGCGCGAGCGGAGAGTACGCTGACATTTTAACTGACAGTTGAGTTGAGTTGAGGAAAACTGTAGCAAATCTCTGCAGACGTACACACAAACGTACAAGCACGCCCACCCCGGTATTGTCACATAATATTTTGTTGTATGCATGCACGTACATATGTATGTATGTATGTATATCTCGCCCTCGCAGGACGAAAATCGGATAGTCTCGTGGTAGCAACAACAACGACAGTCCCGACAAATAAAAGGTACAGTGTATAGAGCAACCGTCCATAAAATATCTCGTATATAAAGTGACAACAAACAACGAGCCGTGCGAACAGCTGTTGCCAAAAAGTTTGACGAACGGGCATCTCACGGATGATGGATGGATGGATGGATGGCTGGATGGCTGGATGTATAATTGCGACCGAGAGAAGCAGAAAGTAATGATGACGATGATGATGATATGAGAAGAGGAAAGAGAGGAAGAAGCAAAGCAAGGGTTGCGAGGGGCAAAAAGAGTGTTACATTTTAACGTTGACACTTCGGAAGCTGTCACTTATGCATGAAGGGTGAGTGTAGCTTGTTTTCCATTTTACTCCCTTCCGGTAGGTTTTTTCTTGTCTCCCTTTCTTTCTTCCTTCCTTCCTTCCTTCCTTCCTTCCTTCCTTCCTTTCTTCCTTCCTCTCTTCCTTAACCAATGACGCCGTTGAAGCATTGGATGCCAGGAAAAACATTGGTCGCTAACAAACAAGCGGGTGAAATTACAACAACAGCGCCAGTAGTAGAAAAGTTATTGTTTTCTTGAAAAAAAAACCGAGTCTGCTGCTGCGGTGGGTCTTTCGCTTTGTCCATCAGTTGAGTTGTCCGATTGAGTTGCTGGAAGTTGGTGGCTGCGTTCGTGGGTGGGTTAAGTGTTGAATGGCCATAGTGATGGTATCAAGTCCTTTGGAGAAATGATTGACTGCAGGAAGGAGAAGAACGCTTTGAGAATGGTCAATGCTTTCTGAGTGGTTTGATAAACTGCACGGAGACGGATGGCGGATACGCTGACGTCCAGCCTTCAAAATTCATTCATTCAGTCGTTCTTAATGTTTGCTAAAATGCATGAAAAGATGGATGGATGACTGAAGGGTGGTGCTATGTTTGAACGGAAGGGCTGCAGGGTTAGTGTGTAAATGTAGGTACGAGTACTATGGAGAGCAACGAAATGAATGCTTCGAAATGAAATGGACGGGGCCCTGTATGAATGACATTTTAATTAATAACTTATGTTGTTGTTGTCGTTGTCGCTTTTGATTTCTTTCAGTTATTGTTGCTGTCATTCATCGTTAATAAATTCAACTGAGTATCAGTAACGTTTGGAAACAATGCGTCTCCGAAAACAATGGATATACTTTTTTTAAGTGCTTCAGTGTTTAATAATCAAGTGCGTCAACAGCAGCTACAACAACAACAACAACAACAACAATGTTTACCATCAAGTGGGAGAGTGTGCAACTGCTGCTGAAATTTAATATTTTTTAAAAGGCTCGCGGTTGTGAAAATATTTGCGTAAATGGCGATTGATGATTTCTGACATCTTGTTCCTACCTTTCAAAGTTAATAAAGAGTTTTAATAAAGATTTATTTCAAAATGTGTGCCCTTAAATGAAATAGTGTCTAGCCAGAACTGATAGTTTAAATTAGAAAGGATTCTATAGGATTCGAGCCCGTATGGGATTGCCATGGGCTTCGCGGGCTAATAGTAGCTGAGGCGAAGGAACAACAACAGCGGCGACTAGCGTTAATTGGTTAAAAAATTGCAAATCTGGTTTCGATTAAAAAGTATAAGAGCGCCTCTCTAAACGCTGACTTCTCTCATTGTTTTTGGTTCGAACAATGGATCAATATCTGTAGATAATCTTTTCATGTCCATACAATACATACACCTAAAGAGCAGCTTCGTAAATATGATTCTCATACTCTCTGCTGCTGCTCTCTACTGCTCACTGCTCTCTACTGCTCTCCCAACGCGGTTGTCATTCGTTTAGAAACAGTATATCTATATATTTCGATTAAAAGTTTAAGAGCGGCTCTCTAAACGCTGGTTTCTCTTTTTGTTTTTGGTTTAAAATCTCTAGATCTTGTTTTGATGTATGTACATATGTACATGCACCTGAAGAGCAGCTCCTTGAGCTCCGTAAATATGATTCTCATACTCTTTTCTACTCTTCCAACGCGATTGTGATTGGTTCAGAACCTGTAGATTTGGTTTCGATCTTTACACAAAACGCAGCTCGTTGAGCGTAAATATAATTCTTACTCTCTCCATCGCCTTATATGTTTGTGTATCATCTCGTCACAAAAGTCTAGCCCGTATGGGCTATTCCCTGGCTCGCAGAACTTGTCGCGGGCAATTGAATTGCTAAAATCTAGTAGTTTAAATTTTTAAATACTGTGAAATTTGTAAAGCTTCTATAAAAAAAACCCCAATGCTCTACATTTCTATGGTGCATTTTTTAATTTTAATACTTTGAATTAAGTCCAAACGTTAGAAATATTTTCCCAATGATTCTATTGAAACATTTACCCTACACTGTAGAGTACACGTACTCTATCTACACTGTAAAAAGGAACGAAAAGAAAGGAATCCCAAGAGTGTATACGTTTTAAAATAAATTCTTTATTTACACACTCGCCTATACATTCTGGCGCACACACAAAACGGTGTTACGGTCTATTGAAAAGGGGCAAAAATGTGGCCGGAAAATAAATAAATAGCGATGTCTGCAAAGATGCAGATGCAGAGATACAGCTAAAGGCTGTTGTATTTGTTGTTGCTGTTGTTGTTTTAATGGTGTTAAACATACACACAAAACATGCACCCACACCCATTTCCACACTCATCAAGTACTAGTTTCTTTCTTTTTGAAATAAAAAGTAAAAAATTTAATTACTTGAAAAGATTAAAACGGCGAAAGCAGAAGGCAGGAAAAAAAAATGGCAAAGAAACAACATTATGGCAACATTAATGCAAAAGCATAGAAATAAAATCCGTATAAACCGCAACCTGAAACATCATAAACTGCAATGTTTAAGAAAATGTGAATTCTTTATGAGTTGCATACAAAACTTAGTCGACTGCGTACACTATACTATCATAAAATGGCACAACCATATCATCACAAGAATCTAAAACATGCGACAAAAAAAATTTCGTTTAGTAACACTCACTGTTGGGTAAAACTGTTTGAGGTGTCCCACTGGTAAAAGTTGGAAATGATTTGGTCATTAATGATAATGATGAGACGAAATCATTAAGACCTCACAGATGAGGTCATGGTAATTTTCACCACTGGGATGCTTTACCAGAAGAGAGAGAGAGAGAGTGGCAAAATTGTGTGTGTGTGTTTTTGTGGCATTTCAGTTTATTAGTTTTTGCTGTTGCAATTTAAACTGGCCACCCTAAATTTGAAAGTTTTTAATGTTTAATTTTCCATTTCCAAAATCAATCAAATGTTTTCAATGTTCAAAATATCTTGACCAAAATTATTATTTTTAAGAGTCTTGAATAAAATTGACGCAATATATGAGTGTCAAATTTATTATTTATATATGTATCAGAATATTATTAATAAAAAAATTCATTGATTTTCATTATTTAATGAAGTGAATCGTGAATCACGCACATTAATTTTTATGAGTCAATTGCGTTTAATACATTTTAATGAATATCAAATACTTCTATTAATTGTTCAAGAATTCAAAATGCTTTGGTAAGTTTCATTAATAAAATTCCTTGATTCATTTTCATAATTCAGATTCTTCTTATCATTTAACATAACAAGTTTTTTCCAGTATATTTGTTTGCTTATTTTATGATCGATTTGGCTCAACTGAAATAATTTTCTATTGCTTTCTCAATCCATATCGGTTAATGTCGGCGGCAGTCTACTCATTTGTTATCAAACCATTCATTTATTGCGTATTTGTTTTGTGCTCGCACAGCATGTTCTTTAACTTATGTGAAAATAAATAACTCTAAAATTTATTTGAAAATAAATTTCAAAATTTATTTGCGAAAATGCGTGTGTACTATACACACTCGTGTATAGTTTATACATTCTCGTAGTAATAAATTTTTCAATTTGTACAGCTGATTATTTAAGTAATTATTTGTTTATTTTCATGTAAACAATTCAAGAGAAAGTTAGAAAGAAAGAGAGAGACAGACAGCTTCGTATTGACTTTCGATGCATATGCGTTCGATCGGTCAAATCCATACTCTTAAACGCCAACCGTCCGTGCGTGCGTCCGCTTAGCTGAAATGCTGACCACTACGACCATATTTTCTCATTTGTTTGTTTGTGCTCGATACTCTGTTTATTTCTTTTTCTGTTGGTTGGTCTATTTCTCAAGCTGTAACTTGCATACTCGTATATTTGTATATGCCTGTAAATACGATATCAAACAAGAACTGACATTTTACAGTAATTAAAAAAATTAAAAATATTATTTTCTTAAATGGTGATATTTTTGGGAAAATTTTGTTTTTTTTAAATTTTAATCCAAAGAGCAACAACATCTCTTTTAATATTAATTTATCTCTTGGATTAAGTGCCAATGGGTCGTATAGTTTTCTGTGGCTTTCGTTTGCTTAATCATTAATAATATTTTTTTTGATTTTTCAAAGAGCAAATTTTTGATGTTTGAACTGTTTTCCGTGATCTTTTATAATTATGTGACATAAATAGCTAGAGTTCCTGCAGGGTCATCAGTGCCGCCTCCTCATTTGCGCGGCGATAACCACAAGATATATGTGTGTGTGTTTTTGTACCAGTGTGTGCGTTCGTTGTCATTCTTGCTTCTCTCAGTTGCCATTAGTTTTGTTGTTGGTTTTTGTTCTTTTATTACTGGAGCCATGATGTTATTGTTGTTGTTGGTGTAGTCAAATATGTCTAGATGATTAGTGATGCTAAATTAAGACACGAATTTTATATCGATAACCGTTTCATGGATGACTTCGTTTGCTCTTCCTTTGCCACTCACGATAATCGTCGGTCTATTTCTTCTTCTTCTGTGGCTTCTCTGGGGATTAATGGAATTTAAAGAGCTCCCCTAATAAAAAAATTAAAAGGGTGATTGGGATGGAAGGGGGTTGGACCACCTACGCTTTTGTGGTGTTGCTCAATCTCTCAATTTTCCCAAGCATTTCAATTAATTTGTCGGCGGCATAGATTTTATAGAATTTTTTGAAACTATTTTCGTTCTATTCTCGGGAGCCCATTAATTTTAATTTATTCTACATTATTATGAAATAAAAATTCTTGTATATTTTAGTTTTAGAATTTTTGAAAAAGAAATGCTTTAGGAATATTTCGAATATTTTATCGTACTATAAAAAAAAACTAATTATTAAGCTATAAAAAGGGGTAAAATTATTTTAAGCAATTAATAAATTAAATTATAATTTAAAATGCATAAAAACAGAGTTTAGAGCGTTGTATAAGATAAATGCCATTATAGTGTGCACTATTTTCGCTTTATTGCAATGTGAAGGAGTCTATAAATTTTGAGTAAATAAAATTTTTACAATTAAAACCAAGATAAAAACTCTAAAGTATTGAATGTCTAAATCATCTTCGCTTTCTCTGTATCTCTCAGAAGAAAAGACAAGTGACGACAAACATAAGATAAGAGCAAAAGTTAAGATAAAAAGCAAGAGAGGAAAGAAGTTTGTTAAACAAATAATAAACTATTTTTTATTAAGTCATAAATTTTTATGAGTTAATTTTCACAACATTTATTTTCTGTTGTGAAAATATTGTTCAAAAGTTTATTTTTATTTATTTATAAACAAGCAACAGATTAGTTAATTAGAAAAAATAGAAAAATATTTATAAGCAGTGAAGCATTAAAATCTCTAACATAATCTGTCTTTACCATTCGCTACAACTCTCCAAAATACTCGGGAGAGTATTACTCTTTTTACCATTTAAGTAGTTAACTTACAGTTTTTAAATAGTTAATTTTACCACATCTGCAGTTAACTTACAGTGTAATTAGTTATTTTTACAATATCTGCAGTTAGTTTACAGTTTTGATAGTTATTTTTACCATTTTCTTTAGACAACAATGAATCGTTAACGAATTTCCCGAAACACCGATTTTGTGACAATGGATAAGAAAATATAACTCTTCACGATGAGTAAGAAATTGGTAAACGTTTTAAAACGAATAAATAATCTGGTAGGTATATTTAAATAAATGAATGAATGAGCTTTTTTATATAGTACATATTTTTCATTATTAGTTCAGTACTGTGAAACACTGAAAATGCATTGAATTTAAAATAATTAAGACCACTATCCCGTATATGAGTTTAAATGTTTGTATTGTTCTTTTTCTATCGTATATTTCTCGCACATGCAACGAGCAGTTAATGTTAGTTCAGAAGAAACCGGAAGTTGAATTAAATCCATGTGTTTAAAATGCATTGCATGTAATTATATTCAGCTCAACTCAGCAACTCCTACGAAATGGAGGTACTCACTCGCATGTAGTTCGGTTGGGCACAGCAAGACACGTCACTTTTGTTTGTATAACTTATTGACAGATTTATATACACATGTTACAAATTAGACAGCCAGAGAGAGAGAGAGAGAGAGACAGACGCGCAGACAGAGGTTTAGTCAGGCACAAATTAATAAAAACAATAGCAACAGCAAAAGCAAAGTGAGACAATAACAACAAAAACAAGGAAAAATAAGAAGATTGAAGGCTCTTAAGCAGATGGTTTACTAATAATCAGAATTACAAATTTTGTTCCAACTCTTCAACTTTACGAGTCATGAGAGTGACTTTCTTTGGAATTGTTGTTCTACTTTTCATATTCCTGCATTTTCGTAAGTAATTCGTTACTAGTGCTGTCGTTCGTTATGATGAGAGAATTTTAAAAGAATGCGTGAAAATTATTCAAATGAAGGACAAATGATTTTAAGGAATCGGCATAGCTGTCACTGTCATTGTCATTATTGTAACTTTAATGCATGCTTGTATCGTATGTATGTGAAATGTCAAGGCTTTTTAGACAGGAAGATTCCAATGAAAATGATAATGCTATAAAGTGAATTAAATTAAAGACTTTGAACTAAACAAAACTCAATCGAATTTAAAACCGAATCGTAGAACCTTAAACAGAACTGAATCGAATTTTAAACCGAGCAAATTGAATAGAACTGAAAAAAGTGGTGAGGATATAAAGAAAAAACCTACTTCGCTTTCGAACCTTATCCCGGAATTTGAGGCGTTATTGATAATTGTGATCATCTCGACTGATTACTAGAAACGAATAACATACTTCAATTGGTACCGCTTAACCCTCAATTCGAACAAACTGAATGAAACCGAATACCTTCAATTCGAGCAAACGTCACTATATGCTAAAAGGTTTGGATACATGCTAAATTTAGAGAAGTAAGAGAAAAAGTTGGCTACAAAAGAGAAATTATAACGCGACTTCTTTGCTTAATCTTCTTCTCATCTTTCGTTTTGCAGCTTCGTAGCAAAAAGTGGAGAGAGTCAAGGTAACAGACTTAGACTGATGTTGCTGCTGCTGCTGCTGATGTTTTCTGCTTGCCTGCCTGCCTGTTGCCAAACTCAGCAACTGCTGGCAACTTTTCGGCCTGTTTGCTTGGCGCTTGCCAGCGACATGCTAACTAGATTTAAAACGCCTTGACTCGTCTCCTGCCTGCTGGCTTGTTTTTTTGCTGTTGTTTTTTCAAGAAACCTCATTTCAGCAGATGGAGAGAAGGAAAAAATAAAAGGAAGAAGAAATAACAATCTGAAGTTAGGCAGCTTCATGTAAATTCTGAAAGTTGGTAGAACATCTCTACAGTCTTAACGAGCGCTGAGTTCAAATCATGTAGCATGAGATGCCTCACCTCAACCGGACTGATCGTGGCAGCACGCAGCAGGTAGCACAGCGCAATACTAAAACAACAAAAACAACAACGACAAAAAAGGGAAGAAAAAAATAAAAGGAAAGGAAAGAGAGAAAGAAGGAATAAACTGATGCAGTTGAAAGAGAAGGTGAAACTAAATGCAGGCTGACAGGCAGGCACAAACCTAAAGAAATTCGAAAAGGTGCTGAAGTAGAAATCATGCTGCGAGGAGGACGCGAAGATGCTGAAGCTGATGCTTGAAGGAAGCACAAAAAGGGAAAAAAGAAGGACACACAACAAGCAACAGCAACAGCAAAAAGAAAAATACATATTAAGTAACATAAAACTATGGCAACAGAAACAACAACAGCAACAACAATTATGTTCACATCAGTGAATGTGAATCAATGAATTTTGGTACTGTTTTGAATCCTTCTGGATTCTACGCCTTGCCTGTACCTTGTTAATTTATTGTATACTTTGTTAGAAAAAATTCAGTAAAAGAAAAATTTATCCTGTTTTTTCAAAGAAAAAGTTTACACACAATTTTTTTTTTTTTAAAACGGACTATGAACACTTTGAAACCTTCATCAAGCTTGTCGTTCAAATAGTACAATCCTTAAAGAACTGACATTTTAAATTCTCCAAAGAAAAAAACAGGGCTTGTGTAATTTTTATAATTTACATTTCATTTTCAATGGTTTTGCTGTAAAATATCTTAAATGGAAACCCATTTTTACTTACCATTTTTTCCATTTTCGTAGAAAATTATTATATTGTTGACGTATCATTCAAAAATATGTTTGGTTCGTTAATCTCGCGAATTGTAGAGAATCTGAAAAGTAGAAAAAAAGAACTTTTACTATCTACAAAATTTAGAAATTAACTTTGGAATTATTTCGTTAATTAATTTTGGAATCATACTTTTTACTTGATTTGATAATGGATCATAAATATTTAAGAAATTTGTGATAAAATCATAAACTATTTAAATGCTGGCGACTTTTTGATCAAATGTTTTAAATGATTTTCTAATAATCATTTGTGTTCTCAATGAAAACTATCAAAAAAATTATAGTTTATTGTTCTTATTTTTTTTTTACAATTTCTTTTTATTCTATTTTTACAAGCAGAGAAGAATTCATTTCAGAGAAGTCATAAAATTTTTTTAAAAAAAAACATCAAGTTTCTTGACAGCTGAAACGGACACAACAAAAACAAACAAAAAACAAATTGATTAATTAATTAGTTAGCATTTTGTTTATGAAATTTTCGAGGAATAAATTAAATTCAAGGAAAATTCATGAGATTTTTTTTTGACGGTGCCATCCGGACCTTAGACGACAGACAGTATGACAAAAATTATGTCTGGTGCAGTCGATTGCCAAAAAAAAACAACAAACAACAACGATATAATGCAGTGCATTTGTAAGCGGGCGTGGCCACAACTCGGCCAAAGTCAACAAGCTGAAAACTTATGAGCTCAATGAAAAGAAAAAAAAAACGAACAAAGAACTTTTGACAAAAAAACATTTGAAAGATGCTATAAATTAATAAAAACTAACGACGACTCGAAGATAATTCACCAAAAAAAAAAAAAAACACAGAGAGGAGACGGCGGTGAACGCTGAAGAATGAGATGGAGATAAACCAGAAAAAATCATCTCATAAATGTTTAATTTATGAGCTTGTACGTTTGCAATTTTAATGAATATGTATTCACAAGAACCGCCAGCAACAACAACAACAACAGTACAAAGCAACAAAGAAACGCTATAAAATTCCAATGAAACTCTCGAGGGCGAAATAAAATCAAAGTTAAGAACAGCCGAAAACAGGCCGGTCGTTTATGTCTTGAAAAATATATAAACGAATCATGCAGGACATTTCACCATCGTGCTTGAATCATGCTGACTTATAGGCCATACAAAATCATCGACGACAATTTCACAAAAAATGGGGTCATGAGAATGAAGACCGATCGAGGAGAAAACTTTCATTGATCCCAGAAAAACCGATCGTTAATTGAATTATAGTGAATAATATGAACCAGGCCGATAAAGAAATTGTCATTGACGATGTAAAAAAAAACACAAATGTCAATTATAGATCGTTCTGCATTAAACTGGTTCTGGTTGAAGAATTTTTATAATTATTTCTTAAATAAAAATTGTTTTCTTCGAGAAATATTTAATAAAATACTTAACATTTTCGTTTTAATAATTATTTAAATTACATTTGAGAATAAAATTTAGTTAAAAAAGAGGTTTTTAATATGGATTTTCTGCAAAATAATTCAAAAAACTTAAAAATCAACAAAAATGAGGATGAAGAAAAGCTCATTAATTGTCTTTCAAGAGAATTCATATGCCTGACTTTTCGTGACTACCCTCATGAACGACTTGTCGTGCATGAATTTTAAAATCGCTGAGACCGTCCACAACAATAACAACGGTCACAAACAACAGTAAAAACAGCAACGAGACCACAACAAAATCAGCAAAATCGGAAAAATTAATTACCATCGATGCCGATTTGGGTTTTTGAGGCAAAAAATTTTATATGAAAGTACTTTAGACGGTGATTTTATTTGTTTAGTTGTTGTTATTTTCATTATAGAGAAACCATCTCTTTTTTTGTGTTCTGATTTTTAAACGACTCCTAAAATGAATTTCGAAAAAGAACTGATTGGCGATACTGACCGAAAGTATCGTAGTATCTTCTTATTCGGAAGAATAATCATAAAGCGTGCTGTTGCTGCTACAAGCTTGTTGCTCACTCCGTGGCTTGCTCTGTGGTGCTCATGAAAGTCAGGATGAAAAGAGTAACAAAACAATCACAGCGTTGCGAAGAGATCCCCAAAGATAGCACCCATAGCGTGAACGAAGACGGACAAGGACGAGCGAAAAAGGGCTTCTGAATGGATAAATGAATGTAGGAAGGAAAGGATTGAAGCGAAAGGGGGGCAGCACTGAGACTGGTATCTTCAAGATGCGTCGTTTGCCCGATGCTGTGTGTCGTTAATACAAACTACATGCCGGCAATCAGCGACAATCAGCCTGCGACTGACTGACTCAAGCAGCAGTTTTTTGTGCTTTTTCGGCCTCGTTGATTCGTCTGTTGTTGTTGATTCTGCCGCTGTTGCTCGTCTTTTGTTTGTTTAATGCTGCGGTGTGATTAATTAAAATAATTGTGCACCAGCCATAAGAAAGAAAGAACAGCAACAACACCAGCACCAGCACCAGCACCTAACCCATCAACCAACAACAATAATGGCCGTAACCACGAAATGCGCAGCGCAGCGTCCGCCCATAGCGATGGCATTGCGTTTAACACAGAGATCGTTTGAGAACGCGCTCTGCGTGTTGTCGTGCTTGCATCCTTAAGATACAATATACAAGATACGAGACGATATACAAGATAGCGGATAGTCGAGATAGTCGAGAGCGCGCAGCAATTTAAGAGTTGAATTTGAATTTCGGTCTTTTTTTGATTTGGCTTTGAATAGCCAATCTGGCGATTATATGGCCATGCCTAAAAATTCGGTCCTTTAGGTCTCGGTCTCGTCTCTTCTCATCTGCACTTGATGGCTGCATATATTTTTTCGGATGTTGTTGTTGTTTTAGTTGTTGTTGCTTGTGGTCATTTTTTTTATTAATTTATTCTGTTTGTGACTGTTTTCGAATTTTATACTCTTCCTCTTTAATTTTATTAATTTTTTTTCTTTTTTAATTTCTTTTTTTATTTTTGTAATTTTTCTTTTCCTTTTCATTACTTCTATTTATTCTTATTTTGTTCTTTAATTGTTATTTTGTTTTGTTTTTGCATACATTTCTATTGTACAATAATATAATTTTTTTTAAAAATTTAATTTCGCTTTAATTTTAATGTTTTAAAATTTTTCGTTTTCTTTTTTTCAGACTTTATTTTGTGTTATTACGAGAATTTTTTTTAATTTCAATTTGCATTTTCTTTTATTTTATTTTTTATTATGATTTTTTTATTTAACTCCTTTTTATTCACCCTTTTAATATTGTTAATGATTTTTTAATTATTTTTTTTTAATTATTGTTATTTCTTATTTTTATATTACATATTTTAAAATTTAATCAAAAAAGTTTTCTCCTTCTAATTTAACTTTTCTATATTGTTTTTCTTTATTTTTTTTTTTTGCTGTAGTTTCATTTTATTTTGTTCCTTTTTCCTTTTCGTATTTTTATAAATTTTTTTCAATTGTGAGAGTTTTTTCTTTCTTTCCTTTTTTTTCTTTAAACAATTTTTTTTAATTTTTTAGCTTTCATTTTCCTTCTAAAAATTATTTATTCTTAACAAATTTATATTTCCAATTTAATTTGAGATTTTTCTTTATATTTTTTAATTTTATATTTATTTGTATAATTCTTCTATAAATTTTTTTAGATATAATTTTGTATAGTTTTTCTCTTTTATTTATTTGTATAATTTTTGTTTTTCTTTCTCTAATTTTTTTGGTGTAATTTATTTCCTTTTTGTTGTTTTAATTTTTTTTTTCAATTTTTTGTATTCTTTATATTTTTGTTTACTTCTTTAGATTTCTTTGAGTGTTCTTCTTGACATTTTTTTTTCTTTTTAATAATTTTTTTAGAGGAGTACTATTTCTCCTTCTTCCACTTCTTCTTCTTCTTTTTTCTCTTTGGTGTTCGCAGTGCGTTTTTGTTAGTTTTAAACCATATCGAGATAAACTCATCTGACATTCTTAATGACTTTGACATTCGTTTTAATTCTGTGAATTTATAGTGTACCGGGTTAACTGGTGACTGATTAATATCTTTTGGCTGAGCTGGTGCAGCAGCAGCAGCATTTTATTTAAAATTCAAAACGATTTTGGGTCCACTTTTTTAATTAACAGATGTTGTGTTGTATTCAGAAAATGTGCACCATCTTGATTTGTTTGATTTTGGCATTTCTTTGTTCGTTTTTTCGTTTCTCGGCAGGAATTTCATTAATAATTGATGTGACGCAGACACCATCACGATCACGATCACGGACGCGGACAGCGACACCGACACGCTCATGGGCGTCTGACTTCGTTTAATCAAATCAGATTCAAATCAGTTAGAAAAAGAAATGACTTTTTGGTAGGACGAAATTAATTTTCAAAAGAAAAACTTTCGGTCATAACGAGAGACGTCTAATCAAAATCAAGGGAATCTTGATTAAAGAAAGGTGCAAGTACATTCTTTCGTACCAAGAGTATCAATAATTTCAAATGGAATGGTTTAAAACTAGGCTAAGAGCTCAAAGCGTTCGGAATATTGGAATAGCACTATTGGAATATACTGAAAAAGTATTGGAAATAAACGTAAAATCTCATATTCACAGTTATTTATGTTTATTATCATTATCATTAGCATTAGAGTTTAAACTAATTGATATATTATTCAAAAAGTTGTTGGAAATGAAAAAAATAATCTAAAAATCTGATATCAGAAGACATATGTATGTTATCCTTCCAACAAGAACTAAAAATTTGTATTATATTTATATTAAAAAATATTTCTAAAATTTTAAAATACGTAGTTTTATTCTCTTGAGGCTTTTCTTTTCATGAACTAAAACCACGATCGTACGCTAAATTAATGCAATCTAATTTAACATCATCATCATCATCATCATCATTATGACACCGTAACCAAACCAGCAGCTACGTTCAACGTGTGTGTTCCGGGGCCACCAGAGACACGCCAACTCAGCGCCACCGCCATCGACAAACGCGAACACGAATGTGTCTAGAAAATGTCAAATGGCCGTAACGACTCGCGCACGAGACACGAGGCGCATTTATGGCACATTAGCGCCGCTAATGTAACATGTATCTTACAGATACTCATCTTCTAGGCCAATACGTCAGCAACACTTTGTTAAACCTCCATGACATATCATAATTCTTACGGCTTAGGTCGTTTGTCACTTTTTGTTAGCGAAAATCGCGAATCGAAATCATAGAAAAAACTCTATTCTTTTGTTGTTGTTGTTGGTGTATTTTTTAGCTGTCATCGTCGTCATGATTGTTGTTTTATGATAGAAATAAAGTATACGATCTGATAACTTAAGACTAAAGTCGATCATAATTCATAGAGTATAAAGCGTAGGTGGTGTTGCCAGATGTGGTTTTTTTTTTACTTTTTGTGAAAACTAATACCTTGTTTATTTGTTGTTTTTTTTTAACAGCAGAGGCGACGGATGATAATTTTTAAAGACGTGCTTACTGAAAAAATTTGCTATTTTGTAAAGCGATAATTTGTTGTACGTTTTCATGTCAAATCGCTAACGAAGCATACGATTTTGAGCTGTTATAAGAATTAATTCTTTTTGTTGACGAATTTTCCAAAATGTTAGATATTTATATCACAGAGATATGGGTTGATAAGGTCCCGATCAAAAAAATCAGGGAATTTTCATTGTTATTGCAAAGTAGATCTTCAGCGAAAATACACTTTTTTCCGCCTCGAAAATATGTCAAGAACTGAGGAACAAACAATGCCATTTGTTTCGAAGAAAACATTGTGAGATTTCTAAATTCCGTATACTTATTGATCAAGACCGGATGATATCTAATATTATGATAATACAATAACATAAACTAAATAATTATTCGGTATAACAGAGAGACTAGATTTTCTCGTAGAGTTTATAAAGTTCGAAGTATTTGATGTAACGAAATAATATTTAACACAAGTAAAAGATATTTTTTGTACCATCCTTGGCATAATTTTCTTGTTTTTGAAAGAATATATCAAATTTCATTAGTGCTGCTTTTTCTTCTTTGAGGCTTCTTTTTCTTCGTCTTCTTTTTAATACAATCTCTTGACAGCAGGTTTGCTGAATTTATCTATTTACGTTGAGTATTAAAATCAAAAAAAGTCTTAAGAAAAGAAAATCCTTTTTATTGAGCTTCTTTGCTTGATTGAATTTCTGAACAATTAAAACAAAAAAAATAATGCTTGTCGTTGTTCGATTTATTTTTTGCTTTCGTCCATTTGCTTTTGATCTTTTACCAAATTTCGTAAGCATCAAATTTCTTCGATAGTGTACGATTTCATTCCAACGTATTGTGCTTTAGCCTTTAGAGAATTACGTTATAACTTCTTATAAGCTGAAGAATGACTAACTGTGTGTGTATGAGTCTATACGTATATATATACTCGTACATTATGCAATAAAATACACGCACACACCCTGTATAAGCATGTAACACTTGATATGGCCTCACTTCTGGAAGTACATCACGCGAAGGCAATAGAAATCTCTTAAGAAGTTTCAGAGAAAACAAAAAGTCTCAAGCATCAGCGAAAAAAAATAGTATTTTGAAATAAATAATAAAAAGTATTAAGTACGCTTTAATCCTGTTATTTTTCAAGTGTTTGCCTGCTTAAGAATTTTCAATATTAGATTAATAAGAAGAAGCAACAACATAAATTATATCATCTCTTTTAAGAGCTTAATGTATAATGCAACACGATAGTTGAGCTTTGATTCTAATGGAACCATTATTGCTTCTTCAGCATTCAATTATTTCTAAATGAAGATTGAAATTTTCTATGCAATAAATAGATTTATTCATATATACCTACATATACATACGTAGGTATAATATAATGTACACATGTATATGTAGGAACATAGACGATAAAATAGTAGAGGTACATATTTCATTTCGAAGGAAGGACTTTCGGATAAAGCAATAGTGAAAAAAACTAGGTCTTTAGGCCTAGAAAAGCTAATAAAAACTTGAAATTTCTTAACTAATTCTAGGTTTTTATTTCGAAAAACCTAACATTTTTCTTCTATAAGAAGAAATTACTTATGGAAAATGTTAGGCGAGTAAAAGTAGCAGAAAAAATGCAATAATAGAAAAATGCACCCATCTTTTAATAATATATTGTAAAAAAAAACAAACTTTAATTCTTCACTAATTCTAGGTTTATAACTAGAAAATATGAACATTTTTCTTCTACAAAGTACCTTTGGGCACCAAAATACTAAAAGAAAAAAAAGAGTACTCGATCTACTTTTTAATACAAATGGTATCAAAAAGCTACGTTTAAAAGTGGATTAGTTTTAGGTTTCTTTATCGAAAGGTCTCATATTTTTATTCTGTTTTAATGTAGAAAAATATGTGAAAAAAAGCATATGTGAAAACAAGTGGAAAAAGGCATTTTTATTCAAGTGCTTTGTTAATATAAAATCTGCATATTTTAAATAAATTTTTTGTTTGAACTCATCTTCATAAATTTTGATTCTATTTAATGTTTAATCCTTTAGCATTTAAAAAAAAAAAAGTATTTTTCTTCTAAATTCTCTTTTTTCTCACACTTTTTTATTTTCTCAATAATAGGAGTAAACAATAAAAAAACATTAAGAAACAATAATAGATTTTTTTTTTAGAAAATTTAACGCTTGTTAGTAAGTATCATACTTTTTTATTATTACCTTTTCTTGCTTGGTCTTTGTTTTAAGTTTCGAAACGTATTTGAAATTTTTTTTGAACTCCTTCAAAAAAAAAGATCCAGCCAGCAACTATTTTAAAAGCGGTATTTAAATTTTTTATTATGGCATTTAATTTTTGTTTGTTGTATTTTCTTCTTTTTTATCTGTTTTTTGTTGCTTTTAATTAAACGACATCTGCTGAAAACATGGAAAAGGTGTCACTTCACAATATACGACACGTAGTACGAGTATGTACATATGTACGTATAATATATAATTTATTATCGATTATACTGCGCGACATCGTTCTCATTTACCACGAGATTCGGATGAGAATAGTTTAACACAAAAATGTCTAAAAAATAGAGTTTAAATAAGAACAAGAAGAAGACGATAAAGAAGAAGAAAAAATATAATTAACTGAACATGTTTGTGCGGTAGAAAAAGAGCGACCTTGTTTTATTACATCCAACGGCTTCGTTGAGCTCGAATCGAGCAACAGCTCTGTTGACATTCTTAAAGCAACAAAAGTTATGTTGTTGTAGAGACATTCAGGTAGAATGCATAAATGAGAATGACAACAACAACAACAACAATAGCGCAAAATTCCAATAACACCAAACACTAAAATAGCTTTATAAAAGAGCAATAAGAGCAATAACAAACAAAAAAAAGAAACAGTGAGAAAAATTAAAAGAAGAAGAAGAAGAACAACAACAACAACAATAACCACATGGAAAACTATTGTCGGAAAAGTAATGACGCATGTTTTAACAACTGCACAAGTTTGTTCTTCCATTTTCAGCTGGTTGTAAAATTCAAAAAAAAAAAAATTTAATTAATGGAACTACAAACTATGAGCTGTTCATTGATATAACAATAATATCGATGTGACTATTATATAACTAATACTTATGAAATAAACAACGCCAGTTGTTAAAAGAAGGTGTCATGACTTTTCCGTCAACCCAATAATTATACGCTAAAAACAAGAGAAAATATTGCAACAAAAACATTAACGACTAAACTAAATTGTCCGAAAAAAATAAACTACACACAAGCGATAATTAAGTAACAAAAACGAGGTAGACAACAAGTTACCATTAACAAGCCGTCAGTTAGTCAATTTGTCAGTTGGTCAATTATTCATTTAGTCAGGTTGTCGCACAAAAACGGCAATAATAACTCAAAAGTTAAAACTAACCTACGGTTTAGTCCGCTGTACAACAACTTTTCGGGTACTACGAAACCACTTCGAAATTAGCCAGAAATCAAGAAAAGCTCAGAACTCAGAATTGATAATCATTAACCCGTAAAGTTGAACACAAATAAGAAATTGGGTTTTTAAAAGCATTAAAGAACTTTGGGTTTTTCAAAGAGAATGAAAAAAAATTAATTTAAATTGTATTAAACTATGATTAGCAGGAAAAACAAAAATTTTAGAAATATCGTATTTTAAAGAGCTTTTAGTTTTTATTAAAGGTTCTTTATGCACTAATCTTTTTTTTTTTCTAGTTCTTTTCTTCCTTAAAGACTTTAAACCATTAGATCTCAAACAATACGGAATTTATAGTTTCAGAAATGTTATTAAACATGTATAAGATCATTATAAGAACATAAAATTTAGATCATTATAAGACCATAAAATGCATACTGATTGAAAAAAAATTTGACCACAAAAAAGGTAGAATTTCATAAAATCCGAAATGAAAATGATCGATCTTCAAATATATCACAAAATAATCGAAATTTAGTACGGTTAATATTTATTTATAATATTTATTTGTAGGTGATAAATTTATTAATTTCGTCTCCTCAGAAAACAAAAAATACTTCTTAGTTTCCGCAAATTTTCCAATTTTGGAAGTTTTAATTTTATATTACTTTTTCTTCTTTTTTGTTGGTTTTTCACTGTTTGTAATCGAAAATTTGCTCATGATTATACATATACAATCATCAGCATGTATAGCATTAGTGTTGAACAAATCTTTCTTCGTCTGATTACTTTACAATACTTTGTTTGTTTCGTCGTTGTTGTTGTCGTTGTCGCTGGTTGGGCATGATGCAGCTGTTGCTCTTACGATTGCTACCTGTATCTGTGCGTGCAACGATAACCCACAACAACCAACCGAATGGGACTGCCTCTGTCTCGTTTGGCAGCACCGAACCGTGGCCACACTGGTAATTTATCAAAATATTTGATTTATTGTTTATTTACTTTTTGTTAGGTTTGCTTTCTTCTCTTCAATTTTCTCTTTTTTTGGTCGATTTGTATTGAAACCAAAGCATTACAGTCACCGATATTACCATATTATTTGCCTTTGCCTTACCATATTATTTGCCTCTTCCTTCCACCTTCCTTTCCTTCCCACTACTCACAAACCTCTCTCTTTTTCCTTTTCTTTGATGTTAGTATTTTATTTTTATTTTTTGTCTTCTACCAAAAATATATGTTTGTTTTCTTGATGCGTTTTTTTGGTCTGGTCATTCATTTCAGTCAAGTCAGCCAACCAATCAACCAACCAACCAACCAACCAATCAACCGGCCGGTTGGACCGTCAACCTAACCAGCAACGAGTGTCAGCGAGCTTCGTACCTTTAACCATGTCATTATTTATTACCAGTTTCAGCTTCAGCTACAATTAACCGATCGGTGTATGGAGGTATATTTTTTACAGCTCTTTTATTTTTATTACCGTTTCTGTTTCTTTCTGTTTCTATCGATATTTTGTGAGCTTTTAAAAAAATTTGTATTTCTTAAAACCCGTTTATCATTAAAAAAAAATGAGCAAACGCAAAAAAGTTATAAAAGTTATAATGTTTAAAATTATTTGTAGTACTTTTGTAGTTTGATCAAAAAATACTCGGAATTTTTGCAAACTCTGCATTTAGTAAAGTGTTTAAATACGAGTATAAATAAACATAAATAAATTAATATAAACATTTTTCTTTCTTATTATACAATGGCTTCCTAAAGTGTTCTTATACTAATTGTTAGCAATTTTTTTTCACAAGTCTCATATAGTACAACAATTATAAATAATAAAATGTGAAAAATACTCGTATATAAAACCATAATCAGGGCGTTCAACCAAAATTAATACAACCTTAATTTTTCTATTCTTAATTCTAAGAAAAAGAAACGCTAAAAAAAGTAGTAATTTTTAAATTTGAAATGTGACAATAACTTTCAATACGAAGCAGCAATCTCTACAAATTTCACATTTTTTAACAGCCGATTTGTCACCTGCTCAGCAAAAAAAAAAAAAGGTTGCCAGATGCAACTAACTCTTCACTTTACTATGAAGCGATGAGAAAAACGCCGAATACTTTTTCCCCAACCCAATATATTGTATGTAGGTAACTTCATGTGGACAAAAAACAAAAAAATTCCGCATACTTTTTGATCAAACATAATATTATCCGTTTTTTTTTCTCTCTCGAAACAAAAGCTAACAATGTTGTGTGAATTCAGTAATAATAGTCATTAAAATTGATTAAATATCGCAATTTGTTTGATTTAATTAATCATTGATGGGAAATATTCATCAAAAAATGGTGGTTGGTTTCGGAGTTTTTTTTTTTAATTTTTTATTAACGCCAGAAATTGTAAAGAAAATTAAGAAGTAAAAATCCTTGAAATTTTTAATTGAAAAATTGTTAATATAAGAGTCGAAAAATTAGATAGTTTTTGCTTTTATCTTAACACACTTTGTTGGGACATATGTTGTTTTTTTTTTTGCATTTTGTGAACTTAAAAAACTGAGATATCGATTTTTTTTTTCACTCAAGCTTAGAGTTTATATCGTATTTATATACATACATACTTAGTTATTGTTGTTGAAATAAAAATAAGAAGATTTAATTGGTTTTTTTTTGCTGTAGAGAACAAATAAAAGAAATACGTACGAGTTAATTGCTTTAGAATTCTTGTAGTTCTTTTTGCAGACAATCATTTTGTCAATGAATGGCTAAAATATTCTCATAAAATATGAATTTATTTGAATTATATACTGATACTAGAAAAAACCAAGCGTACAAAATCTCATAACTACAAGTAATAAAATAACCTTAAAATTTCCGTCTAGCAACACATTATGATAGTAAAAAAAATCATAAAATATATGACACAGTTTTTATTCAAAAAAATACACCAAAATTAACTATACGGACGGACGGATGATATTAGGTTGTTGTGGGTTAGTGCAATTTAATAAATAAAATACGTCGTTCGATTAATTTTTATTACTTCTTATTTTATTCACAGAATTCATGATGGAGAAGGCACCAGGAGATCTTCCTGCGCCTCAGGAGGTCTTTCTTGTTACCGGTAACGGCAAAAATCCATAAATAATAATAACACCAACAACAACAACCAATAATAATTACAAATTTTTTAGTATAAAGTTAAATAGTTAAGCAGTTAGGAAGATTGGAAATTATATATTAAAAAATAAGTCACATAAAATCGGCACGTTTTAACAATCGATTTATCGACTTACGTGCAAGGTATACTCAAAATACTACACGAATTAGCCAATGGTCAAAGGTTATACTATATACATATATAAAAGGTCAGGAAGACTAAAATCAAGAAAAAGATGGTAAGTATACAAAAAATCGTAAAGAAGTTCTGTGGTTTTTAAGAGTTTGGGAGTTTACAATGATTCTTTGCTTCCTCTTCTCCACGCTCTCCTTTATTTTTCTCCTTCTGCTGCTTCATCTGCTTCCTTTTCAACTGAATTTATTGATATTTTTTTTGGACTGACAACAGGTGATTCTTAGAATGACTACCACTGCTTAACTGCTGCTTATGGTTAGTTTTGTTGCTGTTGTTGTTATTATTTTTCTTGTCCTCATTGTAACAGTTTTTCTACCTGCGATAAAATACATGAAATGTACGAGTCAACGTAAGAGATACCAACTCAACTCAACACAAAACAAGAATATGTCAAATAAACATAAATTTTCTTTTATGGCTTCTTCTTCTTGTTTATTTTAATTTCGACTTCATGTGGTTGTTGTTGTTGTTACGGTATGTTTTGTTTTTATTGCTCTTTTTATAATTCTCTCTTACTCTCTCTCTCTCTCTCTCTCTGGCTTTTCTCGCAAGCCTCTTTTATGTACTGTTTATTTTGTTTTCACAAAAAAAAAATCGTCTGAATGTCCTCAGCTTATACGAAACGTGAGTGTCAAGGTTATAAAATTTTGACATTTGTAAAACTGTTTCCTAAAATCGTTTTTCGCCCTTCTTCTCCCTCTCCCTCCTTAACAGTTCTTAGGTCATAAATTTTCGTTATTTAATCTCCCTCTAGCGGAGGTTATAAAATTTTTAATTATTTTTATGTATTTCTTCTTACTTATTAGCAATTTGTTTTTAACTTTTGACAAATGTCATTTGATGTATTGACGATATTAGCATAGCTTGAATGCTTGACGTTATTGTTTAAAGTTGTAAATTTTCATTACAATTAAAAAGTATGCTTTTTAAAATAGAACTAAAAAGTATCGCATAATTAGAAATTTTGAGATCGTATGACTATTTCAGGGATAGACTGTATTATGCAATTATGGTATAGGAATAGTTCTTTATTCCCACAAAAACAACTGTCAGTTTTCAAAGTATTTCAAATTGTTACCAAACGTGAATAATTCAAGAAATAATATTTATTTGATAAAATTCAAAATTTAACTCTAAAATCAAAAGGCCTTTTAAGATCATGAGGGCGTAAGTTCGATAGAGTCAAATTGTAAGATCCATCAGGTCAAATTGTAATAAAGATGGGCTGAAAATATTTTACAGATTTTTCACATTAAATTCACCCTTTCGAAAAGAAAATTCACCCTTTTGCAAAACAGATTCAGCCTTTTGCAAATCAAGTATAGGGCTTTCCAATAGGGACGGGTCGATGTTGTTGTCAACACCTTCATCGTTTGGACGTGCTGCTAAATTCGTTATTTGATAAGATCTAATTCTAAAATCTATTGAATCAACTCATAAGATCGATAGCATCAAATTGTGGCGACGTAAAGTTATCAAATTGTAACATCGAGAGGATGAAGTTGTATAACATCGATCGATTTAATATCGATAAGATCAAATTTAAGATTTCAGATTGACTCTACGAATGAAATTACAAGATTTAACAATTTAAATTATCAATTCTGTTTGTAATGCTTTTATAAGTACACTTTTCAAAGTCCTTTTCGAAGTCTTTGACGATCATTCTCTTAACCTATGGACTATGGAATGGAGGTTTTTGCATACCTTTTGTTTAAAGTGTTTATATTCCTTTTTACCATCAAATAATTCCTTGTTTTTTAAATTGTCAAGAATTTTTATTCAGCGTTTTATTTTCTTTGTTGATGTTTTAATACACTCCAAATTTTGATAATTAACTAAAAATGTGTCTTTTCATCACAAGACTGTATCGTCGTCATTAGTTTGTTAGTCCTTTTTTAGGTCACTAACAAAAATGAGATACAGTTGATACAAGATCATCACTTCAACGAGTTCAAATTAAAATTACATGATACAATTCACTTCAACAATTTTCTTGCTTTGTAAATTTATTCCAATGAACAATACATTTTTGATTTTGTTGCGAAAAATTCATCAAGCGAAATAACAAGCGGTAGTCTAGCCGACAGGCGCGTTACAATGTCGATTCGAATACCGGGAATTTTCTGGCCGGGTGGGAAAATGTTGGAGGAGATAAAAAATTATGGCTTCACACTTTTTGAAAATCTTGACCGAAACTGACACAAGAGAAAACACAACCGAACGACACGATCGCTCGTAATCAACTAAATTAAAGCATATCGGGCTCACAAACTCGGAGAAAAAATATTGCGCTTCTTGTAGCACAATGATAATAAAAAAAATCTTACTCTGTGAAAAAATCATGTTTTGAGAGTTTCAGGGATTTGTGTTGTGAGAGCGGGCGGAAAGAAAAAGTGTTCTCACGAAAGAAAATTAAGGAAAATGGATTACACAGAGTGAGAGTGCTAAAGCAGAGTTAAAGCAGTGATGTTGGAAGCCAAAAGAAAAAGAGAAATAGTTAAACTATGAAAACTTAGATAAGAGAGCAATGTTGCACAAACGGATCGAAAAGAGCGGAGCTAAAAAAAAATATATAGACAGAGAGTGTGTCGGGGCGAGTTTACATGGAGAGTTACCCTCAAGCGTAAACATTTTGCTGTGACTTCACTGTAGTAGAGTTAACGAGATGTGGTTTCATCTCACGACTTTGAAAATGTTGGGGGCCGCAGGAAGGAGCTCGGTGTTTGCAAATCGATGAAGTCGAAGTTGTTGTTGTTGGAAGTTGTTTAGTTATAGAAAAGAGAAGCGGAGAGTGAATAAAGGAGACCAGAGGAAGGAACAAAAGATCAGGGAAAAAGGGAGAGACAGAGAGAGAGAGAGACTGACCGACCTAATACTATACTGGGTAGACATTTGTATTTATTTGCTTGGGGGTAGTATAAAACAATTTTTGGAGCAAATTCAAAAAAGGAAGAAGGCTTAAGTGTTAAAAAATAAAAATAGTTTTTTTAAATGTAAAGTAAAATCATGTATGTATATATAAAAATTAGCAAGGATCAAAACATAAGAAGAGTCAACAAAAATTTTCAATTCATACAATCCCACGCAAACGTTCCTAAATTGCAACAACTTTTTTTATAAAATTTATCTCTTTTCTTTTTATTTTATCTCTTTTTTTTTGTTAAAATCTTTTCTTATAACTTCAAGAAAATAAAATCCGGCAACATAAACTCAAACGTCACGCGACACATAATAAATCTGACAACTACGCATTAGTGTTGCCTGTCAACTGTCACAATGACAGCATTGGGCTCGGTATTGTGCTCTTTACCATCCTACCTCCCTATCTCTTTCTCTGCACTGACTTTTTTTGACTCCCTCTCTCTCTGTCTCTGACCCTGTAGGAAATTGAAATTTATATATCTAACGCAAAATTCTAAATTTCTATTTAGCGGCTGGAAATGTAAAGAATATGTATTAATAATTAATATTTAGGATGCTCTTTAAGTTACGATAGAAATAAAATATCAAAATGCCTTGCGAATTATTATTATTATTATTATATTAAAACAGAAGTAGTGCACTGCGAGCTTTGGTCTATTGTGCCTCCTTTGAGGACTACAGCTCTTGAAGTAGTCCTGTCCTCGAAAAGAATTGAAGAATCCTACTCAGTACCAAGGCCTTCAGCCTGTTATAAATTCTGTCGCTGATCAATACGACTCTATATCTTTGAAACGATAGGAAAATACTGCGTTCCTACGGGGTAGCCTTTTCTTGGGTTTTGTAAGTTGTTAAGCGCAACATATTTTTAAATTTCAATTTTGTTGTTATCGTTACTGTTGTTGTTGTTTTTGCTGATTGTTATTTTAAGATTTTTCCCATATTTCTCCGGATGGAATGCTAGCTTGAATACATTTGCAATTGTGTACGAGTATATGTGTGGGCTGATTTCCCGATTGTATGTGTTATTTATGAAGCACCCTGCAGTGACTTGTTATCGTTGTTCTTGTTGGATTTCTGGTTAAAGTTATTGCTTTAACACGTGCGCTCGTTGCTTGGTGCATTTTGTAAAAAATAAAGAGAAACATTTTATATTTTCTTACGAAATGAGAGCTCAAATTCTCTCTTTCAGTCTCCCTGTCTCTCTCTTTCTACGTGCTAAGTAAAATACAGGCTGTTGCGAGAATTCTTTATTTCTGATTTTAAAAAAATTCTTTTATTTTAATTGTTAAGTGATATAAGAAAATTTTTATTTTGAAATGAAAAAAGGGTTAAAAGAATTCATCTTTTCGAGTTTATAAATTAAATTAAAATGTCAGTTCTTTTGAGAAATAATACTTAACAACTTAGACATTCTCATTTGTCTAAGTTACAAAAGAAAAAATGGTAAAATATACGATAGTAGTTGTTTTTCATTGATTTTTATATTTTTAATAAGTTTTATTTTTTGACTAAACACCCTGTATTGAATCAAATCCAATCAATCGAACATGAACCTCATTGTAGGTTCATTAGAGGGCGCCGGTGCACATGATCTGCCACTCGAAAAGAAGGGTTATAGGGGTAAGGTCTAAAGGACCGCGGGGGCGGAAGTCTAAAGTTGACTTAGGCGCAGACATACAAAGATGTAAGCGTATGTTGTATACCTATGGCTGTTTTCTCGTGGCCCCTAAACCCCTGCATACACCCCTCCCAACACACAATGGATTTAGTGTTGTTTATTTAAATGCTACTCGTAGAAGAAGGCTCGTCAGGTGAGCAGAAAGAGGGGAACGATTGGAAAGGGGAGGTGGCGGAGAGGAGGGAAACTCTAGCTCTTCCTCGTAGAATGCCAGAAATGCAAGAATGAGTTACTTTCACGTGCATCGAACGTTTGGAAATCTGTTTATCTGATGAACAAGGTAACTCCAGCAACAGGAAAAACAACAACAACAACCAACAACAACAAAAACAACAGCAGCAGTACCTAATAATAACAATAATACGGCAACAAAAATATACAGAAAAGAAACCGGCAATTTTTTTATACCAACTGGTTTATATTTTTCCCTTCTCTCTCTCTCTCTCTCTCTCCAATGCTCGTTCGCTGGTTTTCAATAAAACTATTAAAAAAGTGTGTGTAGAACGATTGGAATGTCCGCTGGATGTTAAGAAGAGGGACGAGACGAATGAGGTCTAACAAGCGATCGACCGGCACGAAATTGCAGTCTGGCAGACCGACCGCTGAGCAAACAAGCTGCCTCAGCTGGAATGAGGTGGCACCCCGCCTGCTTGACGGAGATGAGGCGCGACGACAAAAGCGCTACTATTGAAGAAGAGTCTATTGAACTGGCGTCCCTTTGAGGAAAGACCAGGAAAGATCAACGAAACCAGTTCGTGCTGTTCGGTTTAGGAGAAGGTGAAGTTATGCTGTGAAGATGGTGGCTTGCGAGAGGTTGCGACTGGAGAGCGTAAATGAAGAGATGAAGAGAGAGAACGAGAAACAGATCGCGCATTCTCTTTTTCAAAAAACTCAAACGAATTTTACTCACGCGGGAGATGCTTCGTGATGCGAGGCAAAATAAGCATGCGCGCAGCAGTAATGTTGCACTAACAAGGTAACGAGTTGGATCTCGGCTCCACTCGTTGTGCCTGTCTCTGTGCTTGGCCAACCCTTTGCTCTACCGAAATCCACTGCCTCGTGCCCTGGTCGTGCGCAGCTGCGTATCACGCCTCGAAGCCGTTTGCTTTATCTGGTAACAACGTGTTACGAATTACTTTTAACAAGGTTTTTAAAAAAAGAATTCAAGATAAAGCATTCAACGTAAAGTGAAGAAAAGAGAGAATTAACGGGAGGAGGCAGCAGGATGGGGAAAGGGTTCGTGTTTGTTAGGTTCGGTAAATATAAGGGCTTAAAAGAGGGAACAAGAAAGGAAGGTGAGGTTGGAGTAAGCAGTGAGAAAAACGTTAAAAAGACGAGCAAACTTCTTGTTCTTTGCAGGAACAGAGAGACGGATAGAAGTACGGAGGGATAATCTAAAGATGGTACGAGTTTGATGCAGAGGGATTTTCAGGAGAAGTCGACTCGCGAGTGTGAAGAGTATTGAGGAAAGAGTTTTGCTGAGGAAGTAGCAGAGCGACAATTCTTTGTGCTTTGAAAAAATTGGTAACATGCAAAAGTTTCTTGAGCTGGATTTTCTCAAGAACAAGAGAGAGAGAGAGAGAGAGAGAGAGACAGCAAGAAAAAAGAGAGGAATTTTAATATCGTAGTAATTTTGAGAAATTGATTCGTAAGGACCAGTTAAACCGGCGACAATTTCATGGTAAAGAAGTTAATAATCGAACAATTCAATAATGTTCGAGGATGATGGTAAAAAACAAAAAAAACAGCAAAAGAAAGCAAGAAAGTCAGAAAGAAAGTCAGGAAAATGAGGTTAAGTAACAAAAGACTTTTTCTTTCTGGTAAAAGCAATTGATTTTTATTGATATCGAGTTTTTATTGATTTTTATTAATACCGAGCCCATTCTTCATCTTCCTCTTCTCCGAACAAACCTAAAACATTTAAGGTTATGTTTTTAAGGTTATGGTTTTAAGGTTATGGTTTTCATATGATATTAACAGAGGTATTCTGAGAGTTACTATCTATTGAAATCTTTTCGAAAATCGTCGTTTTGTATTCCAAACAACAACAAAAAGGCTCTCAGAATACCTCTGTACAGCTCTTAGAATATCGTAGTTTTAAGTTCAAGGTAAGCTAATATATCTTATCTTGTCCTTTTTTTGTCCTGAGAATACATTACATTTTGCTGAGATGTCTGTAGTCAGAAATATTGTTGTTCCTTTCGTATTGTCGATTACTTTTTGCCAGTTTTCATTTCTCGGCTACAGCTACCTCCTCTGGTGATTTAAATTATGACTTTTGTAACTTCATCTTTTCTCCTGGAATCTCGTTTCTAATTGAATAATAAGTCTGAGAAGACATGAATCTTGTTGGTACAACTTGAGGTTGCCACCAACTGTGTAAAGTACCTACAGACGACGACGACGATGGCGACAACACCAACACGCAATCACAACATGATGATCATTCGTTTCTTTTTCTGCAAAAACTCACGCAAACACACAACGGCAGGTTCCGGGGCGGGGCGCAAGAACTGATTCCGAAGGCAGAAGCAGAATGGCACAAGGTATGAGTAAAGATCATGAACAGCAGGAACAAGGCAGGAGCAGAACGGCGAGACCCGCCCGGCTGACCGCCCATCCGTCGACAGGCCGCCCCGATCCCTGCGATCCTCGAATTTGTTTTTGTTACCTACGGAAGATGTAATCATTAATAGAAATACTCGACTTTTATTTACACCAAAAGGAATGGAATCGACAGCCGCGTCACAATGTGACGACCAACACCTCGTTGATTTTGCAGGCAGTAACATTTTGGCAGGGAGCGGGAGGGGAGGTGAATTGGAAGCTGCAGTGGTCGCGGTTGGTCTCGCCATTATGCTTGTCTGGTGCCGAGAGCTGCTGCTGCTGGTGCCGGTGCCGGTGGTGCTCTTGCAATTCGATCTCCGCTCATTTTGCACGGTGGATGCTGCGCGTTGCAGAAAGAAAGGAACTCCCCCATGCGGAGTGGATAACATGAAGCAGTAACAAGACTAACAGCAACAACAACAACCACATAAATTTATACGTACAGCTAGCTAGTAAGCAAACAAATAATGACCAGCAACAACAAACAACGAGCAACCAACATCAACAATCGTTTTGGCAGCAAAGCGTGAAAACAAACAACAACAACACCTGAGAAATATTGCTGCTGTTGTTGGATTTTTGTTGTTTTTGTTTGAAAAAAAAACAATCATTGCGGGCGCAACCCAACCAGTGTAGACTTTACTAGTATTGATTTAACCCATGCTGAATTAACAAGTTAGCTCGTTAGCCACACAACGAGTTGGACAGCGAATCAACGAGTCAGTGACACCAAGACTCCTCTTCAATCGAGTAGTCTGCGAACACACAGGTCAACCAATAAAATAGTTAGTCAACGAATCAGCAACACAACAAACGAGTAGGCCAACCAACGAGTTGTGTTCTCAACAAACAGTTAATAATTGAAGACTTACTGTCAGTATAACGCATGTAGTCTGTCAAGCAGTAAATCAACTTATCAGCCAATTACACAACAAGCCATGTAGTGAACGAATTAGACAATGAACGAGTGAGATAATGACTCGCTCAGTCAGACAACAAGCGAGTCAAAATACACACGAGTCAGCCGTTGAACGAATCAATGAACATGACAGTCGAACAAAGTCGAACAAGTGACCGCAAAAAAGACTCATAGAAATAACGAGTCAGCCATTTAATTAACGTGTTAGCCAATGGGTAAGCCGGACAATGATAAAGTCAGCCAACCGACAAGTGAGCAAATAACCGAGTCAATCAATACAAGATCTAACATTCCCCACAACCAACAATGCCATCATTAAATTAAGCGAAATTAAGGCTTTCGTGCAGTGTATTAATTAACCTGCCCATAAGGCGAGTAGCGAGTCAGAGAACAAACGAGTAAACGATTCAAAGAGGTGAAGAATGAGCTAGTCAGGCCATGAGAAACTCAGACGTTGTTCGAGTTCAGTTCGTAAGCGAGTCAGATAAAAAAGGAGTAACAAAAAACAATGAACAAGTCTGACAAGGAGCGCGAATGAATCCGGCAAAGAGCGCAAACGAATTAGACACTAAGCGTGTCAACGAGTCAACTAACAAACGAGTCAGCCAACAAACTATTCCACCTCGGTAACTTAATCAATCAATCAAACAGCCTGCCAGCCAGTCTTCCAACTAGTTGGTAGAGCAATCAAGTAAACACGTCAGTCAAAAAGTAAACGGACCAGTCAACCAGCGAGTTAGTGTGTCAAACGAATGACTCAAGTACGAGTTTGCCACTTTTTCAACCGCATTCAATGCACACAAACAACGAATGGCAACGAATTAATGACATGTTTTGACTCCGTTCGCATACGATGGACTCACAATCAGACGCCGTTCTGTGCTCTAGCTGCTCCTGCTAATGTCAATATTTTTTACGAACACATGTTCGTATTGTACAATATAACTTGATGAAATAAACAAGTCCGTGGAAGAAACACAGGAGGCATCATGTATTGTACTCCTTGAGCGCAGTCTGAGCGTTCGTGGTTTGATTGATTACTTCGGAGTGTATAATTTCGACAGGATTTAATTTTGAAATAAGGGATACTTTTAATAGATTATTACGAATTAGGTACAGTACAGGCGATCAGATGCAATTAGAAATTTTCGTTGAACGAAATATTTACAGAGAATATCTTTGGGAGAGCGGAGAGAGAAAAAATTAGGGTGGAACATACACAGCGTTGTATTACAGACGTCACATAGCTCTCTTTCTGTTAATTCGCTACAGTCAATGAGTGCAGTGCGATGAGTTTACCAAACAACCAATCAATTAAGCAACGAGTGAGTCAGTGAACGAATAAGCCAACAAATCAGACAATCGGCGACACTTGCAAAGAACAAGACAAATAAACTATGACTACAAGTTCAATCAACGAGTCCCATAACAAGTCGTTCGAGACAGATCCCAAACAAGTAGCACAAAACGAACGAGTCTCACAATGGGCGAGTCCGACAACAAACGAGTGTCCTCAAATGCGCGATTCGACCACCAACCAATTAGTATGTCAATCAACTAATCGACCCTGTTAATGGTTGCAGAAAATTTGCCATAAAAGATGAGAGAAAGTGATTGAGGATTGTGCAGTTATTCAATTAAATATTCTTGTTTTAATGAGAGCCTTTAGCATTCCTTTGGAATTAAGTATCAAAAGATGCCCCAGTTTATCGCTCCCAAAAAGAAAATTCTAATTTTTCCTTTTATCTCTCCTACTCTTCTACTCCCCTTTCGTTGTTGTTTTCACTTTAACCGAAACGATGTTTAATGATGCGAATGTAAATCTTTATAAATTTTCACAACAATTTTTCAACAACATCAAAGCGAGTGCTCTTGTTTGCTTGCGGCTTCTACTTCTACCTCTTCCTTTTCTTTTCCTTTCCTTTCCCTTTTTTTATGCTTAAATATGCGCTCTATTAATGTTGATTTTTTTCACAATTCTCCTCTGTACGCCTCTCTTGCGGTAAACTGCCACGCCTCGTTCGAATGCACCACAAATAAATCACTTTGATTACTTGCAAATTTTTTAAGTTTTGTAGACGCCAAACAACCATAAAAAAAGAACTAAACAGAGAAAAGTTTAGTGTTTTCTCTGAAAAAGTGTGGCGCTGCGTGAAAGGAGAAAAAGGTTGAAAATCGAAGGGATTGGTGGGCCAGACCTCGCCAGTCGTCGGTCGGTCGGTGTTAAGCGGAAAGTTGGTAAAAATCAGAATCAAATGAAACGTAAGAATAGGCTATAATAAATCTCAATCGAGTATGATGTACTTTGCTTTTTCTGCATTCGTCTGTAGTTTTCAATAAAAGCATTTGTTTGCTGTTGTAAATGCTTTTACTTCAACTCTTTCTTTCACTTTTGCCCTCTGCATGCTTTGACTATGTGCTGACTATGCTTTTATGTATTTTTGCACTTGTTGTTCTCTCTATCTTTCTCTTTCAAAAGTGTAGATAAAAAGCATTTTCTGCATCAATTCACTGAAAGAAAAATACCACCACTACAGTTCAATAAATTTTCTATATTATACTAACCTTTATCCAACTTCAACTAAGTTTTTGGATGATAATGATGCTGTGTTGATGATAATGGAAAAATAATGCCGAAGAGCATAATAAATGGCACTTCCTTCGGTCTGCTCCGAAACAAATAAAACCCTACTTTTTCAGTAAAATCGATATATGTATGTAGATTAAAACCGAACAACTCAAGTTTCTCAAAAAATAACTTTTCTTCTTAATTTGTACTCAAAAAATATCTAAACCTCAGACTACTAAGACAGTCCGTGGTAGTTAGTCAGATCTAGATTGCTATATTCTATAATAATATAATAATATCATATATCACCAAATCTCTATAATACGTATCATATAATAAATGTCCATATAATCAACATCATACCATGATACTCTATGATTAGTTAAATGTAAAGACCTAAACTATACTTGCTATCATGCTTAATACATACAAAATACGATAAAATCAATCCAAAATATTAAGTGTTGAGCATAGCAATAATAAATTTTGTACAGAGATAATTATATTATCCCAATGATTACGTCAACGATAACTCTTTATGATCAATAAATTCGTTGAAATAAAACCTATTTCATAGACTTATATAATAAGCAATCTCTTTGCACAAGTCCTCTAAATAATTAATATCTATCTATCTGAACGATATAAAATTCTTTAATGTATAAATTCCAAGCAGAACTGGACCGACAGGCAAAGTCAAGAAAAACTTATAGTTGTCAGAAATCTTGTTCGGGTGTATATATTGTACGATATATAAAAGTATATTTTCCTTGTTTATCTCATTTTTGTTTCCTGTGTGTTTCTTGACAAACCAATCAACCGAACCCTTCGATTGTAGAGTACCGTCTAAAGAGAAGCGAGAGGCATTGTGCAGCGGCGAACGCGAAGAGAGAAAATAAAATAAATCCAAGCTCTATGCAAGGAATTCAATACAAAACTCAAAATCAATTCGCGGACTGCGAGTAGTGTTTAATTGAAGAAATTTATTTTCATTAAAGCTTGTAGCAGGGTAAAGAAGAAGAGGGACGGAAGAGAGAGGTAGCTAGGGTTGGGTTGTCTCCAGGCGATAAGATCGATGAAGTGGATGGAATTTTGTGCAAAAACAGAGCAACCAAAACTGCATTTCAATTAACCCTTTAACACTCTTTGCAATTGATCCCATCGGTATACAATGAACACCAAAGCAAAACTTCATTGTGGTTTCGTAGAGCAAAGGATTTTTGCACAGAAAGCAAAAGCGCAGCATCGGTAGAGAAGGAGGCGTCAACTACTACAAAGGAATCAGAGAAATTTCTATAGCGTTAAGAGTTTATTTCAAAAAATTTGTATGCATTTTTTTTCAAAAAATTGTACTGTCGATGATTTTTTAAAAATTTATTAAATTATTAAATTATTATTTTAAATTAGCCCCAAATTTGTTCTTCACAGAATTCTATAAAGGCGATGAACTGCGAATTTTGGGAGAGAAATCATTTTGGGAACTGTAAGTTTTGTGTACTTTAATATTTAACATTTTCAAATTTTATTAAACATTCTCAGTTAGATATTAATGAAACTTCTTGCTTATACTGCCATAATATTTTTTTTGTTCAATTGATTTTCTGCGAAGTGTCACTAACAAATCATTCATCGAACGATCAAAAAATCGGTCGTTCAATTCGTGAAAGCGTTGTGTATTCATTCCACAGTTGGTTTGTTGTTCTTTTTGTTGTTGTTGTTGGGTTGGTTATTTTCGCTGCCAGTCATGTTGTTAACAACTCATTGGCCTTTTCACTTAACCGCAGCACTTAGCCCCAAAGGAAATGCCTCTGACTCTGATTGCTTGGATTCTACTAGCCTATAGTTTTAGCCAACTTGCGGCAATGGCTAGGAAGAAGAAGAAGAAGAAGAAGAACAGGAAACTATCGATTTATTTTTATATACGTAGGTGTGTGTTTGTCTGTCTATCTGTCTGTCTGGGTGTTTGAGTGTGTCTGTTGGTTGTTGATTGCAATCATTGCTAATATTGTTCTGTGTTTGCTTCGCAAAACGTCTGCAAAAACCGCAACTAGAAAATGTTTTAAACATAATTTTTTTTTTAAAATATTTGCATTTCAAATTAAAACAAAAACAAACACTCACACATTTAAAAAAAGCGAACACTGAAATATTTAAAAAAGCATCAGATAAACACAAATGTTTGGAATTAAAAGGATATAGAAAGAAAAATCTAAAGTAATCAGTCTGAAAATAATAAAATTGACCATCGCCTCCGGGGATGCGGACTCGTGAAACGGATCATCTTTTGAAGGAAAGATTTTTTTAATTATTTTTTTCAAATTATATTTTCTAATTATGTTTCTTCAGAACCTCAAAAATTGTCTCAAGAAATGTCAAAAAATATAAAATGTCTTTTATTTTTAATAAATCAAAACAAAAAGAAACATCTTTTTTTTTTTTTGATCAATCTTGTGTCAGAATATATTTATTTTAATTCGCTTAAAGTAACTGTTCCAATCTATAGAATGAATGCCTTTATTCTGTTCATTCATTCAATCATTCTTGCACCTTATTCTCTTTATTCATTCTGTCAAATACTTTTTATGCGCTTTATTCATTCATTTCATTTATTTTTTTACTCCTTTTATTGCTTCATTTCATTCATTCATACGTTTCTTATGTTTATAAAAGAAATAATTAAATTTAATTTTCCAACAATCGGATTTTTCTGACTTATGTTACATTTGCTCTATTGTGCGCGTAAAAAGAAATCTACAAAACAGAAAATGTAATTTTCCACAGCAGTCTTCAGACTTGCCGGAAAGATTATCCCGGGCTCAGGAAGGCTGAGCTGTAAAGGCTGTCTGTTTGTCACTCTGTCTGTCCGTCCAGACGGACTGCAGCCGATGAGAGAAAATCTTATTTCACAAACGGAAATCATTGACAATGTACCATCAAAGCAGATGAAAATGAACGGTTTTTTTTTAAACCTAGATTGACATAAGATATTAGACACCCACAAAAAAAAAACAACACTGACAACAACAAAAACTTGTCACCGCTGTTCGTTTGTGACAACAACGAACTGCAAGCAGTTTCGAAAAATTCAGACCTTAGGATTAGGTAAGGATTTTAAAGAAATCACAACAAACAAAAATGTCAAAGAATAGTGTCACAGCGCGGTGTTTCTTGCGCCGATTTGCTGCCTGCCCGCCTGCCTGCGGTTGGTCGTGACAATTTTGTGACCTTCTGCGAAATGTTTAGAGAAATAAAAAAGAAAGAAAGAAAGAAGGCATCGTCTCAGTTAGACCATCAGTAATTTAAAACTCTCTGCTTACCATAGCGTTCTAAGAGCTAACCTTTCAAGGTTACCTCGCCTTGATTTTCATATTATTTTGTCGGTCGATCAAGCTGAAAATTTTTGTTTTGTTTTGATATTTATTGAAGTATTTAATTTATTGCTTAATTGAAAGATGTCTGTTATGTAAAAAAAAAACACCGAAACTAACAAAATTTTGTTTATAGTATGATCCTAATTATTGATCTTTTTATTATGAATTTTGATAATAGTTGTTATCATAAAGACTTTCCAGGCATTTGCGCAAGTGTCGTTTCATTTTGTGTCGTTTCATGACATTTAATAATGAAAACCAAAAGATGGAGTCTCCTAAAAAGGGATAGATTTTTGTCTTATCTCAATCCTGCTAAAACATCCTTATTTTTTATCGTATTTAACACGAAACACCATTTTTTCGGCTCGAATCTAAACCTTGATGCTCCCCAAAAAGTGTTGTTTCAAAAAAAAATGTTTAATTTCGCATTTTTCAAAATTCTGAAGTGATACAGGAAAATTATTACAGATTTGTATTCAGCAATACTAAAACAATCAATATACCATCTAATTGAGACAAATGACAGACTTTGTAGTAAATCAACCGATTACACAGCACGATAATAAAAAGACTCTTATTCATAATAAAATTATAGGGAAAATTAAAATGGAAAAAAATTGGAATTAATTTAATTTTAAAATTTGACACTTTACATTACGTCTCGATGAAATGAATAATTTTTATACAATAATCAATGAAAGAAAGGTATATACGAGTAAGTCTCTGGAAGGTGTTGCTGTCAATTTACGATGCCATAAATTTTAATAATCAACCAAAATAGTCAACAGAGAATGCCGACAATGGCGTAACACAAGCGCCCTCAGACAGCCCTAGCCGTGAAAGAACTTCCCTCTTTTTGGCTCTCTCTATCAACCCTTCTCCTCCAATCTATTCACTAACCAAACCCAAGGTACTCACTCATATTGAAATCAATTCAATTATTCGTATCAATCGTTGTGTACTGGGTTATCGCTATGCAACAACAACAACGAGCAAGAACAAGAGCACTGCTTCAGAGGTCAGAAGAGAAGGTTATCAGTCGGTTGGTTGGTGGTTGGTGAACGTGTTAGATTGCTTCTGTGGTGAGTGACGGTGTTGTGCTGACGCTATTGCTGAAAGTGTATGTACTCATACATACGGTCGAGTCGCCGGTGCCGCTATTGTGCCACTTTAACACCACTTGATTTACTTGCTTCAAGCTTTTATTAGATTTTTATTATTATCTACTGCTATTTTTATGACTTGTTGTGTCTGACGCATTTCGATTCGGCACTGTGTCCTCCGCGGCCCCCTTACTCTTTGTTGGTGTGTTTGTGTATTCCATTGATTTTTCCTTCCTGACAGAGATAATGACTCCTCATACTCATAGCCACTTATTCGCACTTGTTGAATTTTTTACATCTGAATTTATTTATGATTCTTTTTAAATAATCAACTATGAGTAAACTCAGGCAAGTAAAAGCCTGTGTAGGCTTAAATGACACTCTTGCATTCTCTTAGATACTTTTTTTAGTTACATTATTTTATTTTGTGTTATCTATAATTCATACTTATTCATACTCGTGTTAATATACGAGTATAAAGAAGTATTCGGAAAGTACTCATTCCAGAAAATAAACTGATTCTTCATTAAGTATTCATCCTGCAGGGTACATCCATTCTCAGAGTACATTTACAATAAGTGTACAATAAGTTTAAATCCTTCTGGGAGTGTTCATTTTAAAGAGATTACCTACATTTATACTTTTATTAAAAAAGTATTCATCATTTAGAAAGTGTTCATTCTTACAGACAGTTCTTATTCTGCAGAGAGTGAAATACGCAAAGTATTCACTCAGAAAGTATTCCGCTTCTTAATGAAGCTACACTCTTCAGAGTACATTCATTGTTAAGACAGAAGTAATTTCTCAAAAAGTATTCTTACCTGTCCGAAAGTAACATTACCGATTCATATGATTCAGTTTCATTTTAGGAGCTATTTAATACTTGTGGTGTGTAGGGTTCATCAGCAATGATTGTAACCGTTGGCAGAAGATTAAACCATTTTATGATGTGTCAAATTTGTCCTTGTACTTATAAAAAAATATGATGTAAAAAGAAAAAATGTAAATGTAACGAATTGATAAGAAATTCATACAAGGTTAAACTCGCGTTTGTAAAATGATAAATCGCTGGGAAAAACCCAATCGGGTTGTTAGTAGCTACAAGTAGATAATTCGTTAATCTTTTGAGAGCATTGATCTCTGACATTTCGGAAATTTCAAAAGAAAAATTCTATTTTTAAGAATATTATGACCGGTTGATTTCGGTAATGAAATATTTTTATGTATTTCTCTTTTGTGTGAATCAAGTATTTATTATTTGATTATTTCGTTGACTTGTTTTTTTAATGTAAATACCTTGAGAGAGTATCAGAGTGATTGCTTTCTGAGTGGATCTGCATTGTGGATATGCATTTTAAGGTTATTTGGGAATTCTTTGCATTGTTTTCTAAAAAGTTTTCGGTTAATTTTGGGGATGTTTGTTGTTCCAAGAGCTGGGATTATTTGGCATTTCATTTACTAGATTTTGTTTTTGTCTTGACTGAGTAGACTTTTGATTGTTTTCTGAGTAGCTCACATACCCGCTATCGTTATTTATGAATTATATGATTGCCTTTGCGAGTAAAATTTCGAGATTCGCTAATATTCCAGAAGCTCGGATTCTTTGAGTATTTCGTTTACTTGCTTTTGAAGCAAGTACTTTTTTGTTTGCTTTGTTTGAGGTTGAATGCAAATACTTGTGATTACTAACTGAGTAGCTTACATTAATTTTACAGTTATCTGTGTATTTTTAAGGTTTGTTTTCTAAATACTCATAGTTATCGATTATTTTTAAGGGTTCGTTGATGTTGATAAAACTTTGTTTAGTGTATCTCGCTTTTTAAGTAGGCACACTTGCGAGTGTTTTGTTCAAATGATTATACTTGTGATTACTATCCGATCTACTATCATTTGCTGATCCACACGCACGTAATTCTTCCTTTTTTTCTATCCTTTAAAGAGTTATTAAAGGTTTTATTGTCAACATTTTTTGAATCAATGGGAAACTTTTTTATACTCTCTACAAAATAAAAACTCTTTTAAGAACTCAATGCAATCAAAACTTTTTGAGTACTGCTTTTTCGAATGTACTTCTTGTTCGTCTTCTTTTTCTTCTAAGAACATTAGTTTTCCAAAGTTTGACATCATTTGAAAGATTGAGGTTAAAAAACTCAACGATGACGTATCAAATGAAAAAACATCATCAACATTTGTTAAAAAACACCATCATCATCAAAACGAACAACTTTTGCAGCTCAAAACATTTTAAAGAGTTGCTGTTTAAAGAAGTCCAAAGGAAGTAACTGAAAATAAAGTTACTGGACAATAGAAAAGAACTATTAGAGGGTTACTTACTTGTTAGTGCAGGAATGACGACTGCAATAGAAAAGCAACAACAACTGAAACAGCAATAATAACAACAAAAACTACAAAAACAAAGCAGCCAAATAAGCTGCCCAAAAAAGAAATTACGGTATTTTACAAAAACTTTTCATTGGAATGTACTCGTGCAATACTTTCTACCGTCACTGCAATGACTCTTTGGTGAACCTACTCCTTCTTTTGTAAGCAGGATAGAGTTGCCAACGGACTGACCAACAATGAGTTTTTGGGACAAGTTCATTCCTTAAAAAAGCAAAAGAGTTTTCAGGATAAGCTCATTGCTTTACAATTTTTTCCCTGCTGGTAAATTATTTGAGAGAGAAGGATACTACTACTAATTTTGAATGCTTCAGGCAGAAGACGAAGAAGATGAAAGTGCTAAAAGGAGTACACTCTTAAAGAAAATTTTAAATGAACCATTGCAAAATTACGTACGTACTTTACCATTTTTTTCATTTCGATCTCGTCAGAATTGAAGGATTTTTTCAGAAATTCGTATGTAATTTACTTTTACTAAAGTCTTGAACTTAAGGCTTCAGTTCTTCTACGAAATGGACCTCATGAGCTCCATTTGAATTGACCAAATCAAGATCTTTGCCCATAATATTTCACACAACGGATGGACACAGGCCAAGTTCTTCTTGTGATCATCGTTGGTGAATCGATTACTTAGAGTCTTCAGCAGCCATTCACTTCCAGCTGCCACAACAACAAAAGAACAACAACAACAACCACAAACTGAAACTGAAAACTAACGAGAATTAACAAGAAAATACTTGATATTGCTTACATTCTATTAACAACATTCACATTTTATCAGTTCCTGGCTCCAATCAGGAGAGTAATGCTATATGTTCATTGATTTATTATATTTACGAGTATGTGAATCATGAATATACACATGGATATATATATAAACGGATATGAGAGAGATTAAAAAAACTAAGGAAAAAAAGTTAAATTTATTTCATTCGGTATTTAAGAATGAGAAAGAATAAAGAATGTTGATAGTATAATGATACTGTTTTTGCTTTCTCATTATTCTGGTGCTTCTTCTTCTTTTCTTCTTCTTCTTCTTCTTCCTCTTCTGCTTTAGCCTCTTTTCGTTCGTGTACGTGTTATTTTTTTTGTACTCTTTTGACATTTTTTCTTGATAATATTTTTATTGATTTTGTGTGGGTTTTTTTTTTTTTCTGCAAGTGTCATAAATTCATTATAATCAGTAGCCTTCCTTTTCTTCGCTCCCCTTCCCCCCCATCACCCCTACGCCTTTTCTGCTTCAATTTCGTTTATTTATTATCAAAGTGTTTGTGGATTAAACGCCTTGCGATTAACTGCTCCAATTGTTTCAACCGCAAGATTGAAAGAAAATTCAATTGATTGATGTTAGTCAAACTGACTGACAGTCGGACGTCAGTCAGATGTTGACTGTGTTGGAAAGAAATGTGAGCTTGTTTAATAAAAGTAACTGACTTCGTTCGAGTGTAGTGTGAACGCATGTGTTTAATTTATGACATTTGAAAGATTTCAGAATGACGCTTGAAAGATTGACAGTAAACAAACGGCTGCAGAGCAATTATTAGACAGATTATAGCCCGCAGTGACTGGCTAATTGTTGTTCTTGTTGTTGTCCTTCTCTCTATGGCCGTTTTAATGTAAAGATTAGTGAACGCATTCAATTCCATTCAATTTTTTCTATTTTATTCTATTGCAATTAATATTTTTTTATAAGCTGAATCTTTTTATTGCATTCTATTCTTTCTGTCTTTCTCTCGCTGCCCCCGCTCTCTCTCTGTGTGCCTTTCTCTCTGTTAGAAAAGCTTTTATGTTTATTCGTTTGTTTTGTCAACGGCGCGTTAGCGTTGACCCAATTTAATGCGAATTTAACGCTGGCGAAGTGTTACCAGCGAGTTGTCAAATTGACAGCTGTCGAGCAGCACAGTTATAAGGTGCTGTCAGTTGAAATCAATTCTTGTAATCCATGTCATACTTTTGTGACAGCTGTCAAACATGTTAGAATCTTGTGAAGAAGGCTTTTTATATTTTGCGAATTTATTTTATTAGAGGATTTTTTTCCTCCAGAGAAAGCCATTCATTTGAATGTTATTACATGACACGCTGCTACGTTTTTGACATATTTTGTTCTGTGAGTGGAAAGATGGAATGCATTTTCGTCACTGATTCATGAACGATTTGTCAGGAATGAATTTTGAGATGAGTTGTTAATTGTTATGCATCTTATTTTATATGATTGTAGTATATGAGTGCGTGTTTGTATATGCAAATATGTACATGCGTCACCTCGACAGCATCATCGGTATCTTCTTTCTCTCTCGGTGATTGTGCATGTTGTTAACGAATTGCTTGAACTGAAATTTTGTACAAATATTTTGACAAAATGCCTGCTGCGTCACAAGGTAAACATTTTCCATCATGTAGACAGACGGACAGACAGACGGCCAGACAAACATTCCTTCAGCGAGTGATGGTAGACAGATAAACGCAAAATACAGCGTGGAGACACATTTAACCGTCGACTACCAGACAGAGCCAAGCAGCCAAACAATCCGCCGGGCGACCAGATCATCATCATGATCATCATCATCATTATCATGATGGTATGGATGAAGGCTTTAGAAATTCTT